>JAUNZM010000104.1:0-2400000 GCA_033459285.1 Clamator glandarius
GTGAATGAAACTGCAAATTAATTACTATCTTGTGTATGCACCAAAGACCAATGCTGTGCACAGAAAACAACCAAGGTGAAAATGAGGCCATATTTATTTCAGTCAAGCTGTTTAATAGTCTCACAAGTAGTTTAGACAAAGAAGTAGAAAGCCACAGCATCACCAATCAATCTTCAACTGACTCAGATATTTTCTTATCAAACTATTCACCAGGCTGTTCATATAGAGAAAGATACAGATATAGGAGGGTTGGTATAAATAGAATAGAAGGTGGTTTCTGAATTAATGAATAACACAACAGTTCTGTTGTGGAGAGGAGGGAGCTGGCCTCTTCTGCCAAGTGACAGGGGACAGGACGAGAGGGAATGGTCTCAAGCTCCGCCAGGGGAGATTCAGGCTTGAGATAAGGAATAAATTCTTCCCTGGAGATTCAGACTTGAGATAAGGAAAAAATTCTTCACGGAAAGGGTGGTTAGGCATTGGAACAGTCTGCCCAGGGAGGTGGTTGACTTGCCTCCCCTGGAGGTGTTTAAGGTGAGGGTGGATGAAGTGCTTAGGGGCATGGTTTAGGGATTGGTGGGAATGGTTGGACTCGATGATCCGATGATCTGATGGGTCTCTTCCAACCTAGTGATTCCATGATTCTATAGTTAGAACTTAAAGCAAACCCAACAATTCTAAAGTTAAAACTAAAAGCCAGAGTCTTTTCTAGCATATCTCATTGCTTTTAAATATATTCCCACAGTGTAGGTTAACTGTAGGTTAACTATTAATCTAATAACTCAACTAAAAATGTGTAACTTTGTGTTATGCCTGAGTGTGTGTAATGCAAAAATGCACCAAGCTGCAGAGCTCCATCACTTTGCTGGCTTCTTGAACCTGAATATCCTGCAGTTTGCTCCTTCTTTTCAAAAACCTTCCCCCCTTTTGCCTGTTCCTACCTCTGCCTCTGATTTTGCACATCTTACTTAAAAATAAGGTATAGCTGGGGTGTCGGTTATCAGAAACCCTGTTTTCAAGCATACTTCTTTTAGAGAGAGTCAAGTTATCTCAAATCCAAATCATAGTCCTAAAAATACTGCACTGCAACCCTAGAAAGGGGGCTGCCATATATCACCATTTTCTTGGAGGTGACATCTCTGTTCTAACAAATTTTGTCCAGGTGATTTTCGAGGACTTCATATATTTTCCCAAACAATGAGATGAGGTCAGGCACTGGCAGTCAGGCTTTTGCTCACTCAGGAGCCCCACACTTAACCAGCATGAGGTTATTGCTGTCATTTTTTTCCAACCAACTTCTCACTATAAATGACTTAACAGTATCAGTGTGGGCTTACAGCAAAACAATATCATTGTAAACGCTCTGTCCAAAATATACAGGGGGAAAAATTGTATTACAGTTAGAAGAATCAATTAGGTTGTGAATGGGCGTGTGGAAATTTCAATTCTCTCTCACACAACTACATAATCAAGGGAATGCTTTGATTCTAAAACCAGTGAAGTGGCTGCATATTTCAATCCTCAATTGTGTAGGAAAATACCAAATACGATATTAATATTTTTTTCACTCGTAGAGAAAAAGGCTTTTTCTTTCCCCTTTGAAAATGAATAAGCAAAATGGAAGTAAATTTGAGAATCTCCAGCTCCCCTTGCTGAGTTAGTAGGACTAATGGTACAATCACACTACTCAGGAGTGTAAGTAGGCAATTGGCCATGTGGGGATTAAAAACTCTAATTTCTATTACAATAGCTCCCAGCATCTTCACTGGACACAGATTTCTTTTCAGAAGCATCCAAAATGAATGGCTCTTTTCTTAAAAAAAAAAAAATAATAATTTTTAAAAGTCCAGAAAAAAAGAAGCAATAGGATGGAAGAAAGAGAGAGCCAGAAAGCAAATGCAAATTGCTTAATGTCACATCGTAAGGGCAGAAGTAGAAACTATTTCATGCTCTCACCACTAGGCAATGTTGCCATGCAGCAATAACTGGTCTGGACAGGAGAGCTGGGAAAAATCAGAACTGCTTTTCCCATTTACATCTTGATCTTACTTTTTTCCTTACCTTTATTGGAATTATACTAAAGTATTTAAAAAGAAAAAGAATGAAAGAAAAAAAGAAGGAAAAACCACACGGTGTATTTGAGAGGAGACATGAACCACTTTGTCTTTGTCTATTTCACCTGAAATATTTATTTGTACATATTGACAATGAGCATTTACAGCTGTCTGCTGAGGAAATATTACCCTGAGCTGCTTAAACCACTGTGCTAATCGACAGTGAGGTGGATTGGCAGAGGTTTCATTGCAAGCCCCTTGAAAACATTCTCCAGCAGTGTTTTGTAAATCTCTCTTCCCCAGAAAATATAAATATCCCTTTTGTGCCCCTGCTCTGGCAGAAAGAAATCGGGAAGAAGAGACTGTTTGTGTGTTGATGCCTATCATGACGCCCATCCATTCAAAAGCAGTATGTAGTCATGAGTGATAATGAAGACCCAGTTCTTCAGAGCAGATAAGCTTTTTCTGCTCACTAAGTTTGTATGGAAAGACCTGTTCAGAGCAAAGGGATGAAGAGGATTATCAAGCCTGATCAGGTGTACGGATCTGTTCTGTTTACTGATGACTCTACTTGGGCTAAAGGATTCTTCCACTAAAACTTTCATAGTGAGAATCCAAAACTGGCTGTATATCACAGGTCCACCAGCTCTTCTCCTTTACCCCTTGATGAGCATCACTTAGAGACACAGACAAGGGCCACGAATGTCCTCCTTTTTGAAGTATGTTTAGCCTATTATAGCCTATTTTTAGTTCCAGCTCCATTGCATTATCCAAGCACAGTCTTCAGGTTGCATGGGGAAGCAGCCTCCAAAAGAATTAATAGGTTTTATTTCCACCTTTGAATAACAGCTGTGACTGTGAGTCATCTCAGTTTCATGTGGCAACAGTTCAGAGTAGTGTTGATAACTGTGTGTGCACAGGAAAACATTTCTGAGAGGAGGGAGAAGTATGACAAATCCCCTTATACTATCAGTATAGACCAGGCAATGGCCTTTGCTTATGCAGATCATAATCATAATCATTATCTTTTATGATGAAGTACTTCAGTATTATCGGGCACAGGTACTTTTTTGAAGTGGTTACTAGCACATTAAATAAGGACTCTAGAGCCAGGAAACATTTAATAAATGATTGGTTGGGGGAGCACTTAAATCATAAAATCTGCTTGTGATAACAACATGGCTTCAAGTTTGAGAAGACAGAATCATCCCTGACTTTCAAGCAGTGCTGAGAATGATTGGAAGAACAAGGCTATTTTCCTTTTAATGTCTCTCCAGCCAATGTCCTCCTGGGGAAACGTCCTTTTGGACCGTGATCCAACTTAGCACTTCAGCACTTGGGTAGCTTTAAGATGTGCATTGACTTCAAACAAATGTCCTACTAAAAAGGCATCAAGTAAGGCAAATGTATCCAAACAAGTCCACGTGAAGATGCAAGTGGGAGTGAACCAGTCTGTAATCAGCATTTTTCACCAATGCGAGTACCTTGTTCACATTCTCTCTCCATCCCCATGGTGGGACAAGACTCTGAAACTCAGCACAGACTGTTAGAGGTGAGCTCCACTGTGCTGAGCTGAGGGGAGGAATTTGTCCTATTACATTAGTTGCCTGTGTAGGCAACATGTTCCTTTCATTGCTAGTAAGTGATCACGTCTCCTCAGATAGAAGGGCTGATGAAATCAGTGCAGCTTCTGTTGTTTCTGGCTCCAAGGTTAATTTTATCAAAAGCAAAGCTCCTTTGACTGCTATCAGCAGAAAGGAAAGTAAAGCTCTTTTTATTACAGGGATATCAATAGAAGCATTTGTCTGACCTCCCTATCACCTCTCCCCTCCCCACCCCCACTGGCTCCAAATTAGGGACTGGAGAATAAAGCTGATAAAATAGGGCTAAGATAAAAATCTTAATATTGCGGAACCCGTAACATAGAAAGTAGGAAGAAACACAACAGCCCAATTTTGACCTTCAAAGATGGTTCAGAATCAAAACCATAGGGCTGTGTCTGGTTTACCCATCCTGATCTCTGAAGCAGGTTAAGTGAAGAAAACTGACGTCCTAAACAACCAGGAGTTTTGCTTTTCTGGAGGCAAATCCACCCTTACAGTGGAAAGTTTTTCCCAGGCATAGGATACAGGAGATAAAACAAATAGTGATTCCTGATGGCTTTTGGCATCCCCATCTCTGAGTCTGGAAAACAATTAGGACCTAAGATGTGCACACCAGAAAACTGAAGGCTGGAAGTCAATAGCTGATCTCTACCAGTACCTCAGAGCTTTTCCATTCATTTCCCCGTTCTTTCTCCATCATGGTCTAGAGGAATAAGTAAAGGCAAAAGAAGACAAGGAAAAGTTGACTAATTTTCTGGGTTCCTTGTGGATTCTCAGAAAAGCAGTTTAAATAACCACAAGAGGAACAACAGCAATCCATGTAGCTATGTGTATAAGACTACTGCCCAGAAAGGGGTGAAAGGATATCATATAACTAAGGCACTGAAGTAGCACTAAGAAAATGTGTATTCAGTGGCACCAATTTCCTCTGTGATCTTCGAGAAATCTTATTGGGTCTGATATTCACTAATGCTGAAGCATTTAACATCATGGGAGAAGTGAAAAGTGAGTGTAAATGTAATATATACCCACTTCATGGCCCGTTTATGCTGCCAGAGTAGTGGAAAGCAAATTTAGTGCAAATGAGTATCACACATTTTTTCTTTCTGTGCCTCAGTTCTGCATCCGTAATACAGAAGTTAATAAAACTGTCTGGCTCCCTCTTGCTCTCACTCTTTTTTCCACTGCTTGTCAGCCCTGTTTATCTGGCCTATAAGCCCTTAAGTGCAAGAACTGCCTCTCTCGATATCTTTGCACAGCCACTTGCACCAAGCCAGCTTGATCATAGCCTGGTACCTCTGGATGCAGTTGCAGTGATCCTGCTAATAACAAATTCCTTTCAACCAGCATAGGGATTGCTTTTAAAGTTGGGAGAGTATCTACATGACAGAAGCTTAGTCGGGAGTCTTTATCCACTCCATTTTTTCCCCTTTTCCAGGTTTTTTTTTTTTTTTTTTACTGTTCTAGGATCTAAGAGAGACATCTGAAAGCTGAAGAAAGGAAGTGACTTGCTCACAGGTTGACACCCTGCCAGCAATCATAACAAACCCTGAAATTGGTATTTTCACCTTCATTTGGATGATCAGGTGTAAATATAAATTTTAATTATTTACATAATTAAGTCAGTAATTTGCTGCCCATCAGAAATGTTTGACGATATTTTGGTGCCATCTGTTTCCTAATTGAACTTAATCTCTAAAAGATGTTACAAAAATATCCATAAAATAATAATGATAAACAGAAAACAATTCCTCCTCTTCCCCCCATAATTACTGCTGTGTTCAGTCTTTTCCTGGGGTGCAAATCCTGGGTTTCGGATGTGCAAAGGACTCATATACACATAAGCAATGTAACAATAGAAAAATAAGTGCTTAGAAGGAGTGTGTAAACTAGCAAGATGCATAGGGAAAACCTGACTGCAGGGGTATGGGGCACTCTGTCAGTGATGCCCAGAGCTTGTGATGGCCCTCTGACTTTCAGCCTTATTGAAGATGTCATAAAGCTCCAAATTCACATGTGGCACAGGCCTAAAAAGACAACATAAATTGGTAATAAAATGTTTGGATGCGAGGACTACATCTCTATGTAGGTTTTCTTCTGTGCAGCAGATCAAGGAATTTTTCAAAGGTAAACCACTGTTTTAGGGGGTTGGGTCACTTTTCAGCAGCACTTGGGCTTTCAGATACTTCAGGAAATAATGACACAAATGAAAATAAACTGGAATATTCAAGTTGCAAACAGTAACAGGAAACTCATCCCCACCTCTCCTTTGAGTGCAGAGAAAAATTATGCAGACTGACTCTCATTCTCTTTTGGTAAATCAGTTTCTCGTTTTGTTTTGAACACAGCCTTTCTAGGATCTATTTCTGGTTTTGATCATGTTGATGATTTCTGTAACTGAGCACTGGGCGGCAAACCAATCAGAACGCAGTCATTGTTAAAAATGCATCAGTTTATCAAGCTTCAGAAAAGATGAAGATCAGTTCTGATGCAAGTCTGGCTTAAAGGTTTAGGTTAGTAGTTACTTTATCCCTTGCCTTGTAAGAACATAACCTTCTTGCCAATTGAGTTGTCAAAATCAAGGATCACCTGATGGCTCCCAACAGACCGATATAAAATTGGTGTACTCAAATCAATTGGCTTTGCTGAGATTGAACGAACTAGCTGTCAACCACATATGGTGCCCATTTGTTCACGTGGACAGACTCCAGACACGGCACCAGTGCTGCTAAAGCCAGACCTCCTTCTCACAGGTGGCACGAGATTTTCATGGGAAAGCCTTGTTGCCTTTCCTTTGACCACTTTTATGATAGGCAGATGGGGAAAATGAGAGAACTGATGAATTTTGAAGGAAAGCACAAAAAATCCGCTGTGTGTATATGTGTGTGTGTGCGTGCACACATGTAATGACAGTTACAGACAACTTCTGCTGGTATATTCCAAATGCACTCTAATTATGATGGAACATAGAAAAGATCAATATTTTCTTCTCATGTTACAAAAAAAAATCATGTTTAAAGAATTATTAAAATTGAGTAGCTAGTGAGTTTGATAGGAAACGCATGTCACCATCTCTGTAGTCACATTAACCTTCTAATTCCTTTCCTTTTAATCTCCCCTTGCAATTGTGCATGAAGAAATCTGTTCAATTTAGTCTCAGCCAAAGGGCTTTGGGTTTTTTTTTTTTTGTTATTTAATTTTCATGAGTACCAGCAGATCTGGTTTTGAATTATTTGAGTTTGGAAAAAAATGTACATTCCTCGTATATTCTGATCAGATATTTCACACTTTGATTTCTCAAAAGTAGATCAGGATGGACTTACCAAACTGTCTTATTTTGTAGAGGTAGTTGTGATGCAAAAATTAAGTCAAGCTTGAAGAAAACTGGGTAAGCAGTTGTAAAATTAATAACACCTAAACCAGGAAATTGTGACATCACAAATGATGGCATTTTCTCCCAGTCTGAATATTATAATGTATGTTCATAAGCAATTCCCTTAATATACACTGGCAAAGCAATTATTTAAGTTTATCATTTTAAAATTATTAAAACAATATTTCATCAAATATATTTAAGTCCCAATGAAATCTATCAGGCAAGCCAAGCTTGATTCTTTTCTAACCTTGAGTCCTTCCAAACTGTAGGTTCTGCCAAAATACTGTAAGGTTTTTTTTTAATATAATTTAAGAGGCTTAAGATAGTGTAAGCCCTTAGAGCAGTTTAAGAGGCTTACTGTAAACTTCCTAAAACTGCAGAGCAATTTCAGCAGTTAGAACACCCCTAAGGTCCACACCCTCGCCTAGAGTAGAGTGGCATAAGCCCCCTGGTTTCTAAAGAGCTTCAGCAGTTTTCCTCTGTCAGGAATCTGTCTCTAAAACTTTAGAAGCCTTAAGCCTCTTTGGGCCTTGTGTGCACAAGGCAAACAGGCACTTCAGCAAGTCCTTGTCAAAACAGTTTGAGGTGCCGTTGCTAGTACAACATCTTGAGTGCAAGCACGGTAGATGTTGTGGATGGTTTATAAGTGCTTAAACTAGATAAGTTGTTTAATGACCGAGGTACTGAAACTAGCACGATCCATAGGGTTTCTTCTCAAGAAGAGAGAGGCACTAGAGGTTGCAGAGTGCTTGAGGATGGAGATCCGAAACATGAGACTTGCTGTTGTTACTTGCACCAAACCTTATTTTAGAAGATACAAGTTACTTCCTGCGCCCGGCTCTTCCTTTAAAAGCACAATATAATGGAAAACTAGCTCAGCTTGAAAGCAGCTTCTCAGAGGAATTCTGGCATCCTCCCATTCTCTCAAGATGACTCTTCGCTGCATTGGCATGTAGGCAAGTCACGTTGGGGGCTTTCAAGTTCTCTGCACACTCTGCTTGGGCACCAAGTTACTCCTGGACTTGCAGGTCCAGAGGGGTTTTACTTAGCTCACCTTGACTATTTGCAGATCTTCACATGCAGCTCCCGGAAGAGATACTCAGCTCATCCTGCACGTAGTTAATGGTATTAGTAGACGTCTGTAAAGCAATAATGGAATTTAGTGTGCCCATCACACATGCATCCTCCTTGAGCTTTGATCTGACAGCAGCACGTCCACGTAGGCCAAACTCTAATATTCAACCCAGTCTTGTTGAAGGTCAGGCTGAGTCTTACTTATGGATTTAGGCTTTGTCACTGAGATTCAGCTCATTGCCAAATGGGAATTTAGACTCTAGAAAACACTGATTCAGCTATCCAAGTCATACCTGGATGTGAAATGCATTAATGAAGAGAACAAGGACCTGGTACCTAAAAAGACCTCAATCCATGCAGAGCTTTCAGGCTTTTCAGACCTTGATTCAAATTTCCTTTAATCAAGGAAGAAGACTAAGAGGGGACAATTAGCTAGGGAGTAACTCATCTCCTGTATGATCACAGCTGATTATATAAAATCTTTCCTGTTCTTCTGGAGAAAATCCTAGTGGGAGCCAGCAAAGAGCTTCACTCCACGCTCGCCCAGAGGCTGGATGCCAATTCAATTTCAGCCAAGAACTACAGCCATTGGAATGACAAATGTTTCCTTAACACTCTTATTAAATCCTAATCTCAATCTTATTCATCATTATTAAGCCTTGAAATTGGGCTGAATATTTAAATGAGGTGAAATGAAAAGACAGAGTGATGTTGGGAAGATGTGGAGTGTGGGGGAAGAGAAAGATTTAAAAAGACAACTTGAATTCCCTTCATGTGTTGAAGAGTAATCTATCTAGATCAGGAACTGATTGAGGCAAAAGATTTTTAGATGCAGCTAAGAAGGGGGGTGGGGAGGAGAGAGAAAGAAATAACCTATTAGAATCTAGAATTGTAATATTAGTCATTCGAAGACTTCTTAGTAAAGTAGCGGGGTCATGAGGAGAGGGTTTTTGGAGAGCACAGGCTAAGGACACAGAAAGAAAAGATAAATTGAGGGATTAAATGTACCAAGGTGGTTTAAGTGATATCGATACATGAATTCACTGGGGTGTCTGTTTGATCTGGGGTAACTATGATGATGAGGAAGAGTGGGTGTCAGCTGGCTCTGTGGCAGTGAACTCCTGTTGGCTGCCTCACACCACAAGGGAGTGTGAAATGCCTCAAACACATGCTGATGACCTTATTCCTGAATTATCCATACCTGTTACAGGAGAATCAGCACCTACACTGAATATATTCCCAACTAGGATTTTTTATCACAAAATTACTCTGATTTTGGAAACACTGGAACAAGACAGGTTTTTAGTTTTAGCTGATTAACCATGGAACCAGACCTTGAGATTGACGCTCTCCACAGAGGGGCCAGGTTAAGGTCTCAGCTTCTCCAGCCCTCTGTAACTCTCACTATCAAGCTAGTGCCAATCCCACCTTCAGACAGTTCTGCTGATGTAAGGGAGATTGCAATCTGCCTCACAAGGAATGGATATTTTTTGCGTTCAAAATAAATATTCAGATTTGGAGCATTTCATGAAGCAGGGTGACCCACACCATCTGCTCCTTCTGAAAGTACTTGGAAAGCATGAAGCTCTGCCTTTCCAATCACATTACATATATATCATATTTTTTCTCATTGTTCGTTTTCCATTTCTCCTTTATTTTTTTTATCAGATGGGACCATGTCAGAGGAATAATTCCTGCTCCCTTCTTATAGTCACTGCCTACCTAAAATAATTCACCTAGCTCATTGAAGATTTGTGCATAGCCACAATCTGTATCCCAAAATGCTAAAACAATCTATTTAACCTTTACGCCAGCTAATGCATACATTAGAACAAGAACCTATATATGAACATAAAAATGTGAGAAATTGAAACCCACTGACATAAAATCAAAGAGCTTGGCCATAAAAGGTGTCACTTTTATGTGATTATCTTGCCAATATCTCCATGTTGCTAAACTAAATCAAACTGCAATTTTTCCCACATGTATTGCATTTAATGGAGTCCGCTAATGGCAGCGATTCCTTATAGAACTCCGTGTAATGGAAGAATGGTTCCTTGTGCCATAATGCTCTGGAAGCTGAACACCCCCCCCCCAGCACTGTATATCTAATGAGCTTGACCTTACATGACTGACTGTGTCAGGCAACAGCGAGCACTGCTTTTGCTAAGCCAATCCTTCAGGAAGATGGAAAAGAGTTTCAAGGAACTTGCTGCTGCCAGAAACTGGATCAAATCATGCCCAAAGACTCCAGCTTTCTTTTCTTGCTGAGCTGGACACTATGTGCTGCTGAGCTCAAGTGTTGTATTCATGCAGCCTCTCAGCTACTGGAATGTTTGGTCCCCAAATTTTTGCAACAGGGTCTGTCGCAGAGACACTGTCCTTTCTTTGGTCCAGCAGAACGGCCTCACTTCTCTGTAGAAGTGAAGATTATTGTGAAGATCGACAAAATATACCCACAACAAGCTACTTTAATCCATAGATGTCAAAAAGAGGTAGAGGGAAGTATTTACCAATTGTATAGCCAACAAAGTCGAAATCAAGTGATTTCCCCATCTTCATACAACAAACCAACAGCAGAGTCAAGGGACAGAATTGAAGCAGCCTGTATCCTTGCCCCACGTTCTTGCTCGTAGGTAAGGCTGTCTCCATGTACCTTCAGCTTTTCTGCTGTCACATACCTACGCTTGGAGAAAGATGAAAACACAAAGTGATTGATGTGCAGATCACTCTGTACAGTCCATAAATGGAGAGGGGCAGGTTTAGACTAGACATAAGGAAGAATTTCTTCACAATGAGAGTGGTTGGCAGGGGAAGCTGTGGCTGCCCCATCCCTGGAGGTGTTCAAGGCCAGGTTGGATGGAAACTTGGGCAGCCTGATCTGGTGGGAGGTGTCCCCACACATGGCAGGGGGGTTGGAACTAGATGATCTTTAAGGTGCCTTCCAACCCAAACTATTCTATGATTCTATGATAATCTGTGAAAGCCATGACTAGGTAGGGCTGCTCCAGTATCTCATCAGTGTCCACTGCCTAGGAAGTCCCTTACACCTCAACACGTGACCTCCCCACAAGGCTCACTCACTGACTAAATATACACAGAGGGAGCAGAGCTGACAGAGGGACCTTGCTTTTTGTCCTGTACCACAATGAACACAGATTTTTGAGGGTCGCTTTCTAGTGGCATTGTTTCTTACTTCTCCCTGAAGAAAACCTCTCTCCTGAAGCCTGTTGAAACTGATGCAGTGGCAGCCCAGATTAATTCAACATCCACATGCTATTTTTTTAAATTATGTTGTTAGGAAGATTTTACTCACTGTTGTTTCAAAACCCCTAGAAACATGAGAATTCCATTTTCTCTGCACCTATTCATCTTCATTAGCCACGTGCTGATTTTTTTATTCTTTTGCTGCTGCTGGTAGAAAATCCAAGCCAATGCAACTCCCTTTTATTTCACTTTGGTATCAGCCAGAACTGGAGATTTCTGTGTTCTGTATGTGACAATGTCAGGGTCTGTAAATGTGTATCAGTCTGAGTGGGATTTTTGCTATTACTTTAGCAATATTCCTGGTCAAATTGAATTGTTTGGTTTTGTGTTGTTAAAGTATTAGATTATTTATTTTTAGTTGAAATAAGCAACGTTTGCTGTCCAGTGTAATATTGCTCAAAAATATTTGTGTCGGGGGAGTAGGAGGAAAGGGGATAAGAAACAAAGAAATCAAAGCTATACACTCATTAATTGTTTTCAGAAGCCAGATAAGGTGGGGTTTGGTGGGGGAATAAGGACTTGAAAGGTGTAAGTAGTATTAAATTTGGGAATTTCTAAACAGCTATTTCATGGAAAAAATATAATTTTGATCATTTCTGTGCATCACAAATCACCATCAGTTTTCATTTTGCAATTGAAAAACCTCAAAAAAACACCATCAAAAGAAATTCTTCTCCCAGAAGTTGACAAATATGCACTTCCCAGAAGTCGATGTTCAAGTAATTATTTTGGCTTGAAATACTTTCAACAACAACCAAAGAATCAACCAGTATTAGCCTGGATTTCTCACCAGATCGTAACATATTACATCATATGACCCAGAGACACTGACTCAGCAGGATTGCACAGCAATAAACACTTTCTATTCACACAGCTTACATGAGCAGCAAAAATAGACTGGTTGGGTGTCTGAAAACTTCAATGCTTTTCTAGGTTGATTTTCAATCTTTAATGAATTGATTAGTCTTTTTTTATATGAACGCCACTTTCTATGCCCTCTATCTCCACCTTCTACTGCTAGAGAAAAAAATGTCAATGTGTTATTTCATCAGTCTTGCAGAGTTTGGTGTGTGGGAAAGAGTCACTTGCCTAGGATTTGCATTTTATATTTGTCCAGAATATGCTACAACATTATTTGTTATCCTGGAGAGATCTTCTGTCCCACTCCAGCCCTACAGCTGTCCCTGTGGTCACTGGTATTTGGGAGTGCAGAAAATCTCACTGTGTTTGTGATGTTAATACAAGTTTGATATGAATTTTCTGCAGTATCCCTCTGATCATTTATTCACCCCATGGGAAAACTGAGTGCAAAAACTTCAGCTGTCCTAGTTTTCCAGATAAACCCTCTTCCATCCTCCCACCGCACCCCACATATCCCTGCAGAACAGAGAAGCAGCAGCTCTAGCCCAAAGGTGCCACAAAGGAAATGCATTTTTTTCCACTTTTAGACTATTAAAATTGAGGAGAATGTATGATTTTTCCACATCCCTTGAAGTCTCTTTGGTGGAAATGTGGAAGAGAGATTTGAGGATATGAGGTTATAGGATGCCTCCCACAGAAGATTTAATCTATGGATGAGGTCCTGGGGCAGCAGGACAAAGGGCAAGGACTTACAGACGCAGATAATCCTTTGTGTTTCGAGAGAGGGTTGGCCCTTCAGCACAGGGAATGTAGTTTATCTGCATCCTGAAAGGCACTATGTAATTTTATGGTGTCATAAAAAGGATTATTATACTAATAGGAGTTAATAATTCTAAAAGCTTCATGACCTCTTTGGTCATCTTGGCTCAGCTTCAGCCTGGGTGGGTTTTTTTTTTCCCTTTTGTAAGTTCAGTTGGCAATGACCATTAAATATAAAAGGCCAAACCCTCAGTTGATGTATCTCAGCCTGACTCTGTCCAAGCCAGCTGAGATCTGCCTCTGCATACTGAAAGCTGAACCTAACCGATGGACTTATGTGATATTTTGCAGAGCTGAAGTAGGGAAATGTAAAACTCTGACATGATTTACTCTACCCTGGGATCTCAGACTGCATTGTCCTACTTTTTGTCCTCTGCAATGTCTTTTGAGCCACCCTTGGGTGTAAATGGGCTTCTGAACTGAACTGAACTATCTAGAATAATCATCTTAAGGAAACAAATACCTACACACACTGGTGGTTTGTTGGTGCTGAAAAAGAGTTGCAGTTTAGCTAACATTAAGTGCCAGAGTCTTCATGTGTTCTCCTATGAACAGATCAGAGGACATAGTTGATATATGAATGTAGAGACTGCTTGTGCTCCACAATAGAGTGATTTTTTACTGCCACATATTGCTTGGTGACCGGGCATATCCTTGATGAGAGGTTAGTCTCAGTTTTTGTGTGTCAGTATACAGACAGAGCAACAACTGGATTAAACCACTTCCTACCACACAATGCACCACTCTAATACATTTAAACCATTCAATGCATTCAGCCTCCTGGTCAGTGTGGCCTTAGGAGAAAAGATACAGCAGAGTCATAAAGGTGCCTCCATTCCCAGTTCCAGCAGCTGATCTCTTCTCTCTTGCTCTCAATTTCTGGGCTGAGAACTATATATCGGGCGTTAAGTTTTCTGTTCTAAAGAAGAGGTATGCACTGAAGTGCTCAAAGGCAGCTCTCAAATAGGGAGAGGCATGGCATTATAAGCAAGAACTGCGGTTGGCACATCCCTGCTGCCACTCTTGCTGCAGGACATGTTGGGTTCTCTGTTTCACCACGTTCTCTATGTGCATTCAGATGTTTCTAGAGCTATATTCAAATGCATACATACACACAGACATACACGTACTTACATATTTGTATACATACATCAATCTGCCCCTCTCCCATTTATACCCATTGCCCCTATAAACTGCTGACTTGAGAAGATTAAATCGGTTGCAATGCCCAGTCAGCAGCTTGACCACTGTGATGTTACTCCCTAAATATGCTAATATAAGAGCAGACTCAGGCCCCATACTTCTCTGAGAAAACCCTCAGGAAGAATATTGATATTGGTGCTTTGTGCTGCTAAAACCTAATCAGCATTACCTCTTAGCCTGAAGAATCCGGGCTCAAAATAGTCCACTCCAGTGTCATTTGATTGCAAAGTGTTTCAAGAGAGAGGAACTGTGTGCAAAGGACTAAAAAAGCTAAGATCCACATTACATTTGCATTTACCACCGAGTTCGCCTGCATTTCGCATCTGTTCAGTACTATAACAGCAGTTTCCAAAGTGTGGTGCTCCTTATCTCTGCTGTGATCAAAGGGTCCTGAGCGCTGCATCTTGCTAGCAGACCTTTCTCTTCACCCAGGGGCAGGGGCTGCTGGAGCTGGGGAGGGTGTGCAGTAAACCAGGGAACAGCTCGAGGTTCCCTGGATTGATCCTACAGGAGAGCACGGAGGACAGAGCAAATATTAGCCTGGATTTCAGCGGCCACAAGTTAAATTGGAAAAACAAAGAGGAAAAATTAAAAGGGATGGGTGTTACTGCTCCTGAATTGAGCAGCACTGAAACTGCATCTCTGTCTCTTTCCTTTTTCTCACGCATTCTGTCTGTGGCCTGTACAAACAATTCCATGTATATGTATTTTTGGCACAAATCACAGCGTCCTCTGATTCTTGACTATAATTATAATAATGGGTTTCAGAAAGCCTGCAAGTGGTTCTGGGAATTGTAATAAGGGTTTTGGACAGACTTGTTGTTTACATGGTTAGTGTTTGTTGCGTATTAAACCAAGTTTAGCAGAATAGCTGGTGTTGTGAGAAACTGCAAAATACACAATTAAATGCAAACTAGAAGAAAAACTCTCCTTGAGAGGCAGACATCCTCATATTGTCATCCCTACCCTCCAAGCAGGGAGTAAAGCAGACCCAGATGGCTGGTTCTGTGGTGATGGTATTCCATTGCATTTGCCTTGTCTGAATTTCCACTCCTACAATCTTCTCTTAATTTACTATGAGAAAAATATGTATTCGATCCTTTTTGATTTGTGTTCTACTCATCTCTATTTATGATTATCCTTGCTTAAAGCATCCAGCCATGCAAAAGCTTCACCAAGTCATGCAGTTTCCATTACAACCGGAGTAGAATTATTCTTAGTGACATCATTTTTTTCCTGTGATTTTTTTTTCCAAGATTCTTAATCCCTATCCAGTCACATGACCAGATTTCCCCTTTCTCCCTTGTGAAATCATTTGATAGTCTAATAGTTTTCTGAAAATTGTGGCCAAAAGCCCCTAAGGTCCACCTGCCTTAGAGCTGGCTCCAGGTAATTGTGGATATATGTGACCTTGGAGTCCGGGGATGCTGGATGGAAAGAGGAGGCCTCAGAGACTATGCGAAGAAATAAGTGATTCTGTAAAAACCTGTAAGAATTTTCTTTTCTTTTATTCGTGCTCGTGACAGATAGACTCCAACCCACAGAAGGAGACTGCTGGAATCCTTAGGATTTTGTGCCTGACTGAGCAGGAGGATTTGAGATTGCGCTCAGACCCAAAGTGAGGATCCTGCAGCAGGACCTGCCAGGCTGCGATAGGACTAAGGATGGAACCAAGCACCTGTGCTGGGGCTCGGTGGGGACAATACAATCCTTGAGCTCACTCTGACTGACTCACCTCCCGTCTCCTCTGACATGGTTTCTACATGCCTCAGAGCTGCAACATTTCTCAGTTTTGAATGGGAAGAGGAAAAAAAAAAATTCAGACAACAATAAATAAACCCCATGCATGTTCCTATGTTCCTCTTGGCTGTGTTTTCCAAGACTGCATCTCCAGAAGCCTGTCTGGAAAGCTGCCAGGAGAAGGACCTGGGGGTGTTGGTTGACAGCAACTGAACATGAGCCAGTAGTGGCCCAGGTGGCCAAAAAGGCCAATGGCATCTTGGCTTGGATCAGAAACGGTGTGACCAGCAGGTCCAGGGAGGTTCTTCTCCCTCTGTACTCGGCACTGGAGAGACCACTCCTCGAATCCTGTGTTCAGTTCTGGGCCCCTCACCACAAGGAGGACGTTGAGGCTCTGGAGCGAGTCCAGAGAAGAGCAACGAAGCTGGTGAAGGGGCTGGAGAACAGGCCTGATGAGGAGCGGCTGAGAGAGCTGGGGGTGTTTAGCCTGGAGAAGAGGAGGCTGAGGGGAGACCTCATTGCTCTCTACAACTACCTGAGGGGAGGTTGTGGAGAGGAGGGAGCTGGGCTCTTCTCCCAAGGGACAGGGGACAGCACAAGAGGGCCTCAAGCTCTGCCAGAGGAGATTCAGGCCTGAGATAAGGAAAAAATTCTTCACATAAAGGCTCTTTGGAACAGGCTGCCCAGGGAGGTGGATGACTCGCCTTCCCTGGAGGTGTTTAAGGTGAGGGTGGATGAGGTGCTTAGGGGCATGGTTTAGGGATTGGTGGGAATGGTTGGACTTGACGATCCGGTGGGTCTCTTCCAACCTGGTTATTCTGTGATTCTGTGATCCATTCCTCCCCATCCTAAAGCCAGGCGCCGTCAGATCCCTCTCAGAGAGCACCAGCCACCGCTGCATTCCCAGCGGCTGCACGCTGCATGTTGATCTTGTTTCTTTCCTTTGTTAACACAATTGCCTTCACCTTTACATAAATCAGATTTAGAGAACACATTGTGTCTCAGAAGCCTTGGGACACCTCGAGGCCTCTCAGTTCAATGGAGCTCATTATGGAAATCAGCTAAATGCTGAGCAGAGAGATAAGTGCTAACTGTTTACCAAACCCCTCCACCAGAGATATACAGCGAGAGCTAATGGGAGTTCATTTGCAGCCTTACTCAGTCATTCAACCCTCTTTATCTGCTCCTTCAACTAATCTACAGGGAGAGACAAAAGTTGGCAAGAAAGATCTTTCTGTGTAGCTCCTCTTAGATGGGTGGAATGGCGAGAAGGGGCATGGAGGAGATGGGGTTATAGAATTATAGAATCATAGAATCATAATGCAGAGAAGAGCAACGAAGCTGGTGAGGGGGCTGGAGAACAGGCCTTATGAGGAGCGGCTGAGAGAGCTGGGGGTGTTTAGCCTGGAGGAGAGGAGGCTGAGGGGAGACCTCGTTGCTCTCTACAACTGCCTGAAAGGAGGTTGTGGAGAGGAGGGAGCTGGGCTCTTCTCCCAAGTGACAGGGGACAGGACGAGAGGGAATGGCCTCAAGCTCCACCAGGGGAGGTTCAGGCTGGACATTAGGAAAAAAATTTTCACAGAAAGGGTCATTGGGCACTGGCAGAGGCTGCCCAGGGAGGGGGTTGAGTCACCTTCCCTGGAGGGGTTTAAGGGATGGGTGGATGAGGTGCTGAGGGACATGGTTTAGTGTTTGATAGGAATGGTTGGACTCGATGATCCAGTGGATCTTTTCCAACCTGGTGATTCTATGATTCTATGATTCAGCCTGGTTCATCCAGAGCCAAGACAGAAAAACACAAGGAGGTTGTGGATGAAGATATTCCTGCAGATACCTCCTATATGTGGAAAGAGGCCCCCAGATCAGCAGCGACCCTAGAAAACCTGGGTGTACCTTTAAAGCTTACATAAATTACAGCCATCTCTAAACAGCCATATTTTTTTGCCAAAACATTTTTACTTAGGATGGTGAAACTTTAAAAGCTGGGGAATGGTTTTGACTTGTTCCTCAACTCCATATTTTTTAAGTTTTAGAGATGTCAAAATATTTTGTTCTGACATTTTCTCTGAAAAATGCCAATTTTCCAGTTCAAGATAACTTTCCATTTTTAAATGAGTGCAGAATTATTAACGTCACAATTTTAAAATAAACAAAAAGATATGCTACCTTTTAACTATTTAATTATGGAGGGGAGAGAGCTGTTCAAATACCAGACAAAAACACTTTTCTCTTTGAAAAAGTGAAATGTATCTTCAGATTATAGGTTTGCAAAGGTTTCAGAGATGTCACCTTCTTGTCTTAATTCAAGAGAGGAAAACATTTCAAGCTCTCCATAAAATTTTTGAAAGAGGAAAACACTTCCATCTCTAATAGACTCCTTTTATGGATCAACTCTATTCAGAGATTCTCATTAATTGCTGTCAATGGCTATAATTTTTGTCTGTCCAAAATGGGAATGATATCTGTCCCTGACACATCACCTTCTACTGAAGGAGTGTAGTAAAGGTGCCTGTTTTTTCAAGAGTAACTTCTCTCATTAGAATGCAAGCAGACTTTTAGAACTATAAATCATTTTCCTTCCTGTTGTCCCAAATTCCAATACTCTGCCCTTTTCAAGTTCTTTTCAAGAGAATAGTTCAGTATTAGGTTGGTTTAATTTTATATATATATATATATTTTATATCTTGTAGATTGAACTGCATTTCTTCCTGAACTCAGAAAACCAAAGCCGAGCTTTTAGCTGCCACTACTAACCCCAGCATTTTGAAATGGAACATTACTTTAAATTCCAGACAAATTCTCTCCTCTCTGCCTTAGTAATTTCATGCAAGTAGAGATGGACAGAGAGTGGGAAGTGAGGTGGTTTTGTGGTATTGTGTATGTTCTTTATGTGGGTGGGCTGGACATCCTTATGTTTTACAGGTAATTTTGTCTTTGCATTCAGAAACAATTTTCTCTTCCAAGAGCTGCAAGAGTGATTTATAGACAAAATACATAAGGACAGACACCATAACACCAAACTGCCACTACCTCCAAGATGGAACATGACAGTTATTGACCAAAATACAGCAATGCTTTGCAAGGGTGAACATGGGGATTACTGAGGAGTCCCAAGTTTAAATTGAAATTGTAAGAGGACTTAAATGGGCGAAAACCAAGTTGCCTGCTTCAAAACTTTACCAAGAGGCTGGACTACTGTTCTTAGTGCACTGAAATATTTCTGGGGATTCTCGGTGCTCAGCACATGCTTAGCGGGTCCCGGCAGTGGGAATGAGAACTGATCTGGCTGAAAATTAATCCATCATGAAATTCCACTTGGGGCATCAGCACTTCACCATTCACCAACTGTTCCTTGCAAACAGTTCATATTGTTTAAGACAGAACATGATTAACAGCCCTGGCACCTGGGCTTTCCCACTTTAAATTCCAGGAACAACTGATTCATTTTTACTAGGAGTTAATTTGTATTATAAATGTCTTTTATTACTTTTAATATATCTTAAGTCAGTAGAACAACTGTTCCTTGTCATTCCTTATATCTGTTTTCCAGCACAAAGTAAATTTGGGGAGAAACTACTTACTTAGTGGACCATAAGGTAACTCCCACTAGGTGATTAGTTAGATCTTTTATTTCCAAGGACATTTAGTTGCTCAGACTTTAGCATTGTGCACTGTGGGATCAGGAAAGAAGCAAAATAAAGACGTACACAACTGCATATTTCAGTGTCTGCAATTCTACTGACCTGCTGAGCTTTGCAAAGCATCCCTAGAAAAATGCAAAACTTCACCTAAACAAGCAGGCATTGTTGCCAGATGCTTTGAGGCCTCCTTTCCCCTACCACCTTAGGATTTGTTCCCAAGGCTCATCAAAGCTGCTCTTCCCAGACTGGGAGTTTACATCAGCATTAGCTGTGCCATTAGCTAAAATCTCCAGCACAAATGAGGCTTGGGTCTAAGCTTGCAATCAGTTGTTGAATTAAAAATAAAGAAACTTCTAGAGGAATCAACCAGTCAGATTTTTTTTTTTTCCCGCTACACAGATCGGCTGATAGGACTAACTACAGATACCTTTCAAGACTGATGTTCTAATTTCTGCAGTGTTTCATGGCGACCTTTGGTGCATTTCATGATCTGGTCCTTTAGAAAGTGCTATATTGTATCTCAGTCATTGTACAAATAACATCTTGAGATTATAGCCTGCTGTTAATAAATGTGGTTAATCATCAATAAGAGAGTTTCAGCTATTATACACTGACGATGTAATTTTATACCTCACCAGTCCAGAGAAATCGGTTCCATCCCTCTTACATTTGCCAGACAGATTTGGGGCCTTTCAAGGTTAATGTCACTAAATCATCAACTAATTTTAAAGAATCATTTGAGTACCTGGAGAGAACATGCCCTTTTTGTATTTTTAAGTTCATTTTTAAATACTTGGCTTTATATAATCTGCTGGGTTTAGAAGGAAGATTGATATTGTTGTTGCTGCACCAAAGCAAATATACAATGACCTTGATAAGTGATCTATTTTATGCATAAGTCACACAGGTTGCATTAACACCACTAAAGTATTCAGTCTCAGACTGTTAGACCTCTCATTAAATTCCATTTCACAAGTCAGTTGTAAAAAAAAAAATTAAAAGTCAACGAATAGTCTTGTTTGTGGGGAGAAGAAATGTCTGTGCAGAAGTTCAGCTACAGTTTGTTAGCTGACTACGGGCAGCCCGTCTGTCATAAGGCTGGGAGCTCCAGGTGTCTTACCTTGTCTTCCTCCGAAGTAATGCTGTGACTGTGTGGACATATTAAATGTTGATCAGGGAGAAAGAACTTTTCTAAGACACATGAGAAAGTAAGTTTTATCATACAGAAATCATAGCAAAGAGGTGTTCTCCTCCACCTCAATCCATTTCTCATATTCAGCAAGCAGATCTAGAGTGGCAAAGCTGGCAGGGGGATGGACGAAGCTTGGTTTTGCCTATTTTGTGCAACCATTTTTGACCAGTACTTTGCTAAAATGGGTGAATGAATGGTTGCAGGTACAAGAAGATGAGATCAGCCAAACCCTAGCAACAGACTCAGAACAGGGCTCAGATCAGAGACATTGCCCATGGGCAAGATGTGGACCACTAGAGAGACACAAGTTTTGCCCTAGGCAAATGATGTCAGTTGCAGCAGGACTAAAAATTTAATTTTGTCTTGTCCTAGATTACACATTAATTGTTTATCAGTGTCAGATAGTTGTAAATACAAGGCATAACATATGTAATACGATATAATATACAATAAGACAATCCTCCCTAATATTTTGGGGAAGATGCATGTTTATTCTTGTACCTGTGCTGCCAATGGATTAAAAATTTTGTAGTAAAAATTTTTTAAAAAGACATTTTAAGTGAATAAAGTACTTACTATCCATTTCCTAGAAAATCTTCTAGGTTTAGAATGACCCACAACAATTTTTGTGAGCTTTAATCTGTACGTTAGAAGTATCAGTCTTCCAGGAAACTTGCTCATACCTCTCACCAGGCACTGCAGTGAATAATAGGAATAAGAAAGCTTTTCTCCTCTAGGTCTTGATGACTTCCCAGCTTAGAAGAAAAAGGATTGCCTTTATAATATCTTGTTTGCAAAATGTTGTGAATCTGACCTATTAAACTTATTTGGAAATTGTTCCGCCAGTTCTATAAACGGGATATGTAATGGGAGAACAGGGAGGAGAAAACCGGCAAATAACACAATCAAAATACTATGACATCAACTGAAAAAATCACCTGGCAAATGCTATTTGACTAGTTCCAATGTGATTGTCACAGGCAGACCCTGAAACCTCATCCAGGCAGGAGGAGCCCATGTGGCGTGATTGGGTTCCAGGTAGCCGCAGGATGCAGATCAGCCCGCAGAGGTAAAACCCAACTCCGGGCTCCTTTTCTGAAGGAAATTCAGGCTCCTTTTTTAGAATATTGTGGGAATAAAATATCTGCTTGCAGAGTTGCTGTTATTAGTCACTGGCATTGCTCATAATGTGCTAGGTGCGGTGCTGAGGTAAAAAACAGGCACCAGCGTTTCCCCCGCTCTTCTCGCTGAAGGATTGCAAGGCATGTAATTTGGTGGCTAAATGCAGTTCGTTTATCTCCTGCCTTTAGCCAACGAATTTATCACACACATTAATATCGAAAGAGGTTAGAGTTCAGCGAATGAAGCATTTGTTTTCTTCTGCTCTCTCTATAAATAAACTCCCCCACTTTCATGGCAGTATTTTTACCAAGCGAGCGAGAGAAATAGGCACATTTAAGAGATAGTTCTGCTTGTGTGGTGGGGGAGGCTGTGTGCATGTTAAAAGGCTCCCACAGCAGACCTCTCTGACTCTGCCTGCATTACATCTCCCCCCCTTGCCCCCCTTTTTGTTGGCTCATAGTTATTAGTCAGCCAGACATTTTTTATCTCTTGGAAAGATACTTTAGCTCATATCCAATGTAATCATCTCAGGGGCTTCTACTTTAGTCCCCACAGGCCTGGAGAAATGACATCTCTATTACTGATTAACAAAACAATACAAAATGCTAAGAAAAATGGCTTTATTCTCAACCTTCCATTAACTCCTACTATGCCTGTTTGGTGTGGAAGAGTTTGTTTCCCAGTTTCAAGCCAAGTTACGTTTTTTTTTCTGTTCTTTGCCCCATGTAATGCAATTGCTTGAGTGAATCAGTATTTTATTTGCGACCCTAAAAGGTAATAGTAGAGCGGAGTCTGCAAGATAAAACAGTGCCAATTTCATCAGTGTGAAACTTCTCATTCTATAAAAAGACATCTTTTTTGTAATTATTATTTTTAGTTTGTATCTTGAGGAAAATATATACCAAAATATACAACTTTCTCACAGGACAGAAAATCTGCTTTCTCTTCACTGTACTCTGTACTCCTGGGGATCCATCAGAGGTCAGAAACATTCACTCATGACTAAAGATGACAAATATACCAAAAGAGATTTTGTAACATACAGGTGTGTGGAAATCCTGCATTCCTTTAAAAAAAAAAAAAAATCATAAGCTCTTGCATGAACCTTATCAGGTCAGTAAGGTGGGTTGTTTTTTGAACAGTCTTTGCCTTTAGTGACCATTCTAATTAAACTGTGTTCAACATCAACTCAGTCTCCTCTATTGCCATAGCTGTTTGCTAGCAGGGTTTTTGCATAGATCTACATACCCGTGTCCCACCCTGCACCACTGGAACAGGCACCGCACTTCTTCCCCAGTCTGAGGTATTGCGTTCAGTAATGCCTTTCCAGCAATTTCTTTTGATACAATTCTTTGCCAAATACATGGATGGACTGGTCATATCCTGCTCAAGAAGGGCAAGATTTTCACTCATGTACAGCCTTTCAAAAACCTTCACCCAAACTTTCAGGAGACTGAATTTCCCTAGAGGCTGAACCACAAAGCTTAATGAAGGGAGTTTGTGATGGTTGTTCGCAGGAGATTCATCAATTATTTTTTATAGCATATGACAGGGTTAGTCCCTTAAGAAGCCAGCCTTGCCTTTACCCTATGGGTAAAAACCTTAGCAGGTTTATAGCTTATTTTTTGAGTGGTGGAAATGCTCTGGAGTCACAGTACTGGACAAAGACCTTATTGTACTACAAAGCAAAAAATGCAGAGGTGTGCTATAAAGAAAATGCAGTCTAAAAGACACTCACTCTGCTCTCCTGACCACCTTAGACAGTATTCTGGTTTCCCAAGGAAGAAGGCCAGCAGTTTCACAATTACTGAGTAACTGGGCTCTGCAGTGCTGTCTCAACTACAGCAGGGAGCAAACTATAAATAATCTCTAATCTCTCCTCCCTTAGGAGATCTCCATTCCCGATACACTCCCTTGTTTTAGAACTTCTGCTGAAAATTCTGTCAATGGGCACCACTACTTAAAATGTTATAACTAGACTTCGGAGAAGAAAGAGTAAATATTTATTTCTAGCTCTTCAGTGACAGAGAAGTAATGAGAGTGACAGCAGAACCCATCAGGTACCTTTATTATCAACACATGGCCTTAAAAGAGGAAAGCTGGCTCAGGAAAGTAGCCCAGCAGGCTACCACCCAGCCTTCCTGTCAGGCTGGAAGTCAACATTTTTTAAACTGTCCACACACAAAAAAGCTGGCAGAGTTTCATATGGAAAAGATTAAACCATTAAGCAAGATTAAAATGTCTTGCATGTCTCCTCAGAACTTTATCAGCTCACCAGTGTATGTTATAGTAGAGCGAAAAAATACAACGTGGAAATGAAAGTTTAGCACAATTGAAATATATCCTAAAAGTAGAAGTGAAAAATCCCTCAGACCTTTTCAGAAGGACTTGTTTTGACATGTTGTTGTCAAAATCGTGAAACGAACTGTTACATAGGAGTGTTTTTGAAAGGAAACTCGGTGCTGAAAATGACAAGGAAGTTTTAGTAAATGTTGTGAATTAGAGCTCAAAAATTGAGTTCCAGTCCCCACCAAGCAGCTCTGTGAACTTGAAGATCTTCCTATCTTTTATGCTCTCTCAAAAGTTAAATCTGGAGGAAAGACTTTTTTTCATGTCTAACCAATGCCTAGCCAATGGCAATTCTGTCTTAATTGGAACTTTTAGCTATAAATCATATAATGAATCATAATATTATACAGGTAATGAAATAAAGACATATGCAAGTCTATGATGATCAAAAAGAATATTTTCTTTGGTTCATTTTCTAAAACATTGTGTATTTCTGGTGAATCATGCCTCTGCACCTCCAGCTAAATAGTCCTTTTCCTCCATGGAATTCAGTTATCTTTCCACATCACTCCTTTATCCAAGATGCCAGTTTAAGCCAAGTAATGTGATATTATCTGCCTGCTGGTACCTGGACTTCAATCACCAGTCATCTGAACAGGCCACTAAGCAAACATTAGGTTGAAGAGGATCAGCCTACTGTCACCACCCTCACTGTCCACATCCTGGACACGGCTGTCATCACGCCTTGGTCTCAAGCAGAAAAATATTCTCCTCAACAACTGCTGATGCAGGAGGTTTTGATTTTAAATAGTCTAAACTGTACATTTAACCATACATCAACTTGAAGTCTGACACAGCTTCTGTTAGCAGCTAGGATTGCCCATGACAGAGACTGTAAAACTCAGAAAATTTCTGTGTCCTGTGGCAATGGATTTCTCTTTGGACAATCGATGTGGGCAGGCCCATACAAATAATGAATCACAAATTAAATGGCTAAGCAAATAAACAATGGACTTACCAAGGATACAACCAGTGTTGTAAGCCAGACCCTATAGAATTGTGGTTGTGGTCTTCCTGGACTTATGTAAAGCCTTTGATACAGTTTCTCACAGCATTCTGCTTCGCCAGCCTCTGGCCTGGACGGGCGCACACTCTCCTGGGTGAAAAACTGGTTGAATGACCAGGACCAGAGGGTGGTGGTAAATGGAGTTAAATCCAGCTGGAGGCCAGTGACAAGTGGGGTTCCCCAGGGCTCAGTGCTGGGTCCAGTCCTGTTTAATGTCTTTATCAACGACCTGGATGAAGGCATCGAGTGCTCTATTAGCAAGTTTGCAGATGACACCAAGCTGGGTGGAAGTGTGGATCTGCTGGAGGGTCGGGAGGCTGCAAAGGGATCTGAACAGGCTGGACTGCTGGGCTGAGACCAACGGCAGGAGGTTTAACAAGGCCAAATGCCGGGTCCTGCACTTGGGGCACAACAACCCTAAGCAGAGGTACAGACTAAGAGAAGCCTGGCTGGAAAGCTGCCAGGAGGAGAAGGACCTGGGGGTGTTGGTTGACAACCGACTGAACATGAGCCAGCAGTGTGACCAGGTGGCCAAAAAGGCCAATGGCATCTTGGCTTGGATCAGGAACGGCGTGACCAGCAGGTCCAGGGAGGTTATTCTCCCTCTGTACTCGGCACTGGTGAGACCGCACGTCAAGTACTGTGTTCAGTTCTGGGCCCCTCACCACAAGAAGGATGTTGAGGCTCTGAGGCGAGTCCAGAGAAGAGCAACGAAGCTGGTGAAGGTGCTGGAGAACAAATCTTATGAGGAGCGACTGAGAGAGCTGGGGGTGTTTAGCCTGGAGAAGAGGAGGCTGAGGGGAGACCTTATTACTCTCTACAACTACCTGAAGGGAGGTTGTGGAGAGGAGGGAGCTGGGCTCTTATGCCAAGTGACAGGGGACAGGATGAGAGAGAATGGCCTCAAGCTCCGCCAGGGGAGATTTAGGCTTGAGATTAGGAAAAAATTCTTCACGGAGAGGGTGGTTAGGCATTGGAACGGTCTGCCAAGGGAGGTGGTTGAGTCACAGTCCCTGGAGGTGTTTAAGGTAAGGGTGGATGAGGTACTTAGGGACATGATTTAGGGATTGGTGGGAATGGTTGGACTCGACAATCCGATGGGTCTCTTCCAACCTGGTTATTCTGTGATTCTGTGATTCTGTGAACCAGATTGGTACTAAAGTGCCACATGCTTCATTTGTTTCTTCATTTAAAGAGGGGGCCATAAGCTTTAAGAAGGGATGACATTTATATTAAGAGAAAGAAAAAGCAAAGCAAAATTAAAGCCTCCTAAGGAACACAGCAAATAACACTGCCAGTCTTGAGCAGTCAAAAATGGACAGTCCATCATATAAAAATCCTGGAGTAAATCATAAGGAATAGGTTTTCTGCAAACTTCGTGGAAATTTGATTTTAAAATAACAATAATTTTTTTCTTTTTTGAGACTATACAGAGTACTCATTTTATATAAACAGGCTATCCTACACAGCTATAAGGCTAACCAAGTTCCTTTTTCCTATTTCCTATTTTCCTCTTTACCTTTTATCATTTTTCCTGAAGCCAGAGCTCTAAGGAAAATCCTAAGAGCTGCAGAACTCATTGTAAAACTGGAAAAACACATGTCCTGGTACAAATCACTTTTGTTCTTACATACAAGACGGTAGCTGCCTCTGTGGACATCAGGCTTGAGAAATGCAAAGGCAACGTAGAAGGAAAAACAGCACAATCCTGTCATCACTCCAGGCCCTGCAGTTGTCCTGCAGAGACACAGACAGCAGCTCTCTCTGCATGGATCTCCTCTCTGTTCCTGCCACTTCATTTGAACCATGGTCCAGGATGGAGCGTGTTGTGCCAAGGAGGGAAGGAGCCATCCTGAGTTAAGAAGAGCGGCTTGCAAAACAGCAGTGTTTAGCGCCAGCGGATAGCATGAAGAGGCAAGCACTAATCCTGCATCTTTCTAGTTCTGAAGCACTGTGCAGCTTGCAGCAGTTGTTTTGGGATATGGCTTTGGCCATTCACAGCCAACCGCAGAGTGGAAGGGGAGCTGCACCACCTACAAGTGTCCCAGGGCTGGATGTTGAGTCGCTGGGTGATGGGCCCGTAGCTGCCTCCTCTGAACTGCGTGTCCTCACAGTTTCATTTCCGAAGGGTGTTATTTCACTGCTGCCTCCCAGATAATGTAACTGAATCATTCAATTGAGCATAAAATAGAAATTTGGCTTCTTATCTTCTGGGAAACCAGCTTTACTATTTTCTTTCTGCAAAATACATTTTTCACTATCTTATCTTCTAATAAACAATCCCAGCTCTGCAGGCTGCAGAAATGTTCTGAACACATTTAAGAGACAATTTTTTTTCTCCCCTTTCACTCCCCCTTCTTCCCTCCCCCCTTACCCCCCCCCCCTTTCCATCCCTTAAAAGTCTGTTTTAAAGGCATATTTTTAAAAGGGATCCAATTTGTATTCAATCTTCCTTTGGTAAAGGTATATATTTTTCATAAGCCTGTCCTCTGCTTTTGAGGCCTCTCTCCCTTGGTTTAATTTTCATTCCCATCTCCCTTTCTTCCCCTGTACAGAACTGAAACACCAACTTCCCCCCCACTCCTAATGCTTTCTCTTGTTTAAGAAAAAGGCAATTCAGTATTAAAAACTGCCCTCCCCTCCCCTGGACCTGCTGCACAGCACTTGCCTAACGGAAACTAAACGTGTCAGAGAAAGGTCAGCTATGAATTTTTAAACCTTTCTATCTCACTCAGGCTGACATCAAAAGCATTAGCTGTAGCACTAAATCAGGGAGTGAGAGGGAATTAGAATATGCAACAAGTCCTGCTGCAGAATGTGACACGGCAGAGGATATTCACGGTATCCCTGGGATGGATGAAGTTGCTGTGCCAAATTTAAGCATCAAGGCTCTCCTTCTTGTGCAATCTCACCAGGCAGCTGCCTCTTGCAAGGAACAGGCTGCCCAAGGAGGGGGTTGAGTCACCTTCCCTGGAGGTGTTTAAGGGACTGGTGGAAGAGGTGCTGAGGGACATGGTTTAGTGTTTGATAGGAATGGTTGGACTCGATGATCCGGTGGGTCTTTTCCAACCTGGTGGTTCTATGAACCAGTGAGAACAGGGCATGGTATGGAAATTTAAGAGATGCATCATACAGTGGTGTCATTGCTGCAAATTGAATGCTGATCTGGGAGGCGATTTCATGACCTTCCAGTACCTGAAGGGGCTACAAGAAAGCTGGGGAGGGACTGTTTACAGCTTGTATTGATAGGATGAGAGGCAACGGGTATAAACTGGAAAGGGGCACATTTAGACTAGACATAAGGAAGAATTTCTTCAGCGTGAGAGTGGTGAGGCCCTGGAACAGGTTGCCCAGAGATGCTGTGGCTGCCCCATCCCTGGAGGGGTTCAAGGCCAGGTTGGATGGGCCTTGGAGCCCCTGATCCAGGGGGAGGTGTCCCTGCTCATGGCATGGGAGTTGGAACTAGATAATCTTTAAGGTCCTTTCCAACTCAAACTATTCTAAGACTCCAGGCGGATTTGTTTTGAGGAGAAGATATCTAGATTTGCTTAGAAGAGATCCAAAACCACAGCTGCAGGGCAGAAATCTGCAATTTTGCTGCTTCCTCACGGGCTGGTATTGAGTCCTCCTAGTTTGTGTCTCTCTTCCATAAACAAGCTACATCCCAAGCTTAGAGTGCACAGTATCACCCTCAACAAAACACACGGGCACAGTTCAAGAGGTGATTTATTATTCATTGATCATTTAACAATTTGGCAGCTGAAAGCAGAACTTATTCCATCAGGACTCCTGCGTGCTAAACAGTTATTATTATATCATGTTTTAGAGGGAACAAAGGATCTTCCCACTGAAAGAAAAAGTCAAGTTAAAAAAAGCCTGGCACGCAAAGCCTGCTTTGGCCTCTCTGCAAATCATTAAATTGGAGTGCAGGGACATTCAGGAACATCATCTGGAAAGGCTGGCACTAAAGTGCATGTGGTATCTGGCCTGAAAGCCTGTCTTCCTCATGCTGGGACAGGCTGATGTGGCTTATGCCTTTCCATTTGCCTCTGCCAGCTTGGCGTAAACTTCCAGCTGGCCCTACTGAGCCTAATACAAACTGTCACCAATCACAACAGGACAAATTCTGAACATCCAGCATCACAGCTTTGACACTTCTCCACCATTTCATCCCCTGCCCCTTTTCTAGGACTCCATCATATTTTATTATTTCTTTTCAGACTAGTTCTCCATTCCTTTAGAGGAGGATGCAGTGATTAGAAGAGAGTGGAAGATTCCTGATTTTAAAACAATAAAAATTCACAAAAACTTTAAATGTTTCATGGAAATGTGTTTATTTTTAATATAACACATTTCTCACTGTTCTCTAATGCATGACACAATTAGCTTTAGCTTTTTATTTCATGTCAACCTTTATATCAGAGAAAATATTAATTAAGGCATGCTTGTATCCAGCATTTCTAAAAATCACAAATCTATTTCATGTTGCATTAGAAACTTGATAATTATTGAATCATGTCCTTGTCTCTGAAATAACTGGGGGATGGGGAGAGGTGTAACATAACCATTTTCTTGCAAAACATATTGACTTTTTTCCCTTTCTGGATAGAAACAAATTCCAATGTGTCACAGTTGAACAGAAATTCTGTTTTCCAAACAGCTTCAGTTTCCATCTGTCCATAGTGAATAACTGTCCATCCATCCACACAATCTTTCAGCCTTATTCCTCATCCAGCTTTTGCTCTGTGTTTACATCTCTCCATCTGGCTACCCGTATGCTCCTTGATATCTCCATTTACCCTTCCATGGAGCTAATTTTCTACCAGCGGAACATCCACCAAAGGTCTGGAGACCAAACATGCAGTTTTCTGAGCTCAGAAATGAAGTGGCAGAGATAGATGCTTGATGAAAAGGTTTGCATCTTTGACTGAAGAATAGCAGGACTGATGAAGAAGAATTAGATTCTGAACTTTAGGAATGCTTGATATTTGTTTAGCATATTTAAGGAGTGAGGCAAAGAGTTTAAGCAGGAGGAATTATGTGGGCATCCATCCACTCCCTCTAGAAGTACCAGAGTCTTTCTTGATACTGAGAGATCATATCTGCTCATGCCCTTGGTTTTTTTTGGTTTCCACAGTACTTTGGCAGTGTGCCTAGCTTTTCCTAGCTGAAGATGGCCATAAAGCCATTAGAGTACCCCATGTTGTTCCATATTTAAAATCCACATCAGATCATTGTAATGGTCCATAAAGCCTCCTTAAACCTGTGTAATGACCTGTTTCAGGAAACGTGGTATCTTGCTCCTAGATGGCATAAGGCCAGCCCTTTAAAAGACTGTCACTATGGAATATGTGTCATAGACTCATAGAATCACCAAGTTGGAGGAGACCCACTGGATCATCGAGTCTGTGTACGTTCACAAGAGTGACCCCATGCACCCATCCAGGTGACACGCCCGGTTGCTGAGATGCTCTATCCTGTATTTCTTCTAAGTCTTTCACTTTTCTACCTAGATATAAAGGAATAATTTATCTTGAAAGCAGTGGTGGACTGCAAGATGTCGTGAGACTTCTTTGAGTCATCCCCCTAAAAACCAGGAAAAAATTCCTTCTACCTCAACCAGTTCAGAGTTATACATAAATCCATGATGCATAGCTCAGGACTTCTGACAAACTTCTAAATCATCCCCTGTCCCCATCTATATTACAGCTTCTGTGCAGCACTTCTATTTTCCTTTTGAGCGGATGAAATCTTACAATTCACTGCATTGAGATGTATTTCACTGTACAATGCCCTATTGTCCTGTTCTCATTTAGAGACTAGTTTGCTAATGTGAATAAAAGGACCGGGATAATCAAAGATCCTAGTGGATTTAAGAATTTGAATCTAAGTAAGATAACATCTAACTGCATTAAAATTCTGTCAATAGTCCACTCAAGAAGAATAACACCAAATTAAACCTTCACAGAGAAGAAAATTCTTCTAGGAAATAAAAATTGCAAACATTTTTTTTCTGAATTCCACTTGGTTTTGCCTCTTTATTTGCATATTCGTGCTATAAAGGCTGAAATATTGGGGGGCTTTCTAGTTCTTGTTCACCTTCTAAAGATCTCTTTATTGACACAGCAACACTTTTTATTTACTTAACAGTGAGAAAGTTATGTCTGTATTTGTGAGCTAACCAAATTATGCTCAAGCAAAATATGATTTTAAATCTCAAACCAGGGAAAATTAGGGAAAAAATGTCAAGTGCTTAGGAAACAAAAAAATAGCTGTAACATATATTAATGTACAATCCTACATAAAAGGGCAAAGTATATGCTAGAATACATAAGTTAGAGAACAACCCAGGTGGTAAATGAGTTGTTCTTTTCACCAGACTGAGTATCAGTGAGATCTGAGCTGCAGTGCTACGTTCAGGTTTGGTGCGGCATTTAGGGGGAAGGTGGGCAAAGTAGGGGGAATCCAAAGCAATGAGAATGATCGAAAACCAAAGGGGAAGGCAGAAGGACTTCAAGTTGCTTAGCAGAAAAGTTAAAGTAAGAATGTGGAGGTAATCTCTTTCCAAAGAGGAAGATACAGGACAAGAAGTACTGTCCTTAAATTGCAGCAGATATTTTTACGTTCAGTTTTAGGAAAACGTTTTTCTCATTCCAGGAAATGAGGCTGTGGATCAGGTTGTTTGAGGATGGTATTGATCCCCACCACAGGACGTCTTTGAGAAGAAGTTAAACCAAAGTCTCAAATTGGAACAGTCCAATCCTGCAGTAAGTTAGGGAGCAGAACGGATAACCTCTTGAAATTTCTTCTATCCATGCTTTCTGGAGGTCTGTGACCTATAGAGTTTTTAATCTGATCCCCATATGGTTTCTCAGGACTACCCAAGATACCAATTGCTTTGTGTTCACATCCCCAGCTTTGCCAAAGCTTCCTTTCAATTGTAACTGAAGCAGGGATTCTGGACGCTCCCCTGAAAGGCTTGTAAAGCTCTGGTAAACACAAGGCATGTTGGGTATCCCATTTGGTTCTGACACTTTTTAAAAATCTAGTTATTATTGAAAGTTACTGTGCCAGCAGCTGTATTATTAATATTATTATTTATTATTTATGAAGTGCCGAGTGTGTGCTAGATGCTTATATGATTATACACTGAGTTACACCGGAGTTGCACAGTATACTGAATTACAATGCAATGTTATTACCTGCAGCCTTTGCATGAGAATGACATTTTTCTTTTAATGTAGCTGACTCCTTCACCATGTGATGGTCTGAACAGGATCAGTGAATTTTAAGTCATTAACACACTAGACCTGACACAAACAGGACACAGTGTACCTGCATTTAACAGATGGAGGATAATGTTGGACCTCCAAGGAAACTAGACATCCTGTTGTCACACAACAAAGCACGAAAGCTTTCCACTTTTTGTAAGCTGCAGGTTATTTTTGCTGGCCTGAATGAGACAGTTAGCGTGCTTGGAAATGGAGAGTCTTCGTTCCTTGTGGACTCGGATGACTGGACTTAGCTAAGATCCTGGAGCAAAGACTTCCATGCACTCATTACACATTACATCCAAATCTGTTCCCTTTCACACTCCTTCTACTGTTGTTCGAGGCAAAACCAGACTGTTTTTCTATGAGACAGAAGAATATGTCTGCTTAGATTTTCTGTATTCCATTCAGTGCTTGCCACTGTATTGCTATGCACTGGCTCACACAGTTGTGCTAATGGGGCTAAATTTTCAAATCTTTTGATCTCTCTTTACACAATATTTATTCTTGCTTTACACAAAGTTAATTCATAGTAATATTCCTGAAACTTTGGAGGCACACTATTTACTTCCCTGCAAAGACAGCCAGGTGCAATAAACAAGATTTTAAAACTATCGGCAGTCAGAGAGAGGCATCTTTATTCATTTAAAACTACCAATCAGATCAGTTCTCATACCCACACTACAGGAGTGGAACATTACTATGTCCATACCTCCAACTGCAGTTTTAATCAGAAGAGAGACTGCTCTCTGGTTTAATGAAGTAAATGAGACCTCTGGTAATATTGTCTGTGTAATTGACATAGTTCTCTGGGAAACATTACACTTTATAATGAAAATACTGTATATAATTAGGATCTAATAGGAAGAAAATAGTAATTAGGCAGAATTAACTGAACAGAAGCAATCAAGCAAATAAAGGTTATTCTCTGGAGAGGACCCTTCGGGGTTCAAATGTGTACATCCTATGATTGTAAAGAAGTCGCAGTAATTAACAAGAGGCTATTCTCATTGCATAAGAATAGCCTCACACTGGCTACTGAAATGACCCCTGCAAATCAGAATGTGTTATTTCAGTCCTCTGCATTCACAGGCGTTGTGGGAAGGAGGTTGTATCCAGTACTGTATGCGCTTGGACAATGGCTTTAGCAGAGGTTATGAAGGCATAAAGTCCTTTGATTTTGTTCTTGCTCCAGTCTTTGTGGGCCCTCGTTGCTTTTCACTTTCTGCTCTTGCTCATCAAAGTTTCCAAAGCAGCTTGCTGTACATGAATTTCACAGTAACACTAATCCACATAAGATTTCACAGTAATAAGCAGATTACACAATGGTCTAGGAGTGATCCTTTCCCTGGAATTACCAAAGTAAGTCTAGCCAGTTACTCGTAAATCTGAGCCCATTCTTACCCACATAAGAAACCTCCAAGCCTGTCCTATGAAGTTCTTCAAGCCCCAGAGTTCTGCAGCATGGTTGTGAGGGGGAAATGAATGTTCCTGCAGTCTTAGGAGCATCTCAGGTTCCCATGCACATGATCTGAGCAAGAGAGACAGCAGAGGGCCATGCCTAGTCCAGCTCAACCCATGCAAAGTTATCCTGAGAGAAGCCTTTCCTAAGCACAGTGTGGATGCTTCACTCCCATACCAAAACTGACAAGGTAGGCACGAAGCAGACAGACTATGGTCCCAAGCCCATTTTGCTTCTAACCACATACACAGACTGCAAAGATGATTCTGTTTTGCCCTGGAGTCAGGAATTCAGTAGTGTTGAGCTTTGAGCGACTTCCATAAAAGAAAACAGCCACCAGTCCAGTATAGCAGAGGCAGACACCAGTACAACAAGGGATGTTTCTGATAGTGGAGCCACTCACCTGCTCTGGAACCAGGATAGTCACCCAGACAATGCCACATGAGCATATTTCAGTTCCTCTGTGAGTGCAAAGTGGGTTTCATTGTAGGTGACAGCTTCTTAAGGGTTCCTTCCGAGTTATCTGTCTGAGGCTGACAATCACACTCGGACAAAGGAAGACAGCAGAACCAACCAGGGATCAAAGGGAAGATGGTGTTTTTCTTTCTCCCCCCCATCCGCTTCTCTCTACTGGAGTCAATCAGGAATAAAGGAGAAACACCTGCTTTTTAGGTGAGCACAGGAGGCTGAAGGCATAGCCAGTGATAACCAGAGGAGAGAGCTCCATGAATTGCATAAACAAGCATGATTAATCCAATACTTCTCTTAAGCAGAAATCATAACTAGACAAAACAGATGAGCCCATGACTTGCTTAAAAGCAATTCCAATTGCTTAACAATTCTCCTTCCATTCCTGTCTATTTTTTCTACTTTATTTATCTATGCATTGATCTTTCAAGCAAAGATTTACTACAACTATCAACATAACACTTAGCATAAATTAACAACAAGAATGGCTCATGGATTTTTTGTTTTTATTCACATAGATCAAAAGTGAAGTTCTCACACAGCTCCCAACTTGCATGACATTTTCTTAAATTACACAGACTTTTCCCAATGAATTTGCTCTCTCAGCCATTAAGATGCGTTGCACCAACCACAAACTTTTCTTGTCTCAAGACTTATTAGATTAGGAACCATTTCTCACCCTCCTCGCTTCTCAAAACATCAGGTGTTGTCCCTTAGGAGTAAAACATGTTTCTTTAATGCGATGCCTTGTGTACTCTCATCTCTGATCTTTCAGGTTCTTTCTTTGGAACTTAATTCCCCATTGATGCACGTGTAGATGCACTGATTTCAGTGGACAAAACTGCTCTGAGTTGGACATTAGCTCTGTTGCTGATATTCTGGTTGAACTTGGATAAATAATGTTTCTGTCCTGTGCCTCAGTTTCCCTACCAGTAACATGATTGGGATAAGTGAGCTAACAAATACTCTTGACAAAATTAAATCTGTGACCAAATTAAAAAGAAATGGGGAAAAAAATAAAAGAAATTTTAAAAATAAACAACAACACAAACAAAAATAGTTCAGTAGAGTTTATGAAGCCCCCCTTTCTCTGACCTGCTCTCTTCTTCTCTAATCTAAATAAGCTCCAAACTCACTCTGTGTCCTCCATGGACACTTCCAAGTTTCACTCTTCCCAGCTGCCTAATTTGAGGAAATTTATAAGAACTCAATATCTTTATAATTCCAACATCTCTCTTGGAGTAGGTTGGGGTAGGGAATGGAATCACAATTTATCACAGGGAAGACAAACACATGCACAAAAATGATTGCCCACAAAATCTTTGTCAAACCAAACAAGTTTTTTTGTTGGTTTTTTTTTTTTCTTTCTGAGGTACTTGATGAAAGACAAAAACAGTGGGAGGAGAGAACCTGTGGAGTTAGAAATATGTTTATGAAATCATTTCATTTGCACTCAGATTAAATTTTGCATTCTATTTGTAGGACACACAAGTCTAGAAAGAAACATTTTTCTTGTGTCTTGTTCAGTATTTTTGTAAATCTGTAGAAGAAAAAGCCATCTTAGACTGTTGACATATTTTGTTTTGAGCATGTCTCTAGTAATTCTTTCTTTTTGCTTCAGAACATTTCTGCCCACTTCTTTTCCTTCTTTTTAACAGAATTATTCATTCAAATCAGTGCAACCTTTTTGTTGCTTTTAGCCCAGACCTGAAAGCCCATTTTTCCAACAAAACTGACATTTCTTAAAACTTTAGATCAACCCCTAAAAAATAATACCACCCTCCACCCCTTTATGAAGTCTCTGAGAGCAATGCGCAAAAAATATCCTACTGCAGCTAAGAAATAATGTTATTATTGTTCTCTGTTATCATGGGAAATGTATGATCCAGATGAGTACCTAATAGCCACTCGTGCACGCCAAAAGTAAGATAAAAAACCTCAGGAAATTCAAAGTTTGTAGTCCAATTATGTTCTATCTTGCAGGTACTCTACAGGGGGTGAAAGTAATGTCCCTCAAACCATTCCGTATCACTGCAATATCTAGCAAATCCTTTGGCACTCCAGCAAGGAGTTCAAAGAAAAAGTATCATCAGCTCGAATAATTACTGCCCATATTAAGTGTTTTAATATTGCAGATAGATGTAAAAGGCAAAGGACAATGCCTCAGACACAAAGAGTCTAGCAAAGTACAACCTGGGGAAGGCCACAGATACCCAACATGTTGTCCTTTTCCCTGTTCTGTTCTCTGCAATATTAAACCACTTAATCCATAATTGCCCAGGCTTATGATGCCTTTGCTTTGAACTCTCTTACAGAATGTCATAGGATTTGTCAGATATCGCTAAAACAAAGTCTACCAGGAGGCTGAAAGGTCTCCTAGTAGCTATGACAATGGTTTAATGGAATATAATTTCCAGTAAAGGGAACTAATTTAATATTTTCACATATCATGTAAGCAAGGCAACAGCTGAGAGAAAGGAATGGAAATTATAGCAAGAGGCAATCAAGATGAACAGTGCTGTAAAATCATACCTCACCAATGTGCACTAAACTTACTGCAGGAACTTGCATTTTCTTCTCAGTGAGGACATTTCATCTTAATGAGAAGGCACACCAGTCTCAGAGTCCAGCACAGCTGGATTTCAAACAGGCAGTGCCTGTCATCTCCCAGATGACACTCAGGAAATCACTTCTTTCCCTCCATCCTCCTTTCACACTGTCTTGTCTTGTTTTCAAGGCTGAAAACTTTTCTGCAATGGACAGCCCCCCACATTGCTGCTAAAGGCATCCTTGAGATGAGGGGTAATGGTTTTAAACTGAAAGAGGGTAGATTTACGTTAGATATAAGGAAGAAATATTTCACCAATAGAGTGGTGAGGCCCTGGCCCAGGTTGCCCAGAGCAGTGGTGGCTGCCCCATCCCTAGAGGTGTTCAAGGGTGGATGAGGTACTTAGGGGCATGATTTAGCAATTGGTGGGAATGGTTGGACTCAACGATCCAGTGGGTCTCTTCCAACCTGGTTATCCTGTGATCTGTGAGGTCAGATTGGATGGGGCTTGGAGCCCCTGATCCAGCGAGATCCATGGCAGGGGGGTTGGAACTGGATGATCTTTAAGGTCCCTTCCTACCCAAACTATTTTATGATTCTATGATCATCTATTCCTACGCATTGTGAGCACATGCCTGTAGGGTACTCATGTAAATTTATGCAGGAAGCAGATATGATGGAAGTTGTTTTTTTCAGTCAGAAAATCTGTCACAAGAAGTGGTCTATTGGTGATGTGTCTTGTGGTTTGGATTTTCTGTGTTCAGGCAATAACAGTTTTGCCACCAAAAGAAAAACTTGTTATTCCCCTGTTATTTTTCCTTATTTATTCCTTGGTTGTGGTGGCATATGTTGCTTCCTCTTGTGTGAAATGCTTTCTACTCTCCGTTCTTTTCACTGAAAAGGAAATCTTCCCTGTGGCAACTCTCAGGAGCATTTGCAAAAGTTCACATGGTTTCAGAAGCCTGAAGTGCAGAAGCGTTTTGTATGATTCGGCTGTCCAACTAAATAATTGCTTTTCGGCATTCTACAGATGTCCCACTCCTGTTCTTTGAAGGAAATATGCTGAATTATTGAAATAAGATAGAGTCAGGATTATGAGAGGAAGTATCATCTTATGATTAAAGCATTAGCCTTGAATTCAGGAGATACATATTCGGTTTCTGATTCTGCCAGAGATTTTCTGAGAAGCCTCAGGCTTAGCACAAAAGCTGAGATCCATTTCTGCCTAACATGAGCTATGTAGACTTCTTAGAATAAGTTGCCTAGGCTCCTGCTACAGTCAGTGGAGTGCAAGAGAGTTCTCCAAAGAAAGCTTCACCCAACCCTGTGATACATGACTAAGTTACAGTAAATGATTCACACTCTGGAGGTGTTCCTCTGCCTAATGCTACCAGGAATCTGAACAATGAAGTTGGCCTACATACCTTTTCAATAGGTAAATTTAGATGAGGTGGCTTCCACCCTTTGTCTCATTTTGTTCCTCAGTTTCCCACATGTTGATGGCAATGTTGATGGCAATGCTTCCTTTCTTTGGCCTTTAGAATTTACTGGATTCTAAACATTTCTCTGAATAAAATAGCAAATTCTGGCTCGACTTCAGTTGACTCTTAGTAATACCGTTCTATAAATAACACCAATACTTGATTGGGGTTCCAGTAACCACAGCATCTGAACTTGACAAACAGCATAAAATCAAGGAGTATCTAGAGAAACAGGTTTTACTTGCTTAAAATGTTAAGAGAAATGGGTGAGAAATTATCTGGCTACATTCGTTAAACATCTGAAGTATCACAGGAAATTGGGATTAAATTAGAAGAAATTATTAAAATGTTATAACTTTTATGACAGTTAATATACTTACATTTACTTATCACTGGAGCAGGTTGAAAAAATGTTCTGCTGGAATATTTTTTTCTGACAAAAAAAGGCATTTTATTGAAATCAACCTATCCTGAGGAAGATGTCAATTTAAGTGATACTTTTCCTCCTAAGAAATAGAACTGAAATGAAATGTTCCCAATAAGGTCCAGCTTTATCAGAACAGAATGTTTCAAAATTTTGGAGATTGAAATTACTCCATTAAAAATATTTTATGCAGAACAGTACTGCTTAAAATATCAAAACTGGAAGAAAGTACTTGGCACTGATCAAAAATAGTGCACTGAATATCCAGAAATTATGGTTCTTAGAAGACTTCTTTTGGAATAATTTACTTTCTACCTAATAAAAAAAAACCCCCACAACCCAAAATCTGAAAGGGCAGAACTCATATAATATTCAACATTGCTTGTGCTCTGCTGCATGAAGCATTTGACTAGAAACAGATGTATCTTCATTTTTATCTGTCACCCACTGTTTTAATATATGGATAGGAGAAACAAAACAAAACCTTGTATCATAAGCACTTCTGTTGACATGTTATTAACCAAACAGCTACTGATGATCACAGCTGCCATTGGACTATAGGAGCCACCTTCAGAGGCAGAAAGATGATTCTTGTTATTCCATCAGGGAAGGATTTCTCAGCTTCCTTCTCAGAAACAAATAAATCTGTTCAGTTTTCCCCTTTGTGGTTTCCTGTGTAAGGTACCAGATTTCTGCAGGGTCCCTTTTTTTAGCATATATGTAGCATTTTGGACTCCCAGTGTCCCCTTCCCTTCCCTACTTGGCAATTCCCTGAGGATCAGCCTGCGTTTCTGCTATAAGTACAGTAGTCCCCAAGGTTTCTCATTCACATTCTTCTTGGTGAAACCCCTGCAGCACTCAAGCAAGAGAGAGCTCAGACGTCTCCTGAACTCCATGTTTGACAGATTCCAAAGACTCATTTCAACAGCTGTTAATCTCCCACAATCCTCTAAGCTTTATCTGTTAAGACTGAAGCAAGCAGTGCAGCTTTGCCATACTTTAGGCTTGTTATTAGTTTTCATAATTTTTCTCAGAAGAACATAAGACTAAATCAATCTCCCATCCCTAATATGTTGATAATCGTTTTGAAATATTTAAATCTTCTCTTCAGAAAGCTTCAGTGAAATAACAATCTCATCTCTCCCCTGGTGCCTTCTTGGCTCTTATTTTGATGTTCCCTTTTCCCCTATCAGACTTCCCCAGGTGGCTCAATTGCCTCATGGTCAGACACACTCCTTTTTGCTCCTGCTTTCCATCCTGGAATTTGCTTCAAAACTTCCTCTTTATCATTACGTTTCTCTATCTGTATTTTAATACTTCGCCTGCCTTCCCATAGCTGACTTCTGAGGTCTTCAGATACCTATTGACTACAGTAGGTGCCTACTGCTATAATGATGACATGACAAATCTCTTGTGACTTGGACATTCCTGCATCAGATCCTGTAAAATTAGAAATGCCTCCCCATGCTGCAAAGATCCCAACCCATTCCAAGGATCAGACTTCCAGCAGGTCCAGACCCATAAGAGAAATAAAATTAAAACTGATATGACTTTAAAGGCAGTGGAACCACACTGCTTTCACCTGCAAAATGAAAGGAACCTTCTTTGTTTCCAGGCTGTGCTGAACCACCCTGTTATTACCCACTGTTAGCTTACATTCAAAGTCTGCTTGCCATTACATGCATCTAAATTAAAACTCAACCTGCTACATCCATCCAAAGGTGTTAAGTCACATCTACCTTGGTGTTGAAAGGAGCTCGCACAGAAGCACGCTGGTTTGAGTGACCTACAGGACTGAAAATAGCCTCTAGACAAGCTCTAAAGACACTGAAGCAAGTAATCAGTGCTACTGGACCATAGTGTTTACCTCTGATATTTATTTTTCCCTAATGTGAATAACTGGGAAAGATAGGGAGTCGAGTCTCATGGCACTATATCCCTGATACAATAACATATTGAGCTCTCATGTGAAGTAATAAGAACTGAATATGTTCAGCACATGAGAGATGCAGGCCCCAGAACTCTGTGTAGCATCCGCCTGCTTATAGAGATCAAGGCAAGCAGAAAGGCAACAAGATATTTAACAGAGGAATCTCTACATCCCATTGCATACTAATTAGGCACTAGACCTAGATACACAGGGAAAGCAGAGGGAGGAAGGAGGGGGGAAATCTCTTGGCAAGACAAAGTTGCATTTCAATCTTTCACCTTCACTGGGTAATGGGATGTGATGGAACATTAAAACAAACAAACAGCTTTTGGTGTTTACAAGAAATGTTTAAATGGGAGATCACGAGCCAGAGGTGCTCCACGGAACATCTGGAGCACTGGAAAACAATGTGATTACGCAGATGAGTCACATTCATTAGGCTATAAAATCTCCAGTAATGAATGTACAAAAGGGACTACAATGTAGATTGTCATCTATAGCCAAAAAAAAAAAAAAAAAAGCAAAGCAAAAAACAACCCAAACCTCTAGATAATAAACTTGGCAGTTCCGTCCCTGCTCCCCACCTCCCTCTTCCTCCTCCTTTTTGGAATGAGATTCCCAGTGTAATTACAAAGCTTCGTGCTTGCAGCTCAAAATTCATGTGCTGGGTGCAGGCGCAGCTCTATGTGTGGGGATTAGCTGGGGAGAGAGCGAAGTGGGGATGTAATGCTGTGTTGCATCCACACTACGTGTGGGTGTTACACCTCTCAAGAGCTGCTGGGACAAGACGTTCAGCATCTTCATCCTACCCGTACACCTGACATCAGCAGTGGTATGGGAAGCTTCTTTTCCATATGACTCCGGGTGATCTCGCAGACACTGCAGACATCCCTTAGGTAGGAAAAGACACAACTTAAGGGGCACCTAGAGATACCTACTGAGTAAGGCATTTGGTGTGACCTAGTCTGGTATTTTAATGCTCCTATACTTCAACCTTTAGTGACTTGTTAAGACCTGAATATGCATCAAGAGTGAAAACTGGACTCTGTCACTAACTCATCCCCTGTGTCTCACTGGTCAACAATGAGTCATACATTTCAGGGCCACAGGACTATTATTATAGCAGCTAGAGGAGAAAAGATTCCCTCAAGCTATTGGTACGGTCTTAGTGAAATTTCTTTGAAGAGGTCCCCTAAATGTCTGGGCTGCTTGGCCCTAGACATGTCTCTTAGCAGCACATCAGTAATGGCAGATTTTCCTCAAAGCAAGGTTAGCAATAGCTTTGACAGATGTTTCTGGATCTTTTATCACATTAGAATTATTGGATGTTGTCAGCTAAATCAAACAGCATCACAGCCTCTCTTTTTAGCTCATTCTTGAACACAGATGTTTTAAAATAACCCTCTTGTGGGTTTTATCCGCTGCTGCTGCCTGTGTAACATATCACTTCTTGAAAGTCCTCATTACTTGGAGGATATTTTTTTCTAAAGGCCCATTTGTAGAGTTGGCATCTTTTTATCATTTCCAGTAGATCTATTTCCCCCTAGACCATGTCTGTCTGGGGAGATCTCATTCAAGGACAATTGGGCTTCAAATTGGGAAATCAGACTGCTAAATCCCTTAGTTATCTTTGAAAATCCCATCCTTGGAGCTTAAGTCTGATGAGACTTCATCTGCTTTCTGTAATTTGCTGGTTTTCAACTCCATTTCTGGAAGGATTTTTTTTTCCTCATCAGCAGAGGACTGTGACCTTTATATAGAAATGAAATCAGTTCAACAGAGTAAACAATAATTACATTTCTATAGGAAAATAAATTTTCTATTTTCTGTCTTTGACTGAGGGTTAAATAGATAAATCATTGCTATTTCTTTATTTTCTTCACCTTTTGAGGGGACGCAGTATTACCTGAGCTGTTTACATATTATATTTGCTCATTCTTGGCCCTGTGCCTGGAGCAGCACTTAGGCTATTATGAACCTGAGGACCTTTCCCCAGCTTTTTCTCTCACTGGCCACATGTCACGTCACTTCTTTGCTTGTCACCAGTTCCTCCTCCTTATCTGTAAAACATAGAGACGCTGTTAGCACGCATTAATTAATTAAGTGCTCTGACATCTTCATGTTAAGTACAAAGCTTTCTGATAAGAATGCAAATGTCACGTATGTTACTTGCACCTAAAGGCTTGAAATATATGCCAGTGGTGGGTCCAGCATGGTGTGATATATTGGGGCTCAGAGCAGAGGCACCGTGGCAGAGATCTCTAGCCAAGCTCCACAGAGTGGGTGTGGGTGGCTGTGAAACTTCTATCCTGTATCAGCACAGACAGATTGTAAGAAATAAAGTAAAAACATCTCCTGAAAAAGCAGTCTCATTTTTAAATAAGGGAAAATCAAGGCACACACCAATTTAAGGGCAGAGATAGTTGGAAAGAGGCTGGTCCTGTGTTGTGAGTATTCCTGAGATTATAGGGACGAAGAGTGGTGTCTTTCAGTATGAATAAGGATGGAAATTGGAGACTGAAATAGGGAAGGAGAATAGGTCAGAACCAGGTATTTGTTTTGATTTTCCCACACTTGCTCACTACAGCTTCAAACTGAAAATAATGACAATAAGTTTTTGTTCACAAAGTAGCTAACTGTGACACTTTGGACGATTTCAAAATGTTTGGGACAGATACATTTTTGGTATTAGTGAACTGAAGAACTTCTCAAAATGTCTATCTCCCTGGGGAAAAAAAACGCACCAGGGTAACCAAATCCGAATGCTCTTGGGTTAGCTGTTACTTGCATGTATTCATAGAGCCCTTACAGTGTGGTGCTTCACCAAAGCCCTGCCTGCCATTCCCTACTGAGTATTAAATCATCCACCACAGAGTAAAGCTTGGAGAGATTAAGTAGGTCCTTTCCCACATCGTGTATATATCCAGAATTAAACAGGCATGTCTCTTGGACAGGAGATCCCTGGCTGTCTATGACCATCTCACCTAGCAGCAAACACAAGCTCCCAAGGCACCTGGAATTCAGCGACTACTGTGCAATGGCCCTGACAAAGAGTCCTACACCCTCTTCACCATAAAGCAAAGACCACAAGGTCACCACACCCCACAGGGAATGAACCTGGGTCTTGATATTCAGACAGGTTTTTCTTAAATAAATGTCAGAGGCTGCTGTTAGAAGTGGGTACTGAGGAGACAGACTCCAGCCTCTTCAGGGAAGGGTCTTATGTGCACCCAGACATCTGCTCACCAGTGCCTCAGCCTAACGACGTCGCAGTGCTCCCCGGGATAGCAGACTTGATGGATTTCACACTTTAAGGCTTTTGCTTTGAAAGAGCCTCAGCTTTTATCTTAGCAAAGTACAGCTTTGTAACCTAAAAATAGTCTGTCCAAGCTCCTTCCATCGGAACGGCAGAAGATGAGCTGGCGACTCTCAATTTTTGGTGTTTCTCTATCAGAAAGATGAAACATTTTCCCTGTAATCCTCCCAAATGGAATGTTTAGGGTTTCAGAGGTTACTGGAAATTTCCCTGGCAGCTGGACAAATATGTGATCCCATTAGAGCTTCTTTGATGAGGAAGTGTAGCTTGAGTCAGAGAGAAAATGAGGATGGGAGAGGAGAGCATGTAAAGAGAAAAAGAGAAGTAGAGAGAGAAAAGGAAGGGGAAAAAACTCCATGACCTAAGAAATGTAACGTACCGGAGTCTGTCTCTTCATTTTCACAGAGGAAGACAAGAAATTGCATCCAACAACTCACATAACTGCTCAAACTCTGATTATGAATGAACAGGAAGCAGTTCTGCTCTCTCTGTTGAAGAGAACAGGATCATAGGGATGCCCTTTCTGTTCTCTGAGAGGCCAAAGGATGCCAAGCAGCGCTTCTTTCCTACTGGCAGGGCTCATGGCACTGAACATAAGAAAGTACCTGGCAACCTGAGATTAAAAAATAAAAGCCTTCTGGATCCCTGGGTCTGTGCTAACTGCTTGTCGGCTAACTTAGCAACACACATGCTGCAAGGTGCAGACAGAGTCAGAGCAGCTGGTTTTTGTTAGCAAGAGAAAAGGACAAGGAATCATGTTTTACAAGCTGCATTGTGAATCTGTGAGTGGCTTTGCAGTACGTAATGGACGGGGTTTGTTCAGGGTGTCAACAAACATCTCCACATCTTGGTGGTAAAACCACCCCAAACAGCTGAGTTAATGCTGGATGGAGAGAAGGATTCGGGTGCTTTGTGGTGGGGGCTGAGATAGCTACATGCTGCCCAGCCTGAGATAGCTACGTGCTGCCCAGCCCCAGGCTCTGCAATAGGCATGGGAACTGTGTCTAAACCCAAGCTCTGGGCTGCACTGGTCCCATGTGCAGGGGACATGTCACAGGCATGCACATCGCTGTTATCCATCGGGATATACATCTGGAGATGATTGTATTCCTCAAGGTCTGGCATTCTAGAGTCATGGGAGGGCTGGATCCTTCCCTAGGAGGGGTGTTGAATTTCAGCAGCTGCCTTTTTAATTTGTTGGTATCAGCCTTACCCGCAAGCAAGAAAACTAAATTCTTAGTATTTCTATTAGAGTGACAAGACATCAAGATTCCTTCCAGCATATTTTTTTACCTAAATGGATGCTCATTCTCTTCACTCTGTTATTAACATGGAATGATTTGTTGGCATGAGTAAGCAATGCAGGTTCAGATAAAATAAAAAACTATTTCTACTCCCTTCCTCCTTCCTGAGGGTGACAGTCTGACCTGCCGTCCTGCTCTGAGGTTACACCCTGCTGGCCATTGCCACCTCCACCACCCTCAGCAGAGTACACCCTCTCCAAACCCAGCAGGGTAACTGCTCCTGTAACTATTTCCTAAACTGGTTCCTTCAGACTGGGACAGCATGGGAAAACCTCCTACCCAAGCTGTCTCAAGTGTTTTGTGTTCTGAGAAATAACAAAGGGGTTTTTTTCCCACACTACACATGATCATCACCCATAAAAACCCAGCAGAGCCAAATCTACCTCCCTGCTGCATCCTTCCAGCTCTGCTGTCCTCAGGTAAGCATCGCAAGGGCAGATTTATCCCTTCAAACAGAATTTTGGAAAAACGGGGCAGATGGGATGCCAGCTCATGCTCCCATCATAATGGCAGCTCAACAGTGCTACAGGGAATCAAAAGCACTATACGCTTGTATTAATTAGCAGCAAAAACTGCTATGACCCTGAACACCCAGAAGGAGCAGATACGATGAGCCAGTACAGACTGCTTCTGCATAATCTCTTTTCAGATCAGAACCCCAACTTAACTAGGAGCCAACGGGGTACTTCGCATTAGCTCCAGCCCGCACTGGTTTAACTATGCCAGTGACATGAGGAATGCATAAAATGCTGCAAATAAATCCCCAGCTTCAGGAACAGGGTGTCATTCCAAGTGGCAAGCCCTGTTCAGTGCGGATTTACAACCCCCGTGGATGCATGCACTGCCATCTGCTTTCTCCAAACCCCGCCAAGCAGCCTACATGAGACATGCAGCCTTGGTCCCTCTCTTGGAGCCTCCCGGAGCACTCAGAAGGTTTCGCACCAGGCATGCTGCTCTGGTTGGCAAGCTCAGCAGCTGCAGGTTAAAATAAGTATATTAAAGTGGGTTATCTCTTGTGTTAAAAGGGGGCTAGTATTTTCGAGGAGGAAAAAGGCTAAACACAAGACTGAAAATAGTCTTGTTTTCTCGAGTCTGCATGTCAAAAATCTATCTGCATATGAGTTCACGCATGCAGTTTACCCATTCATGTAAGCCCTTCTCTGCGTAAATAAGATTTTAATATGTGTGAGTGCCTGCATCTCCTAAGGGACTGAGTTTTAATGGCCAGATTTAAAATACAGTAGTGAGTTTCTTTAATTGTAGGCACCCAGACTGAGGTGCCTCGTGTATGCCCTACCACACTTGCACCCTATCACACTCATTCACACTCAGGCCTATAAATAACAGCAGCACCACGGCAGGAAATATCTTCTAATTAGCACCCCAGACACAGTCTCCTGGCTTGCTTCCACTCCTTCCCATTGGCACAGAGACGGTGTCTCTTTTATTTTTTTTTCTTGCAACATTCCCTTAAAGACCCATTGATGTCTTGTTGAGACCATTTGCAAGAAAGAGAAGGAAAAAAGAAAAGTCAACCCGTGGAAGGTTTCAGATGATGGTAGGAGAAATATCATGAATCTGCCTTCCCCTGACCCACTGCTGAGCACTGCTGCAAAAATAGGCTCTCAAAAACATCAAGTTCATCACTGTTATAGCTAGAAACGACCTCTCATATGATGCAGTCCAGCTCCCTGCCTCTCAGGATGACTCCCTGGTGTACACTTCATGCTGTTTTGTCCAGCCTAATTATCTATCCCTGCTGTTAATGGGATGGAGCACCAAACTCTTCCAACTGTCACCATCTTTCAGGGGTGTTTTATTGTTCTTCCCTTCCTGGTGGTTTATATAGTTGAGTTTTGAGACTACAATATTTTAGGCCCTCACGTTTTAGACACTAAAAGACAAGTGTCCTGATGATCTCAGACTTCGATGCAACATGGAAACAGTAGCTTGAATTTGAGATCTTTGTGCATTGAAAGAAAAAGCAGACTTTTTGGAAAGAGTGTTAAGGAAAAGGTTTTGCTGTTCTGTGGTTTGAATTTGGGGTTGGATGTTTCTTCGTTTACAAACACACAAAGCACACACAAGTTCATGCGTGTGTCTACAAATATAAGCACACACAGAGATACCTGTGTTGTACCTGTACCTATTTATTCACACACACTCTATCGTCTGTACATATGTGAGCACACACATAGGCATGAATACACACAGTAGCACCAAGTCTCAGTTTCCATGTCCCAGGCTGGCAAGTAGCTTAGTTTTTCTCCTTTCATTTCCTTTGTGTCCAGAGACCGAAGCAGGCTGAAAATCTGTCATGTCACAGCAAATCACTCATAATATCAATAATACCAGTCTGGTCTAAACTTCTATGCTGTCCTCCTTGTGCACTGAGTGCCTCTGCCCAGGCTTCACGTTATGACATCTGGCATGTATCTTTCATTTCTAGCCTGATTTCCAAATGAAAGGAGGCTTATGACTCCTGTCTCAGACTGTCTTTTTGTCAGAGTGGGCAAGAATATGAGGTTTTGAAATGTTTCATGAAAATAAATCGTCAGGTAGAGAGTGTTGTTAATGAACCTCAGCCCATGATTAGCCAGCAGATCATGTTCACGCATCAGGGATGCTGCAAATGCACTCACCTCAGAAAATATTCAAGACTTCGTCCATGAGATCAGCCTCATGAGATTAGGCTCCCTTCATCCCTTTGCCCTCAGAGCCATCTCCAGCATTCTCCTACTAGGCTGACAAGCTCAGTTCACCTTGTTGTACTGTCAGGGAACAACTTTCACACTTGCAGTGAGGAACAAAGATCCTCTTGCTCAGCTCTGGTTGCTCCCAAGTCTCAGAGAAGATCCTCTCCCTCTGCTATCCCCACTCTTGGTTTCCAGGACACATGCTCTTCCCTTATGTCAGGAAGTTCCCCACCATCTCCCTTTTGCTTGGCCTCCCTCCTGGCCCACATGCATCTGCTCCAGCATCTGTGTCAGGCAGTTGCTATAATTACAGTCTCCCCTGCTCCCACCCCCACTTTCCTTCCAAAATTCCTCACTTCAGAAGTTCATGTAAATTTGTTTTGCAGTCACACGGTGCTTCAAATTAAACTTAGAAATGTCTTTTTACAGACTTTTAACTGCTCCCTGCAAAAGCTGCATTGCAAAGTAGGCGATTTCACTGCTGTTTCAGGGAGTCCTGTGGCAGAAAAAGGCAGGTGGCACTTTTGCCAAGAGGAGAGGAAGACTCTACAGTCCATGTTCAGGACTCTTTTTTCCCCCCTCAGGAATCCATCAGTTCTTGACCCAAGTGTCTGTCCTGCCACACAGGTAAATCATTGAGCTGTTCCCTTCGCAGTGGCTTCATTTCTGTGGTAGCAAAGGATGCTAACAGCCTTGCCTCCGAGTCCTTTCTTTGCACCCATAATAAAGCAAAACTTTGATTTTTGACTTACCTGTATCCTTAAGACACAGGAAGCTGATGAAAATGAAAAAACTTCAGTAACCTGCACTCTTCCTGGGGAAAGGAAAGACAGAAATATTCTCAGTAATAAGCAAAGGAAGGGAAAGGCCACTGGTTTACAATCCAGTGCTCTGCTAACCTCTCTGAGACCTACAGAGGCATCTGGACCACCCAGTGCCCCCTCCTCTGCCATTCCCACCAGGCGCGTGGCTTTCACTCTTTGCTACCAGGAGCTGTCACTTCCAAACCAAAACCACCAGCAAACCTCAAGCCGTTAATCACCTGCAGCAGATGAGATTGTGTTCACACAGCAGTGAAAGAGAGACATACAGCACCTAGCAGGGACTCCCAGGCAGCCAGCAGGGCTTGCTCTGCCTTTAGGGCTTCCTATCCCCATTGCAAGCTCCAGCTTTCCCGGCTGGTCCTCCTCCATCCCTGGCTGAGGCAGCAGGAACCATGCGCTGAGTCTGCTTCTGCTGGGAATTACACTTTGCATATCTTACATCTATCAGTGTAAAAATAGGATGTATGAATAAAGGGTGTTAAAATTGCCACCTCAGTCTGGTTTCTCATGCTCTGTAATATAACATATGGCAGTGACTGAACTCCCAGGGAGAACTTGGGAAGCAAGCGGAGACAAATAAGTTGCTTAACTATTTCAGTGCCCTGGGCACACTCTGCACTTCTCCAGGAAATGTTGGTGTGAGCAAAGAGTGGAATATGCACAACAGTAAACGAGGGCAGCTTCGTTGGTCTCATCTGCACATCAAGCATGAGACTGAGTGCAGTGCCCTGACCCCAGCAAGCTGGGTTACAAGTAACGGGCTAATTGCAAGAGCACCAGAGTGCAGTGTCACCTAATTTACCTTCCTTCATATTTTGTCTCCTTTTGCAGTTGAGAGCTGCCCCCTCCAGAGTGCAGACAGCCTCAGCAAGCCTGCTCAGCATAATGCCTGTGGCACTGAGGGGGTTAAAATGAACAGTTGGGCCATCAGCTTTGCAATAATGAATCTCATCAGCAAGGGGTTAGGATAAGGCAAATGCTGCTACGGCTTGACTTGCAGCTGCAAACTAGAGATGAAGCTGCCAAACCCTTCCTGCGCAGAGCAAACAATGACAAGAAGGTATCTTGGTATGGGAACAGAGTCTGTCAGCAGTGGTTCTGGGCCAAGAGGGTCCTGCTTTTGCAGCTGGACCAGTTGCAGTCACAGAGTTTTAAACAAAGCGCTTGAACGGTGAGACACCGCATCCCTCAAAACTGCTGATGGCAAAGCCGTAAGAGGAAGAGGAGAGAATAGTTGCACAGATTCAGTCAAACCCCTGTGGTCAGGATTGTATATCTCAAAGCAGTATTTGACGGAAAAAGGTAACGATGGGTCGACTTTCAATAGCACAGAGTCACCTAGTCACAGATCATCCCCTGGGTGCTGCAATGAAGGGAAGAGCATGGCTGATAGGATGCTCCAAATTAAAAGGTTTGGCTACATGCTGTCATCATCCAACAACAGCAGTGGGCTGGAGGCATAACCACGTGATGAATATCCACAGGAATCAGCACGTTGGGTATGGCTGGGATCCTGCACATAAGCACCTAGGTGTGCATAGAGGGTCTGAATTGCCATTCATGGTGAATCTGTCAAACTGAAGGAAGAGTAAAGACCAATGAGCAGCCCATCCAAGTGCTTGGACCTTGTCTGTGTGAATGAAGCCATTCCTGTGACCAGACAGGAAAAAAGAAGAGGGAATTTGGGGCTTTGGCCCAACATCACATTCCAGAACACTGATTTATGGGCTTTTCAATTTCTTTTTTTTTTTTTTTTCCCCTGTTTGAGTTTGCCTTGTCAGGTTTAATCGTTAGTGTTTGTAATTCAGGTACCAAATTGATTTTTTTAAGTACTCTATCCCTATTCAGTCCACGCTACCATGTATCCTTGAATTAATTATGCACAGATATTGATGTTTTTGTCAGACAAGGGCTAATGTCACTATATTCAGAACTTGCTGCTTCCTTGTTAAAAATGTTTCAGAATGTGGCCTTGGGAAAGATACTGCTTGTCACTTTCAGGATCAAAGATAATCTGGCAAGGAAATGTTCTGCTCATCCTGAAATTCAAATACCTCTTGTCCCTGCTCAACCATCTTTCTTAGAAGGAGCAAGGTGAAGGTTGGTGAGGAGAGAGGAACCAGAGGATCTTCCAAGGAGAATTGAGCTGTCAGCACCGTTTAAGCTAATAGGAAGGGACAACAGTTTTAGGATGCACATTGTAAATGGAGACAAGTAAAAGCAGCAGTTCAGACTTCATGGTCGGTGTAATGGCATCCTGGCTGCAAAGGTACCTTTCATTGATTTAGGAGGAATTGGTTCTTTCTCTCCAAGGGCTGCAGATTGTCTCCTACCACATGGGGAAGGGACTAGGTTGTTGGAAGCCATCTAGATTTTTGTGTGCATCACAAAATCAGTACAAGTCAACAATATGATGTCCTTGGGGCTGGGGGGGAGGGAGGAAGAAGAAGAAAAAAAGAAAGGAGCCAGAACTCATTTTAGAATAGTATTAACAAGAGTGTCGTACGAAAGGCACAGGAGGTAATTATTCCACTCTATTTACTGCTGGTCAGATCTCAGCTGGAATATTGTGCACACTTCTGGGCACCAATCCACAAGAAAGATATAGACAAACTGGAATGAGTCCAGAAGAGAACAACAAGAATGATTAGATGTTTTGAAAATGTGATTTAAGAAAGACTGAAAGAATTGGGTTTGTTCAGTCCAAGAATGAGAAGACTAAATTGGGAACATGATAACAGTCTTTCAATATATAACAAGTCATTAGAAAGAAGATGGTTTTGAATTTTGCATACTGGGGAAGAACAATAACAAATCAAATTAATTTCAGATGGAGGGAAAAAATGTAATAATTCTGAAGACAGTGAAGTAATCAAGCAAGTACACAAGTAAGTCAAGAATGTTTTAGAGCATTAGATAAACAAACATCCACCATGCATGCCTATAATATGCTTGAAGATGCCTCCATTAAATGGAAAAAAGGAAGGAATGCTTTCTCTCTTCCAGCTGCAAATTCCTCTGTTTCCAAAACCTGATTCTTGGTTAGTTTGACATGTTCTAGCATGATTCTCAAAATCACTTCAGGACAGTTGTGTTCATTGCTTTCAGATGTTTGCATATTGTGAGCACCACCATGTATAAACCAATTTCAGTAGTCACTGAACATTTTGCTTTGGGTTGGGTCCAGAGAACAGGTTCAAACATGAAAGGTAATTCATTTATTTCAACCAACAATCAGTTTTTGTCAACTATTTAGTTTTCCAGGTCTTCAAAATTGGACTAAACCCGGTTTGTAGGCAGCAGGGCAAAGCAGTGCCAAGAAACGTATTTATTGCTTGAAGATGGAAGCTTGTGCACTTTGTATCTGCTGAAGTAGCCATAAAATCCAAGTTTAATAACCCTGTACCTGCATAATAAATACATTTGCAAGAGCCTCCCCTGGAAGCTGGTGATTGTGGAATATCTTGAAACGCTTTGTTAGACTTGCATTTCCCAAGGAGCTTAGGCACCTGCCTCAGCATCCACTATCGAGCCCCACAGTCCTGTACGTGGGCCGTCCTGTCAATGAAATCTCATTAGCATCACTTTGCCAAATTAAATGGATTAAAGTTGGGAAGCAGCTGGAGCGCAAAGCAGTCACATTGACTGTTGCCTTAGGTTAGACTGAAATTAGGTGGTTTCAGGCTCCCTCTTGCATTTGACATCGCCCACAGTAGCCAAGCAGTACAGGGGCTTTGCTTCTGCTTCACAAAGTACATGGCTGTGTCTGTATTGATGGAGCCACTTCGTGGCTGAGCGATGGTCATGCACGGCAAAGATCAAACAGTAGGTGCCTTTTTGTGGGAATCCTGGATGCCTTTTTATGCAAAGCGAAAAGCTTTCTAGCAGCTACAAGAGATATTTTTTCATCAGGACTGCTAAATGATTCACAATTTCATGTATGCTCCTTTAAGATGGAATTTTCATCCTGTGTACAGGAACATTACTGCTTTGCTTGGCTAGAATTTTGTATCAAGAATTCCCATCAAAGCTTCATCTCTCCTAGTTAGCTCAGCTGTTCCAGGTGAGAAGTATTAAAACTTTAATGTCTGAAGGACTCCAGGGGCTGAATTACTCGGAATGAATAAACATTCCTTTTCATGAGACTGTAGATTTGGGCTGATAAATAACAAACACTCTTCTACCATGTCTGCAGACAAATCCAGACTGTGATACAAAGCCAAGGACAGAGAAGTGGGAAAGGAGGGAGGGAAAGGTGTGGGGAGATGGGGAATAGCTCCATTAATCCATCTGACTAAAGGACAGAGAGAGAAAATGGAGCCTCTAGAATTAGCACAAAGGCTCAAAGGGATGTGTTCAAATGGCCTAAATTCTACCTAAATCTCTAAGTCCCTAAGCCTAATGTTTCCCTGTTGACTAGGGATATGTGAAGGCCGACAACCAGCCAATAAGAAAGGTATAGAGGCTTAGGTGGAATTTAGGCCACCTCAATATATGCAAAAATCTTCATCAAGATGTCCTATATGGACACTTTCTTCACCTTTCTGCTCTAGAAGGCAGTGAGCCCTTGCCATCTCTTGAAAAAACGTTTTGTTGGGAACACTAAGGTGTGAATCATCAAGCCTCTGCCTCATGCAATGTTTTCTTAAACAGGAGATATTGGTCTTTCTCAAGTCTTTAGGCACATTGTTTCCCTAAAAAGCTCCAATCTAGAAATCCAGTCCATTTTCAATCTGGGTATCCCCAACTTTTAGATACACATCTTCTGCAATTGTGATTCACTATTAAGAATGCCCAGCTGGGAAATTTGGATTTCAATGCAAATTTCTGTAAGCCACTCAGATCTGGAAGTCCTGGGTGGCTCCATCTCTAGCCTTACCTTTCCTCTGGAGAGAAGGCTGGAACACCTCCCATATGAAGACAGGCTGAGAGACTTGGGCTTGTTCAGTCTGGAGAAGAGAAGGCTCAGGGAAGACCTTAGAGCAGCCTTTCAGTACTGAAAAGGGGCTGCAGGAAAGCTGAGGAGGGGCTCTTGATCAGCGAGTGCAGAGGTAGGATGAGAGGGAATGGTTTGCAGCTGAAAGAAGGGAGATTTAGTTTAAATATTGAGAAGAAATGTTTTCCTGTGAGGGTGGGGAGGTCTTGGTTCAGGTTGACCAGATAAGCTGTGGCTGCCCCATCCCTGGAGGTGTTCACAGCCAGGCTGGATGGGGCTTTGAGCAACCTGAGCCAGTGGGAGGTGTCCCTGCCCATGGCAGGGAGTTGGAACTGGATAATCTTTAAAGTCTCTTCCAATACAAACCATTCTATGATTCTATGATCACCTTCACAGAATGGTCAAGGTGGAAGCATGGAAGATTGTAACTCAAGTGGAAGGAGACATTTCAGATATTGGAGGAAAAGGTAGAAAATGGGGACACTCTTGTTTCACCCTCTCTTCTGCAGCCTGCCTTTTACCTAGCCCTTGCCTGAGATCTATAGAAGGAGCCCAGCCTGGAATAAATAATTTCTCATGGTCTGGCCCTCAGTAAAAAGTTGTCAGCAGACCTCTTTTCACCTTTCCACTCTTGCAGGGAATAAGGAAAGAGAAGATGTTCCTGAAATTAATACAAAGACACCCCCCTTCCCCAGGGCACATCTTCACTGCTTCCTATTCACTAGAATTTGTGGACAAAGTGTGTGAAATTGAATTCAAGAGTCCACACTGCAGAACACAGGCAGGGAAGCTATGTTAGGGGAGTATTAAGAGATAAATCTTTCTTTTTTTATTTTTTTCATTTAATATGGAGTCTTTCCCTTCAAACCATTCCTAATCCCTTGACTTTCTGTTCATGAATAGATTGAATTTTTCATGATGACATTGCCTAAAGACAATGAGCGATTTCACAACAAATGATTTATGTACTGGAATCTAGAGAGATTTTTGCTCATAAAAACACTCCAGCCATTTATCTTGATCTCCTGATATATCGGAGCCATGGCTGTATGTCTCTAAATTAACTGCAGATTAAACAATTCAAGCTGGTTGAAAAGTGTAAATGCAAGAAAAAAGCTCAAAGAAGAAGTTCAATCAATTTCCATGATTGGATTTTTATCAAGACAAAAATGTGAGCAGTTTCCATTGGCCATTTCAGGATAAACAAGCCAGGAGGTAAATAGACTCCAGGCATCTGTGAAGCTATATCATGTGTGCAAGGGAGTAGGTTTAAATAAAGCAAACAAGCTTGAGTTTCCATTGGGGTAAGTATCTGTATCTGTGGTGTTGAGCAAAGTTAGTTTGCAGAATGTTTGGGGGCTTTTTTTATCCTCTTCCTGACAATTGCTGGAAAACACAAGAAGAGAATGACTGCAGCAATTCAGGAGCATAAAACACAAAACAAGAAATCAGAAGAGAAACAAAAATGGGAGCTCTGCAAATAAAAAAAAAAAAAAAGAGGAATCACTACACTGCGTGTTCCAAGTCTCTGGGAAAAGAGAGGAAAAAAAGGCTTATTTCTGCAGATCTTCAAACAAGCTTTCTTGGCATCCAGGGGCAAAGTGAATATGCAGCTCAGCTCAGTTTGTCTTTTTAGCTCAATGATTTTGAGGCTAGTCTATGTACAATTCTTTTTCACTCATTTGCATTCAACATGCCACAGATGCACACATGCTCGTGGGTCCAGCGCTTGATTCTGTTCACCCTCTCTAATTCCATTAGTTTGGTTTTCCTTCACCCACAGAATATCAGCACCTGCCCCCCTTGCCAGTCACTGCTGCTTTTATTAAGGTGTTGTCTAGACAGAGGGCAAGGCAGGGGAGGCTTGACACAATCAGTGCATCTGAACTGCTTACAGCCTTTCAGCTTTGTGAACTTTTTTACCCTATTAAACTCCGATATAATCATCAGGAGAGATGTGGCCTCTGCTCTGTTCAGATGTGCCGAGCAGCTCTCTCTAAAACACCGTTTCACAGAGGAAGGAGAGCAGCGACTAATTTTTCTTTGCTTTGGTGCATGAGGACTGCAGTCTGATCCGGCTCAATCAAGTTCAGCTAATTTGGAAATGATGAGTAAGATGGAGCAAGCTGCAAGACAGTATAAGCAGGTCCCAAAGAGGGAATTAAGGTACATAAGTAATAGAGGCATGAAATCCATACCAATATGGTGTGAAGGTTGAAAGGAACTCTGACACCAAATACAGAGGGAAAAACAACTGGAGGAAGACTATAAGGCAAAAAAAAAGACTGCTTTTTATGCCATGTTTCTCACCTGCTTCCTGTCCTTAAAGTCATTGGGGTTCTGCAGCAATTTCAACATCCTTCCAGGAGATGAGTGAGCACCAGAGAGCCAGAGTTTCTCTCTGTGCAGGCAGGAGTGAGCTGGTTAGTGGGAAAGTACAGCAGTGCCATCCACAGGAGAGCTTTATACGGTGTAGATCATGGGGTCAACTAGACAACACCACAGTATCCAAATCTATCTCAATATCGTTGCATTCCTGCTAGTATCTGTGAAACTGGACTTCTTCTCACCAGGTGCTGGAGCCAGGTCTTTGGTTCTGAAGTACAGTCTGGTTCGTTGTGAGTGGCTGTGGTGCACAGCAAAGGGACAACCGTGTCATTCCTAAGCATTTGTTGGTTTCTCCACAAGTGAATATGCATCCCAGTTTACATACTGATCCCTCCATTCCATCCAAGCAAACCTTCCACCCCTGCCAGCTCCTGAAGGAGAATGGCAAGTAAAAGGTCAGAAACGAGCATGGAGTTGAGCAAGCCAGCAAAAGCAAAGGGACTCCTACCTGGGAGATATTATTTCTTCCTTTCTTTATTACCGTTCTTATTTATCAACACAGAGAGGCCAGATGAATAGAGACCTCTTTGAAATCACCATCAGAACCTTCAGGGCCATAATGCTGTGCTAAGGCTTAAACCAGGGTGTTTGATTTGAGCAGTGAGAATGTCCAACACTGGGACAGGCAGGTATGATACTGCACTAAGCACCAACTCTTCTCAGGTTGAATATTTCTCGCTCCCAAGTATACAGGTTTGGTAACACTAGGCAGCAGATACCCAGAAATGCCCTCTTGGCCTTCACAGGTTCCTCTTACACATGGTCTGTGCTCCTGATATCAGGTTTGAAACTACAGAGAAAAGTGGCTGCAACTCATCGTGGCTACAGTGAGAAGGCAAAGCCTTTCTGGTCATGAATCACAGAATCACAGAATCGCAGAATAACCAGGTTGGAAGAGACCCACTGGATCGTCGAGTCCAACCATTCCCACCAATCCCTAAATCATGCCCCTAAGAAGTGCCAGCTGGGTTTCTCTATGAGCTAAGACAGCAGAGGAGATGCCCATGACTGTAGGCACAGACTACACCAGTCTTCAGAAGGCATTGCCTGCAGCCAGAGTTGTTTCTACCTATTGCAGACTGGGGATCAAACAACTATTCACGACAGTGCAAGTGACTTGCAGGTCCCTGTTTCTGCAGTTACTCTGCATGCTGTCCCCCATTCCTCCCCCTTTACATCACCACTTTTGGACTTATGGAATCAACATAAATGATTTGTTTCATCCTAAGATCCAATTGCATACCTAATTTTATATTTAAGCACACTCAAGAAAAGACAAAATGTGGCTCAGGACTGACAGCAGAAGAGCTGTAGGCAGACATTTGCTGCTTGGGCTGAGCCTTGTCTCCTCATATTTGATATTTCAGGGGGCAATGCTGCAGGGTTTGGGATCTGCCCTGATCCCACTCCTAGTCTCTTCCATGTGCATTCCCCAAGCTTCCATTCAAGGCTTAGTGCTCAACCATGACTGGGAACACACACATCAGCCAGACTGATGGACTGTGCAGAGAATCACAGAATCACAGAATGACCAGGTTGGAAGAGACCCACTGGATCGTCGAGTTCAACCATTCCCACCAATCCCTAAATCATGCTCCTAAGCCCCTCATCTACCCTAACCTTAAACACCTCCAGGGATGGTGACTCAACCCCCTCCCTGGGCAGACCGTTCCAATGCCTAACCACCCTCTCCGTGAAGAACTTTTTCCTAATCTCAAGCCTAAATCTCCCCTGGCGGAGCTTGTGGCCATTCCCTCTCGTCCTGTCCCCTGTCACTTGGGAGAAGAGCCCAGCTCCCTCCTCTCCACAACCTCCCTTCAGGTAGTTGGAGAGAGCAATGAGGTCTCCCCTCAGCCTCCTCTTCTCCAGGCTGAACACCCCCAGCTCTCTCAGCTGCTCCTCATAAGATTTGTTCTCCAGCCCCTTCACCAGCTTTGTTGCTCTTCTCTGGACTCGCCTCAGAGCCTCAACATCCTTCTTGTGGTGAGGGGCCCAGAACTGAACACAGGACTCGAGGTGCGGTCTCACCAGTGCCGAGTACAGGGGGAGAATAACCTCCCTGGACCTGCTGGTCACGCCATTCCTGATACAAGAAGGTTTAGGGCTGTCACATCACATCACCACAGGGCTCCTGCACAGCACGCCTGGCTCTTCCCCACTGTCAGTGGTGCCAGCAGCCCTGTGATGTGCCCACTCCGGCCTCAGTCTTGGTAGAAAACAAGAGCACCCTGACCTCAATGCAGGAGACTTTAGTTTCCATATGTTTTTGCATTCTACTGAATGGCCTAATGCTGCTTTTTGTGAGTCCAAACAGAAAGAAGAAATGCTTTTAAAGCAGCAGAAATGACAGAGGACTTAAAGCAAGGGCACTTTCTTCATTCTTTTACACTACTTGGGGATGGGAAATAGACATTTCAAGGAAGGAACTCAGAGAGGATTACTCACTGCAGACAATTTAAAGCCAGAGTCACTGAGAGAAAGCTGAGACTTAAGACTCAAGCAGAAGAGACCACTCACCTTCTTGATTGGTGGCCATGAGTTCTTCCTGGCACTGGCAGAGAAAGGGTTAATCTTCCTCCACCAACCAGGAGAAAATGGTTTCTGGGCTGCAGCAGAGTAAAAGGGGCTGGAGAGGTGGGGTGCTGTGAGAGGGATGTGCTGCAGGTGGCTAGGGCTGACAGTTAACATTGCAAGCAGGGGTGGGATGAGCTCCAGTGACTGACTGGGAAGTGGGTTGTTTCCTCTGTGGAAAACCTGGGTTTATAACTTCACTTTAGTTGTCTTTCTGCTTTATGTACGGTTATAAGGAGGTGAGATAGCCTTCATTTGATTCCACATTAAACCTTGGCTAAGTGGTGCTTAGATGCCTCCCAGCTGGAGAACCTTTTCCTGCTCTTCCAATAATGAGGAGAGCCAAGGGACTTGGGCAGATGAGGGCTTTTTATTCACATGCCAGGACTGAAACGCTGTCACCACACCGGCTGAGTCAAACTGGGCTTTGCCTGTGTGGTGGCAGCAGCCGTACAGACCCAGGCAGAAGGTCTCAATCGTGCTACTATTTATTTGGGTTGTTAATATGAGCCCAGGGAGCTGCTGACTAAGAGGCAAAAGCTGAGAGTTGCAAAAGCTGGATCTCTCTCTCTGCCTGAGTGCAAAGATACTGAGGGAATTGAGAGGTTTCCGGGCAGACTAGAAGGCAGAAAGGAACATCCTTGTCTAGCAGAAGGATTTTCTAGGCATTTGAGGTTTTCAAGTAGCATCAAACTAACAGTACCACAGAAAGAACAGCAGCAACAAAGTAGAGTTTATTTAAGCATTAACAAAATACACAGTGCTGAGGTTCTGGAAATGTTTCCCTTAAGTTCCATCTCCTGTAATCTGCAAAACATTATTGCAATTGTCACATTTATTTAATAAAACACCAGGTTCTGTTTACACTTTAAAATTTGCAGCCTTTTTTTTTTTTTGCTTCAAAAAAAAAAAAAGGTTTTAAAGCCCAGGAGTCTGACTAACACAAATGGAAATAGCATGAACCTTGCCCATTAGCAAGTGGCTTTACTGCAAACACAGGCAGCACATTACAGGAGCTTCAAGTAATTCTATGCTGAGGCTTTATTGAGGAGGAGGAGGAAGACAGGGATTATTTGCAGGACTGCGGTTTAGCTCAGAGAAGAGTGAACTCAGGTGAAATCGAGCCAGGCTGAGGAATAAGACCTGACAGTAGCAGAACAACAAACTATACTCAGAGGCTGTGTTATACATTGCCTTATGGTAACTTGATTTAATAGGACAGTTTAGGTTTTTTCTGAGAAAAACTCAGAGCCAAGCCCAGAAGGAAACAATAAAATGAAACAAGGGAAATCCTAGTTTTACTTTTCTTCCATTTGTGCCTGAAAATACAATCCAAGCCAACACTATAGCAGGGTCTGGCTGGAAAATGTTCACTGTTCCTCCAAGGAGCATCCCACACATTGCAGTGTCTTCAGTGCCAGCCTGCCCATGGGTTATGATATAACTGGTGGGGCAGTTATATTTCAAGGAACCTTCAGGCTGGATGAACCTTCTCTCTCCAGAAATTAATTTACGGAATAAGGAGGAGAGGCCTCTTTCAAGGTCTGCATTCTGCTAAGTGAATATATAATGATGCAGTCTATACATTTATACATCATCCCCTGCAAACAGGGGCCTATTTAGGACAAGATCAGACTACGCTTCTCCCAGCAGGGGTTGCATTAGCAATTCATTTCATAGCATAAAAAGAGTGCACGGAGACAATCATCCATAGACTGAATAAAACACTGGAGAAGAAGCCAAGAACCAAGGGAGGAAAAAGATGATTCCTTTGAAAGTAAATAAATAAATATAAAAGAAAGATCAAATACATCTCCTCTAGAAGGCAAAATCCCCTGGAAAAGTAATCAGAGAGATAGGGAATCTGAGCTGTTTATTATTCTGGATTAGTGAAAGGAGAGAAAAAGGAGGAATGAAGCATATATTTCCTGTCTAGGTTGATGGAAACAGGACCAGTGAATTCAAAGGATGTATGAGAAGAGCTTGGGAAGGAAAACAGAAGAAGATCTCATCAGTGACATGCAGAAATGCATATGTGCACACTTGTGTGCATATGCAGCCTGGAGGTGATCAGAAAGAAAATGAAGTAAAATAAAAATATTTAGAAGTCCAGGGATCTTGCCTGGAAAAAATGTATTCTGCCTAGGGGCTACACAGACTGGAAGATGAGCAATTATGGAAAGTTGAAAAGGGAAGGCGGAATATGAGAAAGAAGGAAGAAGAAAAGAGGAACAGACAGAGGACAGGAAAGGTATAGTGAGGACTAGTTTACTTTCTTTAATAGCATAGACTTTTCCAAGGTGCATGTGGGATCACTCGCCTGTCAAAAGCTGTAGCTTTCTTAGACAGAATGAAGCACAAGCCCACTAGCTTCATTTGTCTTTTTCTCTATTTAATGGCCTTGTTTACATGAAGGCCAACGATGGAACAGCTTGAGTGGGTTTAAATTTGTGTCTGTCTGACAAAAAGGAGAATAAAGAACCCAGTGAGGGGTGCAGTGTTCCATAATCCCTTAACAGAAACCTTTTTAAAGCCAAAAAATCACACACGCACGCATACACAAAAAAGAAGGAACCCGAAGTCACTGATGACCTTCTCTAAATTCCCCTTATGGCATTTACCTGTCCTCCAAAAGAACTCAACCCTGCACACTCAGAACAGTGCCCCAGCGTTCTACAAAGAGCTTTAACTTCTGGTTAATGTGTTGGAGCTATCTGATGCTGCTTCTGCACCCTTTGTTGACACCACTGCTATAAAGAGCTACAGTATTTAACAGTATCTGTATTCAACACTTTTCTTGCACGAAGTGACTGAGAAAGAATTGAGGGCAAATCATCCCCCACCCCAAGCCTTCTCTTCATCAAAGTGCATCTCTTCAAAAGTACTTGTTAGAATCACTTAGTAAATAATGCTCACGATATCTCTCTTTTCTTTGGGTTATTTGAGTCCCACCTTCTTGTGGGGGGTTGAGGCACCTTCTAGGTGGCAGCTTTCACTGTTCTCACTCTCTGAGCAGCCCTTTGAATACGCATAATAAACAAATTGAGGGACCGAAACCAAAGGCCTTAGTCTTATATTGCAGTGATGCTGTCTAGCACTGCTGCCTTGACATGCTTATGTGTCGCAAGGGTAACCTCTGTCTTCCAAAGTCTCTCTAATAGTGCTCACATGCAACTTCCCCAAGACAGAGCAGATGCCTGTTTTACAGCATTATTCCTCTGCTATGTGGACATCAGTGCTACAAAGCAATATCCAGTCTAAAGACTGTTCTCGTTGCCTTCACTGCTGACCTGAGGGATTGCCGTCCAAAATTTTCTCCAAACGGACCACACAGAGCTGCCTCCTTCAGTCCAGCCTTCATTTCTGTCTGGTCCTGGTTGGTTCATGCCAATGAGTCTTCTGAGAAAGCCGCTAATTAAAGGCATGTGATAGTTAAACTTTTGCTAATCAAGACAAATGAATCAACTCTCGAGTGTATGATAGTGGAGCTGGATCGCTCCTTCCCCCATGCTAGTCAGCCTTCAATTACAAGGCTCAGATATTATCATGAAATATTTCCCCTGAAGCCCCATTCTGCAGCTCTTGGTTATGGTTCTCCTGATTCGTGGTGTTTATTTAGCGCTATGGGGGTGTTTTGTCAGCAGAACACGCCAGCGTATCCAAATGTTAACGAGCCCATTAAAGACAGACAAGATGTAATCGGACCAGACACTCTGACTGGCAGCAGGACAGACCAAAAATTCAGGGAATAATGTATTCCTTTCCCCAGTTGCTATGGTGGTTAGATTTAGGAGAAAAGCTCCAGGGCAAAGCACATAGGCCAGACTGGGAGCCTGTCCCAGAAAATTATAGTGAATGAACCAAGGGAACCACTGCCTCTTTTTAGAAGGCTAAAAATAAATAGGGAGAAAACTCCTGGAGGTCTGAATGAAAAGAGGATCAGGCCTCAATTTTCACTCTTTTCAGAAAGCAAGGGACTTTGCAAAATGCAGATTGCATGAACCAAAGCAGAAACTGAGCTACTGAGTTGGAAGCAAACTATCCTGACCTCTATTACACTTCAGAGTTGTTGATTTAACTGCTGTATTTTCAAACATCTAATTTGCACCCTCAGGTCACCAATATAAAGCTGCCAGACAAGCAATTGAGGGGAAAAAAAAAAAAAAAAATCAGTCTGGGCTAGAGCAGAGAGAGGGAGAGATTTAGAAAAGTAGCAAGACTTGCTGTAAACTTAAAATCTGCTTGTGTGCATGACCCATACTGCTGCTGAATCAGTGCTTGCTTTGATATTTTTTTGTTACAGATAACCTACAGATCATATTTTTATGACTTCGGCATTTATGAAGAGAGCAAGTAGACGTGCTCATGTAGCCAAGACCTAACCCAACCTTCTCGCAGAGCTCCTCTGCCTGCCCTGGACTGGGTGTGGGCTCATCTTCTTGCAGCGTCCATCCAGCCCAGCCATCGCCTTCAGTGTTGGGTTGTGCCCTACCAGGGGCAACTGGCTCCCCGGGGCTTTGCACGAGGCTACTTTTGCCTTGGAGGCAATGGAATCACAATCGCACACACAGCAATCTGCCTGTGTGTTGCTGTTTGACAATAGGATACAAAATGGCTCTCTCAGAGCATCAGGTCTCTATGTGGGTGCTGTTGTCAACATAATGTGGGTGCTGTTGCTTCAGTGTTGGTTGACAGCGACTGAACATGAGCCAGCAGGGGCCCAGGTGGCCAAGGAGGCCAATGGCATCTTGGCTTGGATCAGAAACGGCGTGACCAGCAGGTCCAGGGAGGTTCTTCTCCCTCTGTACTCGGCACTGGTGAGACCGCTCCTCGAATCCTGTGTTCAGTTCTGGGCCCCTCACCACAAGAAGGATGTTGAGGCTCTGGAGCGAGTCCAGAGAAGAGCAACAAAGCTGGTGAAGGGGCTGGAGAACAGGCCTTAAGAGGAGTGGCTGAGAGAGCTGGGGGTGTTCAGCCTGGAGAAGAGGAGGCTGAGGGGAGACCTCATTGCTCTCTCCAACTACCTGAGGGGAGGTTGTGGAGAGGAGGGAGCTGGGCTCTGCTCCCAAGTGACAGGGGACAGGACGAGAGGGAATGGCCTCAAGCTCTGCCAGGGGAGATTTAGGCTGAACATTAGGAAAAAATTTTTCACAGAAAGGGTGATTGGGCACTGGCAGAGGCTGCCCAGGGAGGGGGTTGAGTCACCTTCCCTGGAGGGGTTTAAGGGATGGGTGGACGAAGTGCTGAGGGACATCTTTTAGTATTTGATAGGAATGGTTGGACTCAATGATCCGATGGGTCTTTCCCCACCTGATGATTCTATGATTCTGTGATTCAGCTGCTTGCCACTGTTTTAATGCCATGTTTCAGCCTTTTTCGAGCTTGTCAGAGAATGGACCCTGTCATCACCGCTTCTAAGTCAGCAAACATCTTTTGCTCATTGTGGTTGTTCGACAAACACTCATTACAAACATATTTCAGTCTCTCTGTTCCATTGGCAGTTTGGTTGTGAGTAGCTACAGCAATCGATTATTTGAGCTGTAAGATCAATCAGGTAGTCACAACTTCTGTTTAGTTGCCAGATCATTCACATTTTCCTCTTTTAACCCTGCAGTCTCTAAGTCAACCTGGTTTTGCAAGGAAATGAGGACATGAATCTGAGTATACAACCCTTGTCTGTCTTAAAGACAAACAGATAATTAACTAATAAAGGAGGTAAAGAATAATCTATCAAACTATTCTTCCACTTTTAGGCTGCACCCTGACAACATGAGTTTGAATCAGCTTAAAGAAGGACCATCGTTTTGGAGACAACTGAATAGAGGCAGAGCCTCCAAGATGTTTTGCAGAGAGTCCTTAAGACTGTAAACACTTAGGTCAGCCACCTCCGTGCTTCTCACATTGACATCTTCAATGTACACCTGCTAGAAATGGGGTCTGGGCCTCTTCTGAAAGGAAGGATCATATTCAGACATGACCACCTGGCTCTCTTGGAGATTTGGTCCCATCACACAACCGTGCAGCACAATCCTGGAGGTTTTAAATTGCACATCCAGGCCAGCAGCCAAAAAGAACAGTTAGTGCCACTAACAAAAACAATTCTTTTGATCTCCTTGACATCGGTGCCGCAAACACCCCACTCCAGTGCATTCTTGCATAAAACAGAAGCTTCTTGCTGCTCAATCACACTGCTTTTAATAGCTTTCTGAATGCAAACATCCGCAGTTTTTATTTCAGTTTAATCTGCCAATTTTTCTAAGTCTTTATCACACTTTATCAAACAGTGTATCAGTGTGAGATATCCAACCCCCTCCCCTCAGGCACCTCTGAAATTGAAATCCCAGGAAGACAGCAGCTTCTTTCATATTTTAATTATTTTAACATTTTCCTTTAGTGGCCTTTGTATTATTATGGCTTGTTTTTCTCTTTGGAACAAGGCTGTGATCCCACACTGGGTGGGAAATTTGTTTGTCTAGAGCAAAATAGCAGAATGCCTCTAATGCATTAGATATGGATTAGAGAAATTGTGTTTGGGAAATATATAATCTCCTGGTAAAAGGGGGGAAAATAAAAAGCCTATTTCATTTTAGTTCTAATTTGTTTTTCCCCGATTATAATTTTTAATGAAAAAGTGTGTTTTAACCACATGAGTGCTGCCTAATGCACCAAGTGTTAGGTATATACTGCATCTCCAATAATGTTTCTTCGTTCTTTACCACTGAGGGCTCTGATTCAAGAAAATATTTAACCACACACTTAAATCCATCCTTCCTGTAAAAAACACTCATGCGTAGAATTAACTTTAGGTATCCTGGGACTCATTCATGTGCTTAAAATTTGAGACACTGAAATATTTCTCAGGTTTCAGATTGTCTCCTGATTTAGCACCACATAATCTGGTACATAAGGCATTATAATTGACATCAAGACTCACAGCAGCTTTGCCAGCTCTCAGTTTGGCCCTAATATGATGCAGCCCAGGCACGACATCCTTGCCCCATCATGCTGGGTGTAAGCAGGCAGAGCATCAGAGCTCATTCCCAAGCCCAGGTGAGGATCTTGCTTGATATCAGGATTTCTTTCACTGCAGGCGATGTTGTTTCCTGTGTCCTGAACAGTTGTCACTGTTTACTGGACAGGCATTACACCTGAAGAGAGGACAGACCTAATTAACAGAAGTCCCTGCTCTGTGCTGGACTTGGACTTTGTGAGAACTGGTGGTCAGATCACGTTTCTCACGCTGTGCAGCTGCGACCCTCTTGCCTGCAAGGGTCCAGCGGTTTGCAGCATCACTTTTCCTGTTTGGTAACTGAGCCCTAGGTCAGGCTCCTCTCTGTCGTTGAGTAATCTGATCTGTGTCCACTGTTCCTGTGTCACTGTAGGCTGAAAGGTACCTTGAAGCCTCAAGCTTTAGCAGAGGAGGTTCGGACTAGATATCAGAAAGAAATCTTTTACAGAAAATACCTGGAGGTATTTAAAAGACTGCTAGGCAACATGCTCGGGGACATGGTTTAGAGGCAGGTAGGAATGGTTGGACTCAATGATCCAACAGGTCTTTTCCAACCTGGTGATTCTGTGATTCTATAATGAAAAGGAAACAATTAAAGCAGCAGGAGACTTACCTCTCTCTACCACTAATCCTTTCCCCAGGGCACTTCAGAATAACCAGGAGGAAGCAGAAGGGCATGTGGCTGGATTCATCTTCCAGCCCACCCCCATTGGAACACTGCTGTGGCCTGAGCCCCACTTGGAGGTTTGTGCACGACTCTTCCCATGGATGAGATTCTCTTCCATTGCTTTGTTAATGAAGCCATCCTGCTGACCCCTATTTAATCATACAGATGCTGAGATGTGTTCTGCAACCCAGCCCAGCCTTCCATCCACCCTTCCATCAATGTGACTGTCCTGAAACATTCTTCAGGTCCTCAGTTTATTAAAAATACTTATAAAAATAAATAAATTTAACTTAAGAGTCACCTCTATTAGGCAACTGATGTTTGCTGGCCTCTTGGGTTCTCCCTAAGGCAGACTTTGCTGCATGTCATTTGTGAAAACTTTTAAGCGTAAAAGAAATTGAATTTCATCTCTTGGAGCAGCATATTGCAAATTCAGTCATCAAAGATCACTGCAGCCCTTTGACTTCAAACACAGAGGGAATCCAGCGGGACTGGACAAACAGCAGGAATCCAGGAGGAAGCCAGTGAGTTTTCTCTTCCACATGCTGGAATAAATAAGAAGCGAGAACACTGAATCATGCTGGATTAGACACTTGCAAACCTAGGCAGGAGAACACAGTCAGGTCTGGGATCCAGGATCCTCTAGACACAAACTCTGGAGGAGCAAGGTTGTTTCCTCCAGCCAGTTGGGTTAGGTTTATTTTGGTCTTCAAGTGCCACCATATTCATTTAAATAACCTTTGATACTGTTGTAATGAGTTGTTAAAAAATTGTCTTTGTTAAAAAATTCCAGTATAACCTGCAGTGGTCCTTGCCCCTTGTGCTTAGCTCCTGAAATGTGTCACCCTTGACTCAACTCCTTAAGTTCCCAACCCCTAGAGCAGCTCACCTCTTCTTACAGTAGCTGATGTAATTCAGAGCAACTCCTCTTTCCCAAAGGAGAGGGATCTTAGCCATGATCTCAGGAGGTTTTCAAAGCAGCAACCTGCTCTATTCTCATTTAGGCTTGCCTCCCTAGCTTCTGGATTGGTTTGGAAGATCAGAGCCTCAGCATTTCCTAGGGTCTGTTTTTAAATTCCATTTCTTCCATTTTCCGGCAAAACGCCCCATCTCATAGAGCTTTTCCAGTAAATAGGCATCTGTTGGCACAGGGAGGCCAGGTCCATTATTATTGTATCTACTCTGGACCTCAGCTTCTCATTCTCATCCAATAAATCCATTTGAGAGCAAGGGGTTTGATAGACACTTTAATAGAGCTCTCTTGAACCTGACCATGTTAATGATTTTTTGGGGGCTGGCTCTGTGCCAGTTCATGCAGCTCATTAAGTTCTTTTTTACCTTGTTGTTCTGAGCTGCGTCTTCTCCTCCTTCTTTCTCTCCCCCACTCCTGTACAGTGAATGTTGCTGCTCTGTGCTGCCCAGCTCCAGGACACTGGACCCCAGCACTCAGCCCCTGCTCATGCACCAAGGTCTGCTCTGTTGCTCAAAGGGCGTGAAGACTCCCAGGGAACTGGCAAACAGCCTCAGGCCCTGCCTCTGACAGGAATATAAAGACATTTTGTCTCTACTGTGTATACTGTTTATTTTACAAAGCATTGATTGACCTGATCTTAACTAGTGATGGAGAGGGTGAAGGGAAGGAGTGCTCTTCTTCCTTGACAAGGCACCAGTGCTGAGCTGTGCACTTCTGAGATTGCTGGCTCAGAGTTTTCCAGCTGTGGAATTTGGGGAACCAGCTGCTGGACCATCTCACTGCAAATGAGCCCCTCTGATAGCAGAGTGGTTTTTTCCTCATCAATAGTAAGAGCAACTAAAATTTTCTGTTCAAATGATATCACGTCATCTCTCTTTCTACTTTATCTTGCTGGGAGAGTCATGATGAAGGAAACAAATGACATGAGCTCAGGATGCTGTACAGGGAACCAAAGGAAACAAAATCTGATTTTGAAAGGATATAATGTTTTGACTTCCATGATGGAACAAGAAATTTTCCATGGATTTGCTGTGCTCCAGAAATGGAACTTCATGCTAAAAAGGTATTGCATGGAGCTTGAGCTATTATCTGATGATGGAGAGCTCCCAAGCCAGTCCTGATTCTCCAGATGGCTTCCTAGCAGAGTTGTGCTGATAGCATAATATATCCTGGTCACAAGTATTGAGATTCAGCCATCATCAGCCAGTATAATGCACATATAAGTGGGCAGTATACAGTTCCAAGGGCTTCTGCCAAGTTCAAGCAGGTGCTGGAACAGCATTGGATCCCAGGAAACAGTGTTTTCTACAGTGAGAAACATCTTCTGAGGAGAAACTGCAAGGTGCTTCCGTTGTCCTCTGTGTGGGTTCAGGTGTGCTTCAGCTACTGTGGCTTCCTTGTAAGCCTGAGTGGCCAACCTCATGTTCCTCAGGTGCACAAGTCTCACCTCAGTGAGTTACTGAGATATAGAAGGCTGGTTCAATGACCAACAGAGATCTACTTTTTGGTTATTTGGGCTGAAAAATCTTGAATATGAAAGCTAGTTTCCCTAGCCTTTACAACTCCAGCCCCATGAATGCGATTAGGACCACTAAGCTTTCTGAACACTCAAGTAATTCTTTTGAAAACCAGATTCCTACAGATGTGATCCTGGATTTCCTGAAGCTATAATCCCCTCTCAATAACTTCCTTGATCACATGGGCTTTAAATTTTGGTAAATGCTTTCACTGTGCTCTTTTTCTGGCCACCAAGTCTGTGGATATAAGCACTAGTAAGACAGAGACTAAAGTGATCCCAAGAAGCACCAATGTAAGCCTTCAGTGAGGATGCAAACCATGTTCTGTGACACTTGGGAAGCAATCCATCATTGCATTATATACACAGCATTTTTGTTTTCATTTCCACAGTACCTCTATATAGCTGTCACCTGTGTGAAGCATTTGTAGCTGTTGGATCCACAGTATTCAGCACTGCCACGGTGATACCCACTACAGGTCTTACAGGGTAGTTCCTTTAATTGGAAGTAGGGAAAATCTCTTCTCCTATACTGGAGTTTATTTCACCACTGAGTTACACTTACAGCTGCTGGTTTTGCTAAGGAACAAAAGCCTGTATGTCAAAATACAGGGAGAAAGAAAATGCAGTCTTTCCAGCCAGAAGCCTGACAGTCCAAGCACTGATCAAGATGATCAAGGATGGACTTTGAGACTAGTTTTACGTCTTTGTCATTTTCAAGTGTGCAGTAAATATTCCTCCAGTACATAACCCACTTAGGATGCATCCCTTCTTACATTCATCATTCCTAAGCTCCCCTCTTGCATATTCCATTGGTAATTGCCCCACATACACTTCCTGCCATTTACCTATTCAAACTGCATTTCTCATGCTAATTAAAGGAGCAGGCGGTTATTGTTACTGATGGCCTTATGCATGGAGAAGAACTTTTCTCTGTGGTATGTCAGAAGCTGAGATTTATCCTTCCCAATAGGTTTCCTGTATAGTCAAAGAAGGACAAGCTTTTTAGGGAAAACCCAGTTCCTTGCATGCTGCAGTGAAGACAGCTCCTGAGTTTCACCAAACTCACTGAATACATCATGGACATGCAACTTTGCTGAGAGAAGATTGCAATTGTGACTGCACCCCTCCTGACCCTGTACATGCTGCAAAGCAACAGAAGCTCTGATAACCCTGAATGATATTAAGACTTTAATCTCTTCCAGCAGAAGAGAATTACAAACCCACTACACAATCCAACACCACTGCTTCATGTATTTACAGGAGACATCTCTCCCAAGATTTTTATGATGATGTCTTGCTTTTACCCCCTAGGAAAAAAGCCACTCTAGGACATTCTGTTCTAATGAATTTAATTCAGGACCTATATCTGGATTTCCATTTTCATATTACAGTTGATCTGTTTTCAAATTACTGCCCCAGCTACAGTGCAAGTTCTGATTATGCAGTACCCACAGGGGCAGAGTCCCTTTGGTTTACACATTCAGCTTTCCAAAGGAATTCACAATGCTAATGCAATCCTATAGGCAGTTTTAAATATGCAGGACGTTCCTGCAATTCAGAGCAGAGCTAGCTGTCACCCACTATAGCATCTCACAGTCTGTAGTGATGAGCCTCAGGCAGGGTCAGATTCTGCCAGTTTTCCCATAGATCTGGAGGAGTCCTGCTGATTTTACTGAGGCTCAGCTCTGTCTTATGCTGAGGCTCACATAGGAGTTTGGTCCATTCGAAATTCCATTGGCTAATTTCAGCTTTTCTGTTCTTCAAGGTCACGCCACTCTTTTGGGGTTCAGCCATGAGGACTGGAGTCATTCCAGAGCACCTGTGGTATTTTGATAACTTCAAATACTGCTAAGTTCTCATATTTAAATATACAACTTACAGACAGGGGCAAAGTTTAACTCACTCTAATCAACTATAAAATGAACCCTGAGCTCACAGTTACACTTTAAAAGAAGATCTTTTTTTATGTTGATCATTAACTGCAGTAGGGATATTCCTTCCTAGAGGTTTGTTATTAATGACTGCTGAAATTACTAATTTCAATTAACTACGTTACATTTATATTGAAATACAGTTGGCGCTGCTCTGGGGACATATAAATACTGAAGCAAAAGCTGCTGTCTTCTCTGTTAAACGACTGCAAGAACAAACAGGTTGCATAGCACCCCTTTAGATCTGCACAGTGTAGATGCTCTACCCTCTTTCTCTTTTATTTTCTCTCCCATTCTCTCCTCTTTTCCCTCTCTGTTAAGTGCATCTCCTCTCCCTGAAGCCATCTGATTGTGTTTCCCTGGGAGGACGATGCCCCCAAGGACTTACACCCTCCCAGCCAACTGGCTCAGTGCCTTTTGTTTTTTGAGATATTGGTGTCATTGCTTTCTGCCTCTGTGGCCTTTTCTCATTCAGGCCACGTTGCCACTGAGGGACATCCAGTGCTAAGCCACTAAAATGGGATTGCACAAACTCTGCACGTTAATTAGCTCAATGCATCTCTCTGCTGGGGAAGGAAGGAGGGAAGGGTTGCTAATAGCAGACATTTTGAAGGAGGTTACGCAGAGCTGTGGGGTTCAAAGAAAAGGAAATGAGGGGGAATGGCTCAGCTCTAGCCTTTTAAAACTAATTCCAGGCTTCAGAGCCCAGAGAGTTTATTATTGAGGGTCTCTCTCCTCTTTTTCTTGCTCAGTACTTTGTGCTGCACTTTGAGATTTGTGCCCACACTTCTCCCTCTCCTCTCATCACTCAGTCTCTAGTATTCAGTAAAGCGTGAGTCAAACCCTCGCTTCCTACAGAAAGTCAGCACTGGCACAATGTGGGCTGGACCACACAGTAATCTCATAGTGATGCAGAATCCCCTGACCTCCCCTAAAAGAGGTCCTGACAGCTGTGTTGGCACCAAGTCCTGAGCTCCAGCTCGCAGATGCCAGCCGAGGTGCTGGACAAGAGTTGGAGAATCCAGCTGTGGGTCTGCTCTGCAACTTGCATCAAGCCCCAGTGCAGCCTGCTTAGCTTATCCAGGCAACAGGAGATGTGTATGTGTGCATTGGGTCCCACTGGCATTAAAGGCCTCTGTAATTACTCTCAATGGTTTCTATTATGTGCAAAACTGTCATTAACTCCCAGTGGTGTGATTGCCCTTTATTGATAATATAGAGCTCAGCAATCCGCAGCCATGGCTTATTGTACTTGCTCATGGTGGAAGGAAATGAACCTGCCATCCTTTCCTTCACAGCTTGCTATTAAGGTGTAACAGGCACATGAAGGCTACGCCCACCCTGACCTGCATTTGCCCACATCCAGGAATCACTAATATCTGCCTGAAATGATACCCAGCAGCTCTTTTAACTCCTAGGGCACCTCTGAGCTACAGACCCAGAAAGAAGAGCTGGGAGGGAACAGCTGTAGCCCTCGAGGCCATGGGGTCTACACAGCATTGCAGAGCTTTCTAAAATACTTGCGGTGAAAACAGGCATGGGTCTGAGAGGTGATCTTCCATGATTCAGAAAAAACACTGGGCAGATTTGCACAGGCAGAAATTCAAAGCTCTCTGATTACATGCAGTCTGGTTTTCTCTTAGCACAAGAATCATAGAATCACAGAATCACCAGGTTGGAAAAAACTCACCGGATCATTAAGTCCAACCATTCCTATCAAACACCAAACCATGTCCCTCAGCACCTCATCCACCCATCCCTTAAACCCCTCCAGGGAAGGTGACTCAACCCCCTCCCTGGGCAGCCTCTGCCAGTGCCCAATGACACTTTCTGTGAATTTTTTTTCCTAATGTCCAGCCTGAACCTCCCCTGGCAGAGCTTGAGGCCATTCCCTCTCGTCCTGTCCCCTGTCACTTGGGAGAAGAGCCCAGCTCCCTCCTCTCCACAACCTCCTTTCAGGTAGTTGTAGAGAGCAATGAGGTCTCCCCTCAGCCTCCTCTTCTCCAGGCTAAACACCCCCAGCTCCCTCAGTCACAGAATCACAGAATCACCAGGTTGGAAAAGACCCATCGGATCATCGAGTCCAACCATTTTGTATTGAGATGTGAAACGCAGATGCACAAGGACAGCTTAAAAGTCAGCTCATATTCCAGAGAACAAAGGCCAGACCGCGCCTGTGCAATCCAGCCCCCTCACCAGCTTCATCAATTTGAAGGTGTTCCCACCTCATAACTCATTACCTTTAAATGATAAAAAGGAGCAGCTGTAAGTGCATTTTGCACCATTGGCCTCAGTGATGTTTTGTGGCTGAAGAAGATGAGGTTGAAAAAGACAAGTGAACAACTGCTGAGACTCCACTCCCTTCTGGATCCAAGTCCATCAATCACAGGTTTCAGTAAAATCTGACTTGAACCCAGCTTGTGGCACATACTCCAACGCAGGGACCACAAAGCATAAAACAGAAATCAGGAGCAGAAGCCGCTGGGATTTGTTGGAACATTATTACTCAGTCTTGTTTCCAGTCACTGCATCTGTATAACAACATCACTTCTATACCATGTAATTAGACACTTAATTTATTAAACAGCACCTGTAGTAAGCAGAGAGCAGGAGATATACTTATCTTCTGACAGAGGAAATACGTTATGGGGAAGTGTATCCTGACTCAGCCTGAGCTGCTTCCTAACAGGCAGAGAACTTGAGAGGAAAATGTTCTCTTGGTGTAGACATTGGACCAGCCCTCAGGAGAGCCAGATTCTGGTTGTGCTGCCCTGCCACAGGTCTGCTGCGTGGCCTCAGTCGAGATGCTCAGTCTTGCTGCCCCCCACTTGCCATGTCTAAAAGGAAAACAATAATCTGGCCTTTCTCACACACGGTTTGTTCTGCTTTTCTTGTCAGCTTTTCAAGACAAAAGCTGTGCATCTTGTTCTGCTTCTGCTCGGCTCTGAGTGCACTGTGCCCCCACATCTCTCCATGCTCCCCAATAATAAGTGTCTTTCTTTTCAGCAGGGTCAAAGCAGCTGATTTTGCAGAGTGCCAGGAAAAGGCAGTGTATTCTGAGGTCTGCATCTTCCAAGGTGAGAGTCAGAGAAGCAAAGTAAGTGTCATCATTACAGATCCTTGGGAAGAAATTGCCTGGGTGTGAAAAACCCTAACAACCTAATTTCTGATAAAGATGAGAATGATGATAACCTGCTTACTTGCCCATGGGAAAACACATGAGACCCAGGTCTTCCAGGCTTCATAAGGCTGAGGCTAAAGAAAATGTTATCTCTTATTGAGGTCTAATGTACTGACACCACCACGCTGTGTGAAGCAAAATGTCCTCCAGTGATTCCCTCGCAAGCCCTACTGAACAGCTTGGCTGCTAGAGGTTTTGGTTGAAGCCCCATAAATTCAGCGTGTGGCTTTGCACTGAGTTCAGAGGATCTTAGGAGGTCGCTGACACACAGGAGTCCTCCATGCCCACAAGAGCACATGTGCCCACTGAGAAGGGTATGTCCTGGGTGCATGAGAAACCAAAGCTCCATTTGATTCTGGGTCCTGGAGGATATTCAGAACATAAATCATTCTCATCCGTTCTTCCTACATCGTGTTAGCAGACCTACATGGTCACAGCTGACAATGCTGGGTAAATAATCTAATGTAATTACAGGGTAAAGAAATGGCAAATTCTCTTCTAAACCAGAGCAGAGCTTGCATCTATTATTTATTAGAGGCAACCGGCAGAAGAGAGCAGGTTACGTGGTAATTACTTTTTGACCTCCTGGAGGTAATTGCATAATCATTTGCAGAGAATTGCTATTACAGTTGGGTGAATCCTGCAAGCCATTTTATGTGAACAGACATTTGAATTTTTAAACCAATTTCCACCTAACTATGGAGTTGTGATAAGGTTGTCCACCACCCCAGTATCTGAACAGCTTTTTTCCCTCTGCCTGTTTTGGGGTCTTTGTGTTCTTCAGATATTAGAGTAAATGAGCTAACTGGCAGCAATACTCATATCTACTTGATCAATTGCCCAGATAAGCTTAGGCCAGCTTTTAGTGGTTTAAAACTGCTCACAGGTTTTAGATCTGCAGAGAGAGGTGGTTCCGTCTCTGCCGATACCATCAGTAGGTTAATGTCTACAGAGTTTTCTCTCTGGAGTGAAAATCGAAGTGCTAGAACTCTCCATGAAATGGCAGCCTCTGATGTGGCCACCTCCCTGGGAACAAACAGCCTTCGAAATAGGATCCAAGGGTGATGAGTTTCTCGCTTGCCTTTATTGGATTCCCAGGTCTCCAGCAGCTCAAAACCTGGACTGCCAAAATCTGGGAGCAGGCAATAACAAGATTATTTCCTGGAAGCTTTACTAGGTTTGCCACAGCTTTTGCTTCATCCTGAAACAGGGATTTGTGACACACAGGATGACTTAACCTCTGGACCTTCTCCTTTCTCCCTCTCCATCAGCTACAGAGGGAGCCAAAAAGACTAACTCAGAGCAGATAACCAGAGTGAGGCAAGAGAAATCTCACTTTGATTTCTCTTTTAGTCTTCTTTACCTCCTCTACTTATTTTATGGATATCCTGGAACGAGGTCCTATAAGCTCCAATATTGGCTGTTCTTAAATTCTTGAAACTCTGAAATCACTTTACTTAGGATTGGACTGTTACCACTGGGGACCCAGCTGGAGAGGCAATATTCAAAGCACCAAGGAAGTCACTGCACAATCTTCTGTGGCACACAAGTCTTTTTCTAAGACCCCTCCCAGTCTGTGACTCCCTTCATCTTACATTCAGAAGCCAGGGGGACCCTGAGGGAACATAGAAACCCTCCAGATAGGCTTAGACTTATCTGAAGTTTCTCTGTATTGCTCACCCTGCAATAGTTGAGACCATACTGTTTTAAAATTTATAGTGTAATTGATTTCTTTATAAATCATTCAGTTCTTATTATTTATTAATTCTTCTGTCAAGGTTAATTTGAAATACTTCTAAATAAGGCTTCCCGACAACACCTTTGTTTACGAGATTGACAGCATGCCAGTGCGCGCTTCTCCATCTCTTGCAAAGGCAATCTGCACAGACTCATATCCCAAGAAAGGTGATCCCTCTCCATTCCAGAAGAAAAAGATGCAATGCAAATCACCCGCAGGTCCTGCAGTTGTTTGTCATTAATATTGCAGAATCGGACTTCTGTTGTCTGGGCAGGATACAGATTAAACTGTCACGTGTGAAGAGGAGTGCGGTAGACAACTTGCTGCCATAACTTTGCAGGCAGTCAGCCAAACGGCACAACAGGCACGAGTTCAGCTCGTATGTGTCTGAAATGGTAAAGAAACAGTGAATCAGGATTTCTCACATCATCTGAACTGCAGCAATTATACTTTATTCTGTTGGAGTTGAATATAGACAGACAAATATTGAGCGGGCGCTGCTCACTGAGAGGAACCACTAAGAAATGTAATATCTAGAAATAGAGGAGTTTAAGGTAAAAACTGCAGGTGAGGACCATCAGGAATAAAAAGAGCTTGAATACGCATGGTGTCTTCTGAAGATTTGTGTAATTAGTCAGGAATATGTCTTACTACTTGCCTTTAATGTCACCTTCCTTCTTTGTCTGTTTTAGCCTCTGAGCTCCAGACAGCAAAGCCCAGATGCCTTTTAATATCTGGGAAGCACCTGATGGTACCATAAGAGGAGTAATAACTGCAGACATTTTGCACTGCTCCACGTGGTTCAGCGTGCTCATAAACTGCTGACTCTTACAGCTGCTGTCTCGTGTATGAATAGAGAGTCTTGGCTGTATGATTACATTTAAATGACATCAGCCGTGTGTGTTTTCTTTTGAACTGGTAATATTTCAGGTTTCTCTTCCATGACAACGGTTCTACAGCTGAGGACGGCAGCCCAGGTCCTTGTGTCTGTGCTTCCCATGCCGGAGCTTAGGCAGGACACCGCTGGAGCATGGCAGGCTGAAACTTGCCTCTTTTCCCATCTATCTTCAACCTTTGTGTGTGCAGCTTGGATGCTCCCCTTAATGTGTTTTGTGTTTGTTTTTTTCTTACTGTAGGGTGAATTAGCACAAACCTTTCTTAGAGTTTTGACTCAGTTTAATGAACAGGAGTAGAACTAGCACAACAGAGGCTGTATTGTGCTGAGGTGTCCCGGTGCGCCCAGGCTGTGCTTACTAATTTCTTCTTCACTATGCAGCAAAAGTGCCCTGAGAAGTAATTATTTTGACTTCTAATTCACTCTTCTCTACTTAAATTCTATTCATTATACAGGATTTTTTGAAAGGTACCACAGCTCTAGCTGGCATTAACTGTTGAGATAGATTCACAGGTGACATAAATGAAGGATTACACCACATAGCTGTACATTTAAATAATTGAACCTGCGGCCACGTGGATGAGTGTGAGCTGTCACGTCATGCTGCCCAGGGTGAAGTTGAGGTGAGGACACCAGGAGGAGGGCAGCATCAGGCAGCAATGTGAGAGACCTGAGGGGAGCCAGGTGGTGTGTTCACAGGTTTAATTTAGGAACCGAACTGATCTAGGAGGAAAGAGATTCCCATTCCAAAGCACTTCAAACAGGGCAGTGGATACCTCTGCCAATAGGTTATTCTTCCAGAGGGCCTTTCCTGACTCAGAAGGAGTCCTTTTCCTTCTCAGTGTTTTTCTTTTGCCTCTCATATTTTGTCTTTTCTGTTCAGGGTTTTCAAAGCATACTAAGGAGGTTAGGAACTACGCTCTGTGGGATGTGGATGTCTGGTCCTTTTAAATTTTTGGCTTAAAACTTCGACACCTTGAAAGCAGGAAAAATATCTTGCTTTATGTTTGGAGAGCACTAAGCACCCCTGGATCTTAGTATGAGAGGTTGATGGGCATTGGACAGCATAATTAAAAAAAAAAAAAAAAAGAAGTAATTGTAGTGCAAAGCATTTAGAGCATTTACATAAATGTTTTACTGATACCTAGAATTACATCCTTTTCCCACAAATATTTTATTTAGAGAATTTCACAAACCCCCAGACAGGCCAGTCACACAAGGTGTTTGCAAGTTATTCACCTGGTACAAATAAGGGCTGAAATATCACAGCATCCAATGAATAAATTATCCGATGAGCATTACCCTGCTAACTCCATGCATATCTCTGCAGTAGAGTTGTTCTGATAACCTTGTGTTTCCTATATCGCTGTCCCTCACCCTTCACTACCCCCTATTCTTCCCATGTAAAGCCCTCTTAGATAAGAAGAAGAGATGATTATTAAGATGGGAGCAGAAAAGCATCCACCAAAGGAATACCAATGAAGCAATACGTTGGTGCATACATAAACTGAGCCCTTTTCCAATAAACCATCAGATACAGGCAAAAGAGTGACAAACAGTAAGTGATTCCTGTCATCAACAGAATTCATGTGGGAGCCTCTGGTAATTGGCATTTTCTCTCTGCAAAAGAAAAGAGATTTAAAGATTTGGTGACTGCCGAACAGTGCATTACAGGCAGCCAACATCAGTCTGCAGTGACCTGGGCTGGCAGCAGCAGAGCGACTGAGGAGAGCAGAAATGCTTCTATAGAGAGTGGAGAACTTGCCCAGAGAGTGTGTGATGAGCTCAGGCAGGAATTTATGGTGGATGAAGAGCCATTATTGAGGACAGCTTTGCAGACTGGAGCCCTGGACTAAATCCAGAGCTATGGGTAAATGGCTGCAATGCCGCTAACATCAGATGCGTTTCACACCAGCTCTGAACTGAGCAACCTGTCTCCACTCAGTAGAAGGGTAAATGGCTTGTGATAGGGGAGCTATGCTATCATCTGGAGTCAGTTTTAATAAAGTCTTACTGATAAAATCCCACTATGTCCACCTTTTTTATCACTGATAGAGTAGTCCAGATGCCTGAGAAGAAAGCCTGAGATATTCCTTCTCCCACAATTCACTTGAGAGCTCTCAGTTTTCACTTGGGCAGTAGATATACAGCTTCTATACAGGAAGGGGAGAAGATCAGAAACTTCCAAGATAGCCCTGAATACCTCTGTAATCCCTCCAGCCCCACAGTGAGTTCAGCTGTTTTGCGAGTATGGCTCCAGGGGCAGGGGTAGGGGAAGGACAGGTAAGACAAGGGTATGTTGGTAAAATCACTTTATGATGCCAGATCTCCAAGGATAGTAGTATTCCTTATAATACTTACTTTCCTCATTTTCATTATCTATGATTTCCAGTAACTTCATTTTATAACGGATATCTCCAGTGGCATCAGAAGTCCCTGCTTCTTATGTTTGTCTGTCTCCGTTTATTTTGCTAATATTTTTTCCCTTTTCCCCATTAGGTTTATTCTTAGTTAATATTACAGTGAGGTAAAGAAGAGCTGTCTACCTGAAAGCTGACCTCTTTCAACCCAATTCTTTTTCTTCATTTTAATATTAAAACAGAAAACTGAGAGATGAAATGACTGGATTAATTTCTCTGTCTTGCCGCTGGCTGGCTGTGTTAGCCTGGTCAAAATTCCATCTCCAGTGAATTTGTGGCTCTAAACAACTTATTGTTTCAATATCACTGTAACAGGAAAACGTTCAGTAAACCCAATCTAATTGTTTGCATGTACTCACTCAGATGGAGGGTGAGGCTTTAAATGCCCAGTAAGGAAGCTCATGTACATACTTCAGCTTCAACCTTGAACCTCGGTCATTTCTCTTCCCTCCTAAGCATGCCCACTTTGCAGTTCTCTGTGTTCCTGAAATGACTCTAAATCACACATTGTAGGGTGAAAAAAGATCATAAAGGAACAACAAAGGATCAGCAAACATAAAATAGAAGAATGGCAGCCTCCCCACCTTACGCTGCAAAAATCAAAAGGACTTTTCAAGCAGCCCTGTTTCCAGTCAGCTGGAGATTTAATTCACACAGTAATTTACTATGTCTGCACTTTTTCTGTCCCCCCTTCCCCTTTCTCTTCTTTTTCTTCTCAAGAGTTACTTTTTTCTTGGCCTATATTAAGAGGAACCTAACACAGAGCCTTATACGTAAATAAGCTTTTCCCTCCAGTGTGTGCTGGGCACGGGGGAATGATAGGGGAGAATGGTTTGGGAAATTAAAAAAAAGCCTTTTATTACAAAAAGGTTTTGTGTTGTAAACTAATTCTAGTGTTTCCAGAAAGGGGGATCAGTTCATATAGAAAATTATGCCAACTGAGATTGTTAGAGTCTGCAATTTTCTTTGCATGCAGTTGGGGCCAGTGATGGCTCTGAATTTGTGGGTGACGTGTCCAACCCGCAGTTCTGTTTTCAGGGCAGTTCACAGCAGCTCTTGTTTGTTAACTGTTTCCTCCTCTGCCAAGTGAGGTGCTTTCCTGGCGATTTTTATCAGATAATGGCTCAGTGGGAAACGGAGCAGAAGAAACATTTTCATAATTGATGGCTCAATTTCAGTCCTGAAAACACTCGATGGCTTTTTCAGCCTCACTAACACTGGAAATTATTAGAAATTATAAACTGAGATGTGGCTGGAGCATATCAAAATGGACAAGCACCAAAACCCACAGGCTTGATGGGTTTCCACTTGGGGGAGGGGAAGCTTGCAGATTCTTGAAGACTTTCACATAATTTAGCCTGAAAATAACTCTTTTTCTGGAGTGGGAATGGGCATAGGAGGGCAAAGCTGCAGGGCTGCATTGAGACCCTTTATGAAGTTTGATATGTAAGGAAAAATGAAGTTAGAATAAGGATTATCAGAATTTCCAGATTTTCCACAGGACCTGGTTATCCTGAGAGAGAAGAGAAGACTTCTCTCACTATGAGAGCTACTGGATTTTGCACTCAGCTCCCAGAAGATCCACTATGTTCTATACCTACTCAAAAGTATAAGGAAGGAGGATCAGAGAGAGAACTTTCTATTTTGCGTTTGGCAGCATGCAATTCTTAGTAAAGTGGTTTATGCTGTTACAGGTGGTTTAATACATTGAACATATTGACTGGATTTTATTTTCAAAAGGCTGAAATGGGGGTTCAGCGGGACCTTTGAGAAGAGAGGGACATGCTAAGACCTAAAGGAGAGATATATATTTACTGAACTTATGAACATTTTGTTTCCCCAATCCCCAGGACATGCACTGGGATCTATGTATCATTCTCCCACAGCATTTTAATCTGGTATATGGAGCAGCAAATCCCCTAAAACAACAAATCCTATGCGTCCTATAACCTTACTGAGAAGGAAGAAAATCCATGCATCGTCCTGGATACAGCAGTCCTAGAAACTACTACATTTAAGCAAATAAAACTTAAGATACAGATTCATGTGTTGCCCTAATTTCACTGCACTGGATGCTATACTTGGGGAGGAAGTAGGGGTTACAATCATTTCAAGTACCACATTCTAAGATTCTCCACTAGTGGAGACACAGTGATAAATTCCTGCAAGAACAAATACATTTGGGCTTACACAGAGCTGGGTTTTCTCTCCTGGCATTTCTAAACAGAGGAGCAGCTGAAGAAACAACACGTTTCTACTTTCCATACTAACCTGAAAATTCATTAGCAGCTTCTTGACCACAGCCACACTTGTATAGTTGCATTTGCTCTACAGCCACAGCTAAGTTTCAGCCTTTGTATATCGCGTTCTTTCAAGGACACACAAGGAAGGGAAGCTGCCTGCCTCCAGTCATCCCTTTCTGAAAGGCAAAGTCACCACAGAGTACCTCAGCATGAGTATATCCTTCCTCAAGGCAGAGATTTATTGCTGTTTTATTAAATATCACTGCCCTGAAAATAATGTTAAGAAAGTGTGTAATAAATGTGCAAGGCAACCCTCTGCTGCAGTGATGTTATTTCTACCGTGCACACGCACCATGCCATATTATCGTGACTAGGGTCAGCAGAAGCAGAGCTGGTGAAGGTCCCAGGGATGTTTGTAAGAACATCAAGGCTACTATATAATCAGGAGAAACTCCATTCTGGAAATGGCTTCATAGTGGGAATCACCTCCCTTTCTGATTTCTTCTTACTCTGGTAGCATCTATTAATCCATCTCACCACTCTGAACATGATTCTCATTGCATTACTGAAGGAATATAGAGATTAAGTGCTAAGAAGGGTCAAGGCGTGTCTTAGTTATGTCGCTGAAGAACAGAAAATATGGTTGCATATTAGATCCTGGGAAAGAGGTGTCTTGATGTCAGGTTCCCAAGAGGATGCCCTGCTGTGTCTTGATCACTGGAAGTAGAGATAGCATCTCCAAAGAGCATACAGCCCTGGATGCCACTGATTCTATTCTCCAGAGCCATGGAGCAAGCGTAATGGATCATAGAAAGACCTGCAATAAACCCTGATACAGTAAATCCATAGTTAATTCAGAGTTTTTGTGATTAGAAGCAGAACTTCTTAGTTCAGTCTTTCTGTATAGACATCAACCCCAGGCGTCATCGATTACTTTAAAAACATTGTGTTTTTTCTTTTTTTTTAAGTGGATAGCTGCAAGCTTTACTTTCTTTTAATGCAAATGATCTTATTTGGACCTGCTGACATTAGAAACCATTGCATGCCCTCTGAATCTAACACAGAGTCAGAGAAAATAGAATATTGCATCAGCTCATTTTATGAGAGCTCTTTAAACTGGGGAGAAAAGAAAGAAAGGGAAAGAAAGGAAAACAACTACAATCATAGGAGAGGATTTGCTGATTCTCTGTCCCTTGACACTCCCCCTTCTTCTATCTCCCCCCCTTCCATTTCCATAACTTCAGGGACTTACTACAGCCATGGGATTAATGGACACCTAATGCCATCTCTGCTTTACAGCCTGGAAAGTCTCTAGTTTACATTGATTTTTCTTTTCTGATGCATTTGCAGAATCTGAGATACCGATGGCGGGAAACATAGATAAAGAGGGAAGACGTGAGAAAGAGATATATCCTGTGCCTCATGACCCCAGTACTGAAAATGCTTCTAGACTTTGGAGGCTGCAGATGCTTCCAGCAGCAAATACTCTTTCCTACCATCACAGAGGACACAGGAAGGGCAGCAGTTATAATCTTGCTCTCTGGTGGGCTGGTGTTATCCATCACTCAGGAACAGATAGGGAGTGCATTGCCTTGCAACAATTCCCAGTGCAGCGAGGTCTCTCTTGTGTGATTTGGTACTATGTTCCTTTTTTTATTGTAGTTCTATTTTTATTATAATTGCTATTAACAAGCCTAAAGTAATTTCCCAGGATTTTCCCCATAAATGTCTGGACACAATGGTTATACTCACATGGAAGATAATATCTGTGCTCCCAGCTGTGCACAAAACATGAAGTTAAATGCAGAAGAGCAATGGGTAAGTCTCACAAGTCTGAATGATATCAGAAATTCTAAGGAAGGGTTAGAACTAGGGGTTCTGTTAAACTAGGTTTTTGCTGGGTCATCAGCCTCCCTGTGCAGCAGTCAGCAACACATCATCCCCAGTGAATCTGCTCCAATCAAGGAGAGGTGCTGTTCTCTATCAAATCTTACCTCTCTACTTAGGGAAAAGAGGGCAGGTGGGAGCACAGACTTGCTTCCCCTTTAGTGGTATCACTCTTTCTCCTAACAAAACACCGAGGTAAAGCAGGGCTTTAAAGTACTGTGCACCTATGGAATGAAATGACCTGCAGGCATGTCAGCAGGTTAGGTCAGATCACCTTTGGCAAGATTAGTGGGGTAGAAAGAGCTCCATGAGCCTACTCGCAGTCACCAAAACTTCACCTGTACCATTCTGTACAGCTCTGCAGAATTAATTTAGTAGCATCGTGCACAGGTGTCACCCATCAGTAACAGAGAAAAGATGGATGATCTTTCAGTTAAGATGCTAAACGCTGCTTGAAGCCAGGCTGGTTATTAGTAACAGTGACAAAAACACAGTATCAGAATGAACAGAAGGAAAGTGCCATCCTGTGACCATGTCCCTCTCTCATCTTCAGCATCTTTGAAATAGAAGGTGGAGGGAAGCTTAAGACTAACCAACACCAGCTGAGGTCCATCTTCCACTGACTCAGTGTATGAGTGAGCCTTCTGAGCAGAGTTCTTTTTAGTCTGTTTTGAATGTCTGTGGTATCTTTAGCTATGTTAGAGGTTTCTTAACGATCAATTTGGACTCCCTGTTAGGTACCACTTTAAGTGTGTAGGAGACATAGGAAGGAAGACTGATGCCATCCCATGTCATCTGCCTTTTGCCAGGCCACTCTGTGCAAGTGAACGACACGTTTTATTTCAGCAGCAGCAGGAGCCATTCGACTTTGAGTGGTGCTGCTGCTCAGGTGGTGCTGTTCAGGTGGTATCGGAGGCATCTCATTTCATTTCAGCTACCCTGTAATGCAGTCTCTTTTTCTCAGTATCCTATCCTACTGTGCCAGCATCTCAAGGTAAGTGGGTCACAAGGCTTTTTTTCCCCACTCTGAGCTCCCACTTCCAAGCAGTTCTTCTCACTCTGCCATGAAAGGGAGTAAATTGTTGTTCAAACAAGTGTGACCCTGTGCTTTGCTGTCATCAGGACAGCTTTTTAGAAGACATTTAATGCTTAATATGGAGCTCTTGACAGAAATGAGCTATTCCTTGCTGGGCTCCTGACAGACTGCTGGAGAGTCTCAGGAGGAACAAAAGAGATTTATCGGAAAGAAGGTTTTCTACTACAGGCAAGGAAAAAAATAGGAACATGGTTGTTAAAAGAGTGAAAAGCAGGAAAATGAAAGGAACCCTAGTGATAGGTCCTGTTTCCCATCTAGCTGAAGAAAGATATTTGCAAACATTCAGATTAATCTTGGGAAATATCTGGTATCTGAAGTTTTCATAGCAAGAAATTACGTGTTGTCACCGTGATTATTTATTTATTTTTGCTCTAGTTCATAACTAGATTTGGGAAATTAAAAGGAAAAATATCACACAGTTCTGTTGGGAAGACTGTGAGGAGCAGATCAGTAATCGAAGAGAAATAGTAAGCACGTCTCCAAAGCATTGTTTCTTTTCCCGTGCATATTTTCACATATAAGGGAGCCTTGGTTTATTTGCTTTGTTTTGCAAGGCTAGGTTTCATCCTTTTTTCATGTCCCTATTCAAAAATTACCTGTTTGAGGTGGATCCTGCAAACCTTGAGAGTTTCTTTTCTTCTGCTTTTGAAATTCTGAAAATTCATATTTTAATTCATTATTCGCCTCTTCCATTGTTTCACTGTGAGCAAGAAGAACTAGGTAGTGATTTAGCTGACTGACTGCGCAGTGCCAAGAGCGAAGAGGCAGTTTTCCAAGAGTCCAAAGTCTAAAATCTTTATCATCCTATTGAGTGGTTCCTTAAGCATAAACCAGTGGGAAGAAATCTTTTAAAGGACTTGGTTGCCTTGTTACTATTCACTTCAATGGCAGTTTGACCTCTAAACTCCTCAGATATACTTTGACAATTGCACCATACATCCATGCATTGCTGGGTTCAGACACAGCAAAAGGAAGAAATTACATTTTTAATGAATGTGATTTGCTGCAATGCGTTCAGCACCTGACATGCAACGGCAAAAGCTGTGAGGGGATCCAAACTCTCCACCAGGGCACATGACCACAAAAAAGGCTGGATTCTGTAGCGACTGGTATGGATATGTCGATAAGTGTGGTTCAAACTGGTATCCCTTGGATATGTCGATAAGTGTGGTTCAAACTGGTATCCCTTGGATATGTCGATAAGTGTGGTTCAAACTGGTATCCCTTCCCTGAAGTCAAGGGAATGATGCTGAATTTCATCTCTTAATGATCTGACCTTGAATCATCAAAACTTTCGGAAAAACTCCTAAAAACTCCTCAGACTTTTTCCACATGAGAGTAGACATGTTCAGAGATTAAAATGTTTGACAGGGTTCAGATGTTCACAGTGCCATGCAGGGAGAGCAGGTGAGTCTGAAAGGTCTCCACAAAACTGGACTTAATCCAGGGAGGATGAGGCCATCGACGGCAGGTGAAGAGGGTGACTTTCTGAAAATAATCCACTGCACAGAGTGTTAACCTGCTCTCAGCTGCCTACTGCAGATACAGAGCAGGACAGACCTCAAGGATGCCCCCCCCCAAAAAAAAATGAATGAAGACCATAAAAGCCCCTGCCCTAAACAATGAACGCTTTTCCTGAGCACTACAGGTCTGTCATCCTTTCACTGTGTGAGCCCTCCATTTCAGCTCATGCTGTACCAGCCATCAGACTAGCCAAGCCCAGCTGTAATGCTCTATTATTTTATTTTTACCACGGAAGCACCTCAGAGAAATAACCAAGGATCAACACCCTGTCACGTTAAGCTTCTAAAGGAAAGAGAACAGAAAGACTAGACTGTGCCCCCGAGATCTTACAATTTAATTGAAATTCCAGGAACACACCCAGATTTGAGGAAGAGCTCAGTTTATTACATTATTCTGTAAACCCCTTTTCTCTTGTTTGTCAAGAGAGAAAGTTTTCTTCTTCATCTCAGTGTTCTCATGCTTTCTTCATTCCCCTTTTCCCCCTCCAAACACAAAAGGAAAAGAGAATGAGAGCTGAGAGCTGACTGAGTGAGCAACAGCGGGGGAAAGAAATGAGTATTTATCAACTTTCTTCTCCTTTTAAAGCACATCAATTCTGAGGCTGATGACAGAGGTCTTGCTGTAACTGCTGGAAGAACCTCCAGGAGCTAATAATTTTATGTTCAGGCTTATGTAAAACCGGTTTTGATTAATTATTGATGCAAAGTTAGGAAAATGAACATTCCCAGTGCCTTGCCACAGCCCTATCACATAAATGAAGCTGTGGCTGCTGCACAGCATGCTGCTCGACCCCCATTCCAGTCTAGCAGTTCTGTGTTAGCAGGAGAGGCCTGGGCTCCTCATGATGGACAGCATGTCCCCTCCTATTGCAATGTCCTTTGGAGAGCTTGTTCTCGGCTCCTGAAGCCTAGGAGAAGCTGTACCAGGCATTATCAGCTTTCCTTATCCCCCTCAGGCAGAAGTGGAATATACTACATTTCACGTGATCACTGAGTTGGGCAAATATGCCTCATTTTTTAACTTTCGACTTAAGATAAGTGCCTGAAATCTTCATCTTATTTCACAACATCTTTGTGGAGCTGGCTGGGGCTCAACTGAAGGCACAATGTTCCCATGCCCAGCAAGGAACTCCTGTGGGTCGCTGAACAATGTATCCGTGCGCAGAAAGCAGTCTTGGCAATAACTGCTTAGCTGATTCAATTCAATTCCATCTAATTAAATAGGTTCAGCAGCACAAAGACTGCAGAAATGGCTGCAATCTTATACTGAACACGTCGCTGCAGAGCTGCAAGACATGCTTGTAAATGTTGCTAGAAGTACTTTTAACCTTCTTTTAGGGGAAAGCCCCTTGCAACATAAAAAAAACTCTACAACACACATATATTGAGGAGATAAGGTACACTAAAACTTCTTGATGCTGACAGTAGGAGTCAGACCCAGTGGAAGATACACCCCTCTGGTCTGTACACATCTGTATTCCCACCCCATGTTAGACCCACACAAACCTCCTTTTCCACTCCACCATACCATTTCTTGCCTGGATCCATCTTCACTGGTTTGTGAGGGGCTGTAATGATCACAGTGGAAGGCATAGGGGATGGAGACGGGAATTTTAACAACGGCTTCTGGGTAACCAAAAGGCCTAAGTCATTTTGCCCATTAATGAGCATGTCATATAGCCCTGCTCTTCACTTCATCACTCTCGTGTCCTTTCCAGAGTGATGCCATTTTACATCCTGCAGCCTTTTATAAGCTCCTGATGTCCAATACAGATAGTCTCTTCTTATCATCTTTCTCTTTTTCTTTTTAGCTCTCCTGGCTTCCCAGAACCATTTTCTAGGGCTGGCTTTTTTACAATGGTTTCAGTTCTTAGCTCTTCACTCTTCCAATTGTTCTTTACAGATATGGACGGTGGGTGACTTAAAAGCACCCTGGCTTAATTCAGCTCCCCTTGAACTCACTAGTATAGAAAAACTGAACTGCACATTTCCATTGATTTCAACAGGGGAAGAGTAAGGCAAGAGCATTGGGCTTTAGAAATTCCCCCCCTTGATGTTTTCCCATCACCCTGTTCCCTGTCATTAGCACGCTTTGTACCACAGCTCCTAGTTCTGCTATGAAGTGTGCTCCTATTTTCATTCTCTTCCGCGTCTGTCCATCTCCATGCTTGAACACGTTTGAATTTCTTTTTGTGAATTTTGTAGGACTGCAGCCCTGTCTTTTGGACTAATTACCGCTCCTTTGTAATGGAGTTTACCCTGAGTTATTCTCAACCAGAGCTTCATTTGCCTAGGAATATATCATGCAGTTATATTATGGAGATATCACCTGCAGCCTGGGAGGCAAGTAGCAAAATTTTCTTCTGTTGGACAGTCAACGCTATTACCCTCAGAACCAGAAGCAACTTTTTAATGAGAAATTTTCAAATAAAGGTTTGCTTGCCATTATAATTAGCATGAACTTCATGTATGCACCATTCTGTTAGAGGAAACTAGATTGAGGCAGGTTAAAGACGAAATCTTTGCTTCTCCTTCCCTTTTCTAATGTCAAATTTTGTAGTGAAGTAGCGGAAAGTATGTCTTTAACTAAGCTGTGAATGGTACCAGAAGCTTTGTACTATACCCTAGGAGCAGAAATAACCCATTCGCACCCATCTCTCTGAAGTTAGATCTGAACTCCCAAAGCCCAGCCTGGAGATTATCCTGCAAACTTGCCTTGTGAGATTTATCCTGAGAGGCACAGAGTGTTCCAGCCAGCTGGAAAAGAGTCCAAAGACCTGAAGTCAAACCTCTAGTGCATTCCCACCATTGAGGAGTTTTATTCACCTTCAATATACTCCCGTGCAGCAAAACAATAACCTAGCTGGACCCCAGGCAGAGACTTTAATGGGTATAAGGGCTTGTAGCTGCAACAAGGTGCTGAGAGGCATGGTTTAGTGTTTGATAGGAATAGTTGGACTCGATGATCTGGTGGGTCTCTTCCAACCTGGTTATTCTATGATTCCATGAAAAGTATGAAAAGCCACCAGTGCCATTCTCATTTGCTGTTATCATTGAATATAACCCAGACAGGAGATTCCTTCTCTGAACTCAGATGCAAACTCATAAAAATGGCTTCTGAGGTCTTATTGATCACTCCTCTGCAGACTGTTGTACAAGACATTCTTCCCAAGGCCCAAAATTATGTCTGAAATCAGTTTAGGGAATGAGCAAGTCTTTTAATTAAAACAGTCTGTTATGATGAATCTGTTATTACAAAGTCTTACCTATGTAAAACATTAATAATACAAATTTCATTTGTTTATGTCAGCACCAAGCATTAATTTTTAATGGCGAAACGTATGAGTTATGAAAGGCATTAATGCAAAACAAATCACCAACTGAGAAGGGAAAGGAAATCCATTTTTTAGGGTAAGCAGTGGGAATGAAATATTATTGTGGTTCTAACCAGGGAAAAAAATATTTCTTAGGACTCCAAGAGCAATTAAAAAAAAAACCAGTAAAGCCTTAGCTTTTGTCACCATGCTTAATATCAGTTCTATATCCAGAAAAGATTGTGTCCATTTCATCCAGCCTGTGCCTTGATGCCATCTCTGAGGAAGCCTTTTACATGAAATTATTCTAATTGCCGTGCAACTGCTATGGAAGCAGATTGGATATGTTCTGCCTAATGACCATCTCAGTCCATGATTGAGCCCAGAAGTTAGTTATGCTCACTCGGTGGGCCAAATGCATCACAGATGGAAATGGGAGACATTCTATGTGATTTAGTAGTCATTCCTGCTTACACCAGTGATAAATTAACTCCAGGCATTAATTGCCAACTTGTTCTATAATTCTGCAGGATAAATCGATACTAGGTTGTTTTCAAACTGGACTCTAAGGGAGTTGGTTGTGGTGGGTCCCAGGCGGAGCTACTGAGAAACTGTAGCTTTTGATAGGACTTTTGCTTCTGTAGTGCCTATCGTCCTGACATTTAACCCTTATTTCTGCAACAGCTTTGCAACGGGGAAATGCTATTGAGCCCTGGGCAGAGAGAAAGTGCTTCAGGACCAAGTCTTACTGGTACTGGGACAGCTCGTTAGCAGGGATTAGGATGCTGGGTTAAAAGAGAGTGCGAGCAACACCACCCCAGGTGCCTCTGGCCACAACAGCCAAGAGCATCCTTTACCACATTAATAACCTCCTTGATTTATATTGAAAGTGTCCAGACATATAGACTGAGGGCATGTCTCCTTTTCTCATCAGTGGCTGTAAGGGGTATGCAGAAGGCCCATGAAGCATAGAAACAGCATCCATGTATAGAATAGACCGATCAGGACCCAAAATGTTGTCATAACAACGGTCAGTGGGCTGGATGTTGTGCTCCTCAACAAGGAGGAACCCAGACAACAGACTTCAGAGGTGGGATATAGTAAGAGTGCAAAGAGGACTCAGAGATCAATCGGCTCCTGCTCAAAGGGCCTTCATGGGGCACTCCCTGGCACAGCATAATTAACATATTGTTTTGCTATCCATTTAGCTGTAGCTGTTAAAGGACTGCTACAGAGCTAGAGAATGGGGACATCATCTGGTTTTAAGTTTCATGGAACTGGACTGTGCCTTTTTTCACTAGTTAAGACTTCAGCAATAAGAGCAATATGTCTTGTAGCTTCCACCTCTCTCTCACACTCTTTCTTTCTGTCTGTCTTGTCTCAGTCTAAAAAATTAGCTGATATTAGCAATAAAGGAAGAATTTAGTATCATCCTACAGAGTGTTATGACAAACTGCCCCTTGGTTCCATCAGTTCAACAGACTTGAAATACAGGAAGGCATCTAAGGGGGAAGAATACAAGATGAACTTTGCAGATATAAATTCAGTAATACTGGATTTCTCCTAATACATTTCAGAGCTGTATTGTGTCACACCAGCTTCTCTTTCTCTGGTGCTAAAGGATCTCTGCTAGCTAAGCAATCAGTTCTTGTTGGTGAATCATTTAGAGCAGGTTACACGGTTTCTTCTCAACAATAGCCCTGACATTACAATGTGCAACACATCCACGTTTCATGCCTCTGGTTGAGATACACCACCCAGTCTGAGGATACCAGAACCCTGGCTGGAAGCAATTTAAAGTTGTTTTCTTCCTCCTAGTAACAATGTGTTAAGTAACATAAATATAGGAGAAGTTGCGGTTGTAGGAGAGAACTTGCTCTACCAGGAATCAAAGAACTGATAGGGTTGCAGATATCTGGGACCTGTGATGCTGTAATCTGTTATTTCTTCTCCTGTACACGCATTTCCCCTCCAGCCTGTAAGTATCCATTTGGCAAAGTTATAAAATAATCAACTCTCAGTCTTTTTCTCTTTCTGGATACTTAGCAAGTTCATTTTCAAAATTCATGTCTTAAGAAATGAGATTGAGTTTACCACTCAGCATTCAAAAAAATATCAACTTTCTTTTCCCTTCCTCTTGAGGGGATGAACCCAGATCACTCTGAAGAGATTTCTTGTAAGTTCTCGATCTGGCACTTTTCATGGTGTTGCATTCATATTACAAATTAAGTAAGCAATTGCCTCCATGTCATCCTCTTGCCCCTTGAAATTAAAGGCAGAGGAGATGCAAAACAGAACACCTCATTGCATGTTCTACCACTTTAGGTGTCGGCTTTGACCTTCAACATCCTTTCATTTGAGACTCTGGCTAATTTAAATTATACAAAAGAGGACAGGGATATCACCTGCATGTGGTGCAGAATACAGTAAGATATGCAATAAATGATATTTGCATTTTCCTTAACAATGATTTGAACATAATCTGGTTGCTAGCTATCAGTTCTGTAGATAAAACCTCATGGCCAGGTCCCTGAGCCAGGCTCAAAGATGATAGGCTCATCTTTGTTGCAGGAATAACATCATAAAATGCTGTTCAACAGGATGTCTGTCACGATAAAATGATATCAAAAGCCCAGTGGTCAACCAGCAAATTGAAAAGACAAAAACTTGCCTTTTGGTGGCACTTTCCCCAGAACTCCAAAAGCAGTGGAGGGTTGGGGGGAAATAAGTAGTTTCTGGCCCGGGTTACTGAAGCTACAGTCTGCCCTGAAAGGCAGCACAGAACTGTGATAAAGCATGTGTATAATCAATAAAATAAACTTGAGATCTACTTGAAAGAAAGAAAGGGTCAGTGGTGATAACCTTCACAATTCTTTTTATTTATTATTAATACCTGCTTGCTGGTACTCCAGCAACAAGAAATACAGAATACTAGGCAAAACAGAGGCTGCTCTCTACATTCCCATCATCCTTCTCTCTACCCGGCTGTTTTATTTTTCCTCTAATTCCACCTCTTCCAGCATATCATTATCGAATCTCCTGGGACTGTGGCTAAGAAACAGTGAGAACCTTGGGGCAGCAAAATGCAAGTTTCCCAAACAAGTTGTATTCAAGACACTTAGAAGGGGGAAAACAGTCAGGAGAACTGACATCTTGTGTGTGAGAATTCTCCAGCACCTTTACTGCTGGTACCGAGTAAATTGTTTCAAATTTTGCAGCACTCTTACTAAACAGTCATGAATGGGAACTTGAAAAAGGATGTTTCCTCCTCTTTCACCTCAGATTAGTACTGCTCTGGTCATCCTCTTGCCATGGCGGGGCAATTACCTCCAGTTTTACATCCTCTGCTTTCACTGGTACACACTGCCAGGTCTAAGTTTCCCTCCATCAGCTCTTTCTTACAGGGAAAATACTCCCATATAAGTTGTTTGCCAATAATGATCTTCAGGTATTCTTCATTTAGTTGTAGCCCAGAATGATTTATTATAGTTATTTCAACTGTCCCTACTCTTTGGTTCTCAAATTATTCTCTTTACTGTTTACTCTTATTATTTGTGTTATTGTAGCTTCTGCTTGCAGACCAGAACAAGAGCATGCTTTGCATTTTTCCTGCCCACATTCCTGTGTGGACTGTTTCTTCGTTGTTTCACGGAAGGACACTGTAGGTCTAAACTGCAGTTTTCCAGTACAGCATGTGTAGACACATGTATTCAGTATTTCATCACATGCATGCTTTATGATAATAATATGATTTGGGGCATCCACAATTTGAACTGTGAGTGCTTAGATTTCTCCCCCCTGACCTATCTGACAAGACATTGCTTTTAACACACCTCTCTGATTTTCTTCTATCTGACACCCTTTCCTACCTGATACTAAGGTATCATGTGTCATTTCTTGTGAAGAAAGGAGGGCAGCTTGGCCAGGAACCTGTCTGCAGTCAAATCAGCTCCTTGGACTTTGATTCTCCTTAGACAGGGGTAGCTGTAGACTTCCTGGGCATCTAAATTCACTCCTACCATATTTTGCTGTGTCTTGAAGTTAATTCATAACCTTGTGAAAGCCAGGGGAAAACCCCATTGCCTTCATTTGGCTGTAGACCAGACCCTAACTGGCATTTAAAATTGCCAGCGCACAGATGAAAAGCTCTTCAGCCAACAAGGAAGACACTGAGATATCAGATGCCGTTTGCACTTGAAAACATAAAAAAGCATCCTTTCTTTGAAATGTGATCTGCTCATAATGTGATTTCAACACTGCTATCTATTATTTAGTACTTACTTTTAACTTGAATTTTTACCAGCAATTTTTAAAAGTACTACTCAGTTTTAATCTCATAGAAAGTTTAAAGCAATTTTTTATTAGTGCATAACTCTAAAATACCACTTTGGAATGAAAAATTATCTCTCAAGCACTTACTAGATATGTTTTACTTTACTGTTAGTTAATCTGACAGTATTTTATTAATAATCAGCCCTTTTTGTATTGCTATTATGCATTTTTTTTTCTATTAACGCAGTTTATATCTTTAGCATCACCATTATAAAGAAGACTGTGAAATATCTCTCAGATACACTGTGTAGGAACAAAGTAGATAAATATTACTAACAAATAGCAGGCACTATTTTGTGTTGAATTTTCTTGCCATTAATAAACAATGAAATATTTAATACAAATTTTAAGATATATTTTTATAGGTGGAAATCAGATTATGGTACGGTCTACGTCTACCACAAGGGAAGAGGGAGGGAGTGGGTACTCTTGTTTTATGATTTTTGCATCCTTGCTTATAATTCATTGCTTGAAACCAGCCCACAGCTCGCTGCCTGCGCTCACCTTCACTCAAGTACAGTTCTGTAGCAGGAATAGAAAGGGAAGAAGCTTGAATCTGGTCTTTTTCCTTTGTTTTATCTTATTTATCCCTAGGTATAGTGCCTGTCTTTGTTCTTCATTTATTTAAACCCAGTCCAGAAATTAATGATAAGTAGCTTAATGACCATGTTGAATTTAATAGGCTTATGCAGGAGGTTTGTGGTATGTCTGTTAGTTTTACAGAGTACAACTCAATTCACTTCTCTGGTGATTTACACCAGCCTAAGTGAAAGAAAAACGGGCTACAGAGATCCAGTCTGAACACAGGGGCTTTGAGCCTTTCATTAACCTGAACTTCTGACCACTTCAGTACATTTGGATTATTTCATTGTCTACAGTGTTTGCAATTGCTCCCCTGGAGTACAATCTGCAATCAGAATTAACATTCTATTTATGCCTTCCCCCTAGTCATTAAGATTGATGTGGAGTAAAAATGGTGCTAATATTGATCGTTTTTGCCATTCTGCTGGACAGTGTTTTCAATTGTACTTACTGTGCCACCGATTTCTTACCCTTCTTTTGTTGTTTGGCTGGCGATTTTCCATCTCTGTCAACATTCTGCTTCCCAGAATTACTTGCAAGGTGCATCTCGTGTCTCATGGAAACCTAAATAAATGCCGTCTCCTTCCATGTTCATATTCAGAAGTATCTTACCCCTGACCTCACATTGATTTGGACCCCCGTACTGAGTAATCAAGTGCTGCTTTGCACCTCTGAATATCTGATAGGACATAATTTGCTTACAGTCATATATGAGGCCAGGGGAGAGCTAAGACTCAAGTAGTTTCCTTGCCCATCCATAGGAACAGAAATTGGGCAGACTTGGGAGTAAATGCCAGTAAGTCCCATTTCTCCTTTTAAGGATAGTGCTGCCTATGGCACCTAATTCTGTTCTTGCAGTCTAAAATCAGACGTGAAACAGTCATCCGGCGAAAAAAAAATTTCAAATTTCTCTGATAAAATTCTAGGGATTTTTCATTTTTTAGCATAAACCATATCTCTGTCAAGGCACAAGACTAGTGCTCACCTGGATGCTATGTTGTGCCCATAAAGGGTAGACTCTATTATAAATATTTATTTTAAAAGCTGATTCTGCAGAGGCTAAACTACCTGCCATTACCTTCTATAGAAACCCTCCCATTGATTCCAATGGGGGATGATTATTAAGACTGAATTCTTACCACATGAGACTCATGAAACTGTAAGCTTTCCAAATCAGGCATATGTGTAAAACCAGAATTTGCATCTTGGGAGAATGAGGTGAGTTCTACTGGGCATTTTAATGCCAAGATAGATAAGTGAAATTATAAATGGCTTGAGCCAACACTTCATTAAACTGGCACAGAAATTTATAGACCCTCAAGAGCACAAGGTTTTTTCTACCTTTGAAAACATCGAAGAAAATCAGAGAAATAACTTTTCAGTCTAATCATGACCAAGAGCCCAGCTGAGCAGCCTAAACAAGAAGAAAACATATCAACACAAGTGGGAACTGGCTTCTGAAAGGAAGGTTTGATCCAGAGAGCTGGATGATTGCTAGGAGTGTTCAGTAAAAAGGAATTCCACTGTATTTTATTTAAATATCCATTTTATCTCTTCCTTATCAACAGCTCTATTGACAAGGTCTTCATTGCTTCCTAAATGTTTATCCCAGTTCTTTGTGTTTTTCTCTGAAAAGCTAGTTTGAAGAAAGGAGTTCAGGAGCTCAGCTGTGTTATTTGTAACTCAGCTATCACTGATTTTATTCCCTTTCTACTTTATTAAAGGGCCTGCTTTATCTCTGTTATGACACCTACAAAATTTCCTGCATGCTTAAAGCTCTTACTTATTCAAAACTGTCATTGATTTGGTCCGCTTCCATCTTACTCATGTCTCCCAGTTCTTCATTTTCACAGAATCACAGAATCACAGAATCACAGAATAACCAGGTTGGAAGAGACCCACTGGATCGTCGAGTCCAACCATTCCCACCAATCCCTAAATCATGCTCCTAAGTACCTCATCCACCCTCACCTTAAACACCTCCAGGGACGGTGACTCAACCACCTCCCTGGGCAGACCGTTCCAATGCCTAACCACCCTCTCTGTGAAGAATTTTTTCCTAATCTCAAGCCTAAATCTCCCCTGGTGGAGCTTGAGGCCATTCCCTCTCGTCCTGTCCCCTGTCACTTGGGAGAAGAGCCCAGCTCCCTCCTCTCCACAACCTCCCCTCAGGTAGTTGGAGAGAGTAATAAGGTCTCCCCTCATTTTCTTCAGGCCTTCAGCAGCCTGGAGAGAAACAGCACAGAGACGAACTCTTCTTCCTAGTGAAAGCACTAAGGTGAGGCTCTTTCATGTTTGCTCAGTAGAAGCTGGACCAGAATGATCACCTGTCACTCAGAAGCCTCATGGATTCTTCATGGTGTTTATCTGTTCTGTCTCACACAGGACAAGAACATCTCTTCTTGGGTTTTCAGCCTGCAGGGTGTGACTCGATGATCCAGTGGGTCTCTTCCAACCTGGTGATTCTATGATTCTGATTCGACGAATGTCAAATTGCATCATTGCCCACAATCACACCACTCATGAAAATACGCAGCAGCGAGGATAGAGTAGGAAAGCCCTCTCTTTTCTCTGCAAAGGGCAGCTCTGTTGCAGAGAGGCATGTGGAGCAGGGTCTGTGAGCTCTGAGGTGAATACAACCACAAAGGGATCAGAGATGGGGCCACAAGGCAAAGTCAGCGCAAGAAGAGCTGCCAGCACCCTGCCCACTGCGTAACATTCATTGTAAGACTTCAGTTTGCTGTTCAAAAATATAAACAAATAACCTCCGAAAACCCAAAGCTCTGGAAGCTGGATGCAGGAGAATCTCAGTAGGTATTCACATATAAACCCTTTTCCATCCCTGAGTAGGACCAATGATGCAGCCTCTGGAGTACTGTGTGCGGTGCTGAAAAATGACGCAGCAAAACTAGAGTTCTTTAAAGGCATCTGAGGAAATTCCCACATGAAGAAAATACTCAGTTCAGTACAGGGGCAAATTGAAAAGGAATATGGGAAAATTGTATGAAATGACAAACAGGCTGGGAAGGGTGGGCTGGGAGCTCTGTTCTTCATGTCTCGTGACAGGAGAAAAGAGAGACAGTTGATGGGACATTAAGAAGAAGCAAATTCAAATCTGGTAAAAGGAACCGTTTCTTCACAGTTTATTTCACTGCCAGAGGATATCCTATGAGAATGAGAATTTAACAAGATTGCCTGGGGACTGCCCACTCACTTGGAGAAGGAGAACGCCCAGAATTTGAGCAGTTATTGCTACAAACCCTTGGAAGAGGCTTCACACAATTCTATTAGAAAACAGTGTGTATTAGAGAACAAGTGGGAGGGAGTGGGAAATGGATTATCCTACATCTGTTTACTGTGCAGTGCTTATATCTTCTTTAGAAGCATCTGGCATTAGCCATAGTCATCGGCTGAGTAAGGGTGATGATTTTATTATTGCCATTTTCTGGTGTCCCTTAGTTGTTCCTCTTCCTTCCTCCACCTGGTTAAAGCTGATTAAAACTCCAGAAATTAATTTCACATCACAATTCAAAACTGTCTTCATTCTGAAATGTTAAAAATAGACTCATTTTTCCTTTTTTTTTAATTTTTTTTCCTCAGAAAACTACAGGGAAATATTTTAATGAAAACATTCCCTGCAAATACAGGTGCTAGTAAACAAAATCTGCCAGCATACATTTGGAAAATGCTAACATTTCAAGGGTTTGGGGAAAGACTGAATATTTTAATAAAACAATTGTTTTTAATAAAACATACACCTCTTTTTTTTCTATTTTTAATAAAAAGGCTGGATTTGTTCTTTCCTTTTAAAAGATCCTGAAAAGTCCTGTTCAAGTCAAGTCTCAAAGATGAGTTCAAATGGCCCTGAAAGGGATTAGCACAGCAAGGGAACAACAGCAGGTCTCATTCCAGAGAAGTCACGAACAGAGGAGTGGGATTCGACAGACTGAAAGATCTATCGCAGGTTGAGGAGCGGAGGAGAGATGAGGAAGCCAAGCCCAGCTCCTGCTGTCAGCAACATCAACAGAAAATCCCTTTTTGACAAGATCAGGAGCAAGATACGCTGCCCGCTCCTCCAGGGCAGCTGATGGGTGTTGCAGAGTTAGCCTTCATCCCTTTCCCACCGCTGGCTGTGCAGGAACAGCAAAGGGAGACAAAGCAACTGGTGGATTCTTGATTAAATTGATGAGATGAGGCCGCTGGCAGCAAATGCATGTCTCCAGCACTCTGAAATGAGCTGCTCCTCCCTCCATTCCTGTTGAGTTCTGGAGAGGGGAGGAATGTAGCAGAGCCTTTCATTAGGACTGGGGAGCAGGCTGGGGTAGGTGCTCAGCCATTCTGGAACAAGCCGAGTTGCTTTAGGTTTCCACTGTCTGCTGTTATCTTTGTTCCTTTGGTGCAAATAAATTGATCCTTTCTTTTTCCCCTTTTGGCTGAAACATCTGCTTTTAATGCTCACAAACAATAAATCCTTTCCTTTTTCCCCACTTACATGGAATGTAAATCCACACAGAAAGAGAAATGGAGAGGGGGAGGAAGGCTGCATGCTATGTTCCAAGCATTATCATAATGACAGTGATTATAGCTCAGTGCAGCCCTGAGTGGCAGCAAGGCTAACCTACCTCGGATGAGCTGACCTAATCAACGTGCCTTTCATTATGAGCACCAGGGCCTCCAAAATGTGTCGGTGGGCTTGCAGGGGTGCTGCAAGTTGGCTTGCCCCCTGCTGTCAGTATGGCTGACAGGTTTCTTAAGGAACAACTTGCAGGAACAGTGAGGGTGTCTAACACCTTCCCCCAGACACAGAGAAGTCAAATAAAATAAAATATTCATATGTAAAATTGGCTGCAAGCCTTATCTCGTGTGCACACCCAATTGCACCTCAGCAAGGCAGACTCCTGAGAGAGTAAAATTCTGAAACCTGAGCATCCAGAGTAGTTTATATCTATCCCTCCCAAGAAAGATGCTCTCTTGGGTGTCTGCACACACAGCCTGGGCTGCCTCCTGGCTCTCTCCCATCTGCTCACTTGCTTCACTGCCTGGAGTAGGGCAGCCCAGCCGCCAGTGGAGTTTGGAGACCATCAATTTATCCTTGTGGGTTGCTGACACATGTCACAAAGTGTTCAGAATGTGCCACCTCTAGGAAAGCACCTCTGTCTCACAGCTCAGGCTGTGAGCTTACATGAGGTACTGCTTATTCACAGGGGAGTAGGGAATGCAGGCACAGCTTTTTTGCCCTTTGCACCCCTGCAGTGCTCTCTTTCTCTTAAGTACAAATGCCACCTCCTTTAGTCAAATTCTGCCTCCAGCCAAGTCTGGACAAAAGGTCCTACCTGAGATGCAAACACAAAGGAACAAATATCGCTGGGATCTGCTTAGCATCTGTGCAAGTGAAAAATGGGAAAGTGTGTTCACACTTTCATGTTCTATTTCGTTAGGTATGAGGTGAAGATCTCACTTGCTTTCAGAGGCACGTGGGTATCTTTTGCCCCTTAGGTGCTCATGAAGAAACCCATTCTTCAGCTCCACACCTGCACAGTCCTATGGCGTCCACTGAAACTTGGAATTTTGCAGCAGTAGAGCTTAAATTTCTCCATAAATGTATTGATGTCATTTTGTAATCAAAACCAGCTCTGTGCACTTTGACTTGACTGCTTTGCTTCTCGGTAAATGCCTCAGCACATCTAGGTACCACTGTAAGCCAGCAGTATGACTTAAGGTCCCCAGTTTACCTGTGGCAAAACGTAAGTTTACCTTCTGCCAATACTGCAAAATCCTTGTAACAGGTGCTGAGCGAGTTATCTGCATCAGAGAACCACCACAGAACAACCGCCACAGTCTATTGTCAGCAGCAGGTCTGTTATTCCCACTTGCATTCATTCAGATGAGCCAAGACATCAAGGTGTGAATCAACAGCCCCCCACCAGCTTCAGTCCATGTGTGAAAGCAAAGAGATAAAGGTATTATCGTTAAAGAATACAAACCCACCTTCCAAAGCCACATGCAAGTGAGCTAGCCGTATTCAGTTCTGGGAGCCTAATGCTTAAGACTCAAAAGTCGCTTTCAACTATATTTTCCCATTTCCAACAAAAATAAAGTGTTACAACTACAAGCTGTTCCGGCAAAGCCTCCTCAACAGATAATCGGATTTACATAATTGGGTGCTGGTGGGACTTCAAGAAATCATCAACGTGGCAGCATGTTTATTATAGCTACACAGAGTCACTGCTCTTTGCAAATAGTTCCTGGTACCCAAAATACACCACGTGCAACTGAGGGGGAGACAGGTCTGTGGTTATTTCTTGTGGATGGGAGAAATACAGACAGACTGGCGATGATTGCTGCTGAGGATGTATTCTATATCAGGAGCTGTGGGCTTAGTGGTTTCTTAATGGGCTGAGGCTCCTTTGACTTGACCACAGGTTCAGGTCTAGCCTATGTCATTCATAAGACAAGCTTCTGGGAGACAGCTATGTGTGAGTCAGTTTAAAATCAGTTGCATTTCTCATCTGCATTAATAAGCCTTGTTTTGATACTTCTGTCTGATCATCTCCATGAAAACGACAAATTCCAGAGACGGAGAAAGAGCTTCACTCCAGTTCACAGGTGGAACTTCTACCTCTAAGCTGTATATCGAAAGGCAAACTGTCATCATGATGGAGATCTATGTCTGAATGAATATTGTATTGATTACACACCTTTCACAGAATCATAGAATCACCAGGTTGGAAAAGACCCACCGGATCATCGAGTCCAACCATTCCTATCAAACACAAAACCACGTCCCTCAGCACCTTGTCCACCCGTCCCTTAAACACCTCCAGGGAAGGTGACTCAACCCCCTCCCTGGGCAGCCTCTACATTTACGTGCACCTCAAATGAGCTGTGATCCAGCTGTTCCTTCTACACACCTAAAAGTGAGGATAAATCATTCTCCAGGATGGTAGGGCTAAATGCTGCTGGTATGTGTGTATGGAGTATGCCACATGCCAGGGACAAGCAGTGAACAAAGGTGATTTGTGAGTTGGGAAATGGGATTGCCAAAAGAGATGGAACAGAAATGAGGTTTTAATCCCCCAGCCCAATCTTCCCTGGTACTGCCTGTCTGAAAGAGCAGGATTTTATCAGTTTTGTCCACAGGGAACTTTTCTGACCTTCAGTTTGCTGGAGTCTGGAAGAGCATTGCACTTCTCGAAGATGTGCGAAGGCAAGTTTTCAACATACACTGATGCTCCTGTGAGCCAGCCACAGCACAGCACAGCCCACACCAGAACACACTACATAAGCTGAACTCCGCTGAGGAAGACTCTGCATATCTTACAGGTCCTGCACATTCACAGGAAAAAGTATATCAACATTTTCTGTGCTCTTCATTGCCACGGAGCTGACAAAGTAGAATACCTTTGGACCTGTGTATTTTCCAAACTGGATGAAAACAACCTTCCCTACTTGCATTTATAGGGCTCAGCAGCTTAAAGAAGAAGAGAAAACTGTGTAAGACCCACAGGTTTACTACAAAGGAGACTGACTTGTGTGTTTGCTCGAAGATTTAGATTTACTTTTATTGTGCAGCTTCCTCCAAAGTGTTTTCTATACCTGAATTCCCCAACAACTCACCCCCTCTGCCTGCCTGATGGACAATGCCAGCACTAGCATTGTCTCAGCTGCCAAAGTACCTTTGTCTGGGGCTTCATTTATCCGTATCACAAGCTACCAGCAGAAACCTTGTCATTGCAATTTTTCACATATTTTCTTCTGCTCTGTATTTTTTTATCTCTCTGAAATCTCAACTGCCCAGCTTGTGACTGTAGGCTACTACAAGACTAGAACAAACCTTATTCTCAGTCCTAAACAAAATGATTAAGGCAAAAGAAAACCGAGACAACAAAGAAAAAGTTAATGTTTGGAGTAATAAACATCAGAGTTTCTATCTGCCCTGGGTCAGGAGGGTTAGGGGAGTGAGAAAGGACATAGGAGAGGATCACACAGCTGCTGTGTACTCTGCGAGCAGTTTGAGAGGTGGCTTTGTCTGATGAATTGGCAGGTGACAGGATCAACAGATTGCTGTGTCCACGGTATTTCTATCACGTACCATGGCAAATTTCACTTAGAGAGGTTGCATCCCAGCTTAAGACAGCCAAATCCACCATGTATACAGATAATAGATAGGGGACTGTGAGCACTACAGAATATTTTGCAATGGGTGACCCTTGATGAGATGTTAAAGCGAAGTCCCCAGGGCACGGGGCCATGTTTGACTAATACAAGCTGTCTAAGAAAGCCAGTGAAGCAGACTCAGGCAACCCTTCCATTTTCTCCTTTATTTTCTTCCCTCCTCTTTCCTCCTGTCTCTTTTCTGTTTCTTTTGTTTTTCTCTCTCTCTTCTTGTAGCATTTCAGCTGAAGAAATGAGGTTTGTTGTTTCACTGGCTGAGTAAACTTTGAGGGCTTTAAGGAAAATAAATAGTAAGTCTTGCTCACCAGGTGGATTCTTCCCCATGTCTCAGCTCCAGTCACAACCCTAATTTAGAATCTGCAGCCAGTTAATGAGCACAGAGGAGACACGGGCTTGGTGCAGAGAATCTCTGTATAAGCACAAGCACACACACACTTCCAGATATTTCATCTTTTTTAATAAAGATTGGAGCTTTGTGAAAAGAAAGGCTGTAGATTTTAAAATAACAAAGCAGACCATGAGAAGGCTACTCAGAGCGTTGGCGTTGGGTTGGGGGCTTTCATTTGTTTATTTGCTTCATCCTAAAATACTGTGCAGAATCCAGCCCCTGCAAATTTTATATTTCCTTGCACTGAAAGTGGTCTCCAAAGGACTGAGCAAAATCTGTGTATTAAATCAAATGTATTTTCATGCCTACAGCCCCTCCCCACTGTATCCTTTCTCCACACACTTACACAGACACACAACTCCTTTTCATAGAAAGGCTATAATTTAACAGCTAATGCCTTGCATGAGTACCACCCCTTCCCAAACACTCCTGCTTCTCACTTTCTATTCAAATTCAAATTCTGATTATTTTAGCTCTACAGACTTGGAAAAAAAAAAAAAGATAATATTTGAAGAAGCTGCTAGCGCTTCTTTCCCCTCTTTCTGTTCACACTCAGGCAAAGTCAAGTGTAAGTCTATTCTTTCTGCCTCTGCAGATACAGAGACAGTTGGTAGCCCAAGAAATTGATTCCAAAACTGGAACATCCCATTTTAGCTGTGCGATGGGTTTTGATCCTCAGGTGAGCACCCAGAGATATGACTGAAGTAAAAAGCAGAAGTGAAGCACCCTCTGCATTTACACCAATACAACAGGTCAAGACCATGGCTTGGGACTTATCCAGTTGTTTGAGGCACATCAAGGCCCAATTAATTGCTGGTGAAATAATTAATTGGTAGGCAAGACAGGGCTGAAATGCAGCAAGGTTCAGCCTCTATGCTTTTGTACAGCAAGCCTTGCCAGGCATTTGCCTACCACAGTTACCAGTAATGGCCAGCAAGGAGGGACATGGTGTGTTTTCACTTAAATATTATTGTGCACTTGATAGTGAGCAGAGGAGAAGGTCTGGTTAGGAAACACAGCAAGCTCCTCTGCCCTCTCAAAGCCAAATCAAGAACTTCCCAACTCGAATTAACATCTTGTGCCTTCACTTTCTGACACTGAATTGCATCGAGGTAGGGAGATCTTTTCATAATTGTTCCAGCACTCTTTATGCTTTACACTGGGCGTGCCAAGCCCAAGCTGTGGGGTACAGCAGAGAAGCTGATCAAAATGAGATACAGTGAAGGGAATTAGAGGGAAAAAAAAGCAGCATCATAATCAACACCAGGTGTAGGCCAATTAAACAGCCGTTCCCATGTGCTCACAGGAGGGCACTCACTCACAATTTACCCAAACAAATCCATGCTTAAAAACTCTCAGGAGTTTCACAGAAAAATCACATTTCTCTTCAGGGCTCCTTAAAAAATATTTGAAAGCACTTTCGTCTGTACACACCAGCTTTGCACACCAGAAGCCCTCTCAGCCCAGGAGAACCGATCAGCCCGGATTAGAGTGCTGGCAGATGCTTTTTCCTTACAAAGAAGTCAAAGAGTCTCTCTTCCCACAACTCTCTCCCTTCAGTTGCCCTCTGTAATCCTCTTCTGATATTCTTAAGGGGGTGTTGGCTTTTGGCTCATACTTTCAAAAGGCATCTTAGGGGCAGCTAGGTGTTTGAGTCTGATTTATTTAAAGGATCCAGGCACCCAGCTCTCAGGCTCCTTTGAAGCCCTCCTAGGAACAGTGTTACATTTATTCCTAGCACAGTTTTCCTTTGCTGTCTCATTGTTTGATGTGCAAGAAGGTGCATGTTGAAGTAGACAGTTTCACCATGTCCCATCAGGACCTACTGCCCAACCTACCTCCGTCCTGTCCAGAGCAACTGTCCATGTCTCAGCCCCTTTCACGGAGACAAGCACAGTAACCTAAATCATCAGTGCCAGCTATTAAGTCAACCTCCACCCACAGCAATAAGCAACCCACATACTGCTTGGGGGGACATGCAGCTCAGGCCAACCTCACTTCCCCTGCCACATACAATTCCACTTGTGCCACCTGAGTGCAATCCCTCGTTACCATCCTGTTTGTACAAAAAAAATCCCTTTTCTCTTGCACGCTGGAGCTCCTTTACGTGATTTGGCTTATGGAAGCATGGGATAAATCTTGAATTCACCCCTGTTACTGTCCATTGCAGCAATCATTAGTGTTCATACAAGGTACTTCCAGTCCTCTTGTGCCTCGTCAGGATTCCCCCCATTGGTCCTTCCTACAGAACACATGGAACAGATCACTGAACACGTAGCAAAGGATTTCCTAGAGTTTTGTATTGCTCTCTCCTCACTTGACTGCCAAACAAGCCCTAGTGCTACAGGCAAAGGACTGCAGCACCAGCAGCACAATCCACAGGTCACATCTGTAGTGTAGACAAGTAAGGACGCGACAAAAAGTAGCTATTTCTGGCTCAGAAAACACCCCAGCGGGAACCAGACTTAGAGATAGGATTCCTCCACCTACGATCCTGCTTTTCAGTTGATCAAATCATCCTGTGTGGTCTTCTGTCAACTGTAGTTGAACCCTCTTCCCCTTACACTTCTATAACAATAAATCCCGTCATCTCATGCTGACAATTGATTTTGCATGTGTAACTAACAAGTGTGGCAGGAAAAGGGTAAAGTGTCATCCTCTGGGTCTAGACATGAATTTCAAGGCTGCCTTCAGCTATAAACATTTATTGATTATTCACTTGGAAAGTCAAATTCAGAGAGGGATGATGCTTGTATAGAAACCTTGGCAGGATGCTGGCTACAGATGCTGGATTGCCTTCATCACATTAGCCTGATGGCATCTGAGCATGTCCTGATCTTTGACCTTGACCTTAAAATAACTGAAGAGAGGTCCTGGACCCCATCACAACAAAGCAGGAGGTTTGCCTGAGTGCAAGAGGAGACACACAACCCTCTCCTCTTTGAATTCCTCCTGTTGCTTGTGGACTTCAACAAAATTACAGAAGACAGTCATCTGGCTGTTGCACTGCCTAATGCTGGTCGTCATCTCTGTTTGAGGTTGTTGATTGTCATCAGGAAGACTGCGGCTGCCTCTGCCACTTAAAATTAGGATTTATCACATCAAACGTCATAATCCTTTTAGTTTTTATTTTCAAGGGATTCCAGCTTTAACTATATCATCTCAGGGGGAGGAAGCTGGAAAGTAAGTGTGTTTAGCATGAATGAAACTGCCTGGAAGCTCTCCTAAGAGTTTTACATTTTAGAAACAATGTCAGATTAAAGAAGCAGCTTTCAGAGCAGCAGAGCCAATGTAGCTGGGCAATCAAAGGATTCATGTTGCAGGTCTCAACATCCCTTTAAAATTTCTGATATCTTACAAGGGTTGAGTTAACACCGCAGCCTGGGGACATTATTAGGGCTGCTTCTCTCCTTCATCCATCTGTCTGTTTTCATGAAATCCAGAGTTATTTAAAACTTTTGAGAGTTTGACCCATCTGCCACATTTGTTTGACTTAAGCCAACAGGTTCAGAGATTGTTACGTGGGGTTTGATAGAAGCCTGGACACCGTATCACAGATTTCTTCATTCCCTCAGAAACTAAGCTAAAACTCTTGGGTTCAATCTCTACAACCTCCTATTGTGCACAGCCCTTTATAATAATATCCAGTGAGCATGTCTTGCTCCTGCAAAATGCTAACACATTTGGTTTGTGCCAGGGTTGAATAGCAACCCATCCTGCAAGCACAATTCACTGTTAGCACCATGATCTGCTCATAGAGAAAACGATACTTGTACAGCTTGGAAAAGATGATCCTTCTGAGCTGAATCTGCAGGGCATGCTCAGTAGGGCTCTCTCTGTCACCGGGGACGAGTAAGATGACAGATGTTATATGAGACAGAGGCTGAAAGAAGAGAGAAGCAATATATATGTATATCTATCAAACAGCCTGGCTTGTGCAACTAATAACACCAAAGATTAGATCAGTTTTACTAATGCTCATTTCTGCCATTTCCTCAGGTTTTTTATATTCCCTTTGGCTCAGAGTATGTAAATAGACTGATTACCTGCTTCTTGATTCTGTTTCCAAAACACCACCTTTGCATGGCTTTCACTAGGGAAGAAAATAATTGATGGCGTAAAAACAGTTATATATATCTTTTTATTATTATTTGATGGCAGCATTTCCATCATTGTTATGATTGATCAAGCTTTTAAATCCTGTTCAAAACCTACATCCTTCCTCAGTTCCTGCTGCTGTCCATGTAAGTACTAGGAGTTCATATCCAGCAATTCTTTTCTCCTTTCTGCCTATTCCCTTGACAGGGGCTGTCAGAAGAGTTTTCTGTCTGCTTTCCAGGGCTGAGTAACCGGTTCATTATAAAGTCAACATGACAGGTTGTGGAAAATGGAATGAACACCTTTCCATAACCACTGTATTTATGCAAAGAGAGATCAGTCTTCAGTGGGACTGCTTATTTTTGCAGATGTCCCTGGGCTGGGAAAACAGCATGGACCAGAGACAGTGAAAGGATCTTTGTTGTCAGTGATGTAGAAGATTGCAGCTCCAGGGAAAAAAAGTTGGACATTAAAAAATAAAATGCACGCTAGAAAAATTTGAAAAGATTAGAGAGAAAGTGTCTGATCTAAATGGGCAAGAGCAGTCGTGTCCTCAGACAGCTGTCTCAGTTTGCCTAGCTTTGAGTTTAAGATAATTGAGGTTTCATCAATCTGAGAGCCCTGGGAGAAAAAAAATAATAAAAAAATAGACAAGGGAGAGACAGTTTCTGAGATTCAGAGGTCTCCACTTGCAGGGACAAGGTTGTGGCAAGGTCAGGTGGATTTGGGATCCCCTACCAGGCAGTTTAATTAGAAACAGTTACATCTCTATCAGAAAGAGCTTTCCCTTTGCAATGTCACTGTAATGTCCTGAGCCAACATTTGCCTTGAAAAGGGTGGATAAGCAAATGTACATCTGTGGGCAGGCTGGGGAAAAACTGGCAAAAGGAAGAGATTTCACCTTCCTCTTATCTCAGCAGGTTCTTGCTGGCATTGCCCCTTCTCATCTCTCTAGGGCAACATTGCAGTGACCACTGTAGAGGGAAGTCCACAAGCAGCTTGAACCCATATACCAGAGGTGATTAAGGTTAATAAGTCACAGTAAAATCATATACATAGGTCTGATTTTGGAACTCGTTTCCCCCTCAGCAGGCTTCACTCAGATGTGACTTACAGTTTGGCACGTATAATCATAGAATCATGGAATGGTCTGGATCGGAAGGGATCTTAAAACCCATACAGTTGCAACCACTTGCCATGGGCAGAGCCACTTTCCACTGGATCTGGTTACTCAAAGCCACATCCAACCTGCCCTTGAACACCTCCAGGGATGGGGCAGCCACCACTGCTCTGGGAACCTGGGTCAGGGCCACACAACCCTCACAGTAAATAATTATTTCCTAAGATCTCATCTCATTCTCTCCTCTTTCAGCTTAAAACTGTTTCCCGTTGTCCTATCCCTCACCCCTCCCCAGATTTCCTGAAGCCCCTTTCAGTACTGGAGGCTGCTCTAAGGTCTACCCAGAGCTGAACAACCCCAACTCTCAGCCTCTCCTTTTTTTGGGAGGTGCTTCAGCCCTTGGATCATGCTCATTGCCCTCTTCTGAACTTATGTAGATAATGAGCACTTTTGTTTTTCTCTTTGAAGAGTCCCTCCAAACTCAGGGAGCAGAGAGGAAGGTGCAATAAGGATCGCTCACATTTTTCAGAAGTAGAGAAGCAGATAACATCTGGCAAAATTTGTGCCCTAAGCATGCTGAGCACACACTCAGGCTGAATATCCAGCTGCCCGCAGAGCACGTTGCACCACTGGAAACAGAGTTGTGGTTATTCAGGGAGCCTGAAGTTCAACGTACAGTGAAATCTTAATTTCACAGGGATTTCACAGCTGAAAACATTCTCCCACTACAAATAAACACGTAAGAGTTAAATCCGTGCATCAGGCACAATGCACACTTAAAGAATGATTCCCCAAACTGGAAGGGGGGGTCTGTGCATCCACCACACGGTGAAACCAGAGTAAGAAATATATCTCAGCAGGACAGCCCACATTTCAATAATGTCATCACATATTTTCTGGACCCATCTCAAGTTGTTTATATCTGAAATTGACATATTTTATTGGGTCTAAGTAGTATCATAAAAACAATAAAAATCAGCCCTGACATTTTCTCCTCCCCTGCTGTCTCAGCCACAGCAGCCCTGACCTTCTCCTGTTTGTATCCAGTCCATATTTCAAAGGCAAAGAATCTCAAAAACTTTTTTAGCTTTCCTAACTTTCCTTCTACTGAAATACTGGACGACCTTTTGGGGGGTTAAGACAACCATAAAAAGTGCTACTTCTTCAGCAACTCCAAAGTTTCACTACATTTTTAAAAAAAGTAAGAGTTGACCTTAACCAAAAAAGAAGATGCAGAAACATGTGTGGTAGGAACATTATCTGTTTCAAGAAGAGCAGTGTGGATGACCTGTGAAATTAGGCTTTTATCACTCCAGAACATGACTAACTTTATCACATAGACCTGATCACATGCGAAAGATTTTAGCTAGTGCATAATAACTTCTAATTCTCCCCATCCTAAATCTCTTAGGAATGGAGAAATCCGCTCTGCCTGATCATATTCATGTGCTTTAAAATCTGGTACAGCTACAGATTCTGATCATATCAGATAATACAAGTCAGACAAGGTTAGTTTGAGCAAACAGGCACCATCTGACCTCTGGGTGATCTGAGATATAGTGAATGGTGATTGTGTTTAGCAAGTGTCCACTGGGCCTCTTGGCCTCCAACACAACAAAAAAAGAGCTTGACGTCATGGGGACCAGTGGAGTGGGCATAAAACCATGGTCACTGGTAAAAATTCCTTGGTAGCAGATCCATACAGAGTCATGGATGACATAGGAAAAGTAGTCACCTCTTCACTGGAACAGGCTGCCCAGGGAAGGGGTTGAGTCACCTTCCTGGAGGTGTTTAAGGGATGGGTGGATGAGGTGCTGAGGGACATGGTTTAGTGTTTGATAGGAATGGTTGGACTCGATGATCCGGTGAGTCTCTTCCAACCTGGTGATTCTATGATTCTATGATTACTGTGCTCTAAAAGATCACTGTCAGTATTCTCCCCTTTTGGCACCTTACAGCAATTACAGAGCACCAAGATCCTCTGGCCAGCAGGATCCTGCACGCAGGGCCAGAAAGCACAAGGCAGTTCCAAGCATTGTGCTGTGCCTGATGGCCTGAACAGGATAAGCATTCTGCCTCCTTGAAACTATGCACGTTGCCTCAGCTGGACACAGTTTTCTTCTTTACTCCCTCACCTGAATATACTGCATAGTGAGAGAAATCTACTTTTTTCTACCCAAATGCATAAATGGCTGCATTTCAGCAGTTTATGACACAAGCTTTCTCATATTCAATCCGTAGGTCTGCAGTAACATCTGTAAAACCCTCTTTGTCCTGCCGAATTATGTTGTGCAGATACATAGCTCTGCTGTTTAATCCTTTCAAATCAGTTTCATTACACCAAGTTTGTACCAGTCCCTGACAGAGCCAGCCACAAAGGGTTAAATCAATATAGCAAAGAGGATGCCTATAGGCAGTCAGTTCATTTCCCAGTATCAAAGATATTTATACTTTCTCTGTGTCTGATTTATTGAGATAAATATGTTGAGGTTGTATTATTAGTAAGATAGTTGCAATCTCATGGAACTACTTGCTGTAATACAGAATTCATGAGCTCCTGGCAACAGACTGCATTAAACCACTTAACAGAGGTCACTTCTCCAAAGTTTAGACATTTACATTCTAACCAGCAGCCTGGCTGCAAGCAGCAATTTATCCTCAGCTATTCAGCCACCAACCAGAGGCTGCTGGGGTGCAGATGGGGACTGGAACAACCCACCACGACCTGCAGGACGAGGCCAAGAGGAAGACTTAGTTTACACAGACCTGAAGACGATGTTTTATTACCCCTCTTTAGTAAAATAAGAAGCTGTACCCACAAGGTTAGAAAATAGCTATTTAATGTGGCCTCCAAAAATAAGAGCAGAACAAAGTGAAGGTGCTGTAAAGAAACCACAGGTACTGAGACTTATAGAGTGTATTATTTTTTTCTTAAATCAGTGTCTTCAGGGACTGCAGCGATAGCCAGAGCACCAGAAACAAAGCCAATAGTGCCACCTATTCCTTTGCAGGCAAGGAATAAGTCCTGAACCATTTTCCCAAAACAAAGGCTACCCTGGAAACCCACCTACAGCCTGCTTGACTGGCAAAAGGAGCTGCTAAAGCAAGGGCATAAAAGGAGAGACAGAAACCATTTTGCTCAGTGATAAAGAAGGAAGACTCAGACACAGACAAAGTTACACACACACACGCTTCAGTGGCCAAGGAAATGAAGACTGTAGACTTGGCAGTGGCTTTGAGGACATACACAAGAGTTTGCATTTCCCTCTGCCAGCAGTTTTCATGACCTGGCCCTCTGCTGTAGGTGTCCCAGCTGGGAGAGACACTTCAGTGCTTGAGTTTCCCCCAACGAGCGCTGCCAGATGTGCCCCCTCCGGGTATGACTGCTCATAATCTGCATCTCGAGCATCGTTCCCACACTGCCTCTGGCTGCAAGGCCTGAGCTTTCTCCAAAGTTGCAAAGACAGGATATCTTTTCTTCCTCAAAAAAAAGAGATCTATTTACTGGGGAAAGAAGAATTATGGGGCAAACTGTAGTAATAAAACACTATTCTAAAGCCTGGGTGTTTTTTAAAAAGAAAAGGATTAGTTCATAAAAATGCAACTGGGTAAATAATAGGTTAGTCCATCACATAAACACATTTTAAAAACAACTTTATTGGATGCAAACCATCTATAGCAGCTCGACTTATTTATCATTTTCACATATATCTATAGGCCCAATGAATTTATTAAAATGTTATATCCCATAATCTGCCTGATCAAACTCAGATAAATCGTTGTAGTTTGAACATCTTGTTAACAAGCAATTAATCACAGCCCAGGAATGCAGCAAAGGAGCTAATTTTGATATTTCCTTTTCGTGGTGGCATAGGTAATGCATTTTCCAGAGCTCTTGAGTCCTACTTGAGATCAGTAGAAGTCAAGTGTGAAATGTAGAGATGCCCCACTTCATGCAAAAAAAAAAATCTCATACAAGCACCTGTGATACATACAAGCATAAAAAACCCTCCACAGTCTCCCCTTGCATGATCTGTTCCCAACTGCTTTACTGCTGATATCCCACTTCCCAGCATCACTGTGGTTTGAATGTGTCCGAGTTAGTGGATGACCTATACATTCCTGATTTAGTCTTCTCCAAGTTCTGTATATACCAAAAATGCCCATGTGGATAAGATGCAGAAAGCCAATTTATATCTAGGATCAAATGATGCTGTGGCATGCAGAGCAAATCCCTTTTGTCTTAACCCTCACATATTGCTACCAGGTTAACTACTGGCTTGGTGCAACCATATTATTTAAGATTTTCTTTCCCATTTCATTGTTGTTTTATTTTTTAATAAAAAACCTGCCAGCAATCTCCTCTCTGTGTTCTAATACTGTAAATAATTGATCATACTGACAAAACATTTTGCTGGACCAAAGCTAACATTTACCCTCAATATCTTCAAAATCAATCAAAATAACACTGAGGGGCCCAGCATGAAGCCAGTTTCACAGCAGCCATTAAACTATCATTGTGGTCTGGGCATTTGTTTGAATAAATTGTTTGTGTTTGTTATCATTTCTTAGTAAAACTAATTAAGGAACTAATTGATTGTTTTGTTGTTCTACTAATTAACTCCATATGGTGCACATCTCCATGGAGATACTGTATGAGTTATTGAAACTGCAGTGATTTAACGCGTCACAATTGGATATGGGGACAGTTCTTAAAATCTAAGCATCCTTTCTATTTCAGTCTCCTATTCAGATGTACTTTCTGGCTTCTCTGTCTCTCTCTGTGGTTATAAGTGTTGTATGCATCCAACAATATAAAAACAAGCAATCTGAAAGGCAAGCCAACCAAAGAAGATGGAGATGTGGACAATTATCATGAGAGGACTTAATTCTGTGAACAAATGAGGAAAATGTTGGCAACTCTTCTTCTTATCTTTCTTCTTAGCTTCAGGCTAGTGAGAGTAAAATCTTTAGGTTCATTCAGTAGTCAATAAACTAAAGTAGGTTCTTTAAGTCAGTAATTCAACAGCAAACTAGCTCCTCCTACAGCTTATAGAGAAGCCACCTTCTATCTACTTAAAAAACTGAGAAAGATTAGCACATAAATAAGTTCTTCAAGAAATCTCCTGAGTGCCCTCAACCATCACTAAAATCAGGACCTGTGCAAACAAGTCTCAGAAAAGCAATTAGTGGTGCTATTTATGTTATTCTACAGGCAACACCTTTTCCAGGGACTCAGACGATATAGGTTCAAATCACGCCTTCGCTACAGTCTCTTCATGCTTTATATTATGTTTGTACAGATTGACCATATGGTATCTGAAGATCCTGAACATCTGCGAGCACAAGTTATTCATGTTCCTGGGACAGGGAACCTGTTCCTATATGTCCCTGGCTATTTTTACCATCACAGCCTGATGCCTGTTCTTGCATCACAGTGGTAAGAATTGAATCCAGGACTTCTGATTTTAAAAAGCATTAGGTTTCTCTCTAAAGTTTGAAGGCAGAGGTATCATTCTATCAAACAAAATTAGTGTAATTATCCCTTTTACTGAGGACAAGGCAGCAGTTGCTAGGACAGCCCTGTGGTCAGCTCACACAGATTCAGGTTTTACACACTAAACAAAGCACACGCTGAAAATTAGGTTCAGAAACTAATTTGTACTGCAAAGAATTTTTTGGTGAATAAATAAACACCGCATGGGGTAAATATTCAGAGCTCTCTTTATTGGCTAGCTTTGATGAGAGTGGCTGAATAAATCCCTTCAAATTTCATCCGCAGTTGAGCTTAACGATGATGAGAGACTGGACTGGACATAGAAGAATTGCTGTAGTATTTCAAGGTTTCAAGCTGTCTAGCTCAGATATAGAGGGCTGAGTGCATAAGCACCATGTTAAAATTACTTCCCTGGGGTCTGCACTTGATGATGCGAGAAAGCTTTTGAGTTCCAGTGATCCTGAAAGCCACACTGGCAGACACTTTAACTTCCAGCAGAGGCACCTACGTCTGCAAGGAGGTGGATGAAAAGGCATTTCCTGGTCCTCTGAGTCTACAGTGAAGCACCTGGACAAAAAAAAAAAAAAATTAAAAAATCAAGTTTGCATACTGACTCATGTCCTGACCAAGAAAAGGAAGGAGTTAGACCCAGAATACTAAAAGCCTCAGTTAGGCTGGTTAGACATCTCTGTAGCGTCAGTTTGCTCAGTGCCTGAGATATTTTTTCTTGAGACCAACTATCTGTCCATGCATTCATCCCCTCCCACCAACAATGTCAGAAGATGTTGCCCATTTTTAAGCTAGCTTGACAGAAAGGTAAAGCATTTTAAAACATAGGGGACTCCTGCAGGTTTTGTAGGGATAAATGGCTGATTATAAGGCAGAGATCCTATGTCTTTACTCAGGGATTATCTGCGAGATGACATGAGCTATGTTATTGGGTAGCACAGAATTCATATATGGCAGAGCCACTCTGAAGCTCTCAACTACAAGGCTTCAACAGGAACTCACAGCATTGTGGACATCATAGACACACGATAGAGGAAAATAGGCACCCTCAGTGCTGTGCCTTTCCAACTGCGCTCTGGTTTGTTTTCAGATAACACTCTCTTTCCTGACAGTGGAGGAAAAATAACAACAGGAACGCAATCCAAGGCACACGCTAAAACCTCAAAATCCTGAAATCAAATCCTGAAGCATTTTTCTCTCACTGTGTATGTGTGTCTATATAGGTGTATAACTGTAAAGAGAAAAGCTCAGGCTTTTTAAGCCGGGTTTATGTTTGGGAAATATTAGGAGCATAACCTGACTTAGATTTCAAATGCAAGGGTCTGGCATTGTTGCACCTTCATCTTGCATCCCTGAGAACGTTCATTCCTGAAGCTGCCTCATTACCCAGGACAAAGTGAAGGGAAGTAAGCAGAACACACAGCCTCTAACACATGGAGGACTTGTTTCAGGCTGATGTCTTTTCCTGTGTATTCTCTAGAAGTCAGTGGTTGCTGCTTCTACCATTCAGTCTTCCAAGATCCAACCTATGAGGGCAACAACAAACCCAAGCAGCATACTCCATCCTCAATTCTATCGTAATCTAACTTGCTAAAATAAGGAAAGGTCCATAATCACCAGAACACTGCCTGGAGATTGACACAGATAGAGAAATAAAAGCAGGGAGCAGGAGAATACTTTTTTTCTTCCTTGTACTCCTTAGTATTCATCCCTGACCTACTTTAGCCTTAAGCGTTGCGTTGTGACTGATGATTGCTCTCCTCTGGCCTTTGTTTTCAGCTTTCAGATTGTTGATATATTACAGAAATGATGTTGTCTGAAGCAGCTCGGCTGATCACCAAGACAGCAATCAGCTCACCCTTCGATGAGCCATTGAGACAGTCAGGCGAGCAACCGCATTAGCCTGTCAATTTTGGCTCTTTGAACAGTTAGAACAATTTTGGTGAATTACAAGCAATAGAAAATCACTTTAGCTGCTCATTAGCTGGGAGACAGGAATGATGATAAATGCTTGGGGACTTTGAACAGGCTTATGTGCACACAGCCTCCCTCTACAGCAAGGCCTATTTAACCCTGGTGTTGCTCAGAAAGTAGTGGTAGTAACAAGCCAGCTACCTATTAGACTCTGCTCATGAGCTGGCAGAACAACCCAAACACTAGCAGAAGCCACAGCTTCCAAAATGAAGTACCTATGGGATTTGTACCTCCATATCTTCCACTGGACCAAAACAGTAACTCCATCTCACTGTTGTGAGCAACAGGCTGCTACCTTCTATGCAAGGTACGGGGACACAAATACAACAGACTTTTGCAGGAACATGGTACAAAAATGTTGTTTCCCATGGTCTGATATAGTCATCTGAAACACAGGGACTTGGGTAGGCTTATTTAATTCTATCCACACAAACATGACCCATGCTTTAGATGGACAAAAGCATGTACTGGATAATGGAGTTGAGAAGGTCTCTGGGTGTGATGCGATTGCATTTCTTGCAGCTGCTTTCTCATGTGGAAGGAGACCACTGTAAGTACTAACAAGGAATATAAATGCCTCTGTGCAACTGTTCTGTAAGGACGTAAAGTCCTGTGTCAGTATTGCAAGCCGCTGACAATGCAAGTAAGGGCATGTTGCAATGTCCTATACACAAGTTTTGGAGGTTTGATATTAATAGCTATGGAAACGTAACTCAATCATAATTCTTGAATTGGCAGTTCCAGTCTGGGATCCTCTCATAGGTCATATCTCTCAAACCCAGAGCTGAATTTTAGATAAACAGGAGAGGAAAGGATGGAAGGAAAAGGCAGTAACAGGGGAAATTCTGATGTTATAAACATAGAGCTGCAATAACCTGAGTACTCAGGTGCTCCTGAGTCACTCACTCACACATTGGAAGCTGCTCAAACATCAGTGTGATAAACCCTGTGCCTGGAAAGAAGGAAGGACACTTTAGTGACAAACTGATGAGGAATTTCAGAGATGAGGAAAAATGGATCCCAATTTCATCAGGGGTATGTAAGGCTGCTAAAGATATCCTAGCAACGTGGGCCCAGTTTGGAATTGCAGTACTACTGTGGTATTGGTCCCTAACCAGTTTAACACCCATTACCTTACCTTAAATAGATAATGACTGTGAGAGGGACAACCATGAATGAGGCCAACTTTATAGCTGAGTCTACAAAGCACCAAGTATCTGTGATGAGGAAGCTTATTGTGAGGACTGAATAATCCAGATCTGGCTCTGGGATTCTGAGCATTCATAGACTCAGTGAACCGCTAAGCACTTTGTCTCTTGTCTGTTGCTATTTCAGGCAGCACGCTGAAGAACTGGTTCCTCCCGCCATGTCATTGAGAATGACAAAGCCTCTCTACAGCATTCAGGAGAATTGGATGGATGAAGGACAGGCAGGACAAAGAAGGTGATATTTTGAGGAGCTGCCTTTATTCAGATCAGGTCTTTCAACTTGCCCTCATACCTTTGTTCTGCTGATTTAATGAATCCTTCCTCCACGCCTCCCCTCTATTTCCATTTGTGTGGATCAACCACAGCAGCAGGAAACCCTTTAATTGGCAAAAACATATTCTCAGCTGAAGAGGTCTACAGGTAAAGGAGCACATTCAATGAGGTCCTTTCAGCATGTAGGAGAAGAAATTGCCATATCTCCTCTACTAGCATTAACAGGACCATTTTCTGCTCTTTGGGTCTGGATTCTGAGATATCCACAGGCAGTGCTGCTCTGTTTCCCTCTTTTTATCAGGGAAAGAGATGGCACTGGAAAGGAAGCTGGCCTGGGAAATAGGAGACCCAAGTTCAGTTTCTTGTTTCACCGTAAGCTTCCAATTGGTCTCCCAGTAAGCTCCTTAAGTTCAACACTTGGTCATCGCTCTATGAAGTGCTTAGGAAAGACTAAGGAAACCAAGTCCATTACCTTTTACTTAAGCTTAAACTCTTAATTCAGTACATCAGTCTGAAAATGTCACTTGGACGTCAAAGTCATTCAAGACATAGGGTTTTTAACGTAATCTCAGATCTATCTCTTTACAAATCTGGACCTTAGAATGACTTTTCACAGGTCACTCTCTGAGATATAATGGTAACAACACTTCTGTATGACGCTGGAGTAATGTGAGATTACTGTACTTAAAGCCTGAGGCAACAAATGTCTCATTGAGCCATAAACAGCTCCGATCTGCAGTTCTTGAACTATGGTCCACGGGCTGCAGTCAGTGGTCTGCAGCTGATCTCTGTGTTTATAGTGCACACCACTCACAAGACCCAACCAGAAAATTCATAAACTAAAACAAAGAGATAAAATCACGCTTTGGAGATTGGTAGCTCCATGACAGTCAAAAGTAAGGGAATGAGATACACCTGGAAGACAGCCCTGCCAGGGAACTTCACAAGTTGACATAACGAGACAACTGACAGATGGAGGAAAGTGATACACAAGATAACTTGATAACTCAGATAACTGATGGACTGAGACAACTTTATACTTGTGTTGATTAATACACTGAGGTGTCATAAAAAGAAGCAAACCTGATACATTAATCCATCTAATACAGAGATGTATGAGACCTCCAGTTGAGCTGGTGTTTGTGCCCATAATTGTTACTTTCCAATTCTACATTCAGATGGACAGAAGCCTGTAGGAGAATATCAAACTTCCACTAAGACCTTTTTAAATAATAATTACTCCGTAGCAGTGCTGTGAAATCTGTTATTAACCTGAGGCCAAAGGCCACTTTGTTAATCAGTCAGGGCTCATATTCTATCAAAAGGAGCTAGGGCTGATTGCTAGTCTAATCATAGGGTGACAGCAACTGTCAGACGTGACATCTCTACTAGAATAAAAATGACCCTAAGGGCCTGGTTTTGCTGGGAGGGTTACAGACAGTGCTTCTTCTACAGAGAGATTTTGGGCTGGACATGGAGAAGTCATAATTCATATACATGGTGACCCTTGGGTTCTTAGAGCAACATTTGCCTGCCTCAGGTGCTACAACAAGTAGGAAAGGACCGGCTCTGCAGGGTAATGGCATAGGAAACAGAGAGCAATGAGTATCCTCTCAGACACGCACACTTTCAGATGGTTTTCAGTTCCTGGTATACTGTTCATTACTGAGAGATGAGTGCAATGAAGGCAGAAATCAGTGGTATGCTTCCTCAGCCCAGTTCCTTTGCCTTATACAGCCCAGATTAAATCCTTTCCTTCACTGATAGCCACCAGAAACCCTGGTGCATAGCTTAGGTCTCAGAAAAGCTCTTCCAAGAAAAGCGAAAACCTGTACAGGAGTGCAGGGTGAGGTAGGAATGCGTAGGAGGAAAAAGCAAGAGCTCAGTGCCTGAGAGCTCTGAGGCGATAGAGTTACTGAAAAGCAAGAAAAATGAGGGAATAGGACTGGAGGGAGGTAACTGAATTGTAAAGGTACATAAGTGTGCAAGTGAAGGAGGGAATGGACTAGCTACTCTATTACAAAGCAGCTTTTCCCCTTGAGACAACACTTTGCCACCTGCCCTGGGTAAGCTCCACCCAGGTTCATCAAGCAGGGACTCTGAAGGGAAGCTACAGCAGCTCCAGGTTCTTTACTTTCAACTGCTTTATTGAAATTCTTTCCATCTCCCCTCATCTTCTGCTTGTATTACCGGATTATTGAGTCTCATATTCATCTGTCTCTAAAAGATTAAACTGTCCCCTGGAAAAGGCCATCACGTCCTGGAGGAGGAGATCCCATTTCCACTCTATCCCCCAAGAAATAGAGTTTCTGGAAAGTTTTTCAGGTTGATAAGTTCCCATCATTATAAGAAATCTTCTGACTGGAAATGAGAGCAAAGCCTAAGTGACAGATGCCAGCAAGTTTCTATCCCCCATGGCACAAAATTCCATCTGCATCTGAAAGGGAGCGTGGGGAAATGAGGAATCACTGCAGCCCCTGGCCAGCAGGGCGCAGCTCAGCATCTTTGCATGCTCTGTGGAGCAGGGCTGACTTGCTGAGATGCAAATTGTGGGGAGGAAAGGATAAACACAGTTGTGAGCCACAGAGATGGGGGGACTGCTTCCTGTGGCTTTTAAAAAAACAAACAGCAGGTACTTCACATAACACATGCAGGGGTCATGAGGACTTAGCTACACTGCTCATTTTGTCTCCCTGGGAGCTGGAGCTTTAGCCATGCTCTGTATTCCTGCCCTTTCCCCCCAAGACTGTCTCTGTAGCCTCCAATCTCTGCCTCCTATTCGCAACAGCAATTTCCTTCCCATTGCTCAGGTCCAGTCCCTATCAGTCATTCATGACCTCCTCCTTTCCCCTCCCCTTCCCTTCCCTCTCAGGCCACACACAACTCAGCGTTTGAGTTTGACTTTTTTCCCCTTCTCTAGACCATCGCTCAAACTCTCACTAGCATCCTCACCTTATTCCTGTTCTTGGCACCATAGACTTCACACCCCGTCCCCTGCTTGGCAGGTCTATTACCGAGATGCCACTGAGAACCATCTGCACCCTGCCTGCCGCTCTCCTCCCTCCCTGCCCTCACTCCTGCTTGATCTCCATCGTTCCTTAGCACTTCCAAGGTCTCAGCTTAGTGCTCCTTTCCTGAAGGAGCCACTCAGCCGTGTCCCCACGTCCAGTGTAGTGCAGAAGGCAGCACAGTCTCCCCACATGCAGGTCTCCACCAAACAGGCCACTAGAAAGCACAAGGTGTTTCCATATTGTTCCTTCATGTGTTTTGTCAGCAAGCAGTGAGGCTAAAAAAACAAACAATCACAGCTTTCAAGCCACGCTTGAACTTTTCTTCTGCCATCAGTCTTCACACCACAAGTGAGTCTAGAGAAGAGCGAGTCCAGAGAAGAGCGACAAAGCTGGTGAGGGGGCTGGAGAACAGGCCTGATGAGGAGCGGCTGAGAGAGCTGGGGGTGTTTAGCCTGGAGAAGAGGAGGCTGAGGGGAGACCTCATTGCTCTCTCCAACTCCCTGAAAGGAGGTTGTGGAGAGGAGGGAGCTGGGCTCTTCTGCCAAGTGACAGGGGACAGGACGAGAGGGAATGGCCTCAAGCTCCACTAGGGGAGGTTTAAGCTGAACATTAGGAAAAAATTTTCACGGAAAGGGTCCTTGGGCACTGTCAGAGGCTGCCCAGGGAGGGGGTTGAGTCACCTTCCCTGGAGGTGTTTAAGGGACAGGTGGACGAGGTGCTGAGGGACATGGTTTAGTGTTCGATAGGAATGGTTTGACTCGATGATCCAGTGGGTCTCTTCCAACCTAGTGATTCTATGATTCTATATCATATGCAAAGCAGCATCCACCCTCCAGAGCTTCCGCACTGGAAGCCACAAATCCAAATAATTAAAAGCCAGACTCGTCCACATCCCAAAAACATTGCTGTACACCTTTGCATTTGCTTGGAGAGAAATGCTAGAGGTGCACACTAGCAGGCTGCTGTTGTGACTTATTACTTTGTCATACTGTAAATATTATACAGGCCATATGGATTTTCAATACCTGAGCACCACGCTGTCATTAATATCAAATGTAATAAGATATTATATGCATGACAATCACAGAAAGGAATTGCAAAGCTCAGAAACGGCCTGGTGGAGCCATGCACAGTTTGTTTTTGCCATGAAAAAGTCAGAGGGAGCCATAATGAATCATTTAGCTGATGAATTTTATCTCTTTTTCTGTTTGCAAACTATCTGCCAGCAGATTGTCATTTTCTCAAATGTGTCCATTATTTGGAACTCGTCAGTGGACAATCACTTATGTGTCTAATCATGGGCCATTTCTGAAGGATTTGTTGTGGGTGTGCATCACGCTAAACATGAGCTGATTTGAGAGCAATTCCCCAGGTCCTGTGATGTGGTTTTCTTTCCTGACTGCATGAGAGGGTTTGGAAGACACTGTGGATACTATGGATTGTGAATTATAAATCTGTTTAGCATGCCTTTGGCAATATTTTTTGAAAAATAGCAATATCCAGACTGCACTATTGCAGTCAGGGTTACTCTGGCTGCCAGAGGGGTATGATAACACCAGTGGATTCTCCAACCCTGCTCTACACCACGCAGCCTGGATGACTGCTGTGCTGAAATCAAGGGCACAGCTTGCCTTTCCAGGCATTGAAACCCCTACTGAAGTCCACACAACACTGGCTACTTTCCTGGCTAATGAGGCTGAGACATTTTCTGCTCCATACTCCTAAATGCGGGTCCTGCACTTGGGGCACAACAATCCTGAGCAGAGCTACAGACTAAGAGAAGCCTGGCTGGGAAGCTGCCAGGAGGAGAAGGACCTGGGGGTGTTGGTTGACAGCGACTGAACATGAGCCAGCAGTGGCCCAGGTGGCCAAGAAGGCCAATGGCATCTTGGCTTGGATCAGGAACGGCGTGACCAGCAGGTCCAGGGAGGTTCTTCTCCCTCTGTACTCGGCACTGGTGAGACCGCTCCTCGAATCCTGTGTTCAGTTCTGGGCCCCTCACCACAAGAAGGATGTTGAGGCTCTGGAGCGAGTCCAGAGAAGAGCAACGAAGCTGGTGAAGGGGCTGGAGAACAAATCTTATGAGAAGCGACTGAGAGAGCTGGGGTTGTTCAACCTGGAGAAGAGGAGGCTGAGGGGAGACCTCATTGCTCTCTCCAACTACCTGAAAGGAGGTTGTGGAGAGGAGGGAGCTGGGCTCTTCTCCCAAGTGACAGGGGACAGGACGAGAGGGAATGGCCTCAAGCTCCACCAGGGGAGATTTAGGCTTGAGATAAGGAAAAAATTCTTCACAGAAAAGGTAGTTAGACATTGGAACAGGCTACCCAGGGAGGTGGTTGACTCACCTTCCCTGGAGGTGTTTAAGGGGAGGATAGATGAGGTACTTAGGGGCATGGTTTAGGGATTGGTGGGAATGGTTGGATTTGATGATCTGGTGGGTCTCTTCCAACCTGGTTATTCTGCAATTCTGTGAAATCCAGCAGTCTTGGTGACAAGAAGTTTCACTGACTTTAAGCTTGCAGGGCCAGCGTTCACCTAGAGATGGAAAAACCATTGCTTTGTTTCCTGAGTGTATTTTTTCTGATTGGAAGGAAGAAATTGCAAGAACTTAGTAGAAAGCACCTTCCTTTCCCTGTCCTCCCTGTTCCTTTCACAGATCTACGCTGGCTGATGGCAATACAAAGACAGTGCCCTTTGAAGATATATATAGTTTCTAGGGAGCTTGCACTGACCATTTGCATAACAGGCTATGCTGAACGCGACACAAATAGCTTACATGCATTTGATCAGAGATTTAGTACAGTGCCTTTCTCAAGAGTTAAAGAGCAGCACCAAACAGGAAAACAAGCCACTCACAAAGCACGTGGATAAGCACATAAAGCAAGAATAAAATGAGATTAGACAAGGTGGGGACAAGGTATAAAAGAACTTGAGTTAGGTTTTAAATGAGTTAATGAGCCCAGTCAGAAAGGAAATTTCTAGCAGGCTACAGAACACAAGACAAAAGTCTCCAAGTGTGGAATTTGAAACCATTGACAACACAGTCACCAAGAATAAATGTGTCAGTGAAGGCACAGTGGAAACCCAGTGCCTGAACGGTAGCAATAACAATCACAACTCCCGTTCATTTTTATCAGGTGCCTCCTAGCTGTCAGCTGCATTTATAAAGATCAGCTTTCTCCATTTTACATGTAGGGCAACTGGGGCACAGAAAGATGGTGACTTGTACCAACCCATCAATGGTGAATCCAGAGAGAAACCCATGTCTTATAAGACATCCAGATCTGTTCTTTATTGTCTGTGTCAACAGTGCCCAAAGTGGCCATTGAACAACCTGTAACTCACAAGGCTGCATTAAGTCCCCTGCTGAAGGAAAACTGTCATCTATAAATTATTTTCATTTAAAAGGTTGACCCTTGAAAAACACTGGGGACCATAAAGGGTCTGAGGTCCTACATATTTGCACCAACTGCATTAAGCCACACAATTTCTCAGCAGAACACAGAAACAGTCAAATAAACAACTCATTTCAGATGGGCTTGTTTTGTTTCCCTCTCTGCTGCTGGACAGATGCAGGTCTGCTCAGACTGCACCTAATTGATTTGCTCTCCTGGCAGAGCTGCAGGTGCAGAGAGGAGGGCACGGGCTGTGTAGATAAACTTGCATCTGCAGGAAAGAGGGAAAGAGAGGGAGAGAAATTGCCTTTTTGAAACCAGTTTCCCATGACAACATTAGAATGGTACAAGATAAGGATAGTCCCCCCTCCATGAAATACAATAAAAATAAAATATAAAAAGAGAATAGCAACAAGGAGAAAAGCTTTTCAGTCATGTTAGAAAAGCCATTACAAGTAGCAGGACAAGCCTCACCGTACCATGTAAAGCTCTATACAGCTGCCCACAGTACAATCAGGTGCAGCTTGAGTGATCCGGGCTCTTCAATCAATCTGAAGCTAAGGCCAAACTTGCAAATATTTACAAAGCTTTCAGTGAACCATCCACTATTGCCTGGCTCCATGAGAGCCCTTTTTCTTCTGACTGGCTCCACCTGCCTGACCCCTTCTGCAGCTTTCATTTGAGACACCCAAGAAATCAAACTTCTCTCCCAGTTTTCCATCACTGTGGCTGCTGTGGCCAGCTCTTGTTTTATTGTTCTTCTTCCCTGCTTTGCCTAAATCTTGCCTGCAGCATCACTGGGGAAAAGATCAGTCCAAAAAAATGCATGGTGCTATATTATTAAATCATAATAATTTCCAGGACTGAGGTCTGGAGAGGAAAGATGTCTTTAAAAGATTTCTTTATGTTGAAGCACCACAGCCCTTTGCTTACCTTCCTGAGAAACATTTGGATGGAAATAAAGACAGAAGAGACAACTTCTGCTGGGGAGAATTTAGGCTGGCAGAAAGACTGAAGATAAAGAATGCTTCCTCTCAACCCTTCCCTCCTAGCATCAACAGGGTTGTATACACATTTCAGCACTAAATGCCTCAGTTTCCTTGGTCCTGTAGAACGTATTAAGATCACCATTCTGGATCTAAGTAAAGGTTATTTGTAGGTAGTAAAGTAATACAGTCAACAAACAGCAATCCTCCTGCAATGTGAGGGCTGTGACAAAGCCAGAGGTTCTGCTGGGGCTCAGTGAAATAAAAACAACTTCTGGAAATGTCTGATAAACAAAAGCAGGAGATCTGAGTGACTAAGTTAATACATGAATGAAATAACAGTTTGGAGCTGGAAATGAAACCCAGATTTTCGTAGCTCAGAAACAGGAGGCATCAGAGATGGATTTATCTTAAAATGGAAAGACATACAGTGACAGAACCTAAAAATAAAATCTCATTCTTATCTGTGCTGAATAGTAAACGATTAGCAGCATCCAGTTGGAAACACCACTTGGGCTATGACAAATACACTGACAACAAAATCTGGCAAAAAACTAGGAAAGGAAGGCAAAATCTGTACTCTGTCTGCATATAAACTAATGCTGAAACCGCTAGGAAGTGTCAAGAGACCCCTGAGTAGAGGAAAGGCTGCAGAACTGAGCTGTGCACAAGATTTCTTTAAAAATAATTGGAAAAACTAACTGCCCAAGAGGAATGGTCTGAGCGATACGCACTGCAAGCAGTGACTATGCAAGACCCAAAATAAACAGCTTAGAAAGAACTCCATGCTGAAAGCATCTTTCTCCCAGATTCGGCAGGATGGATGTGAAGAAAGCAGTAGCCTCGTAGCCCCTTTGTGAGCAGTGGCTACTCCCTGATCCTGCTCACAGCTATACCGAGGAGAAACTTGACACACGAGACGTCAGGGTTAAAACTGGCAATCAATAGCTACAGCCTAACTTAGATATTCACTCAATAATGAGAAAATTCACCTCTTCGTGTGTCAATTTCCTCATATGTAAATTAAGAACTATGATTAGACACCAAGATAATGACACTTGGGCAAACCAGGGATATTTTTAAATTAATTTCCTTCTGCTACATACACCTGAAAGTTAAAAGACAAATGGATTTAGCCTGGTTTTAATGAGAGCTGAGTATGAGCTTTAGCACAATACAGACTTGGTTTTCAATGTTTGCACGAATTTGATAACTATAAAGAAGTTAGATAGCACCTCTCATTTCCCATTCAGTAGAGTAGCCCTTATACAGATTATTGCAAGAGTGGAGTTTGGAGCAAGCAGCAGCTTTAAGGGGACCATGGCTGGAACAAACACATTTAAACTTAGAGTGAGTTTGCTAGATATAAGAACCCTGATATTAATAAAAGCCCTTAATCTATACTTGGGAAAACTAGCATGCAGAGCAGGTCAACTCTTTAATTCACCAAAGTGATCAAAGAGGTGATACTGCCTTTGGTCATGGAGGGGGATAACTATTGATTGACTTTCAGCTTTGAAATGCGTTATACAGCAATTTTCATTCACTCTCATAAAATATACTTGCAGCAGGGCCTGAAACAGAATTTGAGAGACTGTATACAGAAGCCACCTTCCAGTTTGTTACAGAGGTATATGAACCACAAACAGCTATAACAACACGTAGACAAGACAATGCATTGTGCCATTATTAGCCACTGAAATCCTGTTTCCTCCACTAAAATTTCTAATTAATTACCAACATATATTACAGAATGAGAAAGCCTCTTACTAGAAAAGGTTACACAGCCTGCTACTTCATTTCACCCTGCCTGCCTGCCTGGGAATATTCAGAACCTATCACAGCATCAAATGAGTTCCTACCTATGTCATATTATTTACAAAACCTTTCACACAGCTCCAATACGCTGGGACTGCAAGTGATAATAAACTCTATCCTGACATATCAACGGCTCAAGGAAAATTTCTGTTGCAATTTTCAACACAAAATGAAACATCCTAGCAGGAGCCAAAGCTGGAGGAATCCGTTCAGTGAGGAATGATTTCAGGTAATTTATCGTTATGAAATGAAAATGCAAAAACCATTGAAGTCTCCCGAAATGATACAAATAAAGCCGTGCTGTAAAGTCCATGATCAGTGAGGGTTTATATTCAGCAGTACTTGGCCCAATAAACATGGAGAAACTAAATTACTCTTCCTATATTAACATTACCTTTCAGGGTGTTAGGCAGGGAGCTTTTCGCTACAACTAGGACATAGAGCAACTTCCATGACAGTTCCCTCCAGAGTTTGCCTTTGCTATTAATACTGTGAACAGTAAACTGGAGAACTGAATAGTATATGTGGGGTCAAATGAGATATTGAACTACTGCTCTCAAAACTTGTCCATCAGAATTTTGCTTATAGTTTCTGTCTGCCCTGGGCTTTGCTGAATACAAACACAGTTGGGGAATGTGAATAGAGGTTAGCAGAAGTTTTCAGAAACTGTAAATTGGTCCAGAAGTGCAGTCCCAAGAGGAAAAATTTACAAATTCCATATAATAAGCCTGCTGCAAGTGGAACAGAAGGTCTTCTTGGCTTGAATAAAATGTTTCTGTTTGACCTGACTTTGAAATATACTGTTTTATTGACTGGGTAACTCAAGATACAAACCGAAAGCTTTCTTATAGAACTCTAATCAACATACTGCTGAGCTGGTAGGCTTCCCAGTACAAACAAACCTAGGTCGGACTTACGCTTTGCATGGCCATGCTGAAGAAATGCTCAGAAAAGATAAGGTACTTGAAGTCTCATAAGGTCAGCAGCAGAATTCTAATTCAGGGAGGAAATGCTTGTTACAGACTCCTTTGTGGGAAGATGAACGTGTTGTTTCTGGCATTCAAAACTTCACAAATTCAGCACGTCCTTATTGGGTCCATCTCTGTCTCTTGAAATTGGACAGTTCTTCAATTCCTTTGTCAGTCTTTGACTGGGAGTGGTTTGGGATCAGAAGACCAGATGGCTTTTGAAGATGCCAAAGAAAAGGTACTTAAGGAAGGCAGCATGAGGATACCGAACTAAGAAACCTGAAGTTGTTACACATCAAAATTAATGTTCCTGGCAAAGTGCTGCATGGGAGGCTGGAATTGCAGAAGTCATGGCAATTTTGGCTTGAGTTTTAGGGATGTGAAATTTCCACCTCTTTAACTTGTACGGCACCTGGTCTGTCTCTAACTAGTGCTGTTAAATTCACTTGTCTGCTCAGATTCGTGCTGTCTGATGACTGAGGGAAAAGCAGGAGGCTACTCAAATCGCTCTTTAAAGAAATTTCCCTAGACCAGATACAGATGAGAACCGAGTTATATTTAAGAAGATTTTATACCATGAGATTGATGGGTCATTGGTCTGATTATGGTCAAGTCCAACCATTCCTATCAAACACTAAACCATGTCCCTGAGCACCTTGTCAGCCCATCCCTTAAACACCTCCAGGGAAGGTGAGTCAACCACCTCCCTGGGTAGCCTGTTCCAATGTCTAACTACCTTTTCTGTGAAGAATTTTTTCCTTATCTCAAGCCTAAATCTCCCCTGGCGGAGCTTGAGGCCATTCCCTCTCCTCCTGTCCCCTGTCACTTGGGAGAAGAGCCCAGCACCCTCCTTTCTACAACCTCCCCTCAAGTAGTTATAGAGAGCAATGAGGTCTCCTCTCAGCCTCCTCTTCTCCAGGCTAAACACCCCCAGCTCTCTCAGTCGCTCCTTGTAAGACTTGTTCTCCAGCCCCTTCACCAGCTTTGTTGCTCTTCTCTGGACTCGCTCCAGAGCCTCAACATCCTTCTTGTGGTGAGGGGCCCAGAACTGAACACAGGACTCGAGGTGCGGTCTCACCAGTGCCGAGTACAGGGGGAGAATAACCTCCCTGGACCTGCTGGTCACACCGTTCCTGATCCAAGCCAAGATGCCATTGGCCTTCTTGGCCACCTGGGCCACTGCTGGCTCATGTTCAGTCGCTGTCAACCAACACCCCCAGGTCCTTCTCCTCCAGGCAGCTTTCTAGACAGACTTCTCCTAGTCTTTTGAACCTCATGAGAGCGGTAACTATCAGATTCCCTGAGACTTGCTGAGTGCATCTAGGTAGAAATTATGCCTTTCTGTCAAAAATCCCTGTTCTTGGGCTGAGAGTGATGATCTCTGCACAGGGCAGCAGATGACCTTAACGAGACAGACAGAACACGAGGTTGTATAGAGGTCCCCATCCAGTTTGCACAAGCAGAAGGTCAGGACAGATGTGTCCATCTTGCATCAGGTAGAGCGCAGCCATCAGAGGTGTTCATGACTACACTACTCTATCAGCCCCCTTGCCTTTCTCCCACTGCACCCCTTGTTCCTTCTGAGGTCAATGTGCCATTATATTCTCTGCCATCTCTAATCCAAGAAGTGCAGGTAGACACTGAGCTCTACCTGCAAGATGCTGCACAGGGCTGAGAAGTATGAACATCACTTGTCAGATGCCATGAGAAAATACTTAGACAAGGAAATTAGAGAGAGCATTTGGTGCAGGCTCCAGAATGGTTCTTCAACCCAGCAGCATGCAGGATGCTGGGATGCACACAGCAATAAAATATTTAAAGATGAAGAACAGCATAGACCTTGGCTGAAAGTCAGCTAAAGAAGGACTGGACAAACCCTCTGATCCCTGAGTGATTTAATTAGACGAAGTAAATCCTCACTGGAGCTTGTTTGGCTTTCACTCTTCAGTTTCGTGCTTGGAAGTTCAGATCTTTCTTTCACAACACACTGAAAGAGGATTTTCAATTGATTGGCTCCCCCAGACACTTGGAAAGAGGTGTGATCACAGTAGTGTCCTGTCTTCATTGGTACCCAGCAGCATCTCAGAGAGTTAAAATGAGGTTTAAAAGAGAGATAAAGAAAAGGCACCTGCACAAACCCCGTGTTTCCAGTCAGGCACTCTGCAAGTTAATTCAGATGACACAGCACAGGATGGAAAAGTTTCTTTTTCATTCCGTGTCTAATGCAGATGAAGGGTAATACATATGGAACTTGTTTTTCAGCAGCAACTTGAGAAGTAGTCGAAGTTTTAAATCTAGGGCAAGTAAATCAAGCAGAAATAAAGAGAAAGGACATGCAAGTTGTAGTTGTCCTTCTCTATCACTGAGCATGCGAGCAGTGGGAGGTCAGAGCAGAGGCTGCAGCCAGCGCTCAGCACTGCAGCACGTCCTCAGCGAGCAGCCCCGCTGCCCCTGCTGCCAACTGCTCCCAAGTCCCCTCCTCTTGGTGCAGTGTCACAGATGCTGTGATGGTCTGGGGAAAAAAAATAAAAATAAGGAATTTAGAGAACATGAACAGCAATGCTGGGAAGAAAACAATCATTATGGAGTTCAGCTGGCTTCATTTTGGCTTCCCCAGTGCAGGGAATGAGGGCAGCATATGTCTGGGATTAAAAAACAAGAGATTGGGCAGAACAGGTGAGGCTGAAAATGTCACAACTTATCTGTCTGAAAGTCTTGGAAATATTATTCATATCCCCAAATTTGTAAACTTTAAGATATTTAAATAAAACCCCATTAACTTCTATATAATTAGATGAAATTCTTTCCTAGATGCCATTCATTTCTCTCTGCTCCTAAACTCTGATTGTACTCACTGGGGGACCTTTTGGTATGATAAGTAAATAAAACAGTCAGGATTTCAGTTATTATGGATAAGTTGAAAAAGGAAAAACTGGGTTTAGAAGGAAATGTGCTTACACAAGCTGGGTAGACTACACTGCTGCAGATGACAGTACATTTAAAAATAATCTGAACACCGCTCTTCCTGCAGCATTGAAAAGCCTGCCTAATTGTTTTAAAATGGTTTATTAAGGCTTATTCCATTTTTAGGCTTGTCTCCAGCTGCTGCTTCAGCTGGTCCAGGAGCCCAGCAAGGACCTCACACATCTCCTGTGAACACCTTCCTTTATAGGACCTCCACTGGGTTTGCAAACAGTGAAGGCACTGGTGGGTCACCAAGTCAATCTGAATCCTAATTACCAGAGGATATGTCTATACACAGAGCTGGAGAGAGGGATGCGGCAACTATGGCTGTTGATGCCTTCCTCCTTACAGCAGCAGGGCTCTGTGTTGCCTGTCCCTTTCTTATATAAGCGTCCTCCTGTGGTATAAAGCTGTAGGGGCAGTTATCCCAATGGCAAAGAAATGCAGAAGATCATTTTCCTAGCTAAAATCTGCTGGAAAAAAAGGAGTTCATTCTTCAGTGAGAAGTCAGCTATTGCTTCTTCCTTCTTTTTCACAAATACATTCAGCACTTTTTTCTGTGTTTACTAATCACAGAATCACAGAATAACCAGGTTGGAAGAGACCCACCGGATCGTCGAGTCCATTCCCACCAATCCCTAAATCATGCTCCTAAGAACCTCATCCACCCTAACCTTAAACACCTCCAGGGACGGTGACTCAACCACCTCCCTGGGCAGACCGTTCCAATGCCTAACCACCCTCTCCATGAAGAATTTTTTCCTAATCTCAAGCCTAAATCTCCCCTGGTGGAGCTTGAGGCCATTCCCTCTCGTCCTGTCCCCTGTCACTTGGGAGAAGAGGCCAGCAAGACTCAAGAGCCTCACTGGGAGTACCTCAAGAACCCCGGGGTGGGGGGAAGTTAAAGCCCTGTTGCAGCAATTCTGAAAGGAGAGAGAGCCTAAGTGTTGGCAAACTTCAGTGGGATGGCGCGAGGTGAAGCTCACCAGAAGAAAAATCAGGAAATATTTGTGTAAATACTTCCACAGTGACAGCCGCTCCTATCTATTCCCACTTGCTGTCTGTGAACCGAGAGCATCTGCCCACATCTCCCTGCGCCAGAAGGATTACCACAAAAAGGAATTTACATTCTGTCAATTAAAACACCATCAAGCTAAGGATTAAAGTCACAAACACACGAATTGGAGATTGTGCCAAGGGACTCTACCCATCTATCTTGCATGACTTTTCTAGGTACATGCTATAGAAGCATTAAAGGCACCTTTAATCTGCTACATTTACATGCACAGCATTTACTTAGAGCAGTGGCCAATGAGTTGTTAACAAGCACAGGGCAGACACAAACCAGGATTGGCATATGTCTCCCTCTTCGACTGCATGCACAAGTTGTGTTTTCCACTGCTCAAAATTAAATGTTCATAAAGTGTTGAATATCACCGTGACAGTCACTAAAACATTGCCTTCAAACCTTGAAAAAGTCCCCTTATGCGAGGGATCAAAATAAAACCTGGGCAAAACATAACTGACACCTACCCTACCCTGAGAGGACACCAGGCTGCTGTGTGTTCCCTTAGCACTAGGTAAAGGACTATGCATGGGCATTTATTGCATTAATTCATGCTAAATTTTAGCTTTAGCTTAAAGCTTTTGAGAATGAGGATGCAAGCTATGAATGGTTTGCAAAATGTACAGGGAAAAAAATGCTTGATTGCACAAAATAAGATGGTGATCAAGGAATGGGTTCAATCCCTGTACCAGATCACCCATCAGAAGATGAATATACCAACAGTTTCATGTTTTACGGTCTGAGCTAACCCTGCTGTGTTTTGCATTGACTCAAAGTGGAGCAGATGGCAGGAGGATTTCTACAATGTGACCAAGCTACATTTCCAGTTCAAATGGCAGCGCTGGGCTCCACTAGCAAGAAACAAGGAAAGAAGTTTGAAGTTATTCTGTATTCCAGTGCAGAAAAACCAAAACATTTTGATTTCGGTCTAAGTTACCTTCTGGGTATATTCACTGCACAAAATGGCCTTTCTTCCCCAATGACTGCGGTGGCAGGCAGCACAAAAATGCAATGGAAAAGAATAAGAATGGCACGTTTTGTCTCATAGCTGTCTTCATATCACATGCTTGGCAAAGAGAGTGTGGAAGAAAAGTCACTGTGCTGGAGCTTGAAAGAAGTGAGTTTAACCCCTGATTCTGTAGCCAGCTTCCTTTACTGTGTTCAAGACTACAGCTCCTCCTGAGTCAAACAGAGGAACAATTCTTCCCTTTTCCTGGTACATTCATTGTAAATTTTTTTGTGGGAGGAACTGTGAACACTTTGTGTACTCTGATCAGGAACAGCATCTCTAGCTGTTATCTTAATACTCTGTAATAAATGAGAGTGTGAATTTGTGGGTGCTGGGGTCTGTTTCCTGGGCTTGACAAGCTAGCACAGTGGAGTAGTTTTCACCCTGCTAGCCCCCAGGCCTCACAGCACTGTGTCTTCTGCAGGAACAAATAGAGTCTAGTTACAGTTAGAGAAGATTATAACAATTTCTTCATAAGTTTGGCTCTGAGAGAGACAGTGGAGTAAATGGAAGAGGCTACAGATTCAGAGTTGTTTGACTTTGTAATTCAGTAATGATGAAGTGGCAGCAGCTTTCCAAGCAAAAGTCGAAATTTTTGCACTTCAGAGAGAAACTGAGGAAAAGGAGTTGTGCACTTTTCCAGAAAAGCTTATCTTTAATCTGCAGCACCTCCATTTACCTTAGTAAATGCCTCTTAGTTTGAGCACAGGCTCCAGCCATCTCTGGGGAAGGTTGAGTGGTGCTGCACAGGAATAAGTCCAAAACTGAGGCAGGAGAAGCAATGAATACTTCCACAGGCACTAAGCAATCAAGCTGTAACTCAGCTGTGAACAGCCCTTACTGCCACATCTTTTCTGCACTGTCCTTCATCTCCCTCTCCTGTGCACCCAGTCTTGAATTTACTTTTCCCTCCTCCTAAGCACTCCTAGTTTTGTATCTTGAGCTTTCTCCATCAAAGATACATGTGATTTTTACAAGATCTAATGTGCAACTACCCCTTCTGGAGCCCTGAAGGTCTCTAATGATTAGAGGCTGCGTCCAAGTCCAAGTTAGCTTGATCTTTCTAGATCCTTCCAGCAGCAAATCATAATACATAGCCCACATTCCCAAAGTCCCCAGTATTCATATTCCCTCTGAAAGTATCTGCCTTTTCCTCGTTTCTGCCAATCACAATGACGAAACCAAATGGACAATGGAGCAACTACTGGGAAGAAAAAAGAGAGCATCTTCCCCACTTCTTTCCTTCTCTGCTCCACCACTGCGCTTCCAACACGGGTGCGAGCTGCCTGCCAGCTCCCTGCTTTCCCTTGCCATTTTTCCTCTTGCTTCTGGTTGCACCAGCGCCCAAGAGCTCTCCACTGCTATGATGAATGAGCCACTACCTGCTGGTGCGAGGGAAACGTCTCCAAACTTCCCACTGCTTTTACGAGCACCGAGCTCAACAGCAAGCCCAATCTACAGGCACGATCAAAGCAACTGAACAGCGAGCTCCCCACTGCTGCAACCACTAATGAGCCACTTACTTGGCATGAGCCCTCCTGCTGGCGATGGCACAGCACCTCGCTGCCAGCTCCCAAGCCTCGGGAAAAGGGAGAGCCACGTAACGGGGGGGAGTCCAAGATTGCAAAGGCAAGGCATGCAACGGTAAAACTGGTATTTTTTCAGCCACCATTACAGGTGCCTAGAGGGAATGGATTGGTTTTGTTTCCTTCCTTATTACTGCATCACGAAATAACTATAATGAGCTCTTTGAGTCTGAGGAGCAAAAAGCAACACGGATTTCATCGCTGTGCACTAGGTACAGCAGCGTGCGTGGTATCTATTTTACACCTAAGCACCTCATAAGCTCACTGACATTGCATCAGGTCACTTTGTGGCAATAAGTGGTAATACACAACTCAGGAAAGCAGAGCTATTTGCCCTTCTCCTTGCAAGCCAAACTTTCACAGTAACAGGCTGCTAACGTCTTTGGAGTTGCTGGTCCCTGTGTGTGGGAGACAGCTTGTGCCTTCAAGCTGCTGTTGCCTGGAGAAAGATATGAAGGTGAAGTTTAAGTGAATAACTCCAAATGACCTTGCAGAATTACACAACTCTGCTAGGGGAGGATGCAAGTCTCCCACTCCTGGCCTCCTGTTTTCCAGAAAAATTGTCTTTAAGCAAAAGATTATGGCCCAGATTAAATCATGTGGAAAACACATGCCAGTCCCCTCACAGCATTTTTTAATGGAGTTGCACTAAAGTACCACTAAATTGAGCAGAGTTACACCTCTTTTCATCTGTGATATCCATGGAGTTTGGATGCACTTCTACTACTAAAGGCAGTCAAGCTGCAGCCATTTACACCAGTGTTGGCTTTGGCTTACTACATCTACATTAGTTCTTACTACAGCATTACATGATATTAGGTGCTTTTCTCAAGCAATGAGTGATGAACACACTTTTAAAGAACTTTATAGCACTTCGGTTGACAATTTTCTGGGTTGGATGTGCATCTCCCTCATAGCAGAGGTCTCTGCACCACAGATGGTGTTTTACATATAGCAGTAAAATGGCATAGTTGGAACTGCAGCATATGTGCCTTTGCTGTGTCTCTGTATCCCATGTAAGTCCACCGGGTTTCCAGCTAGCTCCCATTTTGCATACATCAGCTTAGCATTCAGCAGAGGCAGATGGGATGCTGCCCTCTAGTTCTTCCTTCAAATCATAGTAAAGATTGCAGCACTAAACTGGAGAAAAAGAAAATGAATAAGACCTTGCTCATGAACATTATAATGTTTCCCTCCACTACAAAGCCACAGCTTTGCAATGTTATAAAATTGCTGCTATCTCTTTCCCAGTGCCCCCTCAGAATAAATTGGCAGCTCTCACTTTCATGGGTTTCCATTTAAGAGAATCCTGCAGGTTCTTTGGTGTTTTATGCTTGTGAAATATTTCCCACCTGATTCATTGAGGATTATTATTAAAGTGAATTTAGCACTGACTAAAGCTCCTGGATTGTCAGTCCCGGGAACATGATGTTCTTTTCAGGTACAAACTATTACAGCAGGGAGAAGAGAAGATCGTTTTCCAGAGGTGCTTGCTGGCGTGGCCAGTCTGACCTCAGATGGGAGGAAGGGCAGAAGCCCATTTCCCACTCAGACACTCTCCTCCACCAGCTCTTTCTGCTGTGGGTCCATGCTGTCATGGAGATCATAGAATCATTAGGTTGGAAAAGATCTTGGAGATCATCAACTCCAGCTTTACTTGTCTACTGCTAAATCATGTCCCCAAGCACCTCATCTACTTGCCTTTTAAACACCTCCAGGGATGATGACTCTACCACCTCCCTGGGCAGCCTGTGCTATCCAGAGACAGATGACTCTTCTTTGCCCTGCAGCTTTCTAAGGATGTCACTTTGTCAGCTTGTAGTGGCTGTAGAGAACTGTGGCTGTGTCAGACCCTGACCCTGATCCAAGAGGGTCTGGGAAATATCATCAGAGAATGATCCCCCAAGGGCAATCAGAGCAGAAGAGAAGAGAGATTGAGATAGCAGTGTGAAATCTGTTAACCTGGCTTAATCTTTAATTAAAATTACCTCACCTTATACATAGCTGGAAAACACACCAGAAATGTTCTGAAGGGAGTTTGGAGAGATGTCAGCAAGTTCCACATTTCTCCAAGCTGTCCATACCACATTAATACCCACGCAAAAGAAGTTACATTTTCTCATTGATAGAGAGCAAGGCATGAAATCCCTCCCAGACCAGACAGCTTCTCAGAGATCAATGTGTGCAAAAGACCCACAGTTCAGGCTCCTGGATGTCTCCAGCAGTGCTTCTGTGAGACCACAGCAAAGAATACATCCAGCAAAGCCACATCATGCCTTGACAAGCCTTTGCATCCACTGAAGTCCTTAGAGATTAAGCACTATTGAATTCCTGAATTCCTTTCTTCTAGAGGCAGGGAGTTTGCTGGCATGTCCAGTCTTCAAGCCTCTCTCCTGCACTTACTCTGCCAGGGATGATGGTTGTGTTGCTGAGAGCCTGTCTTACAGGCTTGTCATCCCTCTCTTACACAAAGACAAGCATAATTTTACTCATACCTTCAGATTTAAGGGTGAGGTTGTAGGGGATATAAACAACAAAAATGCTCTGTATTTCTTAATATTTTCAGTTAACTGTGCGGAATACTTTAGGTCACACTAAAATATTTCTGAAGGGGAGGCAGAACTCCCCTACCCCTTTATTTTTGATACTCAGACAGAATCAAGATAGAGCCAAGTTGATGCAATGACATCAGCTCTTGGTGCTGTCGTCTCACATTGTTTGGCAGTCTGTAATCTTAAAACTCCAGCATCCACAGTCATATGATAAGACTTAAAAGCACAGGAAGACAACGTGAGTGTCTCTCCCTTTTCACCTAGGAGAAAAATTTTATAGTTGTGGCCATATGGGCCCTTCTAGGCTTTGAAAAAATATGGCAACAAATTTCTGGGCCTTTACCTTCCTTCAGTAAAGAAATAACTTGTGATTTTGGAGCCAGTCTTGAGTTTTAGAAGCACTTTGCTTGTGATTCCTGAACACTCAAGGTTGGCAACATTGACCCTACCCTATATTCTAGGAGCACATGACAAGGAGACTTGCTATATCAGCTAACTTGTAAACACTGTAAACTGTCTGCATTTATGTTGAATAATCACTTTTGCAGGGCAAGCAAAATCAGAGCTCACAGAGCTCAAAAAAAAAAAAGGAGGAGGCTGAAATCAATACACCCTGAGTTCTCTTGTCTCAGCAAAAGGAGAAAGGAGAGTCTCAGGCAGGTTTTTAACCATTTCACACTCTAAAGAGGAGGAGAAATTACAAGCCAAATAGTCCTATATTTGTCTTCTCACAGTTGTTAACATCACCTCTCTGATCTGATTCAAGATGTTGTGACAACAGCCTAAGCCCATGTCCAATAAAAATTTTAAAATATGAGACATATATAGTAAAATATTAAGACTCACAGTAAGTGTAACAAAATGATATGGTGCCTGGGTGGAGATGAGACCCTGAGAGGCAGGATTCTCACTCTGCAGGAGGCAAGAGATGTAGCAGCCCACCCCCAAGTGCCCGTGTCTTGTCTGGTGTATCCCTTAACTGGCATGGGAGGCCCATCAACACATCCAAAACAGCAATCAAGGTGTCCTATCAGCCTGCTTATCTCTCCATCCCCATCCTATTGCTTGTACTAATGCTGAGCAAACACATCACTTCTTCCACCTCGTCAAGGAGGCTGATGCTACATATGAACCACAAAACCTCTGCATCTGCATCCCAGGCTTGGTCCATCCTCCCTGGATGCTTCTTGGTCCCTAGAAGGTGCCAAAGCTTTGTGGTGCTACAAGCTGAGGAAATCAGGCCAAGGCTGCCAGCTCAGCTCCCTTGCCCTTAATGTATGCAGGTAGCTTACTGGTCCATATGATGTCATCCCAGAATTAGCATGGTGATTAACAGCTGGCTTCCTGCCATTCTAATAGTCTCTAAATACCTCTCCTAGGAGCTCCTAAAAGGTATTGGATTTTAGAAGGCGTGGGAGAATATATTTTGTATTCACGGAGACTTCTTCATACCCACAGGACGTTCAGTAATTCTCAGTAATTGTCCTACATTCTGTTTTTAATGCTCATTGTTTTCAAAAAGCTTTTCATTGGCAGATGCTCCTGCAGTCTCCATCCCTTGGTCCTGGCTCCCCATTTACCCCCTTAAATTATTGATCTTTAGCCAGAACAGGATTTGTCTTCATTATACGTGAGCTGCAATCACCACAGATATTAGTGCAAACTCATGGCAGCAAATTGATTAGTTCCTTGCATATGGAAGCAGGGGGTCCCTCCCACAGCTTTATCAGGGATCCCCAGAGCCATTTGTTCTTTATGGGGCACAAAAATGGAAATTAGATTTTGGTTAAATACATCAGAAATTAGATTAGATGTTATTACCTCAAAAAGCCAAGCTCAGGGCAGAAGTGCACCTCAAAAGACTGAAAAAAAAGAATTTGTATGGAAATATCAGTAGCATCACTCCTTGCCTCAGTGATTGCCAAGTGGGAAAAGGAGTTTTGCTTCCCACCACTCATGACCAACAAATCTAAGAGAAATCCACCTCAGTAAGATGCAAAGATAAACAGCAATAAGAAGAAAAACTAGTTCACCGTTGGGAACTAGAACTGCAAAAAATAAGTCTCTACTCCCCGTAGTCCTGGATCATCACTGCTGCTGGTTTTTGCTTGTTGTGAGCAAGGAGTTGGAAATGAAGAGCTTGCTGGACAGAGATGTTCTTCTATTGGGACCCATCCTGGCTGATGTGTAAGGAAACTTCAGTATCATAAGCCCTCTAGCTAGACTTCACTAAATAGCCTCTCTTCTGTGGCAGTCTAGGACACCATGAGCACTGGTGATGGTGATGGCAATAGCCATGAGGCATCACCGCACACAGCACCAGATAAAATATACAAGAGAAGTTTGTATGAGACATGGTATGTGTTCTGCACGTGAGAGGCACGGTGGGGCATTGCTGAAAGTTTCCAAAGAGAATCGTGACCTGGGATTCACAAAGAAATAGGATGGCACCCACCTGCAGCCAACCAAACAAAGGAAGAGCTCAGCAGCATACAAGCAGCTGTGGGGAGACCTGCAGCAAAAGGCAAAAAAGCTGCACAAGGAAACATAGGGTGTTGGGGGTTTTTTGAGTCTTACATCAAGAATCAGAAGAAATGGTCTTTTCCCTAAGGAAAAGTCCAAGGTTTTTATCATCATCAACCACTGGAAGAAAATCTTACAAAGTTTCATTCTATGCTCGCTTAGCCCACAGATTCATTCTCCAGCCAGGCTAAACCAAGTCCATTCATAATCTTGCATCCTGATTGATGCTTTTGTTTTGACTTGGGAAGCTATAGTCTGGGCAATGCTTGTTAATTAAAACCACTGTCACAGATGTCATTTTCCAACCCACCCCCACTTTGACCCCTTCAAGCATTCCCTGCTCCGTCCCTTAGATACTTCCTATCTCTCACCTCTAAAACAACTTGTTTCCATTTCAAACCTTTTGTTGGCTGTCAGACTAAACTGAGATAAGATAAGGCGGCTTAATTACTCTGGTTATTATAGATCGATCTGATTCCAACGAATCACACTCCAGTTATTTCAGAAAGCTGCAGGTTTATTTAAGTAGAAATTAAGCTATACAGTTAACGTTTCTATTATAAGGACTCTTGCAAACAACTTGGTAATAGGCTGTTAGCACTTTTATATTCATAGCCTTTTTGGCCTGGAAGAACAAGATGATTAACATATGTAAAAGCTCCAAATGATCAGCATCCTTGATGCTGATCCAAAGAACCTCCAAAGAGCCATTTCTCAGACATGTCCTTTTATAACCCAAACCATTTAATTTACATATTCATTTACATATGTCCCACAACACTTTAAAAGTTTCTCGTTGGATTGGTTCAATGGCAATTCATTTATATTTATCTCACTTCCACATTTGTAACATCATTAGAGTCACAATGAGTTTAAAATACTGTAACAAAATCCTTGGTGTCAGAACAGCCCCACCTCAGAAATGTCTTATTAAAATTCCTCATCACCCAGTCTCAAAACATCTTCTAATCATATTCCAGTGCAACAAATTAGCAAATCGCAAGGTTGTAGCTCACGTTATCCAATTAAATGAAAATGAAGGACTTTAGCTCTGTCAAAGACAAATTATTCCTACTGCTCTTTTCAGCCAGATTCCTCTCCCATTTCTGGTTTCTTTATACCACCACAGCTACCAAGAACATCCTACAAGCAGTAAAGGCACACTGGTTCAAGGGCAACGCCAAAGCAAGTTTCCCAAATGTCCCATTTTCCCTTGCCTTTCATGGACCTCATGGCAGCCCCCGCATCTGGCAGATGTTCACTGTTGATAGAGCAGCCACCACAATGAAGTCCTGGTCTGTGAGCAAAGCTTCAAGGTGATTCAAGATTAACAATAAACCTTCACTTTTTCAATTCTCTGTCCCTAAAATAGTTCTCATCTTTTGTCAGTCTTTCCTATTTATATTACAAGCTCTCCAGAGACATTTTATTTAGAAGTCAGCACAATGGAGCCCCAAATTCTCTCACGAACATGCGTGGTATTCCTTTCTTAATCATAATGATCAACACCGTCACTGACCCTTTCATACCACATCCCAATCTCACTGTCATATGCAGCTGTTATTTTGGGAGCCATTTCACACATCTAAGGTGATTAAATGGCTTTCATCATTTTGGCAGTCAGAAAAGTTGCTGCCATACAAGGACAAAGTTTCCCAGGAACAGGAAAGCTACTCAAGAACCTTCTTCTCATTTTCCAAAGCTAACGGTGTCACTGACAAAGGCATTTACAGGTTCTTTATGCAATGGGCTAGACTTAACGAAGGGGGTGAGTCATTTTTCATTTGCAGAATTTTAATGACTATCAACAGCATTTGCATTCATTATTCCTCCATGACATACCAAAGAGCTGGGGAAATTCTTGCACTTAGAAGACTACATCACTGCATTACCAATTATGTCGAGGTCTTAATATTTATTTGAATTACTCTTGGCATGTTTTTCTTCTCAGTGCACCATGGAGCATACAATTACTGAAGTAAATAGATATTCTCATATGCATGTTTCCATAAAATAGTGTAAATAGACGGCAGAACTGATCATCTCTATAACATAAATATTTTTCCATAGAAGGATCATACAATTTCATGAGTAGAGTTTATTTTTCCATTTGCAGCCAAGTAACTGTGTGGCTTGTGAATCAAAGTGAAAAATCCATAGCCAGGATTTTCAAAAGGAATAAAGATATGGAATAAGGAGTTTTCATGGAGGATTTGCTATGTCTCCATTGAGAACTTAAATTCCAGAGCTGTAGATACCTCAAATCAGATGCTTCCTGTGTGTCTCCAAGTATTATACAAACATGAAATGTGAGATATTATAAGCTTTATTGCAAGCCACTTCTGAAAAGTCATAGCCTGGCAACCAACTGAACACCAGAGGCAATACTACCCAGAGGTTTCCCCCACGTGTTCAACAACCCCAGTTTAAAGAGGTTGCTCGTAAGAGTTCAGTCCTGACAGCCAGTTCTGTCCTAGTTTCCCTGGTGAGAATGATGACAAATGAGTTAGTTCATGCCAAGCAAGACAACAGCTTTTCTGATTTAGGTTTTCCATCAATAAGAAGAGCTCAGAAGGCAACAAGTTGTGCCAGTAGGGTCAACAACAGATTCCAGAGTGCTGTGATTTTTCATTATTTGATAAAATAGATAAACCTCATCCAATACATACCCAGCAGAAGGTTAAAACCCTCTGTGAAGGAATTAAACACTCATGCTCTCACATCTGCGAGTAACGACAAGTACAGGCCTCTTATCCTGGCCCAAATATCAGCCACTAACTGCTTTTCCAAACAGAAATACCCTCGATCTTCCCACAACTTTAACAGGAATTAACAGATAGAGGCAAGAGTGGCATTATCTGGGGAGGTAGGAGGTTGACAGGTATGAAACCCTCCCCATTATGCAACTTGGTGGATATTAACTTCCATGATGGACAGCGGCAGTGCTTTTATCGTAGAATCATAGAATCACCAGGTTGGAAGAGACCCAACAGATCATCGAGTCCAACCATTCCTATCAATCACTAAAACATGTCCCTCAGCACCTCGTCCAACCATCCCTTAAACCCCTCCAGGGAAGGTGACTCAACCCCCTCCCTGGGCAGCCTCTGACAGTGCCCAAGGACCCTTTCCATGAAAAACTTTTTCCTGATGTCCAGCCTGAACCTCCCCTGGCGGAGTTTAAGGCCATTCCCTCTCGTCCTGTCCCCTGTCACTTGGGAGAAGAGCCCAGCTCCCTCCTCTCCACACTCTCCCTTCAGGTAGTTGTAGAGAGCAATGAGGTCTCCCCTCAGCCTCCTCTTCTCCAGGCTAAACACCCCCAGCTCTCTCAGCCGCTCCTCATCAGGCCTGTTCTCCAGCCCCTTCACCAGCTTTGTTGCTCTTCTCTGGACTCGCTCCAGAGCCTCAACATCCTTCTTGTGGTGAGGGGCCCAGAACTGAACACAGGATTCGAGGTGCGGTCTCACCAGTGCCGAGTACAGAGGGAGAAGAACCTCCCTGGGCCTGCTGGTCACGCTGTTTCTGATCCAAGCCAAGATGCCATTGGCCTTCTTGGCCACCTGGGCCACTGCTGGCTCATGTTCAGTCGCTGTCAACCAACACCCCCAGGTCCTTCTCCTCCTGGCAGCTTTCCAGCCAGGCTTCTCCTAATCTGTAGCTGCTCAGGGTTGTTGTGCCCCAAGTGCAGGACCCGGCATTTGGCCTTGTTAACCCTCCTGCCATTGGTCTCAGCCCAGCGGTCCAGCCTGTTCAGATCCCTTTGGAGCCTCCTGACCCTCCAGAAAGGACTGTGGTGAACGTGCTTCATGGGTGAGTCTGAGCAGAGGATTGCCACTTCCACTCCTCAAATCTCAGCAGCCCTCAGAGACAGGGAGAGCAAAATTGGGACCAATAGCTACACTTGCCTCTGTACCTTCAAGGGAACTTTGATGGATTAGTTTATTTATTTTTATATCTTATGGTAGAAAAGCATGAACATTTACTGATAGAAAGCTTATTTTTCTCTGGTTTCAATTCTAGCTGTAGCAATGCTTTTCTTTTATGTTGGAATATGCCTTGCAGTGCAGATTTTCAGCATAATAAACCTGAGCTACAGAACTGACCTGTCACAGATCACTGCAAACCCAGCCCAGATTTTAAACCCATCACAAACCAGTAAAAGACTCCATATTTTATCTTTTATCCTTTTAACCACAAATATAATTTATTTCATTCTTTGGTAGCACAGTAACAGAGTAGAGAGACCATTTAAAACACTTGTGGGAGATCTGTAATCCCTAGGCCAATGCTACCTAATTTTTGTATGATATTTACTCTCCCTTGAATTCCTGTTCATCAGGTTCTATATTCTGTTGACATTCCCCTACTAATTAGAGAGACATTTTATGGTACCAGAGAGACAGTCCTTCCTTTCAGTCCCAGACCTGTGAATTCCCTTATTTCTCATCCTTATTTGATCAACAGGTAAAGAAATGACAAATTGGTCATTTACAATTCTCTAGATGAAACTTACATCTCTGTGTTTCTCTAATGAAGCTAGCCTAATGTGTCATGAATTTCTGATGCTATCTTTCAGAAACACTTGCAATGCGAAGCTTGTCTGAAACAATGCACCTACAAGCTGTATTTTATAATCTGCCTTCTCATATAGAACTCGCACACACATGTGAAAAAGCACTTAACAGTAGTTATCTCTACTCTATTGAAAAAGGAACTTTCCAATTTTCAGTTATGTTAATACAAAACCTAATGTCCTGTGGAAGCTGATGCGAGTTGTGCATGCATGAATTATTATCGATTTTTCTTGCAAAGACTCATCTCTGGACTACAAAGAGTCTCAACATAAAAGTTAAGGTGAAATACTCTCTAAAACGTTTTACACACAAGGAAACAAATTCCATTCTTCTGTGGTTAAACTGACAGATATTGCTATGATAGCTATTTAATCCTTTCTGGATGAGCATTAGATTTTTCTTGGCACAGCATCTTGTACTAATGAAAATAAATAAATAAATAAGGTAAAAAATGCTGTTACCAAGGAATTAAGCAAGAAAACGTTGAATGTTATTCTTGCAAAAGTAACTCAAATAAACTATCAATGTACAGGATAAAGTGGAAAATACATGAGTCGGGCTAAGCCATCATATCTGCTGGGGAGAGTGGGAAGGTGTGCACCTCACCCAGGCTCTGCCTGGAGGAACCGGAGAGCCATCCTGCTGGAAACCCTGTCAGACAAGGCACCTTCCAGGACTGCAGCTTTGTGTTTTGGTGGTGACTCAGAGTTTAAGCTTGTCAGAAAATAATTATTCTACCTACCACGGGAAAACATTGATCTTTACATGAAAAACCTCTAAACTGTATACTTTTGCACATCATGTACACCAAACCAAAGATCAATAAATGATGCTACAGTTCTTCACAGGCATTTTTACACTGTCTTCATTGTGCTTTCATTCTCCTGTGTGTGGTATACTCAGTGGGTGGACTACATCTCCCCCAGCGCACTGTAATTTCATTTCTTGGCACTTTCCCATTATTCATCATGGGGAGTTCCCCGATGAAGCAAATCAAGAGTTTTGTGTTTAAGTGAGGAGTCTAGACAAAAGAAGATACAGATATGCAAAAGGAGAAAACAGCAATGAGCTGACAGAGGATCAGCACTTTCCAATTTGTGAATACAGAGTTGATCCATTTTTGTTGTCTGCAATTCCAGACTTGGAAGTTACCTTCTCTTCCTTCACCACTGCTCCATGAGGAAAGCTACAGTCAGGAAGATGAGCTTTTTCCTCAGCCTGCAAATGCCAAGAAAATTCTTCATTTTCCAGTGGTTTTGGCTTGAATGGAAAAATCTGTTTCAAGACTCACTGGCTGGGGAGAGAAGGTGCTGGGACACGAGACATGCTAGAGACAGTAGGAAGGAGCATGTAGTACCTGATTGTATGTTCAGAACAAGTCTGCTGATTTATTGACATTACTAACCATTTGCACTGCTGTAAATTAAATCAAAAGCAGACTTGGAGTTAATACATGGGGGTGCGGATCCCACAGAGCTGTCAGTATTTTGTTTTTTCCTCCCATATCACAAAGGCAAGTGACTGCACAGGGTCCCCAAATACACTATCTTCTGTTCACTACAAGGAAAATGAATTCATCCTGATCACTCTAGTAAACACTAAACCCGCTAAGGCACATATTTAATCAAATAATTAGAAGAGGTGCAGGGGAAATGTGTGCTGAAAAGATAATGTTGCACTTTAAAGGATTCATTATTGGTTATTACATTTTATATAGAATGTCATTTCCTTTAGTAGTTAAAGAAAAGGTGAAGGAAGAAAAACAAAGTCCTACAGACTAAATGCTTCAGCTCCATCTAAATTATAGACTGCTAAGAACATGCCTGAAATTGGAGGTGCCACCTTTGAAAGAAGCACTGCCATTATGTTGCTAACGTGGCACTATCTGATTTTTCTCGTTTCAAAAATTATTCTCTGCATTCAAGCACTCAAGCAAAGAGAAGCATAAGCATTCTGGCAGAGCATTTCTCTCCTATAGCCCCAGGAACCAGCATCCCCAGCCTGCTTGCAGAGCATGTGGAACCCACAGGAGCATGCAATGCAGTCGGAGGCCAGGAGACAAAGCTGTATATCAGCATCCCACACGGGAAGGCACTGGAGTATAGAAGTGTTTCGCAAAGACCCAAGAAAGATGATAAGAGCAAAGCGCAAGCACATGAAGCACAAGAAAAAGGAGGGAGATACAGAAATAGGTGTTCCTCGCCATCATGTCAACATCCAGCAGGAGGTTTGATTGAACATGATGTAAATTAAAGCACAACCCTACCCACAAAGCCTCTTAAAATCTTTCCCTGTGCTTCACAAACTGCAGTTCTCTTCACCCTCAGCGGAGGAGTATTTTAAAGCTAGAAGACTGACAAATAGTTAAAACCACCTATTGAAAAGTGTCTGCTGCTGGTTCTGCTGTTAGTATTGAGATTTCCTGTCAGCCTTTACAGAAATTCTTTAGGAGTCTGACAGGATTAAGGGGATTAATACATTAAAGCATTATTACAGCTTTCACAGGGGATTTTCAAAGACTTTACACTGTGATCTATTTGTCCTGTTACATAAAATGAGCATTAATAGGCCGATTGAGAAGAATCGCTGCAATCGATAACGTTAATTTTTGTAAACGTATTCTGCTATCAGAGTGAGGAGTTGAGGTGACCAGCCCTCCCACAGCGTGTTGCTTAAAATAAGCTGCATAAACATATTTTTGGTGTATGCCAAAGGTTGGTCTGAGTGTTACATCCTACTCCTGACAGGGAGAGATTTGTTAACATTGAGTCACAAACCCCAACTTCTCAACCCCTGTGGTGTCCTGGTTGACTCATCACCTGGATTGCACATCACCTGCTATTCAGGGACCCATGCTGTGACTGTATTGCCAAACAGCTCCATTTGGAGGATAGAGCTCTTACCTTAATTAAATGTTGACGGGTAGGTGGGTGGTTGTTAGGTGCTGGGGTCCTCCTAGTTTCCTGCTGACGAAGATCATCGTGCTGGGGACATCTGACTGCCAAGTCTCCTTCCCTGCCCCGTCCTTCCCAACACCAACCTGGTATGGTGGTGTTCTTACATGACCAACTCAAAGAGAAGTTAACAGTAATGCTTCCAGCCTCCAAGTCAACTCACTCCTAATTTATTTCAGCTCATAAGCAGCACTTGCCCTTGCTGATTTTCCAGACTCTCCTCACATGGGCAGGGTCTACACTCCCCCTCTGCACTGCACTCTCATCTTCATTTGCATTTCTCTAAAAACAATGTAATGCCATCCCTTAGCATGAATTTTGATGGTTTGTTGAGAAAATTTCCCCTCAAAACTTTTCACAGGATAAAATGTCATCATCTCTCCCCTCTGATTTCATTCTCTGACTGCTTCTTGTAAGTCCAAAATATTTAGGCATAGAGATCCTCATCTCTTGTAAATCAGCATAAATTAGTACAGGTGGGAATCAGTGCAGCGTTTTCCACAAAGTTATCTTCTAAAAGAGAGGGACAGTCTCTTTAGCTGTGGGCTCTGCTGTGGAGAGGAGCTGGGTTCCAAAGCTTCTCTTTTGCCTGGTACTTTCAAGATAATATAGAAGGTACAGTCTTTGCTTATACATGTCCTTGACTTTAGACAGTACTTTACTCAACTATCCCCAACTAAACTAGCAACTACATAATTCACAGACCTTAAGCAATCCATGAACCTCTAAATTAGGACAAGAAGCACTAACTGTGGCTTTCAGATCAAGACCTAAAATACAGGAAGATTAAAGGTGAGAATTTTGTTTTTGTAAGCCAGACTAGGTAGCCCATTTTCAGTGAAATATGATAGCTATTTTGTGTCTAATTTCCCTAGGCAGTTCTGAAAATCCAGGCGCTATGAAATCCCTCAAAGACTTAACAAGGGTCAGTCACCTCACACCCATTATCTTCTCAAAGTGGTTGCTTAGCCATTGAGTCTAGTCTCATTTAAGAGCTATTAATGAGCTACTTGCATCAGCGTGATGTATATTATTGTATAAATGTGATTGGCAATTTTTGGTTGCTATGAAATGCAACGTTGGCTATGTAAAAAAGGCTTCACACTGAGATTTCAGCATTGCCATGCCAGGCAGAAAAGACTATGTTATCTTGCAACAGGTCAACAACTTGTTACTAAAGCATTGGAACAGTCCATAGTCTGGTGGATGGAGGGTTAAAACTAATTTGAAGATATGATGTTGGGAATCAAAGGTATCCAGGTTAGGAGAAACTGTAGCTGGAACAGAATATCTGGTAGGACTAAGAAAAAGACAACAAAACTTGTGTATCCAAATCAGCATCTTCTCCCCTGGCAGCAGTCTAAGAATATGGGCTTTGTCTAAAAGCAGGAGACACAGGCACGTGATTAAGTAAGTATTGGAAATGGCTTGCCAGCTGGTTGATAGAGAGTCAGGGAAGTCTCTTGGATCTGATCTAATCACAGATAAATAAAAACACAGTTTTCTTTTATTTTTCTCTGCCTTTTTCCATGATACTGCAACTCTTGTAGCTATACCTTTCTTTAACAAAACATATTTTCTATTAGCATTTAGCTTGTTTTTAGCTTATATATACATATATATATATATATTTGGCCCATTTCTCAGAGTTCAGTCTCGATTCAAGACTCCAATGTATCTGGATTGCAGATGGGGCAGGTTATGTTTGTGATGAGGTAGGGGCTCGCTCAGGAGGGCATCACGTAAGAGGCTGTGGGGAGAGACACCAGCTGGGACCGCTCCTTGGCTTGGTGAATTCTGTGCCATCAAACCGCAGCAGTTTACTCCCAGCCACAGTTCTCTTCTTTCAGTGTGGTAGCTCAGGAGAAACTGTAGTATTTTTTACCAGATTCAATAGGAATGGCAGCGTGTACAAGTCAGGGAACCTTTTCCAAGTCAGACATTAAGAGAGTCTTTCTACAATTTCCCTGCTCCCTTATCCCACCCTTCATCCCCTAAACCAAAGTGATTTGCAATACCTAATGTAGGCAAATAGTTAAAAAAGCAACTCTAGCAAGTGGTTGCTGTTATTCCTCTCAGTATTGAGATCTTCTGTCAACCCCTTCACAGAAATACTTAGGTAGTTTGACAGGATTAGGAGGATTAATATATTAATGCATAACTACAGCTTTTATAGGAGATTTTCAAAGACTTTAAGAGTGAGATCCATTTGTCCTGTTACATAAAACGTACAGTAATTGTCTTAATTGCTCCGTTGTGACTAGGTATTGCTGCTCAAACAGTACTGCATCTCTAATTGTGCCAATTGTTCTGGGATCTTGCAGCAGAACAAAAAACAAGGTGAGCCAAAGATGGGACTGCTCTCCAAAGACTTCTCTCACCACAACCCAAACTGCACCTCTATACTGGACACAGGGAAAAAACCTGATTCTGTAATCCTAAACAATCCTGTCCACGAAAACAAAGCAAATAATGTACAAAGGCAGTCACAAGCATAATTTTTCACCCAGAAATTAGACATGCGTGTAAAGGTGTAAAATTGGTATCAGAGGTACAGCTGGCTGGGTCTCACTTGCAGTGATATTTGATAGACAATTAACAAGTGGATAGTAATTGAGGTAGTACTCAGTAAAATACCTTTTGCACCAAAAAATGCTGATTTGCCATGGAAACATGCAAACATCTTTTCAGCTCCGTCAGGAAAAGAACTTGTACAGTTACTGAGGACTGACCCCAGTGCTGGCTAGGAAGGGCAGCCTAAGCTACTATGGGAAATGACTGGTGTGTGAGAACACCAGGACAGCTGGATTCTTCACCTATTCCTAACCACACATTTGCTCTTCGTCAGAGACTTTCTCATTTAGAAAACAAAAATTTAATTATAACAGTGAAGTGATTAAAAAAAACCCTTCTTTTGGAAGAGCAGAGCTCCTTGGTTTTCAGAGATTTCAAAGCAGCTGGGGAAAACATGAAATTTATAACATGGTCACAAATAATATACCTTGAGTTCTCTTATTTCAGTTATTTCTCAAGTTCTCTGGCATACTGGATTTCACCTGACCAAACAATCAGCTGGATTTAAAAATGCACAGAAATCCAGATGAAAATGCCTATGGGTATAGTAAGAGAACAGGAAGAAAGTGAGATCTGCTGTGTTGGAAGAAGAATTTATCAGCAAGGAAATAAGAGAGACTTAGAGTCAGGAAGAAGTCTGATCTAATCTGCTGAGGTCCTTTGTCTGACTGGGACTTCCTCTTCCATAAAGACAGCAGGTTCTTGTTTCAAAAGCATATAAGATCACTACACAGGCAATTGATGCTATCCCCTGTGAAAGCCTTTCTGCAGTTGGAGAACAAACAGCATTGCACTGATTTCTTTCCCCCCCAGATTTGCTGCAATGGAAATTGTATTTCTCAGCTTGCCTTCAACACCTAAATTATTCTTCGAGTTGTTATCCATTCCATAAAGTACACTGAAGTCACTTGCACAACATCTCCCCATCTGAACTCTTGAATTGCTTCGGTCTTTGGAAAGCATGGGTAATATCTCCTGCAAACACAAGCCTTTTTGCCTTACCATTTTCTTTAACTTTCTGTTTACAGGCAGGTCAGGAGAGGGGAATATTCTTTTCCTGTGGTTTCCGCAGGAGCCATGCTCACCAGTTCTCTCTGCCATCTATTTAAATGTCTGCATCTGCTTTAAGCTGACAGAATCCAGCTGTGGCAATGAGTTTGCCCCCTGTGTGTGACTTTGTTAGCATTCAGCTTTGTAAAGAAAAGAGATGAATTTGCCAAGAAGTTGACTGGGGAGAGACTTGAGGCTAGGGTTTAAATATCTGTCACTAGATCATAGAAATAGGGGAAAAATATAGATATTGATGGACTGTTTGCGTTTCTGCTCATTGTAGGCTTTAAAAAATGCTAATTTGTGGGTTTCAAGCCTGTTAATAAGCTGTCAGATCGAGATGAAAAATTATATAAAGTGCAGTAATTGAAAAAAAGGAGAAGAAAAGCACAAAAATTAAAGAGAAATCTTTGTCCTAATTTGATTTGTGACTTCATTGTAACAGAATAAAGCGAGTCTAGATATTAACAATTCATTTACATAACCAACTCCAATCAAGCAATTCAGATAAATGTGCATTCACTTCTGGAAAGGCGGGAGGATTAATTTTAACCTATTAACACCCTTCCTTTCATATATGTTATTGACTACTTTCTTCCATTACCAGATAAAGTTGTTTATTGGTGAAGAAAACAACTTCCTGGATGGCAGGGAATGTAATTTTCAAAGCTTCAGGGTTCCATCAAGGCATTAGTCTTGGTCTTCATACACACACACATACAAAAAAAAAAAAGACAGGCTTTGGAAACTAGGAAGAAAAGGGATGCAGTGAAAAAGCAGCTGCACCTGCAGTCTCCATTTAAGAGTTGGGAAACTGAGGTACAGAATAAACTGCTTTTTTTATGAGCTCTCATGGGAATTCTTTGGGAAAGAAAAGGATAACCTGGTCTGAGACAATCTAAGGGGTCTCTACTACCACTTCTAATTTTTCTTACACCCTTCACCTTCATACTTATGTGCCAGTGACAAGATTTCTAATAGAACTTGCCACCATTTAAAACACTTCATACCTTTTACCACACAAGGCACATATGCCTTATCCTTGCTTGTCACATGCAAGGAAGCAAAAGCAGAGAAATTTAAGTGGCTCATCTGAAGTCAAAGAAAAAGCCCTGAGGCACAATAAGCTAAAAGGACTGACTGGTCCTCACATCCTCTATTTATACTCAGCTTGCCAACAGCAATGTGCCATGCAGCTTGCTCGTTGCTTACGTATTCCCTGGTCATAATTAAATCGAATAGTTTCGTAGTTCTCCACTGAGTAATAAAACAAAAGGCAGTCAAATTCCCAGATCCTCCATTTACTGGTAAAGGTAAGGCTGTCTTTGTCTACATACATTACTCAAGTCTAATTAGAACTGTAAAGGATTTTCATGACTTTGTAGATTTCCCTACTCAAAAGTAAATCCATTCTTAATACCACTGAGAGAATATTTTGAAAAAGTCAGAGAGAAGAGAGAATTAAAGAAAAGCCTGAGCAAAGATATGGGAGAGGATGCCAGGTACAATCACTGAAGCAAATAAAGTGAATTAGTTTGGGAGGCAGCTAACCATTCCACTGAGGAGAGGAACTGGAGACAGAATGGCAAAGCAGGGAGATCTGAATGGTGACATAAAGCTAGCAGAGACAACATTAGGGTGTTCTACAGCCACATGTTTTGTTCTCATTTGCATAACTATGAGATCTAGGTGACTGAATGGACGTGAAGGTTGTTTCTAGGCTATTTGTGCAGCAAAGAGAGGAATTTGGTCTCCATTTTGTCATAAAGTCTTCAAACTGTCACAAAAGACTGGATTTCTTTTTTCCTTTTCCACCAGCTGTCAAGGCTTATGGGTTGATTGAAGGCTTAAGCCACAGAAAATAAATTTTCCAAAGCCACTCACTTCCTATTCATTTATACACAGTAATAATACATTTGTTTTATAGCCCCTCTGGGATCACTTTGATGCTTAGGTGGCATAATTGCCACCAAAATCATGCACTTCTTGTGTTTACTAGTGGCCAAACACCTCTATGGACCAGCCAGTAGGACACTCAGTAATGAGAGCATGGCAGCTACAGTCCCTGTGACATCTAGTTGCTATTATCCTGTATATAAAGAAGTAAGCAGTGATACCAGCAAGACTGACTTTGGATCCTGCAATTACCACTGTTGTTCATATAGACTTATCAAAAAAGTTGTAATGTCTGTCCATGAATTATTTAATAGCTAAGGTACATACCTCAAATTGCCATTTGAGGTTCGTTCTGCAGAGGACCGAGTTCTACATTTCCATGAATGAAAGTTCTGCCATTCACCATCTTTGAGAACACCTTGAGATACCTTTTGTGGTTGAAGCAGTGTAATTTGAGGTAATTCTGGAACACAGAATGAAATCACATCAGGGTGAACTGAACTGGCCACCCGTAAGATCTTGAGATCACCTATTGATTTAGCGAAGGGATCGTCTCCCTGTACTTGGCACTGGTGAGGCTGTACCTCAAATACGGTGTTCAGTTTGGGGCTCCTCAGTACTAGAAGGACATTGAGCTGCTGGAGTGCATCCAGAGAAGGGCTACAGAGCTGATGAAGCGTCTGGAGCACAGATCTTGTGAAGAGCAGCTGAGGTAACTGGGGTTGCTTAGTCCAAAGAAAAGGAGTATGGAGGGAGATCTCATCACTCTCTGTAGCTCCCTGAAAGGAGGTTGTAGACATTGGTCTCTTCTCCCAAGTGGTTAACAACAGGATGAGAGGAATAGGCCTTAAGTTACACCAGGGACCATTTAGGCTGGATATTAGGAAAAAATTCTTTACTGAACAAGTGGTGAAGCACTGGCACAGGCTTCCCAGAGAAGTGGTAGAATCACCTCAGGACGTGGTTTAGTAGGTGGTGTGGGCTAACGGTGGGACTTAAAGGTCTTTTCCAACCTGAATGATTCTATGATTAAAAACAGAAGGTCAGATACTTCTGGAAGTGCAGGTCTAGGTCTCGAAGGCACCAGCAACCATAAACTGCTCGTATTTTGCATTTAAGCCTGATACACAGTTCACTATAAGGAGACGTTTCCTAGCTGGGTTTACTGGCCTAACTTTAACCTTTCATCTAAGTTTGGGGCTTTTGCAGGCTTTTTTTGAAGCTTCAGGTAGTTCAAAGCTTTTCAGCGAAGCAAGTGTGAACGTGGTATTGAACAGTACACAGACAAGAGACGTGGCAATGCTTTGACAAGCTGCAAAGAGCACAGGCTGCACCTACAGGCGTGTAGCACCACGAAGGCATCACCCGCCTCCAGGCAAGAGGAGACCACCTGCATGGGGGAAGGTGCTTTAGCCAGCAAGGTCAGTGCTGAGGGGCAGAGTTGATGTCTAAGACATAATTTCCATGTGACAGCTTCATAAGAAACACGATTTAATGCTGAACCAGATCCATAAATGTCATAAATAAAACATTAAAAAACATTACTCGATATGAGCCGAAATGCCCTGGTTTAAAAACTGAAAATGAAGTTGCTGCAGTTCTCTTTCTCTTATTAGAAAAACTAATAAGGTTAACATTTTCAAGTGGAATTTCTTGTCATGCAGAAGGTGCACTTTTCTATTAAAAAAAAAGGTAAAAGTCCAAACCCAAGAAAATTTTAGTAAGTTGATAATAATTTAATTAACATGGATTAACTGGTACAGACACACAACACAGTCTGCTAGAAGATATTCAGCCTATGGGGTAACCACTGTCTTTTTGGAAAACTGGCTTTTGGAGGGGGGCTGGGTATTGCACGCCTGTCACTGGATTCTTAAGCAATCTTAAAGACAATTGAACTTCATTATTATTGTCTGTTTGGGAAATGAAGAAGGCAGATTTTTTTTTTTCCCACAGCAAAGAGAAAGTGGAGGCCAAAGAGCAGTGAAGGTCTGTTTTGACGGTTCCCCACGTTTGTGTCTGTAGCTTCCTCACGCTCTACGGGACCTCAACATCCAAACAAACAGTCTTCCCTGGGCTCAGTTGCCTTCAAGAGCACCGTCATGCCTCCAACCCAAGCCTGGAATCTTCTGTGCAGTGTTGGAAATGGCTTATTGAGAACGCGCTTGTCCGCTTCCCCGGCAGCTTTGTTAGCATCCATTCCTCTGTATCCAGGTGGAAAAAGCACAAAGGAAAGTAAATAATGAGGCTGAGTTTGTCTCTAGTTTTCTTGTAGCTCTACTCATAAACCACTGTTTATTTATTTATTCTCTTTATTTCTCATCCATGTCCTGTGACTGAACTCCTATCATTGAATTGCCTGTACCTACAGAATCCTTCGTGAGGCAGGAGAGATGGGGAGAAAGGGAAAGGAGATGGAGATGGAGAAGGAGAAGGAGAAGGAGAAGGAGAAGGAGAAGGAGAAGGAGAAGGAGAAGGAGAAGGAGAAGGGAAATAGAAAGACAAAGGGGGAAAGAAAGGAGCAGAGGAAGAGGAAAGGAAAGGAGAAAACAGGGAAAGAGAAAAGGGAAGGGGAAAGGGAGATGATGATAGGGGAAGGAAGGAAGAGGAAAGGAGAAAGAGGAAAGAGTGGAAGGAAGTGCAGAGATGAGGGAAGCAAAACAAAGGGCAGGGAAGGCAAGGTAAAGCAAAGGGAGAAAGAAGTACACGTTTTGAAAAGTGATACCCAGGACTTCAGCAGCAAAACAAAGCTATTAATTGCAGAGGAGAAATACAAGCTTCAGACTGTTCTCTGGAAACGCCCTCTGTACATTCCTCACCTGAGAGGACAGGTGCAGTGGAGAGAGGTGTACACAGTGCACAGATACTTGGCAAGGGAGGCCTGCAGACTTTTGGAAGCACTGGATAAACATTCCAAAATCTATGCAGATATTTACACCCGTGGCCCAGCCCTGAAAAGCAGCCACAGTTCACAGCGAGATCATTTCACCCGCCACTGGACAACAATCATGCCTGGGGTAAAACAGGCAGCTATACATACTGATGGACTGCAAAAGCAGCAGTGCGTTGTGCCAGTGAGTACTTTGATTTCCCCAGACAACTACCAAAGACCCCTGCGTAGGCTATTGTCTCGGCAGAGATCCACTGGCTGAGCACTCTCTGAAATATATTTTCACACTCACTTTAATATTGCTCAGCGAATGGCTTCATTACGCTTCTCCAGACGTTTTCGAGACGTGTCTATCCCAGGTGGACTCAAGCTCTGGAAAAGTTATTTTTGCCTAAAAATTCACCCTATTTATAACTCTGTCTTTTATAGTAGGCAAAGTCCTTTTTGCAAGACACCCTGCCTGGCAGGTCCAGCTCTCTCTCACATACACTTGGTATGTATTTTTTTGTCTTCTCAGTTTTCTCATTCACCGAGCCACATATAATTACTGAGCTAGAAATGATAAAAGACAGGCCAGTTAATATAATGAAAGAAAAAAAGGAATAAAAATACAGTAAGTTTGTTCATCAGGCAAACTGCACCTGTGCCTCAGTGGATAAGCTTGCCTGTCTTGAAGATGCCTTTGTCTATCTTCAATAGTGGCAGGGAAGGAATAGTCCACCCACAACTTTAAGGTTCCCTTAAGTCCTTATATTTCTGTGGACTCTTCCAAATAGTTTTTTCTCCTTTGCTGAGGCATCTGAATGATTTTCATAAAGTTTAACAAAGGGAGTGCACATTTTCCTTGCAGAATATCAGACTGCATCCCAAGGAGAACTTGTGCAGAAGAGATGCTGAGATGTTGCATCCTCTGTCTGAGGATCAGCTTAGAGGATGTGCCCCAGGAGACAGGTCTTGGGAGCTTCCTGCAGAACCAGAGCTGAGGTGGATTGATATGAACCAAGGACAAAGAGTGGGAGAAAGGAGTTCTTTCACATAGCCATGGTATAGGTGTCAGAGGTGGATCAGGTGGGACTATAAGTCCAATTTGCTGGTGATTCCCATGCAGTCAAGGCTTCCACCAAACAGAGTGTGAATCAAATAGGGAAATCTGTGGCCTGAACTATTCTTGATGAGTAAATGTTAGAATACTCTCAGATTATGGTCATTTTCCTCAGATTTTAAGTCCAGATGATACCAACACTTACAAAGCAGCATGACAGGGAGGTATTTCTTCATTCCTGAGTTTGTCACCATTCTGGAGATTCCCTTTCTTCAACACCACAGCCATTTTTCATTGTTAGCTCTCACTTCTATCTCACCCGCACAGCAATGAAAGAAAAACTGTGGCTCTAGCAGGAGTGTGTGGAGTGGCTGTTCTTCTGTAGGTGAGGATTTTCAAAATTGAAGAAAGCCACAGGACAGGAACGAAGCTCTTTCCCAGTCTTCTCTGCTTCCGACAGCACACAGAGTTGCTGCTGTTCATGTCTCCAGGTTCTCTCAGCAATATCCCCTCCAGCCTCTGCTGGGCAGGGGTCTTGTCACCTTTAAGAGACACAATCAGAAGAGCAGTCAACACCAACAGTATCATCACAGAGACTCTTGTCAGCAGTTCCACTAAAACTGATCAGGTTTTCAAAGATATCACTGTCCCCTAGTTAGCCAGTGTTCATGGCTAGTTATTCTTGCAATGGAAATTTCAGAGCCGGTGAGTGAATCTGGACTATGTTCAAGTAAGCCTTCTGTTAATGTAAACCAGACCATTCCATTGCAAATTCTTATTTGGTCTGCTTGTGATTTGCTGCATGTGATTCCTTGTGCTCCTAATCCATCAACAGTGAGGTGGAGTGAAAAAGAAGGAGAAGGAGCTTGGGAGAGGAAGGGGACAGATGAAGGACAGTGTGGTGTATTACAACATGGAGGTGATTTTTACCCTTTATTGTTCAGTGCATTTGCCATCAGCGCAGATTATTGTTTGGGACTTAGTTTGCTTTCAAATCCAATCACAAATGACTGGGTGTTGTAATATAGAACAAAGTGTGCATACCTGATAAATCCTGCTTGGCTCAAGTATCTAGCTCAGCTGAAAGCATGCCAGCAATACTGAGAACAATTAGTCAAAGTCCCTTCTCTGACCAACCATTTATGCAAGTTCAGAGGAAATATTTGCAACACAGAAGTAATCTGAGTGATTTCTGCTCCCATCAGCTGTAGACACGGGTGTATTGCAGGCTCTGGATCCTCCAGCATTTTGATAGCATTGTGAGTCTGGATTGAGAGAGAGAGAAGACTGCTCTCTGCATTTTGCCAGAGCCTCCTGTGTGCTTGACCAACGGAAGACACAGAAATACATAGATATGAATGCAGAATGACCCTATTCCCTGTACATCTTGTACACAGCTGCATGATCAATTGATTTTAGACTTTTTAGTATATGTCACACAATGAATATCGTAGAACAATACTACATTGCCGAGAAATTACAGATTCACAGTAGATCACCATTACTATGATCACCATATGTTTCTAGGTTCCCAAAAGGCTTGTATCTTAAATTCCCTTGCATACTTGCATAGAGTCAGAATAATCCATGCTTAAAGGTATAGTAGTTATGTGCACTGAAAAATCATCAGGATGACAGGGGTAGATTAGTACCACGGTGCTGTAACACCTGAAAAAAATAAGAAAACAGGTGCCTGAAAAAGAAAAGTTATTTAAGTGCTAAATCTCTGTCCCCTCTATTGTGCCAGCCTCTCCCAAAGGCTGCTAGGAACCGCTGAACACTTTTTTTTTTGTTACCTCCTATACATGCTGTCTTCGCAGTTGTCGTGTTTCCTATTTTTGCAAGACTAAGGTGCAGTTTCTATAAGGAAACAAGTTGTGTTTGTATACAAATACGCCCCACACAACACGTGCATATTAGCATTCAGGCCTTTATGCTTCCCTGATGATAAACATGCAGCACAGAACCACACTTACAGCTACAAGCATTGAGCACGATGGATCTCCATCCCAGCCCTGCAAAAGGTAAAAGGTTGAAGGATTTATAGTCACCCCACTAGAACTGCATATAGCCAGGCACGTATGTGGCTGCAGGTGTATTTACAGTCATCACAGAATCATAGAATGGTTTGGGTTGGAAGGGACCTTAAAGATCACAGAATCACAGAATCACAGAATAACCAGGTTGGAAGAGACCCACTGGATCATCGAGTCCAACCATTCCCACCAATTCCTAAATCATGCTCCTAAGCACCTCCTCTACCCTAACCTTAAACACCTCCAGGGACTGTGGCTCAACCACCTCCCTTGGCAGACCATTCCAATGCCTAACCACCCTCTCCGTGAAGAATTTTTTCCTAATCTCAAGCCTAAATCTCCCCTGGTGGAGCTTGAGGCCATTCCCTCTCGTCCTGTCCCCTGTCACTTGGGAGAAGAGCCCAGCTCCCTCCTCTCCACAACCTCCTTTCAGGTAGTTGTAGAGAGTAATAAGGTCTCCCCTCAGCCTCCTCTTCTCCAGGTTGAACAACCCCAGCTCTCTCAGTCACTCCTCATAAGATTTGTTCTCCAGCCCCTTCACCAGCTTCGTTGCTCTTCTCTGGACTCGCTCCAGAGCCTCAACATCCTTCTTGTGGTGAGGGGCCCAGAACTGAACACAGGATTCGAGGAGCGGCCTCACCAGTGCCGAGTACAGAGGGAGAATAACCTCCCTGGACCTGCTGGTCACGCCGTTCCTGATCCAAGCCAAGATGCCATTGGCCTTCTTGGCCACCTGGGCCACTGCTGGCTCATGTTCAGTCGGCTGTCAACCAACACCCCCAAGTCCTTCTCCTCCAGGCAGCTTTCCAGCCAGGCTTCTCCTGTTCCAAGATCATCCAGATCCAAGCCCCCTGCAATGAGCAGCGGCAAATCCCACTGGATCAGGGTGTTCAAAGCCTCAGTCTTTGCAGTCATGCTAACTTGTGGTACAGAGTTTTCCATGGTGTGCTTATATGCACACCCATAATGCACGCATGCCTTTCAGCCTGATATTCATATGTGCAGTGGTAGTCTGGGCAAAGCATTGATGCACCTGTCTCTTCACACTCTAAATTTTGACATACAAACATAAACCCTCTTCCTAAATAAACACAAGAAGCAAAGCCATACTTTTCCTCTCACATGGATATGCACATCTGGAACATTTTCCTATGTATCTGCAGCAGACGCAAGCTTATGTGTGTAATGAAGGCAATGACACGTAGGATGCTAATTGCTTTCGCGAAGCCAGGTGCCTGAAGACTCAACACCTACATAAAATATCCAGATCACACTGGCTTTTTCTATTCATAACTCTCCTGATCCCCTTTGCGGAAAGCAAGGCTGCATTAAGAGCTCTCTCAGAGAGAGCTGATATTGCCAACCAAATTGATGACACAGTTTTGCAAGATGTTTAAAAATCTAACAAATCTGTAGCTAACATACAAATCTCCAGAGAACTGGTGGAAAAACATTAGATTCATTTCCAGACGTAGAATTTTGTGATGGGTAGCCCGCTAGTTATTTCAAGAATAATCAGCTGCAAATGAACAGTTTAAGGCAATTTCAGTCTTCGGGTCACCAAGAAGATAAATACTTCAACATGCCACATCTGGTGGGCTTGTATTGGCATTTAGGCTGCAGAATGGGTCTATAAAATTAAACAGAGAGGCATTGGATAGAAAAACTGCTTCAGCTGTCATTTTTATTATGCTTAAAGGAAAGATGGGGCAAGGAAAATAAAGAAGTCTCGGTGATCACAAAATCAACTTCTTTAGACAGAAAAGGAGAAACAGCAGGTTAGATGACATCTGGGGCCAAAATGGAGAAAACCTGAACTTCCACTAGCTGGTCTCCTCTGCCTCTTGCAGAAGAGCAGGGGCTGTGTGGACACCTCAGACTTTACTATGCAATTACTGCTTCTGGCTGTGTGCCCCATACAGGCATTAGGAACCTTCCACCAGTTTTTATTCAGCCTCAATCTTATTTTATCAATACCATTATCTTACAGCAGGGAACCCCTCATTTTCCCTTAAAACCCCTGATATTACTTCTTTGATGCTGTCACGAACGCTTTTTGCAATGAAAGTACCACTCTCTACAGTATGATTGTATTAGGGGCTTATTCAAACAAACAGCATGGAGAAAACCTATCCCTCTTTTACTTCATTTTCTAGCTGTACATTGCTTTGTCCATACCCATGGTGGGCACACTCGTGGGCTGAATTTTTCTTTTCACTTTACTTTTTTTAAGTTTTCATTTGTTTGACTAGTGCCAAATTGACCAAGGAGCAATTGAGTTCCCAGCATGGCTTATAATACTCAGCAGTGTTTTATCCTTTCATTTAAGGATCAAATGCAATAACTAGGGGCTGCAAAGGTGGGGAAGGATTTAATGGATACTAAAAACACGGGTAGTTAGCAGTGCATCCTGGTTGCAAAGTGATCCAGATGCCAAAAATAGAGAAAACCGAAGGGTGTTTTAAGCTGCCGACAGGGTTTGCTGTATGGTTAGCATTAACCTGTGCCAAAGCAAAAGACATCAGAGTTTCAACGCATTAGTGGATTCCCACAGGGATCAGGAAGTAATTTCTTTCCATGCATTGCACAATTAGTTCAGTGAAAAATGTTTTGGGGGTAGAGGTCATTTTCCTCTGAATCATCACAGATTGGCCACTGCCAAAGGCAGGAAACAGTGCAAAATGCTTGGGTGATCTCAGGAGATACGGCAGTCCTGTGCTCCCTCTTAGTGCAGAAGCCCAAGCTCTCCTGGTATCTCCCCCAAGGAAAGTGGAGTTTAGTGCAATTTCCACATGTATTTGTATTCAATAATTGATGAGCTCAGTGAGTTCTTAGCAAAGCAGCTGCTTCCAGCCATTTCCCTTATTTAAATGTAATTGTTTGTTTAAAACTGTAAAATGGAAGCCCAGAGGGAACCAGAGAGTTTGACCTACTGTGCCCACTGTAAGAGATCCACAGCCACAGCAGGGATCTTGCTGCTCTGCAATGATGGCCCTTTCAAAAAGTTGCTGCTAAGCCCAGAACTGAAGCTCTCTCCCTTTTTCGAAAGGAGTCTCTGCGGCCTCTTGGCCAGTCACAGCCTGTAACACCCGTGTAAGTGCTCCTGTTTCATTTAATATGGCCCACACCTGCCCAGCTATCACATAGGAAGCTTATTTTGCCCTGATTCCAGACAAGTGTCTCAGATAAGTGAAGAGATTTGATGTATCGTGAAGTCTATTGGAGCCTCTTTTTCTCATCCTAAAAGCAGTATCTAATTGTGACCCATTGTCAAGTGGCAAAGGCCAGAAAGCACGGGATGGATACTAGATACTTTCCCTGTGCGATCTCTGCACTGTAATGAACACCAAGAGGCCTTGGTGGTTACATTCCCCAAGCTTCCAGCATCTGCAACTTTTAAGGTGAGACTTGTACAGAAAACATGTTTATTTACAACCCTTCCACTGCTTCCTGCTGGCAATTCTGATGGGCTGGAAATACTAGGAACATACACAAAGTCAGAGATATTTCAGCTCCCTGCCTTTCATCTGTGTTTAAGAAATACAAGGTCAGATTGAAGAACTGCATAAAAGGCAGGAAAGTGTTTCCTCTCCCCATTTCAGGGACCTGTTTTGGATTCAGTGTGGGGTAGATATGCAGGTCTGCAACACTCTTAGCCGCCAAAACACAAAGTGCACTGAGTGTAGCTACTACCCACATCCATATCCCTTGCCCAGTACTTCAGATTCGGACATCCCAGGGAGAGGCACCCACATACCTACAGACTCACCATCCTCTACCGTGGCTCTCATAGGGACATCCCAGCAGCACTTGGCAGCTCAGGACTCTCTCACGTCCTTCCCTTTCTGGGGCAGCTCCCTCACAAAACACCTCCTGATCCATGAAGCCAAGTAGAGTGTTTGCCTTGCAAACCTCATTCTACATAGTCTGGATACACACAAACACGTTTCTGGGCTCATTGCCTTTGGGCAGAGAGAGATTCAGAAGGCAGTAGCTTCTCTTAGGAAAATTTAGGCATATCTGACCAGTCCAGGAGGGTGAAACACGCTGTTTTCTTTGGCCCTGATCCTGCAGATACTCAGAGGTCTGTTAACTTTATGCACTGCAAATCATGCCACCACATCTGTTATAAAGGCAAACACTTTTAAAGGCAAACACTTTATCTTGCTCCTCATCCTTGTTTTGCAAGGAAGCTTGACCGTTTTTACACTAATGCATCCTGGACTGAACATCCATGTCTATTCCTGAGCGTGTTTGTAACGGAGATAAAGCCTGGCTGGGAAGGCAGAAGCACATCTGGCTGCAGGATGCTTGTAGCACCTGAGGCAAACCCCCACGTATTGTGTGCATGTGGTTAAACCTGCACTGTATGCGCTTGATAGCTGGGTATCAGCTAGGTATATGGCTATGTAATTATACCACAATTAAATTTAATAGCTTTGCTAACAGCTCAACTCCAGGAGAGTTTGTCTAAGAATTTTTGTGCTGGGATTGTTAACCTTTTGATGGCTTCACGCATCTATTTGTATTTATATTTTTCCCCTAGAATTACATTTACAGTCCATCCAGAAGTTTAGAAAAACATTTTTGTTGTGATTGTTAGTTTATAAGCCAGCGTTGCTCAGTGCAAATCTTATCAAGCACCACATGTTGCACACATGGAGTGAGTTCTGTGTGCTAACGTCTCTGACAGGAAGGTCTTGATCCCGTGAGCTGGGTAGCACTCTGGAAGCAGGGGGCTTAGCCTCCCTCAAACACAACAAGGAGGGTCTGGCTTTCTGGCATTGAGATGTTGCAGAGGGAGGAAGCAGGAGAAAAGGCTGCCGAGGCGTAGCATAAAAAACTACATTTCAATTTAAGATAGGTACTTACCCATCACCTGGTCTGTGCTCTCACATCTCATGGGCTGTGACAAGGCAATTGAGGACTTTCATTCTAAAGATGAAGTTTAAAGCAAACTCGTGTGCTGGAAAGAGCCACCAGATTGTCTATAGCAGCAGCAGGAGCAAGAGCAGTAACCCAGGCTTCCATTAAACAGGATGCTCTCCTATCAAGGTAATTCATTGCTTCAGTAGGTTCTCCAAAGACGCAGTGGAATATATCTTGTCCTCAAGGTTCAGAGTTCCATGCCAGTTTAGTATACAGTGCATTTCCATCTTTTCCTTGTTCAGTTTGCAGGACTCTATCGATCTCTTTATTTTAACCTTTTGTACCTTGTAAGGTCTATGTTTACGCATCCTCATTTCTCTCTATTTATTAAGAACAATGATTTCTGGTTTGCAGATTGGAATCTGCTTAAGCTTTCACTGTGATTTATGAAGTCCTATTTCTCCTACCATGCCAGGTTTTGTTTTTCTGTTTTAACTTGTTTTCGGCTTCATAATGATTTTTAATCAGACAACAATGCAAATAAGAGGAATGGACACTGAGGGATTGTTACATCTACTGTACTACAGTTATTTGGATTTTAATAAGTCTCTCCTCTTTATTTTACATCATTTGGAGGTCTGTTAACACAAGTGTTTGGCAACGTGTTTAATAGTCAAAGCGGAGGAGAACAGTCAGTGGACATTGTACGGTCCATTGAAGAGAGCTTTGTGCTAGAAGTCATGATACATTAAGTTTTTATGCAAGTGGTGTTTATGGGCAATGAAAGATATTAACCTTTACCCTATCACTACATAATACTGAACAAGAAGACAAGGGTCAGATCTTTGGCTACAAGAAATCTTCAAGCTACTTATACCCAATGCAACAGCCTTTATTCAAAAAAAGATAGAAGCTTTGGCAAATATACTGAAAAAGAAGGAAAAAGAAATAATCTTTTTACCCTAACCCCAATATTAATTTTCACTTCTATGCATTGTTGCTATGACATTTCTAAAAGACTACTGGAGTATTAGGAATTAATCATCTCAGGGAAAAAGAGGAAGCCACTTGATGACATGATTTGTTTCATGACTTTAACTATCTCCTGGTAGAAGATGTTGCATCTCCCAAGCCATTGCCTAGCGTATGACTGCCCAGAGTATGGCAGGTGTCACCTCTAGTCTTTTCAGTAATGCAAACTGTGATAGGCAATGCCTACAACACTGGTTTTATAACCCACATTGTGGTGATCTCTACTTGAACTGCAAGGCATGGGTGAACTGGAATATATTTACAGCCTTCCTCTTTGAGGCAAACCAAAGAAATGCTCTGTTCTTGCTCTTTGAGTATCTCTTCTAATTGAAGTGGAGTTTTTAGAGGCTTTTCTCTTCAGTCCCATCTATATAATGCAGTTTTCCATGAAATGTATAATGAAACGTCAATAAATCACTAGGCAAAATAAATATGCAGATCTTTTAGTCATGAATGTTGTGAGAAGTAAACCTTTTGTAATTGATAATTAATGTCTTCAGGATCAATATCTGGCAGAAGGACCTATAAAGTAAGTCAGAATCATGTACGACTGCTCAGGAATGACTGATGCTTTAAAAACAAGCCCAAGTACCAGCCAAATGTATAAATTATAGCTTTAATATAAGATAGCTACCCAATGACTTGAAACAGGATCTGCTAATGGCAGACATCGGCCATTTGGCATTTCATGAGCACTAACACATTCTTTCATCATTTTGTAATAGACATAGAGGGAAGAGTCTTATGCCATCTTGGGATTGCATTGCACACAATTCAGAGATGGACTGTCTTGCTTTCTCCTGCCATTAGTAGTACTGGGAGGTGCTGTAACTAAAATAACAATGATACAAATCCATTGAAAGAGGGTGCAAGTGTGGGTCTTTGGAATGTATTCCCACACGTGTGCAATTAATTCTGATAGCACAGGCAGTGGCTGCTGCAGCCCACAGAGAGAGCAGGCTGCAGTAGCTCTTGTTATATCGTGAATCCAGGTGGGAACCGATATACAGAGCAAGTAAAATAATCGAACTCTCTGTTGAAGCTTTGAAAATAGAGAATGAAGCTAGACCTCACTGCTGAGATTATCCTGTCCAGTATTTTTGATAAATCTCTATTCCCTCTGTGTGTGGATATAGATGTTAGATACACTATATGTTGTCTCTACATTGATACATGCACAGTAACTAAAAGGACAAATGTAAATACACAAACAGATTCAGGCAGCTCAGATTATGTGCTGAGAGACCCAGTTATCATAAAAAGACCAATAAGAAAGAGAAGAAGGATGTTTGACTGCTGGAATGACTCTTGTTTCCTTTTCATTATTCTTAATAAAAGGAGATGGTGCCGAAAAATTGTGTTTCCTTGGTTATTTTTCCCAGGAGATACTTTATAAAACACAGAATATATAACATACTGTGTTGCAAGCAAATACCTTATTAAATGAATATAGTTAGAAAGAAAGAGTAACAGAAATGAACAGTAATATTTTCCCTCCTTTGCACTTAGTAAAAAGTGCAATAGATCCTGATATGGATTTAATAGCAGCTGCCCTAAGAGTGGTGAAAAAACGAATCTCACAGCCATGATGTATATAGGAACATTTTAAATACAAGTACTGAATCATTAGCAACCAAAAAGATATCATAAGGCACGGAGTCAACAGCAATAAGATTTCATCCTATTCAATTACATTTTTCTTTTTCTTCTCAAGGATTTGAATCACCTTCAAAAGGAATCCTCCCCCTCCTTGCTGCTATCAGTCTAGCATCATTCCATAATGCCTGTAAAAACAACAACAAAACCTGTAGTGGAAAAGAATTTTTTTAAGAAAAAAAAGAAACCACCAAAACCAACCAGAACTTTTATTTCTTGTTGAGTAACCATATTCCATGAGGCATGGCGAGCAGACATTAAATTCTCACTCAACTCAAAGGCAAACCATTATTCTGTAATTTTGTATGTAAATAAGATGTATTAGGAAATCGCTCAAGCAATTAATTAAACAGCTGTTACAGAATAAGTGATAAAGGAAACAGGGGGATGAATATGTGGAATTTTCCCTGCACAGGCATCAGCATGCACTTATTTATTTATTTTTTACTTGCATAGATGTGCATTACAATTCCTGCATACTTTGGTATCAGCTCTAAGCATCATCAGGAGGATATTTTCCCATGTTGTTGGATCCTGATTTCATTGCTGCAGCAGGAGGAGTGAGGAACAATGATTTGGAAGGGGCAGGGGCCTGTGGTTGTTGTCACATGAAGCTGTTAGTGCATGACCACCAGCCTGCATTTTAGCTGAAGGAGGGACATTATTAACTTTCTGAAGCAAATTTTTATCTCTATGAGGTGTGGTGACCTGGGAACGATGATTGGCCCTAAGCCAGATGTTAGCATCTTCCTTACTGTCTTCAAGTGGATGCTTGTTCCGAGAGAAACCTTTCACACAGAAGCCATGTAGTAGGGGAAGCAGCCTTGGGAGAGTGAAACTCTCCATGCCAGGTACCAAAAGTTGTCCAAGTCTTGGTGGCAGCTGAGATACAACCAAAGCAATGCAAGGCAGACAACAAGGGTCATTCTGGGACTGATGAACAAATGAGACAGGACAGATGAAAGGTAAGAGAAAACTGGTGCCACAGAGGTGAGATTTGACAAAAATACACGAAAGGTCATAACCTGCATAAAGATCCCAAGTCTGATATTCCCAGATCTTTCCAGGTGAACTATCCTTTCATTCACCTCCTGTTCTATGTTAACAGAGCAGGCGCAAGCCCTCAGCAGATCTTCCCTAAATATGGTGTGTGTAATACATTTCCGAGATGTATTAGGAAGAAGCCATAAAGGTTGGACAGCATGAAGGGAACCACAGAGAAATGAAGCTTGATCCATGTTTTTACCCTGCTTGCTCTGCCAGTCCCTCTTTCTTTGCACAGCATTTGGTCTGAATCCTCCTTTGGAAAGATTCCTCTCACCCTGAAATGTCTGTGGCTTACAGGTATACTGAGGATGTCTGCTCCTTTCTGACAAAAGCCAAAGCAACTGAGGGTGCTGGTTACGGTCTTCTGCTCCTGTCTCGTATGCCTGCTGTTCCTCACTGATGGATCTGGGCTCAGACTCATCTCATGTGCACACGGTTAGCCCTTTTAGGTATGAGACTGCTGTTTCATTTTCAATAGTCTTTCCATTTCAGTAGCAGGCTTGGCAACAGCCTTCACAACCACTTCCATTTGCAGCCTGTACCACTGCCTCGCTGCAGGTCTGCGATGGCTGCAGTCCAGCTCTAGACAAGCTCCAAACTGAACAGGAGCCTTCCAGCTTGCAAACTGCACTTGTGAGGAAGGGCTACAGAAATGCCTTTTTGGCCTTGAAAGGTAGAAGAAGTCTAGCAACAAGCAGGTATAAGGGATTCGCTCCCTGGGATATATTAGTCCCTCTACAGAGGTCAGTGCAAAGCAGCGTATCAGAGCCTCTTTGAGCCTTCGACCATTTCCATCCTTTCAGCTCAATAGAGTGAATGCACCAGGTGAGAGGCTGTAAACTGAACCTTGGAAGGAGATGTTTAGGGATACAGGGCCTTCAGACTAACCCCAGCAATGTGCTTAGCGCTAGAACCGTATTGTGTCATGTTCCCAGCCTTATTAAAAAGAGCTCACTCTTTCTCCAGTAGAAAGGATCAGAGGCTTGAAGAGATGAAGGATTGTTCTGGCTAGTCAAGGAATCAGTTTTAATTTGCAATGTTCAGCTTGGTTCAACAATAGCAAGAGGTTAACAATGTGGAACTGGCTCTCTCGTAGAAGAGGCATTTCACTCAGTCACCATGCACATGTCACTGTTGGTCCTCAGGCAGCCTTTTTCTCTGCCCTCCCTCTTCACAGCTGAAGGGAGCTTATACTCCTGCCCCTTGGCGATGTCTTTTTAAGGTAGTGTCAAAATGCACTGGATTTGAATCTGAAGTAATCAATGGAGTTTTGTCACTCTGCTCCTGCCTTATGGCCAAAATGTTTTCATTCCATTGGAAGATCTGGAGTCCTTTCTTGAGTCCCATTAGATTGTCCTTGATTGCAAGCCACTATCTTATCTTAGATGAGTTTTAAGATCTTACCTCTCAGACCCTATTACTAAAGAAGGACCTTGAATATTAAATCAACCAGCAAAACAAATCCTCCTTCCATACCACAACACACCTCTGATGTTTCAGAACAAAAGGTGATCCCAACATGTTTTGTTACCATCAGCTTATTCCACCTTCACTTTTCCTGCTAGAGATGTTGCACTGTTCTAATGTCACCTTTCCAGAGACTTCAGAAAGCATGAATTGAGCCTCAGGCCAGTAAACATTTTCCTGACAATCTAAGCCTCCCGCCTGCATCAAATAATAAAGCAGCTGTAGACTCAGTAGACCACTACTGTGTCATGAGGAATCATTCCTGCAGTTGGATGGGACTTCACTGTCAATTTGAGGTTAGTCACTGTCAGTTTGGCCCATCTGGTAAGCTTAGCTCTTGCAAGAGATGAATCGACTTAAGCAAAGTAGAGAAGAACATGATTTCACTTGGTTTAACAGTCTGGTTTGACCCTGTCTCACTGAGATGCCTAAATTGGGAACCCAGAGGTCTTCAGGTCCCTGCATAATGACAGAGAGGGAAAAATGCTTCAGAAGGCCGTTCTCCAGAACCAGTATCACTCTTCAAGTGGTACTCCTGAAGGGTGGAGTGCCTTCTCTGTGGCTGCCTCCAGAGCCAACAGAGGAAGGCCAGGCTCCACCAGTAACGCTAACACAGGAGCTGGATTGAGGTGCCTCAGTGGTCCCAAGTGGTTTGAATTAGTGACAGAATGTGGCATTGCAACACCGTGTTCTGCTGCCCCACTGTGCCATGAAAGCAGGTATCCACAGTACTCCAGCTTCAGTCTACTACCTCCTGGCTGGCCACCTCACTACATTTTACAGGGAAAGTTTCAAAGGAAAACTGGATGGGTTTTTAGCATACAGACATTGGATTAGGGGGAAAGTGTGACTTGCAGCTTGAACAAAGGGTTCAGAATTAAAGAATCGCAATCACAAAAGTGCTGGCCTCTGTTGACTCCTTCATTAAAGGGACAGACCAGGTCTCCTGACAAACAGACCTTTTTTGATTTTGCAGGGTGGCAGCTTTTCTGATTTTTGTGTCTTAGCCACAAACAGGCAGTCTGGAGCACAGAAATGCAAGCAGGAATAGACTCCTTTGGGTAGCAAAAGATGAGGATGCACCAGTCCCAAAGCATCTCACGTTGCCACATCACTGTGGTGCACAGGCTGTGTCCTTTAGACCATGTCCAAGTCCACCATACACAATTGAACCACTTACTACCCTCACCATGTTGTTCTTGACTGGGAAGAACTTGATACCAAGCTAATTAAAAGGGGAAAAGCAAAGAGCAGCCATAGGGAAGAGTTGGCTTTTCTCCTTGCTTGGAAATGTGAAATTTTTCTTTTGCTCACATTCAGAAGTAGGAGAAAAGGGACGCAGCACAACCCACGACTCCAGAATGACTCAGAAGGTCATTTGCCCAGCAGACCACCTGGCCTCTAGCAGCTCCAGAAGAGAGAAGGACATGGATATTTTCTTTTTCTGTCCTCATTGGACAATTATTCCAACAGCTGTCCTAGACGTGGCAGATTTAATAATGGCAAATGAAGGACATTTATCTCTGAAATAACTGTTTTGATAAAAAATGGTAAAATCAATGAATTCATTACTACACACTGACAGTAATACTTGGGGGTGGAAGGGAACAAGCTTGCGCTGTTATAAATGATTGCAGTCTGGTGGCATTTCAGTGTTCAAGGAGGGGGGGTGTGTGTAATGGAAACATTTGTGGCCTTTATCTGGAATTGCAGTGGTCAGATATGCAGAGCACATTTTCTGCAAACGTCGTGACAAAAGGCTCTGAACCAGGCTCTAATTTCTGATCTACCCTCATCAGCAGAGCTTGTGGGAAATTATAGCCAGGAAAGCAGTCACTCAACACTTCTAATCTGCTGAGACAGTGAAGGAGGCATGGATAGAAATCGCATATCCACACCTCCATCCTCACCAGCACTAAACCCTGAATACACAAACCTCCAACACGCACGAAAGTTAAGTCAGCACAACCCAAATTTTAATAAAATGAGTGATATTTCTGGTTCTGGTAAGGTTATCCACAGCACCAAATGTGTAAGTTTATTCCTGCAGAATATAACTTTCAGGATCCTTTTCAGCATTTCATTTCTTATCAGTTCCAGTTTCAAAAATTTTCTCTGCCCTGTTGAAGAAACGCAAATGAGGAAATGTAGAAATTGTTGGCTTCATTGCAGAATTTCTTTAATTGTTATTGGAAAATTCCTGCAAAATACTTGCACTTCTAGTTTTGCAGCTGCTGTCCGTAATTTTTTATTTCCTTTATCCCCTCTTCTCTTTTTTTCCTTCCTGAATTTGCCACTCAGAAGAGAAGGAGTAGAAGCAATTATATTAACTCAATGTTCCATTTACTTTTCTGCATGTGGTGAGGAAAGTAAGGATATAATTCTTTGTTAAAACAATCCAATTTTAAGAAAGATATTTTTTCTTTTTTTCGACAGAACAGAAAAACCAACCAGCTCTGTTGCTCATTTGTGATCCTCCGATCACCCAAGTTTAGGCAGAAGCTGACGACTTTCATGTCTCATAGAAGGGAAAAGATTTACCCCAATTTAATTTACCATTATGTTAGGTCAGAAATGCGTGCTGGAAATGCCACGTATTGTGATCTACCACCTTGAGGCCTTCCAGCTCTCAGACTGTACAGAAATAACTCAAGACATTCAGCACTATAGGTTCACAGAATGGTCTTTGTAAACAAGCACCAATGAGATTTATGGATGTACCTTCCAATTCCTTTTTCCTTCCAAAAAGCAGAGGTGGATTTTGTGACATGAAACTGAAAAGCCGTTGTATGCATTAGCAAAAGTCATTTAGTCCTTGCTTATCACAGCTGTGATGCTGATCTCTAGCTTGGAAACTCCGCTCTTTTCACCTTGTTTTGCTTTTGATCCTAATATTTCTTGATGAGGATTTGTAATGACTGCCTCTCTAGGCTGCTCACAAGAAGCCAGGATGTGACATGAGAACTCTAAGCCTGCAGATCTGCACCGCTACGTTGCCATCAATGGACTGGGGCCACCTGACTCCAGCTGAGGATCTGGCCCATCACCCCTAAACAGAGAACCAGCAACGGACCGACTAGGCTGGTTGACTGGGCCAACACAGGGCTGTACGGAGGAACACGAGAGCTTAGATGTCACAGATCAGTCTGAATAAATCCAGGCTGTAGTCGCCATTCATTTGCCCTAGAAAGAACAGCCTCGTCAGAACATGGTGCACTGGCAAGAACAGCAAAGCATCCGACATGATGAATAATGTTTACATTGTGAATCCAGATGTCATTTTCCATCCTGTAGCTTTAGAAACAACGGCCTGCTACTTCTTATTAAATCAAGGGTAATCCCTTCACTTACAGGCCCAATGATAGCTGTCTCTGCTAATCTTCACTCAGGGAGCTATATTCATCAGCAGGAAAGGCTGCAACTGGAAGCCTGGTGATCTTCAGCAATGAAATTTCAAATATCAATTAGTAGTTTAAAAGTATAGGTCTGTCAGTGCAGTCCAGCTTTTACAAAGAAGTTTTCTAACAGTAGTGTGACCTCCCGTGTCCTCAAGCATACAGACCCCAACATTATTCATTTCTTTGAGAAGCCTTTTTTTTATTCACTGGCAGTAAAAAGCTCTGTGACTCTCTTCAGTGATGACTCTCCCAGTGTCATACAGTAGTCCAGCCAGTTTAAACCTCCTGTGGATGGATCTGACTTCAAAATTGTCCTGCTTTGGGCTGGAGGTTGGACTAGATGACTTCCAGAGTCAACCCAATTTTTCTATGTTTCTAGGAGGGGAGTGGTGATAATAGCTATGATTAAAATGCCGTGACCTTGAAAAACAATGGCAAGTTCTTTTTTAACACCTTTATGCACTTTGCTTTTCCTAGTTGGATTGAACCACTGACATCCTTGATTTGGCCCGGCAATTATGTCAATGTGCACCTGCCTTCCTTTGTCTTTCTGCCAAAGTGTAAAAAAGGGGAAGGAAATTTAGAACACAGAGATTAAATAAACAAGTGTGTGACCAATTTATTACGAGATATTTGCACACAGCAAGATCTGGTCACATCTATTTTCAGATTCTAGTCCTTCGCTTTGGGGCTTTTGGACTGTAGTTGTGTTCAGTCTTCTATTTATACAATGAATCTATAATGTAATTTCATGAGGTACTGAGATGCACTGAAAAACATATGAGCACTAAGTTGCTCTGCCTAATCCATATGAAACAGTGTTGGAAATCAGCCTGGTAAACATGGCAAGAGAATGAGCAAGGATTTCATCTGGGGCTCTGACACTAATCTAAAAAGGATTATCAAGGAGATAGCCTGAGATGCAGAGCACTTGAACAGAGAGGACAACGAATCCTATTTAAATGAATGCATTGGATTGCAGGTGGCTTGTAAGCGATTAGCACACGGACTTCATACTGACCAAGCCAGTAGGAGTTCATCCCTCACAGCCACTGCACTAGTTACGTTTACTGCTTCATCCACCAAATACAAATAGAGGTTAAGAGAAACAGATGATTTTCAAACATTAGCTTTTAATAGGGACAGCATGTCTGGCAAGATGAAAAGAATGAAAAGCCCTTGCTGTTCACAGTTGTAATCCACCCCCAGTTGTCTCACTGCCATTTCTTCACAAGCTCGACCACTTGGGGAACACACATCAACATGAATGGATACTGGGACATCCAATTCTCTGTGGCTGGTGCCCCAGCAAAAGGCAGTTCTTGCGCTGAAGTTCACTCTATGTGCTTAAGAAGGCAGCGTTTGTGACCACACTCCTCTGACTTCCCTGCTCTATTCTGCTTGTCTCGTTTGCTCTTTAAATTGTACGTTGTTCCTAATAACAGATCAGTGAGCAACTGTCCATTTGAGATGATGAAAAGCAAAGGTCAGGCCAGTAAAATATTTAATTGCAGATTTAAGTTAAAACATGAGAATTACACCTTTTGAAACAAAAGAAATAACTTGTTCCCTCCTTTCGTGGCAGAAATCTAAGAGCCTGCTGATTCTCTCAGTCTCATCTGCTTGTCTTCCTCTGGCAAATTGAAGGTTTTGTGTCTTCTGGCCTTTGTACTATAGGATTTACTTTTCAAATACCAAAAAAACTGTTTGTGATTTGTAAGATGTGCAGTCCTGTGTTTCTGTATCCTGCATGCCTGAAGACAAGCGTCTAGCCAAGATCAAGAATTTATGTGGTATTTCAATAACAACTGAACAAATCCATGCTAATTCCACAACAGAGCTGTCATCCATCCTCTTACTGCTCTCTTTGGGTTTTGGCTAAAACTAAATCATGCATGTACTGAAGTACCCTAAAAAATCTTCATAGGTTTCTGGGGCATCATGCAATGAGCGAACAATTTAAATACATCCTCTTTAAAGCCTGACAGCTCTCTACAGGCCATGGTGTCCCTAATAGCCCTGAGCATTACTGCAAGCACGTCTGCCTAGAGCACAACCACTTCATAGTGATGTGGTGATATCCTGAACCTAAGCATAGGAAGATGGAGAGCATAGAGGCACTCTCACCAGCCCATTCTGCTCACACTTTTTTCCTTTTTTTTTTTATTTCCATTGCTTCTGACTAAGGCTGATAAAGCTCATGAGATGGGAAATGTAATAACTATACCAACAGGTTTCCAACTTTCATAAGCCTGGTCAAATTCTTTTGCCAGTTTTGTTGGGTAGCTTTATTTCCACGCACAAACATTCCCATATAATCATTTTATCAGTATGTTTCAGTCTACGGGTGAATTAAAAATGTTAGTGGATGATACAGAACATTCCTTGTCTGAAGTGAAGCCGTCACAAACGAATCAAAAGCACCTTCTCCTTTTCTTGCACACTGTACAATGGGGCCGTATGTACACCACAATAATTTATCCATTATAAATTTGTTTTTGATTCAATAAGACTGGAATGAGTTCCAATAGGATAAATATCTCAAAAGCCAAGGTTCCTTCTTTCTGGAGTTCATTTGCTTGGATCACTTAGCTGTCCAAATATAAAAGTAATCATAGAATAATAACATACCCAAGGGATCTGAAAACCTCACTGGGTAGTTCATGGGATGCATTAAACCATTTACCATGCTTTTGATCCACTGGAAGATTAGTACAAATAGAGAAGACAGATCATAAAACCGAGGGCCAAGCCCACAAGTTGTGCATCATAACAAACCTAGCAACACCGTACTGATTTCTGCCAAGAGAGAATCTGGCTCTTTGTATTTCATAGAATCATAGAATAACCAGGTTGGAAGAGACCCACCGGATCGTCGAGTCCAACCATTCCCACCAATCCCTAAATCATGCCCCTAAGCACCTCACCCACCCTCACCTTAAACACCTCCAGGGAAGGTGACTCAACCACCTCCCTGGGCAGACTGTTCCAATGCCTAACCAGCCTTTCTGTGAAGAATTTTTTCCTGATGTTCAGCCTGAACCTCCCCTGGCGGAGCTTGTGCCATTCCATCTCCTCCTGTCCCCTGTCACTTGGGAGAAGAGCCCAGCTCCCTCCTCTCCACAACCTCCCTTCAGGTAGTTGTAGAGAGCAACGAGGTCTCCCCTCAGCCTCCTCTTCTCCAGGCTGAACACCCCCAGCTCTCTCAGTCGCTCCTCATCAGGCCTGTTCTCCAGTCCCTTCACCAGCTTCGTTGCTCTTCTCTGGACTCGCTCCAGAGCCTCAACATCCTTCTTGTGGTGAGGGGCCCAGAACTGAACACAGGATTCGAGGAGCGGCCTCACCAGTGCCGAGTACAGGGGGAGAATAACCTCCCTGGACCTGCTGGTCACGCCGTTTCTGATCCAAGCCAAGATGCCATTGGCCTTCTTGGCCACCTGGGCCACTGCTGGCTCATGTTCAGTCGCTGTCAACCAGCACTCCCAGGTCCTTCTCCTCCTGGCAGCTTTCCAGCCAGGCTTCTCCTAGTCTGTAGCTCTGCTTAGGGTTGTTGTGCCCCAAAATATTTAAAATAGATGTAAATATCTCAGAGCAATAAAAGTGAAATATGCTTTAGCAGTACTTTAAAAAGAGATTTCAGCAAACTTTATGTTTAAATTTCCTGGCTGATTAGCCCACAATGGTTTCTAATCACTTGGAAGAATTTTCAAAAATCCAACTGGAATATATTCTGGACACAGAAGCTGAGAAAGTTGTCTGCAGTTCATGGGAACTGACTTTTATTTTTTAAGGGGGAAAGAAATCCTTCATCTCGATTGCAAATAGCTATTGCATCCAATACTGAGGGTCTGAAACCAGCAAAGCCTATTGTTTGAGTGAAAGCTCAACACTTCATTTTCCACTCATCTTGCAAAAGATGTGCAGTCCTTTGGAAAATGATAGAGTAACATTATTACAAAAATTCAGTGATAGATAAATGGGATCTTTTGTGTTTATGTTCTTGAGCAAACTCTTGTGATTAGGTGTTTTTTGTGTTTTTGTGTGTGTTAAAAGATGAGATATGGATGCATCTTATCAGCCGTCGCACAAGACTAGACAGAACTACTTAAACTCAGATTGGCATTGAGTATAACCACAACATTTGTTTTTTCCATGCTGTTCCTCTGACTTTCTCTGCCGCTGAAGATGCTCAGTAGCTCTGAAGACCCAACTATTCATGAGGCACGTCAGATTTTCAGTAGCGGAGAGATAATGCAGACACTGCTGGAAAAGCTGGCTGCACCCCTGACTGCCCATCTGTAAAATGTAACTAATTTCATTCACTGGGGAGAGCTGGGAGGATTAATTGGATTTAGTGGCCACAACGTGCATTACATTGGTTGGGTGGAAGGAGACTGATAAGAGTTGAGGTGCAAATTTCTCAGAGGTGCAAGGAAAAAACTGACCAAGGAGGAGGGCAATTATTTAAAGAGTCAGTGAAGCAAGAAAAAGACAATTAGCATTGGTATCACCCTAATTCACAACAATTTACAACAATGAGGCTGAGCCATTCTTCCCATCAAGACCAGAATGCATAATTCCTTGACCTTATTACAAAACATAATTAAGAAAACATGAGTGAAAAGGCTGCTTGTCCACATGGGCAAACAGAAAACTGAAGGACACATGAAGGTAGTGAAGGACAACGTTTCTTGGATCTAAAAGAAAATAACAGTAGGTCTATCAAATCGAGATGGTACTCAATGTAGCTTTCACAATTAGGTGACAAAATTTGAATCCTACAGCCTTCACCCTACTTTCTGCCCATCAGGAGTCCTTCATCGGGAACTTGTTTGCGGAGATTCCCCTATGTTGGCATCCAAATGAGTAAAGAAACACACAGCTGGCTCATTCCCCTGCATTGCACAAGATTAGTTTTCTTTTTGCCTCTATTCCTGCAAGTTATCGTAGATGTTAGCCTCAAATATCTCCTGCAATGCAACGTGGAACAGACATTAGAGAAGCAGATAAAATAACAAGAGTAGCAGTATCAATACCTTCTGAGTAGACTGGAGGCTGGAGTACAGCTGCCACTTTCTTGATCTTTCATTAGCACATAATGATATTAATCATTAAATATTAAGAGAGTTAAAGGAAAGGGTAAGGAACAGACCACTAATGAGATCGTAACTGTTTGATACCATGGACTTTCTGTTTGCTTGTGTGCCCCGTTTCTTTTATGTGGGGTGTCTGTTTTACACAGGAGGATGTTTTTTTAAGGAATATGTGGAGATCGGGACTCAGGCCAGGTCAGTTTGCAATAAGAAAAGCACACCTACCTGACCCTACCACCTTTAAAAGCCTCCTTTATGATTTTGTGTTTAGATTGTTCGTTGTGTCCAGGAAGCAGCAGACAGACAAGTGGTACACTGCATGTTTAATTCCTTAACTCTGTTAAAAAGAATATTTTTTATTTCATCTGTGAAACATTCCATTCTCCAACAGAAACACGTGCAGAAGATTCCCTGTTATGCTGAGGAAGAAAATATTAATCAGCATTAAAGGGCAAGAGATCTTTGATAACACCAGCTTTGCACAATGCTTTTCATATATGCATCTCAAAGTCCTTTATAGATCATATAAGAATCATTTAAGGAGTTGTACAAAAACGGAAAGTTGAAGCTGGAGGCCAATGGCAGAGCTGGGAATAAAAACCCAGATCTCCTAAGCCTAAAGGTGCATCCACTCAGTTGAGAGATCTCTTTCCTGCCCTTCACACTAGTACATCAAAGCAACACCTCATTTTGACACGCCGGTGTGTGAGCTAAGGCTGGTGAGGAAATTTTTAGTCAGGTGTCATTGTTTGCTGCATAACTTCAAAGTTTTCACTGATCTGTGCAGGTCCACATTGCTGAGTGGGATAGGGTAGATTTCAGCTATTTTACTCCATATAATTTTTCAATCAGACAGCCAGGAACTCTGAATCTTTCTCTGACAACATCATTTGGGAGACCCCTCATATATTGTTTTGCTTCTTCCATATTGACAAGGAAAACAGTCTTGCCTATCCCGCACCAAAATACACAATTACCTGCATATATTTGCCACCTTTCAATTACCTGAGGGAAAGAGTCAGGCTTATTCATTGTAAAGCTGTGCTAAATGTTAAAAAAGATTGAATAAATTTAAAATCTTCCTATCCACTTGATCAGCAGCATCCTTAGGACTGAACCCCAGTTCTCCATCACATCCTACAAACAATGCTTATCAGGTTCTTTAGAATCTTTCAATGCAAATACATTTTTCCACATTCATCCCAAAGGCCATTTGGAGAGACCCTAACCAGGCATATCTTAAAAATGTGGGAATGGTCACTCCACGCCAACATTAATATGGTAGAAATCAGTCTAACTTTACTGATTGTGATGCAGCTCCAAAATATATACGGGCTGAATATCAATCTCCTTGCTTTTCACAGTTGTTTGCAAAACATCTAGAGCATTGCACACATAATTTATAAAATTATTGATTTTTATTATTCATCTTTATGCCTGCTTTGTTCTCTGTCTGCTGTCTGATCACTGTCAGATGTACTAGATTGTACTCATGGATTGGACCGAAGTTGATGGGATTAATTGATTTGATTACATAGAGTGAAATCAGTGGATTTCACATCAAATAGAATCAATAATCTGAATTACATTAGACAGATGAGCAAACATTGGACAGGATCATTGCTTTGGTTTTCATGGGCTGTTACAGCGGTTGAGATCAGCGGATTGAATTCATCTGTGTGAGACATGGGGACTGGTTTCATTTGAATCGCACTGGTGGACTCAATAACTCCAATTCCTTTTTAACTTGAGTTTTTACTGATCTTTATTATAATAATTATACCTAGCAGCAATCGCCCTCTCTGGTACACACAGAAAAGTTCATTATATGACACAGAGATGAAGTGGCTCATTTTCCCCCTGTTCTAATTTGGTAAATGGTGATTACAGAGGTAGGAGCTTAGCGAAACTCAATGAGCCTTGATACGTTAGTTAGATTTTTAGCAAGTCATCTTTACTGAGACCTAACTGCATGTAGCCAAGTAAGATGACAAGTCCAAAACTCTTGCCTGCTGGTAGTGTTGTTACTCTCTTGATTATCCTCCAGCATCTGGAACACTTCTGTGTTAGACGGGCAGGAAAAAGGGCTATGGCATCACACCTGACTGTTTCTTGTCCTTAATCAGAAATGTTGAACTGCTCTCTAATCCCCAAGAGGAAAATGAATTCATTAGATTTCATCTTTTTTTCACTCCCAAATGCTAAGTGTCACTTTTTTTTTTTCTCTCTCCTCCTGGGGGAAATGTGTGAGGAACTAATGTTTAGAAAAAAATATTATCTTTTGGCAATTCCCACATTATGCTGAATTCCGTCTTCTGCATGAAACTGCAGTCAAATGTCATAGTAGCAGAGGGATAGGATGTTAGCAGCATTTCCTTTGACTTTAGTGATCAAAATCAGAAGATTAGTTGCCTCTTTCCCAGCTTAGTGACAAAAATACATGAGACTGGTCTGTGAAAGTAGAAGGCAGAGAGTGTTGACAACAAGAAGAAAGTTCCATGGGTCATGACCAAAGCTGTCATCAGAAAACAAAAGTTCATTCATGTTTTCACATATGTAACACTACTAGATTAGGATGCACAAGATAGGATTTTGACAGGAAACCAAGGAGTGTTGAAAGAAAGGACTACAGCCAGAGACTGGCTTCACCTGTGAAAGCCCTGCAAGGTCAGCTCTAATCTTCTGAATTTATCACACATTCTGTCCAGCAAGCATTTCTTGTTAAACTGATTTAGTTTGTACTGAAAAATCTACATTATTGCTAGAAGAAGGCAGCCCAGGCTCTTGCTCCTTGCTCTCATCTTCTGCTCTTTAGATTTTCTTTCTGCCTAGGAAATGAGGCCAGAGACTGAATCCACCACTGGCATCCCTGAAGATAAATAGATTTCCACCAGGTATGGTGCTACTGGAACCATCACTGACAAAGAGTATGTATGAAGGAGGGACAAGGCTGTCCTTCAGGACACCTGCCTTTCTCTTCTTACCCTACCTGACTACATGAGCAAGTTGTTTAATTCTGTGTTCTCATTGCTCAGTAACACGTACACCAAAGGACACTGTGGCAAAGAACAGAAGATAAAAGCAAAATAGCATTATTTGTAAATGCAGACAATGCCAGTGTCTGCCCTTGCATCTTTCCCTTACTTAAACTGTGAACTTTTTATTTACAGCTGTAATTTACAGCTGTAACTTGTTTATTTACAGAATATTGCCTTAAATTTAACTTGGGGAGACTGACGTTTTTATGATGAAAAGTGGTTGTCCATGGTACTTATGCACAACTGGACAAGGACATGTCCTGGTCTTTGTCTGGAAAGGCAAACTGGATTGAGCTGTTAACACACAGGGGAATATGTCGGGTTCAGAACATGGGATACAGAGCAGTATTCCACAATTTAGCTATTTATACGATGCTTCCCCAACTTTATTGAATGCTAAGGGGATTGCCTGTGTTTAAAAACACCCTAATGCAGAAAGTCAGATTCATATGTTAAGCACAAAGAATAGAAAAGCTGCAGCATTCAGTTCAATAATATCTCAGTAAGTCCAGCCTGCAACTCACCAATGTTGCTAGCTAGATATTGAGACCTAGTCTCTCTCATCCCCTTCCTCCCTCTCTTTATTGCTCTCCCCTTCTCCCTGTCTCCCTGGGAAGGCTGAATCTCATCTGTCTGCAGTTAGTGGAAACCAAAGCAGTTAGACTTGCTGCCGGAACAGAAAAAATATGTGATATGAACTGTTCATTGAGCTGTGAGATGAACAAGCTGGATGTTGAAAAGGAAATCCAAGCTAAGAGTATGTTTTTGGTGTTAATAAAGCTTTTTCCTTTTGTTGTGTATTACCAAAATCTGATTCTAGAATGGCTGTCACCCATTTTCTTCCGGAATTAGAAAACAGGACAAATTTAAGTTATCTTGGACTCATTTATCCTTGCTAAATGATAACTCTCATTGCTGCATTACGAGCTATTTTTCTCCTCCATCTTTTGCTATAAATTCTATCATGTCTTCAGCTGTCACTGCCTTTTGCAACAAAGTCTTCTACAACGGTTTTGAGACTCTCTCACCACTATCCCTCTTTAAACATGAAGCAATAAGCAGGAAAGCAAGAAGTGAATTGACTAGGAACAGACACAAGAATGCTTTCTAGTCAGGGGAAGATGCAGAAATATCTCTTCTGACACATGAAGATGCTTTGCTCTTATACGTGATGATGGTGTCTTTGGGACCCAGACATGTTGCTAGTGATGGAAAAGCCTTCATACAAGAGCAACCTTGAAGACAAGTGAGAAAGGCACGAGGAGCTGGGTGTACACTGTGAGATTGTAACAGAGAAAAACGCACATGGGTGAGGTTTTCCCTCAAAGCCATGGTTTTCTTCAGAATGTGATGCCTTAGAGAAAACACCTTCTCCTCTTTATTTCCAGCCCTGAGGTATTACTGTAAAACTCATATTGTTTCCACCTTTTTTGAGAATTAGCATAGGTAACAAAGGCTGGGGGGTGAGCTGCTCTTGCCAGATGTTTTTGATCTTGCTCTATGTGAGCAGATGTTGCATGCAGGCTGCTCTGTGCTATTCTTGGCAGGAGCTATCTCAAATAAAACTTTGCACTGCACTTTTAGATGGAGAAGAGTTCTGGTTGTGTTTTTTTTCAGGAGCATTATGTGTGGCAATTGCATAGCCTGAAATGATTTAGAGATCATCTATGTTACAGTAAGACCATTTGGCGTTTACTTTCATGAGCCACAATGGAGACCTCATGCTGTAGTGAGGTTCATCTTGAATTTGTGTTTCGCTGTCACAAAGCCATCATCATCTGTTTTTGCTTCCGAGTTTTATCTTTTGCTCAAGAGAGAAGTGCCATATATTATTCACATCACGTTAGTGTTCATAACATGTGAGGTGCTGGACAAATGCATTATAAGAAAACAGTCCCTGCTGTGAAGAGTTTACAATCTAGGCAGAAAAAGCAGATGAAATTTAGAGGAGAAGAGATGTAACATAAAACCAAAATGAGATAAGAAAACATTCAAGATGTCATGATTAACAGATGTGTTGTTAATTCTTTTTTTAATAGTTCATTTTATTGGCAGAGAAGGTTGAAAAATTTTCAAAACTGTCCCTCCTTCTGCTAAAAAAGATTTACTGTGAAAACACAAAACCAGTTTTTGCTCTATCATTTTAATTAATTTTTATTTTCAGAAACGTTTTTCATCATTTAAAAACTCAGCAGCGGAAGTGCTTAATTGAACTCAATTTTCAAAGGTCCCATGTTGGATTTGTCTTTACAAGTCAAGACAAAATCACCCAGCATTATACTCCCCATTGATAACTCCTTTCTCTTACAATAATTCCACATTTTGTGCAGCACTGACACCAGGTACCGTGTCATGTGCTCGCATCCTTCACCCTATATGTTATAGTTGCCTTGTTTTCATCTGCTGGTCATCTCCAGACACACCTGCTGGGTATCTCTGTGCTTTATTTTGACTGTTTTCAATCCTCATGGTGGATAATCACTACGACACTTAGAGAATCTTTCTCTTTGATCCTGCTGGCTACTGAACACACCTTTTGCCTGTGAAGACCTTCTCACACATAGCTACTGGGCTTCTTCCAGGCTTGCTTTTGCCAACCACAAAACTGCTTCCCATCTCCCAGGAAAGCAAAAAAATCCTTCTTCCTGCAGAAATACCATTTTCTACAGTGTAGGTCCACCCCCTGCCATACCATCCAGCCTATCCTGGGCTGCCCTAGGCAAAGAGGAGTTGGAGAGGAGTAGCAGGAAGAGACACAGGGATTTACACTCAGCAAAACCCTCCTTTGTCACAGCTCTCCTCCCTACTCCCATCGAGAAAGCCAGGGATTCTTCTCTAGTTGTGTGACTCCTCCTGTCCCCTCAACTCTCCTTGCACAGGTTTTGTTAAAAACTTTTCAACATTTGTTATTTCTGCTCTTTTCAGGGAGTCCTCTTGCTCTTTATCTTCCTCTAAATCATGCTCAGAAGGTAGACATCAACATCTACGCTGTGAGTTGCTACGCTGATCACCCATTATCCTCTCAAACAGAGATAGAGTTTGGTTTCCATCAGCCATTTCTCAAAATTCCTTCTGACTTACCTGTAAAAACCACAGATCTGGTGGCTCAGATGCTCAGGGGATGCATAGTTACTTACACCAGCAGGACATACAACTACCAAGTCTGAAAATTAACGTCTTCTCCCACCCTTGTGTTCATTCGTAGTGGTGCAAACTGTTCCAGAGCACACAGGAGTTCTAAGCCATGGTGCTTAATATGAGCACTTGCATTTCACTGATTAAGTCTCCCATTTAATTCCCCTCCAGGTTCCATCTCCATCACAGTTCAAGCCTGTCCCAACCAAACGGTGATCTGTCGCTGCCTACTCATCACCAGAGCAGAGCTGAGTCCTTCAGTTGCACTTCTTATATAAGCAAGCTTATTTTCGTGTCTTTCCACTCTGCTCACCAGTCCTGAGGGATCTGGTGGCTCCTTTGCTGGCTGCGCTCTACTCCATACCTCTGTCATCTGCAGAAATATGTCTATCTGATACTGCCTCTTGGAGGATCTCTTACATCATGAAGACTACAAGCATGTATCTTTTAACATAAGAATGCACATCTATCATCAAAAGTTCAGAGCAAGCTGGTAGCTTTGTAGGTAGCAAATTGTCCATTTAACTATGGAATTTTAGCTGGCTTTTCCTAGCAGGTCGTTTCTTTTATGGCAGCTGATCTTCAGTGAGTCCTTGAGTCATACAATTGCCTTAGTGAAACAGAGAACATTATTTTCCTCACTGCCTTTCTGTTCAGTAGCAACGTCCTTGAGGTGTCCTGTAAAATCCTGAAACGCAGTAGCGTGTTTGCATCTAGACAGGAGATGGCAAGTCCAAGTGCTCAGCCACTTTGATGTGATTTTTAGGAGCAGGGATTATATTGCCAGCACAAACATGCTCTTTTTAGGCTATTCATATTTCATTAAAACCAAATAGACTGCATTGCTGTAAGAAGCAGGGTAGAATCACTGTTTTGTGTCATGTTGCAGAGCTGAGTACAGACAGAGAAGGGTGAGCTGGGCAGGCACTGGTTGTTCCTTTTCATGGGAAACTGCCTTTAGAGGAAAATAAAAGTATTTAGAAGCAGTTGAGGTCCTCTGGTGTCATTTCTTTTGGTTCCTTTTCAATGAAATGTCACAGCCAAAATGTTTTCACTTGGTCAGAATGTTTTATTTTGAACAAGAAAGGATAACTTCTTCTGAGTTTAATGCTAATCTTAATTCTTTTTATGGGGAAACTGTACCATCTATAAGGGCAATGGAGCTTGACGTATGCTAAATGCTGCAGGGAACATTCCTAGCAAGAGGAGCGGTGTGAGTGGAATTAGCTGCAACTGAAGCAGTTCCTAAGAGTGAGAATGAGCCTGAAGAAAGCCTATTTCCAACCTATTTCAAGCTTTCTCAGTGTGTTCACATCAAGGAAAAGGTGCAGTTCCGTCTGCCCTGGCATCTTTAGTCCTACCACCAGTCAGCTCCACATCCCTGTGTTACCCTTATTGCTCTCATTGGGAGTTTTCTCTAGTTGCATTTCTTAGCTGATGCCATGCTATTTTAGTTTGGCAACAGATATTCACCTTAGTAAAACTAGACTCTGGTTAAATGACTGCTTTGTCATCTCCAAAGGAGTCCAGTAGAGCAATTTTTTGTTCTCAGATACTTGGGTGTCACAGTAGGTTGTTGTTCAGGTGCTGGTTTCCTATTTGTTATCAAGAGCTTAATTTTCTGCTTCAGCTGAGGTATATTTGCAGGTCATTGTGGCTGGACTCTCTTTGCTTTGTTTTCTACCAGATTTCTAGATTTGCTTCCCTTGCCTCTCCTCCAGATTATTGCATTCTTGTTCATATGAAACAGCATTCATCATCTCAGTTGTTTTTCTCTCTCTGCTTTTCAGCACCTCCACTGTCATCTCTGGTTTTGGTTCTCAAACTTAATTCTCTGAGCTCTTTTCACAAGTTATAGTTGATTATTGTTGCCACTTTTAGTGTAACATTTACTTTCAGATGTAAACTCAGGTTTCACATTCAGGAATTATTTCTATTGGAAAAATGAAAAAGCTCTTGAAATGTAAAACCTGCTGACATAAATCACATAATAATAATAATACAAAGAGTTGAAGATGTTCTGTTTCATTTATATACTTAAAAATACACTTAAAACAAACAGGAGATGTTCCAGGGAACTATCAGCAGGTAGCAACTCTACCAGCAGCAAGCTCAGTGGGAGCAAGAGGAAACTGCTCTGCTGCTTTAAGACTGAGGTAGCTATTTTTTTCTAGCACATAAATCTATAGATTATAACTATGGCTTGACAACCTGCCACCAATTAAATTATAAATGACGTGACAAGAAAGAAACCCTTTAATATCACTGGATAACTTTTTGGGACACTTTTAGTACATTTCAGCTATGCTCCATTTTCTGAAGCAGAGTGACATCTCCCAGTGTTTATATTTAAAATAGTCTGAACCAGTGAAGAATCTGACACATCTCCCTTCCCAGAGAAACTAGGGTGATTGCAGAAGGAATCTGCTAACAGCCTGGGTTTGTTCGTCAGTTCCTTACAAGCTTTCCCTGTTCAGTAACCCTGCCGGGACTGGCCACAATCCCTCCACGAGCTGCAGCTGATTTAACAGGCAGGGAACCTTCTGCAGGTGGGAGGGAAGTTCTGTCCATCATCATCCATCTCATGCTGGTGGAGAAATAGCCCCATGCCTAAAAAATAGGTGATCGACTAAGGGGCTTGCAGTTCCAATACATTAACCACTACCCATGGTGGAGTCCACAACAAATAAAGCCCGAGGTTCAAATAACATAGGTGAAGCCCAGAAAGGTTTACATTAATTAGGTTCACCAATGAGGTCCATTATCTTTGGCAGAGATAGTCCACGCTCCCTTCAGTTCTGAAAAATCGCAGTATTCATCTCCCTGACACTCTTTCCAATGAGTTTCTTGCAATGCCACACATTGCCCAGGTTTGCTTTCTAGCTCTGTGCTCCAGGTTGTAGAATCACAGAATCACTAGGTTGGAAAAGACCTCTTAGATCATTGAGTCCAACCATTCCTATCTGCCACTAAACCGTGTCCCTGAGGTCACACCCCTGAGGTCATCCAGAGCTTCCCTGCTGTCCCTGCATGTAAGGAAACAACATGAATTTGCATGCCAGTGCCTCACCAGAACCCATGTCCCATCTCTGGGTACTTGCAGAGCCACGTGTCACCTTGCAGATGGTTAGCTGATAAAGCAGATTCATTGTCTCCCTTTTTCCACCTGAAAATGCCATAAATCATAGACAATTTTTTCACTGATAACTTAATGCTGCAGATGTGAAGTGTTTGGGGACGAACAGGATTTGGTGTTTGCTAATGACAGTTTAATGTCTTCATCTTCTGCATTAAACTCTGGTTAATTAATATTCATTCAATTAGAAAACACAAAAATAAATTATACAAAATTAAGCTTTACACAGGAAGAAAGTGACCTCATTTCTACTCTTTTCAGGTGCTAATTAGATTAGCCTCTTTCCTATAAAGGGGGAGGCACCAAGCCCCCTTCAGCTTTAAAGGAGAGCCTTGTGGTTGGCTGCAGACATGCTCACCTGGGAGTGCCTGGTTCCAGTCTGCCCTGAGCTGGTGGAGACTGAAAAATACACCTAGGTAAAGTACAATGATGCTCTTTGCTAGTCTAGAAAGCTTAGTGGTCAGTGGAAAAGCTCTTTCTGATGGAATATTATGTTTTTATGGAGCTGGGTGTTACTGGGAGAGGGTATGTGCCCAGCTGGTGGCAAACTGGGAGGAGTTGTAGGAAGTCTCAGTTCTAGTTTGGTTCTGCCTGCTGGCTTTGGTTGAGAGATTCTTCCTCTGTTTGTTGCCTTTTCCTTTTAATTTTTTTTCCCCTGCTCTGAAAGGATTGTCTAAACTTAGAGCCCTTTAGGAATGTGCTTTTTCAGAGTTGAGTGAGTGGCTTTGGCTTAGAGAGATGTAGTCCTCTGGGATGAAGAGGTGGTCTGACAAGCAAGGCTAAAGGCAAGATAAAGCAAGTCAGCCTGAGCTGTTTTTATACAGCCAGACTGCAGGGGTCCTAAATAATCACTCTTATCAGTTTATCTAATGTAACTTTGAAGTTGTCCTTGCTTTGAGTCAGGGGTTGTGCCAAATGACCTGTAGAGGTCCTTCCAACTTCAATTACTCTGTAATATTTTGTTCCTTCCACTTAACTAGATCCCAAAGCCATACTTGTCTTCTGTTGCAAAAAAAAAATCACTGTAAAAGGCAGTGAGAGACAGCAGAAAACTCCAACTACTTAAAGACCTACTGTGGATTGTTGCACACTGTGCTGGGGATGGGGTGTAAAGGTTTTATGTTGTTACCTATTTTACAGCACGTCATTCATCACCCTCCTCTTAATCTGGTACTTCCCAGTAGCTCTGAATAACAATTCACTTTCAAAATGGGGGTAGGAGATAGTGTGGTGTGGTTGTCTGTGTGACTAAAATTCAGAGGTTATATCTCGTCTTTAGAGATTGTCAAAAGGAGAAAAGATCATCGGATAAGGATGGTTCAATCACGAAGTGTTCAGGGAATCGGGTTTGTGTGTTCTGTTAAGAAGAGTCAAAAGTAGTACAGCCTATCAGTGGCACTGCTGTAAGATTGCTAATGATGATAATTGTTTCCTGCAAAGGAGGGATGGTATAATAAAGTGATAAATACTTGAGAATTATTTTAAAAGTCACAACACTACTGACATGGAGATTCAGGACACAATTGTGTTTCATTATATCATCTCATCCTGGAGGGAAATGAGATTATTCTTAGTGTGAAATCTCTTATTTTATACAGGTAGTCGTAAAGACATAATGATTTGCAAAGGATATGCAAATGGACTAGAGTGTTACAGCCACAGGCACCTTGGCAGAAAGGAGGATATTTCATGGAAGAGAGGTCAATGATGCTAGGAAGGAGAGCTTTTCCTTTTTCTATTCTAGTCCTGCTGTGGCCTTTTACAATAGAACTTGATAGTTCCACCATTGCCCTACTGTGAATTGCTGTGAAGACTGACATCCCACTACCTTTTTTCTCTTTTACTGCTTCTGCATATTTCTCTTGTTCTCTCTACTGCACCCCCTCATAAGCTAAAATGTCTTAATCTTCAGAACCTGTGCTTGGTTTCAAGCCAGATTCCTGCTTTCCTTGGCTCATTCCAGCTACCACAACAGTTGGCACCAACTGTTAATGCTGTGCTTGAGGCCCTCATGCAGGATGTTTCTTACGGGAGATGTTGTGGTGCTTATTTGTCTGGTGTAGGCAACGCTGAGAAGCGTGAGCTGCTGCGGTGATTCACTGGAGTGCTTTGTATTCCTCCAGGTCACTCAGATTGTCTTAATTTACTGTGTCCTGCTAAGCTGCAAGGGGAGCAGGGAGGCCCCCAAGCATCAGGTTTATAGAGTTGTTTGGGTTGTAGGATATTCCCCTGGTCACAATACCACTGAGCAGCAGATCACTTCTGCACATCCTTAACTCATAATGCATGCTTCAGGTCTGTTGAAGCCAATGAGATCTGATTCTGTATGCTCAAGTGATTTGCTAAAGTGATGTGCTTGTCTTGAATCTGGATGTTACTTTTTTCTCTGGACCTGGCATTGTTTGTAATTAGTAATTCTCTTGGCTTTGTGACGAGGTCGAGGTATCTGGGAGACAGGCAAGGCTGTAACAACTGTCTTCATTAAAGGGTTAAAAAAATTGAGCAGAGTCCTCAGGTTGTTGGATTATCCTTGATTTAAATCATGTGGGCAAAGGGCAGGACATTCCTGATCGATTGTTTTCTGCTGTAACAAAGAAAATATGATTGTCCATACATATCCCCACAAAACCTCCCTCTAGAAGCCTTTGGAAGATCAGAGACCTTACTGTGCATGCTCTATTTTCCTGGAAAACCTTTCATTGCTGCTGGAAGATAGCTAAAAACACACTGTGCTTCTTAACATCACAGCTGTGCAGGTTACATTTCTCCCTAACATTGCAGGTTTTCCTACCGTATCGTGCGAGACACTATCTTTTTTTACTTCTGTGGTAATTCAGAAAACTGGCAGTTGTGGGTCTGTTGCAAGGAGACCAGCATCATATTCCCCAACCCAACCCACTGCTGAGTCAAGAAGTGTTTACACTTGACAAGATTAATCTCACCAGCTATTTGAAGACTTTACTGAAGTCTTTCATTTCATTGCTCACTTGGGCTGCTCAAGAAGATTAGAGTGATTGCTGATGGCTTTGCAGAATGCTGCAGTGGACACTGAGTAAATATTTCAGAAAGCACAGCTGCAATGCACTCCAAATCCAGCCCTTGCAATGACAAGTCTTACCTAACCAGCTCAGTCGGAAGGGGAAACACCAAAGCTTTGAGCATCAATCCTCTGCTTATCCTTTTAAGGACTAGAATAATGTTCAGATAGCTCACAGCAACGTGCCTCGAGTTGCTGGTGTTTTCTCTATTGTGCTTCTGGGCAAATATTTGATCAGAAGATGGCCATGTACTTGGTCTCATCCAACCCCAAATAATCTGTAATTCTATGAACACCTCCAAGGAGGAGGCAGCTACAATTTCTCTGGACAACAATTTCTGCTCAAAAAGCCATGCTATTTGGGGTAGACTAGAAGGGATCAATATCCCACTTCAGTTTGGGGTATTTTAGGAATCTGGGTAGTGAGCATGAAGAATACCTGACAGTAACTCATGGCCCAGTTGTTACCCTAAAATAAACCCTTCAAATCTTAATTTAGTATGGACTATCTTAACAACAAAGTTAGCAGAGGCTTTGCTGATGGCACTAAAGCTCTGGGCAGAAATTCGGGGCAGGCAGTCCTCAAGCACAGTGGGTAGTTCTAGTCTTTGGGGAAATTAATATAGTATTGTCTGTTAGCACAGGAGAAATCCCATCCCTCTGTTTCTTCCATGCCTTCTGAATGGGATTCAAATACAGCAGATACCTTATTTTAAACATTCTGGAGGAAATCCAGCTATTTTGCAAACTAATAGCTTCAACAGAACTAGCTGGCATCTATGATGGTATCTAAATAGATCAAAGATTTTTCCAAAAGTAAATAAATAGGGTTTTTTTTTATATGAACCTTGGACTGTACCAAAACTTAATCTTTCTCACACTTCTGGAGCCTCGTATAATTTCCATACGTTTAAAAGGGCTCTATCACCTTTCAGTTAAGCTGTCCCTTCACCTCTTTCCATCTCACAGCTGAAAAGGTGGCTTTTATAGTCTAACTCTGAGGCCTAAATAAGGAGCACTGCCTTGTAAAATGACCCGACTCCTGGTGTTCTACATCCCCACATTGGCTCCGCTTATTTTTTTTTCCACATCTATCACTTCCTCAAGCACAAGCACACTAATGATACTGATAATGGCAAAAATTTTCTGCTCATTTTTTATTTATCTCTGTTTCCTTGGCTTCCGTCCAGTCTGAGAAGTCCCACTAAAAAAAAAAAAATAAAATAAAAGCTGTTGTGTCTGCAATGATTATGGGCCATCAGACTTGATGTCTTTTTCAAATTGTGACCAGTCTTCAGAGGTGGACAGATCTGTGCTCCTGTCTGATGCTTATGGGCCATGCATTCCTACAAGAGAAAACAGGGGGAGGGCAGGCTTGGAAGCCTGCTTTTTTTCTTTGGGTGAAGGGGCATTTTCTAAATGGGATTTTATTACAGTGACAGTTCTGAGTGTGAATCACCCCATTTATGTGATATTTCCAGCAGCTCCACCAATTATGGCCACCTTTGCCATGAAGAACAAGGAAATTAGCAGCAGCTAATGGACTGACAAAGCTTTCAGTGCCAAGTTGCTAGCATATGACAAGGCAGATCAGTCCCTGCCTGCCTCTTTTCTTATTTTCTTCACTGTCAGATATTTATTGTAATAGTTGAAAGGCGGCATTTAGCTAGCGTAGCACTTTCTATTTAAGGTGCTGTGCAGAACAGGCCATTCCACAGATAAAGGTAAAAGTATGTTTGAGGATGATATTGGGACTGAAATGGAAATTGCCTTAAATTGGGTTGGCGAGCATCCTTATTATTCATTGGGATGATTTAAGTCCCTGTTTTAGAAAAGAGAGAAAAAGCATAAAGGCAGGGGGAAAATATTCTAAACCTGAAACTGTTCTCTACTCACTCATTAAATAAATTCATAACCCAGCAATGCCTCAGGGAGTCTTCACAGAGACCTCCAGCCTGGTAAGGTTGCAAAAGGTGATATGTCTGAGAGCAGATCTACCTGGATCAGCTTCTTGGAGGTCTTCTGCAGAGATGATCCTTAGAGGAATACCTACTGAATTTGAATACTGGTAACGGCTAAGGAAGAGATCTCACCCTCTGTTTGCAGGTGCTCCAAGAGGCAGGATAACTGTGGTATAAGATTAATTTGAGACTGTCCTGTGTTTATGGAGTTGTAGTGAATTCTGTGGTACATACTATTGCACAATTCAGTTTTGTGGAGCACTTTGCAAACCACGTAGGAAGCTACTGAAAATGTAAGCAGCCCAGGATAAAGAAGTGTAGAATTATAAAATGGCTTGGGTGAGAAGGAACTTAAAGGTCACCTAGTTTTTCAGCTTACTGCAGGATTCCCAAGACATGAATATATCCTTTCCAGTCTTTGCTGGTGCTTCCATGTTAGCTGCTTCAGGATCTTGATGGCAAGACCAGAAAGGACTGTTGAAGCATGTTCTGGCTTCTTGCGTGGTCTGGATTGTAGGATTTTACCTAATACATCTGCAAAATGTCTTTGATAGTATCAGACTCCTTAACACTGACATCTCGTGCCCCTATTCAGAATCTAAGATTCACAAAGCACTTTCATGTGTACGTGCCAGGATTACATGTCACGCTTCTGCATTGTAACCAGCTTGGAGATATATTCATATGGTATTGCAGGTGCTGTGGGGCAGAGATGCTGTCCCAATATTCAGAGCAGAAAATGAGAACTACAGTATCTAACTGCAAATGAGCAAGAACCGTGCCTATCAGTGTAATTACCCTGATCTGTGACCTTGAGGGAGCTGGGGCTCTGTTAAGTAGCCCCTGGGAAGGGTACTCTCCTCTCAGACTGAGCACATGCACAGAGATTAGCTTCTGCTGTTATCCTAGTTTCTCCTTTATTTCTTCCTCCTTTTTTTTTTCTTTTTCCTGCAGAAAAAGCTTTGTGAGGTTTGTACCTTTTAAGCTTCCTGGGCAGCAGTCTGAAGAAAATCACTTTCATGTCCTTTTTATGGCAGGGTCTCAGACATTTCTGGGTTCCTCTCCGATGAACTGTGGGCAGCTGTAGTGTCCCAGTGTCACCTGTGGTGGTCTGCTTTTGAGAAAACTTTATAGTTCAGTATATTCTTATTCCCAATAGCCATTTGCTCTGCAGGTTGAGTGTCATTTGATGGGCTGACAGTGTTTAGGGGCCTGAACACACAATATATGACTAGCACTGAAGGCAAAACAGAGCTTGATGCTTTCCCCTTGGGCATGTGGATCTTCACACCCTGCTGGATGTCCTCTAATGGCTTAGCTCAGACTTAACTCAAATCTCCACCTCCAAGCAAGACCAGACACAAAGTTTGCATATAACAATGCCTCAACTGCCTGTTGTCTGCACTGCAAACTAGAGCTGCAGCCCATCTACCTTATATCCTTTTTCACTTTAAAAGACTTTTCCATTTTAAAGCATACTTACAATAAATATCCTGTCAGTCCCACAAGGAAGAACAGAGTTACGCAGAGCAGAGGCGGTGTCTGTGCTTGGCAAGTAGTGTAGCCCTATAGGAACACCTGAGGAGAACAAAACAGTTGATGCAAAGGACCAGTGCTGATGCTATAAGCATTTAAAAGGAATTGCTTTAAGCCACCTCCAGTCTGATCCCAGTCTGACTGTTTATTAGTGTTCAGAGTACACTAGGAGCGTGCCTCATCCAAAAGAAATTCAGCTCATTCACACCAAGCCTGCTTCACAATGTGAGATGGAATGTAGTAAAAAGAAAGATTTTTATATTTAAAAGTATGCTTCTGTTCTGAACCAAAATGCTGATGTAGATGCATACACACAGGCAACATATAATTGCCTAAAACTACAGAGCAAACTTTAACAGAGGTCTGGACAGGACCAGGCAGCCTGGTTGTCTTTTCTCTCAATTGGTAGATAATACACAGTTCATCTTCAGAATGCACAGTACCTCATGGTTCATTTATGATCTCTTCCAGTTGGGTCTAAAATATATATATGTCCAGCTGAGTCTAAGCCAATGTATGGTATGGAGCTGGGATGGGGACCTAGGAAAAAAAAAAAACAGTTGGGATTTCATATAAATAAAAATATATGCACCATATCAAGAGGAAATAGAAAACATTCCACAGCTTTTGCTGGGAATGTCATTTGTAAGCATTTGTCAGAGGATTACTTTCTGATTTGTTGGTGGTAACTGTTCATTATATAATTAAAAAAAAAATGCTGTTAAAAGGATTGGACCTAAGTGGGACCCAGATACCTCTAAAGCTGTGTAAAATTCCAGTCCATATTTTAAGTTTGAAATCAGGGTATACGGATGGGCTGCTGGATCTTCCTAACATTGTAACATATGGTGTTGCCCAAAAAGAACTCAAGTTACTGCAAAAAAAAGAATTAGCAAGTATATCACAAGAAGCTGTGCAGAACTGCTTTTTTTGGGTGTATTTCTTCTAGCATCTCTAACTGCAGAAACCACATGGGTACAATTTTGTTTCAAGTAACCGTGCCTGCTAACCATACATAAACCAACAAAGCCTAGGTACAGATGTGCACTGCTCATGTAAGTTGGCTTCTATATTAGGAAACAGATGTGTTCCTTGTAGGCTTCCTAGGTTAATTAAATATCCAATGCCACTGTATTACATATAACCCTGACGTGACTATCTTACACCACACTGTTTCTTCTCTAAAATGCTAACAGTGCTATGCCCTCCCACATTACGATCAATGTGTACATGTTATTTCCAACTGGATAGCAACTTTATGTCCCACTGGAGCAGTTCAAGAAGGGCTGTTCTTGGAAAGGAGAGGGGTAGAAGTTTATTCTTTCTTATCCACATCATCTTGCGCATGCAGCTTCAGTTATGCTTTGTTGTCTGTACTTCCCAAAGGCTACTGCTGATTTTTTCCAGGCACCCTGAATTCATTTGTAGTAAACTTCTAGAAAGCTGAAACCAAAGGAGGCTTTCCACAAAGACTGTGTCCGAGTTTGAGGGTACTCAGTTGAGGACCTTTCCATTCTGCTGCCTCTTGCTCATAGGGAATGAGCTCAGAGCTGCTTTTTTTGAGGATTATTTCAGTCTCAGGTGATTCACTTGCCTTAGAGCCTTTGGGAATATCTCTCTTTACCCTGAGGTTTGTGTGCAGAGCTTTAGGGATGTCTTAGCAGGCCAGCACATGCCCTGAGGGTCCCGAGCTCTTCCTGGCCACTGCTGTTAAGAACCTTGCGGCTAATATTATTCTGGCTGCTCTCAAATCCAATGTCAGGGATATGAATCAACATTGTCCTGGTAAATCTCAAACCAAAACTGCAACTTTCAGTTTGCTGCTAATTGTTTGGAATTCTTTGAACTCATGTCTGTGGATGGCACTTAAAACTGCTTCTGCCTGGTACTCCTCATAAACAGATGGAGCGTTTGTTGACGTTTCTGTGACAGCTTGAAAACTTGTCTCCTACCTCTGAGCTGAGCCCTTTCTGCCTTGTCCTCCATCTGCCATCTCATTTTAAAACTAGCAGAACAACTCGAGTGAAGCAATTCCGACTTTTTCCATCTGTGCACAGTTAATTAAGAGGGTAATGAGAGCTCCGAATGAACAAGCCCTGCATTAATTCAAGATATGATTAAGGGAAACATCCAAAAATGAAAAATATATATGTGCCTGCATACATACTTTAAAGTCTGAGGTCCTTTTGTCTGTCCCTGTACTTGCCAACGTTATGGCTGTGGATGACTTAAAAAAAAAAAGAAAGATGACTATGAAAAAATTGAGACCCTATTCTGAATGTGAAATCTCTGTATAAGCAGCTCAGAGATATAGGGACTACTGTAACCAAGGCTCTGTGTGTTGGGTTCCCCTCTGGTAATGTCTGTGTGTGAAAACGAGTGTTGGGTAGTGGGAGAAGATGATGCTGTTTGCTTTGTTTGGGATTTGAAAGGTGAGCTGCAGAACCAAAAGCCTGGAGAGATGCACAAGCTGAGGAATTACCTCAACTGAAATTAATTTAAAACGGATATTTCTCCATGATATTTGCTTTTGTAGCCATCTCTGTGTGTTTTCAGCCAAGAAATATGTGATCACAAGAATCTACCTTGGGAAATTTTACAGCAAGCCAAGTCTGTCTTGGCAGTTACTCAATTAGTAATTCCAACCTAGGCTGGGAAGAGGGGTATATGGTCTAATTTTGTTCTAGTTAGACAAAAGAGGCAGCAAGAAGCACAGCCAGGGACTCAGGAGTACAAATTGCATAGGGTGTGAGGCAAACTCTGCTCCTGCAGAGTATAAAATCAGGAGGAGCTCAGTGACTGGGGTAAGGTGGGACTGCAATAATGTGGAGGGTGAGGCAGGACAGGTAAGAAAAGAGGGTGTGACGGCTTCAGAGTGATGAAGAGAAATCTGCAGAGTAAAGCAGCAGTTGATGAAACCTACCAGCTCTTCCTCTGTGCCTTCTGGCTCCTTCCCGTTTTATAGCTTGAATTTTGCTTTACTGGAGGTGGGAAATGAGTGGCACTGAAGAGGCTGAGTGAATACTTGTTTGGGTTTTTTCCTTTCCTTGGTTTCTTGCAGCAGCAGGAAACACAGAAAATATTTCTAAACAAAGCCTTAAATTGACTGTTTGCATTTTGCCTGTGAAATTTCCTGTGGCTCACAAATTGGACTCGCATCTCTTCATTGCTGGGAAGGCAGAGGCTTGGCAGAAGTCTTGGATGCAGTGGCAGAAAGGGGCTCAGTTTCACCTGCTAGAGGTGTTATTAACTTTAAAAAAGTTTCCTATGACTCCCGGTGCTCACTTATTGTGAAGCCTGACAGATGCCACCAAGAATAATCATTTAAAGCTTGTCCCAGGTGCTGTTTGCCAAAGGAGGGTTTGCACAGCAGCCTTGGGAGATGGTGCATTTGAAGACCTAATGGCATTTACACATGGATCCTGAGGAGAGAGCCAGAGTGTAGCATTCCAGACCAAATGATTACACAAAGGAACACAGGGTAGGATGTAAGCTATCAAAATGTGTTTTCTTAGTTCGAAAGAATTTCCAGAGTGCTGTAGGAAACAGGGCTAGAAGGCAATTCAAGATCTAACCCCCTGCCCCAAAGGAGCATCAGAATTGTCATTCCTTTCAGGCATTTTATCTAACCTGTACTCAAAACCTCCCAGAGTGGGAATTTCATGCCCTCCCTGGACCATCCTTTCTGGTGTTTAACTACCGTTGCTGCTAGAAAGTTTATCTTAATATCTAATCCCAACCTCCCTGGCTGTAATTTAAATCCATTACTCCTTGTTCTCCTCAACCTGGAAACCAAATTCATTTTCCTTTCTGCACAACTGTTTATGGAAATGTGTATCTTCCAGAAAGTGTATGTAGGGTTCAGCCTGCAAGGAGGAGCAGGGACACAAACACTTGCACAAACGTTGTCCTTGTTCCTCAGAGTAGTCAACACTTGTAACCCAGGACCAGAGCCAGACTGAATGTTTCACCAGTTCAATGAGGTTGACTGAAACAGTGTAAACCAGGACTGGAAAGTGAATTACCCAGAGAAGTGGGATATCAACCTGGGGTTGCAAACCAAAATTCAGCTGTTATACAGTGCGTATCCCTATTGCTTGCAATTTGACTTGGGTTCTGCAGACTGTCCTTTGGGAATACTTGATCGTTAGAACTTTGCGTGGGAATGAGCACGCGCCCTGTGCAGGTATCCAGACCTGCCATCTGATCCTAGAGACCCAAACACCATTCCTGAGATGATGTCACGTTTAACAGAATCCTGAGGTGTTGCATTGGCTTGCATTGAATGTGCATAGAAACACACATTGGAAATTTATGCTAAATAAGTAATTATTTGTGTGTGTGTGTGTGTATGCAGGCCAAATAATGGAAACATTAGGGATTTGCTACCTATAAGTCCTAGACAAAATCTCTGCCCAGGCAGACCAGCTACAGGATGGTGGGATGAATCTGTCCAGCTTCATGGGGTTTATAAGCACACAGACACAGGCATTGATCCAAGCACAGCGAGTTCCTGGGGTACCTGAACTCTCAACACCTGAGACAATCTGTTTGACTTATCAGATCTTCAGTCAGACTTCATTTGGTATAATTTTATGGAAAATAAATTGTTATAAATGGATTTCCTTTTTCCACTGTAATGTGGGCTCTGCTCTGAGATCTAAACCTCTGCCACAAACGACCCTCATGGAACTTTTCAGCTGAGTTTTCAGCATTTGAGAAATACCTTTCATAAGGTTTCTGCTTAATGTCCAGACTTTCAGAGATTAACCTTCTCATTGCATTTGAACAATAAGATAGACAAGTATTTCTTGCTCAAATCTGAGGAAAAAGAAACTCTTCCCCAGGGTGGGAATTTGTTGTAAGTTTCCATTTAAAAAAAAAAAAAAATCCCCCCACCTTTCTCCCAACTTAAGTCTGAGACTCCTTGAAATAAGGTCTAGTAATGGAAGTGCTGACAGTATCTTAACTAGAGCAGCGTGAAAGGAGTGATATAATAGTTTATTTCAGGTAATGCCATGGTGATTTTTAATTTACATAATGTCAAAAATGCAATATGTGAACTTTCTGAAAGCAAAAAAGTGGTGATAAAAACATCTATTTATTCCTCCTGCCTCCTTGCAGGAAAGAGAATGAACAAAGCCACAAGGAAAAACCTCAAGGCCATGGTATTTGCATGAAGCATGCTACACATAATGTACCCTAGAAGTGTTTGAAAGAGAAGCTGACCCTGTAGACTTACTCTTGTCTCAAATCATTTGCTAGTTTAATAGCTTAACATTTGCAAAATGATGTTTAGATTCCTCTCCCTTCCTAGCATTAAAATATAACTGGCATAATGTGAATGCGAGTGATCTGTGGAGGACTTCCAGGTCCCAAAGTCGATTCTGCTAACAGTTCAGCTTGTTTATGCTGTGGATGCAGAGTGTTGCAAACAGAGGGGTCTGCAAGGTCTGAGAACTCTCTTAGAGCTTGGGGTTTTATAGATTTGGGGCACTCTCAGGTACTTAAAGTTGGATATCTGCTCTTCTTGGGGAAACAAACTGCCCTGGTTTCAGGCGCAAGTCATCAAAGTTGTGTCCTCCAGTCCCCAGCAGTGCACCTGTGAGGAGCTCTAGGTTTGGAGCTATTGCATGTGATCCTTACCAGGCTTCCTTCTGACAGTGGACAGGAAAGGTTTTGTGCTGGGAGCTCAGCCGAGTTGTGTGCTGGTGCGTGGAGGTTTTGCCTCTGTGAGTGGCTGAGGGACACTTAACCTGCACCCTTGTCCCACTCTCTTGAGCCAGTGGCTGTTTGGAGGACCCTACCATCTGAGTCACAGATTTAATCTGTGATGTTCCTGGAGGCTAGTAATAAACCTGTCAATCCTAAACTCTGAAATAATGACATTGGAGTTACCAAGAGGTTGCTGTGAATGGAAGGATACACCAGCTCCTTCTTAAAGAAATGAAGCAGCAAATCTATAGCGTGATTAGCACTCAGAAAGCCTCTCTTATTCCAGGGTAACAGTCTGGCCATTCTCCTAGGAAGAATATGCCCTTTGGCCTAACCTGTCTGCTGAAATCCCAGTTCAGAGTTCCTAATGTTGAACCACTCGGAGTATCTCCTTGAACTGGAGTTAACTTCCATAGCCCCTTCTGTTAGTAGAACTCCATCAGACGCTGTTTACTTAAGTTATTTTATTTATTATGAAATGAGGCTTAAAGATCACTGAAGTGGCATGGTACAAACATAGGAGGCGCGTCCTGCACCAGAGCCTTTAGATGGGAAGTGTAAAGGGAGGAACAGTGCCTGAAGGGAAACAGGTGATGTGGATCACTAATGTCTCACAGGAGCAATGCAGAAGTCTTCCAGCTGGTATCAAGTTCTCAAAAGAGTAGTTTAGCTGATTTTCAATGTGTCAAGTCCTTGTACTAGCCCTCCACACACAGGGTAAACTCCAACTTGAGCCATTAACACAACCCAGTGTGACACAGTAGAGATGCAGCCACTAAAGCAGCCTAGCGTGACAAAAAAAATTCGAGAGCAGCTAATAGAAATCCTGCATAATAAAAGAATCGGCAAAGTGAGAGAATCCCTTGTGACAATATTATACTTTGAATATCAATCATAAAAATAAAACAAATAAAAGTCAATTGTAAGGCCCAAGATACCATAAAATATGAGTTTGGAGAGAGACATTTAGAAGGAAAATTTACTTTAAATCTGTGTAACCACCTTGAAGCCTCACACATTTACAGTTTTAATCTAGCACATTAGTGAGATTAGTACATGGGTTTTTTGCAATTAAGCTGCATATTTTATCACTTCTTCTACTTTCATGCTATATAAACTTCCAGGAAATTACAGGCCTATAAAATATTGCCAGAGCCCTGCCACTGTGGGAGACAGAAGAACAGAGAGACAGAAGCAGCGTGGGCGGCTGCTTCCTTTTTTCCCTAATTGTGTCATTAGTCAATAAAAGCAAACCTTTGTAGAAGCAGTCGTAGGATTACGATACACGCACACAGAACTTCAGAGCTCAGGTTTCCTGCAGGGAGCTTTGTGCCTGTAGTCACAAACACCTTCCAAAGAAGGGGGAGAATAAGTCTCAGGTTTTACTGAGGAGGAAATTGAGATGGCAATAGTAGTGCTCGCATGGTTTATCAATAGAGTAGCTATGAGCCAATCCTCTCCTTTGATGTTAGGCTAGGTCACTGTCTAGGAAAGAACTTTCTGCTCCTCAGCCCTTATGCCTACTAAGTGGAAATGTTCTCCTTTCAGCTGATGTACTCACATGGCTTTTTCTTCCTCTCCTTCTATGCTGAGCATCACTTTATCCAGGCATATCTTCTGTTATCACCTTGTTGTTACCTCTGAGTTTTCTGTCTTCCTCAGACATTCATTTCTAGTGAGCACTTAGTTTAAATCTGAGGTGGTTCTTTATCTATTGCAAAAAAAACATGCTAGCATCAATCCTTGCACTTCCTTTTAGGGTTTGGGAAAGCTCAGCCTTTGTCGTATCAAACACAGCTCAGTCTTGGTCGTATCAACCACAGCTCAGCCTTTCCTGCTTGGACTACAGAGCAGGTGAATGTGCTTGTTTCCCATTTTGCACCAGGTGCCAATCCTTCGAAGGCTGCAGGAGTGCAGCAGCATCCTCAAGTCAGTCTTTTTCCAGTCATTAACTCTTGAGTATTGTGCTGGACCACATCTATGCATGTCCTGGAGAGCAGAGCAACCCTAGATCTGGTTCACCATGTTGATCTATAGGTCTTAAACTCAGACTATCAGAAATACTTTCCAACTCTTCCAAAGTATTTTCAGGCATGTAATGGGGACTTGGATGTTTCTACAGAGTCATACACTGTAAAAAGACAGATAATTCTCTCAGCAAAAAGTAGTGCAGAAAGGGATGCAAACAAGAAAAGGGTAGATGCCAGCAATTCTAGAGATCAGGGCACCTCTGTTGTAGGAAAACAAATAAGAGCTGAGCTTTAGGCAAGGTTTCAGTAGCTTTAGAGACAGCCTGGAATCTGATCCACTCAATCCAGTGCTGCTGATGCCTCTAGCATCTCAAACTCGGTTCCCTTAAATGTCACTTTGGAAGGTGAACAGATGGGAAGTGGAGCTAGAAATATGTAATCATGTTAGGTTTCTTTTAACAAAAAACATCTTTTTTTAAAAAAAAAAACCTTCCTCGCAAGCCCTTCTCTGCCCTGTTTTCTTCCTTCCATTCTTTTAAAGCTAACAGGATCCTGATCTGTTGCAATTAAGCAGATCTTCATCAATTCAAGCCAACAGCTGAAAGAAAGGCCCAACTCAATGAATTCTGGGCATTTCACTGAGATAACAAGAATATTCCACCAGGCTGACTCAGCTGGAACTCTGTGTCCCTTCCTAAGTGCACCTTTTGAGGCTGACCCTGTAGTAACCAGAGTTCTGACACTGTCTTGTTTGACACAACCAGCAGCCTGGCAAGTGAGAAAGCACCAAGAACTGAAAGCAGAGCATTCCTCAATGAACAAAAGATGATTTGCTGAAGCATCTCTAAATGATGTGCAAAAATCTCTGTGTGCTTGTGTGTGTAGCCAGGAGGTGGCTTGCTTTTAAAACTCCTGGCAAAGCTGTTGCATATAGATTATGAGCCTGCAGATTTTAGGAAATAATGGGCAGAACACATAGACTTCTTCTTCCTGACAGAAGCAATAACCAAATTCCTTCATCTTATCAGCCTATGTTTTCAAAGCTGACAAGTGATTTGGGAATCAAATGCTCCAGCAAACTCACAGTTATACAGCCTAAAGAGCTATAGCCTGTCTCAAAAACAAACCTATTAAATGCCTTGCACAGGAGCTGCTCCTCTCGAGTTCCCTGCAAACAGCAGTTGTGCCTTCTCCAGAACTCCTTGCAGATCTGAGATCAGATCCACTTGCTGAATCAGGTGCCTACATGGAAGAGGGAAGGAAAGACTGGGCAAGTAGCATACCATAGCCAAAAATCTTACTCACAAGTCACATCTTGTCTTGGATTTTTGTACTATAGTTGCTCTGTTACAGCAAAATTAGCTGTACAAGTGCATGCCCATCTCATGAGTAGGGTGCCCATCAAATTCTTGTGTGTACAGGATGTGCACCAAGACCTGTGCAAAAGCCTCAGAATCAAGGAATATCAAGTGTCTCTGAGTTCACACGCCTCCTGCGTAGCGGCCTGCATCAGAACTAGCATGCTGGCACTGCTAGGTGCAAAGTAAAAAAAGGTAAAGATGCACCAGGTAGATGTAAAACCAACATCCTGATGCTTTGTCTGGGACAACAGCTGCCTTCTGTGCCAGGCACTGCTTAGCACTACAAAGATCTGCTCTGCATCTCGTGTCCTGAGCTGACACTGCAAACAGGTGGACGTGCCAAAGGATGTGCTGAGAATGCAAACTTCCCACTTCACACTGTCCATTTGAATGGAAAGCATAAACCCTTCCACCCCAACACAGATTTATCCTCTTGTGATTCCCAAACCCCTCAGATCATCCTATCTTATGTCATAGAAGCTACCTGAGGAGAGAACTGGAGAGGGGCATAAATAATGTAACTTGCATAGTCCAGTATTATTTGCAGTTTGAATAGCAGTCTTCCCTCCCACGCATCTACCTGTGTTTAGAAAAGTTGTTTCTGCAGAAGGGCTGGTTATGGGGGAAGTTTGTGGCTTTTTTGTTTTTTCCCCCATTGATTTGTCTCCAGAGAAATGAATAAAGCTTTACAGATGAACGTGGCATAAAAGAAAGAGCATATGCTGTACATGCATTTAAATAGCATTTATCTTACTTTTCACTGACGTACTGGTGAAATATGTTCTCTTTGCTTTCAAATTTTAGGGATGAACAGATGGTAGGAAGCTTAGTTTTGGGTATTATGTCCATCAAAATAACCTGTATTGCAAGTACCTCTTACTGTAATTGGGGAGCTTAGCTGCAGGAGAATCTGGACTCTGGAGAAGTCCCCTGCAGCAGAACTATGCCAAAAAGAGAGGGCTGAAAGTTGTCCTAACTATATATATTAAGAAATAAAAAATTAAGTCACACAGTTTAACAGTGTGATTAGAAATGCAGTCAACTTTTTGGCCCTGCTTTTGCTAGGAAATGAAGTAAAGCCTGAAGAACCCAATTTCTGATCTGACTCCTAACTCTCCCCATCTCCAAATGCTTTACCACACCTCCAATAGTATTCAGTCTGCACTGTAGGGACAGATGAACAGAATCATAGAATGGTTTGGGTTGGAAGAGATCTTGAAGACCATCCAACCCACCTACCATGGTCAGGGACACCTACTGGGTTAGGTTGCTTAAAATCCTCATCCAACCTGGACTTGCAGACCCTCAGGGATGGAACAACCACTATTCCAGGCAAGGGAAAAAAATAAAAAAAGAGAAAAGGAAATATTTGCTGAAGATTCCCATTCAAAAGGAAAATCCCAAAGGGCCAAAGAATGTCTCACCTATTTCATTACTTTTGGATAGTCCCAAGAATTCTGAAGTTCCTAATGTAAAATGAGTTTGAGTTCATGATCTGCCTCAGCCACCTAGCTCTGAATAACACGAGCTGTACTGAACCTGTGGGAATAGAGGGACTCTGGTACTGCATGAAAACCTGCAGTTAAACACTGCAAAGCAAGCCCAATGCTTTGCTTAAAGCACTTTAGAAAGGGATAACTTGGCCCTGGAATTAAATAAGCTTTTGGGAAGGAGGATAGTGTAAAATATGTTTATACCATACCCAGCATGATGGGAACCTCATCTGATGTGAGCCTCTAGGAAGGAATTGCTTATGTACTGCTGTGTTTGTATAGACATGAGAACGATCTCATTATGGGTTTATATATAGACAGACAAATTCTGTAACATTCAAAAGCTGTCGTGCACATTTTTAGAGGATTTTAGTTTTGAGGGTGTTCTTTCTCTGGGTTTGTTTTTTTTTGGTTAGTATTTTCTTGTTGTGGGGTTTGTTTTGGTTTTGGCTCTGATCTGTCTGCTGTGCTCCTCAGCACTTTTCCTGGTTCAGTGACTCAATTTCTAATCTCTTTGGTCGGTGTGTGTTTTGCATGAATTTAATACCTGGTGAGCATTATCCCAGCTTCGTGGAGGAGGGTCTCTTTACGCTGCTGTTTTATTCCTGCAGCTCAGATTCAGGTTAGCTAATTGTGCAGAGGGAATCTTCCAGCAATGTGTTTAGGGACTTAAAAATAAAACAAAATAAAGCATCTCAAGAGGGAAATGTATAATCCCAACCACCTTGCTGGAAGGGTGCCCAGCACAGCAGCATTTAAAAAGTCACCATTTGCCAGTAATAGCTGCAGACTGACAACAGTGGTTTGGTCTTTTCTCCCTATGCTTTGAAAAATAAATACGTGCCTTAAGGATGCTAAAAAATAATTACGGGGAACATACTTCAGACACATCCCTCGTTTTTAGAGATGTCAGTCACTTTAGTCCCAAAATTACAATGACTCTCCCATTATTTTTCCACTAGGATTGTTTACCTCAGAGTTAAAAAATTCCTAAAGAATAGTGGTAAGTTGTCTCCATACCAAGAAGGAATCCGACCATATTTTGTTTACCTACATAACTCATTCTTTTATTTTGCATAGACTGTATCTCACATATGGGCCCTGTTAGACTGAGAGCTATCATCCTCATTTTATTTATCTACATACACTGAAGTGTGTATTTGTTTAAATTAAAACTGGGGGCTCAGAGACCCATAAAATGTTTAAACATGAGCACTGTTACAAATTGTCTGGTGTGTATTTACCAGGACCCCCTGCTGCTTGATACGAAGTTACTTAATTGTGCTTGTTTGCATCATCTGTTCTATAATGCTAACAACATTTTATTCATGTAGTAGAAGCCTATGTTTTTGCATAAGGAAGAGATTAATTTTTGTCTGTGCTGGAGCAGGTTTAAAATGCTTTTTTTTTTTTTTTTTTTCCCAAAAGAAGGAGACATTTGTTCAAATTTCTTACAATAAAATACATTAAATGTTTTGATAGATATTTTATTAGTCCTGAAAAAAATGTGGAAAACTTTAAAACAAAATGGAAAATTGTCAGATCTTATTACAAATAAAAAAAAATATCGTTTTTATCCTTTCTTTTTCTCTGCTGTGGTTCTGATATTATGAATGGCTGTTTTAATCTAGGGTGCTCTCTTGTCATGGTGTTTTGGATGACTATAAATGATACCGTACCAGATTTAATGTCCTTTAAGGATAATACATTTAGGAGGGCAATGGCAGGAACTACACCTCAGGATTTAGCTTTTTTTAAGGGTGTTAACACGGATTCCTGATTTACTTCTAAATAAGCTTGGCCAAATGGCAAGATACCAGCTTCTAATGCTTCCTTGAGCTTGGAGATCTCATGAATTGAGGTCAAGGAGGAAGCTCATCTTTGTGCTTTCTGTGGTATACATACATAAATTTGATAATCAACAAATGATGAGATAATTCTGCTGCTTACGTCCTAAAATTCAGTGCTGTATAGCTCAGATTTGGCTGCATGCGGTTGCGCCAGAGAAGGCTCTCTCAGCCTCTTTTAAAAACATACAGGTCAAGCATGCTGCAACGTATGTTCAAAGGATAGAAGGATAAAAGCTGAAGCTGTTTACAGCAATCTTTGGCAGTAACACTCAAAATTCAGGGAACTGTAATGTGCTTCCAAGTTCTAATCCCCATCCGTGCTGGATTTGCTAGTTCGGAGTATGCGTAGCTAGGCTTGTGTTCCAGCAAATCCACGCTCGCTCTGTGGGTACAAATGGAGTGCACTTGGCATCGTATTTTGATAGAAGGACACACTTACTCAGAGGGCTTCTTCCTTTAGAAAAATGCGATGTAGGACCTAAACTTCAAAGGTAACATTGGGGAGTATAGGAGCATAAAACCAGCCAAACCAAAAGCTCTACTGCCAGCTGGTCAGTCTCAGGCACAGAAATGTGGCCCAGGCAGGGCACCTTCTCTTCTGTAATCTCCCACCTACAAGAAATCTGTGCTTTCTCTGTGTTTAGCAGTCTCAAGTTTTCTCCTTTATTGGACCTGTCTATCTCATGTTGTCTTGGAGAACAACACGACTGATCCCAGCACACAGTCATGACAGTCCAAACTGGCTTTACCGTATCCATACACACGTGCAGATATACAAGTGGCTGCAAAGATCTCCCACAAGTACCTGAAGACATTTACCAGCTCCCAACTGGTAGCCAGACCTGTGCCATCTCCCAAAATCCACGTCTGACTCCCTTGCCTAAGGGTGGCTGGGCAGTCAGTCTTTATTCTTCAGCTCCTCTTAACTAGGGTCCACTCTGATCTTTTGACCTCTAATTTTTGGAAGCAATTCAGCCTCTTTCTTCCTAATCTCTGGAGGCTTAGAGTGGAGGTTACAGGCAAGCAGTTTTGTGGGTAGGCTTTGTAACCACATCAGTCATCGCAGAAGAAATAGGTTGTGGCAAGAATTCAGATTTGAAAGCCACAAAGCCTAAACTGCACAGGTTTTCTTGTGGTTCAGGAGGACCCAGTGTAAACATATCCTGTTCCACAGAAACAAATCCCATCTTCTGAGGATCAAAAAACCCTGGAAACATGAGTTTTCATCACTGTGTATTAGTACAAGTGTGTGCTGTGTTCCTTTGTTACTATCACTCTGGTCTTTGGGAAAAGCAGAACATTGTCCAAATACATTTGCACAGGTTGTGCAAGAAGCACAAGAGTTTAGTTGTATCTGGATTAAATGGGGAATGCAGTGCAATCAGGTCTGTCAAAAGTTCACAGATGAAATATATCCCTCAAAGAGATGATAAAAACATTTCCCTACTGTCAAAACAGTTTTTAAGCCTAAACAAAGTGACATTGTTCCTTTAAAGACTTCTTATCTCTTTCCTACCTTGAAATATCTTAAAAACCCTTCCTTAAGAATTTCAACTGCATAACTTTGACATGTCAAGGTTATCTATAATTTCTTCATTTTGCTTCAGAAGGGCTTCCTACCTACACACTACATCATGCATCTTTTATTACTACCTTAACGTATTTATAAAATATTGATCATTTCTTCCAAATGGCTTTACAAATGAAGCCATGTGACACGGTATTCCCGTCAATTAGCAGCGTGTTCATCTGTTTACCAAAATGACCTCATAGTTAGCTGGTCCTGAAAACAGACCTTTCAAATAAGCTTTTGCATGTTTTCTGTTCTTGTGCTGATTTTTGCCTTTGGTAAAAACATACACCACGAGCAATTTTTTTTTTTCTTTTTTTTCTCCATTCTGTGAGGTTGCTCTCAAATTACATTGCACTAACTGGGGACAGAATGGGGTTAGTGGAGTTACTCTGTTTTTCTCCCCAGTAGCAGAGCACAGAGTAGACTGAGCTGAGAATTGCATTGCAGCAATTGAGAGCAGCACGCGCTTGCTCTGGAGAACTGAAGACATGGTAAGGTTAGTTTCTATTGGCACCGGTAGAGCTGAGTGTTGAATTGAGAACCCAATGTGTAAATTAACACCTGGAATTAATTTAGTATTACCCTTGCTAATGAGAAAATGGAAATGCTGGTTTATAAAACAAAGAGACACACGATTCAGGAGGAAGAGTAAGTGATAAGGAGGACTTGTAGAAAAACTCAGCTGCAACCTCCATCATGAGGCAAGTTTGTTGTTAAATTTAATGGGCCCTAGGTGTTGATTGGTGAAGTAGTAAAATGAACTGTTAATTTGCTGTTCTAAGAGTGGAGAAGCTAAATTATGCAAATTGCTTTTAAAAGTAGTCTGCTCCCAGCATACAGTATAACAAGGTAACATGGCCTTTTCCACACCATTATTTTTAGGACTTTTTTCCCCATTGTCATCACTGGTAAATCTGAAAGCTTTGAAGTGCTGCAAAGCTTTGATTCCCTCTGATCTGCACCCTCACCAGTGCCGCTCTGTTAGGGGCCACTGTGCTGTGTCAGCTCAGAAAGGGGCTCTCTTTTGTCACCTGTGTTTGAGAATCTACAGGAGTGAGATTTTAAACTGACAGCCAAAAAAAAGGCAGTGATGCTCGTTGCTTTCAGAATGACACACAGAGAGAGTTCGCGCTGGGAAAATGAGCGTGCACCTTAGTGAATATGCAGGCTTCATTCAACTACTTCACAGCTGCAACTGCATCACTCAAAGACCAGAGCGAGAAGATGTCAGCATTTACACTTTATGAAGAATGAAATGTATCCTGCCAGATCTGGTGTTTCCAGTGCAGCTATGAAAACGTCAACCCTGGTAAGCTCTAAATGAGCACCTGAGCAGATGAAATGCACAGCACATTAGAATTGGCATGCACAGGGTGACTGGTAGAGATTTGCTGAGCATGATGTGATAAATAACAAGCATGTGCTGTGGATGCACAAAGAGCTGTCTCTCAGGATAAGGCTGAGAAGTATCAGATCCGATGTGTGAGTTGTCCTGGCCTTCTTATGCCACGGTCATGATGTTGGCACCAACCACAATACTATAAATTCTGAAATTCTGTCTGCTGTGTTACCAGATCTGCTCAGAGCAGGCATCACTGTACTATGTTTTTGTTGACTTAGCCAGAGTTCTTCTCTTGCTTCATGGGAATGGTAAAAGTAGCATCCACATCAACATATTGAACTTTCTGAATTGGTGCCCTGTGAAGTATGTGGCTTCTCACATTTATCTAGCGGCCAAGTCCATATAACAATTCCTTGTCTTCCCAGGCCTCCTACCAGTCTCGGGGACACACAAGCTCAACAAACACTTGTGTTATAGAATCACAGGAGTGCTGAAGAGGGGACAAAGTAGAGACCTCAGCATTCACATTTGTAACCTGCATCATCTCCCCCAGGGAATGAATTGGGTCTTACAGCCAGTAGCTATTGTCACAGGGCATTTTGCGGGCTCCTGTGACATGTTTTTTGTGACTTCTTTTGAATCAAAATACATAGAGCTGTTTGGGGTTTTTTTTTTAAAGAAATATGAACTTCTGGGTTCTTCAGGGAGAAATTGGATATTGCACATTGACTGCGGACTAGCTGTTTTCTAGCTATTTCAAACTGAAGGTCTTTGTAGGTTGGGGGTTTGCAACATAGAGGAAGATTTTTTCAATATCCATAAAAAAAAAACTTCCAAGTGAGCAATATTTCTACCAAAATGACTGCTTTTTTCTATTCGATGGGTTAGAGTAATTTGTGCTGGTAAGCGAGCAGAATTCTGCATCTAATATTGATACGGAGGACAGGTATAAAAGCTATTACATCCAGCACCAATAGCTTCTTTTTTCTAATCAAAACAATACCAAAAAAAGTAAGAGAATAGGAATGAAATAAGCCAGTCCTTTCCAATTCACCCATCCCTACAAACTAAACAAGAAACTGTGATGGCATTTCAGATATTTGGAGCAACCAGCTATGAAGTCTTGCAAAACCCTGTGACTTTCTTGTGCGTTGTTTGTTTCGGGGTTTTTATTATTGCTATTATCATACCCACAACTGTTAAGTGAATTGCTGAGGAGCTTCCAGCTGAATACCCAGCAGAAACATGCCTAGGGCAAGAACAGGGGTTTATATATTTAACTTCAGAAACAAGAAAGGGAGGAGGGAATCTCTCTCTCTTCTATGCGTCCATCTTCAGCTAAGCATTACACATCTGTTTATTTAGCCAGCATCTATTTCCTTTGCACATTTTGCTCATCTGCCCCCACTAGTCCTTCTGCCCACTGACTTTTGCACCTGTGGGTGAGGCACTTGTGCCAGGGTGCATCAGGTGTTTCTGAGGGAGCAGCACAGCTCACGTCTCCCCCATACAAGGAGAGGAGCTGCTTGGTTTAGAGGAGAGCAGTGCTCCTCTGCCCCTAACATGAGAAACTGATAGTTTCTCATAGCGTTCTGCTTTGGAAACTGTCACCTCTGGCCTGGACGGGTGCACACTCTCCTGGGTGAAAAACTGGCTGGATGGCCGGGCCCAGAGGGTGGTGGGAAATGGAGTTAAATCCAGCTGGAGGCCAGTGACAAGTGGGGTTCCCCAGGGCTCAGTCCTGGGTCCAGTCCAGTTTAATGTCTTTATCAACAACCTGGATGAAGGCATCGAGTGCACCCTTAGCAGGTTTGCAGATGACACCAAGCTGGGTGGAAGTGTGGATCTGCTGGAGGGTCGGGAGGCTCCAAAGGGATCTGAACAGGCTGGACCACTGGGCTGAGACCAACGGCATGAGGTTTAACAAGGCCAAATGCCGGGTCCTGCACTTGGGGCACAACAACCCTAAGCAGAGGTACAGACTAGGAGAAGCCTGGCTGGAAAGCTGCCAGGAGGAGAAGGACCTGGGGGTGTTGGTTGACAGTGACTGAACATGAGCCAGCAGTGGCCCAGGTGGCCAAAAAGGCCAATGGCATCTTGGCCTGTATCAGGAACGGCGTGACCAGCAGGTCCAGGGAGGTTCTTCTCCCCCTGTACTCAGCACTGGTGAGACCGCTCCTCGAGTCCTGTGTTCAGTTCTGGGCCCCTCATCACAAGAAGGATGTTGAGGCTCTGGAGCGAGTCCAGAGAAGAGCAACGAAGCTGGTGAAGGGGCTGGAGAACAGGCCTTATGAGGAGCAGCTGAGAGAGCTGGGGGTGTTTAGCCTTGAGAAGAGGAGGCTGAGGGGTGATCTCATTGCTCTCTCCAACTACCTGAAAGGAGGTTGTGGAGAGGAGGGAGCTGGGCTCTTCTCCCAAGTGACAGGGGACAGGACGAGAGGGAATGGCCTCAAGCTCCGCCAGGGGAGATTTAGGCTTGAGATTAGGAAGAAATTCTTCACGGAGAGGGTGGTTAGGCATTGGAATGGTCTGCCAAGGGAGGTGGTTGAGTCACCGTCCCTGGAGGTGTTTAAGGTGAGGGTAGATGAGGTGCTTAGGAGCATGATTTAGGGATTGGTGGGAATGGTTGGACTCGATGATCCAGTGGGTCTCTTCCAACCTGGTCCCTTCCTTCCTAGGGTAGAAGGTGGCACAGGTGTCTTTAGCTTCTCAGAGGCAATAGGAAGAGGGAGAAGGGAGTGAATCTGCTTGCCAAGACTGCTTCCCACACTGAGAACCGCTTGTTGTCCAGCCATCAGCATTCAAATAGACTTACCAAGAGGTCAGATTCTCACACTTCATTTCTTCTCATTACGTCTTTGATTAAACACTTCCCTTTAAATACACCTGCTGATATCGGTGATTACAAGAAGCAGACTCAATTTTAATCTTCTGGTATCACGTCTCTGAGAAGCACCTTATCTTGAGTAGCTTCATTAGGTTCAGGCAGGTTTCTCAAGGAGAAAGAGACCTCTCAATACAGGTGGAGGACACCAGAGTCCAGGCATCAGCGACAGGCATGAACTGGAATGCCCCAGGCTGCCTAGAAACATATGTTAGTTAACATTTCATTCATTATTAAATGCAGAATATTTTTTTCTTAAATAAACATATAATTGACCTGTTGTTATTTTTAAATGCTGGTGCATCACTATAGTAACAGTAGTATTATGTTTGTTCTATTTTAAATTAATCTACCCGTAAAACAGAGGGAAAGCAGAAGCTAACTGGGGGATTTTTTCTTAACAAAAGCAGAGCTGGCTAGCTTATGCAAGGCAGACAGTGCCATGGCTGAGGGAGGCTGGGTGGTGCAGACTCTGTCCTGGTTCATCACTGAGTGATCAGGGATACGGTGCCTGGAGCTGTTCAAACAGCTTTTTGTGGTCCCTAAAGCAGAGCTTTCCATCAACCACGTCATAGCTCAAGGGAGCTATATGCAGTTTGGGCTGTTTATTATCCAAAGGTGATGTACCTTGTAAAAGGAGAAAAAGGACCACATTTAGCTGCCTGAATGAGGAGCCTCAAGTATCTTCCATAGTCTCTTGACCTTAACCGTCTGTGGGGATTTAGGCATAACCCTCCCTCAGTGGGATGTAACAGATAAAATGCCTCTTTCCTCTCTCCTTCCCCCTTTCCTCAGGGACAAGTGGGACCAGACAGAGAGTCGGCGACGCTTCTTTGTGCGGTACCAATGCCACACCACATGCCACTAAAAAGCACACCACTTTCTGCCCACACTGCAAATATTTGCCTCCTGCACGACACAGGGACAATCCTGAGCACTGGAGAGCATCTGTGGCAGCAGTGACAAGACATCAATGAATCTCTGCTGATAAGCACTATTTACCTGTTTTGCCTGACCTCCAAATGATAAACCAGGTGCACAAAACGAGACATACTGACATCTCTTACTGCTCTGCTCTGCTTGAAAAAAAGCATTTTTTTTCTCCTCTTGGGTGCATTTGCTTGTGTTTTTCCTCTTCTAGTTTAGTTCCATGTAACTAAAAACATTTTACATGGTGGTGGTGGACTGAGTTTGTGCTGTCTCACTGCCTGCCCTGCCTCGGTCTTTCTGGGGGTGATATTTCCCCTTCCCTCACAGCCTGTGCTTGCTTTTGATGGTCAGTATGTATGGATTAAGCTGTGAAGGAGTTGGAGGAGGCTACCTGCTTTCTTTTTGTCTCAAATCCTGGATTAGCCAGAACTGGAGATGGGAAATCAGCCCAAGTGAACTTGATTAGTGGCTGCTCAGAAAATCTGAATTTCACATATAGTGTTGTGCAGTCACTTGGACTGTAATCCCAGCCCAGCACTTAATGATATAAACAGTGCTAATAACTCTGGGTCACCTGTCTGGGGAAGACAGATAAGGAATTAAAAATTATGCACATTACCACAGGTAATCTACTACGAAATACTGTTTAGTAGAGACCTTGATTTTTATTTCATTCCCCTTATGTTCTTGCCCTGATTACACAGCAAATAAATTGGAAATTCAGAATTAAAGGGTCTGCTAATTCAAATTGATCTGCAGTGTCTAGCACCCCATTCTCTACAGAAGGTGTAAATGGATCCTGGTATCCACCCTACAGCAGCAAATCTGTAGTCTTCTCTGCTGCATTGGCAGAACTGGGGGGAGAAAAGGCAATTTTCAGTGGCAACAGGAAAAAAAGAAAAGTTTGCAGAGGGAGCAGGTGATGTTCTGCTTTATTGTATCAGACAATTATTTGCTAGCAGTTAATATCCACAGTTCTATTTCTGTCCTTACAAACCAAACAGTAACTTCAGCTTGAAAGTCAAGCTCAACATCTAGGAAAAAATGCCACCCATTATCACCCTTGGAGGGAGCTGAACATGAACCAACCTCTACTGTCGATCTATGGGAAGAGGTGGTGCAGGACCCAAGCCCGTAGGACAACCGGCAGCCTCCCCCTCACTTTTAGACTAAAGAGTGGTAGGGATGCACAGCATGGGGAAGGGACAGTTTACAAAGGCTTATAGTGATAGGACTAGAGGCAATGGCCATAAACTGGAGAGGGGTAGATTTAGGCTAGACATAATGAGGAATTCCTTTACTATAAGAGTAGTGAGACACTGGCACAGGTTGCTCAGGGAAGCTGTGGCTGCCCCAACCCTGGAGGTGTTCAAGTCCAGGTTGGATGCACCTTGGAGCCCCTGATGCAGTGGGAGGTGTCCCTGCCTGTAGCAGGTGGGTGGACCTGGATGATCTTTTAAGTCCCTTCCAACCCAAATTATTCTATGATTTTATGGGGGAGGATGTTTTATTTACAAAACTGTCCTGGTGAGAAAACCACTCCCAGCACCCTACAGTGACTTTTGTAAACATAACTGTGTCATCTTTCCTGTAGGAAGAGAAGAAATAATGAATAAATAAAATAGAGGGAATGAATGAACATATTTAAATGCTCAGGAGCAGAAATTATCAGCCTTTGCAGTGCCCTAGCAGGATGCCAGTTTTGGGCAGTACTACAAGCCATCTGGACTTTCTCTCCTGTGTCAACACACAGCAACATACAGGAGGTCTCAAAGGGGACAGCCCAGGTTGTACAGCACATCTCATTGCGGGGATGTTATATATATATTTTTTTTATTATATCTCCTTGTATGAATATAAATTGCTTTGGGCCAGATGGAGTCACCTGCCACTCCTTAAGTGAGCCTGGGTCGTGCAGGGGGAAATTGGAATGGCATAGATTATTTTTGGATCTGACTTCTGAGCCCATGTTACAGCTGCCACCCACCACGCTGGGAACTGCACATGAAAAGTGGCCTTTGAGCAAAGTGAAAATAAAGAGAAAGCAGTGTTGTTACTGTAGATTACATTTCTCTCTGCTGCTAGCCATGTGACAGACAGACTGTGTTTCTCTATTTGTACCTGGAACGCTCCAATTTCTCCTGATAGTCTTAAAACCTTATTTTTAAATCTTTCTTTTGACACTTACACAGTGTGACTTGATTTGATAAATAAAACCTTCTGGTGCTGTTGTTCAGGTCTGAGATTAAACAGTTGATGTTCTACATAAGAAAATGCTTTTGATGGGTGAATTTAATAGCTGTTGGTTACTAGCAGGACTAAGTTAATTGCAGGTGGTTCAATTCACAGGTGAATTGCGGTAGGACCACACATCCAAGTCTGAACTCAAAAACACCCCTCGCTGTGGATTGTCTCTGCTGAACATCATATTTCATGCTGTTTGTGATAATTTGGTGGCATTTCATTTATTAGAACAGAACAAGCAAAGTTACTTTTCCACTAACTCAGAAATGACACAAACTAATTTTTAAAATCTATCATGGAAGATATCTTTTATTGCAAAAAGAGACATAACTGAGTCATCCTTCTTGCTGATTATGTCTAGTTGGTGAATAATACTGCAGTCTACTGTACAAATTTTACATCTTAACGTATTTAAGGAACACTTGGTTGGTATAGTTATCTCTTCGTGGCAGATGTGGAAACTGAGGCAGCTACAGAAGTAGCGTACACAGCAGAGTGAGTGAATAAATGCAGGATTGGACCACTTCCTATCTCAGCTTGCTACTTGAGTTTGTTGCTTCATTTGTGGCATTAATAATTATTTGCCTGGCAGTAGCTTCTAGAGGCTGCAAAATGGACCCATTTCAATGTGTCCTCTCTGGGCTCAGTCTGTGCCTTAAGACACTTCTGATGCTGTAGGAGAGGTAGATAAGGGAAAGCAAAGAATGACTCACTAAGATTTGTCCTTGAAAGCTGTCTATATGGTCCTGTGTCCTCATATCCTGCAGCAGCAATCAAGACAATAGACCATATATTCCAGCTATTGGCCTTCTTTAATGTAAAAGTAGTGAATTTAATATAACCTTATTTCATTAGGTAAGTCTAACATGTTTCCATCTATTAATTTACTAAATTTCTATGTATTGTGGCTTGTGTTGTTCTTCGTATACTGACTCTGCAGTCACTTTCAGGGCAATATCTTCCCAGTATCTGAGCAGCTGGTTAGAGAAGTAGAAATTATCCACAGCCCAGCAACGCAGAAACACGCGTATATTTACAACCCTATATAAACTCAGGCTGGGAAGGTTAAATGCTGTGCAGTCTGTATCACTGAGATACAGCAAATTCCTTTGAAAACATATGAGCTTGTCTGATTCTGCGAAAAAATGTAACAGTATCAAAAACATGACATACAAAGGTCAAGGCAATTTTGATCCATGAGAACTATCTGCTACAGTCAGCTCTCTCCTCATGTTGGTGTGGATGAAGGTACTTTATATTTTTAAATGTACATATGTATGCATACTTAAACATCTATATAGCTTTAAGGCTTGATTTATTACATGTTGTAGTCATTGCTTTTGGTGCATGTCGTGATACAGATCTTTAAATCTCTACATGTTTTGAGTCGAACTAATTCAGATGTTGAAGCTTGCCCGGGATACGATCAGTTTGATGCCCTGGTGCAGGTCATCTAATGTCTTAAATCAACTTTAAAAATTAGTAAGCTGAGGATAAGAGGAGAGAGGTGCCCTGCACTCTATCATGTGAAGAAGGAATAAGTGATCATGGAATGGATCCATGAGTTTCAGTTCTTGTTGAGCTTTTGACCATTTTCCATCCCGTTTTTCATAAGTTCTACTATGAGCTTAGAAGAGTTTTACTTTTGTATTGATTTTCCTGGCTTCAGTCCCCTAGTTTTAAAACTACTGAAGTGGTAAAACATCTCCTGGCATTAAGGACAAACAAACTCAGCTGTAGTCATGAATGCTATTGATCAAAGATCACTTAAACTAACAACGTTACATTGCATCACCCCTGTTAACCAATTTTCTTAAACTGTCCATGTGCACCTGCTCCAGTTCCTCTGCTTGCAAAGACAAGGCAGGATAATACTTATGGAAATTCTTGTGATATAGGTAATATGAGATGATTATGACTGTATAGATCTTGGCAAAAGTTCTTGCTCAACAAAGCTCATGCTTGGTCAGTTCCTGGAGATTTTCAACAAAAATAATAGCTTACAGTACGCGGTTGGTTTCCTGGCCTCTCGCCTGAACCCTTCACAGTTTCTGTTCTGCTTGTGGATTTCTGCATTTATAAGCACTTTCTTTTATCTAACCCTGAGAATCCATCATGTTTTATTTACTCTTGGTTTAGTTCTACTTATACATTTCCAGCTACACAAAAATCGATAAACACATTGCTAATTTTATCTGGGGGAAAAAAAAAAGAAAATTTGCTTGAGAATTAAACGCAGTTGGTTTTGAAGTCTGGGGTACAGGGGTTTGTTTTGGCTGGGGTGAGGAAGGGTCTAGTTATTAAAACCTGCTTTCTTTTCTTTCTTGGCAATCAATGAATGGCAGACGCATGAATTTTAAACATCTATGTACTTGCGTATCAGCCACAGAGCCAATATTTTTGCAAAAGGTTTGATTTGTACATGCTTTTATATTAGATGTAAAACTAAAAGATAGCTCAGTTTTCTAGGTCAATTTGTCCATGGATCCCCAGAAAAGACAGGCTGTTCCTAGACTGGCTGTAAGGAAGTTTCAGAGGGCCTAATCGTAGCCTCTAATGAGGGGAAAAACACGCAAGTTCTTGATACTAAAGCAGCACTTGGACCAGGAACTATTTAACTAGCCTGGAGAACGGAAGGCTCTGAGGAGACCTTACAGCGACCTTCCAGTATCTGAAGGGGCTACAAGGAAGATGGAGAGGGACTGTTTACAAAGGCTTGGAGCGATAGGGCTGGAGGCAACGGCTATGAACAGGAGAGGGGCAGATTTAGACTAGACATGAGGAATTTCTTCACCAGGAGAGTGGTGAGGCCCTGGAACAGGCTGCCCAGTGAAGTTGTGGCTGCCCCATCCCTGGAGGTGTTCAAGGCCGGGTTGGATGGGCCCTGGGCAGCCTGATCCAGTGGGAGGTGTCCCTGCCCATCACAGGGGGGATTGGAACTGGATGATCTTAAAGGTCCCTTCTAACTCAAACTATTCTATGACTGTGCTCATAACACTGCTCAGAGGTGTTGGGTACGTTGCAGACATACTCAATGCCTCTATTTCCTCATATGTTATGACGGGTGTTTTTATATTGACTCCATTTGCCAAGCAATAAGAAGATCCAAGCGTTGCTGTGCTTATGTCTCCTCCTTGTCTTTGAATATACTTTCTACCTTTCCTTTACTTTTGTTTGTCTAGATCCATGCTATACTATATTTCAAAGATATATGTACTTTTCTTGTCTGCCCACCTAGAGAATAGTGAGTGAACACACAGCATAAATTTAAAAAGTAAGTAAATTAAGTTTTCCAAAGCAATCGGTCTGCCAGAAGAATCTTTCAAAAGGAAAAAAAATACAGGGAGGAAATAACTCTCGGTCCATTTATTTGATTCGCTCATAAGTAAGGGGAAAAAAAAGAAAAACACAAACAAAAACACTTGCTCTTAATTCGGAATGGAAATGCACTTTGGCCTAGATCCTGGAAGATGCCGAGCTCTAATTATTAGCCTTTAAACACTTTCTGCACCTTCATCCTCAAGTGAATTCAATGGGAACTGAGCATCCAAAGTACTTTGCAGGATTGTGCCTTTTGTCAGGAGACAATCAGCAGGGCCTGGGGACTTATTTGGAAAGAGATACTTCATGCGCTGGCATGATAATAACTAGATCTAAGAGTATCCCCCTAGAAGCAGGTGCTTGCTTTAGATCTCATAGACATTGTCTTAATTGTACACTAAATCAGTGCAGGATGGAAGACAGCTCAGCCACAGGCGGCAGAGCAGACTGCTCTGGTCTCTGGTGCTACTGTGCATTATCAACCCCAACCAAATGCATCCTAAATAAGGTTTACGTTTTGTGCCATAAACTATGCTAGGTTGTTATTCAGAGTGATCTGTTAATGCATTTCTGAGCTTGATTTTGTTTCTTCCTTTTTTTTCATTTTCTTTTCTTTTTTTTTTTTTTTGGAGGATAATAATCAACTTTAAGAGGGTTTTTAAAAGGAGAAAAGGTTGTTTCGCTGGCATCAGTTTTTGCATTAAATGTGCACTTGGCCAAGTGCCAAAATATTAAATATCTCTGCCATCTGTCCCGGCTGAATACAATTTAAGACTTATTGATTTTTATTTTTTTTTATTTTGGCTTGAGACAAGGTTAAGACTTTTAAAAAAACATCAGGATCTTTTTTCTTCAATGGCGTTGTGATCTTTGGCTAAGACAAAACTGCCTTTTGATGTGCAGCTGGTAGCAGCTATCTGGGGTATAAACAATCTTTTTGGAAATGCTTTCTCCTCTAGACCCCTAAGACAGTGTACATCACATCTGCAAGGGTCAGGAAGAGAGGTGGTGTGCAGTGGGTTGTTCCTTTTGGTCACTGGGACATTTTGTTAGAGAGGTTCATTAATGCATCAGGGATTGCTGTTTTCAAATAGATCTGGGACTTTCCAGTCCACCCTTGTCCTCCTTCAAGGCAAGAACAGCACCAGGGAGGCATTTCAGGAGCACAAGGTGGTCTTAGTGGAGATGCTCCACTGACTCTCCGCTTCTTAGAGGAAGAATTGAGTTTCTTTTTGTGTAACAGACCACAAAACAGGTTCCTGGGTGATGACAGGGATCTCTGGGCAGGGGCCCAACAGTGCTAATAACAAAATGCTTGGGCAGTTGTTCAAAACTTTCCTTCTGAGTGGTGCAGAGAAGGGGGAAGGTGTCATTTCCTAACGAGGAAAAAGCCAAGCCCTTTTCTAAACCATGGGGCTGATGGCCAGGTTTGCATCCTGTAGCTGCAAACCTGTGCTATATATAATAACATGAATGGTTAGATTCCCAGTTTTCTCAATCACCTTTTCATCAAATCTTTACCAGGGGACACAGAGAGACAAAAAACTTCTCAAGGTGCTGTAGCGATCAGGGTTCAGTCAAGGGCCAGTCCTTCTCATTTTATCCTTGCTCACTACCTGTTTTAATGACCTGCTTTAGCAAGTTCTGCAGCTTGAGTTCAGCCACAGAAATTAATGGGAGCATTCAGAGCTTGATTAGCTCCAGTTTTACTCACGTAACTCTGAGTGACCACCTAAGGAAAATGCTACGTATGTTTTCCAGCACTTATCTGTATGGTATCTGCTCTCCTTCCCATCTCTGTAGCGTAATCTGATTCACTTCCACAGGAACTTGTGTTGTTCAGCTAAAGTACTCTTCTAGGAGCCCAACCACGGTGCTGTGCTATGGTGTGTAATGTTCTTGTACCATTTCATTATTGTTTTAACCTTATTATGTTACGAAAACCTTTGTGTGGTTTAGTGCTCTGGATAAGTGGTGCAGGTCACTAATGTACCTCTAATCTGGTAATAGATAATTAATAACGATTACAGCTTCACCATATGATCCCACTTCCCTTTGTGAACACTCCAAATCACTTTAAACCCTATTTCCAACCATCTGTTTAGAGGCTTGACTGTAAATTATGCCTTTCCACACATCACCCACCAAAGAAGCATCAGCCCCCCACTGACCTTCAGCTCAACTGATCACATCGTGCATCCATGGGTCTGTCGTGAGGGTTGCACAGGCCTAACACGGATCTGTGCTGGTGTTCTTAAAGGGAAGTATTTAAACTAATGTACACTTAATCATTTCTGGAAGCATATGCCATTCAGATTGTGTGAACAGACAGGGCCAGCTTGCTGGCTTTGTAAATGAAGTCAGATGCTTGTTTGCAGTAACATCTCACTTTTGACTTCAGTTGAGCTGTGCTGGTTCAAAGAGACAGCTCTAACTCTGACTGCTGTTCCTCCACCAGGCTGAAGCCAGCAGCCTACAGGAACGGCTGTTTCCCACTTATTTGGAAATTCAATAAGGTCATCTGCAGCTTAGATTCTTGCACAAGGGCAAGGAAGATTTTTTCCATCAGCGTAAATGCATGTAGCACTAATACTAACAAACTTATTAAGCCGTGCACTGACAACATGATCCCCTGTGGCAAGAAACACATGGCATAGTATCCCTGGGCAGACCTGAGCCGTGGTTGTTTTTCACTGTTACTGCAAGATTTCTTTAAAAAATATTTGGTTTCTAGTCTCTTTTTTTTCTTTTTTTCCCCACACACAAAACATTTCCCTAGGCACAAATTAAAAATGACTGCAGAGTTCTCTGATTGTTAGGAGAACTCTGGGCTGGAGCTTTATAACTAAGATGAGTCTTTACCATAAATCAGAGAAGCCCAGCCTTTATTGCAAGGCGAGCCATTTGCTTCCGGACAGAATCAGAAAAGAGCTATTTTTCCCTGAAAGCCACGTATATGCTGTACAACCAGCTCTCCTGGAGAGCTCTAGATTTACTGAGCATGTAGAGCACATTAACTCTGCTCTTGCATGTACATCCAGCAGTTTGCAGGCACGTAGCTCTTTACTCAAGGGAATCCTTGCTAAGGGGCATGGCTGGAAGCAGGCTGCCAGTGCTATAAGATCTTGTGCTTAACTAGGGGAGCCTAGCTGCATATCTCACTCCACGTACAGCTGTAGCAGTCGTGCTGCTTCCCACCTTCCCTGGAAGCTCCTGGTCTGGTCAGTGGTGGCTGCACATTAGCAGCCTGGTAGGGAAGGTGCTGGTGACTGTGCTAGGTAAGAAGAGAGTCGGTTCCAGTTGGGGTGAGCTGTCCTGACAAGCTGCTTTCTCCTCCATCAACATACTTGTATTAGTCAGTGGTGCAGCGAGAATGGGATGGCTTGGGGAGAAAACACTGCAAACTTGCATCAGCAGAGCAGTTTGTCCACCCTATGAGCCACAGAGGTATCATTGGGAGCATCTCCTGGACTCGTGCAGCCAGGCACCTGTTGGTGAAACATGAAGCATCTGTCCCAGGTCTTCAGGCTTTTAGCCCCAATTAAGTATAGTAGATAGAGAAAAAGCTGAAGTGCTGCAACCTTCCAAAGCTTTATCCATCCAGTGATGATGCGTGGTTCTCTTTTGGAACCATGGAAAAGGAACACATCTTGTCCGCTTTCTTTATGAACTCCCCAATGAACATAATGCTAATTTCAAGTGGCCACAAGAATTTCTTTGGACAAAGATCTGAAATATTTTGGATTGCAGTTACACGTTAGTGTTCAGACAGCCTGTTACCAAGTGCGTAACTCCTTAAATAAAAATGGTCTGTGTTGCTGTGAAGAAAAGTTCTTCATCTGCCCACCAGACAGGAGCAGCACATACAGCACCAGTGCAGGTTGTCCCTTTGCTTGCCCTCACAGGAGAGACTGATTCTAAGGCCTTTTTCTCTCTGGTCTATGTAATCCTGGATTTGTCAGCTTAGGACACTACACTAAGCTAATATATTTCTGTGGAAGGGGCACTGAAATGGGGCCACCTATTAACCTTTCAAGTTGTAGATTTTTCAGTGCTAGGTCCCTGTGTTTATTTTATCATGTGGGGTTTAGCCTTTGGGGGAAAAAAGAGATTTGATATTTTGTATTCATTTCAGTCAGAGGGTAAATACAGCAGGCCAGATTCTCTGTTGGTTTATACCTCCTCAACGTGATCTCCTGGAGGTCTGATAGGATTGCTTGGGATGTCACCCAGGCTAGAATATGGCCCTTTAGTATTTGTACAAATTTTAAAAAACCCCACCTTTCTCGTGATCTAAAATCCATTCTGGAGCTTGCTTTTCCAAATGTACAAATACAAATCAATTAACACTCTTTACAGATGTTCTGAGAAGTCTCTGAGTCCAAGAAACTCCGTGGGCTCCCCGCAGAGGGAAAACTGCCTCCACCTTTGGCTCAGCCATATGAAAGCAGAGGGGAAACAAGAATTCTTTATTTTCCTTTCTGCTTGCAAGCATTGTCTATAAAGCATTAGCTGGAAATCCAATGTGGATAGTTCCATTTAGTTTCAATAGAAAGTCTGTAGGAAATGTTCTAGGAAAATCTGTTGAGATTTCTGAGGATAATGTATCACAGCAAATGGCTTTTTTAAAGTGTAGCAGACAGGTAAGAGGCAGAAGAACGTGTATTTCTTACATTACAAATGAGGCCAGGGTCATAAGTGTTTACAAATCAGCCCTTTATTAAATTCCTCTTTAACAGGGCTTTCCTTAGCTCCTGTTGCAATTAACAGACCTGGACATGAGAGGCAGCAGTAACAGCAGCCCATTAACTTACGGTATATGCAATTCTCGTCGTGTCTGGAGAGACTGACTTCCACTAGCAGTAACGAGCCAAGCAGGAGGGCTCCTTCCCTACTACTGCTCTAACATATTGGTAACCCCACTGACCTCATCTTGGCTCACGTTATAACATATTGTTATTAAAAGCTCTAATTTGAAACAACAAGATATCAAGGATGTGAGGTCCAGGCTGTGGAATCTCACCATTAGCTCCCATGGAGTGAGTTTAGGTGTCGCATAGACATTGCCTTCAGAAAGTACAGGCTTTGCCTCTGTTGCCAGCTCTTTCCAAGCTGCAGCTTTTTTTTTTACCTCCCCTTGGGTATCTGAGAGGTCCTCAGTGCTGGTGCATCCCTGCATGCACAGCACACTGCCATCGACTCTGGGTTTTTTCTGCATAAGCAGCAGTAGGTAGCTCCTGAGACCCTGGCTCTTTCACTTGCTGAAGGATGTAATTCAGCTCCAAATTAATATTTTTATCGCAGAAGAGCACCAGAGGAGGTGGCTTAACCAGGAGAGTATTCAGGAGGCCTAGATTCACTCCCTATATATCCTGCTGGATTATATTGGTCAAGGCACATCATCTCGCCATGCCACACTCGTGAAACTTGGTTAATGACACTGACTCTGCAGAGAATGTGCTGAGAGAGCTTCTTGCCAGCAGTATCCAAGACCTAGCAGGGTTTGGTTTTTTTTTTTTTTTATATTGTGATTGTTTAAACCATGTCAATCTTGTAGCTGTCAAGCAGAACTAGGGAACATGGGAGGCACCAGCTGCCTCCAGCATGACTGTGAGTTGGCATTTAGTGAATGAAGAGGCCACACATGTTAGGGTAATCCAATTCCCATATGCCCTCACACTCACCCTCATTTATCAGTCTGTAAATTATTCACTACTCTGTTATCTTTGCATTTGGCTAATCAATACTTTGAACAAAATAAGTGTCTCACCAGGGTGTGAAAACACACAAAAGCTGCTCACTGCCTCTACTGGTATTTACACCCGTGTATATGGACGTATATTTGTACAACTCCCACTGCCCACCAGCTCGTTCTCTGCTGAAAGATTGTGCGGGGTCTACATCAGGTGTCACCTTCAACCTCCCCTGCACTTCACCGGAACGTGGCCCCACGTATCCACCCACTCAGCTCAGTCTTGGAGTAAAGCAGCACAATTCCCCTTGAAGCCAATGGCAGACAGTTGCTCTGTGCCCAGGGATGAATTTGGCCCATTATTTACAAATAATTTAAAGCAATTCTGTAAATGTTTGTGTGCCCGAAGGTCTGGGGATGATTTACAGCACTCTCAAATTGCGTAGACCCTTGATCCGGCAGTGTCATTCACGGTAATGGGATGTCTCAGCTGTCCAAACAGAGACATGTTTTAGATGTTAAAAATGTTCCATGATTGATTTTCTCTGCTTATAGTAAATGCCTTGATTAGATTCTCTTGTAGGTGCTTCAAAGGCAGACTCCCACTCACAGTCTCCCCATATTATGAAATCTAGTTCTTTCTTTGCTATACTTTTTATTTTTCAATCCCTTAAATGAATTTAGTGCTTGAGAAAGATGACTGATTGATGGCCTTGAGGACTGAGGCTTTCTGAAGCAGCATCTAGGAGCACTGATCTGCTGCCTGACTTCCAGGCAAAGGGGAGATCTCTAAAGGAGAGGGGCATCTGAGACATGGATCCTCTTGGGATGTAAGGGCTGCCTGAGCCTGGCACTTTCCAGCCTTCACATTGTGTTCAGCTTCATGCCTTAATAAAATACAGTCAAATGTCATCTCTCTTTTGCATAAAGAGAAATGAGACTGTGAGGAACTACGTGATTTGCTAGAGGTGGGAATGGACAAGAGATGCCACAGTGGGGTACTTAACTCTTAGTTTACTCCTTCCCTAGATCTCTGGATTCCTATTAAAAAAATGCATGAAGTCTCCTCTGAACTGGATTGAGACCAGTGGATTGAGCGATTCATTTCACATCCATCACTAACCAGCCATTAAATGCAATCGTTTTCAATCTCCCTGCTGGCCTGGTCTGTAATCAGATCAGAGACCTTGAAATGCGAACTACTATCCTATTAACAGACCCCTGAGCCATCAAATCCCCCGATAGTCCATCCATCTGTCCTTCCTTCCTTCCGATCATGAGATCACATCTACTTGACATGGACAGTATGATACTAAGAAGAGTTTGTGACTTAGTATGAAAGGTTCAGCCTCTCACTAATGAACTTGCTTTTTTTAGTATTAGTTAATTTGCAATTTGCCCTTTGAATTTTACCTGTTCCCCCTCCTCAGTTGAGATTGTAAGCTTTCCTTCCCCACTTCACCAGCTCGTTCTCCTGCGCCTTTTCAGTGGCATAGATAGACATTTTATCCATAATGTCATGGACATTAAAGCAAATAGCATGAGCCCACTATTTCTCTTGAGACTATCAGAAATACGTATAGGATGTAAAGCAGCAGAACAGAACATCACAGACAAAGAATATTTTACTGCATTTTTATTTTCTAGATTTGGTTCGTTGATTGCGACAAGACAAAATTTCTCCCTGAACCAACTAATATAGGAGAAGGGAATGGTCTTGTCAGAAGACACACTTGTATTCCTTTGACTTAAAGTCAAGGGTGTTAGAGGGGTTGTATTAGGCTCAGAGAAGATTATTTCACTCCAGAGATCAGATCACATGGAAAACTCACAACGCTCTGTCCCATTTCTTTCAAGAACACCAGTTTGCATATCAGGCTGGGATACCACATTGGTCTAGATCCTCCATGAGAGGCGACCTAGGTCTTTTCACTGGCTGGTGCATTAATGCTACATTTTTTGACTCTCGCTGTAATGTATCGTGCAGCTGCTTCTCATCAAAGTTTAGCTCAGAGTTGTCTATCGCAGCTGTCCTGCAGAACTATTTTCTTTATTAGACAGGAGATGTTATCTTGGTCAAGCTCTAGAGTTTCCTATTTCATTAGTGGATAAAGTTGTTTCTACCCATGTCTCTAACTATAGAAATCACACTGCTTCTCTACTAAATGAGGGCTTATGTCCTTTCATACCTTTAAAAATAAATGCAAGACGTCACTGATCTTCGTTATTTAATTCCCAAGGACTATACATTGATTGTTGAATAAAAGCTGTCAAGGGTGAATTAATAACCCATCTGTCCTGTTAGAAACCTACAAATTAAGTTGAAAGGGACCTTAGCTCTTGGATAGCATTCCATCATCAACTGTCTTCCAAAGCAAACCTCTCTCTACTGTCACCACCTCTACACTGTACTTACTTTGTTTGGATCAAGTCTAACCCCTATTTGTGCTGAAACAGAGCCAGGCAAAGGCATTCTGAATATTTGCAATTCTCCGGGCACAGTGATGTACAGACTCAGATAGTAATTTCAGGCACGGAGAAGGGTTAGGAAGCACATAACAGCCCCAGCTAGGCACAAATCCTTTAAGAGCCTAGACTTGTTATAAGGAAGTGCACGGTTCATGTAAGAATTTATTCAGGGTCATGATGAAGCAGAAGGAAGTTACTGCATGTTTGAGTAAATTTGTGTGTGAGCCTAGAAGCACAGCTTATATTCTTTAATATCCCTTTGCAATATGTATTTTGGATATTGCATTTTAAACCCATTAAGTGTGAGAAACAGTTATACACGGTAGCTAAATCAAGAAATTAACTCCTGTTGCACAACCTCTTTCCATTAATTTATTTGGTGAATTTTGGACTAATGAAAAGGCATGAGCTTGGCGTTCCTTATTTTAAGGAACTTTATCAAGTAAAGATACGCAGCACAGTTTCTCCTATGGTGCTTGCCCATCTTTGTGGTTTTGTGCTACCCTGGGCTAGCAATGTCTCAAGAAGAATTCACTCTGCTTTTTCTTGGGACTTATTTTCCTTATTGCAGCTCTCCACAGCAGAATCAGCGATGACTGTGGTTTCTTTGACAAGGATAATACAGACCTCAGAAACAAGAGAGCAGCATTCACTCACCACTGTCTGGAGATATATTGCAGTCTCCTGTGACATCTCATTGCTGTGTGAGACCTTTGTGGGTTTGTTCTATGATATTTCTCTCTGTATTTCTCTCCAGCACACATCATCTCTCCTTGTTTCATTTGCTAAATATCATCACGACTATATTTTGTTTGTAGACCACACAGTGTGGCGTTAGATGTACCAGCATCACCAGCACTGGTTTTACAGATGGGGAAAAGGAGTCAAAATTATACTGAAGTTACATAGTGCCATTCAGCAAGGTTATAGGACACACAGAAATAGAAACAGATCTTTGGTTTGGTATGACCAGGTGGAAATGAGATGAAGAAAATGCATATTGACCACAATAAAATTGGAATTGGGGGGTGGATTTCCTTGTAGGAACCAACAGCTGGGGGTTCATCTAATCTTTCCGCAGTAGTCAAGCACATGTTGGTTGAGTAGGAAGAGCGAGTCGCATTATTACTCGCTGTGCTCACAGTCATTTGGTGCCAATTCTTTTTCAAGCCTGAGCACAGCACACTTGGCTTACCTTGCTGCTTGGCCAGGCACAAGAAGCCAGAATAGTCGGAGTGGGGAAAGCACAGGTAGTGTCTCCAAATGGCAAATAGCTTCTGAGCTCCTTGAACGTGCTGTCACTCAGGAGTCTTGTCATGGTGGCTGCCTCGGGCTGTTGTACTGCCTGCAGGGCTGTACTGAGAGCCCGAGGGGAATCAGCAATGTGTCTTTCCTCCTCGGGCAAGGAGGTGGTCTGGGTCTACAGGTGGTACCAAGGCTGAAGAATAAGCTGACTAATAATATATAGAGACAAAAAAAAAAATCTTGCTTTAAAGGAGCACTCTGGAAATTATGATGCAGCCAGACTATCACAAGATATTGGCCAAGTGTATTTAAGGTGTTGCTGCTTCCATAGCTGGATGCTGCCACTTCTTCATGGAAGGGTAGTGGTTGTCTATGGGACTTCTTACTAGTTCCATGCAGGAACACAAATCCAGAGTGCTTGTACAGTCAGTTATAACACCTCACCTGTGAAGGACCATAACTGCTTTTAATTACTAATTTAACTGCTGGTGAAGGTCTGTCCATCTCCTTAGGGCAGAATTAGGGCCTGGCAGCTCATCACAGCAGGGTTACAAGAGGACATTGCCTCTGAGTCAGCTTCAGGCAGGACATACGATACGCCTTGTCCTTACGTACAGGGAGTTTGCGTGTAAGTTCTCTGAACCTTGGGTTTATTCTGTTTGACTAGAAATCTTGAGAGAACAGGCCTTCCTAGCCTTCCCATCGCTGGCTGCATGATGTCATTTTAAGCATGAGGTTCTGCTGTGCCAGGACAAGATTTGAAGGACGTGCATCCAAATGGCTTCACAACTGGGAGATGTTCCTGTAGCAGAAGTGTGTTACAAGCCAGTCATTCTCTTCCAACAGGAGCTTTCTGACTAAATTAGTCCCTTCTGTGTTACATACCTGTCGTGAGACATGACAGCATTACGTAATGGTCCTCATTGCTATTTATTGTCTGTGACTGAACATCTTGCTTGTAGCTGGGCTGGAATTTGGGATTTTGCTAATGCTAGAAACCATGATGCTTTGTTCTAGTATCTTATTTTTCAGCCTGTCTCCATCGCTTGGGCTGCCCTTTTGAGCGTATCCCCCTTTGTTCCCTAAGGGTCACCGAGGCATGGTGAGAAGGCCAGGAGTTTTCTGCAATTTAAAATGTCACATCAAAGTAAGGAATTTGTCCTACCCAGAGACATGGGCTCAAGACTGTTTATACTTCATTCTTGATTATCTCGTAGGTCAAGGTCTTTGCTAGCAGCAACAGCATTTAGAAAGCTCCTCAGGCTCTGCCTCTGCCACTGGCCTTCATTGTAGCCTGAGGCAAGTCGCTTCATTCTTCAGGATTTCTGCTTCCCCTTCCACCTTTCCTTCATTCGCTTGAAGAGTGCGTGTTTAGGGCCAGGCAGCATTTCTAAGCAGCTGTATCTCGGCTACAGCAACAGACCCCTGATTTCATTCAGAGCCTGAGTTACTGTAGCACAGAAGAACAAACTCATTCCCACCTCTGTCTCTCGCACAAAGTGCTTTTGTACCAGAATGAAGAGGCATTTAATGAGCAAGCAACGATGTCCTGCAGTCAATGTCAAGGGAGAATGAGGGACATGATGTGTCTACTTATGAGGTGTGCCTCTCAGTTCATGTGCATCAACACTGTATTTTTGGAAATAAAGCAGCAAGATTCTTGTCTGGAGTCCCAAGGTGTTCATACAGCAGCAGAGCCTGTAGTCCATGGATCTGTTGGAGCAACTTGCAATAACATTTGGAGCTGTAACAGGCATCAAAGTATGCTGGGGGAAGGAGGATTAATAGAACCCAGCGGGAGACAGGTTGCATCATTATCTGCTGATGACATGACTTCTCAACAGAAGCATAGGTGCGTTCTGGGGGGGCTTATCATCTGGATTAGGCTCTAACCATCATTCAATCATAAAATATTTTCAGGTGTTGGCAGGTGGAAAAGAGAATTTTTTTAAGGGAAGATTTCAAGTCAGTTTGAGTGCTCTTAGAGGACGGTCAATGCTGAGGGAGGTCATACTAATTGTTGAAATCAAGGTGATATGAAGGCAGCTGGAGAAACACTCGCAGTCCCATGCTGCAGTCCCTTTTATCACAGCAAGACCCAGAAGTCCCACTCACAAAGCGTTCAACCATGTGCCAGCTCATGCAGCCACCTCCAAAAAGGATTCTTCAAGGCACACAGTGCATTACAAATTGATAGCCACATGAACATGCATTCCAACCCCCTGCATTAAAAGTAAACTCTGTTTATTAAGAATTCCTGGCAAGATATCTCTGTTTCCTTCCTGAGATCAAACAAGACGTCAGGGAATTTGTGGCAGTGAAAAAAAAAAAAAAATTATGCTCAGCCTTATTTCAACAGTCTTTCCCAAACTCACATGCTCTGTATCCCCTAATGCTGAGAGGAAGAATAATACACATTTACCTAACGTTATCAGTGCTAGGTACACATTTTAATAGACAGTGAAATGTGGACAGGAATTGTGCAAAGACAAGCCTATATTGTTAGGAGGTTAAATATTTTGATAGCTTAACCAAAACAATACTGACAAAACCCACACTTCTGACTTGCAACCAATGATTGAAGTAATTCAGCAGACTGGAACAAGTCTGGATTTGGGGGTTTGATTTTACTTGTTTTTCTGTCTTGGAGTAGTATAATTTGTACATAAAAACCAGAGCAGTTCTCTGGAAGAGTGGTCACCCCTTTCCCTCCATGGAAGTTAATGGATCATCTGCCAATTCATCAGGAGCCAGGAGATAGTCATCTTAGTGTAATATCTTTTGTCTTTCTCCACTGACACCACATTGATGGGCAATTTTTCTAAACAACAGCAAAATTGCAGTGCCTGCTTCTCTGTCAATAAATTCCATTATTTCACATGGAGGTTGGTAGCATAGCTGGAAAATGCCGAAGTGATTACATTGAGGAACTACAGATATGTGGTCTGAGCACTCAATAAATCTATGGTCAAAGATTGATAAAGCACGTTGATGCTTCATCTGACAAGACCCTGTGTAGATTTATGGGGCTCAAAGTTGCTCGTACTGTCATCCTTGATTCAATTAATGCAAAAGCACTTCCCATCTTCACACTTCTTTCTTGTTGGGCAAAATGTGATCTTTACATTCTTCCCCCACTTTAATGAGTAAAATATAGAGTGATAGAATCATACAAAGAACAATAGCATATTTCTGGGGCTGGTAGGATAATGCAATCAAGTGCTTTCAGGTTAATGCTCTGATCCATGGAGGATTTCCTTCAGTGCTGGGGTGTCACCAGTTTTCCCCTTAATCTTTTGTAGTCCTAATTATGAGCAGAAAAAAATAGATGGAATTGTGGCAGGTTTAAAACACATTGTACTTATTAATTTGTTTTAAAATTTCCAGGATTGCGGCACTAAAAGACAGGGAGAAAGAATAGTTTCTACTTTCATACAACTGGGATGTATCTTGGGGGTAGAAGTTCTTCAGTTATAATACCAAGGGCAAGTTGTGTTGCTATCCTGCAATGGTTTTCTGGAAGTGACAATTTGATGGGAGAATAGATTTTGTGCAAGGACTGTACTGGATATAGTTTTTGAGGAATTACTGTTAAAACCTTTTTCTTTTTTTGGAAGATAAAGTACTTCTGTGTGACAAGCATGTCACAGCATGGTTTGGTGAAGTGAATGGTTATAGTAGCCTCTGTCTCCTCTTGGTTTACAACATATAGTTATAATACTGTGCTCCTGTAACGTACTGTGTCTTTTTCTTGATCTGCTTTATTGCAAGAAAAGTGCCTGATGCTTGCTGTTGCATTGATGGCCCACTACTATGTCCCTTAAAGCCTCAAAATCCTGCTAGTTTGAGAATTCTGGAATTTTTCTGTTGGGATGCAGTTAAAGGAGTATTAGGTATAATATCTGGCATTGGTGTGTGTTGCAGTTTAATGCAGAGGTAGTGTTTTTCCCTGGAGAAATCTTGTAATGCAATCACCCTGCTAGGTAAAGATAATTTGCTGTGATTCCTGCTCAAAAAGAGAGTTTCTCCTGGCCGTGCCTCGTTGAAGTCTGAGGACTGAAGTGACAATTGAGAAGTGCACAGGCTTCATGATGACCCCTGGGGCAGGGACAGGTTCCCCCTATAGCATCGTTGCCATACTGTGGAGACTGCTCACTTTCCCCTGACATCATGTAACTCCTCTCTGCTCCCTGACAGGAATACAATTTACTGCAATTTACTATAAATCCTCATAAAAGCCCTTCTCTTGTGACACACTCAGTCAGAAACCCTAAAAATGACTGACAGGCTCCTCATAAATATTTATGATCCCTAAAAAAAGAATGAAGGAAAGAAAAGTTAAATTCTTTCCTCAGTGAAGTTTGATGTCGGAGATTTTTCTGCAATGACCAGGTCTACCCTTCCTCTGGCTTGAGCTGAAGGAACTGGGGCTGGCATAGGAGAAATGGCCTCATCCTGCCCAGGCCAGCTGGACCTGCTTTGGGTAACCCTCATCCTCACACACACAAAGGTGCAGAGATCCCAAACCCACCAGCTCGGCTGTGGTGATGGAGCTGCATCCCCATACACAACCCCCTGGGAAGGCAGCGTAAAATCCAGAGGGAACGTGATGAGACTAGAAGTGCTGGATGTCTTTGAAGACCTAAAAATTTTCTGAAAGTAGGTAAAGATGCTTTTCTGACTGCCTTTGCACAGGGCTACTGCACTTTGATATTCCACTCTTCTTTTAACATGGGGAAAGAAATCACAATCCAAAGAGGGTCCTTCAAGGCCAGGTCTCCCAAGAGAAATTAGCCACAGGCATTTGAGCCTGTCCCTTAAGTCCTATGGGGCTGATTAAGAGTTTATATCCATTCTATTTTGCTGCTTTGACTTCTGTTCTTGTTCAGTTTATAAATAGTTATGACATTTACTGCTTTTAGTTCAGGAAGAAAAAAGGAGAATAGGTTTCAAGCAAGCGAAGTATCGGTCTTTGCTTTGCAGAGTCAAGCCAGGAGAGGAAATTTGGATGTGGTAAATTAGAAGAATGTTCCTCAGATGAAACTGTCTCCCAATCATAAGTCACGTGACAATAAATTTCAGTTGAGTGACAACAATATTAACAAACTGAAAAAAAGATTGATGTGCATCGCAGGTCCATGAATGCAAAATAAAAGGGAAAGGCTTGCTAGCCTGTGATAGGTAAAGTATAAATATGTATCACTTGGTTCTAAAGTGAGTTATGATTACATTTTCCTACTTGTACCTGAAATCTGTAGAGGTTATTCATCTTATCCCTATATCAGCCATGACAGTTATAGCCATGCGGTGCATACGGCAGAGATACCTGTTCAACAGATAAATCAGCAGGCATGAAGGGACCTGTTGTTATCAATTTGATCTTCCGAATAAATATACAAATATGTGTACAGTATTGTTGTCACTGAGAACAATTTCCCTTCTTCTTGCCGATACATTTTTAAGAGGTTGTTCCAAGAGCCACTTTCCGACAATACCAGAGGGAGATGGAGGGGAGCAATGATCAGGCAGGAGAGCCAGATTTATGGACTGTTGTCTCTTTTCTCTTCTTTCTAAAAAAATCCACTTCGTTCTAGCATCACTTTTCCTCTGAGTGCATTGCTGGCTGGATGTAGCATTTGGGTAGGGAAGAGAGGCGATGGGGACAGTTACGGTCAGTGAACGTATGTTAAAGGAAACCGTTTCTGATGAGCCTGAGAGTGGTATTGCCTCTCAACTGGTGTTAAAGAGCTAAAAGTTTTATGGTGCAGCAGAGACTGGAGTTTAATCCTGATTTACCACGGCAGTTCAGCAAGGAGGAGAGACTCATGCAGGATTCAGCCAGGCAACTCAGATGCCACTGGGACCTACTTGCTGTGCACAGGGCAGAGGAGCTGGGGAGGGGAAGCCAGAGGAGATTTCTTCTCCTTCGCTTGCAAGTCAGATCATAGTGACAAATACAAGCATGTGGAAACGCTGAGACCGTGCCACTGTATCTCACTGAGCAGCATCTGAACAGGAGGGATATCGAGTGTTTGGATATGCGTGCAGGAACAGAGGAATGTTATCCTGAGAGTCCTTGCTCATCAGCCCCGTTTTGGCCAGGTCCTCATTTGAATCATTCCAGGTGCCACTCGTGGAAATAGAATGAGAGGTGGCTTCACAGCCCCAGTCTCTGTCAGCTGGGACATCCTTGCAGAGGTACCGAGTGTGAGGCCATAGGGTAGCAGGCACAGCAGCTTCTCCCATCATTGGGGTACTGGAAGATCCAAGCAAAATGAGAAGGCAGTGAGTGACTCCAGTGGCATTAAAAGGCATCTGAGTGTGTGCATTGAGCTGAGTCCTAAGGCCCCAGATAAAAAGGCTTGACCCAGTAGAAATCCTGGTGGGTACGAAAGTTAAGATGTTGAATTCACTCTACATTTGTTGTGCTGTGTGCGTTACTCCAGTTTTGCAGATGAGGCGATGGAGGTTATCTGTGTTCTTCTACTAAAAATCTCAGCACTAGGGAAATTAGCCGCAGCCACACAGCCAGCCCTTTGCCCTCATTTTGTCCATGGCACCAAATATCCATGAAGATTATGACAATATTAAGTAGTTACCATCCCTGACAGCTACACCCCATTCTTTTATTTTTCTAAGTCTGGTAGAAGGAGAGTTACTCTATGCAGTTACGGTTTTCAGGTAAGGCTGGAATGCTGTCTCCTGGTGAGGCTGCCTCAGTTGCCTATGGGGGGAAGGCTCCTGTCTGTTTTGGTTTTTAAACTTTCTCTTCAGGGGAGGCTTTCGTTACTTAATTAGTATCATTTGTTTAACTCACATCACAACTGTGCTCAAGGTCCCCAGCAAGGATAGAGTCTCAGATTTGCTAAGAGGTAAAAAATATTGTTTCCAAATGAAATATTACTTGGATAGATCTTTGATAGTTACAAATCATAACCTTCAGGCTCCATCCTATCTTACAGAACTTATCATCTCAACTTCCCTGTCAGGCAGCCTTGTATTATGAGGCTGTAACACCCATAGCCAGACACCAGGCTGTTACCTCAGATACACTCTGGCTCAGTACGCACCCAGGTTATAAAGTTTTCTGACCCTCTCTCCTTGAGCTACAAAACCAAGATTGCGCCTTCGTTTTTACCCGCTGCAAATATTTCTTGAAGTACGGCAAGGCTTTGATTTTTATTTCCCCAAGGAAACCTCAGCATTTCCTTAGGAAAGTGAGAAGTTAATAAAGATGTGTTTGATTTGGAAATGAGAATGCAATATGGAATTGCTGGGGAGCCAGGCATCTGAGAGATGAGGGGAAAAGCAGCGTACTCGACTCTGAAGACGTCTGAGGACGTCACCTGCGAGGCACCCGAGATGCTGCATGCTGAGTGTGTTTAATGACATGTAGGGCGAGTAGATGAATTGGATTGTTTTTTCTAAACCATGATACTTTAATGGAAAACAACTTCTGTCCTTCAGCCATAACAGCTATTCCTGTTCTTGAACTGTGAACGAGGAGGAGTGAGCAGGAAAATGCCATATGAGATTGTTAAACTAAATTCAGAGACGGCACATTCTGGCCAACAAGGAAGATGTAACCGTATATCACAGCATTCTGTTAACGAGGATTCATTTTTAGTCCAACTTGTCTGTGATGAAAAACCCTAACATTTAATTTCCATACAGCTAGAATTGAGGCTGACTTTAACCTCTATGTTCCCTAAGCATTAGCTTCCTTGCTATGGTGCAAATCTCTCTGCTCAAATAACAACATAGAAGCCGTCCCTCTACCATAATAAGTGGGTAATGCTGACTCATAACTCATTATACTGCATAATTCCAGACCACAAATGTGCAGTTTCCATTGCTGGGAATGCTATTGCTAAAAAAGGTACTGTTACTTCAGTAAAAGATTTGTGACAAGAGACAATTTGTAACAAATTAAGACTTCTGCATTTGTAATAAAGTGGTGGTAAAAAGGATGTAGGTAGATACATTTGGTTTGTATCCATAAAAATTGGAAAAATTCTATTTTCCCTCAAAATTATTTCCAACTATATTAGTGACTTACATTGCCATGGCAATTTAGGCACCTGTTTTTTGTTCTCCAGTACCAAAATACCTTAGTAAATTTGGACCTTAGACATTACAGCTATCATTTTGCAGTTAAAGATGAAGCAATCAGCTACTAAATGAGATATAAAGGACAAATCTTGTGTCCCTGTGACACTCGAGCGTACTCTAAATCGCCACATTCACTCACCTGCAGAGTTCTTTTGCATCTATGGAAAAACAGGACTCAGCAACTGCAAATGAAAAAGGCAGAAGCTGACATGCACATTGATACAAATGAGCGAGAGATGCAGAACAACATGTTTTTAGATGTGTCTCCATTTCATCCCTCTCCAAATGAAGGCACTGGCTCCTTCAAAGCAGGGGTGCAGTGTTGGTTTGAAAATGCTTATAGGGCCTTGGATGGAAAATGCAGAGGAATTGTAAAGTACCATTGCAGTAGGGCTGCCTGGAGAAATTAGGAATCCTGGTGTCAATTAGAGCTGCTTGAATAATTCATAACAGATCATTTATTAAAAGAATGCTGCTACTTTTTTCTGTTTGCAAATTATCCATAAGCAGATGGTGATTCTTCTGGATTGCGTTTATTATTCAAACCTATTTGCTAAATTGTTTGGAGGAGTAAGCTCTGCTCTGTCTCTTTTGGGAGGAGTTAACTGGGCGTATTTAATGGTCAGAATTCACTATGATCATGTTAGTTTTCATTGGACACATTGATCTCCTGGTGTGTTTCTGTTCCTGACTGGATGTGTTAACATTTAGAACAGGGACTCCAGCACAAATACTCATACGCTGTATTATGGCTCCTTGTGCTCCCTCATCTGTATGTCACATCGACCCTCTGCCTCTCTGTTCAGAACTTGCCTTTGCATAGAATTATTCAGAAATGTTTAAATCAGAATAATTATTCCTGAACAGCGCTCTCTGTGAGCACTTATTCTATAATAAGAGTGCTGTGTACCAGTTTAGTTTAATCTGCTTGAAAGTGAGCTAAACTAAACAGGAATAAGGCATGCCAACTGCAAAAGAAAAGATGCCACAGAATTTAAATTTAGAGCCTCTCTCTTGCTTTTAAACACAAAATTCCTTTTCTGGGTCAGAGTTCCCTGAGCAGCTAAGCCGTGGAAGCTAGAGGGCTGCAGGGGAGGGAGCTCTTTGCAAACACCCTGTTCAATGCATCCACTGCTGGAGAGCAGATACTCAAAGGAACCTTGAGTCTGACTCCAGATAGTTTGTCTCTAGTTATCCAAATTCATTCCCGTGCATTTACAAACCCTTTGGCTTAAGTGCTCTCTATGTTTTGGGGTTGTGCAGCTCCTAGCACAACACTATCCAGTCCCTGATGTGCAGCTGGGCTAATGAGTCAGCTAGCATCACACATCAAGTGCAGAATTTGGATTAGACACCAGCATCCCATGACCACCTTCAAATCTTAAATTCTACCCTCTGAATAATATTACTTCTCACTGGAAACAAACAGGAAGAAATAAAGACTATCAAAACCTTGTTGGATAAATATTCCTTCTGTGTTGCAAACTGTTGCTTACAGCTAGTATTTGTTGGGTAATGATCTGCTTTTAGATTTTCTGCGACGTATGTTCCATCTCTTTGACACCATCTCAAGCCTTATCTCTGCTCGTTATTTCTTCCTTCCTTAAATCTCCTTCTTTACATTTAAAACATGCTTTCCCCAAGCAGTTGCAGACATATCATCACTGTTGTGCTCTTAGCATGCAGCAGAACGACTTGGGAAGCAAAGGGAGGCTGCTCATAGCGCACTCTGCATCCTGGATACAGCTGAAGAACTGGGTGCAGCTGACCCTCTACCTTAAGCACCACCAAGTGCAGCGACGCTGCGTCCACTCAAAGAGAGGTACCAGTAGAACAGAAACTAGCAGCAGGATGGTGATTTTTTTGAAGGAGTATAATAATAATAATAATACGTATAAGAAATGAAGACGCTTATCCAAAAAGGTCTTTAAAGTCAAAAGAATGGATTTCATTTTCTCTGACTCATCAGGAGAAGGCTCCTTGTGCAATCACAGGTGAGATTTTCACAAGTGCTTAAAGTACTTGCATTTCAGTACGAGTGAGGCACCTGACTGCTGCAGTGATATTGCGTGAGGTGCTTCTTGCCAAACTGCTAAAGTCTGAGACCTGGCTTTCCCTGGTGAGCTAAGGTTCATTTGCAACCAAAGGATGGAGAGAATCTTTATTAGGTGGGTGTCTTAGCTAGAACAGATTAGTGAGACCAAGAGGAAAGATGTAATAAAAACAGGAAAGGCTGCCTGGAAATATGCTGGACATGCATATATGTAACAGGATATTAATTTAGTGCATTAAGAAGAATTCATCCCTTCTGAAAGCACAGAGTAACTCACCAATACTTCAGTTTCAGTCTCCACTGGAGACAAAACTATGTAGATACTGGTGGAGTTCTCGGGAGGTAAAATGGAGTATATTCTTAGAGATAAGATGTCATAAGTGAGTTTTGAAATAACAAAACTTAGAACCAAGAAACTTGAAAGCAAGAAATTGCCACGATACTAAGGGAACATTGGCAATTAGAGAATAGTAATTTTAATGCACGACAGGATGGAGATCATAAGTACAAATGAAAGTCTTTGGTAAGTCCCAGTGCCCTGATCCTCTTGCCTTAGTTCCCTTGGAGAGACATAGTGCCAGGTGGGCTCCTGCACTAGGTCAGGGCACAAGAGCTTGGTCCTCACTCAGAGAAGGATGGGCAAGGATCCTTGGTTCAGGTATGCCCTTTGTATCCCATTCTCTCTATTCCTTCCTCATCCTTTTTTCTGCACTGGTTGACCTGACTCCAAAACGCCGAAGCCCCATTAGGGTGTCAGTATAAAGCTTCAGCGCGATGCAAAGCTTTGCGCTGACCTTCCAGACAGAGAGGAAATATTCCACCCAGAGGCATTACACACGGTTGAGGAAATGCCTCCTCAGAGACAACTTGGAGCCACGGCTCTCCCTGTCTGCGTATTTTCATCAAGATGTTTCCAGACTGCGACAGGGAGTTAAAAAATGAAGTTCTGCAGGTCCCTTGCCAACCTTCCCACAATCAAGTCCATAAAGAATAGCAGCTAATGTTTCTTCTGCTCTTGTGTTTCCTGGGAAGAGTATGTTAATATAGCCTGTCTTTATTAGCCTATCTGAAATGATATTTCATTTTACCAGTTTTTACTACACAATCTCAATAACTTGAACTTGTTTAAAGGCTCACTGCTCCAGGAAAATACATTACATCTTGGCTTTTAAACCCACTAGCTCCCATTTATTGGTATTAATAATACATTGGGAAAGCTGTTTCTTTTATTTTGGTCCTAAGAATATTCTTTTTTGGTAGCTCTAAAATCAAATAAAATTTTAAAAATAAAATTTTTTCAAGCAGCATTTCTGTGTCCTAGAGTTAACCACACTCTGCATGTCATGAAGGAGTCGTTTGCAGTGCTTGGGAAGGGGAAAAGGCAAAGGAAAAAAAAAATAAGTAGTGAAACTGTTTCATAATCATTTATGAACCTAAAGTGTCCAGGGAGAAAGTTTTTAATAATAAACAAAATACCTAAATTAGTTTCCATTTAAAGTTTAGGCGTCTTTAATTTATAAACACTATTTAAGCAGAGAAATGTTGATGAGAGCTGGAGTAATTATTCGCATAAGTGGAAATGCAAAACTTTGGTGCTTCTACACAGTTCATTCTACTTCTGCTAACTCCACTGAGCTTTTTTTAAGCTCAGCTCACCCCGGGAATTGCTGCCTGCATGTTTATGTATATGCTGGTTTTTGGGTTTGTTTTTTTTTTGCCAAGCTAGCACAGGCTTTTTAATCTTTCCCTCATTTCAGCATTATCATTGTGAAGGAGGATATTAACGGTCAGGCACTTCTCTCAGGAACACTGGTGTAAAATCAGAGTAAACGGGCTGAAGTCAGTAGAATTTCTCCCTTCTTAAGCATCCAAATGCAGCCCTCAGTGCTCAAAGGATCTGGTAACCTAAGATCACCTCGTGTTTACCTTCATCTCTCTCCTACTGTGCTAATCAAAATGGGAGAGAGGAAGTTGGCCAATAACAATTTTTTTTTTCCTACGCTGTATAAATGCAATCCCTGCATTATTATATTGAAGCTGGGAACCTCTAAGTAATTACTATCCAGCACATTAGTGTCCATGTACTAAATGCTAAAGTGTTTATTCAGTGCATTGCAGGATCAGGTTATTGCTGAGTCTGTCCATCATGCCAAGAAATTATTGCCATAAGTGCTTTAAGAGCATGGCTGGTACAATGGAGATATAACCAAGCTGAAGGACTGTGGTGCTCCTCCTCGATGCAGGGAGGTCAGGCGTGTCTGCATTTAGAAGGGATAGAAAAAGAGACTGCAAAAGTGTTCAGATGCACAAAATCTCATCATCAAACACACATTGCTGTAGGAACCAAAGGAAAAAAAAAAAAAAAAGACACAACTTCATACTGAAATTGAGTGGAAATTGGAATAGTGAAGGAAATGTGCTTTCTTTTTCAATTCCAGATGCTCACGCAGTCTTTTGCTTGGGATTAAGAGGTCACTTATTGCAGCCTTAAAGGATAAGGACTCAGCTAGATAGGAAAATCAGCAGCTGTTTATTCTGTAAATGTTTGAATATGAATTAGGTCTTCCTTTTCAGAGCTTCACTTATTACTTTTATTTACCAGGATAATATCAGAAGTCTAATTAATTCTTCCCACCTCTTTCAATTCTCAGGGTCTCAGTGCTTCAGCAAAGCTGGAACTCTTTAGAGTTTTCTATCTATTGAATGAAAAATCCTTGTTTATAAGGATGACTATGTCTTTATCTTTTCAGCTGAGATTGCCTTAAAATGTACTGGAGCAGAGCGCACAGATAATGCTGGGGGAATAATTTTTTTTTTTTTTTTTGCATTTGGTTATCAACTAGTGGTTTATTTCTGTAATCGTCTTTATCAGAGCCCTTGCTACATAGTGGTTAATATTCAGGAACAATACTTCTCTCTTTCAAAAGTTAGAAATAGCAGTCCCAGTGAGACAAACTTAGGTCTGGGGCTGTTATGTGACTTCTCCAGAATCACTCAGGGAGAGATTTTTAATGCTGGGTTCAACAGGCGTAAATGTGACGTTCAAAAACGGGTGTCGAGTCCTCAGGTGCTTCTGCAAACCATTTCTGGGGTGAATTGCCACTCTCCAGAGGTATTTCTGGAGATAAATCTTAGACTAAATGCACCTCTAAAAGGGCTGAAGTTGGAGGTGAGAAGTACCAGTCTATTTATCTGGGCTGCTTCTTCACTGACTAAGCCAGAGGACCTGATTTAGGCTAAAACACAGGCCTGCACTAACAGGCCTTCGCGATTGCCTTATTTTGCTCTGTTCCAGACCATTTCCAATCACCACATTCCAGGCACAAGACAGGAGGCAGAAATTTCTTAGGGCAAAGATAACAACCAGCATTTCACTCAGCCTTCAGCAGACAAGGGTAACTCCTGAGCTGTGTTGGGATGGTGCTAAGGGTCGTCCAGGAAGAAGAGGACCATGCAGTTGGTGCACATGGTGATCCACTCCACTTTCCTGCATCAGGGACCACTGTAACCTTGCATGTCTCCAAGCTAAGAAGACAACCTTTCCTCTGAAGCCCTGTGTTTAGACTGTAAGCTCTTTAAGTTTGGTCTCTCTTGCAAGACTCACACATCTCGTCCTAGAACGTTTCCACAATAACGGCCCTTATCTTGATGGGGGACTCGCGCTATTCTACAACATCATTAGAAAAGGTCCATCAAATCATCCAGCTCAAGGATAAACCAGATCTCCCTCTGTGCTAATTCAAAAAGGATTTTGTTTATTCTTGATTATTTCTGTTGGTGATGCATGTATTACTGGGGTTTGTTCTGCTTGCTCACTGCACTCTCTCTCTGCTGCTAAAGCCTTTCTTTTTGCATTTGACCTAAATATTTCCAGGTTTTAAAACATTTAGGTAATTCCTAGTGACTCCTCTCAGATTTTATGTAAAGCTTTTTCCTCGTTATGTCTCTGGTACCCCCAAAATACTTATTTAGTAAGAACAGCTTGTAATAACACTGCAGCCCAGGGATGTGCACAAGGGGACCAGCCGTTTCTTCAACATATCACAGGAAGTTCTGTGTTGATTATGCATTTGTTATTGATAATTATTAATTATATGCTGGTAATTATGGTGCATTCTTGTTTTATTATTGGCGTGCTATGCATTTTACAGAGGCAAAAGCCGGTCTAAGAGAAATGGGTGACATTAGCTCAGCACAGTGATTAATAACTTTATGATGATGTTGTATATCTACTTATCATTGAGCTCTGAAACACACAAGAAAGTCCTACGCAAGCTCACACACCCTCTGCTTTGTACATGAAAGGGTGACTTTACCACTCAGATTGGGCCACTTTCAGAGCCAAAAGAGGGAGGCAGTAATTAGTTCCCTTTAATTGGTGGAGGTTGGCTGGGCTTGGGCCACTTGGATTTTTGAGGGACTTTGAAGACGTGCCTAAGCATACACAGCCAGCCAGGCTGCCTGGAGCAGGGACGACATCCAGGCAATGCGACATGAAGAAAATAGCGTTCCTTCCCTGGTGCCCAAAGGTTCACAGTTAAACAGGGATCACCTCTGAAAATCTTGAACCTTCTTCTCCCGCATCACTTTGAGCACTTCAGGGCTGGAAACAACCTTGGATCACAGCCTCAGCTGTTGGAGTTGTCTTGCTTTAGTGTAGCTTCTTCTCCTGCACCCATTCTGAGCACTGGGGGCATAGGAGTGATCCAGACGAGCTGAGATTTGTCACTAACAGATGCACTTGGTGAACACAGTCACTTAGGATTTACACCAGCATCAAAACTCTTCCCTTATTGTTTCTTTAACTTTGGTTCTGCCAAGCAAGTATCTGTTTTAATTTGCATCTTTAATGCTATTTAAATGTACGGTTAAGTAGCCTCTTGCTGGCAAATACAAGATACTTCTGAAATCTATATTCCTTCCTGGAAGTGACAAATGTTTTGCATACTGGGGGAGAAAAAAATGGTGGCTGGCTATAAAGGAGGCGATCAAGATACATGCAAGTACGTGTCCCTGTTCCTCCACTCAGGATTTAATCATTTTCCCAAGCAGGTTGACACAATCAGGATGATGGCAATGTCCCATTTTCCAGAGAAGGGACAGAAGGGAGGGGGAATTCCAGCATTGGGACTGGATTGATTGGTCTCTGCAGGGGGAATTACACTTCTGAAGTGGCAAAAAATAAATAATAATAAATGAGTAATAAACACCCCATTTGAATCTTTAAATGAATATCGGATTTTAATTATAAAGGTTTAATTTTCAGAATGGAACAGCTACTTTTGCACAATTACTGTATGCAACTTTAATTAACTTTCAAGAACTTTCTCTTTCTTAAAACAAAATCTAATTAATAATACTTAGAGAACTATTAGCATAAAATAAGTCCTGGAAAAGGGTAGACAGTACAAAACATATTGTACAAAATTACTTGGGAGAAAGAGACTTGCTATTATAATTCTGAAAACAAAGCCAAAGATTCCAGTTTTCATATTCTGGTCTATAAGGAGCTTTTTTGCTGAATGAAAGCATGAGAAAGACAAGGGAATCATAAGATTTTAAACAGAAAACACTATTGTGTTAATCAGTTGTTGCAGAGACTTGTAAGACTAGGACCAATGTTCTGCTTCACTTGTCCAAGTTCCTTTTTTTGGGGGGAAATAGTACACGGGTCAAATAAAACAGATCCAGGGAGAGGATGAATGAAGGGGTAAAGAATGGGTTGGGAACCTATATGATTGTTCCCCAAAGAGCCTTAAACGTAGCAGCAAAGAGGAGAGTGAGACAAGATTCATTGGTTGGGCAGGCGCTGTGCTTGTTTGTAACCTGCAAGCTGGGTAGGTGGGGATGGAGTGGAGCTGTGAAATCATGAGCAAGAACAGAAGAAGGGAAAGGAAAGCTTACCAAGGCGTTGCACAGCCCCCCATAAGGAAGGCTGGATGGACTACTGGACTACGAGGGTCTGTATATGCAAAACAGGCCAAGCAGAGCAGGCTTGGAGCAGGAGGGGGAAGAGCGATAATATCCTTCTGATCCAGAACATCCTACTGCAGGAACCAAGAGGGAAATTAAATGAGAGCGCAAAGACACAAGGGGGGCAGCCTGTAGTAAAACTTGTTGCTTTAGTGATGGAACAACGGTGAACGTGAGTCACTTCACAATAATATTCTGCCCAGGCCTTGTTCCAGCTGGGTTTTAAATCAAGAGTAGATACAGCTGTCAGTGTTTCTTTTATGAGATTGCTCCAACACAAGGAATCCTCCATGGTTTAAACAGCGTGGTTTGAAATATTTGTGTTTGAGTGTATAAAAGAGGCTGAGCTTGTCTAATCTAGTGCTCTGCCAACATGGCTTTGACTCAACTGAATTAAACTCAGTTCCCTGAATTAAATTGAAACCTAAAATTGCTGGACATGTTTTCCTTTATGATCGGTTCAGCCAAAGCAAGCTTCCACCTCCATCACTCTTCAGGGAGGGGAGGAAGAATGCAAACCCAGAGGTCTGAAGCTTTCTTTTTAACAGAGGGTGTGGAGAAACTTGATGTTTGCAGCTTCTTTTCCTAATAAGCTCTCTGGCCAATATAGCTGAAAAATAAATCAATGAGCAGGAACAAAGTAACAGTAAAATCTTGGACTGGGGACCTGCCTAAAGACCTCAAGGGCAGAAACATCCTGTTCTTTGCATGCTGCTTTTGCATGCCCAGTGCTTGTGCCTAGGCTGAGCCTAGACAGCACACGGTAGCAGAGCACGGGCTGAATCCTCCAGCCTTCCTCTTCCTCTTTGCCTGGCCAGCAGGCAGGCAGCCTCTGCTGTCATGCCTAAACAAGTGGTACCAAGCTCAGTTACGCCAGGTCCTATATCACCTGGTTCATGGTGCCTTGTTTTTCTTAAGCAGGGACTGGCACATCTGCTGGCCGGACTCCACCATGTGAGTCATTGGCTGGTACGGGTTATATCGTTGGCACTCCATAGTCTTTGGCTAAGGGTTTTCTATACTGTGATGATGTCTACTCAGTGTCTCTACCCCTGGAATGCATCCCGTATTCATTCAAGCACTTAGATCAAGCATTTCTTGTAGTGGTGGGGACCCAGATTTCACCCATTTGCTCATCTCTGTTCCCGTATTTTGGAGTTTGTCTTTGATGACCAGTAAGAGAACAGGGCTGTAGGCTTAGGCATCTGTTGTGCGACAGCCACAGGGGGGGAGGCAGAAGATCCACAACGTGCCTGGCAACTTGTGCTCACACCAGAGGAGCTGCAAGTTCCCCAGAAAGTTAAACATGCAGCAAGCCCCAGGGGCTCCCCTGCAACCTCAGTACCTTGCCTGAACTAAGTTCAAACCATTTAGCTTGGGTTTTGTTGGAGCCTTTTTGGGTTGTTTCACTACCTGTATTGAGAGCCACAACCCGAGGGGGATAGTTTAGAGCTCACTCTGGTCTATTTGCCCCTTCCAAATCACGCTGCGGTCAAGAGAAGTGAGTGCAGTGTGTAGGTGCCCTTCAATCAGAGTGGGGAAGAGGATAAAGGAGGCAAAGAGGGGGAAATATTGACTTGATCAAGTTCACATTTAAATCTGTATAAAAAATGATGTGGTCCTGAGCCCCCAAGTGCATGGGGCATATGCTGGATGGCACTTACTTCTGCTTCTCTAGTGGAATAGGAATTAGAAGGTATGCTTTTCTCTGGAGCTATGAAAACATGTCACAAAATCTGCTACTTTTGGATTCCAAGTAATTTTACCTTGCAAGAACAAAAACCCACCCCAAGCTCTTTCAAAAACAACCACCACCACCACAACAACAACAGGAAGGGGGGGGACAAGGAAGAATAACATCCAAATGAGTTTAGATTTTTGCATCCCTGCTAGGATGTTCCAAATATAACCACAAAACACAGTTCTTAAGCCCATATTTATTACTGTACAAATCTAGTTTAAAAACAGCTCTACAGGGGTTTGTTCAGCTGTAGAGTTAGATCAGAGTAAAAAGGACATCATGTTCCAGGCAGAACTGTAATGCTGCACTGACCTCCAGTGGAATTTGAAGAGATATTCCAGTGGCAGAAGCTTCTTCACAGTCCTCTGGAGCCAAATCTTGCCTTGTTTTGGAGCTTTATGGGGGCATCAAATTCGTATGGGGTTTGTGGAATTTACTGGAGATTCCTGGATGCTTAGGATAAACATGTTAAAATACTGTGAGCAGATTTGCTTGGAATAAACTTTCCAGCCTAAGTCTAGCCTCATCAGATTTAAACTTAAATATGCAGGTGTTAAATCGAGCTTTCCAAAATCAATCAGCTTGAGGGGCTTTTAATTGATGGAGGTGCAATTTTCCTCCACTTTTCCATTGCAGAGAATTTTTAAGGATGGTTAATTTCAGTTTTCCCTTCAGAAAACCTCTTGGATTGGTCAACTAACCAAAAACCTTAATGACAGTCGCTACATGACTGTTTCCTTTCAGCGCTTAGTAAGGGATTTCCAAGGTCAGACAAAGGTGATCAAATAACAAAGTGGCACTTCTCAATCTGTATGTGCATGATTGATTGCCCCTCTCAGATATTAGAGCAGCACCGCTTGACACAGTGCCCTTTGATGTCCTGATCAAAGAAAAAGATGTATATAGTATGCCCAAGAGTGCCCTAATTTAACAATCCCAAGGTCAAATGAAGGAAAATGTAGCATCTCTTTTCTGACAATCTCTACAGGTGTTGGCTGCATGTCTGTTGTGCCAGGAGCTGTACGTAGATAGAATAAAAAGCCTGTCACTGACACAAATAGCTCACAGTCTGAATATTAGAAAAACTCTTCAGCTTCGGTTTTAAAAGACAACCTCTTCTGAAAGAAGTCCCTTTCCCCTCAAATAGCTAGAGGGCCCTTCCAGGTTGTTCAGGAGTTTTCTCTGAAGAGCAATTAGAGACCAATTGTTCAAAGTGTGCTCAAGGAGGAGGCAATGAGGACTTCAAAGGAAAGAGGCAGAGATTGATAAAGCTACTCTAGGAACAAGCAGGGGGGAGTCAAACAGGCAAGGGGACCTGAAACAAGGAGAACAAGATAAAGGAAGGCAGTGTTCTGAGTAGGGGGTTGTTGTTAGGGTATTTTTAAATGAGATGAAAATATTCCCACCCAAAATATTGAAATGTAGTTTTAAAAAAAATGTTGTGGCTTTCCGTTGGATAACATTATTTAACCTTTGCTCCAAGCAAGCCCTCAATCTTAGCCTGAATTTTAAATGAAAATTGCAGTTGGACAATTGAAGAGTCTGATTTCCTAAATAGCCTCCTAGGTCCTTCATGGTATTTGCTCTGTGTCCACCTGCATACCCCACCTGTGAAAAGCAGTAAGAAGCAGGCATGCAAGGGGCAGAATGGCAGTGTATTGTTCACTCTTTTACACCCCACCATACCAGCAAGATCTTGTTTTCACTCAGAATCATGTAACTAGGCACTTGTGCTCCTAGGACACAAGCATTTTTAAAATCTCACCCATTTTGCATATCCTGCTTAGAATCACAGAACAGTTTGGGTTGGAAGGGACCTTAAAGCCCATACAGATCCAACTCCCCTGTGATGGGCAGGGACACCTCCCACTGGATCAGGCTGTCCAAGCCCCATCCAACCTGGCCTTGAACCCCTCCAGGGATGGGGCAGCCACAGCTTCTCTGGGTAACCTGTTCCAGTGTCTCACCACCCTCATCGTGAAGAAATTCCTCCTTATGTCTAGTCCAAATCTGCCCCTCTCCAGTTTATACCCACTGCCCCCAGTTGTATCACTCCAAGCCTTTGTAAACAGTCCCTCCCCAGCTTTCTTGTATGCCCCATTCAGGTATTGGAAGGCTGTGGTTCATCTGAAGCAGGTACCACTGTGTTATGTGTTTCTATGCTGCCTATTATAGTGGAATCGTGTTCCATGACTTGGTCTCTTGGTTATTGCTTTACTACTACCTGCAGGATGTATGTACACGCGATCACTCAAGTCCATCCACACAAGGAAAACCCAGAATTTCCTTGCTGATGTGGAAGCAGAGGTGTATTTCCTTGGTTTAGATTTTGGAAGTGTGTTTTCTGATATTTGAAAGCAAAGCAATTGGATACAAATTTATCTCAGGAAGACCGACAGCAAGGGAATTTCAACCCAAATTTTGCCAAAGTTTGAATCGTAGAAGAACAGTTCAGCGAAGTTTGGAAAATTATAATGAACTGACAGGAGTGGTTTTATAATGAGAATTTTGGGGCAATTTCAGTAAGTACAAATGCCACTCCCCTGTACACTAAATAGCGAATGTGATTTAAGAAACATCCCAAACTACTTGAATCCATAGCGATTTTTGTTCTGCTGAGAGACTGATCCACCTCGAACAATCTTCAAGAGATTTTCTTTTTCCCCTCACTGGTATTGCACAAGCAATAGAAAATTTCATATGAGATTTCTTGATATTAGTAATTTCACGGAGCAAAAGAGTAATGCACAGCAGGTAGAGATGCTGCACATGTAATATACTGTGTGCTTACTGGGATTTTTTTGTTCAACAGACAGTTTTTGTTACTGCAGTAGGGTCAGTCCAGCTGTGACTTTTCACAGAAATCCTCTCCATATGGCTAGAGCAGCCTGAAACACCTTCTCTTTCACTCTGGATATAAAACCAGCTGCACTAGAAAGGCCTTGTGGCTGGGTGAAGTCCCATTGAATGCTGTAAAAGGGAGGTACTTGTGAATGTCTTTGGAAGCTGCCAAACTTTAATACCTGTGGTGTATTATTTCCTTGGGAATGCATGAAAAATGACAGTTAGTGAAGCAAAGAAATGGGATCTTTAAAAAAAGAAAAGGCCAAAAATAAAAAAAAGAAAGAAAAAGACTTAATTTACCTTCTAATGAGGATTCTTTGCAAAGCTCCAGGGATCCACAATTTCTAATTGAAGCTACAAATGCATAAACATCTTCATTTGGGGTAAAATTTACCTCCACATAGGGATGTGTTTAAGGTAGAAGGAATCTCTCTGTTTCGAGCTCCAGTATGCGTTTTAGGAGACATGAGTGCAGTGGTTCCATAGTAAGACTTTGTTCAGGGTGCTGCTTCTCTCCACTGCCACCCTGGGGCTGATGCTCTTGTGAGGGAGCTCAATACAGAGGCATCGCCTCGACTTCTACTTGCTTCTCAAAAAGGAAAATGTTTCTATGTTTAATCTGTTGCCATGCTTTTAGCTTCTATTTGCACACTAATTGTAATGCAGCAAGTGTAGCAGGCTCATATAATCTATCATATCTTAATTAAAAGGTCTGCAGCTTTTGCTTGGACTTTGTTCATTTTGGTTCAGTATCGCCAAACTAAAGCGATTGGACATTATTGAAAAAACATGTCTTGATGGCACTGAACCAAGACTCCTGACAAAAATCTTGGCAGAAAACTTCACAAGTGTGACTGTTCATCATGCTTGGCAATAGTTATTTATTTCAAAATGTCAGAATCTTCCACAGAGCAGAAATTCCCATTCCTTTCTGTCTCTATTACAAAGTACCGCAGCCTACGCTCCCCTACACCCAAACGCTCAGGCGCTGAGTCTGTAGGAATGCAGAGATCAGCAAGATATGCCAAGAGCTACCGAAAGGATAAACAAAGTTACTCAAATTATTCTTACAAAGCAGAAAAATATGGATGTAATTTCATAAAATTATTTGCTGAGTGTTGAACAATGAGACGAGCCCTCCAGCCCAAGTATATAACATCTCAATTATCCAAACTCTCAATTCATTATTCCCACTTTGATGTCATCATGCATAGAAGTATATTGCTGTAATTCCTGTAATTCCTTCTATCATGTGGCACTGCATTTTATTTCACTATGGGAAACAGCATTTTTGGAGTAGAAATTTAACCTGTCAGTTAATAGGATGTGTAGATTGTGAAAACGGGGCAGGAAACAAAGTCAGAGAAACACTATCTCCCTCCAAAAGGCATGTGATTTTCTTATTTAGATATTTCTTTATTTGCTTTAGTACTTTAAAATTCAAACTGTGTTTATTCTCAGGCTCCGAGTTATCAGCATCAGATTACATGGTAGTATGTACAGTGTTCTCCCATCGGTTCACAGTCTCCAATTCCAAGGGTGGACTTCTTTTGAATAAATTTCTCGTTAATGTTCCGATGTTGATGCAGAGCTTGCTGAATGGGATTCCTATGATCTGAGTTACAGGGTCAGACTGGACTATCAAGACAGCCCTTTGCAGTCTTACGAGCAGTTCTGGGAACTGGCAGAACTGTTCCCAGTTACAATGACCTATAGATAAACAGCAAAATTATTTATAGGAAACAAATTTCTCTTGCAAGCACATCAGGAATCTAATCCAAAGAATTAGATCACTCCGTCAGAGAGATAAAACAATATCCCGCCACAAATGCCCAATCAAGAGTCATCAAAACAACTCTGAATTTTGTGACTGCTTGTAATACACTGCCCATAAACAAGCTGCAGACCCAGGCAAGAACTTCAGATAACAAATGAATTTGAGCAAATCTCAGCAACAGCTCCTGGGCAACTTGTGAACAGAGAGGAAACTAAATTAATCAGATAAATGATTTGCTCAGCTCTGGTAGAAAATGTCAAACACTTCAAAACTAACCTTTTGGCAGCAGGATTGCTCTTCCTGGATCTATTTAAGATTTCTGCCGTTTGCATTTGTCAACAGAGCTAGGAAGCAAGTGTATTTCAATAAGGATAATGTGCCATTCTTAACACGTAGGCACAGACCTCCCAGCTACCTGCAGCAAACGTGCAGGTTACACTGCACAGATGACACCAGTTAGAAAGCCAAATGCTGCTTCCTGGGCTAAGGAGAAACACTTTTGAGTAGCTTGTAACCAAGCCTGAGAAGAATTTTTCTATTAGAACTCATTTTTCTCTAATAAACTTTGACTGCTGTTTTCCTAAGGGATATTTCAATGAGATTTATCTGCTCTATGGAAGCATTCATTTTGTATTTAGAAAATAGGCACAAAATTTATTTTTCTTGCTAGATGCTAGGGTATTTTTATTCTGAAAGGTTGCTACAGTGCCAAGAAGAGCAATAGCCCAACTGGCCCGTGTTACCTTTCCCTTCAGTAACAAGGCTCCCTAGCCAAGCCTCAGTTCCCACGCTGGACCCCAGGTGCCCTCCCTTCCCTGGCACAAAACTCTAGGGCTGGTTGCCCACCCAGGAAGTTTTCCTGGTGTTGGTTGCCATTTTTCTCCAGAGCCAAACCACATGTCACGTAAACCTATATTACAACAGTTTCACCTGGAGCAATTGTGGCTTTCAAGCCAAATAAAAATACTACTGGGAAACTTTTCTGTATTCACAGAATCACAGAATAACCAGGATGGAAGAGACCCACCGGATCATCAAGTCCAACCATTAACACAGACATTGACATAGGCATTGTATAAAAAAGAAAAAACCAAGATATTTTGCAGAAAGAGAAGCCGCATTAGCACAAAGTAGTTGTACGTCTTGCTCCATTTCAAACCTCCTAATTGCCAGGAGCAATATTCTCCCTCTTACAGAGGAGCAGCCAAATCCTATTCCTCCCTTGTGCCCAGCACAAGCTAAGATGGGAAGCATGCACTGTATTTTGCACTGTATTTTACACTCGTGCTTAAGTTGCAGCGAAGCGAGTGCTTTGCTGAATCGGAATGTTGATCCTCATCCTAGTGATACAAAGCCTTTTAGTGCTCTGGGTGGGTTCACTACGACCACAGGTGAGGAGACCTTGTTAAACACTGCCAGGTCTGCATTGTATTGATTAGTCTGGCTATGTTTGGAGTGGAGTTGTCTCTACCAGGTTGAAGTACAGGGTGTTCAATGTTTATTGTGTTCTTAACAAAGTCTGTTATCAGCAAGTTTGAAGTTTGTTGCTATCTTCTAGCGTCTTAGACTAATCACAGTAATGAAGGCATTGAATGGATCCCTTCTCAGGTGGCATTTACCATTGTTTGCTGCAGATAACATAAAGCTTTCTGATTACAGTCGGCTTTTATCACTTCAGAGCAAATCTACTCCACTGAAATGTGCTAATAAAACCCACGGAAGCAACAAACTGGAAAGAAGTGTTACAGCAATAAAGGAACACAAGGGAAAATGTACAGCTTTTGCCGCTGTTATCATTTTCAATTTATTAAAATCTAACCATTTTTGTAATACGGAGCTATTGCTAGGGGTTAATTTAATCTTCTCTAATACCAGGCTCGGGTCAGTTTTCAGTGTTAATTTAGATGTAATGCATATTTCTGTGTTAGAATTGGAGAAACACCCTCCATGGCCCCATGACCATATGCTTTCAACAATCCAAGTATAAATGTCCAGCACTTTACACGTCCATTTTATGAGATTAGCTCCAGCCTTTAAACACACAAGTCCCAATAAAAACGTTCAGTGTTGCTGCTCCAAGGACAGAGTGGGCTACTTGCTGCAATAGAGACGCACTGAGTTATGACCTGAAGCAACCCATTCACCTGCTGCTTGTGCTCTACTCAGCTGACCATCCCATATTTATCTACTGCCTTCACACTGAAGTGTCCCAGAAACAGAACTGATGGGCTAAATCCTGAGATCTTCATTCAATCTTTGCTGAAGACAGCAGTTGTTTTGCATGTGTGAGGGTAACGTTAAAATGCAGTAAAGATTTTATGCTGCCACTGGGGATGCTAAAGGCACCAGCCAGGGCAGGAACCTGGATAAAACAGAGGGGAAAGTGGATCCAAATATTTGGACCAGTGCAGGAGAAGGACAATCAATATTCTCCATTTCTGCACATAGGAGACAGGATATATAAAGACTTCATGTCTATAATCTCACAAAATAAGTAATATCAAACTTTGTGTCTTCTTTGTACAAGATACACTGAGCTGGCTACGATTTCGATACCTGTCTTTGTGTTCAAGTTATCTCTTGCAAATCAAGGACATCAAGCTTCTTCCATATCCCACCTCCCTGATGGTTACCACGTTCAATTCAGTCCTGCTGTCCTATGATCTCTTCTGGTTTTGTCTTTTCTGAAAGATTCAGGGCCTGCTTTTTCTCTTTTGATGTGCTTCCATGCAGTTAATGCATTCACCTTCAATAGGGGATGGAGTGGAAAAGCAAGTTAGTAGAACACGCTTCTCTTCTTTAGAGCCTTGTAGACCTCTAGATTTCACTGAACATTGTTCAGCCTCCATGGTTAGAGACTGTACTTGCCTGGACCTGTTAACATCTGTATGTCCATAGCGGGGTATGTGTTTCACAACCCACCTCTTGATTCATTATGTTTTCCTAGCTGTTTTCCAGCCTTTATTTTGTTTCCTTAGAGGTGATGCTTTTAGAAAGGGAAAAGAAATTGGGATAAAACAGATATTTCACAGGCATGGGACAATCTAAGATACCAAGTCTCTTCAGGCATACAGAAAGCTTAAGAACACTAGCAACAAGTGCCATGTAGAAGGAAACACCAAGCCCAGAGTCTTGATCTCTCACAGTGGTGTCCCTTGTGCCTGCAGATATCAAAAAGAGAGTGGTCCCACCATCCCAGTCCTTATTCCATCCCCACCCTGCCTGTGTTCAAGTAGCTCAGAAGCTCTGGTATGCTCTGCGTAACATAACTGGCCCCCTCTCCTCCAAGGGCACAAATGCAGAAATTGAGTCTTCAAAGGATCTAGTGGTTTAGCCAGGTCATGTGAGACAGAAGAGGCCAAGATTAAATTTAAATCCAAAAAACTCACATTCTTCTCTCTCTGGACTCTGAGAGCCCCAAATATGGGGCCAGGAATGCCAAAGATAGTAAATGGAAAGACAACATACCTGTAGTATCTTGAAAAAACCTTTGCACAGAGATCACACATAGTTCCAGCAGTTCCGAGAGAGGCCCTGCACTATCTAACAGGCAATTGACGTTCAAGTCGATGAGTGAATTAGGTGTTAGCACAGAGACCTCAAGCTTCATAGAGGGCTTGGGGTGAACGAGAAGGGTGGATGAAGAATTCTAGCATAGCAGGGAGGGCTGGAGGGTGTGTTACCCATTCCCTCTGCCACCACAGCTCCTGGCACAAGCATCTACGTCCCTGTGCTGTTCAATCCCAGGAAATGCTGCAAGATGCTGTTTGTGTGGCTGGTGTGATAACGACTGATGTACTGTGCAGGGCTGCACTGAGTCACACTGGTTTGTATTACACTGAAGTAGAGTGAGGAAAATATCAATCCTCTATGAATCTCAATGATTGAGGCTGTGAGAGAGCATGGCATAGCAGTGCCTTTGAATGCTCTGCCTGAGAGGCTGGGTGTCTTGTTTAGAGCATGCTAAAAGGCATTGCTTGTTGCTGAATCAAGATTTCCTTTTAAACTCACTCCAGTAGCTTTCCTGTGTTTGCATCAAGCCACCAGGCAGATATTGGGGTTGCTTCAGTACTGCAGATGAGATTGTGTGGATCAGGAAGGGTTGTCCAGGATGGGGCTGAAAAGTATTGAGCAGTCACACAAAGTACAGACTTAAGCATAGGCAAAAAGCCAGAGATGGACTTAATTAACTCCTCCTCTGTTCTGTGGTACGAAATACAAAGCCCAGGAAGGCACATGGGGACCAGGTACAGAGAGCAGAGCAGGCAAGGCAGACCTGTCCCTTCCCTGGGTACTCTCCCATTTGCCCTGCAAGAAGCACTTCAGGACCTGCATTGTGAGCAACTAATGAGATTAATGCAAATGGATATACTGAGTTATACAACATATATATGCCCTTCACACAATGACGGACACCTTCTGCTACAGTTTATTTTTCTAGCAATCATCAGTAGCACTAATAATAATTAAATCTCAGAGGCTGTAATGAATAATACATAGGAACATTCTGCTAGCAAAACAAAAACACTTTAAAAGATTTTCTCCTAAGCTAACATCAGTGCTTATTTCTTGCACTGATTTTTTTCTTTATGATGTATTAAGCACCTTTAAAGTCTGCAGTATTGAAACATAGATAGAACTGAGTCACTGATGCACAAAATATCCTGGAAACAATTTAAAGAAAAGCAGGCACCACTAAGCTGATCATTTTTATTTGTGAGTAACCAGCAGAGATGAGCAGCAGTCATAGCTCAGGCTGGAGCAATGGACAGGAATACAGGGGGGCTGCAGGAAATCTGAGCATAGCAGAGTTTGAATCCTTCTCCCTGACCTTGGACATGTCAATTAAGGATTAAATTCATCTCTTCCTGGAGTTAGGCATCCAGTGAGGCTTCTCAAAGCCAAGGAGAGGACAGCACTAGAGAGAGCAGCATCTTCCACCATGCATGGATATGCAGGACAGTTTTGGTGGGTTTTGGTGACTGAGGTTACATGAAGTGATTTGAGACAAGTGTTATCTGTGTAGGTACCTAAATGCGTCAGTCAGGCCCCAAATATGTGCTGCTCAGCATGAGCCGCACTGCAGCTGCAGTCCCGCAAGCATATAAAAGTCCTTTTTTGCCAAGAGAGTATCCCTTACTCCTGGAACTGCAAATGACAGCATGTTCCCTCTTAGTGCTGCGTTTGCAGAGCTGGAGGAGAAAAATGACCATGTCCAATGCCCCTTCTTACACCAGCAGGTAGCAACTTGGTCACTCTCAGAGAGGCCTCCAAAGAATCATCACTTAAAAGGCAGGCCCCTAACACAGTCGTTACTCATGGAGCAGCGTGTTTGAAGGCTGAGAATATGTTAGATCTGCCCCTGAAAAAGTATTTGTTCCCCAGCTGCACAGGACACTCAGGCAATGCAAATTCATGCGACAATGTGTCGGTTACCACTGGCCTTACTCAGACTTGTATATCTCTAGTATGCAGTGTAAGTACCCAGTATGGGATATAAGACACCTCGTAAACGATGGAGTGAAAGCTCATGGCTTTATTTTCTTTCCAAGTACTGAAGGGTTTAATGCATCACATTACCTCAACTGGATGTGGATGTCCTGCTACTTTACAAGCTGAAATTATGCCAATTCTAAGCAACCATTGGATTTCAAGTCCTGCAGGGGTAACAAGTCTGGTTCTGTGCTATGCACCGTATACCAGTCACCAAAAGGCTAACCAGCAAGGTTCAGAGTGGCTGGTTTACTCATTGGACTCAATCAAATGAGTAAATTACAGAAGACAACAATACCATTCAGATAGAGAGAGATGGATTTGGAGCTAGCAGTAAATTAATTGCAAAAATAGATGATCCTACATAGTACATTCAGAAACTTCTAAGAAGAGAACAGCTTGCTTGAGTCCTGATGCCAAAGAACAGCAGAGCGAAGGCAAATCTAGTGCAAAGCTCAAGCAAATAATTGGAGCTCTTCGTCCAGGTTTCAGTGCCACCCAGCTGATTGCCTCCATCACGTTGCTATGCATAAAATAACTCCGAGATGGAGCTGCTACAACACGGGGCAACTTCAGTGGTGCTCACACAACTTCACTATTGGTGTAACCACTTAGAGACTCTACGGCCAAGTTCTCTGATGGAGTTATACTGCCAGGAGGAGACACATCCAAAAGAAAATATTAACGCGAACCTGATCTGAACAGCAGGGAAAGGACAATTTTCCTCTCTGATAGTACATCGGAAAAAGGAATAGCCAACTCAAAGAAGCAACTGGTTCAATCAGTATAATCAGATATCACAGGGATAAGCACAAGATAAATAACCTGATACCACAGCTACGAGCACTGCATGAAAAACACAATACCCTAGCAATGAGCTCAACATAAATAACCCAATACCACAGCAGTGAGCTCAGTATAAATAATCCAATACCATGGTGATTAGCTTAGCATGAACACTGTGATACCACAGCAATTAGCCTGGCATAAATAACCCAAATCCCGGCAATCAGCATGGCATGAATAATCGTATCCCATACCAACAAGCACAGCATTACTAAGACATAGAGAAGACAAGCAGAGGAACACCGATACGTGTTTATTAATACAGCTAGAGGTACAGTAATACCACTTTTGGAGCGTTCCCAGTTCTTCCCTTGCAGCCAGCCACAAAACCAGATTTGTACTTGTATTTCTGGAAGGGAGGAAAACCAGTGGAGGAAATGAGATGGGTTTGGGGTATTTTTAAGCAGGTGGGATGAACCCTGGCCCGCACAGAGTATTCTCAAAAGCACTTGATAGTTCTTCAATTCTGCTGCAAACAAAGTCAGCGCAACTGAAAAACTGCAAGAACAACTGCACCAGGGCTGAGCATCCTCCAGGTATTCCCAGCAGCTCGTGAGCTGCTCCCTGAAGACTGAGAATGCAGTGGCCAGCAGCCTGTGAGCGGGTTGCAGGTGAAGGGAAAGGAGCAACAGGATGGGTGCAGTGGAGTTGAAGTTCAGTTCTTCCTTCTAGGGGTCCTCACTATGATATGGTCACAAATCCCACCACCTGGCCCTACTGGCTCTCCCAGGTCCTCCTCCAATTATGGTTTTTTGCACTGTTACCACCTGGAGTCCATTTAATGTATGAATGTTGAATTTATATGTGAGTCACAAATACATCTTTTTATGCACTTTTAAAAACCAGAAGCATAATTACTAAGGTCAATATATAATGTTTATTTCCTTTGTAATAGACAGTGTAATTTCACTTTAGGGCAAAGAAACTGTATGCATAAAAATAATGACAAATATTAAAGTCACCAAAATAATGGAACTGGATCACTCTACTAATCCTAAATTTAAATGCATTAACGATCCCTGTAACATTAAAGGTCTGATAAGCCAAATTAGGTTTCTTGTAAGCATAATTAATCTTCTTTTTTTTCAATGAAGATATTATGAGGGAGTTAATTTAAATCCCAAAGGCATTTCTAAAATTGAATTATATAGATAAAGCAAATATTTGACCTTTTACTGATAATTACTGTAAAAATCAACATGCAAATGAAGCTTATGAAAACGTCTCCTGAAAGTGTTATTATTGGGGTAATAAAATCCTCTATAACCAAAACCTAATAATTTAATAACTTTAAAGACAGGTAGCCTTTGCCTTCATCTATAATTTGGAGTATTAAATTACAATAGCAGAGTCTGTGTTTATTAACAAATAATTGAATGGAATAAAACATAGATGATTATGTCAAATGCACCAATTATCTGGCTTCTTTCATAGGTCATTAAATTTAAAAGACTGCTAGTTTTGGTTCACCTTCTCTCTGAAATGAGTTTTTAGTGTTATTAAATGGTGGTAATATTTATTGATTTAAATTTCTCCCTGACTGGAAGGTGCTTTTCCATAGTATTGAATCACGATATTCTTAAAGAAAAATTCAGTTCAATTCAATAGAAATGGCGTTTCCTCCATTATCACATATGGAAGCTTATAATATCTCACCGAGCTGGAGACTCATTGCTGGATGAGTTTAGGAAGGATTCAGGCTGTTCCAAGGTGCCGAAGGGTCTCTGATGGAGAGCAGGGCGATGATTTGCAGGATTAGACTGCAGGTCATCAAACAAGTAACAGTATCACACAGGGAAAACCCTTTTTGCCAAGGTTTTGGGTTAAAACGGAGGCTGCTAATGACCAGGACACTTCCATGTGTTGGCACAGCACCTTGCGCAGGGGCACTGGTTGCCAGGCGTTGATGTGTTGATTATTGCTGCTTATAAGCACACATGACTGCACAGCCTCTAAATATGAAAAATCCAGAGTAATTTCTCTGAAATCTCTGACAGTCCAACTTTGTGTCTCGTTTTGTCAATTATAGAGGCTGGTTGCTGCTTGACAAGAGGAGGATTTTCGCGCAAGGGCCAAATTCTTATCACATGAGAGATCTTAATGCTTTGACTTGATTGTCATCACACAGGCATTATAGCTTCATCCTTTTGTCCTTGCAGATCTCTGAGCAGGGTGTCCTTCCCTGCTGGAGTTCCTCAGCCTTTGTGCTTGGTGAGCAAGCTACCCTGAGAAGGCTAGACCTAGAGAAGCAGTGAGTGGGCTTTATTTTGTAGGAGCAAGGGAAAAGCACTGAACTTTTCTACAGCTGAGTCACTATCTCCAGCCAGGGATTTATTAGCTGGGAAAAGAAAGTACAAGAACAGAATCTTGTCACTAAAGCCTCAGCTGATAACAACTAGGTTGAAATCTAACCTCAGTGTAAGCCATAAAACTATCAAGATTCCTATTAGCTGACCTTTTGGCACATAGATGGGTCAGGAAGAAAAGGAAACTTTTTCCAATACTTAGCGCCATTGCATTCAGGCCAAATTTGAGGCCCAAAAAATCCTCATATTATAACCCTACTGCCCTGTTTTCCTGCTAAATTAAGGACTTCAGTCTCCAGACTTGTCAATCAAGAACCTCCCACAAGCAGAAAATTCACTTTAAAAATGTATAAAGGAAAAGAAATGCTCTGCTGAACCTGGCTGCACACCAGGGTGAGACAATGCATACAGTTATGAGTGTGGAAGTATTTCCAGTCTACACTGAGGTGTATTGTGATGAGATCACTCTGTAGCAATGCCACCCGACTTGGGCTGAATGTACAGTGAGTAAATGAGCTGCTTTTTCCAAGGCCAGTGAAAGGAATTTTACAACTCTAACAGTAAGTGGTTTCATATCAAGGAAAGAGTGGTTGTGTAGCCATGACACTATTTCCAGCTGTGCCACTGAGTCATCAGCCAACTGAGTCACTTCAGTGTTGAGTTTCTTAAACATCATCTTATAATTTGGCCCCTCCTTGATTTTTATTGTTGTTGAGTCAAAAAAGCACCCGCCAAGACACTGCCAACAGTTCTCAACATAGATGCTGCTCTGCTGACATCACGTTAGGTGGGAATTTCTTTCCAGGAGAGCAGCTAGACCAAATGGGTTGCTTTTGTGAAATTTTACCTGCAGATATATCATCCTTATGCCTATGTGGCTCCTAGAGCCCTAATCCCTGCTCTGAAATTCCAGGAGTTACTGAAACACCAGCAGTAACATTTCATAAAAGCTCAATATGCTTTAATGTCCGTCTTCAAACTTCTTGAACTGCTCAGAGTCGGGATTCAGTTATGAAGAAAGTCAAAGGAGCGATTGAAGCTTATGTGGATAGACCTAAACCCGTTTTAAACTAGCTGGCTCAGGTGTCTGCAGAAGTCTAGCAGCACAGCTCGAGTCTCTGTTCAAGGTGTAAAAGCCCCCTATGATAGAGTTGGTACTAAGCAGACTAGCCAATGGCAAGCCAAGAAGTGATGCGGTCACTTTGGGGCTCCTGGTTTGCTGTGCTATCAAGCAGTTCAGAGCCCAGGAGAAAACAAGGCTCCTCAGTCCTTTAGGTGCTTTTGAAATACCTGCCTAGGAACACATAATAACTTGCTTTTGTTCAGATCTGATTTTGATTTAAATAGTGCTGATGGAAGATGCTCTTCCACTACCAATTTTAATCTGTTCAAGGTCATCGGAAGCCTGCAGAGAAGCATCATTCCTTTATCAAGAGACTCTTCCGAGACAACATTAGCCAGTCTATTCTATCTCAAGCCCCTAGCCTCTAGATATAATTGCTTTATTAAATGTCACAAATGCTCATTTGACTTAGATGGGGTGTGTGTCTCTCTCTCTCTCTCAAATAGAGAGAATGTTAATTTGGACACAGAAAATGGCCCATTTGCTATTGAATTCAAAGCAAATACCCTGTGTCTGACTCTAAACACAGCCTCTTCTGTCAGAGTGTTTGCAGTAAGGGACATTTAAATGGCCTGAAACAAAGTCATTTTCTTTGTCATTACACTGGAGTTTTCTATCTCTCTGATTAGATTAGAATTGAATCTGGTTGAAAGAAATTGAATTTGTACATTTCCCTAATCATACAATCTTCAAACACTGAACTTTCTAGTACCAATTAGTCTGTCCTGATCGGAACGAACCTTTAGAGATGTCCCTGTTGATGGGAACAAGGAATGAAAAGCTGTTGATGAAAGTGATGATCGATTGATAAACTGCCACCTGCATAAACACTCTCATGTTCTTTTCAGGTGATTGCATCCATGGCATCTTCAGAGCTTTTCTGAAGCTGGTGACTACTGAAAAATATGCTGTTCTGCTCTGTATTTGTAGAAAATTCACATCCTTCATTGTGGTCATGACCAGACTGGACTTGCTGTGTCATGAGAGCCCTGACTTGCACTTTGTTGAATTCTGGTATCTTCACCCAGCTGAGCTGGGCTGTAGGGAGCTGGTTTAGCATGCTGGGTCTTGTAAATCCCTTCTGCAAGCAGGTGTCTGTCCTTGTACGCCTTTAGAAATTTCATTGAGAATTCCCTTGAACATTCTTATTTAAGATCTGCAACATACATTTGTTGTAACACTTCATTTTCTGGACGTAGAGCACTGTTTCCATCTGTCCATGTTTCCAAACTGGAAAAAAACCCAAATATTTTGTACATCCACATACGAGAGTTGCCTCTTTTTTTTTTTTTTTGGCAAAAGGAACCATCTCTAAGTTCAGACTTAAACAATTCAGCTAAGGGTGGCAAAGGGCAATTCAGTGACACATAGAATCATAGAATGGTTTGGGTTGGAAGGGACCTTAAAGCCCATCCAGTTCCAACCACCCTGCCATGGGCAGGAACATCTTCCACCGGATCAGGTTGCTCAAAGCCTCATCCTCCGTACCCTCCAGCAGTGGTTACATATGTGCACACATGTGAGCATGTCAGCAGCCCACGTAATAAAAGATTTTATTGAAAGATCAGTGCTACCTGTGACCCCACTATGAGGGGCACCACCAAGAGCAGGAGAAGGGACCGTGGAGGGCTGATCAAAGGAGCAGGGGAAAAACTGCAGGATTGTCACAGATTAGGGAATTATTGATAGGAAGTTAATGGGAAGTATTCAAGGCAAAGGAGATGGTTTCTGACAGCCAACCAGAGTTAAATGACTGCTGAAGTGACATTAAATTAAGCTGGTTTTGACACAGATGTATTTACCTCTATGTAAGCAGAGAATCACCTCACTGGGGCTGGGTTTTTTTCAGGTGAAGAGTGGAGACATTAAGACAGTTTTACTGACTGCTCAAATGGAATGTGTTTTTATATTGAGAAGGGCTGTTTCAAGGAAACATATATCAAAAGGGAAAAAGAGATTTCAGCAAGCAGAAGCACTGTTAGATCAGAACCTGAGAGATGAAGTGCGCGATCATTGTTAGTGGAAGACTGAAAATAAAATAGGAGAACTCCAACTTTGAAACATTTGGCTTCATTTCTCTTCATTTCTCAAACAATCAGAAATGCCTCAGGTCATTTTTGCACAGGTTTTTTTTCCCCCCTCTTTTGAGTATTATTCCACAGGGCCACTCTGCAATAGCTCACGTTTATGCTGCCTTGCAAACCAATATACTCTGGGAAAGTCTCTCCTTGTCCCAGCACTGAGATGTAGCCCTGTCTGGCCTGGCTCTTTGGCAGCGCATAGTACAGCAGTAGTATTTGAGCTGAAGAACAACTGTCCCACATGAAATGAGCAGCTAGGCTCCATCTACAATCAACAGAGAGAGGGGAAGGCATTTCAGGGGGTGAGTCACCATGAGACATGTTTAAGATAAGAGTGCTCAGCAGACTTGTCTTCAGACTTCTCCACAGACTAAAGGAGTGTGGATGAGTGGCATAGTGGTAGATGGCAATAAGCAGATAAAATGAACCCATTCAAAGTGGCTAATGCTTTCCAGATGGCTTGGGAGATGAGCAGAAGTCCACAAAATTGGAGTCTGAGCAAGAAATCAGTGAGACCGTTGAACAACCTTTAGCTTTACAGATCATGGAGGATCAGGGACACTTGTAGCAAAGTGATGTGGTCTTTACAATGCCTCAAAGGGCAGGATGCATCTCTGATTCTCTGGGAAGCCTAAGAGCAGCCTGGTACAGTTCATTTCTCACAGGAGACTGCTAAAGCAGGCAGCACCAGAGCATCTAGTAGCAAAGCTCCTAGTTTCCATTCTTATATCCAGGCTCATCACTGCCCCAAGAGTTCACCCTATGGATTTTACACAGAGGATTGAAGTTTTCAGCCTGTGCTCTGCCTGATGGATTCTCCCAATTTTTTGCAGGCAGCGAGAGGGAATTCTGCTCAGCTTTCTATGTGGTGGCTTCTAGTGCTGCTTCTCCACCAGGTCCCTCTAGGAGGGAGTGCAACAGTGTCCTTCAGAAGGAAGCCAAGGATAGCTTGTCCCACATTGTATCTCAGTGACATGTGTCAAATGATTTCCACGAAATTCCCCTCATGAGAGAACTATAGTGACACTCATTTTTAGTATCAGTGGCCTTGCAGAGGCTCCAGCTCTGAAGCTAATGAATGGTTGCTCGAGGAATTTATTTTTTGCCAGCTGTTGGCAGCAGTTATTTTGCCTTTAATTGTGCATTCACACGCCTGGGTCTGATAATAGTGGCTGCTGTGGAAAAATGCAGTTTCATGAATAATAAATGGTCCCTTAAAAAAAAAAACCTACTCTGTTTTAGATACCAGGAGCCCCCTGATCCACTGTTGTCAGCTTTGCAAAGTGTGGTATTCACCAACGCATTCGGCATTTTTCTGAATAATGATAATTCATCTGTGTTCACTTCACTAAACTATCATATTTTATGAAAGAAGTTAATTAAATGGTGATTTGCTCTTCCGCTGAACATTAAACATTTAATGCAGATGCTCCAGTCATTGCCTGAGCTCTAAAGTGGGAAATGGCTTTAAAACTTCATATTTCCTTAAGAGGTTTAATGATGCTAGATCAGGCTATTTGCATACATACATATACAGGCATATTTTATACTAGTACTTATTGCAAGCAAACCCAGCTTTCCTCTTACCATGTTCTTAAGAATATGAGGTGGGACATACAGATTGCAAGTGAAGGGTTCTCTTTGGATGATTTGCCCCTGCCACCATTAAATTAATGGGGTCATTAGTGAAAGATTTCTAGGAAGGCATTAGAAAGGAACAGTTATCTACAGCAGGTTGCCTCTCCTATAATTTATGAGAAATTAATTGGTAATAAATTAAGAATTCTAAAAATTAATTCTTGTACAGCAAGAGTGGGGCTTATACACATTGCTTTCAGCTGAAGTGTCACAGTAAATCCTTTGCAAAGTAAATAATTGTTGGGATGAGGGAGGAAGAAGAAATTAATATTAATATGCATTGGAGAGGATGCCACAGAGGTGAAATGTAAGGTAGCCTTTGGATGGCGTGCAATGAGTGTTCTTGCTTTCTGAAATATGATTCTTCGTAGGAGGTAGTAACATAAAACACGAGATACTGCTGGGTGTCTTCTATCCTTCATGCTCTGGGTGGCCCTGAGAAATGACACTGCTCTCGTCCAAATGGTCCTGTCTGAGTAGCAGGTCACATTGAGGGTCAGGCTTTAGCTTGCTAAGCAAATGGATGGCTGTCAAACCTTATCTGGGTTTGGTTTTGCAGTGCTACAATGATCATTTCTGTGCAGAAGTGGTGTGGGAGTGGACTCTCACTTTTGCAGAACTTAGCAATTTTTTCCCTGCTATCCTTCAAAAGAAAAAAATATTGGAATTGCTTCAGTTTTGCAACAAAATGTGTGAAAGTGGAATAAAAGTAGCACACTTTGAAGTGAGGAAGAGATGGGGAGAGAGTGAAGATGTTCCAATACGTCTTCAAAACCAAAGAAGTTTCATTCTCTCCACATCCAATAATCATTAAAAAAAGAAAAAATCAAACTACTTCTTTAAGTTGTTCCATTAATAATACTGCATCTTCCAAGTTCCAAATTGTTTGGGTCTTTCTCTCCTTCCAAATCTGCAGAACTCCAGCTGGAATTATAAGCAGCTCTGACTTGTCATTCTACCCCAGGATTTTCAGATCTAAATTTCTTTTAGCTATTTCACAATAATCTCTCAAAAAACAGAGGCTTAAAGCAGCTATTGTTGCATATAACAAATGCACTTACAGTACCAGTTATGCTTTAATGTACATTAATTTTAGATCTGCTGGCCCTTTTCCAGCTAAGCCTGTGCCTAGAATTTTTTTTTAGACTATGAAATATTATTCACAGATATGCCATGCATTAAGTTAGTAAATGAATATAGGTTTGATTTCAATTTGTTTTAGCAAACTACTGTTATAAAGAGTCTAGTGTAGAGTGAATTATTATCCAGATTTATGCTTAGCATCTGACAAAATGTTAAGCTAGTTTTTCAAGTATCCACTAATTCTAAATAAAAGCAGAACCATGCCATTCCTCCATGGCAGTTCCGAATGGCAGCTTCAAATTCCATCACATTTTTTACTTGATGTTGTTCCTACTGTTGTTATGTTCCATTTCCAGGTGCTTCAGCAGAGGTAGGATTTATTCAGAGCCTGATCCATGCTAGCTAGCCTGTTTGGACAGGAGTATGTTAATTTTCAGCATCAAATCAACTCAAAATCTTGTTCTCCTCCTCTTCTCCCATGCCCTAAGCGCATCTCAGGGCAAAGGGTCTGATCCTGAGTGACTGTGGGCACACAAACACAGCCCTAAAGGCTCAGTATTTCTCAGGATAAAAAGCTCTGCAGCATTTTTGGCTGGGGTAGTAGAGCAGTTCCTGCTGGGTGATGGCCCACAGGAATCATATCAGACTGGACCAAGGAACACGTTTCTCTATCAAAAGACACAGGGGGAAGCAAAGGAACTGGTGGGTATTCTCCTGCATTCAGGAATGGAAGGAGAGGGTCATACAATAACTACCTCCCATGAAAGGATATTATCTAGTATAAGAAACACTGTGTCTTACCAGACCCTTTCTCCTCAACAGGCAATGAAAGGAAAACATAGGAGGATAGTTTCTTCTCAGCCAGGGAATCATAGAATCATAGAATCAACAGGTTGGAAGAGACCCACTGGATTATCAAGTCCAACGACTCCTATCAAACACTAAACCATGTCCCTGAGCACCTCATCCACCCATCCCTTAAACCCCTCCAGGGAAGGTGACTCAACCCCCTCCCTGGGCAGCCTCTGACAGTGCCCAGTGACCCTTTCTGTGAAAATTTTTTCCTAATGTCCAGCCTAAACCTCCCCTGGTGGAGCTTGAGGCCATTCCCTCTCGTCCTGTCCCCTGTTACTTGGGAGAAGAGCCCAGCTCCCTCCTCTCCACAACCTCCCTTCAGGTAGTTGTAGAGAGCAATGAGGTCTCCCCTCAGCCTCCTCTTCTCCAGGATAAACACCCCCAGCTCTCTCAGCTGCTCCTCACAAGGCCTGTTCTCCAGCCTCCTGGCCTCAGTCTGGTACCAGCCTAAACCCAGGGGCGCTTGGGTGAGCTTTGCTTGGAATGTAGATTTCTTTACCCAAACAGATGATGTGTCAGCGCTATCTGTTTCCACTATCTCAAGGAATATGAACCTTAATCTTGCCGAAATTGGGGTGGTATGTGTCAGATGCAGGGCAAGGGGATGAGGACAGAGTAGTTGTCCATCACAGGCTTTTGGAGGAGAATTAAGAATCAAACACTTCATTGGCACGTGAAGAGCAGGCAGCTGACAGTAAGTGTCTGAAAGATTTCAAAAAGTGATGGCTGAGCTCCACATCCCCTTTCGGAGATCAAGTTCTGTCTGCGAAGCTGTCTTGCTCTCTTACCAGTCATGGCAGCTCAGGCAGTAGAAGACAGTTCTCATGGTCAGCAGTTTCAGTCCCTGCTTGAAACCTCTAAGGAGGGAAATGGTAGATTTACAATAAAGTTTTACTCAGGCCCTATGACCGGGACCATATCTTCTTCTCCAGAAGGAGCCAGGCAGCAGCATAACACAACCCACGCACCATTCACACCATTAAACTGCTCTTATAGTGGGCCTGAACATCTGATTAAACATTCACCAGGCTGAGCTCCAGTCTCATCCTGGAAAGAAGCCACCAGCACATCACACCAGCATTACAAGATTTACAAGGAGCAGATGAAGTAGAGTCCTACAATGGTTCATTATAATTAACAAAGCTGGGATTGCACTGGGCTTTAAGCTGTATATCAAGGCTAAATATCTCATTACCAGTATAAAATATTTATGTCTCGTGGTCTTTATCACAAACGCAGGCTCGCAGTTAGTGCATCCTGGTCCAGAAGATGAATTCCAAGGAGAAAATGAACTGCTTGGATTAAAAGGCTGGCAGCCTCACAGGATAAAATTCCTTACTGCATATGACCCCAGTGATGGAGAGAGAAAAGACAGCAGTGAATGCACAGCTTGGGGCTGCAGAATTATGGTCCGTGTAGGCTAACGCTCTCCACTTTTCCCTTTTGCTGCCTCCTTAGGGCCAGATCAATCCCTGGGCTGTCACAACTGATGGCAATTTGTGCTTTTACTTCATCAGAGGCTGACAGGCACTTCTGGGTCCAGCTTGAGCAGTGCTGGCAATTGCTGATGCATGCATGCCCATAAGTCTTTCTGTGTAACCCAGCCTGCTCTCCCTTCAACTTGAGCATCTTGGAGGATACTTCCAGGTACTGAGTGGAAGATAGGACTTTTTTAGATTGACTTTCTTCCCGATCAGTATGCATCCCAGAAGGGGTCTGCATCACCCAGTAGCTTTGTTGCAGGTCCCTCAGGCTTTCCTTTCTTCTCTCCGCTGGGAAGGATGTGCCTCTGCAAGCACAGCCTTCCTCTGATCAACATCGGCACCCTGTGTGCTCATTCTCAGCAGGGGCAAGGCTGCAGAGCCACTGCCACTGGTGATACGCAAAGGAGAAGTGAACTTCTGTAACTCTTTTTAATCTTTTTTTTTTTTTCTGGAGAACAAGGGTCAAGCCCTGGACACACGTTGCAACTCATTTTTGTTGGCTCAGCAGTCCTTCACTGAGGACTTGACTAATTTGGAGGTGTGAATACTGTGGCTGGGACTTTGAAGAGCTGCTTCCCTCCCTGCCACAGGCTATCTGTGCATCGAGGCAGCTCTCATCAGCTTGAGACCTTTATCCTTCTGCAGACAGAGTCAAATGAATGTCCTCAATTCTTGCCTTTGCCTGTCCTGCTGGCGTGAAGCTAAGCAGGCAATGCCCCATAGAATCACAGAATCACCAGGTTGGAAGAGACCCCCTGGATCATTGAGTCCAACCATTCCCATCAATCACTAAACCATGTTCCTCAGCACCTCATCCACCCGTCCCTTAAACCCCTCCAGGTAAGGTGACTCAACCCCCTCCCTGGGCAGCCTCTGCCAGTGCCCAATGAGCCTTTCCATGAAAAATTTTTTCCTAATGTTCAGCCTGAACCTCCCCTGGGCAAGCTTGAGGCGAGCGAGCCTTGATCTCCACTGGAACCTCAGGGCTCCACTCTAGCGTGGATAAACAATTTTCCTCTCTACTACCCGTTACTCCAAATTTGTAAATAATTCCTAGACTCTCTACAAAGCTCAGGCATGAAGGGTGTGTCACTCCAGAAACCCCACAGAATTGCAGCACACTGGCAAGGGTCTTAATACAGTGACTAAGCAAAGGATCCCCTATGCCTCCCGTTGGCCATCCACCCAACAGGCAGAGACGTGCTGGCTAGGAGTCACACTGTCCCCTGCAGCCTGCAGATCCCCCTGCGTCTTGCTAAGGTCTAAACCCATAGTCTTAGAGGGAATTACTGTGGTGGCTGGAAGAGGGTGCGTGCTGGGAGTCAACCAAGGAGGGAGGAAACAGGACTGTGCATCAGTTTTAGTCATATCAGCTCCTGTTAGTGGGAGTAGCGGTACGATGGATCCCAACCCAGCTGAAGGAGGGCAAGCTGGATGGATCGCTTTTCTCGCACCAGCTTTTGCAAGTGAGGCACTAAACTGTTCAACTAAACAACATTTACTTTCCAGAAGCTGGCATAGCTGTTGCAAACATACTCCAAAAAATGAGGCAATTTTTAAAATTCCAATTAACAGGTGAACAGTTTTTGACAGAAGGAAGTTAGGAGCGGGAGGGGACATTTTGTATACTTAGGACATTTATTTGGGAGATTAGCACCTCCTGGTAAATAGGTATTAACTAAAATCTCTCTGAATTATGCTTCTAATTACTTTTTCATTTGCAGTGGTGTTGTATTTATTACAACAAGCTTCTTGTATATGTATTGTATTATGTATCACAGTGAGACTCTAGATGTTGAATGTATGTGCTAAATGCAAGGGCTAATAAGCGTTACAGTCAGTACAACTGCAAAATCATTGATAGGAGTGAAGTCATTTTAGTTAAACCCCAGAACTTTTCTCCTGCATTAAATGCAAGAAATATTCCAGGTGCCCACCTTCATTTCCATCTTTATAAGCTATTGCTGGGTCATCTTTGTTTATTATGTCTTTAATTTTTTAGCCTATTGCCCAAAATGCCAATCCTAATGCTTTTCCCCAATTATAATCTCTCTATTGGAGGTACAGTTGTTAGTTAGATCAGCCTGTGCCTCTGCGGGCAGTCCTGAAGGTATTGATTTGCTGCTACTTTTTGAGGTGGACTTTCCCCTCCATTTCCTATAGGCTGCATCAATCCATGTTTCTAGGCTTGGTTGCTCTTTATTATGGTCAAGGCAACCTCCAAAGTGACCTAAGAAACAGCTGTGGATGGGTATCTAGCTCTAAGGAACCTATCCTAGGTTTTATTCTGTAATATATTCAGGCTTTACCCAAACTCCACAGAGCCAGGATGGCTATAAATTTCAGTTAGATTATTGTACATTTAATGTTTTGCATAAACGTATAAAGTTTGTCTCCAGAAAGCTATAATGAAGGAAAGCAGACTGAAGCTAGAAAGTGTCTCTTTAGCATGTGACAGAAATGTTAATCAGGCATCTTTAAGGAGGATGTAATTAATTCTCCATATGCAGCTGTGTGAGGTTCTTGGGGCCAATCAGGAAGCAAAGGGCAAATAAGTTGGAGGGGAAGACAGGGAAAGGTTTTCTGCTGTGGGAGAGGGGCTGTTTGGGGTTGTCCTCTGTGCTTTCCTCAATTTTATGGGTATTGTGGTTGGCCTGCAGCAAGGACCTACCTGAAACCTCGCTTCAGCTGATGGAAAGAGGTAGGTCATGTCGTTGCTTTCTGCTTCCTCATCAAGTATTTGTATGTACTCAGCAAAACAAAAGATACTGATAAAACAAGTAAACATCTTGGAAGCTCATACTAAACCAAGGTTCCGCTCAATACTTGATGCGCTTTGTTCTGACTCTCTCTCTCATTACTGCTCTTTACACCTGTACTTTTTGTGCTTGCGTGTTCTGCCCTGTATTGCCTAGAGCCTCTCTGGGTCAGACAGAGTCTCTGATCCTTGTTTGTGAAATGCAAACTAAACTTGTGGTGCTATAGAAATGTGTTATTATAATAATTCTCTGCGGCATTGATTTCTGATTGTACGGTGTGTTCTCCAAGCTTTGATCACAAGGAATGCCAAGCTCCCTGAGCAGTGTGGTGCCTCTGATGCAGAGTGGTGGCTGAGCTGTGCGTGCACGTGTACCTCTGCAGGGCTTCCCATAACTGCCTCCGGAGAGCAGCTCCCACCGCACGTGGTGAGCACAATGAGGGTTTCCTTTCCCCTCTAGGAGTGGGCAGAGTAGTGCTGTCTGGTTTCGGTGTGATCCTAGAGGAAAGCTGCAAACGTATGCAGCTGCTCCAGAGATCTCAGCTAGAGCTTGTCTTGGTCTGAGCAGCTTCTTTTGAAGTCTAAGGTAAAAGGTTGCTGTGTGATTCTCCAAATTCATTCGCTCCTTTTTCTACTCCAGTGGAAGCAGAGCTTCAGCATTCATGTTGCAAATACAGTTTTTCTGTTTTAGATGTCCCTCTGTATGTACTAATTGCATTTTTCCTATGTAAAGTGTTTTTCATCTGAACGAAAATAAGAGTTTATTTGCTCAGACTTAGGCACTAATATTAATTATCACTTCTGGATTTGGTTTGGATTCACCTTTCATTGTTGTTATTGCCCTCTTCACACTCTGCCCGAGGCCTCAACATTACAACAGACCAAGAACTCCCAGTCCCTGGGGGTTTCGATGAACTACGACTCTTCCAGCAACCGAGACTCTCCCACCCCAACAGATTTGCAAGTACAGAGACTCTATTTTACTAGCTAATATAGCAGAAAAGAACAAAACATGCAAACCAGTGAGACTGTAAACCAAACCCATTAAACCTGATTATTGTCAATTTGTGCCTGGTACCTGTGGCTTGTAGAAAGTTCTCGCCTGCGGTTGACTAGCAATTGTTGTTTATGTCTTTATGAGCTTGTACCCAACATATGCTTAATGGCTCCTCTGCTCATTTTTTTTTAGCTGTGGTTTTAGTCTCTGTTTCTGTAAGACATTGTGGCCACAGCAGTTGCAAACTCTCTCTTTCCCGCAAGGTCTACTGACCTTTCTGTAAGAGGTCCCTTTTGTGACACGCTTTGAACTTTTGTCCTCCTCTCCAGGATCGCTTTTGACTGACAAACTGCAAGGAAAAATACAACAGTGAGGAAAATGCTTACAAGAAGTCCTGGCTCAGGGCTGGACAAGGTGGGATGAAGGCCAGACCCATGAGAGAGGGCTGCTAGATCCAGCAACAAGGGAAATACTCAGCTGCTCCAGAGCCAGTTGAGGTTGCTGCTCTCCCCACAGGGGAGGACAAATTTGGGTTGGTTTTTAAACTGTGTTTTCTAGCACTTGAAATTATTTGTATGCTGACTGTGGATGTGGGACCCCACGCAGGAAAATGTGCCTTTTGGGGATGATTTTGGAGGCCTTTGGATACCATTTTCTTGAGGTGATTGCCTGGAACCCCTGTTCTGCTGCCATTTGTGCCTAGAGGTGCCTGAACTCCCCTTGATTGAGGGCCTTGGTGTTTCCAGAGGTTTGTTACTGTAAAAACATACTTCTGTGCTTATTCTGTCTCCACAGCCAATAGTATTCAGAAACTAAGCCTTTATTTCAGTCTCTGAGGAAGGTAGCGTTTCTACCACATGCCTAACAAGACTGCAGGAAGATTGTATTCTCACAAAATGCTGTCACTGTAGTCAGAGGAAAAAGTTCACGGTGTGGCTCTCCTGGGAGAATCAGTGTCCTCGTGCAAGAACGGAGCCCAGGAGTTCTTGTGCAAAGAAAGCAAGAGACCTGGTGGCATGAAACCGTACCTGGGCACTCAAGCCGAAGGATTTGCCAGTAGTTGTCTGATTTCTGGCAACTCTGATGAATTTGGGGTATTCCCTATGTCAGGGGAACTCCCTCTGAACTCTTAAGTCAGGAATTAGTGGTCCTCCCCTGGTCTGCCCAGCCAAACGTGGCGGGTCCCAAACCTCTCCTATAGAAAGTTTTTCATGGCAATCGCAATGGCTACTCTTTTTTTAACTGGAAAATGAGTGTTTCTGCTCACGTTTTAAACTGAGTAAGAAATGCAAGCTATTACTTCTGTGCCTGTCTTTCTCTTATGGGGCTGGACTAGTGTTACCTTTGCTTAGCTGGTAGAATAGATATATTCCATAACTCTTCAGGGAATTAATATTCATGTTATTAACTTTATCTTATTGCTCTCAGTTCCACATCTTTTTGGTTTAACAAGCAATTGCAGACTCAAAAAGATGAGCTTGGTTGAAAATGCTGCACCTCTCTTTGGGGTCTGGGGACTGGGTTTTGCCAATTAAAGTGGAAATATGTTTGAACCACGCAGTGGAAAATCAACATCCAAATTAGTAGCATGTTAGAGTATAAATACCACACTAGGAGGACCTTGCTGGAGACAAGTGTAGCCCCCACATCAAGGAGGCTGTCTGGGGTAGCTGGTTTTGCTCCCTTTGCATAACACTTGTCCTTGAGGAAGCTCATGGCTCTGATGGGGGGCAGAGCATCATTCCTGGACAATGCTGCGGCTGGTGTAGCTCTGGAAGAGAAATCCTTTTGGGGTCAATGCAGTGGGACCACAGGAGGTCTCTGCAGAGGGTCAGGTGCCAGGTGGACTGAAGTAGCAAGCCCCCCAGCATCTCTGGCCAATATCATAGAATAATTTGGGTTCAAAGGGACCTTGAAGATCATCAAGTTCCAACTCCCCTGCCATAGGCAGGCACACCTTCCACTGCATCAGGTTGCCTTCCACTAGATCAGCCAATCTCTGTTTGAGGGGTTTGGTTGATATTTTATTTTCCAAGCAACTATATCCTGGAAGAGATGTCCCACAGATACAAGCCCCATTGCTCCGGGAGGCCCAAATGTCCAGCTCCTTACTTTGTTATGGGGTAGCTACAGATTTCTGCTAGAGGCATTTCCCCAAAAATCCCACTTGTGGGCCTTCTTTCTAGCTTATTAATTTAATATGTGCCTTCTTGCCTTCTATCTGCTGCTGAAATAGAATGTGTGACATGCTGGGAATGGTCTTTAGAGGAATGAAGTGGTGATTAGAAGAATTTCTCCCACACTTATGTTGGAAGATACCAAGGTTCAGGTGACCCTTTACTGTCAGCTCAGCGCCTCCTCCCTCCCCAGGAATGATTGCCTCTTTGGGAGGCAGGACAGAAAAATACACCTCTCTTGCCTGCCTTCTCTTGAGGTTATTTTCTAACGTGTTTACATTTTCAGGCCCTCTGCCCTTATATGGATTTCTTTTCAAGAATGCAGTACAAAGCTCATCAGGGGAAACTGCAGTAAGATCAGGTTATTTATTAGAATGGGCAGCAATAATCAATAATAGATGATTTGGAAGAAGTTTAAAGATTTTTAATGAGCAACTTTTCAGAAACCTGCTCCTGGAGTGTATTTGTTGGTATTTTTACCCTCAATCCCAAGCAGTGGCTGCTTTTCTTTTTAATCTCTGGGAAGTACTCAGTGATTTGAATATGCTATGAACACCTGAGAGATGCTATTTTTTGTTTCAATTAAGAAAACAGATAAATCAAACCTTTGAATGAAGCATCCTGTTAGCCTTTGCAGTAAAGGTGGGTTTGCTTTGCCCTGCGTTATTGCGTGGCACTGAATTTCACAGCTAAAGGCCACATTGCATTTTTAAAATGTTTTCCCATCTGTGATTACAGAGTTGTTACTCCATCAGTGTCTGGGTGTCAGTGCTGCTGTGAGCTCCTCTGTCCTGCTTTTGCTGACCTTGAATGACTTTCACTTCTGAAGCCGATATACTCGGTTCATTCCATCTCGCCACCCGTATGTATGCAATTGCATAAATAAAGAAATAATAAGCCTCCACACCATTAAATTCAGGCAACTGATGCATTTCAAATGCAGAAAACAGAAGCAAGAGAAAGTCTTGCTAATTTTTACACTAATTTACACCAGAGGGAATAAGAAGTCTCTTAAATCAGATGCTAATTTTGTTTACTTAACTTCCTAGTCGGCACAATGACCTTTCATCCACAACTAAGAACAAATTAGTGCAGAAGTTCTTTGTGGGAGACAGCAGAACTTGCCTCAACCTGATACTGAGTAATACCCAATTAAAACTATTTCCAAACAACACTGTCCTCCCTCCTAGAAGGAAGTTTTGGAAAAAAGAACAAAATTACACGCCTTTTATTTGCCACTTTACAGAATCTCTTCACATAATGCAAACAACCCTAACCCTAATGTGTCTGATAGAGGATTTGCAATGCTCCCGGTTATTTGTAAGAGGATAAGAAGCTTATCATTTATCAAGGGAGGATAAAAGATCCCTTTGCTAGGAGGGGGATGGATTTCCATGTTTATCAACAATTGGAGAAAGAAGAGTAAGAGGGAGATATTTGGGTAACAAAGATGTAAGCCCACAAAAAAAACCCCAATCTTTCTGTCAGGTGGAAGAATGGGAGATCCTCATGTTTGGTAATGGGATAAGAGACATTGAGCACACTCTTTGGTGAGATAAGAAGCTCACACTGAAGTAGAAATGCTTTTTTTTTTTTTTTTGTATCAATACCTCCTGAAGATTAGGAGGCAGCTAAGCAGCTACCTGAGGATTTGTGAAGGAAACACAGAGACTCAATATAACAACAGCTCTGGAGTGTATGTGGTGAGAGTGACCAGCCACCCACGGCTCTTCATGCTTGGACAGATGTCACCCCACAGGTTATAGAGAGAGAACCAGCTTCTAAGTCACAGCTGTAGGAAAGTAAATGAGATGACAAATACCAGTAGTGCCTTTGGTCACTGTGGATGTGACACAGTGCTGAATGAGGGACTGTGCCTTCAATCTTGGGGCAAACAGCACTTGAAAGATATTTGAGATAGGAGCATCTCCAATGCCATCCCTTCTGCCACCTGGCACACTGTCCAGCCCACAAGGTCTCTTCTCTAAAGGAAACAGAGCTATTTGGGCTCACCTGGGAGAGAGTGATGAGGCAGGAAGAAAAGCAGAAATCCAAGTGTTCAAAGGGATGCCTATCCCTTCCTCGCTCTGGAGGCAGCATTTCATTTCCCTAGCCATGGTCTCATTGTCGGGTTAATGTAAATGTAATACGCAGCGGTGGGCAGAACATTTTGTTCACTGCGCTGTAAAGGCACCTGTCCACGACACCACGTTCAGGTGCTTGTTGGCAAGAAGAAAATTGAGTGCAGCAGCCAGTGGGAGGTGGAGGAATGTGGCAGGCACCAACACCGCTCGGTGCATCAGGTGCTGAGATGCTGCAGGGGCTGGATGGGCATCAGAAGGAGGTTAAAAGTCGAACAGATCTAAATGTTAAATCTATGGCATAAGTCTTATTTAAAATGGGCTACTTCTATGGCTGGAGGCATATTTTACATATAAATAGCTTCCTGCTGCAGCTGGAGTGGTGGAGGGGTGACCTCTAAGCCAGCACCTGTGCTGCGTCAGTGGCACGCGATCATCTCTGGCACCAGCTCCCCTGCTGCAGCTGCTTTTTCCCAAGTAAGTTGCAGCGTGTGCCTGGTTCACACGGAGACCTAAAACTCCAGCTGGGAACCTGTGAGTAAACCTGCCTGCCGCACTTGGGGTCAGAAAGAAGATTTTGGTTTTCTTCCCCAAATGCACACTGGGGCACATCGCTGAGGCTGGGTCAGATGTGGGGTCAGCAGGATCTCTCTGCTCACTGCGGTTCGTGCTTCTGTGTTGAGGCTCAGCTGGAGTGAAACCCCATTAAAACCCCTTCACAGACTTGGGTTGCAAGCTGCTTTTCCCTCCTGTCTTGCATGGAGCCATGAAATAGGAACTGCTGGCACCGACTAAAAGCAATAATTTACATTTCTGTGGCCTTGGTTTTTGTTTTGCTTGTGTTATTTTTTTGATTAAAAAAAGAGGATATTAGCTACTCAGTCCTAGAAACACTAAACAAGAGCAGTTATCTAATTCTTCTCTTAACACTCTTGCAATTTTCCACCAAGGAGCCACAGCTGCTGTTGCATCCACCTCTGCCAACTGAAGTATCTTCCATGGTCCTCCTCTCAGGAGCCACGAGAGGAGTCAGATCACAGCAGAGCAGTCTGGGCTTGTGCTGACCCTGAGCACATACCTGGTGGTCAGGCCAGCTCCTATTTTCCCTTCAGAATGACTTTATCTCTAAGCACAGATATCATTATAGCAGTACAACTCCTGCTGCTGTGGTTCTCTAAGGATAGAAACGAGACAAGGCTTAGATGAAGTTAATATGACCTTTTTAACCTGCTAATGCCCCCAAGGAAAAGGACAAGAAGCTATCCAGCATACAAGCCTTTCTTCAAACAGTGCTATGCAGATGAGGCTGTGCCACCTATCCCCAAAACTTCCTGGCTTAAGCACTTTGTGTCAATCTTACCCCTTCCCAGTCTGTGCCAATGTGACTGCCTCCAGCTAAAACATCCCAAGGAACTTCAGAGAAAACAGTGAGAGAAAAGAGATCATTTCTTTACTTTCCTTTTTAATCGGCAGTTTAACCTAGTAACTCTGTTTGCTTGAGCAAGGACTTTCAAGGTAGCAATGGCTCTTGGAAAGGAAAAAAGAAAAATAGTCTTTTTTTTCTTTTAAGTCAGTTTCTTCCACGCTTGTTAGCTTTTGGGAGCTTCATAGTCTGTCACTTAAATTAATTTTTCGGAGGTAGTCATTAATTGTCTTTATTTTCGGGAGACCCTGATGTGTAGTGCCCAGAGCTGAGCACTCTACAGCTTCGAGAACTTGTATTTTCCAACAGATTAGGAACAGTCTGACTTGTGACTTAGGAAAGAGAAACTACAGACACAAATGCAGCGTTGGGTCTGGTTTTCAGCTTTTGAGTAGTCTCTTCAGTTCCTGCAAAACAAAACTGGGCTTAAATGAACTGTGGTGAGAAGTGAACTCACACTTAAGCTTGTGCCGGAGAAGTGTGAGTGAAACGTGGGATCTTGCACTAAGCATAATATGCTACATGTGTCACAGCTCATTTTCAGTCCCAGATGGTGAAGTCCCAGTGCCACATTATATCTCCGCCTCTTTGGAAGCTTCTTCTCTCATTAGGGCCTGGGGACCATGAATGAAAGTACAGAGGGAGATTATTTTGCAACCGGCACTAGCTAATCCTGTTGTATTTCTTTTTCCTTAGGAGTCTGGATGAAGAGCTTGGGAGCTGTCTGTCCATGCACTGCACGGATCAGTGGGTTTCTTCCCTGGAGGAACATCCACATAATCCTCTCTGTTGCAGTAGAGCCAAGAAGCCAGCACAGCTCAGGACCACTGCTGGTTTGCGGCGCGTGGCAGTCTCCTGCCCAAAGAGTTCAGAATGGAGGGTTAAATCCATATTCATGACTCTCCCTCCCACCGTGCTGCAGATCCAGGCCATGGGGTACCTCCCTCGCAGATGGGAAGGCCAGCAGGATGCTCCTCGGATCCAGATCCAGAGCTCAGGCCCTTTCAGATAAGGATTTAGATTTGGGCTTCTGTCCAGTTGGGTACAGGCAACAGATTCATGTCTTGCTTATCCTCCCCTCGACAAATCCTCCAGCTCAGAGGACAAGGTCCAAACCTACCTAGTTATCAAACGGATCCAGACACCAGCTAGCCGAGTGTGCTTTCTGGCAAGGACCAGCGTTGTGCTTTGGACTCTCTGAAGGATGGCAGAGTGGCCGTTGTGAGGCAGCTCTGGGGACACTGGCGACAGCCCAGCCTGCCAGTGCATTTATCAGCAGTGGAAACTCAAGCACTAAGTCAGAGGTGTACAAGTTCTTCATGGATATCACTCTGTGAATTTGGTGGGGTTGTTTATTTTTTTAGAGCTGCAAAAAAATGTGTCTATTGGCTTTAGGCTGGAGCAGAGAAAGAGAACGGGAGTATGTCCCCTCCAAGCTCAGTTCCCTCTTGCTGCGTGCCAAAGTTTTATGGTAAAACTCCCCTAAATCATAAGATCATTAAGGTTGGAAAAGACCTCTAAGATCATCTAGTCCAACTGTCAGCCCAACCCCATGCCTTTTGAACACCTCCAGGGATGATGACTCCACCACTTCCCTGGGCAGCCAGTTCCAGTGCTTCACCATTTCTTTAGTAAAGAAATTTTTCCTAATATCCAATCTAAACTTCCCTTGGCACAACTTGAGGCCATTTTCTCTCTTCCTGTCACTTTTTACTTGGTTAAAAAGACCAGCACCCACCTCACTACAACCTCCTTTTAGGTAGCTCTGTAGAGGAAATATCTCTAGGTTTTTGGTATCTGCACGAGAGCTTGAGGACTGGGGTGGGATCTGCACTGGTCTGGCAGGAGGTCAGTGAAACATGAGACAAGAGGAGTAAAACTCCTGCCCTAACCAGGAATGGGAGGAGAGGGGAAGCACATTGTGCTGCTTTTTAAAGACCCCACTTTGCCAGCTGCTGCCCTGTGGTGAGAAGCTACTGCCGAGCCTCTCCCTGCTTGCGGACGATAAGGGAGTCCTTGCATCCCCTTTCCATATGAATCTTCCCCTCTGGAGCTTAACTCCAGCAAAGGAATGATTTGCTCTTACAGCCTGTTAATGAATTTCTGAAATAAGGAATTAATTACCGTCTGTCTAAATTAGAGTTGTCCTATCCTTTGAGATCCATCTTTTTGATTCTAATTAATTTTAAAAATTACTTTTAGGGTCTTCAGTAGAGATTCTAATTTATTTTACTCTAATATTATTTCTCTGATAAGCAATTTAATTTTTAGATCGGAATCCGCCTAATCTCAAATTTGTCACACAAACTCTGCTCTCTAAGATACTGTTTACAGCTTTTTGGAGATGATAGATCATGATGCACCAATCATTCCTTCTTCTTTTTCCTCTTTAAACACCTGAATCTGTGTGTTCAAAGGAGATTAATTGAAACCTTTCACTGTGCTATGCTTAGGAAGGATCCTTAATATTTCAGAACCAAAAACAAATATTAGTTATAAAGCTTCTCTAATTGTGCTTTTTCATGGAGAAAAATGCATGTCTAATTTGCTTTTTAAAAAGAACATTTGCTTTATGGGTATTTGCTAGAGTTTGACAGTTATTTAACTGGCTGTTTTTATTAACTCATGTTCTCGGCATCAAGTGCAATTGCAGCTGGAGAAAATTCAAATATCAATTTTATGTTCTTATCAAAGCTGCCATCCCACAGGCTGCAATAAACTGCAATAAACTTCATTCTGACTCCTGAATATGTCTTGCTTGAGTTCTGGACTTCAGATCATCACTTTTGTTTATTGTGAGGGTTCTAGCACCTCGGCTGAGACTGCAGCTCTCAGCATACCAAGTGCTTCCTTCACCGTGTGTCCAGGCCAAATAGAACAGTCTGCGAAGGGTGAGTGCTCAGCCAGACGGTGCTTCTCCTCCTCTGATGGGTGCAGTGCCAACACAGGGCCCCATCGGGGACAAGGATGAGTGTACTGGTGATGCTTGGAGATCATAGAATCACCAGGTTGGAAAAGGCCCATTGGATCATCGAGTCCAACCATTCTTATCAAACACAAACCACGTCCCTCAACACTTCGTCCACCCGTCCCTTAAACACCTCCAGGGAAGGTGACTCAACCCCCACCCTGGGCAGCCTCTGACAGTGCCCAATGACACTTTCCATGAAAAATTTTTTCCTAATCTTCAGCCTGAACCTCCCCTGGCGGAGCTTGAGGCCATTCCCTCTCGTCCTGTCCCCTGTCCCTTGGGAGAAGAGCCCAGCTCCCTCCTTTCCACAACCTCCTCTCAGGTAGTTGTAGAGAGCAATGAGGTCTCCCCTCAGCCTCCTCTTCTCCAGGCTAAACACCCCCAGCTCTCTCAGCCGCTCCTCATCAGGCCTGTTCTCCAGCCCCTTCACCAGCTTCGTTGCTCTTCTCTGGACTCGCTCCAGAGCCTCAGCATCCTTCTTGTGGTGAGGGGCCCAGAACTGAACACAGGATTCGAGGTGCGGTCTCACCAGTGCTGAGTACAGAGGGAGAAGAACCTCCCTGGACCTGCTGGCCACATCTTTTCTGATAGAAGTCCAGATGCCCTTGGCCTTCTTGGCCACCAGGGAAGGGCAGCTGCTGTGAAAAGCTGGTTCTCCATCACGATGGATGGTGTGCAGGCACACAGCCCTATCCTCAGCAGAGGAAATGATCAGCCAGGGTGAAGTGTTGAACAGACACTGCAGCCTTTCCCTCACTATGGGCAATTTTTTTTCTGTCATATCTACCTAAAATTTGGCAGAAGGCTTAAAAATATATCAGCAAGGGATGGAGGCAACCTGAAGTCTTATGACATCTACCAAAATTCTAGCAAGCAAAGCCCTAGAAAGTTCTGGTAGTCTTTCTGGTGATCTTGGGGGGAGTTTGGGTTCTCCTTGTAGGTCTCATTTGTGGAGAAAACCACTGCTGAGTGTCCTGCTCAGCTGCTTCTCTGCCATCCCTCCATGTCGCACCTTGGAGTACTCTACAGACTGTTTCTTGTCCCTGGCACATGTTGAAGAGCACTAGTCATGAAGCAGATGCAGTCGCTTGGCTGTGCATCTGCTCGGTGTGTAAGGTGTCCTGTAAGAGCATAACTTTCTACGTTTGTATGCAAGCTAGGGATGAAACTCCTGAGTCATTTTGGACAATTTCAAGTTATAGTTTGTTTGGGTTCTTAAGCTTCTTCTATTTGTATTTTTTAATTCCCACCTGTGTGTGGTATGGATCTTGGATTCTAAGAATCCCAGATGCTTAGCAGATGGTTAGCTTGAAAAAATAATCAAAGAGGCAGCAAAATTCTGTGTTCATGAGCTCCTATTTATTTCAATCTGGTGTTTTGCCTCACAACAAGACTAATAAGCAATTACTCTAGCATCTCAAATGCTTATGCAGTGTAAATGCATCTGTCAACCAGATTCAACATCATCAATAAAGCTGCCAAAGCTGTTCATAATTCAATGATATATGCTTTGAGCATCTTTTTTGAATATAATTTAAAGATTGCAGTCCTATGATTCTGACATTATTTTCTGTGTGTTTAAAATACCTCCAGCTGGAAAGATCCACTTTTGCATCGCATAATCACCTCTGCCTGTGTGGACCACTGGAAATGGTGCCATTTGGCTTGCGTGCCAGTCTTACTTTCTGGATCATCTCTGCCAGGGCTCCCACAAGGATTGCTGGGGCTGCAAGCATCTTTCTGGGATTTGCACTCTCCTTTTCCTCCTTTCTTTTCTGGTGAAATTCACCCTTGTACAAAACTCCATCAAAGTGCTGTAAGCCTTACATGCTGTGCATGAAGGAAACTTGGAAACTGGGAAGGTGTGCTCTGCAATGCCCTAAAAGGGATATTTTATATATATATATATATATATATATATATATGCATACACACACACACACGTGTGTGTGTGTGTGTATATATGGTTTTGGGTTGGGTTGTTTTTTACAGCCAGTTTTTGTTAGGAAATAGGCTGATGTGATCATTCCCCACATGTATATACGCACATCTTAATTGGTTTTCTGGATTTCAACCCAATTTGACAGACATATCCCAAATATGTTCTCACTAATGCATATGAACAAATCGTGGTGCACCTCTACAAACTGGTACTTTGCCTCACTTTTACAATTACCTAGTGCTCACAATCACTGAGTCTCCTTCATGCTGCTCTCCAACCACTTTATACCCCTCTCTTCTCCCCTCTCCCAAGTGCTGCAACCTCCTTCCTTTGCTCTGCACCTTGCTGTGCAAAAATTGTGTATCATTGTGTCTTATCAATGCTTGTGGAAATGGAATCATGCTGCAGGAAGACATAATATTCATGCCTCGGGTGAAGAAAGAACAACTCCACATGCTCAGGTGTTCATTAAATCCTAATATGTCCAGTGGGGAAGGTGTTTATGAATGTCCCAGCTGTGGAAAAAGCTTTAAACAGATCTTGCAGTTTGCCCTAAGACACAAAGCTGTGGGAGACGATCCCTTATTAGTGTCGGTGCTGGTGGGACGATACTTTCAACCTAGGGCATCATGTTGAGAAAACAACGAGTATTTTGTATGGCAAACGTCAGTCGGTCCCCACAGGTTGCTGGACGGGTGTGGGGAGACTAAGACCTGCCTGAGGTCCTTGTTTTAACACTTTCCTGATGCTGCAGCATCTAAACTTGTAATTACCCACTGGCCGTGCCTGGAGATCTCGGTGATGCTGAGCTCCTGTTGTGCCAAGCACCATGCAGACCCGCGCTAAGATCAGCATCGTCCTCCTCTGTATCAACAAGAACAAACAGGTGGATGAAGGTGGGGGTGGAGTGGTGCCTGTTGCTGCCAGCAGGCTTCGAGGTGGGCTGGCTGTGAGCACAACTGGTAGCCGTGCGCGGCCAAATCATTAGCCATCATCCTGGTTTGCCACCTGCCTACTTGTTGTTTTCTGATCATGCTCATCCACTTGGGGAGTTTCAGCTTCCAGAGGGTGGCAGATTCTCATTTCTGGATGACGCGAAGAAGGGCTATCGATTCAGCTTTGACAAAAGGCCTCCCTGGGAAGCGCTGCGCTCCACTTGCTGCGTGAAGGATTTTGCACGCTGCTCGTGCCACGTTCAGGGGAGCTGGAGAGCGGCGGTTTAACTCCCCCATCCCGGCGGTGCCGCATTCCCACTGCTGGGAACGATGCCCAGCAGCTCTCGAGGGCTGGTGCCAGCGAGGCTAGTAATCACCACTGAGCAGGGTTTGTCACACTTGTGTCTTGGAGCTGAGCTTCCCAGTCCCCATAACTGGAAGACAGCATCTCACCAGATCTGGATGGAACCTGCTCCACTTTCCACCTAATATTTCCCTCTGAGGGACAGAAACAACCTTTTTGTCACTGTCTAATGGGATTAGTGTCACTTTCTTATTTACTACCTTTCTGTCAGATGCCTGTGTATGGTAGGTTTCTGTCAGGGTGCTCTCAATTCTTATTTTTCCCAAGCATGGTGCACGTTTTTCCGGCTTCAAGTAGAGCAGATAATCAGTTGGAAGAAGTGGTGCACACTGGAGTTTGGCTCTTTCTTATCTCTGCTTCCGAATTACCACAGACCGTCTTGGCCATAGGCTTTCTCCAGCTCCGAGGAGGGATTGACTGTTTCTCCCATCAGGATCATTTTCTATGAGTCAAAGCCCTCTGTTTGCTTTGCACACTGCGTATGCTAATCTGCTCTGCCTCTGTTTTCTAGCTACCCACTGCTGTGAGTTCCTCTTTCTTTTGTTTTGCATTGTGCCTTATGCTGGAATTAGTGGAATACAGATTTCTGAGTAAAGAAAGATCCCAATGATTTTTTTAATTTTTTTTTTCTAAGTCTCTATGTGAATAAGAATCTGAGTCTATCAATGCAGGAGGCAATCCTGCACGGTTTAATTTCTCTGCTCTCTCAACTGTGGCAGTTCCTGAAGGGACAGAAAAAAAAAAAAAAAAAAAGGAAAATAAAGATAGTTAAAGCAACACCCTAGGAGCAGTTGTCCAAGATTAGAAAAAAACAAGTGTTTTGAAACTGATTCTTCAGAAAATGGAAAAGTAATGTCTCAGCTTCACACAAGACAGACCAGAAAGGGTGTGAAGATCTGAAAGAGGAAAGCTTGGTACAGGACACGTGCATCTCTCGCGTCTGCGGATGAGGCTCTGTGAGGACCTAGATGTGTTACACACACATACAGGATTTGATAGGTGTCCGTGTGTCTGTCCTCCGGACCAGAGCCCATCTGACTCAGGTTCTGGGTAGACAAAAGCCTTCTAGGGAGGACCATGTCTCCCCGTAGCCTCTACCACCCCAAAACCCCACAGACAAAAGAGGTGAGGAGGGCAGGGCAGGTTTTAATGCCACCACCACTGCAGAGGTGGTTGGGATGTTCACCCAGGGACTGTCTAATGCACAGTTGCTTTATCCTCACTGCCAGCCCTGTAAAATTTCCATTTTGGAGGGATCATATGGCAATCTCTTCCCATGCCGTCCGAAAAACATCCTGGATGAGGTTTACACTAAGTAAACACGTATTGTCCTAATATTAATTCCTTCATTATCACTCAGGAACAAGCCTGATAGCTTTGCCTGTCCTTAAGCTGAGTTTGGGATTTTAAGTTCCTAAATTCTCCAAAATCTAAATGCTCATCTGATGATTGCTGGGAAGGGGTCAGCTGGATTGTGTACATCTTGGCCCTGGGCTGGCTTAAGGAGTGGTTTTTGATCTGTTTCCCTGTTGTTTTGTAAGTGGTTCCCTTCGCTGCTGGCCGTGGGTCCTTCTGTTTCCAGAAGCATTTGAATTGGTCCTTAGGAGCCTTCAGTAAAAATAGACTTAAAGTCCAAGTTTTCCAGCAGCACCTTCTGCCTTGCTCTACGAAACCGGTGAAGCCGAAGGCTTCCAAAACACTAGCCATAAGCAGCAGATCTAGGCTTTTACCGTTGGGCTCATGAGGAATTACAGGATTATTTTAGACTGCATATTTTCACACAGGAGATCACATTGCATAACTTTACTCCATTTCATGATTTCACAACTAAGAATTTTTTAAGAGTAAGTGAAAAGGGAAGGTGGTTTTGCCCTCCCAGCAAGCTCCGAGCTGAGCGCTCAGCTGTTAAACTGAATCTTGGTTTTATAGCCAAGAGGTACAAGGAAAAAAGACGACAGAAAAATCTGAAACACTTTATGAAATATTTCACAGAAGAATGATGTGGCATATAATAACGTGGTGTAAGTGTTTTACTGGCACTTATAAGCGGTGTAGTCGCCACACAAGCTCGTATTAATAAAACCTTTAATCAGCACCGTATTACTAGGATGACTTGAGCCAAATCCTGTTGCCATTGCTCACATCGCCGATCCCCAGGGAGGTGGTGGGGCTCCAGGCTAAGGTCCCAAGAGGCTTCCACGCTAGCACTGTGCAAGCTAACGGACACGGTGGGCTGAGATCCCCACTCTATAAACAGCACAGCTGTACAGCTTCAATTTTCCCCAGACTGGGATAACGTTCTTGCTCACTTTAACAAGACAGAGAGTCTCTGCATTTAGGCAAAGTGCATGGTTTCTTTAGAAATATCAACTCAACTAGGCTTGAAAGCTGCAGTTTCTGGTGGAGGAGCAGGGGTGATCGTCATGCAATGCCGCAAATGGCATCACTGCAGAACCTGATGGCCCAGGCCTTTGAAGGGCAGAGGATTTATTTAGATTAGAGATGCTCCCGGATTCTCCTCTCCATGCAGGATAGTGTGGAGGTTGCTGGTGAGACTCCATTCTTGGTCTTGCTGAGGTTGCTGCTGCTAAGTCTCCCAGGGGATGCGTCTGCGAGCAGAGCGCTGCTGACAAGCTCAGCCAGGAGCTACAAAATCACTCCTGAAAAGCGGAGCCCAGAGAGAAAATCAGCACACTGCAAGAGATTTTGAGGGTCCAGGGAGAGCAGATCATTGCAAAGCTGCTCTGACTGCATAAAACTTTCATGATGTTTCTCAGTTTCCCTGTGTCAAGTCTCAGCGTAAATTCTGCAGTGTTTGTGGAGGTTACCAGGCCAGCTCACTTCATATTGATCCTTCTCTCTGCATTATCATCAGTCGTAACTAAAAACAATCAAGGAGTGTGTGCATGCAAGTCTGCATTCAAGTGGACATAAATACAAATATCCTTCCTGTTCTGCAGGCTGAATTCTATCAAACAAATTGGTTTTGGGGTGGAAGTTAGCCCTGTTTCTGCTTGAAGTCACATTTTTCCAGCAGATGTAGTCGAAATGTCAGGTTGCGGGACCATATGCATCTCTGCCTTTACGCCAACAAAAAACAATCAGGCTCCAATCAAAACTTGTCCCCTGTTATCTTGACAGTTGCTGACAATGATGGATGGAGACAGGTTTAGAAGATCAAACACGAGACAATCTGTACTGCTTTTCAAACCACCTTAGGCTTTTAAGTGCCAATATGACATCTGGTGGACTCAGTAACATGAATCGCACTTTAAAACACCTCCACTGTCCTCACCAACCCTTATTCGGCATTTTTATAAATTATTTAATAAATTTTTATAAAAAAAGCTTTATCCAAGGTATTCTAACTTATTATCCCACCCGTGCATTTTGTGTGTTGCCCTGTTAGGGATCAGCCATGGAGTGAAATTATAACCGCATAGTTCTTTTTTTTTAACTTAACCACCAGTGGCTTGTTATTTTTTATTATCTTTTCTGCCTGGAGCAGTTTTAGAACAAAGTAACTTTTAGAATCGCAGTGTTTTTTTAATGCAATGTCTGAAGATACGCTTATTGTGCTTTTACGGGATATATTTAAGAAATGTGTTTACTTATGTTCCCGTCTATAAAAACAAATCCTGCCATGGCTTTAGGCAAGCAGAATACTGGTGGAGACTGTCAGATCACCTGTGTGTACCACAGGCAAGACTGGTAGAGGTTGGTGGGATGGTACAATCTCCTCCTCCATTTTTTCATGCCTTGAGGGCAGGAGAATTTGAGGAGGGTTGTGGGACCAGAGTTTAACACCGAGCTGCAAAGTGATGCTGTTGTATCCATTTGCCAAATGAAATATGGGGATTACAATGCAGATTTCACAGCAGGAGACACTGGAGGGAAATCACGAGCGAATGGTCTCAAATTATGCTCACGGGAAGCGGAGAACTTGCCTCTCCCATTTGCAGCAACATCGGCACACAATGGAGTTATTTCATTTCATATTACATGACTGCTAGAGAATGCATAATTTGCTCTGATGACTCGAGGCAAAGCAGGTTGGTTTTTCACATCTTTGACATCATTTTTCAAGGCTGCCGACACCACTTGCTGCCGTGAGGTCTAGAACGAGCTGAGAGCTCGGATACCCAGCTGTGCCCTGGCTGTATTTCGTGGGAGCTGTGGGCACAGTGGTGGGATGCAGAGGTGGAGAGGGGCAGAGGATGGACTTTGCACCCTCTAAGATTAGTGCAGAGCCAGGCGAAGTGACAGGGTATGATTTCTGAGTCGTGTGGGCCCTGTGCAGCACAGATATCTTAATGAAGCTTTAATGAACTGCAGCTCCAGTGCGCCACTTCTTGCTGAGCCACAAGCCGATGGAGGAGGGCTGCAGTGATAGGGCAGCTCCTGCACTTCCCGGTATCTGTAACTAACCACTTTGCCTCTTCTAACCCTTAGAAAGTTTCTTTCTATATATACACCATTTTTATATAGCGTAAAGATTTCTCCCTGTCAACCAAGAGGCTCTGTGGAGGTGTGATGAAAGGCTCAGCCTCACCTAGTTAGCTTATACAGCCCACCTCCATCCCAGAAGTAGCAGCTAAAGCTCTTGTACCCCCACATCCCCCTTCACCTGTGTAGGGGGGACATACCCCAGCTAGCATAGATGTCTTCTCCACACACACCCCTTTCTCTCTGCCCTGGTGGGTGCCCAAGCAGCTGCTGGGGTTAATTCATGGGTGGGCGCGTGCCCAGCACCAGCACACAGGGGCAGGGAAAGAGGAAAACATGGTGTTGCAGCCCAAACCCAGCTCAGACCTTCCAGAGAGGGATGCTAAGATGAAAAAAACTGACCTACGCCTTTTCACAAATCCTTTCTGCCCCCACGTGAAGCTCCATGGCTCTGGGAAAGTGCAATATTTCTTAATGCTGAGCAGCAAGGGAGACCATAAAGACTAAACCGTGGCCTGTAGGCAGTTAAAATTTTCCACTTTTCTGAGCATTAATATCATGATTACACTGTCAAAATAATGTCCAGGCTCTGGCCACCATATCACCTATCTCAAGCATGATTTACTGCTGTAATAAATTACCCTCTAAACCAAAGAATTAAACAAATTTGGCCTTATATCCTGGTCCCCATTTTATCCCATTCCTCTTCCCTTTCCACATCTCCTCTTTCTCCCCCTCTTGTTCATTCTCCGGCATTTTTTTCCCTCTTTGTTCTTTCTCAGGGTCCACTTTCAGATTCTTCTCCACTCCTCATGCTGTACTTGGGATTAACAGACCTGGTTTCTTGTCCTTCATTTTCTCCTCCAGCCGTTTCAAGCTGCCTGTGAGCAGTGCTGCAGCTGGGACCGGCCAAGCTGGAGGTTCCACCCTCCTCCCAGAGCTGGAAGAGTCAGAACCTTGGGGGAATAAAGGAGAAAAGTCCTTCCCACCAAGGGAGGTGATGGAGATTCACAGATTACACTGTAGCAGAGGTTGGTAAGGACATCAATGTCACAGCTGGGTCCTAGATGGACTTTAAAATGAGGAACACACCCTATTGCTCTAAAATAACAGTGGATGACCTCCAAGCATGAGATGCAGTGGGGCTTGGGTAGTTTTAAAGGCATTTTCTGCATCTTTTCTGTGTGGTTCTGCTTTACGCATTTAACCCAAAGGCTTTTGCCACACTGCTTAGCAGCAGGTACCCGTAGTCTTTTGACCTTCCAGTTCACCAGCTCCTGCCATGTCCTCGCTGCGTAGTGAATGATCTTTTCCCAATCTACCCAGCCAAGAAGTCAGGTGTCAGTCTCTGAGCAGGAGAAGGAAAAGGGGCATCTGTTGGGGAAGAGGTGGATGAAGAAGCGCAGAGCCGGCAAAAAAAAAGTCTCAAAGCCTTGGTGAAAGTGGCCTTTGGGGTTTGGCCCAGATGATTTGGCCCTATGAGATGTTCTGAAAGCTATTGCAACACAGAACCTGTGAAGAAGAGTGACCGCTACAGGCTTTATTTATCTCCAGAAGCAAGAAAGAACATGCTCAAAAATACAAATGTACGTGCATATATGAGTGTTTATACTAGGAGGGACACAGAGACTGAGCCTCCTCCTAGGACGTGGGGTATGAGCCAGCTTAGCTCCATCACTGTGGGTGTGCTTGGCGATGGTGAACCCCTTTGGACTCGCCCTCAACGCCGACTGTACGTGTTGCACTGAACACAGCAGCTCTGAGCCAGTTTATCAACAGCAGAGTAAGAATCACAACAACTTGTCTGCTCTTACAGCTTAGCTGCTCTGAGCAATCCCAGCTAGAACAGCTTGAGCGACTGGAGGGTTTTTTTCCCCTTTCCTTTAAATAAATGGGCATTTTCTTTTTTCTTTTTTTTTTTTTTTTTTTTTTTGAGCTGCTAATGTTCGTTTTGCGTGCAGGCACGCAATGCCATTTCTGTTTGAGAATGCACACAGTGGAGTGCAAAAATAAAGATTGCATCTCATCCATAATGCATGGCCCAGCAACCCGCTTCGACAAATTACCCAAGTAGATTCTTCTGATGGGGGGAGAAAGAGGGGGGAAAAAATATTGTAGCAAGTATCTTTCTATAGAAATGACAAGATAAACTCATAAAAAATAGGCATGCAGAGTTTTTCTCAGAAGAGGTCAATTCAAAAATTAAAGATAAAGGTTATGTTGTTACTGAGAATGCAGGATGGGCCAAGGGCAGCAGAGGGACTGGATGGATGGGGAGAGCCCAGAGCTGCCTGCAGAGGTGCCCAAGGGCTCGATTTTGTGTTGCTGGGAACTTATGAGAGGAGGGACTCCCTGGGTAGATGGGTAGGAAAAGGGGTTGCTTGTTGGTTTGTTTTATTGCTTTCAGTTTACTGGTTTGCAAAGACGTGTTGCAGCTCTGCTGTGATGCTCTGCAGACAGGAGCGAGCTGTGCAAAATACAGATTATACGTGTGAGGCGGGGCACAGAAAGGTGGGAATGGGCCACTAAAGTGACTAGAAATCTTCCTTGCCACCGGCCCCGGAGCAACCTTGGTTTCCCCAACTGTTCCAGTTGCTCCTTTGCAGCCTGAAGAAGTCGGAGGATGTAGCCCCCACTCCCTGCAAGGGGTATGTTCTACAAACAGATGCTACAGCCGTTCCCTCTGGAAAAAGAAGCATAAAATGAGTGACCCGGCTCCTTCCCCGTGTGTTTGTGCCTGTGAAAACTGAACGATTCACCGCAGGAGACGCAGCAGCCCCCTGCCCTTCTCCGAGAGCGCTTCCCTTGGGAGCGATGCACCACAGTTAGTGCCGAGTGTGAAACCCAGGGGCTCAGCTCTGAGTCCAGCGGGATATCAGCTTGATGGTGGGGAGGGAAAAAAGGCATTTTAGGACAAGACAGGATTTGGTTTGCCTTTGCTTCACCCTGGAGGGTGAGGCTGATAGATGCACCTTGATGATAATGCTTCAGCATCATTATGATTCAATGTAGATCACGTTTTAAGACTGTTTGGGATTACTCGGTTTGTTTGGTTCTTTTCATTTGAGTGATAATGTCAGTAGGACCTGGCTCCAAATCTCATCTTTTTAATGTCACTCACACTAATGAGCCCTGGCCCGATCCAGCAAGATGTGTTTGGGTTTATTTCAGCTTTCTGCAAGCAGGAGATGGGCAGAGCCTTGATGCTGGAGGATTGGCGGCTGCTGGAACGTGCTGGGCTCCGCACACCTCCGGCCAGCACCAGCTCCCAGACTGCAGCCCTGCTTCCCTGCCAGTGCAACCTGCTTTTGCCATCTAGTGGCTCTCCCAGAAAGGCTCAAAAATGGACCTGGGGAGCCAAAGTAGAGGGATAGGGTCAGGAAGGGAAAGAGGGGCGAGAAAAGTATTGGAGGGCGTCTGTGCTGTTCAAGTGGCTTTTTTTTCCAAGTTGTTACAAGCACGAGACCAGCGTGAGGCTTTGTGGAGGGCTCTGCCAATACATTAATGGTTGGACTCGATGATCCAGTGGATCTTTTCCAACCTAGTGATTCTGTGATTAAGGCTAGTGGTGGAGCTTATCAGCCTGTGAGGCCCAGCCAGAGCGCAGCATCCCCCGTGCGATGCAGCTCTGCGATGCGGCTCTGCTCCACTGCCTGCGTTTGCGACATCCAGAGCTCAAATCCTCTGTGCCAGCAGCACAACTCTCAAAGCTGCTCCCAGGTTCCCTCTTTAACCCACTCCAAATCTGCCTGGACAGAAAAGCTCTGGCCAGTCACAGCTTCATGCAGTTTCTGTCCGCGGGTCAGGCTTTGGCTGCTTGTAAACCAGGATTTTGGTGTCAATAGTGCATTGACGCTTTCTTTTTATCATAGAATCATAGAATCACCAGGTTGGAAAAGGCCCACAGGATCATCGAGTCCAACCATTCTTATCAAACACTAAACCACGTCCCTCAGCACCTCGTCCACCCGTCCCTTAAACACCTCCAGGGAAGGTGACTCAACCCCCTCCCTGGGCAGCCTCTGCCAGTGCCCAATGACCCTTGCTGTGAAAATTTTTTTCCTAATGTCCAGCCTAAACCTCCCCTGGGGGAGCTGGAGGCCATTCCCTCTCGTCCTGTCCCTTGTCCCTTGGGAGAAGAGTCCAGCTCCCTCCTCTCCACAACCTCCTTTCAGGTAGTTGTAGAGAGCAATGAGGTCTCCCCTCAGCCTCCTCTTCTCCAGGATAAACACCCCCAGCTCTCTCAGCCGCTCCTCATCAGGCCTGTTCTCCAGCCCCTTCACCAGCTTCGTTGCTCTTCTCTGGACTCGCTCCAGAGCCTCAACATCCTTCTTGTGGTGAGGGGCCCAGAACTGAACACAGGACTCGAGGAGCGGCCTCACCAGTGCCGAGTACAGAGGGAGAAGAACCTCCCTGGACCTGCTGGTCACGCCGTTCCTGATCCAAGCCAAGATGCCATTGGCCTTACACTGGCTTTATATTTTCCTTCCCGTTATTGTTATTTCAGTTGAATTTGGAAGCAATGATGGGATTTGCTTTCAGCCTGGTTCAGGAGTGTTTAAAATAAACCCCAAACATAAAGAGAACGTGTTCCCCTCTGCTTGACCTCTCAGGATGGAGGCTGGGGGAGACCATTCTGCCCCATCCCCAGAGCCCCCCTTTCCCTCTCCTCGGAGCCTGGGGAGGACCCAACCCTCTTCCCCCCGGCAGACAGCATAGTGCAAAGCCGCCCTCGCAAAAAAAAAAAAGAAGTTACTGGCAGCTTTTATCGAGATTAAAATACCACACGGATCTGCTGCGCTTTTGTTTTTAAACGCTTGAATGCATTAGCATTGATTTATTTTTAATACAACCAGCCACCTGTGATTTTTGAATATTATTTCTATTTGTGCTCTTTAGCAGAGGTAATTACAATGCTGTTTTGGAGCTGCGACCGCAGCCGTGCTGCCCCGGAGGGTGGTTCGGGGCTGGCAGCAGCACCAGGTACTTTTTTGTACCCAAAAAGTGCTGCTCTGCCCTCAGCAGCACTAAATATTTCCTTTATTCATCACTCAGATGTAGGTGCGCATGTTGTAGGGGGCTTAAAGAGAAGGAAAAAACCTTTTCTTTGTTTTTAACCTAATCTCAACAGGCCTTCAGCATCCAATTTGAGAAAGACCACGGTCTGCTACTGCCTGGGAAGAGAGTGACGAAGTTCAAGGTCACAGGGAAAGGCAGAACCCGCTGTGCTCCCCATACCTACTGGAACGCTCGTTCCTCAACTGTGCTCTCAGTAATGTTTCAAATCACCTTGCGCATATAATGAAAGTACGAGCGAGAACTCACTAGGCAAATGAGCCCCTCCTTTAATTCTCCTTTGCTTACGCTGCTTATTTTTCTCCCGCATAATTATTTTTAAAGGAAAATTTAATTTTGTTTAATGGGCACAAAGTTTAACACTCCATAAACTTTGTCTTCTGCAGCTTTCCATCTGGTAAGCTTATTTTCTTCTTATTTTAATTATTTTTAAACCGGCCCAGTAAATTGTGTGTGTTTAAGAGGCACTGCACATTAAGATGAAATATTTTAGTCTCAGAGGATCATCTGTTTTTAAAGAGGTAATGATATACTACATTTTTTTCCCCCCCGATTAACCAAATCTCTGTAGTGAATCTGTCCCTTTGACCTGCCCAGCGCACTCGAAGCTGCGTCCTCTGCTGTGACCTGGATGCAGCAATCGGAGCCAATCGGAAGGAAAAAAAGGTCCAGGAGAACAGCTCCGAGAGGGCACAGCAGGGACTATTAAGAAGTGAGTGGCAAATCATCTCAGGAAAGGGAAACGTTTAATTTATTTTTTTATTTATTTAAGTACAGATGGGGGTAGGGGGGTGGGGAAAGGCTGCGAGAAGACCAGGAGACACGGGTGTACTATATATAGATGTACAGCTGTTCCCTTCAGGTGTTGTAACTCAAAAACGTAGGATGATTAATTTTGAAAGTTGAAATGTATAGCAGATTCTGATTACATCTGAGTGTCTATAATTTAGCTACTTAGTAAAATTAACTTGACGTTTTTAGTGAGCTGTGAGGACAATAATGTGTGAAGAGAGTGAAGAACAAGTTTGCATGCTCTTCCCTTACCTCCCACTTTTTCAATTTGCAAAGTTTATTTTTAACTTTTCCAGGTTTTCTGGCATCTTTCCTCTACTCCAGACAAATGCGTTTGCCTCCCCCTGCTGTCAGTTAAAGACGACAAAGAGTGGTTATCAAGCTCTCTCTTCCCTTGATGGACTGGAGGGGCAAGCGCTCAGCAGCTTACCTGGAGATGGAGGTTCAGGCCAGCTCAGGTAAGAACTTGTAGGCTGGGAACTCCAAGGGACGTAATTCTCAGAGCACGCAACCAGGAAGGCTATAGGACTTCTCATTAAATCCATTTTCATACTCCAGAGAAGGGGTCTTGCTATGAGCTTGCAAAAAGCAGAATCTACCAGGGAGCAGAGAAACGGGTACCCTGAAAGCACGTGGCTTTATGCTTTAATAAAAGATCACGTGCACAAGGGTTGTGTGGGAGCACGGAATATGACAGCCCATCCCACTGTCCCCATCTGTGACCTGGCAACCACCTGGAGCTTAAGAGCACAGGGCCACCCAACAGGAGGATGCAACAGCTTTGGTCATTTAATATCAAGCTGCAATACAGAAGAAAACTAATTTAGAGCATCTTTGTGGTATTCAGAATTACTTGATTAGCATCAGTCTGACGGGAAGCTCGTTTGAATGAAACAGGGGAGCTACTGGGACTTGTCTGAGCCTCTACACGTTGCACGTGTACTACCAGACCAGTCAGACTGCTCCACCCTCCGCCAACCCTATGGGTGCTAGTAGTGGTTGTAATTAATAGCTACCTCTCTCCACAGTCACATTTCAATCAGCACAACTTCTATGAAAGATTAGTACAAGCTGGTCATTCCCTAGAGGTCGATATCCAAGGACCCCCTCTAACCTCACCCCTGTGCTAAGATTTCCCTGCCCCAGCGCTGACCTCCTTGGATGAAGACGGCAAGTTCTCTCGTACGACGCCCTTAACTGTGACGAACGCTTCTCCCATCCCTCACATGACGAGGACGGGATTCACTTCACTTGAACTCGGGAAACAAACCTCAAATGTAGCTGCCTTGTGCTCAAAGGCTGATGTTTGAAAAAAAAAAAAAAAATAACACGAACAAATTTGTGGATGTTTTTCATTTTAATAGTCTGAATTTAAGTAGTATTTTCAGACCTAGCATCAAAGTTCCTAACAGGGCAACCAGAAAGCTCAGCATGAGGCAGCTTCTAGAAGAATCTTCCAGATGTATTTAAAATGCTTTAAAATATTGAACATTTCTCACATTCTATAAAACAATGACAACTGGCAGAACTTTTTTTTTTTTTAACGTACATTCTTTTTGCAGTAGAGAGACAGTTCAGAAAGTGGATCACATTCTTAGTGTTTTCATGACCTGTTTGACTGTAACAACAAATACATTTATAACAAGACAAGTACAAATATAAAATTTCAAATCAGCCAACTTTAAAAAAAAGTCTGGATTTTTCTTCAATACCTCCAGTACCTTGCTTGTAATAAATATTAAAAACTAAAAACTATCTTTTACTTTCCAGAAAATGTTAAATATGTTATTTACCAAAAGAATTCTTCTTTGTCCTTTTTTTTTTTGTTTGTTTTGGTGAAACGCTGACTCCATTAAAAGAGTTGAACAAACATTTTTTACATCAATAAATAGTAAGGCATAAAGAAGCAACAGGAACCACAGGACCACTCTTTACCAGTGGAACTGTCTCCTTCAGAGAATCCTTTTTTTGTTGGTATGGGAAGGTGATTTTTGATTCTCAGCTGGTGGGACCTGGTTAGAAAAACAATAATTATTAGTTTTACAGTTCTTCAAATGCATACAATTTGTCCCCATATCTGGGCCATAATGCTGCAAAAGGATCTGAAAACAGCAGCAGATCTTTAAATTAAAGTGATAAGGCTTCTGTGAGCAGAAAGAGTTTTTTATACGTCCTCACTTTTTAACTCAGAGGCAAATGTTCTAGTGGCACTGACATTGAGGATATGGGAGAAGAGATTCACAGAAACGGGTAGAGGAAGATTTAAGGAGGAGCTGGGTAGCGTACAAGCATTCAGAGTGGAGTGGTGTGAGGGGAAGAGTGAGATTTAGGAGTTAAGAAGTGTGTTACACTCTTCTGGGAGTAAAGAGAAATCAAATCTGACCAGTGATTACTCAACCACTCACACTAATTTAATACACAGCATTAGCAAATAGCTGTTTCCAAAAGCCTTGCCTGTTGTGCCTGTATTTTAAAGAAAAAGCACCACTTGCTATTAACACGTATCCAAGCTTTAAGTAAGGGTGTCTTTTGTGAACTTATGCAGCAGACAGGTTATTGGACTGTGATCTACTGAAAATGAACTACTGAAGGAGATGACAGACATGAATATTAATCTGGGGAAAGCATCAGAAAGAAGAGGCTTTCGCTGTTTACGTGGTCAGTCATAAAATTCTAATTTAAGCATCAAACATTGTATAATACTTATCGTTCTAAATTGCTGTTACCCGGAGTTGATTAGGTAACAAACCTAAAACAAATCAGACTAATTCTGCAAAATACTACTGACAGCGATGTGTATTTCTCATCAGTATATACCAAGGAATGAGATGCAAGCAAAAATTTTACTTACTTCTAGGTTTCCTCTAGCCTTCTTCAAGACATCATGAGTTAAAACCACTGGAAAAAAAGAAGAGATTTAAAAGAATACAGCACAGCCTTTCTGTATTCAAGTCTTAAGATCAAATATTTAATGCATGAACTCACATCTACAGGCAACCACACACGGCCCCTACCACTACTTCAATTTCCTTACCACAATCCAGATCTGTTCCTTCCTCCGGAGCCCTGTTCAGAAGCTCAGGCTGTACAATAAAAGTTGCAACGACCCAAAATTAAGGGCCAACACTGTACAAGGAGACAGAGCTAAGGAAGAGCAGGAGGAGTCACCCAGGACCCCAGGGCAGGTCCAAAGCGGTGCCACCACTGGAATGCCATTTCCTACCCCCAGCGTATCTTCCACCTCACACATAATCTGCTTTTCAAATCCAAACATCAAGAAAAGATTTTTAAAGTTGTTCTGCCACACCAAGAACAATACAGTGAGCACATGTGTAGCTCACTGCTACATTTAACGTCACAGATAAAACAGCCTCTGTGATATTGATGACCTGGTTTCCTCGATCTAAGTCTAAGGAATATTTTCTGTTAATTTTAAGAGGAGATGGTGCATGTGGCAACTACAATTAGAGCTATTCCATAGCCTCCTTGGGCTGGGGGTGCAGCCAGTAGGAGAGGGAAGAAAAACTGTGCAGCAGAGAGATTATGGGGGCTGATGGACTGGGAAGAGGGCAGATGGCAGAAGAAGTCAGCCAGCTCCTCCAGCAGTTCAAGGACAAAGCACCCTAGAGATGCTGTGGGGAAATCACATCAGTGGCTTGCTCTGAAGGGTTCCAAGTTTTCTCTGTTCATCTAGCTAGTTTGCCTCTGTGGGGACAGCGCGCGACCTGCGAACGGAGGAGGGGATGCTTCTAAACAAAACTGGTATTTAGAAATGTCAGGTTAAATATGTGATTCTCTAATCTCTGTCAGCTCCATAACTGCAGAAAAATACCACTCACAAGTACCAATTTAATATTCCAGTCTCAAAAATAAACAATTTAGCCATAATAAAGATTTTTCATTACAATAATAAGAACCCAACAACTCCAAGGGTACAGCTGTCATGAAATAATTATACCCTTGGCAGATTACTGCAATTTGGCACCATCTTGTTACATGTTCAGGGGTTCAGATGAGGTTTACAAGCAATGAGTTCTCTTGCCAGAGAAAAAACAGAAGATTGAGCCACAAGAATGTTCCAGTCTCTGCCTCTAAATAGATTTAGGAATGCTGAACTAAATAACAGAGGGAACTTGAGTATCCTCAGCGGAGTGGCCAGCTAAGAGGATGTTTGGAAGACAAGGTCACCTACAGCGATGCCTTTGCTTTCTTGCTAGAAAAAGGAAGGAGTAACAAAAATAAGTGTAAGCATTCTAACAAAATCCAGCCATCTCATATTTTGTTGTATGCTCGGTCAGGAATCTGTGTACAGATGCAATTTGGAAACATTTGTGAAATGGCTCTTTAAGGCAGAGGTAACTTGACATCCATAATGCCCGTAATCAATGAAACTTAGAGAAAATCGTATCTAGGCCTTTCTGGGCAGCAGAGTGCTCTCTGCTCATAAAGAACTCTGCTAGTAAATTCATTTCACCTGGCAAACTAGATTTTTCTAAATCAAAAATATTAAATTCAGTACAGGAAGAGAATTTAAAGGATGTGACACTAATAGTGAAGCTGCTGCCAGCCAGGCAATACTTTGCATTAAAGAGGTTTCAGAAAATGCAGGCTTCATTTTAGTAGGACCTGGTTCAGATGAGGTTGAATGCCCTGAAAAGCGGTGAGCAAAATAAGAGGAGATGTGCTGTTTTCTTTTTGAATGTATGTGTGGGTAGAGTGGCTGTGGCGTAATGTTTGGTTCTGCTCCGCTGATTTATACCCTGCCCAGCCCTACTGCAATTACCCAGTACGTCTGTCTGAGAGGTCACTGGAATGAGGAACTGACCAAACTAAAGCAGTAAATCTACCCCAAGGATATTATTTGGCCAGACATAATAGAATAGCTTTGATTTTTACATGACAACTCCCAAATGCAGTTATTTAAATGTAAAACCTGAATAAAAGATAATTCTGGATTTAATATAAGTAACTTGTATATTGCTTAGTACAACAATTCTTACAAAAGTGACCAAAAACCAGCCCATAAATGCTTAAAAAAATAATCTGCAGGTAGACGATACATGTACCTTGAATATAGAAATTACAGGCTACGGAGCAAAAAAACAATTATACCTTTACACTGCATTTAAATGACTTCAGTAACGGTATCCTGGCCATTTTTATAACTCTGCATGGTGTGTAACATTTTAGAGTCTGGATGAATTACTGCTAACACAGATGCCATTCTAGCACAGACTAACAAGTCATTTTGCCCCATATCTTAATAGAAAGTAAGGATAGATTTTTTTTTTTTTTTTAAAGAAGAAAATTAAATCTTCTACTGGCAATACACACATTGCCATAGCAAGAGGGTTGAGAAGAGGTCAGCTCCATTCATCTCTCTTCTGTTGAGTGATTAAACTCTTAAGCAGAGGAGACGGATCGCTTAAAACAGACACCTGGCTTAATACAGCCACAACATAGCCCACGTCTCACTTGTTTTCATGTTTCCACATAATTTTCTAGATATGGCTGCTAAAGGTAAAATATCATTTCACATCACATCCTAATTTTTCTTTAAAAAATGACTCGTATGAAACTTCTGTTTCCCTTGCTGCAAGCCTTCTGTTCTCTTGCACTTCTCAGTCTGGCGTAGAGTGTTGACAAATCTTTGCTGCTACTTTGGCTTTTCCCTCTTTTCTCAGATCTCTAGTGTGATACACAGGCACCTCAGGAAACCTAAATCCTAATTCAACATTTAGCAAGACTGAGGCAAAATCACAGTTTTGAGAAGGACGACATCAAGAACTTTGGCTGGAATGGTCTACAGCAACAGTAACTTTGCCTCTGTCAGGAACTGCTATAGGAGAGAAAACTCTGGCAGTAGCTGAAATGAGATAACTCAAGTAATTAGTGGCAATTAGTGGCAGCTGCATGGATTGATCCATTATCAGGGGGTTGTGCAAACCCATAACTATTACTCATGTTGTTCTAAGTGCCTTTTGTAGTTGGGCAACTTCTTCCCATTTGAATGAGGCTCTATCAGTTCCACACAGCCTGAACCTCATGAATTGTTTGTCACTAATAACTGAGGACGCAGAAGGGAACACCAGTTCCAACAGCAAAAGAACAGGTGCCTACAGTCATTTTGTCACTTCTCCAATCGTAGAGGTAAATCATGGACTACAAAAATTAAGAACCAGTCATTAAGCCTACACTTACACTGGTTGATGATGACTTTCTCCATGTTTTCCTTCAGCTGGTTTGTGGAGTGCAAGCGTTTCACTGTGCTGTGTAACTTCTTCTCTTGCTCAGAGAGTTTCTTACGTAATCTAAATATTTCTGCTTTCATTCCTTCATCCTAAATTAAGAGAAGAAAATTTTACATTAAAGCATTACAAAACAGTAGTTGGCACATTGTTTACAGCTAAGTACTTTTGTACAAGAGTTCTCAAACTTCCTTAGATTATGGATCGCTGAATGCCTGTCCTTCCACATTCACATCCTCACTGATATACGATTCTATCACATCTGCCAAGAGACAACTACGATCCTTAGCTGGCTTTTAGTGCAATTAATTTTTCTGCTAGTCTGATAAAAGCCTTAACACCAGTGCCTACTTTTGTTTTTAAACTACCATTCCTCTCTTCTTCCCTCCCCATCTAGAAAATATAATGAAGGCCAGTGCGATGGGATCAGCGAGTACCCTGTCTGCCCAGGTTCAGAACTTTCACCTTCCTTCTCCAGGGTTCTTTTAACAGTTGATGCTGCCTTTGTCAAGGGGCTGAAAGGTATTGTACAAACCTCCTGGACACTTTTATTGCAAAATTACTTGACCATATCATTGTTGGCGGTTCAGTTTTCACCACCAATTCCAAGTTATGGAACTTATGGTTCCCTGTATAGAATACACCCATAAGGAGACACTTGCCAGACATCCCAAACAGGGAATGGAAATACCAGTGAAATATATTAGACAGCGCTGTTCAATTTTACTGCTTTTGTGTTTTTACACTTTAAAGGGTGCTAGAAAACAACAGCAAAAATGTTATTAAAATTATATATACAACGTTTACTTTTCTGAACTTGTTTACTTCCCAGCAATATCCTGCCTCCCTTAAGAAACACATATAAAAACCTCAGTGAAAACACATTAGATTTGGTTTAAAGCCAGAATTTGAAACAGTTTCATTACTGAGTGGTGGGATTATGACAGTATAGATAATTCACTCCTCATTCAGTTTACTTCCATTCATTTGCATACTGCAATCCTTTTTAGTTAAAATGTTATAAAACTTGTCGCAGGCTTTTGTCACACTTTTAAAAAAGGCATCCTATTTTACAGCTTAGGCATCAAAAATGTAAAAGGAAAATGTAGTTCAGATTACATCAAAGTTGCTGAAGTTTCTATTGTTACTACTGTATACATAATCAAATAGAATTTGGTTCTACAACAAGGAGCCCAAACCTTTTCTTGTTGAAATGGAACGTTTGCCACCTGCCTAGGTTTCCTGAACATCATGTAACAGGGTTACATCTTTAATACGAAGTATTTTGTAAATGAACACCCCAGTATACAATACAATCAGGATGGAAAGCCAGCACATATTCAGCCTTAGCCTTCAGCGATGAGACCTAACTAAATCCATGTACCCAGAGACTGGGCATCCTGGGTTCATGCTTTCCAAAAGACTTCCCCAAACAACACATTCCTAACCGGTGCATCGTCCTTGACACAGTAAAACAGTTAAAAACCACCCCCAAAATGAAATAAAGTAGTACCTGTGTGCCATGAGTACCGTGTGGAGCTTTCAGTGGAAGGGAAACTCTCCAGAGCAGTTTCAGTAACCGTGCAGCCTCTTCTAAAATCTGCTGTACTGTGTGAATATTTGAGGAAATGCTGTGCGGTGACGCCTGGTCTGGTCCCTGTATCATCGGATTAGAGACATGTTCTAGTTTATGCTTAAAACTTTATGAAAATGTAATCATAATTAATGATTTAAATCCAGTTAGTATGACTTCATATTTAAAAAACGTACACAGCTACGGTGTGCCACAAAAGCTAATTTGTTAGCTTACAAGGCTGCTGAATTATGCATTATCTGAAAATTTCAGGAAGGGAGGGAATTTATCCTAATCAATAACCGTGATTAATAATAGATTATATTTACTAGATTTGCTGTGCCACATGCTAATAGTTGGCAACTCTCTTCTTTCTCCATTTGCATTTTGTGTCACATTATTTGAAAGTCAAATGATTACAGGCATCAATTTAAGCAATATAGATGTTTCTTCCTTAGCAGACCCTTTAAACTGTTCCATTAAATGCTGAAATAACTATCAGGACACACATAAAATGTTTTCCTCTGCTGACAGATTAGAAAACCAAATTGAAGAAATTGCATAAATGTGAAATAAAGGAGGGAGAGAATGCAAGGGGAGCAAATGAATTACCAAAGCGATGGCGATGCAGAAGGGGGAAGGGTAATGAAAGAAAAGCATTCCCAGTTCCTGCCCCATGTAGCATATTATTTGAATATTTATTTAGCATTGTTATTGAACCAGAATACGCCTGTCACATAAAATACCCCATTTGCCAAGTAGTTTGAAACTTCAGTTATGTAAAGCCTGACAGGAAACTGCAAATTGTGAAACTTACTGCTTTATATCTTTACACCAACAAAACAAGTTAAAAACTTACCGAGATTACTTTTACAGTCATTATCAGTATCTTAACTAGGTCATTTGAAAATATATGATACTTCAGAGAGTCTTAAGTGTCATTCAGACACCATTTTACTGTGTGAGCACACATGTCGTACCACAAAAAGAATTTTGGAATTGCTGAAGACTGCATCTTCAGTAGTATACTAATTATAACTAGAAAAATAAGTAGTGCAAATTCACCCATGCAGTTAAGACCTTCTGGTTCTTGAAGAGCAGGGAGCACGCTTCTTACAACATTTGCACTACCCCAAAACTTCAGGGGTGAAAAGGACTTGTATTAGTCACCACGCTTACGTTCCCACTCCAAGACAGGGAAGCATTACGTGTAAACTTTCAAGCATTCATATAGTCTGTTTTTAAAAGCACCTCCAGTAACTGTGTCTCTGAGCACGCTCCATCCCAGTCTCTCACTATCTTTAGCACCGGTATGCCGCTACAAAAGCCAGTTCCAAGCCTCTCCTGTTCAGAGTTAGGTTTCTTAGTTAATTATTAGCTGCCAAGGACACATACAGATTGTTCCTTCCCTTATGTTGAAGCTTGCGGGTAGATTTGTCTTTCTCAACTCACCCCAAATGTGCTACCGTCCATTGTATCCAGAAACTAATAATATTAAATAAGAAAAAATTAGCATAAGTAAACACTACCTGCCCTCCTGATTTTAGAGGAAAAGGACCGACACTGTTCAATACAAGGCAAACATTTCATTGATTTTTAGAACTGTTATGTTTAAGACAACAACGAGAGCACCATGATTGATATCACCCTGTCACACATCGAACAGAATAGGCCAGATGAGACCATTTTCAGTTGTAAGGGACCTACAACGATCACCTAATGCGATGGCCTGACCGCTGCAGGGCTGACCTAGTTAAAGCACGTTATTACACGATGCAGGAAGGATGATACACTGTCTTAGAAGGCAATACTTGATCATTAATGAGATATTCGAGTTTCTAGACTAGCTGCTGATATTGCGAATGTGTTCCAATTGATACTGGGAAGTGGAAAAATATTAAAAAGCTTGGCTAATATGAAACCATCTTCATTAGCATACATCAGTCATTAGTGTACACTTATCACCTGGTGTTAATAAAACGACTGAATACAAGTGGAGAACTTTATCGGCTGTATATCAGATTTCTTTTAACCATCTCATTTTTCCTAGGTTGACACCAAGCTTTTTACAAGAAAGCCTCCTTAAATATTTTTATCCTTATGTTACTGATACATACCCCTAATTTAAGCCCTTTCTAAAGCATTTTAGTGTTATTTGGGGGGGCTGTTGTTTTTGTTTGGCTTTTCCACCACTTCCAGTGTAACAATCACCAGTTTCCATAGTAAAAACAAGCTATCTTCGCCTCATTCCAAGTTGCAAGCAAGAGTGAGACTGCTTATTAAAGAACCAGAATTAACTAATTTCTCCATACCCTCGTTAACCCAGAACCACAAATTGGTGTCTACATCTAGGTAAGACTTGGACTGTCAAGGCTGCGGTGTCCCGACAGAGTGCCTACTGCACCATTAACCCAGTTCTTTGCTTTTAGAACCTACACATTCTGCACCTCTAGGTAAAATTCACCATAGTCTTTAATGGCTTTCGCTATTTACCTTTATTCCAGGCTCCTGCAGTTTCATACCAGTGATCTCTCTTAAAGAAATCTCCATTTCTGCTAAAACCTGTTGCCCTTCTGCAATCTGTTTCCGCAGGGCATTGTAATCCTCGATCAAGCCAAGAACGTGGCGCCCATTTTTGTCTGCCCACATACGATGTCCAGGCACAAGGCGCGGGGTACACACCGTACTGGAAGACGAGGTGCTACTGCAGTGGGAAGTGCTGTCTAGATCATCTTTAGAGGCAAAGTGCGTACCTGGGACAGAAAAATAGTTTGATTGGTTTTGACCTTATATGTTGAACTAATTGACACTAGACTTGTCTTAAACAGCAAGCCTGGGATACCAATAACACACACATTTAAGATACTTTTGGACATACCTGTTTTAACAAGTGAAACACAGTGTCCATGCTTCTGTGGCTCACAAGTATTCCTGCCAGTAGCAGGGCATTTGCAAAGATTTTCTGTACATAAAAATGGGACAAGAAAGAGCACATCATTAGAAGTTAACATTGATTAAAAGACTTCCTCACTCTGTTTCTGTTCCTTTCTTTTCTTGATGCTGCTGCTTTTGGACTCAGGAAGCAGGGAAACACAGCTAATTTTCTAGTACTACATCATGTATCTTCCAGTATTTACCTACATTTAACTTTTTAGCATCTATACAAAGTTCTAGATATCTCCCAAAATCAAGTACCGTCAGAAAACCTAAAAACCATCCAGATGAAAATATTTCCATCATGAAATATAAGCTGCCCATTAACTCCACAAAAAGTACGGCACTTTTCACAGCTATACCATACTTGAGATGTGTATTCTCCCCTCTTCAAACCTTCCAGATACCCTAGTACCTCTGAGTAAAGACTGCTCACAGTACATCTAGAAAGCTAACAAATTCAGTTGTTCACATTCCAAGGAGTCTTTCTAGTTTGTGTCAAACTAAGCTATTATAACTCTATTCATCATTTTCTCAAAGGCATAACAAGCTCCTCCAGCTCTTGCCTACTCTGCTCGAGTAGTATTCTGTCTAGAAACTAATCATGAACAATTGCAGTTTGGGGATACTGATAGTACAGATTCCTCACAACAGTTGTTCCACACCAACTGGACCATGACTGGCCCTAAGGAACCATCCCCATATGACTGTAATTTGGTGTTCAAGTATAAAGTGCACAGGGAACGGTAGCAACACATAAGTGTTAACTGCTACATTCTGTGTCTTTCTTGTACAGAGTAGTGTGGAGTCATTCTACTCTGCACTTCATCTGGAGTAGGATTCTGACTGGACACGATGCACTCATAAAAGTAGCAAGGTGGTAAAAAGTCCTATTGTGTCTGAGCTCTCACACTAATCTCTGGCTGGTGCTGTTTGCTCTGTGTGGTACATAAGGTTTAGATATACATGCTCAGGTGAAGTGCAGGGACCCAAAAAACCCCATTATTATTGGTTCCCATAACACAATGTACACCTGGAGTGGCTTTATGCCATAGTACAGAAAGCTGCCACTATGCAGAGTACTTCAGCAGCAAGGAAGCACTTTCTTGTGCCCTCTGTATCCCGTGTCTATCTATATATCTCACCTTGAGTATAAACACTCCATTTTCCCTGATTTGCCAGAACAAAATCACTTAACAGTGATTGGAAAAAAGGTAAAATATTCCTCAAGGGCAAAAAGAGGTCAACTGATTTATATAACAACTGTTTAGAGCACTTATTGATCATTCTTGAGTAACACATACTCACCCTTAGGAAACACTATAGAGCTCTGCATTAAAAAAAAAAAAACCCAGGTAAGCAAAATGTGTGACAATTTAATGTAAGCATCCTTCCATCCTGGAGACTGTCTGCAAATGCTTTTCATGAATGAGAAGGAAATGATGGTTGGAGGCTGTACGACAGCGTAGTGTGCATTTCACCTCCCCATGCACTAATAGCTCTAACAGGAAAGGGATTTGAAAGGCTGATGTGCAGCTCCCAAATGTACAGCTGATGTTGCATAAGGCTTTAAGAGCATTTTTAAAGAACAAAGCACAGGTTCCACAGGGTAGCAAAAGGATGTATGGCACAGTACCATTCATTGCTGCATAATGCTGAGATCCTTGTTTGAAAAGAGAGTTGATATTCACAGCTGACGCCGATCCCACTTCCTCTCTCTTTCCTTTTGAAAGCTGTTCCTCTAATTTTTCATGCAAAGACTTGTTTGTCTCTATGCTTCTTTCAAGCTGCACTCGCAAACTCTGTATTTCAGTCAATAGTTCATGTAAGTCAAGCGGATTATTCTGATCTTTTCGGAATTCTTCTGATGCATCACATCTGGGATCTGAGACAATTTCAAAAGAAACATTTAAGATCTTTAACAATCAAAATAATATTAGCCATTATCAGAATGCTGAGCAAGTAAATTATAGCCAGCTTTATACTCAATATTAAGAATTAGCTACAAACAGCATTAAGATAATGGTTTGACAAAGAAGCATGTCTTAATTGCTTCTCTCCTTGAAAGATTTAAAGAATCAAAAATTATTTTTTTACTTTGTCCATAAAAACTACAAAAACTCATGCCAAAAGAAAAAAAAATATAAGAAAAAGAAAATGAAGAGGATTTACAAAGTTGAAGTGCACTAATGCACAGTCTGGGGAAAGAAAAAGGAAAAGGGTAATCTCAGAGTGTGGAGGAGGGAAGGAGTAGAACTGGAAGTGTAAATTTTATAAACAGAAATAAAAAGAAAATAGTGATCACCTGGCAAACAAAGGAACAAATCTGAACCTGAAAAAAATAAGTGTTGTGTTTTGTCTTTTCATAGCAGGAGGTCAGCACACAAACAATTCCATGTTTTCTTTCATGCCGAAGTCAAACTGTTCTACTGACAGTGGGTAGGGGATCAACTGCACAAGGAAAGTGCTGCTACTCTCATTAGAACAGCTCTGTGAGGAGATTTACTTACATCCCTGAGCCAACTCTGGCTTAAAGCCTTGTGCCAACAGGGCTCCTGTGCTGCAGCTGGCTCTGAAATGCAGTGAGGGCAGGGTATATTAAAGCACCATGAAGAAAAAAACCCAACTTTTACAAGAACTTCCAATGGGAAATTCACTGAATCCTGTAACAAGCATGTAGCAGCGAACAGCATTCCATGTTTTTACCTATGTGCTGGCACAGCTTCTTTAAGAGGGTAGGAAGAAGGCATATAAGTCTCTTGCCTAGCCCTCACCTTTAGCGACAGAAAAGTAGACAGGAAATTATTAAACATCTCATTCAGAAAGCAGAGCCAGCACTTCTTCCCAGCCCCAGGGAGAGGACACTAACCCCCTATTCAGACAAAAGAAAGCTCAAGCTACCTGAGTAAGCACCACCCGTGAGGATGGTACAGCAGTATTTAGATGGCAAGTAAATATCTAAGGCTTATCCAGCCTGAGCCACTGAATTTTCAGTATTTGCTTTTAGCTTAGCTAAAAAGATAAAGGAAACTTGGGTGTGCCTAGTCAGAACATCTCACATATCTCAACCTTGCAGTTATGCTCCTAAGTAAAAAGCAGCATTTTATCAAGTTGAAGGTTCTAATTTACATAGCAGACACACAGAAACTGCAACCTAGCCCTGCTGTCCTTTGGCAAGGTCATATTCAGAGAGGGAAGGGTTGCAAGGTCCAAGGTTACAGAAATAATTGTCCCGTCATACCTGTCCTCTTCCTTCTTGCTTCTTCCAGCTTTTCATAAACCTTGATCTCAGTTCGGAGTGACTGCACTAACTTCTCATTTTCAGAGAGCTGATGTTGCTTCACATTAATTTCTGTTTGCATCCTGTTTAGTCCCAACAAATGGCTAAGTTAAAAGTTAAATTCTTACATTTTGTTTCAAAATCTAAAACCCTTTCCTTCATAATTCTTCTCTTGCCTTTTGAATATATCTATGCCCCTCATTAACATTACATGGCTATGGCTAAAGACACGCTTGTCACATTGACAATTTTCTGCTCTAAATTAATGTCTAAATGTGGACAGAATCAATACCTGTTTAATTCGTTACGACTGCTGTAGATTTGACATGTCAGATATCTGGTTTCATCCTCCTTTTGGCCTATTTGTTTTTGTAACCTTTCATTTTCTTTCTTGATGCATTCATAATCCTCGTGAAGATGCTCAATGAGTGCATTCTTTTTAGAAAGAGATTCTCTCAATTTTTCATTTTCCTTTTGTTTATCTGAAACAAGAAGAAACACAAAGTATTTGCAATGCCCACAACCTACTTTTTAACAAAAAACAACTGTCAGAATGTAACAGCCGCTCTTATGAGTTTTAGTTTTTCAGTATTTCAATTTTCTAATGACTTCTGCTAGATGTATTGTCTGTAACACGCAACATTAAACCCCCAGGACTCACAAAGCTTCAAGGAAATCTTGTGTACAACCTTATATGCCAAATGTCCCTAGCATCCCTTGGAATTGGGTCAGAAGGATCATATTCAACAACTAGAGTTAGCAGGGTCCCAAAGCAGGCACAGGAATTTTGACAATCCTCATAAAACAATGGAATTGATTTCTCTTTAGAGAGAAAAGAACTCAGTGGGATTGTTCATAGGCATGTTACAGCCATGTTCCTCTTTGCCTCACAGAAATTCCTTTGTCCTCTCCTTCCTATAGCCCTGCTCATCTGCAAAATGGACCATTGCAGTCCTCCTTCCCTCCTCTAGGGCATCCAGGAATAAAAGGAAAAGCAGCTCACAAACTCCAGAGATAACAACATTATTTTAAAACACAGGGGCAAAAATGCTCTACTCATTGTGGTTCTTATAAAAAAAAAAACCTTTATATTATCTGATCATATTGTCAAATGTGGAAACAAACAAAAGCAGGAATATATTAATTAAAAAAGTAGAACTTGAACAGATCGATAAGCACCGAGAGGTACTAACACAGGTGACCGAATACATGACTGTGGAAGAAGCACCAGTGCTTTTACACAAGCAGTCTGAGAATATCAAGCCTTATAGAAGTGTCTTAAGCTGCTTTTACGAACCCAGGTGATGAGCAGGCAGATTTCTTAGGGGAAAAAAGGGAAGACTTTTAAAATTCTCTTGTCATAGATGTGAAAAATAGGAATATTTTAAATTAATCTCAGAGATCACAAATACTTCCAGATGGATTCCCCCAGTTCTGCTCTCTTCTAAAGTGTTTCCCAACAGAAGATGACTCGACCCACCCAGTCAACCTCATGCCGCAGACTTCTGAACCTTCTGAACTCTGCTGCACTGAATGGTCTAACTTGCAGCAATAATGTGATCCTATGGCTCTTTTTCTTTTTTTAAGAGAACTTCAGAATGGAAGCATTTGGAAAATAGGAGCAAGAAAATAGCAATAAAAAACACGGGGGAAAGGATAATAAAAAGTATAAAAAGAATACAAAAAGCAGAATGGAGAAATTAAAGTGAATATCAAATGGGAAGTGCTACAAATAAACAGAAAGAAAGAGCATTACTGCTACTCCTCTATCATTGTTAACCCCAGTTTTAATACTTACAGTTGAGCATGGAATTTCAGAGATGGGAAGAATAGTTAGGCCAGTTTAATGAATTGACTTAATATTTTATTGTTTCCTGATCTGAAATGAGTTGCAGCCCATTCCTGTAAAGCACAGTTTCACATTTTTACCTCTGGATCCTTTTGCTAGCACTGCATTCAGAACTTGATTTTGCTTCCTCAGGAAATGTATTTCAGAAGTCAGGGAATTATGCTGCTCTGAGCCATGGATAAAAATGTTTGCAGAACCTATAAATATATACATAAAGGATGATTTATGAGTCATCTCTAGGTCATTAAAGATTAAACTTTCCAGAGAAGAACAATTTAAAAAATTGCAGGAGAACATGTTATGAAAGATATTTCTCCCCCATATGTTTTGAAGGTTAACCCTACAGGCTAAAAGGCAGTTCAGATTAATGCCAAGTAATCCAAAGCCCTGAATTGCAAGTACCTCTCATTACTGGGCAACCATTACCAAAATTGCAAAATTATCCCTGGCAATCTCTACCTATCAGCTAAAATTCCAACAGGACAAAATGCCAGAGTATTTTGTGACATTGCTATTCTTCAAAAAGAGTGCGAACTAGGAAGGTTTACCATGTATTTCAGTCTCGCTCCGTTCATGTCGTGTTGTACTCAATGACACCATTGCAGAGGACGACTACATGCTACAAACTAGCTGAGGGTGGTAATGTGGGCAGCAATGGTAAGTAAAAGCATGGGATCATAGAATCGTAGAATAGTTTGAGTTGGAAAGGACCTTAAAGTCCATCCAGTTCCAACGACCCTGTCATGGGCAGGGACCCCTCCCACTGGATCAGGTTGCCCAAAGCCCCATCCAACCTGGCCTTGAGCACCTCCAGGGATGGGGCAGCCACAACCTCCCTGGGAAACCTGTTCCACTGCCTCATCACTGTCATAGTGAGGAAATTCTTCCTTATGTCTAGTCTAAATCTGCTCCTCTCCAGTTTGTACCCATAGTTTATAGTCTGGTAATACACGTTCCCACATCAATCTAGAACACAAGGCTTGAGTCACTCTCTCTGATTACAAACTGATTACCCATTTATAATCACAGGGATAAAGATTTGTTCCCTCTTAAATTTAGGTATCTAAAATTAAGATAACTGAGCATTGATCAGTGTTTAGATACCCAGTGTTGATTAACCATTAACAGTCATGGGGAGAAACACGTCCGGAGAGCGACTCATCCAGTGCATCCTCTCCACACCTCTCTGCGGATGGGACAAGAGACACACTTCTCTCCAGTGCCTTCACGAGAAGCTCTGGGGAGCCAGTACAGAGTTAGACGTCTAACTTTTAGAAACTTGAAGGGTGATGAATCCTGTTCTGAGGATCTTATTGTGCTAGTCATATGAATGTAAGTGTTAAATCATGTAGCTAGTCAAACTCCAGCCTAGGTAATCCTCATAATGTACTGTATTTAAGGTACTCATCCCACAATGATGTGCAACGTTACAGTGCATTCTGAAAAGTGCCACCTTCCACTCTCAAGGTGACTGCCTCTGAAATGCAAGTCAAGTAATTGTTATTGCCCTTTATAACCTGCTTATAGTCAGTAAAACACTTCAGGACCCACTGGAATTAACACTATTATCAAAAGTATTTTTCAGTTGATTGGTTATTGCTGTATCTCCTACACTTTAAAGCCTGAGATAACCACATGAGTGTCAACTATTTGGTTAATAGAGAAATAACCAGCTGGCAAAAAAATTAGCTGGATGTATGAGGAGGATGCCTTTCAGCTCTGGCAGTTCAATTCAATTTGATGTGCTGCACTTCCTCTGAGTAATCTCATTTTATTGTAATCCCAACTGAAGCTTTTACTCACTACCTAACAGGGATGTAGTGTGCCATCATACACACCTCTTGTCATTACTGAAAGACTCAAAGGCTCTAGAAGCCTGGCATTAATGGCATTTTACTATCTATATGTTAAAGAGTTGAGGTAGCTATGTGAACTCAAAAGGCTTTTCCCTTTCAGATTCTAACAAAGCAATTCAACTTGAAGTGGCAAGGCTTGATGGTCTCATCTTGATTCTAATTTAATTTATTGCCCATCACCCAGCTTTATCCTGTTTGAAAAGTTATGCTATCATACTCCTACTGAAAGGCTTTAGAGTATAGCTATTAGTTATCTTACATAATAAGGGATAAAGTAGAGCCAGTGGTAACAAGGCCAACAATCCTGTAATTTGACCCACTACTGAGACTGCCACCTCTGTGCAGAACCCTGCTGACATCAATTATGCTCTCTGCAGATGCAAAAGTCCATCTAACCAGGGTAAAGTAGAGCATCAAGGCCCACAATTGCAACGCACTTGAGTTTTCGTTTTGTGCTGAAAAAGTGAGCGCTAAGGAAGCGTACCTTGAAGGTTTCAAAGGACGCACTGACTGAAAGACAGGCGCTATTGAAAATCAGAGCAAAGAGGAAGGGAATATTCATTCTCAGGTAAAGCAAAATAAAGGCATACTAAAGCTGACAATAAGCCTGAGTAGACACATCAGTGACTTAGGGGTTAAAAAAAAAAGCAAACAGAACCCCTCTTTAATGTTGACTGCTGTTAATCACATTTGAAACCTAGGAAACTCAAAATTAAACCTTTGATTTTATTCTGAAGCCTAACATTTGAAATGATTGAAGCAATTGTTTTAGTTCTACTTCCACTGCAAACCTCAGCTCTGTAGTAACGATGCACTCATTACCAGCACCTGAGTCATTCATAGAATACTAGAAGCCCAGAGCTATTCAAATACTTAGAAAACCTAAATATTAAAACCGGCAGGACAAAAACAGTGGGCAGATGCATATATAAACATCCATATAAATTTATCACACAAGAATAATTCTATGCATTATCTTTGGCTGAGCAAACAACATCACAAGAATTTAACAGGCTTTCATCAACAATAAAGTATGTTACAACTTGGTTTTGTTTTTTAAAGGAATACAAACTAAAGAACTATTATGTTAAAGGAAAAAAAAATGTTGTGAATTATTATGTCCCAAAGCTAAAATCTGCTTCAATTTCACTTAAGAACTACTTTTTATAATGAAAGTCTAAAAAGGCCCACCTATTAGAGAAAAAAGCAGCATCATTACTAGAAGAGGGAATACACACAAGTAAAAACATGAAAGAGATTTGCAAAATGCAGAGAACCAGAAAGCACTGAAAGAGCATAGTAACAAAAGGAGCTGCTTAACAAGTAGTTGCTTTTTTTCTTTCCCAGTTTTCTCCTCTGTGCATTGGTAGATGCTCTAAGGCAAGAAGAAGACAGATGGAAAGCATAAGACAGTTTATAAAGAAAATATACTTTCACTGCATTAATGGATGCCCTTGCCAGAATCTTTATGAAGCTGTAAAAGAGTTGGAAGTGTTTCAGTGTGGTTATTTCATGAGAACAGCAGGCCTTTCCAGCAGTGTAAATACTTCATGAATGAAAGGGATGCTTTTTATACACCTTTCCATCACCGTAAACTATTCCTGAAAGCGAACTGCCATTTGCAGGTAGTCTCCATTTAAACAGCAAGAGAAATGGATCATGGGGATGATGTAAAACATAATGAATCCAATGTCAATATTAGTGAAACAGAGTAAGAGGAAAGCATGTATGTATTTATTGCCTGCTTCCACTCTGAGTAATATTGCATATTAATCAATTGTCCCATAGGGGAAAAGGTGGGAAGGAGGGCAAGAACAGAGCAAATTGTGGGAAAGTACACCTGGTGTGGTGTGTACCCTTAGTTAAAGCCTGGCTACCTTCCTGTGAAAAGTTTAAAACGCAGAGCTTGGCTTTCAAAGATGCTGAACACTAGCAATAGAGAGCAGTGACTCTGAATTTGCATACCTATTTTTAGTATTTTCCATCCACTACTTTATATTAGAGTTTGGAATGAAAACCAGCTCTATGTTAAAATTTCCATCAGTTTCTGTCAGGTATTTCTCATTAAAAACTCACGATGTCATTTTGTGTAGGACACGTTTATCACACCAATCAATTCAAATGACAAGCTGAACGCTACGGCCCAGGCTCTGTCTTACAGATATTTTGTCCCTGTATGTAAACACAAGCTGGTTTTAAAGCAGTCATAAAATTGCAGAGAAGGCATCTTCAACAGCCCTGTTAACAGTGGTGCTTTATTCGCCACCCTGGGTAACACAGAGAGGGGATAGGAAAGCTAATTCCACAACATTCCTACTTTAGATCCATGGCAGCCATGTAGTTTAGAGCAAAGCCTCTCCTCCTCCATTCATACTGAGTTCAGGTCCCACTGAAATTACGTTGATAAAATGGGCTTTCCTCTCTGCAACTGCCCCTGGCTGGACACAGCAGAGAATTAAAAGAAGATGACAACCTAAAACCCAAGACCATAGTAACAATTACGATATCCCAAAAGGGGGGGACGGACAAAAAAGGTCTGCTGATAACAGAACTAGAAGGGTCTTTCAATCCTCCAGATGAAATTCAAGCGTGGTATCACCAGTTGTCATCAAACTACCTGCTAGCAATGTTCCCTTAGCAATAGGTACACTTGTAGGTTTGAGGCTGTGTGGGGTACCTGTATCCCATAAAAGATTTAAGCATTGGTTCTCGATACGCTCCAAGCAATGGACTCAAGGAAGAGGCACATTAGATCTGTATTTATGCCGCTCTATGAGCATGGAAAAGCTATGTCTGCTGATGGTGCTTGAGAGACAGCAGCGTTCAGAGAAAGGCACATCATTTTCCAACAGTAATGGGGTGTGGCTTATTCCAAAAAGCACACAAAAACATTTCCAGCAGCATTTGATCCCTCGGGCTTTAAGCAGGAAAGGTGGATTTAACGTGTCAGGAAATAAATTCTTACCTTGATCTGGCTCCTTGTCTGTCACTTGTCTCTCCAGCTGCTTCCTCAGTCTCTCATTAGTTTTTATAGAGTATTCTAACCGTTGTCTCAGGATTCGAATTTCTTGCAGATGCTCCATTAATAACTCTAAATACACCAAGAGACCACTTCTTACTTAGAGTAAATGATTGTATTCCTTTACACTGTGTACTCCTGTCAAATCTAACGTGCATTAATACTAAAAAATTATACAGAGCTGTTCCAAATGATAGACAGTAAATATCCAACTCCACAACTGCCTCTTTCCATACAAATTGTGCAGTGAGCAAAAACTCCTGCTCTGCATTTTAACCTGAAGAATGCTAAAGTTTTAAGGCTTTTAAATCTCTTCTTCTTACAAAATTGTAGTAGATAACAATTTTACCTAATTAAAATGTTCCCCAATCTGGGAAACAAATCCAAAGCTCTGCAGTGCAGCTTCACATTCAGGCTCACACACCACAGTATACATTTTTCCTTATAACAATAGGAGGCTTACCAGAGTAACTCAGATATAAATTTGACTTTGACTTACACAATGCATACAATAATAAATAAATCTCTTCTATCAAGTTTCATTACTGTACCTTCTCTTTCTTGCTTTGCCATTCTACAATTTTTCTTCCTTTGGCTGTAAGTTTCAGCTTTACTCAGGAACTTATCTGTTCTAACTGTCACAGTCTCATTTGTCAGTTTATCCATGTCACACAGCCCTGGTTTACTCTGCAATATTTTTCTCCTGAACAGTACATGCTATCTCAGCTATTAAATTTTCATCGTTGCCTATAACAAACTACTGCATCACTTGCGCTTAGTGAAACTATCCAGGTCAAACATGACACCACTTATTAATTATGCAGCACTTACAATTCTCAAGGAAACACAACACTGGCTTTTATAAAATTAGAAAATCTCTCTTTTTCACTGTAATAATCTCTTGACAATTGTCTGTTTTCCCCTTATAACTTGTCTATTTAAAGACCGTCTGGAGTACATTAAAAGGCGATAGTTTAAAACAACACAGACGCAAGATATCATAGTTAATTTTGTTTCAAACAGGAGGCAGTTCAAATGGCTGCCATCTCTGCACGCCTTATTACCAAAATCGCAAAGATTATGCAAGATACTGGAAAGCTGAAGCAGACAAACATTCTTCATTATTTCTTAATTAGTTCCCTTTTGTCTTGTTTATCACATTTTCCCAATATCTAGTGAACCTTCAGTGGGAAAAAAAAATCACCTGGGGGAAACTTGTTTGGCAGAAGCGCCAGTGTGCCATGCTGTCCTTCCAGGTCAAGCCTGCGCTCCGGTGATCCAAGAGATGACTGCTCTGACAAATCAAAGTCAGACAAGCTATGAAGAGCAGATGGTACAGGTGATTCATCCTTCAGTTGCTGGTACCTTGTGGTGTTCTCCTCGTTATCCCTTTTCATAGAATCATAGAATCACCAGATTGGAAAAGACCCATCATATCATCGAGTTCAACCATTCCCATCAAACACTAAACCATGTCCCTCAGCACCTCATCCACCCGTCCCTTAAACACCTCCAGGGAAGGTGACTCAACCCCCTCCCTGGGCAGCCTCTGACAGTGACCAACGACCCTTTCTGTGAAAAATTTTTTCCTAATGTCCAGCCTAAACCTCCCCTGGTGGAGCTTGAGGCCATTCCCTCTCGTCCTGTCCCCTGTCACTTGGGAGAAGAGCCCAGCTCCCTCCTCTCCACAACCTCCCTTCAGGTAGTTAGAGAGCAATGAGGTTTCCCCCTCAGCCTCCTCTTCTCCAGGCTAAACACCCCCAGCTCTCTCAGCCGTTCTTCATAAGGCCTGTTCTCCAGTCCCTTCACCAGCTTCGTTGCTCTTCTCTGGACTCGCTCCAGAGCCTCAACATCCTTCTTGTGGTGAGGGGCCCAGAACTGAACACAGGATGTTTTAAGATACAAAAATTATTTTATTGCTTTGGAAGCATGAACAGAGAACTTGGTGTCAAATGTATCGGATGGAGGTAAAGCTGGTGAATATGTGCGACAGAAGGTGAGAAACCACTACACATCGCAGCTGTATCTCAAGACTGAAATTCAGACCTCACTCAAGTCAGCAGGAATAATCAGTGGATCTCCAGCCTAGGGCTCATATTGCAGCGTGAGGCAGTCACCTCCATGATCAGGGGACCTCAAGATGCCTTGAAAAGGCAGCTGAGGATTCCTGTAGCACAGAAGAGCCTCAGGCTGGCATAAAACCAACATATGCAGCATAACAACACCTGCTCTCTTCACCTTCAGCATAAGAGTGTTTTGAGAATTGTACTTGAGTGATCCTGAGCCAACCGCCAAGGTCATGGGAACAGAAAGGTGCCTGACTCTCCCTCCTAGCAGCCGCAATTAGGATTACATCTGAACATACACAACAGTGTATCATAGCACGTTTTGTTTGTTTGTGAAAGGAACAATCCTGGTAGCATGATGCTTCCCTTCATTATCTCAGCTGTTTGCTGAAAAGTGGGGGGAAAAAAAGCCTTTCTATGGATATTTTATGAACAACACGGACATTAATGAAACAGGCAACACAAGCAAAGCCCTGTCAAAAAGCAAAGCAGGGGAAACATGGAGCATCCTTATCAACTTATCAAACAACTGACAATCTGGCAAACATTCAGTTGCATTCTTACCTTAGAGCCAATTCATGAAGTACAGTAACTTCTGTGCCCACTGATTCTCCTGCAAAGTAAAAATATCTGATTAAAAATATATATTGAGAATTACACTCTTTTCTCCTCCATGTCAAACTAATTTAATTATAGAATGGTAAATTCTTGAGAAATTAAAAAAGTTAAGAGATACTCAACACACTGGGTGTTAATGTCAAATGCTGTACATCAGCAAAACTATTTATAGCCCAGCAACAAAGCAATAGCTTTCTCTGGAGTTAAAACAAAATGACTAGGAATCACAGACATGAGGTTTTCCAGCCTTGCTGTTTTAGTTTGTAAAACATGGTGTTATATGGCAAAAGGATTAGAGGTACACGTGATTACTTCTTCAGTAAAATTGATATAAAACAATTCCATCTCACTTGGATTTTGTCCATCCAGAGGAAGACTAACCAGTTATCTTTAATACAGAGGTACACGTGGGATTTTGCCTGTAACATTCTCTGTGGGATAGTATACGAACACAAGCACAACTCAGAGCAAGAGGCCTGGACTCAGACAGTGATCTGAACAAGGCAAAGAGAACTTCATGGTGTCACCTTGCATCCCCATATTTTAATTCTTTTGTGCAATTAAGCAAAAGCAGCAGGCAAGGGTTGCACAGCTGAAATTCCAGGAGAATGAATTGAAGGTCAGGATGGAAATGCAGAGACAGAAGGTTGTTTATGCTGCTTCTTTACAGTCAATTCTTAGTATGCTGGATGTTCTTTATAACCCTACAAACCTCATTTTATTTTAATGTGTGATTCAACGCAACACCATTGTGTTAGATATATTGAATTGTCTCGGTTGTCAGTAACTTTTCACAGTATATAGGATACCATCTGTTGGTTTGGGGCACTTTTTAAAGGCATTTAACGTTTATTCACTACACAGTCTTCTCATTTGTAATGCAAGGAATCTCTGTAGCCACTGAAATCATTGAATACACTCAATCTTTTATTACACTGCTATGACATGCTAGCTGTAACACCTTTTTCTCCTATAAAGCTCCTTTATATGAGCAATCAAAACTGCAACATGCTGCCACTGAGAAGCCCATGAGAAGCCTTCGATGGAGATATCCATTGCTCAGCCTCATAGTTAGCTGGGACGTTTCCTGACACAGAAAATCCTGAAGCCTACTTATAACTAAACTTTCACTAAATTCTAATCGCTATATTCTGAACAGTTTAAATATGTACGCGCTAAGATAAATGACTCAAAATGGAAGGTGTCAATACAGATGACAACTACAACAGTAAAATCCAGTCTTCTTGGAGCACTAAAATTTATCTTCCAAAACAACTCACCCTATAAATCGTTTAAAAGCAACCAAGAGGAAGTTAAGACTTCCTTCTCACTAAAAAGAAAAAAAGCAACCTTCAGATTTCAAGAAGGTTACTATATCTCAGACAATAAGCACAAAACACCGCTACTTACCATACAGGACTTTCCCTTCTAGCTTCTCAAACAATAGTACACTTTGATCCAGTTGTTCACGGAAGCCTTCAGCAACATAATAATCTACATCACTGGCTTGAAGCAGTTCCTCAAAAGCTTTAATAAGGCTCATCAGATGTTGATGGTAAGCGACACAGCCACTCTGGATCTCTTTAATTTGTTGGCGTCGAAAGGAGAGTTCTCGAGCTTGTGAATGAACTAATGAATCATACCTAAGAAAATGAAATTATCTTTAAAGTAATTTGCTGACCATAAACAACATTTAAATATAAATAAAAAGTGAATTAAACTTATATGCCTGAGCTATAATTTTATGTTGCTCAATTTTCTTTTAAAATGCTTTTACAGCCACAACGAGAAATACATCATCCCTAACTGTTGAGTTTTGTATTTGTGGACATAACTTGTGGGTTATTATCCTTCACTTAACTGCTTCATTTATAAGATGAGCAGAAACTAAAGTGATGACTTGTTTGTCTGTCTGGAAATAACCCAAATGGCATGCAAAGGTGTCAAATTAAAGTAAATCACAGAGAATACATGAATAGAAGTTTTAAAAATCCATATTTTTTCCTGTCTCGTTGGGGATTTTTTTTGTTGGTTTTTTTTAATTCGCTATGGAGGAACGGATAGAGCTGTCCTTTCTTCTGAAGCTTTATGTATTTCCTGCCAGGAGCACAATATTGGACTTCCTGAGCTGATGGTTTCACCCAGTGAGAAAACTCTGCACATCTCTGTATGTTTATGGCCAGAGACATGACCCCGACAGCCAGTGCAGTGTCAAAACTCTCGTACTCCACAAGTCACGATATGAACTTCTACCCAGATCAATTGAATTTATTCTACTCTTACAAACAGAGACATCCCCTTTACCCTGTCTGTATCACAGATAGACTTCTACAGAACCAGACATTAGCAGAGAGAAAAGGATCTGAAAAGACACACAGAATCAAACAAAATACGGGACCATAAACAAAAGCTGCGGCAGTGTGAGTTGTTACAGAATTTTTGTTGTCATTTGTATAGGAAGAGAAGCAGTTTTGGGTCTGTCACTTGTGACTCATGCAGTTGTCCTAGACAGTGGTGATAAAAACTTTACAGCAATCCATACTGTCTCATTCCTTAATTTACACAGCTAGATCTTGCTTTGTAAAATGGATGAGGTGTATTTTCAACATATGTAAATTTATGTGTACTATGTAGCACCACTGTATTTTATGACAGTAATACTAGAAGAAACACAATAGTCCGTGCTGGTAGCTGCTAGTGTCTCCAAATATTTCTACTCCAGCATTCTGAAAAACACCACCAAACCAAATATCTTGCCTTGTTATACTTCCTGCTGTTCTGCTGGCCCTCAGGACACTAACAATAACAGAAAGGGGAAAAGAAACAGGGGGAAAGGTTTGGTCTTATGGTACCCCATGGCATCCATTCTACATCTGTGACTATGCCCCTGATCTTACACAAAACCCAAGGCTGATACTTTCCAGCCTCTCATAACTAATTTTCCAGCTTATGAGCTTATGCTATAAAATGTTATTCATTAATTTCTATAGATACCTACTTTCACATCATTCAGAGGAAGGCATTACACAACCCAATGCAAAATAAATTATAACTAGAGCATAAGCTTCCTATTTTATACATAAGATGCAGTCACACAAACAGAAGGGCTAGCATGAATCCCTCAGCCAGTTGCCCGTGGAAACATTTCTGTCTTAAGTGGGATATTCCATTTTCTGATACTCGAAAAAACAGGAGATGCAAAACTGTAATTCTGTGATTGGAGAGGTCAGCCTGTCTCACAGAGTAACTTGAGGAGATTGGACTGTGCTCAAGAGTGAACGTCTTGCAGCAAAGCGAGCTGTGGAACTGAGATGCAGCGAGAGACACGGGTGCCTGGCACCAAATTGTTACAGAGGATGCCTATCAGAAGCAGTTCTGTTGTAAGAGAAATACTAACTTTTACTTCAAGACACCTTTTAAATAAATGTTTCAGTTGCTTTATGTTAGTGTCAGTGAAATTTAGCCTTTTCTATAACAACGCACTCATATGTTAATAAAATTACCTTTCTATTACTTTCCTATGTTATTTGGCATTTCTGTTTACAAAAAGGAACCTGAAACAGTAATAGCTTTTACTCACTTGGATGGTGACTTTTCTCTCAGTTTGTTCTGAGGATGATGCGATTCCTCAAGATGCATACTTGCAATTTGCTCTTCTTCAAGTTCCGGCTCGTTTGCTGATAGTAGGTCCTTAAGGTTTTGTGCTGTCCACACATCAGGTGCTTTTGAAGACTCTGAATTCCTGTTTTCAGTGTGGATCTCATAATCCATCAACTGATGGACACTAGAAAATGTTTTGATTTTTTGCATAGCCGTATCTTGCACTTGTACAATATGTTCTTCCCCAGGTAAGGCTCTGTCACTCCAAACTATATTGGAAACACCACTCGACAAAAGAGGGTCAGAGTTCTGTAAATTAAACACGAACATTTTGTACTTTTCAAGCTCAGATTCCATTTTCTTAATTCTTTGTTTCAATTCTTCTGTGTCATCTATGACTTCACAGTTATCAAGTGCATCTGTACTTGTTACATTCAATTTGGGAGAATGCTGGCACCTGGAACCTGAATATGCAGTGGCTGAGTCAATGTCCTCATGTTCCAGGGAATAAAACTCTTCATTTATCTCTTTTAATGAACGCTGGGTATTCACGTTGCTAATGATGTGATGATTTTGCATTTCTGAAAAACAGGAGGCTTGTGTATGAATTTTAATATTTCTTTATCTGACATTCTGTTCTTAACAGCACTAGAAAGAATTCATTTACTTCTATAATAACAGAATAAAAATGCAGTATAATTATGAACTATACAATATTAGTTTGGGACTTATGACCCCTTTCTATGATTTGCCTATTAATTCAAGTTGCACATCAAATATCTAAAACCTCTTATCACCTTTCAAATAAACAATACTCCAAATACACCCACTTTCGTTCCCTAAATGATTGAAAATTACTTTTGCTACACAGAGTCCTGAATCAGGCATCGATAAAACCCAGACTTTTCCAGCCACAAATACAATAACCTTAAACATAACACACTGAGATATAAAGCTAGACACTATGACTTTAAATGGCTCTTCCTAAAACTTCTAATTAAATATTCTTTTTCTTCTCATTTCAAAAATCTATACAAAACCAGCTGGAGCATAAAGTCAGTGGAATTTTAAAAAGATTATCAACAAAATAGTAAAATTTGAAAAGAGAGGGTTTATAACTTCTTTTTTAAATGAGTTCTAAACAAAACCCAGTGTTAAATGTTCAGTGTTAAGGGTTTTACTGGCACTCAGTTGGCAAGCACAGCACAGATCTCAGCTGACTTTGCTATAACTAATGCAATCACCCCAGATTCAGACCAATAGAAACTGTGTATTCCTACATATATTCCACATTTATAGTTCAGTGTATGTTGAGAGCTCTATGTGTAATTATCGATAAAAACGGTTATTTTCTGTTTATCAGTAAATTAAATTTTATCTTTCTATTAGTTCTGCAAAAGATCAGTACAAATTAGAACTTCTTTTTTGGGAGCCACTCACTGATCTTCCAGAGGTTAATGTTTTCAATTTGGTTTCCATGAAGAATTCAAATGCCCAGGTTCAAGCCCTAAATCAGTACAAAATCCCAGTGGAGGTGGAACTGGTTGCATATGAAGAACCAGATGAAGCCCAACCACAACAAAATAAAACAAAATGTAACCTAAAAGCCAGAAAAACAATGAAGCTGCAATACTGGGATATCAACATTTAAGAAATTAAGGCTAGAAGACATTCTCTGTACTACACATGTTGCTGCACGCATCTGTGTCATTCTAAAAGTGACGAGAATCACAGGACAGAAATGCTTCCAAGGAAATCCCTGCACGTCAATTCAAGAAGACACATGGAATAAGAGAATGCAACACTTAAGTTCACAGCTTCTTCTCAGCTGCTGCAATAACACTGATGGCAAGGAAGGTTGCAGGCTGAGATGGACAGAACCACAGATACCAGCTGAACTCTTCAACTCTGACATCCTGATTGCGTGCAAACCCTCCAGGTAACAAAAATCAGAAATAAAAGCAAGGAAGAAATATTTCAGACTAGAACAGCAGTTATAGTTAAAACCTTCCCTTTAATTAGAGGAGAACTAATAAGCTCTGAGTGCATGTATGTGCACGCAAGCAGCACACAGAATATGATTCTGCAAACTGACCGGTTCAGTGAAACTGCTTATATAAATAAAATTAATGTTGTGACAAACAATTATAAAACTGGCCATATCCTCTGTAGACCATATGTTAACCGGGCTACTCAAGCCCTTCTGAAAAAGACTAATGGACGATGCAGAAACACGTAAAACACAATAATAAGCCTATTTACATTTTCATTAAACTATTCCATTAGGTTTCAACCTAGTTGAATGCCTTCAAATAATTTAGATAAGCAAAATTCCATCATTCAATTGCTTCATTCCAATAGTTCATAACTCGATGCAGAAGCAATAAGTAACAAACATTTAATTCAGAGAAGAATTCAGAAGCGAGGACGTTAGCAACAGAGATCTGAGTAAGGCACACAACTCATTATCTTACTGGAAACGAGACTCGTGAGTTCCTGCGGTCCTTCTGAAAGCATAACCTTTAAAAGACCAACTTGGATTCTTAGAGCAATTAATCCATACTAACTAAGGAAAAAAGATTTAAAACCCACAAATAATGGAAAGGGAGACAATTACCTGCAGCAACTTATAATTTTGCACAATTCAGAGGAAATTACAGTTTTAAAATTTCTTTTCTTTTACACTATACCACAGAAATGATCTACCTTGACAGTTCTGCTCACTTTTGGCCATCGCATGCTCATTCTCACCCCCTGTATCTCGATCAACACCTTGCAACTCCACCTGGGCCTCGCTACTACCCAGTATGGGCAAGGAGTCACCTGGAGAACAGCGGGGGAAGGTAAAACAGAAGTCAGTAAGTGACTGAAAAACAATTAAGTGGGGAGAGTTACAAACAAACAGACAAAAACCGCCAAACTCCCCACCCTACAAATCCAAACTTGGTTCTCTGACAATGTGGAAGAGGAAAATCATCTGAAGAAGAACAGCTATGCAAAATATAACGCAAATATTACTGGTCATACAAAATAGTGTTAGAACACAATTTTAAAATAGTTTCATAAACGTAACAGCTAACTACAAAGGCTTCCTACCAACAAAGATAAACATTTACAGTCACCTTTATAAGGTAACAGTTATCAACTTTCAGTGTATTTTAAAATGTTTTACGTTAAGCCTAGAGAAAAGGCTAAGAAGTTTCTCCAATATGAGCACAGATCATGAACTAATCTTCTGCAATTTCCCATTGCATCAAATCTCACAATTACCAAGCACACGGTGCAACTGTTATCCAGGGTAAAGAAATCAGTGTGGCAAGGAAACCAGTGGAAGGACTGCAGTCCTAACAGGCTCTGATTCATTTCAGGATCCAATTTGGAAGTCCTGCTCTTCTCAAAATTCTCCATGGATTTTGCACCTACCAAAATTAATCATTATAGTCCTACTATATGAGTATTCACAATAATGTTGTGCCACATCTCTCCTTTACCACAATAATATTACCATTAACAACAAAGCCTCTGGAATCTCCGCATTTGACAGTGGTTTGCTTGCTACTTGACTGAATCTTATTTCTTCTATTTACACCTCCTCTCTTGCCCACCTATAATTTACATCTCTCCTGTTTTTACTCTAAGTGCTAAATAAGCTTTTTTTTTTTTTTGTCGCTCCAAATCTTTACATAACATCTACTGTTCTTCACCTTACATTCCTTATACCTTGCTGATCCAGACACTTTGTCGACAGCTGAGTTGAAACTCAGCCTCACTGGAAATGGACATGGATGACTTTACTCATCAGTAGGATATTGGAAAAACTTATTTATGCCGCATACACAAATACAGTATTTTCATATTCTCCTGTCTCCATTACAGACACTTTTCATGACAGTTGCCATTCTAGGAAGGACATTTTTCATTTACCTAACCAGTGACATGTATGTGTGCGTGTGTGGGCACCCTGGGAAACTGTCCTTCATTACATACACTTTATGCCATGTATACAAAGCACTTTCCATTCCATACAAAGCTGTTTTACATTCTAGCGGCAAAGATAAGAGGTAAAAAAAGGTGTTTTTTTTAAGATCTGTATCTGCCTACCCAAGAAAATCATAAGATTAAGCAGCATTGTACATATGTAAAAGCGATCTGCTTTTACTTTCTGCTACAAGAAAAGAAGCTACCATTTCAAGCAGCATTACAGGTCATTATGTCTGCTCTGTATTTACCTCTCGCTGATGTGCTCTCCTCTGCAGGCTCTTTTGGAAGGCTTTCAGTTACAGGCTCATTCAATAGCTCTCCATTTATCTGTGGCCAAAATGCTTTGTTTCGTACTTGACACGCTTTCAGACCTTCACAAGGTACCCCGGCATGATGCTGTAGTTCTGAATCTGACTTCTGCACGCGGGAGTTCAAAGACACATTTCTCAAGGGCCTGGATGATTTTATGGGAACAGGCAGATGAGACTTCTTGGGCTGGTAAGCAGAATCAGTCTGAAATGGCATAGAAGAAAATGGGGAGTTGGTAGCTCACATGTAACAGTCAAGTAAAGGAAGGATAACCAAATATTCCAGGAAAAATAAAAACTTTCCAGTAAGATCAGTAAGCTGTCAAATGAAATAGTTCAGAAAATGAGATTCCTTGCAATGTAGAAAACAAACATTCAGGGAGAAAATAAACCAACCCCACTGGTTCAATTTTCCCTATGTGCTGTTCATGATTCCAGAGCCACGCAGTGAATGGCTTCCAGTTCACAAAGGGAGACAGCAAATTCACCATTGATTGGCAAAGGCTTTTAATCAGTAGGCACATTCATTAACCCTGAATTTGTGTATGCTCTAGGAAAACAGTTTCTCACGCAAATTGACCTCTCCAACTGCTACTCTCCAGTTTCCTGATTTATATACATTTATGTCTGACAGCCCAGAAACTGTATCTCTTAAATCTTCAGGGCTTTTTTTTTTTTTTTAAAACTGTGGATTCTCCTAATTTTTTCACAAATTCCTCAACGCGTTTTCCTTTCTTCGTGGAATCATTCAATGCTTTGAGTTGGAAGGGACCTTAAAGATCATCCAGTTCCACCCCGTGCCATGGGCAGGGACACACCGCACTGGATCAGGGGCTCCAAGCCCCATCCAACCAGGCCTTGAACCCCTCCAGGGATGGGGCAGCCACCACTGCCCTGGGCAACCCGGGCCAGGGCCTCCCCACCCTCATAAGGAAAACATTTCTTCCTAATATCTAACCTAAATCTACCACAGATAAACTCTTTATAAACAAGAATAGCTTCTTCACCCACTTGTGCTATAAATTGCTTCTGCAGAATTCCCGTTTCCTGCTATAACAGACATTCCATCATTGGAGCTGAGGGGAGAAGTTGAATTTCTTCAGTCATTACATTTTAGCCTCTCAGACTCTGAAGACTGAATAAAATAAACATGTCCTTGTTTAAACCAGAGAGCATAAACCAGTGCTATCTTCAAAAAGATAAAAACATGCTATATGTTGATGAGAGTTCTGGAATTGTGTGTAATAATAATAAAAATCAATAATGGTACGTTCAGATAGATTTAGTTTATTTTTTTGCTGTTCATTTGCTCCACCAGTGTCCTAAGTCCTGTAATTTCTCCTACCACCCAGTGTATTCTGAAATACCTTTCCACATTCATTTCCTAGCAATTATAGTCTTTACGCAATTTAAAATAATAAAAAAGCAGGTTCCATTTTCCTAATGATGCACTGAACTCCTTTTGTACATACATGAGTACGATATCATTTGGAGGCTGAAAAATAAATCCAGGCGGGATGAACTTCCTGCTAGTTTTACTAACCTGCACTAATAATGCCAAACAATTTCCAGGTGTCCTGGGGCTGTTGCACAGACAGATACGTCACCCAGATTACCCCAAGTCCAGTTCGGCTGGCTACAGGACGTTATTTATAAGAGCCATTCAGAAGCAAAAGCGATACTGCATTAGTCCAAACATGAAAGCTGGTAAAGCAATTGACTCGGGGATTGCATTGAGGTTGCAAACTGATTAAACTAGAGAGGAATCTGGAAAACGATGACTCTAAATAGTACAATGCAACTCAATGGAAAAAGCAACTTGGAAAAAGATAATTGCAGAAAGAACCCCAGGTGTTCCCAGCGGAGGACAAGCAGGCCTTACCTGCCATCAGAGATTGGCCTTCATTCCTGAAGAGTAAGACCAGCAACTCAAAGATAGCATTAGTGCTCTTACGCAAGCCACCACACGCAGATCTTAACAAAACAGCCAGGTCCTCGAATTATTTCCTCCTCTACTACCCATCTTTATTCCTCCCAACTTCCACCTGCCCTCACCTCTCCATGCGTTCCTGGAGGCAGCTGATCTGGATAGCACCAACGCAAACAAGCAAGAGTGCTCAGCCACCCCTTTCTGTCCTGGGCCAAGGCGTCCCCAAGATGCAGGAATGGTTGTCACAGCAGCCAGCCTGCCAAACACGATGGACCAAGCGCCTAATGCACTAGCAATGTTAACAGCTCATTTCCATTATCATCCTCTTTCCTCTCCAAACATAAATTTTTCAAAGGTAGAAAATACATCACCAGTAAGGAAAGCTTAAAAGACTGAGAATGTACCTGGGTATACCAATGGATTTTGATTAAATGTAAATTGTTTGGTGAAGCAAGACATAGGGTTTGATTTTCAGGGGTATCATAACCTATTGCTAAGACTAGCAAGAATTTTCTAGGATGTTGCCAAGCATGCATGCCAAAATCTTTCCCTCAAAATCCCAAACTATACTGAAATGTTTATGTACAGAACAAATCCTTACAAACATCTCTGGGCTTACAAGTCCCTCTTCCTTCAGAAAAATGAACCCAACAAGAACAAGCCAGAATAAAAATGAGTTGTTCCCAATTGCTAGCTCACAGAAATCTCTTGATCACTAAAGTCATGGAAACCATTCTCCACAGAAGGTGCTACACCATTCTCTTCTAGCAGCACACATAATCAAAAGTGATACTCTGCTTTGTCTGCTCTGCAAAAGCCAACACCTTCAAAGAGTTTTCAGCTTCACTTCCATAACTGCTGCTGAAACAATGCACTCAAACTCTTTAGCAGACACTGGTTTCCCACCTCTTTGTTTGGGCCCTCAGACTGCCAGGATACAAAAAGCTTGAAAACTTATTCAGCACAAGCAAATTACATCTGTACTCACAAAACTGATTCTGTGCACTTAGGTTCCAAACAAAGATGAAGAACTGCCGCCACGCTTTATAGAGTGTTTCTGGTCTTATTTCTTTAAGAGCAAGACACAATGATAAGAGAATAATAAAAGCCTCAAATGAAGATCCAGGTTTGTTGAAACCTCCTATTAACTCCTCATCAGCACACTCACAATAATTACGCAAGTCTTCCAGTTTCTAAAATGCATTTGCGATTTAGATTTAATAACGCCCTGTTCAGAATGCCCCGGTTCTGCGTATTATGAAGATCTATGCAGAGAAATAAGGCAGTACAGAATCAGGCCATTATGCCATAAACTACCTTTTTCTCCAAAGCTATAATATTTACTACTATCTCATCCCAGTGAGGATTGAAATTCAATTAATTAATGTTCTAAAGCACATTGAAGTATGTGATGAAAAGCTCTGAACATTAAGAACAATTATCTAAAATATATTTGGCTTACATCTCTTTTCCTAATTTTAAAAATCACACAAAAGCAAGATTTCATACTAGAAATGAAACATATTTTTCTCTTTTATACATCTATTCCCCAAGTACCAGAAAGAGAATCTTAAACTTACTTCATTTGTTCTCCTTGCAAAAAAAAGTCTTTCATGCAGTTCACCCTTCTCATACACATTTTCTTGCTGATGTTCTCTTTCTGCATTTAATCTTGAATATTTTGTTTTTTCTTCTGAGGTTCTTTTTTTGCCTTCGTATTTGAATCTCATGACATTACTCTCTAAAGTCATTGTTTGTGTAGCTGCATCTTTCAATTCCACTTCCAACAACACAATACCCTTATTAATCTGTGGCACTGCATCAGGATAAAGCTTCTCTTTCCCATCAGAAGTTGATTGCAATTCTACTTGCTGCTTTAAGAATTTATTGACCTGCTTGAAATGTTTGAGTTCGGCTCTTAGTTGAATAATCATTTGCCTAAGATCTTTTTCATCCTTTTTCTCTATATCTTCTTCCTCCGTTGTGTTCAGATGATCTATCTGTTCATTTAAAATTTTCATTTGCTCTTGTCTGCTGTAGTCAGGAAGGAGAAAAGAAAAGGCATGAATTTTGATTATTCTTTAAGCAAACAAGAATACCTTCTAAGAAACCTTTTTGCAGTGTCTTGATGTATTTGAAATTCCCAGGAGATTCTCTTTTGCTCACTAATGAATTACTCACTAACAAACAGAGTATTTGAAACCTCTTCACAACTTGAGTTATATCATAAATTACCTCATCAATATTTTCTCTCTTGTTTATAACTATATATGCTCTGCTGCCCCTTCTTCGTTCAAGAACAGATATTAAACCTCTTGGTAACTAAATGAATTGCTTATTTAACACAGCAATATAAGGAACATGAATGGATTTTCTAGAGTTTACACTCCGATTTAACTACCTTAAAAATAAAATTCTAACAAAACACAGGGGATTCTGGATGCTGAGTTTTTCTGAAAATCTGTCCCTTCATGCATTTCTAATGTAACAGGGAAGATGGAAACTGAGAAAGCAGCCAAAAACCTGCAAAACCAGCTCACTACAGGCCACCAAACTCTCCCACAGATACCCAGTGGTCCATGGACAACAGTCTGGAAAGCAATATTTTAAGTAAAAGTGCAGCCAAATAAGAGACATTCAAAGCACAAGCCCTTAGCTTCTACAGATGATTTAATGCATCCAACAGAGAGCCGTTAGTGCCACCAAATATATAACCCAGCATTTAAAACAACTGCATTTGCATAGTTAGCATTTGAAACCATAGACGCTAACGAGGCTTTTTACATCATTCTCTGGCATCTAATGTCATTAGTGAGAATTAAGTCACGCAAAGCACAGGCTCATCACCAGTCAATCCGGTCATTTATACTAAAACATAGAAAAGATTATACACTAGAGTGGTAAAGATGATGGTGCTGGAATCACTCATTAGCAGACTTTTAAGTAAAGTTAACAAAAAAAACAATGTGATCTATTAATCTTCTAACAGAGCAGTATCTTCTCATTTACCACTAAAGAGTGCTTTGATAACTAAGGCCATTTATGCCTGTTGAAGAGTTTTAAATAGTAATGTAAAAATACAGAATTACTTGAGTAAAGTCAAGTGTGGTGCACACCGAACACAGAAAACAGGATTTGACTGGTGCAATTCCACAAGATATTAGGCTACCAGCACTGCTGAGCACAACACATATGGAAGATCATCCCCATTGCTCTCCAGAAACCACTATGGCACTGAGGGGCACTGAAAAAAACGTCCCCTAATGCTGTGCATAGTCATTAGACTGTGGGGAGAACTAGAAAAGGAAAATGGGAAAGATCGCCAGCAGGAGATCAAGCAATATAACCATGAAATTGGGAGAAATTAAACTGGTCAGGCTTTGGTTCTTCAACACACTCTCCTCTTGCCTGGTATTGTCCAGTTTCTATGGAAATGAGGATTTCAGCTGTGAATTGATGAAATCATAGTGTAACACAAACAGACCTGAAAACCACTGCTTACAGAAGAGCTTATGGAGACTTAGTTATGCAAGTATATTCTCCCGTATGAAAAGTGATCTATCGTTCTTAAAACATGGTTCATCTCAACATGATCTTACAAGTGACTGTGCTGAGTAACAGATGAGTAAACTGCAGAACATGGGCACAAACTCCTCAAACTGCTGACAGAGAGTGAACCTCTGTCCAAACAGTTCAGATGAAATGGCAAAGGCCACAAAGCATAATGTCCGATCAACATTAACCCCGTACAACAGTCACTGTAACTCCCATTTCCTTCATCCTGGAGCACCTCCTATATAAGGACAGGCTGAGACAATTGGGGTTGTTCAGCATGGAGAAGAAAAGGCTCTGAGGAGACCTTAGAGAGACTTTCCAGTACCTGAAGGGGGCCTACATGAAAGCTAGAGAGGGGCTGTTTACAAAGGCTTGTAGTGATAGGACTAGGGGCAATGGGTATAAACTGGAGAGGGGCAGATTTAGGCTAGACATAAGGAGGAATTTTTTCACTATGAGAGTGGTGAGACACTGGAACGGGCTGCCCAGAGCGGTGGTAGCTGGCCCACCCCTGGAGGTGCTTGAGGCCAGGTTGGATGGGGCCTTGGGCAGCCTGATCCAGTGGGATGATCTAGTGGCCATCACAAGGGGGGTTGGAACTAGATGATTTTTAAGGTACCTCCATCCCAAACTATTCCACAATTCTATTCTATGAACCTCAGTTCCTTAAATATAATTTTTACAGCAGTGTAATCTCATCCCCCCCACCACATCACCTTTCCTTGGCCTCCGCTCTCAACTGTTTTATTTAAAAAAAAAATTATTACCTATTATCATCCAAGCCCTTTAGCGCTCCTAGACCCCATCCTGAAAACAATCAGTGCCTACAGTAATGCTCTGTATAGCAGTAACTTTGGAATTTTTTTTCTTGTAATGGGTTTTTCATAAGGATTTCTACTGATAGTATGTTTCCTAATTACTTAATTGCATGATAGACTAAAATGGCTCTGAAGGCGCCTTGCCAATCTCTCAGGTAAATTAGACAGTGCCATTATCCAAATTCACTTTAGCAAAATTACTTCATTCTCTTCTCAAATAGAAATACTGTCAGAAGCAGTGCATATTCCTCAAACTTACGTAGATTCCAGTACAGATGTTTCATTTTCTCCTTTAAGAGATGTGAGCAAGTCTTCCTCTGTTTCATGATCACTCACTCCTGTTTTGCAAAAGTGTTTGCCACTTACATCATGTTCAAACCCAGACTTTTTTGGACTCCCAGAATGTCTATCCTTGCAGAAACTCTCTGAATTGCCTGATGAAGTCATCTGTTAAAAAATTGCAAACATTTTCTTATTACACAGGAATGCAATGTACTACTACATTCAAGGCTGTAATCTTTTTGTAATCGGGTTTTGTAATTTCTGATGCTTTTTATCTACATTAAGAAGCATCCACAGAGATTTCGCTTCCTATTTGTTAATAGAAAAACTAATTAACATCTATTTCATATGATAAATTCATAGTGATCAGTTGTTGAGTATTAAGATTTTCCTGCAGCTCTTTAGCTATGAAGGCTTTGAGCAACCTCATCCAGTGGGAGGTGTCCCTGCCCATGGCAGGGGGGTTGCAACTGGAAAACCTTTAAGGTCCCTTCCAATCCAAACCATTCTATGATTCTATGAAATTTTCGGAATTTTTTTCTTAGTTCATCTTTGAATCAGTGTCTTTACAGCACCAAATTCTATCCTGGGGTCTTCAGATACATAAGCCCTGACAAGCAGGACAGGCTGCAACTTGAAGTATTCACAAGCTGCCAACTTTATGCATGCAACCCCATAGACGTATTCTAGGAAATTCGTATTTCAGTTCTCCCCAGTAATTCCAGCCCCACTTAAATCAATGAAAGTCTTGTCTATCACATACATGAGAATTCAGACTATACAATTAGATAGTTTCCACCAGTAGACATCAGCAGGGTCAGAAGAACAGGTCTTATAGGGAGCAGTCGAGGGAACTGGGATTGTTTAGAGTCAAGAGAAAGTTCACCTATTTATAGCTTACCTGTTTACCCAGCTCAGAAGGAATATCCAAAGATATTTGAAGGCACACCTATTAAACAGAGTGAACACGGAAATTACACATTTTGAAGAACAGAACATCATTATTCTTCAACATTACCAATCAAAATGCACCACTTGGTTACATATCTTTGCATGTTATAATTTTTAAATGAGAAAGGTTCAACTGCACTCTATGATCCTCTAAGGTTCCTTGCAACCTGAATTATTTTCTAATTCCATCAGGCTTTATATTACACTGCTTTTGAATACTAGGATAAGAGGATGGCAGAGTCCTGTATGTACGAAAATGCAGTCAACAAGTTACCAAGACATCACGTATTTCAACCCTGAGAAGAATCTACAGTATTTTTTCAGCAATCATAGCAGGAAGCAAATCTTACACAATTCGTACTACAGGCCTGACTGCAACATAGACTATCGGTGTGTGTATGTAAAGCAACACAGTTTTAAGGGACTATGAGTACTCAAACAAGAGAAAACAAGGACCAGAACGAAAGCTACCCTGACTACAACACCCTAGCAGCAGAAAAATATAGGAAAAAGCTTTCAGAAAAAACATTAAGATAACAATTAGCTGAAAGTAAAATCAAATACCAAGAAAAGTATGTTTTGCCTGCAGAAGACTTTGTGTTCTCAGAAAACAAGAATCTTTACAAGCATGCAAAGAGTACTGTAACACAATGTACCCAGAGCACTGTCCTACCTGACTGACCCTCTCAGCCAATTGATGGTTCTGTACCTTCCTGTCATTGTCCACATCCTCAGTCTGCTTCACAGGCTCCTCTGGTACTTCAAGACACTACACAAAGTATGGAATGATGTGAAAATGTAGCACAAAAAAAAAATACTGTGATATGAAACGTGCATAAATAAGTCAGTGATATGTCTTAAAAGAAAAACAAAAAAAGCCTGTAATACAAAGTAACAAGCACTGAATTAGATTTCTTCAACAAGATCAAAGGAAATTAATCTAAAAACCAGGAATGACTTGTATTAAATACATTGAAACTTTATCTTATACATTCCTTCATTTTTATTTAACTCTTTCTCCTCAGAATTAACAAAAAATATAAATATCACTTAACCCCTTCTGGCACAGCACTTCTCTGTCTTCAGTCGTGTCCTCATTGTGCCTATTTTATTTTCCAATTTCCAGAATTTATTTCATTTGCTACACAGTTTAGGCTTTTCTCCAGCATCCAAGAAACAAATGCTTTTAAAACGAAGCCCATGCGGCTTGCTATACACTAAGATTTACAGTATCACTGAAGGTTACAATCTGCTTTGTCTTGCCTAAATTTGCCGATTTGTAGAAAATGGTGCCAAATCATCTTTTTCTCCCTCTTCGCCACAGAACCCAATCCATCTCCCATCACTAATATTTCCTGAGCAAAGAGGAGGAGAAGGACTCAGCATTTTTAGTAGCAGAACCCAAGTTCCTGACATCAGCACTAATGGCAGCAATCCCTTTGTTTTTCTGGGTGTTATATCCGAACAACAGAGCTGCGGCAAGAGGCAAGACACACACATTGATCCTCCCAGCAGCAAAGAGAGTTATGGAGCGAGCTTCATTGCACACAGTTCATGGGAGATTCAGAGGAGATCTTAGGAAGAAATGTTTTCCCATGAAGGTGGGGAGGCCCTATCCCAGGTTGCCCAGAGAAGCGGTGGCTGCCCCATCCCTGGAGGGGTTCAAGGCCAGGTTGGATGGGGCTTGGAGGCCCTGATCCAGTGGGAGGTGTCCCAGCCCAGGGGGTTGTAACTGGATGATCTTTAAGGTCCTTTCCTATCTAAACCATGCTATGATTCTGTAAAATTTTCATTTTATTTACAACTCACCTTGTCTACTCAGTTTTCTTTGGACAGCATTTAGCCTTGGCTATGCTGGTTTCATACTGATCATTAGAAAAACTCACTTATTTTACTATATTCAGTAGCCACAGCCTATCAGCCAGCAACCTGAGTTCAGGAAAAGTCCTTCACACCATTTTGGGATATATCATGAGTGGCCTGCAGGTACCACATTCCATCACTTCCCTGTGATAAGACCAGACTGGACATTTATATCACCTCGTTTTACAGCAATATTTCCCAGTCTAAAAGAAAACAAGAGTTATCTAAGATGTTTCCTGCTAGAACCTTATTAAATAGGAGAAACGTGCTAGAGTGATGGTAAATATCAACAATGCTATGCCTAACATGCCTACACCACAGGTAGGATGCAGCACAGTGGATTCAACACTTACATTAGCTAAAAATTGTAACCTTAAAGCGCTTCTGGCAATAACTCAGCACTGCTGGGTGTAACAGTCATATTTTCGTGCAACTTGGGCTAAAGAAAAAATTACCTTAAGACAAGAAAAGCAGAATCCCGAGCATAGTTACAGAAAATTGAGATTATAGATACAGAGACTCAGATGACAGACTGGAAGGAAGGAAATCGGTGTCTAGGGACCATAGATGTGATATTTATAGGTTCAGATATACAGAGCAGTGCTGAGATCCATGGCATGAAAAGAGAAACCTGCTTCCCCAGTACTGCACACTGGAAAACCTTGGCTCACAGCTTGTCAGTCCCATTGCAGACAAACAGGACTCTGCAGAAAGCATTATTTTTGCTTCCTTAGAGCACTGGGAATTGAATCCATGTGTGGGTTTTGATTTTTTTAATTGAATATGCACAGAATGTATGCATTTATATGTGTGTGTATATATACACTTTTTTTTTTTTTTTTTAAATAAACGAGAAAAGCCTTTTTATCTTCCAATCCTTATCAGTATAAGAAACTTTAATGGTTTTACATAGCGATTTTAAAAGGCAGAAACTGAGTGGTGCAGTATATTAATATATTTGCCTTTTACAATCAGAAATCCATATTGAAAACTAACTTCCAAGGCAAGTTTGAATTATTGTGGTACTTCCACTCAGACTTGCTTTTCTAGGGCAACACAAAATAAAGACAATCTGAAAACTGGAGGAAGACACAGACAGGACTGTGCTATATAGCAAGGGTATAAAGAGATGTTTTTCTTGGAGTTACGGGTTGCCTTAAGTTCAATAATGTTAGCAATTATAAAAGAACTGTTAAGGTTTAATCTTCCCTATGTAAGAGCAGGTCAAATCCTGCATTTGTGTATTAAAATTGCGTTTATTTGCATATATAACTTATCTACCCAGTGCAACTACCTGTTATGACTCCACACTTTTTAAGTATTTGCTATTCCCAAGCCAGTATTTGGTTTCATAAGTGACGCTGCTCAGAGTGAAGCTATTACACAAGATCTACAGGTTATGGCACGTTGTAACTACAAATGACCACAGTTTGAGCCTGATCCTGTGTCTAAGAGGCTGAAAAGAAACTTTCTGTGCTCCAAGGAATACAACCTCAACAAAATATTAAAAGAAAATAAGTGTCCAAAGGCCACAAAAAAAGTCTACGAAGCATAAGCTGACTTTGTAGAGTATTTCCTTGGAGACTGCAAACCTTGAGAATGTTTTTCCTAAATGAACCACTGATATGCTTGGTTTGTAAAGATCCCTGGAGCCCTGAAGGCTGAAATCACTGAGGTTGCTTCCCTCGGAGAAAGCAGATGTTCAGAGGACAGTACAAAAACAACCTTTTTCTCTCCTCCTTCTCCCTCCCTTTCGAATACGAAGCAATGAAACAGAGTACTCAGGGCTGTCAGACCTGTGGGAGATGCCCTGCAGAAGCACTAACATGCAGATTCATCTGATTTGGTCCCCGGCTTTGTGAAGAAAGATGGGTTCATTTTAAGAACATGGGGAGGATGCAGCTTGGATGTCTGTCTAAATTCCTCTTCTAGCACATATGTTAGTGTCATCTCAGCACTACCTGCCAACAAATTCTAGCCCAAAATACACATAAAAATAGAACTTGGGGAGTTGTGACAATGGTTATTAACATGCCAAACACACTGCTGTCACAATCCATAACCCAAAATCCAGGTTGCCGTTTATTGTCAAGCCTGATAAAATGGTACCCTTTAAATTAAAAGCTTTCAATTACAGATCCTTGCGCTTTTGAGCTACATTTTCCTATTACCATTCTGGCATAGGTTAAAATACCATATTTAACTTTCCTATATCCTTTACCAGAATTTTAAGGTTTATCTATATTTTCCAAGCTTCACTTTCTCTCACAGACAGCTTATTAAGTAGCCCTATGCATTCTTTTCACCCTGAAACAAATGCAGGAGCACACAGTATCTTGTCATGACAATCTTAGCACAGGGTAGGAATTCCTTTGGTATTAACTGCAGCATCGGTGGGGGTGCAGCACCCTCTGCAGGGTGACGAGGCAAACTGCTGTCAAGATTAATCTACAGAAAGTGCACGCACCAAACTGATTGCCCACAAGCTTTTCATGCAAACCTATTACAGTAACATGTGAATTCATTACTTTAATAAAAGCCACGTTACCCCTAAAGGTCAATCTATCACTTAAAACATATTTCAATTAAAGGCAACAGGAATGTGTCTTAAAACTCAAGAATCAAGACGATTTCTTGACTTTTGATGATTGCTTCTGGTGGATCTGCAGCATAGAGGGTAATAGACACGACCTTTTTCCCAGAGTCCTGCAGAAAAATCACCAATGCCACAGTCCCAGTTCTAGAACCAGGCAACCCCTACACCTCAATGATTCAAACTATTTCTAATTTTTTGTTCTTTTGAGTTTAATTCTGAAATTAAAGACAAAAATCTAGTACTATCACTATTCCTTTTATATTTTTACCTTCCTGTTCAATGTGGTGTACGAGAACAATGTAACTGAAAGCAAAAACCACAACAGAATATAAAGAAAAGCCACATTTCAAGTAATACTCTCTCTAACAAGCTAGAAGGTTCATTAGAATCTACAAAAGCCTCCTCAACATCCTTAATCATTCACACCGAACAATTCTATGATTCTCTGTTGTGCTAACATCTTAAAGGTGTTTACATCATTGATTTAAAAAGTTATTACAAGGAATTAGCAACCTGAGCCCCAAGGGTTTTATGCTAATTCTGTACTGATGAAAGTGATTCCACAAGGTATATTAGATGTGAAAGTAGATTCACTACTTCAACACAGAACACCTACCTCACTGTGGTTTAACATTTGTTGTGCTTCTTTCCCTTGAGAATCTGTCTTGTGAAGTCCAAGTTGTTTTTTCTTAAGTTCTTCATTTAAGGACTGCAGTTCCTTAACCATCAAGAAAAGATCAGTAACCTAAATAACCAGAGGAAGAACAAGCAAAACTGGTGACATCCATACTAGTACAAAATGAGATCATGACATATAAATATCTCCATAAATACAAACTGCAGGCTTGGAAAGCCTGGGCTTCTGGATCTGTTCATGAGGCAACCTTCTATGTATAAAAACTTGATTATACATTTGTGAGTTAGTGTTCAAGAAATTTCAGCTTGTAAAATTGTCATTTCCAGCCATGATATCAAGTTGAGTGATCAAGTTTCACAACTCGGTAGCAAGAAGAAACCTGAGGGCAGCTCACACCAACAGGCTGATTTGTGAAGAAGCATTTTAGTTCACGGGAAACCAGCATTAAAGGAAGAAAGTGGCATTCAGAAAAAAACGGTTCTTCTGTCTCAAACACCCTTTCTAAGTCATTATCATTCTGAGTAGTTTCACAGATACAAAATCTGAATGGACAACCATATTCAAAACTCATTACTGTCAGAGACTGATGTAATCTCACTGGAAGGCAACATCTGTAGAAGAAAGTGAAATCTTTTTATTAGACCAACTAATATATTTGTAAAAAACAAATCAACTTTCAGGCATACAAACCCCTTTTCAACGGTTTATAAACATCTTTTGCTAATGATTGTCCCTGAACCTACTGAAAGGAATATGTCCAGAGATAAAACTGCTATGACCCCAGAATGCGACTGGGACATAATCTGGGACTTTTTTCACTGACATCTGTTCAGCGTAAGCCAAATTACTTTCCTTCACATTATCCACCTCCAGATTTTGAGCAACTGCCTACAATTCAGGTGGTCATGAGAAATACAAAACTTCACTTACATTCACTCCCAAATAGCCATATTCAAAATAATTCTTTATGATAAACTGGTGCATGGAGCAGAGGTCACTGGAGAGGACAAGGAGTCAGAAGAACAAGTTCTGAACCCTGACAGTGATTTAGTATGACAATGGATTGCACATTTCTTCTCTGTGATTTTCAGTTCTCCTTACATAGAATGGAGATATTAACTTACCTTGGGGCTATTTTATAACTTGCCATATTCACAAAAAGATTTGCAAATCTTGGGATGGAATGTGTTATACAAAAGGATAAATCACAGACACCACTACCACTTCCGTGATGAATGAACGTGCATGAAATATAACCTGCAGGATACTTAATGTAAAACTCTTTTTTGGAACTGTTATACTTCAGGAGGACTAAAATACGGTATTGAACCTGAAACCTGAATCCAGATGTCTAATAGTCATAAAACCTTTCCAGCAAGCCACCCATCTTCCAGCTGACACTGAAGCTCACATGGTGTAACAAAGACCAAATAGTTCTGGAAAGGTGCATCTCAAACCACAGAGATGAGAACCTCAAATACTTTCAGAACTACCCAACTGCACCTAAATAATGAAAATGCTTCTTTTTGTGAAAGACTCACCAACTACAAACGAAGCAGATTTAAGCCCTTAGAAACAAAATAATAAAAAAGATCAATACCTTTTTCTTAAGTTCTTCAAGAGACAAATGGTCTGTCTGTAGACTTAAGTGATCTTGCTCTCCTAAACAGATACTCATATAAGATGTTTGATCTCCACAGAAAGATAATGTTTCATCTGCCAAAATAACCAAGGACAAGAATTATTTAAGAAATTGTGTTTGCAGGAAAATACAGCATAAAATGCAAAGACAGGACTTTCCGAATAAGAACCTACTAGTATATCTGTGGGAGGCCAGTTAAAATGTTTCATCCCTCAAAATAAGCTTTCTGTTTCACTGAACAAATTTCATCCTCATATTTCTTTGTGCTTCTGACACGTGGACATGCTGTATTTTCTGTGGCTGTATTTTCTGTGGTTATCAGCATGAGTTGTGGATATAATTCTGAATTATAATTTGCATATTTAGCATTAAAATGAGAAATAATTTTTAGGAAGGATAAGTAAGGCATGAATAGTTATTCTGTTTTAACTATATTTCTATGAACATGAACTCAAGGGCTCAAGGCAAAAAGCCAGGTTAGACAAAGTTACTGAATTTATTTTGCTTTTGGGTCAAAAGCCTGCATTAATTGAATTGAAAATAGCTACTTATTCATTTCCTCCATAACTGCAGGAATGATATGTTATGTTTCAATAAACACCTGTTCCTTTACAGTATAGATGACAGTTAATGCTATAAATATATCTCATTAGATAGGGAGAAAGCATCTCTAAAGTAGGACAAAGAAGACAGCCAAATCCTACTCCCAGCTCTGACATCGATCCCATTGCTGCTGCAAGGACACAAAGCTTCATAAATGATTACCAGTTTTCAGAGCCTTCGTTCTTAGCTGCCTCATCCTCAATACAACTGCTCTTGAGAACCCAGGAGTATCCACAAGACCCCTTGGCCTACCCTGCTTGTTCATCATCTTTGTGCTTTTGAGATCAGAAACTCAAATGGCAGAAGCTTACCGTTCGTCACTTATCACAGCTGTCAAGGCAGTGATGCTAAAACTGAAAATCTAAGTTTAAAAGGGTAAGTGAACAGACTTTACTGTTATTCATCTAACCCCTATGGAATGAAACAGATACCTGTACATATGCAGTAAACTATATTTAACAACATCCACTTACATTATTCTTCTCTATGTCTAAGTACATAATAAAAAAAAAACCACAAAGTAGTACAACAAAAAGCTAGAAGATAAGTTATATTTGAAAGCTCTACTATTTCTGAATTATAAAATATCAAAACCTCTGGCCTTTCTTTTCTGTCTCTGGAATTTTCTTCTGTTCAGAGGAGTCTAGCCATTTCCTGATACACAAGCTCCTTACCAAAGTGTTGTGAAATAACTACATTCCACAGTCACAAAATGATCCCATGGCCACAGGTTTATTCACAGCCAGGAATCTCCCACTTCTGCAGAAAACCATAAATTCTACGGGTTCAAAAAATTGGAGGCAGCTTGAAAGGATCATTGCAGTGGAATTGCCATAGAATTACTAACATCTGCTGCACGGCAAGACAAAAGCGATCCCTCTCTTTCCATCCTGATTGCTCAAAGACAATCTGTTACAAAGCCCCCAAATAATTTTCAGTATAGAAAGTAAAAAAATTTTTCACACCTTTCTCTACTCTCAGAAGTTTCTTCTTCTTCCCAAAAAAACAGACTGTAATAAAACCAGTTTTCTTTTGTGCAAGAAGATCAAGAAAAGGGAAGGGTTGCACCTGTATACAAACCTTGTCGGCTTTTAATGTCCTTAATCTGATCTTCTAAGACCTTCTGCAGCTTGCGATTAGCTAAAACATCTTCTTCTAATTGTTTCCGCAACGTGAAAATGTTGTTCAGTTCTGTCTGCAAGCTGTTTAGACTAAAAAAAAAACAAAGAGGGGGAAAAAAAAATCTTCAAGATTCAATTTAAAACATTGTTGTGCACCTCAGCATCTTTTATATATCCAGGCTTCCACCACGAACCCATTTGACATCAGCCATCGCTTGTTTTCATTACACAATCACATTACTTTGATGCATAAGAATAAACAAAGCCCTACCCAGAAAGGTGAGACTAAACCTTTCTGAATACGTACTTTTCTTGCTGTCTTGAGCTGTGCTGTTTGTAAGTCAACTTAAACATGACAGACGTAAAATTCTACGTAAAATTCTTTTTAAGGAAAATCAAAATCACTAACTTCTGGAATGTAAGGCAGAAAAATATCTTATCACACAATACTGATGGCTCTGTGTATTCCACTATACGGTGACCATGGAAACTTTGTTCCCTTGCAGCAGACCTGTACTATACAATCTAGTGCTCCATGGGGGAGAAAAAAAAAAAAAAATCATGTTTCACTGAAAATATAACCCAGACACAACAAAGTGCTTTATTTCTTAATTTATCCAACAGTCTGTAAAAAGACCTTTTAAGGTTTAAATTGTCTCAGTTATCTCAATGGGGTGTAAACGCCAAAACTTACAAATGATAATTTGTCATCATGAATTAATTCTTTAGGCAGCTTTCTTCCAAAGTGAGCACTGAAGCTCTTACTTTAACACAAGTCCCTGCCCCTCAGGCTCCCCAGTGTCAGCACATTCCTAGATCTGTCCCACAGTCTTCAACATCAAGACAGTTCAGATCAGCTCATGAAAAGAGTTAAATACAATAAATGTTGAAATTGTAATAAAATTTTAAAAATTGGATTTAATAACAAACAAATAACAAGGTGTTACTGACCTCACTGTTATTTGTTTTCACATTTACATCACTCAGAATCTCAGTGTTTTAAGATCAATTAGGCTGCTGTAGATTTTCCAATCTAGCGCATAAAAAGCCAGAGAATTCAGGAATCTTCAGAAAAAAAAATTCAATCCATCTAACAGGAGGCTTTGTGGGAACATAGAGCACGTTGTACTTGCATGAACATAACAGCATATTGTCAAAATGCAGTAATTAAAAGACAGCACGTATGAAAAGACTCTCGGCCTGTGTTCTGACAAGCGTGCTGCTGTCAGTGTTTCCTGCACAAGAAACCATTGCTTCAACCAGTTCTCCCTCACCCAAGAGTGTCTTTGAAGAGAGAGCTCTCAAATGCTCAGCAAAAGTTAAGAATAAAACCAAACCAACGTATTACTAAAAGCTAAACAAGCACATTTTCTCCTTTAAAGGTTTTATAACAGAAAATGATTCTCTGCTTGAAGAGACAAGAAATGTCTTGGTCCTGACATCTGGTAGCTTAGTGTGAAAAACAATCATCCAGGTTGCTTAAAATAAATAATGCCTAAAAGAAGATAGGTCAGCAAGAAAACAGATGTTTGCCTGAAATCCACGGCACCGCTGATGGCAATGACAAAAATCAGGAAGCTGGATTTATCCTCAGGGCTCATTTATCAGATCCTCAGAACTCTGGGGGTTCAAGTCTACCTTGGTGAGATTTACAACACAACTCAACCTGCAAAACTGTGAGAAGAAATGTGAAGCCCTGCCTCCAACTTCCAGCTCAGCTGTTCAATCACTGCGCATCACCCGCAAACTGCTGCACGACGTGTGCTCCTCTGTGCGTCCTCTAACTCTGCATTAGAACTAATGATCCTGCTCCTGACCCCGCAGAAGTTAATTGCAAAACTGCTATTACCTTAATGACTATAACTACAGTTAGAATTTTCCTCATTTGAAAGATATTCTAGGAAAAGCTATAATAGTTGCAGAGCTGTGGTACTTCGTTGTCATTGCTACACTGAATGTTGACAACCACCTTACCCACAGAAGGTGTTTCAATGGCAGGTCACTCCCTCACTAGCAAATACTAAAACACAATGGCTTCTTCCTTCATTTCGTGATTGTTCAACAGCAAAGTCACAAAAACCATTGCGTTTTTTCCCAGAGATAAGAAATAATCTCTGTAATCTGTCGTCTATCACTACTTCTAATGAAAAAGGCTCTCGTAAAAGAGCTTCTGAGCTGTCAGGCGCAAGACGTTACCATTAATGCCCTTCATTCAAACACCAGATCTCATCTACTTTAGTGCTACTCACTTTATGGTTTCCAAACTGTAGTGGCCTGTAAAGCAACTGCAAAACACAAACACACATTCCCATAAAGTTGGCAGGCATGAGCCGTTGCCTTCAGGCAGGAAAAGTCAGGAGCCAATACCTAATTAAGGTATTTGTAATTAAACCAGTAAATTTTTAATAAAATATTTATTTTACCTAACGGCTAAGAATTTTCTTGATTTTATTATAACAGCTCCTCCTCAAGAGATGCCAAGCAATAATAAAACACAAAAGAGGCCACAGATTAGTTTCCAAAATGTTGAGTTCTTTGATTTTAAAAGGTTAAAACACAATTGCTCCAGCGATATTTCTGAATGCTTTGCACTGAAAACATACTATGCAAACTTCGATTTTTCCGTTTTGTTTAACCTTCTCCAAAATCTTACTGGCTTCTATTCTTATCAAAATTCTCCACAGTGCTTTAGGAGTAAACCACGGCAAATCACCCAACACCCAAATGTTCACTGCAATTTTATTTTTCTCCTATAACCCAACACAGGACCCGTACCTCTTGATAATGCAGCTGCTACTTCGGTACCTAAATGGAAATCTCGTTCATGTGAGACTCCAATCCAATCAGAAATATTTTCAGAAACATTTAAGTAGTTAAGACAATATAACCTCACTTACAAAAACACTTCTCTGGTAAGGAGACACCTACAATTAGTTCATGAACCACTGGATGGTACAAAACAATCATCACCCTAGTTACGCTGCACCTTTTGCCCTTTGAGTTTAGATTATCCACCAAAACAGGCAAAGTACTTACCTATCCGATTCCTTGAAGGTCTTCACAAGCGTAGAATAAATATTTTGTTCTTTTTTTAAAGCAAGGATCAGCTTTTCATACTCAGCTTCTTTATTTTCCTAAATTAAAACAAGAACACATTAAGCTTACAAAGTCATTTTTAAGTTTGCATGTCTACAACTACCTGTACACCTCTGTTCTGAAGAAAATGCCAAAGAAGTCGAAATCCAAATTTCTTGAACTAGGTGTTTGCCCACTTCTAAAGATAAACATGAATCTGGAAACTATTCCTGATACTTTAAACCAGCTGTTATTAAGGGATGCAAACAGTGTTTTACTATTTCCTAGCATAACTGAATCGCGTATCTAGACAGTGGTTCATCTTTTTTATCACAGTCTAAAAAGCCTTTCCTCTCACCCTCAGCAACCCTCCCTTTACAACTTGACCACGTAGGAACTATGGCAGGCAGCTATTTCAGAGGAGGGGAAGGGAGAGAAGGGAAAGGGAAGCAGAGAAGCCCAAGCTCCAAGCACACATCTCGGAACATCGTCCAAACAGTCCTCTCTATACTCTGGATAAAACTGGCTTCCTTTGAGGAAAGGTTTTCGGAAAATTCTGGTCCATTCGGAAAATTTTTGTCCATTTCTGGACAAAAAGGACTGTATCAAGCTGAGAAATATGGGATGAACACGTCAGAGACTTGCTCGTCGAGTCAGCTTCCTGCCCACTCAGCTGGGTCACCACAAGCTGCTGCTTTACTTGTGCAAAGAAAAGAAAATTGTTTACCTGTGGTCTTGCTCACAGAAGGTATATTATTATGATTAGAACACATCCAGATTCTTATGTTACATTCTCAGTAAGGATCCACTGATTTTCCCAGATATTTTCACTCCAAAACTACCAAACAACCACTTTTCAGCAGGAGGTAAAAAGTGCAGCTATCTAAAGGAGTATTTGCTTGCACTTATTACATAAAAATATCCAAGACATCAGCCATCTGGGAGATCCACAGCAAATTTAGAAGTATTACTGTCAGACACACATACTCTGCCTCTGTTTGAGAGGAACTGTAGGCCTTGTTGCTTCCCTTAGTTTTCTTTTTTTTGACTGAAAACTGGAAGGAAGAACAAAAAAAAAAAGTGCCACAGCTAAGAAAGAATGTGTACAGCTCTGGCATGACAAGATAACTCTGGAGAGCAAGAAGGAAAGGTAATTCTATTTTCTCCATATTACAACCTCAAGATTGGAAACTAAACTCTCAAGAGATCCTAAATCATTAGTGAACAGATCATTAACATGGAGGAAATCTACACCCAGGAGTCTTAAACAGCTGTTATTACTCCAATCACAATTCCTAAGGAAGGAATTGCAACAAAATTTCAGCTACGGAAGAATCTCGTTAATTCACACTAACGATGCAGAGACTCTTGTTAATTTGAAAAATTCGGTATTCTGCAAAGTAAACAGCACAAAAGCAAGGACAACTGTTGTTTACTTTTAATTATTTACACTCATACTTCACAGTATGCTGGCAAATATGTTAAATAGTATTTTGCAAGTGTAATCAAGTTTTGATCAAATTACTCCCGTTAAGGTAATCTGCATGTCAGATCTTGCTGCAGAAAGAACAGCTTCTCCACCGAATGCTACAGGCTCCTTGAAGAAGTGACCTTGCCTTTGTACAAGTGCATCATGCTCAGTTACCATCGCTCCTAATGGGAGCTGTATTCTAACAAATGTTTCCAGATTCCAGCGCAATTTATGCCTTAAATACTGTTCTGTAGATAAAGTGCAAAATACTGAGCTTCACATCAAGCTGATTATATAGATGAGCAGAGGAGCTCACAGCAATGGCTTCTGCTGAGAAACACAAAGGCAAACAGATGGAGGTGGGTGATCCAGACTCCATTAATAAAAGAATCTCACCAAAGAAACATGTAAAAAAAAGTACATCTTACAGCCTGAATTCAGGAGTCTTATCCATGTGTTGGAAACTCAGCCTCTCAAGAACAGCCACTAGGCATAAAATAGACAGATTGTGATTTAACATGGAAAAAGTTTGATCACAGCGACACTGATCAATGACGTAGAAAGCAACAGGAAGGAATAAATCTTTTGACTTAATTTAGTCAGCTAACAGGCTGTTAAAAGTTCTAGTGAACTCTTCCATATGTCTGATACAAGCCTTGCAATTATTCCTGAAGACATTACAGAACCATATCCTAATTAAAAGCTCCCTCTGAAGCACTGGCAGAGCAATGTCACTCTGAAGAGTTTACGGTACACAAGTGAGATAACGGTTGTCACCAATTGTTCAGGGTCTATGACAGTTGTGTTAGCAAAGCAGCGTCACACATTGAACCCGGCTCTGGATTCCTGTTTCTTTTAGAATCCACGTGTTAAGTTAGTTCCACATTTGCAACGAAGTCTCAGTAAGCTGGTGAGATCCCCTTAACTATTTCTTCCTGCATAATGAGAGTCATGAGCTGTTTCTTATGCCTTCTGTACCCAAATGTCACAGACTACAGTCAAATTATGAACTCTGAACTCCACTAGCTAGGTAGAGGTTAGTAAAATAAAGAAGAAGTGTTCTTGATTTTTCAGAATCTGTAATAATAAGGATGAGAAGATACAGCACAAACTTCTCTTTCTTTCCTTCTTCTTTTTTCTGTACACTATTACTGTCATTTCTAAATAAAGCGTAGGAGTGAATTATTCCAATCAACTCCCCAATGGTACACAAAACATAAGGCAGCTCTGTAACTTAAATAGACCATAATGCTGTGGGAGTTAATGAAACATTAAACCTCTTGACACATGGTGTGAGGGAAAATGTGTTAGAGGAGATAGCTGCAAGACATCCAGGACCATATTGCAGTGAAAGATTTATATTCCCGTGAAAGGAGGCAATCTAATACATTAAAGTCTATATTTAAGTCTGAAATACTATTGCTAAGCAGCAGTGGTAGGAGACATAACTTATTTTCATTAAAGGTTTCTCAAATTGTAAGCAATGAAAGTAAAAGGTTTATATCTCCACAATAAAGATCTTACTGGCAAAGTCACTAGAATATCTGGTTGCCTCACTGAATACGCTTGCTTACAACAACCCTTAGGATTATTTCAAAATCTCTGAAGGATGAGAGGATGAATGAGTGAGAGAGGCCACAGCCTGCACCTCACTGGAATTTGGTGATTGCTTCTAACACTGCAGTCAACTTTACACATCATCTACCATAAGTGAAACAATCACTAATAAGTTTAAAATTGTAACAGCCCACTGAGTCAAGTATCCAAAGACAAAAATTACTACATCAAAAGACTCTGCTAGGGACTTTCAGAAGATGTCATCTAACCACAGCAAATGTCACAAAGCTGTCGCAAAGGCCTCCAGGAACTTACAGCCCTCTGGGTGATATGTGAAGCAAGACTAGTAGACTATATACAGATTTCCAAATATCACTTCTTCAGGCCAATTCCTTTAAGATGAAATTCCTACCAATATGGAAACAGTGAGACGCATCAACCACATCCATTCCCATCACCAGGCCACACTCGGTGTTACAGGAAAAAGGCATCACGTTTACAGTGTGTGAAGACATGGATATTGACAAAAAAAGATTGCTGTTTTCATCCATAAGCTAATCTCATCAAATCAGAAATTGAACTCTCACCTTGTTTATGTGTTCACAACCTCAATCTGAAGAGACTGAAAGCAAGGACTACAATGCCCTGATCACTAATAGAGAGGATACTTGTATAAAAACAGTCAACTACATCGCTTTTTATAATCACAGGACTCAGCAATACGCACACGGGATGCATTTCAACAGCTGCAACATGTCTGCAGTAGTGCACAATGGCACCGAATCCCATCCTCATGACACCCACCACCTGCAATGTCGTGGCTGTATTGATAACTTCCATGCACTGACCATAATTTCTTCAGCTGCAGCAAACCAAGCACCCCAACTGCATGCACACAGCATTCTTCAGATCTCTGCCTGCACAACATTAAGTCCCAAAATACAGGAGTAATTATAAGCAAAGCCAAGTAACGTGCGGATCATAGAGGAATTAGAAAGTGCCCTGTGGCGGCAGAAACCTCAGATTTGCCTTGCAGCGTAAAAGCGAAATGACATTCCCTGCTCTAACCTCAAGTGGTATATTAGGTCCCCATCCCAAAACCAGGCATCACAGGAAGGCTACATACATTACAGCAAAACTAAGACATTTATTTTTTTACACGTAGAAAAATCAATTTAGAATTAAAACTGACATCACTGTAGCCTATTGGAGCAATATACACTGTGTGCAAGGTTACACATGCAATGCAGAATAGAATATTCTACATTCTATACTCAAAAGAATACTCTTTCTGTATTCAATAGAATGCAGATGCACAGCTCAAGGACTAAACAAGAGCCACTCTGTTCAATTTTGCTGCTTTTCTCAGCAACAAAATGAATTACAAAAGCTTTTTAAAAACCTGGTTTAGAAATATATTTACCTAACAAATGCTTCCAACAAAAAAGCTTTGTCAGTATAGGAGCATTGGTTGTGAAAGACAAGCATTGAGCACAAAACCAAGTGAGGTTTCCAAAATTCATATATGAAGTCTATCACACTTCTAAATCCCTTGACTGTAAAACAGATTTCATTCTGAGACTTCACAGATACCAGAGTCAGCAGTTGCATAACTAACCTAATTATCAGTGCCCTCACACACACTCTCTCCAGCCCATGACAGTGGCTCAAGAATCCAAACTCTAATTAGAATCTGTCATTTAACTTCCCTGGCCTGGCTAGGGCACCCAGCAGAGCTTTGGATGTTGGTTGCTTTAAAATTTATCGTTACATTAAAATAAAGCAAAAAGGTATGATGAAAGAGAGAAAGTTCTGCATCTCTCAATTCAGTTTCTTCAACTTTAAAGATCAGTGAGGCTAGAAGAGCTTGGTCTCTGTTCTCTCTGGTGGGGAGGATCCAGCTGTGCGTTTGTTGAGAGTTGGTGCAGCACTGCAAAGTCATCAAAGAGTTCGAGGCAACCAATGAGAGCAGAGCTCAGGATAATCCATGTCCAAACCTTATGATTAATATGCCAAAGTGGGTTCTTACAGGAGATACCTTACACAGAGGTTAAGCCAAGAGGACAATGGGTTGTGATTAGGTATTGTTCACAATCACTAAGTGAACCAGCAATAGAGAATAGCTTTGATTAGAAGGTGGGTACTGGGTCATTACTGTGCACGGCTCCGCTTGGCACCGTTCTCTCTCCCAGTTATATACCTGTACTGGAAGTGGGGTGTAGAGGGGAAAGTCAGTGTTTGATTTTCAATAATTCTGTATGATTTTCCATCACTCTTATGGCCTTCGTGACAGAAGTTACGTGCATGCATTGCAGTTTGTTTTACAGAGGTAGAATTTTTACTCGGCTTTTCACAGGCTTTGTGTTCTCTGCGTGTATATTTATATATTCTCTTAACATACTCAGCCCTGGCACCTTGGCTAACAGTGATGCAGCTCCTTTACTCGAAGTTCATCATGTAACCCGTGTCTCGACACGTGCTTACATCTACCCCGTTTAATAATAGCACCCATAACACATTAAGTATCTCATCCCTAGTCTGTTCAGAGTGTGACACAAGATACAGAACTCATGTTTCCTTTGCCACTGGCTCACTTTGTTTTAAACTTCCTTGAGAAAACTCTCATTAATGACTGATACATTATTAAAGAAACTAAATAGCTATCTCCATCATTAGTATGTGTTAGTCTAATTATTTTTACTTCGCCTTGATGCTTTTAGAGACCTTCACACAGCAGGCTTCAACCAACACAAAACCAGACACATAATGCACCTTCAACATCAACTCACATGTTCACTCGTTTGTACACAATAAAAAAATGCACTGATGGAGTCAGCAGGGGATTCAAAAACTTCTCAGCAGCACCTGACTATTTTTTTAGCCAGCACAGAAGTGGGGGTAAAGAGGGAAAGAACTAACTCTACATTTCAAGACACTGAATTTGGAACTATCATTTCGAGTACAAACAAGTCTTTTCAATTTATGGCATACAATAAAATAATGAGCATACATTGCCCACCCTTTTATTTTTATATATATATATATATATATATATATTTCTGTGCTATTTCCTTTCTTCCTGCTTTAGAGTATTTTTCTTCTTGCCCTAGACATATCTTCACTCCTCCCTGTATTTTTTATCCTCAAACTCCATTTATTTCCTGCAGTCATGAGCTCTGTGCAACCTTTCTCCTTATCTATTCAGAAATACATAAACTCTCCTCTACGCCTCTCTCCAGAAACGCAGATACCATCCCACTCAGAGCAACGCGTCTAGCCTAATGATCACAAAACTTTTACCTCTTACTGGCAGGCAGAATATTTTACACTCTTTCTTAGAGTAAAGAGTTTAGTGATGGCACACTCATCAGACTACAATACTATGTATTCATGAGACCAGACCAATACTCCCAAAATCATATGACACAATTATTAATGAAGATATTGTTACAATTTTAATAATACGTAACATTTTTGTGAGGGTATTGATCTGAAGGAAAAACAGCCCCTTGCTACAGAGGTGAATTACAATGTATACGAGCCCACACCTTTGAAGCCAAAGTCAAAATCCCCTTCAATCTGAAGTTAAGGTGTTTATCTGCACATGACCAGAATTATGGAAAACTCACCTCTAACTCCCTGACTATCTTGATGATTGACTGTTGAGACTGTGCAGCACATTTTTCCTTTACTAAGCCCTCATTTTTCAGTTCAAGTTCTTCATTGGCTCTTAGAAGATTCTTGTACTTATTCAGGAGTTCCTGCAATTCCACATCCTTTTCTTTAACTGTTCCATCAAGTTTCTAACACAAGAGAACAATGAGACAGTTGTACAAAATTTACTCTAGTTTTATATTGTAAAATAGAGAAACAAAAAAAACCCAAACAAAAAACCCCCCCAGAGAATATCCAAGGATAATGTGGCACATGTGCTTTACATACGTGGCAAAAGAAGAGCACAACTTAGCATAATGGAGGCAAAAAAGTCGAACAGAAGCTTTCCCTACTATCCAACCCTTTAGGTATCAAAAAAAGTCAAGGAATGCACCTTGGTCTCCAGGTACAGAGCAACCTCAGCTATCACTCTCTGCACGGCTAGTTGAAACCCATCAGTACTTTACAGGATTATACTTCCAGTTATAAAAAAAAACTTAAACAGGGGAACATTAACATTCAGGTAGGTCCATTCTCACATACATAATTTTGAATGGGCTCCAAGAAAAAAAAAGATAGAATATTACAGTGTCTATACCTATTCTTCAACTCCGAGTTTCTGCACAATAAACTGAAAATCACAGGCACTTCAGAGCTTTTAAAGTATCTCACCACAACAGTGAAAATTCCACATAAGTACTAGTAAAGCTTTCTTCTCCCTCTGTCCACACGCTTCATAAAACTCTAACAAGAAATCTTGTTGAATGCCACACTCTCTATAATTATATGTCTCTTCTGCAAATACACTATTACAAAAAGTGAAGGATTATCATCAAAATCAACAGTAATTCCAAATACAAATGTGATTTTGTAATAATTCATCATATAAAATCAAATGATATCTTTCAATTTTTCATTTCAAGTCTACCCACCTGAAGCAGCAGATCTTTTTGATTGACGTTGTCTGTTAGCTGCTTGATAACTAGTTCTTGGCTCTGCAGTTTCTGATTGCTTTCACTCAAAAGAATATTGTAATGATGTTCAAGTGCTTTTTCTTTCTCAGTCATTTCACCGTGTAATTTCTCTAGTTGATTTCTAAGGTCCTACAAAAAAAAAAGAAATTGAATATTTAGCAAATCAACTTCAACAAAAATTTAAGACTAACAACCCACATTATTAGCTCAACTTTGTACTGCCTTCAGTTACTCATATCACTAAATAATGTGGAGAATTTAAGCTAGTTTCTTTGCCTTGGCGTCAGTGAACACGAAGAAAGAAAACTTTTAGATGAGGTGTCACTATTGTCTTCTAAAAATCTAGGTTGTTATTGTTTAAATGCTTTTCAAACAGAATGCCTGGACTCTGAAGCTGTACCGTGCACGTAGATGTCGCAGTCAGAATGAACACTCACTTCTGAGTCAATTTACTCCCTTCGTAGAAATGGAGAAAATTGGTTACGGGTGATTCAGTTTGTCATTTGCTCTTTTTCTCATCACAGCATGAAAATTCTTGCACTAACATTATATTACCAGTGACTTTTGCATCAAACAAAAGGTCAGAAATGTTAAAACATTTTCTTTTGACAACAGCACCAACGTCAAGCAACCAAACAGATCGGTCTCATTATTAGAAGTTGTGAATAGAACTTAATTTTGGTTCTGGCTTTGTTAATTACTTCCTGCAGCTCCACAATTAGCTGCATCACCTTCATATCTTAGCTCCCCATCAGAGGAACACATATTCCTCATCCATTTTGCTTCAAAAATGTAGAAATGACCTGTCAATAGCCTTACAAAGTAGAAAGGCCAAAGGACTTCGAGATCTCTTAGAATCAACCAGAACTATTGCAATGGAAAAGCAGGATCTGAAATATAGTTATCTATGGACACCTGATAAAGCCTTAGGTTCCAGGCAGTAACACCCAACAACTCCCTTTCCTTACATTTTGCTATGATCTGGGGCAATTGCTAAATCAATGGAAATATATATATGAAATCATTAGCATGTAATTAATAGTCAGTTCCCAGTCAGAGTGGAAAATATGCAAGATTCAGGGCAGCAGAAAAATCCATAACGTGGCTTCTCTGTCTTTCCAGCTCCTCTGCCATCACCACTTTTGTGTCACTTCAAACTCTGTTGCTGATCTGTTCAAAGTTTCAACACTGCCAATTGAAGGATGTGGAGCTTCAATAGACATCAGCCTCACTTTATAATGTTTTACTCTGCAAGATGATCTAGAGCATTTACTGCATAGATTGTGTGGGAAAAGAGAAGTAGAAACTGGTAACAAAGGAACTGCTGTCTAAAATTAAACAGTTAAAAGTTACAGGAGATGTTATACTATCTAAACTTCTCTTCAGACTCAAAGAATCAGGTAACTCTGCCTACATCTTAAAATAAATGTTTTGCATTTACTCCCAAAAAGGGCCCATTTGTGAGGCATCATAAGCCCTTTAAATACTTTGCACATATGGCAGTCACCTATAAACTTTACATTTACCTCCACTGGGATTTGAAATTCAATAGTTGTTTCTTATTCCAAGTAAAAGAAGTAGTACTAGTGACACTTTAATTGCAATCTCTTTACAAACTGTTTTATGTCCTTTTCTTGACTTAATTACCCTGCTTTATGCAGGTTCACATCAAATCCTTCACATCATTTTTACTACTTCAGTGTTTTACTTCTGTTTATTTTGTGCATTAAATACAAATCGTCATTTATAATGTCTTTTGGTTTACTTGCTTAATTTTAGCTTCATTACCAGTATTCAGTGAAGAAATCCCTAATAGCTCCTCAAAAACTTCAAACGTTATTCAGTTTCAAAGAATGACTAAGCTTAGACCTTCAATTCTGGAAACAAATAAAGTTATTTTTTTCAGGACCCGAAGAACTACTTGATTGTTTAAGAAAACTGAAGAATTGCAGAACCAGGTCCCAGGTTTTTGTCTGTATCCACAAATCTCAAATACGTTTCTGTGTCTTCCTAAATACTATGAATATAAACCAAAGTGCAGCACAGCTCTTTTGAATGTACTGTAACAGTCGGACAACTGCAAAGTCTTTTGGTTTTGGGTTATGGAGCTCTTCAAGAGGTCACATCCAGCCCCTTCATATACAACATGGGAATTGGAAGCAAAGGATGAGCTGCAGTGTTATACTTGTCACTGCATTGCAAAGTTCACTTCTTGAGTTTGTATTTTTACATTGGTTTTATACTACTATATCACTGAGAGGCTTTAAGTGAATACACGATCTTTTGAGTACCTAAACTTCAAAGGAACACTTGACCTGTCCTGTAACCTCAAGTGACCAATCCTCTGTGACGTCTCTTCATGAAGAAGAAAAGATGACAGACATGCACAGATAGAAAAGATGCTGCTGCAATTACAGAACTATCACCTAGTCTCAGCCATCTTGGCGTATATCACTTGGCAGGCACAGAAACTATGGTTCTGCCTTTAAAGCAGCAAGAATATTATGGCCAGGTGTATGGAAAGAGGTAGGCTGGCCAGGCACACAACTGTGGAACAAGTGAAAAAGCCTGCAAGAGGCTTGCGATTTGCTGATACTTTGCCTCTACTGTTTGTGCCCCCAGAGCTTCCTAAATCCTTCCCCAAACAAGCTAAGGTTGAGACTGAAAATTACCATCTTTGCATAAGCCAGAGTTCTCTAACACACAGAACTATCCATCACTACAGCAGGTTGCTTGAACTCATTGACCACTCAAATTGTCTGGAAGAAAAATCTATCGGTTTCTGTACATTGAGTTGCAAGGATAATATAGTATCTACTGTTCTCAGAGCGTAAACTCTGCAATTCCCTTTGCCAATCTTTTTCCCCAGAGACTTTCCTATGATTAATGATAGTTGAACTAAGAAAGATGAACGTGAAACACTATAATGTAGGAGAGTGGAGCAGCTGCCTCCCCCCTCCTTGTCAGATGGAAAACAGGTTGGTGAATAATTAAGTTGTGAAGCTCCAAAACCTCCCTCTCAGGCTACACTGCAGGTAGGAAGCCTAAATAAATTCTGCCTAATGAGTTATTCTGCATTTCCCCAACCAACTGATCAAATATGAATACCTAGTAAATACACTGTAATTGTCTACATTTAGGCCTGCAGAGAGAATGGATATTTAAAGTGTTTTATCCTGTAAATTTGAACAAATTCCTCCATCAGGAAGTACTGAATCTGTCTGTTATAGACACAGCAACATGGTGGGGACAAGCAACATTAAGGGTAAGTCCATGTTATTCCCCATCAATTGTATGTAAGAATATAAGCCCAAAGTTTCTCTTTTTCAAAGATCTTAAAGTGATGCTGAACCACTGCTTAGTAGCAGCTCCTGGAGAAATGAAGAACTGTAAGAGTTTTTGTTTTTAAAGGTGACCGAGGAACAAATTCTGCCTACTGCTATAGAACCGCTAAGAGTGAGCACAGGCTGTGATTTGCACAATCAGCTCACACAGAATCATAGAACGGTTTGGATTGGAAGGGACCTTAAAGACCATCCAGTTCCTACTTCCCCTGCCATGGGCACAGACACCTTCAACTGTATCAGGTTGCTCAAAAACTCATCCAACCTGGCCTTGAACACCTCCAGGGATGGAGTAGCCACATGTAGTAGTTTTAATTAATTTAGTTTAACCTTATTCCATTCTAGGACAGCAAAGCCCAAATCATCTCAACAAGCTGGGGTCACAACAGAGCAGAAGGACTGATTCTGGATCTCTATGGTCTGGACTGTTTTTTTAAATTGATATAGACAAAATCTGGGATTATCTCAAATACAGTACATGAAGAGTCATTGAAATTCCCCTGTGAGTGCACAAAGAGTTAAGACAGCAGTTCATTACACATACTGAGGGCATTTTCTACAGTTTAGGCACATTCTAGCTAGTGTGACTCTAATAAAATTAAAACACTGAAAAAGAGGTATCTGAGCATAAATAGAAGAGAATTTTTAAGGCTGTCTCATAAAAAGTTTGCGTCAGATCACTGAAGTGGTTTTCCATTTGTCAAAGAGCAAAGTATCACAGCATATTTTTTTACTCCCACATATCTACTACTTAATGGGCAACATTTCACAGGCAACATTGCTACATCCAAATGTACTAGCAACTCTGAAATTGAAGCAGCTGTTCTGCAAGGAGTAGGAAATAGGTTAGGGATATAATTTTTATAAGACTGCTCATCTTTTGGCAGGAACGCTTTTCCCCAAAGAGCTAGTCATTTATATGAAAAACTTGGACATAATGGAGTCAAACAGGCTCCTCTAATATAAGTATGTTTGAATACCCTAGTAACTCCCTACTCAGCCCTATTTTTCCTGTATTTCCTATACAGGACGATATTCTAGCTCTCCTGAAAGATTAGAAAAATTCTGAATAGAGATGACAGTTAAATATAAAATAATTTAAATCAATAAAATATGTTTTTTGTGGCTGTTTTACTGACAGGAGCGATCTGTTCTTTCTCTCCTTAACCTCAACACCTTGAAGAAATTTCAGAGCACAAAGATAGAGATTTTGTGACAGCAGCCTAACTACGGCTGACAATCAACCCCAACTGCAAGTTGAACTGGGGACAGGAGACATTACTGCTTTGTTTGTGGGTAAAGGGATCCCTCTGCTGGTTTTAAGTGATGCTGCAGGGACAGCAATGCTCTACCTAGGTCCTTATTTAATAATTGAAGCTAACAGTCACTGAATAAAGACAAGCTCATTTAATCTTTTAAGTAATTTAATATAGCAGGATACTAATCCCTAACTGAAGAGGATCAGACTCTGCACATGGGCAGGACTCTACTCATTATGCAAATGCTGCCCTAAGAGAAGCAATGGTGAGAAGACTTTAGAAAGTCACTTTATGTGACAAAATGCAGGTGAGAAGCATGTTTAACACCAAACACTCAGCAAAAAGGGCATCCTTTTTTCAAAGGAAGAAAAGAAGAAACCTGATTATTCACTTTGTTCCATGAGCTGCACATGCTAGAAGCAGAAATGTTTGCCTAAACACCTTCAGCAGGGTGAAAAACTAAACACAGCACGAAGAAAGCAAAATTAATAAACAGACACAGCACATTTTTATGTTAAACTGTGATCAACTAATCCTGTGCTATGGAAATTATATAAGCAGAAATTACTAAATACATAACTCTTTCAGGGACCCTGCTATGACAGCAAAAAGCAACGTGAAGCATGGCTTAACCCTGCAACAACTGGCTACTTCTGTTCTGCATTAGAAGAAAGTTACATTTAAGTAGTGTGATATAAGATAAGGCACAGACATGCCTTAAGATAGGACAAACACAGCAGAAATACAAAACATACATCGTTATGCATGTTCAGACTCTCCTACCAGGAAAAACTGAAACCAATAGTAGCCATTCACCACTTATAACAGCTAATGATTTTTTCTAGGATCTAAGACCATCAAAACTATATTTATTTTAAAATATCTTTCTTTGTAGACTGTACCATATAATCTACTTTGTAGATTTTACCATAATTTTCCTCAATTTCAGCCACAATGTACAGAACCCTGGCTTTAGGCAAATGCATTTACCTTTCCAAATATTACTCAAACTTAAAACCTAAATTTGTTAGAAAAAAAAGCTAAATCATTTTTAAACTTTATGAAGTAAAGGAAAAAAGTCATAATAACATTAATGGTTTTGTCGCTTCTGCTCTTCTGTAGCTGTGCTTCATCCAGCTCCTTCTCCATTTTCTCTCTTTCTAAATTCAAATCATTTAGCTCTTGATCGGTTCTTTTAATCCTCCTTTGTAGTTTACGATTCTCAGCATCCTTTGTGAGGTTTTCTGAACGCAGCTCTGCTAAGAGGGTCTCTTTTTCCATCAAGAGAGCTTGGTAATCCTCAGCACCCTGAAACACAAAGCAGCATTCAAGTTCTCTTAAGAGTATTTTGTAGAGACTGGAAGTCTCTACTCTTGTCGTGCCCAAACCCACTCCCCACATCTCTTTCCAGTACTTCAAATTGTGGCACAAAAATGCAGTGAAATGAGAGTTATTTACACAAGAGAGAAAAGGTTACACTGAAAATTTTCCCAAATAACTTAACACAGCTTTCAGTGACATGCAGCACAGGGTAACGAAGTTGTAGATAACGAAGTATTAGATACAGGTTGACCTGCAAAGGCATCCATAGTGCAAAGGAGATCACTTTATTATTGTTGGTTCCCAAAGCTCTTATTACATAAAGGTTTCTACTTTGAGGTCAGTTTGAAACTAGACTAGGCCATGTAGTTTCCAGGTCATAACCATATATTTGATATGAAATAACAAGTCTGATTTGTGTTCTTCACCATCACACATTGTTAAAACTGGCCTCCCTGAAGCTCCCAACATAGATGATGGGAACACTGGGCTATGCAACGTGATCTACTCACAGAACTGCCTTCAACTCAAGTTTGTAGCTAAGGAGTAGAGGAATGAGGAGAAAGGCTTGTTCTGTCACCCACCATGCAACATGGATTCTGTGGACAGGAGGGATTAGGTGCACACTTTTCAAAAATAATAAAGCGTTCAAAAATGAAAGAGCTAAAACTAGAGTAATATGTCAAAGCAGGACTTCCATGGTATAAAAAGGAAACACAAGCTATAGATTCACATATAGGCCAAAATGACCTGAAGAAGAAACCGGGTAGATCTTTCTCAATTATTTGATTTGAGAAATCTTTTTCTTTAGAAAAATCAAACATTTTAAACAACATTTTAACTAATTTCCATTCCTCTGCTTCCAAAGACACAAAGCACTACTCACTGCATGGAATTACAGAGAAGGGACAAGCAGAGATGGGAGAAGCCACATTAGTTGCTTGGTTCTTACCTTGAATTTTTGCACATGTGCTTTGTGAGTTGCCTCTCTTGCCTTAGTCAATGAAGCATTCAGATCTTCGATTTCAGAGCAAAGCTCTTCATTCTTTAAGCAAAGTAAAATGAATACTATGTAGAAAGAGTTATTTCCAAGGGATGGTGATTTAGTAATAGCTATCCCATCTCATTATCCATTCATCCAACTACACCAAACAAATACTTTAAAGAACAAAACCACCAAAAACATCATCATAAATCTCGTATAAAGAAATTCCTGCCCTCATACAACACCCACGAGACTGCCGATCACTCAAGTATTTCCCATTCTTCCACAAAATCAAAATTTCAGCTGGTGTTGACCTCTCCTATCTTTGTGACAACTCCACTTCCTCAACAACAAAAAATAATTCTCATACCCTTTAGAGCGTTCAGAGTTGATGAACATCAGTGTGCAACTGAAAACATTTTTCCTCAGAGTTCTTAAGGAAGAAATTATCAGTTAAGCATCTCTTTCCTCTCTCCTCCAGCCCAAGACCCAAGGCACTAGATAAACAGAACTGTTTACATATACGATGTACATATACGATTAAGGACCCACTCCAAGTGTCCTAATACTTACAGTGAGATCAGCCAACCCCTGCCACATACACAATGAACACACTCCCCTCCCAATGACGGTTCTACAAACGAGCAGATCATAATCATCATACCTCTTTTTCCTTTGCTTTTAATGCAATAGTTAGCCCTTGAATGGTTTTATCTCTTTTCAAACCATTCTTCTTTTCAACAGCAAGCTCATTTTCTCTCTCTTGTAGCTCTTCTTGAAGTGACTAAATTAGATTATGTGAAAGTTGCATTAACTTCCCACTAAGAGATACTGTAACTGCACATTAATAAGAACATTCTCTCAGAGTTCTTCTATCTTATTACTCAGATTACTAACACAAAATATAGTCCCAAAATTCAAGTCATCATCTTAAATATGTGCCTGGAATATAATATAGGAAGTGTAATCTCACGGGTTGGCCATGAGTATCAGCTTCAATATTTGATGAGCGTGCTCTGCTGAAAATTGCTTCAAAAACAAGGTGAGCCTTCCTGCCACCTAACATACAGGATAATTTACCAGAGGATTTGCTTTGCTTCTTTTTGAGTCAAGGTCTTTCTGTATCTATCAATGCATTACAGAAGAATTCCTAACATGCACTGTAAGCAGTCGAGGAAACAGAAACAAGGTTAGAACTTACCTGAATCTTTTTTTCAAAGGAATTTCTCTCATTCTTAAGCTCCGTTCTAATTGCCTGTAAGAACAAAACAGTTGTTATATTCAAGCAATTCCATTCTAAACACAAATGTAACTCATGAAGCATTAAAATGAAGCTAAATAAGTTTAAAAACCTTTGGGGGAAAAGAGAACTCTAAAATTAGTATATGCCTCAAAATTCTAGAGCATTCAACATTTTGGCAGGAACATATTGAATCCATTCCTCCCTGGAAGTCTAGAAATCTCCCTGGGCACAGTAAGAGCCTCTCCAAATTGATAAAATAAAAAACCCACAACCATCAAACCACACAACATGGCCTTCCATGAGACAAAACAACCACACTTACAGAGCCAATAAAAACGCATTTTTCTGCGACATTTATCTATGTCGGCAAGATGCTTTTCTGAAGGGAGGTTTTAATTTGCACTTTTCCTTGGGGTCAGGGGTTACAGATTTTTTTTTTTTTTTAAAGTAACCATATAAAAAAATGGAGCTGTGCAAAGGGATACACCAGAATTATGTCCCAAATGCTGCATCCCAACATCATCATCATCATGATAGAGTCCATCCAACTCCAATTAAATTATTAAAGATGACACTGTCCCTGTTCTCACCTTAACACACAAATATTTTTGTGAAACCTGGGTGGTTTAATTGCAAGAATATCAGGAACTCAAAACTTTTAATTTCAATAATCAGTCCAGTCACAGAAGGCTCTCCTGTCTATTCTTGATGTAAAGAAAAGAAGTATTTAGGTACTGAAAGAAATTCCAAAACAAAAAGGAAGAAGATTTCCCAGAGGCATGATAGCCTCCCAGATTACCTCCTTAATTCTGCCGCTTTAAGTTACTGGTTGAACAATCAATGGGGAAAAAACAGACAAGCCTTAAGACCCACTTATACTTTTCAGGACATTAGTCTTCCTTGTTTAAGAGCCACGTGAAATAGAAGACTGATTCTTAGCACTCTTGTAGACTTTAACTTCATTTCATGACGGTTTTTTATGCCTACCTCCCTTACCACCTCCCAAAAATTAACTCTCAATTCCCATTCTTAACTTCTACAGAAGTTATGTCACCTATTGAGGGACCTATTCACATCTAAAATATTTTAATATATACTTGTGTCAAGCAATTGCACAGGATCTATAATAAACTGCAGGCATACAGTCAATGGAAAACATGATCACTCACTGAATGAATGGTAAGCATGGATAATAAGGATGAATATTAACCACCAAACCACAAGGTAACCAGTGAATGTTAAAGGAATGGAGAAGGGAACAACTGTGAAGAGTATTTTTAAAAATTGGCTTACGTCACTCACATACCGTCAGGCACGAAAACTTTAAAATCCTAGACCACATGAGATTTGTTACACAAAACTGTTCAGTTTCCTCACCTCTATCTCACTATCTTTTTCATGCCTCAAAGCAATGGTAAGTTCTCTGATTTTTGCTGCTGATAAGCTCCCATCATAAGATCCATTCTGAGACTTTTCCTCTTCAAGGTGTTGAATTATAGCTTCTTTACTTTTCAATGACAGATTCAGTTGCTCTATAAGTCTAAAATTATAAGATTTTTAATATTAATCTTGCATCATCTACCACCAATTCTCCAGTCATTGCAGTAAATCTTCCAGACAACTTTCCTAGGTGAAGACTCCAGACAATACCTGTAAAGATTAGGGTGGTGCTTCCACAACCCATTCTCCCTCCAGAGAAACCAGAAAAGATGCTGTAACTTTAAAGCAAGCAACAAGACAGGGTTGAGCTTTCTGCAAAGTGCTCGTTCTTATTTTCCTCCAGTATCACTTCAAATGTCAAAACTTAAGCTTTAGTATTTCAGTTGCATTGTCCTTTATAGCACACATAAAAAGCTTATCAACCTATTGCACAATCTTCTTAGCACACAGAACACCATACCCTTACGTGCCATCACTAAGTGCCTCTCAAGTACATAATTTTATTTATACTTGTACCTCAGCTGGTTCTCATTTCACATAAGCAAAAAAAAAAGTTAAGTCAGCACTACCTTCTTTGGTCAATACATATTTTGATACTTCCAGTATTCCAACCTAGAACAATAACACTTGAGTTTTCTGACAAGACATAAGGGTTACATGTGAAACCTTTCTGGCATGAGATGCCAGCTGTGATTGTTTCAGTATTTTGTAGCCTAGATGGTGAAAGTATTTTTTTAACACCATATGAATTCCAGATGTGCTACCCCCAGTCAAGTTTAAAGCATTGCACATTAATATTTGATTCACTTCAACAACTCAAACAGTCCCTCCTTCCAGTAGCACTATGTTTTCCTGGTCGTGTGAATATTTACACTGATCTACCAGCTTGTAATTATAGAAGGTCCTGCCAACAGTGGATCAGAAGGAAGGGGACAGGGAGGGAAAAAGGGAAGAAAAAGACCCTTTTATCATACTCCATACTGCTTTCACTTCGCTGATCCACCTGACAATTTGTTTCCACATTTTAAGCACTGCTTTTAAGAGAGGCTTTAGAGCTGGCAACTAAAGCATCTCTGAAAGGGACTGTTTTTATAACTTCTTCCCAGCTCAAGTCACTCAGGAGAGCAACTGTATTCACGAAGACAACTAACAGATAGCAAGAGGAAGACAGGAAATGGAAAAGAGGTAAATAACTTGAGAGTCACATTATAATTACTGTGGTGGCACATGAGATGCAGTATTGAAACATATTACAACAGTTTCATAATTTTATTCCACTGTAGATCTCAGAATTGCAGCTTTCAATCTACATGCTTATACAAAAAACTGCCTTGAAAACACTGCATACCTTGGTTCGGTCCTGCCATCATAAAAAACCTATGAAATGAGAGCCTCAGGCCAGCATGACGTTCTGTTACTAGGGTGGAGCGATTGTGCAGTTACACAGAGCTGTGAACTGGAGGGTTCAGGCACAAACAGACACCAAAGGATACTCCAAAGTATAAGAAAACACGATGACCTCTTGATCTCTACTTTGGGCTCACATTCCTAAAGTAAAACTCAGCTTTACCAGGAAGCTTGCCAGGCACGTATTTTACCCTACGTATCTTAAAAAAAAAAAACCTCCAAAGTATTAAGGTTTGAGTTTACATTTTTTCCTCACCTAAAACTACGGAACGACTCACCCACCTTTCTTACTACCTTCCAAACAAAGCAAAGCCAGCGCTTTGCAAAGCACAATCGAAACCATAACACTCAAACACACTGTGTTTCTCTTCCCACTAGATTTACCAGCCTCAACAGACACATTACTGAGACTGAAGAGTACATAAACACCATGAAAGCAGCAAGTGAAGACAAATGGTAGTCAAGTTCTATTCAGCAATAGTTTCAAGAAAGCAGCAAGCAGGAGGTGAGCCAGCAAAGTTACAGAGATGCCTTAAAGCACAACATGCTTGTGTCACATGCATACAGACTCTGTGCTGTGGTCATTTAATAGCTGAATAGGAAAAACAACCAGTCACACTCGCTCCAGTATCTGAGGGTAGGATCAAACTGTTAAAACTTATCTCCATGCCAGCTCTTCACACTTTAAGCAGTAACGAATTCCAGTGGATAGAAAGATCACTGGAAAGAGTTCTGACCTGTCTTTCTCAGCTCCTGTAATCACATTCGGATCCTTTGCAGGGGCATTCATAATTGAAGAAAGTTTCTGCTCAGCAGCTGTTCTCAGAGCTTTCTCCTTCTCCGTCATTGCAACAGCTTTTTCCACCTCTTCTTGGGCAGCTTTAAGATTCTGTAATTAAAACACAATCCTGATGCCTATAAGAACAAAAAGCTCACAAAATTTTTTACATACTGAAGCTTCTTCTAGCAAACATATGTTGGTATGTTTAATTCAGCAACTTTTACCAAGCAGTTCAAGCACTTTGCAGATGCTTTTGAACCCTTTGTGCCTGCATTTTCAAGATTAATCCATTTTCTGTGGTACATAAAGAAAAGACATTTGTTTCAAATAAATAAAACAAATATCCTAACTGACAGCAGAACTGGAAACAAAAGCGGCCCTATGTTACGGCTTTAAATTTAGCTGTTATAATTTGGCTTTGTCCCACTGTCCTCTCACTATCATAATAAATAGCTGCACTTAAATTAAAGAGGTTAAAGAAGGGGTTTCTTTTCATTCAGAGATGAAATTAATATTCAGAGGGTCACTGTAGCTAATCGGAACTCTTCCCGACATCATTTATAATATTTTACAAGAACTGATAAAGTATGAACCAGACATTTTTCTCTTGGACAGCAATGGAAACAGATATATTGCCAAGAGATTCCAATCAACTTCCTCTGGTGACCGAACCCATGGAGACTGGGAATGCCAGAAAAACCACACTTGTCACATACTACATAAAATTTCTTTCAGATCCTCATTTTTATATCGTAAGCTTTCCTGCTGTGCTTACTGAATTTTGCTTTCTACGAAACAAAAGCCTCCTCACAGCCCAAATAGAACTTCACCTCTCTCCTTCAAGCCAACACAAAAAAAAAATATCAAACTCTGAAGGAAATTCATCTTCATTAGCATTACCTGGTTTTATATAATTATATGGTGCTATACAAACAAGACACTAATACTGCTCTGCAGTGTTTACATTCATAAGCATATTAAAGTTAATGTCAGAGGCCAACACTGTCTTCAGGCTACAGAAAACACTGTATCAACATAAGATTAGAATATTTGCCCTTTTGCCTGTCAGATGTGGAAAACAGCAGTCTGACTGGCTGGTTTGGTATGGAATAAGTAATTTAGGAAGTTCTCTACCTACCCAATAGCACAAAGAATGCTTTGAGAAATCCCAGTTCCACTGAACTGAGAAAAAGGTCATGGAGATTCCTCCCTCCTCCTCCCTGAAGGAGGTCCCTGCTTTATGAATACTGCTAAACCGCCTTGATCAAAAACACCATCAGCAGATTGCTACCAACATCTTCCATGACCAATTCATTCTTTAGAGATGGGAGAGCAAACATTGGAATACATCCACTTGTGCTATTTCTGTTTACTTACAGAAAGAGCACAAGAGGCTTGTCCTCCTCACAAACACAGCTGCAATATCCCACACCTACAGGTATGTGTCTGCAGTTAAGGATGCAAAACAATCATGAGCTTATGTATTTATAAAACGGGACAGAAACATTTCCAGCAGACTATTCAATATCAAATTTGTTCTTTACAAGAAACTGAACTTCTCCTTGCTTCTGAGGAAGTGTGTTACTCACATAGAGAAATGGGGTTTTTATTTTGCCATTACATTACAAAATGAGGAAGACATGAAGCAATTCCCCTGTAAAGATATCAGCAATGGTTCAACAATAAATACAGAAATAAATTGTCTCAACCACAGACAGCAAGGAACAGGAGAATTATCTGAAAAGAAGCAATATAATGACATTAGAAGCCAATAACATTCAGCAGATAAAGGTCAATCTAAGACCAGAGAGTGAGGCACGCAGGGAAGCACCCGCTAGTTGACCTGGCCAGAAGCTGCCAGAAGTAGATGACCTCTCTCAACCTATAATGAAAACACAAGAGGAGAAATATAAACCTGAGATTCCATGCTTTCAATACTGCAATACTGAGATCCCCTATAGACATGGGGAAGGACAGAAGTGCTTACTGACTGGTTTCAGCTCTTCATGAAACCGAGGCCTTTTCAACAGAAGTGTTGAAAATCCAGTCTCATCTTCCTATAAACCAAGACTGTGTTCTGAAAACATAGCCTCTTCACATGGGAATTGAGGGATTGCGCTAAATATTCCTAAATATCACCAACAGGTACAAATTTCCTGAAGAACACCTCTCCTCATATTTGATAGTTCAATAGAAGCTAAGAACACTTTCATTGGGTTTTTTGTCCCCCCCCTTTTTTTTTTCCCCTGTCTGGTTTGGACTGCCTGTTTTTCTAGGAAAGCTGAAAAAAATTTGAAAATATAGGCAGATCACAGCATCAAATCTCAGACAACATACAAAACCAGTACCAATTACTATTGCTTCAGTTTCAGCCACTCACCTCTTCCAGAAAGTTTATTTTGCCATTTAGCATTTCTTCCAGTTCCTGCATCTTCTTCTGTGCCTCTTCCTTCACGCGCTGTGTTTCAGCATCACCACCCTGGGCCAAGCTTTCAACTGCCTTACTGGAAGATCATAATATAGATAGAAATCCCACCGCGTATCAGAGTGGAAAACACTTGGCTGATAGATTATGCACAAGCATCTTCCACTTTATCTGTATCTGCTTGTCACTTTAAGGTTAAATACTAACATCTACACACTCTATAGCAATTGTAGTGGTACAGAGTTGCACACATAAGCCTTGTGACACTGGATAAGAAGCACTTTGTGTGTATGAAGAAAAAGTGTATTTCCATCATATTCTTAAAGCTTCCCAATATAGCATCTAACCTTCAGTAGAGTTGGGAACAAACTGAAGATACGTAGCTGCTGAGACTTCTTCAATTGCCTTTTCAGTAACTGTTAATAGCTTCTAAGAAAAGAACAGCTCTGTTCCCGTGCTAATCAAAGGATGACCACTTGTTTATGATTTTGCTCTAAATTTTCCTTCCTATTATGAATCTGTAGGAGGTTCCATTCAAAGCTCAGCAATTCATTTTCACAGCTACCTGGAGAGACCAAACAAAACTTAATCCAGTCCTCAGGATCTGCCTGAAACCAGGACTCTCTGAACTCCAGACAAAAGGGTAATTGGTAACAATTCAGTGCAACGTGAGGAAGGCCACATAAAAATTCCATCAAAAATGAGGCTTGTGTAGCAGTCAGCAGCTGTCGGTCATTGTCAGCCTGGATTACTTTTGAATCAGAACATCAAGAAGCAAGCAGTTTAACTGTCTATTGCCAGTCCTACAGCCACCCATCCCTTCCCAGAGCATATTTCACCTTGCCCACACTGAAAGACAATTCACCACTTAGCAATATTAATTTAGAAAAGAGATTCTAACAGAAAAGCAGGAATTTTATGCATACTCATTTTTCTATCATTAAAACCTGCAGGATTCATTCTAGATTAGTTCTGAACTGCTCTCTCTGCCTTCCTGAGAAGTGTTTTGTGTAATCCAATGCTGTAAAAAAGTCCACTTCGTCACCTGTTGGGACAATTAATCTCTCGGCTTAACTTCTACAATTCGAAGGCTAAGCTGTTCCCAACTAGTGAGTTATTTATTTACCTGAAAATTCAGTAGAATGAAGGGTAATACTAAAGTCGCACCATGCAGTATAAATAAACTGACATCACCACGCATTTAAAAATTCACACACGTAACTTCAGTAATGAATGAAGCGATTTCTAGATAAGTGCCCTTAAAATACTACTTTGGTCCCTCATATTCCTAAAACATCAGGGGAAAAAAAAAAAAAGAAACAAGATCTTGGAAGTCCTAAGTAACAGACATTGAGAAACACATCGGTACTTACGAGGCTTTGATGAGTAGTTTCTCCCTCTCCTGCAGTTCACGCTTCAGACTTTCTATCTCGACTTTGAGCTCAATGTTCTAGGACAAAAGAATTAAAGTGTCAGAGAGAATTCAGAGATCACCCTACCCAAAGGTTACAAACAATGTGCAAATTACTTTCTTTTAAAACCTGATTGCATCACCTACCGAGGTTTTTAACAATCTTAAAATTATTTTGCTATAGCCTGAGAAAACTACTCGTGACATAAGCACACACCACACTACTTGGCCTGCAAGCTGACAATACATTAGCAATGACAAGACAGAGACCAGTGGAGAAGACCAGGACAGAAGACCAATCAGAATATGCAGCTGAAACCATGGCCTAGCTAAACATCAGTGTACTTAACTACTGTGACAAGCATCGGGACACGTTTAAGCTTCCATCCTATTATCAAAAAGAGACCCAATGTAAGCATCTGTTGTAAACAATACAGTACTGCACTGCAAAATGACTTATTTTCCCTTCTAGAATGCAGGCACCACCAAAGGGCATAAGAAATGCTCTCTGTCATCTGGAAACCTGAAATAACGGGGATGCAAGACATACCGCTTGACTCAAATCCCTCTTCCAAATTAAAAATCGGTATCTTTTCTCAGAGAAATTTCTGGAACCCTGTATGAATATGCATCCTTTCAATTTAGAGCCATACAACTAGAAGCTATAGACAACCATAACAACTTTATCTACATGCTTCAAAGGCAGCAACTTTGAGCTGGAGTGCCCAGACAACCTCCAAGCTGCTCTACTGAGATCTGATAAACCCAGGAAAGGAACGAGAGGTGAACTGAATTGCTCAATAGTAAAACCCAAAATAACTACACACCAAATGCAGGGTAAGCATGCTGCTGCTTCTATTTTCTGTTCAGTATGCAAATTCAGTAGCCCAACCACCAAGGATTCACAACCACTTACATGAAACATAAAACCTCTTAGTCTGTCCTGTAACCATGGACACTCACACATTTGAAACTCATTTTTCCACACCTAATAAAGGTAATTTTAATATAGTTGTTACTGAAAAGGACCAGGCAAGAATAAAATGAAGCTATGCTAACACTCCAACAATAAAAATGTCTCAAAAGTTAAGTAAAACAGTAACTTCCCTACAAAACAAACTCTTAAAAAAAGATAAACAGTTGTATCAAATTACTCCAAACACATACAATTTTGTATATTTCTTCAGTGGGACCATCAAACTTCTGCTGCATTCGCTCCTCCAGAAAGTAGATACGTAGCTTCAGGTTGAAGTTCTCTTTTTTCAGATCAGTGATTTGCTGTGAAATAAGAAGAAAAATGAGCAAATCATGTCATATGTTTCAGACGAAGTGCTCTCCACAGTGCAAGCTTACAATTCAAACCACTGCACAGAGCTAAAAGCACATACAGGTGTGGGTTATACACACACACACACACAAACACAGTCAGATTGAGAGGGTGTTAACAACAGCATATGATAGCCAAGTCAAAATGAAAGCCAGGGAGCTGCGAATACTCCAAGCCCTTCAACAGGTTTCTGTTTTCTATACCTCCAACATGTATCACAGAACATATTTTTCTCCCACCATTCCATCCTAGCCACAATATTTTTGCCCCATTTCCATTCCTCACATGAACAGTAAGAAATCCCATGCGAGGTTACTCCTTGGTTTGGGGGGGGGGGGGGTGTTTCTATTTTGTATTTGTTTTAAGATATATATATACAAACACACTGGCACACACATAAACCTTGTCTGTCTGTGCAACATGTTATGATTTAGCTCATGTTTATTGTTAGCACTGCAACACTCAGACACTGGCACTTAAACAGTTATAGAATAGTATTGTTTAAAAACAGACAATACATGCTGTTGTGCAGAAAGTGCTCTTTAGAATATTCCTTCTTAAAGCACTAAAACATTGTCTGACTTTACATAAAAAAGAATCCAAGAGACTTTTTTACATCTAAAAATATTAAGTCGTTCGTTTTTCTATAAAAGAGAACTAAAACAAAATATAAGGTGTCATGCTGAAACAGAAGTATTTTCGTAGCAAAACCTTAGGATGGTGGCCTTACTCACAGGAACAAAAGCCACAGGCACACAAGGCATGGGAGCCCAATCAAACACCAACAAAACCTTCATTCCATCCCATATTTCGTAGTGCAATTCTTCAGGAAAAAAATGCTTTTTTCACCTTCCTAGTAGAAGCAGTAACATAGTTGATGGTTTCATTAAAGAAAGCAGCCTCCCTCTAAATTTATTTTTAAGAGACTAGGCATAAAACATTCATTCAAATAAGATTCTGTTCCCTGCCAGATGCTTTCAGCAAAAGGAAATCTAATATGTAACAGAGCTACTAATAAAATATTTATGTAGGCTTTTCCAGAACAGTAAAGTACCACTTGTAAAAATTATTAGTAGCACAATTCTTAAAATATTTGGCCTGTGAAACCCAAGATTATTTTCTGTAACTGCACTCAGAACCTGCATCTGCAAACAATTTTTCAGTTTAATAATCTTTGCCCAGCAAGATACCTTATCATTATACACAGAGGTAAATATCATCCAAGCAACTGAAAATATGCTTGACTACACAGACTTCGCATCCCATCCACAGGTCCTGAAGAAGCTTGTCTTTGGAAGCAGCAGCAATACAGATATTTATCTTTGCTTCCCTGCAATTCCAACTGGATGACCACACACAGTAGCAGATGTAAACTTGAACTATGCAAGCTGTAACTGTCTGAAGTGTGACGCCTCATGAGTATCATGCAGTACCGGGAGTAACTGGAGTGACTGTTTTGGAACATTCAAATTGATGTAAGCATGGAAACAAAGCAACTCTGAACTTCAATTCAAGTCCCAGAGTTCAATAAACAAACATCGCTCAGAAGTGAAATCCTTATCGAGATTAAGCAAAGAAATTAAAGATTTCTTAAATGAAGCAAAGCTGCAGAACAGGGCCTGATCCTGCCTGATCCTTGTCTTCCTGGCAAGCTCAACGCTATCTACATTAAGCTGCTGAGAGCAGACTTTGCAGCGTTTGGTCTGGTTCATGGGATTTAAGCTGTCGGTAGATCATTCCTCACAGTCTGTTCATTTAGAAGAAGTCCAAGTGCCAAAGGCACTTGGAAATTGTTTCAGTTAAACTTCTAGTTAGCCTTCAGGAGAAAACCAATCTCAAAAGAACTTGTCATCCCTTAATTCTACTCACACATATTTCAGTGGCAATAGAATTAAACGGAAGAGCTTAAGGGTGCTATTTTCAACAGGCAAACAAAACGAACTACACAATCATAAATGAAGAAGCGAAACAAATGTTGTCTCTGACAGGCAGTTTCTCAGAGGGAAGTTAATTCAGGCAGACTACAATTAAAAAGTTATAGCTTAATAAAAGACAGCATGCAAAATGTGAACGAGTTCACACTACAACGGGATTTTAATGACAATCCTCTTGACTTATGCATTTAAAGACTCCGTCTTAATTCCTTTACGCATTTTGATTTCCGTATTTAAAAAAGCAATGAAAGAAGAGAAACAGCAGACACTTCCTGAAAGACCAGGACGATGCGATGCACTCTACACACAGCATTGCACAGCAGGGACAGCGTGACAGCAGATACCACAGCCTAACACAGTTTTTGCCAGCAGAGGCCACTTTATGAGACAGCAAAACTAAGAGCAGGTTTGGGAAGATAAGAAAAAAATGCACAAATCATTTTTATTCAGTTCCCTAACTGGATACCAATCATCCTTTCTATTCATGAACATGTTAGAAATCGTAACAAGGTCCTCAATTAAAGATGACTTTTATTTTGCCCGTGTGATAACATTTTCTACCACATGGTGGTTCCTCCCATATTGCAAGAAAGTGAAACACACCATAAATACTAAACAATTTAAACCTCCAGTATTACCTAGCTCAGGATCTTCTGCAGGCCTAAATATAAAGGACCTTTTCCATACAGATCCACCCTTCAGCCCATTCAAGGGTCACTACATCCATCCTGTTCTCTCCAACCTGCCAGGCAAGGAACCCGCTTTCTTCATTATTTCCTTCTCATATTCTGTATATATAACACAGCCTCAAAGATCGACAAATCCATGCACACACACAAACCAGCTCCAAGCAGGAGATCACCAGAACTTCACCCACCAATTCAGGCTTGTTTTCAAGTGGGACCAGTACAGCCTTACGAGGTCAGCCCAAAAGTTCACCTGAACACAGCTACTGCTGGCTGTTGGGTAAATAGTAAAAGGACAAAGAAAATAAATGCTCCCTTCCCAAGTTCAACCTTCCAGCTACCAGCAGTCTTAACAACTTAAAATGAGAAGTTATAGAAATATCTGAGTTTCATTAATTCTTCTTCCTTTACATGAATGCATTTTTGAGCTTTGTTATCATTTTGGCATTTCTAAAGGCTTTTGAGAGGTTTACAGCTCAGTTTAATGTGAGGAGTCTGTACATACCAGGAAACCAGAGATCACTGGGGAGACCTCTTCTCCTCTACATCATACAGGACAAACAACAACATATTTTCACTCCCTCCTACAACTTTTTACCTCCATGCAAACACTCACTGCCTATAATAAATCACTTTGTAGAATGTATATTCTAGTCTGAGAACTGTGGTGCATATCACATTAAAAGATTTTAAGCACGTACTAATGCCAAAGGAAGCGCCCTTCTATCCCAGCCAATACACAAAACCAAAAGAGAACATAAAATACAGCCTGTAAAAAACATCCTTCACCAAGGCTCTCCAAAAGAAGCATTAAATCCTGAGCAAGGGGCACAGCTTTCTCATCAGAGGGATGTAAGGCCACAAGAAACTGAAAGAGTTCAGAAGAAACACTCATTTCAAATGTAACCACGCTACAGCAGGTAACAGCAGTTACAGAAGCACACAAAAAACTGCAGACACTCGACACACCCTGAAGATGACAAACCACAGCCTTTATCTGTAGTACTTATCTCCAAGACTTTTGGTTGCTTCCCCTCTACAGTTTCTCCTCACAATCATAACTTGAATTGAACATGCTAATGCTTTTTATAGAGGACTTGTCCTGTAGCACAGCTATACCCCAACCAAATCATCATTCAGCAGTTACAAACAATCGGCTTCTTCAATTTAAATAACCACTACAATTAATACATTGAAAAAAAAAATCTAATATTTTCCTTTATATTCTAATAAGTGCCAAAAACATCTTTGTCTACACAACTGTCACAATGATACTAGCTAGATCTTTACAACAGAAGCACACTCATACTTAATTATAGAGGTAAAAGGTATGACATAGCAGTCAATTCATTAAAATGCCAAATTCTGTTCTAGTCTAAACAAAAATAAACTTGATGCTTCCCTGAAATAAATCAATTGCAGACTGCAAACCAAGTTCTTATGTTTCTGCCACTGTGTGAACTTTTGAACAGGGGGTGCCAATTTTTGTTTCACACCTTAAGAAAAGCAGTTGGCTAGTCTCAACAACAATTTTTTGCCCCAACTTTTGAAAAGAAATACTTAATATTTGAAGCACACAAAACCAGCTGGTTATACCTCCAACCTATCTGTGTTAATTAACACAAATCAAGAACCTGACTCAGAGTGCCAGCACTTTAGCCAGCACATTAGAAGTATCATGGCCATAAATCTGTACGGAGTTTTACATTTTAAATCTGCTTACATTTTCATAGTCCTTCATGGTCCGAGCTCGAGTTGGTGAGACTTTCTCTTCTGCCACAGCTGGTAACACTAGACATTGAAGAAGACAGAAAAAAAGTTTAGACAAGGGAATCTCTAAGCTAAGCTTCAATTTGGAAACAGCAAAACCCTACACTAATCTAAACATAATAAAAGTATACCTTTTGGGAAGGGAGGGAGGCAATTTTTTTGCCCCTTGCTTATACTACATGTTAGTGCCACTAAACAGTCAGGATCTAGATTTCTTTGTGGTGACAGTAAATTCTCTACCACATCAGGTCTCGAATTCCAACATCAGCCATTTTAAACCAAGATGCAAACTGAAATTAAGCTATGTCAGGTGTACTTTCAAGAGTACATCCTCAGAGCAACAACAAAGGACTCCTATAGTACAATTAAGTCCTATCATGCTATTAGAAGACAGTTCAAATCTTTCAGGATCTTCCTGGTCCCAGGAATCAGGGAAACCATGTACACAGGAAGTGGCTGGTATCCACGTTCCTAAAATGTGCCTTCAGGACAGATTACACGTACTTAATCTCCTGTCTGCACACACATTCTCTAACAGCCGCATTTAATGGGATTGCACTACTTCTTTCCACTCACATGTGTGAGAGTAAACTTTTAATCAGAATAATGAGACTGTATAAAACATGCAGCACTTATATCATTTTTAATACGAAGAAGAGCGAGCTGAGGACTCAGACTGCCTCTCATACTAACTATAAGACAATATTTCATTTAAAATACTACCAAAATTGCTATGCAGAGCAGCCTTTAAAATAACCCAAAGAATACCAGCCAGTGGTTCATCAATCTTGCCACTCTAACTTCTTGCACAAGACAGCTTTCCTGGAGCACATGCAGAACACCGTAACTTCACAGCACGGGTATGTTTCTTATATTTGCTTCCTTTCATAAGCAATAGATCTTCCTGCCAAACCATCTGATTTGTCTTAGTTTCAACCACCTACTTCATCCATACAATGCAGCCAGACAAGTTTTGTTGCTGGGTACAAGCACGCATCAAGAGAAATCTAAAACATATGCCTCGAATTCAAACAGTTAACCACACAGAGAGAAGGTTTCATACCAGTGTTCTCCTGCCATTTTACTTTAAAGTAAGTGTTTCAAGGAGTCTCCAACGGCTGAAGATGAACAAAGTTACACGGACATCATACAGAAAGAAGTACTGAATGACAGTTTCTGTTCCACAGGAACCAGACAGGAGGGATGCAGAATGCACGTACAGCTAACAGCTCAGATACTGAGCCTAAAGCAGGTCTTCAAGAAGGAGGTAACTGTATATCTCCAACCGGGAATGGAAAACCTGAAAAAGTGCAGCGTGCAGCTTCCCTAAAACCAAGCGGAATAGGAAACAGCAGCACTGCCTTGCAGGATGCTCCAAGCATTTTTTAGTCCAGGCTCCAAAAAACACTGGTTATCTGACGTTGGACTGGGAATCACAAGGACCACAGACACCAACCAACCACTGGTGGTTCACGTTCTGAGAGAGACCTCACAGTTGCATCACTGAGAAACACATCCAGAAGTTTTCCCTCAGGCTTCAGAGCCCGCAGGGAGTGCTGAGCTCCAGTTGAGGCAGGCGGGGGACATGAGGCCCAGCCACAGCTCCCTCCCCATGCCACTCCTGCCCACCACTCGCCCTTACCTTTGCTGCTGGTCGGGCTGGCCCGAGGGTCCCCAGGTGAGAGATCTGGCAGCTGGGAGACACTGAGGAAGAAGGAGGAAAACACCACTGAGGAACTGAAAGCTGGGGCATAGGGAATGGGGTGTCACAGAATCATAGAAGAGAATCATGGAATAGTTTGTGTTGGAGGGGAGCTGAAAGCCCATCCAGTCTCACCCCCTGCCACGGGCAGGGACACTTCCCACTGGATAAGGTTCCTTAAAGCCCCATCCAATCTGACCTTGAACACCTGCAGGGATGGGGCAGCCACAGCTTCTCTGGGCAACCTGGGCCAGGGCCTCCTCACCCTCATAGGAGAACATTTCTTCCTAATGTCTAATCTAAATCTTCCCACCTCCTATTTAAAGCCATTGCCCCTTGTCCTATCTCTCCACGCCCTTGTAAAAAGTCCCTCCCAAGCTGTAGTCCCTTTCAGTATGGGAAGGTGGCTTTAAGGTGCCTCCAGGAATATTCTCTTCTCCAGGCTAAACAACCCCAGCTCTCCCAGCCTGTCCTCACAGGGGAAGTGCTCCAGCCCTCACATCATCTCCATGGCCTCCTTTGGACTCACTCCAACAGCTCCATGTTCCCCCTGTGCTAAGAACTCCAGAACCGGACACAGGACTCCATGTGGAGTCTCACGGAGTGGCGCCGAGGAGCAGAATCCCCTCCCTCACTTGCTGGTGCCACTGCTGTGGATGCAGCCCAGGACACAGGCGGTCTCTGGGCTGCAAGCACACATTGCCAGCTCATACTAAGCTTTTCATCCACCAACAAGCCCAAGCCCTTTTCCTCAGGGCTGCTCCCAATCCATTCTTCGCCCAGCCTGCGTTTGTGCTTGGGATTGCCCCTGATACAAGAAGTACTTACTACTATAAAAACTGGAATATTTTTGATTTAAGCTAGAGTAAAGTTTCATCTAAGTAATTGTGTTATTTGACAGACAGAATGTCCCTCTGAGAGCAGGGTTTCTTTCAAATAGTGTTTTTCCAGATACTGCTCATCCTTTGGTGACGATAAAACCTCGTGCTCGGTGTGACCTCTGCTGAACAGAGGTGGCTAGAATCCCCTCTGTTTGCAGCCCTTTCCCCATCTCAAAGACAAGGTCAGGCAGAGCTGGAGCCAGCTTCAAATCAGCAAGATTTGACTGTTGTGAGGTTCATAGCATTAAAACGAGTCCTCAGAAAATAATAGAATATGCATTTCTGGGAAGATTTATCCTCATGGGAGAGGATATAATCCAGAGGGACCTGGACAGGCTGGAGAAATGGGCCTGTGAAATTCACGAGGGTCAACAAGGCCAAGTGCAAAGTTCCACACCTGAGTCGGGGCAATCCTCAGATTCAATACCGAATGGTGGGAGGATGTGGTTGAAAGCAGCCCTGCAGACAAGGACCTGAGGGTGATGGCTGATAAGAAGCTCGATATGAGCTGGCAGTATGTGCTCACAGCTCAGAAACCAATCGTGTCCTGGGCAGCATGAAAAGAAGTGTGGCCAGCAGGGCAACAGAGGGGATTCTGCCCCTCTGTTCCTCTCCTGTGAGACATCATCTGGAGTGTTGTGTCCAGTTCTGCGATCCTCAACATAAGAAGGAGATGGAGCTGTTGGAACTGGTCCAGAGGAGGCTACAAGGATTATCAGGGGGCTGGAGCATCTCTCATATGAGGACAGGCTGAAAGAGTTGGTCTTGTTCAGCCTGGAGAAGAGAAGGCTCCAAGGAAACCTTATAGCGATCTTCCAGTACCTGAAGGGGCTACAAGAAAGCTGGGGGAGAGACCATTTACAAAGGCTTGTAATGATACGACTGGAAGCAACGGGTGTAAACTGGAGAGGGGCAGATTTAGACTGGACATAAGGAGGAATTTCTTCACTATGAGGGTGGGGAGGCCCTGGCCCAAGCTGCCCCATCCCTGGAGGGGTTCAAGGCCAGGCTGGATGGGGCTTGGAGCCCTGATCCAGTGGGAGGTGTCGCTGCCCCGTGGCAGAGAGTGAGACTGGAGGCGCTTGGAGGTCTTTTCCAACCCAAACTAGGATTCTCTCTCCGTGTGAGGAGGAACCCACCCTGTCCCAGCCCCGGTCTCGCCGCACAGCCCCAACGGGGATCGCGCTTCGAAGGCTGCTCGCTCCCCGAACCCCCCCCGAGCGACCCTCGGCGAGCTCATCCCCCGCCCGGCTCCGCGCAGACCTCACCCTCGGCCTCCTCCCAGCCCCCCCCGTTCCCACCTGGCATCCAGCGCCACCGACAGCGTGGGGTCCTCGCCGGGCAGCGAGTCCATGTCGGGCCCCACCGCGGCTCCTTTGTGCGCGGCTTTGGCGGCTTCGCTGGAATTCAAACGGCGGCAATCGCTTCCGCCATCTTTGCGTCGACGGGGGTGAAGCCGCTGAAGCCACCGCGGAGGAGCGGCGGGGCGGGGCGGGCGCGATGGAAACTGATGGCGAGCCGCCATCTTTGCTGCGGGCGCGGCTGAAGTCGGAGCAGGCGGGCGCCATGTCGGCTGAGGGCAGAGCGGGGCGGGCATGGGGAGAAAGCGGGAAGGCGCCATCTTGAGTGAGGGAAGGAGCGGTGGCGTCCGCCACCGGCCATGTTTTTTCAAGGGGGGGGGGGGGGGGGGGGCCGCCGGGCCGCCATCTTTACTGAGGGCGCGGCCTTGCGCAAGGAGCTCCCTTGCGGCAGGGAGTTTCGCTGCGATGTTCAGGGCGCTCGGTGGAGCCGCTGAACCTCCGCGATTGAGAAATTTCTGGGCGTTCATAAAGCGGAGAGCCGAGCGTTGGAGCTGTCCCGCTTGTTTTTTTGGGGCGGAGGGGAATAAACGTGATTGCGTTGGAACGTTTCAGAGCATCTGGAGAAGGGAGCCTATGACCTCGTGAAGGGCCTGCAGCTGGGTCGGGGCAATCCCTGCTGTCGGTACAGGATGAGGGAGGATGGAGAGCAGCCCTGAGGAGAAAGACTTGATGAGAAGCTACATATGAGCCGGCAGTGTGCGCTCACAGCCCAGAAACCAACCATGACCTGGGCTGCGTCAATAGAAGCGCGGCCGGCAGGGTGACAGAGGGGATTCTGCCCCTCTGTTCCTCTCCTGTGAGACATCATCTGGAGTGTTGTGTCCAGTTCTGCGATCCTCAACATAAGAAGGAGATGGAGCTGTTGGAACTGGTCCAGAGGAGGCTATAAGGATCATCAGAGGGCTGGAGCATCTCCCATATGAGGACAGGCTGAGAGAGTTAGGGTTGTTCAGCCTGGAGAAGAGAATCACAGAATCACAGAATAACCAGGTTGGAAGAGACCCACTAGATCGTCAAGTCCAACCATTCCCACCAATCCCTAAATCATGCTCCTAAGTACCTCATCCACCCTCACCTTAAACACCTCCAGGGACGGTGACTCAACCATCTCCCTGGGCAGACTGTTCCAATGCCTAACCACCCTCTCTGTGAAGAACTTTTTCCTAATCTCAAGCCTAAATCTCCCCTGGCGGAGCTTGAGGCCATTCCCTCTCGTCCTGTCCCCTGTCACTTGGGAGAAGAGGCCAGCACCCTCCTCTCCACAACCTCCCTTCAGGTAGTTGTAGAGAGTAATAAGGTCTCTCCTCAGCCTCCTCTTCTCCAGGCTAAACACCCCCAGCTCTCTCAATCGCTCCTCATAAGATTTGTTCTCCAGCCCCTTCACCAGCTTCGTTGCTCTTCTCTGGACTCGCTCCAGAGCCTCAACATCCTTCTTGTGGTGAGGGGCCCAGAACTGAACACAGGACTCGAGGTGCGGTCTCACCAGTGCCGAGTACAGAGGGAGAATAACCTCCCTGGACCTGCTGGCCACGCCATTTCTGATACAAGCCAAGATGCAATTGGCCTTCTTGGCCACCTGGGCCACTGCTGGCTCATGTTCATTCGCTGTCAACCAACACCCCCAGGTCCTTCTCCTCCTGGCAGCTTTCCAGCCAGGTTTCTCCTAGTTTGTACCTCTGCTTAGGGTTGTTGTGCCCCAAGTGCAGGACCCGGCATTTGGCCTTGTTAAACCTCATACTATTGGTCTCTGCCCAGCAGTCCAGCCTGTTCAGATCCCTTTGGAGCCTCCCGACCCTCCAGCAGATCAACACTTCCACCCAGCTTGGTGTCATCTGCAAACTTGCTAAGGGAGGACTCAATGCCTTCATCCAGGTCGTTGATAAAGACATTAAACAGGAAAGCTCCAAGAAAACCTTCCAGTACCTGAAGGGGCTATAAGAAAGCCGGGGAGGGGCTGTTCACAAAGGCTTGTAGTGGTAGGACTGAGGGCACTGGGTATAAACTGGAGAGGGGCAGATTCAGACTGGACATGAGGAGGAATTTCTTCACTATGAGGGTGGTGAGGCACTGGAACAGGTTGCCCAGGGAAGTTTTGGCTGCCCCATCCCTGGAGGTGTTCAAGGCCAGGTTGGATGGGGCTGGGAGCCCCTGATCCAGTGAGAGGTGCCGGTGCCCATGGAGTGGGGGTGGAACTGGATGGGATTTGAGGTCCTTTCCAACCCAAACCATTCTGTGATTCTGCGACTCTTACCTGGCTAGAAAGCCCTCAATAAGGGCTGTCCAAGGCCATGGTAATTCTGGTTCCATTATTCAAGTTGTCATGATGCCCTGATAGCTCCACTTCTCCAGGTACCTTGCTCCACTCTGTCCCAACAAAAGCTCTAAGACTGTGAAAAGCCCTAGGCCAATGGTAACAGCCATTGCAACCCCTGGATGTGTATGGTCACAGTGGGCTTCCTGTTCCTATCTTCTTATTTTATGTGTTCAAGCAGATGACAGAGCAGCTGTTAGTGCCCCAAACTGCCAGGAAATACCAGGCACTGCTTAGCACAACTAAGCTCTTAATCTCATCTCCTCTCTCCTGGGACATGCTCCTCCAAAGTGATAGGTGATAAGAGAAGAGGGAATGGCCTTGAGCTGCGTCAGGGGAAGTTTAGGACATTGGGAAAAACTTCTTCACAGAAAGAGTTATCAATCACTGGAACAGACTTTGCACTTGAACGTCTCTTGGGGTCATCAGAGACTCCAAGTCCCTTTAACTCCCCCAGCGGCCCTCGGGAGAGCTTTATCACCTTATGTGACCTGGTCCCCTTTTGCAGTGGCTTCACCTTCTGCCAACCTGAAGTCATGTTTGCAAAATTAGGTCTGCCATATGGCACCAGGAACTGATCGGCCCGCCTGAAACGGCTTCACATGGTTGCAAAGCAGACCTTCATCAAATGAATGAGTCCACTTACTGAAAGGATAACACCGATTTGCTCTTGTTTAAGATTACAGTAAGGTATTTCATATTTGATGTGTGCCATTAAATCAACATTCATCAGCCACGAGAGCATCTCGGGTCATTCTCCGCTGTGTGCTATGGGCTGGTGCAGCACCTCCATATCTGCAGAGCCACAGTTCATGTCCCAGCATACTGTATTTCCAAAGGAAATGAGCAGGGCCCTCCTTGCAAAGTTCGTCACTTCGTGAAATGGTGGTCTGATGGACAAAGGCATATAAATATATACGTGTACATACACACAGACATGATGGAATGTTTCCCTTGGTTACTGCACTGCCCCGCGTTTTAAAACCTGCAGCAGCAGCACCACAGAGCTGTGAGGGGCAGAAAGGGCTGGGAAACCCATTGTTTAAAAAGCAGTTAACAAATTGCCTTCTGATAATCTGCTTAATGTTGTTTAACCTTATCTTAATTAGTAGTACATTTGGAGAGATTAAGTTAAATCCTTGCACCAGGAAGCTGTGCTTTCCTACTTCACAAAGCAGCCTTAGCACCTTAGAAACAAGCCAATAAAGGGAATCTAGGAAAGAAAGACTTATGGTGATGTCATGGTATGGAGGAGTTAACCACAAACTCCCAAGGAGCAGGATGAAAGCCAAGTGTTCAGTGCACTGTGGCTGAAGCACGATGGTGGCACAAGGAGGACAGATGTCACCGTTAGCTGAGCATGGGTCCTCCTTGCTGCTCTCAAGTCCTTGCTTTGGGAACCTGGTTCAACATTCAGTTACGCCTCCTCCTGTAACAGTTCAGAGCAAAATTCCTCCAAACCTAAGTCATACACAATCAAACTGCTCTGCTAATGCAAATGAGATCTCTGTAAACTTGCTGGAATTACACCAGTGTGGCCCTTGCTTATTCAGCTCTGGCTCAGTTCAGCATTTGAATGAACACTTAGTTTTAAATGCTTGCTGAATTGATGCTGACTTACCGCTCTTCAAGTATTTTGCATAATGAGGGCCGAAGAGTTAGACATAACACTCAGTAGAGAAGAGTAGCCTTCAGCATATCTGTATTTGCTTCTGTGGCCAAATTAAAAAAAAAAAATCAATTTCCTAACACTAATAAATGAGGAAAAACAATGCAAGTTTTCCAGAGGTCCTTTTGCAAGCACTATCAGAGCTGTTCAAAACTCCTGACACCACAAATGTGGATTTCAGGATACCTGACACCATAAATTTCCTTTGAAAGACCCGTCGTGGTCACGAACAGAAATCTGCTACAATATCCTCTTCCAATTTCCAGCTTTGCTCTGTAGGTTTCATTGGTAAGGACTGCACACATCTGACAAAATAGGTCTGTGTGAATATTACGGACAACAATGGGGAAACACACATTGACTGTCTCACCACCAAACATGTTACTGAACGTGGCAGAAAGTTGGAATAGGTAATAAGCAGATACAAGAGATCACAGGGCTCCTTTTTTTAAATGGATTATCCCAGACAGAACGGCAACTGTACTTATGAATCTGATGTTACAAAACATTTTTGTGTTATGGTTCTCATTTCACACACAAGAGTATAATGAAGGAATAATTCTCTTGGAACAAATGTCATTACTGGGATGAGATCAGATCCAATCCTTGAGGTTTCAGTCCAAGTGGGGTTGCTATCACTGGGAAGACTCCTGCTGAACCGTAATGAACAAAAAACAAATGCAAAAATCCAAGTGGCATAGATACAAATTATATACATTTATTTTTATTCATTTTAAATAACATTCTTCTGTATAAATTCTGACATATATTCAAATCATACTTTTTTTTTTTTTTTAGAAATGCATTGGTAAGCATAGCTTATGCTTAGGAGACATCTTATTTGGATGTCTAATAAGACTGATGGGTTTCAGTTGGGAGCACGAACAACTTAAGGCCCACATTTTTCTTATTTTAATCCATCCCTCTGACAGATGAAGAGCAGAGTCCTGTGGGAGCTCATGTTAAAACTTCACTTTGAAGAGAAACGTATTTTTAGGATTCAAGCTTATATCCTTTATTTAAAGGAGACTGTGCAAACTTTCTGCTGCATTTACATTGTGTGTAACATTGGAGATAAAGATGCTATATAGCAGTGCTTAACTGGCTCAGGATACCTGAAGGATGCTGAATACATCCCCTCCTCTTTCGTAAATGGTTTCCAGTGTGCCTGGTCCAAGGGAATTATCATTCCAATGGATGACATCTCAAGACAGCTCCCCAGGGCTAGCTCTCCACAGAGTTATTTCTAGCTACAGTGGTTCGTAAGATTCAAGATCATCTATCCACATTAACCCAATCACATTTTTGCATGTCTGATGCACTCTGTGCTTACCAAATGCTCTCCTAAGTTTTGAGCCATCCAGGCTGCCTCATGTCTTTGACACATCATTGCTATTTGCCCTTTGTCTGCTCCATTATATCCTCTTGCCTTCAGTTACTTGACTGTGGAACTGAACTCATTCCCATCCAGACCAACTGGATCCACAGGGCCTTCACAACCCTGAGGATCATGCCTTGAGAGCTCGTTTCTCACCTTCACCCAGCCCTCACCTGCCTTGTTGTACCTGGCACAGGTGTTTTATCTCTGTACCCCTTCAAAATACAATGCCTGGAGAAAGAACTAGCTCAGCTTCTCCCTCACCTCCCAGGTGCCCAGGGGAGAGCCGCATGACAGATGAGGAGAGCAAGGAAGATGTAATCTCTACCAAAGTCAAACATGAAATGTTTATTCTTTCCTTGCTGAGGCATTGATCTCCTTTTATAAAACATTCCTCTGTGCCAAAGGGCTAGTTGGCTGGAATCTTGCAGCTGAGTCATTTTACCATCTGACAAGCATTGTCCTAGTGCCACATCCTTGCTGTGCTCCTGTCCCTTCTAAAGAACATTCTGTGCTTTCCTCTGCTGTTCAGACCTGGGCAGCCAGGTGGCCCCTGCCCATCACATCTGTGGCAGCCATCTAGATCCCTTCATCCAGATGTGCCACCTATGGACAAGAGCACAGCTGTACCACCCTCCCTTGCAGACTGACTGTAGGGCATCCTGCCCTCCTCTTCTGTTGAAGCCCAAGGCTCAAACACAAAGCTTTTTGAGTAATTTGGAGGTCAGAAGTAGCCCAGGTGCAAACACCTACCAGGTGCTGTGGCAGGCATGGGCTAGAAGGACTCAGCGTCTGACCCCACACTCTGGTTTTGCAGATGGTCGTTATTTCTACAGTGAGAGAAAAAATCAAAGCCTATCCCTGTTACAAAGCAGCCTACAGTCACATCAAAACTTGAGGAAGAGATGTTTTGTGGCAAAGATTAAAAGATCTACTGAAATATTTTGGAAACATTGAAGTGAACAATCTGTCTATCACTTTACCCGCTAGCATTCACCGCAGAAGCTAACACTTCCTCAACTGCCTTTCCCAACCCTAGCAAGTGACCTTGTGCATCGCTACATTATAACTGCTCAATAATTACAACTTTTAGGAAATTTTCTATTTTTTTACCACTCTGCTCTTAAAAAGCTGGATGAGTAACTCAAGGATTAGCAATATCCAGATTTCTCCTTCAGTCCTCCCCCATTTTACAACTAAATGTAACACTGCTCTGAATCACATCAGCCAAATTTATTACCTGAACTACAAGACCTCATCCAGGCCCACAGCAGGCAACGGGAGCTTTTCCATCAGCTTAGCCCTACCTGCAATATCACATTCTACCTTCACTGTTTCCCTTTGTTATCCTCAACTATTTCCCTTCTTACTTGTCATGCCTCATCTTTAAATCAAGCAGCAATTTTTTGAAGCAGAAATGGCATCTTTGTGGGTGTATTACAGCACCTATTCTTCCCCCCATCCTCCCCCCCCCCCCCCCCGAAAAAAAACTCCAATGGAAAGAAAAGCCTCCATGCAGCACCAGAAAGCAAATAAATAATCACCACATTCTTCCTACTATTTCTCATCTTGAGAAACATTTACTTTGCCTGGCTCTGAGGATGCATCCGTCAGCTCCTGCTGACCTTTAGCAGGTACTTCATTTATCCTCAGCATCAGTTGCTTGCAAAGCACCAACACGCACAGCAATGCAGCTTTAGTTCTGAGGTTGGTCATGAGTTCAGTGAAATATTTGTTTCACACCCTGCTTAAAGGTGATGGTATGGATTTTGATGGGTCAGACCTGGCAGCTCCCCGGCACAGGGAGAACACGGCGTCTGCCTCGCAGCAGGTACCAGCGAGAGGCTCGGCACTGCAACCTCCCTGTGCCCTGCTGCCCGTTAGCTCTTCTTCCTCTGCTAACAGTCCACCAGTTTCCCACAAAAATCAGGGGAATCTAAAACCTAACGTCCTCTGTAGTTTTTTTTCAATAGCTGATTCACCACCACCACCTTGTGCTACATGAATTTCCTGAAAGCATCCACGCGCTTTTAGCTTTTAAGCCTAGAAGCACAGATCCGTTCCTGCCAGCTCTTTGGCTGAAAGCCGTTTCCACCCAAATCCAGATTTGCTCTTATGAGGCTGGGAGGCTGCGCTCAGCCACCCAGCACGTCCCCTGTCACTCTGTCAGCACCAGAGAGATGGCCATGAGATCCACCCACATGAGGAGCAGCACTTGGGAAACGCTCAGCCATCGAGATCATGAATGCATTCATGACAGTGTATTTGCATTTTGTATACAGACTTAAAAGCAAGTAACAGAATGGTACATCCGATTTTTGGACACCTACTAGGACCTAGTCATGGCAACATTGGTATTCACTCTATGTTTAAAGGAATGGGAAAATTTGACAGATACGAGTAGGGAGCACTCACATTTTCTCTACAAAAGGAAGTTATCAATGTCACTAGAAGAAAAGCTTTAAGCAGTCGGTGTTTGCCAGAGTCCCAGCTCCAACAATATTTCCAACTAATTTACAATATTTTTAACAATCCTCATGTTTTTTGTCCTTTTAAACAACGTCACTAACCGCTGTACAGTTAAAATCTAGATGATAAAATGACCTGGGCAAGAGCGGAGGTTGAGGAGGGACTCATGGTTTTGTTGTTGGGGTTTGTTTGCTTGGTTGGTTGTCTTTTTTACAAATTATTACAAATACAATTCCAATAAGATATATTACATTTTATATACAGAACACACCATTTCTATCAGGGTAGGGTATTAAGCCTAGCTTTTATTTTTACATGGCAACCCTGAGATGTCTTGTCGTCTTCCCTTGCACAGAAACTATACAAGTTCATTAACTCCTTCTAGAAAAAAAAGAAACAATGGATTGCTATGATTTAATAGCATTATCACCCTGTATAAATACTCAGAAAGGGAAAAGCTTAGTCTCCTCCCTAACTCAAATGCTATCATTTTTTTTCCTGTTTCCCTGCTTACTGGAAACTGATAATGGTGACTTTTTTCAAGTGTGCAACTCACTCCTCTACTTGCCTCTTGGTAGTACAGTGAACAATTATTTCCCTTATATCGTCCTCCTTTTCAAATGAATTATATCAGGAACTAATATGAAGCCTTTTCAAAGGTCTGCTTCCTGAAAATCCACTGTTAAGTCATGAGCTACTTTTCAAACTAAACCATGCAGACACAAGGATGCTGGAAATCATGTAGCTTCTGATTAATCGTGGGGTGCTGCTTTCTCCACCTCACCACCTCGTCACTAAAACAAAAATATTTTAAGATCAGCACAATCCAGTCTCTAACAACAGTGAATTCTATGGATCTTTATGGAGAACAGGACACCGAATGCATTCCACCATATTACCTGAAATTCGGATGTACTACACTTTTTTTTCTGTTCACCTGCAAGCTACAGCACGCCCAGCCTATGAGTATCTGAAGAGCAAATTCCTCTGCGAGGAGCCTTGGCACGGATCGCGATACCCCTTCAACAAGCCCTGTAACTTTCTTTAAGCCAACTCTGGACCAGCTGGATCACTTCTTCTAAGCTTTGTAATTATGCATGGGAGTAGTCAGCGTTAGCTGTCCATTTGGTGCGACTTCGTTCCCATCGTCTTCCAACAGCCCCGAAACGTCAGCGTTGGGGATGCTGTCGTGGTAGCTGCTAAAACTGATGTTGTCCTCTTTGAGTTCAATGGTCCAAAAAGGAGCATTAAGTTTCCTGTTTTGATACTCACGGTACATGTAGACAGCACCCACAAAGCCCATTAGTAGGACCACAACAATGATGATAACTGTCAAAATAATTATGTTAAACTGAGTCCACGAAACATCTGCAAAAGCAGAGGTGCTATTGTCAGAGGAACTCAGAGGAAATATAGTCTGTATAGTTGTTGGTGTCAATGTACTGTTTATCACTGCAGTTGAAAATGATGTTGCCTTGCTGGCATTTGGAGCAGAAGTTGTAAACTCCCTTGTCTCTGGGCCAGGAGTGGTTTCTACAAAACAAATAAAAAAATATTAATAAAAATACACTAAGCTGGAATCAAACACAAACAGAAGAGATTTGACACTTGTATCACAGTATTATGGAAATTAAGTCTACATTGTTAATGCTGGTGTTTTTTCAAAGTAAATGATTGGTTAGGGTTGCATTATATTCTTTTCATAAGTAATTCCACATGCCCGGTGCTCAATGACAGCATCATTCCTGTGAAAAATGTGTGATGGATGGATCAGTGCAGCAGCCAAGTTTCAGTGTTAGACACACAAGCTCCTGAAGAAAGCAAGGCCACCTGGGCCAGCTCATAATCCAGGCCATGAAAACAGGGCTCTACCAAGCCCAGCAAGTCTGGACGTTGAACCTAAGGAAGGAAGAGTTTCACTTTTGTCTCTGTGGGCTGAGAGGACACAGCAATTCAAAAAGCTTAAACCTTTCACAGTCAGGACATGAGACGCAGGATTTATGTTCACAATATGGGATTTATTTCTGCCTTACTTGTACATGATAAAAAATGAAAAAAAATGAGCCATCAGTACTCAGCCATCACAGTGTTTAGCAACGGGTTTCAGTATTTACACTGCTTTATGTAAAAGGGCAAAATAATCCCAGTTCTGCTTTTGAATGAGAGAGTCATACATAAATCTCATGGAAACCCCCAGTCTGTATAACCAGAAGCAGAACGTGACCGAATCACAACAGAAAAAGACTGTGAATGTTCTTACAAAGCATCCAAACGACAGCAGAAGCCAGCTGAGATCCTGTTTTGGTATCAATATGTCTGCACACAAAGGATGAGAACATGGTAACTGCCAGACTATGTCACAAGCTCCATCTTCCTCTGCAGCCTCTTCCCAGCCACAAAACAGCCAAGAACTTCCCTTGCTTCCAGCACACAAAGGATAACTGCCTTTTCAGATCTATGAGGCAGCGACAAGATAACACTGGAAATCTCATAAATGGTACACAGATTCACTAAACCTTCTTCAAACTGGTTGATCCTCAGAATGCACCATAAGACCCTGAGTATTAGGCTCCCAAATGTAACTAATAAAGCGTTTTCTGCACAGGAATAACATGATCTATTTTAGATTCTTGAGTGCAGGCAGCAGGAACCCTCCAGAAATGAAGCCTCAAGCAACCAATGTGTTCTCTACACCTATTGCTCTACTGGACTCTCTGCACCCTTCTTTCCCATGCTTTTCTATTTCTCTTTCTGCCATCAAAAATATAACTTCATTTTAAACCTACTTACAGCTGTAGCAATTACAGCTGATAGTGCTGTGCTATATTGATCCAGCTCTCCTGAAAAGAATGTCTACTAATTATGACTGAGGAGAGTCACTTCCAAAGGACTAATTTTGCACTAAGTTGCATCTCCAGTGGCAACAGGAGCTGTAAATATTCAGCAAGACTCCTTCCATGAGCCCTTGGGGGAACTCTCACGAGTTAACTGTGGATTGTCATGTCCCCAGTTCAGGTGATGAAGAAATAAACTCCTCTGGAGGGGCTATCACACTGCTAATTTTGGCTCCAGCACAGAGTTCCTTCTCCCTGCAGCAGCAACTTTATTTGCCGTAGGTCCTGCGTTGGGTTAAAATAAGAATACTTGGAACTAGATGCTAGAAGGCACTTCTGTAAGGAGTTAAAAGGCAGAATTAGATAACTTTAAGCTGAAAGAGTGGAGATTGAGATGAGATATTAGGAAGAAATGTTTTCCTGTGAGGGTGGGGAGACACTGGCACAGGTTGCCCAGAGCAGGGGTGGCTGCCCCATCCCTGGAGGTGCTCAAGGCCAGGTTGGATGGGGCTGGGAGCCCCTGATCCAGTGGGAGGTGGAACTGGATGGGCTTTGAGGTCCCTTCTGACCCAAACCACTCTATGATTCTGTCAACTACGCAGCAGGAAGCAACATGACAGGAGCAAGAAGTTCCTGGATACAGCTCTGGGAGAAAGGCATGAGGAATTCAGTCATCCTTTCCAAATTCCTTCATCAATACTCAATTCTTGGCAAACCCTGCCGGTAGCTATAATTAGAAAAAAGCAGAACAGAGACAATGGCTGATTCACCAGCAAAGAAACAGGACTTTTCTGGGTTCTATTTGTGAGTCAGCATCGGTTAAGTGCTGGCAAGAGGGACATGGGTGAAAACATTTCCTGGAACTAACAGCAACGTCACGGTGAAACAGTACCGGTCTCTGACCGCTGACTGTCGCCTTTGGGCCGTGAACAATGATGCCTGTTTCCGCTTGCCAGGGCGGTGCCAGCCCTCCAGATGTCCAAAAGCAGCTCCTTGAGAACAGCAGCTGTTCAGTCAATGGGCTGCTTTGGCAGCATTGACGTGAACGTCATATCCAGCTGCTTGATTGAAATGCAAAGCTTCTGCTGCCTTCTGCAGTGAATGAGCACCGGCAGGAGCCAGGCCCGCGCCAGCAGCCCACACGCCAACACTCAGGGAAGGATGTGATGCTCAGCTGAGTGGCACAGTGCCACCCTGCATCACTAAATCCATGCTGCTATGCTCCACCATGGCAGCAGGAACACTATACACCCAGAGATCGAAAACTATACTATTGGTCGTCCTATACATCCTTTGAATAAACTCTCCATCGGCCTTGAAACATCAAAACCTTAGTCAGGTTTAAGACTCTGAACAGTCCCTCTGGATACTCAAGGTTGGGTTTAGCTTTGGCTGTTCAAAACATGCTGATTCTTTTCAGCTGCAACCACTTAAAGAGTCTGGGTGATGATTTCATTCTCCAGGCCACTCAAAAGTAGGCCACTGAAATACACTAGTGGTTTATGAAATCTTAACCTAAAACTAGTTCCAATGCACAACTCAGTACCTCAGCATGTCAATTTTTAGGTAAATTGTGTGTAAGAAACTGTATACCTTATTAATTGCTTAATAAGAAAGGGAAAAAGCAGATGCTGAAGAAATAGGAAAGCTAGAAGAGCACGTCTGAGATCCTTGGAAAGGACACAGTCTTTTCCTGCAACAGGAAAGGCTACAACAACATCATTGAAATAAAACGACTGGTGAAAACTACAAGCAAAGCCATACATACAGATTTTAATAGAGCAAGGTCACATAGCTCTTTGCACAAAGACAGAGCTGTGCGGGGGAGATAATGGATGACCCAGTGCAAAAGTGCCATTTCCAGCCCTGCAACTGTACCGTTACAGCTAATGAGCATTCAAGTTTTTTGTATTGATCATCTCCCCACGCAGAGAAGGACTCTGTGATTACACCTCCAGAGAGCAGCATGGGAGTGAAAACCACATTAAGCTCCTAATGGAAGACCTGAATTAAATCTCTGTTGGTGACAAGGACGAATTTGGGCTCAGATACTTTCCTGAACTCTAGGTTCTATTATCTATCATGTAATGTTTTCATGCATGGAGCTGGAGATCCACCTTGTGGACCATCCTTTTGATAGCCACTGAAGGAGCATCTTAAGAACTGTTTTATCTCATTTTACTATGAGTCCTTGTGCTATGCAGTAACCTCTCAAAGCACCACAGCTAGGTTTTGTCTGAGATGCTGCATACAGCATCTGAGACATGAACTGACTGATGAGAGACCTCGAGAGCAGGTACCAGTAAATACTGGTATTAATTCACTGTGCAAGTTTAGATCTCATCTTGCTGAGATTTGGCTTCCCCATTTAGGAAGCAAAAATAAAAGAATATCTAAACTTGGTCCAAACAGTGATTGTTTGCAGAGCATCAAGAGTGACAAACTTATTATACACACCCTTTATAGGGAACCAGACAGTGCTACCAATGGGCTAGCCAATAAGGACAATTCACTGGCCACGAAGAGATCGAGTATACCAAGCAAATTTAAAAACCTAACTTAAAACACACTGCTAACTGGTTTTGCTTTCCAGCTTGTTTACTAGTGGTGCCAGCCACAGCCTGGGAATCAGGGTGGTTACTCTAAACCCCAGATTTCAAGGCCAGTAGGCATCAATGTGTAATAAAGGTCTGGTTTTCTTCCTTGTACCACAGCCCAGAAAGGATGTAGAATCATAGATTCACCAGGTTGGAAAAGACGCACCAGATCATCGAGTCCAACCATTCCCATCAATCACTAAACCATGTCCCTCAGTGCCTCGTCCACCCGTCCCTTAAACACCTGCAGGGAAGGTGACTCAACCCCCTCCCTGGGCAGCCTCTGCCAGTGCCCAATGACCCTTGCTGTGAAAATTCTTTTTCCTAATGTTCAGCCTGAACCTCCCCTGGGGGAGCTGGAGGCCATTCCCTCTCGTCCTGTCCCCTGTCACTTGGCAGAAGAGCCCAGCTCCCTCCTCTCCACAACCTCCTTTCAGGTAGTTGTAGAGAGCAATGAGGTCTCCCCTCAGCCTCCTCTTCTCCAGGATAAACACCCCCAGCTCTCTCAGCCGCTCCTCATAAGGCCTGTTCTCCAGCCCCTTCACCAGCTTCGTTGCTCTTCTCTGGACTCGCTCCAGAGCCTCAACATCCTTCTTGTGGTGAGGGGCCCAGAACTGAACACAGGATTCGAGGAGCGGTCTCACCAGTGCCGAGTACAGAGGGAGAAGAACCTCCCTGGACCTGCTGGTCACATCTTTTCTGATAGAAGTCCAGATGCCCTTGGCCTTCTTGGCCACCTGGGCCACTGCTGGCTCATGTTCAGTCAGTCTGTAGCTGCCCAGGGCTGTTGTGCCCCAAGTGCTGGACCCGGCATTTGGCCTTGTTAAACCTCATCCCTAAGGCCAGCGGTCCAGCCTGTTCAGATCCCTTTGGAGCCTCCCGACCCTCCAGCAGATCCACACTTTACCCAGCTTAGTGTCATCTGCAAACTTGCTAAGGGTGCACTCAATGCCTTCATCCAGGTCATATGAACCAATCTGAACAATTAACAGTATATTCCCTCCCCAACTTTCAGGCAGCTTGTGCCCACTGGAGCAGTACAAGCTTCAACACCAACTGGAAGAGCACGTTTTACCTATCCTGGTGCAGTTGGTCCCCTCGGGGTCTCGGATGTAGCCATCCTCACACTCCTCGCAGTGAAACCCAGCAGTGTGGTACAGGCAGCCGATGCACTCCCCGCTATCCGGTTTGCATACGCTGGGTGACCGCGCTGGGTCCACATTCCCGTTGCATTCACATCTTACGCAGATGCTGTCAGAGTTGTAGTAGCCGCTGTCACACTGGTTGCAGTTTGGGCCAGTGTAGCCAGTTTTGCATTTGTCACATCTTGGAGCAGTTTCACCAAGCTCTGAAGAATACAGAAAGCAAACCAGGAATGTGCCATAGCCCCCACAGAGAAACAGCTGCTGTCAGATTGGTTCTGTGGGACCTGACCGCAAATCACTATGACAAAAATCAGCAGCTAGCGTTGCTGCTGAACCCATCTCAAATTTTAAGCTGAAAATGTAACTTTTGACCTGCAGCATTTTCTGTTTCTAGGGGGGAAAAAAGCTTTGGGGATTTCTGATCCCTTGTACCAGCATCACAGAGCATGCTTAGCACGTTGCTAAGCAAACTGAACATTTCCATCTCAAAGAGCCAATTTCAGAAAGCAGCTAGAACTGTATCAGGGATGTTAGCAATTGGCAGGAACTCTTTAGCCTACATGAAGCCAGAGATGGCTTCATTGCAGAATTCGTTAAGGGAAAAAAAAAAAAATGTCTTAACATGTGTTTATTACAGCTATGACTTCTCTCAGTCACATGAAATCAGAGCTTGAAGTCTGGAGTCCCATGGAGATATTCATGAGAGAGCTCACAGAGGTATAGATGGCTACGTGGCACTGCTGCCTATCTCCTGTATCTGTCCTGCCTGCCACAAGCCCAGCAGTTTCACTCTGAAAACTCTGCAGGCTCTTCAGAGCGGGCTGCAGCCTGTAGAGAGGCTTTTCAGATACTCTCCCCTGTGCAGCTGCTCTCCCAGGCAACAGAAGCACCAGGGAGGCGCCGTGGCAGGCGCTGCTTCCAGCAAGGTGCCTGGTTCCCCCAGATTGGAGCTTCACAGGCTATATAACGCCTCACTAGGCTGATGTACCCCAAGTGGCAATTTAATTGAAGAGATCTACATGCGCTGCCTCAGGAATCAGACCAAAACAAAAGCCTTACGTATTCGGCAGGTGCCAGTCGATGCCACGGTGGAGCATGGGCAGCGATGGCAGGCGTGGGCAGGGTGGGCACTCCTGTAGAATCCCTCCTTGCAGAGCTCGCACTGGTTTCCCTTGGTGTTTTCCTGGCAGTCCAGACAGATGCCTGGGGAAGAGAAAGGAGTACAGGCAACCGTCTGGCAGCAGGAACTGGAGCAGAACATTTGGAGCAAGAACTTATCAGAGCTCACAGGTGACTTTGGATGCCTTCCGGCCAAAACATGATCTTGGCCTCTTATGACCTTGTGATGGTTGTCTCCCCCTCCACAAGCACAGGCACATAATATGAAAAAGTAGGCAGCCCCAGCAGAGAGACTCATTGCTGTAAAATGTCAGTGCAGGTAAACGCACGCTATCAATATTAAATAGTTCTCAAGGAAAGGATTTTCAGTTTACATCTGTGCCACTGAGATGGAATCTTGATGCTTCAAACACGCTACTCCCAAGAGAGATCCCTCCAGTTTATGCCTTTGCCCTTTCCTGCGTGCAGCCTCTTCCTGCACCCCAGAGCTGGTGGTCGGGGTAAGGACATGTCCTGGCTCCTTCCCATTAGTGCAGTTCCAGCTCCTCCATCCCCATCACAGGCAGGAGGCAGCAGCAATTACTGACCTTCCCAGAGAAACAGAGGAGAACTGGGGGTTCAGGTCAGCCACCTCCCCTTTCTGGGGAAGCTCCCAAATCAGAAAAAATCAACATGCTGTGTCTTAGCAGATTCCTAACAGCCTCTGAATTGAATTTTGATGCTGTTGTGACCACAGAAAGAAGAATATCCCCAGTTATCAAAATGTAGCCCCTATCAGAAGCCCATCCATCAACAGGAACACCCCACGATACAGCAGGCTCTTCATCAAGGTAACAGTGACCTGAGAGAAGCTTTTATGATTAAATCCCATGTACAAGAATCTGAAAAGGCAACAGCCGCCTTCTAACAAACCAGGGCAGCACAGAGCAGGTTATTCCCTGCATAAATAAGCATAGAGAGGAGATTTGGTGAGTTAATCTAGCAGTGCTGTGGGGACATGGTAAAGTCTCATATCAACATCACCCACACAAAAACTCCTGAATTAGGTTAATGCTGACTGTTAAAAAAAAACACAGCGGATTTTCTTATTATTATTGGAACAGTTTGGTTCCCTTGCAAGCCCAACACGCTGCGCGGCTCCTCCTCTTCTTTTTCCACAGTGATGACTCCGCAGCTGAGCATCCCTGAGCGAGCCTGGTGCATCCTTGCAGCTGACCCTCGTGTCCAGGGCAAGAAGCAAACCTTGGCAGCTGCTGCTTTTGGGAAGCAGCCGATTCACCCGCACGGTGGGGCTGGCAGCGCCCTGATGACTAAGGATACTTGCCTGGCGTCTGCTCCCACACACTGTTTGCTCTTCACCCAGCAGCCTGTCAGACACGAGCCAGTGGGTTTTGTGGGAGAGATGTCAGAGTCAGAGGGAAAAATTATCCGTTGGTCTCGGTTTCTCTAGTTGCAAACCTCAATGAGCTCCTTCAGCGGGATGCCTGGGACACACCGGCTCGTGGAAGGTCGATTTGCCCACTCAGCAGTGTGGGTGCCTTGACCCGTGCTCTGCAAGCATTAATGGGGGTATAAATCTAGAATCACGCCTGCATTTTCTCTACAGTCTTGGTCATTTCAGAGCCAATGTCTTTCCCACTGGTGGAAATTACTCCCATTTATCTAGGGCAACCTTGCAAAATGGCCGCGTTTCCAATGAGTCAGCAAGTGGCTCTGCCACGCAACACACACATGGGCACATCAGGTATTGCTGTGGAAAGCCTTAATAATTAATAGCACTTCCCATCCTGATAATGCCCTCAGGAAGGATCAGACCCCACAGTAACCCAGCAGGGATGAAGCAACCAAACTCACTGCACAGCACAACACAGGCACAAGGGTCGTGTTGAAGGAAGCGCTGGTGCCTGGGGAGCTCTGGCTGCCCAATTTCCAACCCTGTAATTTTAAATATTCCCTCCTGGTCAGAGCAACATCGCACAGAGCTGGTGGCAGAGCCGGCAGAGGGAGCCCAAAGTACAGCATTAACGCCAAAAGAAACCTGAAAATTTGACAAAGACTCCACACAGCTGATGGAAAGCCGGGGAGGTCACACAAAGTGCAGTCTCTAGAGAAGGCTGAGCACCCCGCGTTACTTATTAGATGTCAGATGTAATTTTTAATTGACTCTTCTCTGTTCTGGTTTTGTTGGGTTCCCCCACCCCCAGCACTAAATAAAGCAGATGGAGGAAAATTTTTAAAAAAGAGATTTCTGTCAAATCAACAATAGGTCATTAACCAAAGAGAAGGTTTTTCCATGCAGTATTGTGGTCAGGGCAGGACAGACCTAGCAGAAGGGCTGCCTGAACAGCCCCATCCCAGGGCCAAGGTCTGGGCTGGGATTTGGCTTGGTTTTTTTTAAATCAAGAGCAGAGGGAGCTCTGAAGGAGAAAAAGGAAGAGCAGATTCTCTTACTCCTTCACAAAACCCACACACCCAGCTCCAAGTCAGCAACACAGCTGATGCACACAGAGCTCAAGGCACAATCTTATATCCTTCAGTAACAGTAGGATAGAAGTACATAGAGTTCAGCAGAGGAACAAATGCAATAATTCATCTTCAAGGAGCACAGATTCAGTGCCTGCAGCTACCCGGACTCTGAGCAGGATCAGGGCACCGGCTGGGCACAGCCAGCACTGCAGCTGCCCGTTCCTCTGCTGCAAAAACGCAGGCCACGAAAAACAGGTGCTGGTGCAGAAACTGCCTACAACCACCAGAGTCACCGAGCTCTGCCTCTCTACCAACTATGTAAAAAAACCTGCAACGCTTTCTAAACTATTGCTCCTTCCTAAGCTCCTGGATAAAATATTACAGAATTGCATTTCAGCCTGGAAGTTTTGATGAGAACTTGGATTTTGAAGCGTGAGCTTTGTTGCTGAAGTGGGGATTGGGCAGGCAGTCACATACCATTGCTCCTCTGGGATCTCTCCTTTCAGTGGAGATGGGAAAGCAATTAGGTTCCCCCCTGCCCTCCCATAAACTATTCAAGCACAGGTGCTTCGACATTTGCACTCCATCAGCATCTGTGTGAGTGAGACACAGTCAAAGAACAATCAAGGAAAACAAACGCAGCAAATTCATAAAAAGAGGGCAATATTAATTAGGTGCTGCCAGTTTTTTCCAGCACTAATCATGTTATCTGTGGCAGTTACAGTCACCTTACGTCAGTGCTGCTACAGTATATGTTTCCAGGTAAACAGCAGTTAAACAAAAGCTCTTTAAAAGCCCGTGCAAGTGCAGAGAACAATAGAGCACTGATTTCCAATAGAGACTACAGAATAAAGGCTCTGCACTGCAGCCTGGGGTACGTATGGCAGCCTTTATTGACTTCTTTGAGAAGAGGACTAACTCCAGCCTTACTCCACATTTTCATTTCAGTTTTAAGGTGATAGTCTGGCTACTCCAGGCATAAAGATGTAGGTGAAGAAGATGAGAGCAGACATCAGCTGAATGAAAACAGAAGAAAACAGAGGCAGAGAGGACAGGTAAGGTCTGTACCCACCGTGGTCACAAAAGGAGAGTTACCTGTTAAGCTGTCGCAGGTGTTGGAGTGGTTGTTGCACTGACATGGCTCACAGGTAGTTTCGTTAAACTGGTAGTAACCATCACGGCATCGGTCACACTTCAGGCCCATGACACCAACTTTACACTGACATTGCCCAGAGCTGCACAGAGAAACAACAATGAAATCTAGATGTACAGGGAGGCATCCACAGCACAAATCTGCAGCCAGTGCTCTGGACTCCCTTTCCGGAGTGGGGAACTCTGCACAAAAATGCCTGCTGGAAACGGGACATAAATCCCATGGGCAACAACTACCAGAAAGCGGTGAGGAGTTCAAGAAAGGCCGAGTCTCTGCTAAACCAGTTGCCCTGACAGCACTTCCAGCAAAGCACCAGAATCCATCACTCACTCCGGAAAGCCTTGACTCAAAGCCATCCCTTTGTATAAACCCCCAGCAGATGCTCTGACAGCCCCACTGGTCCCCCCATCTCTGGTTCCAGCTTCATCAAACACAGCACCGGGTCCTGCAGGACACTGGGACACCTGTCATCACCACACCTGAACGATGAAAGAGCACCTACATGGATATCACCTCCCCTCCACATCAGTGCCAAGCAGCACCTCATGGATTTTTGGAGCGAGTGGATGATTCCCTGCTCATCACTTGCTTTCCCAGCTCCCCCCCCGAGAGCCAGCGCAGCAGCTCAGGTATCTCGCTCAGGTTTCAGCCTGGACAGGCATCAGCCACCCGCATTCACTCCGTGATCTCATCCCTCCCACACAACATCCCTGCAGCCACCCAGGCAAAGCCCTTCTCCCCAGTCAACTTCTACCCAGGAAGAACCCATGAAAGGCAGAGAGGGTTTTCCCTTCCCCTGGGGTTTCCTTTGAAGGGAACCTCAGGCAGAAGCCTGTTTACTTGGGCACGGAGGCTCCAGCACAGGGTGGAGATGTGCACAGTGAAAATAGGGGGTATTGGTGTTAGCTGGCATGAGCAAATACCAAAAAGCTATATAAAGCAGAGGTTAGCCTCACTCCTTTAGCTTTCCATGCCAGTCTTTCCACATAGAGGCTTCAAACGCATTGCTTTCATAAGCAACTTGATATACTAGCAGCATTTAGGTTTAGCTCCCAGGGAAATAACAGGAATGGATAAAATGCTCTGTGCCATGAACTCCCCAGCACAGTGACTGCAGCTATGGCTCATCCCACCAGCACACGTGGGAGCCAAGGGTGAGAACGTGCCAAAGCACCTCTCTGCATCTGCAATAGCCCTGGGGTGACCTGCAGGAACCCTCAACATCCGTATGCTGCACAAGGAAGCCAGGACAGCCCCCAGATAAATGTGGTTTGATCTCTTCCAGGAGATGGTTTGACTCGTAGCGGGTACCATCCACAGAGCACAATGCTGGATGAAGCCTCCTCGTAGCTCTTCCCTTGCAGAACCTCCACCCTATTCATTCGCTTCTTTAATTCAGTATTTCAGGGTTCGGTGTGCCTGCACAAAGATAATCTGTTGTCTTCCCTTGCTCCTCCTGGGGAAGAGCAAGCAATGCACAATTTGCTTCTAAAAGCCCCTAGAAAAATCTGCTGATTAAAACTAATAGGGGCTGAGGCTCCAAATGGCTTGGATGCACTGTCGAGGAGTTGATTTTAATTAATATGCAGTATGTTTTGGGGAAGACACTGCTTCTGCTCTAAATTAACATAATTTAGTATTTCTGTTGTTCATTTGCTTGCCAAAGGAAGAGGAAATACTCAAAGACACACCAAAATACGGAACTCAGCCCAAGCGGCTGCACAATTAAATAGTTTCATAATATGGAATTTCAGGCATATTGTATGGGCTGATTACAAGAAGGAAAAAGAAATATGATGTTGCCTTGCTCTCCAGACCATTATCTGGAATTGCAGCAGGCAGATGCAGAATTCAAAGGGATGTTGTTAAGCAGCTCAGTGTGTTTGACTTTTAAAGAGCTTTTCACAAGACCTAACATTAATCCAAATGTTGCCAGTGTTTAAAATAAAAGCAAAGAAAGTACTTAGATTTTATTTGCCTCTGACCACTACCAGACAGATATTCCTATAAGCAGGCAGGGGCCAGGCAGGCAAAGCCAAGCCGGGAAAAGTAGTTCATTTGGGAAGGATGTGATATTCAGCCTGAAAAATCATCTTCTGGAGATGTGAGCTCCAAACAAGACTTCACAGGATTCAGCATAGAGCTGTCTCCCACCCAGGCTTCCTCGTGCAGCCCAGGGTACCCCATTTCACTCTTCTATCCCTCGATCAAGCCTTTATCTCGATGACACCTTCCTCACCCTCCCAGCCAGTACCCTTCATCCAGGCTCCCCACTTCATGTTTTCTAAAGCAGATTTATTTCGCCCTAACTCTGCTGGAGCTCAATGCAGCATTTTCAGGCAGTGTCCCTTGATTTCACTAGTTAGCTTAAAAATAACAGGGAAAAAAAGCTATTTTTGTTTAAAAAAAAAAAAAAAAAGACAGTTTTGGAAAGTTTGGGCTTAATGCCTCTCAAGCAGATCTTTTCTCAACATGTTACACATGGCGCAGCGCCAAGTTCTGCATGTGCAAGAATTAAATCACTCAGCAAATATAAAGCTTTGCCTGTGGTCATTGCTTCCATAGAATAAAGCCCCCTTACAACACTCCTTTTCATAGCTCCAGCCCAGTAAAGACCATCAGACACTTTTTAAAGCAAAGGTCAATGATATAAATGCATTGAACCCACAGAAAAAAAAAAAAAAAGTCCAGTTAACAGACCAATTGTGGTCATAAAAATCCAGAAACTTAAAAGAAAAGACCCACAGTTTAATACTTGCACAGCAGGAACTGAACTGGGGTTCAGCCAGGAATTTTGTTTTGGGGTGAAGCAGGAGGAAGGAAAGAGGGAAACATTTTGATGCAGCAACATGAGTTGCTCAACTCCATTTCACATGATTATTAACTCCACTGAAGCCAGCCAATGTTTAGCTTTCAAAAGCATTGATGGAAGGAGATACTGGGACAAAAATCAAACTTCCAGTAACGAAAGTCTCCTCCAGCCCAGGTTTCTACTAGATTTTTATTAATATACTTACTTTAAAGAGCATGTAGGTAGTATATATCACCATCACATCATCCATCAAGTTTATATACGTTTCCTAATGATTAAAACCATCACCAGCATGAGGGATCCTGGCTGGAGGAGCAGGTAGTGATTAGCCAGCTGGCAGGAACAGGGGCAGCCCACGTGCAAAGCTTGAATCAACACCGAGTGAGCCGACTCTAGAGGGGTGAGGGCTACGTGCCAGGCTGGAGACCCCCTCGGGGCAGGAGTTTGTGCTCCACATTGCCCTCAGCTCTTGGGTTTCATGTTGTACCTTAGGAACTGCTGTCTCAGTGCCTGCGGGGCAACAGCCCAGAGCTGGATGGCACCCGCTGGCACGATGAGGCCACCCAGGACAGCAGCAGACACTGGGAAAGGGGTTGTAAATAAATGCAAACTGCTGAGCAAGGGGGAAGAGCACCCTGCACCCCAAAATGAATATGCAAAAGCCAGTTAGATTCCACTTCCATCCCTACCCTTCTACTCCAGTCAAGGGGAAAAGCCATAGGATTTAGAAAATCCCATCAACCACTGAGCAATTCCTGACATTGGCAGCAACAAAACATTCCCCATAGTCCGATTTTATATGGATGGTAGTTTTACAGCCAGAGAAGTAACAGAGATACAACACCGAACCCACCACCATACTGTGCATCACCCTCAGCGCTGTTAAACAAGAGGACTGCGCATAGTTTTGACCCCACTTGGAAGTGTCGTAGGAGCAGAGCATAAAGAACAGGGAACAACCTCCAAAATCCCATCTTGTGCCTGGCCTGAATCATAGAATCATAGAATCACCAGGTTGGAAAAACCCATTAGATCATCGAGTCCTATCAAATACCAAACCACGTCTCTCAGAACCTCATCCACCCGTCCCTTAAACGGACACATCATGCAGGTCATTTTCTGCCAGGTCTGATGGTTGGGGAAGGACACACGGATGGGATGGGCTCCATCTGGAATGCTGTAACCCTGCACTGCTCAGCACAGGAAAGCGAGGCCTCATCACAAAGATAAAAAAAATAGCATTAAAATATCTGTGATCCAAGAGAGATCGCAATGTGCAATGGGTCTCCACTCCTCCTCCACAGAAACATCCTTAAGTTAGGAGGGACATGACAGACAAGATGGATGGGAAGACGGAGGACCGTAGCCTTGAGGGCTGTTGGGAGGCTTGCTGTGCACGGTTTAATGGTGTAACAGAAAACCCTTAGCAAGCTCTAATAGTTTATTTTCTTCTTTTTTTTTTTTTTTTTGTTTTCCAAGGAGGAGGAAAGGGAGAAATTCATTCCGAATGTTTTCCCAGCTGCCAGAAAAACGTGGATGCCCAGCTGCCGTTGAGAGCCCAGGGGCTGCCTGACCAAGTCAGAGACAGCCAGAAAGATGCAGCACAGAGCTTCTGTGCCTTTACTTTCAAAGCATACGAGCCTGGGAAGAGGTTGAGGCAGAGTCAGACAAGGAGGGAGCTCCCACGGGTCTCACAACAGGACATGTTATGGGGATGAGCCACGCAAAACCTCACATGGCTTTGAAGGAGAGCTTCGCCTACTACATTTACCATCTTCATCTTGAAGCACAGAGCATACGAACACATCCCTCACACCACAGCATCTCCCAGGACCAGGTCACTTGCCAGGACCATCTCCAGAAGAGCCTCCGAGGGGCCACGCTGCCTTAGCAAAGAAGACAGCTCCTGTTAACCATTCTGCAACCTGGTGGCTTCCCCAGCTTCACCTGTCACCCCACCCCATCCCAGCCAATGTCTCATAAACCTCTGGTAACAGATATGCCCATCACTCATCCCGGCAGGGCTGGAGATGATCCTGTGACATATACAATTAAGAGTAACAACAGCACTCAGTATGAATGAGGAAAAATGTGCTGCTGAAGTACAAGCATCTGTAAAACAACCCTTATGAAAAGGCTCTGTCACATTGATGGAATAAGACAAAAGGATGCTGCACAAGATTAGAAGAATTCAGAAAGATGTTGCTGAAAATGGTGCATTTCTCCAGCGAGCCTGGCTCCTTTTGTTCTGATTTTCTGTGAAGTGACAGCAGCCAGGGGATAAATCTCTCTTACATTTTTCTAGGCAACATAGAAAAGTTAACATTTGAAACCTAACCGCTCCAAGACACTTCCATGGAAAACCAATGCTGTTAACACTTGTCTTGAGAAAACCCAGAACCCTCATAACCCAAGTGTTGATTTTCCTTTAGGTCAATTAATGTGACTATCAGCACGCAGGGAAGCGGAGAGCAGGAAAAAGCCCAATGTAGCACATGGTTGCGTTTCATTCCCCCATTCCCTTGGCTCCAAGTGAAGCCACCAGCAGCTGAAACACTTCGGTGGAAGGGTTAGTGTGACCACAGCCGAGCCCTGCGCCCGCCACCCCGCTCAGAGCTGCCTTTGTGGAGGGCAAAAGAAGCAGGGCTTTATTGCAGCAAACATTGAGCCTTTGTGCACTGCATTCCTCGCTTTGTGCTGGGGGACAGCATCTGTTTATATGGCAGCCCTCAACCAAGCCGGGACACTTCACAGCTCTGAAAGACCATTTTATAAATGTCAAAGGGCCACCTTGTCTGGCCACTGCCGCCTCCACAGCCCCATCTCCCCCACCAAGGATGCCCCTGGAAAACCCAGGAATCTCCAGCCTGGGGCTGTGCCGTCTCCTCTGGGTGCCCTCCCAACACCACTCGCTGGGACCTCAGTGGCTGAGGAAGGAGGAAATGATGGGAAGAGCACAATGGTCCCAGAAAGCAAGGTTGGATGGGTTCCTCTGTGGTTTAGCATGAGGAGAAGCAGCAAAAGCCAAACAAACCACAAAATCTCAATCCTAAACAGTTGCTTCCCAGAGCACCCCTCAGAGATCATGGCAATATGAGGATTGTGGAATCAGAGAACAGTTTGGGTCAGAAGGGACCTTGAAGATCACCCGGTTCCAACCACCCTCCCATGGGTCAGGACACCTCCCACTGGATGAGGTTACTCAAAGCCCAATTCAACCACAGAATCATAGACTCACCAGGTTGGAAAAGACCCTACCAGATCATCAAGTCCAACCATTCCTATCAGTCACTAAACCATGTCCCTCAGCATCTCATCCACCCGTCCCTTAAACCCCTCCAGGGAAGGTGACTCAACCCCTCCCTGGGCAGCCTCTGCCAGTGCCCAATGACCCTTTCCGTGAAAAATTTTTTCCTAATGTCCAGCCTGAACCTCTCCTGGTGGAGCTTGAGGCCATTCCCTCTCGTCCTGTCCCCTGTCACTTGGAAGAAGAGCCCAGCTCCCTCCTCTCCACAACCTCCTTTCAGGCAGTTGGAGAGAGCAATGAGATCACCCCTCAGCCTCCTTTTCTCCAGGCTAAACAACCCCAATCTGGCCTGGAACACCTCCAGGGATGGGACATTCACAATTTCTCTGGGCAACCTGTGCCAGTGCCTCACCACCCTCACAGGAAAACATTTCTTCCTAATATCTAATCTAGATGGGGCAGGCAACCTCAACACAGAAGGGGACTCATCAATACGGAAGGCCCAGAGATGAGGCTGGTCTCTGCTGGATCCACTGGTTTAGCACAACATACTCCCTTCATCTCCCGGATCTCTACCAACGCCCCCTCCAAGGAAGAGGCAACAAGTGCTGCCTGAAATCAGGGTGGGCACCACCTCCCCAAACCAGAATCCAGCCACAAGAGCTTAAAAAGGCAAGCCAAGCTATTTTTTTGAGGGCAGTCAATGTTTACCAGAGCAGCAAGTCCGCAACAGACAACACTAGAATGGCAAAGCCTGCTGGAAAACCAGCAAAATAACAGGATTTCTTAGAAGCTGTAATTACTGTAGGGGAGATAACAATCTGCCTTTCTCTGCCGCTGTGTTCAGTCACTCATTCATTTCCCATCCCCTTCTGCAGCCAACTAAAAATGGGTGCAGGTACAACATTTACCCGCTTGGAGGGGAAGTGAGGAAGAGAGCTAATCGGATGTAAATGATGTAAGAGTGTGTATTAGGAGAGAGATTTCGATAATTAAAGCACACAGAAAAATAAGCTCTAACCGGGTATTCTTCTGCTTTCATGACATCCACATGTAACAACTTCTGCTACAAAAAAAAAACCCCTGTTCTCTGCAGAGTGATGCTGACAAGGCAATACTGGGTAATAATGAGCCACTGCGTGTGCTCAGCTGATCTATAAACAGGAGAGCAGCCTCTCAAAATAGGGGAAAAGGGAGGAGTGGGTGTTTGGTTTTGGGGTATTTTTGGAGGGCTCCCAAGGTCTTGCCTCCAAAGAGAAGCACTGCCCAATGCAATTTACTGGACTGCTAAAATACTGCAGGATGGAAATAGAGTTCCCACGCAAAGAAGAGACGATTCAGAAGTGTGATGACACTCTAAAGACAGAAAATGAACATTTTCTCCACGCAAAAGGAAAACTCCACTGCCTTTCCCCCAAATAACCTCCTGCGGCTGGGATGGGCAGAAACCCTGGGAACACAAGATCTGTCTCATCTCAAATCATTGCCATGAGCGCCCTTCCTGCCCAGGCTGGCAAAGCTCCACAAAAACCTTAAATTTCAATGGATTTGCATTTTCTGACTAAGAAAAGACCCCCCCAAATTCTGTCTGACATGGCTTTATACTGCATGATGCTCAAGATGCGCCATCTGCAACCCACCTGGGTGCTCCCCAGCACCATTAGGACCAACGCTCCTTATTCCTTCCCCACTTCCAAGCCCTCTTTGCATCTTTTCACATTCCACCACCCCTGCAAACCCAGGATGTGACCCTCCCTGTCCAGCATCACCAAGCTCCTTCAGAAACCCCAGCCCTTATTCAAAGGCCTTAACAAAAAAACACTTTCCAATGCTGCTGACCTCACCCTCACCAGTAATGCTCTTGCAAATCCACATAAGGAAGGGTCATAAGATCAGTCTTTCCAAAGAGAAGCCCACCACAAAGGAGGCATACAGGGACAGAGACTGCCTTGCAGCATCCCTGCTTCAAGGGACAGGCACATATAACCGCTCTCGGAGATGCTCTGCCTTAATTCTTTTTCAATAAGACAAAGCACAAGATCTCCTGGAAGGGGGCGAAAGATCTCTGAATTAACACTTTGGCATTTATAGGCATGTTTTATCCTTTTTTTGGGTTTCCCCTTTTTTCTTTTTAAACGGAAATGAGTGACAGGAGCTCTCCTCAACATGACTTATGCTGAGCCCGCGGCACAAACCGTGCATGACCCAGGCTCACATGCTGTAGAGCTGCCTCCCCAGCCAGGAGTAAAGACAGGCTGCTCAGCTAGCAAAGGAGCAGAGCCTGCACACTTGGGCAATGGGTTTAAGCACCGGACACAAACCAAAGCTAACGACGTCTCTCGTTGTAGCCTCTGCTTCCCGTTGCTCTTCTGCTTGCATGGAAACTGAGGCACAGGAAGAGGGAGCAATTTAAACTGATTCACAGACTCCGATTTGCATCTGTTTTCATTAGGGATAATGACAGCATATTATGTGTGTTCGGTTTAGAGCTTTTTGAGGGAACTGGAAAAAACTAACCCAGACTTGTGGGTTAACCCAGGTTTAGCTAAACAACAAGGGAATCCCTGAACATCCCACAACGGCCACAGCTCTCCTCTTACTTGCTAGCACAGATGACGGTGCACCAGGAGTTGAAGAGTGCATCATGTTGTCTTCCCAGAACATAAATTCTCCCAGGGAAATAGTTAGTTGAGGGCTGAACCCTTGTGCCAGGCAGTGGCATCTCACAACACCTTCTCTGCTTCACATCCCAAACCGTGGGGCACTCCCACAGTTGCTCATGGGCTGAACATGCCATCCCTGCAGCTGCAGGGCCACTCTTTGCAGAAAAGCCTCAAAGCCCAACTCACTGAGCTAGGAAAACCTTGAATAACGCTTTGCAACTGGTCAATCAGGTCAATAGTATCTCTCCCTCGCTGCACCAGGGCACAGGAAAGCTCTACACTGACAAGCTGTCAGAGTCCCAGCTGGTTGCACCAGCAGCGATCCTGGGCCAGTTTCTACCCATGGCTGCAGCCCAGTGCGGGGCTGCCCAGTCCTTCTAGGAAGGTGAAAGTAAGTAATTGTTAAAAATGCAGAGTCATTTGAAATGCCTTCCTCCCCAGCAGCACAAGCTGCCTCAGCCAGGCTGCGCCCTGCCTGCATGCGGTCCTGCTCCGTTAAATAAATCGCCCAGAGGACAGGTTTACACAGGAAAATTATTTCCGCGTTCATTTAAATATCTGTGCCTATATGGCTCCTCACGCTGGTGCTTCACAGCGGGGAACAGCTTCCCCTGAAGCAAACCCCTTCCCTCACACCCTGCTTCCCACGCAGATCCCCCCCACATCCCTGGAGCTGCCGTGAGGAGCAGCTGCTGCGACGGCTCACGGGGCCACGAGTCAGCTGGGGACACGAATGGCATTTCAGGAGAAGCCACATCACGGGACAGGAATGTGCCAGGTGCTGCAGAGATGCTGCGAAGAGACTCAGCGTTCCGACTGCTGCCGGTGGGGCTGGGGACCAGTGTCCCCTCTAGACTGGGTTTGCTGCCTCTGCCTTGGTTCCTTGCCGGCCATAGAATCATAGAATCACCAGGTTGGAAGAGACCCACTGGATCATCGAGTCCAACCATTCCCATCACACACTAAACCCATGTCCCTCAGCACCTTGTCCACCCGTCCTTTAAACCCCTCCAGGGAAGGGGACTCAACCCCCTCCCTGGGCAGCCTCTGCCAGTGCCCAAGGAGCAAGAGGTGAGAGTTCAGGCAGAGGACTGCCCAGAGAGAAAACAGAAGAACAAACACACAGCACTGCAAGCCTGGGAAATGCAGGCTGGCTAGCTTGGGCATGGTGATCTTTCTCCAGGAATATCACCTTCAACTTTGACTCCTCGACCAAGTAGGGTCATCCCTTCTCCCTCAGAGAAGGACAGGTGGACAGCAGAGCTTTCAGCTAAAGGTACCCAAAAACTGGGAAGAGATGCAGCTGGTGGGGGTCAGCTCCTGGCTGGGGCCACATCACTGTGGGCTGGGGCCACCACCAAGCACCCTCCCCACCCAGGCACATCCCTGAGGCTTCGTAGCAGGAGCACAGCCCTTCTAGCTCAGCCCATGCACCCACATGAGTCACCATCCTCATTCTCCACTACTCCGTGACCTTGACCATAGCCCTTGAAACTTCAGCTTCTTTCTCCACCCTTCCTCTATGGACTATGGACACTTCCAGGCCACAGCTATCTTTAGCAAGCATCTACAACAGCATCCAACCCAGCAAACTGTGGTTTTATCTGTGGTTTCTAGGCGTTACCGCAACACGGGGAACACACTCCCCATCTCTGAGATGTGTCAGCCCTCTCTGCGCAGCCCAGGATTGCATCCAGCCCCACAGCAAACATCAGTTTCAACTGCACACAGCTTTTCATCGGACAAAAATAAAAAAAAAAATCACCCAACCCAGCACACAGAAACCCTCTGCCATCCCAGCAGGGGATCTGTGTGGATCCCCCCAGATAATCAAATTTCAACCACCACCCAAACAGACCTTTGATTAGCAGCCATGGAGTCCATTCACAGCGACAGCATGTCAGGTCAATGTTCACTCCCAAAATCAACTGTCTGCCTCAGGAAAGGGATTTTTTTTTATTTTTATTTGATGGTCTGCATTTGAGGTCTAGTTAATAAACAGTGAATTTGGGTGTGCCATCTGGCCAGCCATCGAACATGCCTCGAAATAATACTAATAGTCATCACATGGTGGTGCTTTAAAAGGCTGCTTTACAAAAGCCTGGGGAGGTTGATTGAAACCTATCTGGCATGGTTTGTGTGCCCTGAGAGCTCAGCCTTCAGGCAGTCTGCCTCTCAAAACAGCCGCTCTCTAAAGGGTCAGAATCCAAAATTATGCTGCTGTTTTACCCAGAGACTCATCCGAGCAGTGGTCACTTAAGCCAGCACTCCAGAATTCACTTGTGCAAGTTAAGAGTCAGGGTGGCGCTTTAAAAATAAATAAAAGAAACACAGCTTACAGTATTTTTAATGTCAACAGAACAGAAGCTGGCTGCTGGTATTGGGCAACATTTGCATGCCTCATCCCAAGCTGCCCAGAGGGATATTCATCACTCATCCAGGTACTCGGCAGCAGGTAGACATCAAAGCCAGCACTCCAAATCCAATGTTTCCAGAAAAAGAATAAAAAAAAAAAAAAATCTCATTCCTGGATTCACATAGGCATCCCCTTGCAATGCAGAGGGGCTGTTGTCCCAGACATTGTGACAGACCCCAAGGCAGGGATGCACCCTGGAACCCACACTCCAGATACCTCCCCCTGGCCACAGACAAGTGGCAGATGTGTCTTGCCCTCTACTTCTGTCACCCACAGCCATCCTGCTGTAAGGCAACAGAAACACAACACCTTCCAGGTGCATTTACCCTGCTGGATTTTGCATCACTCGCTTTTCCCATCGGCTTTGCTGTGTGTGAGGCTGCCCATCTTGCAGCAACACTGATGTCCCCAGCCCTACAACACAGACAACTGACCCAATTTTCCTCTCTTTTTAAACACCCAGAGGTCATTTCCGTCTGCAGCAAACCCCACTGAGCAGGGGAGAGAAACACAGAGTGATCTCTTAACATCAGTCCTCCTCCCCAGGTCTTCCTCCAAATGTTGCCCTATGCTGCCTCTTCTAAATGCCCGAGAATCCAAACCTCCCACGTCCCTCAAAGCTCTAAAGTGGTGGTGAAGAGGAGAAGCTAGGGGGGTCCTCCCCTATTTCTGTGTTCATACACATGGTGGTTGAGTGCAACGGCTCACTACACGCGTGAACTTCACCTCGTTCTCCTTCACGACTCAAACCATCTCACCTGAAGCTCCCAAGGGTGTTTCTTGTCTCTCTCCACACAGTGAAATATGGGGAGGCTTCACTCACACCTGTGCTTTGCCCACTGCATGGTTACTCAGAGTCAGGGCGAGAACGCTCCCTCCCAGTTAACCCAGTTGCTCCAGCAGCTCCTCCCTCCTCTCCAAGCCCTCAAAGATAGGATTCACTCCACCTGCCTTTCTACCCCACTTGCCTTTCCAGGAGATCTGACCAATCTCAGAATTTCTAGTCTGTGGCAAACCCTGATGCTTCAGGATACATCTTCCCATACCTAAAACCACCACTGAAAAAGCAAATGATAAAAATCTACACTTTCCACCCCCAAGAATGCCATTTTTCAGTAAGAAGGTCACTGTAGTCAACTGGGGCATTGCTTTAAAGTTCTGATTTTTTGGAGCTTACGTAAGCAGAAAAACGCAGCATTGAAACAAAGAGGAAGGACATCGACACAGGGTTTGGAAAAAAATAAATGTATAAAATAATTACAAACAGCATGTCCCTACAGAACACAGTGATTCTGACTCAGCCCCAGCCTTGGCAGGAAAGTGCAGATGTTCAGGACACACCAAGCCTGGACCAAACCCTAAAAGAAAACAAGGCTCGTGCCAGTGCAAGGCAACCACTGCAGAAGCATCCACATACAGGTATCGTTTCCCTTGGAGGGCCCCAGAGAATCACAGAGGCACAGAACCATTTAGGTTGGAGAAGACCTTTAAGATCACCAAGTTCAACCCTTAATCCAACACTGCCAAGCCACTACTAAACCATGTCCCTAGGTGCCACATCTACACGGCTTTTAAACACCGCTAGGGATGGTGACTTCACCACTTCCCCGGGAAGCCTCTCCCAGCGCTTGACAGCCCTTTCCATGAATCAATACTTCCTAATACCCAGTCTAACCCTCCCCTGGTGCAACTCGAGGCCACTTCCTCTCATCCTATCCCTTGTTACTTGGGAGAAGAGACCAGCACACACCTTACCACAACCTCCCTTTCAGTCAGCTGTAGATCGACGGGGTCTCCCCTCAGCCTCCTCTTCTCCACACTAAACAGCCCCCCAGGTCCCTCAGCTGCTCCTGGAACCCTTGATCTCCAGACTCCTCTCCAGTTCCTTTGCCCTTTTCTGGACACGCTCCAATACCAAGGTCAGGCTGATAGGCAATTAGTCCCCCAGATCCTCCTTCCAGTCTTTCTTGCAGAAGGGTCGGAGTCTCCAGGAATGCATTTGCTACCCCGTTTCTGGTGCCCAGGAAGGCTGGAAATCGCTGGAAGGCAGTTTGCTGGGGGATCTCCTACAAGGAGAGGCCTTGCAACTCACTGCCTTGCAAGCACAAACAGGGGACCCAGGGGGTCTGGCTGCTGCTCAGAACATTCTTAGCATGAACTAAGAGACACCTTCAACTCAGCGACAAATATCTAAGAACTGACACAGCACTGGAAGTTGGAAAAAAAATAACTGCATGCTAGGTTTTAAAAGGAAAAATGTGAGGGTGGGTAAGGCAAAATGAAGAGGAACATATTCATTATACAAGAGCTCAAAAGCATCAGCTACAGCAACTTTCTTGAAGCAGAAAAGGAGAGGAGGCGGCAGGGTTAAACACCAGGCAAGTCAGGAGCCAACACTTCTGCTGGGCTGCCACTGCTTTCATGATGCTCGGCAAGGGCAGAGCACAAAGCTTCGCTTGCCTCTGGTGTAACAAATACCCCATTGGAAAACAAACCTCTCCTCTGCTCCCCTCCTGAGCTCAAGTGGGAAGGTAGTCCCATCTGATAGGGACTAATGGATGCACGAAGCATTACAGGAGAGGTTACATTTCTGTACAACTCAGAAATGCAAGGTAACTCCCTTGTGAATCGCTGCTGCTTTTGCCACAGCCATGGGTATTTTAGTAATCCAGATCATGAAAGACAGGAAGAATACATACTTCATGAATTTTTATAAGACCAGCTTCCTTCCTGCTTTTTCTTTTCTTTCTTTCCTTCTTTATCCTTTTTTTTTTTTTTTTAATACTAGCACCAGATGACAAGATCCATTCTTGTCTGACCTGTCTCTCAAATCCCAACATCCCCAAATCCCAATGCCACGCACACAGCCGCCCTGGGATGCTCCTCAAAATGCCGCTTTACTTACTCATCACACTGGGTGCTGCTGGAGCCGCTGGAGCTGCAGCCACAGGGATGGCACCGCTGACTCTTCTGCTCCAGGTAGAAGCCCCCGGCACAGTTCTCACACCGCAGCCCCGTGTAGCCTTCGAGGCAGGGGCACTGCCCCGTCGTGGCATTGCATTCGGCTGCACTGATGCTCCCCACAGCGCTGCAGTTGCACAGGTCTCCTGCAAGGGGAAAAAGAGGGTGAAATTGGTGTGCAGGGTGCATGACACTGAGCAAGAGCCCAGTGTCACTGGTTTCGTTTACTTGCTCCCTTTGCTTACCCCAAGCTAGAAACACCATGAGGATGATATTTGCATTAAAATGCTGAGATAAAATAATACTGGGATCATCCTGGGGTTCAAATCTCCATGGTTGCATCAAATATGTCTCTAAAAAAGAGCTAGAAGATTATGGGTATAATGACTTAAATGCATATAGAATCATAGAATCATTACAGTTGGAAAAAAAACTTTAAGCTTCTCCAGTCCAACCATCAGCCCAACACCACTGTGCCCACTAAACCATATCCCAAAGTGCCACATCTACACACCTTCTGAACACCTCCAGGGATGGTGACTCCACCACCTCCCCGGGGTTTTGGTTCGAGTGCTTCACCAGTCTTTCAATAAAGAAATTTTTCCTGATATCCAATCTGAACCTCCACCGGCACAACTTGAGGCCATTTCCTCTCATCCTATCACTTGTCACTTGAGAGAAGAATATATATATGTGGCTGTATATGACGTCTTTATGTAGACACACACATGGATACCCACTCATGGCTGTCTGGTTACAGCACTCCAGGAGCTGACAAGTGCTCACTGTTGTAACATAGGGATAAAATCAGCCACAGGTGGCAAAAGCCTCCATTTCACACCCCAGAATACCCCTTTTTTACTAATAGGTTGGTCTTCGTGACACAGGACATACACAACACACCCGCATGATAACCTGGCACCAGTATCTCCTACCCCTGGAGAACGGATGCAGAACCTCTTAAGCTGGAGCTGGCAGAGCAGAGGAGCTCCAAGCATCAGGGCCAAAGTTAGGGGTCTTGATCTAAGCTCCCTGGCACTCTGCTCTTGAGGGACCACTGAGAGTATGAAAACTGCTTTAAATACTGGGGTGGTGGAGCTAAGGGTAGGTTGGAGACCTCCTAGCTACGAGCCTTCACTGCCTAAACCACAAGGGGCCACCTTCAGCCCCATGGTGACCAGGGATGGCATGGGGTCCCACTCATGTGCCTTGGGGATGCTCCTTATTTAAAAAGATTACAGAAAGCCCAAACCCAGCAGCTGCTTTTTTTCAGAGAGGAGCAAATCTTTTGAGCAAGTGATGAATTCCCAGAGTCCCTGCACATTATTTCTTGTAGTACTTTAAAGTACCAAACGCATCGAAGAAACAACTTCTCCCAGCAATTTGTTTCTGCCAAGAGCTTTATCTCCATTCCTTCTTTGCAAAATATTTAGTGTCTTAATAATTTAAAGTCTTTTCCTGCCAAGGGTGAATTATAAGCAAGCATTATTTGCAGAAATAGTGCATAAAGCATCAGGAGATTTACACAACCACTAGTATCTGTTATTCCCTGAGAAAAGCCAGTATTCAGGGCACTTCACAGCGAGGGGAGAGGCCAGTCCCCGTCCCCAGAAAACTTGACTTAAAGTTCAAATCATATTGAGAAGACACAGCACTAATGTTCTGTCAGCTCTAGCATTTCAGGTCTTTTAATATTTACATTGCACACTTGTGTCTCAACGCAATAGAAAGGACCTCAGCAGGTGCCTGGATCGGACCACACTTAACACCCAGTGACTGAATAAAGGTTAATTTATGAATATATGAGTAACCTGCTGGAGACCTGAGTCTCTTTGGAAACACAAGCCATAAGGTCTCCCCCGGTAGCATTAACAGACACCCCAATATCCTCGCCCTGGGCACTTTCACCAGGGGATTGCAGCAGAACAGAAGAGCCAAAGGGGCAGATTATAGAGCAGTTTGGCAAACACATTAAATGAACACAAAAACACAATTATAGCTTGGCTACTCAAGGAATGCTGCAAGCCAGGTGGAAGGAAGGACACCCATCTTCCCAGACAGAGTTCGTGCAAAGCCACATGAACTCTAACCAACAGACTGCAGCACCCAGCTGTTAAATAGTCCCTGGTGCTTTTACTTTCATCTGTTTTCTTCTAAAAAACAAAGACATACAAGTTATTTGGCTTTGTTAAAGTATCAATACATCCACAGCATCCCCACTGAAGTAATGCTGTACCCATACACCTGTGAAACTGCATCTAAATTTTCTTCAGTCTAAATTAGCAAATAGGACAAACACCTCAAGATCTGCAATCATCCACTTCAGCATCCACTTCATATAATGAACCAAATTCCTATCTCAATTATCCAAGCAGAACCTTATCGACTTGGGCACTTGGGCTTCTCCCACACAACAGGAGCCACAAAAACTTGTTGTGCAAAAGCACTTCAGAGTTTGTCAAACACGAATCAAAACAAATTTACCTTTCAAAGCCCATTATATTAAGATCGTGTCATTAGATCAGATAGAATCAACTAAGAAAAGAAAACCAGCATTGTATCAGTTCTAACAGCAATAGGAAGCACTGAGAGGATCCAGCACAGCAACAATGAGCTGCCCCATGCAAGGACCATCCTCATGCTGCAGGAGCATCACAGCCAAAGCCACCATCGGCTGCATGTCAACTCCATCCCGATGCTCCAGCCACATCAGCCAAGAGCTGAACTTCTTTAGCTGGAAATTGATGGGTGCAACAAGCCAAATCCCATTTCAAAGTGCTGCCACTGCTGGCAAGAGTTCCTCCACACTGATGGGGACCATCCATAAGTGCTGCCCCACTCATACCCTCTCCATCTGATGGACATTGCTCACCAGGAGCCACCGGAATCCAAAAGGACACGAGGCACAGCCAATACATGGGCACGCTGCTGTGAAAATTAAATAACCTTATGCACAGCAAGAGCCTGAAAGGGCTCTGTTGTAGCAGTGTTTGTGAACTCGATTGATGAACTTGTTTTTTTGGCCATGACTGCACTATGGAAAAAAAGGAGCGCTGTACCCAAATCTATTATACTGACAGGAGCATGGACAACTCATGTTGACAGCACCTTACCTTCCAAGAAAACCAGTCGTGGCAAAAAAGGAAAAACCTTAAGTCAGAGAAGAGGAGCTGAATACATTGGCAAGAGCCTCGCATTTCTTTTTCCCTTTTATTGAAGGACCTCAGTCCTCCATCGAAAGGGCCTAGCCATCACCAAGCCATGGTGCAACTCACTGGGAACATCACTGCTACCTACAGGAGCCCCACACGCGCTGGGTGGCAGCCAGAGGCGAAGGCAGGATCCAGCCAGGCCCCGCTGCCTTATCTGAGAGATGCAAACAAAGAAAAAGCAGCTGACTTCAGCTGCATCTTGGCAATGGCACCGACTACCAAACTGGGTGTTCCCTTCAGTGGCAGGACTGGCTGTGCACAGAGATGCTTTTTGAAAGTCATATGCTTTCCAAAAACACACACAGCAAATTCACAGACCTTTGTTTTTTTTTTTTTACCCTTGCAGATCTTTGCCATCAAAATTGCACCATCAGGTCCAAACCTGGAGGCAGCTCCACCTCAGCAGCTGAAGGCAAACAGCAATTCTTCGGCCACCAGCTCTGCATACACCGACTCCCTGGGAGAGCAAGAAATGCTGCAATAATCTAAAATAACACTGGCAAAAAAAAGCAGCTTTTTGTTTGCACGCTCGGGGAGCGCCGGCTCCACCTGCCTCGACAGCAATGGAGGAGGCTGGTTCTGCAGCCGGTGGGGGCGCGGAGCTGAGCCCGTCTGCTGCAAAAGCTATCAAGAAGCTGCAAAATCACCCCCCAAGTGCATGATAAGGCACAACCGGACAGATACAGAAAACATCTCCCAAAAGGGTCATTTCCTTGCAGGTCCTGCCTCCTCTGAACCACTACAAAGAGTTTTGGGGAGGGATGGTGGCTCACTTCAGAGAAGCAGCATCGCGCATGGTCCTCCCCACTCACCCCCAAGACACCCTTGCTGCACCCAGCTCGCTCGTGCATCTGCCTGGCTGATGCAACACAAAAAAATGCCCTGAAGCCCCTTTGGTTGGGCAGCAGAGGGGAATCAGACAGCAGCATTAAAATCCATTGCCTAGCGCGGTATCGAGGTTTGACATGATGATCTACCAGACTATGAAAACCCGAGGCTTAATTTAAAAGACACTTTGTTGTCCTGACAGCAGACGGTTCAAGAAGGCAAGAATGGTCCAGAGCCAGAATAGAAAAGCAATAGTGAACATCTACCCTAGGCATCTGGGAACACACCAATGATAAGCACTACAGAAGAATATCAGGGAACATTATCCTGGCTCCTGGCCAGAGCCTGGCTTTCTGGAACCTTTATTCAGTTTTCTCAAGCAAGTATTTTGCTTTTGAAGGTAACCTTCAAAAACACCTTACGAAGAGGTTTTGCAAACGCAAAGGAACAAACAAGAGCGGATGAACCCCGGAGCTGCCTCGCACTGGGATGCTCAGCCGCAGCTGGAGGTTTTGTGTTGAGGCTGGGATAACGACATCAGCCACAGGAACCATAGACAGACACCTCTCATGGATGGGGCACTCCAAGAACCAACTCCCACCTCTCCCTGACTTTCTATAGTTGCTCACCCTTGCTCTGCCTCAGTTTCCCCATCTGCAGGGCGTTCATCCACCCTCCAGCACCCTTAAGCCCTGCCCCTCTCTGCCTCTCTTTCCCCATTTCTAAAACACTAAGGTTTCCCTTCCTTCTCCATGAAGCACCACACAACACCTCAAAGCGCTTGACTCTTGGTAATAAAACGCACAGCCCTTGCTCATGAAGGTGTGGACAGGCTTAATTAATTAACAGCTCGATGACACTTTGAGGTCCCAGAACAGCGGCACTACATAAGGAGCTATCACTGCTCCATGTTACTCCTTCAAGCATAAAAACACCCAAACGCTGCTCCCTTCATGAGCAGCATTTTACCCTTTACTTCTTAATGCTCAGAGGTGGGGGGGAGTAAAAGCAAAGGTTTATGGCTTTTTACAGCAGGGGACACACTGCTGTACAAGAGACGGATTTAATGTGCAATTTCGGTTAGCTGCAACCCTGAGTAGTTATTATGCATAACTTATAGGTTCCTAATAAACTGAAGACTAGCTATTACTATTTTTTATTATATTGGATACACACCATGGCTGTAAGCAGTGCCAATACAACCAAGACCCTGCCAAATTTGCAGGACCTGGAGAGCACAGTGCCCCAAGGCACAGCCCTTGGCTCCCAGAATCATAGAATGGGTTGGGTTGGAAGGGACCTCAAAACCAGTTCCAACGCCCCTGCCATGGGCAGGGACACCTCCCCCTGGATCAGGTTGCTCAAAATCTCATCCAACACCTCCAGAACACCTCCAGGGATGGGGTATCCCCTCCAGCCCAACACTAGCAGGTAGGAATCTCATTCTCCAAATCCCACCCTGAAAACAGACCCATGCCTTGCAAACCCCAGCAATGTCCCAGCCTGAGCCAGTTCTGTGGTGACCATGTCCCTTTATCTCCCATCCCCTTCTGGTACTTCAGTAAGGTTCATTCTGGAGTAAAATTAATGTCTCAAGATATTTTTTCATATCTTTTCAAAGCTGCAGTGTTTTAAGTCTTCACATGTATGTTAAGCATGATTCCTTCTTGCATCCAAGCCTTTCAATAGATGAATGATTTAAAACCAGGTGAAATATTTACAAATGGTAAAAGAAGAAACCACCACGAAATACACAAAGATGTGTATGTGAAACTGTTTGCTGGGGACATCCTGAAACATTGTCAATCCTGAATGAAGTCACCTACTCCCTGAGACATGAAATGGAAAATACAAACGTACATTTTTTGTTACAAGGCAGCACAGCCAAAAGAGCAAAGTGTGAAGAACCAGGGATGCTATTTATTGTCCTGCCTCAAAAATGTCCCCAGGGAGACAGTCATTTTCTGTTCTCTGGACAAGAAGACAGGAAAAAAAACCAAACAACAGTATATACATATATAATCTGGTACTGTTAGTTTTGGGGGTGCTCACAGGAAGCCAGAGGTGTAGTACCAGCATGGTTTGTGGCTCGATACTGAAGGGCTGGCTGCAGCAGGTACCAGTGGGTGTCCCACTGGATTTCAGGCAGCAGTAACAATGCGAGCCTTGGGGCATCTCCTGCTATTTGTTGGCAGAGGCAAAGCCACATGTCCTCACCTCCTCCCTCCATCATTTGCACCCTAATTCCTCCTCCTGCATGCATGGCTCAAGGTAAACAGCCCCAAACCCACTCACTTCTTAACTAGCAAATGCTTGTAGTTACAGTGGGTTTACACCGATGTAATCTCACTTCACACCTGTCTGACCTCCCAAATATTCAAACAGCACCAATTCAATATCCCATGCACCTGCACAGAGAGGATGAAGCTGGTGCATGCACTGCACACCACAGCATCCCATCCCATCCCTGGAAAGGCTCCGCTTTGGTATTAATTCAGCAGTTTCCTCCCCTTTCCCCATAATTCATTCCCAAATTCAAACCCTATTTTCTCTCCCTCTTCCCTCATTTCCCCTTCTCAATCTCTCCCCAGGCACCATTTCTGACAACACACGAATAAAGGGATCAGGCAGCAGGTTTAAAAATCTAGCCAAGGCCATTTCCTTTACCTTGTAACTAAATTGTGGAACTCATTGTCAGGGGATGTTCTGAAAGCCAGAAATACCTACGGCTTCAAAGGAGGGCTGGACAAGCTCACAGAGGACAGGTCTGCTGGTAGCTGTTTAACAGAGGGATCTGCAGAAAGCATCCTGATGGGAAAGTCCCTGAAATGCTGGCTGCAGAGAGTCAGGATTATGTCCTGTCCTCTTTGTCTCTTCTGGCCGGTTATGGATGGGGGAAGCTTTGGTCTGACCCAGCCGGCTGGTTTGATATTTCTCCCCGTTTCCACTACTCGAGGATGGTTGCAGCTCCTTTTCTCCCCCAAATACACAAATCCCCCTTAAGCAGTGAGACATGGCTATTTCCACTGGGATTTTTGTCTTACTACAGCCAAGGATGCAGCTGTGCTGCACTGCTGCTCTCCCCCCTCCTCTCAACAAGCTATTTTCCCTTAGCCCTGAGGACATATTTCATCCTCTCCATATGATCCACCAGTGGGATGAACATTCCCCACCAAACGAAGGTCAGGACAGAGCCATCCCAGCATGGGATATACAATAACAAGCAACTACGAGCTGCTGTCTGTTAAAAGAGAAGGTCCTATTTTTCCCAGCCCTTATAAACCAATGTACTGAGCTCCATCCCACCCCTTCCAAATCTCTGATGTCACTATCTCTGGTCACCTCTTGCCCCAGACCAGCTTTTGCATTCAACTGTGTTGCTCCTCATGTGGGTAGCAGAGCGGTACCAAGCTGATGCCACAAACACTGGGGATGTTATTGCAGTGCAATAAGGCTTCTGTCTTCACCCCACAGCTTGCAGCAGATCTGAAAGAGTACAGCCTGGCTGAGGTGTCCAACAGGGAGATGAGGAACATCTACCATGGGCTAAAAGCTCCTGCAAGAACGGGATCAGAGATGAGCTGGTGCAATGCAACTTCTTAAAGAGAGGTACACGGCCAAGTCCTAGGCTTCATCCACATCTGGACAGCACTCCACACCAAATAATAGCCAACTCTTGCATTATAAAGACTGCATTAAAGCGCTCAGACCTGCAATTCACTCTCTTGAGACTGCAGTGCAAAGCCAAAGTGGTAGGAAGAGGATCGCTGCCTACCCAAGAGAAATTTTACACACATATAGTTGTCTTCTGTTATTTTGCATTCATTTTATTGCCGTGGGCATCATATTCGGGGCACGTATTGACTCAATCAAGCACAGGGAACTGCAGAGTTAGGCATGCTGCTGGTGAAGAGAACATCATCGTGCACATTAATGCTGTTAAAAGCTTTACACGAGTCACTTGTGTTGTTCCATAAAGAGATTGTATGGGTCAACAGAAGGGAAGATACAAGGCTTTCTTAATGCTTATACATCACTTGTAATATCGTTAAAAAATTAAACATATTTGTTGAGGAAAAATAAATCAGATTAAACCTCACTTTTATCACTTGGAAAGAAGCACAAAGCCAAGGTCCCAACTCTCTGGGTCATCAGCAGCCACACAAGCACTTTTCATTAGCATGAAGCAGGTAGACTCAGCATTTTAGCCTAACCCTGGCTCATTGCAGATCACATCACCCCTCTGCCTTTTCTTTTAAAAGGGATACAGCATCCTTCCCTGCTCCATTCCCAGCTCTCCTGCCCCACCAGCCATGAGCAAAGCCATGACTCCTCTCCTTTATCCAATCCACAACCAGAACACTCAGGCCTTAAGTAAATGCAGAGGCTGCTTACTCCTGGGATTAGTTATTTTCATTCCTCTCCTGCACCTGCAATCAAACAGACAGGCATTTGGTTTCTGAAGAGTTCCTGAAAGCTCCTCCACGCAATGCAAGCAGTAAGCAATTTTGTTGCTTCCCCTTCCTTTTTGATGCTGAAAGAGTTAGCAACTTGCATAAGGAGGTCTGAACTGGCACATTCCACAATAAACGTGCATCAAAATCAGACTCACAGGTGTAGAGATGTCTTGGGAGACAAGGATCAAACCCTGCACACACAGGCAAAAAAACCAGTAGAATACTGATTCTCATTAACCTCCTATTCCTCCTGCACTGGGAGATGCCCAGCTCATGGCATCACTAGGGCTGAGAACAGGGCAAAACACCCAAGGAGCTCCCATTGACAAGTCAAGCAGATGCCAGGAGAAGCAGGAGTGGTCCAGCAGTTATTAAGAACTAGGTTACAATGTGGGAGGCTGCACAGGAGGGATTACACAGTGGCAGCTAAAGAATTACTCCTCTGTAACAATAAATTTTCATTCGCAGTAGAGACCCAGAGGCTTTGTCTAAGCAGACTGTGTATGAAGAAGAACGTGGCCCTAAAATGTTTATGATACAAGAAGCTACAGTAACTTCAAACAGACGCAAGAAATGCTTGGGGATTAAAACTTCAACAGTTAAGAAATGGATCCAAGCCTTTTAATTAATTTAAAAATAGTTTTGTTAGTGTTTTACTTTTGTTGATTAGATTTTCCCACTAATATTTCCACAAGTGTCTGCAACCATATAAATATTCCATGTTTCTGTTTGAAAATCTCCGTGTTTTTTACCACCCAGTGTGTGACACATCCAGCCCAACTTGGGGTTCAGAGATAAACAGGATGAACTGTAACTTTGGCAAATACCCCCACAACAGCAAACAGCCCCCCTGGCAGCTCCTGCCCTTCTTGGAAATGTCCCTTCTGCAGCACCTCTCAGGAAACCCAAGTGTTTCATCAGCAAAAATACTTTAGCTCAAAGATTAAGACACCTCATACGGCACAGGACTGGGAATTTCTTAGATACTAAAATTGAAGTCTGCTATCGACCACGTCCTGGCAGAGGAAGGGATTAAAAAACAGCTGCATGAATAATATGAACTATAATCATCTCCTGAAGTCTCTCTGTGCTCAGATCCCTGTGAAAAGTAATTAAAAGCACAAACTTTGCTTAGTGCTTTAGGGAATTGTAGCTAATGAATGAACATGTTAATTTATATAGAAGTTTTAAAGGGCTACAAAGGAAAACCCTAAGTAAGAATCGTCCTTTCAAACATTTGTATTTGGGCTATAAAGTTGTGTTGCAGGAGTAACCAGCAAGAGAATGGAGATTAGGAGAGGAGTTGGAGATTTTCTGGCCTACATGTGGCTGGAGCAAAAGGGAGAAACCCCCAGATACGTTTGCAGTTCTACTGTGACATTAGACCTTTAAACAGAAGGCTAATAAGGCCTTTTCAAGCCTGTAACTTTTCATATTATAAGAATTAATCTCTTTTCTTTCCCTCAAAACATGTGACAGTTAAATCCCAATATAGTGCTCCTGCTAATAAAATGTGCAGGTGATGCTAACCCAGGTTCAGAACTCTGCAGAAGGTTTGCCCCAGTCCTGGGGACATACCCAATTCCTTCCTCAGTTTTCAAAAGCCAGAAATTTTTAGATGCTTCTCTGCAGTGAATGCCCAAACCTTTCAAGAGCTACTTCCATACAGCCCTGAGACATCCTAATGTGCTGCAGCATCCCAGAGGAGAAACAGCATCACTGCGAGTTAAGCAAAGGAAAGGATTTGTGCATCTTTCTCGCTCAGCGACAAGCCGCAGACCCCTCTGCGTGACATCTCAGCAAGGGCACGGTAAATCCTTTGGTTTAAATAACAGTCAGGTTCGCTGCTGGAGCTTTTGCAATAGAGTTAAGCAAAACTTTCCATTCCTGATGCACTTGACAGCACCCCCTTGTCCAGCGGCGGTCAGAGGCACTGCCTGACAACCAACTGCAGATCTTCCTCAGCAGCCCCATCAGGCTGCAAGCAGATGTTGTACTGGGACAGTCCTGTCTGCACAACCTTCCTCCTCCTCCCCACATAAGCCGTTGCAGATGTCTCCTCTGAGCATTTCACACCCTGACAGCATCAGCACTCCCCCAACACCTCTAGCAGGATCAAGCAGCACAAACAGCCAGCTGTGGAGTTTAAGACCCCATCTCTGTCTCCTTTCCTAGGGATGAGTTAATCCAGCCCATGGGTGCTGGATGGGAACCTGCAGGAATGAGCTCACACACCATTACAAAAGGGTAACAGCAACAAGGTGCTCCACTGGGGCTACTGGGTGGCTACTCCAGCATCGTAACTAGTGCTGCTAGAAAGTGAGTGGATAAAAGAGCTGATCAATGCAAAGCTAACAGGAAAGAAATATAAATGCAAAGAGCAGGATATAAAATGCAAAAGCCAGCAGGCTAGTGAGAGAGGGGAAAGAGAAAGCCATTCTGCAAGACCCATCTTCCACTGGTACAAAGAAAACTCTGCACAAAACTGGTGTGCAGCCAGACACACCAGGAAAGCTTAGCTCAGCGTTTGGTTCCCAGCTATGCTCACTGCTGAAACAGCACCGACCGCTGGACCCTGCTGAAAGCCCCATGACACTGTCAGGTCTGTAAGGTAGAGCTCTGTCCTCAAGCCACCTTCCTTTAACATGAATTTGTTATAAATGAGTCAGATACTGTTGATGCTGGTACAAACTGGTGTAAAACTCTCTCCTCAGCTGAGGCTCCCATGGGCTCTGCCTTCTTAAAAGCATCTTAAGTTCCCACCTACCAGCTGCCCACACGGGACGGTTGGTGCAGCCACTGGCCTCATCTCACAGCACCTAACAGGTCTCCCGTTGAGAAACAAGGATGTCCAGCACAGGATAAGGAAAGGGAAGGGGTAACGTTCCAAACCACCACAGCTCATCTTGCTTTAGATTATTCCAGTAGAGGACTTTGTTGCTTTATCACCTCATTTCCCTTCATGCTGCTAGCTCAGACCATCACCCGTTGAATATCAAGGTGCATTAAGGCAGCATTCCACTGGCAGGAGAGTTGCATGCTGGGAAGTTAAACAACGTAGGTGATTTCTCCTTGCTTGAATTAACAAATAAAAAGTTCCTTGCAAGGAATTCCACTAAGATGCAGATTACAGTCAGTAGATGCTTTAAACATAGAGCAATTAGCAAGGCATCACCAAAGCCCCACACTCTCTGAGCCTCCATCACTAAGAAGGTTATAAACTAAAAGTCAGGAAGCGCAAATCTTTTTCAGACCCCAAAACCCCATGAGAAACAGGCACAGGAGGGCTCCTTTACACCATAAATGAAGCCCAGGCTTGCTTCCACCCCTTTAGCCAAATGCAGAAGTTGTTGTTTGTTCCCTCATCCCCGGGCAGCCAGAGCTCAGCTCCCAAGGAAGCAACGCAGGTCATAAAAGCAGGGACTCTGCCCAGCTTGCAAGGAACTAATCTGCCCAGCTACAGGAGCTGCCTCCTGCCTGCACATTTGTCTGACACAATTAAGTTACTTTAAACCAAAATACCTCGCTGCAAGCATGCAGCCCTGAAGAGCCTTTTCCTCTCTGGACCTTGCCTGCTGACAGTGCCTGCAGATGCAGTAGCTTCTCTTCTCCTGAGTCACCACAATTAATTCCTTGTGCTCTCAATGCCAAATTAGCCTTCAGCAGGAACAATGTGACTTCCACCCTCCTCCTTTCAAACTGCCCTGGACTCAGTTAAGTATGAAGCATCCATTGAACTACCCACCCCAAGAGCTACGTGGGTGCAGGTAAGTGGGTTTTGCAGTCATGGGCCATCCCTGCCCAGGTCCAAGTGCACTCACTGTGCCTTTGAGAAGAAAAGGGAATGGCCAAGTTCAAAGTGCTGTAAAACCATTTTTTTGCTCAGTACAGAAGTCATACAGCAGGAGATGACACATCTGCTTCAGCACCCTCGGCAGCCGTGGCTGAAATCTGCACCCAGGGGAGGTGAGCTGCTGGGGACTGTGACAGCCCACATCCCTCCATGAACATACATCACAGAACCAGCTGCACAGCCTGGACCTCTGGGGAGGTTTCCTAGTGAGATGGCAAATACCCACGGATGATCACACTGCAAAATATCTCTTTTTTTTTGGTAGCAAAGACATAACCCAATTTCTTTACACCAGGTATAGCCATGGCATAAGCAGGTGCTCCATCAATACGGAGGGAACTGCAGCTTTCCCTCACCACCGACACCAGGCAGAATTAACAAAGCTTGGTCCAACACAGGATGGATGTGCTGAGAAGTCATCCGTTTTCTTTCTGTCATTTAAAGCAGTCACTCTGACACTGGGAGGAAAGAGAACAAAAGCGTGGAGATGATGAACAGCAGCAGCACAGGCGTGCAATCAATCCATAATTCAATACGAAAATGCTGGGAACGGTGTTCTCCCCTGCAAGGCGTCAGCAAGATGCAGAGGAATGCTCTGCATCTCCTGGAAGCAGCAGATGCTCCCTCTGAGGGCTGCCACAGCCACCCAGCCAGCTCTGGGGCACATACAAGGTCCAGAGAAGGCCTTCATCTTTGGGGGCAGCGCAAGTATCACCCCCAGGGTTCCCTCCAAGCAAGCAAGAGCACTTTCTAAACTGCCCTAATCATTCCCCAAGATGTGAGATGCCTTCAACGGACATTCTGGACAACCATCAGAAGTGGAAGATGGACCAAGGGCGTTCACGCTGCTGAAAGACAAGAAGCAAGATCAGACCCTGAGCCCCACCTCAGGGCAGTACCTGCTCCTCCAATGCAACCTGTAGACCACGGGGACCAGGCAGAAGTGTGTGTCCCCATCACCAGATGCCTAGGTGCTCCCATGACGGACCACAACACATCCTCTCCATTTGGATGAACAAAAGCCAATAACAACATGAGAAGATCTCCTTAAATGCTTAAAGATAAAGTTGCAGAAGGGATTAATGCACATCTTCTCAGCTGGTTTAGCATAAACTGACATTATCCACACACGTAGGGCAAGGAGCTGCTGCACATGGCTCTGCATGCAGGCAGCAAAATGCATTTCTACAATTTTTTTGCTTTTTTAAGGAAGAAGAGAGGCACACTCACTTTGGAAGGTTTTAGGCTGTTTTATGTTTAAGCTTGTGGAGCAAATCTGGAATGAAAACTTTCATCAGTAACTCCAGCAGGTGCCCAGGGCAAATCCTTTCAAAATTCAGCTCCTTCACTGGAGGAGCGAAAGGACAGACCCTCTAACAAAGGCTTCTTTTATCCACAGTGTTAATAAACACCCACTGAAAGTGTTAATAAAAGAAGCTTTACAGAGCCTGAGCTAAGATCCCATCCACCTCTGCTCACTGCATTTTCAAGCCTGGAGATCAAGTGAAGCCCCAACATCACAGCATTCATTCCCAATACACTCTCCTGAGTTTTTTCCTGGTCTAAATAAACATCTTTACATGCATGCTTTTATTCACCACAAACAGCAAAGGATCTTTCTACCTCTCTCCTTCACTTTAAAGGCCGTGCAGGAGGGAAAGGGGACTTGGAGATACAAAAACCTCTTGACTGTTTGAAGCCAACAAGCCTCGGTTCTCTCATTGCTCCCAAGCTCAGTTCCAAGTTTAATAAAAGTGTTTTGTCTCCTTGCTTAATCAGTAGAATTACCACAGCAGAAACTCCAGCAGCGGAGAGGGATAGCACGAAACATGAGTAATCACAACTGGTTTCGGGCAGGTTTTGCCATTCGAGCCCTGTTTCCAGGCTATGACAACACAGCGCTATGGGCTAATTTGGAGTTACCATCACTCTTGCCAGACAAGGAATTGTAAGTTATAATGTGCTGCAAGTAGGGAGAGCTGCTGGGACAGGGCAAGGAAAACACCTTTCAAGCGGCGAAAGAGGTTTTCTGCTCCTTGAGTTTTATTCCTTTATTTTATAATGCAATTTTGTGCTTGCACAGGACAGTGCTAGATTTAGTGAGATTCCAGCTCACATCAGGCAACATTAATTCCCCCTTTGAGAACTTGTTTTGCCTTTGATTTCATCCAGCACCACCAGAACTGGTTTACAGATACTGCAATGAGACAAAACTTGCTGGCAAACCCTAGGAGAAGGTGAGCTTTCAAAGAGGGAACTGATATGGGAGCCAGGGCACGTCATGGAAAAAAGACACCTGGACAGAGAAAGCCATCACTCACCACTGGAAATGGGGAACTGCAGCAGATCCAGTATCACTGAGGATTCACTGAGCCCGAGTAGACAGGGCAAGACATATCACAGTGCACCTAAGCTTACTCCAAACCTTCCTCCTTCAACTGCAGGGATGGCATAAATTTAGAGGACAAATCCACCCCATGCACAAGACTGCGGGGCCAGATTCCACCTGTAGGGGATTGCTGAGGGCATCCACCAGCCCCTGCCTCCTCCTCACCTTTGCTTTAAATCCCCAAGCCCTGCAGCAGATTAACAACTTCAATCAAGGCTGCACAACAGTTTTTAATTTCTCTCTCCTGAGTCATCACGCTGCTGTTGACACTGATGGACACTGCAGCTCCATCCAGTCTTGGCTCTTTCCTCAACTGCCAGGTATCGCCTCTGTTTATCTCTAGCAAAGGTTCACCTTCAAATAGTAAATGTTTCCATTAAACAGCACAAGTTCAGCAACCACAAACAGTGATTTAAAGACAATTCTCTGAAACGTTCACAATAAATACACAACCCATCCACAGCACCAGAGTACAACAGGTACCAGCCCTATCCTGTAAACCAGCCAAATCTTCTTTAAATAGGCAAAATCCTTCAAAGCGTGACGGGGAGGATGGAGGCAGCCAGGCACAAGGGTTTCAAGCAGCCTGTGCAATGATCCCCATCTCACCCGCAGCTTAGGCACTAAGCCTGAGCCAAGACACTGAACCTACACAACTGCCTTGCAGGGTCAGATCTGAGCCCCTCTGGCAGCACTACCCCACTCACATCCTCCGACCCGGCTGGCATCACCAATGGATAATTACCCTCGGCAAATGCAGTGTGCTCGGTTTGGGGTTGGCAAAAACAAGCCTAATACCAAGTCAGAGATGATCAAAACCACAGAGCTTCCTCTGTAGCCAGTTGGTAAGCTAGAAGAGGTTTGTTGACATTTCTATCCTGACCATTTCCCAATTTTTGAGGGCTTTATAATAACTGCTTTGGCATTGCAACACCCCTGCAAGGGGCTGGGGGGAGGAGAGGTGCCTCCTCTTCCACCAGCCCTACTGCTGAAGAGAAAACCTGCAAAAAGAGCATCCAAGTCCCATCTGCGAAGGGGCATCCAAAAACCTACCAAATCCAGGAGAGCTGCAGGTACTCGACACAACCCTGGCAATGCACAGAGAGGCTCTCGTTTAGTATGGCTGATATTGGAGATATTAGCAGGTATTTTATTTATATATAGGTGGGAGAGGTATCAGCTCTAAGAAAAGAGACACTCAGCTTGTGTATACATGACAGTGGATCCAAGGGAGGTCCCTAAGAAGGACCACAAAGTGATGGGTGGTGGAGCAGAGAATGGAAAGCATCACCTTCCCAGCCCACAAGCTTGAACTCACCATCTACACACCTACTGGGAAGCTTTTAAGGGGTTTGTAAACCAAAAATGGGTTGTTTTGGCCATTGTTCCAGGCACCTCCCAACACCAAACTGGGGTGCTGGGAGGAAAGGGCCTCCACCCCACGTATGGCAGGACCTTTACTCCCTCCATCCCAGCCCAAAGCTCTTCTTCTGAAGGGAAACCAGCTCTTCTCATATCCAACAACCCTTTGGAGATCAGTCCATTCCCTGTTTATTTTTCATTTTAAATGCATTAGACATGCACAAAAGCCTCCCTTGAAAAGCAACAACCAAGATGTGAAAAGGATGGGAAGATCCAACTGTGAGGCATCAGCACTAATCCAAGTCAAAGGGCACATCGTCAACAACTTACTGTAAACTTCCAGGAGCAAAAAAATACTTGGAATAGAATAGTTACGCACGGATAAATGTTTATCATTCATTATCTGGAGTCAAGCTTGCATTTCTCAACAATACAGCCAAGCCAAAGCAAGCACATTAATAATAAAACATCTTTTACAGGGAGCTACATGCCAGGCTTGCAGCCTGCCCTTGAAGGGAGAAAGGCTACAGGCAGGTAGAGGTTCTGTTTGCTTTTCTCTGATAACAGGTATTTAGTTTTCAACGTCACTTTGCTTTATCATAGCCTGAAACCCAGCCAAGCAGCCCAGCTCCACCTCCCCATCTGCTCCCCATGCCAGCTGGCCCTGCGGCGGAGGGGATGCTGGGCAAGACGCGGCGATGCCACGCAGCCCACTGGGTCCTTGCGATCCAAATTTAGGGGGGGGGACTCCAAGCCCTGCCACAGACTTTCTGGAAAACTGAATTGTGTTAAGACTGATCTTAACACAACACGATGAGGGAAGTGGTGGGAGATGGGATGGCCACGTTCATGTCCAAGTCACCCAGGGAGCTTAAAACTGGGCAAATCCCCCCCAAGTCCTTCCTCAAGCACATGGACCTGGAAAAAACCCAACTGGGCACGACAAGGAAGGGCAGAGCACGAGCTAGGGAGGCTCTGGCAAAAATGTGTCCCGTGTTGGCACAAAGCAAGCAAACATTCAGCCCAGGCAAGAGCCGACAGGTTGGCGTGCTCCACTTTGAGACGAATAATACTTTTGCTATGATAAACAACCTGGAGCAGATTCTTCACCTTCTCTGGATACCGTAGGATCCTAATTAAATCCTAACCCAGCTCCCCGTGCTGGTCTGTACCCAGACACCCCCCTCTGCAGACTCTGCCAGCTGCAGGTGTTGCATAAGGCACATTGCCCTCCTGCCCCATCCAGCACCGCAAACAAACAGCACAGGCAAGGTGTGGATGACTCTGCCCCATTACTCATGCGTCTGCAATCAAGACGTTTCTCAGAAAAGCAACACGGTTTGGAGGAGCCATACCCAACAACCCTGCCTGTCCCCTCAAAGCTCAAAGTTGGACACAACCCTCACAGTTTCCTCGCAAATAAACTGGCTCACTGCAGTGCTCAGGTTAGGGCATCTCCCTTTTGGGCAGTGGAAAAACACTAGAAAACAGCCTATAATATTTGCTTTGTTCCCACTGACAAAAGGCAAGAGTTATAGCAGACAGAAAAAAAACCCCTATATATAAATATATATATATTATATGTATATTTATATACACCTTTGAAATAGAGGGCAGGAGGAAAATGGAGTTATTGAAGTTTTTCATGGACCAAGGAGCTTTGAAACACTTGGAGGGAGGAAACAGTGTCAAGTTTAAACTGTTTTCAATGGAAAAATCCATTAAAGGAAAAGGAATCTTTGGCAGAAAGATATGCATTTTGCTGATTTTGACAAAAAAAAAAAAAAAACGGTTCAGAGGAGGGGGAAAAAAGCTTTCATTTGCAGGTTTTCAGCTAGCATTGCTGTGCATCTTTACAGTGCAGTTCATGAAAGCATCCTCACAAACTTGTTGCTGGAGCACAGTGTGCCTAGGGGAGACGTGCCTGACCATGCACCGGGGGTGGGCAAGGGTTAGGAAACACCCTGTGCCCATACTATGAAAATGAGCAGGTGTTATAAAAGGCAGGGATGGGGAAATAAATAAATAATAGGAAAAAAAATTAACTTCCCCCCACTCTGTTTTGCCCCCAGGGAAGGGAAATGCTGATCCTCCAGCTCACAGATGGTCCTTCTGGAACAACCTCTTGGTTTCCACCCCACTGGCCACGTCTAGTCACGGGGAAGGATTTTAGAGGAGGGATGAAGGACGTCAGACTCTTTCCCCACCAGCAGTGCCGGGAGCGCTGCACGTGCACGGGATGCGGTGGGTACTTCCCAGGATGAAACGTCACCTTTGCCCACTGCTCCCTCCTCAACCACAACCACATCTCACACCGTGAAGAAGGAAGCTGCAGGTCCAGCACACACCTCCCTAGCAATTAAAAGGTTATTTTCTTAGCATCAACCAGCCTCAGCCATCCTGTGACAGCCACAGAAAATAATAATTATACACCCTCCGATTTAAACAGGTTTCTCTCTCACTCAGATGGCACCGGGCGTGAGTCACAGCCGAGCTGGGATTCATCAATGGCACATGAAGAAGAATCAAGCATCACCTTAACAGTTGTTTTTCCACCTTGTATCTCCCTGAAACATCGCACACAGCAATGAATTTAGAGTAATGCCACCAATGAAACACTCAAATTAATAGCAATAAAGTGTAAATGCTCCACATGGTAATGGCAGAGTTGTGCTTGGGAAAACGCTCCATGGAAGCTTAAAATCCGGCACAAGATGAGACCACTGGGAAAAAAGGCAACAAAACAAACAGTCCATTTCAATATCCTTTTCATAAGGAACCGAAAATGAACCCAGGAACACATCACAGAATAATCATTTAGCACAGATCAAACAGCAGAACTAGCACATTAAAAATACATGCAGCATTAATCAGCTACACAGAGTTATATGCCATCATTTCCATAAATAATACGGGATCAAAGCAGCCCAAGCAGCACTATCAGTTAATATAGGCAGCCAGTCAGTCAAAATAGAGTAAAGCTGGCTAAAAACTGCAATAGGATAATTCACTAGGAATAAAGCAGATTCATTGAGAAGCAGCACGACCAGTTTAACAGGTAAAGGTTACTAGGAGCCTCCTAATTATACAGAGGTGATGCCACAGAGGAGAAAGAAAGAAAGAAATGGTTGATGCAGCTTAAAAATATATCATTTAAAAAAAAATGAGGAATATCAGTTTATATCTTGTCTAGCTATAACTGCCCCAAAGAGACAAGGTGAAGGGGAGAGGTGGGAGGTCCGACCCTGCTGGGAACATCCCCAGTGGCACTAGTCCCATGTCAGGGCTGGCTGGCAACGGCTGGAGCAGGGGGTGCGACTAAACTGGAGCCCCTTTCTCAGCTTCAGGACAGCGTTGGAGGAGCTTTGTTTCACCCAGGAGAAACATCCTGGCTGCAGAAACCACCCTGCCTGCTCGGGGCGAAGGCTCATGACCAACGGCCTTTAAATATACATACCTCCATCCATGCATAGAAAATGCCTGTGTCATTAAGCCTTTTGCCGAGAGGCTGCAGAGCCATTTAGCTGGCTGGTTTTTAAAACAGGCATGTGGAGCAGCGCGAGCTATAAATAGCAGAGATGCTTGCCTCGTCATGTTTCTGGTGGCTGATAAATAAGGACAGGGGCAACTGAATTAAAAATGGGAAAAATAAGCAACCTGGGCTCTGGTTTCAAGGCCGAGCTGCCTCAAGAGCAAAACCTTCAAGGTTTGCCTTTTTTCTTTTTCCAGGCAAAAAGCAAACGCCTGCCTTTCATGCTCAGACTCTGAATCGCTTGCATTTACAAGGCAAATTCTAATTCATACAGCAGGTGTTCAGGAAAAAAAAAACAACCACCCTACTTCAAGCAGCACAAGACCAAACTAAGGCTACGCATGAGTTCATGCAGCTCCAGGGAGGCTCCAGATTTATTGAAATAGGACCCGTGTGCGTATGAAGCAGAAGCAGAGACCCCAAAAACCTTTCCTCGAAGGGGGTTGCGTGGAGTTATTGCAGAATACGATGTTTGTCCAGCATCACAACCCCACATTAGCTCGTGTGACGAAGGGCGATAGGAATTTTGCATGGGAAGATCCAGGCGAGTATCAGCCGGAGGAGGAATTCAGCCTCCAACACAAAAGAGCCGCTTGGGGCAGCTCCAGCGGTCCCTGGTTGATTAGTGCTCCGGCAGCCTGTTTAGATGGTCTATTCTTCGCAGGCAGCTAGGCGCAATCCAGAAAACCACGTGAACGCAGCATCCCCCCTGCTTCATATTCCGTGCCTCTTGAAATAACTGGTGAAAACAAGGGGTGACAGCCAGGCTGCCCTGGACCCAACTCAGCTACAGGATCCCAGTCACTTAGGATGGGATCAGTTCACACCATTAGAGAAGCCGCACCATTTTTCCAGCATCCCTGGGTGTAAAGAAGCAGAGAGAAGGGATGAGGAGAAGAACAGTGAGAGGAGCAAGTGGCTGCAGAGGAGCCACAGCCGGTGCTGATGGGAGGTCTACTATGGAATTAAGGAAAAAAGTTCTGTCCAAACAAATGAAATTCAATTGTTCCAAGTCCAGGACATTTTGTTTGAAACAATTCCAGACTGACAAGCTTTAATCCAATAAAAGACCCCTCCAGACAAGCCGTACAGGGATTTGGGGACCATTTTCCCCTGACAAGGACCTGGCAGCTCCCAACTCCGCTCTGGAGATGGATTTAGCCCTGAGCACAACAAGGACATTGACTCTATGGGGCAGCCTCAAGACACAGAACCCTCAAGCTTAATGGAAGCTTAAACAGAAGCAGTGCAAGAAAGGATTTCGTTTCAGTCCGGCCCAACCCAAAAGTCAACTTAAAAAAGCAAATAATTTCCTGTGAACCAGAAACCCTGGATTTCAGCCCATTTAATGAGACTGAACTGCAACCAGTTTTGTTCTCCTGGGGTGGTGGGGACACACGACCCCCCAGGGCTAGGCAGATGGCTGGATTGCAATCCAGGCTTTAGCTCATAAAACATATTAATATCTCCAAGCAATTAGGAAGTGCCAGACTCTGCCCCCCCGGCCCCCACTCCCTGTTGAGCTCAGGCACATGGCACAGGCCAGGGCAGCAAAGCCTGTGGGTTTCCAGGACCTTCAAAGCAAGAATAAGACCTTGCTGCAACCTCATTTAAGAGCTCTGTGAAGTTTCAGGTACAGTCTAAGTGCTGCACAGCAATCCAGGTTCTTAGCATTATTTTCATTGTTTTATTCACTGTTTTATCGTTAAGCACTTGTCAGAGGTAAAGCAGAAGGAGCCTTCCCTTCCAGCCACATGGCTGCAAGAGAAATCCCTGCTTCCAGCACCTGGCATAGGCATGAGTTTACTTCTAATGGTAGCAGATACATCACACCAGTGCTAAGATCTCGGCTGCTTCTTGGAAGCACCAGCAAGCACCTCAGATCTGCAGCAGCATTTCCTGACAGTCAGCTGGTGTTAGCTCTCCACGTATTAGCAGCAGCACAATGACCTGGCCTGGCGTATTTATAGGCCACGGGCTCTTGTCAAAAAAACCTGTGAAATCTTTCCCTTGACTTCAGCAGACTCGCACCCGGGGCCTCTGTTCCTCAGAGACAGTTTGTTCTGTGCTTTGCTGCCCACAGCCACAAGGTGTGGGAAGTCCTGGATGTCCCCATCCTTGTGCTGCTCATCTGCACAGAGCTCGTGAAGACAGACTTGGACACGGGTTTGAAGGCCACCACCACCACCCAGCTGGGAAGACCTCAAGATGCTGCAGCCACCTCCAAAAACTGTGGTCCACTCTGGGATGCAGTTATCCGCCCCCTACCTTGGTGTAGGCCATGAGCTGAGCTCTGCTGCCAGTCCAGCACCATCGCTCTGTAATTGTGGTGGCATTTCTCCTCAGGCAGAGCCCAGTCCGTGCCAAGAAGCATGCAGGATGAGGCCCAGGCCGCCTCCTTGGGAAGAGGCAGGGTCCACTTGCACCCTAGAAGGGTGCTCCAGGAGCAAAGCCATCCCATGCATTTCCCAGCTGTTTGCACAGACACAACCTTTGCACCTCATGCAAACCCCAGTCTGTGTTGCAAGAGTCCCTCCCCAGTCACACTCCAGCATCCTAACCCCAACTGCTCCAGCTTCTAGGAACCAGAACCACTCTTGCAGAGCCCAGAGGACCACTGGCATTGGCAAACAGGGCTCCCATGTCCACCACGCAGCTTCAGGTAAACCACTTTAGTCAGTGTTTCAGCAACTTCACAGCAGGGGCTGGCAGCAGCCTCCCCACAGGCTGGCATTTGGCTACTGCCAAGAGCAGCCAGATAAATAATTTCAACACCACAGTAGCAGCCCTGTTTCACATGGTATTTTCCAAGAGGCAACTCATTCGGATGTGATGATGTCCAAATCTCAGCTACCACTTAAAAGAAAAAAAAGAAGCAAAACCCCAGCACTGCTCCCTCCAGAGGGAAGCTAGCAAAGGAGACCTTGCATGCTCTGTAGGTCGTCTAGAAACATCCTGATTTTTTTGAGTACCACTAAGTGCAAGAATCTCAAAATCTTTAGTCAGGACAGTTGGATGCATCTGATTCAAGAATGACTCAGCCAGGAGCAGGGAGGCAGGGAGGAAGGCAACAGAGTGACATTTTCTGCTGTGGGCAACATCCCTTTATTTTAAGCTCAAAGATGCAAATATCACAATTTATCACTTGATTGAAAAAACCTCTCTCTGCCCTGGCTGCTCCCATACTGATCCCAAGTAGCACAACCATATTCCTCATTCTCAACCTTCAGGTCTGTCACTTAATTTCCATTTCTTTAAAAAAAAATTAAATCCTGCTGACATCATGAAAGCAAGTTATCTCAGGAACCACATTGAACACAATCCCAAGCCCTCTAACAAGGGAAGCTTAAGCTGCCTTCCCAAGTGATGAGCAGGAGGAGAGCCCCAGCTCGATGTACTCAGCTCCCCCAGGTTGGAGGCAGAGCAGGGGCACTCAAGCAGGTGCCTGCGTACGAGCTCAGCACCGAAGGGCAGGACCTTTGCTTGCACCTAAAGAGATGGAGATTTTTAAGGCAACGTCCATCACAAATATTTAGTCTCACCTACTGTTCAGCTCCAGCCATGGAAATTCAACCTGCTCAGGCATTAAACATTTACACACATCCCCAAGAGACTCCTGAGTAACACTGAGCTTGGAAAAAACCTGCCTGAGGAGACCTTGACTGAAGGGCTAACGGCCAGACAGGAAAAAGGAAGAAGAGGAGCTACTCAGAGCTGCAAAACGTATCAGCACTGGCAAGATGTCCCAGAACTGCCTTCAGCAACGTGGCTGTTTCTGTCCCACCAGGATTTGAGAGCTCCTAACCCCTTGAAGAGCACAGCCCTGGTGTGGGAGGGTCTGGAAGTTGATAGCCTCACGGACTGGGCCAAACCCTTTCCCATACAACAGTGCCACAGGGACACCCCTGGCGCGTCCACATGGTGCCTCTGGCACATGCAGAGTGCACAGACCTTTATCCACACACCCTGCACAAAAGAACAGCCCTCCGCCTCTCCAGCTGGACGGTGAAGAAACAAAGCCAGCACTTGTAACCAGCTCCACTCCTCGTCCAGCTGCCTCCCCTGTGCCCAGCCAATTAGCCAGGCCACCTTGCATCACCTCCAGGGATTTGCCAGGCTCCTCTTTCCAAGCTAAACCCATCAGCTAATCCCACCCAAAGCTGTGGCTACCACCCACAGGGGAACTCTGGCTGGACTTCCTTCCTCTGGGCTGTGAGCATCCCCACAAGAGATGATCCCATGCTAGAGGCTGAAGACCCATGAAACATCATTCCACAGCCTGACTCAGCTTTCACCCATTTCCGTAGCAGCAGAGACACCTTCCCGTGATTAACTGCTCCGAGAAGCCAGGCCACCTGCTTTTCCTGCCCTGTGGCTGCAGCAGAAATCGCTTGTTGTCCCCTCCCATGATGGGCAGAGGTGAAGAGCAAGACTCAGAGTCACATTTCGGACCACTGCGGAAACCACAGGGAGGAGAGAAGGAAACAACTTGCACGAACTGAAACACCTCGTACAGTCTAAAGATGCCTAAAGCTAGAGCCTGAGTGCAGCTTTTCTGCTGACCCAGCCATGGCATGGGGACAGCGAGGCTGGGCAAGGAGCTTTGGGCTTTTCAGCCCACCTATCTGCTGTGCGTGGGACGGGAAAAGCATCAGAACAGTGTCCCTTAGATAGACCCATATTGTTCAACGCTGTCCTACAGAAATGGGTGGAATAGAGGCGTTTTGTTCTCTAGGCAGGGAAAAACCAACCAGGACTACGCTGGCCACAGCAAATGCATCTCTGTTCCAACACCGAGCATGCACTCGAACAGCAGACATCCCCAAGTCAGCTACCCCAGTGAAGCTCCAGCTTTTGCTGTAAAACAAGACTATTTTGTATAAAAGCAAGAGGCAGAGTCTCCAGCGGGTGTTATAGGCTTTGCAATAAGGCAGGAGATACTTCTAAGCTTGTCTACACAAACACAAGGATTAGCAATTTACTTCTCTTAAAAACAAAATCCGGGATTTTAACAGGATCACAGGCTTGGAAAGAAAAATAAACATCTTGAAACTGGGAAAGGGAATAGAAAGAATGGAGCAAGCAGGCAGCTCGGTGGTAGCTGAAATACTTCTTAAATCAGGAGGAGAAAAATGCATTGAAGTTGGAATTTAAATCTTGGTAGTGCTGAACAAACACTGAATGTGGGGACTCTTATACCAATTTCTTAACAGTAATAACACCATCAGCATTAAAGGAAGCCTTTTTAATAACATGCATGAGAAAAGGCCCATTTGTTTCATGCAATAAAGAATATAATGCACTAATTCCCTACTGAATTGAAGAAGTAATGTTGAAAACATGCTTGAATTAAAGCAAAAGAAGTGCTCCTTGGACAAGTAGACCAAAATCAAGTTCTCTGGTGAAATAAGGGGACAAAGCTCCATCCCTGGACTCCAGAAGAGTTTTGCCTACTTAATCTATAAGTAAACTGGAGTTTCAGCTTTGAAGACCATCACTGGTTTCATCTCCCAGCAACGTCACTCAGCGCTACACTCAGCAAGAGCTTCAGATAACGGCACAGCCCTCCAGCCTACCCTTCACCTCCTTCATCATGCTTTTCATTGATAATTCCGTTTATTCCCATTGCCACAATACTTCCCTCAGCTCTGTAAAAGCCCCCAGCCGATATGAGGGCAGGATCAAGCCTCAAGCAAGCTGCACCGAGACGTATGTTTCCCAGAATATAGAAAGCCCACAGCTCTTTTTTCGCCTTACACACCCATCGTGTACCACACATGCTTTTCCCAGTGCCCACCAGGCTGTAAACATGCCTTTAGGGACAGGCAAGAACACAGGCTTTGGTAACACCATGTTATTCTTAACCCTATTCCACTGCCAGCACAGAGGTGGGATATCAGGAAGCCTTTATGCTCACAGAGCAGCTCTGCCTCCAAGGTACCACTTAGAGATGCTCGAGGCCAGCATCCACCCTGTTGGACACTGCCCCGATGCCACGGTGATGGGAAGGATTTGTCTTCAACCCCTCCGTGGGGAGCACCGCACATGGTAGGAACAGCTGTCGGGAAGGATGCTCTGGGGAGCCAGAACCAGCACCCATCCCGCTGCTCCCCAGAACACCAGTAATGCCACAACCACCACAAGGTTTGATGCCCCTGCGATGCTCAAAGCCAGTGTCCACCCTGCTGGACGCTGCCCTGATGCCACAGTAATGGAAGGACCCGTTTCCAGCTCCTTCTTGGAAGCAGTGGGAACGGCTCCCAAGTAGGATGCTCTGGGGAGCCAGGACTGGCACCCACCCCGCTGCTCCCCAAAACACCAGTAACACCTCCGGCACGATTTGGTGCCCCTGTGACGCTCAAAGCTAGTGTCCACCCTGCTGGACACTGCCCTGATGCCATGGTGATGGAAGGACCTGTCTCCAGCTCCTTCTTGGGAAGCACTGGGAGCAGGTCCCGAGTAGGATGCTCTGGGGAGCCAGGACCGGCACCCACCCCGCTGCTCCCCAAAACACCAGTAACACCTCCGGCATGATTCGTGCCCTTGCGATGCTCAAAGCTAGTGTCCACCCTGCTGGACACTGCCCTGACGCTATGGTGATGGAAGGACCCGTTTCCAGCTCCTTCTTGGGAAGCACTGGGAGCAGGTCCCGAGTAGGATGCTCTGGGGAACCAGGACCGACACCCACCCCGCTGCTCCCCAAAACACCAGTAACACCTCCGGCACGATTTGGTGCCCCTATGACGCTCAAAACTAGTGTCCACCCTGCTGGACACTGCCCTGACGCTACGGTGATGGAAGGACCTGTCTCCAGCTCCTTCTTGGAAGCGCTAGGAACGGCTCCCGGGAAGGATGCTCTGGAGAGCCAGGACCGTCACCCGCCCCGCTGCTCCCCAAAACACCAGCACCGCCCCCCACCCCAGTCCAGCCCAGTTTGTTTCCCCAGCCCCTCGGGGCCCCTCCGGCTGCCGGGGGTCGCTGCCCCCGCCTCGGGCCCGGGGGGTGCAGGATGCTGGCGGGGCCCTCGCTGCCCTCCCGGGGACCCTCCCCAAGGCCCCCCCCGACCCGCGCCTTTGTCCGCAGCCCCGTCCCGCCGCTCGCTCACCTGCGGGGCCGCCCGCCGCCTCCTCCTCGTCCTCCTCCTCGTCCTCCTCCTCCCCCGGGCCCGGCGGGGCGCTGGCGGGCAGGGCGGGGTGGCTGCGGGGCGTTGCGGGGCTGCTGTCGGCGGGGCCGCCGCTGCCGCTGCCGGGCTCGGAGGTGGCGGAGGACAACGCGGCGGCGGCGGCCAGGAGGGCGGCGAGGCAAAGCAGGGCGAGCCCGGGCGCGGGGCTCGACCGGCGCCTCATCCCGCCATTCATTCATTCATTCATTCATTCATTCATTCATTCATCCATCCAGGCGTCCCCCCTTCGCCCACCCGGAGCACCGGGAGGGGAGCGCGGCCGGGCGGCGGCTCCCGCCCGCCTCAGCCGGCCATGCCGCTGCCTCCCCGCCGCCGCGCCCCGGCAGGGCTGACAGGCGCGGGCCCCGCCCACAAATCATCCCTCAGCCAATCAGAGGCCGGAGCGCCCTACCTGACGGCTGCTTGGAGCCAATGGAAGAGCGGAGGGGCGGGGTGAGGGGCGGGGCTTGGAGGGGCAGCGCCGGGGGGGGGGGGCACCGCCCCCAGGGACCCCCGACACCCCAGAGCGGGGTTGGCGCTCACAGCTCTCCCTTCTTTATTTGGGTGTAGAGACAGAAAATGCATCATTTTTTAAAATATTTTTAGTTGTATATATCTTTTAGTATTTTTCCTATTTTTCTTGGGTTTTCCTATTTTTCTTATTTTTTCCTATTTTTCTTGGGTTTTCCTATTTTTCTTATTTTTTCCTATTTTTCTTATTTTCCCTATTTTTCTTATGTTTCCTATTTTTCTTATTTTTCCTATTTTACCTATTTTTCCTATTTTCCCTATTTTTCTTATTTTTCCTATTTTACCTACTTTCCCTATTCTTCCTATTTTTCCTATATTCCCTATGTTTCTTATTTTCCCTATTTTTCTTATTTTTCCTATTTTCCCCACTTCCCCTTTTTTACCAATAAAACACCTCCCACCCCCTTCCCAATTTTACACAACAATGAAGTGGGCGGTGGGATGCACAGCTGGACACAAAGCAGCAGGGTTCACGCCTCCCTCCCTGCTCCCATGCCAGTCTCTGGAGGCATCAGTGGTCTCCCCACATCCAACACAGCCCCGCCTCACCACCAGCCACCCCCAGCCGTCTGTCCCATCCCACCTCCGCTACCCCCAGCGCCCCGTCCCCACACCTGTAGGGATGCTGTTCCCCTTTGTGATGCTCTTTCTCGAGGCTGGAGCCGTTTCCCATCCGATACAGATGCAACTCGGCGATGACGAATCCTGGGGGAGCATCCAGGCTGCCCCCCACCCATGATTGGACACTGGGAGTCACCTTGGCGAAATCCCTCTGTCCGGAGGAGCGTTCGGTAGCGCAGCGGGAGGAGGAAGGACAGTGACACACCTGTTAATTATTTATGGTACCCAACTGGGTGATCGCTGCTTCACACGCGTTGAAGCAAGACACGGGCGTGTGCCGCCAGCCCTGCGTGGTGGGGAAAACGCTGCTCTGAGCAGCACAAAGGCACGTGGCCGCACACCGGGATGCGTCGGAGGAGCTGGATGGGCCGTACGGAGCTCTATGAGCAGAGGGCATCCCCGGGCATCCCACGGGACAGTGCTGGAGGGCACAGTGGCTCTCGGTGGTCCAGTCCTGCCCGCGGGCGTGCGGCACTGCCAAGCGAGTGTCTCCATCATCTCTTGTTCCTGCAGAAGCCGATGGATGCAGAGGAGTGACTCCTTGGAATCAGGCAGCCCCACCTTCACCCATCAGCAGGACAGGACGAGAGCGAATGGCCACAAGCTCTGCCAGGGGAGGTTCAGGCTGGACATTAGGAAAAAAATTTTCACAGAAAGGGTCATTGGGCACTGTCAGAGGCTGCCCAGGGAGGGGGTTGAGTCACATTCCCTGGAGGGGTTTAAGGGATGGGTGGACGAGGCGCTGCGGGACCTGGTTTAGTGTTTGATAGGAATGGTTGGACTCGATGATCCAGTGGGTCTCTTCCAACCTGGTGATTCTATGATTCTATGATCCGCTGGTCTAGGCTACGAGTCCTTCTCTAGTGCAATATTTAGGGGTTGTCTACAATGGAAACACTGCCCCATAGAGCTGCAGTCAGTTAATTGTTCTGCAATAACTCACTACTCTCCCCCCATATCCATCCCCTTCCCAGAAATAAATGGGACTTTATTCCTGCATAATAGTATAATTATTATTCCCCAGCAGCTTTGCTGCACCATTTTCCCCATGGAGACAAACCCTTCCGAGACTTGCTTTTTATAATTGTTGTCAGCCTGTCATTCCCCACAGAGACCGAGGAGTTCCTCCGATCAGGGGGAAGGAATACAGCTGGCAGAGAGGGAGGATGGCTTGCTGATCAAGCCCTTCCTCCAGCGATTCACACAAGGTTATTGTCTATGTGAATGGGAAGAAAGAAGCGGAGCGGACGAACGATTGTTAAGGAGAGAGTTGCCTGGAACAAAGAAATTCCTTAGTTTTAAATAAAAGCTGTGCAGCCTCAGCCGCCAAAGGGTGGACTGCACCCATCTCTCAGCTCAGGGCTGGTCTCCATGGAGGTGCGAGTGCCTGCACAGCACAGGCTGCCAGATCTGCTCATAGTTTTCCAAAAGACTATATTCTCCCTTTCTGCTTGGGAGGAGCAGTTAAGCACATGACAGTCTTTCATCTCTTTATCCTCAGGTGGCCCCATGCTGTCACCCCAACACAGGATGGAGACGGGAAGATCCTGCCAGTGTCAGATGTCCTTGGGGCATCCTTATCCTAGTATGACCCATGCAAGAGGACTGGCCACACCTGGAGGCTGGGAAAAAGGCTGGGAAAGGGCTGTGGGAGATGCTGGGTGAAGGGGATGGAGGATGTGGCAGCTGATTGAACATGAGCCAGCAGAGGCCCAGGTGGCCAAGGAGGCCAATGGCATCCTGGCTTGTATCAGAAATGGCGTGGCCAGCAGGCCCAGGGAGGTTATTCTCCCTCTGTACTCAGCACTGATGAGACCGCACCTCTAGTACTGTGTTCAGTTCTGGGCCCCTCACCACAAGAAGGATGTTGAGGCTCTGGAGCGAGTCCAGAGAAGAGCAACGAAGCTGGTGAGGGGGCTGGAGAACAGGCCTGATGAGGAGCGGCTGAGAGAGCTGGGGGTGTTTAGCCTGGAGAAGAGGAGGCTGAGGGGAGACCTCATTGCTCTCTCCAACTACCTGAGAGGAGGTTGTGGAGAGGAGGGAGCTGGGCTCTTCTCCCAAGTGACAGGGGACAGGACGAGAGGGAATGGCCTCAAGCTCCACCAGGGGAGGTTCAGGCTGGACATTAGGAAAAAAATTTCACAGAAAGGGTCATTGGGCACTGGCAGAGGCTTCCCAGGGAGGGGGTTGAGTCACCTTCCCTGGAGGGGTTTAAGGGACGGGTGGACGAGGTGCTGAGGGACATGGTTTAGTGATTGATGGGAATGGTTGGACTCGATGATCCAGTGGGTCTCTTCCAACCTGGTGATTCTGTGAGTCTATGTCCCAGGCACTTGTCAGGGACAGCTTCAGCAGGACTCGCCGCTCCCCCTGTTGATATCAAATATTGTTGCGAGTGCTCCACACCCCTGAACAGCAAACCCAACCCGTCCCTTACTGGACCCCAAAACACGTGCACCCTAAAAGCCACTGGCCACTTTCAAGGGCGTTCAGCCAGGGATGGGTAGGGCGCAGAGCAGACCTGCGCTGGCACTGAGCCACCAGAATATTCGTGCTCCCTTTCTCTTCATGTTTTCATTTTGCAATGAGAAGGTGAGAAATGCACGTCTGAGCAGGACGGATCCACAGGGAATGAGGAGGGCTGACACAAAGCCTGGGTTGCGAGCAGGCAGCCTAGTCCTCATGCCTGTTTTTATCATAGGTTTTGAGGGTATTGATATCCTCCTCGGAATTGTTCCTCTTCCATCAAATCAGCAAGATTTTCCGCCCCAGTGGGAAGTTTCCATTAGATATTTAGCAACCAGTTCTTTTTCTGACCTATTTGCAAGCCCCAAGCCACTTTCTCCACCACCCACTGCTTGAAAGCTTTGATAATTCAATGAGATGTTAATTCTGACACCCAGCGTAACTCAAAAAAAAAACCCTCTTCTTTTTTTAATTATCATTAATTGCAATGCAGGAGTAATGAATCCCCTACACAGACTTAGTTTTCAAAGCACCTAGCAGCATTTTGCCGCACAATTCCCATTAAGTCAACATGCATTATGTGGTTTCTGACAGTCCCGGGTGCTCTGGGGTAGGCAGAGCCTAGAAACGATGGGGCTGAACAAATCTGCTGCAGGAACCCAGGAGCAAAGCTATCTCAGCATGGCCAGCACGTGTAGGTGTTAGCATACGGCTGCTTGAAAAGCACATTGCAAAAGGGCACTGTCACTTTTAAGCACATCAGGGTCATCTTTCAGGGCAAAATTATGCTCTAAATGCAGAGGATTATTAGCGAGAGCCCATGTGCTTTATCAGGGCACACAGCCGGTGAGTCTGAGCCGCACTCAGTGCTGGAAGCTTTTCACCTTTATTTAAGAGCCTGACCCAGCAGATACTTGAAGAACTTGCCCTTGAGGGGAGTGTCCTCCCCTCTCTTTGCAGAGCCCTGTCAAACGTTGCCCTGATTTGAGGGAGATCAATATATTCTTTGGGCTGCCCTTCCTCAGTGATTATTTTCCATGTTCTACATGCAAATTTACCATTATTTTTTTAAAAATCAAATAAAGATCAGTTGGGATTCAAAAGCCCCAGGAGCATCTCTGCAAACCTGTGCATGGGATACAGGAACTGAGTTAAAACACAAGCAAAAGTCACTTCTAGAGACAAGTTATTGTCACTTCTAGAGACATGTAAACAGCGTGAGTGTTGGCAAGCAAATGATTTTTAAAATTCTTTCTTTTTTCATGACAGGGCCAGTGTTAGCAATGCAAAGATGAAGTCAGGTTGCAGAGCTCTGTGTCTTCATCTCTTTCTCCATGTAGTTTAAATGTGGTTGTTCTGAAGCGGCAGCTTCACCTTAGCAGCAGTGGATGCATCGCCTACATTTATCCTCTGATTTGAATACAAATGAAAGCAAATGAATTAAAATTGGAGCCTGGAAAGTTGCCTCTGAAGGCTCATGGCTGCTAGTAATGGAGCTTTGTGGGCAGAGGCCAGGAGCCCCACCTCGGTGTACTGGAAGAGCATCCTCAGCATCACTGAACCTTCACAAGGCAACAAATTCCTTCTCTTTTGGGGTCCAGGTGCCTCATATGCTGTGCTCATGGGGAATCTACCCTTGTATATGTCTCTAAAATAATGCTGTTGCTTTAAAAGTGCCCTTGGCTGACTGGTCTCACCATGAACTCCATCACAGCAGAGCAGCTGAGCATTCTTCCCTCAGGAGGAGCCTCATCCCAGCTCCTCAGGAGGAGCCTCATCCCAGCTCCTGGGTACAGCAGGGGAGAGGGATCCCTCTGACCTGGCCATGTGCCACCCTAAAGCCTCCATAGGCCTCACACACCTCCTTTTTTCTTTGCATAAAGCAACTGCAAATGTCTGGTGTTTTTCTTACAACTACCCAGACAGCAGCAAAAGTCATGTCCCTGGCCCACGGGGCTGCAAAATGCCGCATGCCACAGCAGCTGCTGCTTCTACCATGAGCATAAACAAACCCAGCATTAGCACAAGCCTGTCGTCATTTCAAATAAATGCAATTAGCAGCCGGACCTCCCTCTCTTACAGGGGGCAAATATTGGCAGCAGGGAGCGGAATGTGGTGGTGGTATGTGCACCGCTAATAGGTCCCAATTCTGCACACACTTAAAGAGCAGCTTAACTTATGTTGAAGTCAGACAAATGTAAAGCTAAGCTCCTTTTCACATCAAAAATGTCCTACAAATACAAAAGACAAAATAAATTGGCTACTGTATATGTTTATCGCTGCCCTCCAAGAGGCCAAATTGAAAGAGCTGAGCAGGGAGGGACAGGCTCTGCACTGCTAACTCTTATCATTCAGACACTACAATTTCTCTTCCATGAACAAGTCTGTCACTTTCAAATCTGTTTTTACCTCCGAATCCTATCGTCCATCCCAAATTCCCCAAATTTCAGGAGCATTGATGCAGGGCAAGGATTGCATTTGCCCTGTTAATTGGAACAGGGCAGAGGAAAAAGGTGCCTTGTGTGCCGCTGGAGTTCAGCGCTGGGTGCAGTCTGCAAGGGTGCAGCCCAGGAACCAGGGGATCACACGCAGGGAAGGTTGAAATCAAATTAGTCTGAGTAGTAACATCAAAACTAATGTGAACGATTTGTTGAAATGAAATGCTTTGGAAAATAATTATCCTCTGAAGGTCAAAATGAATGGTTCAGATTCTTTCTCTGTGTCAATGATTTCCTACGTGTGCCCACAAATTGGTTTGATTTCAGCAAAACCAAGCTCACCAATAAAAATCACTTCCACTGAAACCTCTTCCAGCTTTTCCGCTCCCAGAAGAGCTTTGCCGCTAGCCGAGCTCCCTGCAGAGCTGCAAACAAGCACAAGACCCCCAAGGCTGGTCTGTGCCTGGGGGTGCCAGCCTCAGAGCATCTCTTGGAGAGGATGCCTCTCAGCTGACCCAGAGAAGCTGGCAGGGCTGCAATCACATCCATGTGCACAAACAAGCAGTTGCTCTGGACTCTTGCACACAGATTTTCCTTCCCACTCCATTCTTGCACACACATCTCACCAGTGTGTGCACGCACAAACGTATATATCCTGTCCTTGTTGCACACCCCAACAGATTCTCCCTCCACTATGAACACCTTGTCTCACACTCAGTTGTTTTCTTGCCTTCAAAACAGCCTAGAAGAAGCCTCCAGATGGTTCCTCTCCAACACAGCCCCCACAGCGCTCAGCATCACCTCAAACACCTCAGTCCCTGGCTCCAGGGATGCTGCACTCCAGACTTCGTGGGGCATCACTCCATGACAGATGCTCTCTGCTCCCCTTTTTATTTCTAGTTCTGTGAATATGGGGCACAAAATGGGGACAACTCTGCCAGTCAGCATGAGCAGAGGAGCATCCCTTCAAACAAGATTTAGAAAAGGAGTGTGTGGAGGATTTTTGTACTGCACATTCACAGAGGAGAGCAGCAAATCCTCTCGTTTGACAGCAGATCGTGGAGGCAAGTCCTTGAGCATGAGACACTGAGCTATCAGGGATTATACAATTTCTTTGAAAAAGGGCTTTTCTTTCAGATCCCTTCAGCAAATCTCCTGCTATTACCCTCCCTAAAGCACTGGTAACACTTCCAATCTCTCTTGCTTTCTGCCACAGACATACTTTTTCCCTTTCTCTCCAAGGCTTGGGTTGGTTTTTTTTTTTCATTGAATATTGAAAGAGCATTAATGCCTGGGACATAGGGTGGGAGAGGATAAGAGATTGTCTAAATTAAACAGCTATTCCCACATTACCTAATGCAGGGGGCTGGTCACACTGTGTCAGGTGCTCTCCCCAGAGCCCAAGCTCCCTCCCATAAAACTCACAGCCAATTTTGGAATTTGACTGTTTCCATATGTTTGTTTTAATGAATCCCCATGAGGATCCAGCAAAGCTGGGGCTCATCCTGGCTCACAGTGGGAACCATTGATGCAGTATCACACAAGGAGCAGGACAGGAGCATGACGTTGGAGTTGGGATTAGGCTGGACCAAAGCCCAAGTAAGCAGAGGGTTTGGGATGAGGTGCTGTCAGTGTTTGACCATTTCAGCTGTCAAACCCCTCACCCCTGCATGATTTAGGAAGGTCTTGGTGTGAATGCAGGACAGAAGGCCTCTGATATTCACAGAAGTGCAGGTGGGACATTAAGTGACCATCTGGGCTCTCTCAGGACAATCCATCAGCTGACAAAGCAAGACTTCTGCTTCTCCATCAAGTCCTTGGGACTGAGCTTCACTGCTACTAGAAAAAGCCACAAGTAGGTACAGCCATGCCTGGCTGCTCTCCATACATGGCAAAATCCAACCATTCCTTTGCTGAACAGGCTGCCCTCCATGCATCCCAAAATCCAACCGGGTCTTTGGTGAACTGGTTGCTCTCAGCACATCCCAAAACCCAACTGTGCCCAGCTGCTCTCAGCTGCCAGGAGCAGAGGCTACAGGCGACAGGGTGGATGTAAGGAGCCTGGGAGCAGGCAGAATGATCGCCTGCGTCAGTGGGAACAGGGCCAGGCACGGCAGCGAGCGCGGGAGCAGAGAGGAAAGGGCCTTCCTATTGTCCAGCACAAAAGAGCAGATGTACGCCCAGGGTAGGGAAAATCCCACCCTCCGAAAGCCAGATCTGGCGTTTCCACTCGGAAGGGCTTCAAGGCTGTCATTACAAGTATGTTCTGCACCAGCGCAGCTAAAACCCTTCTTAAACTGATTGCATTAATTCAGGACAGCTACTCGTCCACCCCCTTACAGCAGCTTATCTGTCCGTACCCTGGCCAGCCTCTCTGCACCTGTAGATGGTTGCGTCAAGGGGGTCACTTTTGCCTCTCTCTGATTTGCTTTTTCTTAAAAGCCAGTAACAAAATAAAGCCTGATGATGGATTTTTTTTCCCCTTTCCTCCCGAGTTAACATCCTTCGTCAGTCCTGCTCAGAAGCCTGTTGGATAAGCCCAAACATATGCAATAATGCATCCTTGGATGCTGCTGCAGTGCTGAGTGTGTCCATACAATCTTTTTAATCCAACGATCTCCACATTAAACCCTAACCATTAAGTGCCACCTTGTGCCTTAGCTAACGTGTCTTTCAGAAAAAATAGTCTTTATTTCAAGACACTGAGAATGAAAACACCCCATCATTTTCCCTTGGATTTGTTAAAAAATGTTGGACCTGTTGGGTTTTCTTTGACAATGAAGGCGATTAATTTTCAGTTTGACTTCACCTGGCTCCTGCTCCCAGCCATCCGTCTGTGTTTTCTCCCCCTTGCTAGACTACAAAACCTCCAATGCCCGCTCTTTTCTCCCCGCAAATGTATTTCTACACTGTCAGCAAGTTGCCTTGCAACCTCTTTTTTAATAACACAAACAGATGGAGGTCTTTAAGTTCTCCCCCATGTAAGGCCATTTCTGCAGTCTTTCAATCATGTTTGTAGCTTTTTTCAACACTCCCCAACACCCTCTCTTAAATGCAAACACCTGAACTGGATGCAAAATTCCCAAATCAGTCTCCCCAGTCCCATAAAAAGGTAAACCCCTCCCTGGCTCCTACTCACCATTTCCACTCTCACACATTCAAGAATCTCATTCAGTCTTCTGGCTAAAACATCACACGTTGCCAGGAAGCTTCCATTGTGCTGGTACTCCAATACAACCTCTCCTTCGCGTCCTTATACAGAACCAAACCAGCTCAAACTCCCCCCTTTGCTAAGGCTGGAGCTCCTTCTTCCTTCCTAGGTGTTTCTTACTGAACTCCTCCAAATTCACACTTATTCAGGCCATAGTAGTGTCTTTTTGTCTTTTACTGTAAATGCAAAGTTTGCTAAGTGTCAGATACTGACTTATAACCTGGGAAAAGGGAGAATTTATTTTTCTTCTTGCATCAGATGTTACAATTCCCTCCTTGTCCTTGTCCTCCTGTTCCCTGTCATCACCAGTCCTGGGTTTTGCTGCTCAGACATCTATCCATGACTGGGCTCAAGACTGCAGACCCTTGCAGAGCAGAGGATTGAGCCAGCTGGCCACAGCTGGCTCATCTCCAGGTACAACTTGAGCTGATATTACCTTGAACGTGTGCTGGGCAACTCAATGACAGTGGTGGGGAGCAGGGCTGGCAGCCAGCACAGCCCCAAGCTCATGCCATTACCCTGGGCAGGTTTCAAACCAGATCGGCACTGATAAAAAAGGGAGATTATCGGCATGGGCACCTGGTGTGGCCAAGCTCTTCCAAGAAATGCAGCTGCCAGCAGAGCTTCTGAGAGCTGAAATGCCTGAAACTCTTCTCCCTTTCTTTTCCTTTACTATTTGAGCATTGCAGCTATAGTGTATATATGCATTTTTCAACCTGGGAACAACTGTCCATCAGCATCCTTTAGACTGCAAGCTACTTACAGGCAGCATTGTGGGTCAGTTTTAAAGAAATCTAAAGAATATGCTGGGGAAAAAAGGCTTCCTGCTGGAGAGCAGCTAACAAATCCCTCATTTTTAACCAACAGGTGATTTCTCCGTGGCAAACATCACTGCTGTGGGAAGAAGATGACCAGCCAGGATGAGAAATAGCCAAATCCTTGGGATGCGATGCAAGACTTGGCCTCCATCCATCTCTCTGGGGCTGCGGGATGGGCAGAGGGAGGCAGGCGGAGGTGGCAGCAGACGACCGCTGCATGTCAGTGTTGCTCCACGCAGCGTGCACAGCTGTGCAACATCTGCTTCTCATGCTGCAGCCGATCTGCTCTCTGCAATCTAAAGTACCACTGCATTAGTAGGGGCACTGGGGCTCTCAGGATGATGTGGCAGCACTTCTCAGGCAGAAAGACAGTCTTGTTTGCATAGCACAACTGGCCAACAGTGTCCGGCTCCTACTGAGAGCTCGAGGGGTGAGAGTCACATCCCCAGTCCTGAAGAAAGTATCCAGCTGGCAAGCAGGAACCCAGGGAAGCACAGCTTTGAGCTACAAGGCCATATCTCACCCACTTCCTGAGCCCCAGACAAAGCACAGAACCCTTTAAAATCCCACCTTGGGGTCAGCACAATTATAAGGATGAAGGATCATTAACATTCCCATTCCTGGTTTCTGTAGGGTCCAGGTTAGAAGTCAAAGCCCACGTAGCCCTGGGCAGGCGCTCTCTGGACATCGCCCTTGTTCCCAGAGCTGTGCTGGTGTAACACCGTCAGCCAGCATTGCCAAGACCTGCTGGTCTGCTGCTGTGCTCCCCAGTGTAGCAGCCTCCCTGCATGGCTCAGCCAGTGCCCGAGGCAGAAAAGATGCAGTGCAGAGCATCCCAGTGGGACTGTGCACGGCTGCCCATGAGAACCCTCCAGTAAAGCAGGAGACAAAATCCCTACATGATGAGTAATTATTGCCAGCGTTACGGTGTGGGGTACTCAAACCTCCACACCAGAGTCATGCAGTTCTTGCTGAACTCAATAGTAACTCATGGTTTTTACTCCTCTCCTTCCCCTCTAGGTCCTGTTGGAGAAGAAATCTATAATTTGAGACCTGGATTTTCCTTCCATTACCTTGGTAATGTATTCCTTGTCGTGTCCATTACCTCAAAGAAATATACATTAAAGGTGTGAGGAGAAAGGTGAAAAGTGCTGTGGCCGCTGGAGGAAACATGTTGTCCTGCGAACAAAATGTGCTTCCCACCTGCAGAATTAGGTCTATGATTAACCATCCAGGTGGCCAGGGCGGACCTGTGGTTTCATGAAAAGGGGAACAAAGGTAATAATTTTGCTTTAGTAGAATAACAGTACTGACAGTGCTTCTAGCAAGGGTGGAAGCAGGACTGGATACGTGGAGTAGAAATTCAGCTGTCCAGAAATGAACAAAGTTCTTGTCGACTCTGGAGGTGCTGAATTCAAAGGCTGCAGATTTGTGGGCTGCATGCCTGAGTCCTACAAACATCCAGGAGGGTTTGCCTAGGTGTTTTGCCAAGCATGAAGTGTGTCAGTTCAGCTCGGGATATGTCCTCCCCTCATCTAGCGGCCATCCTCTAAATCAGCAATGCTCTCTGTGCTTCATTTCCTCCTCTCCAAAAAAGAAGGGGTTGGGAGAATTTCCAGCCTTATGAGGAGTCCTGAGAATTTATTTGTCAAATATCTCAGTGGTAGCATTTCCCTAATGTCTGCTCTCATGAGTTCTCTCATGCTTGCAGGTGAGATCAGCTCTGCTACATCCCCAGGGCAAGCTCCCAGGAGCAGCCTGGACAGCAGCCACCACACCAGGGACACTGGCAAAGGGACACAAACATGGATCCAGGGGAATGACCAGGAGCACTAGAGCTTGTTATATGGCATCATTCATTGCAGAGAAAGTGCAGCAGTTGGCAGAGACATTGACCTAGAAAGTGTTGTGATGCACCATCATGCCCTCAGCCTCAGAGGCTGTGCTGGAAGAGGGTTAATCAGCTCTTGGTTTTAATTTCAAAACCATTTGCTAGTGCAGTATCCACAAAATGCTGCTGTGCTCCAGGGAGATGACAGGCAAAATCCTGGCTCGCTTTGGGTCTGAAACCAACAGGGAGCAATGAAGCTGGAGCTCTGAAGGCAGATGTAATATGTGACCCTCTTCTGGTCAGCCCAAGAGGCTCCATGACCCGCGAGGGATGTGCCGGGGCATATTACTCACACCGCAAGTATGAGCAAGCAGGGAAGGACGGCCGTGTAGGGCTGTAACACTGTGTTAGAGGTCAAAGGCAGAGACATGGAGAGGCCATGGAGATGCTAGAGGAGTCCCCACACACATGCAGGGCTCCGTGCCTCACCCAGCACTGGCAGCATCCAGTACCCCAGAACCTCATGGGCAATTGTCTGATGGGCAGGACTTCAGAAAATTAAGCCTTAGGCATGTAGTCTTACAAGACTTCCTCACCTGGACCCACAATGAGTTTGACCTGCATGAACCCTGCAAACATCAGCTTTGCACTTATGAATGACCTTGCAGACCGCTCTACTTTTGCTAAGGAGCAAACGGGAGGCCCCCAACCTGACAGCTACTGCAGTACTAGAGTGGTTTTGAGGACCAGACTCATATTTTGGCAGCAGCTTGGCTCACTGCACTCTCTAAGCTGGATTTGAGCTCCCCCTCCCCAGCTTTGTGCTAACACAACATGGATGGTTCTGTGCAGCTAAGAGATACAGTCAGTGACTCTAATATAAACTCGGGCAATATTCCTTCATCCAGGAAGTTATATGAAGTGCATTCCCTGTGATGCTCAGTTCTTCTGTTGCCACAGTTGTGCCTATGCAAGGAATATCCATGATGATGGTGCCCACAGCATCTCACCTGCACCGCTACAATAGCAGGAATGCAGCTCTGGTTTCAATAGGTGCAGGTGCCTGGAAAAAACACTTAAACAGAGTCATTATTCCATTGGACAACACAAGCTGGTCAAAATAAAAACATCAAAATATCATGGCCACTTTACAGAAACACCATGTCAGGGACTGAAAGAGAAACACATTGCTCCTACGGATTCCTAGAATCCTCTTCCCAAACTTTTTGGAAGGAGTTATCTTGGGGTTTTCCAGTTTGAAACAATTTTTAATATCTAACTTTAGAATATGAAATAAATCATCATGAAAACAAAAATGCTTTCAATTATTAAAATGTGTTTGACCAAGTACAAAATATTTTTTTCCAGCCTAACTCTCACAGAGAATTTTGAAACTTTCCCGTATGTCTCACAGCTGGAAGAGAAATCCTTGCCAGATCTTAGGTACCAGTTTGTTCACAGCAGATCCAGAGAAGGTGCATGAACGCCTGTAGATGTGGCACTTTGGGACATGGTTTAGTAGGCATGGTGGTGTTGGGCTGACACTTTGACTGGATGAGCTTAGAGTTTTTTCCTAACCTTAATGATTCTAACACAGCCAATAGAGCGTAGTGTTGAAATCCCCCAGCTTTGCCACCAAGGCTTCACCCTGAGAAGACTGCGACGTGATGAAATTCACCCTTATGAGAATCAGCACAGGCCATGTTAGTTATACTGTTTTATACATGAGAGCTCATGAGGCACCAAGGTCTTGGATGGGTGGCAGCACAAGGGTCATCATCAGCTGTTTACCTAGAGAGGAGCTCCTGGCTCAGAAGTGACTTCTATTGCTATAAAATGTTGCCAGTACCTTGTGCTTAAGGCAAAACCTCTTAAAATGTGGACTCTTCCTGATGCTTTCCCAGATTTCCTCTGTGATTTCAGGAAGTCGTTTAATCTGGATGCCCAACCACACGGTGAGCTGGGCAGGAGGGGAGAGGAGGGAATGATATTTCCAAAGATTGAATGGGTTCTGTGAATCTGCTGGGACACACACACAAACACACACACGCACGCATACAACTTAGGCCCTTTTTCCACTCAAAACTCTCATCAAAGGCGCTAATGTGAGGAGGGAGTCTCACAATGCCGAGAACCTTGACTTCACAGACAAGTAGCAAAACAGCACAAGTTTAAGCAGTAAATAGAGAGTGGCTTGTATTCCTAAGGTTGTTCTTTTGTAATTATTTCTTTTGTTCACTCACATAACTAGAGTGTGCAAGGAAAAATATGAAAAAGAATCCCATCTCATCAAGGCATAGGAAGCACCAGGAATATATATGCAGTTTTTAAGCTGGTTTAGATGCCACCCCAGAGCCAAGCTACCAATGAAGAGCAGCAGAAAGGTAGCTCATGTGTCTGGTGAGCCACTTTGGCCACGAGAGCCATGAAAACACAGAGTGCCAAGCAGTGCACAGCACCTTCTGCTGCCTAAGCCCTTCCCTACATCTTCTGGCTGTGTCTACAGCAAGAACAGCCTTGACTTCTACAGGGGACTTGTTATTGAGCACTCTGAGTATAAGACTTCTTAGAGTGGTTGGAGCACCAGCCCTCCCAAAGGGCAGAAGAAAAGAGGAGTTATGTCTTTTCAAAACCAGGGCTTTGTGTTTCTGCTGACTGCAAACACAGGGCTCTGCCGTTCCCCTGGATCTGAGGCTCCCCAGTAGGTCACAAGCTCAGATGTTCATCACCCAGAGAACAGCAGCATCCTTCTCAGACACAGAAAGCCAAAAAGAACACCCTCACACCCCCACCTTTCTGCAATAATGGGCTCCTTCAAGCCTCTTGCAGTACACATATTCATTAATTCAGCCAGAGACACAGTCTAGCCACATGTTTCTAAGCAAATCCAACCTCTCCTATTAGCAGTCAGTGTTTGCAGCACTGCCGTATGTATTTCCCTTTGCTAAGGACAGGATCACATGTTATTTCCCAGCTCTTTTGGAGCGGTCTCTCCGCAGTTACCTTCTCCTTCTCTGCCTTCCCTGGTTGTTCCCACCTCTCCTCCCATCCCTGCCCCTTGCAAAGAGCCCTGCAGGAGACAGGCACCAGCCAAACAGCTCCACCATTTTTTTCCTTAGTCCCAGAAGCAGAAACTTTATTGTTAAACCTCTTGAAAAAATAACTGAATATGAACACCATAGGAGGAAAAGCCTCGTTTCAAGATCTAAGCAAAGCCAGGATGAATAATACAGACCGGCAGGAGAAGGGCAAGGGAAGGAGGAAAGGCAAGAGAACACAAAGGGAAATGCTTCATTAACTTCTCCTGAGGTTATATGCTCAGTTTAAAAGCTAATGCCTACTCTGAGAAGGTACAATGCATCAGCTTGCAGCCCAGTTCATTACAGAGCTGTTCTGTGCAACCAGGGACACTTCCACCAGGGCTGTCTTTGAGCAGAGCCACCTGCCACCACAGAGCCAAGCTAATGATCTGCCCCTCTGTTATTCTCTTCATGTTTTCTGAAATTAGCCAGCTTTAAGATCTCATTCTCCATTATCTAGGAATAGATCTGAAACTAAGTAGCTGCAGCTTGTGGGGGGATATTTTTCTCCTTGTGCTTCCCCGAGTCCTTGAGAACTTTCAGCTAGACTGAGCCATTTGGACTGAGGTAAGTCTCAGTGTGGCCTTGGAGAGGAGTAGGTTTTAGGGGAACTGAGGTGCTCCAGGGAATAAAACACCCTGGACAAAGTCCCCTGGGGCTGCCGGTAGCCTCCCTCTTTGACAAGTACTTGGCTGCACAACACTTCTCCCTCTTGGCTGTACCTAGCGGGCACCAAATATCCCAGCACAGGCTTTTGTTATGGCTCCAGGCAGCTGGTTCCTGCAGGATCCTGTCTCGGAGCCTATTTATTCCTTGTCTCTCAGACAGCTGTTTACATTTTTGTTTGTGTGAATAATCTCAAATATGAAAGCTTTGCTTTGCTTTTCACCCCATTAGATAATATTAATTACTGCAACGAGCCAAGTAGCTTGGAAAAAGGGGAGGAAAAAAACACTGGAAAAGTTGCAGGCCTTGCAAGTATTTAAGGGCCATCTGCATCTCCTCCAAAACTGTAAAGACAAACGAGAGAAGCAGTAGCACATACTTATTCAGTAGACATCATGGCAACATTTCTGCTCCCGTCTCAGCCAAGAACTAGCACCAAAAATGTAAGGATTGCTATTCTTCAAGCCCTCTTCCCTGTTGGGAATGTAGCAGAGGTTGCTTGGATGCATGGCGAGACTTGACTTCTGGAAGGAGTCACCTGGATTTTGGGGTCAGATGCCAGCTCTGCCTCCTCCCTCCCAACATATCTCACCTTGTGGCTTCCCCATGCTGCACATCTTGTCCTAGAAGGTTTTCCAGCAACATTATTGGTTATCTGGCGATTGGAAAGGTGCTCGACTCAGGCAAACTTTGGTGGGTAGGGATACAAACAGAAATGCAGATTTCTGATCCTTACCTACTGCACCTCTGCACACCACACTGGGGATTTAGGTACAGTATCTGGGAGAAACATCTCTTCACTTCACATCTGGACACAAATATTTTTTAGGTATAATAAGGAATGACTGAAATCCATTTTATCGTGAGCAGTGAGACAAGCTGCTTAAGAACAATAGTAAATAACCATAAGTTTCTTAATAATTCATCTGTTTCAAGCAAACATCTTCTCCAGGCAGTCATTCCTGCCTCCTGCCTCTCTTTGTTATTAAGCAGGGCTACTTAGGCCTGTCCCTGGTTTTTCATTTGGACACCAGCCAGCAAAACCTCCAGGTGGATGACCCTGATTTACAACCCAGCTACATTTGCAGCTCTATTTACACTGGGCTGGTTCTTCTTTTGTGAATTGCCTTTCAGGGCAGTCATCGTTTTTGAAATACAGGAAGGAAAGAGCAACAATTGGAGGAAACCTAAAGTGAAATTCTGTCACAAATCTTGTATATTAATTCCTGTTCCATCCCTTTACTTCCCCAACACTTGCCTTGGGAAGTCATTACTGGCATGCTTTTTGCCAGAGATATTATATTGCTATAAATGTCAGAGATGTGAGGAACAATGCTATCTATTAGCATGTAAGAGAGTATTATTGTCTGCAAGTTACTAGGTTCAAAGGCGGCATTGTGCTTGGCAAATTGCTGTCTGCAGCGCACAGCAAACACATCTCCTAGTGCTCAGCTCAAGAGCTGATGCACACAGTATGTGGAACCCGAGGTTCTCATCCAGCCTCAAACACAGCGCTCAATAAAAAGAGAAAATTATGTAGGAAAACTATACAAGTATCTCCAATACATTTTTGTTATTCTTTTAAGTTATTACTAACTTTCCCTTTGCAAGTAAACTCTGCTTCTAGATCTTTCCTTCTGTACTAAAACAAGATGAAAATGAGAGATTTTTCAAAACATAGTCTGAATTGTCTGCTGCAAACACAGAGCTCTGCTCGGTCCCTAGGAAGCAGCTCGTTTGAACCATCCAAGCATCTGTCCATGGACTGGAGGGTGCCCTCACCCCCTAAATGTGCTCCTTCTGACACTTGGTAGAGCGTTTCCAGCTGCTTCTCCAGCAGAGACTTGTAGCTGCTTTCCATTCCCAGCCTCTCGCAGGAGCTCAGGGTGGGGTAACACAGAGCTTGGGGTGTCCCTGTTACACTGCAGAGCATGTGCAACGTGGCTGTGCCTTTGCATTGGAATGCGACTTGGGTTGGAACGGCATCTTGGCACGCTCTGAGGTGCTGTGTATAACTACTACTCAACTCCTACTACCTTGCTGCCACCCATTAAGCCCAAAGCATTTATGAAAGAAGTGTGAATGGTGTTTTTTCTTGCAGAAAGGAGACTCCATTTTCCCGGTCCAGTAGCTCCACAAGATCTCTGCTCCATGGGCCTCCTTTATCTTGAACCACCCAACTCTCCCTTACCCTTCCCACAGCCCCACTCTTCCTCCGCTCCCATCTGCTTCTTTCCATCCGACTCATTTGACGGAGGGAGTTGTATTTGTGGGTGTTGTGCCTACACTGTAGATTTGAAATTTGACTGTAAGACACATGGATTGCAGCTAAAATCCTTGGTGTGGGAAAAGTAATGGTAAGCAGCCAGCGTGCTGGCTGGATGTCACAAGAGAAATCACAGATTTGCTGCCAGCTTTGGCCACATTCCTGTTGGAAACAAATAATTTGGGGGGGAAGGATGGATGGGTACAAAACTACGTGCAATGCCCATGCTCAGCAATTTAGCAAAAAGTCACAGCAGCACAGAAACCCCACAGAACTGTGCTGGCCCCTCTCCGCACCGCACAGCATTTTGGGTGAGCATGGTTTCCACGCAGGTGGTGAAGCTTTTACCCATAAGAATCTGGATTAGAAAAGAGCAATAACCCCAGCGCCTTTGCAGCAATAGGCTGTGATGCAGAGGAACTGAACTAGCTTTGAGGCAGGAACTTGGGGGAAGCCAACACCGAGCAGGTGGTTAGAAACTGTGTTAACAACCCCGTTAACAAGCGCCGCAGATTAGACCAAACAACGGCTCATCAGCATTCAGTCCAAAGGCCAGAGCCTGCAAAGGGAAGAGAATAGAGGAGCAACAAGAAGGAGGGGAAATGAAAGGAAAGCAGAGATGGGAATCGGTTTTAATAATATTGTTTCCTAATTACAGCACGGCACGGAGAGCAGATGCGGTCTGCTTTGGCACAGCAAAGGAAGTGCCAAAACCACAGCGAGTGCAAGTGAGCCGCTAACACAAGGGAGAGGGCAACAGCACCTGCAGCAGTAGCAGTGATGTAGCATGAGGGAGTCCAAGCATCCAGCTCTGGGCTCATGTTACCCCAAATTGCTGCTGCCCAGCACCCTGCTGGTGTTTCTTTTGAGGCTACAAAAAGCAATTTAAGAGCTTCACTTGGACTTAGTCAGGAGGTGCACTGGTGAGGTCTACAGGGAGGAGGTAACACCTTCCTTGGAGCAAGTCAGGTATAGGGTGAGGGAGGGGCACACACAGCATCTAGTGTGGAGAAACACGTTTCTCCAGCTGCTTCATGTATTGGGTACGGGACCACCTCTTCAGCCACAGAAAATCCCTCCTCCCAACACAGACAGAACCTTTTGCTTTCCTCATTAAATCCTGAAACACTGATGATGGGAATTCAGTGTCATTATGGCAGGATGAGAATCCAAAATGACTTATTGCCCAATTGGGGCTGTGGGGCAGATCCCTGAGCCTGCTCCTCATGGTAAGCGGGTAAGGATGGGCAGGTATGGGGCCACACCTTCCCCAGCACACTGGGAGGCCTGGGGCCCACTCCTCCGAGTAGTGTATGTAGAGGAAGAAGACTTCAAACTCCTGAAAAACTTTCCTCCAGCTTGGCACGGCGTCTGTAAGCCCCTACACTCATGCGAGCTGAGCGCAGAAATCCACAGGATGAGGAACACTAATGCATGTTTTGGTCCCAGTCCAACATAAACGCCGGCTATAATAACCCTCATGGGAAAGCCAAACAGAGGACCCCTTTGTTAGGGACGACTCAGCACGTTACGCTTCATTTGGGCCAACAGCACTTCCAGCACGAGGCTCAGGGCACCATCTGCTTGATGTGGGCAAGGTGGGCTGAGGCCAGAAACCAGAGGAAAAGGGGAATCTCGGGACAGGGAGCTTCGGATGATGCCTCTTGCGTCAGCATGGCCTGTAAAGACTCAAAAAACCTTGGAAGAAGAGGGACTGACTGGTATGTTGGGCCCTTTAAGGTCTCTGCTGGAGGTAATGGTGTCTAAAGAGAACGGTAGTGGTGTCTCCTGTCCCACTCCATGCACACACACGAAGAGGACCTGCCTCAGGATCTCCCATCTCTGTATAATTCCTGTCTGGTTCCTTTCAAAAATAACACTAGAGGAACAACACAGTTGGATGAAACCCTGTGGTTCTTTGCTGTGGCTGAAATAAACTCTAATCATTTATGGCAGCTTCTTTACTGGTGTAGCTGTGACGAAATGATTCAGGGGAAGGTCTACCATGACCCGAACAAGACAGGAGGGAGGGATGGCCTGCAAACCCCTGCATCAGCTGCAGCAAGAGTCGGAGGATACAAGGTGGTTAGAGAGAGCTGTGCCTCGTGGCTTGCACCTGGAAGGGCTGCTGATGAGTGGGAGCAGCCCCAGCTGGGACAACATCTGCATGGTGGAAAGGGGCTGTGCTGGCTGGGCTTGGAGGGGCTTCGGGAAGCAGGGAGATATCTTAGCTACATGCAGAAGCTGCTTTCCTCTTTGAGGTGTGTGCCAGGTGAGGTGTGTCCTCGCTGTCCCAGCTACGAGGTAAGGCCGTGCAGTTGGGGTGAAATGGTTATGTTTGAGTGAGTGTGATGCAGGGGCTGGTAGGGTGAGGGAGGGCTGCGCTCTCTAGCTTGGCAGATAAAGTAACCTGGGCTATCTGGGAGGTAGTTGCCAATATATAACAGTGTCCTGAGTGTCTTATCCCAGTTCCTGAGGGGCTGAGGGAGAGATAACCTGGATGCTCCAGGTACCAGTCTGGGTTACTTTGTTGGCTGAAACACAAAAGAGTACTTGTGGGGTTTAATCCTTGTGTAAAATCCAAAACAGCCTTTCTGGAGCAGGATCACAACAGTGGCAACTCATGGACTTCTGGGGAGTGGCCTCTGGCTTCTGCCCCCACAAGTGCCCAGAGGAAGGTGGTATTAGAAAGGCATTAAAGGTAGCCCCTGTGGCTGCTGCAACAGAGGGAGGAGAGGGAGACCTTAGGAGGAAGAACCACAGCTGTGTGTGGTGGTTAGATGTGAATTGCCACCAGCTGAGTTGAGCTGGAATCTAACAGCTGTTTCTGAGTAGTTAAGAGTGTGATGTGTCCTGGGAAGGTAGCTCCTGGCAGCCCTACTCCAGCCATCACATCTTTGCAGTGTCTGCCGGATTGCGTGGGGTAAGTATGGGGCTGGTTTTGCTGTTGGAACTGATGTCGGGATGCTGAGACTGGGGTGATGTGCACTGGTGCCAGTATGAGCACTTCTTCAAACACAGCGGGTTATGGAGGGCTCAGGCTGGCAGGTCCTGGAGGGGGAAGAGGGCAGAGGTGCAGCCTAGTGGTTGCAGAACCCTCCTGCCCTATCTGAGGGATTTGCTATGGGGATGTAGGGAGTTTGCTTCCCTTGTGGGAATGCCCATCCCTGTTTTGCACCTCTGAGATGGAGTCGGCAATTGCAGTGCCATTGAGATCAGCAGTGGTATCTCTGTCACCTTCACTAGTCTGTTACCTGCAACTCTGCACTCATTAACATGGAAAGTTTCCCTAGTTTGCTTTTTTTTAAATATAAAAATCCCTGCTGTTGAACTAGCCATCAGACATTAAATTTAATCAATACCAAATGGGTGGTGATGTGAATTTTGAGGCATCCTAAACTTCTTTTTCCCTTCTTTCTCTGCCTGCCCTACTGGCTCCTTGGCTGTGCTGACACCGATAGCCACAGGGCTGCCCTGCAACAGGGGTGTGAGCAACACTTTTTCTCCAGTTATTTAAAACTTCTATGGCTCCTGGCCTGATTGTTGGTGGAGGAGGATGGAGGGGATGGTCAGGGTCCCAGGCAGCAGTTGACATGGCTTCTGTTTAACAGGAATCACCTTCCAGATGGGCTTTTGGCTCTGGCTTAATTTATATCAATCCTGAAAACATTTTCTTATGTTTTCTTACTATGTTTTCTTACGTTTTCTTCCACTGGTGAAACGTGCCCAGTTCCTGCTTTTTCTAGTTGTTTGGTTGGCTTCCGAGGACTGCAGTTCCTTGGGTCTTGAGGGATGCTCTCTGTGTCTGAAATGGCAATAAAAGATTATTGCGTGAATGCAGAAGGGGTTAATGCTCTTGGGTTGAGGTCGAGTTGAGGCTGCTCACCTCAATCCAAACCAGGAGATCTTCCTGTCGGGCGCTGTGCGGTTTCTTCAGTGTCAACGTGGGAAAGCGATAAGAGGAGGCCCTCTTCCCTTCCAGCTAATGATCTGCAGTAATGAGAACTTGGCCTCAATCTGCTCTCCGAGCTGTGAGCGAAGGCAGGAATTAAAACGTCCGGGCCCTGGGCAGCTCGTGCGGCTGGGTGGTCCTGTCCCAGCGGGGAGTGCGTGCCGGTGGCGCCGAGCCTCCCCCCGGCTCCAGTGTGAACATGGATGAGGAGGGACTGGGAATTTTGGAGTGCAGTAGGGGGTCTTGATGGGCGGGCTGAGCTTGTCGTTGTCGGAACGAAGCCCTCCGGTTGGAGGTGGCACATGGTGGGAGCCGGGAGCGGTGCCCTATGCAGCTGGTGAGTAGCTCATGCTACCGCTCCCCAAGGCTGACTGGTCCCCAGCAGGCACACCTGCTCCCTGGGCTTCTTTGGTTTTGCTTTGCTTTGCAGGCCTTCAGTTTGCCGCTTTTCCGATGAGGGTCACTAGATGCAGTGGGTGTAACTCTCGGGGAGGTCCCTGTGGACCAGGGAGACAGGAGAAATGTGTCCCTGCAGCAGTTGCCTTCCTGTGTTGCAGCATCAGCTCAGACTGCGGGAGGCAGCGACCCCTGAAAGCTGCCACATCCCTGGCAGCGGGTGCAAGGAACTGGCTAACCTTGGTAGCTTTTTTAAGTTGTTCCCAGAACTGGCTTATGAGGAGCGGCTGAGAGAGCTGGGGGTGTTTAGCCTGGAGAAGAGGAGGCTGAGGGGAGACCTCATTGCTCTCTACAACTACCTGAAAGGAGGTTGTGGAGAGGAGGGAGCTGGGCTCTTCTCCCAAGTGACAGGGGACAGGATGGGAGGGAATGGCCTCAAGCTCCGCCAGGGGAGGTTTAGGCTGGACATTAGGAAAAAATTTTTCATGGAAAGGGTCATTGGTCACTGGCAGAGGCTGCCCAGGGAGGGGGTTGAGTCACCTTCTCTGGAGGGGTTTAAGGTGCAGGTGGATGAGGTGCTGAGGGACATGGGTTAGTGATTGATAGGAATGGTTGGACTCGATGATCTGATAGGTCTTTTCCAACCTAATGATTCTATGATTCTATAGGTGGATGATAACTGAAGGTGTAAAGAGGTCCTGACTCTGTGGTAAAAGAGACTGCAGAGCCTGTGTGATGCCTGGGGCATGCTGAAGTCCTATTAATTAATTAATGTCTCATTTCTCAGTGAGATTTGGAGAATGATGCTCCAGCCTAAATGTGTGCGTGATGGATTGTGGTGTCTTGTTAGGGTGATTGATGGGTGAAGCTCAGAAAAGAGCCACCTGTGTTGTCCTGCTAGGATCTCAGTGCTGTGTATGCAAGAGAGGAGCTGTTGGCTGTGTGGATCTCTGTCTCTCTCCAGGGGTAGCTGCCTGCTGCTCTTTAGTTTATGATACATTGCGTGCATCTCTTCGGGCCCCTTATCTCTGCTTCTGTGTGATCAGAGAGGACAGCGCCCCGATCTGAGGAGCAAGAAGTGTCCTGGGGGTTGGACTGGAATCCTCACAGCAACAGCAGGAGATGCTGTTTAAGGAGATGATCTTAAGAAAATCGCATGTGAACTGATCTTCTCCTTAAGCGAAGTGCCAGTGAGTTTCTCTAGGTTGCAAAAAGCCCTGTGGCATCACCAGCAGATGAGACAACCAAGTTCTCTGTGCGATTTTTCCCTGTGCCCTGGAGATGGCAGCAGAGCACTCCGAGCTCCCCTGCATCTCGGGCGTTCAGATGTCCTTCCATCTCTTTGCGTCCCAGGCTGCTGGAAAGCTCGAGTATTGATGGCTTTTTAAAGTGCTCGGTGTGCTTGTGATGTGCTGGTCGAAATACAGATTGGCTCTTACATCTTAACCATTCATCAAATTGCGTTTCCATTGATTTTTCCTGTGATTGTTTCTTTTCTGAAGTTCCAAGTCTGATAGCAGAGCTCGAAGCCAGAGGCAGCTATTAAATCATCTGGTCTTACTACCATACAGCTCTGTCCTCTGGGCTCTCTATTGAGCTGGCGTTTGATTAAAGCAGGTTTTCTCTCTGCAGGCTGTGTTATTTTGGGGAAGGAAAGCTACCTGGTGACTTCTCCCGCAGGGTTTGCTTGGCTAAGTGTCTGGCACAAAATTGTAACTGGTACATGCAGCGTTTGTTGTTAAGCCTGGGTTTCTTCGTTGGGTTGGTGAGAGATCACACAGAATCACAGAATAACCAGGTTGGAAGAGACCCACTGGATCGTCGAGTCCAACCATTCGCACCAATCCCTAAATCATGCTCCTAAGCACCTCATCCACCCTCACCTTAAACACCTCCAGGGACAGTGACTCAACCACCTCCCTTGGCAGACCGTTCCAATGCCTAACCACCCTCTCCGGGAAGAACTTTTTCCTAATCTCAAGCTTAAATCTCCCCTGGCAGAGCTTGATCACGGTAGATCATAGAATCATAGAATGGGTTGGAAGGGACCTTAAAGTCCATCCAGTTCCCTGTGATGGGCAGGGACACCTCCCACTGCATCAGGCTGCCCAAGACCCCATCCAACCTGGCCTTGGACACCTCTAGGGATGGGGCAGCCACAGCTTCCCTGGGCAACCTGTTCCACTGCCTCCCCAGTCTCATAGAGAAGAAGTTCTTCCTTCTGTCTAGTCTAAATCTGCCCCTCTCCAGTTCACAACTACGGATGCTTGAATGAAAATCTTCTGGCCCTTAATGGTACCTGTGAGGGGCAAAACCAAAGAGGTAAGGTGTGGGATGTCTTCAGGGGTGTGTAGGGCCTCCCTGAAGTGTTTTAGCTCAGTGTTGTGACCGTGCAAGTCCAAACATATCCTGCTTCATCCGCTTGGGACATCAGGTTCCCAAAGTGATTATGGATTTCTAGAGAAAGTGCAGGTAAGTGCACAAACTTGGTTCAAAGCCTTACAAACAATAGCTTTTCAGGATGTAAAGCTCTGGAGGTGTGGGCTCTGTTATTTGCTTTACCTCAACAGGTGTTCTGAGGTACGAATACATGTATTTAACCATCATGAGGTTATGCCAAGGGAGGATTGGCTGCAAATGTGTCTGTTCTTGCGTGCTTTCTCTAAACATCTGCTATTGGCTCCTGTTGGAGACAGAACAATGAATTAGAGACCTCTTCGCTCCAACTTTTGAGGTTGTGCTACGGTGAATAATTGCAGCTGCAAGCTGGGGAGCCTTGTCTGGCCCAACACTGGGAATAATGTTCTCTGGAAGCGCCTATAAATTTCAGATGACAGGTTTGATATGATGTGTTGATTGCACTCGTATATCACCTGGGAGACAAGGAGCTTAGCTCAGGAGGGCCAAGCCTCAGTGGACCCAGCATCTATCATCTCCTGTAGAGATGTATTTAACTCATTTACAGGTAGTGCTGTGAATAAAACTACCTGCCTAAACCACAGATCTGGGTGAATCTAATAGCCGACAACATTATCGATCCCCTACCCTGCTACACTTGTACTGCTGAGGGAAGAGAACAATATTTCTATTTTAAAAGCAAGTTTTAATTTAAACTGAGAGCTAGTCCAATAAAACGCTGAGTGTCTTTGTAGCTTGAAATGATAAAAGTGAAAACAAGTAATCCTTCTTTGTGGTACAGCTTTCGGTTTTGGTTTGAAAGGATCTAGTGTTTCATAGGACCTATTTGTACAGGGGCAAGAATAACTTTTTGGTTCAGTTCCTGGCTAAAGCAGTCTCTGTTTTGATTTGTGTTTTTTTTTAAAACAAACTTAAATAGTTTTTGGTTTGAATTTATTGGCAATTCAATCCTCTTATGCACAGTTTTTTTAATTGTTTCTATGAAAAACAGCATTGAGTGGAAGAGTGCTATTCTAAGCTGTAGAATGTGTACAGCTCAGCACACAGACCTGAGCTGTCTATCTGTGCACCAATTTGGAGTGGTCAGAGAAGGTAACTAACGAAAATCTAGTGGCTGAATTCATGGTATGAAGATCTGTGCTTCCAACATAGGGGAGAAATGTTGAGATCCACTGCAATGTCTCACTTGAGCTGCACCACAAGAGGGTAACCCAAGGCCACAGAAACTCTCCTCGGACCTTGGAGGAGCTGGTAGGAGCACTGGGAAAGGATGACATGCTGGAAAATGCAGCCATCGCCTCCCTGGTGCGGAGCAGGAGTTGGGAGGGCTGTGGCAGTGTGTTCCGGGGGGAGTAGCTGCACAACTGCAGGCAGCAGTGCTAATTGCAAGTGGCTTTCCCAATGGGGAACAATCTGTCAGTATTGGTGAAATTCATGTTGGATGCTTCTCTGTCTTGTGGATGGAGGCAGAGGATGCTGCTGTCAGTCCAGGTTAGTGCTATGGGACTCTCCCTTGTAATTAACGTCTGCCAACATCCAAAGCAGCAAAGTGGCTGAAATTAAAAGTGTGAAATGCATTTCCTACCAGAACTAAATCAGGTGCTGTTGCTGCAGGTTTTAAAGGAGGCTTGAGGTTTCTGTGCAGCTGTGCTGTCTGACCGCATCCCCTGCAGAACATGAAGGTTCTGGTCCTTATGGAGAGGGCAGCGTCATGAGGCCCCTGGCCACCCTGCAGCCCCCCTTGCCCAAACCACACTGCAACAACAGAAAATGTAATTAGGTATTTGGTAAAAGTCCTCTGAAAAGGGTGACCAAACACAGGGCTAAGTTTGGGGACCTGGTGAAGCATCCCAGGCTGTTTAATGTCCCATGGAGCCAGATGCCATAGTCTGCTGTCCAGGTGGCATCTGCTGTTTCATGATACCCTCTTCCACCTGTACTTGGAGGGCAGGTTTTGCAATGTGAATGAAGCAGAATATTGAGCTGAAATTGAGACTCGAGAAACATTTCTCAGCTCACCAGTTGCACTGTGAGTGGAAATGACCCCGAGGAACCAGACAATGGTTTCAAACTCTTCTGACATCACTCTGGGAATGGGTGGAGTGGGCTGAAAGTGCCTTAAAACTGGTTTAAAATGGTTGGATTTTCAGAGACTGGTTTGGAAAAAAGCCTGTCTGCTTGTTGGAGGTATAAGCGATCCCTGTGTAACAGCCACACTCCTGCTGGGAAGGGGACTCCCTACCAAGAAGCTATTGCCCAGCAGCCCCCGTCACGCCGGGCTGAGCTGTGTTGGAGGGGCTGTGCCAGGGAAGTTGTGTTCATGACCTGACTCAGAACAAGGGTTTGTTTAAACAGTAACAGGAGCTCAATTAAAATGGAGCTGCTCTCGATTTAAAAGTAAGTAATGGCAGGAAAAACAATCCGCCATGAGTTAAAGAACTGAGTCAGGCCAGCAAAGGCTAGTCCTGAAATAGACCTTGAACAGGGCTTGTTGAAAATGCTTCCATCAGAACAGCTTCCTGATGGAGAGTTTGGCATTTCTACTCAAAGCAATCTTTCAAGAAAAGCATCTGCTTCTGTGGAAAATTTCATCTTTTTAGGTTGGAAAAATGGAGCATGTGAAAACTGAAATCTTTCAGCCCAGAGATGCGTCATGCCAGCTTTCAGGCGAACTCCACCTCTGCGAGCTTCACTTCTCGTTCCTGTGGTCTCTCACCCATCTTTACAGAAGGGGAACCCCCTCTAATTATTAATTCCACCCCTCCTTGTTGTCCTGCTGTTCTTAGCAACTGTAGTACACACTGTTAAAGCCACCCCCTCAGGGGGAAGGGCTATAAGGTCAGCTTTAGAGCAGTAAGTGGCAGCTCTCGTGGGACACCAAATGCTCTCCACTGCCTCCATACCCTGTCCCTTCTGACATGGGCTTCTGGGAAACCCATCTCCACCCCATGCTGATGTTTCCTTCATCCTGGGAGGTGGCTGTGACTTGACAGCCAGGAAAGACTACTCATTCTACTGGGCTTATTTGAACTTTAGCAAATTATTTTGCAGCAAAAGGTTTATTTTCCAGGTGTTTCTGTAACTCCTGGCTGTCTCCTTCCTCATTTATGTTCCTGAACACTCAGCTCCTGATGGGAATCTAACATACCAGCTGGAGAATTTGCTTACTCAGGTCCATGCAGCTGGGTCAGAGTTAGTCCTAGGATCCGTGTTCGTTGAGTCAGTATATGTTACCCTGTAAAGCAAGCGTAGTTGAGTTTGCTTATACTTTATTGTGCCTGCCTTTAGTAGCAGTGAGAACTTACTCAAGAAAATTCTCAAGAAAATGGGAAAGCGTGGGAGGCGGCTGCATTACCGAGAGACCAGGCTGAGAGCTGAGATGGGGTGTTGAGGAGGGCTCAGAAGCAGCCTCTGCGTTATGAGTTACAACCCTTCCAATGGTGGTGCCTAGGATAAACACAATGAACAGGATGAGATCAGCTTATATGTGTCACATGGAAGTAGTTTAAAGCATATAAGTGGTCTAAAAACTGCTGTTTCATAGTACCCTCCTCCTCCACTTGTTAATTGTGCGACCACCCTCCATAGCAGTGTTTGTTGCTCCACTATTGAAAGCTGATGCTACTGCTGGAGCCAAGGTATTGAGCTCCAGCAGTGCCACCGGTGTTTGCTGTGCTTGGCAGTCCCTGTGGCTCCCAAGGTGTCTTCTGCTTTGTTGAGCTCGTTCCAGTTCTTACTGTCACTTCTGCCTGTTTTTCCCCTTCTGGTTATCAACATGGGTAAATGACTCTCATCTGAGGGTGCCTGGATGTGTCACGTGCCTAAGACTACAAAATGCTTTGAAGTCCTTAGGCAGAAAGGCTTGAAAAAAATATTCTTATAGCAGACTATTTGTTATAAGGTGGAATAATCCAGGTCTGAAATGTTAATCTGATATAGAAATGCTTCTATTTATTTTTTTTAAACATTGCCTTCAACACAGGAGGCTGGAAAAAACTGCAGGGCTCTTGCAAAACCCAGATGCTTACATTCACGCTGTAGTGCTTAGACTTGAAAATAGTGGGGGGAAATATCTTAAATTCTATGTTTTCCTGTGACCACACTAGCAGCAGGCTGGTGGAGGCTCTCTGCAGTCAGCAGAGGGAGTGCCTTACGCTTGTGTCCATCACCTGGAGAGCTGTGGTCAGAGAATTGCTTTAATTTCTGGCTGCCCTGTGCATACAAAAAAGCTTCATAGAAAAGTGGGGTTTGTGCATCTTTGTGGCTCTTTGAGGCCTGGGCATTGTCATGAGATGCAGTTGTTGCTCACGTGAGCGAAGGGCTGCACTGAAAACTTGCCTGGACCTAGGGATGAACGTGTTTTCCCCACGTGAACTTTATGAAAGGACTTCTCAGTCCATTTAAGAAAACAAAAAAGTGTTAGGAGCAGAGGCTTAGCCAAAGCTTGGGGTGCCAGTGTGGAGACTGGAGGGAACAGAAAAGCCTCAGTAGAGAGCATTTTCTAAAAAAACAACCCCAGTACAGGCGAGGCTTGTGTTTCAGTACAAGCACGGGGTCTATTTACCAACCTTCTTCTGCCTGTAGAGAAGCAGAGAGGTGTGTTAAAGAGAAATTGGGAGAGCGCCTGCTGTTCCAAGTGATTTTTTCCCTGGTGTCTTGGGCTATAAAGGCCTATTAATGCATAGACATGGTGCTGCAGACTGGCAGATGTATAGGTTAACATCAAGGCTGCGTGACAGCTCCTGTGGGAGCCAGCACTGACCCCAGGGCAGGAGCAGTAGTGATGGAGAGACCTGCATGCAATTCCCTCCATCCCACTGGGATGCTCCATGCCACTTTGCAAGAGACAAGGTCTGACCCAACCCCAGGACCACTTCCCTCTCTTCCCTCCAGTGCAGGTCTGGGTCTTTATAACAAATAAATTGTAATTATGTGCCAAATTCCCCTGTAATTCTTGGGAATGGGTGTGCTCCTGTCAAAAGCAGCCTATTCCAAGTTGCCAAAGCATCCTCTAATGCTAGGAAACTATTGGCTCTTCCTCTATTGCCTGGATCTTTGAGAAATAAAATTGAGACAGATGATACTGGCTTGATAAACTGATAATGTCCCAGTTAGCTTTATTTCCATGTGCTTCTTGCAGCCTTAGGGCACCAATTCCTTCATCCCACACCCTGAGCATGGTAGTCCTGAGGTCAGGCTGTGTCACGCTGGGAGCTACGGTCCCCGTGGCAGCCAGCAGCATACAAAGGGCGGATGAGAAAGGGATTCGATCCAGTGTATTGGCATTTGTGGGGGGTGGTTGTATTAAAAGTACTTGCTGTCAACCTAGCCATCACTTATAATTGAATTTTATTTTTCCACGTGCCTCCCAGCAACAGCAGCTCTTCCCAGGCTGCTGCTAGCAGGGTGCTGGGTCTGGGAAGGCAGCTCTCTACACAAGAGGTATGTGGAAATGGTCAGAATTGGCTCAGGAAGGGTAACGTGGTCCCTTCCCGCTGTCTTTAGTGATGCTCAGGCAAACCAGCAGAAACATTTCTCTCCACATACTCACTGTCAAACACTAGTAAAGGCTCTGCTATGGCCAGGTAGCTTTTGCTGCACAGGGAAAGAGCATCTTGTTTGGTGTTCTTATGCATTGTACAGACATAAAAAGCAACAAAATGCATAGTGAGTAGGTGAGTTCAGAGCCTGTTTGGAGTAATGATACTGCAGAATGCAGACAGGGGTTGGAACAACCCCTTGCAATTGCATTCCCAAATGCTAAAAATTGTAGGACCTCTTTGGCTCAGGGCAGTGAGCAGTGTATGGGGGTAACCTTGCCCCTCAGAAGTGGCTTGGCCACGTGGGTGCCACTGATTTGCACAGCGAGTTACATGACCTAGGCCAGCTACTTATTTTCTGTTCTGAGGAGATACACTAAGTTTTGGGATTTCCCAAGTCAGAAGTCTTCTACAAGTTCTGAGTTGCTATAAATCCATAGAATCATAGAATGGCAGGTTAGAAGGCACCTCAGGGATCATCTGGTCCAACCTTTTTTGGTGATCTGTAGTTTAAATGGCCCAGCACCCTGTCAAGCTGAGACTCAAAAGTGTCCTCTCAAAAGAACCTTTTAATTTTTAAAAAAATCTTGCCCCTAATACTGAAGCTCCTAAAGTTGTAAAAACTTAAGGGTCTGACCAAGATTTCCTTGAAATAATCCCCATAGGCATTTGAGATGTCACTGTTGTCTAGTCTGTGTATCCTCGACATTACTAGTTCCATCTGATTGCATTTGTATGTTTGCAAATAGAATAATCTAATGACCTAATTTCTGAAGGAGGCCTGTTATTTATTAACTGTGATGTAAATTCTACCAGCATCAGAATAAGGAACATCAGGGTTTAGAATTTATTTTTAAAGATCCAGATCTCTAGAGCAATTAATCATTTTTTTCTGACATACTGAATTCAGTCGTGTGTTACAGCAACAAAATTTCATATGGACAGTTTAGGAAGAGACATCAACTTGTCAGCAAGAAGGACAATTCACGACTGTCTACCAGCAGCAACTGGCAGGCATTTGGACAACTGTCCCATAGTTTTTACAAGCATCAGCAAATTCTGTTGGCAAAGTGTATGTAGGCAGAACATAATATACACTTTTGCTAATATATATATAGAAAAAATCCAACAAAATATAATCCCCTGACAGGAGTTTCCACTTATTTTCTGTATCAGGAGCTGGAGGGTCTGTGAAATCTGGCCTCAAAAAGAGATTGCATTGGATTAATTTTTCCTTTACAAAGCAGATAGGAGAAATTTGAGTTGGTTTGGATGCATGAGTCTTCCTAAGCTGTAGTTTATCAGCTCTGTTAGTTCAGTCTTACCAAACTAGTTTACCACTGATGTTCCTGCAGTGAGGGCTCTCAGTTCCAGATGGGGACCATGCAAACAAAGTGATGGTGCCTGCAGTCAAAGCATACAACCATAAGAGCATGGGCAAACTGAGTATAGAAGCATCAGGAACAACAGAGCAAACTAGTTTTCAGAAGCAGCAATGGTCTTGGCACACCAGCAGCCTGGTTGTTTTCATGGGCTGGGGTGAGATAGTGGCAAAAGCTTTGATGAACAGGAGAACGTGATGCTGTTTCTGGTGGAGCTCTGGAGTGTCCTTTGGAGTGCAGGGAAGTGGCTTTGGTTTGGTGCAGCAGAGAAAATCAAGATAAATGCAAAAGGAAGAGTTACACAGGGAAAAAGGCAAACAGATTGAGATGTCTTTACAGGATTGTTCCAGGCACATATGCAATGAGGCAAGAATGCCAAGACCAGAGGAAAGGTAGTTCGTGGGTGTTGCTGTGAGCTAACATGTGGACCTAAATGAGGATTTTGACTGGGTGGAGATGGGTATTTCAGCAGGATAGGGGAATATAACAGGTCATGTTCTTGGACTGGTAAATGCTATATGGTTCTTAAGCTCGGGTCTAGTCTGGGAACAGGGAGCAAGCTGAGTGGGACAAAGAAATGGCCAGATTCTTGGCAGGAGGGTTGGGAAGCTGGTTAATAGCAATCAAAGACACAGTGGAGGCTCTCTGGAATGGGGCAGGGAGAGAGGAAGAACATTATCTGGAAAAAGGCTGTTTTAAGGAATACGTCTGTGCCAGGAGACATAGGTTGGAAAGTGAAGAAGCCTAAAATCGCTTGATGTTTTCCATAAGGCAAGAAGATATTAAGATTAAATGTTGGTGGAGGTGATTATGAACTGTTCTTCTGCTCATAAATAGGTTTGGACTGAGCTTTAGCACAGGAGCGAGATGATGAACTAGGAAAAGTGTGGGGGTAGTGCTGGCCTTCACCCAGATGCACACAGACCAGGCTGAGAACGCCCAACCTCATAGTGCATTTTCCTCATCCATCAACAGGGGATTTGGTGCACGGTGGAAAAAGCAATGCCCCACAAGCTTACTGTCAGTGAGCAGCAGGCTTTTCAAAACACAGCTGGAAAAGAAAGCACAAATGCGGGGATGGGGGACTATATAATGCAGCTATGTGCTCAGCGTAGTTCCATGATGTTTCTCCAACGCTCTGAAGTACCTTTGCAGCAAAGGAGGAGGCTGTACCTACTCTGCAAGGCTGCTTCTGCATGAATGGGTGCAGTCTGAATGGGATACGTGGGCCGTGTGCATGGCATGTCCTGGCTGCTCCTCCCTGACCACAGACCTCTTTTTCCAGCCTGGGGATGCTGGCCTCATTCTTCTAGTTGGGAGAGGAGACATCTAAACTGCTTAGGTTTAAGATGTAAAAGAGGCCTCTATAGAGGCAACTTATGGTGGAAAGGAGGGATAGAAACATATGGCCTCCGGTATCTTCACATAGTCCCCAGAACAGAGTCATTTTTGTCTTGTCTCTGATCAGTTGATTGCTGTAACGTGTTGAAGACTGTCTTATGAATGGCACAAACACCAATTGTCCTGATCAAACAGAACAGGCTGAGTGTAGTAAGAGATCAGCTCAGCTGAGCTGGGAGCTGCTCAGTGTCCCGAGACTCAAAAAGGAAAAAGAAAAAAAAAATAGAAACTAGATCAAACAAATAGGCATGTCTCCAAAAAATAGTAGAAGGAAAAATCAATGTAAATGAGACCAAACAGACAGCTATTTTTTGCCTACTGCAGAGAGAAGCTAATGTTAAAAGATGCAGCAACACATCATAATTTCAGCACGTCCATCCAAACTTGCACTAATGCAGTTTGCTGTTTCATTCTTTTAATGCTTTACAGGCATTGGTGGTGATATGGGCTCACACTAGATGTATTTAGATAATTGTCTGGGATAAAAATCACCCTAAACTACCCAGAATAGCGCCAAAGAGGTTTTTGAACACCACTTTGTTCTTGGCTCCCTTAAGGACCCCTGGGGATGAGTGAGGTTACACAGAACTCAAAAGGCAAAGCTAATACTTGGCTTGAAAAAGTGGAGGGGGGGGGGGTGAAAGAAATTGGGAGCTACAGAGCCCAGCAGCCTACCTCTGATTTCTGGAGCAAGGCAGGGGCTTGTGACTGCCTAGTCAAAAGTACAACCTGTTAAATCAAGCAAGTCTGCCTCAGTGGTATAACAAGAGGACTTATGGATGGGGAGGAACAGTAGATGATGTAGGTAAGGTTTTTGATGTTTTAGCTCTCGATTTTTTTTTTGTATACAAACTAGAAGGTAATGATGTGTATTGCAATGTATATATCAGTAATCCATTCTTCCGAGTTACTAATTAATGTCAGGTAGTATCAACAAGCTAGGGGTGTGAAGAGCCTCTCATCTTCCAAAGAAGTCAAGGACAGTGCAGTGGTGCATTTTCCAGGTTTTAGGACCATTTAAAATATGTGTTAATGAACTGTATGGCAGGATAGGACATAGTCTTATAAAAGTTGCAGGTAACAGTAAAGTGGAAAGGCTTCAACCATATGGGAAGATGATATTCAGCTTGATCCATCCTAAGGAGAAAGAAACCATTTGTGTTTATCTAAACAAGAGTGAGTACATGTAGGAACAGTCCACTGCGTGATTGCAGGATGGAAGAACTTGTCACTGCAGTCCTGCAGGAAATAATCCAATGTTTGTGAATCACAAACAGCACAAGTCAAAAATACACCCTTGCAAAAAGAGAAGGGAGTATATCAGGCCCTGTATGAGAAGTGTACACCAGAGCACTGCTTCTGTGAAGCCCTCTCCCACTCCACGTGCTTGGGCGAGGCTTCCATAGAAGATTGGCACAGCTTTGAACTTGTGCTGAAGGAAAAGTAAGCAAACTAACTCAGTCCTAAGGCAAAGAAGAAGAATGACCAGAGGTGTTGTCTTTGCCCGAAGGTCCCTAGAAAGAGACAAATAGGAGGGAAAACAAAGGGGAGAGATCACATTCAAAATTGAAAAGAGTTTATGGAGGATCTCTAGATAAATAGGCTTTTTCAGCCTTCCTGCTGTTGCTTGATGGGAATGTTGTGACAGGAGGAAGCCACAATCTTGCAGCCAGGGCTCAGCTTTTGCTTACCATGGTGCTTGGCCAAGAGGTTCACAGTGGTGTCTTCACCTGCTTTTCCTCCAGTGGAATCCTGGCAAAGTCTAGGACGTAATTCCCTGCACCTGTTTCTTGGGAACTTCTCCAGACCCTTCCAGGTTGTGATGAAGCGTGTCTGTTTTGCTCTTTTCCAAGAGACGGAGCAACTTGTGATAGATCTACATCTACTGAGAGACAAGTTAATCTGTGTAATGTCAGTGGTTGTCATGCAGTCTTAACAGTGCAAAACTGGGTCCCAGTGCAAATGCAATTCAGGGAAGCAAACCAGCCTACTCCATAGTGTCAGCTTCTTCCAAATGTAAATACAGATGTATAACTTGAATAATTTGGGGGTTTTGTGAAGCTGAATTTCAGTGTAAAATCTATCAATTTCAGCTCACCTTTGCTCAAATCCAATAAAGGTGTTGAAATATTTGTTCAGAGTTAGGGAAAATAAGAGGTGGTTTTCAGGTAAAGCATTACAAGTAAAAATCCCTGTTTCAGTTGTACCTGTGAGGATTTTCAAATCTGCCCTTCTAGTCCCAGAGATAAGCAAGGCTAAATGTAAAGTGATGAATTTTGAGAACAATATTTTTTTCTTTGAGTCTTTTCTTTGCACTGTAGAAGTTTATTTTCTTGTGAAACTGGAAACAGATTAGATTGCATTTCTTCTTTCTTTGATGGATGATTTTTTGAGGTCCAACCTAAACAAGAGCTCATTCAAAGCAGCCTCTGCTGTATTCTTAAATACAATAACAGTCAGATAAGACCAAATTCCCTCACCCACAGGTAAGTATGGTGTGCCTGTTGTTGCCAGTGAGTGAGATCTGGTCTGAGCAGGTTAGAGGTGGAGCGAGATAAAAATTTGAGCTTAAAGCTCTGTTTCTGAGATAGTTCCTTGAGTTTTTCGGGGAAATGTTGCTTTGCAATACTGCCAGGACGAAAAATTATAGTCTCCTCTGAGAATTAACTGTTCTGGTAGAGCCCTGGACAGGGGCATGCTGATGATGTGCAGATCTCCTCATGTCTGTTTAACAACAGGAGTAGAGATGCCATTGTGACACCTCGGAGTGCCATCAAAGATCTGCTGGCAGCCAGCTTTGCAGTGACATTGGACCTCGTGAAGCTCCTGCAAGTGTTTAGGGATGATGGAGCATCTGGGACCTTGTGCCTTTATCTGAGATTGCAATGTCAGCTTATGTGGGGAGCAGGCTGGTGAGTACTCGGTAATTGGCTGCAAAACACAAATGCTGTGTCGTAAGTAGTAAAATACTGTGTGCAAAACTAGTGCTGTGTGTGTTTGAAGTGTGTTTTTATCACCACCAAACACTAAGAAAACCTCTCAAAGCCCCCAGAAAGTCTTTCTTTGTGGAGGCAGGGTGAACCAAGTAGATGTAGGGAGTTTATATTTGAACACAGATTAAATATTTCAGCCTTTGGTAGCCCTTCAGACTTATGCCAGCTACTTCGAAACAGAGAAGCTCACTTTTTCCTGTGTTCCTCTCTTGTCCTGTGCCTCAAATTCCAGTTCACTGATAGCACAGCCAGAGGTGCATCGGTTGGTTTCTAGCAAAGATAGCAATATATTTTCTGGTCTATGTATTTAACATTACTTGCACATCTTCCCCTGGCTCCTTTACTGCCTGTTCCAAAGTGCACAAACATAGACTCTGTCACCTCTAGAGTCTGGAGCCTTGATTTTCATTATCAAATTCACACTGAAGGGAGAGGAGGTGGCACCAAGATGCCCAACTTCCTTGATGCTCCTGGGTTGTAGCCAGAAGGCCTCAAAAAGCTATCTTGCTGCATGCCAGGCAGCCAACAGAAAACCTCCTGTCAGCCCACTTGTCTCTACAGGGAGGGTTTATCCAGCAAACTCCATAAAAATGCCTGTTAAAAAAGCTATTAAACAAGGTGGCCAGAAGTGTATGGATTTCTAATGTTTTGCACTCTACCATGCACCAGTGATGCTGGCTGCAAAGCAGACCTCGTTGGCTTTATCTGAATGCTTATCCTATCTCCTGTCTCTGCCTTATAGAAGGCTGCTCTCTGCGAGGGTCCAGCTGGTTGTCTTCAATGGGGTCACAAAGGCTGTAGTTTATATTGATTCTTTCCCTGCTTCCAGTCTCTTGACAGAAACCTTCTAGGCTTTTAGTAGGATGATCTGTCTCAGTGAGCTGGCATTTGCTTATTGAAGCCCAGTTCTTTCATGACAACCTATAACTATTCTATAGCTGGCTAATGGCCAGCAGAAATGCTCAAAACATGGCAGACGAAGAGAACGTATTTTAAAATGACAATGGCTTTAAGCTCAAATTGCTCCTTCGCATCAGGACTTTCCTGGTGGATTTCTATTCTTGAACCTACTTTTTTAATTGTCTTTCTGGTGGATGATGTTGGAGCATTCCTTGGCTGCAGCATGCGAATCCCTCAAAATCCCTTGATCCCTGCTGTCTAGTTTCAGACTTGTTTATGGAACAGAGTCTGTGTAGGTATTAATGGCTGAATTAGCAATGGAGGAGCAGAAATGTATCACAGTGTCAGACTGGATTTTCAGCAGTTCTTGGCACAGGTAAAAAAAATCATGTCCTCATGACTGCCTCCAGAGCAATCCAGACTGGAGCATCCTCTGAGCAGAATGGGGCTGAGCTGGGTAGCTTTAAATATAAAAAAAATATGATTTTGGCTTTGGTATCTTTGCAATTATCCATGTTGACGTGGCTGTGGGACCTGACAGCACAGCTTTAGTAACTTGGCTTCTGTTGTCTGACAAGACAATGCTATAAGTTTCCTCTAGTCTTGCACCCTCTCCCCTTGGTATGTGAAGCCAGTAGAGAAACGCAATGTGAACCGATGTGTTGATGGATATCGGAGTTGTTTTTCTTTTATTTAATCCAGGCATTTCAGCCTCCCTCTGTCTCATGGAACAGCATGTGACCATGCATAGCTGGTGCCTTGTAAGAGAGAGATGATGGGCTTGGGAACAAGTGAGTTTCTGCATCAGCTGCCGTGAGCTGTTGACACAGTATTGCTGATATATCCTGTTGATGGACCTTGTTTTTTCCTACCCAGACCAGTCAATAAAATTACAGGGAGGCAAGCTAATGTAGGAGGAGGGGAAACCTTTTCTGATCTGATGACAATACAGCTAAAGCTTGAGCTGCTGCTCAGATGTGTGATGAAATAGCAGTGGTCTCTGACATGTCAGAGAGTCTGTGGCCTGCTGCAGGTGGTGTGATGACTGGGAGAGATGTTTAGTGGATGACTGACCCCCGCGATACAGCTGAGCAGTCCAAAATTCTGTCATGCAAGCAGAGGTGTTCAGTCTGTTCATGTTCTGATTAGACTTAACTAGAATTCCACATCACCGTGGTTCTGTTTTGATTATTCTGAATCTTAATGCTATATGCCAATTTCTGAGTCTGTGTTCCTCAAGAGAAGAGCCCAGCATTCCCTTCCAGGTTTTCACTCCATCATCCTCTAACGGAGCATTCTCTGGTGTTAAAGTAGCACCAAGACAAAACTTGTAGATGCCAGCAGACCTTAGTCAAGACCCAGAAGAGTCTATAAGTGCCTTCCTGCTGAGCGACTCTCAGATCAGAGATGACCACCTCTCTGCAAACCCTTCTCCTCCTTCCTTAAAAGAATGCTTTGACTACTTTGGATAGAGAAGTTCCTGCACACCTCACTACTCCTGTGTGTGATGCTTTCATGCAGTTCATTTCAGCCTGGCTTATTTTGGGTTGCCAGGTCAAAAGCAGGACAGCATCCCCACTGAAGGTCCCTGTTAGCAAGGGCTTTGTCAGCTATAATGGAAAGATGCCTTAGGTGTCCTCGACTTCTCCCACCCCAAACTTCTTCTGCACAAGTCCTCTTTTCTTCCCAAACTGAAAGAACTGCCTGATGAGGGCTGTGGGGATTACCTGGTTGTGGACATGAGCTGGGTGATATTTTGAGCAGGGGCATGAGAGGGCTGGGTGCGGTGGGGTTGGGGTGCAGGCTGTTTGCCTGGGAGATGTATCGGGGCTGTGTAACTTTGCGAGGACCTTGCCATGTTACACAGCAGCTTTGTGGCTGAGCAAAAATAAATGAGTGACTTATCCCACTGCCAAGGACTGTCAGTGGGAGGTCAGTGTTTGATATTTCCACACCCAAAAAAGCAGCCCCAAGCTAGAATTACAGTACAAAATACCCATTCAGACCTCTCCAGACTTCTGTTTTCATTGACTTCCATCCTCTGCTTGTACACATAGAGTCCCTTCCTTTCCGAAAGAAAACAGTATTGCTGATAAGGGACACTTATCTCGGCAAGTCATTAGAGAACAATTGAGCTTTTGTGTTTGCATCTGATTCCTGTCACAATGTTAACAAACTCCTAGTATGGAAGCTTTATTTCCACTCTAAAGATGGCCCTTAGGGTACTATGTGAGGTGCATTATATGTCTCATAAATACTTTCCACAGATGTTTCTTCCTTCCTTAAAAAGAAAATTAAAAACTTCTTAAGATTTCAGCCTTCCATTTGTTCTGTAAAGGATTTTTAAACAATGATCCTTGGCTATGCTGCACATGGATATTTACCCTTCCTGTACTCTCTGCTGAGATATTACTTGCCTTTGTTCCTTTCAAATAATTAGCCAATGCTGGAGTTTTATCTCCCATTTTAGTGGATTCCTATTAAAAACTGAGCACCTTTCCAACCTAGTGATTCTACGGGGATAAGACCTCGAGATCATCAAGCCCAACAGTACCTGTCTGCTACTAAGTCAACCCTGTTGCAGCAGTTCAAGTTTAGGGTGTTATTCCCAATTGCAAGTGCTGGGGCACAGCATGTGGCATGGGCCAGTATCCTGGGACTGTGATCCAAGGGTGCCTCAGGATGGAATCTCTGACCGAGAAGGACTTTTTTTTTACTTAAGTGAGGTGCTCACTGCCTTCCAAGGTAGTGCCAAACACAGAGGGTTTCATGGAAGAAAGGATTTTCACGGCAATTTCCAAACTATGTTAACCATCTGTAACTCTGTGGAGCTTTCTGCCGAAGGCTGGATTGCTTTCCAGGTGCCAAGGGCAAAAATTCTGTGCCTACTTGGGAAAGCAGGTCATATAAAGGCATCAAAAGAACCAGGAAGTCTCAGGGATGGATGTGGCTTTCCTTCGGACTTCTGGTGAGATGAGAGCCATGTTTAGAGGGTGCAGCATCTCCACTGTAAGCTGAGGCAGAGCTATCTGCAGCTCTCCCTTGTAAACCTGCACCCATGTGGAGCAAAAGCCAAGTGTGTCCAAGCTGAATGAACAACAAGTTGGTTGAAGCACTGGAATAAGAGTGTAGGAGACAGCTCTCCCAGCATGGTGTTGAAACAGCTAGTCTGTATCTCCCTCCTGCAGCCAAAATCTGATGCAACTCCGATTTTGATTATTTACGCCAAACAAATTGGAGTGGGCTGTAACTGTCCTTGACAAACTAAAAATGAGCTGGCCTGGAAAATGTTCTTCTTCCAGTAGGATTTTTTTTTTTTCTGTAGGGAAAACTCAAACCCAGAATATTCCAGTTCTTCTGTGTCTCTATGTTGTGCTCTTTTGCCGCTCAACAGGCGTCCTTGCTCGCAATGGGTGTTCCCCAATGCACTTCTATGTCAGTTTGTGTGTCACGGGAGCCCCAGGCAGTAGTGTTGTGCGGGATGCTTTGTGCCTGGGAATGTTGCCTGTTGAGGAGCAAAGGGATTTTTCAGAACTGATTACAACTTCCCATGAGAGATTTCATGTTTTGGGTTTTGTTCAGAATTTTTTTCATGTTCCTTTGCAAGGAAAGGTCGCACAACTCTTAATCAGAAATGTAATATTCCACTGAAGGAGTTAAGATGGATTTTCTTTTCCATTTTGTTTTCCTTTGCTTGCCACCTTTTAATTAAAACAGGCTGGTTTAAAACAAACTACCCTTTAAAGAAGTCCTGTTGACACATCCAGAACATCCCCCATCTTTAATCCTAAAATAAAGATTAAGTCTATGGCCCCTTCCAGTTACCTGCCCAAATATGAGCCTTGCAGTGTACTCAAAGGTTCAATCATCTGGACAGCTTTGGTCAAAAGAGAGTTTCCAAAGCTATCAGTAAAGTGTCCCCAGTCAAAGGAGATTAGAACACTAAATCTCTCAAGCACCAAGCCTCCTACACCTCTACTTGGGGGTCTCCTCCCTGAATTGTGCTGGCTCAGCAATATGCTAAAGCTCTTAAAGTGCTGCGTGTCCTATCAGTGCACACATCTGGCTGGTTAGCCCCATTACCTCTGTGCTAATTGTGTGTGTAAAGGTCTGGAAGATTTAACTAGTTTCCTCCTGTACCAATCATTTTCCCTTGAAATATATTTAAAAGCATTAATAATTTTAAAACATTTACGTAGTCTTCAGAGGGATTACTTGCTCGTCATGGCATGTAGGTTATAACTCGCAGAGCTCTTCATGAAGAGTTACGTATGTTTTGGCTTTGCATTGGAAAAGGGAAATTGAAAGTGTAGTACATGACAGACCTGGGACTGTCCCAGATGACTCTTGCTGTCCATCTGTGTCTCATCCAGCTTGGGGTGTCCTTTTCTGTCCATAGCTAATTACTGCTGCTACTCAAACGTTACAGTAGGAACCTGGAAGAAGCTGACTTTAAAAAGTAGAAATATTATGAGATTTGGGGTTCCTGTTGTTCTCTGATAGACTGTTCTACTCCTACTTCTGCATCCCAGTCGTGTTCCAACCCCTTTCTCAGCAAGGGGAGCTCACCCTCTGACTGCAGTGGGAGCAAGACTTGTTTTGAAGGCATAGTTTCTTGAGCTACTCATTGGAGCTCAGAGGATGACTTGAGCTGAAAGACAGGGATGCACATCTACAACTCAGAATAGTTTTGGGTTTGTTATTTTTTTTCCTTGATAAAATGCTTATGATGCTTTTGAAATAACGTCTTTACTAATTTTGCCAGAAATGGCTTTAACACCCTTGTAGACGCTGCACTTCGTTAGCTGTAATGACTCTTTACTATCTTATAATCTAATTACAAAAATGGACCAAGTTCTGCCAAGGGCATCAAGCCAGAACACAGAACTCCAGAGTCCTAATCTCCCCAGCTTTATGTCCTTCTCTCTTGCATCTTCTTTTTTCATCTCCAATGAATAGAAGACTTCATCTTTTGAAACTCCAGCAGGACAACACACATGTGAACTGACTCTGCCACAAACTCCTCAGTAACACTCTCGCTGTTTGGGGGAAGTAAATATGCGAATTTCAAAAGTCTTTCTGTGCGGAGAATCTGTTTGGATTTGCACAGGAAGTGGGGAGCAGGCATATAGGTAGCAATATTAATGAAGTTTTTTATAAAGATTTCATTCAAGGCTTTCAAAGAAAATATAACTCTTATGGGACCCACAGTTTATCTGCCAAGTCCAAGAACCTGGTTGGAATTTAAAATGTATATTTAAAGGTTTCTGAAAAGTAGGAGATCAGAAGACAGAGCAGCCTGGGAAGGGCACATGGGAAATTACTGCCAGAAGAGACTTGGTCCTTGGGGGTCTGAGGTCTGCAGTAGGGTGCACAAGCCATCAGAGTTAATCCTTCTCTTGACCGGAGAGTAGTAGAAAGAGGAGATAACTAGTTCAAATCTAGTCACAGCACCTTAGAGAGCTGCACCACGTTAAAGTGGTGAAGTATACACAAAAGCCCTTCAGTTGATGAACACATGCTTTTGCAAGACCTTGAATTCAGACCCCTTCCTCCTTTCTCCCATGTGGGAGATGGCTGTGCTGGCCCATTTGCTGCCTTAAAAAAATACTGTTAAATAGTTTTGGTCTGTATCTTTAATTTCCTTGAGGGTCCCAAGGTTGGCTGCTTATGGTCAGAAAGAGAACACTAAGGGAGGGAGCGATGTCCAGCTGTGGGCAGCCAGAGGCAGCAGCACAGTATTTGTAACAGACCTTTGCCATCCGTAAACTCCCCGGTGTGTCTAAATCCTCACTCTGTGGAGAGGAGGGTCAGTCTTAGAAACCTTTTGCTTATTAACTGGGGAAAACTAGTTCTGGTAGGAGCACAGAGATGTCCAATCATTCTGGCCAGGATGAAATGGCTTGTTTCAATGGTCTTGGAGGATCATTGCTCAAGAGGGTTTGTTTCCCCCCAGCCTTATTATGTTTTTTTTTTCTCCTGGGGACAGTAATCTGTCTCCTAAGCTGCACTAGACAGTGACCAGAGACCGAGGCCTGCTTGCCTATCCTTTGAGCTCAACCAGAGCCATGGTTTGGTTTGCTCAATTGTAACACTTGTGTCTCCTTTGCCGTGTGTACCTGTGGCTTTCTCAGGCTTTTCTCTCTCTACAAGTCTTGTGCTGGAGTTTGGGGTTTGTCTGTGTGTTTGTCACATGAAAAGCCATGTATGTGTTTACTATTTTGGGACAGATCATCTTAGCTTGGACAAGAAGCAAAGAGTGTGGACCTGTGAAATATCACTTTGAGACTTGGCTGTTTACTACAGCAGGACATCCGGGAAATGCATGTGAGACGTCAGATGTGCTTGTGCCAGCAGGGTGGTCTCTGCCTAGAAAGCTTTAACAGATAACGTACAAGTGCGCTGCTTCTGGTGATGCTACCCTTACCTGGCAATGATTCCCTCTGGGTATCGCCCCTGTGCTTTGAAATCCTGGTGCCAGCAAAGAAGGGTGGTTTCAAAGTCAAATGGCAAGAGCACAAAGCTTTGCACTGACCTTAATCTTGTTTAGAAAAATCAGCAATGCTAATTTGGAGTGAAAGCAGTCTCTGTCCCTGGGTCAAAGACCCTGAGAACATAGGAGGACTTGTAGTATAGATCTGTCCAACCTCACGCTCCAGTCACTAGCCATTGCAGGAGCACTTAGGGAAGAAGAGGGTAACTATATTAATGATAATTTTTCCCCCTTGTAGGTTTTTTTCCAGTTACTTCAGTCTAGGGTATTTCTCAGTTAATTTTTTTTTTTTTTGAGATTTAATATCCACTGACAGATTTTTCTAGTTGCTTTTTGTGTTGTCCTGTAACAATGGGTTTCACAGTTTAATTGCGTGCTGTGCTTCACTGTGGGGCTGCTTCACACTCTGTCTGACTGCATTCATTTTGCCAGGGCTATGCTTGATTCGCAGACCTATATTGATGTCATCGAGCTTGTTAGTGTGTATACTGGATGTGACACTTTAGGTACATCAATAGCAGTTTAAAGTGGTGGGAAGGAGCCTGTGAATGCCGAGTCCATTGAGCTCAGTGTTTCTTTTACATAGTATAATTTCTCTATTCTACCTATTCCGCTATGTTTGTACCTTTGCTGGATCCTGGCCAGGTGTCACTGTTTAATGCAGTGGCTTTGTTGACAAGTTGCTGATAATACTCTTTTCTCCTACCAGCCTTGCAACCTCGCTGTTAGCAGAACAAATATCTGTTTCCACCTCAGAGGGATCTGCAGGAAAATTCTGTCTGTTGAAGCTGATGACAAAACTCTTGGGGGTTTCAGCGTGACCTCCATGCTGCATTTCCATACGATCACAAGATTATTTTAGTGGCAGCAGGACTGCTACCTGGAGAACAGGATCAGACTAACTCAAAGAATTTGTCAGGTTTTAAACAGTAACAAAAACCGGGGCTCCTGGCTTTGTTGATGAGGTCTAGAACCGCACAATGCAAAGTGAATCTTGAGTTCCCATTCTTTCGGGACCTTCTCACTGAAGAGCTGATGCTTATGCTCTAGGTCAGTGAAAGAATAAATATCGGTGCTTACAGAACAAAAACAAACAAACAAACAAACAAAAAAAACCAACAACCCCAAAACTCAAAGATGTTTTGCTGCCTCATCAAATGGACAGAAAATTTCCAAAAACACATAACTGGGAAAGAGATAATGGAATCAGTGAGGAGGCTGATCTAGGGAGCTAGTCTACAAGGACAAGTCAGGATTTTTCTTTTTTTTAAAGACTACAGTAAACTTGGAAAATGCCTGCCCTGTTGAAGAAGGTTTTTCTTGATGACTCCAGTGGCTGAAACACCCAAAAGAGGGTGGATATTTTGGCATGTGGGACAAACAGAGGCTAATAGGAGCAGCAAACTTGTGACTCGCTCCATGTATAAACTGAAGGTGATTCATCCAGGTTTTTATTTTAATAGCAAGGCCACCAAGCCAGCTGAAACACATCTGAGGTGAATGTCATGGAATAAAAGGATCAGCTCAGGACAGCGGAGCGGTGTCCAGATGCCAACGCCCCGTGGTAGGTACCAAGACTAGAGGCTTGTCCTACCAGTGCTCGGATTGCCAGGCATAAAGGAAAGAACGGGCAACTGCTGCTGCTTTGGCAGAGAAAGAACAAAAACAATCGCTAAACACTCCAGCCCTTTGGACTTTCTTCGTTTTTGAGTATATTCTGTTAAGTTTCCATAGGTTTAGAAACTTGAAACAACCTGGGGCCCCTTTCTCCCCCGCATCCCCCAAACCCAGCTACTTTTTATTATTTGGCTGGGGAAAAAGGAAGCGATTTCAGTAGGAAATGGTTATTCTAAGACAATCTAAAAAAGGCAATGGCTTTTAGCCAAATTAATAACATAATGCAACTTCAATGTTGCTTTTTGTGTCATGCTTCCAGTGCTAACACAATAACAAAGCACTATGACTATGTGGAGCTGCTGGTCTGAGTGTAACTGAACTCGCTGCTCAGCTGCTTTCACCTCTCTTCCTCTTGCTGCTCAGGATGTCAGGCTGGAGCAAAGTTAGTATTTCTCCACTGGCTTTAATTATAGCCAAGAGAAAGGCAAGTGGATACTCATTTCAAGGGGTACCTAGAGGCTTTGAACCTGCTGAAAAAGAACAGCTTTCCACTGGAAAACACCATAACTGCGAGAGCCGCATATGAAGAAAATAATTTTTGGTTTCTTAAAAATAATAATAAAAGAAAATCACTTTTAATTCTGGGGACACATCTGTGCTTCTAACTGTTGTTAAACAATATCCAGGATGCACGGCATAAGGGAGAAGCTGTGGCATCAAAGGCTGTGTGGCTGGCATACAGATGAGCACTGACAGCTTTGCTGATTCAAACTCCAACCCATTTCTGAGGGATTTCTTTTTCATACTGTTTTCTGAGACAAAAGCATAGAAGAATTTTGAGTTAAAATGTATATTAAAGAAGAGATTGAACCCAGGTCTGTCAAACTGCTCCGTCAAGATACAGCCTGATTTTGCATATATCTAAATAGGATTTTAAGTTTCAGTTTCCTGGCTTTTTGTGTGGTGTTTTTTTTCTTAAATATATATAAATGAAGGTGTTTATTGCTGAAGGAAATGCAGGGGAAAGAGCACAATTTTTTTTGGCTTTCTGTCTGGTCTCCACAACAGTGAGAGACTGTGAAAATACAAACAAATCTTTATTTCTGGGCTAATTGCTCAAAGTCTGGAGTTTGCAACAAGCTGAGAATAATTTTGATGCAAAATACAGTTCTGTCACCGTATTTTCACACTCCTCATTGCTCCATACACCCCGTTCCTTCTTTCCTGTTAGTTCTTCCCCTGTCCAGGCTATTGAAACCTGTAAACTCATCCAAAAAAACTACTGAAAGACACAAAGCTTTCTTTTGACTTAATGAACTTCAGGTACACGAGGCCTAAACTAACACACTCTTGCTCCCAGCCCATCTGTGGAAACAAATTCAGACAAATATTCAAATGCTGGTTTGGAAGGACTTTTGCTCATTTATAGAATACTCGTAGATCCTTAGAATTCTGTTTTCATCCTTAACACTATGGAGAAGTCCTCAGTAAGAGAGAAATATGGTAGTTGCTTTGGGGTTTTTTAGGGGAAAGTTTGCTTTTTCCCTGGATTTTCACAGGCTGGACTTGCAGCTGATGCCCTGCTCCTGCTGTGCAAGAGGTTTTCGAGTTCGGTGCCAACCATCTCCCCAGAATCCCTACTGCTTCTTTTAACTACTTGCACCAGGGGAATTAAAAAAAAAAAAGTAGGTTTCCTCCCTGTCAAAACACTTTCTGATGGGAATTTTCTGAACAGCCCCTCTAAATCTTTCTCTGGCTTGTGACAGAGAAGTTTCTTTGAAGCAGGAGGGCAGTCTTAATATTGGGTGTTATTACAGGACAGACTTAAAGTTATTTAGGTACCACAGGAGGTGACAGAAGCATCCCTCAGATTCTGTTCCCTTGCTTCTTCCTCCAGCTTCCTCCCAACCTCAATACTTTGTTATCTTCCAACAAGAGCACTGGAAGCACCAAACAGGAGTTTGAAATCTATACCTGTTACTTTTTCCCCCCTTTCCTAAAGTCTAGTCTTCTGCCAAATATTATAGAAGATCTCATTGACTTCATGGATTCAAGCTGGGAATTGCTTTATGGCTTAGAATCCTTATTCTAAAAAATGCTTTAAGAGACATTTTTTTGCTTCTGCTTTATTACTTTAATGTATTAAGTTGGCATAGAGGAGGTGGAGCCCATAATATCCTTTTCCTAAGGAAGGAGTTGTGGGCTAACACTGAGCCACTGTTCCAATCATGCCTTATTTACTTTAATTAGAAAGTGTACTTGTTAAGTCCTCAATTAATTAGGTAGAGCAGCACCTATTGAGAGCAGATGAAAGAGCTGCTGTGTGAGATGTGTAGGTTGAAAAGAGAAAGGTGATACCAGCATTGGAAGTTAAATAGAATGAGAGAAGCTGGATCACAGGTACAACTCTGGATCTTAAATTGTACTCGCTGTTCATAAACTGGCTTCAAGTATGGCTGCTGGTGCAGACTTTGTGGGATTATTTGAAGTCAATTTGAGGTTTTAAAGTAGATCATTGACTATGACTTCAAGATGCATCCCACCCTGAGGACCTGCTCTACGTCCTGTGGAACATATCATGTTCTAGACTACATGACTGTAGGCCAGTCAGGAATACCTTGACTAATCCATAGGTTTTTGTAAGGCAAAAACCAGCAGAATATGCGTAGTAGTTTGTTTTAGAGGAAAATAGTTTATTCTGGTTTAGAAGGCATATGAATATTTCCTGCTGTTTCATTTCCTTTTCTCTCCTTTTGTGTTTTTCTGTGAATTGATATGTCCAAATTTTCAAAGCAAACAAGTCAAAGTCAATTTTGAAATCAAATTTTCACGTTATGAATCCAGAAGCACACTATTATTACCAGATGTCTAAAAAGTCATAAAGACGTTTCCCAAAAAATGAGGAAACTGAAATGATACGTCATGTATACTTCTGACTTCTGATGGGCTGTGGAACTCATGTCTCGGGCTTGCAGAATGCTTACATGGAATACAGGGTTTGGAGTTTTTAAGCAGGAGTTGAATTTCTTGCACAAGATTCCAAGAATTGGGGGTTTAAGCAATATGCTGATCATCATGAGACTTTTGATAAAACCACGCAGGGTTGCCAATTTTAAACTTAAACCTAACTGCCCATCTAGAGGTTCACTTGAACTCCAGCCCAAAACCAGTGGAAGAATTTTGCGAAGCTGGGCTGAGCCTTGGGACTGACCCTTTGCCTGGCAGCCTGATGTTTGCTGTGGAAGGTTGTGGTTATTTCAAACAGTGTGGCTAATCAAAAATCTATTTAGTGGTGGCTGCAATACTCCCCAAAAAGTTCAGTGTTGACAGATCAATGCTTCGGTGCTGTAGATGGATAATAGGGCTTCTGTGATCCTCTGTGCACATGAGGCTTCTCTAAACCTCTCCTGCAATGTATATGCAGGAATGTTTCAGAGGCTTCTGATGAAATTTTATGCTCTAATGATGACTGTGTAGCAATTTCCAGGGAATTGTAATAACATAATAAAGCAGTCTTTTCCAGAGGTTGAAGAAATCTTTCCTTAACATTTCTGAGGTTTGCTGTAATTCCCTGTCTTTTCCATGTAGGAGTGCAAGTGTGGTTCCACGATGGATAAAGGCAGTGTTCGCGGTGGGCAGCAGGAGCACTGTGAGCTGCTGTAAGCCTTTTCCCTAAACATTGGAAAAGTCCTAACAAATAAATTTGTGTCATGGCAGAGGATTAGGTAATGGCAATCTTTGGAGCCTGACTCTGCTCAATATTCATTTCACTCATATTCCACTCTGCAGTGCCTCTGAGAGCAGAAACTTAGTGAGAAGCAGAAGCTTTTGGCAACTGTGCCGTTGAAATGATTGCTATGAAAATATAATTATTTGAAAGTGAGGAATGGGGTTTGTATTTGTTAAAATGCAAGGTTATTAAAAATCCTTGGAGATGCTCTTTCTGTCCCTGAGTATAAGAAGGGCTTGCTGCACTATTCCTGCTGCTATTTCATTTTATTCCTTGGCTTTGTGAATGTCAAAACAAAATCTTAACATTCAGATCTGAAGAGCCTCTGCTGCTCTGTCTTCTTCCATCCTCAGCCCAGCTGCTTTTGCTCCCTTTGCTTTTTATGCCCATGTGTTATTGATGCTTCAGCTCCTAAAATACTGCCCTCTCTTTGTTCTCTGTTCCATCAGTCTGTCCTGAAGCAATTTTATTCTGTATCTCCACTCCTCCATATGCAATTTAACTTAAATGGTAATTGTGACTTTAAATATAATAACTATATCACGTGTAACTTTGTAAATCATCCTGGGAGGTTTTGTATGACAGACAACTTTGGAACTGTAATGACTGAGGTTTCTGAGACAGTATAGGCATTAGAAGAATACAAACCTTTCATTAATTTTAATGAGGACCAGAAATCTGCGTGTACATCTCCAAAATTGCTTCAAAATACTGTTAATATGTGAACAACTCTGTTAGCCCTTGGATACCATCGTCTCCTGAGCTGATGCTGCTCTTCTGGATAATGATAGAAAATGCCAAAACAAGGTTTGCTTCCTTTGTGGAAGAGGAACCCGTGATGTGGATTTATTGAGCAGCTTTGATGTCCGCACCAAATGGGAGAGAGATGTAAACTGAACTTCTGGGCACTTCAGCCCAACAAGATTTCTTGGGCTTCAGGTATCAGCTTTGTTTAAGAATTTACTCCAAGCTGAAGCCAAAACAACAGGGGAAATATCTTGCTGCTAATGCAGGTCTAGAGCCTTCTGTGTAAGTAGAAAATATCCCCACCACAGATATTTCTTCCCCTGCTGCACTGTGAAAAATAACTCGAAGATGTGTAACTGGGTGAAGAGTTCTAGATGAATAATTTACACACTAAAAGTTGTTCACTTTAGGTCAACCAAAAGTATTTGAGAATTTTGCCCAACTTTGAGTACTTTTCTTCAGGAGAAGGAAAAGTTGAAGCAAACCCAAGATGATTTCTCCAGCATTTGTATGCTGAAATGTTACTTTTTTCACTTTGGAATCTCTCTGAATCGTATTTTGAGAAGTGATCAGAAAGTTTTGGTTCATGATGAAATACTTGCGGCTTTATTGTACCCGGTGTTGTCTGCCCTCAGCATCAGTGCTGGCTACAAGAACAGCCTGACTTCTGCCTTCAACCTGGTGCAAACTATTAGGAATCTTTTCCTCTGGCTATTCCCCCTTTTTGAAGGGGAAGCAGTTTTTCATCCTTGCCTTAATTCGATATGACTAAGATGGTTTTACTTGAACAGATGCTTATAGAAAACAGACACCCTATATGATGGCAGTGCTGACTGATTGTGTTCCTGACACTGCTTTCCCAAGGCTTCTCATTGCACCTTTGGCACCAAAGCAAGGAAGCTTGGAGAGGTTCTGCCAAGACCTATAGCAGCTACAACCATGTACACATGCTGTAACTGTGGCGATGAGAGGCAGAACTAACTGAATTTTAAACTCTGCATTCAATCGACTTAATTTTTCTATGTTACTCTCAGAGGGTGGTGGTAAATGGAGTTAAATCCAGCTGGAGGCCAGTTACAAGTGGGGTTCCTCAGGGCTCAGTCCTGGGTCCAATCCTGTTCAATGTCTTTATCAATGACCTGGATGAAGGCATCGAGTGCTCCCTTAGCAAGTTTGCAGATGACACCAAGCTGGGTGGAAGTGTGGATCTGCTGGAGGGTCGGGAGGCTCCAAAGGGACCTGAACAGGCTGGACCGCTGGGCTGAGACCAACGGCAGGAGGTTTAACAAGGCCAAATGCCGGGTCCTGCACTTGGGGCACAACAACCCTAAGCAGAGGTACAAACTAGGAGAAACCTGGCCGGAAAGCTGCCAGGAGGAGAAGGACCTGGGGGTGTTGGTTGACAACCTACTGAACATGAGCCAGCAGTGTGACCAGGTGGCCAAAAAGGCCAATGGCATCTTGGCTTGGATCAGAAACGGCGTGGCCAGCAGGTCCAGGGAGGTTATTCTCCCTCTGTACTCGGCACTGGTGAGACCGCACCTCGAATCCTGTGTTCAGTTCTGGGCCCCTCACCACAAGAGGGATGTTGCGGCTCTGGAGCGAGTCCAGAGAAGAGCAACAAAGCTGGTGAAGGGGCTGGAGAACAGGCCTGATGAGGAGCGGCTGAGAGAGCTGGGGGTGTTTAGCCTGGAGAAGAGGAGGCTGAGGGGAGACCTTATTACTCTCTACAACTACCTGAAGGGAGGTTGTGGAGAGGAGGGTGCTGGCCTCTTCTCCCAAGTGACAGGGGACAGGACGAGAGGGAATGGCCTCAAGCTCCGCCAGGGGAGATTTAGGCTTGAGATTAGGAAAAAGTTCTTCACAGAGAGGGTGGTTAGGCATTGGAACAGTCTGCCCAGGGAGGTGGTTGAGTCACCGTCCCTGGAGGTGTTTAAGGTGAGGGTGGATGAGGTACTTAGGAGCATGATTTAGGGATTGCTGGGAATGGTTGGACTCGACGATCCAGTGGGTCTCTTCCAACCTTGTGATTCTGTGAAAATAACTCTATTTTCCAGCAAAAGTAAGCCTGTTTGATTAATACTGAATGAATTATTAAAGCAATCTGTAATTCCGTAACATTGATTTATTGATTTGTCTGTATTGGGAGATCCAAAGAACAAGGGAATAATTTGGGGGATTTAGAGTGGTTTTATATCATTGGTGCCATCCTGAAAAGCTGCCTTCATTGAAGTACCAAAGCTAAACCACTTGACTTGTGTAATTGGTCTCAGCTATATTCAGCTTGGACTCGAATCTCAAATGTTGAAATTGCATGCTGTGCTGGGTTTTTGGGAGACAAAACATCTATTCATATTTTCTAAGATGAAGGAACTGCAGTGCCTTTCCAAAATGATAATAAGCAGATTGAGCAGTTGGATTTACATTGTTGGGGAACGATTTCACATTCAGCTTTGCCCAGATCTCGCGTACCAGGCTGGGTAAAGGAGATACTAAAGAGAGATTGTGTAGATTCAGCTACAGATTCAAGGGAGTGAAGTCTCACAAAGGTTATTTTGTTCTTTCTGCTTATTTTCAAAGGCCAGCGGCAATATCTGAAGATACATTTTGATCAAAAGCTAGAAAATTAGCCCCATTAAAGTACTGATTGAGGCTTAGTACTGAAATGACTGTTGTTGGATTTGGAGACACAGTGTGACTCTACCCTTTTCTGCCGTGATATTCACAGCAGAACAAGTTAGGAGTGCTAGTGCTGGCCATTTTGCAGCCGAAATTTCAGAATAGAGGCAGATACCCCCAGGCAATGAGCTACCAAGTAGTGGGGAGAGGAATAAAATCCATCTTTAATGGTGCCAAAATGCCAGAGACTTTGAACGATGCTACTGTGAGAAAGGCAGGCATTCAGCCCAGCTCTTGTATAGTTGTGTGACAGGCTGAGTGTGGATGCAGCTCGTCTTATGTTATTCTTCTTGTGTTGAGGATTCTGGAACTGGACACAACACTCCAGATGAGGTCTCACAAGAGAGGAGCAGAATCTCTTCCCTCAACCTGCTGGCCACACTTCTTTTGATGCAGCCCAGGATACGGTTGGCCTTCTGGGCTGCGAGCACACGTTGCTGGCTCATGTCAAGTTTCTCCTCAACCAGCATCCCAAGTCCTTCTCTGCAGGGCTGCTCTCCTCGCTGCAGGCCAGTAGGATTTGCATCATGCTCTTGTCTCTCACATAGCCTCCTTTGCTCCCTCACCCTGTCGTGTACTGTGGGATGTCGCATTCCTCTAGATGTGGCAGTAAATCAATGGGTACTTGGGTTTTACTCACCAGGAAACACCAACATGTTGGCTGGATGTCTCAGATAAGCCGGTGTCAGTTGTTATTTGCCATGTTGGACTCTATCAGTTGTGCTTAATTACTCACCAAGTCACAAGGGGGCATCCATGGCTAAAACTTTAATTATTCATTAAGATCTGAGTGCTTTTATGTCCCCAGCAGGGCTGGGTCTGCTGCTTTCAGTGGGGGCTGCAGCTGGGGGGAAAGGCAGGGACTCGGAAATTAGGACTTGGCAAGGTGAGAACATTTCCAGTTCCTTTTTGTAGGGAATAGAGGAGGCATCCTAAGACACTTCTCTTTGGAGGCTTAGCTAAAGTCTGCTAAAGCCACAAAACATTGTTAGAACCATAAAAAAACACTTTTAGGCACTCTGCTCTATTTTTTTTTTTTTTGCTCCAGGCGATGATTGGATCCTTTCTAGTTCACGAGAAGTGCAACACTGACTGTTACACTAACAAAAGGCAGATCTTGATAATTAAAGACAGGTTCATATTTCTTAAATTTAAGGATGGAATTAGATTTCTAGGATAAAAAAAAAGAAGCTTTCTAGTGATTATCATCTTTTGAGGTTTATGTAGCAACCTAGAAGTTTAGAGTTTTCACAGTTGCTTAAGGACTTCAGAATACCCATTATTAAGCAGGTACTTAACTGTGGATTGAGTTATAGTCTTAATTTCTCTGTTTATTTTCAAAATTGCTGATTAAACTCCCAAAATTGCCAAACACCTTTATCCCCATAAGAAATACGATGTTCTGAATTTCTAAAACTGAAAGATGAATAGAGATCCTGGTTGTCTTTTCCCACCTCCTCCCCATTCTCCTCTCTGGGCTGTGCTGGTTCCACACCTGCATTACTGTGTCCTTCCCAGTGATGCTACACAAGTCCTTACAACTGCAGCTTTAGAAACTCCTCACACAAAAGATGAATCACTTCAGCAATGCTGGCAGCACTAGTAGTTCTTTCCTCCTCTGCTCCAAGCACAGAAAGAGGTTTTCCCACTTTGATCAGGAAAAGCCTGACTGAACTGACACCCCAGGGGTCACGGAGTGGGAGGGAGGGACAGGAGCCTTCAGGCTTTCCACGCTGGGGGCCTCCCCATCATCTCTCTCTCCCAGGCAGAGACTGCTGCTCTCCCACTGCTGCCCATGAGGGTCTGTACAGCAAGGTAAATGACCCTGGAGAAAGTATTCTGTGGGAAGAAATCCTGGCACCTAGCAGTGAGAACTTTGCTAGCTGTAGAAGCTGGGTGCCTAGGAACTCGTGTAACCCCACAGTCCTACCTCTTTGCCTTCTCACTATTGTTCTCACCTGGCACACGTAGCAAAACCAGAGGTTCCTAATTGCCCTTTTTTTTTTTCTAAAAAAAAAAGCAGACGAGTCTAATTTCTGCTGAGTGAGCAGAAATTCCCATTAATTTGGAACAGGGAGGGAGGAATGTGAAATGGGCAAAGAAGCATGGATGAACTCCATACTTGTCTCCACAGTAAATGAACCTGCAATGAAGCCAAAAGCCCCATCACAATCTCTGGAGGAAGGTACAGTTCATGTCCTCCTTATGGCATGCTCGCTGTCCACAGCAGCAGAACTTCTCTCTTTCAGATCCACAAGTTCATAGCAGGGGAATGAGTACGAACTTGTGGATATAGGCTTATATTTTAGTGCCTTTCTTTTGCTGGTGTTCTTTAAATATTCTGGCTACCGTGAATAAGGTTTTTCTGGGACAGTGGGTCAAAGCTAGAACTATCAGCTTCTATCAGACACGTTCCAAAAATAAATTGGCAAATTTGTGGTAACTCATTATCTTCAGCACATGGCTGCTGTCTGTAAAGCCTGCCAGACTTGCATGCATACTGCCTAATGATGTTAAAACAGGGAATAGCCACTGTGATATGATACTCTTGAGTGGCCTGAGAAAGTTATAATGTGTGTTTCTTTCAGTTCAGTGCACTAAAAAGAAAATGCGCTGGTCTGGGCTTGCTCAGCTTGTTCAAGTCTTAGATTGTTCTAAGATTTACTTCATTATAAGTAAGGGAGGTGAGGTAGGATGTGACACTTGTGGCTTATGTGATCTGGGGTCAGTGTCCCCTCGGGGTTCTTTTTCCCTCTTCTCTTAAATATTTCAACTGTGGAGTCTTCAGCACTGGGAGTGTTTTCTTTGCACTTGTGCAGCCTGAGCACAAAGAGGGCCCCAGTTGGGTGCCTGAGGTTTCTATAACATGTCAAATAAAAGAAAGAGGCTGGACATGACCAGGGTTTTTTTTGGAACAATATAGAGGGGGTGTACTCTGGTGTATGTGCGCGCAGGTCTTAAGGAAACTAGTAACTCCTGTCAATGTGTATGGTATAACAGGGTGCTAAAAGAAAAAATGTATTGCAGTTCAAATGATGTGGGGAGAAGATGTGTGTAATAGGAGGAGGGTTAACACAACAGTGTGGAAGTGAGGAGAGGCATGTGTTAAATCAACTGGAGTTATTGCAAGTCCAGGAAGAAGGTGTAAGTTCTATTTTGAGCCTCTTGAATCCATTGTGAATGTCTCTTGCCATCCGGTATGATCTCTGAACTCCAGTAAATCCTTGTCAGAGCTTGTTTCGGGATGCTCTAGCTAGGAGGAAGCTTGCAGATATTGCAACTGCCGAGCCTCATACTGAGGAAACACCTGGGTTGTGTCAGGCTGAAATGCAGAAAGTGGGGCCAGTTATATTCAGAGGTGAAACCCTGGATCTGTTTTGAGCTGATGGATAGTTGCTTCAGAGAGTGCTCAGATGTCCCAGAGCAGTCCAGAACCAAATGATGTGAAATGCTGTTAGTTTTGCCTTCTTGCTATGTTTGGTGAGGGTGAGGATCTGACAGCCTGGGAGGACCCTCCTATCCAGCATGTGAGGTCTTGTGGTAGCACCACAGGCTGGCAGTCAGAGGCACAGAATGCGGAAAATTGAGCTGGATTTGCTTTGTGTGAAAATCTCTTTCGTTCCAGACCCTCTATTTGTCTGGTGGCTAAAGGGAGGGCAGAAAGCCAGGAGGGCACAGGGATCCTCTGAACCCAGCCAAGGCGTTTATTAGGGCAGTTGTCATCTTCACGCTAACCTGGTCAAGCCAGTTGGTTTGGGGGTAATTTGTAAGTTGGGAAGAGGAGCACCTTGGCAACAATGTTGGAAATGGCATTTATCTTAGCCAGTCATTTCTTTTCCTTTTGGAAAAATACAAGAATGAGCCAGATTACTTTGTTGTTAGGACACCAAGCTCTTGTGCCGATTGCATGCAGGAGAAAAGTGTCAAATGATAGGATTATTAAAACAATGCTCAGTGTTTGTCAATTGATGTTTTATAAACAGAAAAAGCGATTAGGTAATGAATAGGAAAAGATGAGGGATGTGTTAGGATATCAAATGACTATTTTGGGCATGAGAAGCCCTTATGCACAGGAGACTTTGGATAGGGTCTGGGTGCAAGCGTGGAGTGCTTTTGGGAAACCAAGCTGTTTAAGCCGTTTTGTTCTGAGATCACAAGTCAGGCTATAGAATTGGCAACACTTTGAACCATTCATTTCAAAATCTGTGTTTACAAACAGTGATTAAGAATTTTATTTCTGTTATGATAATAAATGGTGGCTTTTAAGAGCCTTACTAATCATAGAAGATCCAAAAGCCCTTTGTCAAAGGGCTGTGTCCAACCTGACTTTAGAGTGGGCTGTTGCTCTCATTTCCCCTCCTGGCTTTCCTCCCAGTGCAAAGTGGTTTAGTTATTCAGATCCCTTCACCCGATTTTTCTTTCTCATTTTCCTTGATATTTTAAAAGTAAGTTAGGCAGGACGTTAATGTGTTCCACCTCCTCAGATTATTTCAACCTATCTTGCTCATGTTTCAGTTAGGTTTAGCAGAAGTGCTCCACTTTTGATCAGGATTGTGACATACTAACCTTGGGAGGGCTCAGATGAAACTTGCTTGTTTGACTTTTCCTCAGATTCAGTGACCTGGTTCCTCTGTGCTCCCTCTGTGCTGCAAGGAGAGTGAAGGACTCTTGAAAGGGAAATCTTTGAAACTTTTCCTACTTTTCAAAAAGTCTCTCCTAACTGTTTGCATTGACTTCTTGTTTCTTACCATCATTGTTTCACTCTGCAAAAGGACTGTGTAAATAGAAAATAATAATATAAATTAAAAAGTGTCTTTATTATAGTTGAGCTGGAAGGATTAGTGGCAAATTCTTGTAGAGTAGACACTGTAACAGCCATGGTTACTGAGCAACGAGCCCTGAGCTGGTTAGGCACCCTTTTGCTGGACACTGTAAAAGGCTCATCCAAATTAATCCTCTATTTTGTGCCACAAGACAGCTTATTGTACGTTATAAAAGCATTCAGGAACCTAACACTGAGAATTGTTCCCAACTTCCCAAGCTTTGTAACTTGAAGCATTAAACCGTTATTGTAAAATCTCATTTGAGAAGGGTGTTCAAACCAGTGGGGACAGCAAGGGTTGGGAAAGTGCACTAAAACTCCATCCCCTATCCTGAATCAAAGAGCGGTTTTTCAGGGCTGGCTTTCTGTCCCAGAACAGAAGCAGGTGGTGTCAGCATACAGGTTACTGACTGGGCAGGGGTTCTGGCATCTGCTGCCAGCAGCAAGGGAAGATGTGAGGAACCATCAGGACCGTTCCACCAGGCTGTCCTGTTAAGGCCAGGTTGGATGGGGCTCTCGGCAGCCTGGTCCAGTGGAAGAGATCTCTTCACTCATGACAGGGTGGTTGCCCCATCCCTGGAGGTGTTCAAGGCCAGGTTGGATGGGCCTTGGGCAGCCTGATCTAGTGGGAAGGTGTCCCTGCCCATGGCAGAGGGCTTGGAACTAGGTGATCTTTAGGGTCCCTTCCAATCCTAACTATTCTATGATTCTATGACTAGACAACCTTTAAAGGTCCTTTACAACACAAACCATTCTAGGACTCTATGCAGGTACCAAGAAAGCTTTCCTGAACTTGCCAAATGCTCATTCTGCTGTGAGTCAGGAAACTTTGCGTTGATGTCTAGAGGGGAGATACTTGGTAATGCCAGTTTCCAGATGGCCTAAGGTCACAGTTGCAATGTTGTGATAAGGATAATCGATTTGAGGCTGATTTTGTTTGTCTTCTGGCTTACAACTTCTTTAATAGTTGTCTTTTCAAATCTGACTTGTTTACTTTTCCTTCTACAAAATACAAATTACTACCTACACGCTTTTTCTCATTCAAAGGGAACAAGGATAATCACAGTCCTAGGGCCTTAGGAAACTTCTACTATTGCACACTTGGAAGAATTACTAGCCCAGCACTTCTGATCCTTAACACCCGCCCTGTAACTACTGCTCCCTATTTGAGGAGATGTAAGGACTAAACCCAGCTGTGACACTTTGCATTAGCTTCACCTATAGGCTGCCTCCCAAAGCACTACACACAGTTGCTCTGCTGGCTTTGCCACTTCAAGACAAGTAACAGCATTAGGATTTGCCTTTCTCTTTTGGGTGGCTACTTAAGGTCCATCCAATCCCACTCTACAGTGCTGAGACAGGTTTGCAGTCATCTCGCAGATGTGGAGACACCCATGTCTCTTTCTCACCAGACTACTTAACATCTGGTGATCTTGTTTTGCTAGAGTATCTCTTGGGGACTTGCAGGTACGGGTGACCTCAGTTCTTAGCACCTTTGGCATGTTTGTGTTCAACCAGCAATTCTGCTGCTAACTAGAAATCACGGCTGGTTGGATTTGCCTTCTGAGACTCAGTCTTCCTTGCTTTGTTCCTCTGCTTGATGCCTGGGAAGCCCACTGCCTTGCTAAGACTGCTCTGGGAGATCTTAAGTGCTGGCTCATGCAGGGAAAGGAACCAAAGCTGGCAAAACCGGTTGGTTGTGGCTTGTGCAGTCCATGTTCTTCTACCTGTTGCCAGCAGCATGTTTTCCCTGCATAGCATACCATATTATTTACATTTCTGCTCACTGTGTTCTTCTCTGGCACAAAGAACAAAAGCAGGTTGGTATGGATGGGTGAGAATGCACAGCTTTGTTATTAAAAGGGAGACTTTTCCTGCTTGGACTCTTGCATTGGAAAGAGCATCCAGTGATTAATCTCCTCCTGGCTTTGTTCTATTTATGACCAAGGAATTGGCTTTTGGAGAACTTCCTGGTTTTTGGAGGGACTTTGTAAGGTTGGTTAATCTGTAGTCATAGTGACTGAAGTCAGAAGAGTTTCTATAGTGACCAGATGGAGATAAGATTGCTAGTGGTGGCTGCTGAAGATGCTGGATGCCAAAATTGCAAACAGACCAGTTGAGTCAGAGTTCTGTGGCTCCACAGTCAGTTTGGACCTGAACGTCCTCTTTGTTTTGCTGAACAAAAACAAGATAAACAAAACACTGAAGGCAATTAGCTTTGTTTGCTTGCCTTTGTTCCCTCTTCTCCCAAATCATTGTAAAATTAGGAATAATGCCAGCGAATTCTGTAGCTATTCAGTGGACTGAAGCTGATTACTTAGGAGATGAGAAACAAGTAAGTATAATACCGCTGTTTTCAATAACCATCCCATTCAGTTTTCGCTTTTATTCCATTTAATTTCCCTGGTCCAGATTTAAGCTGGTTTTTTTTGACTACCATGAGAGTACCAAGTATCTAGGTGTTCATATAATACTTTTCCAGGAAAGGTCTCTGTTTTGCCCAGCACCAGCACTCTCCTTTCTTTGGAATTTGTCCTGTGGTCTCTTGATTGTGTCTGGGGTTGCAGATGTGCCACCTGTGAGTCAAATACCAAGGGGATGTGCTGACCTTTGGGCCATACCAATAAGGGACAAAATTCCAGGATGTACATGCCATGAAGTTCACTACATAAAAGGGTTAATTCTCACCTCTCCCTTCTTACAAAAGCTTTTTTGTGCTTTGGCTGGGGGGCAGCTCCCACCAAAGCTTAATATGTGAACATTGAGGTATAAAACAATACAGTAAGTAAAGCCCCCGGCTGCTGGGAGAGGACCAGTGCTGAATCTGCATTTGTGGCATTTGTGGTGTATGGTGCATCCCTTGATGGAAAAAAAAAATGCAAGAGTGGATTTTCTGGGTGCTGGAAGCACTTTAACTGATAGTAACCCCACCTGAACTTGCTTTCCCCATAGCCACATCCTTCGAGTACCACACAGCCCTTGGAATTCTGTATCTGGTCCTTAATGACCACATAGAGAGGTGCAAAGTGCTGAGTGTGAGTGTGAAATGTGTTCCCATGTTCAGCTCTTTACTCTTATAGGTCCTAAAAACTCCCTTGTGGGTTTTTGCATGAATACACTTGCTCCACTCTAAGCGAGGGCTTTGCGGTCCAGCCTGTTGTTTGTGAAAAGCGCTGGGAATCACTGCAGAGATGTGGCTGTGTGACCACAGTGGAAGGTGACAAGTGTCCAGGGCCCTGGAGCAAACACAGCCCAGGTGGAACAGCCTTCCCATCCCCTCAGGAAACATCTTGTGATTTGTAGGGGTAAAGCTGGGGACTTCCCATTCTATTAAAAAGACCATGGAAGCAAATCTTTGGCTGAATTTTTTCTGGTAGCTCTCTGCTGTGTCTCCCCAGCTCTGTATCTACCTTTGCCCATGACAATCACCAAGTCCTTGCTGCTGCCTCTGCCTCATCCTGCTGGTTAATTGGGCTACTCCCTGCCTTTCCAAGCCTGTCACAAGGTCACTTTTGCTGTTTTTGTTGCTCTTCATGAGCAGTGCAGTGGGACAAGCCATAAATCACTGGTAGCTGTGAGGCTGATGGGTCCCAACAGTAGCACACTCAGCCAGTGCCACGTAGCAATGCCCTCAGTCCAGCATCCTTCCAGAGAGGTAGATGCTCAGTAGCCTCCTTGGGCTCCCTGGGAACACCTCAGCTGATGCTTTACCTTCTCTAACCCTTTTAGCATCGCTTTAGGCATACGGCCTTTGATGTGACTGCAGCTGTTGGCACTGTGGAGTCTGCCCAGAGGGCAGCAAGCTGCCCGCAAGCACCATTCCTTCAGGATCCGCCAGCACAGCCTGAGAGCAAACAAGGTTGGGCTGAGACAGACCAGTCCAGACATTTGCTAATTCCTAGGAGTGTCACGCCTCTATCTGCAAAGCTTTCCTGCTAAAACCACTATCAGGGACACGTGGGAGGGTGAGGTGCACACATGTGGTCTGGGAGCTGCATGGATGCACTGTGCGTTAGCTGTGCAGAACACAGGTATTGAAACAGCAGAGACGGGAGCTGTTTCAGACCTATTCTGTGAGAAAGACATCTGGAAAGGGGAACTTGTGCAACTCGATGGGGGATAAAACCCACCCCAAACAAACCAGGTCAGTACTGCTGATGGGCTGAGAGCAACAGCTGCCCCAGCAGTGTCTCCTTTCAGCTGTGACAGGAGATGAGCAAGACATGGATTCATGCCCTGGTCCGTTAACGAGCTGTCCCTAGCTGAGGCTGGTTGATGCCAGTTTGCTACCTTCACGTTGTGTGGTTATTTCTGGCCAAGGGACGACTAAGCCTTCAGTGGGTGTGCGGTATGTCAATAACTATAATTAAGCTTTTGCGGTTCTCTTGCAAACTCTGGAATCTGTAATTTTCATCATGGTCCCCTCCTAGTATTGCTGGGGGAGGGAACGGGCTTTGTTGGTCTGACAAAGAATAAAAGAAAATGTAAAAATCAAAGCTAGAAAATAAAATGCTGATCAGTGCCGCTTACAAATATTGTGATTCAGTGTTGTTTCTCTCTTAAAGGAGGAGGGAAATGGGAAGCTTGGCATTTCTTGCTATCTTCCAACTACTTTGGGGAAAGTTTTACCCAGAAATTAGTGTATTCCTGTTGTTCAATAATGGCACATCAGGGAAAACAAAAAACAGCTCAGGATGAAGGGATGAAGAGCACAGAGGAGCTTTCTCCACAAGGTCCCGTTGCTGACCACGTACATAGGTCTGGTGTCTTTCGCAGTACTTACCAAGCATAACGGTGCTAGGGAAGGGGTCTGTGGACATGTGGCATTGTGAAGGCATATTCCTGGGCTCTCCTTGTTTTGCTACTCACTGTGACTGGGATGGGACAAGTTACTAACGGTCTGGGTTTGTTTTCTGAAGTTGGGGTGATAAGTACAGCTCCAGAGATTGCTGAGCCCGACCCTGTTTGCTCAGGCATCTTTCCAAATTGTACCTGTATGTATTTGGGTCTTTGTGTGGGAAGGGAAAACTACGTGGATGGGTCATGAATTAGGAATCACAATAACTGCAAAGTGCTTTAGGATGCTATGATGAAAGGCACCTAAAAGACATCAAAGTGTTTTTCGTACTAACAACCTGTTCATCGTGCGTTTGATGGGGATGGCTGGTTTGGGTGTTAGTCCAAGGAAGGCAAAAGTGAGAGCCGAGTTACCCACAACAGTTAAACATCAGTTAAGGACTGAGACCGTGTTACCTATTTGACAGTGAGGGAGTCAGGTGCACTTCATCAGCATTACAGAGAAAATACTGTACCTGCTTGCTGCCTGGGGCATAGCCGCTGACAAGAATATTAAGGGTATTGTTGCTTATTCAAGACTTTGAAGATGTGAAATATTAAATAGTCTCATTTATTCCATTCTGCTGATTAGTGCAAGTCTGGCAGTGGGTTTTGGTGTGGTTTGTGTAATAAATGTGGGATTTGATGGGAAAAGAGCCACAGTCAGAGTTGTTCGGAGAAGCGCTTTTCGAGATACACTGAGCAATGGAACATTGTTAAAAGCTGCCCTTTTTAATCTAAATGATAAATAGTTTAATGTTAGCTCCTAAAGAAGAAAAGTCAGAAAAAAAATGGTATAACAGAAGAAAGGCAGGTGTTCTGGCTGGCTGTGAATCAAGATAGCACTGATAAGTATAAATTTTGTTTGCATGTGAAGCAGAAGTAGAAGTATGGCAAGTTTGTCGGTGGAAAAGTTTGCTCATGACACGCAAATGCAATGTTCCATATGAAGAGAGATTTGACTGTTTTCTGAGAAATTGAAGAGTAAACAGTGTCTCTCCTTGCGTTTTGGAGTGCAGAACTTGACCCTGAACTAACCCGTGCCAGTGACAAGGCTCCTGTTCAATCCTACAGACTTTGGGGGAATGGGAAGTGGGAAGCAGGATTAAAAATGTCTTGATCTGGTCTGTTCAATGGCTGCTCTGTAGTGATGCTGCTGGATACTGCAAGTAAGGGTTTTTACCCTTGGCTGCATTTCTGAAATACATATGTAAGTGCCAAATTCTCTATGCTATAACCCAAATACCAGCCGAATACATGCAAATTCTCCTCAGCCCTATTGCTGTAACTGTGAGTGCTGGAAATGCAGGCTCCTTACTAACTTTTCTAACACTCACTTTTGCTTTCTGAAAGCATGAGGAGGTTGTTATTGAGTGTTGACAGTATTGATGTGTATGTTTGTTTGCAAGTATATACAAATCTGCTTCTAGGGCTCTCCAAGGCAAATGAGGGATGCCCAGATGCAGTCAGTGACACTGTTAGTTCACATCAAGAATAAGTTTTGTAGTTTAAATCATCTTAAACCACATTGGGAAGGCTGATACGCTGCCTGCTATGGAGTAACTAGTCCAGGAAAGAGTTATCTGGCAGCAGTGCAATGAATCCCAGTGACTCTCTTCTGTAAAAACTTTAGGTATCTGGTACAAAAAGGATTCAGAATTCATTTTTTAAAGCAAAAATAGGAAGAGTGGCTTCATAATGTAGGATTTGAAAAAAATAGATACTTTTGATAGGAAAAGCCTAACTAAAATAGAGCCTCTGTACTCCATCCTGATTAACAATACGGGGTGCCAACCATGCTGTACACGCTATACACTGATCAGCTGCCTCGGGGGAGCTCACACTGGAAAGTCAAACGATGCAGAGCTGTGTGGGATTTGGTCCAGGTGCCTAGTTCGGGGGGATTTGCTTTTGGCAGAGAAACTTCCTTCCACAGGCACGTTGATGGGATCAGAGTCCCTGATGCTCTGATTATTGCTTTAGTCAAGGGTTTTATGAGTCACATGGAACACACCCCAGGAGACTTAATGTGTGTGAAGGAAGAAGATCAGCAGTTTGTCACAGACCAAAAGCAAATCTGTTACTGGTAGATCTTCCCTTTTCAAAGGAACTGTGGACCAGAAAGGCTGGAGTTAGCCATGAGTCTATAAAAGCAAGAGGTCTTGGTGAAACCACAGGATACTCCTGAGGCCTGAGAAGTCAATGCAAGTGTCTCTGTTTCCCCTGATAGGCTTTTGATGAAATCTGCATACTGGGAGAGCTAGAACAATGCTGATTAAATTTTATACCGTATTTAGTTTGCTGGAACAAGCGCTTCTCACTCAGCAAATTTGGCCTCATCGGGGTTGAGTGAATTCCATCCGCAGAGTGTGTTTAATGGGAATGGCGATTGTCCAGCCCCTGACTTACCTGAGCCTTATGTCCAGGGGCTCCAGAGCTCATGGTCTTTCATGGAAGATCCCACTATGAAGCTGCTTTGATGCACTCTATGCAGAGCAGTTATATTTATATTACAATAAAATTTAAAAAAAACCCACCTCCCCTACTCTGAAAACAAGCAAGTAAACAAAGTCCCCTTCCATGAAAGCCATTTCAATCGCTTCATTTTATTTCCCTCTTCTCTGTGGAGAAGGGGATTTATTTCACCAGTGGGTGAATAAATATTGACCTTTTTTTTTTTTTTTTTTTGGAGTTGGAGGTACAGAGACACAACCAGGTCTCTTATTAGTTCTTACCCAAACATCAGTAAATACAGCCTTTCTGCAGTGGCTCCAGTTTGGAGAGCTTTACCAAATACTGTTGCTATTGAAGTGCAGAGAGAACGAGAGTGTGCAGATGTGAAGAAGTGTGTTTGCTGGAAGGAAGAAAGCCAATTAGCTTTGAAGCAGATTTGTATACTCTTGGTTAACATACTGAGTATGTCAGAAGAGACCTCTGTGAAAAAGGGCTGTGTTTCTGCTTTATATGTTAACAATCCAGGAGAAGTATGGAGAAATCAAGCATTGTTCTGCTCTAAGTGGCACAGATTGCATTTCAGCCAGTGCAGATAAAGTGCTAGGAATTGTCTGCTACACTCCAGAAGATGCATTTGAATTGCATGTTTAATCAAAAGGGTTTTTTTCACATAAGACTTTACAGCCAGATAAAACTGAACGATCTCTAATGAACTGTGCATCTGGACGGTGGCAGGTCATGAATATAAAAACTGGTTGGGAAATAGATTTACACTTTCTCCCGAAGGATGGGCTGCTGCCAACTGCATAGTAAAGCAATAACAGCTCTCTGGCAGTGCTTTATGTCTGAAGGTCTTAAACCTCTTTACACATAAGATGATCTATATCACAAGCGTCACTCTAGAGACAAGAAAATAATGGCACAAAAGCAATGGTTTAAGTTGCTTCAGGTCACTTTGCAGGTCACTGGAATAGTGAAAACTAAAACCAAGCTCTAAGGAGATCTAGGTTAGTGTGTGCTCCTTTGGATGCTACTGCCTCCAGGCACAGAAAAGCCTGACAGGCTCAGTCCAAGACATCCAGGACCAAACAGCCATTAAGAAATGAGTTAACACTTTTTTCTCGTTAACCAGCAGCATCATTGTTCATCAGAACAGGGATGAGTAATGGCTGCAGAAGTAGCTGAATGCACAATTGCTAAAGGACCTGGTGTCATAGCAGTATATTGTGTCTTAAAGTTAAGCAATTCCCTGATAAGGGTTGTTTTGTGTCTTAAAGTTACTCTCGAACTACCTAAATCAAGTTACGGTTGATTTTGTGCTGATACTTCAGAACTTAGTGGAGTACAAGGTGGCTGCCTCATCCTTGTCACTGCTAATGAAGATTTTTTTGGTGTTGTTAGTGAGCCCTGTGTGGGGTGGAGCGCAAGAGATGCTGATTTCAACTCTGTCTAGTCTCACTCTTCCTTCATTTTGCCCTGGGCTTATTTCCACTTCAATTTCTTCCTGACACAAGGCAGGTATGATTTCCCTTTGACCAGTTAACTGCTCCCACAGGAGCACCAGTACACTGGGTTATGTTTCCTTTCCAAATATTTTCAGTTCCAAAATAAAAGATTAAAACTTTTTCCTTGTAAACCCCTTTTTGGTTTTGTTTTAAATAGTATTATCTTAAACGTTGGTTGTAAGAAAAAGTTGGGTTTATGTTTTCTAAGCTTTTTTTCCTTTCCCTTCCCCACTAAAACTGCTCCAAATCTGACCCATGCTTAGTTTGTCTTGCCCAAAATCTTTGTAGCAGGCGTTTGCATCGTAACATGCTGTCTCTTGAAGGCAAAGACCTTGCACTGATTTCTGTCATTTTGAACTCAGCTTGAGGTCTGCTGGGTGTGCAAATGGGCTCCAGCTGCTGGAAGCACCATATTCTCAAGTTCAGGCTTATGCGTCCGCAGAGCAAACAGCATCTCTTCCCTGACAGGACGTAGCGTGACTCAACAGTCCGTACGTTCCGATGTTTGTTGCCTGCAGATACCTAGCTGTTGTTCAATGTGTTTGGAACAGATCAGGCTCGCTGTTCGTATCCACATCAACTCTGCACTGCATGTGCAGGTGCTCTGGCACAAGCACTGATCTACACCCACCTCGGCACTACCAGAATATCCTTAAAGCAGACACATCACTAGGAGTGGACAGAGCTGCCGCAAATTCAGAAGATCTGTGCATGTGTGACTTGTAGAATGCAGAGTCAAATCTTATCCACTAGTCTATGATTCCTGCCGTAGTCATAGGCCGTTGTCCTTAATATGCAGGAAATTTAGATCACCAAGCGCTCTTATGCACTAGTGTAACATCCATCCTTGCACTCTCAGGGTGGTTCCGTTTCATGAAGAAAAGATGTGCTGTTTCTTTGGAGAAAGATCACGTTACCTGCACTGACTCAGGATAGCTCACATCCATCTCCACTAGCTGATCGGGGCCCTTTGGCACGCCAGCGGGAAAAGCACTTGTGCTTGCTGATGCATTACTGCATTTAACTAGCAAACCTCCAGCCTGGGAGAATTGCTGCTCTGTGTGCAGCAGCCAGGGGTGATTTTGATGGCAGATTACATCCCACCACCCCCCTCCAGTGATAAAAGGGGAGGAAACTGTCTTGGCTTTCTTCTGTGCACTTCAAAACGTAACATGGGATCTCTCGCACCAAAGGTGGCAGAACAGCCTGGTCTGATGGAGGATGCTGCCCAGGACTCTTGACTCTCCTGTAATTTCCAGTAGCTTCAGTGACTGAATAGGTCCTAAACTAGGGGCAGACTGAATACAGCTTAGGGACAGAGGGGCAGACACAGAAAATAAAAGGATGTTAGCAAAATCAGGCAGCCTTTGCTTGTTAACTTAAATAGAGATAGTCAGGATTTAGGAGCTGTGGTAACCGTCTTATCAAAGCATGCTGATGTGTTACTCTGTTGTGTCTTACCTATCACTTTAACATCAGCTGAACAATTTCCTTTACAGCCATCCTGTAAAACTTTGGTTCTCAAAGTACATAGAAGCGTGTGACAGAGTTGTAATCAGCAGAGTTTTCTTGGGAAGGGTGGGCTTGGACTTGTATCGCTGCTTTGTGCTTCCTTTCATTCCAATGGAAAAAAAGCTCAGTTTAATGATTAACAACCATTCCTACCTCTCGGCTGGCTGGGCAGCCCGGTGCGATATGGTGTAGTTGGAAAGCACAGAAAGATCAGTCTTTGCCAGACATGGCATCCCCACAGCACTGGTCAAGAGACAAAAGACTTTAGTGTTCCAGAGAAGAATTTAAAACATCTTACATCAAACAGTTGCAGAAGTTCAAACGTGTCACCGCTAGCCTGTGGCACAGGCTGGGGTAGGGTTTGTTAGAAAGGCTGCAGAGTGAGAGGGGGAAAAGAGCACTAGGTGGTAACTTGGTTACTTGCATGATTTTTGCACTTTCTCTGCACGTTCTCCTGTATAATTAATATTCTCCATAGTGCACTGGGAACAAGCAACATAACCCACGGCAGCTTTTGCATCACAAAATAGCCATCAAATGGCAGCCCTCAAAATTTTAAGCACTGCTTGTCCTGCTGCTTAGCTGAAACCTCCTGTTCTTGCACTGGTGGCTGAAGCCAGAAAGAGACATGAACAGGAGTGTCACCTAAGTGGACTTCAGCTTCTGCACTCATGGAGACCATGACTCTGCCATGGGTGGAGAGACTTCTCAGCAGCCAAATGAAATTCACCAGCAGGTTTCTGGTCTGGAATTCCCGGCCTGGAATTAGTGACGGTCACTCAAATAGAGTTCGTGACTCTGAGAAATGCTGATACAGTTATGTTAAATATAGGCTCTGAACAGAAAAGTTGTGGAGGGATTGGGAAATCCTGTGCAGGGAATTATGTACTTGGGAGAGCATCTAAGCAAAGTGTGGAGCGTGTAAGGGTAGGTGGGGCGGGGCTGGGCTGCACTCAAAGGTAGCAAGAGGCTAGAAATTTTAGGCTGGACATCAGGAAAAAAATTTTCACGGAAAGGGTCATTGGTCACTGTCAGAGGCTGCCCAGGGAGGTGGTTGAGTCACCTTCCCTGGAGATGTTTTAAGGCACGGGTGGATGAGGTGCTGAGGGACGTGGTTTAGTGTTTGATAGGAATGGTTGGACTCAGTGATCCGATGGGTCTCTTCCAACCTGGTTATTCTGTGATTCTGTGTGAAATGGTCACTTGTGTAAATATTTCAGTGCTGCCCCCAACAGCAAGGGATCAGTACCAGCCCCCCCGCCTACAGCCTTCTGAGAGTTTCTTTCTGCCAGGGTTGCTGATGCTTGCAGCGAGGCGTCCTGGGAGCTGGAAACTGGAACAGCCATTCCCTCCCATGCCAACTAGCTGCATTGCCGTGGTCTGGGAGATGAGTCCTGTTTCTGTGGATGGGTAATCTTCTACCCCTGCTGTGTTTACTGGTGTTTACCAGCCTTCTCCAGTATCCCTGCTTCATGCAATATGTATTCCTTGGCCATACCACATGGCTGCTTAGCCGTGTCCTCCCATGATTACAGGGACCGTCACCCCTTCGTGGCAGTGGCACTTCCCACAGGGTGGGTTCTCTTTCCCTATGGCTCCAGCAACTCTTAACCAGGTACCAAGTTTAGCTACTCCTCAGCCCAGAGGGCAGTGAAAAGCTCTTTATCCCATCTCTCCTCTACATGTTTGTTTGATCCCTCCCCACAAGTTTTTCCGGTGCCTTGGGTTTCACGCTGCCAGTGCCTTCTGCTGGGTGCTGCCATGGTTTTACACGTGAATAGGGCATTTATCTAGATATATCCAAATATATCCCTATAATTCCATGTCAATTCTGGGGGGAGCAAGTGATTCAGGATTTTTCTCTGACTTGTGCAAAAGTAAAAATGTTTGAACTGTAATTCAGTGTTGTTTTTCAGGCCAAGCCAAACTGGGAGGACAAGCCCAGGTTAGTGTCTGGGATTCCTCTGGTCCTTGAAGCCGGGCACTGTGAGTCATGTAGTGCATCCATAATACGTTCTTGCCATGGCTCCTAGATGCTTTCACGCTTGTGTTTCCAAGATGAGCAAAGAGACTAAGTTAGATTAATAAGATTAATTGATGTTTAACCAAGGTACGGATCCTGAGGAGAGGTGGGTACTGATTCTTCTGGAAACTGGCTAAATATGGGTGAATATTTTAAATGCTGTATTTATTTAGGCAATAATCACATGCTGCATTTTTTGGAGAGGTGTGTTTTGTCAAAAGCAAGTGTTCTGTTCCCGGTGTGCGGTGGCATTTCCTCCTCCTCTCTGCTTTTCTAATTTTGGCTAATTAGACTAGAACAGTCAATTTCACTCTTTTTTTTTTTATTTCACTGCTGCAATGATTTACTTTTGTCCGTTTAATGTTTTAAAATGGCTTCTATTTAAATTTGGAAGGGAAGAAAAATAAATCTGCTAAATATATTTCTACTCAGATCATATGTTGTGGCTTTTCTCTTTTTGAAGAATGAGGTCTAATTTTTGAACCTGAATTCACTTGGCACTTGTCTTGGCTTCAGCAGCACCGGGTTTCCTTTTGTTTTAAACTAATTCCCTTTTTCCTACAGCTGGGCTACATTTATGTCTCTGTGCTAGTAAAGTTTTTATGCATGGGTTTGGTTTGAAAGTGTCGATCTGAGCAAAGCGAAGCGCGTGCAGAGGGTTTGAGGATGGGATTCCGAGTGCATTTTAGGGACCTGAAGCATTGCCAGTCATTTCCAACTATCCACGCGCATCCCACTCGCATAGACTTTGCAAAAAGATGCAGCACATCTTACCCTTTCAGTATGGGAAGCTGGGGCCTCGTTCTTTCCTGGGTAGAGCAGGGGTTTTCAGAGGGGAAGGAAGGCTACAAAACGCTTATAGCTTTTGGAGGAGAGCAGGAGAATGCAAGGTGTATTCGACTGGCATTTTCACAAACTTCTTTGCAAAGTATTTTTTTAATAAATGAAAGTTTTGTCTCAAATACTTAAGCTTGGCTAGAATATTTGTCTCAGTGAGGAATGCGCAAGTGAGAAACACGGAAAAAATCAGCTGAGAGGAAAAAAAAAGCTAAGAAAAATAGAGATTTTATGCATATCTGACAAGCTACGTGACTGCCTTTTGTCTGTAAAATCCCAACCATCAAAGCTGGTCTGGATGGGTCATTGGAGCTCCTGGGCCTCCAGAGGGTTTTGGGACAGATCTGTCTGTGCATCGGAGTTTCTCACAAGTATCTGGACGTGTAACTTAGCTGCACTCTTCTAAAGAGGTTTTCTTGTGGACAATGGACTATGAGGCTGGTCGTTATCTACCTTAGTCATAACATTGCTTGTTCCCAATGTTTTATGGTGGTTACTTAAAGCTTGACCTGTTATAGCAAGCAAGGAAGAAAAATGCAGATGCTTCAAAGCAAAGGCAGGACTAAAATCTTACACCTATAGAAACCAGGCTATGCAAACCCACATTCCTGGCAAGGAACCACAAGTCAACTATTTTATGCATTAAAAGAGAAAAGTCCTTAGAGTGTATGGTAATAGAAGACATCAGGTGTACAGAAGATGTGATTTACAGTGAAAACAAGTTTTGGCCACATTCTGAGGTCAGTCATTTTATTAAAACCTGCATTGCTGAGTCAGTTCAGTGAGTTTTTGAATTATCCGAGCATAACAGCTCTCTAGCTTCAGGTTCGGGTGCTTGGCGGGTTGATGTTCATCCTACTTGCAGCTGCGTTATTTTCATGGAGACTGTGCAAGTTTAGTGCCCGTATCCAAGTCTGAGGTGCTTCTTTTAGCCTAGAAGGTAAGCAAGGCAGAAAACATTCTTTTTTATTCTTTGAGCCCCACTTGGATAATAATACCCAGGCCTGAGGTGTTTCAGTTCTGCCTGATCCTTCCCTCTTCTCAGGGGATAACGAGGCAAGATGCAAGATACCTTTGTGGAGCAGACCCTGGGGTGGCTCAGGCTTTGATGCTCAGACCTATGCTGGATGCTCAGCACCTCGCAGGACCTGTCCTTTGCCCTGTAGACCTTAGCTGCAGCCAGAGGAGCTGCAGCCTGCCCTCCACCCTGCAGCAGCAGGGACCATGTAGCTCTTCACCTTCCCTCCTCCAGCTTCATCCCTTGCCGTGGGGTGCCCGGGGTGCCCCCCTGCCTCTGCATGCCTTTAGAGCAGCCCAAACCTGCCCCTCGGAGGCTGGATCTCAGCTCATTAGCTGCTGTTTGCTGAAACCGGATACCTGGGGCACCCCAGCCGGAGTCCCCTGGCTGCAGCTATTTAAAAGGACGAGGGCAGCCTTAGAATTCCCACCGCTTTTCACACCCATGTCCCTTCCAGTGCCCGGTCCCAACACTTCTTCTCTCCTGGATCCCCGCAGCATCCATGACCCGCGAGCGGAGCCACAGCTCGAGGGGGACCTGCCCGCACCAATCCTGGGGAAGGATTATCTGAATTTGGGGGAACCTCAGGCTCGCCAGAGAAACTTGGCTTGCTCAGGGCCCTGGAGCCTGGCAGGCACTCGCTGCCTTCCAGAGCAGGAGAAACCTTGAGACTGAAGGGGAAGGAGGGAGAAAAGGGAGTTTAGGGTTTTGAGTTCTTTTCCCATTTTCCTTTTTTTTTTTTTTTTAATTATTATTTTTTAAGAAGTAGAAATTGCCATAAGCTGCTGGGACAAATGAATGCCAATGACCACGGGGCCACAAGGAGACGGTGCACAGCCTCTCACCTCACTGCAAAGTAAGTGCCCAAGGCAGAGATGCTGTGCAAGGGGGAGGGAGCAGGGCAGAGGGGGCACCCAGGGGTACCCAGAGGAGGTGGGAGGGCTGGGTGTGATGGGCTGCCTGAGGGAATCCCATAGAGCCTGAGGGGCTTGCTGCATCCTGGTGAGGACAAGAGGGACCTGCAGGTCACCCTAGGGTATGCAAGGTGGCTCTGAAGAACTGGAAGAGGAAGGGGCACAGGGGATGCAGGTTTTATCCACAGGCAAACACCTCCTCTGGCTAAGTGGGGTCTGATTTGCTCTAAAGGACGTTGCATAAGAAAACTCACTTCACCCTCCCAGCCCTCCTGGGGTCCAGTTGCATCCCTTGGCGGCAGGAGAGGAGGGACCAGAGGTGACCTGCACCCAGTCCCCTGTCCTCCCTTCCCTGTGGAACCAGGGCAGGGTATAAGAGAAGATTAGGGGTGGCAGTGGGGTTCTCCTGCAAGATGAGCCCCCACCACAGGCTCCCAACTGCCTCCACCCAGCACTGAGCCCAAGGAAAACCCCTGTCAGGTACCTGATGTCACGGGTCCTTTGCCAGCCCGTGGCGAGGTGGGAGAAGCCCATTTGGGCTGAGGGCTCAGAGCCCAGGGTGAGCACCAGCATCTACGAGCAGCCTTCCCCAGAGCCTGTGCTTTTCCTTCTCGGAGCTTGGAAAGGGTCTTCAATTGCTTCTCAGCCAAGAGAGTTTCTTTTTTTTTCTTTTTTTTTTTTTTTAATTATTTATTTACTTTGATTATTTTTTGTAAGTTCATCGCTATTACAGAGGAGGGCAGCAGAGAGAGGCAGCAGAGACATCCTTAAATAATTTTCATTTCTCAAAAATCTGCCTTTTCCTCTTCTCTCTAAGTCCAGAGGAGAGATCCTTGAGGGGGGGTGGGAGGCACATCTGCACTGCAAATAAAAACAATAATTACAACCACCAACCAAATAACAACAAAAAAGTAACGGCCAAGGGAAAAAAAAAAAAAAAGCACCACTTTAAATCAAGGACTTTGGAGATCGGAGGGAGATCACAGAAATTGTGCTATTAATAAGGAGGAGGAAAAAAAAAAAAAAAAAAGAGAGGCAAGAAATACAGCGACCATGGGCCAGCCCGGCTTCCTAGCGTGTACTTTCTGTTCTCTCTCCTTTTTCCCAAGGTAATTGCAGTCTGCCGAGAGGGAGTTAAATGGGATTAAAAGATCTGTGTAAGCAAAAGGACCCAGAAGAGAAGGAGGAAGGAGTGAGCCGTCCGGGCCAGGGGGTGTCTCTGAGCCCCTTAGAGAGGCAGCGAGCTGAGCTCCTGGGAAGGATGCACCCACAAACCCGCCTGTCCCCCTTTTTCTGATGGATTGCCGCAAAAATTGCCCGAAAGAGACAATGCACTAAACGTGATGGAGCCGGAATCAGAGCCGGTCTCCAGACTCAGAGCTACAGCTGCAGGCAGGGGGTGAGTACAAACTCCGGCTTCTCCCGGGTGGGATGGGGGGTGCGGGGGATCCCGGGAGGGCAGCGCTGCCGGGGCTGGGGTGGGGGAAGACATTCCTTCTGCCAGGGGATGATGTGAAAACTCCCGAGCTGGAGAGGAGAATGGGCTGGGAGGCCACGCTGGAGCCAGGAGGGTGGGAATGGGGCTGGGGGTGTGCGGGGAAAAAGGGGGTGAGATCGGGGGGCTCGGAAGGGCGGAAAGAGCCCCCCCCCCCCCCCCCCCCCCCCCGCCGTGTTCCCACACACTGGGGGGAGCATCTCCCAGGCTGGGAGCTGGTCCGGTGGCATCGCACCCGCAGGAGATGCAGGAACGGGGCGAGCGCTCCCTGCTCCCCCAGCAAAACCTCCACCCTCCCGGGGCAGGGGGGCCGCTTCCCCAGCCCCTCCTGCCAGCGAGGGGGGAAAATGCTGCTCCCTGACTCTGCCCTGAGGGCTGGGGGGGGCACGAGTTACCTGGGGATCACCGCCGCAGTCCTCTGGAAAGCCATGGGAAGAGCTGAGGCACAGCCAGAGAGGCAGGCGGGTGCCTGCTGGCATGTTCTTCATGTGTTCCGTGCGCACACACAGCGCACAAATCCTTCTTTTTATCAAGATACAAAAAAAAAAAAAAAAAAAATCACAGCACACCCCCCTGCCCGTCGCCTTTCTCCCACAGCCGGGACCAGCGTTCGCTCTTTTCAGCGTTAAATCTGTTGTTGTGGTTATTATCATCATCTTCCATGGGGGGACAGCAAGGGGTTAATCCCTCTGGTTGCGTTGTCGGATGTAATGATGATTTACCGACACTCCCTTGGAAAGACTGGGATTCTTCTCCCTGGCAGTCTGAAAAAAAAGTTGTGTGGAGGATCCCTCCAGGCTCTGCCGGGCACGGGAGATGGGGAGAAAAGGGGATTTGGGGGGCACCCCCTCTCCGCCCTGAGGGTTCCCCCCAGTGCTGGCAGCCACCCCTTCCAGTCTGGACGTGGATGAATGTGCAGTTTCCTTTGTAGGCTGAGCTCAGGCTCTCCCTGCCTGCATGTCTGCGTGTAAAGTTATGTGGAGAGCGCAGAACTGCTCCCCAGGGCTCCAGCTGCTCCCCTTGAGAGGTTCTCTGTGTGTTTGCACACCCACAGGGACTGAATTGCAGTGCTTTAGGGTTGGTTTTTTCACCTAGATGTGGCCGTGGCGTGTCTGGAGATGCTGGTAACCGCAGCGGCATCTCCCAGTTGCACCTTATCAGTGTTGGGCACGGGCTGGAGTGAAACGCCTGCCTGGGATGGAGTGAGGGTGGCTGGCTGTCAACGTTGGAGAAGTCAAAAGGGGGACAGACAGATAAAGAATCCTTTGAAAGACGGAGAGCCCGCGTCACAGCGAGGGGAAGGGCCCAGGTGATGGGGAGATGCTTGGCACGAGGCATGGTCATCGCACGGACATCAGCTTGTGAGCAGGATGGAGGAGCTGGCTGCAGTTGTGCTGCGGATGGGGACAGGGAGATCTTTCTTGATTCCTGGAGCAAGCCTGACCCTGCTGTGAGGCTGTGGTTAGGAAACAGAGACCCAGGAGAAGGCAGCGTGCCTGCCTGCTCATCCTTCTTGCGTTTCTGTGCCCCACGCTAGCACTGCACAGCTGCACGGCGTTCGAGTGTTGCAGTGCCATGGGAAAATCTGCACTTTAGTCTTTTCTAGTGGCTCTGAGTATGTGTGCCTTTTGTTCCCAGGATCTCCTCTGGCTTTAATACCTCACTAGCACGCTGCTGATCCGTTCCCTCCTCAGCAGAGGTCGCTTGCTACCCTTCTCATCTCCAGATGGTCTTTTTGCCTGGCAGAGTTGAGTGTTGTGCATCCTGCCCTTCGCACAGCTGGATGTTCCTGTTGAGGCCACTAGTTTTGGAGAGGGTCCTGTGAGCCCAGAGCTGGCTTGTGCCTACACTTGCCAGGCCACCCTTATACCACCAGGCAGGGTGGGTGAGGATTGTGCTGCCTGCAGGCAGCTCATAATATGAACCTTCTGGTTTATTCCCACGTGGCACTAGTGGTCCTGCTTGTCCCAGAACTCCTGCAGCATCCTCTGGAGTGGGCCTGGTGGCTTGGGAGCTGCCAGAGGTGTGGGAGACCCATGGATAGGAGTACAAGGACTGGCTCACCAGGGTAGGAGAAGCAGTTGCCGAGTGCTGAAGCCTTTTCCTAGCTCAAGCAGCCAAAGCTTGTAAGAACAGAGGAACACAAAGTTTTATGGGCTGCAAGCTTAAAATGCCCCTCTTGATTGTTTCTTTCAATGCACTTTTAGTGAGCACAGGCTCAATAAACCACAGAAGAAGGTTTTGCACTCAGCTGTGCCTTGAGAGTATGTCCAGACTGTAGCACTTGTGCTGTACAGCTGTGGTTGTGCCAGCTTGACCCCTTCCAGTTGCATGCTGGTCATGGAGAAAGTTTGCCTTGATGCTTTTAGAGGCCTCCGCTGTGTGCCTGCTTGCTGTCACAGCCCTGGGTTCTTGGTATAATCCCACTCTGGTGCTGCCTGCCCCATGTGCTGGATGAGAAAGCTGCACGCACGGTGGTGCAGCACCCACCTGGTCCCACCAAGGAGGGTCAGCCCCTAGGAAAGCATAAAAGGGCTAGAGGAAAGCAAAGCTCCTGTTTTATGAGGAAAAGCCAATTGCACGCAAGCCAGGCAGGTGATCTTAGGACAAATTATGGCACTGCTGGACAAATTCAGCAATGAGAGTAATAAGCAGGGAAATGGTGATGTGTGCTGTGTGCCCTGACCAACTGCAGAGCCTCCTGGAGCTGTGTCCCAGGAGGGAAGGGCAGTATTACAGCCAGAGTGATGAGCTGAGGTCCAGTGACAAGGTCCCCCATCTCCTGTTGTCTTGATGTGCCTCTCTGAGTAAGTTCTTTTAAGAGAGCTCCAGCTTCATCCACTTTCTGCAATGGATCGGGGGGATAAAAACTGCCCTGCTTGAAAATGGTGTTTACGGAGGCTGCACTACAGACCAAAAGTGCCCAGAGCTCGTGGTGAGGGGGTTGTAGGAAAATTCTGACCAGAGACAGACACAGAGCATGTGGGATTTCTTCCCCTCTCTCCTTGCCAATTTGTGGGGGCATAAGCAGAAATGATGGATGCTTACTGAAGTGCAAATGGAAACAATGGGGAATTCTATAAGTTTCTGCCAAACCCCATTCACCAAATGAAGGAATGCAAAAGCGTTTGTTGGAAGGACAAAAAAAGGAGTTAGATGACAGATCAGGCTTAGCACTGTTTGCCAAGGGCTCCAGCTACTAACAGGGAACACAAGAGCCGGTAGTGAGTGTTGTTGCCTCACACTGCAGCAAAGTCAATAACCCAGACAGACAGGTGTGGTGAGCAGAGAGGAGAGCAAGTAATGGGTTGTCAGGAAAGATCCTCTATTGCAGAAAGTTGTAGAGAGTGTATTTGAGTCCTCACAGCCTTGTCAGTCAGCCTTGTATATACCAAGAGAAGAAATAAGTTGTCAGCAGCGGGAGCTCAGAGCTGCTCAGCCCTCAGCCAGCTTTGTGCCATAACTACACAAGTTCTAGTTCCCAATTAGGAGGACACGAACCAACAGTATAAAACCCATCAGCCCTCTGTCTGTAGACACAAGCATAAACTTTTGAGATCCACCTTTCCCTCCTGGATAAATCCCATGAAGAGATCTAGGTGCTGCAGGAGCACATAACAGGCTTCCATATGTTCCTTGTGTCTGGCTGATACGTAGGCTTTTAGAAGAGCAAAGCTTCTTTGCAATTCTTGAGACCTCCTGCTGCACCATCGCCAGGATACCAGGGGCCTCCTTATAAGAAGCAGGAGCTTTTTCTGGGCCACAGTGGCCAAAGCCCCTAGACAAGCCTCTGCAGGCACAGCACTAAGGATATTTTCATCCTGAACTAAGATTAGATTTGGCAGAAATGGTGCCAGAGAAACCCTGGGAATTTCTGGATTTACATACACGCTCCAAGTTCTGGGGCAGGGTGGAGAAATTCAGACATTCCTGTTCAGGATCACCTCAAGGATGGGTTGGAGTCTGACCTAAAGAGTTTCCAACCCTAGAGAGTTTCCCTATTTGGGCTGCTAGGGTCTCCAGTAATAATGGTGGGACGATCTTTGAAACCCTTCACTTTGTACCTTGCTCAGAGTGCTGTTAAAGCTCAGGCACCGACATCCAACTTCATCCTTTGCCCTTGTGGCTGCATGCGTGATGAATTTCTAGTTGATATCAGAAAGTCTGTTTTGATAAATGTGCCCAGGAGCAGTGGGTTGGAGTCTGGATATTTTGTGCTTGATGCTGCGTGATATTTTTGAATAGCACTTCTAAACATGAAAATCTCATAGAGGGTGCTGCATTTCATATGTCCCTACTTAATATTGACAGTTTCTAGATCACTCTTAGATTTCTCAGTATGGACCATGGAAATGTATTTATTTGGGCCCTATCTGCTTCTCTGCTTTCTCCTTAAAAATGTGGATGCTGAATGGGGATTAAAAATTAATACCAGTTCAGTCATCTCAGACAGTCTCCCCTTAGCATGCTGGGTTTGGCAACAGTGCCTGCGTACACCAGACAAAAATCTTTGACTGGAGATGTAAATCGATAGCTGGTTTACGCTGCAGAAAAGGTCCAGCAAGGGACTATGCAGGGTCAATAAAGGGACATCTACATAATTATACATTCCCATTGCTCTCTCCAGAAACCAAGGCTGAGAGGAGAAATACTATAGCTTCCAGGAGCCCTGAAAAGAGAGAAGTCTGCTCTGCAAAGTATGATATTAGTACAGAATAAGATTTCTGCTCCAAAAACCAGGGAGAGGAATTGATGCTGTAGTGCAATTCAAAGCCTCAATTTGTAGGTTGTGATTTTTGTCTCCTGCTGACAATCAAAACTGCTTGGGAGTTTTATAAATATCACTTTCAGTCATGTGCAAGGGATCTTAAACAACATAGACATTTTCTCCCTTTAAGATACATTGTCTGTTATATAGCTAGAAATGCAGATTTCCCTTTCTTGAAAAGCAATTTCTAGCATTCAGCTGGCTTTCTGGTCTTTTGGACAGAAAAAAATACACCTGAATGGAGGGCTGAGGGGGTGAATGGTTTTTCCACCTTGCAAGAATGTTTGCAATCTGAAAGGTACTACAATCACTACCAAGGCTGAATAGTGCTCTTGCTGGTCTCTGTCCCTCTTTACCTGTTTTTTGCATTGCACTTTCAGGTACTGGTTAGTTTCCATGGATCAATACAGGAGTATGCAAAAAGTAGCAAAGCAAAATGAAGCTGTAGGCAGTAGATTCACTTTGCTGTAAGTGGAATTTGTCTCTATTGGAAGACTTTGAGGATTAACCTGAGCTTATAATTATTATTATAGTCATTTAGGGTCATTTCTTCACATGGTGACTGTAGTGGCAAGCCCCTTATTCTGGTATTCATAAGCCCTATACAATAAAAGAGAAAAGGTACTTTAGTGGATGCCTCTTGATAGAGGCTTTGTAGAAGAAGCAGAGATAAAGGAAAGGTGGGTTTGATGGCTCTATATAAGGAGAAAAATCTTCCTTTACTATTGCTACTCAAGCTGCTTATGCAATCCTGTCGCTGCAGAGTTGTAACGGAAAAAGAGCCTGCATTATAAAATCCTGCAGTAATTAAGAGCCCCATCAGTCACAGGTCTGCCTTTTGGAAGCTGATTTGCTTTTTCCATTAAGTTGGTAATTTTGCCAAAGTGTTTTTCTTCGGTGTTTTGGCATTCGGCCTTGCTCTCAACCCTGACAGTATTGGCTGTGCGAGGGGTCCAGGAGCAGGGCTGAGGCCAGCTGGATCCCACACTGCTCATTCGTCTCCTTTATAGCCCAGTCAGTGTCACTGGAATGAAATTACGTGCTGGATTTTCCCCCAAGTCTTGTTCCTCTCCTTGCTGGTCAACGGGGATTTTGAAAGCAGGTTTGGGTTTTGAAGGTACCCCTCCAAAAAGAATCTGGACCTCACTTAGGTGTGTTGTGTGCAGCATTGTTTGTATATAGCTGTACAAATCATCATCAGAGAAAAGGTGTTTTTAATAGTTGAAATTCCTGCTGTTCTTGGAGTTCATTAGTCACCTCTTCCCTTCATCTTCTCGTGCTCTTTTCGGGCAGTCAAGCCCAGTTGTTGATACTTGGAAAGGTCTTTGGTTCATGCATGCATGGAATTGTGTCCGTGTCTTAAAACTCCATTGCTCCTTCGGAGGTGAGCACAGAAGCTCAGGTCTTTCTATGAAGTGGATATTGGCCTCTTAAGTCATGGAACGTCTTCTTCTAGAGGTAGCCATGAAGAATCATCCTATTCTGCTTTCCTTTCCTATCAATGAACTGGGGCAACAGTTCTCCTTGTACTCAGCTGTGTCTTCAGAGAACCGTGTCCCGTGGGATGAAGTGGGAAGAAAACCAAGTCTCCCCAGCTGGAGATCTCTTGAGCATAGTGAGGATTTCCTGGTTAACATATGGCTATAGGACATGGTGGAAGATTACCGTGATTCGGCTATTCCAAGCTGTTGTTCCTTCATACAAAAAGTAAAGCAGCCCCAGAGCTCCTGAAATGTTCAACACAGTGTCAGGGTGATGGAAACAGTAATGAATGATGTGGTTCATCTCATTTGTTTCCCAGCCGATGTGGAGCCACTCCAGTATTTTGTCCCTTCAAACCTTAAAATATTAGTTAGTGGTTGGATTCCTCCATGGAGTTTTACATTCGAGGCCAGCTTTCCCCACTGATGTGTAAATCACAGTGGCTTCATTTTAGCTGTGGGAAAAGGTCTCCTGCACTGGGTAAGGATTTGGTCCAGGGTAATACACTGTCTCAGAGGATGTTTTCTTGCCCTAAAGATGAGCTTGATGGCAGGAGAAGAGTGATCTCTAATCCCATTTGATAAATTATTTGTCTTTTCCAGCTCTGAAAAGAGGAGCAAGTTGCACTTTGGCATTGCTTTGCATATCCCAGTGTTCATACTGTCTTGGCTGAAATGAAGAACAACCTGTGGATGTCCCAGATTGCTTTCTTCTGGCTGAGGACCTTCTTTAGTTTACATCTTTGTCTCTGTGCCTCCAGCAGCCCTTGCTGATCAAGCTGTTAAATATCATCTCTAGAAGTTGAAGGAATTCAGTCTTCAAACTTTCCACTGACAGTTTTAAGCGAGCTTAACCGAGGAGTTTCCTATGTTCGTTAATTGGCTACAAGTCAAGGAAGTTGGCAGGGGAGGAGGGGAGCTTCAGCTACCTTTCTGGTAAAAGTTTCCCTCTCTACTGGCGCTTCAAGGCTTAGTTTAGCTGACTGAAAGGTTTGTCCAGTTCCCTCTGAGGCATGAAAGGGTCTGTGAACGCGCTGCTGTTGGGAGTCTGCGGTGCTCTACACTTTCCTACCACACTAAGCTAGTAAGAAAGTCATTAGTGGCAACAGCAGAGGTTGCTGAGTTGGTTAGGAGCTACCCCCATCTTTGCATCTGAGTGTAAAAAGAGGAATTGATCCATGTAGGATTTTGGAAGTTTAGAATGCTATCAAACATGTAGCAAAGCAATAGGGCTCCAGATTTATTTGCTGGGATACAGGTGACTTGTCACTGCATGTCAGCCCGTTTTCTACCTGCATCCTCACAGACCTGCACCCTGGCATGTCTTTTGACCTTCCAATTTTGAATTATTTCTCCATTCTTTTGCATTTCTTATGTTCTGTCCTAGAAAAGAGCAGTGCCAGAGAGTAGCAGCCGTGAAGGGACTACTGACCTGGCACTGATGACCCTGCATCTCAAAACAGTGGTCTGGTCCCTGTTCAAGGCTCAATCAACAGCTCTTAATACCAACGGGAAAGCCTTCCACTCAGTTCAGCAGCTTTAGATCACTTTAAATTAGCAAAATGAAATCTCAGTCAGAAGCAAGTGCTGTTGTGCTGAGATCCCACTCTCCATTGTCCAAAGACACATAGATACTGCCACTGACTTCACTAGACTTGGGATCAAGGAGACTCTTAGCGGAAGGGCTACTTTGTGTTACTAACATTGTAGAAACTCATTATTTTTTTTCTTCTTTTCCAATTTTAGGGGATTCTGCTTTCTCTTGACTGTATTATGTTTTACCTGGTTCCTGGGATTCACACAGGGAAATTCTGAAGGTAAATTACCCTTTTTTTTTTTCTTCCTTCCCTCTTTCAAACAAAGTAAAAAGTGAGTGCTTTGGTATCAGTTTAGGGCCATAATTTAACAATGCCTGAGTCTGGTGTGCAGAACTAGATGCATTTGTTGGTAATCAGTGCAGTACTGGTGATATAGAAGATGCAGTTAACAGCTGGCAAAAGAACCAATTTTTACAGGTGATTATGTGCCTCACAGGACTTTCAGCAGTGCCTGTCTGTCTGGTGGAACTGGAGGGAATGAAGTGCTTGGTGTCTAAAATGTCACTGGCATCTACCTGCACTTGCTTGTACTTAACTGCTTTTAGAAAGTGCCCCTTGAGGCTGGGGCATTAAGGAATTAGGAGTCTCTGGCAGATGGGTTTTTCCCTTGACCTGAATGCAACCCAGTCACGCCTGTGCAGGCACATAGGATGTCGCACATACAGAAATTATGTGAGTTCTAAAAGTAAAAATAAATTTAAGGAAGGAAAATCCCACAGAGGCAGTTGAGAGTAGAATGACTGTGTCTGGCTCAGTCCTTGTGCTATAGGGCATTGACCGTACACCTTCATCTTATCATTACGCCCCTTCCAGTACCTGACGGGGACCTACAAGAAAGCTGGGGAGGGACTTTTTACAAAGGCTTGTAGTGATAGGACCAGGGGAATGACTTTAAATTGGAGAGGGGCAGATTTAGACTAGATATAAGGAGAAAATTTTTCACAAAGAGGGTAGTGAGGCCACAGCTCAGGTTGCCCAGGGAAGTGGTGGCTGCCCCATCCCTGAAATGTTCAAGGCCAGGTTGGATGAACCTTGAGCAGCCTGATCCAGTGGGAGGCGTCCCTGCCTGTGGCAGGTGGTTGAAACTGGGTGATCTTTAAGGTCCCTTCCAACTCTAACCATGCTAAAATTCTATGATTCTCCAGGCATTCCCTCCCTACTGCTGCTGAGGACAGGAGAAAAGATTGGGATGCAATAACCGTAGAATCATAGAATAGTTAGGGTTGAAAGAGACATTAAAGGTCATCTAGCTCCAACACCCTGCCATGGGCAGGGACACCTCCCACTAGATCAGGCTGCCCAAGGCCCATGAAACCTAGCCTTGAACACCTCCAGGGATGGGGCAGCCACCAGTGCTCTGGGCAACCCATTCCAGTGTCTCACCATTCTCACAGTGAAGAAATTTCTCCTTATATCTAGCCTAAATCTGCCCCTCTCCAGTTTATACCCATTGCCTCTGGTCCTAGCACTAAAAGCCTTTGTGAACAGTCCCTCCCCAGCTTTCTTCATAATCAGTGACCTCACAAAAGCAGATAGAAAGTTTCAGAGTCAACAAAAATAAAAACAAATTTCTTTTACAGTTGTTAGTGGGAGCTGAGTTTTCTAAAACATCTGTTTGTAAAGGCGCCATCATCTCCGCTTAAAATAGCAACACCTCTTCCACATGCATGTTTTACATGGGTATACGCTGGAACTGAACAGCTTCTTCTGCAATCAGCGGACAACAATAAGTGGACTAGCAGACTCCAGGGCTCTCCTTTTAGTCTCCAAAACATGAAAGAAAAATAGAAAGTTGGTCAATGCTCAGCTGTAAACCAGCCCATAGAGCACTTTTTACAGGGGGGAAAAAATACATCCCTACCATCAGCAATTTTGAAAAATGTAATATTTTCCAAATTCTGCTTCAATGCAAAAGAGGTGAACATCTGGCTGAATCACTTAGTCAAGCAGTTTTCAGAGTGAGTTTTGTGTCAGCTCATAAAGAGGCAGAACAAATACTGTGTCTTGGCGTCTCTTTTTTTCAAGTCCATTTTAATGTGCAGTTTAGATTAATCTTTATCAATCATTTTCCTCCCATGGTAATTAAGGGATGGTGCCATGTCTTCTACCATCAATCTAAAGGAGACTCTTCCACTTTACACTTCCTGCATTACCTTAGTGTGATAGATACCTCCACTCTGAGACACTTTCTCTCTGATAAAGTGATTTTAAACACCGTGCTTTGTTCCCCCACAGCCAGACACAGGCTGTTCTTCTGGGTACCAGAAAGCAAAAACTGTCAAGGAAGAAAGGCTATAAAGAAACATTGGTGACCTGAGACTGTATTATCACCCTGGATTTTCAGACGTGAGGTTTATAAAAGCAAATAAGAGCTTGTCCATAGATCTGTGAGAGGATGAAATTAAGCCAGTGCTGTGGGCTTTTGAAAACACTGCAGTTATTACTATAAAGCTCAAGGGTCTTCATTCACACTGGAAAATCAGGAAACGCAGAGGATGATTTTTCCATAAGTGTTACAAATCCAAAAGATCATGAGGTTCGTGAGTTCATCTGATGTGCACTGACTAAGGGTCTGGGCGGTAACTTCTGGAAATGTAGCATTTATTCAACCCAATTTTAGCTGTGGGCATCACATCTCAGCTATTGGAACTGAGGAAGCTGCAAGTTATTTCTCTCCTGCCTTTTTGGCTTCTTTTTCTTGTAAAGTTTTTTTTTGCGTGGGGGAAAGTAAGAGATGGGAAGGAAAGCAATAAAAACACTTTATCCCCTTTATTTGATGATCATGTGGTTATTCAGGAATCTCTGTGTATCTCACTTCATGCACAGAGTCTGCTAGAAGATTTTCGCAGTTGCTCAAATGTTGCAACAACCTGGGACCAGGCAGCTCTAAGTGAATGGCTTTTTAAATAAGGTGTTTTGATGGAAAAAATCTACAGAGGAAAAAAAAATTAAGGGAAAAAATGCTTTGTTGTACTTGGAGCTACGTAAGGAGGCAAAATTACCTTGCATTTAATGTTAGTTGATGACGTCCTGTCTTCCTGGGGGTTGTGCCTCACCAGGTCATGGCAGCCAGTGTGGGATGGGGAGGCAGACGGGTAGGATGCACAAGGGAGTCCTCAGCTGTATGCCTGGACCTGGTGCTGGAAAATCCACACACAAGGTCTTTATGATGTCTGTTTTAATCAGGTTGTGTACAGGCACCTCGAATTTGGCTCTTCCTTAGTGGGTTTTGAGGGAAAGGAGTGGTTGGGTTGTGCTTTTTCCCTTTTTCTTAAGCACTGTTGGATGCAGTTGCTAATGAGGCAGTTGAATTGGTATTGGAAATAATAGCAGCATCCTATGAGCAGGGAGACATCCTTACATCTTTGCAGAGCAGCTACCAAAGGAGGAGCTCCTGGAGTGTAAAGGATCTCTGCCTAACAGAGAGACACCACTCTGGGATAGAACCTAAAAATTCATGTAGAAATTAGAAGCTGGAGTCTAGCTCCTTATTTTAGGTGGTAAATTATTTCCTTAGGGCTAAACCCTATTGACTTTGAAGTCTGTGGCAAGGGTCCCATTTGACTTTGCTAGAACCAGGCTTTGGCCTTTACTATGCAATGGATTCTGGAAATTATCCAGTATGAAGATACTGTTGTGATTCCCCCTTTCAGTGAAGAGAGGGGAAGGCTCTACCTTTCCTATGCATATGGACAATATGGCAGAAAAACAATGGGGGACCAAGGTTTCCAAACTATGGGAGAAGTAACATTATTTACACTTGCACATGCCAGTAAATTGTCCCACCTTGCATAGAGTGGGAAAATTTCCAACCCCTTTCTCATCTGATGCATCTTCTCCAGCCTCTGTGAGAAAATGAGTCAAACTGCCTTAAAAAATAGAGGTGGGAATAAAGCTGAGTTCAGACAAAGTAAATATTGATTGACTTGTTCTTACATACAGAAAGGGCCAAGGTTTTTGCCAAAGTCAAGGAACAGAGGTTTTCTCATTATTCTCCTCCCTTCCTGGCCAGTAACATTTACAGGCCTCGGGCTGGCTTGAGTCTACAACCTGTCTGGCCAATACTGAGGATCGCTTTTAAGTGCCAGTTCCCCAAATATTGGGTATTGTGCTGTATATTTAATAGCTAAGGGCAAAAGAGGCTAGGTTACAAGGTCCTTTTAGAGAAGGAGCTCGTTTTTAATTTGCACAACCTTTTATTTACTTTTCCTCTTAAACTAGGAAAGCTACAGTCCCATGATGTTAGCTGACATGCAACAATGTTGGCACTGTTGTGTTTCTGATTGTTAAATTCTTAACTTGCAAGATCAGCATATGGACTATATATCCTGGGCTAGCTTCCTGAAAGAGCACTTAAATAAATTTGAGTTAGCTGGCGGTCAAGTAATGGGGATTGCATTTAAGCAGGGAAGAGGGAAGGAAGTACAGTTATCCTGCTCATTTCAACAGAAGTAGTGAATGCTCAAGCTGGAGTAAGAGAACAAGCTTGTGGGCACATAAGCACCTTTTTCAGGTCTGGACACATTCACCTTTGCAGCTCTGCTCATGTAGACCTCAGCATCTTCCCTAGTTAAGTAGTTTAGCGGAGTGTGCCGCCAGCTGGCTCTAGTTTGTGTTGCTGTTGCCTGCTAATCTTCCTTGGACTTGGAACTGCGAGTGACTCCTGTTAGACCTTGGGGCCAGAAACCAGAGGATTCTGATGGTCTGTCTATTGCAGACTTCTGCAGGAGTCAATGGAGAAAGATAGGTGCCTCTGGATAGCAACTGCTCTTATACTCGCTTGAACAAGACACCCAGGTCCAGGGTGACAAACGCTGGCACAGAGTCCTACCACTGTAACTCAGTGGCAGTCATAACTGATTTCTCGGCTCATCACAAACCAAGTTTGGCTCCTCCAACTTATTTTAATAGTTTAAGGCTCTAAGATGATCTGCTGGAAGAAAAATATTCCCATGCTGAGAACCTTAAGCGGTTCAGTGAAGTCTAGGTGCAGTCTTTTCACACTGGGAGGCACCTTTGCTTCCCTAAACCCTCCAGAGTCTCAAAGATCAAAAGCTGCTTCTTACTAATTTGGTGAGAGACAGATACAAGGCTTTTGTGCTCCCTTTGAAAGTTCTGTTCCTTGCCTTCTGGGGATATAAAATTTTGCAATCCCATCTTAGTCTGTTGTTGAAATTCCTTTCCAGCTGTGTGGTCAGTACTCGGAATTAAATCTCAGAGAAGTGGGCTATTGGTGCTCAGTGGGAAATTTCCTTGTGGTGAGGTCAGCTCCCTCTGGAAACTCTGGAGCTGGTCCCTGGTGGAACAGAATGCACCGTGGAGCTGTTGTGTTTTAGCAGTTGCTGGTGACCAAGCTGAGTGTGCACTTGCTTCTCGCACTTCAAGCATAACCGCTATGTACTCTCCACTCTGTTTATATGAATGTGTATGCGTGAGCGGATGGTGGGGTTTCCTGCACCCTGTTGCCACTTTGCATGGAGTGGTTAGAACCCCCATACATATCAAACCCTTGGGTTGCCCAACCCCTCAAATTTTCTTTGTGCTTCCCTTTCAGATGTGGATGTTCTTCAAAGACTGGGCCTGTCAGGGAAAAGGCCATCAAGTGGATGGTCCTCATCACGTACAGTTCCTCAAGGAGTCATTCCTTTCAAATCAGGGGTCATCTTCACTCAGCGAGCACGTGTTGAAGCACCAGTCAGCGCCATCCTCCCCGCAGGCTCCAGCACTGACCTGCTCCTGGTGCTGAGTCTCTGCTCCCACCGCATCAACAATGCTTTCCTCTTTGCTATCAAGAGCAAAAAGAAAAAACTGCAGCTAGGAGTCCAGTTTGTGCCTGGGAAGATCATAGTGTACGTGGGCCACAAGCGTTCTGTATATTTTGATTACAATGTCCATGATGGCCAGTGGCACAATATGGCCATCAATATCCGTGGCCAGACAGTCACTTTATTTACTTCTTGTGGGAAGAGCAGAGTACATGCGGATTTGCATTTTAAAAAGGACGGGGCATTGGATCCACATGGATCTTTCCTCTTTGGGAAGATGAACCATCACTCCGTGCAGTTTGAAGGTGCCATCTGCCAGTTCGATATTTATCCTCCTGCCAAGGCAGCTCATCATTACTGTAAATACCTAAAAAAACAGTGCAGACAGGCAGATACCTTCCGGCCAAACCTGCCCCCTCTCATCCCTTTCTTGCCCAGGGAGTCCAGTGCCTCCTCCCTGAGTACCCCACAACATATGGAATTCTCGCTGCAGGGTCTGAAAAACCTGACCACTGTAGCCCCATCCTTGGGTTTTGGCAGGGTCACTGCACCCCTCAAGACTCGGCCTTCAGGTGCAACAACCATAACATTGGTATCATCCCCACCATCACTGCCAAGACTGACAACCAAAGCCACAAAGGTCACAGTGGCCCCGTCTCCTGCTTCATCAAGTACTGGAACACAGCCACCCACCCATTCGCTCCCTCGAGGGACGGTCAGGACCCCGAGGGTGTCTCAGCCTACTCCCAGCACACGTGTGGAGAGAACTCCCCTTCCCACCGCCAAAAAGGCCCCACCAGCAAGCCATAGCCCTGCCACAACTAGCAGGAAGGAGTCCACGCAAGAAACCAAAAAGATGATCAACCAAAAACCCACCACTGGGCCCTCTGAAGCCACCAGTACTATAAAGCCAATGAGGAGGATGACTGATAACACAACAAGCAACGTCCACTTGATCACCCTAAAGCAAAGCCCACAGAACGCAAGCAGCGGGCCCATTCCAAAGAAGAGCGTGCCGTCCCTCACCAGGAAAGTGTATCCCAGTACTGTCCCCCTGGTGTACACAAAACTGCCCCCAGGGTCTGCCCGTCCCACCTCCAGAGCCAGGGCACAGGCCTTCAACCTCACCACCCCAGCTGCAACTGATGGCTATCAAATCTTTGAACCCTTCGGACCCACTCCCTTTCCGTTTTTACTTGGATATCCAGGAGTGAAAGGAGAGAGAGGACCTCAGGTAAGTTCAAGCTCTTAACGCAAACTATTTCCAGTTGCAGCTCAGTAAATAAGCAGACCACAGGTTATCTTTGCTGGAAACTATAACCTACTATAGAGCTTAGTAGAGTGTGACAACTCCAAATAGCAGCCAAGCACTGTTATATTTCTGATTATCACAATTCTCAGTCTAAAGTTGACTGCTCTGGGATGGTGGCTGCTTAAAAGTTTGTGATTAAAGTTGCTGCTTAATGGTAGATTTAAAGAAAAAAAAAAGAAAGCAAACCAAACCTTCTTTTCATCAAGTTGCTGGTTAAAATTTTGATGACCAGGTTGGGGCTCTCTTCCACACATCTCATTTTTCTCAGGGCCGAGAGCGCAGAACTGTAGGCCACCTTCTAAATAAAACCTGCATCCCTAAAAGCATGTCACAAATTAGCTATTAGCTATACAATACTGGTTATTTGTTTTTTTTTTTACCTGAAATCCACATTTCCACTGAAGTACCCTGTTTCAGCAAATGCAACTTTAGAAATTCACACAGAATCACACAGAATAACCAGGTTGGAAGAGACCCACTGGATCGTCAAGTCCAACCATTCCCACCAATCCCTAAATCATGCTCCTAAGTACCTCATCCACCCTAACCTTAAACACCTCCAGGGACGGTGACTCAACCACCTCCCCTGGCAGCCTAACAAATTGTGTCAGGACTTATTTTTTAATAAACAGCCTTGCCTCTATTTTTGTGGTATAATTTAATTCATACTTTTTTTGTTCCTTGTAGCCCATACTTAAAACATGCAAAGAGTTTCCTTTATAAATTTAACTACTGCATTCCACACACAACAACCACTCTTAGGGTGTATGTCTTGGCTATCATAAAAGTGTATACACATTTTGTAATGTTAAAAGCAGTCAGGCCACACTAATTATCTGCTAGCTTTATTTTTTTAATGCAAGAATGCAAACAGGATCTTTAAACTGGCCAACTTTTAGGAGGATTTGGTGTTCCAGCTGTAGCCTCTTGCTATATTGTGTACATGAGAGAGAGGTTGTACATGTAAAATAAGTTTCTCCCAGACAGAATCTTTAGGTGCCAAGTTCCAGCCTAAAGCAAATTTTTACAGCTAACTTCTTAAAATAGCAGAAGAAGGGTTTACAATGGAAATTTTGAGGCTGGCTTCAGGAATGCAATCAACAGCGCTCATGTCTGCAGATCTGCTGCGCGTTGTTGCAAGCAACACCTGAAGTGGGATGGTTGTCTTCTGCCCAGCCTTCAATGGGCGCTTACCTTCAAGGTTTGCATTGCCTGCCTGTCCTATTTCAAAGCGGTGTGACGATTTCTCTCCTTGTAATCCAGGTGGGCAGTCACTGAGAGGAGTGTTTTGTTTGAAGGTTCCCATCTCTAGGAGAGGTGAAGGAGCTGCCCCAGGCAGGGGGACGCAGCACAGGCAGCCCCTGCGCTCCTGCCAGTCTTTACAGGCGAGCATCCTTGTTGTGATCTTTGTACTTGGAGAAGTTTTGCTACAGCTCTCAGCAGACAGAATGAGCTTCAGAGATTTTGTCTTTGGGTAGTCTTTTATGTTTCTTGGAGAATCATTTTGGGGATATTTCCAAGAGGGAAAATTTAGCAATTGTGAATTTATCTTAAAACGCTGCATATCTGTAAGGGGTAAATCTGGGCGGCCTGCTCAGAGCCCACTGGAATCACAGAATCACAGAATAACCAGGTTGGAAGAGACCCACCGGATCGTCGAGTCCAACCACTGCCACCAATCTCTAAACCGTGCCCCTAAGTACCTCATCCACCGTCACCTTAAACACCTCCAGGGAAGGCGAGTCAACCACCTCCCTGGGCAAACTGTTCCAATGCCTAACCACCCTTTCTGTGAAGAATTTTTTTCCTTATCTCAAGCCTGAATCTCCTCTGATAGAGCTTGAGGCCATTCTCTCTCATCCTGTCCCCTGTCACTTGGCAACAGTCCTGACCTTTTCTACCTTCTTGCCCTACAAATGCCATGAAGGCGACCAAGCTCCAAGCCCCCACTTCCCTCTACAATGTAAAGAGCTTATTATTGAACTGGAATGGAAAATCCATCTCAGCTTGCGAATCATAGCAAAGACAGATTCAGGCTGTGGAGGGCTGAAGGAAGAGATGGCAGGATTTTTCCGTCCCGTCTGAGAACAACTGGAGTCCTGAATTGAGGGAAAGGAGAACATTTTGAGGCTCTGTCTGGCGTTATCCTCTTTGACTGCTGGAAACAAAGTCTGCACTTTGGGAGGGAAAGGCTATGGCTGGGCTGGAGCTGGCTGCTTGATAGTTCCTGTGACTCACTCGGAGATCTCTGTACCACACTTTGTGGATGTCTCTGACGTGGGAAGAGAAAGAGGAGAAAAGACCGGAATGGGGATGACATGTTGAGAAATTAATGTAGCACTTCTACAGCCAGATGAGCATGTTTCTGAGCAAGTGCTGATAAATATTCCATGCTTGAGTAATTACCTGGCACCGTCCTCGTGTTGTTGGGCAGACATCTCTGATGAGGTCAGTGCAGCCCTTCCTGCTCTGCTTCGCAATATCGTAGCCCAGCACTTTCCTTGGATGGGGCAAGTTATGGGTTGGGAATATTGTTCCCAGAGTCTGAAACAAGTGTGGAAGGATAGGATAAGGAATTAGTTTTCCCAGTTGTGTGTTGCCTGATATGGTGTCCCTTAAGTTAGGCCATCACTCTGGGCAAAGAAGTATGTATGGGAAACTGTCTTCTGCCTTCACAGCAAGGATTTGGGCCACCTTGGCAGTGATTTAATTTGCTGTTATACTGAGTCCAGAGGAGGCCACGGAGATGATCTGAGAGCTGGAGCTCCTCCCATATGAGGACAGGCTGAGAGAGTTGGGGTTGTTCAGCCTGGAGAAGAGAAGGCTCCAGGAAGAACTCAGAGCAGCTTCAAGTACAGAAAGGAGCTGCAGGAAAGTTGGGGAGGAGATCTTTATTGAGGTATGCGAGGATAGGATGAGAGGGAATGGCTTTAAGCTAAAAGAGAGGAGATTTAGATGAGCTGTTGGGAAGAAATGCTTTCCTGTGAGGGTGGTAAGGCACTGGTCCGGGCTTTCCAGAGAAATTGTGGCTGCCCCATCCCTGGAGGTGTTCAAGATCAGGTTAGATGGGGCTTACAGCAACCTGATTCAGAGGAAGGTGCCCGTGCCTAGGGCAAGGAGTATGAACTGAATGATCTTCAGGTCCTTTCCAACCCGAAGTATTCTATGATTCTATGATTCAGGGTCAGAAGTAGCTGGCAGTGGCCTGCCTGACCGGCTCTCCACTTACAGAGGAGAAAGGACCATCTCTCATCCTGATCATCCCAAAATCAGATATGATTGACAGTTGGAGTGCAAGGCAGGGATGACGCGGGCATTGTGGTCTCTGCAATTCTGTCTCTGTGAATGTGACTACAGTTTCTGTGGGGTAGTCTTAGTTGCGCAGAAGGCCTCCTTCTCCACAATTGAAGACATCCACCTGATTAGAGTAGTGCAAGCAAGGTCCTGAAAGGATCTGTTCACCTAGCAAGAAACAGCATCACCCTCTGTGGATTGTTGTGTCCTGAGAGATCACCCCAGTGCTGCACAACAGGAAATGGAGATGCTGCATCCCACATGCAGCTAATGGCAGAGCACTAATTCTTTAGGAATGTTGGGGTTTTCTGTGTGGCTAGAAGAGGGAGGATAATATGCTCTTTAAAAAAGAAAAATTTCTTGGGAACCATTAATAACCACAAGCATTTGGGATCTCAGCTCTACATTTCTTTTGGAGAGGAGAAATAGCCAAAAGAACACCCAAACATCGTGCTAAGTCAGTAAGGCAGCACTGACTCAGCAGCTGGCGAGCATCCCTCTGAATCATCCCCACGGCTGCCCGCGGCACCTCTGCCGAGCCTCGCTCGAGGTCTCCCATCCCTGCGTGGGGTCAAGCAAGCCTTTGCTCAGCTTGCGGAGCGCTGTGACCCCAACACATGGCTGCGAGTAGTCTGGACACCTACAAAAGAAAAAAAAATATATATTGGGAAACAGTGCTTTGTTGCCAATATGTCAAGGCCTCAAACTATTCTAAGGTTATGCTGTGATAAGTGTTTGAATCCTTCCATGGATGTGGAATCGTTTGTTTACACCAGCATTGGGTACGATGAGGAGATTTTGGGGGCTACAGCCCTTTCCCCTGCCCATCAGCACTGCCTGCAGGGAAGTACGTGCCCTGTGAAACTGGTGAAGCTGCAGCAAGCACCTTGCCTGGCATTGACAGGGTCTGTCTGGGTTGTACAGAGTGTACCCTGAATGGATTTTTCCCTTTATAAGGTTGTAATCCCATCTCTTTATGTGACCCTGTAAACAAAAAGCTCTCTATTGACTCTTGACAAGGTTGCCTGAAGGTTATTTTTAGAGCAGGAAAACCGTACCTGATGCTGAACGTGCAGAGGATTGGGCTGAGTTCACTAAGAGGCTTTAGAAGCACTAACACAAGAGCAGGGAAGGGTGGGGCATGTTTCAAAGGACTCCCCAAGTATCCAAGTTGGAGGAGTCCCCGCATGGCTGTGCCAGCAGCCTCCAGTTTCCATCTACACGGCGCAGCCAGGAGCCCCAGGTTCGAACCCTGATGGCAGCAGCCCAGCCAGAGGTGTGGCCGTATCCTGGCAAGCAGCTTTCTTTCAAAGGCAGATGTTTTTCTGAGCGTGTCCCCCGTCTAGACTGCTCCAGCTGCCATCTTCCGCACGAGCAGTTTGTCTTGGAGCCCAGCTCCCTTCATAAAGAAGCAAGCCCTGCCAATTCAATCAGCGGGCAGGGGAGAGAGGTGATGGGGAACGCTGTGATAAAATATGAAGTGCCTCTTTCCAGTCCTCCTTGTACCAGAAAAGGCTGCTCCAGCTGACAGTCTGTGATAAATGAAGGAACACACAATGTGTTTGAATGTCTCTTAATGAATGAGTCACATTAATAAAAAAAGAAAGAAAGGGATCACATGCTTTGTATAATACATGGGAAAAGTTTTAGCCTCTCTCATACCATTGGATCCTATTTTTTTTTTGCTAATTTAACCAGAACTATCCCCAAAGGGAAATCTGTTTGCAGGCAAATGACAAAGCATCAGCGAGTTCTATTTGCATAAAGCAATGTTCATTTTAAAGAGCAGTAGTTGAAAGTATGATTGAGATAAATGTGCTGTGAAGGAAGTAAGAATGTATTGTATAAATGTACATATGTAGTTTTATGAATCTTTAAAACCAGAAGGTGAGTGATACAGTATGGGATCCCTCTATTCCTTCACACCCCTTCGGGCTTCCTTCCAAGGTCTGAGGTAGCTGGAGAGTCCAAAGTGCCTCAGGCAAAGACTGTTCCTGAAATGTCTCTATAGAAAAACTGCTTTCATCAAGCTGGAATATTAACATTTTGCTACATATTGTGCTGCCACTCTATTAGGAATCCAGCTGTGGCCAAAGACTTTTCTGTGATAGGTGTTGTACAGACCCAGAATAAACATCTCTGTCTATTGCAGAAATCGTATTACAAGACTGGCGTTCCACCAGCATCTCAGTTCCTGCCAGAATTATGAGGATTTTTTATTTTCAGACTGGTTGAAACCCAGATGTGTCCAAATCTAATATTATAAGCCTGTCTTGGAAAAGAAAGTAACAAAAGTGCTGGGTTTTCCCCCCCCAGTAATTCCAGATTTGTTTTAGGCAGTACTTCCAGCTGGGTTTTAGTTTAGGTTCTCTTTCCCTCTCTGCATGGTGTCTGTTAAGAGTGATGGGGCTAGAAGGGGTTGGCATGTCTTTTGAAGATGAGGCTCCTCTCCTCCTCTACTGTTCTGAGTAGGATATTTCTAATTGTAGTGCTGCCTCTGAAGCTGATCGGTCTCCCTATGCTCATGCTTTCCAGGCATGCAGGGCTGAACAGTAGATTCATGACAGTGGCCTTGCAAATCAAATATGTCTCATCTTTTTCTGGGAAGAAAACAAGACAGGCTCTCTATCTGCAAGGATATCATCCCTGTTCAGAACTCGATACCAAGGAGGAGAAGGTTTTGATGCATTTTCTAAATTCCCTTTTAGGCTGGCTTTTCCTACATGCATTAGTATTTGAGAAAGAACGTTCTCTCTTCAGTCCTTGCAGTGTTTTTTTACACAGTGCAGGATGCCCACCTCTGGAACGCAGCTGTTTCTGGGATAAAGGAGAGCTATGCTGTGCAGGGGTACAGAACAGGGGAGGCAGAAATACAATTAGAGAGACCCTGAAATATAGACGCAAAATAAGGAATGTGAGCTGAATTGTGTTCTAGTTAATTGTCAGCTATTTGTTACTAGACAGAGAGCTTGCCCCTGGGGAAGTGATTACAGGAATACTTTGCTATCTGAGCAAGTTCATTCAGTCACCCTTTAAAAGGAAGCTAGCCATTTCCCAAGTCTCCAGCTCCAATTCCTGTGCGGATTATGATTTCCTTGAAGCCCTCTCCCAACAGGTTCAGCCTTGCTCAGGGCTTGAGATCTGAAGGCTCCCAGCAGCATCGCTGCGGGCAGAGGAAGCAGTGTGAGGAGGGTCACGATGTGGGAGAGGCAGAGGTATAAACAGGCTGATCTTGGCAGCAAGAGGAAACGGTGAGATTTCTCTTGTCCTCAGGGTCCGATGTATTTCGCTTTCAGACAACTCACCTTAATTTTCCATTTGCAATTTGAAGCTCGAAAAGCTAAGAGAAAAGGTCCCTTTGCGCCAGAAAGTTTCCCAGCAGCAGCTTAGAATAAATCCTATAATCATTTGGTGGGATCAGTCATCGTTGTTAATGCTACCGTGGGAAACTGAGAAGGGTTAAACTTTTATGTGGCTGCCATTAGCTGCTTCACAGAACTGTTCAGGCTGGTTAACAGTTCAGCTGTTTGGCTTGAGAAGAGAGAGGATCTGCTGCTTCCATGTTTTTCCTTGATCTCTGATTTTGCTTTGTGTGATAACAGGGTGTGTGTTCTCTGCCATCAGTTTGCAGAAGGGAGTAGGCAAGGAGCCAGAGAGACGAGAACCAAAGCGCTAGAAATGGCAGCTCGCTGCAGGAGGCTGTCGGCATTGCTGATCTCGTGGGGCATCTGTGCAATGGAAGGGCAGGAGCAGGGAGGCGATATCTTCTTCCAGCTGCTAGGAAAAGGAAACCTTTCTGCTTCCTGGAGCCCTTCTCACCACTGCCTATGGGATTCTCCAGGGATACTCTGAGGAGTACAATGGAAAGGTCCGCACAGGCTCCGTGTGATCGATTTAACTCTTCCCTGCACCTCTGCATTAGGCACGAGGGCAGAAATGTTTCAGTGAGTGTAGGGATTGCACAGGCATTACCACCAGGCGGGCTCGTAGCTGCTTGCTGCGTGGTGGTTCATTGATGGATGTCTCGGACTCTGTGTCTTGCTTGGAGCCTTACGTTTTAAGTGGGACCGCATCCATCATCTGTAAGTAGCTGGGCCCTCATCCAGTCTCGTTCTTCTCTGGCTGCCTCTGCGGATGTGCATTTTTCTTCATGCGTATTTCAGTATCACTCTCCCCAGGCAGAGCCAGTTGTCTGATGTGGGCTGCTCGTCTGAGAACTTGAGCTGGATGATATAGTGCCATATATACAGGGCAGAAGAGAAACGAGTCACTGGGAAGGCGTAGTACGTGTCCCACCCAATCCAGCTACCAAGGAACCATGTGAGAAGCTAGAAGGCGATCTTATAGTGTCATGTTTCACAACCTACCTATGTTCATCCAGCTACCCCAGCCTTCTTCCACCTTGGCTTGCCTCTAATTTAGATGTGGTCAAGCTCCTGTCTTATGTAGTTAGCATAGTGGCTGATGCCTTTTAGTCCTCATGCCACACTGGGATTCCTCTTGCTCTTAAGGAGAGAAAAAGATGGAAAAAGGTAAAATAAACCAGAGAGATAGGCATTCCTGAATGATGTACTGTTCTTCCTGTGCTGTTCTAGCTAGTTTTCTTTCCTTTAACTCTGTTTTCCTACTCCAGTGCAGTATTAACACTCTCCTTTTATTTGTTAATTTCAATTTAATCTAAACAGCCCATGTTTTTGGAGAAGGTTTTCATTTAAGTGGCCAAGTACAATTGCAGCTGCTGTTAGCAGGAAGGTGGAAAAGGTCACCTCAATTCTGGTACGCAGAGAACACAATTCTCAGTTGCATCTTCTTTTACTTCTCCTTGTGGTAGTTGGGGATGGATCTTGTTGGAGTAGAGGTTAAGAACTTGAATTAATCTTCGGTAAACTCTATTAACTGTCATTGTATGAGTAGCTTCGGATTCATGATTTGATAGTTATCTTCCCAACTAAAAGCACAAGGAGATTTTTTTAATAAAAGATTGGATTCTGGAGCACAATTGTACACTAGGCTTAAAAAACCCTACAATCGTGTCTATTTGCACAGCTGTATAATTGCATTATGCACAGGGCCCTGAGCTGGCACAATGGCAGGTTATAATGCTGTGTGAATTGCTAAAATTAGGGTCAGCTGTATCAATGAGGGTTGTTAATACAAGGACCAGTAATAATGTGTTAGCCAGCAATAAGCATCTTGTGAAGAGGTCACAAGAAGCATCCCAAGCTATAGAGTCTGGAAATCTTCAGGACAGGCAGCACTGTTGGGTAGAGTAGCAGGGAGTGATAAGATGGTAGAAGATGGTAGAAGACCATCTCTGTGTGTCTCAGCGTGAGGCATTAGACTATTCTATCCTGTGTAGGCTCTTCCACTTCTAAAATAATCCTTTTCAGATTATCTTTACTACACATAGAGCTAACTGCAGGGGGGAAAAAAGTTATGATTCATTTGACATCCTGACAAATTAGTAGCACAGGGAGACCTGTCCTGGGCTTTACTTACTCCTCCTCTGATTTTCTTCTGCTCTACCAGATTTGGCTGAATGTGTTTTTTAAGAGATTGCTTTTACACAAATTAGTTAGTTGTTTATGTATAGGATGGTGGGTAATATTAAGCAAATGTTCATGTGTTACCTCTCTGGTTCAAAATCTTATCCTAGGCATGAAATTTAGAGTAGGGATTCTCCAGGGTTTGTTTCTGTTCATCATGCACTTGATGACTCCTCAAAACTGCATTAGAGATCATGAACTTATAGCTCTTCCTTGGGGCCAGTAACACATTACGGAGCCTCAGTAGTTCTGCCTAGCAGCCCTTCAGCAACAACAGGATCAGTCTTGCAGCGGGTTCCACTTGGGGTGATAATGCATTTGAGATCCTATAGAGATGACCCAGTGGGAAGGGACCAAGGCCACGCTGGGGCCAGGGTGCAGCCATGGGGCTCACGCTGGCCCAGCTCCATGCAATGCACCCATCTTCCTTGTGGAACATCTCCTGGGACCTGCTGTCCTGACTGCCACACAGCTGGACAGCTTAGGCTGCCTTCCAAACATCCTTCAGTCTGCTTCTCTGCATCGATCTCTCTCTCCTGAATGCAATGAAAACTCATCTTTTGTAGCAAGCAAGAATATAAATCCTCTGGGAGACACTTTAATTAACAGTTATTCTTGTTAGACGTGTTTGGCTTGAGGAAAAAGAAGTTTTGAGGAGTTATGAGGAGTTGCAAATGGCTTTCCAGAAATCTGAATTCTCCACTCCATTGGTAAAAAAACAAAATAATAAATTCAAAGCAGTTCAAACCTCATTGGTTAAGTATTTTTCCCTAACCTGTTTCACATCAGTGCACAGCTGGGCATCTGATATCTCCACATTGTTCTTGTCCTCTTCCAAGAACCCTCACAACTCTGACATGTATGAGTTGACCTCACCTATATCACAGAGCTGTATTTAAGAATTTCCAACATTGACACCAATTTTATTACATTTTATAACATGCTGCTTTAAAATATGAAGCACTGGGATGTGATTATGTTGCAACTCATACAGGAACCTGCAATACCAAGAGCTGTACATCCTCAGCTGGTATATATTACAACATAGCGTTTCTCCCTTGCCAAGGTGCTAACATCTTACTTCTGTTGTGTGCTCGCACATAGCAAGAAACTCCAAAGCTAAGAGACAGTTGTGTTACCCCTATGTCACAGCACAGGTCCAGAAAACTGGAAGCATGAAACAGCTGTGATCATGAGAATGTGCTCCACAACATAAAGGTGTGAACCCTCTATCTCTGCTCTATGGAAAGATATGCTTCTGCAGATGTTATTGTGCATGGCTTTCATCCCTTAAGATAGTAGTATAAATTGAAGGGAAATTTTGGCTGTGGTGTTCCAACTGGCCCTTCTCCTCAGGTCTTCTCCAATGGTTATGGATCTCCCTGAAATACTGGCAGGAGCACCCTTCTGCTCTAGAACTGTCATTAACACTTATTTTTATTTTTCTAGGGTCCACCAGGTCTGCCTGGCTTACCAGGACCCCCTGGCAAGAGAGGTTCCAGAGTAAGTGCTTTAAAAATTTCTCTCCATTTGTACTTGTATCTGCCTGTCCTACTGTTCCAAGGGCTGTTGTATGTTCCTGTGGCTGAGCAATGATTGCTTCAAGTCCCATGGCTGAGGTCTGTCCTTTTTCCTTTCTGTATTTTCCTGTTAAAGGTTTTCAGGAGACTACACTGGTGATTTGCAGCCTCCCCGAGCTAAGGTTTAGCATCCATAGAGGCTGGGGATGAATATTTCTAAATGGCTGTCAAGAGGGAGCTCTGTCTGTCTCATTTTGTTTCTAGTATCCATTCCTTCTTGCAAACCCAGTGCTGGATGTTAGCTTTGACTGCTCTTTGTTCCTTCCCTCTCTCTCCCCAGCTTCCAAAATTGCTTCCTTTGAGGTTCTTCACTGTCACTGTGCCTTCATTAGTGCAATGATGATCTAGGACCGATGACAATATGCAGGATGAGCTTTTTGTTCCCCAGACTGAGCTGCTCTCTGACTACTTTTCAGGGTCTAGAGCAAGGTGTCTGAGCTGTTCTACAAGATCCATTGCAAATTCCTGAATGTCTTTCTCCCTACATTAAATTCTGACGCAGATCTTTGAACACTGAGTGCTATGCTGAGGAAACATCTGGTGCTGAGTGCTGCAGCTAGCTGTGAGGAAAGCTTTTTGTGTTAGCCTAGCTGCAGGAATAGTCTCCCAAAGCTGGGCGACGTGCCTGACCTGGATACACTTAACTGTTGGCACTGTTTTTGTGGTAGCAAGGTGCTGCCCCATAAGGTACAGTCATGGAGCCCATTTCCTAAGCACTGAGCAGATGTGGGTTGGGAATCAAAAGATGCAAGCGTCTGAGGCTGGAAGAAGGGAATGTTTGCATCCATGATCCAGGCAGCATCCTGGCCTGGCAGCAGAGGGAGATTTCCTCACACATACTTGGCTAAAACTCAATTCCATGTAACGTCTTTAAGGAACAACCAAAAGGCTAAGAGCTGGAAGGCTGTGCATTCCCTGAGGACACTTGTTACAGACCTGTGAGATCTTGCAGTAACCAGTGAAGACAAACACAGCTCCTTTAAACAACAGTAAAGCCCAGAAGGCCTGCAGGACCCCCTGTAGCGTGGGGATGGGTATAGACGGAACCCAACACTGATTTCCACTGTAAGTGTAAGGCATTGGTTAGCACCAAGCTCATGTGTTTTATAGACAGGACAACCTGTTCCACATTACATGCGTTCTTTAGGGAAATGTCAGCATGTCTTCATACAGCTCTGATATCTTCCAATTACAAATCTCCTGAGCAGCACCCTCATCAGCAAATTGCCCAGAGCTTGCAGTTCTTAGCAAGTTCTCAGGAAAGCTTGTTCTTACCCCAGCTGATTGCTTACAAGAGGTTTTTTGTGTTAATTCTTGCAGCCCTGTGGCGGGCAGACTAGACTATCTGTCTGGAGACTCCAGTGCATCACCTTCCTGCTATGGAATGACCAATTTCTGTTCTACATCTGAATTCCCCTACTTACACAAACTTCTTTCTAAAGAAAAAAAAAACATTGTGGAATCTGTGTCTTAACTTTCTGTGTTATTCCACAGCTGTAGCGTGATCCATCCTATATTTAAGATGATCCCCTGAAAGACATTCAGCAACAAAAAGATTTCTGTGTTAAGTTCCTGCTAGAGGTGCTGAGAATTGGCCCAGGAAAGAGTTCCCAGTTAGGAAGTGGTCAATGCAGCTTGAGCCTTCCTTGGCTCCGACCTCTGCAAAGAGGCTGTGCTAATTTTGGGAGGGGACAAACGGGTCATGCTGGAAATGTCTGACCTGGAGCACTGGAGATGGAACTGCCCTGTGCATAAGTTGTTTGGACTTTGCAGTGTGTTTCTAGTAATTTTTCTTTGGGGTTTAAGAATTTCAGCGCAAAGAAGCAGAGCTGCTAGAAACTAAGACAGGTGGAGGGGAATTTTTTGGTTTTGTTGTGTATGAGCCACTTAAAAATAAATGTTTTAGGGAGTACGTTCTACCTCTCTCTACCCTGATGCTTAAACAAAGCAGCCGGACAGTTTCTACGCCAGCCCAACCCATGTTAACCCACGAGGCGTCCTGTGAGGCTCCAGCCCAAGACTGGAGTTCCTGAGGAGAGGGGGATATTTTGTGAAACTTCGTAGTGCTCAGTGCCAGGGGAAAGGAAGGACCTTTCTGTTGTCACCAATGCAGTTTATGACCTAAAGCCTGAGACAATTGCCCTTGTTGTAGCTTGCATAATTTCTACATTATTAATGTTTATACAATTACTTGGCTTATTTGAAAATCTAGTCACATAATTTAACTCACGACCTTCTGTAACTGTGAAGCCCGTGAAGTGGTTCTCTTGCTGATGTAGCACAGTATTTCCACTCCTTTGAATCCCGTATTGTCTCTGGTTTATTTCCCTTTCACATCTCTGTGTTGATCGGGGTAAATGAAAGCTCTGATTTGCTTTTGTTTTGAGGGTGAGATTGCAGTCAGCGGGGGTTTCTGAGTAAAGCTGGCTGATCCCATGATTCTGTCTCCTTGTTTTGTGCAGATAAGTATCGCTAGACTTGCCAATACAGCCTGAACGCTGCTCTACCATGTCAGCAATGCCACCTGGTTTGTAGTAACAAATGCCAGTCTTTGTAAAAGCACGACAGAGGCTGTGTTCAGGACACCTCTTGGCATTTAAGTGCAACCCAGGGTAATGCAGCAAAGTGGATAGTGGCAGTCTTCTTGAAAACGACTATTTCTTGATTTTTAAAAGCCAATATCCATTTTAGGAGCATGGAATTAATTTTACATCAGTATCAAGGACCCACTGAGACATGTTCAGGCTACTATGCTCTACTCTCTGCAACTATGAAGGCAGAGAGATAAAACCAATAGAAGCTGCATGTTTCTTTTCACTATCACATAAGCGACTCCAAGGGAAAGAATTAAAAGTGTTGTAGTGTTGATGACTGGGGATGATGGAAAATAAAGCTTTCTCAGCTGCAAAGCTGGATAGGTATTGCTGCATTGGACACATGCACTTTACAAGAAGGTTTTCTCTACCTCTGATTCCGGCTAAGATGGTTTTCAGCTTTTATGTCTGCATTAAAACATAAGCAAGAGATCTGTCCACATTGCTTCTCCTAAAAATGAATACACCATGTGTCTTGGCAGATGACAGTGTAAGATCTAAGGGAATGGCGATTTTAGTAATGAAGGGTTTCCTTGGTTTTCTGGGATGTGAAAGCACTTTGCTGGGCATGCAGTGAGGACAGTTTTTCCATGGCTTTGTGTGAGCAATGGCACTCGGGTATGTGCACAGCAACTCACACAGGGCAGTTCTGTGTTGTACTCCAACCCTGCCAACGACCTTTGAATTTCTTCAAACATAAAGGTTTAGTGGGGAGGCAGTGAGCAAAGCTGGTTTTGCTAGCAGAGCTGTGCTAACAAGCTCTACAAGTAGCTGTCAACAAAGGGCTCCTGGTGGAGCAATAACTTTGGCACCATCATAGCTTACTCCTGTCTCACCCAGGACTCAATTAGCTCCACTCCCATTCTGGCTGCATGAGGGGCTTTTGCCAGCACATGTGTGTTGATCACAAATTGTGACTGGCTGGTGGAGTGAGGACAATTTAATCAAGTCTGCAGAAAAATACTGTGAAGCGTAGTACTTGGTCTTATATGCTGCCTTCCAGCTGAGTGCTATGCAAATCCTAGTTATCTGTCCCCCGTCTATGTGAAGGAGACAGCAAGTCGATGCGTGACAGACAGGAGTCCAGTTGTTGGCTTCATTCCCAGGACAGCAAGAAAAGAGATGTGGTCAAACATTCCAAAAAGCTTAAATAATTTAGGAAGCCTGCTAGCACTGGAAGCTGATCTCCCTCTTTAAAAGGTGAGCAAACTCAGGTGCAAGGGGGGCGTTTTCTCTAGGTCCATTCAACAGGTCAGGGGCAGAATTGGGAATCAAAATCTTGGCATGTTGCAATTGCTCTTGTTTTATTTAACCTCTCTGATACAATCACTTCCTGATGCTTTTAGCTGCTCTTGCCATCCTTCTGTGACCTTTGAAAGACTGCAAGGTCCCAGTGTAACGTGACCCTGTTAGATTTGGTCTATGGTTGCAAAAAATCTCCCTTTCCTTCAAAATGCAGGGCTTCCTTCCTAAAACAAGCAAGAACTTAGTCAGCTGTAGAGGTTCCCCTGTATCCTCATTCCATTAGGAAGATTTTCCAGTTTCTGAAAAGAAGTGTTTAAAGAAACAGTTTGTTTGGCTTCATTTTAAATATTTAGCTCATCTTTCAGCAAGCCAGAGGTCAAAGTGGGATCTGTAGGTCACGAGCAGAAGATGTTGCTTTGCACAGTGAAACCCCAAGACATAATGAATTTTGAATGAGTGGTCATTCCTCTGACTGAAGCTTTCTAGCAGTTAGCAGGAGTTTGGAGGATTTTTTTTTTCCCCTTGTGAATGCCGGAGGGCTGAGAGGAGCTGTGCACAGTTGGACTTTTGTTAATTTTTGTGGGCTGTGAACCAGTAACACATAGAAGTGCTTCTGTGAGCAGGGTCCCATCTCTAGGCACGTCACCGAGATGAACTGGATGGCACAGTGTAGTTCTCAAGTAGCATCATTCACGTAAAAGACATTCCAGAGAGATTACAAACCCGTCACCTTTGGGAAACCCCTTCTCATTTGGAGAACACATTTGGGGATTGTTCTGGCCTCCCTGCTGCTGAGCCGTAGGATACTGCTGTCCCTTGGTAAAACTTTCCATGGAAATTCTGGTGCAGAAGTTTTCAGATGAAATTTTGCTTGCCACTAGATTGGATTGTTTCAGCAATTATGAGGGAACTAAGATGGGTAGGTAAACAGGCATGCTTGCAATTAGTAAAACATGCTGTGGGTTTCTTTTACCCAGTGGGCTCAGTATTGTCCCATCCTGTGTGCAAAATTAATGTATTGATTGACACATTTAGGAGAATCCCCATTCATAGATAAGAGTGGGAAACCGAATTAAATCCACGACAGCATAAGTAAAATATAGCGATTAACTATAGAACTACTAAGCAATTGCCTCTTAAATTCTTTCCACATAGAAAGAGGGCTATTTCTGGGAGCAACAGTTGGAGGTGAATGACTGCCGGGTGCAGTAGAAGAGGAATGAACTCTGGAACAGGTTTTATAGAACAAGGGGTGGTTAGCTTGAGGGCACAATGACTGTTATTGGGGTTTGCAGATTGGTGCATGGATTAATTTGTAAGGTCTGCCTGTTCAGATTTTGTATTGCTAACAGCTCCTGAGGCATATGCAGTCCTGTACCTGTAGTTACTCAGCCCATCTAACTGTACCACTCTGCATCTTCCCCCTCTGCCAAGAATGTGGGTGTAATCACGGATTCAGGTCTAGCCATGTTGGAACACATCAAGATCAGTTATTTTCTACCATTTTTTAGGACTTCTGCCAGACTATGCCCTTTTCTCTCCACAGTTTAAAATGTCTAGCACGAGCCCCAGACTTGGTTACAGCAGTTCCTTGCGTGCCAGACCCGACTTCCCACTGTCACTTAATCAGCAGGATGTGGCTGCTTCTCACTAGGATAAGATCGCTTTGGTCTCTGGGAACAGGATGGGTCTGTGACCTTCCTTTGCCTGGATTAAATGCTATGGGTCTCATTCACTTGAATGGTAAAGGCTCCATCTTATGATAAGAGCCTGTGTTTTTCATCATCATGCGTTTCATCACTGGATTCTGGGACTAGATCCCTTCTCCCGTCCTTTTTGTTAAGGTTTTTTATGATTGTGTTGCTGTGTTTTGGTTTAGCCCTGAAAGAGCCTGCTCCAAATTTTGCTGGAGGTGTGATTAGTCTCTTATCCAGGAGCTTCTGATTGGCAGCTGAGCTGTTCCAAGTTTCCTCCTGAAAACTATCATTTTCAGCTAGGAGTCACACTAAACCTTGCTGTTCCCTCCAGTCTGACACGGTTTTAAGCCTGCCGCAGGCTATGGTGGAGCACAGGTTTCAACTAACTGCACTGAAATGGGCTTTGAGCCAGGCTGCCTGACTCCGAAGTTGAATAACAGCTGAATTCCCTTCTCAAACCTAGCAGCAGTCTGAATTTATGAACCCTATTCAAAGCTACCTAGATTATTGCTTACGTGTAGGAGCTTTTTAGGAACTCATCTTTTATGGAGACTTTACTGTTCTGATTTCTTCTGTCACTTAATATTAATTTTCATACATAATTCAGTCTTGGAAGTCTTGGGTTAAAGCCCTTTTGCTACTATAGGCTTGTTGAATTGCCTTAGGCAGCACATTCAGTCTCTGTTTTAGTGTCCCACCCAATGAGGTGAACAGATGATGCTATAGATTTGCGTGAAGTTGAATTTATTTAAGACTACTTAGTGCTCAGTTACTCTTTGTACAGCAGCTATATGGATTTTCAAATGACGAGTTAATACTCAAACACCTTAATTTTAATTAAAGTTGTTTCACTGGAAATTCACAGATAGGCTAAACAAACAGAGAATTGCAGGCTGAAAATTTGGAAGAAAATTAAGAATGGGATGTTAAATATATTTAAGTAAAAAATGCCATTAAGTAAAGTTCAACCTTGGACTTTTAATTGAATGGCCTCTTTACAGCAGAATAGCATGTGTTGTGAAATAGCACTCAGCAACCTTCTGTACCACAGGATGCAACAACTAAATTTTTTTTAATTTTTTTTTCTATTATAGCGCATTAAAAATAATACTAAATAGACATCAGCATACTGATGCTCTCCTACAAATGTGCAAGGGCACTGAACTTGGATAGCAGTCTCACCTTTTACTGCAGTGATTTTCCTTGGAAATCAGACCCTGAGGATTTTGGCTCCACATAAGCTGAAGAGCTCATCGGAAACACTAGGGCTTACTGAGAAGGGTGTCTGAGTGGCTTTTTATCCTTCAGCTTTGTACTCCTCCTAACTAGAGGGTACATTAAAGTGCTCCTCACAGTGGTGTAAAGCTCACACACAGTCTTGGCAGAACAGGAGCCCTTGGAATTGAATCTTCAGGTTGTTTCATCTCCCAGGAACGTGTTCAAGAGGACTTAGAGCTGTTATTCTGCCTGAAAGGTTAACAGATCTTCTGTGCTGTATACAATCCTGGGATAAACTATTCTTCATTGCTTATTCCAGATAACTCCTTAAATAGTCTTCGGAAAATATGCAGGGTGGTTTAAAATATGATGTACAAGGAGATACTGCTGTAAGTGATCTGAGGTAAATGCTCTGAGAGAGTCATTGGCTTGTGAGACATATGCAGCAATACAGATTTAAATGCTTTAAACAGGGGCTTGCCCCTGGTCCCTCCATTTTACTCTTTGTCCATTCGTTCTCTTTCTAACCTCCTAAGGCAAAAATCTGATTGCCATGTAGGGGAAATGAGTTCATTCCAAATAGCTGAACAATTTCCCTTTAGTAATTACTTCTGTTCTTTTCCATTTGCACTAAAATAATTAACAACCCACCCCCAATTCTGCTCCTGCACCTCCTTCTGACGGGGGCTCTGCAGAATTTCGACTCCCCTGACCCCAAGGCACGTTCTGTTCCTGGTTATGGGATATTTTGTGTATGCAAATTCTCTCATTGCCATGTACATCTTGTGGTGACAGACACACGTCCCCTTCCATAAAGGTCAGTGGAAACCAACAGCGCAGTTTCACCACTCGACAGGCGCTAACGAGGGTCCCGTTTAAGCCACCTCCCTGCTGGGTTTGCCCACAGCACAGCCTACAAATTTCTGCTGCTCCCGGGGCAAATGCCTACTGACTCCCTTTGACTCTGTTTTGTGTTTGTTGTGTTTTTTAGGGTCCCCCAGGTCCCCACGGAAATCCTGGCTTACCTGGCCCTCCAGGACCAAAAGTAAGTATTGATTGCCGAGAGGAGCTTTTGCTTTCGTGTTTCAGCAGGAGTCCCAGTGGGGGAAGAACAGACCTTTCTGTTCTGTTGCATAGAGTGGCTGAAGCCATTTCTCCCCTCCCCTGTGCTCGCACACGAGCCCTCCAGCAGCACAGCCAAAGCCTTTTCCCATGCTTCTAAGAGACCCTGCTGAGCACCTCGGTTCTTGGTTCTCCCTAATTTCACAGGCTGCCTAATTAGAATCCTGCTTAAGTCCTGCTTGTGCCAGGGAGCAAGCTGCTATGTTGAGGCAAGGGCAGCAGGATCTTCCCACTCCAGAACCTCACCAGGTCTGGATTTCTTTCTTTTCTTAGTTCTCTTCTCTGGATTTTGCAGCCTACTACTCCAGCTCTGGGTCCAGGCAGTGGCTCCGGGACTGGCAGCACCCAACTTCTTCCTTCTCCTGGAACTCCATCATCTCCCCTCCCTCTCCAGAGTTTCTGGGAGCCCTGACCTCCATCAGTCCAAACAGATCCTACTGCTTCCTTCTAGATGTCCTCATCTCTCCCATGAGACCTCTGAGACCTCTTCTTGCAGTGCCAGGAGCTGTTTTGTCCTTTTCTCCCATACATATTTCGCTACGGGGTGCTACAGCCAGGCAGGAGCTGGAGCAAGGTGGAAGCCACCTCCCTACAGCTGATCCTCCTCTCTTTCCACTAGACTTGAGCACAGATGCAGCTCCGGATGGGAGCTAATCCAGTGTGCTGCAAAACCCTTCAGAAAGATGTTTTAATTCCCAGTTTACTTGTGTGTGCGAGGCCATGTGTTACCTAGAAGACCGGGAAGTTGGTTTGGATTGTTTTGGTGTCATTATTTACACACAAACAGATTTATATTTTCTAACACTTATCCAGGACTAAAGAATAGTTGACTTTTGAAAGGTAATGCTTAGTAGAGGTTTTCACTGCAAGGAAGCTGTAGGATGTCTCAGCCAAACATAAAGAAAGGTAAAAGCAAGAGTCCTTTCTTTTCATGATCTCATCAGTAGGCAGAGATGTTATAAGCACTATTGATGCTCTGGGAAAAAGATTCTGGAAACTTGGCATGCTGCCTCTGTGTGATTAAAAATTAGGCACTGGAGACATGCTGGTGAACAGCAGCTGGTTTAAATTCTAAAGTATAGTTATATGGCCTGAAAAGTGAGGCCGTAAAAGTTCTGCGTCTTAGTGTTCTGCATTTGTTCTCCATCAGTGACTTCCAGATCAAACTTGTGGAGTTTTATAAGTCAAATCAAAGTTCTTTTATCTGACTTCCAGTCCTGCAGTATCACCATGATCCAATCTGCAGAGTCAAACTATGTTTCTATGCTATAGGATTTTTTTTTTAAGAAACCCACTTTTAGCCTAATGCCTTGTCAAAAATCATCATTTGGCTGTAAAGCTGTACTCTGCTGGTCTCCTACTAGAAATAAAAGCTTCACATAAGCTTTTTTCCTCCATGTTGAGGTGCAATCTGGCAGCAGGGCAGCCCTCAGCGGATGGGTAACTGCAGTGCTCTGTAGCTGAGATTGTCATCAGTCTGTGCAATGTATTTTAATTTTGTCCAGCCATCATTCGCAGGATTAGGCTGTTCTACGTGACATTTCATCAGAAGAAGTAGTGAGTTCTTAATGAGATGTGAGAGCTGTAACTCAGCCCAGGCCTGAGCATAACTTCACCTCTATCAGGGAGAGGCCACTAAGCTGTGGTTGCAACATCTTTGCACGTGAAGCACCTTTTTGAAGGTGTGTATCATTTTTGACTGAAATAATTCTGAGGTTTGTCCTATGCAGAGACAGGTGTTGGACTTGTTGATCCTTGTGGGTCCCTTCCAACTCAGGTCATTCTATAATTCCTCTGGTATTACACCAGTTCCCAGAAGATGGACTTTGCACAATAGTTGATCTTCCAACCCCTTACATTTAAAATGCCTCTACCCTTAACCACCCTTGACAAGCCTAAACTGATATCTGATATCTTCTTAGTAGACCCAGCCCATGCTGAAATTATGGACTTGTGAAAGCTCAGCTTGGGCAACAAGGCAGAAGAGCCCCAACCAGAACTTCTCTTTCCAAGGGCCCTGAAGTGGCTGCTGGTCTAGGGCTTCCCTAGATAGCAGTTAATACCATGGAAAAAACAAGCAATCCAAGAAAGGAAAGTAAAGTTTCCCAAAGAGATACAGCTTGGAAACAATTACTAACACCAAGTCATTGTCACTTCAGAAGTAACCCAGAATCATAATTTTTATCAAATGAATTAACAGAGCTCTCATAAGGTCAGGCAACCAGCTGGTGGAGATACATGTGGTTGTGCAAGCCTCTTGTCCGGTTGTTCTGCGTTGGTGAGCACCCACGCTGTGTTATCACACTGCTGCATTTCTAAATCTGGGCAGAGACTCACCTTATTCTCATCACTGGAGCTGAGCACTTGTAATTCCTTGTACTTAGGAAGCTGATCTTTTGCACAGAGCTGTAGGTAGCTGTTGAGCCAAATTCCCTCTGATCTGCTTGGGCACGGTTCCACTGACTTCAGTGGCACTACACCCGCTCGTGCCACCTGAGAATTTAGCCCATGGTGCTTTTCTCAGGAATTTATAATGTGCAGCTGCTTAAAGGGGGCTTATTGCTACGTTTTGCCGTGTTTGTTGTCCTTGGCAGTTGCAAAATTGCTATTGCATCTAGTTAGCACTGACTCATTATAGTAGATAACCTCTTAAATGGCTGTAGACATATTCTGGGCTAGGGCTGTGGCTGGCTGCATGATCTGTAAGCTGCTGAGTGGGGCAGGAGGGGCGATTTTGCTAGTGACTAGATGTAGCTCTGAGGATGCCCTAATAAAGTTCAGGACTGGGAGGAGAGTTAGCTGCTGTCAGACAGAATGTTGTTTTGAAAGTCATTACAACAGTTGGGTTTTCATCTCTCATCTGGAGGCTTTTGGCATCAGATGTTAGTATGGTTTGCTTATTGCAGCTCTAGATAAATCTCTCTTGTTTATAGTACTAGGAAAAATTGAATTTTCCTTTTGGTGAATGGTTTTAGCTCCAAGATAGTTCATCAGTTTGACTCACCAATGTTTAAAATGCTCTTCGGGGGACTGAAAACCTGGGGTGTTTAAATTGCATAGACTTTTCCCAGGTAGGGAGAAAAAAAACAGAAGAAAACATTTTCTTCTTTAACAAGAGGAAGTAGTGAGTTAAATCAGTTGGGATGGGAAAGAGAGAAGTTTGTGGGCAAGGTGCTGCGCCTTAGGCTAATTCCCATTTTTTGGTTGCTGTGTGAGAAGAATTAGGTAACTAATCCACAATTTAGCCTTCAGTATCCAGGCATCTGTTCTCTTTGGTCCTGATGCCACCTTGCTGATTAATCTTAGGGAAGCGCAGTGCTGTGTGAAGCAGAGTTCTCTGCCTGTGTGATGGTCTCGGCAGCATTGAATGCAGAATCATAATATAAATACAGTCTTTGCTAATGTGATCTGGAGCTTCCCAGGGTACAACGTGAGAGGCTTGTATTCCTTTACATAGCTTTAAGTCATTGTATTGAGCACATGGCAAGATTTAGGGAGGGCTGATGGGTGTCTATCTGCTGCAATAAATTAATTTTGCAGAGTAGAAAATAATACCCTGTGATCCTGTGGACTGCTCTAATCTGTTCTAAGCAGTTGTAGCACCCCCTGACTGCTCTGAAGCTCAAAGAGTGGGAAAATTGCCCTGATAACAGCTGCAAGCAAAGCAAGATTATCTGCATGATTTCATTTACTGTTCAGAAACCAGGCAGTCTTCATTCAGAATTTGTACGGATGCATCTGCCTTGAATCAGCAGTGCTCCCTACAGTCCATAGCCAAGTAGTCTCACTCCCTGAACCTTGCAGCTTGTGGTGGATGGTGGAGGAGGAGAAGGGGAGATTTACACTCTGTGCAAGGTGGGAAGTACGTGTCAAATGCAATCGCAGTGAAGCTGCACCGAAGAGCTGCTCAACAAGCTATGACTAGACCTATTTGCTGCAAATGAGAAATGCCATTTAATGCATACTGTTACACCTTTGCAGGGTCTCACGTTGCCTCCAAGCACTTTATTTGACAACGACTGAGTAACCTCCCAACAGTCCTTTGCCTGGTGGTTGGTTTTGAACCCTGTGCTGATGATGTGGCACACAGAGTTTGCAACTTGTTCATGATCCCTGGGGCATTAAAGATCAAGTGACAGATACAGGGATACCTGTGTCCTAGCCGTGCCAGAAGAGATGTTGTACAGACCTAAGTTGCTTTGTACGCTAAGCCCTATTTCTCCCCTGCCAAAAGAATCTGGCACACTTCAAACGTCTTCTAGTTTTTCCTACTTCCATCTCTCAACCTGTTAGGTCCACACATTGCCTTTCTACCTTTTAAGAATTTGAACAGGGACTTTCAAAGGAATCTAGTGGGATTGGATGTTCAAATGCTACTGAAATTCCAGTCTTTGTTTGTCAGAAGATACAGTCTTAAATTATAATTTCACCCATCATTGTTGTTAAAAAGTGAAATAAAGAATACTGCCACTTAGAATAGAGTGCGCCTCTTTCTTCTGCCAGCCTGGAAGCCTCACAATTGCTCTGCCTGTTGGTAGTGTCTAATTAGTGTGACTTTCTCTACAGTTTCATCTGTTCCCCACAGTTAAAAAAGCAACAGCATCTCTGAAGTTGTTAAGACAAGTGGTTTAAGCACAGCAATAGGCTTGGTAATTATTTTTGTGATGATAGGTGTAGACAAGGAAGAAATCACAGCTGTCTAGTCTAATAAGTATCAAAAATCCTGACATTGTCTTCTTCCAGTTATCCTTTCTTTAGTCAATTTAATACTGTCAAATGCTATTTAAAACTCCATGATTTAGCAGCAACTCACCAAAACCAGCCCCAGCAAAGCAGTTCTACCCAGGGACTTTAATACATTTGGGATGTTGAGGCAAGAGGGAGATAAAACAAAATATTTTTCTAATTCAGAGGCTTGGTGGAAGCAGAACCACGTCCTGGGTCCTTGGATAACGTTATTAATTTTTTTTTTTTTTTCAGGGTCAGAAAGGTGATCCTGGGTTGTCACCTGGCAAAGCTCGCAATGGACAGAAGGTAAGATGTTGCCCAGAGTGCACGGGCATCAAGACCACACTGTGCATACGTATGGTGGGGGTCCATTCTGCAGCCACGAGCATCACAGCTGCTCAGGTAGACTTAGGAATGAAAATTAACGCTTAGTCCCCAGGATTCAGGACTAAAGAGAGTTAGTTAAGGTATTGATCACAGAGCACAGAACTGCCCGCTGCCACGGCTTTTTGTTGTCCAAGCATTTATTTTATGCACAATCCTCAGTCCAAACTTATGTCTCTGATGCTTAAGCCAGATGTTTAAACTAGCCCATATGAGATAAAGCCACACCTTGCCATCTCTAGGCATGAGGATCTAGAAAGAGTCAATCCTAGCATAAGCAATAAAAAACTTGAAGGCAAAGGAAAGGATGCTCTTGCTGAGGAGCTGAGAGATAGTGCTTTGCCGCATTTCACATACAAAGCCTACAGCAGATTAGTACTCCGAGAGCAGCCTTGCTGTTGCATTGGTGGAGAAAAATGAGGCTTCTCAGACCATTGCACTGCCAACACGTAGACCCCACTGGGTGATAACCAGAGGCCTTTCCACCAAGGTCTGCTCAAATCAACAATAAGCACATAGCTGGGAAGCATAGCTGGATTCTGGATTCAGCAATTGCGAAGGATCAGAGTTCTGCTAATTCTTTTCAATAAATTACAATTCCCTTTTTTAGCTCTTTCACAGCTGAGCAGTTTTTACCAAGGCAAAAAGGCCTCACAGAAGTCTCAAAATGAATAGAAGAGCAATCACGGCTCCACAGCATCTACCTCAATTAGCTCTTTAAGTGGTGCCTGCACAATACTTCATAACTTATGTGTAGGGCAAGAAGCCTGGTTCTCTTCCTTTCATCATAAGCCTTGCTATAAATGCACAGCTAATAGAAAGCATCAACCATAAAGGGCTTAGGCTCTTCGTTTGAAACCAGATGCCTCCGTGAAGCATAGCAAGCTGCACAAAATGCAAGATGGAGGGTGACGCTAGAGAACATTGAGAAGGCTGAGTCTGAAACAATGCTTTTAACTTAACAGCACGAGATGCCTTTTGAAATTTCTGGTACGCTACATCGGAATGGCATCACATGGAAACCATCCAGCCGCAGAGTCTGGAACCGTTTTCTCACAAGCATGCTCAGTGTAAGAAAGGGAGAGATCCAGATCACTTTTAGCTCATGTTAACAAGGTTTTATTCCTGTTTGCAGTAATAAAAACAAGGAGTTTCCAGCAGGAGTTTGGAGTGATGCCTAATTTTCAAGCTAGATACTCCAAATGTGTTATCAGTGAGCAGGCCCAGCACAGCTCTAGAGCCTCTCAAAGAGTTTTTTGATCTGGATCAAAGGACGCTAAAATGAGCTTGTACAAACAGATTGGGTGTTAGATAGGTCTTACAAATGTGATTCTCCATTCCTACAACGATTTGGCTATGCCAGCTGGGATGTGATGTAATCCATTTTCGAAAGTACCAGCCACTGAATAAAACCTCCCACCAGTCCACAAAAGTTCAATCCATGTCCTGTAGGCAGGTTAAATAATTACACCATCACTGGCTTCTGAACTGGGGTGGTGGACTAAGCCAATGCAGCAGCTGAGTGTGAGCACAATCACAGGATTCAGCAGGAGGTACCTCTTCTTACTGCATTTAAAAGCTAAAATTTTTCTTGCCTTGGCAATTCAAATGCCTGTGGAAAGGTGGACAAAGCATGTAACTGAGTTAGATTATTGGGGGAAAAGAAAGCATGCCTTCTGCTGACAAGAAGTTTGACTCTAGCAGCAGCTGCTATTAATTAACTGGGTTTATTATTTATATGAGCTGGTTAGTAGGGATGTTGTTTAAATCTACACTTCTCCAGTCTGGTTTTGAAGAGTTGCAATTATAATCAGAAATATCAACAGTTGGGTGCTACTGTTGGCAGAATAATTTCAGTAACAGTACACTAGGAGTAGGGAAAATGTTGCTGAAAACTAATTCTACTGGCTTGCTTTCTGCAGGGAGACATGGGCTTACCTGGTTTGACTGGGTTCCCTGGGCCGCCAGGTAGAAAGGTAAGAATTTTCCCAGTGAATTAGATCAGTATTTTTATTTTAATTTTTTTTCCTCTAGCTCTGCCTGAAAGCTTTAAATCCTAGTACCCAGTCTTATGCCTGTTTCACAAGTATGAAAACTGGGATATAGGCTGCAGCAACTGCCTGAAGGTTGTACCAGCAAGACTGTGTAAGGGTATAAAATGAAATTCCAGATCCAGGTTTCTGTTCCTTCTTTGTATTTCATGTCTCATGCACTGCATCATCGCTCTGCATCCTGACACTGGGTCATCATCAGCCTGGTTCAGGCAATATGTTAACTACACAGCTGTACAACCAGCATCAGTATTCAAAGGTTGGATTCAGAACAGGTTTAGACATTCCAAGAAAACTTTGACTGTTTGTCCTGGTAAAGCTTGTCTCAAACAAAATATCTGTATGCTTTTCCTCTATTTTGCTTGGAGATGGACAGCGCTAGGCAGGTTTTGCTTTGTTTGCTTCCGTATTGATATTTCAACATTAAGATCACCAACCATAAACCTCTGCCTAGAAAAGGATGCGTAAGGATAAAACATGAGATCGATGCCTGCCTTCACGTTACAGCAGTGTATGTGCTCGTGTTCACGCGTGCAAGCCCACAGAGCAATACTTGAGCGATCTGTACCTTCAGTATATCAAGGGCATTCCTGTTGACCTTCCAGTTCCAGGCTGAGTTGATCGGCTGGTTTGCTTTTTTGGAAGCTGGACCTGCTGCAGGGAGCTCTTTAATAGCCGGGCTCAGTAGACGTGATTCCCCAGCAAGCTAATATTGACGTAGCTAAGCTGAACAGTTAAAATTAGCATCTTGTTTCAATCATTTCGTCAGTCAATGGACCATTGAAGATATATTGTTCCTCAGGCCAATTAGCTGCACTACTAAACACCTACTCCGGTATGCTGTAAGGCTCTGGGGAATGAAAGAAGCTATGGAGGAGGCTGAAGGAAACCCTCCCTTTCCATGACTGTTTTTTTTATGTTTTATATTGGAATCAAATTGCCAAGAGTAGAGGCTGGGTTTGTTTTTCTTGTTCCAAGGCTGGTCATGCTTGGGGTGCTGCATGGACCTAGGAGAAATAGAGTGATTAATTACCGATCTTTTGCTGTTACAAACAAGTTCTAACAAATAGAGTGCAAAGAAGACCATTTTCCTGATATAACAGCTCATAAAACAAAACCTTGTGGTTACGATCAGTAAAATGCAATGTCAGGAGTACAAGGGCTCATAGTGGAAAAAGTGGAGAAGGAACAGGAGATTGAACAAACATTCCTGAGTCCAGCACATGGCCTTCGCATCTGATCCCAGCTCCCGCAGGACAGGGCAAAGGCAGGGGTATGCTTCTGTTTCTTCAAGTAATGAGCAAGTTGGATGCTGAATTTTTTCCTTTGGTGCAGCCTAAAAAAACCCACCTCCCAGTAGCGCTAGTCTGGCAATGTGTTTGGTGTAACCTGGCTTTTATTAGCATCCTGCATTAAGAAATATTTTACAGCTGTTAAGAGAAATGGTTGGAAAAAATATCTTTTTTTTTTTATCTGGATTCCCTGCTGGCATTCTCCCTGTGAAAATGTGCTGGTGTTTGGCTCAAGGTGGGCAACACATCTTGGCTACCAGAAAACAGCAGCGCCTTGGAAATGGACATTCCTGCTGCTCACTCTGTAGAGGGACTTCGAAAAGAGCTCTAAGGGCTTTGATCTGAAAATGCCGGGTAGAAACTTTGAAACAGGCAAAATACTTCAGAAGGGGAAACAAAATACTTTTCCCACTAAATGAAACAACTGGCTCAGCAGCTAGAGCTGGAGCCACAAACCAAGCAGCATATGGTTTTGGATAGTCCAGCTCCACACCACGGTGCCTGCCTTGTGACTGCAGAGCTCTGCTCTTTGTCAGAGAATCTGAACTCAGAGCATCCCCAGCGTCATTTTGCCTTCACCCATATACGAGATATAACATCTCCTTGCAAGCGGGAGATGTATTCTCATCCTCTTCACATAGAGCAAATGTTGCTTGTGCTGATCTGCAGTTCTCAGGGATGGTGGCAGCACTTGGCTGTCCCCTCTTGTGCCTATAAGGCATTTGTAGACTTTGGCTTCTAGTTGGGGCTGCAGACTACAGCTGCCTTGCAGATGCATCCCAGCAGAGCACTGCATCATTTTTCCCAGCCTCAAACGCTGCAGAAAGGAAAATGGTTGTGTAAAGTGCAAGGCTGTAGAAGATAACAGCAACTAAGGGAAAAAAAGCTTCGTTAAAGTCACACGGAGAGTAAAGACAGAGCTGGGAATTGGCCAGTGCTTCAAAACACGTCCTGTCACGTGGATCTCATTCGCTGTCCTTATTACGCTTCACTTTTTCTATCCAAATGCAGGTTGATCCTTTTTAGCTAGGAGACTGTGGTTTATAAATATCATCACAGATGAGTAAATCCTTCACTGGAGTGCAATTTCCTTTCTAAATCACAGCCCTTTGTGTTGAGCACTCTGTAATCATCAGCAAGTGTTTGGATAAAAGAGCAAATGCAGTTGTTTTGCTGCCCTCTGCCCTGTCATTTTAGTGCTATTTGAAGAGGATTTTAGCAGGTAAATGCTTTCAAGCTGAAGCCAACTTTAGTACACACAAGCTTTTCTGTTTTCTCCTAGCTATAATTAACCTGAGACAGAAATAACTGCAGTATATTGTAAAGAAACACATATTTGAAGCTTCTCAGGCCTCATTATATTATAGTGAGGAGTATATTTAATAGAATACAACCATAACAAAGTGTCTCTGTAACTTAAATACCATTCACTTACCATTATAGAGATAGCAATGCAGTGCTTGGTGCAGACATTAGCTCAGAAAGTGATTTGAACATCTCAAGCTTAGCTACTTGCTCTGGGTGGACATCATGGGCTCAAAACGCCTCTCCTGCAGGAACCTAATCAGAGCAAAATGACTCAGAGCAGCCAAGCTAGGCACCTCTTATAAGTGGAGAGAGTGAGGCACCTTTAAGTGTTTGTACCAGTGAAAGTAGGTGCCCCTGTTGTCTGGAGACAAAGGTGGTTCCTGATCCAGGCTGTGGTTGAACAACCTGAGCAGAGGAACCCAGGAGGAAACCCTATGGCCTCTGTGATAAATCCCAAGGCACATCTGGAGATGTAGAAGCCAGAGCTGCTTCTGTTGGCAGCTCTCTCTGGAAGAAGTCAGCAGTGAGCCAGAACAGATGCTCTCTGTTTGCACAACACCCTGCTGGTCCACACTCCAGGGACTTGTGATACCAGTACTGGCCCTTCCACACCCAGGTGCGCCTGGACTTTCACAATGTGCTTCAGGACAGAAACCCAGCTGGGGGGGAACACCCTCCCTCTTTTCTGCTGATGCTGAAGATCTACTGAGGAGCCAGGGAGAGGATAAGGAAGAGAGGATCTGATGGAGCAGGTTCCTGGAGAAGGACAGGGAGTTTTGTCTGCCGGTCCTGCTTCAAGAGCCGCTGAGGTTTTCCCACTTAGGAACCGCTGGTTGAAATGCACTAGCGGCATTCGGAATAAGGACCTTAAATAAGGGCCAGCTGGTAGCCAAATGGGCTTTCAGGTCAACCGCTACCTTCTCAGGAGGTGCAGCTCAGTCGAAAGAGCAGACCATGATACATCAGCAAGGTCAAGCAGGAGAGAACCGGTGAAAATGGAATCAATGTTTTTCCAGGCCAAAATGTCTGAAGTAATGAGCAAAGAGAAATGCAAAGGGGAGTGGGTAGTAGCCAGGATGGCTGAGAGCATTGCATACCTCCGCCAGGGAAGGCTTAGGCTGCAAGTCTAGAAAAGCTCATGGGAAGAATAAAAAAGCCGTTAAGCAGAGGTGTGGACCTGGAGGCAGAAACAGGCCTGGGTTCATTTGGTGAGCGAAGCAAAAGGCCACGTCCTTGGCCAAAGCAGGGTTTGGTTACGGTTTCCAGAGCAGGGGGATGCTCCCCTGTGGGCTTCCCAGAGGGGAAATGTGTGCCAGGAGCCCTGGATGGGGACAAGGTGAGTAGCAGAGACTGAGCTACAATTACTAGTTCTAACCCACCCTGAAAGCATTTTGTTATTTCTGGAGTATTTGTACAAGGATTATTTCTTGTTTATTTTCTCTCTCTGTTTGTTTCAAGTTGAATATTCTCCCTTTTCTTTTTTAATCTTGCTAGTAGCTCAGGTACTTTGTGACTGAATTTAATCTTCTAATCTGCTTTCATTCCGCTTGATGGAAATGAGTTTATTTTAAATAGCTGAAGAAAGATAAGAAGGAAGGGGTAGATCTGAAGTGTTTGTCACTTGCAGAATTTATTCACTGTTTGAAGAGAGCTCTAGGTAAACCCTGGAGAAAGCAAATAATAAAATACATATTGATCTGTCTGCAGTCAAACAGGCTACCTTTGTCCACTCCAGTGTCTGCAGCTCAAAGAAAATAACCTGAAAAATTAAAGCGGGTTTATGAGAGACCTGTGAGAATGATTTGAAGCCTGTAACATTTGCCAGCTAGCAAACTGGATTAAGAAACTCGTTCTAATTAATTCAGCAGAGAAAGAGAGCAGGTCAAGAGACAGCTTGCTCATGATTTTAGGTAGCTTCAAAATCGAGGACTCTGGATCTTGTCATACCTTGCAATAATTGGACTAGAAAAGCTGGAAGCTAGACAAATTCACTCTAAAAACAAAACTGAAGTTTCCTGTGACAGTAAATGGCTAATTTGGTGTTTCCTATGGCATTTCTAGTTCTAAACCAAAAGTGAGTGCTCTGAAATGTGAATGATTTGTGTTTTGTAGTTCTCCGGCTTGCCCAAAGCCAGCATTTCACCCTCTAAGCCTGTGGTTTCCTAAGGATTAAGGACAGCATAGCTGAAGGTGTAGATTACAAATAGACAGACCTGAGTGCAGACACTGCTCTAAGTCTCTTGATGGAACAAGTTCTTACCAAGTAACCCCCAGATGGACTCCGCTGGGTGCCAGCTGCTGCTGCCACACTGTGTTGAAACAGTCTGAGAACATCAGCAGAGTATGGGTGATAACAGCACATTAAAATTTGTGTGATTACGTAGTACTAGCCCACATCTACAAACCTGCTTCTCCTCAGAATTTAACTCCCACCTGCAAAGAGAAATTCAAACCAAAACCAGATCATTTTATTTTTCCTTTTATTATTCCTTTTTACCTTTCCTCTTATTCATGTCTTCTATCCTGTTTCAACAGGGATATAAAGGCTACCTGGGACCACCAGGTCACCCTGGAGAGCAGGTGAGTCTTCCCAATTTCCAACTCTGGACCTTTAAAGTGGGATGGATTTAGTGCCTCTGTTGCTAGTTTGGATTCTGCTCAGGGTGGACAGCCTGGTCCTTCCAGGGGCAGCTTGGTACACTCAGGATGTGCTGTGAACTCCTGTTCTGCCAGCAGCTGTTCACATACGCTGACCAACAGCAAGTTGGTGGGAGGAGACTGCCTTGGAGTTTCTAAATTTAATTTCTAGTTTTTATTGCTCAACCAGGTGAAGTTTACGTGGTGGAAGAAATACCACCTTGCCCTATTCCCTGTTATTTTTCCTGTTGCATTAATTTCACCTGCAGTTTACCAACCACATCATATTAAGTACTAACGTGTAATTCCCCTCCCAAAGCCCATTCCCCCTCTGCCTGCTTCTCCCCTGTCTTTATTTGGTTAAATCTGATGTTTGCAGTCCAGAAAAAAAAAAAAGGCAATGAATAGCAGGCCCTGTTAGCAATGATGTTAAAGGATATTATACATGAATCCATTTAGTTTTGAAGAATTTTGGCAGTGCTTCCCCACCAGTAAAACGGTTCCATATGCCAGATATAGATGCAGCCTTACACCTTCTCTTAGCCTCCTTGTTTCAAACTATCTGCTGCTTTCACTGCAGATGGAAGGAGAAACAGCAACACTTTGCTTAATGTATGGATCCTATTGACTTGGCTTCTGTGTGTTTTCCTCTCTTGCTAATTTATTCCACTGTTTACCTTTAATATTTTCTTCCTCTCTATAAATTTGCATCAGGTTAAGCCATTCCACCCCCTGTTTTTCCCAGCTCAATGAATGAAGCAGCTAAAAAGTCTTTTCGAGCGTGGCGTTCACCTTACCTTTTGTGCCTTTTCTTTTTTCTTTCCAAAGGGCGAACGAGGACCAGCTGGAAGTCCAGGTGCCAAAGGTTATCCTGGCAGGCAGGTGCAGTAAATCTCATCATGCTGTGCACAGACTAGAGATTTGGGTGTGCAGGTAGCTAAATGTATGCCCCGCTAAAAACGTGCCCCGCTAAAGACAGCGCAGACCTCTAGAATATATCTGAACATTTTCCCTCTTCACTCCCCAAGGCGCTGTATCAACGACACAGCCCTTCAATTCTAGGAGACACTACGGTTAATAGGAAGTGTTTTATGCCTATGATGGATAAAATTTGGATTTCTGTAGCAAATTCTCTCAAATCTTTCTTCATTATAACAACAGGGAGGAAGCACAAGACAGCAGAGCAGAGAAACATACCTGCAACCTGTTAACCCTTCACTTTTAGGCACATTTGAACACATTAAAAATTTCCAAATTAATGTCGAACAAATTAAAAATCTAGGACAGAAGGCAGCATATTACCAAAATAAAATATTTAGATGAGCTCTCCTGAGTGAAATTCACTAATACAATTATGTATGTGTATACACACGTAACATTATATGTGGATCATATAAATCATATTTGCAGCTGCAAAAAAAAGTGATTAAAAAATGAAGTCTTTATTTTCAGTCTGAAAAAAATTGCACAAAGGCAACTTTAGAAATGGAGGAGTGTGCAGAGGAAAAGGGGTCAAAATTGGGCAGTTTATTGTCTTACTGATTTAAGATGCTGAGTAATAGAAAGAAAATTCAGAGGAAGAATTTGTAAGACCTGAAATGGAGTCTGTTGGAGGGCAGAAGATCTGGCTGTGTAGGGTTTTACAGTGAAACGAGTTTGTCATTTAGTTTTCTGAAATGGTCACGTTAATGTTGGATCCTACCATGTTCATATTTAAGGACAAATCTAAGAGGTCAGGCAGATGTCAAAGAGTCTGCCATGAGTCTTTCCGACCATTACCCAGATGTGCAGGTCATTTGCCTAAATGTGATCTAGACGTGCAGAACAAACCTGCATTCCCCCTGCCTCAGGCTATTCTAAATCTGAGATTAAATTGATGCCTCGCTGAGCAAATTTTATGTGGAATATACAGATGCTTGCTGGAGAGTGCAGGTGGTAGAACTGGGTGAGAGTTTTATGCACCTGACTCAATGCTCCATTCATACTCTGAAAGGCTCTTAGAGCTTTGCATGCCAAAGAATCTTCTAGGTGTGAATGTGTGTTAGATGATTAGTATCAAGCAGTCCAGCTCCATTGGTCATACAAGGTTAATGAATGCTGTTTAGCAATTCACAGCAGTGTTTGCCCATCAGATAAGCAGGGTGAAATCTTTGCACTCGCATACAAAGAACAAAAGCACTTTCTTAAAATATGGTTTGGGTCAGGAAAGTGACCTTTTTTTTTTTTTTTTTGATTTTTGTAAAGGCAGCCTTTTTTCAGCAGATCTGAATGCTGTGTGTATCCAGCATCAGAGCTGTTTACTGAGTTTTTACTACTTGTTACTCCTCTCGGCTGTCTTGGCTCTGCAGCGTTATGGGAGGGAGAGAGCTTGGCTCTGCTTCCATTTGCGAATTGCAGGCAGAATTGTTAACTTCAGCCCAACGGCTGAAGTATTTGGCAATGATGCATGAGCCAGGCAAGAGCACAACCTAACTTTTAGATCCCAGGCTGTGTGCCGTGCTGCCAGCTAAAGAAAACATGGAATTAGCCTTTCCCCCTGCCCTGCTTCCAAAAAATCCCAACATTTGGAACTAGAAAAAATTGACCTGGAAACTTTCTAGAGGATGATAAACTTGAAAATTTATTATGCATCTTTTACAGGATTCTTTTTCATACTTTAAGTGAGAAGCAATAGGCATAGAAGTGGAACAGGGAACATATTTTCAGCACTTTCCATTTCTGTTGATGCTGCAAAGGGCTGGAGATATTGCAGCACCTTCACTGCTAAGCAACTTTCTAAGCTGTAGGAATTCAGTGGGCTTTCCTTCTGCGTCAAAGCCAGCCCGGGTGCCCTAAGCAGGTATTGAAATACACTTGTCATTTGCTATGCATGAGTTCAGTAAGGCAGGAAAATTACTTGAGAGCTGCTGGGTACAGAGCATCACTGTACATCGCATCTGAAGTGTAACACAACCTCTGTGCACACTGATGCATCAGCTTTTTTAGTCTTTTATGGTCAGAAATCTCTACTTCAGCCCTGGGGAAAATTCACTCTGTGCAGCAGTCTCAGGTTTTATGGAGCCCCAGCTCCCCAACAATGGGAGATTTGTTATTTGTATCATTTTGTCCTTTTTCTCCTTTGTTGATAGGCCTTGGACTCGGCACTGAAAGCAGAACCATGCAGGGATGGTGCTGGGATTTGGCACCGTTCACTGGGTTAAGTTAAAGCCTGTCTACATTTGTCTTTGTTTTTCCCTTCTGTTCTAGGGTTTACCTGGTCCCATAGGGGAGGCTGGTCCAAAAGGCAGTCGGGTAAGCAGCCTTTCATTTGTCTTTTCTCTACTTGTTTTTACCAAAATCCTCTCAAGAAACATTGCGCTTAATTTTGGAACCCTGAGACCAGTTCTTTTATTTTGTGGGACTGAGAAGGTTTGAATTGATTGTTTCTTGAAGCACTGCTAAGTTTTTTACACTACATATGGAATGTACCAAGATCAAAGTTCACCAATAGCAGTGATGATACAAAACCAACTCCTTCAGAGCTCCCATCGCAGGAGAGGAAAGAATGGCATACAAATTCCTACCAAAGACCAAAGGCTGAACTTTCTGAAAGCCCATCTCCCAAAGGCTTCTTTAGTTTCAATAAGTGTGGTTCAGTGGTCTTTGAGGATGCTGAATATGGGCGCTTTTGGGTATTGAGCTGTATTTGAGAGTGTTTTATATCATTATGCAGAACAGCAAGCCAGCATCTTGAAGCCGTGTGGAAATACAAACATTAGTATTTCTGTTCTGCCTGCTTTTGCTCACCAAATTGAATTGCTGGGTGTTCATTCTCTACTGCATTCTCTTACTTTATTTTCTTACGATTTAAGACTTGTTAAACACATTTTATTCTTCTCCTGCAATTAGAAATCCACGATGTGATTCTGAGCTAATAAAATCCCATACTTTCTCTGTATGCAGTAAATTCAACCAGCTGGCTTTCATCATTAGAAAAACTGCAAGGTATAAACAGACGCTGTCCCTGTAGCTGTATTCTGGTGATGGGAAGGGACATGGCATGTTCAATGTCTTGCAGAACAGAGCAAGATCTGAGATAGCACAGCTTGTTCACCTCGCTTCTCCAAGTGATAGTTTTCCCTGATGCATCCGTTTCACTGGCCTCCCCAGAATCTCATGTAATTATCATGTGATAGATGTGCAGATGCAAGACTTGAAAATTATTTTCCATTTTTCACCCCTGAGTGCTGAAATATTTATAACTACGCAAGAAAGCCATTTCTCGGTTCAACTGCAGTCGGTCAGAGTTAAGAACTAGAGTGAGCTATCTGCGTTTTGTGGATTGAGGGCATCAATTGCGGACTCTTCTCTACCACTCACATCTCTCACCTTCTTATGAAGAGTGGCTGAGGGAACTGGGGCATAGAGAAAAGGAGGCTGAAGGGGAAACCTTACCACTGTCAAGGTGGATGCCGGTCTCTTCTCCCAAGTGACAAGTGATAGAATGAGAGGAAATGGCCTCAAGTCATGCCAGGGGAGGTTCAGCTTATATATTAGGGAAAAATTCTTCACTGAAAGCGTTCTCAGGCACTGGCAGAGGCTGCCCAAGGATGTTGTTGAGTCACCATCCCTGGAGCTGCTTAATAGGCAGGTAGATGAGATATTCAGCGATATGGTTTAGTGGTGGACAGGTATGGTTGGACTCAGTGATCTCAAAGGTCTTTTTCTACCAAACAGTTGTGTGGTTTTCTCTTATGCAGGAAGTAGTTCAGGATTTCCATGGTTTGTCCTGAGTTTTGAGAGGAAAAAGCAGACTATATTGCTTTAACATGGCTGTATTTCCTGGCTAGGTATCATCCCGAAGGGAAGCCATGGACTGGTGAATAGATTTGGTGGGGTTGACAGTAAGAGACTAGTGATGATGGAGAAAGAAAGATGAGAGAAAATCAGTGTTAACACTTGACTCTTGTAACAGTGAGGTGCCACTGAGGGGGCTCCCTGCTGAAATTCACTTCCTATTGATTCTGCATGTTTGGCACAAATTAGTCCTTCGCAAAGGACCGGCACACAAGGTGACTTTGTACTGACTGCTGAGCAAAGAGGATTAAAAACAAGGCTTCGATTGTTGCAGGGGAAGGGAAATGTACCATTTGTGTCCTGCCTGAGCAGGATCCCAAAGCCTTAGAGAAATGCTGCACATTTGAAAATGCAATAACTGCTGGAGAGTGTGAAAGGAGCAGATTTTACGTGAAACTTACTGGTGCAAGGGAGGCTCCTTTACAGTTGAGTGTCAGAGGATCTGTACATATGAACGAGTTGAGCCTTGTACACCAGTCCTAAGAGCCTGAAATGGCATGCTCAGGCTCTCCTTGCCCAGGCAGGGCTCCTGGTGCTTGGGTTGACAAAATGTTTGCATAGGAGTTTGCAGGGAAAGGCTTTAGACAGAACCATTACGGATTTGCTCCTTTCAGCAACAGAGTGGCCTTGCATACCAGGAGATGTTGTTTGTGTGAGAAGGGGCTGCAGTGTGCAACCACCACATGATGCAAGAGAAGAAGGGACTGGGTACTACAGGACATTTTCACAATACAGTTGGAAATTCATGCCAAAAGCAGGGGAAGAGCCCTTGAAGAGATGGAAGGAGATGTAGGCATGTGGATTAATTTTGCTATCACTCTTGCTAACCTGGAACCAAGCTCCATTTCCCTCAGGTACACTCAGAACCAGCCTGGGTAAGGTTTCTTCTTGCTGGCCTCTTCCTGCCTGGAGTCCTCATGATCCCTGGTGTGAGGGTATGTGCCCTTGGACTACATCGTGGAAGCCAGCACCATGCAGTCCATGGGCATATACACTTGCCTCAAGGTTTATTTCATCACGGCTGCCATTGACCAACGCTGGAGGATGCTCTGCTGTTCAGCAAAGATAAACTTATTGGTTGCTAATGGAGAAATATATGTGACTACTTCTTTTCTCTTTTCTTTAGGGATATATCGGTCTCCCAGGATTATTTGGGCTACCAGGGGCTGATGGAGAACGAGTGAGTATTTTGTGAAGAAAACCTTGATGTGTTGCTTTAATACATTTCTTTAGGGCCTGTTGTAACCTTCTCTGTCCCTTGTTCCAGAGGAAAGAGGCAAGCATGGCTAATGTTTAACCATGGCTTTGTTAGCCTATTTCTACTCTAGCATGAAGACCTGTATCCCTGAATGATGTTGATATTCAGCTCAGGAAAATCTAGGCTTTAGACAGCATCATCAGACCTCACTGTTGAGTGAAGAAGAGTTTTTCTGTATTTTCCTTCACTTAAAAACCTGCCTTCCTTCTTCCCTTTATTAGTTTATCTTAGCGGGATGAGGTGGGGAGGAGAACATACATTGATGTTCCCTGCTCCTACAGGAGCGACATCCCAGCCAATATCCCAGCATTTTGCGTTTCCACTTGGAAGTGTCTGGTAAGAGCCTGGCTCTTGGAAGGGACAGTGTCTGGGGCTTTCTGAGAATGCCTTTTCTTCCAGTTGGGTAGTCAAGACCAGGGCCTGTGGACAGGCAGCTGTGGCTGCTGCACCCATGTCTCCTCCCTTCCCTCCCATCCTTTCTCCCAAAGCTTTGGAGGGCCTCCCTTGCTTTTTTGCTCTTCTGCCCTACATCCCCCCCCCGCCTGACCTCTACCCATCCAAAGACCCCCTCTTCCCACTGCAAGAGCTCCTAAGGAAGGTCACTGTAAGATGAAGACTGTTTTATTCCAGCTTTTTCTCCCTCAAATTGAAGCTCCAGAAACAAGAGAGGCCCCAGGAGCATGTGGGAGTGAGTGTGTGTGTGCCTGCCTGGGAGAGGACTACCCTGCACTCTAGAGTCGCTGATTTAATGCTTGTATAACTAAATAAGAAACATAAACAGAAGTTCTCCAGTGAGTGCCTTGGCGGTGGCCTTCATTCGGTTCCAGACCAGTAGCTTAATGACTGCTCCTGCTAAGCGCAGCTTCAGCCCGTTGCCCTGGGTGTGGATGCTGCCTGCGTGATTCCTCAGGGAGGGCCGTAGTTAGTGGGTGAAGGTTAATTGTCTTCTACTCTCGCAGCTGACTGCAAGTAGCTGACATTTTGATTCCTGAACAATGCCGCAGTTATTAGCCTGTTTGCATTCCCCTTTCTCTTCTAGTTTTGTTTTGTATTGTTGGTTGGCTGTTTGCTTTCTCAACCAGACCTATTATTTTTTTTTCTCTGTGTGTTTTCCTTGCAGGGGATCCCTGGAGTTCCTGGGAAGAGGGGCAAGATGGGTAGGCCGGTAAAGTTTTTCCTCGTCTATTATGCAGACTTTGTTGAACAAAAATGGAAACAAAACATCTGGGTCCCTTCATATCTTTTGATGGGAACTAAATGGGGAGGTCAAACAAACTTTTCCATATCTCTTTTTTTCAAGCAGGAAGAAAACTGAAGATACAAATATTGTTCTCTTCCTTTCTTTTGTGCTCTGTCCACTTCACAGGCATTTTCATTCTTGTTTGCATGTCTCCATGCTCCCTTGGATCTTACACTTCTCAGATTCTCTTCTGCAACATCTTCCTCTCTGACCAGTCTCTTCCCTGAATGCACTTTCTAATTCCTTACAGTGACTGCAGCACCGCAGCTCTGTTCGATTTACTGCTCTGTGCTCCCACCGGTCCCATCACACTTGCCTCTTTTTGCTGTGATTCTCTCTGCCCCTTGGACCATCCTGGTTTGTATAATGCAAGGGCACTTCTGTATAGAAACCTTCTTGTCCTTAGTAGTGGAACGGAGTTAAAATAGATCAGATGAAGATGTATTTGAGAAGCAAGGAGACCAGGCAGATTTGAGAGCTTGGCCAGGAGGAAGAGATATGGGCAGGCAGAGCTGAATACAAGGTGGAAACTGAAAACTGCATAGAGAAGGGTTTGTGCTGATGGTAGCAACAAGCAAGATAAAAGCAGGTAGGAAAAGTAGTGAAGTGAGTAGAAGAAACAGAGAAAGGACAGAAAGGAAGGGCTTTCTTACACCAGCCTTCTTCCAAACAATTCTGTGTGCTTCCTTCAGCAAGATGTTTAAGATTTTTGCTTCAGGAGTCAGCGGAGAGATGAGGCACATCTGTGCTCTGGTGTGTCTCATTGCCCTTGCACCTTGTCCTTCATGTTAGCCTGAGTTTCTCTCTTATCTCCTGACATTATTGCATTCACAGGCTCTTTGTAAAATGTCCACTCACCCAAACATGGAAAAATCCAGTGCTTTCCCCTTGTCACCCTTGCATGCAAACGCGTGCTTTCCAGGAGTCCCACGCCTACCGCTTGCTGGTGTTCTCACTGTGAAAGCCATGCAAACATCCCAACAGTGCTGCATTCATCCCAGCTCACTGTTCTCTCCCTGGAATGGGGGGAGGTTAAGCAGGATCTTTTTTTTGAGGGGGTAGTGGAAGTCAATATCAGATCTTAAAGTAAGCCACTAGTTACACCAGCAACCTCTGTGATGAATAATTGCAGAGAGCCAGGCGATGTAAGGATGACTCATTGACCAGAGTAAAGCAAACACAGCAACTGTCGTTAGGTACAGGGTTCCTGCTCTCTGCCTTGTTTCTGCTCAGAGGATGCTAGAGGCTCAAGGCTTTCCAGCTGTTGTTTGGCGAGCATTTGTAATCTTCCAGGCAAGAGTTTGTGTCTGGCGGTCACTGTTACAAACAAGGGGCTCCCCTGAGATCAGCAGGGAATCTCTCAACCGAGGAGCCACTTAGGCTGGGATCTAGAGAACGGATTAAACGGCTGCCTGCGAGCACCTTTGTTCTACTTGGCTCTTTCAAAGACTTTTGGCTCCATCCCCATTTCATATCAGGTTTAATATGAAATCCTGAATGGGCCAATGCTGATGATTTGTACTTCCGAGTGTGAACAAAAAGATTAAGTGACATCCAGAGTTTTTCAGGAAGTCACTGGGAGAATGGAAAGTAGGAACCAGCTGACCTGGTTCCCTTCCCGACACTTATCTCCTGGCCTGTGCTGTCTCCCAGAGGGTTGGCAGTGCTAGAGAGCACGCTGTAATTTTTCTGGTCTCTTGCATCCCTACGCTGTTAGGTTTGCTGGTGTGGCTGCTGTTGCTGTTCTATTTCAGTGTTGTCATTGCGATGGAGAGCTCTTGGAAGCCCTTATTAGCTGCCATCCAAAGCTGGTAAATGCTCTGGAGAGCAGGGAAGGTGTTGGTATGAAATATATTTCTCTATGTTTGGGATGAGAGACGGCAGCAGATTAAATGCTCGGCAGGAGTGGGGGGCTGGGGGAGCTTGCATGTGACACCGTGGGCCTCCGAGAATGATGTAAGAGGGAATGATTAAAATAGAAGAACTGGATGTGAGTCAGATCTTGAAACTTTTCCAGGGAAGTTAAGTTTTGCAGAGCTGTGAGGAACATGGTGAATCTGTCGTGGAAACAGCTGGCTTCACCTCCTGCTCTCCTCTCCCTGCAGTGCATCAGCGATGTAGGAGGCAAGTCCACAGCTAACGTAGGGGCCTTGGTGAACTCCTGAGCAAGCAGAGGGTTGGGGATGGGCTAGAGAGAATTATGATTGAAGTACAATGGTCCAGAGAGGCTGAAATAACACAAGTCTGTATGTCTCCGAATCTGCTGCCTGTTTTAGAGGTAGGCTGGAGGCCTGGAGCTGAAGCAACTGGTTGCTTAAACCTTTAGTCTTACAAATGCAGTGGCTGAAAAGAATGTAAGAATGTTTTTTCTGGTGTTTTTATGGATTTTTATGGTGTTTAGTTGAGCAGCTGGCAAAAACAAGAAAAATAGCCCCATTGCTGTAAGGGCAAGAGGGCTGTCGTCCACACCATGCTGAGGAAAGGAATGAGAGAAGCTGATGTTCCCTTCTGTCTTGACATGCATAGGTGGTGTATCAGTCCTAATTCATCTTTAGAAAGGATTTGTATTGTCACTGAAGGTGATAACCCGCAAGAAGAGGAGATAGAGCTAGTTATCATTAAAGGAGTGCAAAGCTGAAAGTAATAGGCTTTTCTTACTCTGTAAGAGATGAGAAGCTATGATCAGAAATGTATCCACTGAGGATTATATTAAACTTCAAATAGAGTGTGATATTTTCAGAAGTTCTCAAGCCCTGTTAGAGAAAGAGGCTTAAAGGGGAACTTTCAGGAAGTGTATCCAAAGCAATCTAAGCTCTTTTTTTTGTTCATGTTTGATATCAACGGGTGCTTGTGTCTTTTTTTTTTCATGTAGAGTATCAATACTGTGGCAGCTACACTATCTTATGCCTGATTTTTGCTCATAATATGATTTATTAGTAATATTATTTTAAAGGGGATAGAAAGGAAGGAGCAGAATTTAGTTCCAAGGCATACTTACTAATTCTTGGGTTTGTCTGAGGTCTCTTTACAATTTAGCCAAACACAGCTGAGGTTTCCCTATATTTGAAAGTTTGTTGGTGCTGCTGGTCCCATGCCAGCAGTTCAGTTGAACACTCGGAGCCTCACTGTGTCAGGTACCATTCAAACAGCTCATGAAAGAAAAGCCCTGGCCCAAAGAGTCCATCAGTTTGGATTACTAAACATCACAGGATCAGGACATCCCCACGGCTGTGGAAGGTTTAGGGTAGCAGTAGCCTGAGCAAATCATTAATACCATAAGCAGACTTTTGGCTTCCCTGCCTGTCTAGCTGTGTTCATCATTACTGTTCTTTCTCTTGCCCTCCTGCAGCTCATGTTTGTGAGGGATACACAGCTGTGTCCCACCAGCTGACAGGCGGTATGATGGGGGGTTTCCTGCCTGCCTGCTAAACTCAGGTGAGGGTAGCAAACACCTTGAGAGCACAGACTCTGCTGTCAGGCTCTGAGCAGCCTTTGGCAAGTGCCAACATAGAGTCATAGAATAACCAAGTTGGAAGAGACCCACTGGATCATCGAGTCCAACCATTCCTATCAAATACTAAACCATGTCCCTCAACACCTCATCCACCCATCCCTTAAACCCCTCCAGGGAAGGTGACTCAACCCCCTCCCTGGGCAGCCTCTGCCAGTGCCCAATCACCCTTTCTATGAAATTTTTTTCCTAATGTCCAGCCTGAACCTCCCCTGGTGGAGCTTGAGGCCATTCCCTCTCGTCCTGTCCCCTGTCACTTGGGAGAAGAGCCCAGCTCCCTCCTCTCCACAACCTCCCTTCAGGTAGTTGTAGAGAGCAATGAGGTCTCCCCTCAGCCTCCTCTTCTCCAGGCTAAACACCCCCAGCTCTCTCAGCTGTTCCTCATAAGGCCTGTTCTCCAGCCCCTTCACCAGCTTCGTTGCTCTTCTCTGGACTCGCTCCAGAGCCTCAACATCCTTCTTGTGGTGAGGGGCCCAGAACTGAACACAGGATTCGAGGAGCGGCCTCACTAGTGCTGAGTACATGTTGCTAAAGTGCTGCTCAGAGATAGCTTGACAGGTGGAGAAGATTGTGTAAGCAGCAGGCACAGAGGGAGGGTTTGCACTCGCGGTGCTTGGCCGTGAGGGTTGATGCCTCTGCCTGCGAGGATGGCTGGAGTCTGCCAAGATGAGGTGGAGAGATGCTGCATTGCTTGGTGACTGTACAGGAGGAGGAGAAAGAGGATGATTTCTCCCCATGGGATGCAACTTCAGACAAGCTGTGTGGCTGTGTGCAAAACAGGGATAACGCACTCTACTCTCCTTTGAACTCTGTAGCTGAAACTTAGCGTGTAAATGCCAAGGATTACTGCTCAGGTGTCAAGGAAGAGCTGCTATAAAGTCACAAGAGAATTCGAAGTATTAGGGATCACTGCATAGGTGAGTCCAGAAGTCCCCCTTCCCTCTGCCTGTCAGCCACAACACACAGATTTGTGAGAGCCAGCAGTGATCTGGCAGCCACCCTAGCGTAGCCTCAGTATTTGTGGTGAGCATCAATGTGGCAGCAAGCTGCCGAATCTGGCATCCCTTTTCTCCGAGCTGACCACAGGCAAAGTTCCCCTTGCCAGCTCTCAGCTTGTAATGCAGCAGCACCTTCTTGCCAGGCTATTTTTCATGTCTACTGTCTTCTTCCTTGTTGCCTGACAAAGTTAACGTCTTAACTTCAGCCTCTAGTGAACACCGACTCTCAATATATCCTTTTTTCTCCATCTGATAAGTTGTTAGAAGTGCATATGATACCGCAACACTCCCCCACAATACGGGTCAGTTGTTGCATCATCTGAAAAAGACACTACCTTTTGGGAGACAGTAGATACAAAAAGCAGGGCTGCCTTTGCGTTAGGAAGGTTTCATTTTACAGCTTCCCCCAACCTTTTGACATACGGCTGAGATAACTTAGTGGTGAACGTAAGTGTGTGGGGCTTTGCCAAGTTACACAGTCTCAGCTGTTGTCCATGCAAACAATGGGGGGACGAGTTTTGCCATGTGTCTGGAAAGGCTGGCATAACCACAAATTGCTGAGAAAATAAATTTTTCCTCTCTCTGTAGGGACTAAGATGAAAAACATCTCTTCTTTTTTGCTCAGTTTTTGCTTTGGAAGCAGCTGAGGTCCTTTCTTGCATGTGGAGTGAACCAAGTGCAATTGTCCTGCGTCATACAAGCTGAAATTTGGGAAAGTGGTAACATTTTGAAGTACTTCTTCTTTAACAAATAATTGACTAACTCCAGTAGACTTGAATGGGCTCCCTGGGGGCACAAAGGTGCAGCCTATGTGGCTTTTCTCATAAGAAATGTGATTTAAGCATATACCCTAAGAGCTCTCACCTACAGTACAGAATATCATGGCTCATGTGGGCTGTCAAGGGTCCAGCCATGTTCCCTTTGTCACGGAGAGCCTGTAACCTACCAAAAAAAAAAGGAAGAGGAATGGTGCTGTACTTCTCTTTAAACACTGAGAAACATTTTAAAGAGATACTGGAATTAAAATTGAAAATTTTTTAAAGAAGTAGGAATAAATTGTGTTTTCCCACTTAGCCAGCGGGTAGTTGAGTTTGTTGGTCCACAAAGCATTTCCTAAGATTTGGAAGAAAGACGTGACAAAGGAGCAGAACTGCAGAAGGACTGGGTCTCCAGGGAGACCTTATAGCAGCCCTCCGGTACTTAAAAGGGACCTACAGGAAAGCCAAGGAGGGGCTCTTTATCAGAGAATGCAGGAATAGGATGAGGGGGAATGGTTTTAAGCTGAAAGAGGGGAGATTTAGATGAGATATTTAGGAAGAAATGTTTTCCTGTGAGGGTGGGAGGCCCAGGTTGCCTAGAGATGTCATGGCTGCCCCATCCCTGGAGGTGTTCAAGGTCGGGTGGATGGGACTTGAAACCCCTGATCCAGTGGGAGGTGTCCTTGCCTGTGGTGGGGAACCAGATGGACTTTGAGGCCCCTTCCTACCCAAACCATTCTGTGATTCTATGACTGTCAGTCCCACACCCAGATGAGGATGGCATCTCCCTTCTTCGCAGGGATGGAAGCTGTCACAGGTCTAGACTGAGCAGAAGGCAAAGGCTCCTGCATAGCTGTGTGAATTGCAGCTAGTGAGGAGACACGCTAGGAGCACAGGGTTTGCCAAGCTCCCTTTAGGGTAACTTTTGCTGCTCTAGGAACCAGCGCTGGGGCTGAGCCAGCCTGCTTGCCTTCACACCCACCTGTGGAGGGGCTCATGTCTGCTCTCTCCACCAAGAATGCTCTCAGAGGCATAAGCTGCCAACATAAGCTACACTTGTTTATTTTATTCTCCTTTTTTTTTTTCCCAGTGAATGCCTTCGCTCACCCTCAACCTTGCTTCCCCACCACTACCCTTTTTTGTTGTTTAAATTGTTTGACTTGCAAGCTCCATCCCTGGGGAGACTCCTGGGCAGGGGTTCACCTGGCCAGAGCCAATTGGCAAATAGAGTCTTTCACAGACAAGACAGGAGGGCTGGTTGATTTGAGCAGCTTCACCTTCAGCCAACAGGAAAATAAAATCCTATTTTTGGAGAAGGATTCTGTTGGCGTGAAGACTTGCCAGGATTCCTTGGAGCAGCAGCTGCCAGACTGCCTCCCTTACTCCATCAGGGAAAGTGTTTTAAACTGAATCAGATGTTGTATACATACAACACACCCACCCACGTGCATACACCTGAAAAGGCCTTGGGGAAGCAAAGGACTTGGTGCATCTCACCAGTCTCTCCTTGAGGACAGCAGTTTCCAGGGACAAAAGACAAGAAGAGGTGATGTTTGCTTGGACCTGGAGCAGCCTTTTGGCTGACAAGAGCAAGAAAGGGCAGGCTGTTCTGTTTGTTTTAAGCAGAGGAAGAAAGGAAGGGGAGGTGGAGATGGTTATAATCCCCTGATGCAGAAGGAACTGGTTCCAGTGTCTGTCTGGGTCTGGTTGTTCTCAGCAGGAGTATCCCGGCATATGAAAGGATGCCCTTTGCAGGGATTGTGGATGAACGGGAATTAAAGCGCTATTGTAGGATCTCAAAAACAAAGGTTTAGTTACTGATTCAGCTTTGGACTTCTCAGTGTTACCTGAGATAAATTAGCTTGCATCTCTCTCTGTCTCACTTCTGACCCTAATAGTGGTTCCACAGCTTCACCGAGTGCAGTGAGGGCAAACTGTGTAACTGCAGTAAAGCTCTGCGTGAGTGGGCACAGGAGGGCACAGAAATACCTGAATCTTTCTTAGTGCAAAACATCTGTTTGTATGATTTTTCTCTCTCTCCTCTTCAAGCTTCATCTTGCTTCTTTTATTGAGCTTCTTCAGACAACGTGAAATCCATTCAGCTGGACTTCTTTTCCCCACCTTCTCTCTGTATTTCTCAGCTGTAAGGTAGAGCCAAAAGTTTTGTGATACCTGACTTCACCCACCACAGAGGAGCACCCCGCTGGCTCTTGGCCAACAGAACTTCTTAGTCAAACATTTTCCTCCTAGCTCTTGTACCATTAGCTGTCCCTTCCTAGTTCTGGTCCCTCTCTGCATGTCCCCTCCCTCCTACAGATCAGGCAGGGTGTGTGGGCTCAGTAGTTTTCACCGGAGTGTTTTTCTTTGCCATACCAATTCCTGACCATAATTTCCAGGAACAAGTCTTCCCAGAAAAACAGCTGCACCCTGAAAACCGGAGGATTTTCTGTACCAAAAACCCCTCTGCACTTGCTTTGGGAAGGTGGGGAGACTCTGAATGCGCTGGGCTCTTTAATCTCTTTCACAAGTCTCCTGTAATGGGCTACCAGTTGCGACCTTCCTTGTCTGCCAGCACCATAAAATGAGTTTCCTGCCCCGTGTGTTCTCCCTCAGTTTGAGCTCCTTGGGCTGCTGAAGCAGTGCACAGGAGAGAAGATGTAGTGTTGCCTACAGGAATGAAACAAATGGGATAACAAAGTCTGCTTGTAATTCCTAGGCTGCTTGTTTTGGTTGAATAGTGCTAGTTTTGTTCCTAGGGAATATCTCTGTCCTTCAGGCTCAGGCATGAGGGGAGAGGCACTGAAAAAAATAGCTTTTACAGACACATGAGATCCAATAAATTAGGATGCTGTGGTCACTGGAACTGTTATTGTGGTTGAAATTGCTACTGCTTACTCCATGGAAAGAAAGTGCTTTCTTTTTCATTAGGGGATGAAAAGATTGATTATTTCCTGCTGTGCACAGGACTGTGTTGGGAGAACTTTCACAACCTGGTTTGGGTCTTTGGAGACTGTATGGATGCTGAATTGTTCTCCTTTGTGCCACAGCCACCAGCCTAGTCTCACTTATTGTGCAAAAGACTGTTAATACTTGTGTTGCCGAGCTCAAATGTTGGGCTACAATGCCTGGAGTTAGTTGAACTGAAGCCGCTCTTTCCATTTATCCCGTCCGCTGAGTTTGTTTTACAGCCTGGGCCAAAAAGCACCAGAGAACCACCCATCATCCCAGAGAGCTGTGAGCCCAGGCTGGAGAGGTGCTCTCTCCTAAAAAGTAGATGGCGTGTTAAAACCAATCAGGCGTTGGCAAGGATGGGGCTTCACTGCTGAGTGTTTTCTTGGGCCTGGCTGTTATAGCAATAATGTCAGTCCACGCTCTCCTGGTTTTCTTCACCATTTCCTGCCACTTTGACCCTTTTTCATCTGATCTTGAGGATGGGCAGAAACCTTTGCTCTGACAGGAGATGTATTGTGCTGTGAACAGGTTTTATTGTTAAATCTCTTGCTTATTGGGTAACATTGTCCAAGTGACCTCAGGTACTCGTCTCTCTGCCTTCAAAATAGAAATAATCTACTTTTTTTAAATACTTGGAGATCTATTGTTGGAAACGCTGTGTAAAAGCTAAATTAACTCTGTTACCAAGAGCCTCAAGTCTACTATATCTTTAAGCAGTGAGGTTAGTACAAACAGCTAAGGCACAAAAAGAGATTAGCAGGAAACGTGAATTTAAGTAGTTCCTTACCTGGACACTTTTATTCTGGCAGAAGAGTGCATTGCTTGTATCATGTTGGAAGAGGTTTAAACCAAATTTAGAAAATGCTCTTAGTCTGGAGAAAATGTTCATCTAGGTAATATTACACTGCTGAGTTGTATCGATGTACTTGTATTATTCAAAGTAGAATAACCGTACCACATTGGCAAGACGTTAGCTTGACAGAAGACACTTCAGCAGCCCCAGGGCCAGGCTGCTTAGTGGCATCCATGGTCATCTGTGCCTAGCCCTGCCCTCTGAGATAGAAAAGTTCTAGCTGGGGCATTTCTGGAAGCTGTGACTGAAATCTGAAGCAGTGTAAATACAGTATCAGTCTATGCACACTCATATTTTCCTTGGCAAGCTGCATGACTGTAAACAGCAAAATATTCCAAGGCAGTCTTTTCTTTCTTCTTTCTTGCCTGAGCAATGATTTTTTCTTATGTATGTCTCTTCTGATCTTATTGATTCAGCATGCAGCAGGATTACTTTTCTCCTTTTTTCATTAAAGAAAACTGTAGCCCCCCCACCTTCTTGTTATATTTGATGTCTTTGTCTCTAGATGGCACAAGGCTTTTTCCAGTGCTTACTTACCACAGCTTCTTGGCACGTGCACAGGCTTGAAAGTTGTAGTGCCCTGCTGGTAAAGGCAGACAACTTTCCCATTTGCAATGATGTCCATAAAATAGAAGTATTGAATCAAAGCAAGTAAGCGATAGCTTGCATCGGTTCATGACTGTGTACTGAAAACTGTAGGGAATTGCTACAGGGGAAGTGAAATGCTGGCTCTGAAGTCAGTGGCAAATTTTGGTTGTCTTAGACAGGAGTTCCATCTCTCACCTTAGATTTCATCAAGTATCTTTTTGCCTGGTTGTGTAGACCAGGAGTTGTAAACCCGCAAAGTTGAAGGGAGGTCTTAGGTGGCATCTCTGAGTGGAGACCTTCCCACTGTGGTTTTCCGATTTGATCTGCTGTGAACATTTGAATTTTCAGTGCTGCTTGATGGGTTCTAGATAGCATGGTGCTATGGGCTATGGTATTTTAATTCCCTCAGGTTTGCTTTTCCAAGGTAACCAGTGTTTGTAGCATATGAGTGTTATTGAATGTCGAATCAATTTAAGGTGTACAATTTCCACCAAGGAATTAGTCTCTTACAACAGGGGAGCAGGCAGGAAAAGAGAGGATCCTTTGGACTCAGGAAGGAGCATCACCCCCACCTGCTCTATCCCTGTCTCTTAGCTAGCCCAGAACGTGATTGTGTTGTGCTTTGTATCTCATGGTCTGGTGGAGCCAGAGAAGAGTGTAAGGCAGGTTTACTGTCACTCGTAGTCTGAGTCAGAAGTAATGCACCTACTAGCAGCTGCAGCTTGTCGGTGTGTCTCTGAAGCACATCTTCTAGTGTAGCTTCATCTTACTGCTTCATCATACTGCTTATTCCCCAAGACTGCTCCACTGTAAACAGAAGAGGGAGTAGAGGTGATCTGAGCTTGGCTTCACAAGTTCCATCTCTGAACTGAAGCACTCTGGGTAAAAAGCCTTTTACATGCAAATATACGTCCCGTACTCGGCACTGGTGAGACCACACTTCAAATACTGCGTTCAGTTCGGGGCCCTCTGCTACAAGAAGGATGTTGAGGCTCTAGAGTGAGTCCAGAGGAGAGCAACAAAACTGATGAGGGGGCTGGAGAACAGGCCTTAAGAGGAACGGCTGAGAGAGCTGGGGGTGTTTAGCCTGGAGAAGAGGAGGCTGAGGGGAGACCTCATTGCTCTCTCCAACTGCCTGAAAGGAGGTTGTGGAGAGGAGGGAGCTGGGCTCTTATCCCAAGTGACAGGGGACAGGACGAGAGGGAATGGCCTCACGCTGCACAAGGGGAAGTTCAGTCTAGATATCAGAAAGGATCATTTTTTCACAGAAAGCGTCATTGGGCACTGGAACAGGCTGCCCAGGGAGGTGGTCGAGTCACCGTTCCCAGAGGTGTTTAAAAGACGGGTAGACAAGGTGCTCAGGGACATGATTTAGTGGCAGATAGGAATGGTAGGACTCAATGATCCAAGAGATATTTTCCAGCCTGGCGATTCTATGATGCTATATTACTTAGTTTTCCATTCTGATGCCCACGGTCGGAATAGGGTGGAGAATAAAGCAGGATTTTAGCTGTGGCCGAATCAACCGAGTCTAGGACTCAGAGCCTGGGGTTAGGCTCTGTGTATGCTGCATCCATGGGTAACTCCTCTAGCAGACAACAATTTCCCTTTTGGTTCAGAGTCAAAGGAAGTGGATGCTGTCTCACATTTTATCTCACTTCATCTTAAGGACGTGTGACAAAAAGAAATATAGAACCACCTCAAAGCACCTTCTGCTTCAAAGTTCAGAGTAGCCCTGAGGTGACTGATGTTTGAGCTCGTCCCTGACAGCTCTCGGCAGCTTGGTCCCTGCCAGTCCTTTGCTGAAAGAAGTTCAAGCTCAGGGGAAATTTGACTCCAACCCATCTTAAACTCAACTGCTTCTTACTTGAAAGTGTAGGTGTAGTGACTAAGAGGGTTTACTAACCACAGAGGTTGTGTACCCCTCTGCTGAGCTATTTCTGAGGGAGAACAGGACGTACAGCAAGCTGCTGTACCATTTGTTTGTACTAGGGAATTGAGGGGGCTTAGGGGAGCGCAGGGTCAGTCTAAAAGTGCGAGAGAGAACGTGTCACGCCACCATGTTCTGGCTCTGGCTCAGTACCTCCACTCCCTTTTCTATAATTGTTTGAAGTCTTCCAAATCTGTATCAGATATAATGAGATGATGAAGAAGTCTTTTGTGGTGACTTTTTCATGTAGTAAACATGGTCTTTCACAGCTCTGGGGTGTGGACTGTAATGAGCTTGGAACTGTTTGTTCCTCTGGCAAACTGAAAGGTCGTGAATGCATTGGAGTGAATTCACTAGACATCTTTGATCAGCTCCATTAAGCATCTGCATGGGCTCCAACAGGCATTAAGCTATTCAGCCATCCTATGAGAAGGGGGTATTGTTAAAATGATTGTGTTAGTAGGCAGGATGAAATAATTCAGATTGACAATCCCCTTTTTGAGGGTAGTCATTGCAGTGAGGTTTATAAATTCTTCCAGAACATAAGGAACTTGGGATTGACTTTTAAGGAAGCATCCTATCAGTAGGGTATTTCTTCCAGAAAGAGGATAGATAGCACTGTATCTTCAAATACTGAGTTTGAACTTCTAAATGTGGGATTATTATTTCACATATAAACTACACAGCATAATCTTCAGGGCTGCATATTCCTTCTTGGATATACTGGAGTATATGGGTGAACCAAGAGGAGGACAGAGGCACTGATTTCCACCCCTTCTCTTTTCTATAAACTCTCCCATTGTCTTTCTACACGGTGCTGCAAAAGCCTTGCCTGCCATATGAAGCACATGCAGGGCTGATAACTGGTGCTCAGAAAAGGCAGAGCTGACTGAGGGCTGGACGGAGCCTGCGAGACAAGGTGTGAACAAGTCAGGTCCAGCAGCCTCAGTAAAGGGTGCTTTTCACAGCATGACCAGGGAAAAAGCCTTTCTAACTCCTCACTGATTCTTCCTCTCAAGATTCCCATTAGTTAATATGCTGAGCCTTGCAAATGGTACTTCTGGTTACCTTTCATTGGCCTCAGGAGAGACCAGTGGATCATAGCTCTTGGCCTTATAGAGCTTCTCACTGTGCAGATGTGCTGGTGGATGAGCAATGGTTTGCATGAGAACAAGCAGGCTGGATGGCCCAAACTCCTGCGTGAGCTGCTATCTTTGAAAGTGCTGCACTGAGGGCAGGGGAAGCAGATTTTAAGCTGACTGTCTTTATGCAAGGGTGCATCAATAACTAATACTCTTGTTTGCCTCCCCTCCTCAGGGTTTTCCTGGTGACTTTGGAGAACGAGGACCTCCAGGCATTGATGGGAACCCAGTAAGTAGATAGCTTTTACCCTCCTTTCTTTCAATTGAAGTAGACCTCACATTGTATTGCATAGTGCGAGTTAGATCTTCTAAGCTTTGGTGGCTTCTAGAATTTTGGTTTTGTCCCTCCTGAAAAGCAAATGTACATTCCTGCCCTGCTAAAGAATGCTACAAATTCCCATTTTCAACTCAACATCCTGGAACCACCAGGTCATTACATTGCTATTTGCTTTCTGTCTCCACCTATTGTCTTTCTTGCACCTTGGTTTTGGTAGATGCTTTCTTACCCTGCGAATACAACTAAAAGAAAAATCAAGAGAGAAAAGGTAGAGGTGTTGCTCCTGATGAGCAGGCAGTGGTTGGACTATGTTATCTATACCACAGGACCTGATGCAAAGCCTGTGACAGCTGCAGGAATCTCCTTGTTGACTCATGCGCTCTGGATGAAACTTTGTATGAATATAGTAGGGAGACACAGACCCATAAGACAGGGATGTTTCATCATAAGGCACCACAGATGGCTACTTGAGTGCTCATTGAACCCTCAGAGGGGCAGGACAGGTACTCAGTTGTGAAGGACTTAGAGGTCTAAGGTACATAGAGAAGGAAGCATGGTCCTCTCCTCCCCACATTTTATTTTCTGATGCAGGTTAGCAAGCTGGTACCACTTGGTTTACATCTCACGAGTCTCTAGAAGTAAGCTTCTAAAGTATTACAAGCTCAATATCTTTCCTCATGTGAAGTGAATGTTAATACTAGTGCAAGAAGTGCTAGATTCCCCACTCCGGTCTCTGTGAGCACTGCCCTGTGCCTCAGCCAGCCCCAGCGCTGCAGTTGGAGAAGTCTCCAGGTTCCTGAGTCCTTGGCCTGGTCTTCATCCTCTGGTCTTCATCTGACCCCTGTTAGCTTTCTAAGAATGGGATGTATCTCCTGGGAATTGGGTCAGGATGGTCCCAGAGACCATTTAGGCAGCTGGATGCTGATAAGGTTTGTTTTTCTCTGCTCTTGTAGCTCATAATACCAAACAGTATGTGCTGTGTTTTCCACTACTTACAAAACACGTCCTTGTGGATTGCAAAAGTTCTCAGATGTTTTACTTATTCTAAATTGTTTTCTCAATGACTTTGTTCGTTCTCCCTCAACTAGCACGTGAGCAATACTGATTCATCTTTGAAATTCCCGCTGTCTTGGTTATTCACACATAATCACAGTGCTGCTTGTGGTGTCTGATGGAATGATTCATGTGAAGTAACCCACTCCACATGTGTCTTCGAGTTCCCATTCATCATATATGCACTATAAACGTTACTTTCACAAGCGACCCAAACCAGCAAGCCAAGCTCAGCTACTCTCCAGCCTTTGTGGGAATTCAACACAAGAGTCACAAATGCAGTGAACTGAAAGAATTAGATTCCCAAGGAATAATTCTGCAGGACTTTTCTCATCTTTCAGTCAACTTAAGCCATGGGTCAGAGTGGAATCAGTAGTCCCAAAGTGGAAGACTTTCTAGACTGTATTGCTATTTCCAGCCAGCCCACCAGGAAGAGCAGAGGTCAGAAAGACTTTTTTTTTCCAAATAATTTGTTTTGTTTTCTTTTAAATTTGGAAGTTGTTTAAGCCCCATTCAAAAGTTGTGCTCAAAGTTAGCTGCATGCCGGTTCCCAGAGCATCACAGAGAAGCAAATGTCCTTTCCATTAATTCATCCAGAAGGATTGCTCTTCTTTCATCTTATCAACAGCTTTTGAATATTAATGTGCCTTGGAGATTGTAGAATGAAAACAGACTGTTTCGGCTGACTTAAAGGGAGGTTCACAGGGTCACAAGTGGAGTCACAGACACAGAAAAATGCCAGAAAGTCTGTTTGCGGAACACACAAATGTGCCAGCTTTGCTAGGTGGAGTGTGCAGCTAAACTGTAGGCAGGCAGCCACAGGTCCTGAGCTGCTCCTTCCTCTGTTTGATGTGCTGAGCACTTACGCTGCTGCCGTCGCACGGGGATGGCTAAAGCTAACAGCCTCTAATCTCCTTTCCGTCCCCTCTAGACAGAGCAAAGACTCTTCCAACCACAGGGGCCCTTTTCCCTCCTACCAACTTGCTGAGAACTGTTGAGCCATCACATTCCAGATTCTCGTTCCCGGAGCGCTTTAGCCACTCCAATTAGTCACTTAATCACAGGAATTAGACATGGGAAATAGCTGTTGATTCATCTCCTTGTCTCTTGTTTCAGTGCCCAGTTCATGCACATCAAAAAAGGAGAACAGAGCTCAATATCTCTTGCAGGTCAGGGACCAGCCTGTCATTACTGATAGCCAGGAAAGAACACCTGTAAGTCCTCCATTTCCCAGGCCAGGGAATGGCTCAAATTAACAGCTCTCCCAGGGGCATCTACCTCCTCCTCTCCCAAGAGGAAATCATCTTGCATTAGATATGAGGCCATGTGCTTCTACATATACCTTTTCTCCTGAGAAAATACCCACATGACACAACCTGGAGATCTAGGCAGTCCCTCCTGCAGCTGGAGGGACCAAGAGCCAACCATCCACCCAGTCTTGATCCCAGACACACTCAGAGCTTACTTGGAAACCCAGGCCAACATGCAGCTCCTGTGCTAAGCCTTCCTGGGGATATTCCTTCTTCTTGCTGAGCCTAGTAATGCCAGGCCCAAACTAAAAGCTGGAAGCCAGTCTTATTACAGTAGCTCTGAGGATGTAGAAATCCCACCCATGAGGAACAATTGCTCCACAGATGTCACAAGTATGCAGGAAAGGAACTGGCCATAAAAAAAGCAGTTTTAGGCTGGTTGAGATTATGAAACGCTTTTTGTGTGTGCTTGCCCAATAGTCCTTTACTTCCCATAAAATAAACACACGTAACCCTTTACCCAAGGAGGCTGAGCACATTTCATCGTGTTATGTCCCCTTCTCTTTCATTCTTTCACTAGGCAAATCTTTCCATAAAAGGGGAGCTTTATTGCACTGAAGGGGACTCCACCAGATGTGCACCATAAACCAAGCTGGTCTGTCAAAGAAAGTAGCCAGCATGATCCAGAGCAGGGGTAGTGTTTTCTGAGCCAGTGGGAAGTTTAGTATTTCCAATGCCCTTGTTTTGAGAGGCCCTGTTGGAGATGGAGGTGTGTAAGAGCAGGTCCTTTGCCTGACAAGCAACCCACTGTGAACACAGCAAGGGAGCAGGTGATCTGCTGGGGAAGGCACAGGGGTAGGCTGAGCATCACATAAGGGTTGCTAAGAGTTGCTAAAGTACTTGGGGACCTAGAGAGGTGATTTATGTGGATCTGACACAACTTCTCTGCTGCGCTTCTCCTGGAAATGCCATCAAGCACCTGCCAGCGCTCCTGGCACCTGCATGTCTTTGGAAAGCTGGCACAGGGGGAGTTTGTGGTGAAGCCAAGAATTCAAACCAGCCCCACAAACCCAGGTAGCAGTCCGTTCCTCAAAGTGGTGTGCTCTGACGTGCTCTTGGAAAGCCTCTAAAAGGAGCTGTGCTTTCCAGCATGCCCTGCTCAAGAGCAATACGAGATGGCAAATGGGCACAGAGCCCAAGATGAAATCTCTGCAGTCCATCTGCTGCTTTCTGCACTATGATTAAAAGTGACTCAGCCTCCAAGCAAGCTCTGGGTTCCCTGCAGAGAGCCCCCTGCTCCAGGGACAGAGGTGCTGGGATACCTCCTTGCAGATAAGCTGCAGCCCAAAGGATAGGGGCTTTTTCTGAAAATTAAAGAAATGGCTGGTTGATGGTCTGGGCAGGAGCCCAAATGGATGAGACAGAGTGAAGAGGACTCCACTGGTTCCCAACCTCAAACCAGCTCTTTGATAGAGAAGGAGAAGCCTCAGAGCACACTCTGTGCCAAACACTCCCAGAGCCCATCAGCTACCCCTGCCAGCCAGCATACCCAGATTATCCAATTTAACTTCCTTCCAAGTCCTTCTTTTCTTATGACTTTTGTTTGGGTTTTAATCGCTTCCAGATACCTCACCTTTCCCAACAGCTTTTGTCTCCTTTCCACTGTAGCTTTGCTGCCCCATGTCCTTTCCCTGCTCTGGTCCCTCTCCCTGCCCATGCCCTCATCTCGCCTGGAGCAGCCTCTCCCACCCGCTCAGTGAGATGTTTCTTTTATCCAGCCTGCTCCTGCAAGGGGAAGTCAGCCTTGCAAATAACGGCTGAACAACAAGTAGCCCTATGTCTGGAGAGGCTTTGGAGCTCACTAAAATGGGAGCTCTGGATTACTTTAGCTGGGCTGTGACGGGGGTGGAAGGGAGGAGGAGGGATGGTCTTTTCCCTTTCCTCAAGTTCTTGGAACACTGAGCTGCCTTTCAGCCTGTTTGCCTACGAAGTGTCCATAACCATGTTGGTTTGTCTTCCCTTTTAGGGAGAATTGGGAGCCCCAGGTCCTCCTGGAGTTGTGGGACTCATTGTAAGTATGAAAACAAATGGAGATCTGGCTTCTCGGGGGCCTTAACCCTTTCACGCTACATAACTAGCCACAGATTTTCTTCTTCCTGTGGCAGAGCAGTGAACAGGACGAGTGTTTGCATGGGGAAGCATAAGGTCTGAGAGGAGGTTGCCTGACAGACTGGGAGGTGGAGAAGGGCAAATCCATTCAAAGCAAAAGAGAACAGGTTAAAGGTTTGCTGTCAGTGCCCTTATTCCTAGATAACTCGCCCTTTTCATAACATTTACAAGGGTATTTCTTCAAAGATGCAATATTCATTCCACACCAGGGTCTGTTGTCACTTAAAAAACAAGCCCCTGTAAGCAGTAATCTAAGGACACAGTTCTTGCTCGCTGGAGAGACCTCGAGCAGGAACAGCCTGTCCTCTGGGTATACAGGAATTTTGCACGCACTCTTGCCATCCCATCACTAATCCAGGTAATTATGTACAGAGCCAAATTCCGTGCTTCATTACACTCTTCCCCATCAAGAGATAAATGGCTGTAAGGATGGGTGGCAACTCATCCTCTGGCAGCTGTGCTGGGGGTTAGTGAATGCCCAGCTGAACAAATTATGATTTATTTTTAGATCTCGGTACTTGTTTCAAGTTATTTCCTTCCATGCACAAAAAGTGGTAGATTGTGTTAGTACTACAGCATTCCTGTAAAATGATTCCTCCTGGCCTATGATAATCTGTGAAAACTTGACTTGCAATGAATGGTTTAAAACCTTCCCCTTTTGCCTTTCCATTGTTTCAGTTATAGGAATGTGTATCAGCTGAGATCGTGGCCTCGATTGCCCTAGACTTTGCACAGAGAGCGCCAAACCCAGAAACTTAGGCTCCATGAGGAAAAGCAGAGAACATAGTGGAACAAATGTACCTGTCTTGCATTTGGGGTTTGGGGCGCAGGTGGATCAAGGCTTCAGGAAGCTTTTCATGGAGCCAGGAATTAGGTCTGTGTTTCCCCTTGGTAGTGGAGAGAGATGAAAGGAGGTACTCTAGCTGTAGCAGTAGAAAGGATGTACTCCTGACAAAGAGCTGTAAGAGAGAAATTGCTATTTAAAAGAATCCTGTTGAAGGTATTGTCCAAATTGGATCATATTTCTCCTAGCTTTGGGAAAAAATTCTCTTCACCTGGTTGCTGTTATCTCACAGAGATTTGTTTGTTGGAGGTGAAAGGTCAGACACAATAAATGCAATTAAGACCCTTTTAGAGATAATGGAGTTCGAATGCTGCCTGTCCTTCCCTCCTAGCTGGCTCTCACATGCTTGGGATAGATCTCAGAGGCCAGGAAGGATCGGTTTTACCTGGAGCTGATCTGAAATGAGGACAGGCAGTGTGTGGTTTCTAACCTGCCTTTGAGATCATGATGGTTTTGTCTCACACTGTCTGCAGCTACTCAAGAGGTACCAAATATTATGTTAGGTACAACTAAACCAGATTTATCCCTGACTTCCCCAAGGTCTGGCATTTCACATCCTAGCCCAGGATTCAACTCCATCACCAGATATCTGGAGTCTGTCATTTTCTCTGTCTCGATCCAGCATGTCAGTCTCTACTGACACCCCAGCTTCTAATGTTTTTGCTGGAAAAGGCCAAAAGCAACAGTTTTTCACTTGCTGCTTAGCCTGGTCTGTCTTAAACTCTAAATATTCCTTCTCCTTTCCCATTCAGATGAAGAAATCATCATCCCTGTTGAAAGCTTCATCCTAGCTTTATTTTTAAGGCAGAAATTGGTCCTTTGCAATGCTGTTTTTGCAGGAATCACTGCAGCAGTAGCAATCGGCTGCTGCCTTTCCCAGTTAGCCTGTTGGTACTGCTCTGAGCAAATAAAAAATACAAACTGAGATTCAGGTGGCTCAGATCTTGTGTTCCAGAGTGATATGCAACTCTTGAATTTGGGATGCTGAAGCATCTCTAGTGGGATTGATCTAAGAGTGACCTCCTCCATCACCCTGGGGAGAAGGGGCCGCTTCCATCCTACCTTCCCCACTCTGCAGGACAGCACCAGCCTCATTCCTGCAGCACAGGGTTCACACTGCAGGGCCAGGGAGAAGGCAGCAGGGTGTTTGCTCCAAGCTGGCTCCCATTCAGTTGCTTCCTTCCTTCCCAGCTACAGCCATTCCTGGGGGACCAGCCGAGTTCCTGGCTATCTCCATGCACCCCGCAGGTGTTGGCTTTGCTGTTTAAGAGAGGATGAAGAGCAGAATTAAATGTAACTCAAGCTTCTTGCTCTTCTAATTACCTGTGCGGGCAAAGCTTTAAGTAAACGCATTTCTACAAGAAGCCCTTATGCTGGGAGGTATGAAAAGGGCATCTGTTCAGGCAACTGCAGCCCAGCGCTCCCGGAGTGGCTACAGCCCCGCGACTGCCAGCCAGAGAAGCGCTCCTTCAGCAGAGACTTTGCTGTTTATTTACACATCGCAGGCAAGGCTGGTGCACCGTATCACTGACTCCCTTCATGGGCAGTCAAAGCCTGTTTAAATGCTGGCCACTGAAGGCTTTCGTTTATACATGCACACACAGGTTCTTAGAAACTGTGAGCTCGACTGTCCTCCTGCACTACTCTTTCTCATACTTGTCCCAGTGAATGATGCCGTGTTGACTTCTCACGGCAGCAGAATGGCCACACTGATAGGACACCTCTGTCCTTACCTCCTTTTTTTTCCTCTTTCCTCCCCATATTGCTTTTAGATGCAAGACCTCAGTAGCAGCCCAAAATTCTTCACTGTTTCCTTTTTTGGTTTTTTGGGTCTGTGTCCTTTCTAAGACACCCTCAGATTCCCTCTAGAGAATTTGGAAATATTGTGGTCAATTCTTTCCAAGAACATGAGTAATTTCCCAAGAATAAATACACTCCATGATTGTCTTACATCACCTCGATATTTTAATGTTTCAAATAGCAGATGAGGGAAATTAATCCATTCAGAAGTTAGCAGGAGCACACAAAAGGATTTTCTCACATCCACCTCACATGACACGCAATTACCTGTTGATTTTGCACCTAATGACTTTATAATTTTCTTTCTCTTACTAGGGTGACATGGGCTCTGTTGGACCAATAGGCTATCCAGGACCAAAAGGCTTAAAGGTGAGAGAATAACTGATCTGTTCTTCCATGGCAAGGCTGAAGATTATTCTGCTCCTCCCTTGGGTGACAGTGATGGTCCTGAGAGAAGGGATGGGTGGTACTAATGCTTGCCCAGTGACCCAGGCACAGGACTGTTGAACACAACATCCCATTGGCAGTCTGCAGTAGGTGCAAGTCACTGGAGAATCCCAAGGATATTTTCCCTGTGCACCTCCATCCCATGAAGGGTGTTTAAAGAATGTGTGACAGAGCATGTCTTGGGAGCAGCTTGGCATTTGAGCTTGGAGCTGTGCCACTAGCCCTATCAAGGACATCAGTGTCACACACCTGAGCAAGTCTTCACAGTGGCTCATTCTCACTCTGGACTTTCTTTTGTTTCAGGGGCTGATGGGAAACCCTGGAGAACATGGACTGAAAGGTGATAAGGTGATCTGAATACTCCCTTATTGCACTGTGTTTTAATTTTGCATGTGAAAACCCCTTTTTTGCTTCTCTTTCTTAGTCAGCACCATGGTACTGTTTCTGACTGACTCTTTGCTCCCTTCCTCCCATCCTCTCTACTTTCATTGCACTCCAGGTTTGATTTTTCTGTCTTTTATGATATCTGCCCCTTTCCACAGAGCTCCAGTGTAGGTCAGTTATGCTCAGATCCTCTTCAGAGCTTCTGTTTCTTGCTGCTGATGATCATTTTTTCACTGGGCTTGTATCTTTTTATATTGGTTGTTTGGGGGAAACATGACTTGACAGAGCAGCACAGCTCACCGGATCAAGCAAGCCAGCAGGATCCCCAGGAAAAACTGTTCTGCATTAGGTACCTCTGCTCCTGTTTGGAGACTTACCTCAATTCAGCTTCCTGAAGAGAGGAAATTGCCTTATGCCAATTTGACATAAATCACTTCAGAAAAGGAGAGGGGCATTGACTGCAATGATTTAGTGCTGCTGGCACAAAACCACACAGCTTGAGCTAAATCAGCATGAAACTGCGTGTGGAAATGTCTCACTGTCATGAGAACCATCCTCCTACAGATACTTAACCATAGGGTTTATTTAGTCTGAAAGAGTGGGAGGTGCAATCATTTATTGTTTGCTCTCATTGCTCAGGAGGGCAATGGAAAATGACCATTAAGCGTATTCTCCTCCTCCTGTCTGATGTTTTATTCTTTTGTTAGATGTTTGCTTTTAGAGAATGATTTAGCAGCCCAAAACTGCTCACCAAGGAAGAAGTGTCAAGCCGTTTGATGCCTCTCTCCATATATTATAGCAGCTCTTTGTGTCAGCTCCTGTGTCTGCGGTTTCCATTTCTCTCCTGTATCACCTTTTCACTTTTGTAGAGAGGAAGGACAGCACAAGGGAAGGACTTTAGGACATGCCTAAGAAATTGTAGCTGGTTTTTTGACTCAACACTAAATCCCAGAACCCACAGAGTTATCTGTTTACTTCTTGGAAGAAAATGTTGAATATCTTAAGAATCATCAATGTTTATATCGTTGTTTAGTAAAATTAACTTTCCTGGACGTTACGGTCTCTTCACTTCACAGGCTGCTCTGTTTATCCTGTGTTTCTTGAGCCACTGCTGTCACAGTAACCAGCTGGCTTGCAACATTCCCTGGAGCAACAATACTCCCAAGTGCACTCCAAGGATGTTCTCCCTTAGTCCAAGAGTTATCCACCCTCCCACAATAATCCTATGCTCAGTCTTGCAGCCTCCCTCCTGAGGTGCAAGAAACCTTTTGTGTCCCTTTCTAGCTACCTCTCCCACTGCATTTTCCTTGAACAAAACAGATTTCCTGGCTTTCATTACAGCTCTTTGCTCATCCAAGACTGACAAACCATCCCTCCTGCTCCAGCATTCTCTGTTCCTATCAAGTTTACTTTAGTTTAAATATCCCAGGTGTTATCAAACACTCAGATCAAACCAATGATTATTTCAGGAGCAGAGAGAGCTTCCAAACAGTTTATACATTCTTTTCCAGCAGTCCAGAGGGTTGTGAAATAGAAGGTAAAAGAAAACCAGACCTACTTAAGCACTGATGGCCACAATTCTCATTTCTTCAGGTAAAGGCACGTAGCTCTGATGTAGCTGAGTTTGCTGCACAAGTTTGTATGAGTACAGACCAAGTGCCTCAGCTCTCCTTACATTTGAGGGAGGATTTGGCCTGAAATAACTATGTGGTTTTTTCAATTATTTGATTTTCTCATTTGGTGGTCTTGCTAGTTGGTCCAGGTTATGGTACATCCCTTCTCCAACAGATCAGAAGCCTGCTGCATTCATTTACTTCCATGTTTCTTTGGTGAATGGCACCTTCAAGGTGTTTAATTTTCTTTCACTCTGATTTGATCATCGTGAGCAAAACCACCCTCCCCTTCTTACAGCTTGTTTACATTTGTGTTTTAATTGTTTATGCTCTGGTATGACTGAGAAATATAAATGGTCTGGTCTTGTTGTATTTACTCAGTTTACAGTAAGGGAAAAACTCTGCCTTCAAAGATCTTGTGGTCTAAATGTGCGTGTGGTAGAAGAAGGGGACATTTATGCCCTTCATGTTACATGAGGGTTTCTGAGTCACAGAAGTGACTGAGGAGAAGGTTGCTAGAGGTAGGAGGTATACTCTGGCCTCTTGGACCCTCTCCTTGCCAGGATCACCTTTCTTCTTGCTGCCTGCCTCATTTAAATGAAAATGTTTTCTATCTACACTTTTATGAAGAAGCTGCATCATAAATCTTTCTTTACACCCCTTGGTTTTACCACATGCTTTTTAATTGAAGATGATCTTAGAAATATCTAACTTAAGGAAATTCCATATATAGGAAAGTAGAGGTAGGATCTCTGTGTTCACTTACTGCCTGGTTGAGCTTGTGTCACAGGAAGGACCCTCCCTAGAGGGACTGACTTGTGTTGGAGGCTCCGCTCTGTAATCTCTCCCAGTCAATGTTAGCTTCTGCTACTATTGCTATTTTTAGGCTCTGGCATCTTATTTAAAGGCTTTCTCTGATGGCTTACTTTTTATTTTCTCTCCATTAGACTTTGACTTCATTGTAACCCTCTATTGTCTTCTTCAGACAAGCTGTCTTGCTGCCATGACCAGAAACATAAACAACCTCCCTGATTCTTGTAATTATTCTCTATGTCTGTTGGCCTGAAAGTTTGCCTCTTGTCATCCTTGAGCTGTCGTCTGCCAACTATCCCAGTATTTTTTCTGAGACTGTGAGTGGGCGCCTCAAATGACTAGTCCATCCCTGAAAGACCTGAGCCGTGCGCTAAGTGTGTTGAATATGTGAGATGAATGATTCCAGGTGCTAGCAAAAGCAGATGATGCCAAGGCTCAGTCAACAGTAATTGTCAGCCTTACTAAACATGCCCATTCCAGCAGCAAAGCAACTTCTCACACCGGAGAGTCCCAGCCTACTGAAGGCTGAATCTTGTATGAAGATGTCAGCTGGATTTCTGGAAAGCAGTTTCTAATAAACGTGTTTAGAAATGGAGACTTTTCCCAAAGGGGTGTAAGGGATTATTGCAGAAGTTCAGTAGTCCCCTGCTACATGGCCAGAGGGAAGGAGGATAAATGTACTGGTTCTTCTCTCTGCTCCTCCACCACGATTTTCAGAAAGCTGGTAAATGTAGTGTTAAACTTCATACTGAAAAAAAAAAGAAAAGCCCTAGACATTTGGCATCATCTGAAATGCTGGGTCAGGAGAGAGCAGCAAACCTAAATGCTCCATGATGATAGTAATCAGTAACATTTCATAATTAGCAATTTACAACAGATGAGAGCAGCCCTAAGGGCCTCACACCTTCTGTCTGCCACCAGTCGTGGACCAGCCCTGGTCTGAGGGGGAATAGGGATTTCAAGTGTCCCATATCCTCCTTGGCAAGGGGTGGTCTCTTTCCTCCTGTCATTGTTCTGCAGAACTTGGTCTCTTCTGCATGACCACGTAGACTTGCCTGTGCGTGTGTGACTCCACGGGGCTGTGGGAGCAGTCCTAGGTGCCAGTGTCACAGGGGAGTACAGCTCGTGCCTGGCATACTCCATCAGCTCCAGGCTGCAGTTCACATCTCTTTTCTGAGGATGTGTTGATGAAGATTTAATTAGAAGTCTGCAATTTCCTTTTAAACTCATCTGTCTCAGTCGCAGTTCGTGTGTGTGGTCTTGTTACAGGTTTGCCTTATGGTAGCAGAGGAAAATTCCCTTTATTCAACCACAGACAGATCGGATGCTGATAGGACTTAGGCATGATGACAGGGTGGCTGGATGGTGCTCGTGGGCAGCAGGCATGTTACTGAGGCTGCCACCTCCATCCACCTGGGAGAAGGTCCTCACTGCAATGCTGCATCTTTCAGAAAAGCCGCTACCACTCCCCTTTGCCATGACAGGAGTAGGAATTCAACACAGAGAGGTTTTCCCCTTTCATGAGAAGGTAACTTTCTCTAGTTTTTGGACTTTGAATAAGGCAACATAGGAAACAATATTCTACAAGGTACGTGTCCTGTGGTGGAGGCCAGGCATGAGCATCCCCCTCCTGCTGCAGAAATCACCTCTTTGTATCCAGCAGCTAGACGGGCAAGTACAGAGCACTCGATGCTAGCCAGCACCATCTGCATCCATTATAAATCTTGATACAGCAGAATTTAATGATGCTTTCTACAGCTTCAGTTTTCCAACAAAATGGGGCATCCTTCTGTTTCCATTTTGATGTGTTCATGGAGGCAAGGAGAGGAGGCAGAGAGGGTTGAATCTGTTCTTACAGGGAGAAGTGGAATTACTGCATAACCATGGAATAAAGAGCGGTCTTGAGAAGACCATGTGATGTGATGAGCGCAGAGGAAAGGTGAAGGAAGTGGAGGCAATCCGAGCTACTTGTTCACATAAAGGAGTTTTATGAATGAGGACATCTGTAACTTGTGAAGGGGACAGCTCAGTAAAATACCTCTAGCAGATCTGCAGCGTTAGCTTCCCTTGTATCACAAAGCAGAAAGTCTTGGGAAAAGAGATGTCAAATTGAGGGCAAACGGTGGATTTTGCACAGTGACATCCTCTGTATCCTATAGACAGCAACCCCACCTCACACTTAGAAATCCATCCCTTCCCTCCCAGCCCCATTTCAGTGTGATGTTGTGTTAGGAAGGGCCTCAGGCTCTCCGAAGGTGCTTTTCTTTCTATAGGTGAACCATGAAACAGGCAATATCCCAGTGGCAGAGCCTGTTTGTAATTTCAGACTGTACATTCCTCCTCCTCCCTGTGAGCAAAGTCCTTGCACCCCTTTTAATCATCTTGGCATCATTTTTTTTTTCTTAAATAACAAACATGCCTGACCTCTTTCCTCCATATTTTTATCCCTCACGTTAAGGACACACACTCTGAGTAACAGTTCCAGATTTACCATGCTCAGGGCAGGTGAAAGGGCCTCAGTTTGGGTTTAAGATATTAATGGTCATTGAAGATGCATCATTCATGCTCTGATGTTTTGCTGGGCTATTACAATGCCATGTGAACATCTCGTGCAGAGCCCAGCTAAAGATAAGAGATGTGTTTTGTCTTTCCTGCTTCGTTTTTACTCTAATGCCCATTTCTTCAAGCTGTTTGAAGACTCTTTACTCTGTCATGCAGTCACTATCCCACTTTGTTTAAAAGTTAATGCTAAAGGTTTGTTCCTGCCTTTTGCTATGCTCAGGAAACACTTTTCTTATTTATAGTCATTTCTTAATGTCCAAGTATTTCTTCCACAACAGCATTTCACTTGCTGCTTATACTGTCCAGGTAGAAAACTGCTGTTTTTTCAAAAATCATTTTTGACCAGCATAGGTGACAAAGACAAGTTTTCAGGGCAAATGTCTCACTTGCAAGAAAAAGTGTTTTCCTGCTGTCTTTGGCATGAGTCAAAATCAGACTTGCCTGCCGATTTCAGTGTTTTAAGCCTTGGGCTAGATAAAATAAATTTTAACATTCAGAGAAGATGAAAGGATTCTGGCAATGGCAAGAAAACAAGCTGTATCGTACACTAGTTTTTTTGCCACCTCTATTGTATCTTAATACTTGAAGCTGATCCGAACTGAAGCTCTGCAAATAGCTGATTGTTTCCATTTGGTTGCATTGCTCAAAAAAAAAAGTTAGATGGAAAACAGCTTAGCTGAAGAAAAATGTTGGTTATTTGGCTCAAATTAAAATATTTTAGGTTAAAATTTAAATGAGTAAAATTAATTTAACTTTTTTTTAGAGCAACATTTCAAATGTGCTCTATAAAAGGATTGTTTTGAAGGTGGTTCAGTGAAATGTTCTGGGAATATTTACCAAAACATTTAAACAAATTTAGTATGAATCCATGAAATGTTTCCATCATTGAATCTGCATAGTTCTTAATCATTTCTCTTCTGAAATAGTTTTCTCCGGAAAGTATTTCCCAACTCAAGCCTTAACCATTCACAATTTCATTATCCCCTGCATGTTACTGACATAGTTAGAATTATTTCAGCTCTCTGATAACAAGTGGGTGGGTTTTGCTTGAGTGGAAGTCAACTTCCTCTGTCAGCTCTTTGTAGACTTTGGCTCTGTAACAGGAGTCCATATGTCTTCCATGTGGACTATGTTTAAATATATAGCTCTCTCCTCTTGTAAGGGTTGTCCCCTACTAAGAAGCCAAATTTAGACGCATGAGCTGTGCATGGGACAGAGTTCCTCAAGTAGTTATTTCTGTTGGGTCTTGTCATTGTACCAAGTTTTTATAGTCATTCTTCCTTTGACTTCCAAAGTAGAATTTTCCTTTCTCTGCCCCATCACTGACTTATCCATTGTTTAAGTGAATCTCTGTACAAATAAGGTTGGAAGGGACATCAGGAGGTCATCTGGCCCAACAGCCTACTCACAGCATGGCTAAGAGGCAATGCACGATAGCCCACCACCTCTAAGGAAACCTTCAGGGATATCTATTTTTACACAGAGTCAGAATCTGTTAGGATATTCCAAAAAGGGGGAAGAAACATAGCTTAGCTAGGAAATATTGCCAAAAAAAAGGTGTGCTCAAAGGCAGAGTCCCCATCCCAATGAGCACCTGGGGAATCTCAGCCTAAATATTAGCAGTGAGATAGTACTAAAGCAGGACTAGATGTAGCTCTTGTTTTCTTATGGAAAAGGTTTGATCTTTGATGCCAGCACTGTGATATGCTCACAGGAGCCTTGGAGACTGTTTGCTTTTTTTATAGAGCCTTATGAGAGAACATTCATTGAGAACTAAACTAGCTCTTCTGCTCAGCTGAATTTTAACACTTTGCCACCTTCATGGTTTCTGTTAGCCAAAGGAACGTAGTCTCTCTTCTTGCAGCTTTTATAGAAGCACAATGCTTGGGAATTCATATTCTTCCTCTCCTGCAGTTTCATTTCTTACTTTCGAATCATCGTTGAGAAATACACTCTTCATTCAGGAATGTCATTAAGGTTAATATGATCTACAATTTGCTGGTAGTTCAGTTTTGAACAGAACTAGCCATGAGACTTCTGCTGTACGATGCACCGCTTAGCATCTACCTGGGCATTTTGGCCACGGCTGTTGCCTATTCTAACTCTCTGATGATGTGTATCCAGGGTGATCAGGGAGCAGCAGGTGTTCCAGGAGATATTGGCTTCCAAGGAGACAAGGTAATTCTTATTCCTTTTCCATAATTTTTCCCCCTTATGTAGTAGAATGTATGGCCACCAGCTTTCTCAGTTCATCCTAGGCCATAATGAGCTGGAACTAGCTGCGCCCTGCTGTGAGGTTCCCCTCTGTGCATAGAATCGCTGAATAGTTTGGGTTGGAAGAGACCTTAAAGATCATCCAATTCCAACCCCTTTGCCCTGGGCAGGGACACCTCCCACGGGATCAGGGGCTCCAAGCCCCATCCAACCTGGCCTTGAACACCTCCAGGGATGGAGCAGCCACGATTTCCCTGGGCAACCTGGGCCAGGGCCTCCCCGCCCTCACAGCAAAGCATTTCTTCCTAAGATCTCATCTCAATCGCCCCTCCTTCAGCTTAAAGCCATTACCCCTCATCCTACCCCTGTACTTCCCAAAGATCTCATTTGGGGTACACTGCACCTTTCTAAAATTCACACCAATATATGGGGTTTTTTTGTTGTTACTCATAATAAAAGCAGTTATACTGGGGGCTTTCTATAAGAAGGGCCATATCTTCAAGCAGAAACTGGAAGTGATGGGATGGAATTGATGGGGATATGTGTGAATGTGTGTGGTCCAGCGGCTGCAGACTCGGGAGGTTTTGTCTGCTCAGTGCAGCAACTTAAACCTTGACCCAGTGAAGCACTTAACACTGTGCGTAACTTCTAAGCAAACGACTTCTCCCCTGTGACTACAACACGATACCGACTACAGCTGACTAATGCTGCGCTTAGCCCTGCACTGGGGCCGACATGGCTTTGAGCCACCACTTACTGCAACAGCATTTGTTCTTCAGGGCTAAATTCAGCCCCAGCTTTAGCAGAAACATCTCGCTGACATTACTAAAACTGTCCCAGCTCCTTGCAGGGCTGAGTTCAGCCTTTAGAAAGTGCTCCTCTCTCTACTGCAGAGGAGTGGGAGCCTGGGGAATCAGTATTTTTTGATGCTTCATTGTGTTTCCTAAAAAAATGTGTCTGTCTCTCTCAGGGCAGCCAGGGTTTGCCTGGGGTCCCTGGGGCACGAGGGAAAGCAGGTCCCCTGGTAAGTAACCAGTCGTCCTCTGCTTCTTAATCTCCCTATCTAAAGGTTCAGTGTCCAGCTGGAAAGACAGCTTGGCCAGAGGTGAGTTACTCCAAACGGGAAAACAAGGAACCAGCTCACTCTTCTCTGTGTTTTTCTGATTTCTGTAGGGAAAAGTCGGTGACAAAGGTCCAGTTGGGTTTCCAGGACCACCTGGCCCTGAGGTATGTCCCACCACCTCCTTCTCGCATCTCTCCTTTCTGTGCTAACTTCTGCAGCATTCTTTCTTCGCCAAACCCACACAATAACACCTCTCTCCTGTCTCATTTTGCCTCTGCAGCAGTTATTCGTTGTCTGTAACTTGCCTCCCTACTGAGAATTGGCTCTCTGATAAACATCCATGTGGCATTTGAAGACTGTTAGAGATGCCTATCTCCTTTCTCCGACGGAGGTTTTCAGCTCTCGAGCCGTGTACAGGCAGGCCTACACAGGGTTTTGATTAGGAGACATATGCACAGAGCTGTTGCTAATTTGTATGGAAAGCAAGAGCCAAATGCTGCCTCCCACGTGGGCACCCAGCCCGACAGAGGGAAAGGACGGCAGCCACCGCTGCTGCTCACATGGCACCTGAGCTCTGATACATTTACCAGCCCAAAATTGGTTTGTTCTAGGGTCAGAGCCTTTTCTAACAATGGGCAGTGGAGTTGCTTTAGGACAACAGAAATACTGAGACACTGAGACAGAAAAAAACCTTCCTGTATTGTAGGATTTACTCTTATTTAACGAATTGAGACCCACTTTTGTTCAAAGTGGGAGATGGAACAAACTGTCTGTCATATATCCTCTGATCACTCTGCACTCAGATTTCCTATCTCCAGCTGTCATTCCAAGCCATTTTCTCCACAATCTTCCAATGCAAGTCCCGTGTGTAACAGCTCATTCTGCTTATGTTCAGAGACGTCAGCCCCCTAAGATTGTCTCTAACCTGGCAAGAGCCCAAGGCTGTCTCCCATCCACCAGCCAGACTTTGTGGACACAGTTTTTTCTACTCACTATGTTGCTCTCTGGCCTTGGAACTCATTCTTCAATGGCTTTTGCAGGACAAGACGCTCACTTCTTGAGTCTTGCATCTCGCTTTCCTCTTACCCTCCTCTTTTCAGTATAGAGCTTCACTTCTCTGCTAGGGTATGATGGTATATGAGTGGTGATGAGGTAGGGAGGATCAAGATGGGTTCATGATCCATTCTGCATCTCATAGCTTCCTGGGGTTTCCCTCCAGTTTTTGCCATAGATATTGTGGAGGATTTTTTCATTTTTTTCCCCCACAAAATACAATTTAAAATAGAAAAAGACCCTTACTCTCCTCACCAATCATATTGTCACAGAGATGCCTTAAAGGCAAAATCAGCTTCCCCAACACATTGTCATTTTCCTCCTTCACAAGCAACCCGACAACATCTGTAAGATGCTAGAAAGCCACTTCCAGCACAACTAATGGTCTATTTTCCCTTCATCAGTGCTCTGGTATTTTGCTGGATCTGGAAGGGCTCTCGGTCAAGTGCTGCCACTTAGCAATCATTCTTTTTTGTTGCTATTGGAAATAACCACAGATTCCTTTGTTTCCTCAGCAAAAGACTGGTGGGTGGAAAGGAGTCACTGCCTGGCTGAAGGCAGCAGCTAATGAGCATGTCAGCACCTTTCCTAATTCCTCGCCTGCTTCCCTTTGTCGCTGAGGCATGCAGTTAGTTTCTCAGAGCAGTGAGATTATGCGCTGACTCATAAAGATTAATTAAAACACAGATTGCCATTTTTAGCTGTGTGATGACAGGGAGGCCCTCACAGCAATAAATCCTCCAAGAAGATGGACCTATAGGGAACTGCTGCGAAAGGCTGTCTTGCTTCATTCCCTCTAGAAGCCTCGTGCTGGTGCACACATGGACACTGCCAGCATGTGACAAATGTCTCGGATCTTAGCCTTTAATTAAAAGTCTTGCAAAGGTCTATGAACCTGGCTGCAAAAGGCCAGCTATGTACCCTGACTGTTTCTCTTTTTTTATTCAGGGCTTCCCAGGTGACATTGGCCCACCAGGAGAAAACGGTCCTGAAGGCCTGAAGGTGAGTGGAGCAGAAACTGAAGTTCCGTGTAGGGTGGGAAGCAGCCAGGGAAAACAAAGTAGTGGGAATGGGGGAGAAAGCAAGCCATGGAGATTCCTAAATATTGTCCTGGCCAGCGTTTCAGCTTGGTCTGTTTGGCTTGAGGTGCCTCCAAGTATGGGGTTTTCTTTTTTCAATTTTTTTTTCTGTACAAAATTGACATTGGATGATGTCCCATGGCTGTGAAAGAGACTTTCTCATATTAATTGCCCTTCTGAGGTTACGTTTCTATTTTCTGAGCTTCTTTTCCTTTGGCTCATTCTCAGGGAAAGCCAGGAGCACGAGGTTTACCTGGGCCGAGAGGACTGCCTGGACAAGAGGTGAGTGTCCTCAGACCAAAAGCAGATTGAATTTAAAGAATAATGTTTAATATTGAAGAGTAATGCATGCTGAAATGGTGCCTGTGACTTGAAATCCTGCAATCCCTCTGAATCTTTAAGCAAATACTTATTTACATTCAGTGCTTGAAGACTTGCAGAAGAGGAGTTTTCACTAAGCTGCAGTCCTATCTTTGCTTCCCGTCACTGCTGGCATCTGCTGATCCTCAACTCTGCCTTGGCTTTTCTTTTCAAGCCTGTCCCCCACACCTCCATACACACACAGAAAGGGTGTTTACGGGCTTTTCCCTGTGCATTCCCTTGCACAGGCACGCCCTGACCTGGCTTTTACTTTCTGCTCCTTTTAAGTGTGTTTTCTCACAACTGTGAGACCTGCCGTCTCCGCTCTCTCCTACACAGCAATATCCTTTTGTAAAAAGGGTGCATCCATTGTAATTGCTGTTCTGTGATGATTTGTTTACCCCAGCTTCTCAGAGCTTGCAGTTTTCACTTATCACTCGGTGTGAAAATTTGGAAGCTTCATTCCTCTTGCAGTCACTAAACAGTCATTGATTTAATTGTCCTGGACCTGCAAATACCTTCTAGCAGCACAGAAGGCCTGAGTATCCTCTGTTTATCCTGTTGTAACTCTAGTGACTTCAGTGTAGTTTCTTCTCGAAATGGTTTCTTCTTATGGTTGGACTCGACGATCCAGTGGGTCTCTTCCAACCTGGTTATTCTGTGATTCTATGATTCTCGTTTAGGCCAGTGTAGGCTGTTTGTCCAAAGTCACAAGGCGTCATGCAAATAATACTGACTGCAGGCATGGGCAGGAGATCATTCTAATAGCACTAAGAACTCTTAAGTTTTTCTGGGAACTCTTTTGCTTGCTGTCTAAATGGGATTAATGAAATTAGCTCATTTATTTGCACTGAAATGGAAAAAAAAATATTCTAGGCGATTTACAAAGGGAATTGAGGCCTTGCATTCCCAGTTCAAGCAGGCATGACCATGCCTTCAATTTACCCTTGTTAGTGAGTATAAAAGTAACACTGAAGACATGGACATGGAGTTTGACATGAGCTGTGCTGAAGGACTTCGAGTGTGCACCAGACCACACCACTGTGCCTTTACTGCTGCTGTTACCCAAGGCAGGAGGTCAAGGCTGTGGATTACACCCTCTTTAGAAATGTGACACGTTGTGGGTGGTTTGTCTGAGCCTATTGAGCTGGGTTCTTGAATTCCAGTCCCATCTTCAGCCCATCAGCTCATGCCACTTCATTACCACGGCTGACCACCTAAATGAGAACAGCCAGAACTGTAGCTGCCAAGGACGCTTTTAATTTCTCTCTTGGCAGTTGATTTTAGACACTTGAGATAATTTTTGTGAAGCTTAATTGAAGGTCTCCTAGAAACTGTAGATCTGATCCTATCACATTAGAAACTGGTGTAGAGCCAGGCGAGAGGACTGAGTCCAATTGCTGTGTGAGATTTTGAGATAGCTCCATCCTGCAGCATGTGTAGCCCTATTTGAAAGCAAAAGGGAAACCTTCATACTCTTGCCAAATGGTTCTGTGAGAAATTTTGCAATACCCTTTTTGTGGGAGAAAAAAAAAAAAAGAGAGAGAGTAGAGAGCTCTAGAGCATTCATATTGCTGCCAGATCAAATGAAGCAGCCTCCTGTGAGCTTTTCCATGGGCCAAAACTAGCCCACGATAGGCCCACTCAACTGGTGTCAACTATGGTCAGATTATGGATGGACTTTACTGGCAGGCTTGACTTCATCAGAGATGCTCAGCTACCTTCTCTAAGATTCAGAAGGACACATTTATTAAAATGTGACAGCTGAGCACACAGTCTGTGTTTAATGGCTGCTCATACTGCAGTCCTTTCATTCTTGCTGCACAGTGAGTCCAAATTTTGTCACTACTTTGCTTTTTATTTTAATTCTTTTCTTCTTAGGGAGATGAAGGACCCTCAGGACCACCAGGAGTCCATGGTCCAGAGGTAGGTTTCAGTCATCCACTCGATTACTACCAGCTCTGTTGTCCTTGCAATGGAATTGTAGTTAAATTAACACAAAGCTTCAAAACTCCTGGTTTGGAAAGAAATCTGCCCTTCTAATAAATATTGCATTGTACAGGGCTTGGTCCAACTGCTTGATCCAGGATGGCCAGAAGTCAAGGAATTGTCTTGCCCAGGGTGTTGAGTGGGACTCTAATTTTATAACTTGCTTAAAGTCTCAGAACTTGAAAAATTCTCTAATGTTTAAATAGATAAAGCAACATAAAGCACATTGACTGGAAACCATCTCAGTAACCAACTCTGATGTTTCTTCCTTGATTTATAGTATTTTTAAATGAATAGTGGGGAAAGCAAGGAAAAAGACCTGACAGTGGAGTACCATCTTTGAATGCTCAGGCTGCTACAATAAAAATGTTGGAACTAGTATAAATCTAGCTGAATGTTGCACATAATAAACTAAAGAGCATCAACAAAGCCCTTGGCTTGGTTGATTATAGTCCATGCATAATGTTTCTGTTATGATGTTTAAGTAATGGAATCAAGCGAATCAGAAATGGGATGAGACTTGGAGTAGCTGTCTAGGCACGTACCTCATGGATCAAGTCTGGTGTTGCTCGAGAGACAGAGCTTCCTTCTTGTGTTGCCTTGGCTTCAGTAAGGACTGCTACATCTCTAGGACCTGGAATTCACTGGGAGTATTGCTTGTAAGCTGCACCGTATAGGTTCGCAGAAACACTGCTCTGACCAGTCTTTTTTATATTTATTGTCCTTCCATGTGTTTCAGGGTCGATCTGGCCGGAAGGGATTTCCAGGAAGACCTGGTCCTGATGGTCCCAAGGTGAGGAAAGAGTTTGTTCATGAACAGAGAAGTGCTGGGTGGAAGGGAGAAAAGGAGAGGGAAGTGTCTTTTCTCAACTTTACCATGATCCAAGCCTAGGGTATTCATTACAGAGAGAACAAGGGGAAAAAAGTTCTCTTTTTCTCTGAATTTTGGGATCTCTGCTTCTGCTTGGTTCCATCAGAAAAAGAAAAAAAAAGTCATGTTCTCTATTATAAACAAGTGTGTTACTCCTTCGCGATTAACCACCTCTCCTCCATCATCTCATCTTATTTTCCATTACTTCTCTATGGTTTTGTTCTATAACAACACACATCATTCCTATCTCTGCTGCCTAATTAGCAGCAGGAGCCATCCCAACGCAGTCCGCTCCGCAAACCTACACTCAGAAGGAAAGAGAAAACCCAACCAAAACAACTTCTTCCAAAAGCAGATAGCAAAAATGTGGTCTGGCAGCACATCTGGAGTATCTGCCTACTGAGAAAATACAGCTGCCGACACCTGGAGACAATAATGCTTAGTGGTGAGCCTGGCCTCTGGATGGCCTGTCCAGGGGCACTCAACGAGCCTTCAAGTGCTACCATGGCTGTCTTTATCCCTGTTGGGTTTGAAGTTCTCCTCCTCCTTTTCTCTTCACCCCTCATTTTTTTCATTCTCTGGATTTCTCTCATCCTGCGCTGTGATTTAGCACACGTGGGTTCTTTCTTCGGCTTTCATGTGGATGCTCTGTGCGACAGGAATATTCCTATGTTTGAGATTGTGCAAGAACAAAATCAGAGTGCAGCATTACCTAGGAATATTTGGGTTGTCTTTTATTCTTGTGATGCTTTCATCAGCAGGTGAATTTTCTGGATCCTTTCTCCTTTGTCATTTAGGAACTATACCTTTCCCTGTGTCCACACTTTTCCCTCCCATAGATGCTCCTCAGGTCTTTGGTTAATGATGTTCCTTTCCTACTCTCTTCCCACTGCTGATGTTTTTCTGTCCTTGTCTGTTTTACTTAGTCTCCCAGATTGAATCGTTGTGGGTCAGACACACCCCAAATTCAGGCTGGAAATGATAACTGTCCATGGGGAGCATTAGAGATAGGGTAAGGTTTAGGGTTAGTGTCCCCATGGAGAGCTGTCCTACACCCACTTCAGGAGCATCTCTGATGAGAATTCATGCTTTAATAAACATGGGATTAAAGCAGCCAGGAGTAGGCTATGCAGCAATAAAGCAGGCAGCTTACATTTTAATAAATTTTCAAGAGATTGGTTTTGTGAAGACTATTTCACCACAGCAGGACCAGCTGCTTTTGGGGCATTTCACTGCAGAACAGCAAGTGTTTGCTCTGTGCTTGTGTCAACTGTGTTTTTTGCTTTGGATTATTTTTCAAGTCATAGAGGGTCGTGTAAGATGATGGGTTTTGCAAATTTTCCGTGATTCACACACAGCAGCCCAAGTCACGGGTGTATGAAGAATCATGTTGTTCTGATGGTCTGACTGGAAGCACCAAGTAACTTGTGGGCCTTGTCTCTCCTTGTCCTGCAGGGTGAGCCAGGAAACCGTGGCCGACCAGGAAAAGTTGGTGAACAGGTAAACTCTTTGTTTTCCTTGTCTGTTTGATAATCTCCTGTGTACAGTGTCTCCTAGATGAGCAGGGTGCAAGCAGAGGATAGTGGCCAAGTTCTTCTGCCCACCTCAAGCCTGCTATAGTCCTGGTGATCCAGCTGGCGTGCTCTTAGTCTGGCTGAAGCTCTGGGTGAACAGCCCTGACAGCAGCCATGGTGTCTATCCAGCTGGCACGTTTTCGATAGGCAGAGTGCTCTGATAAAGTCACAGTTCAGTGGCAACTGTCCAGCACGTACAACCAGCTATGCTTCTCAAGGAGGCAAGGCCATGGTCGGGGAAGAGATTGTGAATTTCTGAGTATTCCTCTTATTCCTAAAAGCTCAATTTTGAGGCTTTGCCCATGTAGGTTTTAAGGGTAGGGTCCTCTGCTTTGAGTGCTGTGCTGCTTTGACTCCCACTGGATTTTGGGGGAGCGGAGTAGATAGAGGCAGAAGAAACCAGACCTTGAGGAAGAGAGACACTGAGCTGCATTTTGTTGTCCCACAAGACACATTCTGCTGGGATAGCAGGGGACATGCATCATTCCTATAGGCTTCAGAGTAACCACAGGCATCAAGGGAAAAGAAACAATTGTCCCAATTTCTGTGATTGAAACCAACCAACTTGTCCACCACCAACCCTGAAATTGCAGCCACAGAGCCTCCAACATGTTCTCTGCATTCCTACATGACCACACCAAGCTGGCTGCAGCAGCTGACCCTGGCAAGGAGGATGTTTCTTCTCAGCACAGCTGTCCTTCCTAGCACTTTCCCTGCTGAATGGTCAGCAAGTTCAATTTACTTTAGTTTGTCAGCCTCTTCTTCTTTCTGTCTCTACTTTCCTCTGTACGCAGCTGCTGGAGGTCACTTCTTCCAAGGATTTCTGACCAAGCAAGTCCAAAAAGTCAAAATGCATCCTTCTCAATATCAGCAATCTGATGAGTCTTGGTATATATCAAGGATAGTTGTTTCTATTTGGAAATCAGAGTGATTTCTGTATTATGGCTTATAATTTACTCCATGAAGAAGCAAAATTGTTCCATACATCTGAGTTCTAGTTGCAGCTTTGTCAGATTCTGGACAATCTCAGGCAGCATCTTCCAGTGCTCTGTGCCTCTGTCCCCCTCCTGTGGGAGGCATGAGCCAGCTATGAACAGTGCTTAGTAACCTCTCCACAGGTGGCACCTGTGGATTCTGTTGTATTACAGGTAAAAACAAATATTTAGAAGTGCTTTGAGATCCTTAACAAGACGTTGTCTTGAAGGACAAAGCATCATTAGGATTATTATTCTTTAATATCCCTCAGGATTGACCTTGGATGAAAACTGTAGGCACTGTTCCCCAAAAAGAAAACACAGCTGGCCTCTGCTGACACTGAAACCGGTACAGTAGTATGAAAGCTGCCTGTATTATTCTTAGCCAATTAGTCTCTGTCTAAAAATATCACCCAGAAAGAGCTTCCATTTACAAAGCAGTGAAGTCATTAGAACAAAAATGTCACACCAGACTAGTGAGAAATAAGCTCCTTTCCCATCACACCTTCACTGAACAGTGCTGGAGTCTTGGGATTTTGCTCCCTCCTCCACCTAAGCTTCAGCATTTGGTGTTGGGGCTGGGTTGGTTTTTGCAGGGCTCTGAGAGGTCAGGCTACCAAGATCTCTTTGCACTAAAAGACACCTTCACCTCACCCCTCTTTTCTTTTGTGGAGGCCTCAATGTCTTCTGTTCCATAGGCATGATAGGAGCAGTCAAACTTCAAACTTACTGCTCTGCTGTCCATATGGATTCCCTCTGAGTGGAAACCTCAGTGTAACAGCAAGAGAAAAGATCAGCCATCCATCTCATTGGAGCTTCCTTCCCTTTCTTAGGGACATCTGTTTAGGCAAACATGGGAGTTTCTGTAAGGTTTCCAGTGACACTTGAGCTCTCATTGGAAAAATGAGGCTCTAAGCCACAGGGCAGTCTGTGTTGCATTGTTTTTCCATTGGAAGGACACTGACTGGGGGAAGTTCATTCATAAGATGCTTGTGTTCTTCATATACTGGAAGGACTCCAGCTGCTGGACTCCCCTGTAACCTGGAAATGTGTGATTTAACCCTTCCTTGCCGGTAGATGGAGGCAGAACAATATGAAGATTACAGCGCCTTTTACCCAGGCCAGCAGCCCTCCTATTCCAGGGCTGGGAACTCAAAGCAGGAGAATGTCACCAAAATATCCATGTTAAAGGTCAAACGGCCCTGCAGGAGAAGGAACACGCCGAGCAGACAGGATTGAAAACCAGGGAATGGTGCCACAAGCCCATGGACGCCCCCTGCTCTGCACTAGATACTGAAAATATCAATGAAGAGTTGTGCCATCTGAAAGATTGACCTACATCCTTAATGGGAATGAGGTGATCCTGTCATAGCAGGAACTGCTTTTTAATCCCTCCTCCTGTACCAGTGTCAGCCCTGCTCACTCACATGGTGATGTTAAGGTCAGCCACTCGCCCACTGAACCATGGTGGAAGGGCTGTCACTCAATAGTCCCTTGGGGGTATCTCTTCCTTTGAGGCACAAGCATGTTGCCCCAATATAAGATATTATTCTGAAATAATTTCAAAGGAAACCAGAGCCATCAGTTATTTCTTTAATGGATTTTCCTTGTGGTGCTCTTGCAAAGGAGGGATGTGCTGTAATGTCAGTTTTGCTGACACGCAGCATTATTGATTGACTTGACCAAGGTCAAATGGGTTGCCGAGAACCGAGCAGGGAATTGCACCTGCATTTCCCACGCCTTAGAGCAGTGCTTTTACCTTCACCTCTGGAGCATCTTTCTGAGCTGCAGACCTCTCATTCAGGGATTCATGGGCACTGTAATGTATGCAGTCTCTTTGATCTGACAAGGTATTTTTTCAAAGTGTCTCCTCCTTTCATGTCTCCACCTTTCCTTCCTTTGCTTCCAGAGGGCAGTGGAACCCAACACAGCCCCAAGCTACAGCTGAGCTCTGGTGCACAGAGGGTTAAATTGCATGGCTTTTCTTTGCGGGTCAGAGCGTCCTCCCTTAAACTGTGATATTTACTGTTTTACTTTCCCTTTCTTTCATCTGAATGGGAGGATTGTACATTTACTCCCTCCCGTCCTTTGTCCCTGGTTTGTTTTGTTTTGAGTTCTAGCGAACCAGTAAAACAGAAAGGCCATGATCAGTTCCTGCTGGGAGCGACTGGCGGTCCCGTCCCTGGGAGACCCTGCTCACGCTGGGCTCGCCTTTCGGTTGTTTCTCTCAAATGGGCTATGATTTATGCAAGGCTTCATTGCTGACTTGCTCTCTGTTGATGCAGCCAAGAGGGGGGGCTTAATTATGACAGGGCTGGACAATAAATGGGGAAAGCCAGACAGGAGTTAGGAATTACAACCCGCCAGTCCTCCCCCTTTCCTTCCCTCAAGCCCCCAGCAACTTTTTAACAATCTCCATCCTTTTCTGCCATGCCCTTGGCTGGGGAATACAGCCGACTGAATCATGAGCGACACGCTGAACTCCCCGTCTAATATAAATGTTTTACATTCTTTCCTGTATACTGTGGGCCTTTATCCGGGCAGCCACTGCTGCTGGGACTTCATTACACACACTGCCTGGAGTCGAGTTTAATGCAGGGCTTCTTTTCAACCCTGGGAACCTGGGAAAAGTATGTTATGCCGCAGTCATTGTAGGATGCAATTCATGTCTGCTTTGATTTAATATCTGCCACTGGTGGCTCTTCTGGTTCTTCAAACCTAAATCTTTTGCTGTTTGTGTTCCATTTAGTGTTTATCCCATTTTGGCCAGTGAAGAATATTGTTTCCCAATCTCCTCCATTTGTTTCATATACTCCCAATAATTTACTGAGATTTATTTTGCCTAGACATATCTATCTCGATTTGTGTCTGCTTGCAGACACAGCAACGTTAGTTAATTTAGCCCCAAGCAGACAGTATTGGCTGCAAACTCTACAGAACTACGTTGTTGGAAGCCCAGCCATGTCACAGGCTCCCTGCTTTGCCATAGTCACACCATGGGATACTCCTCTTGCTGGGTACATCAGGAACAGTGACATCTTCCCTTGAGCAGGAACATGGAATACCAGCACAAGTAGAATTTTCATAGAGTCATAGAATCACCAGGTTGAAAAAGACCCACTGGATGATTGAGTCCTACCATTCCCATCAATCACTAACCCATGTCCCTCAGCACCTCGTCCACCCGTCCCTTAAACACCTCCAGGGAAGGTGACTCAACCCCCTCCCTGGGCAGCCTCTGCCAATGCCCGATGACCCTTTCCATGAAAAGTTTTTTCCTAATCTTCAGCCTAAACCTCCCCTGGTGGAGCTTGAGGCCATTCCCTCTCGTCCTGTCCCCTGTCACTTGGGAGAAGAGCCCAGCTCCCTCCTCTCCACAACCTCCTTGCAGGTAGTTGGAGAGAGCAATGAGGTCTCCCCTCAGCCTCCTCTTCTCCAGGCTAAACACCCCCAGCTCTCTCAGCCGCTCCTCATCAGGCCTGTTCTCCAGCCCCTTCACCAGCTTCGTTGCTCTTCTCTGGACTCGCTCCAGAGCCTCAACATCCTTCTTGTGGTGAGGGGCCCAGAACTGAACACAGGATTCGAGGAGCGGTCTCACCAGTGGAAACCAAGCCAGAATTTTGGCTGTGCTCCTCCTCCATGCTGACATTTACCTATGCAGCAAGTGCAGGGTTTGCCTCTACTCTGCTCGTGCTGGCAGTGCCAGCAGGATTCTGCACAAGGATGCCGAGTTTGTGCTTGGCTTGCTGCAGTCGAGGTTCTGCAAACCTTCTGTAGAGCAACACTAGGTTGACTGGGAAGCACAGCCAGTACGTCTCTCTTCATGACACAGATTCCATGGAGACTTTTTAGGTTGGGAGCTGATGCTGCTGTGGACAGTGTAGCAGAAGTCGTCAGGCCTTCAAGCCTGAGTTTGGATATGCAACGCCACATCCCAAGCCCCTCAGTCTTGTTTTGACTGGTAACAACATTTGATGCAGGAGCAGGGTTCTCTCTTCTTCCACACGGACTGCCCTAATCAACCCAGAAGTGCCTCAAATAGAATCTCCTCAGGGAGAGAGAGAGAGAGTTCTATAGTTTCTCTCAGAAATTGGAAATGAAGGAACAGATTTATTCTTTCTTGCGTTATTATCTTATATTTGCCTAGCAATGCAATTTTTTATTTCATCTCATTGCTTTGCCACTCTCTCCTCTGCCTTCTTCATGGCCGTAAGCTACTGGAAAACTTCAGTAACTGGAGGCAGTTATCAGCTGTGTACTTGTGTCTAATTGAAAGGGTAATTGGCTCAGCAGCCTTCAATAATGCCACCCAGTGGCAACCTTGCATATGCAGATATTGCAAATTTGCGTGCTCTCCCTTTGGTTCCTGCATTGGGCAACCAACTGCTGAGTCCAACACTGTTTTTTCCAAGCACTTTTCACCTGGAAGTTGCTCCCATGCCAGACAGAGTGTGACCGTGGCCATTCAGAGCGGAGAGTGTGATGCTGCTTCCTGCAAGAGGGGAAGCAAGCTGAGCGCTCAAGTGGGAGATGCTTTTGTTGAGCCCATCAGCATGCTTCATTGAGGAGCTCTTCTCTCCAGTGATGTTCAAACGATGGCATTTAATTGCACCACGTGAGGAGTGTTAATGCATGAAATCTCCCGGCGTTTGGAATCATCGTCAGCAGCTGTTCCATTCAAAAGTCATTGGAGAGTGAAGCACGTTGTGTTTTATGTCTCTGACTGAGTCTGCTGAGCCTCATACACATGGGAATAGCAAGGAGGCTGGTTATTTTGTTCTACAGCTTTACGCTGTGAGCTTAACTTTGTGGATAGAGGCTATTGGTGGCAGGAGGAGTAGCACAACCTGTGAGTAGGCTGCTCTGCTGGTGCTGGATGCTCCTCTGTAGCTGGGTGGTACCATTTTACGCTGCCAGTGGAGAGGTGTAAACAGAACCATAGCAATACACAGACTGCAGAGAGCTCCTCCTCCAAATGCACACGTCAGGCCAGATGGAAAAAGCAATGAAGATGGAGTACAGAGAGAAGACTTTGGCTTCTTTTCTCATTTTTCCCCTAGAAAGGAGATAGCAGGGTGAAAAGTTCTCCCTTTTCTGAAACCATTCTCCAGAAGTTGCCTGGCTAGTGTAACTTCTTTCCCATTGTGTTTGCTCATGTTAAATGTTTTCTTGAGTGGAAAACCTTCTTTATGTGATGAAGTGAAAGGGTAAGATGTGTTTGTGTAGAGGAACTTTTACAATTTGTTATGAAGATTTCAAATTATTCTAAAAAAGAGGAAGAGATGGGTGATACCAGTAGAGAATCCATCTCCTTTCTCTGACCTGCTCAGCAGACACGTCCCAGTACCAATCAGACTGTTGCTTAAAATTAAACAAGCTGGGGCATGGTTTCATTTGATGTCACCATCACTCATGCAAACTGTGGGCAGGTCATGAAGTGTTTCCACAGGAGATGAATCCTGTGGATGAATTTAGTTACAGACTCATTGGAGGAACTAAATAGAGATACCCATCTCCCAGTGACCCTTGCTGGGACTAGGGATGAGGCCATGAGAATCATGCAGTGAGACAGTACCCACCATAGCACAGAGGATGGTAGAGAGGCTGCTGCATTTTAATTCTCAGGAATCTTAGCTTGGGATTGAGTCTCTTTCCTTCTTCCTAATTAAGAGCAGTGCTGTTTGTTTCTTCATTATCCCAAGCTTTGTTCAATCCTGAGCTTAGACTGGGGTTTTTTTCCAAGGTAGTTTGAGTAGAGTGACAGATCCGCTGCCCCACTGACCTCACTGGCTGTGTCCTCAGACCTTTATTTCCTACTGACATCTCTACAGCATGACACAAAATTAGCTTGCACAAGGGTTTGAGGCAGCTCAGATTAACCCAGAGGACATCTACCCAGTACAACAGTTAAAATGATGGCCACTCTCAGCCTCAGCGCAATGCAGGAGCTCCTGATATCGATGCTCTTGGGGACAGTGTGCTGATGTTTTGGGAAATGCTTGCAAAACAAAGCCACACTATAGACTCAGCCTTTCTATGAAACATGCTTAACTCATCCCCTATACTGTGTGTTGTGGCTCTTGCAGATCCTAGTGCTGCCGTTCCAGCTGGTGCCTAAAGCAGAACCAGCTGTGGAGTTAGACTTTCCCAGGGCTGGAAGCAACTCTGTCCACTCTGGTAGCCAGTAGGAATTACTGAGCAGTAGACAAGGGATGTTGTGCTATTTCAGCCGGTAAGGTGAACCAAAGAAACCATTTACTTTCTCAGCAAATAAAATTGTACATTTTTTCTTTCCTCAGGGTCTAATGGGTTTCATTGGTCCTGTAGGGGAGCCTGGAACAGTGGGAGAAAAGGTAAGACAGCTTGCAATGAATTGGTTGTTATAAGTTTTCCAGGGTAAAGGAGAATGGGGAGGGGGAATACTGTGGAGATTTAAGTTCTTGTGTCAGTGCAACACCCAACTGGGAACGCTGCACATCCAGGGAGTCTGAGCTAGTCTTGGGCCAGGCAAAAGACATCCACTTTGCATACAGGAATTAATATGCGCTTGCCCTCTGAGGAGATGCTGTCAAATAATCTCTGAAAATTTAAGTTTTATTCATTCATAATCTAACAGAAAGTCGGTTCTTTTTTTTTCTGGGAATGAGGGACCCATCAGCCCTGGGTTCCTTGGACTCCTCCCTTAACTAGGAGCTTAGGTCACAGACAGATTTGTGCAGAGGTTTTCTCACAAGCCCACTCTGAGTTGCTGATGGGGTCACAGAGGACCAGGGCTGAGCCTGCATTGAACAGGAGGTCTCAGCAATTCCTCAGGTGTAGAGAAGGTACAAGAGCGCAGTCACTTATCTGAGCAAAGGCTGGTCCAAATATTTCCCTTTTTATTTGATGAGTTCCATCCTGTCTGGCTGCCCCTGTGGTTGCATTGGACACACTACTAAGGGCTGATGCCTTCTTGCGTGCAGTATTTCTTTCAGGAAGAAAAATGGCTTTATTTTCCAGAAAAAAAAATGTAGATGGACATTAATTTGTTTTCTATTAGAATGTAAAATTTTATTTGGGGATAGCTTCCGAAGACAAATCATCTATGTCATTCTTTGTATCTCAGTTGCAGACTCCTGTTTTTCATTGGTGGTTTAATTATTCACAGTCCAGCCATAAAGATAGTAAGAAGCATAGAATGATGAGTTCCACACGTCAGTTCTCTCGTGCACTTTTATTACTTCAAGTCCTGTCCTCTGGGTAATGATGTCAAGACTCTGTGATAGTTACGCTGTGCAAGTGCGTTTTATTGCCTGTCTGCAGCAGCTTTTGGAAAACCCGTTGCACTCGATGGGGCGGTAGCAGAATAAGGGTCAGTCCAGACTGTCGAGACACACAAGAAGTAAAAGGCATGTTGTGACGTGGTCTGCATTTTAGAGAAGGAAAACAAAGGAGCAAAGTGTCTGTGATGTGTCCAAGGTGGTTACACACAAAACTGGTGCCTGATAGAGCTGCCTCAGTGGCAGCTGCCGTCCTGAACTGAGAGGAGAATAAGGATACGCCAATCAGGAGATGTGGGAAGATCATTTTCCCACTCCAGTAAATTCACATCTGGCCCTACGACTTCGATGCCAATGCCTTGACCACATGAGCTATCCTTACCTTGCAGGTCAACTCTGTAACACGATGATGTTATGTTGGTGTTCAGGCAAGCCTGAGCTGTCCTTTGAAAATCTGCCCTAGGAGATCCTCAGCACAGCTGGGATTTCTGTCAGACGTCTCCTCTACAGGATAAACTTACGGATGACAGAAGTAACTATCATCAAATCAAAACCTCAACCAGGCCTCCAGTTGGCATAGCATCCTACGGCTCACTATGCTGTTGAGAGCTAAATGAAGTGGGAAATACGCTTTCATTAGACATAGCTGAGTCAGCAATCTCCATCCCAAGAGCTGCAAAACTTAAGACTGAAGCCAGTAGAATCCAAAGATTATCAAAGAGAACAATAGAGTTAATGCATTCTTAATAAAATCCATGCATTCCGTGAGGAAATCTTTACATTGGTTTACAAGGTCCAGCGGGTGACAACACAAACTCTGGGGTTTGTTTTCAATAAGCTGCTTACAGCCCAGCAACTTTTTCCCTCTACGCTGTAGCTGTTGGAAGGTAGGTCAGCTTTTGGGCGTAAACTACTTGGCAGCATTTACTGACTCCTCCTTCCTCATCCCCCCGAGGACACAAACGTAACACACCTAATTCCCAGTGCCTTACCAAGGGCACAGGGAGAATACAGGCAGTTGTGGTGGGAAATAGTAGCATCTCCAGAAAGAAGCAGTTGTCGTCCCATCGCTAGAGCCATGCCTTTGACTTGCATCATTGATGGAGTCTTACAATTTGTCTCCTGTTCTGGGCTGAGCTGTAGGGTTACGGGTGTTCTTGGGGGAAGTGGTATGTGGAGACAAGACTTTGGGAATTACTAAGTGATCTTTTGGTACCTTGTTTGGGTTTTTTATTGCCAAAAGGTGGTTTCTTTTATAAAAGCTGAAACCTTTAGAGTGAGCTGTGGAGGCATCTGGCTCTGACCCCCTCAAAACGCAAGCCTACAGGTCATTTTTGTTTGCATTGCAATCTCAGTACGAGCCACAGCATAAGATGCCCCCCTCAAAATACCTATGGTCTCCTTCTGAAAGCACCAGCCATCTATTCCAATCAGCATCTCTGGGTTTTTTCCAGTTTGATTCCCTGCTCTCAGCAGGGCCTCATGACCACTGCTTTTAAATCCATGCCTCTAAAAATGCCAGAATATGTAGGGATTATGATGCTGCAGAACAGAGAGGGATGCCATGCCTTGGGTGGGAATGGTTGGGGATCTCCTGGGATCCAGTCCTAGCACTGTCTGGAGCTGAAAGTAGTCAAATGCATTGCTTGTAAAATCCTCTCTCTTGAGATATGGAGGATTAGCTAATTCTTGCTATAGTCCTTTAACTGTTCTGATGAGATGGATGCTTGAAAGAAGCTGGTGATTATTTTGCACTGGAAGTCTTTCTGGTAGAAATCTGATGGCATAAACTGTAATTTGTGGATCTTCTAGTTGTTCCATTGCTCTAGATCGCCCATTGCTGCCAGTTCAGAGTGCTTGTTAACAAAACTCCTCACTCTTCCACATGCATCTCTGTCTCTCCTAGGGTGACCGTGGCTCGGTGGGACCCCCAGGCCCTCCAGGAGTCAAGGGGTCGATGGTAAGGAGTAAGTCTGCATTCTCTCGCTCTTGCTGCTGCCTCTCCCCCTCTCTCTCTGTCCCAACAAACATTGCAGCTTCTCCTGGTCTGTGGATTATGTGAGAATAGCTACAAATTCTTCCTGGCTCTGTGGGGCTGAGGATGACCACTTGACTGACTGGATAGTGAGGTGCAGCCTCTCCTCAGTGCTCGTGTTCAGTAATCTCCCCTTCAGAGAAACGCTGGCTTTCAATGTGTCCTGCAGCTGCTATGTCAAGTAGAGATAACTCGGAGCTACAAGCTACAGCACCTGAAGGACTGACTCTTTCCGAGCATCCTGGCTACTGAACAAACAAGATCCAGGAGCAGGCATTTCCAAACCTCTGTTGTTCACATCCCATCAGGCTGCAAGGGATAGCTGGAGATGTGGGGCTGCTTGAGCAGCCTGTTCCTGGTGATTTTCCATGCTATGTGCACTGCCATTAAGGCATTCTCATTTAGGAGTTTGACGGAGGGAACCTCAGCAAGGTCTTGCCTTGCTCTGACACTCACTTCCATGTACCATGATGCAAGACCCAAAGACAGATTTCCAAATTTGGCCAGTTCTCTTCTGGGCTGTTCAGGGAATCTAGCTGCTTATGTTGCTAGCGAGGTTGGAGCTGGGCTTTCGGCAACCTAGCCTTTCTCCATCTGCCCCTGAGCAATTTCACACTGACAAATAACAGGTCTGCCTGACCTTATAAGCAACCAACAATGCCTTTTATCTTGTCTTCCCAGTTGGAGGAGAAAGGATGAGCAGATCCTGGAAGTTCATACCAGGCATGTTCTTCTTCTTTCCCTTTTAGGGGCACCCCGGGACACCAGGAGCAGTGGGTTTTCCTGGGATCCCTGGACCAACAGTAAGTAAAGGCTGTCATCATCGTGTAATGCTGCACATCAAAAATCAGCATCCTATATCCTGGGCATTCATGGGCTGAGTCAAGCAACTCAAATCAGTTAGATATGAACAAGGGGTATGGGGAAAGAGATGGGACATGGGTGAGAGCACCCTGGGAAGAGATGCTGAAAAGAAATAATTGGTGCTTAATCCAAACTTCTGTAGCTCATTTTCCTAGTAGGGAGTCCAAAACTCACAATCCAACTTCACTTTTTTTAGCAGGACATGAGCTTGCTGGCTCAAGACGTTATGCAAGGCCTTCTATTTCTGCTAGGAATTGTTGTCATTATGATGATCACATCATGTGATACAGTGACTGCATCATGTGGTGACAACATTACACAGTGATTGCATCGTGTATTTTCTGAGCCCCTCACTGCAGTGAGCGGAGCCTCCGAGCAGCTGCCCCTAGATGCACCTTCCCTCTCGGTGGGCTCATCTGGTACAGAAGCAGCTGTGGCTGGAGGGTGCAGTTGCTGTGGAGGTAGATTTTAGCATGGCTCCAGTTTCCCACAGTCGTTATTTTGACAGAGCTCTGGCTCTCCCAGTAGCATAACTGCTGCTGCGTGTCATTTGCTGGAACCCACAGAAAGGCAGCTCTGGCCTGATACAGGGAATGGATTTTGCTCAGTGTGTGAATTCCCACAGTGTTGTTAATTGGGAGGGAGATCACAGTAGTGAAATGCCCAGGCCGTGCCAACGGTTTAGCCTCTGGAAGCCAAACTGCAGAAAGCTTGGGGATGCTCTGAGCCCACCATCTGCAGACAGCTGCTGGCTGGGGAGAGATTTTTCCAGTTGCAAGTCAATGGAGGTGAGGCAAAGAAAAGGTATGAGGTCCAGCAGCACCTCGCTGTGACCTGTCCCTACCCGAAGAGTGGCAGCGGGGCACTGGCCAAGCCCTTGTAATAAAAGGAGCGTGGTGCTGTCCCCAACAGTGAGCTGCTCTGAGGCCCCTCAGGTCAGTACTTGCTGTTGACAGAAGTCTAGGAGGCATCTGGATATCTCTAGATGTCCCTTTTTGAGCAACTTTCCCAGCATGGTAACTGCTGCATGACTTGAGGGTGGCTGGAGCATTAGGCAGACCTTCTACTTACTCCACGCTGCAGGCTCTGGGGAGAGCAGAGTGCAGCCTTGGCAAAGTGGGCTCTGCACTGGCCCTGTGGCAAAGAGCTCCCAGTCCTGAAGCATAATCTAGTGCATCACTAATTAGTACCTTTAGCTGAGGCTGAGTTTTGTCTTACTTCACTGAGGCATGATGATAACAGTGTGAGTAGAGGCATCAGCCCTTACTGGTGATGTTGAAACCTCTCTGCAGCGCTCTGGGAGCTGAGACTGTCCCCAGGTCCTTTCTCTTCCTTCAGTTCCCTGTGCTCCTGCAAGCAAATAACTAACGAGTTCATCCAAGCAAAATATTTCCCCCAAGACTGCATATTAAAAAGTCATAATTCAATAAGTCAAACTTCCCCACAAAGCAAGTTAATCAAATAATCCCCTAGTATCAAATCCCCACTCATTAATTCCAGCTGTTTTTCTTCACCATTCATTATTCGCTTTTCAAGCCAGACTTGAGGCATGCTGTTGTTGTTTGTTCTAAACTGTTAGACTCTTTGAGATTAAGCTATCCAGTGAGCCTTAGCAGCTCCAAAGGCCAATTAATTCAATACAGGGATGATTGGGAACAGGAAGCAAAGGTATAATGAATGGTAGGAAACTCTGCTCTTAAGGTTGTGAATTTCTTTTCCCTCTTCCTGCTGACTATCAGCATGCATCTTGTGTGTTAATACGCAATTTTGAAACTAATGTATACATATAGGTATAATAAAGGTCACTTAATACTTCCTTGAAATTCCCAGCATGGTATCTACTTGCCCCTTCAACATTTTGCCATCACAACAAATGTTTCTGGGCTTGTATTTTCATAAAATGTTTGGGATAGGCTGAGACTTCCAGGAGGATATTCCAAACACCAGCAAAGAATTTCATTTCAGTATGTGTTTATCATAAAAATCTCTATAAAACAGGCATCTGACACATCTCCTGCTTCTCTGTGCCAGTCGCTACTGACCTCACTAGCAAAACTGAGATTTACTGTGATTACAAATATAGTCACAGTCAAGTAACTTTTCCATCTTGAGTGAGAACAGCTAAGCATTTGTGTTCTGAACTTACATGCCATGCAGAAACATACCTCCAGTCCAAAAGCAAAACCTTTATTAGTGGCAGTGGTACAAGCAGTAGGAAGATCACAGTCCGATTTTGTTCTGATCCTTGGTGGAGTTTGCAGGGTTGACAGTTAGTAAAAGCTATTAATATATAAATAGCAAAACTTGATGTGGAATGTTTGAGAAAGTAAGAATGGAATGTGTCATTTTGAGTTTTTCTTCTCTGACAGCAGAAAGGCACTAACTTTAAATATGAGTTTTTAAAGTTATAATACAGAAATAAGTCCTATTAATTGAATGTAACCTTTACATTTTTAAGCTGATGAATATTCTAATAGAAAAAAAACCAGCTGTTTGATTTTCTCCAGGATTTTCTGCGTGCAAATTAACAGATCAAGTGTTTACAAATCCAGGTTAAAAGAAAATCTAAACTTTTCTGCAAGTGTAAGAAGAACAGGATCATCTGCAACACCAACAGTCCAAATGAAATGAGCATCTATCTGCCAGTATGAATATTTACACGGCACTAACGGGGCAAAAGTTACGTGAAGATAAAATCAGTGTTTGGCTGGAAAGGTCAAACTTGAATACCTAAGATGAGGTGTCTGATTTTGTATTTGGACAACTGAAAAACAGATCCTGGTTATTATTATTTTTGTACAGATACTGAGCAACAGCTGCTTTTAATAGCTTCGGAGGGAATTCTGGATGTTCAGCTTCTCTTCAAATCACACCACTTACAAAGACAACAGGCTGCAGATATTTAAGCATAAAAACCTCAGCCAGGATCCTTGGCCTAAATGTTCATAATCCAAAGATGAATAGTGAGTTTGAAAAAAGACCATCTCTAGACAAGTAAATATGGTAATGTCTTTGGCAAGAGCTTAATGTCTTTGGCAAGAGCCAACCTGCTGGTCAAGAGTCTGAGGCCCCTGCAGATCACGTAGAGATGTGGGGTCTTACCAACAGCTGCTGCCGCCTTCCTCCTCCATCTTCATTTTGTTTCCGTTTTTCCCTTCCAGGGTCCGTCAGGAGTCCGTGGTGCGCCAGGGATAAGAGGGCTGAAAGGCCACAGGGTAAGCACTTTCCATGAGCGTTTATCCCTTTCCTCTTTCAGCCACCAGAACTGTAATCTCGTGGATTAGTTTGGGGATGTGAAGATGAGCAGCAGTTTTGGCAGCACCTCCACAGCCGTGTTTCTGCTGCGTACAAAGACTGTGGGCATTTAAGCAAGATATTACCAGAGACGTGAATGCAAGCGATGTATATGGGCAGAGGGTAGAGTTAATCATGGAAGTGGTCCAGCTTGTCTTTTCCAACCATTTGTTGTCAGTCTCCAGTGGGGTTTACAGACACCTGTGGTGTGGATGGTGAAGATTTATTCATTTGAAGGTGTATCTGGGCTGTGGAAAAGGGTGCATGTAAAAGATCAAAAAAGATGTCTTTGCTGCCAAGGTGTAGAGAGCTGATGAGATGTGAAGTGTTGTGACTTAACCAGAGGCAGATAAAGCAGGAAATATTAAGCCGTGAAATACAATTAAGAGACAAGGCAGGCAGGAACAGTGCTGACAAGGAGCCAAACAGCCTAGTTTTCCCATGTCTTCCCTTTCAGTCTCACAGGATTAATGTCTTCTGGCAGCATTCTGTGGGATTGTGAGAAAGGTGTGTTTTACATTGTAGATCAAATTATAAGCGCATTCTGTGTCTTCCTATGGGTTTTCCCAGCCCATAACACATGGCCCTGGTTTTATTTGTACATATCTAAACGGTACAAGAGTGTAAAGCATGCGTGAATCCTCACTCTGCTTGGAAAGAGCAGACCCCAGCTTCACAGCCAGCATCATTGACAGTGCTACAAGTACATGTTACACTGGATATTTCACAAGCACTCTATGTCAGTTCAAGTTCTTCCTGCTCTGTTTGGGTGACAGCCGACAGCAGAATGACCTCTAGACCTGCCAAAGCTGCTTGTTTTCCTGCTTGTGACATCCAGCTCATGTCCCACTGAGCTCCTCAATCTTTCTTCTTCATTACTGGGACATTTATTGCAGGAGCATCCCTGCTTTGGGATGTTTCTTCTTGTAACTTCTTTACAAAATATTAATAGTGAGCGCAAGTGGGTTTGCTGAAGGTCCCAACAACAACATACTTTGCATTTCTCCCTCCAAGGATCTTAAGATATCTGTTTCCATATTTCAGTTTCAAAGATGTAGGCTGGAGTAAACTGTACATTTTACTCACCCCCAGTATCTGCTTCTACTGCAACTCCTGCTTGGGGAATTCGGGGCGGCCAAGGATTGCATATGTTTCCCTATACCAGAACTAATACTCTCTTCGAATAGCTGGGGACCAGCGAGAGGAAATAGAATAACCAACTAGAAAGCCTTACAACCACAGAGTTATGTACCCTGGAACTGCTTTAAAAGCACAGCTAAAAGGACACTAGTAATATCCAAGCCTGGCAGATGCATATCAGGATTCAGCTTTTAACTTGTGGCTGGGGAAAACAGCTTCTTTGCTGCCGTTCTCCTTGGTGTGACGGCCCACGGATCTCATTGCCCAGCTCTGCTCTCTGAGGGTCCCCTAGGGAGCGAGGTTTCTCTGTGCTACCTCACAACAATTAATTGAGCTGTCTGGAGCATCCGTAATAATGACAGGTGAGAAATAGGAGGCACTTTCACTGGAGGCTTTGGATGGGTGGTGGAAAAAAACAGGTAGAACTACAGTGCAAAGCTGAATGGGAAACACCTTCTGAATAAATCCAGGCTGCCAATTGTGTGGAGTCTTGGCAAGATGGGTCTTCCAAAGAGATCAGACATTTCTGCCAGTGCCTTTAATGTCTACAGTGGTAGAGAAGGAGTCCCAGCATTGCATTCCCTTGGCTACCAGCTAGGGATGCCAACCACATCCCTAGCACTGAGCCGCTCCTTACAGCAGGCAGCTGTGTGCAACTGCAGTGTTTGGCTCTTGGTTGCACGTAATTCACTTGCATAGATCTTCTGACGTAGGCTTCTGACATCTGCTTTGGCCTAAAGTCCTCTGTCTGCAAGAAGATTACAGCTGACCAGGATGTATAGTTAGATATGGGTATAGCTAGATCCAGGCAGAGGGTGCCAAAGTCTCAAAAGAAATCTTTGCAGGACATCTGCTTCAGCCAGCACTGTCCATCCTCAAAATTATGTACCACATGGTAGAGATGTTCAGCTTCACAGCCTTGTGTTGCTTTTCCTCTCCAGATGTTGACTCTGGCAGACCCTGTGCCAGTTGCCACCCCTAGACATTCCTCTGTTGAGGAAGCCTAGACTTCAAAGTGTGTCCCAGCCCTGAAAACCAGAAATGCAGCAGTGGCTCTACCCCAGCTGGCTGCAGAACCCTGCAAAGAATCACTCCAGGAAGCACAAAACATGAACGTAGAACAGGAGGTAGTTCTTGGTGAAGAGGTTGCATTAAGGTCTCAGTCTTACCTTAAGGACACCGACAGTAGCAAGGGGTCAAAGAGGGGTAAGCCACTGCCAGTGGGCACCAAGCAGCTGGATCTGCTGCTGGTGCCCTGCACTGATCCAGCCCTCAGCACTCACAGAACCACAGAATCACACAGAATAACCAGGTTGGAAGAGACCCACTGGATCGCCGAGTCCAACCACTCCCACCAATCCCTAAATCATGTTCCTAAGTACCTCATCCACCCTAACCTTAAACACCTCCAGGGACGGCGACTCAACCACCTCCCTTGGCACTCACTGTGACATTGGGGAGATTTAGTGTATTTGAGCAATAGAGTGATATAATTCCTACAGAATTTGTGAGACAAGCAGTCATCCTTTCTAAGATCCCCAGCAGAGGAGGAATTCGGGCTTTGCTCTGAAATCCTGCAGCTTTCACTGAATATGATGTGGAAAAGGCAGCATTGTCAGGACCAGCAGATCTCCTGCATGGAGAATTTCTGGTTTCTATATCTCTCTCTCACGTTTTCCTTCTCTTCATACTCTCAGAAGATATTCCAGGCACATAATATTCTTTGTTTGCTTAGTTTGTCCTAGTATTCCCGCTCTTGGTTTTCTCAGGATGGGGAAATGATCCCCCAATTGTAATTTCAGACATTACCCTCTGTCTACCCTAGTTTACAAAAGCGACATAATTCAATTCAGAGTGGAAACATGAATGCAGCCTCCACCAGATGTTTGTGGATTCCATGAGCTCTGTTTGTGGATACTTCATTAAAGTAATTTTGCTTTTGAAGGACACGTAAAAAGCAAATATGGTTTTGATTGTAAAGAACAATGGAGACATTTGGGGGTCTGCATTTATGTTGTGATAGCTTTTGTATTGTCAAGATACAAGTACAAATTTTTAAAAGATTGTAGCGTTCTTTTAGTTATGACAGGGCTTTTGTTGCTATCATCCTTCCCAAGTCTTTGTGTAGTCCATCAGACTGATACTGAACAATCTTCCACAAACATGGTTTCCCTTCTCCTCTTCCTTAAGGACAAGAAACTTGGACTTAAGAGACCAGGCTTATGTCCCTTCATCCATACTCGGCTTAGACATGTGCTTAACATTCAGCTAATGACAGCTATGCACATGTTTAACCCTAATTAACCAGATCAAGGTTTAAATTTGGAGGCAGCTGATTCAGGAAGCCCCTCACCCTATCTCATTAAAACTGAAAAGCACATTTTGTTAATCAGCAACTTGCAGGGTGAAAATGTGTGGTCTGTGGTACCCTCTATCAAGGATATCAATATCAAAAAGCCCAGGTATTGACTGAGAATCTCTACAAAAGGCTAAATATCAACAGAAGCCATGACTTTGCAGCTCAGATCATAAAGCTGCACCTGAAATCTTACCCTGTTCTTCTGGCCAAGGTGTCTGCCAATACTTCTGACATATTATCCTCTCACAAGAGGGGATGCTGGAGATGTTGAGTCTGGCAGACCCTGTGCCAGTTGCCACCCCTAGACAGAGGAGCTTTTCTAATCCCAAAGGATTCTCACCATGCCACTCAGTCATTAGCTCAGGTGAAGCGTGCACAGATGAGATAAGGTGTGCAGACCTGCTCTGCCAGCCTTGGACCACTCTGTGTGGGTGAGGACCACCATCTCTCAGCCACGCAGACACAATGCTTTGCACCATCACTCACTGCAGGAATCTGTCTAAGCAAATGCTAGGAATCTATCTAAGCAAACCTGAAAATAGTTGTTTTTCCAGGCCCATCTGAGAAGTTGTTCATGGGGAGAAATCAGAGGTATATTGGTTTGCTCCCAGGGATTGTTCTAGTTGGCTGAGAAAGCATTAGAAGTGTTTGAGGAAAAGTTAAGTACAGATCTATGGCCAGCAATGTCTCCTTTCAGCTTCAGTCAAGGCATCTGTTTGCTTTTCACTTGGCTGAACTGTGATAGTGCAATATCAATATTTGGATAAAGGGGTAAAGGGAGAAACTTTGGATTTCTGGAAAGAAGCTACTGGCGGCTTGTTCGTGCTGCTGCTTCTGCTGTTCAGAGGCTGGTTACTGTCTGTCTTTGAGCTCTAAGCATCTATTTGAACAGGAGGAAACACAGCATTGCTTTGCAGAAACACCTTGTTCGGTATTTAGCTCTGTTTTGCTGGGATGTCGTCTACTCTAGCAGCTGGGTAGATCTCTATTAACTCGCAGTTAACCTGAATTGTAAAGCCTGGAGCTGATTTCCCCTGCATTTGTGAGCTGACAATGCTCATATCTAGCCAGCATTGTAACATTTTATTTAGACTGGGATGGCTGATAATGCTGCTCAGAATTGCACCTCCCTGAGGGAAATACTCTTTTGGCCTGTGTACTCACCAACTGAGCAGCACTATGACCATTTTTGCTACCATTGTCGGAGCCTACATTAAAAATAACTTAAGGTGATTACAGGGTCAGAATCTGACTGCAGTTGAGACTTGTAAGGACTCAACACTCGCTCTGTGGGGACCTACACAGGGACTGCAGTGAGAAATGTGCCCGTGTGGGACACTGAAACTACAGTGTCTTGCTGCCTGCTGAGATCCAGGACTTCAGTGCAAGTGTGAGTGACTGCAACTGGGGCATCGGTGTGTGGACGCAGGGTTGCAGAGCTGTGATTTCCCAGCAATACGAATTTGGCCCACAACCAAAAGGGGAAAGCCCTCTGTTTAGGTAGCAATGAGTGATGACAGTTGGTCTTGTGGCTCATGTTCTGTACTGGGACCGACTAGGAACCTTCCCTGTTCTGCAACTCCCTGCATGACCTCGGATGAGCTGCTTTGAGATGGACCTGGCAATGCCTCCAAGCTGCATGTTGGTGTCCAACTGACTTTGTTGAAATGATTGAGCGTGTTTTCAAATGCTGCGTTAGCCATGAACCTGTATCTCCCTGAGCCTCGGCTGTTCACGTGCAGAAAAGGTGGACAGATCTCAGTTTAACCCTCCTTTTTTTACTGTTTACATTGTGAAGCTTCTTGGAGCTTGCACTGTTTGTACAGCCCTGGCCCAGCGGGACCTCTCCTGAGCTGTGTGTTGTCGTATAAATACTAACACAGACTAAAGAAAAGCTCCTTTCTCTGTTTCATGGGCTCCTAGAGATGCTGGCAACAGTGATAAAACTTTCACTACATCCTCCTTACCCCAGTCAGAGGATGGGTCCATGCTGGGCATGCCCTTAGGATGATGTTCTCCAAAATGCCTCTCAAGGCACTCACCTGGGTCCCTCTGCCCTGCCAAGCTCAGGGAGGAGTGTCTGGCTGTTCAGTTAATTTTGAAGCTCTGAGGGTCCAAGGGGAGCCCAGGGAGCTGCGATCAGCCCTGCCTGCAAGGCCGAGCCTCTGGGTCTGCAGGGGGAAGGCACGGTGCTGTGCCTTGCAGCGTTTGGCATAGGATGCTCCCTGGAGAGCTGCCAGGACCTCACTCGCTCACCTCTAACCAGTGTTGTCAGTAAAAGAGAGCTTTAAAGATTTAACTAATTGACTAAACGTAGCCTTTCCTGTCAGGGCGAATTAGGGGAAGCCTTTATCCTGGGGTTTGGCCCTGAAGGCTGGAGAAGATGAAGCTTGCCACATGCATTTGCAAAAACGGGGTCACTTTCCCCTTCTTTAGGTCAGATGCCGATGAGATGTATAGTGATGGGATTAGGCAGGTGAGTGCTGTGAAGTGAGATTGCCCTGGCAGATCCTGCAATGCTGGTGACAGGGCTCCACTGGAAGAAATGAGGATACCTTAAACACTTCCCCAGCCAACCAGCCCTACTGGGTTGTGCCGCTGAGAACACAGCTATTGCTGCCCTTGCTGCAGTGCAGAGTGAGGGCACCAACAGCCTCTACCCAGCACTGGCAAAGGGATCACATAGAGCAGGATAGGCCAGATACATCCTAATTCCCCTCCCCAGCATCATCTGTCCTGGAATGGAGATCTCTAACCTGGGTCATAGCTGCTGTTACCATATCCCACTTGCCTCTTATCCCTGCTCCCTCCTTCTCTCCCTTCTAGTGAGTCTTTCCCCTCAGCACTTCTTCCAAAGCGGATAACCCCATCATCTCAGATAGTAACGATGTAATTGCACAAAATAATTAAGGGCAGCTCTCTCAAAGAGGAGGGGAGCAGCTTGTTTCCCAGGGAGAATGAGATGCTGTGTGGCAGGGTGCCAGTGCCATGCACATGCCAATGCCTGTCTTCCCCTGGGCAGCACCCAGCCCAGGGCAGCTCTGTGTTTTGCTGGGTTGCTGGCCATCCCTGTCACTGCAGGCAGCTCTTCAAATGCCTCCAAGCCTTGATCTCCCACTACTCCAACTTACAGTGGTTTTCAGCTTGAACTGTCACTGGCCCTGCTCTTAAATGACCTTCTGGTTTATGTCATTGCACTTTGAGGTTTACAGGGACATGGATTAATAAAACTTTTGATCTTTACTGCTCTCTGATCTGGTGGCCAACATGAGCTGGGGCACTTGGTTTCTAGGGCTGGTGAGAGCTGCCATTACATTGTGTAGCAAAGCACCAACCTGTGAAACACCCCAGTTGGTTGTGGTGTTCCCATCTGCTGCACAGTCCTCCTCTGTCCTTGAGACCAGACGGAGCATTCTTAAGAGCTGTGTCTTACTGGTATGCAATACCGACTGTTGGTTATTTAATCTTGGTACACTCAGCAGCACAGGGGTTTGCCAAGCACAGTAGAAGTTTTCGTATTATTTTATATTGACAATATTTGCCTGCTGTAATAATTTGGCTATGCTTGCTATACATCTTCTGCTGTTACACTGCCTTTCTTTGTGAGTCTCCCTCTCCTGTCTGTCATACTGGAGTTGCTTTTCTAACGCATTGGCTCCCTAGCCCTGTTATTACTTTTGGCACTCAGCTTGCATCCCGATTAAGTACATTGGCTCCTGTTTTCTCTATTTCCGTGTTGGCCTGCTCTCAGGATTCCTCTTACCACTACATTCTAGCACTGCTCTGTGTTTTTATTTATTATTTACATTGCAGTAGCGCCTCAGAGTCCCAACTGAGCTCATGGCCTGATTATGAACATGACGTGCGTTAAGAGTCTCTTGATAATGCCCTTTTTTTACTGTTTTATTTTCCCTGACTGTGTCTCTTTACTCTCCATTAGTGTGACGCATTTGTTTCTGGGGTTCATATGGTGCAGAAGGCTGTGCCTTTAGCTCTGCTGAGATTAGCTTGAAAGCTAGATCACAGTATCCCCTCTTCAAGACCAGTGCTCTCCTCACCTAGCACTCTCTGGAAGATCAATGATGCCACTTCCTTGTGGATGCTAGAGCTGTACCACAAGCTGTTCTGTTTTGGCTAATCACATGCAGGATTTTTCACTATCTGGACTCTTGTAGGTTCCATGAACGTTTGCAACAGCATGCGTGTCCTGTACACCTCCTGAGGTCCTCATGCCTGCTGTACGCGTGCACTCACGCAAGAGCAGACACCAGGCGTAGGACCAGACGTGCCAAAGCAGGGGCTGCTGGTTGCACTCCTCCCAGCATGCATATGCATGAGCACCTGCCTGATCCATAATAGCAGCCAGTATTTTTAAATAGTAGGTAACTGTAAGCTTGGAGTTCTGCTGCCAGCAAATATATCCTGCTCTCTGGGAGCAGTCCGGGGCTCAGGGCAATTGTGAAGGTACTGTATGTTGGGGGCTTGTGTGCCTCTGTATATTTTGTGACCATGAGAGAGTGTGGTATGCCAAGAGTTAAGGGTAGGGGCAGCTGGGAAGGTAGGGTTTCTAGGAAGGAAGATATTTGCTCTCTATAAGGCTAGAAGTGCAAGTCTCTTCATTGCAAAATTGTAGTCACGTAACCATTATCTGAAAATAAGGTTGTTCCTGGCCTGCTTTTCTCCCCTGGCTTTGGTTTTGTGGTTGATAGTTGATTTAAAAGGACTAAGAAGTGCTTTGATGCTGTGAGCTGTTAATGGCAAGAAATGAAGCAACAAAACACAGAAAGGATCTTTTGAGTCCTGGGCTCTGAGCTGCTGCACTCGATCCAACCAGGTACAAGTTGCCTTAGCCAGGAACGATCTCATGGACTTTCCTTGCGGCCAAACCTAGAGCGACTGCTGTATTTTCCAATGAGACATAGAATCATAGTGAGACATATACTCTATGTTCTTATCCTTACTTCTCTTTTACCTTTTTCCAGGGTGACAGAGGACCTGATGGACCAGTCGGAGAGCCAGGGTCACGAGGAGTCAAGGTGAGGGCCAGTGGGTGACCAGGTTGGTGAATGGTGTTCTTGGCTGTGTTGTGACATGCACTGGGCAGGATCAAGGCTTCGTCTTCCTCCAGGAACAGGGGTTGTTCAGTCACTTCATGAGGATCATCCAGCAAGGATGAGTCTTCCGTGCAGCTGGGGTAAAATCTGTCCAATGTGGGCATCAGGGCCTTGACTGCTGGGATGTGTGACCCTGAACAAAGATGACAACAAACATAAAAGGGCCTCTGCTAAAATAATGGAGTCTTCCTCAGGAATAGGTGTAGCTTTAACTGGCAGTGAGCGCAGTTGGCTGTTACAGCTGAACATAGTGCAAAAATCAGAGCAATTTAACACAACTCATAAAATATGACCTAAGGGAATCATATCTCTTCTGATGTACTTCATGCTAAATACATCAGGACAGGAGAAAACATGAGGTGGGAGATGCCTCATGCAAAGAGAGCCTGCAGATACCCTGCCTGAGCAGAACCTCATCCAAAGTTCACTTGCTTAACCACAGGCTTTGAGAGGTGTGCATGGGAGAGTTTCTCCCTTTGGCAGTAGCTGGACCCTTGTCCTATCATTGAACAACAGAGACTCCATCCCCTACATGGAACACGTGGCCCTGTGAATGCAATTTGGAAGGGGAATCTCCCTTATTTCATGTGCTGACAGGCAGGGCTTTGCCAAGTCCTTTGGACGAGGTGCTAAGGGGCATGGTTTAGTGTTTGATAGGAATGGTTGGACTCGATGATCCGGTGGGTCTCTTCCAACCTGGTTATTCTATGATTCTATGATTGTAAGTCTCCTGAGGATCCCAGCTTCCTCCAAAGCCGTATTTGCTCAAAATATCTTAGGTCATGCAACCTGCCCAAAATCCCTGCTGGATGGGATGTTCCTCAGGGTAGGATGCTGGGCATGTGGCCTCTCAAAAGTTCTAGGGAACTAAAGGGGATGTTTGAGAAATAGAAATGCAAGAGAAGATGGGCTGGGGCAGAAGAGCATCGCCAATACGGTTTGCGCTCTTGCCAACATCTATTTGTGTTTTTGCTTTGCAGGGCAGACCAGGGGGGCCCGGCAGGCCAGGGCCAGATGGGCTGCAGGTATGTCCTCTGACAGCCAGCGCCTGCCAAACCTGGCACGGTGTCAGTCTTCCACACGCTCACAGTGGGGCTTCTCCTGGCCAAAGCAACACAGGCATCTTGGCGCATTCCCAGCTGCTAACGACTGTAACTATGTCTTCACAGGGCAAGATGGGTGAGACTGGGGAGACAGGAGCACGTGGCTTCCCAGTAAGTGTCCATCCTTTGTGCCTCCTTTCATAACCTTTCTTTTGCTGAAGTCTGTAAGCTTTAGGTCCTGGTCCAGGAGCAAGAACTTGGACAATGCCTTGCAGTTACGGGGCTACCTCTCCGCTGCTTTTACTGGAGAGTCAGAGATGCACGTTATTGCTGAGAGACATGAAAGATTGCAGTGGGGTTGGAGCTGACCTTAGTGGTTTTAATTTTTCTAGGGTATCCAAGGACCTTCTGGACCTCCAGGAACAAAAGGGGCTCCAGGCGACCCGGCAAGTGCCTTATGACTCTCTCTTCATCTGTCTTGCCTTGCCACTCACAGACACTTCATTTCTTTGTCTGTCTCTTCTCCACCACTCATTCCTGTTCCCAGCTTCTCTGTGCTTGCCAACTCCAGCACAGTCAGAGATGTGAAAAACTTGGCTGGAGTCCTAGGAGGCATGAAGAAAGACAAGGTCAGACCCCTGGAAATCAAAAGGGGGCCATGGACCAACCAGGGGGAGTGCAGGATACAGCCTGGGCTGGATTTTGGAAGGGCAAGGATGGGTCTGGGACAGGGTTAGATGTAACAGGGAGGAGTTGGGCTGGGCTGGAAGGTAGAGCTGAAGGGACATCAGGAGGGAGGCTGGTGGTGTCAGAACTGAGCCTGTAGCTTTGGGGAGGGCACTGGGAGCCGACAGGTGAAGACGCAGATCTCAAGGAGGGACAGGAGGACCACTGAAGGAGGAAGAGGGGTCATCTCCTGCTCTCAGTGTCTGTGGGGACTGACGAGGACTGTGAAGGGAAAGGGAGGTGTTTGCAAGTTGCCAACTGCAGTTATTTCAGATGGGAGCCAGAAGAACAAAGGGTCTTCTGAGCTGTTGTTTGCCTGTTAAGGTGCCTCAGCACACCCATTACTGGCCTCTCCATCTCACCGGCCAACTCTTTCACACAGCATAGCTCCACTGTGGGAAGGAACTGGCCCTACAGAAATGGAAACAGTTGTATGAAAATAGCCTTCTCTGTTTTTCAGGGTCCACAAGGACCACAGGGACCACCTGGGCCTTTGGGAGAAATTGGGCATAAGGTAGGTCTGATCCTTGCTCCCATTTGTTTTCCCCTTGCATCATGAGTGGCAAGGCTGAGGGAGGAGTAAATGTGCAGAGGCATATCCTTCCGCTCCTGGGGACACAACTAGGAAGGATTTCCCTCAAGGCTGAAAGTCAGCTCCAAGCATAGAGTGAAAACCAGAAATTAGAGCATAATTTTCATCATGGCCTATAGACACACAGTACATGTGCAGATCCATTTTCACAACTAGAGAGACATTTCAAAGCCAACCACGCTGACAAGCACGTCAGGCATGGCTCATGGGTCTACGACCACATCAGGGGCCACCATTCTACACCAGGGTACGGAGTCAGGGACCAAATACAATAACAATTCAAACCAGAAACTGGTCTCTTTGTTCCCTCTCACTGGTGCCATTGCTGACAAGACACAGTTTTGTCAGCCCGCCTGGATTGCTAAGACAGGGCCAGCACAATCCACAGCCCATGGAAGAAGCTCAGAGAAATGCCTTTGCTGCTGACTGTGCTTTTGGGTTACTGTTGCCATGAAGCAATGGCAAAAACACACTAAAACCAAAGCAGCAGCCGCTGCCAAACAGTGCCCTTATGGAGTGCAAGAGTTGCCTCTGTGGTTTCCCCCTAACTCGTCTGCAGTCTTGGCTTGGTTTCACTTGCCTTGAAGTCTTGGCTGCTTATACCAGATGTGCCAATTCCCCTTAGGTAGCTCCTTTCCAAAGGTCCTGAGCTGTAATATAGATAGGATGTTTCACTTGGTTGCAAAAACAGCAGCAAAGGTAGCTCTTAACACAGTCTACTGCAAAGTGTATGAGTCATGAAAGTTTCCATTCTCATGGCTGCTAGACTGGATGGAGAGAGCTCTCAGTGTGGTAAACCACACTGGGGAGCTGGAAAGCTGCTACCAAGCCACTCTTGATGTTGCCAACCAAGAAAGTACAGAGCTTTATTCAAATGTATGATTCTTCTAGGAGCCTTTCTCTGCACTGGCACCTCTGGAGGAACCAAAGCAGGATTTTTACTTTCATTGGAGCTGGAATTTTCTCATTGCGTGACTTTACCATTTGTTCGTTAACCCAACATGCACCCTGCTCCCTCCTCTGTTCGAATCCATTTCAGCAAGCCAGGAGCTGCATTTATTCTTTGGGCAGCAAAGTGTTCCCTTGACTATGTGCTCTTTTTTCCTTTATTCCTAGCTGCAAAGAGTAGGGAGACTGTTGTTTGGAAAGCAAATATCATAAGTAAATAAACCACTCAAATCCTTAAAGACAAGCTTTACTGTCTTGTCTTTAGGCTTGATTTGCATATGCTCATTCCCCATGTTTCCCAGAGGCACTAGCAAATGCACAAAGATGAAAGCTCCCAATTGATCTTGGTACTAAATATATCTAATGAACGTGACCCCTCTATTGCAAGGCTGCACATGGCAGCTGGACAGTGAATAAGAACAGTTTGCAAGGTCATTCTCTCCTCTTCCATCTTTCTGTCTTAGTCCCCGTTGTTTTCAAGGTCATGCACTCATTTTTGGCTCTCTGAGGGGTACCAAGCATCATTGCACCCTCTACTTCTCCCAGCAGTGTGGGGCCAAGGGCTCAGCTCAAAGCCGTGTCATCTGAGGCAGTTGCTCTCACAAAAGCAGAACAGTTTGATCTTTCTGCAAACCTGACGCTGCATTAACACTTAACCCTACCTGAAATGTGACCAGTGGCACCGAAAGTGTGCTCACACCAGTAGTAATGGAGAAATGTGGTTGAAGGGAGCAGGGGGCAAGAGAGCAGCTGAGCAGTTTCGTTACCCATTGTATCAGCCAACCTGATAGACCCATGCAAAAAGCTCTAAAGTCTAATTCTGGGCCTTTTCCCTTCTTTGCCAACTAGTCTCTGTGCTTCTTCCCAGCATCGTTACCAACCTTAGAAAGCAGAGGGTTTGGAAGGAGTTAGAAAGAGGTGCTTGGCAAAGGAGGCTGGAGGGCTGACTGCTGCAGGGCTGGGGGGAGAGGGGGCATAATAGACAAGCTGAGCCCTCCCAGGAACGAGGCACGAGAGGGTATTGAGCCTCTGATGCTACATACCCTGAGCCAGCTCCGAAAAGGTAATTGCATTGCAACCAGGGCTCCGCTGTCCCAGGAGGGCTCTGCTGAAGGAATTACATCTTTGATCTTGCTTTCTACTTGGTTACAATGGGCTTTTATATTATCTTGGTTTTTTTTTTCCCAGGGACTGCCTGGCTCAATAGGACAACCTGGCCTTCCAGGTGAACCTGGCATGAAGGTAAGAAAAACCCTTACTGTAATTTCTATTGTACTTGTAGGGAGATAATAGCAATTTCTGTTCCTGGAGGAACAGATAACGTTGCAGGTTCACCCTCCAGCAACCAGAGCAGACAACATATCCAACAAAGGATAAAGTTTAAAAAGTAAAAGAAAGTTGACTTTAAGCCCTTAGTTACAAATTCCTGGGGCTGTCAGTGCTGGGGAGAAGTAGCATCCCAGGAAAGTTCTACCTCGAGAGCTGTGGAGGGCCTTGGAAATGAAGCTTGAGAACTTTGCAGATCCAAAATCTGAGTGGAGAGGGAGTCCTCAAGACCCAGAGATCCAGGCAGCTTCTAATTTGAAACAAGAAGAGTCTTAGAATCATAGAATCACAGAAGTATTTAGGTTAGAAAAGACCTTTAAGATCATTGAGTCCAACCCTTAGAAAGATCTCAAACTTGAAACCTCAGACAAGGTCCTGCCACAGTTTCCAAGCCTCAGTGATGTGGGGACTGAACTCCTCTGATGGTTATGGGGGAAGGGTGCTCTTCTCTAGAGCCATGAATGCTCCTTCTTGTCCATGTGGAAAGGCCTATAAACACCATCTCTTTGTTTGAATAAGATCCCTGTGCTGAGCAGCTCAGAGGGGTTTTTATTTGATCCTAACCCCATTTCCGCTTGTTTTGAAGGTTCACTCCTATGTAGAGAACTTTTGAACAGACTCTATGTGGGGATTAAATGCAATTTCCTTTTTGCTGTTCTTCACTCCCCATCCCCCAGCCCCATCCTTTGCCATGTTTTCCTTGGCAAATCTTCTGACGCTTCATTGGACCTACCATGTCTTTGGTGTCCTGATACTGCACGAGTGTTTCAGCTCATGTGCTCCTGGCAGCCCTTTTCAGGAACAGGACATGATGATTTACACAAACACCCCTTTACCTGCTGTCAGTGCGACACATCATTGCTGGGCAGTCAGAGAGTGAGAGTTCCATGCCGCTCCTTCTCCGAAGCTGGGAGGTGCTAGGATAGGCTGAGTTGCTTTGGGCAGTCATCGCTTGCAGGCCAGTTCATAGAATCACCAGGTTGGAAGAGACCCACCAGATCATCAAGTCCAACCATTCCTATCAAACACTAAACCATGTCCCTCAGCACCTCGTCCACCTGTGCCTTAAAGCCCTCCAGGGAAGGTGACTCAACCACCTCCCTGGGCAGCCTCTGCCAGTGCCCAGTGACCTTTCCTAACATTCAGCCTAAACCTCCCCTGGTGGAGCTTGAGGCCATTCCCTCTCGTCCTGTCCCCTGTCACTTGGGAGAAGAGCCCAGCTCCCTCCTCTCCACAATCTCCTTTCAGGTAGTTATAGAGAGCAATGAGGTCTCCCCTCAGCCTCCTCTTCTCCAGGCTAAACACCCCCAGCTCTCTCAGCCGTTCCTCATAAGGTCTGTTCTCCAGCACCCTCACCAGCTTTGTCCCTCTTCTCTGGACACGATCCAGACCCTCAACATCCTGCAGAATAAGATGTGTGGATAGGTCAAACCTTTTTCTCCTTCAGCCTCTGCATTGCCTGAGCTCTTTTCCTTGCAAAATGGTTGTCTTGGATGGGCACACAGCAGAAGTAGCTGCCCAATGGCCGTTGTACCCCCGGTGCTAAATTGCAACCTTGCAATCTGTTACCAAGATCCATTTATTTACCAGCTCCAAAACCTTCAGTTCACTCATTTTGGTGGCATCAAAGATTCAGGTTCTTCTCCACCCTTCTTAGTCATGCTGAGGCTCAAAAAGCTGTCAGCTCCCTTCTCCCCCATTCAGCTTGTGTCTGCAGCAACACTGCTTTGCACCCAGCATTGCTCCTTTTCTGCTGAAGAGCCATGCCAAGGTAATATCTTCTGGCTCAGCAGCTGCAGGCAGTGCAATCCACTCCTTGACCCTTGTCCCGTTGAGCAGCATCACAACAGAGCCCATGAGGTGTGTGCTGGCCCTCTGTGAGCGGGGGTGATGGTGATGCTGATCTGTCCTTTGGAGCCCTTGCAAACTGAGGTGAAGGCGTTTGCGTGCAAAAAGGAAATAAAAATTCAGAATGAGGGGTGTCATGGGAAGTACTTCATGCTCACTCCCTGTCAGTAACTTGTCTCCATGTTTGTGGCTCCTTCTTTTTTAGGGTGATCCTGGCCAGTTGGGAGCCCCTGGTGAGCAAGGCCTCGTTGGCCAAAGAGTGAGTATGGTCATCTCCTGGCAGGGCTTTGGTGCTGTATCAGTTCCACAGAGGCTCTGCTCCCTGTTCCCCCACAGCTGGGCAGACAGAGCCTGCTCTGGCCATCCCTTAACTCTTATGGCCCTTTGTTTCTTCTGTGGGTGGTGGAAGCTCCTTCCTCACACAGCCTGTCAGCTTGAACTCACCAGCCCACATGAGCTGCTCGGATGCTGCAGTTTAGCTTTGCAAAGTGCCAGGACAACCTTGCGTATGAAAGGGACAGTGTGGGAACAGACCCCTCCTGTTCACCGGGAGGGAGCCTGCAGTCCATGCGGGGCAGGGAGACGCTGGAGCAGAAGGCAGGCATTAAGCAGGGAAACACTAGCTACACTATTCACACGTGGGAGGGAGCCAGGGGTGGGATGAATGCAGGGATTGAAGCCAGCAGTGGCTCTGGTCCCTTCTCAGGACTAAGGTCAGTTGTTGGAGCACGATGGGGAAGCCCTAGGTTACATGAATACAGAGTGAGCCTGCTTTTCACCACAAGGAAGGAGGTCTCAGAATAAAGCAAGAAAGAATACGACTCAGGATAAAACAAGAGGTTGAATTCCTGCTCTTGCTTCAGGAAGAGCTTGTTCAGCATTAGGGTTTGAGATAGAACACATGTCGAAGTGCAGGGCTGGGTTACCGTCGCTGCAGCCCGACTCACTGCCACGAGTCATCTGCAGAAAGCACGGCTCTTCGGGCACAGCCTTATGGTGCTTGTTTCTGCCTTGCAGGGAGAATCCGGGCTGGAAGGAGACAGCGGGCCACTCGGACCGGACGGTGTCAAGGTAAACGTCAGTCTCACGGCATGTTTCAGTGTTCACACATCTCCGTGCACTCAGACCCTGATGGTTCCCAGGACCATGTTGAAGCCAAGGGGGTTATTGGGTCCTCTCTGCAATAAACCTCTGCCCTGCTCCCTCTAAGGGTTTTTTTTCTGCAAGCACACATAACAGCATTCTCCTGTTTCACTCCTCTACTCACATATTTGGCATCTGATCAGATCTCCAGAAAGGTCAAGTTTTTCAAAATCTAATTTCCAACAATTTGTCTGTTTTATTTGAGTCTTTACAGATTAAATTTCCAGTTAATCAGGAATTCCTGAGCCTGGCAGGGGAAATCAAGAATTGTCCATTACTCTCTCTTGCCCCACTGACCAAAACAATGTTTCCAAGTAATGAAACCAGATCCCCTTTCTCTTGGCAAAGCCCCAGGTGCTTGCTCAGGGCTTGCACTGCGCTCTTTATCTAGCTGCTATGCGTTTGCTACCATGCCTTTGGAACAGGACACTGATTTCTGTCCCTGCACAGTCGGCCTCTCCAAACAAGCCAACAGTTTTGTTCCATGGAAAGAAAAAGCAGCCGGTTAAACTATTTGCCATGTGTCTCTGCTTCTGCTTATCTCTGAGTGTTGCACCAAAAGACTCTTCCTTAAAGACAGTGAAGACTTCTGTACTCTCTTGCCACCGCTAACTGTCTCTAAGAGCTCTTGAACCAGACCAGATCTTTTCCACCTGAATGTGCCTCTGGAGAGCAGAAGAGCCACTGCTCACCACAGATGCATTTGTTTAACCAGAAGAGATGATGTTGTGCTCTCACTAACGCAACTGCAAGTGTAAATGACTCTGTCAAGGCTGGTTGGTTGCACAAGTGTAGGTGCTGCTGTCAGTAGAGAATTGGACCTTTTGACTATCTCCACAAAATTTTGTGCCATGAATTATAAGAGCAGTGATTTGACGTGATACCTACGGCTCAGACCACAAATTCTTCACAAGGGCAAGATGACACTGTTTCACAGAGTGTTTATTTGAGCCCTGGGCTGATTCCCATTTGGCAGCGAGAGACAAGCAGCTGCTCCAGGCAAACCCATCCTATTAAAAATCTTTCAGCATCCTGATCTCGGGGCTTCTGGGTGAGGCAAGGGAGACTTTCAGATCTCATCCACCAGTCTCATTGACGTGGGAGGTTCAGGACTTATTGCAGGAGGAGCAAAGGAGTTTAGATTACCCTGTGTAATGGGGGAGTTCCTTCTCCTCTGGCCAAGAGACTTTAAAAAAAACCCAACCTGGTTTTGCTCATTTTGCTAAATGTCAAGTGTATTATGACTCATCCTCATTCATCCTTTTGCTTGCAGGCTTTCTTCCTCTCAGACTCCTGAAATATCAATTATGTGGTTGTTTTTTTCCTTGCAAGAGCCATGAACAGCGACCCATGTGTTGTGTGGGCATGAAAAGCTCCCACCTTTCTCTCTTCCACAGGGAGACAAAGGAGAGCAAGGCCTGGAGGGAGAGAAAGGAGAAAAAGGCAACGAGGGACTGAAGGGAAAAGAAGGCCCTCCTGGATATCCCGGCATCACAGGTGTCCGAGTGAGTCTGCAAAACCAGCCTGCTCACCCCCGTAGCTGGTTCATGGGTTTCCTGTAGGAACGGGTGCTCTCCTCCCCAGGCTGCATGGTCAGCCTTGTGCCTACCTCAGATCAGGAGTGTTACAGGTATTGGTCTACCACAGCTCCTGCACTCTGGTTGCCAAATTAGCAATTGCATATAACCCAGAAAGGATCAGCAGAGTGCTGCGTGCTCCTGTCTAAATCCCTCTATACAAGGTGACTTTAACTTTCCCGATGGCAGCAGCGTGACTTGTTGCAAATGTTGTCACGAAGTATGTTATTTTTTGTGAAAAACTACATCCAGGAGATGGTTTGGTCTTTCAATCAGGATACGCAGTTGAGATGCGGATCACTTCTCTGGTCTGATGTAGGCTTTGGGACACCGTGCCTCTCCACTGCGTCTGTAAAGGGATCACCTCTCAGGGTGTTGGAAAGGGATGGACAGAGGACTGCAAGGAGCTGAGTCTCCCCTGGCTACCGCAACTGGCCTTGGCCTGGAGTTTGGAAATGGCCAACTTTTGTCTTCTCTCACTTCTGATTGATAATTAGTTCCCTACTTCTGGGTTTCCCCTTTAAATATAGAAGACAAATAGAAGAAGTCAGCAGGAAATTATTCCTGAATCCTCAGTGAATATCCTAGGCATGTCTGGTAAGCTTGGAGGCCTGATCTCAGTGCCATAGGAATTAAAAATGTGATTCTGGCTCCGAGATGAGAGCTGTGGGGCCAGAGGAGTCGGGCAGGATCTGGCTTAGGACTCACTTGGTGGTGCCAGATGGAGGATAGCTCTGCCCAGTGCCCCAGTGGGTTACTCTGCAAGCCAAGTCAGGCCCTTTTGCTTGAAATGTGGAGTCTAGCAGCTCGATGACATGATTTATTTGATGTAATTATTGTCGTGCATCAAAACTGTCAGGAGCCTGGACTTGTGAGCCTCTTTCTGTGAAGTGACAGCCTGGCTGAGTTGGATGCAGCCAGCCTGACTGGAGCGGCTGTGCTTGCCTGTAGCACAAGGCTTATTCCTTACGCAGTTATTGAACGTGCCGGCTCGCACCCCACACATCTCCAGGAGGCACACAGACAGCCCCAACACCTCAAAAGGAAGGAGTAGCCCAAGTTAAACCAAGTTCAATGGCATCTCTGAAATCCCTGCCCGGGATGGGTGTGAAGCAGCAGGGCAGGCAGGTACCTCTGACTGCTGGGTGGATGCTCAATGTTAAAGCATGTTGTTTTTCCCTTTGGTGACGTTGTAGCTGGCTAAAAGGAGGGCAGGGAGAAGGGTGTGAGGAGATGGAAGTAGCAAAGGGCCTGGATTTATGTTATTTTTGGGCTGAGGTTGGGATTTGAGCACTGACTCTATTAGAAAGTGGAAACATTGGCTTAATGGTGCAGCACAGCACCATAAATGTGCAGAATAAGGCTGTAGTCCTGCCCCAAAAAAGGCCATCCTTGGCCACGGGTCCCTGTACCCATAGGGAGCTCTTTGAAGGACTGGGACCACTGCACGGGCGAGGGGTGCTCCCTAATATCTTAGCTCCCTCCCAGCTGCAGACTGGACAGCCACCCTCAGCGCCCAGCCCTCCGTGTGCTGTACTTCTGGCTGGTTCATGTGTTTATATTTTGCATGTTTTAAGAACCAATAAAAATACTAAAATCATGCAAAAGCCATATTAAGTTATAGAGTATAAAATATAGATTCTCTCAGATTCTGTCCCTGCTGTTTGCCAGCATGTCCCTGGGAACATGATGCAGTTTTCTGTTTTATTTTAAAAAAAAAAGAGGCAATAGAGCCAAGATTCCTGCTCATAATCACTCCCTTTTGTTTTTTTTCCTGCAGTGTGCTATATTTCCATCTACTATTTTAATGTGCTTCTTTGTATATCCCTGTGCCTAAACTCAAGCAGACTTTTGGAGACCCAATAGGCTCCAGATAGTGCTCCCTCTCCTGCCAAATTCCTGGCTGTTACCTAATATATAGGCTGGTGTTCCTGTGGTCGCTGAGCTAACTTAAAGCTGCAAGTCCTCTGACAGAAGTACCAATAACTTTTCTCTTTAAATTTTTCCTGTGTGACATCTGTCCTACCTTTCTGTGGAGAAAATGTACAAATATTAGTGGGATTTTCCTTAGATTATGGCGAAGATAAAGTTTACAGGTGAGAGATGCAAACTGCTAGAGATAACAGCAACCCTGTTTTCACCTGAGGACTGGAAACTGGAATATCAGACATGCCACAAAAGCCACCACAGGCAAAACCCACCACAGACATGTACAATGGACAGAGGGTTTTAAGGCCACTGGACAAAGGTAGCGGAAATCTTGTCAGAGAAAAATCCTTGTAGGACAAATGCCAAGGTTGCACAGTGACAAACTCCTGCCCAGGATTTGTAGGGTGATGGGGAAATTGCTTGGGGAAGGTGTGGAGGCACTTGCATTGCAGGGAGGAGGCGTTTTGGGTTTGGGTGTGCTGGAAATGCTGTGTGTTTACACATTACGCATGTTGCATATGGTTTCAATACATCTGATGTGATAGTGTTACACTGCCCAATACTCAGATTAGATGGTTTTAGAGAACTTCATCTTTAGCTATTGCATCTCTATTTGTTCCTCCCAGCATGACACCCAGGAGTCCTTACATCCATGCATTCACCGCATTCCTGACTGGATCCACTGATTTTTCCCTGAACTAGAGATGTTTGCTTCTGCTCCAATTTTGTTGGGATATCCTGCTCAGCTATAAAGTGGATAGAGGAGATGTTGATGCTTCCGCGCTGTTAGGGGGAAAGACACACGCACAAGGGTCTTTCTCACCACCTGTGCCTTGAGAAAAGGAGGCTGAGGGGAGACCTCATTACTCTCTACAACTACCTGAAGGGAGGTTGTGGAGAGGAGGGTGCTGGCCTCTTCTCCCAAGTGACAGGAGACAGGACGAGAGGGAATGGCCTCAAGCTCTGCCAGGGGAGATTTAGGCTTGAGATTAGGAAAAAATTCTTCACGGAGAGGGTGGTTAGGCATTGGAACGGTCTGCCAAGGGAGGTGGTTGAGTCACCGTCCCTGGAGGTGTTTAAGGTGAGGGTGGATGAGGTACTTAGGGGCGTGATTTATGGATTGGTGGGAATGGTTGGACTCGACGATCCAGTGGGTCTCTTCCAACCTGGTTATTCTGTGATTCTGTGAAACTGACCTCTGTCTGGGAGTGTGTAGCTCATCTGATTCTGGAAGAGATTCATATTAGCTCGAGGGAGCTCATTCCTGTCTGCAATCACATAGACAAACTTCTTCTACTCCTTGGCTTGGCCCTGTTTTGCTCTCTGCCTCAGCACTAGAGGGGACCCGCAGAGTCATGCCCTCCAGGAGCAACGACAAGCCTCTGGACAAACCATTTTCATCACAAATACCTGCAGCTACACCACTTCTTGAATATTTTTCCTTACCACCAAGAACATATTTAATCTTAATCTTTATTTTGCTTATGTCTAAAGAATGCAACACTTAAAGTGTCATCTTGTCAGACGTAGGAAATTAGATGACCAGTTGTTCAAATTATCTGTGTTTATTGCTGTTACAATTTGAGCCTATTTTTCATATTCTGGCCTGGTGCTGGCAGCATCCTGTGTAGCCACAGAGCAGGTAGAAGCTGGGGATCTCAGCAGGGCACGTACAAGCTCACCCACCACATGGTGACAAGCCATGACAAAGGATGGAAAGATGTTTGCAGTTCTTTGGTCTGCACAGTCATAGAGCTCCCTGGGAGATGGCAGTTGAAGGGATGTGCTGAAGCACCTTCACAGGTGCTAAAGCTGGAGGAAGCACAAAGGGTCTGTGCTACCCGTCTGGGTCATGCAGAAGAGAGACGTTCTCCCACCGATCCATCCCTACAGCAGGGACATGCCTGGCATTATTCAGCAAGGTTTTATTTTCCAGAAAGCCGTCCCAATGCTGTTACATTATCAAATGAGAACAGTCAAACTTCCCTCGGTGCTCAAGAAACATTTTTCAAAGATCATTAGCTTTAATTTGGCTGAGCCATTTCCGGTATTAACATATCTGAAAACTGGTTTCCACCGTGGTTTTAAATCTCAAACAGAATCAGCAAGGAGGCCCCAGCCAAGTCTCCAGGGGTAGTTTGTTCATGTTTGAAAGCCAGTGGATTTCAGCAAACAAACCTGGCAACTGAGATGGTCCATGAGTCTCACAGCTGTGGCTGGCAGGACTTGAGACAGCTGGAGCTGAGATACACGAGTATCCTCTGACTTTTGGTCACTTTGTCCGAGTTCACACTGCTCTATTCCATTTAGTTTCTGCTCAGCAGAGGGATGGGCCAGTTGTCCCTCTGGTCCTACGAGAGAAATCAGTGCGCCTGAAGTGCTGACACATGGATGAGTGCAAGATCTAATTGAGGTTTCAAAAATCACATCAGAGATGAGCACCTTTCCTGAGCTTCTGTCTTGCATATTATCTCTTCCATCTTCCTCTAATACAAACTTCTTGCCTTCACTTGATCTTGACTCGCCTTTGGACTTGGCCGTTTGACCTCTGGTTGGCTTGTTTGAGCACTGAGAAGCTGATAATCTCTTTCCCTTGCAAAGCACCAGGGACTAGCTGGGCATGTCTGTTCAGAGAGACTGGTTGGAGATGTAAATCCTCAAACCAACAGTGTAGAAAGTGGGAGCAGAAGTAGTTCATGGGAGAATCAGACTTTCCATATGGGCAAAGCCAGACAAGGATATGTCTCTGCAGTTTGTGGGGAGACTGGAAGATACAACAGCCCGTCAAACCGTGGCGAGGCATCAATCAGCAACGCGAGTGTCATGGTGTAGTTTGCCAAAATAGAAAGCTAATTTGTTTGCAAACCTGTCATTAGATGAGGGGATGGTGCCACAGAGCCTGAAAAATCTGAATAACAATGTTGGAGAATACTATATTGTTACAAAGGATCCTGCTGCCAGTCAATCCTGCTCTTCACAACAGAGGATGAACAGAGTTAAAGGCTGAAATCGCTCATATGTAACCATCAACTTGGACACAGGCAAGTGGCCCCTGAGAGTTAAACCCCCAAAAGTGCTCCCGTCTTCTCCTTCTCCTCTCTGCCTACAGAAAATACAGCATTTCAGCCCTTCCCTCAGAGGACAACCGATCTGCCCGTGGCTGTGCAAAGGCCCAAGCCCGTTGGCAGGAGCAAGGTGGTGGGTTTCCAGCTCCTCTCCGTAGCTGTGCACTGTAGTTTTCATAATGTGCTGGTTGCAGTACAAGGCAGACATCTGATAGCAAGGCTTTTACAGTTCCAGGAAAGCAATTGGAGAGCCTCTAGGTAATGAAATGAAACATGCTCTGAAACAAGAAAATCCCTCGTTGTTCAGCAAAACTGAACTGAGTTCTTTTCTTTTTCCACTTCCTTTTAAAACTGAAATCCTATCTGCAGTGTCATTCAAGCCACGTCAGGACTGGGAAAGCTTTGAGCCAGACGCTTCAATGGTATAAATTGCCATAAACAATTACATCAGGGAAGATCTGGCTGCATGTGCCGGCTGTGCTGTGTGGTGCAGATGTGCACCAGAAGACCAGAAGAGCTCTCAGGGCTGGTAAACCCTTTCACTCTGATGCAACGAGGTCAAAAGTCCTTTTATTTGCTCTCCAAGAGGGTAAAGTGACAGAGCTGGGCTGGGGTGAAGATCTAAGAGGGTTTTTTGAGGGAACTCGCAGTGCTTTTAAAGGATAAAGACACTATCCAGCCTAATAGAGAACACTGAATGAACTTGCGGCTCTTGGCTCCAGTGCTGCCATCTCAGTCACATCACTCCCCAGAGCAGCAGCAACTCCACACGCAGCATTGGATGGTTCCCTGAGGACAGTGTCTTTCACATCGTGTTATTGTTTCTCTGTCACCTACAGGCTACAATCCTGAAGTGGAAGGAGGACTTGCTGGCCAGGTTGAACCTTCTGATCTGAGCTAGCAGGGTCACTCTAGAAGCAGCCCCCTGTGGTTACAGCTGAGGTGGGGCTGGTTTCTGGGTTCTGTAATGCCAGGATAGGCAGGAGCTCATTCTCATCTGACACACTACTCTATTACAAAGTTGTCCAAACATCACTTATAGCAGAATTTATCCCAGAGTGGGTTTTTGCTCTTTGTTCTTTTCTGTTTCCTGCCATTGGAAACATGATTCTAAGATTTTTCTGCAACAAAGCGCCTCGCTCTGCCATCGCTGAATCCAGCCATTCACTCTGAACACATAAACTCAGCAACAGCTGGCAGTACCACATCACTTACATGGCATTCAGCTTCCTGAAAGCACTGAGGCTGCTGAAGGACAATCCTGGAGTCACTTCTGGTTTTAATCTCTGCTCTTCATGCAGGAATCTATGCTTTTTTTGATAATGTGCCGAGATGTTTTTTCCTGGAAAAGCTGGTTTTCATGCCCTGGTCTGTGGAGCTCTTACTTGAAAGAAGTTTCTTAAACTCTCTCAGCTGGAGGGTATGGGATTACCTTCCAACTGCACAATGGAAGGAGTGGGGAATACTGGACTCGGTGTGTAGCGAAGGGCTGTGACAGTGCCAGTGTTAAGAGTAAATTCTAGGAAATAAGTACCATTACTTCTAATCTTGTATCAGTAGAGGCACAAAGTAGTAAAGTGACTTGCCCAGGGTCATGATTATAGAGGCAGAAGAGAACCAGGGGCTCCTTAGCCTCATTCCTGTGCCCTGTGCAGTGGGTCAATACAGGTTGTACTGGCCCGTGGGCCTGATGCATCTTGGCAGAGGTTTCCATGAGACAAATGTTTGTGTCAGAGGATACAGACCCTTTGCTGTAGAGCTGAATGTCAGTTGGGCTTGTGCATGGTCTGCACAGCTACCTCTTCCATATGATATGTGAGGGAACACAACAGGACATACTTTTCCTGCCCTACAACCTGATCGTTCCAGTGGCTGCTACATCAGCAGAGTCAGTTCCTGTATTGGAGGCCAGATTCTGTAGCTGAAGTTGCCTGAACTTGGCCACGATGTGTCATTGTGCAACAGCCTTGAAGTGTCATTACTCGTGTGGGCAAAGAAGGTATTTGCCTTGCATCAAAAATCAAAGGGGAATAAAGTTGCTCTGGAATGTAGTCAAACGTGCTTAAGATCTTTGCTTTGAATAGGGCAGGAGCAAGGGTCAGGGTGAGTGCCTCTGCGTGTGTGCAATCCACAGGTCTCTCTTTTTTCCCTTCCAGAAGCAATGTTGCCATCCTTGGGCAACTCTACTCTTAGCTGAAACGAGCTTCACCATCTTTTGCTTTAATAATCAGTGCATTGCTGTTGGTGCTGGGTTCAGCCTCTTCTGCAGAAGTCTGACCATTCCACTTCATGGAGAGGTACATGGATTTTGCCGTTCAGGATATTTTATTGTGTGGATTTTTTTCATCTTCTCTGTTATTCTGGTATCCACCAAATCCACTGAAACTTTTGGAGTGGACCACAGTTGCCTGTGAGCCCAGGGTATCCTGCAGGGAATCACAGAGCTCTCCCTGTCCCCAGAGAACTGCTTCTTGCAGCAACCGAGGTTGCTTTCCTGCAGTGAAGGGGCCATTCATGCTTGCAATAAGTTGGCTAGCCCTGCCTGGTCCCTCTGCTGCTTGGGAAGGCAGGCTGATCCCAGCTGGTCTTCATTTAGAGTTAATAGGAGTCAAAATGAGCCAGAATCTGAAATAAATCCCATTGACTTGGCTCTGTTTCTTTCCTGACTCAGACGAAGGAGAAGGACTTTTTATGCAGTTACTCCAAGATTCTCCTCCTTATTGCAAGAAAGGATTTCATTCCCCTCCTCTTCCACAGCCCCAGGGCATCCGTGTCCCTCAAAAGGAAGATATTAACTCTTAGTGTTTGAGGGAAGAAAACAAAAAAGACACATGTAGTGCTCGTTAGTGTAAATCAGAGTTATACCGCCCAAGTGTTCCATCTGTTCCTTTCTTCCCAGTTCTCAGCTTCTAGCACTGGCTAATTCTTTGAAGCATTTTGGTGTCATCGTGTATAAAAGCTCCACAGCTCAATGGGGATGAGGGCTGGCACTTCTAACCCACTTTTTGCCTTTTGGTGGCACCTTTGTCTCTGGTGCTTCCTTAAAGATGAGGAAATGGAGGCAAAGAGGGAGGGGGGGAAAAGAGGAATTTTCCCAGAAAAAAACAAATTGGTGGCAGTTTGGGGCTATCAGATGAAACCAGACCACCTCAGAGCACACAGCAATGCTCTGTATATGATTCTTTGCTGCTGTGGCTGCTCTGAAAAAACAAGTTAAATAGACTTCATCATCCACAAAACCAGAAGTAGTGTATTTCAGAGAAAGATCTGCAGGCAGATCAGAATTTGTAGTAAAGCACAGAGTATGGGATACAAGATTTTGGTTTGGATTCCTCATTTGAAACCGAGACACTCAGCCAAAAGGAAAGTCCTAGTGACACTAGCTGTGGTCTTTCCATCTTTTTGTAGGATTTCCCCATCTTGGTTGTTCTTTGAATTCAGCCAGCCAGTTCAACCAGCACTCACCACTCCAGTTTTCATAGACAGGGCAAGAGATCATTACTTCCCAGTGAAGCCCTCTGAACCTTACAGCACAATCAGGTCTTTCTTCTCGAGAACAGTTGAGTCTTTCTTCTTCCCCCATACTCATTCAGGAGCTGCTGCCCTGACTCCTCCCCTTCCAAGCTACTGCTAGGCAGAGTGATTATGAAATGTGTTTCTTATAAATCTGAAACATTTATGTCTTCAAATGCCCAGCCCCAATAATCCCACTAATTTCCTGAGTGTTTGTGAACTGTCCTCCATTGGGGGAGGCATCTCTCGATCAAAGTTTATTAAGTAGATATTCTCATATGGAGACATTGCTGAGCGGTAGGAAATTATATGGAGCTTTTTCATTTCCCTTTAAATGAGCTCTCTGGCTGGGCCCTGAACAATATGGACATGGTCATCCTATGTTTCATGCTTCCTACGTTTATTGCTGCTTTAGCTTTTTTGCCCTTTCTACCTCTAATGCCTCAAACCATCACCGTTCGCTTTCTCGTGTCACCATCGATAGTTTCTTTTCTTTACTCAGTAGCTGCATTTTCGCTCTTCTATTTCTTCCTGCCTCATTTCTCGTAGGGAGGAGCAACCTCAAGCCTTCACTCGATGACACCCTGAAACATTCGAAAACATGTTCCTGCTCCACAACAGCATTGAGTCATCTTGAACCTGCCCAAGATAGGCTTTGGGAAGCTGTCTTATCACTACTGTGTCCTGATCTTCCCTCTCATGCCACACTGTAAGTCTGCACGAAAGGCAGAAACATATCTACCTCTGAAGTGCCGAGAGCCAAAGGTCCCCTAGGGTCTAACGAGGAGTGAGAGTTGTGTCTCGGTAACTGCTTTCCTGAATCTAGCATGTGCAGCAGAGCATCACTGAACATGGGAGAAGTTTGGGGTTAGATTTTAACACCATTTGTTGTTTGGCTCCATTTGGAGCACATCTCTCTGCAGTGCATTCAGCTCCCTTATTTTGTTTTTCTAGACGTTGTTGTCATAACATAGATTTCAACTGTTGATGTCTTGTGAATTTATAGCCGGGCTGCTCATCTTCTTGCTCCCAATAAAACTTACTGCTGTGCCCCATGAAAGACTTGACTTTGCTGCCAAGGTCATCAGCATCTGAAAGCACCTTTCTTCCTTATAATCTAATCAATTCGGATTGGAAAATAAACCATCCACCTTTTCACTTAGGGGGAATATCTACAGCCGTATTCAAAAAATAACTTGGTCTCACTGAAGCTGGCAATGAAATTTTGAACGTGCTAGACCTAAGACGATAATTTTTTTGCTTTCCTGGGATATTTTGACATACTTGAAGATGTGTGACTTTGTAAAACCGCTGCTGTCCTCTCTCCCTGGTCCCAAAGACAACCATCTCCTGAAGATGCCGACATGCTTCCCTAGCAAAGAGTGCAGTATATAAAAAGAAATCACCATTTAAAAATAACCCTGCTCATAGAAGAAGCTTGTAAAGAATATTTGTATTCTCAGCGGACCAGTAACCCAAAGCATACAACAAAATGTTTACAAACCCTAAGAATAAAAGCATCGAGTGTTTAGTATTTTGGCACACTAACCAAACTGATTTGAATCCAGCAAAAAGAACTTGGAATTAATTACTCTTATGTATAGGCTTTTGTACATTTTCTGCCCTTCATTGCTAAATAGAGTAGGAACCCGAGGAACCTCACATTTCTGTGGAAGAGATGCCAAAAGATGCCAGACTTCTGATGTACTTTGGAGATCCTGGATGAAGTTACAGTCTCATTGAACTTTATTTTTATCCTTTTTGTTTGTTTGTTTTCCCTTTTCCGGCCCTGATTTTTCCATCCCTGGACTGATGAGTCAGAAAAAGGGGGAGAAAAGGAATCTGACCTTTCTAAAAGGCTACCAAAGTTGTTGCTGGGCTTGTTATTTTCTATCTAATGCACGGCGTGTGACAGTGTAGTGATTCCTAGGAACTGTGCGTATGTGCCCAGTGAATGTCTGGGATGGCAACAAACAGGAGCCACATCTGGAACACCACAAGTAGAGATACCGCATATCTGGGAACACCGGACAAGCATGGAACTGCCTCTAAATTCATCTGGGCAAAATTCCTGCACATTTGGAGAAAGCACATCCAGGAAAATCAGACATGTGGTAGGCTTCCCGCTCACCAGCAGAACTCTGCTGGCCAAAGTCCTAGAAAGCAGGCTGGTAGAGCACAGAAATATCCTTTTCTGATAGAGCTTACTCCATCTGAGGAGGTGACTCAGGCTGCAAGATCCAAGCCACGTATCTGCTGATGGTGTCACTGGCACACTTTGACCCATTTATTTATACCAGCAAAGCTTTTAACTAGCAGATGAGATCTAACAGCAGTGCAGGAGGATGAAGGAAAGTCTCCATAGTTTGCTGTGAGTGACAGCTGGTCCCACTATCACTGACGAGAGTTGAAGATGCTGCCAATTTTTGTATTCTCTGGCAATGAAGAGCGAGCCACACCCCAGCTGGAGGAGGACCCAGGGGAGCCTTCTGGAGCAGACGAACTCAACGAGGCCAACATGTCACAAGTTGAAAAGCTGGTACAGGGTATTTATTGGAGCCCTTAACTGTGTTCAGACTCCACTAATAGAGAAAGGCAAGCTGAAGGGACCCAAAGAAAGCTGAGATTGTGTCTGAACGTGGCAGAGTCTTCTGAAGATCAAGTTTATTTTCATAAGCAGGGCTTGCACTGTCAAAGTTGGGCTTCTGTTTTGCTTTCTCCCTCTCCCACGTGAGTCTGACCCTATATCTGTACTTCATCACTGCAGGTACAAGCATGAGCTTGAATGCTGGCAAATTTTAGAAGCAGTGTGAGAATCTTTTTCTCCGATGGGAAGATTTAAGGCCTGAGCCTGTCTTCTCAAAAAGCAAAGACATTTCCCAGTGCCGGCTAGAAACAAGTTTCAGTCATTGCTTCCATAGGAGATGTATCCAGGTGGGGCAATCCAGGCTGTGTTTAAAACTCTTCTGGAGTAGCTGCGAAATCCTTCTGACCTCCCCTGTGAAGGGGGTCGGTCTGCCCTTCACAATGACAAAAGGGTCCATCTCATCAATGAAGTGGTGTCTGTATTTTGTACAGGCTGTAACACATCCTCACCTTGGGGATGAAACTGTAACTTGAAAGAACTTGTTTCAGGAGCTGTTACAGTGATTCAGGAGGGTATCTGACTGTGCAAAATGATTCTGCTAGAGAAGATCAAGGCCTTGACCATCAGTGGGGCAGGAACAGGTTTTGTTTGAAACTCGCCAGGTTGGATGAGGTTTTGAGCAGCCTGATCCAGTGGAAGGTGTCCCTGCCCGTGGCAGGAGGGTTGGAACTGGATCATCTTTAAGGTCCCTTCCAACCTAAACCATTCTGGGATTCTAGAATTCTATGAGGACCTTGAGGGACTTGGTACCATATCTGGTGGTGAGCTAGCTGCAGAGCTGGATGGGGATGGCCAGTTTCCAGGCTGATGCTTTCATTGGTGAGGATTTCTCTGTTCTCCTGTCAAAAGCATAAATCACATGGGTAATGCTGGAGGCTTGGCACCCACAATTCATCACACATTGCGGCTGCTCAGCATCTGTGGGAAAATAATTCCAAAAGTGCTCTCTTGGAAAGTGGCAGCAAAAAATAGCAAACAGAAACTCTGAGCAATGTGGAAGAGACAACAGAGGAGGACTCATGTGCTCCTCAGCAGGGACTTGTGCTTTGTGAAGCTCTAATGGTGTTGGCAAGGTGGGCTCTTGAAATGTCTGACTTAGGTAAAATGGAGTTGTTCCCTTTGGGGCAGTGGAGAACTATAACAATTTTTTAGGTCTATAAGAAGCCTGAATTGCTCCTTTGTGTTAAGAGCAGGCACTTATGAGGCCCATGTTTCAGATCAGAGTGAAAACCCTTAGATATGGGAAGCTTTCTGAGTCGCTTTTGTTCAGCTGAGACCGATACTTTCCTGAAACATGAACTGTGGTGAAAATTATACCTTCTTAGCTGGGAGGTGGGAGAAATGATGTGCTGGTGTGCAGATGCTGTTGAAAAGTTTGTCACCGCTGCCAAAAAACATGAGTGATTTTCTCCAGTGATACTTTTGCTTCTTTCTCTCAAATCTAAAATACATTGTCTGCCTTGCAGCCAACAGGGCCAAACACTGAAAAAAATGAACTCCCTGGGCTCCCTAAGGAGGCTGTTCTATACTTAGTTGCTCATCACAGCTAATTTCTGCGTGCGAGGATGGGAGGCAGGTTCTGCTGCCTGTAAGGCACCTGTGCTCAGCGCTCAAAGCAGGCCAGCATTTCTGTCTCTCACTGCTGGGGCTCCCACTTGAAGTTTTCATCCCAGTTGTGATGCCCAGTCATGAATATAGTGATTTCTGTGTGCTGTGTGTTGCAGTAATGATGATATAAATAGAGGGAAGGTTTTTGTGCTGTGAGCAGAAACCTATGCACGGCAGGTAAATAGAAAATGAAAGCACTGCCTGGTTTTTCAGGGTAGAAATAAGGAAAGTTGTTAAGGGAATGGTTCCACTGACAGTATCCTAAAATCAGATAAAAATTTTTTGATGTCTAATCCCATGTCTTAGTTGATGAGGAGAGATTCAACTCTGTAAAGCAGCAGTGCGCAGGTGGCAGCTCTGTCTGCAGAGCAGAGGAAACCTTTTGTGGGGACTGGGGTAAATGAGTTTTCCACTTTTCATCCCTTTCTGTAGCAATGGCTGGGTAGGTACAATTTTTCGTTTTGTTGGGTATTGTCTTCAAGGAGCATTGCTGAGATCCCCCTTTTGCATCCTTGAGGACAGATGGTCACATCAGGTGTTGGCTTTCCATCATCCTCTTGTCTTTGACGTAATCTGAAGATGCAAAGCATCATCGTTTAGCCACATTGCCCTATAATTACCTGGACACAGAGATCTTTCCACCTCTAAGCAGACAGGTTTCCTTCTCCTTGACGTTTTGGAGCAGCTAAAGAAGAAATCAAGCCATACTCCATCTGTAGTACCTGTGAATCGTGGCCTTACCTGCGTGGCTTCCTAGCCTCCTTGCTGGCTCCCATGGAAATAGGGTAGGATGGGGGAGGATGCTGTCAAGGTTGAGTGAAGCAGGGAAGTGCCCTGGGGGTTGGGGGTGTTCATGATGGGACTTGTTTTCTTTCCAATTTCCAACAGGTTTTTTTTCTCTCCTAGGGACAAGAAGGGAAGCCAGGAAAACAGGGGGAAAAGGGCAAGCCTGGCCAGAAGGTAGGAACATCTCCCGTTGATACCATCTCCTCCTCTGGATTTCTCTTCCTTTGCTCATTTTCAATATTCACCTGTAGAAGCGATTTTGTCCTGCGTTGACCTCAGTGCTTTTGTTCTGCAGGGCAGCAAGGGCTACCAGGGGCAGCTCGGCGAAACAGGATCTCCAGGAAAGGAAGGGCCAAAGGGGAACCAAGGCCCTAAAGGATCCCGAGGTACCCTAGGACCTATGGTGAGAAGAGCTCTGCAAATGGTTCAACAAATCATGCAGAAATATGCAGTGGTGGGTGCAGGCCTGCATGAAACAGAGAGCCCAACAGAGGCTTCACGGTAGAGAAAGTGAGATTTTGTTAGGTGGATTTAATTGACCAAAACAGCTTAAAGCTTGCTCTGAGCAGCATAGGAGAGACTCCATAGTGATAATTGTGTTGGTGCCCCGTGAACCCAGCTCACGTTGCACCGTGGTGGTTCTTCACAACTCCCCAGATGGGCTGAAATATTGGGGATATGTCTCAAGAAGGGAGTGAGCTGATAAGCTATTTTTTGCTAAGATCTTCCCCTTTGAGACTGCACATTCATGGCAAGAGCTGCTTCCAAGTCAAATTGTGTTGTTATAAGGAACTCTGCCTTGGATTTCTGCCTTGTTTCTACACCCATTCTTGATCTACTTATCTAAAACACTTGCAGCAAAAAGAAATATAGCATGGGAAAGGATTTGAGTTGGGGACTGAAGGTGAGGCTTTCTGATAGAACAACAACGTATGGCAGAGAGGGGAGAAAGTTAATTTGCTTTTTGGGCATGAGGCAGAGACATTGGGACAGCAGCAGTAAGCAAAAAGTACCACTTCATGCATTGAGTTGCTAAGGAAACTTCTTGCACTGTATTTTGTAGAACTCAGTACAAAAACAGGAGTTATTTATGAACCAGGAATCGCAGTGATGTTTCAGAACAGTAGCAAATCAATGATGGAGTAACAGTTCTACTTATAGTGTTTTCATGCACTGAAAATTAAGGTCTCCCCATATACCCTCCCTTCATATTCTTTGTCAAACCTTCCAATGAAGTAAAGTATTATCTGAGCAGCAGTCTGTTAGACTGAACATATCTATGTCTTGTGGAAAGGGCTTTCTTCCATGCTAAATGGGATTATAAGGAAAGCCTACAATTCACTTTAATCTAATGATCTGATTTAAACCCTTTTGTTCAGGCTGCTAAAGATGCAATAAACAGCTCTTGCAGTGTCCTCATCACAACCCAGTAAACTTTCTTGGCCTCAGAACCCATGCCAAAAGGTTTCCTCCTGACAGTTTAAGATTAGGTCACACATGAGAATGGTCTTGCTGATGGACTTTGTAGCCCAAAGCTAATTTGGATATAAAGACATCCAGAAGGGCAGATGTAGAATACATACTATGAAGGAATTTCTGGTACCAAATCTGAATGAGGTGGGAAACCTACTTCTACAGGCTCGCAGAAACACAGAGCAGACTCCTACCATCACTCCCCATAAGTAAGAAATCAAAGCCAGGCAAGAGCATTTTAGATGTCTGCAGCAAAGCCCACCAGCACCCAGGAGAACTCCCATGTGGCGCTGAGCTTTGCTTTGCATAGCCCAGTGCATCTGCTTGTCGCAGGGTGATACCCATGGGCTACTCTCACAATGCTTTCTGTGCTTGCCTCTCCAGGGTGCTCCGGGAAGGATGGGTGCTCAAGGGGAACCTGGCTTAAAGGGTTACCAGGTGAGTTTTTTATTTTCATTCTTCCAGCTTCTATCTGTTCTCAAATGCAACAAAACTGACACTCCAGGTTGCAAAACCATTCTTAAACTATGATTTATTTCTGATCTTGAGTTCAATTTAGTTCATTCTGTAGTCTCTGTTTTCACTGAGGTGTCTTCTCCAGCTCCACTTGGTTCACCTCTGCCATGACCCACGTGTTCCTCCAAAGCTGGGATGTGCAACACAGGTTTTGAGAGATCTGGCAGGAAACTAGGGAGGACCTTCACTCAAACAAGTCTTCCCTGTCTTCTTACAAAGTATCTGCTCTCCACAGGGACATGCAGGACCACCAGGACCAATTGGACCACCAGGGCAAAAAGGGGAAAAGGTAAGGTCACAGAGTTTATCTGTCTCATCTTCAATTGGCATAGAATCTGAGCTGATGCAGAGGTAATTGCCCTGCTGCCGTAATATCCACACATCTGAGGTCCCTCGTCCATGGCACAGCCTCCTACATAACTCCTGCTGCAGCTTTACTTCTGCAAAGCAGTACTGGGACACCCATGCCTTGAGCACAAGGTTTCCAGACACCACGTGCCCTCGCACTGGTGGCTGAGCCAGCTGGCATGCATTCTAGGAACACGTTTTTTCTTGCATCCCCAGAAATTCTGCTCAATCCCTAAGCCTAAAGAAATCACAGAATCACTAGGTTGGAAAAGACCCACTGGCTTATCGAGTCCAACCATTCCTATCAATCACTAACCCATGCCCCTCAGCACCTCATCCACCTGTCCTTTAAACACCTTCTGGGAAAGTGACTCAATCCCCACCCTGAGCAGCCTGTTCCAGAGCCCAATGACCCTTTCTGTGAAAAATTTTTTCCTAACATCCAGCCTGAACCTCCCCTGGTGGAGCTTGAGGCCATTCCCTCTCGTCCTGTCCCCTGTCACTTGGGAGAAGAGCCCAGCTCCCTCCTCTCCACAACCTCCTTTCAGGTAGTTGGAGAGAGCAATGAGGTCTCCCCTCAGCCTCCTCTTCTCCAGGCTAAACAACCCTAGAGCAGTAGCTTTCTGTGATCAAGTCAGAATAACACTCTGCACAAACTCGCTGATCTTCAAGAAGCTGCCCATCTGTGCTTAAACCAGCTGATATGGGTTGCAGGTGAGGCAGAACTGGTCATCTCTCCATCGCTCTCATTCCATTTTCCTCATCACCTGCCACCCTTACCTCCCTCATCCCTCCACCCCTCGCGGAGCCCCCTCGCTGCCGCTGGGCTGAGTCAGAGCCCTCTTCCCAGGGCAGCTTCGTCCTTGTGTTTTCCCCCTTTTGCTGAGTCAGCACAGCCATAACCAGTTCAGGCTGGAGAAGTGACTCACGCTTTAATGGTTTCCTGTCAGCGGAGCTGGACGCTGCACGCTCCTGGGATGGCCCAGCTGGTGTTGGCTGGCCTCGCGGTGCTGCTGGAACCCCTCACGTGATGCTCCCTCCCTTGGTGTGGGGAGGGAGGTGATGGGAATTGGGACTGGTCAGTCATGGGGTCCCCGAGGAAAGGAAAAGATAACCGCTCCCCATCACTGAGAGAGCTTTAGACTTTCCCTCTGCACACAGGTGTGATTGCAGCTGTACACATGCAAGCAGGAGCTTCATTGCTTACAAGAGGAGTTTGTGGGACAGAGACCCCAAGGGCTTGTCTTTGTTGGGGCTTTGAATGTGTCCTTTCAGCTCAGGCTCTGGGTCTCATGCTGCTCTCTGTGTTCTGCCTGGAGACTCCTGGTGCAGCAGTGAATCAATGCTGGTGGCCAGGAGTCAGCGGGGCAGGGTGAGCTGTTGTGTTCCACCAAGACGTTCACATGCCTCAGAAACCTTGCTTTGGGGATGAACAGTGGTCATGCTGCTTTTTCTCTCGTTTCCCACTGCTGAAACTCATCTGTGGTGCAGGGGCAGCTGGTGGTGTTCCTGCTGTTCCACATCTCCATCACTGCGTTGCTCAATTTGCTCTCTACCCCTGGCCTTTCTAACACATCCACTTCCCAAGCTTCACCTCTTGACCTTCCAGACTTCAGCAGCATTCGTCCTTGAGTGTATTAAGAGTAGCCACATGGGAAATGGCAAGTGTTAACCAAGCACAACCAGCCCAATACAACACAAGAGCTCATGGCCAAGCACATTGTCAGTTGAGAGCCCGGCCAGAGGTTTCTCACAGTCCCTCTGTTGAAACTTGAGCATCCTGCCAATGATTTGCAAGTCACAACTACAAAAAGCAAACTCAGCCATTGGCCTTAGAGCAGAAGGAGTAGAAGATGTGCAGATATGTCTCTCTGTTGTTTAAATTGCAGATGTTGTTTTATTTTAAAACATTGCAAGTTGCTATTTTTTTGAAATCTCACATTGTTTCAATAGCAAATGGTCCCCAAATTATCTCAAGTGTTCAACGAAGCGCTCTCCCCTCCACCAGTAAAGTGTTGTACTGCAAATGAACACTTGAAGAGCATTCCCTCAGATGTATCATGGATCTTGTCTTATCAGATGACAGCAATATTGATTTTAAAATGAATTCTGATTGCAAGTGTCTGAGTCAAAGCCTGACAGACACCAAAGCATCTAATGCATCCTGCTGAGAACTGTCAGATTTGTTAATGACCATTGGCAGCCAGATCTCACTCCCACTTTCCTGGAAGGTTGGCAGGTCTGCTGGCATCTACCCGGGAAGCAGCTCCAGCTGAATGAAGGGAACACAGCTCTGCACACTGAGCCTCTAGCACCATTTCCTTGCTGCATCCAAGTGCTCCACAAAAGTCTTGCATCTAATTTTTATTATCCACCATTCCTCCTTACCTCTTAAGAGTTGCCTGGATCCCAGCCTAAGGTCAGAGAGATTCCTTCCCTCCAGACATCTGTAACCTCGCACACCCGTGCAAACATGAAAATGGAAGCCTGAATCTGAGAAATGAAACGGAAATGAAAGTGGGACTGCGACTGCTCTGTGAGCTTTAAACAGTGTGGCAAACTGAGCTCTGCTAAGACGGAGGATATAGAATGGTGGGGAACATCTTCCTTTTTCCAGAGAAGAAAGTGGCTTGGTGAGAGGCATTATTGTGGAATCCAGCTCCCTTGTGCCATACCAGCCAGCTACTCCGCCGCATTTAATACATTTACAGCTCCTCAAAGAGGCCTTGCTCAGAGCAGACGCCTGCACTTGGCAGCTGCTTAAAGCGGTCCAGATGGGATCCTTTTAAAAATTACAAACTGATGTATCTCACTTTGGGACAGGAGCCAACAACAACAAGCCTTCCCTTCTTCTCCATGCATTTTCCATTTGTATCCCAACATGTTTACTTTGCTGCCCTTTACTCTAACTTTTTTTCACTGCAACTTTCCAAAGAATTAGCACAGACCTTTCATCTCCCTCTTGAGCAGCTGAAGCATCAGGAAGTCCTGGAGGATTTCAGTCTCACAGTCCTCAAGCTGACCAGGCTGCAGAATTTTCTCATCAGAAGACAAAGGACAAGGTGGGAATTAGACTTTAAAGGGACACAAAGCCAACACTTAGCTTTGGGGAGAAAGTCCCTAGGTCTTGATCTTCTTCAAGAGTCCCCAGAATTATGAGCATGCTTTGAGTTCATCACGCTCGTCGCAGCTCCCAGATGGCAAGGTGTTCACATCCTATTTGGGAAGAAGTAGTCGGTGCCAAGACTTCTGCACAGTAACACGTATACTGGCATTATATTTTTTTTCCTGAGACTTGAGAAATGGTGGCTTGCTTTCTTTCCTAGCCTACAGTCATTCAATAGTGGCTAGAAAGCAAACCAGTTGCCAGGTATTCTGCTGCGGACTTCAACCACCACGTTCAGTAGTGTTGGAAACTGTTGGCAGAGCCTGTTAGGCATTGCTTTCCTTTCTCTCTACTCTGCCACCCAAATTTCTCCATCCATGTTGCTCAGTATCATATTCTTAAGCCATCCTGGCACAGTTTTCCCTATATATTTCCTCTACCGTGATACCTCCTCAAAACCCCATGCTGGAGTTCACCACCCAGAGCACAGTCTCTTAAGGACAGTATAACCGTAGCCTGTCAGTATATATGAAATCCTGGCAGCACATCCAACATGTCACAGCAGCAGAGAAAGAAAATGCCACTGTCGTCCAACGTATAATGGAGAGTGATGCACTGAGCTCTTTGCTGCTTGTTGAGGTTAACTGCAACAGATTTTGCTAAATCTTGAGCCTCATTCTACCAAGCTGTAAATGTCAGTGCTGGTGCTCAGCCTGTGAGAAGCAAGTGTGGGTCGACGTCTCTCTCAGCAGTGGCACAGCCCTGATTCCAAGCTATGACCCAGTTCCTACAGAAAAGAAGCTATTGGCTCCAGTATCTGAGGTTTTTTTCAATGAGGGTTATTCGCTGTGCCAGATGTGTCGTTACCAACTATCACACACAAGCAAAGCACCACAATTGCCTTCTCCTAGAGGCAGAATCACTGAGAATTTGCCCAAGCATCCTTATGCTCAGCAGCTGCAACTCAAACAGAAAATGAGAGTAGCCCAGAGAGAAAGTCAAAGACAGTCATACCAGAAAGGGCTGATGCGAGCACTGAGAATTACAGAAATCTGTGGAAAACTTGACTCTGCGTAACTATGGAGGTTTGGATGTTCAAGGCTGTAGGAGCACCCCAAGTACAACAGGTCCATTGTGCTACAAATCCCTGGACCTCCTCTATGTGGTATCTGCAACATCAAAGGAGCTCTGAGCCACATTCATCCTAAGGATCCAGAGTGCCAGAGACTCAGTGATCTAAAGTAACCAAAAACTGGAGGAGCTGGAATGTTGGTGTCTTCTATGGGGAGCAAAGAAACAGCCACCTCTGAGCTAGACTCCAGAGAAAATAGGACAACATGACCCTGAGTGACTTATATAACAGAATTAAAAAGATAGCATCTGTGTTAAGACTTGAGGGATCTCTGTAGATATTTTAGAGAGACTTCAGTTATTAATAACCCTAGTGATGTTATCTACCAGCCAAACCATGAGCTCCTAGCTCTTGCTGTGGAACATCCCATCAACAAGTCCATCCAGGCCACCCTTGTTCCCAGGACAGCCCAGGCAGAACTCAATGACAGTGGGGAAATGCTTGATTAAAGACTTCAGTTTGACTGTCGGCAACAAAATTCAAAGGCGGAGACTTATTTCCCATATTGTCGTAATTACAAGCTCCTTGCTTCATTTTGGGAATTGTTGAAAATAACCTTTTGCACCTGGTTCCTTTGGGAAGTTGGTTAGACCAGCAGAAACAACCACGAAGTAAACCAGGAAAGCAATATGAAGAGTCAGTGTGCTCCAGGCTATGAAACAAACAAACAAACAATTATTTAGACTTTCTTTGGGTGAAAAGCTACTAAATTCAACAGAGGCTTTGCCTTAGGAGTGCTTGATATGGAAGGATTGGATTTGGTCCACACAGAAGCATCTGCCACATAATCTGCTGTCTATATTAATACTAATATTTTTATTCACAGGGAGAACAAGGTGATGACGGGAAGGTAGAAGGCCCACAGGGACCACCTGGAGACAGAGTAAGATGTTGAATCCTTTCTCTAATTGATCCTGGCTTGATTTTTGTAGGTGGATTAGTTGGGTTGTTTCCTTCCTTTGTAGAACATGCACAAGCCATTGAGATATTGCAGATGCCAGATTGTTTACAGCCACCTTAAGTCTTTGTTGTGTTGTTGTAGGGCCCCGTTGGTGACAGAGGCGATCGAGGGGAGCCTGGAGACCCTGGTTATCCTGTAAGTCTTATTCCAAAAACATGATTCAGAAGTGTTTGTCTTGGGAAGGTAATTCCAATCTGCATCAGCCCACAGAAGGTGTACCCTTTGCTCAGTAGTCACAATCCATAACCCACTGTTGTTTCTTGTCAACCACTGTCCATGGCTGTTTTTCAAACGAGGAATAATTCAGATATCTTTACCTGAAGTGGCACAAATTCTGCTGGTGGCAAAAGCAGGTCCTGCAGGCCAGTATCTCACAATGATATGCACCTGCCTGAGCACATTAGACTGAAAAAACGAGCGGGACCATCTCATGAGAGGTATTTGTGCTTATCAAGGAAATACCCTGGGGAAGATGCATACAAAAGAGATCATGTCAATGCTGGACAAAATTCAAGACTGATGTTCCCATCAGTAGTTGTGGCTGTAACTCTTTCATGGGAAGACCTCTGTTAGCTTGGAGGTTTGGAAGCTTACAAAATCTTAGTGGAATTTCTCTCACAAGCAAGATCAGGGTTATGAATTATTCCCTTGTGCTCCTGATGCCCCCTTTGCAGGACATTTCCAGCTGACTGGTGGTGATCTGCAAAGGCTCTGTGGGCCACATCTTACCTCCATCCAATAGCAGCTGGTCAAAGCAATCCATTACAGTAACGAATAAGAGAATTTCAATTACAGCTGCCTTATTTTGTAGGACAGGAGTCTCCAACTGTTCGCTTACATTAGTGCTATGTGTATTTAGGGGTGTGTTAGAAAGCCTTCTCTACATCTTAGATGGTGATTAACAGTTCCTCTTAGCTATTTCTTCTCAGTGCTTATCCATGGCACTACTAGCAAGCTGCAACATTTCTTTGTTTGCAGAATGCAGATATGTGTATCTTCTCCTGCCCCGTACAGCACGTAACATCCATTTTTGTTTCCCATTGCCACAAAAGTACCCAAGAATAAACACATTCCCTCTCTGTTTTTTATTTAAGGGCCAAGATGGGCTTGATGGAGAAAGAGGAAAACCTGGACAGCAAGGCTTACCTGTAAGAGATGCTGTTTTATTGTAAGCTGCCCAATGTCACATGCGTATGAAAAACAGATGCTAAAAGAATGAGAAGTGGGGAGGGCTGAAGTAGAGGACGTGCGGTGAGCTGTGAAGAGAAACGTCTGCTTTTCCACATATACAGAATATTCCATAGAATGGATGTTCTGAGTCACGTGTTGAGACTACAAAATGAGTGATGGAATAGGGGGAACTCCTAAAAGTCTCAAAAACTGTCTTTTCTAAGCAATCCAAGAGGGACCAGAAATCTTAGGAGGTGGGCAGTGGCAGATGTCAATGACAGTGGAAGTATCTGTTAGGAAATGATGCATTTCACATGCTGTTGGTGGAGATGGTCCATTGCGAGCTAAGACCATATTATTCTGCCTGGATGGTGTTTCCTCTCAATCCAATGCATTTATGAAAGACTAAATTAAATCTAAATTTAAGGGAAGGACTTTATTCCCTTGCTATATATGGCAGTGTCTAACATATATCTGACTATTGCAACTGTGTGTGCAGCAGTACATTAAACGTGACTTGCATTGGGAAATAAGGTTAAATCACTTCCCATTCTTTGTAGGACTGCAGGGAAGAACAAAATATTCTGGTTTGGGGTAAATTCTTAGTCCTTGGTCATATGGCCTAGAAATGAGTAGAGCCACTGCGTTTCCCAGTGGATGTAGTTGATTCCGAGGAGCGCTATCCCTTCAGATATCAGTGTTTCAGATGGAAGCAAGAGCTTTGGATTATTTTCAGTAAAGAGCCATTAAAAATGTGGCTCAGAAACGGGCTGATGAAGGAGAGCTCTGTAGATGTGTCCTTACTTACTGTTTCTTTGACATTAGTCCAGAAACTGCCTCTGACTCTAATACACACAAAAAAACCTTAATGACCAGAAGAAAAAGTGGAGAGGTGTGATGGGGAAGAGACTAGTTAGGGTAGTGAAATATGCTCCCTGCTTTAATCCTCCACAGGTAACTCTCTAATATCTGACACCCAGGCAAAACCAAAAAAAAGAGCTGCATACACCAAAGGGAGGTGGTACTAGCACTAAAGATGTAGTCACTGTATAAACTCGTTCTACACGTAGCTTCTGCAGTACCTTTCTCAAAACAGGCTCCTTCCTGCCCACTTCTGAGCACTGTTTTCCAGGTGCCCTCTGGAATTTAGCAAATTATTTCCACGAATACAACCACCACCCAAGTCAAGGGTAGCGTTGCTTCTTCTCCAACTGACACCCTGTTAACTGCTCCCTGGAGACAATTCCTTGCTCCTTTTTCCCCAGGAGGCCCATCTGAGCACAGACCGTTCCCCTGAATTGTTTCCATATGATCAGCGTTGTTAGGGCACCATAAAAAATGCTGTTCTTTGTACTTTGTGCGAGATACTGCCAGAAGAGAATTTCAAGCAGATTTTTTTTTTTGCTTGTGTTTCATAGGGGGATCCTGGACCACCAGGCCAGGCAGGAGCAAAGGGATCCAAAGGTGATGTGGTAGGTTTCAGCAGGGTGGATTTATAGTGTCCCAAGTTTAAAAAACTGTCTAATTAAGAGGACTCTCATGTTTTTGCCCAGCATGTGTGATTTGGCCTAAGGTCTATGCCTTGAAAGACTGTGGAGAAGCTGGTGGGAGGGCTGTAAACATGTATTTTAGTGTCCAAGACCAATAGTGTGTTGGCTTTATGGAGCTGGAGAAGATCAAGGCAATTACAGTTCCAGCATGATGGGTGAATCTTGGGCAGGTCTTTTGTTATTGCCACGGGCTGTGTCTCTCCTGTAACCCTGTTTGTGGTGCCTCCAGACACAGCTGGCTCATCTGTCCCTGAGGGGGTCTGGGCCAGGCAAGCATCTCTCTTACTCGAACCGTGAACTTTGCTGGCTTGAAACCTTCCAGATTTTCAGCCCATTTATCCAAGCAGTTATGTTTCTGGGAAGAACCTCTAACTTCTTGCCCTTATTGAGAAAGAAACACACCATACATGGGTCTTTCAAGGTTCATTGGGGTACCTCATGCCTACTCCTCCCTCCACATCCTGTCTATAATGACAGCTTGCTAATTATTCTCACAGATCAGGGCCTTTATTTGCTAGAACTTAAGTATGTGACCTCAACGCTCAGCAAATTCCTGCTCCTTTTTAGCAGATGCAGGGATTTTTAATCTGGCTGTGCTGGGGTAATGCCAGGAGATAGTTTAACCTACAGTAGGTGTTCTTGGCAAAAAGCATACCAGGCGAGAAGATAAATAAACTCTACCCATCGATGGACAATCTGGAACTGCCTTTGGGCCTGATGAATAGCAGAGAAAGCACCCCCAGGAGTAATTTTTTTCATGTTGCTGGCCTGCCTGGTCCTCTGCAGATGGAGAAACAATGCACAGAAAATGCAGTGCTTCAATTTAAAAGTGCTTTAGTACATGACCTCACTAAGAGGGCCTTTGTGAAGATGATGAGGCTGAGTTTTCCATTCATTTTGCAGAAATTAATCCTTTTTACAGCTAACGAACCTCAGGAGTATTTCTTTTATGTCTTTATCCACAAAGCGGCATTGCAAATTTTAGACACAAGATACCCTTTTCATTTCCATTAACATTCCAGAATAGAGGGAGCTACCTCGTAGAGCAAAGCTCTTGCATGATGCCACAGAGAAAACTTTTTGTGTCCCTAGTCCAACACTGGCTGTCAATGAACTGAGGACGCAGGTTTTAAGCATCTTGTTCTAATGTTTGCCAGTGCATTCAGTCCTTCCTCGAGTTCATCCTGCTTTATTTGTCCTCATCTGCTCTATATTAGGAAAAATGTAGGTCCTTGCCTTCTAGCTATTCATTCCTGTCCTAGAACTCTCAAGACATATGAAGAATCACTTGTAATAAAACCAAATAGCAGTTCATTCCCCAGTGTTGGAGCAACTGACTTTATAAATCTCCTTTTTATAAAGAGTTTCTTTCCAAACATCATCCAAAAGCACACCCTGAATTCAGGCTCCCAAGTGGAGTTGTGCTAGAACTGCTGCAATTTTAGATGTTTGTCTTTTTTTACTTGCAGGGTCAAAAAGGAAAACAAGGAGCACGGGGCAATGCAGGGAGCAGAGGCTCACCGGTAGGTGAAAATTCCATTTTCTGCCCCCGCAAATAGTGCCCTAGAGCTCCAACACTTACACTGTTCTGATTTTAGGGCATCCTTGGGCTACCAGGTCCTCGAGGAGTGGTGGGAAGGCAAGGGCAAGAGGGTAGCCCTGGAGTGGATGGAGTGCCTGGGAAAGACGGCGTGCCTGGGATGCTGGTGAGTTTGCAGTTGTAACAATAAGCATCAGTAGCAAACATAACTTAAGAGCTGGAAAACAAGAGAGTAGCACAGGAGAAATGGATGTAGTCCAGCTCTAGTTACTCCAGTTTACAGGTACCCAGAGTTAATTATATGCTCCTCTTTGTATCTTACATGCACATCGAGGAAGCACCTGCCTTGGCATGGCCAAGTCTGTAAACAAACTGGTGTTTCTAGCCTGATAGATACGTTTGTACACAGATTTCTATATACATCTCTGCAAATCCACCCTTTGCCCAGATGTGTGGTACTTGCTGAGGACAGAATTGCACCACTTCACTTTTCTCCCCAGAAGCTGCACAGAAGTGGAAAGAATGTCTTGTTTCATAACATCTTTGGGTTTCTTTCTTAGGGAGAGCAGGGTGATGATGGGGAAGAAGGTGTGACAGGGATGTCAGGCAAAAGAGGCAACCCTGGTGTACCAGGACTCCCCGGGGCACAAGGACCACCAGGATTCAAGGTGAGTATCTGACTCCTTAAGACAGTGCTACAGGCAATCCAGTCTGTGAGCCTGCTGTCTCTAGAGCTTGGATTCTCCAAGGTCTAACAAGGTCTCAACCCCTGCTACCATCTTTTACTTAGAGGCTGAGCAGATCTCTCCCCTCATCCGTCCGTCCATCCATCCGTCCATCCATCCATCCATCCATCCATCCATCCATCCATCCATCCCAGCAGCTGAATGTCCCAGAGACTTTTTCTCCTTTGTCTAAGTTCACTGAGCTCAGGAGCCTGCAGATACCCACACTATGAACACTTCAGCCTTCTTTCGTTAGAAACCTGACTAAAAAAACATAACCTTGGAGAATTGCAAAGGAACTGCCTGCCTGTAGGATGTCCAGGACGGATGACTCCATGGGAGATTTGTATATCCTCTAGATGGTGCCCTGCGAGGCCTGAACTGCTAAAGGGAAATCCAAAATGCTTTGGTTTTAGCATATATTTACTGGATTGGAATGGCTGGAACCAGTATGGCTTGGACATCGCTCTGGGTAGAAGCAGGGACAAGCTGCTTTAGTGACCTTGGAGTTTCTTCCTGATCCTCGCTCTGCTCCAGGCTGGCCACGTGATAGACTCTGTAAATAGGAAAACTTCAAACTAAATAGGAAAACTCCAGCTAGGTTTGGAGAGGCTATCAGATCTGATTTAAATTATGCCTCCCATAACACATCCCTCTCAAACTGTCACTTGCTGCCCTCCAGCTGCCTTGGGTAGAATAACAGGCTGTTACAGAGATGAATGAAAGAGCCTCGTGTCATTATGACAGACTCCTACCCTGGCTCCAGGGCAATTTGTGGCTCCTTTGCCAACTGCTCAACCATCCTAGGCTCTCACCACCTTTGCTTCTCTCTCCCAGTCTGCCCTAGATTGAGTAGCTCAGGTTTGTGCTGCTCCTGGGGCTTGGGAAGGGGAAGAGGTGGGGAACAAAGTGTGGTGCTGGGTCTCAGAAGCCGTTCTCTTGCCCTCGGATTGTGAAGATGGTGCTGGGGGAATTGTTGGCTTTGCAGCCTCTGGATTGAAGTCCTCCAGCTGAAGTCTCAGTGTGCATTTAACATTTAGATGGATTAATCATCAATTTCTAGCCTGCTGGGGGAAAAAGATTATGAGAAACTGCAGGGTAGGACAGAAAACACACGAAATGCAAACAGAAGGCATTTCCTCACCTTGCTGTACTTAGCCCCCAAGCAGGCAGTACAGCTCTGCTGAAGGTCCTGCTCTGCGTGAAGCTCATGAGGGGATGCAACTGTGCCCATCGCTGGTCTCACACTGTGCCTCCTCCAATAATCCACCTTAGCAGACCTGAGGCATCTCCTGATGAAACCACATTCCTCATCCCAATAAGCCACTCTTTTCCAGTTTTCCATCTATGGCTATTTCAGCTAAGTGTTGTTATATTTAGCTCCTGTCTTTTGAAATTACTTGAATTCTGTTATTTTTAGGGTGAAAGAGGATTGCCTGGACAGACTGGCCAAACAGGGAAGCGAGGATCACCAGGAGGAATGGGCCTTCCTGGAAGCCCTGGCGATCCAGGACCCAAAGGACAGCCGGTTAGTGATGAACTGAGCTGATCAGACCTGACTTCAAGCTGCCCTCTGCAGGAGAGGGTGCAGATCCATGGGTTGGGATAGTAGGCTGGACCCCGTGAGGGTCTTCTACACGGGAACCCATAACCAACTTGTATGTGAGTGCAGGAGCATTGGCACCGCTCTTTCCAGCACGAACAGTTCCCTGCTCCTCACTGCTCACTTGTGCACGGAGACATCTAATTTGCGCCTGTGTTCTCCAAGGCAACGTGACTGTTCACGTCATTCTCACACTTGTGGTTACGAGGTCACGGCACACGCCAGGCTGCTGAGCCATCTCAAAAGTCCCTCATCAGTGGAGGGAGTCAATGGGAGAGGAGTGCATGGAGCCTGCAGGAGGTGTTGAGTGTAGGAAATGAACTCCAAGCCACCCAAAAGGTGCAAAGAACAGCCTGCGGCCCTGCTGGGATGTACAGGAGTTGCAGGAGCAGGTGTCATCACTGCAGTCTTGAGGGCAGTGGAGCTGCAAGCTCAAAGTACATTATGGGAGAAACACCTTGAACCCTTGGTCAAAGCAGAATTTAAATTCTCACACCTTTCTCCAAGGCAGGCTCTAATCCTTACTGCTTTTATTTATTGTACTGGTGGGATAGCCCATTTTAGTACTGTTGAGTCACACTTTATCAACCTGATACAATATTGAGAATACTTAAGCTATTTAGACTGGGAGATTTTTTAGAACAAAAGGTGCTTTCACTGAGTCTCACAAGGCTTCAAAGCTTTAGATTAACTTTTCTTTTAGAGATTCCCAAGCAGGGACCTTTTCAAACCTCTCCTGATATGCTCTCTATCTGCTCAGCATCTTTGCACCAGTGGGATTTCCAGCCATGTGAGGCACCGACATTGTGCAGCCATTCCCCTTCTGAGACAGACTGAGCACCCCAAGAACACAACTGCCAAAGGAGGGTCTAGCTAGGCCACAAACATAAAACTAAAATGAGGAAAAGAGAGATTAGGAATAATACAAAACAGTTTTCCCTTCTAGGATCCATAAATGGGCAGTGAACTCAATTAGTATCCTTAGAAAGTTTCTTACACTCCACCGAGTCCAACCAAGCCCTTTCTTGCCAAGCAGTTTCTTACTTCTATGGCAGGAAAAACTTCCTAGCAGTGAGGTCTCTAGAGTGACTCTGGAATAGCCTTGTAATAGAGGTGGTGGAAATCCCATTGATTGAGTCATTTACAACTGGGCTGAACAAGACATTGTAAAACATCCTGTAAAATACAATCCAGCATGGGGCACATAGTCCTGCCGAGAGTCCAAACAAGACTTTTCCATCTCTGATGTTCCTTAGACTGGAGATGAATCATCTGGTGTATGTTTCTGACCCATTTTTTTTAACGCTGAATCATTTCACATTTTGACATCTGAGAAGCCCAGAAATATCAGAGGACATACATCTCAAACGTGGTGAAAGGCGAGTGTTTATAGAAGGAGACGCTACCCAGTGTGGGGTTTTTTATTCTTAGAGTGCATGTTATGCGCTAATCCAAGTTTGATGGCCTTCCAAATATTTTATTATTATTTTTCTTATGAAATTGAGCAAAAATCTCTGCAGGGTTGAATAAGAAAAGAATTAGAGGACATGCATGGTTTTCTTGGGTTTGAGCGGGAGGTTGTATTGTAGGAACATGCACTTTTTTGACAGCTTGAATGAGTCTATTTGGTCCAGTTGGTATTAGAAACAAAATAAGAGCTTGTTTTAAAGGGCTTTGAGTCTGTTTTTTAGCATAAATTTCTGAGATCAATCTAAGAGTAGATGGTGTCTACATCCTGCTTCTGTTGGCTGCTGTCCAAGCTAGAAAGCATCTGCTAGAAGTAGTATAGGTGTGCCTCCCATTTCGGGGGCAAAAAGGCTTAGTCTATGAGATCCAAGTAATCTATGAGAACTTCTGGAGTTGCTTCTAGCTTGATGTTTTTGTAACTCCTCCTTCAGTTTTCTTTCATACTTCTTTTTCATCAGTCCTGTTTAGGCTGAAGAATACTAATGGGTTTCTCTTTCTCTGAAGCTGCTGAACTCTTGGTGCATCTTCGAGTGACCCGCGTTCAATGTGAACTGACGGTTGTTCTTTGTTCTTGTATTTCTCGTGGCTGTTATTTGCAGGGAGACTTTGGCGAGGCAGGATTTCCAGGGATTGCAGGCCTTTTTGGGCCAAAGGTAAGAGGCTGGTTTGTGACCAGTTGGCTTTCTAATGTCTGCTGGGAACAGACAGTGCAATACGTGTTGCAAATGCTTCATTAGCAGCTCCACAGAAATTACTGAAATTGAATTATGGTTCCAACTTTCTTTAGTTTATACATCTTCATTTTTAAAATGAGTGTACATTTAATTATGCTCTGTTGAAGCTTATTCCTGTTAAAACTGGAAGGTGACAAAGGGAAAAGGGCTGTCCTATAGACCTCAGAGCTTGTTTCCCCACCTGAACATCTTTCAGATACTCATATTTCCAGCATCAGTCTGTACCTCAGACATTGATATGCATTCTTAATATTGAGAGCCTTGACTTGAAATTTAGACTCATTTTTATCAGCATATAATTTTTTTAATGAAGAAGGGGACCAGTTGGTTTTCTGTAGAAAGTAAAAGGCTTGCAAAACAGGAGTGGGAAATGATTTTTTTAAAAATTAGACCTTCTTACTCCGAAATACAAGAGGCAGCATCTCTGTCCTCACAGAAAAGCTGTAAACAAGGGGCATAAACATGAAGTGTGTTTATTTAGGGGACCTGACATCTCATTTTTCTTGCAGGGCCCCCCGGGAGATCTTGGTTTCAAAGGCATTCAGGGACCACGTGGGCCACCTGGTCTCATGGTGAGTGGTTTTTCAGTTTGTTGGGTTTGTGAGGATTTTCTTCCTTCCTCCATCCTCTATTTCTGTGAGGCTACAGCATGCTCTGAGGAGCACAGAGCACTGTACACTGCATGCCTGGCAGACAAGCCACGGCTGTGGTACCACCTCTGAGCCATCCAAACACATCTGCAGGTAACCGTGTGTGCACAGGTCTTCTGCCTTGGAGAGTCACGGAGTGATGAGTACCACACAGACCATTCCAGCTACATTGAAATCTTTCTGGTTTTGGAATTTCTGAGGTTTTGCATGGATTGTGACAACCAAACTGTGAGATCTTGTGTCTTTGGACTTGCATTTTGAAACAGTTTTTTATTTCAGCTACAGCGAATACCACAATCACGTTGCTGAAAAGCAGCAAAGAGATTTTGTGTCTTTACTGAGTCTGCTGTGATAAAAGCAACTGTCATTCCCATGGGATGGTTCACACATATCTTTTCTTTTCCAGGGAAAAGAAGGAATTATTGGTCCGCTTGGCATTCAGGGTCCCACGGGAAGCCCAGTAAGTATCTGCTTTTTTTCCTGCCTGTATTTTTTAGAAGAGAGTAGCATTTGAGATCTGAAATGCTTGAGGCCAGCATAAGTAATGCCCAAGTCTTGTTGTAACGAGGGAAACAAAACGATCTTTAAGAAGAGCAGCTTGAGAGAAGTGCAGGTTTAGTCTCTAGCTGCATAGACAGTTAAAGGGAAATTATTATCTTAAGAGTGAAGAGCAACTCCACCTAAGTGCAATTTTCTGATAGATTGGCTCAAACTACAAGCCATGAATGTTATTGCAGGTTTTCAAAAGCAAGCTGCCGGGTTTTCCAAAGTTCTTGGCCTAGGGGGGGAACAAAAATCACAAGAGGGGGGAAAAAAACAGCCTGATAACTGTAAACTGGGAACACCTTGATTCTGGGAAGTGTTGAAAATCCCCGCCTGTCCAAAAACACCAGAGGCACTGAATACAGACTAAAGTTCAGGTCAGTGTTTTGTGAAAAAAAAGAGCATAAAGTTACTCAGCATTCAGTACAGAGGCTGCTACCGGCAGAGATGAAAACCAGTAAGTTTAACTCAAACTGGGCTAGAACATCCCCCATTGGCTAGTTTTTTGTTTTGGGATGGATGAGCCAATGTGACAACCTGAGCTGGTTTGTCTAGAGATGTATTTGGGTCCTTGCAAGGAGCTTCTTGGTGATGGTGCATCCAGCTCACTGACAGCCGCCTCATGTGCTTTAACAGGGGCCCAAGGGAGACAAAGGCGGCCGCGGAGAAATGGTAAGTGCTGGCCCACGTCCCTGGGTGCATCCAGCTGTTAAAAGGGCCCCTCTCTGTGGGCAACCAAGGGCTCACATGGGCTCTGGCTCAGTGCGGTATCATCATGGTCCCACCAGGGCAAGACACACTTATCCATGAATGGGCTGGAGAACAGGCCTGATGGGGAACGGCTGAGAGAGCTGGGGGTGTTTAGCCTGGAGAAGAGGAGGCTGAGGGGAGACCTCATTGCTCTCTACAACTACCTGAAAGGAGGTTGTGGAGAGGAGGGAGCTGGGCTCTTCTCCCAAGTGACAGGGGACAGGACAAGAGGGAATGGCCTCAAGCTCCGCCAGGGGAGATTTAGGCTGGACATTAGGAAAAAATTTTTCATGGAAAGGGTCATTGGACACTGGAACAGGCTGCCCAGGGAGGTGGTTGATTCACCTTCCCTGGAGGTGTTTAAGGCACGGGTGGACGAGGTGTTAAGGGGCATGGTTAATTGTTTGATAGGAATGGTTGGACTCAATGATCTGGTGGGTGTCTTCCAACCTGTTTTTATTATGATTCTATGATTCTATCCACGTGTGCACTTATACACCCACTCTGCTACTAATATTTCCATTTACTTAACCCAATTACACAGCAAAAGCTAACACTTAACAAATGACTGTGGTGTCTTCAGGAACAATCAGTGAATGGCAGCCACAGGCTGTCACAGAACCTGTCTAAGTGGAGGCATTGCCCGAGTGTAGCCCTCACAGCTCAGGGAGAAGTGCCAGGGCACCTTCTCACCTCTGGTCTGCTTCTTGCAGAGGCTCTGATGGGTTTCTAAACCTTCTCATAGCTTATTGGCGTTCTCACTATACAGTGGGTGTCAGGTGTACTGGATACATGTTGTTCATCCTCCTTGTTACCCATAATGCAGGTTCCCCTGCTCTCTGGGTGGTTTCCTTTAGTGACAGTGGGTGGTGCTGCATGTGGGGGCTCTGGCACCATCCTGTGCCCATCAGGACCTTGTTGTGGTCTGGGTATCAGAGCCCAGGAAACACAGCTGTGTGGCTAGCACAGAAGGCTGTTTCTTGCTTTCTTAAAAGAACTCCCATACTAAAAATCCCAGTGCACATTTCTAACAAGCCACGGTGCTGTCTTTGTTTTGTCTTGCTCACCACTTTCCACCTTCAAGGGCACAGCAGAGGTGTGCTGGTGGGGACCTGAGCCACGGAGGGAGCATTTGCTGGTGCTGGAGCCATCAGCCCCCTTGGCTGCAAAATCCTTGCTCAGGCACTTGGGAACATCATCTTGCTGTACAGGGCATTTTTGCTTTATTAATGAGCATCTTCTGACAGCTTCTTCCTCTTCCTCCCCCTCCTTTTTTTCTCCCGACAGGGTCTTCAAGGTCCAAGGGTAAGTATTTGAAATCAATTTTTCTGAATAATATCTTTTATCTAAATACAGCAGTTGCTTTCAGCAAGTGTAAAGCTACGGGATGGGTAATTGTGCGTGCAGGGAATGTGATAAGTGCCTGGGGTTATGGCATTAGTGATAGTAAAGGAGCTAAAGACTGGAAACAAGAGATGAAGTGGGAATGGACCAGGTGCAGAGAGATGCACCCAAAGTTAGGAGATGGACAAAATGAGGCCACCTCCTGTATCAAGAAGGGTTTGAGGGAAAAGATGCTGGAAAACATCAAAAATCTGGAGGATTTCAACAGGGAACAGACTCACGCACTTGACAACCATGAGAAATGGAAATACAAACTGAAGACATTTCACTAACTGATGCCCCTCTCTCTTTAGGGTCCTCCAGGCCCACGAGGACACCCTGGCCCTCCGGTACGTATGTTGAAAGAGTTCAAAGGCTTTACTGAAAGAAGCTAAAATTATTGCTGTGATACTCTCCAGAAGGAGTGTTCACTCACTGGGAATTATAGCTTAGCTCCATTCCTCATATGCGAAAATGTGTGTGTGAATGGACCAGTGTTTCTTGCGCTTCAGTCTAAACCATCTCCAAGTATTTTATAGAGACAACATTGTTGCTTCTCTCACTCATCAGCATTGAGGGGCTCCACGGGAAAGCAGATTTCCAAAAGAAGTGAATGAACATCTTTGCAATAGCGACTGCCCATCTTTCTGGCTGATGACTCTTTTTTTTTGCTTTGATTTCTAGGGACCGCCAGGAATTCCAACCTCATTTGTAAGTTGCCGTTTTCTGTACATTTGTTAATGATGATAATAAGTCCTGCAGAGCCAAGGTGCTGATGGGACATCCACAAAGACCTGCTGGGATCCTGGAGGCACACACTCAGGTCCAGCAAGATATGCTGTGTTAGCAAAGCAATGCTTGAATCGCAGCCCTAGACTGAGAAGCATTTGCTTGCATCAGGACATTTTCAACTTCTAACAACCTCAGTTACTATCTTTTTCACCCCACACTAGCAACAAGATGGTTTTGGGGCAGCTTTCCGGACACTAGTCGACTCAAACACCGCGCTCAGGACAGAGGTATGAGAGTATTTCTGAACTCATTGGTCTTTGCTGGAGCTGGAGGCTGGGAATAGCCACAGCGTTGTTTTTAGTTTATGTGCTTCAGCTTTATACATACAAAGCTCTAATCTGTTGCTGTTCTCAAGGAATAACTAGGGTTATTCCAAGATGCAGTTAAAGGATGTGGTTCTGTTGTGTTACTTGTTTGTGAAGCTTCAGACTTTGCCACCATGACACTGCCAGCGCTTCAGAGATGTCCTGTTCAGGACATTACAAAGGCTGTAGCTCACTCGATCCCAGCATGGCCTGTCTTTGGCCCACTAAGTTTACCCACAGATAAACCTGAAAACCTTGTGTTTACAGCCCTAGGTGCTCCCCAAGGCACACCTAACTTTGCCTCCTTTTTTTCCCAGGGTTACCAACATCCAGACCTTCTCATGTTGGACCACGGAGGGGAGATCTTTAAGACTCTACACTACCTCAGCAACCTCATTCAGAGCATCAAAAGACCCCTGGGAACCAAGGAAAACCCTGCACGCATCTGTCGCGACCTCATGAACTGTGAACAGAAGATGAACGATGGTAGGAAGCCCTGAGTTTGCAAAGGCTGCATCCTCCGTAGGGCATTTTCACATGGCCCGAACAGGCCTCTTTCCCTGGGACCAGTAATGAAGAAATCAAAATTTTCCTTTCCTCAGTCACAGAAATTTTTAAGTGCCCTCATTAATCCCCAAATCCCTTGTTTTTTTCAGGTACCTACTGGATTGACCCAAATCTTGGTTGTTCCTCAGACACTATACAGGTCACCTGTAACTTCACCAGTGGTGGGCAGACCTGTCTCAGCCCTATCACCGTCTCAAAGGTGCGGACTTATCAACCTCAGCACAGCATTTCCCATACTACTGTTATGAAATATTTACCTAGGGGTGTGTTGTTCCAGGACACTGGACAGAGATCACTATGACACAGCACACTGGATTCTCCTCAAGGCGCAGCTGGTGTAGCTCCAACATTCAAAACTTCTCTCATGCAGCTAAAAAAACCACTATAAATATATATATATAGTTATAGACTTTTGTCAAGACAAAACAGTATGTTTCCAGCAATGTTTGACTGACCCATAACCTTAGCAGAGGCCAGTCATTTTGCAAACATGCTGCTCCCAAATGTTTTGTTGAATTAACTTATGTTCGGGTCACTCTTGCATTTTGTTTTCTGCCATTTGAAAAAGTGAGGTCAGCTTAAATACGAGGAACTCAACATGAGCCAGCACTGTGTTCTCGCAGACCAGAAAGCCAACCGTATCCTGGGCTGCATCCAAAGAAGTGTAAGCAGCAGGGTGAGGGAAGGGATTCTGTCCCTCTGCTTTGCTCTGGTGGGATCCCACCTGGAGCCCTGTGTCCAGTTCTGGAGTCCTGAGCACAGGGGGGACATGGAGCTGTTGAAGCGAGTGCAGAGGAGGCCACGGAGATGATCTGAGGGCTGAAGCACCTCCTGTACGAGGACAGGCTGGAGAGTTGGGGTTGTTCAGCCTGGAGAAGAAAAGGCTGCAGGGAGACCTTAGAGGAGACTCCAGCATTAAAAGGGCTCTAGGAAAACTGGGGAGGGGCTCTTGATCGGGGAGTACAGGGACAGGGTGAGGGGGAATGATTTTAAGCTGAAAGAGGGGAGATTTACATTAGATATTATGAAGAAATGTTCTCCTGTAAGGGTGGGGAGACTCGGGCCCAGGTTGCCCAGAGCAGTGGTGGCTGCCCCATCCCTGGAGGTGCTCAAGGCCAGGTTGGATGGGGCTTGGAGCCCCTGATCCAGTAGGAAGTGTCCCTGCCCCTGGCAGAGAGTAGAACAGGATGGGCTTTGAGACCCCTTCCGATCCAAACCATTCTAAGATTCTACAGAATTTACAAGTTCCAGTAAAATTAATGCTACAGGATTTTTCTTGAGGAAGCACCTGTTCCAAAAATACCAATAACATTATCTGTGTTCATCTGCAGCTGAAGCAGAACCTGCTGCTTTGCAGAAGCATGTATTGAATTGAAGTTTACATTTTTTTCCTCATACTTAAGGACATGCAGTTTGTTCTGAAAAATAAATGACCAGCTGCGTCCCCATGAAAACCTTCCAGATGAACTTGGCATCTGGCCCTTATGCCCACACTGGTGCCAGACCCAGTTCTGAGCTTGGACATCCACACATGGCTCTCTCCAGACCTAAGCAGAGCACGGGGCCCACCTTTGCTGTCACATCTTGCACTAACCATGCCACCAGCCCCATCCAGCCCCCCTGCAGGGATTTGCCCTAATGTCTCTGTCACCTTCACAGCTGGATTTCGACATTGGAAGAGTCCAGATGAACTTCCTCCACCTCCTGAGCTCAGAGGTGGTGCAGCACATCACCATCCACTGCCTGAATACCTCCGTCTGGCGGGAAGGCTCATCTGAGAAACCTTCAGAAAAAGCTGTGCGCTTCAGGGCCTGGAATGGGCAGATGTTTGAGGCAGAGGGGCAGCTCAGGCCTGAAGTGGCAGCTGATGATTGCAAGGTACGTTGCTGTGAAAGAGGGGAGAGGTGGTGAAAAATGCCAGACTGAAGCCACTCAGGCCACAGAACAAGATTTGAGTTAGACCTGTGCTGCTTATTCCCCCCATAAAAAGGGGAGAAGGATCTATTTCACCTGTTCTCCACTTTAATTTTCCAGTCCAGGGTGCTCTAGCAGCTTCTGTTAAGTAGTTCACCTTCAAAGAGGTGAAATTCCTGTTTTTAAATTACAAATTAAATTAAATTCCAAAGTTACATGTCATGTATAGCAGCAGGGTGGGGAGAGGGGGAATTGCCACCTGGGGGTGGTGGTCTTGGCTCTTGCCTGATGCTGCATTGAGCCATTAAGTGTGCATCTGCATTTCAGGTTCACTCCTTTGGGTGTTTGTCTTTCATAGAATCATAGAATCACCAGGCTGGAAGAGACCCATCAGATCATCGAGTCCAACCATTCCTATCAAATACTAAACCATGCCCATCAGCGCCTCATCCACCCATCCCTTTCAATGCCCTTTCAAGCTCTGTTTCCATCAGCTGAGCCTGGTTTAAGGGTTCCCCAAAATGCTTTCTAAGCCTCACTCCAGACCTGCTCAGCCCAAAGGGCAGCCCCTTGTCTCACACAGGGCTATTCAGGCTCATACCTTAGCAAGACACATTCCTTTCCAGTAGGATTCATCCCCTGGTTAAGCAGCTTTTTCTGTCTTTCCATCCTCCCTGCACAGATCAAGGATGGACGCTGGCATCGGACTCTTTTTTCATTTCGGACGCAGGACCCTCAGCAGCTGCCAATTGTCAACATCTACAACCTTCCCCCATCCGAGCCAGGAAAGCAATATCACCTCGAGGTCGGCCCCGTGTGCTTCCTTTGAACAAAGCCGTTGAAACTGGGCTCTGAGGCTTTGACCCCGTGTTTGGCCGATGCCTTAGCACAGACTCTCCCACCTCTCTGCCGCAAGGACAGCTGGGCTGTATCTTTTGGGTCAACTCTTGCTCTAGCCTTTGGCTCAAGGTCTCAAAGAACCCGAGATCTACTGAAATCAGCAGATTGTTGAAAGGAGGAATAACAAAGGACGTAGGGGAAGCAGGTATCTGTTGGGACGTGAACAGTGAAAAGGGATCAGGGGACTTAGATGTTGCAAGCAGTTCCACACACAAAGCTTTTTCCATGACCAAAGAAAATATTGAGAGAAACCTCAAGCAACTTGCAGCGTGTGGTTTCCCCCACCCCAATTTGTCTTACCTGGTTCCTGAGTTACCAAATGTTCTTTCCATTGACAAGTAATTAAAATATAGAGCTTCCCTCTCAGAGCTTGTCACCTTCTGGATGGCCACGTGCTGCATCAGGTCTCCCAGGCGGAGCTGCAAGTTGAGTCTGGCTGCTCTGTGTACAGGAAGCATTTTGATGTGCAATATTAGAAGAAACAAAATATATATATTATATTATTTAAAGCAAAAAGAAAAAGAAAAAAAAAAACGCAAAAAAAATTAAGTTAGTTCCTCCTTCCATGGGTGAGTTTAATCAACATCCCTTCTCATGTGTGGTGTTGGGGTAGGGGAGAGTCCCGAAGCCAAGAGGGGGGATGGAAGGAGGAGAGGGAAAGAGATGGGTGCTAAAGTAGAGAGAGAGGATGGGCTCGTCTGATTTGTTTCTACCTCTCACTGTGAAATCTCTGGTGCTCTTAAAAAAGTGTATTATTTTATATATATGATTTTATTTAAGGTTGTGAAGGTGCTACAGTGTCTTGCCACAGACCCAAATAAAAGCCCGTAGGACCATCTCTCTAGGAAGAGAGGAGGTTACGATCGACAGCTAAATTGGAGAAACAGTCACCTTTACAGGGATCCTTTAATTGCCATGGATGTCAATTGTATGCAACAGCTCAAACCATGTCCATTTACAGGATATTTTAAAAACAAATTTGCTTTTTTTTTTTTTTTTGGTTAATCAGCACTTCACTGCTTTGGGAGGGGAATGAGGGATACAGCTCATCTGGAAGCACTGAGCCTCAGAGAGCTATTTTCAAGTTGGTTGTCATGTAACAGTTTTGCTGGAATCGCACTGGCCACACGTCCGTGCGGGCAGCGATTCCCTGGTCTAAGCTCATATTTAAACCCAGCTCTGCAACCCTTCTGTCTGGCCCCTCCGCCAAGACTGACATGATGGTACCTTGTTTCAGAACCCAGTCGGGCTTGGAGGGGTTTTGTTTTGTTAAGTTTTGTAGAAATTTAGTCTCTGTATGTAAATTTGGAGGATTTTTTTTAAAAAAGAGGATAATTATGGTAATCTTTAATTCTATATAAGGAATAATATTGATGTAATCGGAGCTGTACTGTATCAAAAATGCTTCAGTGCCTGTTTGTTTGGAATGTTCATGTCTCACATGGACTATGGATTTTATTTTTTTGAGGAAAAAAAATATATGTGAGTCTTTCTTTGTGTACTCTTTTTTTTTTTTTTTTTTTTTTTTTTACTACTGCCTGCTGGTTGGTTTCCAACAACCATCGGAAAAGGTTAACAAGGTCTGTCCGAAATACCTCACCCTGCACGCATCCCTGCATCTGCTCAGACATACCTCACCCCGACCCCCAGGCCAAACTCACCATCGCTCATCCATCACCTGCTTGCTGCCTTCACACACTCCCACATTTCTCCCTTTCTCATCCTCTCGTCAACGGTTTTGTGTGTCTTCTTGAAGCTGCAGTTACCATTTGTTCTCATTATGGTTTTTTTTCCTTTTTTTTTTTTTTTTTTGACTTTAAATAAATATTTAAAACTGAGGCAATGAAATGGGACTGGTATGGTTTTTTTGCTTCGTCATGGGAAACTGAGAGGTGCAGAAATAGCCATGGGTGCCAACATCGGTGCAAGAAACCAGAGAACCCCAGGGGATCCCAACCCACACCCCAAACCCCTTCCTCTGGTGCCAGTCACAGCATGACCTGTGAAACAGAATCATAGAATCCAGCTTGGAAAGGCCCCACCGGATCATTGGGTCCAACCATTCCCATCAATCACTAACCCACGTCCCTCACCACCTCGTCCACCCGTCCCTTAAACCCCTCCAGGGAAGGTGACTCAACCCCCTCTCTGGGCAGCCTCTGCCAGTGCCCAGTGACCATTTCCATGAAAATTTTTTTCCTAATGTTCAGCCTGAACCTCCCCTGGCAGAGCTTGAGGCCATTCCCTCTCGTCCTGTCCCCTGTCACTTGGGAGAAGAGCCCAGCTCCCTCCTCTCCACAACCTCCTTTCAGGTAGTTAGAGAGCAACGAGGTCTCCCCTCAGCCTCCTCTTCTCCAGGCTAAACACCCCCAGCTCTCTCAGTCGCTCCTCATAAGGCCTGTTCTCCAGCCCCTTCACCAGCTTCGTTGCTCTTCTCTGGACTCGCTCCAGAGCCTCAACATCCTTCTTGTGGTGAGGGGCCCAGAACTGAACACAGGATTCGAGGTGCGGTCTCATCAGTGCTGAGTACAGAGGGAGAAGAACCTCCCTGGACCTGTTGGTCACGCTGTTTCTGATCCAAACCAAGATGCCATTGGCCTTCTTGGCCACCTGGGCCACTGCTGGCTCATTTTTAGTCACTGTTAACCAACAGTCCCAGGTCCTTCTCCTCGAGGCAGCTTTCCAGCCAGGCTTCTCCTAGTCTGTAGCTGCTCAGGGTTGTTGTGCCCCAAGTGCAGGACATTTAACAAGGCTGGGATCCCAGTGGCTCCCCACCAACATACATCACCCACCAGCCCATTCTTCATCCACATCCCCACCCTGACAAAGAGAGTAAGAAAGAAAAACATTAAAAATTTAAAAACTTAAAAGCCTGGTTGAACTTTTTTCATTGACGAAGCCCAAATCGCATCTCAACCTTACCAAGCTGACTTTGAAACCCAGCGTTTTCTTGCTTAGGACGTAGCCTGGCCCCACCCTCTGACTAAACCCTCGTGGCTGTCTGTGGCGCACACACTGGAGCCAGCAGCAAGGCTACCGTGGGCTTGAGCCAGGGGAGGAACCACGGGGGTTATTCCCCCACACACCGTGGGAGCTGCCCTGGCCGTATTGCATCACGGGCAGCGGGAAGAGGCAGCACCATGTTTGCTCGCCCCTTCCCGGCAGCGCTGCTGTGGCTGGAAGGGCCAAGGGACACCCCCTTCCCCAGGGCCACCGCAAAGCTTTGACACTTGAAAAAAAAAAACAGCTCAGTTGGGGCTGACCATCTCTCACGTGAACCAGCCCTTCCTGAAACCCGTCGCTTGTGATCAGAAGAACAGCAAACACATTTAATAAATAAATCAATGCACCTATGAGGCCAAAGGTGGAGGAGATATAAGAGACTCCAAGAGATTCCAGTTGTTTCCCTGCCTCATACCACACCAGGATTTATCAAACCAGTCCCCATCTCTACCAGTTATTTTAGATTACTTGAGTTCATTGGTGATGTCACCATCATGCATAGCCTGAAGACCACTTCATCGATTCAAGGCTGGGCCAAGACAGCAGCAAGCACAGTAGAGCCACCAGCATAATACAGGGAGCTCGGCTGGAAAGGACAAAAAGAACTCCAAATTTCATGATTTAAGGGATCCCACCAAGCTGCTGGGGTAGGGCTGGCTCTAGTACCAAGGGAGGGAAGGAGATAGAGGGTGAGGTTTTGGTTTGTTTTTAAATGGTGCAGACTGTTGTAGAATGGTTTGGGTTGGAAGGGACCCTTAAAGCCCATGTAGCCCCTGCACTAGGCAGGTGTATCTACAACTAGATTAGGTTGTTCAAAGCCTCATCCAACCTGACTTTGAATGTTTCCAGGGATAGGGCTTCTACCACCTCTCTGGACAAGCTGTGCTAGCATCTCACCTCCCTTATTATAAAAAAAAGTCTTCCTTATTTCTAGTCTAAATCTATCCTTTTTTTAGTTTAAAATGGTCACCTCTTGTCCTATTGCAACAAGACCTACTAAAAAGTCTGTCCCCATCTTTCTTACAAGCCCCATTCAAGTACTAGAAGTCTACTATAAGATCTATCCGGAGCTTTCTCTAGTCCAGGCTGAACAACCCAACCTCACTCTGATCAGTTCTATGGATTCCTCTGGACCTCTCCAACAGGTCTATATCTTTCCTGTGCTGAGGGTTCCCAGCTCATACAGGGGCCTAATCCTGCTGTGTTCACTGAGCATCAGAGCCAGGTTGTGGGGATTTGTTTGCCCTGTGGAGGAAAGTCACAACCAGGTGTCATTTGGTGCCCCCAAGGCCCCACTCACAAACACACCTGGAGCCAGCCAAGCGCTTCGCAACACACCTGCAAAATCAATTGTCATTTCTGAGAACAAAAGCCTGCACTGGTGAAATATGGGGGGCTGTTTTTGTGGTTGGGGTTTTTTCATCATCATTTCTGCTGGAGAAATCCAAGCTTTTGCAAGCTTTATTTCCTCCACCTGCGATTGCTTCATGCCTGAGCAAACAGTCCAGCAGCTAAGCAAGCACATCAGGGCTGGGGACAGCCAGCTTTGCAGGCAGCTGTATATAAGGGATGAAGTCAAACCTCATCCTGTCAGAGCAGGAGGCTCTTCTCAGCCAACCGAACAATGCTGGCGTCCCTCGCCCTCCTCCTGGGGCTGCCGCTCGCCCTTGCTGCCGAAGCCCCCAGCTGCGCTCCACTCGTCCCAATCACCTTTGAAAATTCCAGCATCCCTCAGGTAAGCCCTTCCATCAGCCAAGGAATTCATCCTCGCCTTTCCTATCAGCATCACTAGCAGGTACGGGTGCAGGAGGAGCTTATGAACCCAATCGGCAGCTTGACTCTTATCTCGCTGCCTCTCCAGGAAAATGCTTATTTTCTTGGAAAAATCCAGACTGCTGCACAGGAGCATGGGGACAGGGTGAAGCCTTGCAGCTCTGCACCCATAAATTCATGAGCAGAGGCTGTTGAGAGGCTCTCGCTTCCATCGCCCCCATGCAAACCAGGCTGGGCAGCACCATCCCCAGTGCTTCACTGCTCTATTTTGAGTCCTTCAGGTGATGGAGACTTGGTTCGTGAGTCTCCATTCACAAACCGCCCCCCTTCCACAGATGCATGGACTGTGGATCTACATCGCCGGTGCCTCCAAGTACCCACCTCACCTGGAGGAGCTGAAGGGATTGAAATATGCAGCTTTTATGATCTCTCAGGGCAACCACGAGGATGAGTTCAACGTCACCGAAATCATGAGAGTGTAAGGAAGGAGATTTTTTTCCCCCTCACCTGGCTGCCCCGTTCCTGGGGGCATTTCCATCATTGGTATCATCCTCTGGCATGAAATATCCTCACAAATGTGGGGCTGGAGAGCAGATATGCCGAATTTATTTTAGCTCTGCAGCCTGGTTCAATTTCTGAATCCCTTAGGCTTGGTTGGGACGGTTTGGGGTGTTGTTTCTCCAGCCTGACTTCTGTTCTCCACAGGAATGAAACGTGTGTGGTGAAGAACAGCAAGATCCAGGTCATCCGGCACAATTCCACCCTGGTCCACGGTAAAGCCCTGACACTACACCCACACCCTGTATCTTCCCATTTTTGCTCCCCTCCAAGTATGTGGCACCCTGAGACACCAGCATGAGGCTATTTTCATAGAATCATAGAATCACCAGGTTGGAAAAGACCCACCAGATCATCGAGTCCAACAATTCCTATCAATCACTAAACCACATCCCTCAGCACCTCGTCCACCCGTCCCTTAAACCCCTCCAGGGAAGGTGACTCAACCCCCTCTCTGGGCAGCCTCTGCCAGTGCCCAATGACCCTTTCTGTGAAAATTTTTTTCCTGATGTCCAGCCTAAACCTCCTCTGGTGGAGCTTGAGGCCATTCCCTCTCGTCCTGTCCCCTGTAACTTGGGAGAAGAGCCCAGCTCCCTCCTCTCCACAACCTCCTTACAGGTAGCTGGAGAGAGCAATGAGGTCTCCCCTCAGCCTCCTCTTCTCCAGGATAAACACCCCCAGCTCTCTCAGCTGCTCCTCATCAGGCCTGTTCTCCAGCCCCTTCACCAGCTTTGTTGCTCTTCTCTGGACTCTCTCCAGAGCCTCAACATCCTTCTTGTGGTGAGGGGCCCAGAACTAACACATTTTACACCTGAAAACATGTTTGGAAGTGAGGAGGAACAAATTTCCCCCACCCCGTGCAATAAGTAGAGCAGCTCTGTGCGACCCAGCCAGGCCCCTCCAGGACAATTCTCCAGGGATAAAGGGGATGAGAAGCCCCCGCGGCACTGCAGGCTCTGCCTAGGCTGAGCCCCGGCACAGGGTGACGCTTGCCAGTGGGGGACCCTTCTCTCCCCATGCCTTTCAGTCGATGAGAACGTCAATAGCATGGCCCAACTGATCCAAAGCGACAAGGACGTGCTGATCCTGAACATCATCCACAACAAGTACGCAGGTCTGAGCATCTCAGGTGAGTGAATCCTGTCCTGGATCCATGAGGCACATCACTGCCTGGAGACATGCCCTGTGGGTGTAGTCATACCCATCCCTCACAGGCAAGGCAAAAAGCCCCTTCGCCCCCATCCCCAATACGGAGAGGGGAAAGATGTGGGCAAGGAGGCAGTAAGGTCTCCATCCACAGCATGGGGACCACGAAGAAGAAAATGATCCCCTAAAATTCCCTCTTTTTTCCCCCTTCTCCTTTTACCATCCCATTTCTCTGGCAGCACGGACATCCAATGTGAGCAAGGAGCAGATGGAGGAGTTCAAAGCCCAAATGCACTGCCTGGACTTCACTGAGGAGGAGATGTTCTTCATGTCTGAAAAGGTCTGAACCCTTCCCCAGGATGGGAAAGGAGTCCTGGAAGGGATACAGGATTGGTTACCCCCTGCAGCTCATCCTTCCCCTCTTCATTCCTGGCTCTGGGGGCAGTCTGGGGGCAATAGGGCACCAATGGCCACTCTGCTCCTCTCCCGCAGGACGCCTGTCCTCTGCCCGAGGAGAAAACAGAAGAAGGTGACACAGAGAAGCAGCAGGTGGAATAACCCCCATGGGCCGGGTCAGCTGCCCCATCCCCATCCTCCTCCAGCCCCTCCAGGAGGACACCGCTGCCTGCTGGCCCAGGTTGGACTCAGCTCAGCCTCAGAACTTAATACTGAGGTTTCAATTTTCCCTCCTGGATCAAGCACTCAGTTTGCCTGTTCTCTCCAGAATCCAAAATAAACTCCTGTATTACAACCACCCGGGAGAGCGAGTGTTATCCCCACCTCACAGAATCACAGAATAACCAGGTTGGAAGAGACCCACCAGATCGTCGAGTCCAGCCATTCCCACCAATCCCTAAATCATGCCCCTAAGTACCTCATCCACCCTCACCTTAAACACCTCCAGGGACGGTGACTCAACCACCTCCCTGGGCAGACCTCCTGCCTGCCCTGCCTGCAATGCCACATCTCCAAACCCAAGGAGGAGCATGAAAAGCCCAGGAAGAAAAACCCACCAGGGCCAAGCTCGTCGGAGATGTTCATCTCTCCATCTCTCTTGCCACCCTACTCAATGGGTCCCCTCAACCCACTCATCAGCCCCAGGCCCACAGGGAGACCTACAAACCTGCTGCTGACCCGCTCAGGTCTCCTCCACCATGACTCAAACCAGCCATGGAGCTTTCAGCACCCAAACATCCCATCCTGAATTGAAAAAGCTATATCCTACAAGCCTCCACCCACCAAATTTCAAGCAGATTTGGTGTTGAAATGCAGCAAATGCATCACCCCATCACTTCCAACCATACCAGCAGCACCCAGCTATCGCTGCTCGCCACCGACGGGCGAAGCCAAGGCAAGAGCCGAGCTCAGTGCTGGGAACACGGCTCTGCTCTGGGCAACGTCCCCAAAAGGTGCAGGTTGCGTCACCGCCACAGAGCCAGCAGCCTCCCATCCCATCCCCCCCTTGTAGGGCAAAAGCGTGTCCGTCTGTCCGGAGTTCAGTCGCCCCTCGTTTTTCGGTGGCCATGGCTGCGGTCGGGGTTGCCGCCATCCTCAGCCTCGGGGCCCTGCTCCCCACGGCCGCCTTCCCCTGTGGAACTATGCGCTCGGACAACACGACAGCATCGAAGGTAGGAGAGACCCAAGCCCTAGGATAGATGCACCCCACTTCTGCAATGAGTTTGAGGGTGCTTTGCGAGCCCCACTGTCCCATGGGATGGGGGAAATCCTCTCTTGCCCCTCTGGCACACCTGCAACAAGCAGGAAAGGTTTTCTTCCCAAAACACATCAAATTACTCAGTTTTCTAGTGGTCCCCCCAGCAAATCCCAGAGGCTACATCAAAACAAGGGAGGCTGGCTGGGTGTTTTGGTGCCAAACCCCCACGGCAGTGCAGGGCTGTCCTGGTTGTGCTGCACCGCGCAGGGGCACTCACAGTCAACACTGAGCACCGCTTCCCAATCTTCATATTCAGCTATTTTCCCTCCCCCTATCATTGCACAGGTTTCATTTTGTTGCTACCAGTGCAAGAGGGAGAACTAATGGAGAGCAGAGGTCAAAATTAACCATTTTGCCAGTGGGAAGGTGGAAATCTCTTCCCCAAAGCTCCCCCTACAAACCTCAAAGCTCTCACTGGTCTGCCCCCCTCTCCCACAGCTCCTGGGGACGTGGCTGTACGTGGCTGGGGCTGCCCGGTTCCCCCAGCACCTCGTGGAGATGCTGCTCATCGACCACGGCCACCTCCACGTGGAGCCCCACACCCGTGAGCAGGAGCTGCTCATCACCCAGCGCGTGGCTGTGTAAGACAACCCTCAGGTCTCTCTCCCCAGCCCATCTCCTCCCACTTTCTGCAGCCCCCACAGCCATTTCAACACCAGATACGAGCACAGTTCCAGGCTGGTTTTCCCCAGAAGAATCTCTCCTGCCTGCTCCATGCATTCTCTTCCCTCTCTTCTTCACCCTTTTTTTCATTTATTTCAACAGTCCCTCACGTTCAGGCAAATTTTGCAGGATACAGAAATCTTGCAGGCATCAGACCCTGGAGGTTTGAAGGACATAGGCAAGGAGAAGACCTCTTGGAGCAGAAGACCTTCCCAGAGGTCCCCACGCCGTGGCTGCTAACTCTGCCACACACCAAATGTTCCCCAGGGTCAGATTTTAAGGGAATGCATATTTTTTGTGCCAACACAGGCAGCTCATCGCAGCTTCGGTTATTTTGGGGTGGGAAAACTCTGAGCAGCAAGGAGCCCTTCAGCCAGACAGTGGGAGGTCAGACGTATGCAGAATTATTTTAACAGCAAGAGCAGTTAATCCCGCAGAGGAGATGGACTGGTCAGGTTCCCACCCCATTTTTGGGTTCCAACCCCATGTGCAGTGCCAGGACCAAGTCCAGAGCTTTGCTGGCCCTTTTTCAGTGTGTGTCAGGGGTCTCCACTCTCCTTCTCCACATAACACCCTTTCCCCTCTCTCTTTCTCTCTCTCCAGGGGGGACCAATGTCTCACCAACAACTCTACTTACTTCGAAATCGCTGTTGGTAACACCACACTGGTGAAGCATGGTGAGCAGCAGCCAGCGCAGCCCTTGGGGTTATCATCCAGTCTGGTTTTTTTGGATGGACTGAGACACTTTAAGGGCTTGGTAGATGTTTTACATCCTCTGACACATTTTATTCCTGGGTTGCTTTGTCTGTATGAAGCCCTTGTGGCCTCCAAACAGCTGCCCAGGGCGAGGGGCACCCCCGGCTCATGGGCCACGTGTGAAATGCAGGTTCACAGCCCCACAACCGAGATCACAGAATCATAGAATCACCAGATTGGAAGAGACCTACCATATCATCAAGTCCAACAATTCCTATCAATCACTAAACCACATCCCTCAGCACCTCATCCACTCGTCCCTTAAACACCTCCAGGGAAGGTGACTCAACCCCCTCCCTGGGCAGCCTCTGCCAGTGCCCAATGACCCTTTCTGTGAAAATTTTTTTCCTAATGTTCAGCCTGAACCTCCCCTGGGGGAGCTTGAGGCCATTCCCTCTCGTCCTGTCCCCTGTAACTTGGGAGAAGAGCCCAGCGCCCTCCTCTCCACAACCTCCTTGCAGGTAGTTGTAGAGAGCAATGAGGTCTCCCCTCAGCCTCCTCTTCTCCAGGCTAAACATGCATTAGAACCCACATAGTGAGGCTGTTCTGGGAGCCAGGAGCAAACCAGCTCGCATGGCAAGGCAAGGAAGGAAAGCCGCTAAAGTTATTTCACACTGCCTTGGCAAGAGAAGGAGCGTGGCATTTATGGTGGGTTTCAGCTCTGAAATCATTTCCTCCTCGCTGAGGAAAGGAGGTGAGCCATTCGGGGTGGGAATTGCAAACCCTTGAGCCACAGGTTGCACTGACCTAGCCAAGTCGGCACTGCTGCAAGCAGGGCTCAGGTTCTCCCCAGTTTTACAGCCCAAAAGCTTCAAGGTTGGGCAGACGTGCTCATACCCCGAGCCACAGCGACCAGTACATCGCAACAGTAAGTGCAGGAGCTGGGTGGCTTTGGTTCCTTCACACCCCAGGCTCACGTTTAAGAAATGCAGTACAAATAAAGTCAGAGCCAAACAGCCCACATCAGATCCCAGGGGCAATGAGCATTGCCCGTCCCCAGGCTGCAGTTTATTGCTGCTGCAACGCAGAGTAGCTGAATATTATGGCTGTTCTCAACACCAATTCTATTCTCTTGAAGCCAAGACACATCAAGTTGTGGGGATGCTGATGAACCTTAGCTCTGAAGACACTTTACTCATCCAGTACCAACTGCAGAGGGAAAGGATGTACTTGGGGCTGTATCTCTACGGTACGTAAACTCCATCTTAGAGTAGAATGATTTGGTTTGGAAGGGACCTCAAGAGCCCATCCAATTCCACCCCGGGGCACCTCCCACTGGATCAGGGGCTCCAAGCCCCATCCAACCTGGCCTTGAACACCTCCAGGGATGGGGCAGCCACCACCTCTCTGGGCAACCTGCGATAGGGCCTCCCCACCCTCAAAGGAACAAAAAAAAAAAAACTTCCTAATATCTCATCTAAATGTCCCCTCTTTCTGTCCAAAAGTACCTTAATACTGTCACGGGACACCCGAACACACTCATAAAATCACTAGCGACAACCACACAGCAACTTGCTTTTCCCAACAGTCAGAGATTCTCCTGATTTTCCAGGGATCACAAGAGTATTTACAAGCACATTAAAACCTAAATCACTTGGCAGAGCAGAAAGACCCAAGTTAAAGACAAAACCGGCTTATGCCACAGATATTCAAAGAACAGGAAGCAAATCCGATTCAGCACTGATATCATGGCAAAATCTCAATATTTTCATGCCAACCATGATTTTTTGGTACTTACCTCCCGGGGCAGAGCACGTGGCTTTGCAGCACCTGCACAGGCAAAGCCAATCAGATCTACTCACAACACCATAAAGAAGTATTTTAGACCTTGATAAGGCTTTCCATTAACTTCCCAAGCTGCAAAGCAGTTGCTTACAAGAGTTTGAAGACAACAGAGAGTTTGAAATGCAGAAAACTGCCTCCATACTCAGCCTCAGTCCCTCCTGATTCCCCAGGAGGATACGACTCTCCTGCAACCCCTTTAAGCAGACAGGACTAGAAATGGTTTGGTTTGTCCAGGTTTATTCAAGCAGGGATAGGAGACATCACCTCCACAGCAAGTGTCAGTGGGAGCATGGGAAAAGGAGGCAGCAAGGCAGGGACACAGCACAAAGAGCTATGCTGAGGCCACCAATCTGGATTTAACCCCTGGCAAATGCTTCTCTTTTTATAGCGCGAAACTTGAGCGCGAGTACAGCCCACTGGGAAGAGTTTGAGCACCACGTTAAGTGCCTGGGGTTGAGTGAAGAGAATATCGTGTACGCACCATGGAAAACGGTACGTGGCTGCTTGCAGGTGGGCGAGGGACAGCAGAGCCACCACAGCCCCCCAACCCTGTGCAGGGCTGCTGGACCTCCAGCTACCAGACTGGGGGCTCGGAGAGAGGCCATCAAGGCAGTGGAAATTATTTACAGGACTAAGGAAACACAGGCTTGCTTCAACAGGTTGGAATCGTAGAATCATAGAATAGTTGGGGTTGGAAGGGACCTTAAAGATCATCTGGTTGCAAGCCCCCTGCCACAGGCAGGGACACCTCCCACTGGTTCAGGGGCTCCAAGCCCCATCCAACCTGCCCTTGAACACCTCCAGGGATGGGGCAGCCACAGCTTCCCTGGACAACCTGTTCCAGGGCCTCACCACTCTCATCATGAAGAAATTCCTCCTCATGTCTAGTCTAAATCTGCCCCTCTCCAGTTTATACCCATTGCCCCCAGTCCTATTGCTACGTTGCTTTGTGAACAGTCCCTCCCCAGCTTTCATGTAGCCCCTTCAGGTACTGGAACTTCACTATAAGGTTTCCTTGGAGCCTTCTCTTCTCCAGGCTGAACAACCCCAACTTTCTCGTGCTGTCCTCATATGGGAGATGCTCCAGCCCTCAGATCATCTTTGTAGCTTCCTCTGGACCAGTTCCAATAGTTCCACCTCCTTCTTACGTTATACAGCCCCTGAAATCCCCCAGCCTCAAAATACTTCTCTTAGAGCTCTTCCCCACGGACTGAGGGGAACTGGAGGTCAAGAGCAGGCACAGGTTGAAGCCCTCACGGTGGGGTGGAGGCAGGTCTCCTCTCCCCATTAGGCCACGGGCAGCACCTAGGAGGTGTTGGCAGCTGAGAAACCACATCCAAGTAGAATGAAATCAATCAAACAAAGGTAGAACAGTTTTGGGGGACCTTTGTCATCAGGCTGGAAAGATTGACATGAACAGAGCACCAGGGCAGAGACTCAAATATGCTCCTGTCAGCCTGAGGCAGAATTTAAATCACCCTAATTCTGAGCGCCTGGATAACACAACCTTTTTACTTATTTCTCAAGTAGTTTGAACCTCCCTTTCCTTCAGAGGGTGCTTACTGACCCCCAGCACAGCACAGCTTTGCTCCAGACCCCTGCTTTCCTCCTTACAGCACATGGGTAGAAAATGGATCCAAGTAGCTCCGTGCCTGGACAAGCAGCATCTGTGATGGGCAGGGAGGGAACATCGTAGCTTCTCCAAGCTCTCCCAAACTCAGATAAAAAAGGGGAAGAAATATACTCCATTCTTCAGTAAATTCTCTCCTGCTGGTACACTGATAGTTCCACTTATCCCATTATTGTTTTGGAAGGAGCTGTGTCAAGTGGAAGAAATTGAAAAAGGAAAGAGCCCACACATGGAACCTGCAGCTGCAGCCACAGCATCACCTCCTCTGGGTACCCACCAGCCTGGGAGCATGGAGAATTGACACCATGGTGACAGCATCACCTCCTCTGGGTACCCACCAGCCTGGGAGCGTGGAGAATTGACACCATGGTGACAGCATCATCTCCTCTGGGTACCCACCAGCCTGGGAGCATGGAGAATTGACACCATGGTGACAGCATCACCTCCTCTGGGTACCCACCAGCCTGGGAGCGTGGAGAACTGACACCATGGTGACAGCATCACCTCCTCTGGGTACCCACCAGCCTGGGAGCGTGGAGAATTGACACCATGGTGACAGCATCACCTCCTCTGGGTACCCACCAGCCAGGGAGCGTGGAGAATGGATGCCACGTTAGGCAATAAATGTTTTCCTCAAATCCGATGCATTGTGTTGCTGAGCTGCTGGAGAGCAGGGGGTCTGAAGAGATGGGAAACAGGGCTTGCAAAAAGAAATCGAACACCTGGGTCACCTTGTGTGTCATTCCACCAGGAGCCAGGAAAGCCAGCATTAAGCAATGAGAGATACAAGACAATGTGATACACGGAAACTTTTTTAGCGCTGAGTCAGTGCGCTCAGCTTTGCACCAAGCTTGCAACAGAGCTCGGCTAAAAATCCAGTGCTTAAATGAAGCAGTAATAGGGCCTAACCAGAAGAGGGCAATCATTAACTATTTTAAATGAATGTGCCAAGCATTCGATGAGTAACTGGGATATCGAGAAAGCTGGAAACTTCTCAACTGTACAGTCTGAGAGGAAGAGGAGGCATTGCTAGAAACAGCCACCCAGTTCTCTTGAGAGCAGCTTGACAGCCAGAAGAAGCCCAGCTGGGGCAGATGTTCCTGCTCAGACTCTTTGAACTGGTCGAGAGATTCCACCCAATGTTAATCCACACAGCAAGGTTTGCAAAATAATATGATGACATCGACATATTATCCCACCAGAGAGGGAGAGGGTTCTGGTAACCCAACCTGGGCTGGATTTTTGCTTCCCAAGAGGAACAGGTCATGTGTCCTTGTTTCCCAATTTGCTTGGCAGCCGGGAGGTGAGAAGGTTCCAGTGCCAAGATTCACATGTCTCTCTGTGCCCCTGGGCACCCCTGAACTGTTGGAGACCTCAGGTCTCCCCCTCAGCCCCAGCTCCAAAGGAAGAAGGCACTGTCGCTCTGTGTCTGCAAAAGCAGGAGGAGTTTAAGAAGAGACTGCATTTGCTGTCTGTCTGAAAAGTAATTCAGTCTCAGCTCTAACCTAGTAATTAAGCACTGAAAATATCTCTCTTCCTTAAAAAGGAAGAGAATGAGAAAAGCTGGAGAGAGCACAATGAAGAGTCCCGCTCCTCCCTCTGCAGCAGGAGGATGCCCCATCCCTGTACGAGAGCGTTTGCTGGGCAGCATCTCAGTGTTGAGCCTTTGGCTCAATTCCTGTAGTAAAAAATGAGCTTTACAAGGTCAACTAGAGCCGACTCCCTCCTGGTCACAGGGCACAGGTCACTGCCCAGCCCTTGCTTCAGAATCTTCACCAGCTTGTGACCCAAGACATATCCCCTCGCCTCGAGAACAAGGGGAGGGGAGGGCAGCGGTGCAAGAGGAGATGCTGCCAGCAGCCTTGAGTGCTAAGCGAGGCTGCGTCGATAAGCGTCTCAGCTGACCAAAGCTGACGCTGCTGGGAAGCCGTGGCTCAGATTACAAGGACCCAGACTTTATAGCTAGATTTATAGCTGAATAAAAGCCTTGAATTACAGTCTGAGGCATAAGGAACTAACAAATTCAGTCCAGCTCCTGGGGCAAGTCTTGTAACCAAATCAGAGGCCCCTCGCACTACTAGCAACGGCTACAGAATGACCTTCAGGGATAGCTCCTGCCTCAGATTTTATTTAAAAAAACATCATACAAAACCTTTCTTTTGAAAATCCTATAAGCCAGGTTCCTTTGAGGGCATAATTGCACTGCAGACTTTCCAGCCTTTCTGGGAAACTCACTTCTTTGAAGAGGGAGTTATCGATACTGCACAGACAAGCAAAGTGCAGCAGGTTAACAGTACCTGATCAGCCCTGGCTCACCCCTGCCGTGGCAAGCCTTGATCTCAGTTTAGCTGGTTTTTTTCTCCTAGGTCCTCAATAGGGAGAGTCATTCATTCCACTTCCCATATGATGACGGACAGAGAGTTGGGGTCGTTCAGCCTGGAGAAGAGAAGGCTCTGGGGAGGCCTTAGAGCAGCTAGTGCTGAAAGGAGCTGCAGGAAAGCTGGGGAGGGGCTCTTGATCAGGGAGAGGATGGATACAATGAGGAGAACAGTTGTAAGATGAAAGAGAGGAGACTGAGATGAGATCTTAGGAAGAAATCTTTTCCCGTGAGGATGGCAAGGCCCTGGCTCAGGTTGCCCAGAGCAGTGGTGGCTGCTCCATCCCTGGAGGGGTTCAAGGCCAGGTTGGATGGGGCTTGGAGTCCCTGATCCAGTGGGAGGTGTCCCTGCCCATGGGACAGGGACACTAAACCGTGTCCAGAAAGAAATGCAGACATGTGATATCTCTTTGACAGACCTTTATTAGCAGACTGTTCCCTACATGAAGAATCCAAGTTAGATTTGCATTATAACAATTTGTGGTTATAGCTACAAAGATGGTTGTCATTTTGCATTGATTTTTGCATTCTGATATTCATTTTCCCATTAGGCCACACTGGTAGGAAGGAGCAACTGCAGAATTTATGACAGGTCTCAAGAAGGAGGGGTGGAAAAAAAATCACATCATACTCCAAATTAGTTAGATTTCCATGTGGCTAAATACTGACAGCACTGGATTGTCAAGGCAGAGCCTCACCTGGAGATGCTCTATGAAGCTCCAGAATCTGTCAGCAAAGAAGCAGCTGCTGAGTGCTAGCAAACCATTTTCAGGTTTCTCACACACTTGTCCACAGCGCCTGCTTGATGTGAAGACCATCAGCTCAGCAGCAGGCTCTGCTAATTCAGCCTCAAAGCACAACAGCAGCAGCTTGTGTCCAAGTGCAAGTTTCCTTCCACCTCTCTGGAAACTTGTATTTTCTTTAGCCCCTGAGATTTCTTCCCTCCCCCCTTACCTAAAAATTCCCCAGATTGCTCTCAATTAGCGGGTGTGACATTCAACATACACAGACCTTCTTCTTCCCAACTTCACCCATCCACCTGAAAGCCTTTCAGCCACGCACAGAGGCGATTCCAAACTAAGGCGAGCCTCACAGTGCACTCTCCCTCCTCCCCAGGTACTGCTTCCTCAACAGTTCCCTTCTATCCTATGGCTTCTTGCTATAGAATTTCTCTGGGCTGAGGTCCTCCAGCAACAACCACAGATGTGGGAAAGGCAGCTCAAGCCCCAAAGGGAAGGTACGCAAGCAACTTTAGCATCCCTCCCCACAACTCAGCTGTGATATAAGAGAACAAAGAGAACTTTTTAAAACAGGAGAAAAACAAGCACAGTAACAATATTTAAACAAGTCTATAAAAATAGTCTGACATAACTCTGTTCAAATAAATACAAAATAAATATGCTTTAAGCAGTAAAACAGTGGAATGCAAACGCTGGTCCATTTTGCCCAAAATGGAAAGTTGGATGAGGATCTCAGGCTTTGGTGGCCAGATCCTATCAACTGAAGTAGCCCATAACACAGTCAGAGAAATTTTAAAGCCTCCTCTTTCCCTTAGCCTTATGTAAAGCACCCTTTGAAAGAAAAGCAAGCATATCTTCAGGACTGAAAGCTCGCCTCTCCCAGTGACAACCAGCCCCTTTCCTAACACCCCTTCCCACAGCAGACATGCTCCTGGCTTGGGGATTCCAGCCTGCTAATGCAAACCTGAATGTCAATCTACAAAGAGGTCTAAAAGAGATAGATAGCAGCGTAGGCACAGGGCTTGGAAAAGGCCCACGAGCTGCCCTCGGCACCAGGCAGAATGGAATTCAGAGGTGCATGCAACCCTGCACAGAGGCTCTCGTGTCGTGCTTGGGAGCACAACTGCACAGGAGTTGTGAAATATTGTCTTTTGTTCACTAAAGCCATGCATCAAGGTGCCAGTTCACCCAGGGCTCTCCTGCCTACCCTTTTCCAAGCCCCTGCTGAGTATAAGACAAGCCAATCCCAGCATGCAAAGGATACAGGCATGCAGGCTCTGGTCTGCTGCTTCTGTTAGTAAGTGCATCTTGTTAGTGGATTTATGAGACACACTTAAACCTATAAAAAATAAATAATCCTAATTCTTCATCAGGCTGGCTTACATAACCTTCAGCCTGACTGGCTAAACCACTGCCCACCAGCCCTCAAAACCAGTATAATTCAAAGTTACATTTCATGTCAAGTCTTGGAAGCAGAACATGAATGTCTCCTACCCAAAGGAATATATGTAAACAGAATAACAAGCCCAGTGTGGCAGCAGCTCCTACACAAGGTTTGTACAAATTTAAACAATGGGTAGGAAATTAAACTGAATGGAAAAAGAAGCTCTCTTAATGGAAAAAGAAGCTCTTTCAGCAAGTCAGAAGGTGCTCATCTGCAGGCAAACAGCTCTGTACACGCAATACGCTGAAAGGAGACCTGTTACCCAAATCTTTGCTACTCTACCATACTGCTGGGAGCTGACCTCAGCAACTCACGCTTTAAAATTCTCCCAGGAGTTCACCTCCTGGCCTCCCAAAAGGCCCAACAAAAAGGACCACGTGATGGTCTATGTGGTGCTCTTGAGTAGCAAGATGGCAAAGGACACCAGATCCTCCCCCTTCCCCTTACTGACTCACACACTATCTGAGATTTCACAGCTTTGCTTAGTCAGCTTAGTGTCAACACATTCACAGAATGAGAGATGGCTATACGTCTTGGGATTGCACCCCAAGATTTCAGAGTTCAAAGTCCTCAGCATCTCCTGGTCACCGTGACTGCACGCCCAGAGTCATCTTCAAGTTTTCATAAACGACGTAGCTGATGCTTACAGCTGGAATCACCTTCATAAAGTTTGGTGCCAGACCGCGGTAAAGACCGAATGCTCCCTCTGTCTTCAGAATGTGTTTAAAGAGTCCTCTCATTGTCACTTCTGGGGCACCTTCCACTGAAGCTGCAATAGGGAAAGGCACAATAAATAATGCAACACCAAGATAACATCTGTCTCACCAAGTTCTGACTCATGTGCTTCTCGTGGCTGTTCACAGACCAAAGATGCTTCATGGGGGTTTGAATCTAACTTCTCAGCCAGCCACTTTCCCAAACTGTTGTGCAGATGCCCTTAGCTCATAACTCCTGATCTGGGCAAAATAGAACCTATGTCCTGGAGGTGCTTGGCCCCAGACACTAAAGGCAGCACAAAGTCCACTGTCCTCTTGCAGCACAGCAAACAGCCTCCTGCTCAGCTGCACAGGCCCATTAGGGCTGTTGTTGCAATGTTTACACCAGAGGACCTTTACCCTGCTCAGAGAGCATAACAGGAACTCCCACAGTTCCCAGAAGTTCTCACCTTGGGCCTGCATGCGTGTCCTAACAAGAGCCAGTGGGTAACTGGCCAGCTGCCCACAGGTACTGGAGATGGTACCACAAGCCAGCAAAACAAAAACTCCAGGGTCAGCACTGTTGACAGCATAACGTTGCAACCAGGCGTTTTTTAGTGTCTGGAAGGAACAAGCCAGATGTTAGCAGTGAAAAGGCAATCAAAGGAATATCACATTACATAAAAGATCAAGCATAATGCCTCAGAAAGCCATGTGCAATTTCAGTCAGAGACACCAGGCTCCTCACATTTTTGAGCTACTCCTACTGTTGTGCCTGGGGAAAAACTTTACTTTTCTGCTGCAAATTTGTCATTTAAAAAATAGCAAAACAAAAAAAACAAGGGACTATGGATGACATTAACTAGAAAAGGAGAATCGCTACTGGATAATCTTTTAGGCCACTTTGGCTACAAGTTCATCTGTGGCCCTTAAGTCTGACCAGGAAAGTTCTGAAAAGCCAATTAAGCTCCTATGGTAGCCAACAGGTCTGGCATTGCTAAAGCTACACAAGCAGCACAGCCCAACAGAAGACTAAAGGCTTCATACCTCATAGACTGCCAGGTCGATACCAGCGTACGGAATGATTCCTAGCATGTTGGGGATGTAGCCTTTGTAGAAGGCAGCCATTCCTTCCTTTGAAAGGATGTTTTTGGCACAATCCAACATGCCCGAATATTGTCCTGTCTTCCTTAGAGCCATCCTTGTTTTCAGAACCTAGAAGACAAGAAGAAATGCCTTGAAGGTCTACAGGAGAAAAACATATAGACACTATTAAGAGTATGATGTTCAGCACTACAGCATGTGTCACGCAAGCAGCAGTACTTGTATCATCTCTGAGAACTCATTAATTAAACTATGACAGAGGTGGTGTTCCATCCACATTTTCCTCACCCGCTCCCTGCCTCGCAGCTGCACTGCTCACCTCCATGGGGTAGATGCTGCTCTGCGCAATGGCCCCAGCCAGAGAACCCGCTAACAGCCGCTCATGAATCCTCAGCATTTCTTGGTCAGTACCGATGAACCTCTTGATCTGTAGAAGACAAAACACACATTGAGGCTCACTGACTTAGCTCAATGTCTTTACTTTCAGCTTTTCATTCTGCAAATCCTTCTGCACTCAGACTTTGTGGCCTTTTACTCACCTGCTCATAGGCCATGAACTTAATAGCAGATTCCGGTGCAATCTTCAACACATTGATGCCATTCCCTCGCCACAGTGACCTTGGTCCACCCTCTCGGATCATTTGAGTAAAACCGCCAACGATGCACATGTTGTTACTGCGGGAGGCATGAACCTGGAAGAGAGCGCGCAAGCTTGGCTTAGTTCCAGACCCGATTACGACAGTGCGACGTTTTTCCATAATCCAGGGACAAAAGGGCGCTTTTTTATTTATCCAGAGATTTGCCAAGGCCTTAATCCCTTCCAGATAACTTCTACAATAGGAAAGCAAGCTTCTTTTCTTTTTTTGTGAAGTCCAGTGTTAAATAGTGGATCTAATCTATATCTCCCTCTGGAATGGGAGGAAACAGTAATAGGCAACTCCCATATATTGAGTAGGATCAGTTACCCAGAGTAAACTTCTCAGGTGGCTCAAGAGCAGGTGCAGTGACAAAGCAGGCTAGTGTCAAGTTTTTCTAACTCCTCTAACACTGATAATACTTATATTGATGACAAGCTCTACCAGCTGACCACCACAACCACTTCAACTCTCATGGCCTCAGGGTCTCTCATGGAAACACAAGACTTCTACCTGTTTCACAAAAACCCACGTTCTCCAGCGCTGTAAACCACAAAGCTCTCTAAGAGTTTTCACATGTCTACCTCCCAAAATTCTCCATTTTATATTACATCTCTATTTTTTGAAAGCTTTTTAGATTATTTGAGTGATATAAGAGCAATGAGATTAACCCTTGCCAGAGGGCTGTGCCATATTGATGAACATCATCTCCTCGGTATCCAAGAACATTAAAAGGATCTGCCCAAGTATTTAAACAAACTGGAGCTCCTCCATCATACCTGCATCAACACTTTCAAGCGATCCAAGGGAGCCGTACAGGTTCTGGACACGGCACCCGCACCTCCACCTGCAACCAGATGTCTCCACCACATCCCTGTCTGCCTCTCTTCCACTGTGAACTCATCAGGAACAGTCAAATTCTCTCCTACATCAAAGATCTGCAAAAAAAAATAAGGCGTTGAGGAATGTTTCATCAGCTAGGGATCTTGCCAAAGTTGTATTGCTCTTTATCAGTGCTAAGTGTTGAAGACATGGATGTGCTTATTCCAAGTCAGAAGCTTATCTAGAGCAATTAACTGCTGTGTTTGGCCAAAGGAATTGCACACCACAAGGGGAACCTTCACACTTAGAGATTTCTGTCCAAGAAGCTGGTGACTGCTGAACATTTATCTGCATTACAACACCATGGATTGTAGCAAGGAACAAAACGATCAACTGTGGGCGCCTGCACAGCAAAAGAGCTGGACCTCTCCAGAACCTCCCAAGTTCACAGGCAGTTTAATCTCGTTACATGCTATTTACACACCCCGAAATATCTCCAGGAAGGACGGCTGCCTGTCAAATCAGCTTCTAATCTTAACAGGTCCTGAACCAGCAGGGGCTGGCCACTGGTATGAGCTTCAAGAGGTGCAGGCCAGGTGAACACCCTCATCGTTTTGCAGAACATGCAGCCGTTATCACCTGTGCCAGAGGCTTTAGAAGCTGTGCCAGTGATAGGTAGCATGATAACAGGACAGGAAGTAATTTGGCTTCGAGGTCTACAAGGCAGCTACTGAACCACGAAGAAAAAGATAGAGACTGCTGATAGCAGCTCCTGGGGGTCAGTACTCTAAGAAGCTGGGGAGATACCAAGACCCATTGCAGAGGAGCCATTTCTTACCGTAGAGTGCTTCCAGTACAGAATGATTTCAGGAATGTTCTCCACTGGGTGCAGCAGGTGATAGTCTCGCCACTCATTCCAGTCAATTGTCATTGTCCCATTTTTATCCATGCTGAAAAGATTTATCATTACATGAGTACAGACTCCCACTAAGTTAGAAATTCCTCCTCCCATTTCCTTTGATTATTCAGGCTTACACCATAAAAAGCTTTGCAAAGCAACTACTAAAAGACTTCTAAAGAGACACAAGACAAAGCTAGGAAATCATCTGTTCACCAAACACTGCAGAGAAGTAGGAATGGGCTCCCTTTTCCTTCCTCTCTTCCCTTTAACTGACTCACAGGAGTAGTTGAACCCCCTCCTACCAAACTTAGCCCACCATAACTGACACTGAAGGGAAAATAATACTTACTAGGTGACAGGACCCCAGAAGTGTCCCGTCCTTATTCTGACACACAGGCAAACAGACAGAGGGAAGGTAGCAGAGGAAAGAAGAGGAAAAAAACAGCACAAATAAGTGGTTGTTAACATGTTAGTGCCACATGCCTAAAGCACTCAATTTTCAAAGAGCAACAGAGTCACTCTCCAAAGCAGCAAGCTCAGGGCAGCAAGACAATCAGACAGGGATGCAAATTAGCTCGGGTGCAAGCATGTCCCCAACAAAGGGTCATCAAGAGAAGAGATTCTGAAAGTAACTCTCCATAATGCATTATGACCTTATAAGTATCAATTCATGGAAAAATAAAATCAAAATGAAGAATAATAGGCAAAAGGCGAGTAGCTGAAATCTCTAGAAAGTATGTACAGGGTAGAAGGAGGAGGCAAGCTCCATGTCCCTACACTTCCTTTTAACCCATTTGACAGTAAAATGGAAGAACCAGCTGCACCCTCACCTCTTCAGTATTTTCTCAGCCTGCTGTTCAGAGATCTTGACTCCCAGGTCACGAAGGGACTGTACAATCTCCTGGGCATCAATGCGGCCTGCAAAGACAAGCCAGCGAGCTCAAGTATAGGTGTTACAAGCTAACGCCTGTAGTAGTCTACTCATGAGCACAAGAAAGGTGTTTACCATCATTCTTCTTATCCAAACTCTTAAAGACCAGTCTCAGCTTCTTTTCATGATCTTGGAGATAGTGAACAAACTCCTCAAAATCCAGCTGTCCATCCAGGTCCTTGTCTCCAGCCTTCACAATTTTCTGTTCAGAAAACAAATCAAAACCTGTCAGTTCCTTTGTTCATTCAGACAGACCTGCCCCTTCTTCCACTAAAACTAAGGATCATTTCCTACACAACCGACTCTTCCAACAGAAAGCAGCTGACAATAATAATTTTTCAAAGAAATCTGATATAAGCAGTAGTGTAGCAAAGTCACCTGATGCCAGACAACTGTCTCCCAGTGTCAGTTATGCAGATGGAATGCCTCACACTTTTATCGTGGATCCTCTGCTAGTTTTGTGTGTCTAATCTCAATCCTGCATCTTGATTAACACCTTACACAACCTTTGTGGAGGTTCCTGTACTAAGTTTGAGGCAAGAGATTCATAAAAGTGAATCACTAAACTCCAGGTAATAAAAAAGCCAGAATGGGAGACGGAATTTCATGCCTCCTACGATCCTTAGAGAAGTAAGCTCCCTCTGGCAGTAACTACCTCCAACCAGAAAAAGCCTGTCCAGCTCAAGTGGACACAGCCAAAGATAAAAACCCCTATGAACTGGTTTAGGCACCCTGGAGCTACATACTTTAATTATACAAAATTTCCATCAGATGCATCCAGAACAAGAACAGGTTCTTAGAAGGACAAAGCTAAAATCAAGATCAGACTCTGTGCCAGACACCTAGGACAAGGTAAATGACTAATTAACTCGCTGCAGCATGGGGCAATAGCAGATGGACTGTCCTGTTGAAGGGCACACAGCTACTTGTTGACAGGAGAGGTGATCTCCTGGCTGCAAGAATGTGGCTCTAGGAGTTCCTATTCTCATTCTTGTTTTCAGTCACTTGCCTTTGATCACCTTTTTCAAGGTGAATCAGTGAGTAACAGTAAATTAGGTGTGATTCAGTCTACTTCATCACCTACATTTTTTGTTTTAACTCTTGTAACATTTATGCGAACAGCAGGTGCAGCGTGAAGGAAGCCCTGAGCCAAGATCAGACACAGGGCTAACCCTCTGTTCACCAATATATTGTCGATATTTAGGCTTCAAAATGTAATAGGCAAGCCTAAGGTTATTGTGACATTTCCTCAGAGCACCAGTCCCCTTCACAAGCCTTAAGTCTTTGTTTCAATGCCATTTTAAGTTACTTCAATACTAAATACCTCACTATCCCTCTCTCACCCCACCAAGTGCTGTCACCCTAGCCTTAATGCTGCAAGGATTATTCTTAATCGCTTTATGAACCTTAAATAAGAAAGTGCTGTCCCAGCTGCCATGACCTTTGAGGTGTGCCCAGTATTCTTAACCTGCAATTTATCATATGACTGTTGTAAAGTTCAAATATGAACCCGCATTCAACTTGTAGGCTAAAGATAGACCCACATCCCTTGCCTGTCAGCAGATCGGCCTTCAACAGCTGAATCAGGGCTTCCCTCCACGTGGCAACCCCCAGCCAGCTGGCAGGCACCAAGAATTTGGAGGCACTGTAAGAGAGGTGACTGTGCAACTGCTCCCACTCTCTCAGCATGCCCCTAACAACCACAGAGATGTGCAACGAGTGATTGTGACCAAAGGTAATAAAAGCTGAATTGCTTTGCCAGCCTTCTTCCACCACAATCACAAAGCCAAATTGCTGCAAGGCTGTCGAGCGGTAATCTGCAACACACATGGGAAGGGCGCAAAAGCCAAGCTCCCAGCATTTTCTCCAGAAATACAAACCAAAGCCTGCCTGCAGTTCTTTGCCTTTAATAGCAAATACGAACCCCCCCCAGACAGAACTGCTCATTAACAGCCACGCTGGCTGCAGATGTTCCTATAGTCACCTACGTAACACACTGCGCAGGCAGCATGCTCTGGAACCCTAGACATCTTAAAGCCTGCCAGTTTGTGCATCTGCACAGAGGTACAAAACACCTCCCCAGCTCTGCTGTTCAATAATGTGAGCTCTTGACAGCCCTGTAATGAAAATCACAGCAGCAGGCTAAAAGGAAGGGCTGACAGAGTCAGACAGAGTGCTCCACAGATTTAGTGCATCTCCCTTCCCTGTGAAGGGAAGTGCTCTTGCACAACCTCCCTCAGTTCAGCTCACCCACTGCTGCTGAGCCATTCTCTGCTCACAGCACAAACCAGTTCACCTTCACCAGGGGGCGAGACCTGCACCAGCTGGAGCAGACATTGGATTAAACCACTCCCAGCAGAAGGGTTAAGGAAGAGGATATGAAGTGTACTTAAGGAGACCAATTAAAGCAGAGGAATTCACAGCTTGGAAAACCCCTTTTTCTATTTAACTGTACATCAAATCAACTGGTTTAAACAGTCAGAGGCACTAAGATCCTGCCAGATTCAAGCCAAAAGAATCAAAAAAGTCAACTCCCCGCTGCTTCGGCGATCCCTGCCAAGGGCAAAAGAAATTCATCCATGATCTGACCTAGCTATTACAACAGCGCCAACATGAACTTCTCCCCCTCCAACCAGCCACTCGGGGTGTTGGAGAACACCCCTCCATAGCTCATTCCCTCCCATTCCTCCCTCGGGGCCATACCTGCTTCCACTGGCGGTAGGTGGTGAACTCCTGGGAAGGAATGAGGAGGCTGAGTCGGAAGATGGATTTGAGTTCAGCCGGCAGCCCCTTTGACTCGAAGTATTCAAACTCCGTCTGTGACTGCCCGAGCACTGGCACATACAGACAGAGGCAGAGCATCTTTCTGAGCCAGAGACCCAGCTGCCCTGCTCAGACCGACCGGGAAGGGAAGTAAAACTGAGTGATTCCCCTGAGCTAATTTCAGTGCGTAGTGGAAAGGAAATGCCGGCAAGTCTTATGACACATGCCTATGAGCGAAGCCGGCTCCAGAGGGATTGGCTGTACAAGCCCTGCCCTTCTACTTAAAAGGGAAGCAGGTTGCTGTAAAGTCCCACCCAGCTGCCACACACAGGAGAAGGAGGCAGCAAGTGAGCTGCTCCAATTGCTCAACCCCAGGCTCTAATTAAGCTCAGAGACCTTACCTCACACTCACCACAAGTTAACTCTTACTGGCCTTCTGTTAATCCAAGAGGCTTTGGCCAACAGCCAAGGTGCTCACTTACTGTTCCTTACATCCCATGGGTCCTTTCTGATGCTTTGCTCACCCCTCCAGGGATTTACACACACACCACAGTAGGGACCAGTCTTGATCATAACCTCTCCCACTACATCACACCTGAGTACTCTCAGTCTTCCTCTTCACAGATATCTTCCTCTAAAATATAGTAAAACACCTATTTACTCCCTTCACGGATTTGGGATATCCAGCTTAAGCAAAAGCCTGGAAATTCCACTTTTCTAAGGTTACTTTGCTATACCAGAGTTGATTGCTTTTGGCTGCAAGTTCTCCCAAAACCACTTGTGCCAGGTAGGAGCAGGTAACCTCTGCATATCATGATCTCTCTCCTCTGTAGTTCTACAGAGTTACTAATACAGGAGCAATAAAACCCATGCAGAAGGTTTGCCATTGTGCCAGATACCCAGAAAAAAAACCCAAAATCAAGGGCAGGCTTCAAAGCCTCCCAGCTAAGCATCCACATAGTTACACCAGCTGACTAGTTTTTCCTTCTCTTCCAACTACAATTAAACATCACAGTTGGATATGTGCTAAAATGAGAAGTGTCCTGGGCAGAACAACATCTTCCAGTTTCTACCATTTACAGTATAACCACTTTGTAAGCGAGTTCCTGATCTTTCACCAGGAGCGGGCCGGGCTGCAGAGGGAGTGTGGCACACGCACCATTTAACGTGGATATAATTGGATATAATTGCAGGCTTCTGAGCATCGATGGGACTGATACATTGGATAACACCCAGCTCTACAATGAAAGCACCAAACAAGTGCAGCAGGTAACAATGCTGCTCAGTAGAGGTTTACTGATCGCTAACATGCATTTCAAAATAGTTATAGGTTTGATATGTATCAAAGAGAAGCTATCGCACAAGGAAGATGCAAAAAGCCACAGCCAATAATCAAAACATCATAATCCTGCCTGCACTTGAAGTAACACAGCATGTTTGCTAAACTGGCTTAAACCAGTCCAGCTAACAGCTTTCCCCACCACTGCGGACACAGCAACATTTTCTTGTGTTTGCACTACTGAAACAGACTGCCTGGCCAGTGCAAAGTCGAATAAGCAATCCTCTCCTTAAATGCTAATGCACAAGGGGCCTTGTCTCTACCGTGGTTATGTTTTTCAGATTTAAAGAAAAGCCAGGGTCCATAATAAGCTGTTTGTGGAGCTGTGTGTCAATCACATAAATAGGGAATATTTAATCTGGGGCTTTATTTCAAGGATTTTTATCCTAAAAAGCTTAATAGATCACAACTTGCAGCAATTCGGTACCCTTGAGAGTCATGACCTACAATGGTTTCCTTACGCATTCCCCATCACCTCACTTACCATGGCACTACCGCCACGTTACCTAACCAGGCTTAACCTACTCCCTGCTGACGTCTCTCTGCACGAAAACACTTTCGGGGACTTCAGATCCTCTTAAAGATCAGCTGCAGCAGCTCTCTACATGCCTGCCAACAGCCCACCCCAGCCTTCCCACCAAGCAGAGCCTCACAGCAAGCAGCACCCCACTGCCAATGGCCATCAGCCAAAAGCGAGCACCTGCAGCAGCCTGACCAAGAGGAGCAGCTCCCCACCAGCCCCAGGGAGTAAGTGAACAAAGATAACTCAGAATTGTCCCACCAAGCCTCAAGATCCTCCACAGTCCTTCCCACGAGTTGCCAAGCATCACTATTGTAGCTGCTCGGCAGCTCAGTTGCTATGCCAACGTGATGCAGATTTTCCTAATAAACTCTGTCTGGAGTTGGCAGCTAGAGAGAAAAGGCAAAATCTGCACATTTTAGGAAAAAAAGCCCTACTACCTACGTCAGAGGAAGGGAGAAAGGTAATGAGGCTGAGAAAGCTGATTTCAAGCAGGGTATTAATTTCAGGACAGCAAGCTAAGAAGGAGAGACAGATTATGACTGAAGTTTATACGAGCAATTATGGCTATAATGACAAAGGGAACTTAAACAGCATTAACAAGGTTTTAGATTTCACCTAAAAGAACCCTGGTAAATGAGCTGCAGGGATCAGTGCTCCTAGAAAACAACTCATCTAGGGTGACCACCTGGGTTTTGGCACACAGTCAGCCTCACTTCCCCAGCCCCTGACCTGTGCCCAGGGCCAGACCACTGCAGGCAGCAGCACACCCACCCTAGGGCTTCAGGAGTAAGCTATGGACGGCACATCCGCTCATTAGCAGTGGCTGTTCTTGATCACACCAAGGACAGGGTACAGAGCTCTTAATAAAGTCAGCCCTTTCAAGTCCACCTCCCTGATCCTTCTTCCATCCATCAATCATCCTTCTGTGAATGAAGCCAGAGCTGGAACTGAACACTTGTGGTTGACCTGAAGCCAGCCTAGCTAACGTCCTCTTGTGGCAAAGGGAGTGCTAGATGAGTCCATTTTTTTACTCCAAAAGGCTTGCTTTTTCTGTCATTAAGGAATCTGCAAACTCATTGTCCATTTTATTTTTAGGATCTAGTTCTTATTTAAATGCTGCACATTTCAACACCCTACCATTCCAATGTTAACCTTTCCAAGTCATTTGTACTTTTGTAGGCATCTGCTTCATCCCTGATTTACTAGATCAGCTCCAGAATGTACCTTCCAAAGGATGGGAGGATGCAGCCATACAAGGAGCAGGAAAGCACACTGTTTAATTTTGAATTTGTTTGGCTAAAAAAAAAAAAAGTCTCTAAAAATATCAAGTGCCAGTAAGCGTCACAGTCACATCACATCCTCCTTCAGAGGCAAAACAGCGTTCTGGGCGAGGACACCATGGGCCAGAAAGAACCATCATCACTCAAGAGTTTTCATTAGGTACTGCTGATCTGGCCTTTTTTAATTTCTGGAAACGAGCTTATAATTAATTGTACAGTACAGAAAGTCCTCACAAAGCATAAACAAAGTATGAAGTGTATGATGATGGAGAGTTAATCATTTAAGAGACCCCAGCAGAGAAAAGAGCTGCAGTCAGCCAACGGTGTGCAAGGGGAAGGAGAGAAGCCAGGGAAGGCAGGCAACACCACATTTGATATAAAGGTAACCAGGAAAGGTAACCTGTTCCTCTGACAACACACGATCCAAAGTTACAAGTCCAGATGGTGACATCAGGGACAGATCATACCTCTCTCCTGTGTACACACATCCTGGGGCCAACACATCACATTTGCAAGCAGTATTTTCTCCTCCATTTGCAATAACAACCTCCTGTTGAAATCGTTACCTTCAAGCAAGGCTCTAAGCAGAAGCATGTCAGCTACAACGTGAACACTGAAAAGCCACAGCTAGGAAGCACTAGGTCAAATTTGTCAATACATGTAAAGTCCTTATAGTAACTCCAGTATCAGGTGTAATATTTTGTGTGTTTTATCAGATATGTAATAACAGGTGTTTCTACAGAACAAAGTAGCACATCAGTCACGAGACTTCTCTCAAGGTCACAGGGGTTCACTGGCAGGGAACAAAAGCTGTGTCCCCCACATTTTCTTTCAAAGCCAAATCATGCTGTTTCCTCACGGTGGTTTATAATGTATCCCTAAGGCTGTACTAGCCTTTTTGCAACACTTCTCCTTCAGACAGGTAATTAGAACACAGATATCTGATCAAGCACAAACAAGTCATTGCAGCTTAACAAGTTACTGGCCACCAGCTGAGCCATGATGGCTAGATGCAGTATTAGCCGGTCTGAATCGCAAGGTAAAACGTATCTGCATAATCCTCACCAGAAGAGCTTTACGCTGCATTTTACTTTACAACCAGGACAGGCTAAAATTACACAGTCAAAACCTCTGAGCAGATGGGCAGTCACTTCCTAAGCTGCAATAACTCCCTTTTACCACATCCTTATCCCTCTAGGTATTTCTTCATTAGCCAATTTTAGGGTTCCTATGCAGCAAAACTTCCCAGGGTCACACAGGGAAGAGGAGATTGGTACCAGCTTTCAGAGACAGCTTCATTTGCAGGTGTGAACAGATGGACTCTCCCTGACTGAGGGACCATTGTTCCCCTGGCAGACAGATTTTCAGCCGTAGGCTTTCAAGGTTTTCACCACAACCTCCTTCAGCTCTAAGACTCTGTCCTTCTTCAACCTCTGTGGGCAAAACTCTTCCTCACAAAAAGCGCCCGCTCCTCTTTTTTGAGGAGGATGCACAGTACTAACGACTAACGACAGGGACGCAGGCAAAAGCGCCAGCAGATTTTTTCAGTCCGATTCAAGCAGGGAGTGGCTTCTGCTCCCCAGAATACAAAATGCACCCTGCCTGTTTCCATTCACAAAGGCAGCAGAAAGGATACAACTTGAACCTGCTCGCCCCCTGTTTCAGAGGGAAAGCATACAGCAAGAATCATGCCCAATTCCCTGTAAAATATGCTGGATCCTGCAAGTCACACAGAACTATCAGCCTCTGCTGCAGCCCTGGAGCATTATCACAAGCTCCCACCACTCGGAGGGGTTATGCCTGACTCCTTCTCCTTTAATCCCATGTCACACCCTCAGTCTTAAACCACCCGTAGTCAGAGCCGACTGCACCATCCTCAGGAGAGATGGGCAGTATTCCCTCCCCATTAAAAATAAACCAGAACTCTGCACTTGAAACCCAGGCATTAAACTAAGCAGCTTTTGTTTGCCTCTCCCCAGACAAAGCCTCACCATTTATTCTCTGCCAACTGTGCGCACCCACCAGCTCCCCTCTCTCCCACCCTGCAGGAAGTTCCCATCCTCATACAGACTTCAGCCTCTCCCTTGTGCCACCCCGCTCCCCAGCGACAGGCTTGACTCTCTTCCAGGCTGTGCCATTCATATAATACAGCCGGTTACTCATTTGCTCAAAACATGCTAGCTTTTCCCGAGGCTTGTGAAATTGCCAGACTGAGATCCGGAACACTGAGATCTATGTGATCCTTTGCCGGTCTCCAGCGCAGGGGTGGGACCCACCACTAAACTGCATTATCACTCCTGCCTTCTCAGTTAAGCTTCTTACAGGTTGCACAGGAACCTTCCAGACCTCAGATTCTCCCTTACCCCTAAATTTCCCCCCTTTGAATGTCATGCTTGAAAGGATTGATCATCCCCTCTCTCCAATGTAATTCCACTCATCCTCCAACATCTCCCTTCTGGCAGGAACACACGTTGGACCCTGCTCCCTTTTCCTGTTCCTCTCCCCCCTCCCCAAACACTCCCCACACACACACACTTACTCGCATGCTCCTCCTGCAACACCCCTACTCCCGGCAGACCCCACACTCCACTGTCATGTGCACCAACCCCTCCTCAGGCCCCTCAATATCCCGTTACCTTTGGAAAGTGCTCTGCGGGTCCAACCACCAGTAGGATAGTTGGTCTCCTTTCAGTGGGATCAGTCCCTCTGTCCTGTGGCTTCCCCAACATCTTTGGCCCTTTCTCCCCGGGGCCTGGAAGTGGGGTGGTGTTTCTGGCCTCATCCTCTTTTTCATTGGCAGGACCTTGGCATACGGCCCTGGGAAGGAAGCTAGACAGAAAATGCCAAAGGGTCTGCAGCATTGCTGCTCCAACGAGCGTCCCAGGCAGGGAAACCCTGCGCGCTCAGGAGCTGCCTGCTGCCAAGGATGATGTGACTGCACTACCAAGCACCCCCAAGATGGGAATCGGCACAGCAGCCAGCGGGAGGTTCAACCCAGCGACTCCACAGGCTCAGAATCTTTACAGACTGCTCTTGCGGATGCTTCCTGCCTTTTGAAATTGCTGCTACTGCAGTCGTGCCTGGCCTGACAAGCAGCTCATTGTACCAGAGCCTCAGAAATCTGGTGGCAACAGACAAAGCACCAGACCCCTGGCACAGAGAAGCCGAGATGCTGAGCTTTGGAGACTGCTGGGACAGAAAAGCCAAGACGCTGCGCTTAAGAGGAAAGCTAAAAAGAGAAGCTTCCGAGAGAAGCTTCTCAGAGCTGCCAATTAACCCATGCGTCCCAGCTCATCCTAACGGCACATCAGGCGAGCAGCAAGGCTGAACACCCAGGCTGCGTCCCCACTGCAGCAGTGCCCAGCCAATCCTGGCTCCCAACACTGCGGTGCTCCGGAGCCAGGCAGCGCGCGCAGCCAGGCGGGAGCGCGCCCTCAGCGCAGGAGGCAGCCCGCAGAGGAGCGCGCCTGCCAGCTCCAGCAGGCTGGGATGGCAGGGAGGGCAGCAGCGTGGTCATTCAGAGCGCAGACCCCACAGCCCCAATGCAGTCGTCCAGCACAGGAGTGTCCAAGGCGTGTATGTACCCACTGCTTCAGCTGCAGCTCTTTGTTACTGCAGCAGATGGTTCTCCAGAGAGAAGCTGGCTTTTCCCAGCCATGGCTGAATTAACCTCTAACTGCACCCTTTCTCCCTGGTCTATTATAGTCTCATCCATCATTACAATAGCTCTTTGGTGCTGCATTGTGCTTCACCATTTGGCTTTCAGCACAACGCAGCGACACACTTGCACAGCATTTATGGCTATTCATCTATGCACGATCTAACGGGCTGTGGTTAAGCCATACCCAGCAGAGCGAGTTCTGCCAAAGGAGCCGGTAACCGTGTCGCCAAGGCAGGATTAGCCAGAGCAGGACTACAAGTAGCTATCCATGTATAAGCACAGAATACGTGACACCTCCTGAATTCCTACAAGAACACATTTCTTCTGTCACCACAGCAGCACTTGCTCACTGCCCAGGCTGGGCTGTGGGGGGTCCTGGCCTCCTGACCCAGCACTGCCAGGAAAGCCAGTGGAACCCCACAGGCACAGCAGCAGGTTGGACAGAGCAAGAGGTCATTTTCCATCTTGAGGTACCACAACTTACTGTGTAGTCCTAGATCCTTGCCTGCCTTTTGCAGCTACAGACAGAGGGCACTGCGTGCGTCGCTTTCCAAAGTACTATTGACTGTTCTGTGAGAGAACATTTGGGTTAACATGCAGGATAATGTACGAAACACAGCTTCCGACATCCGAGGCTCCCTACTCACAGCAGCACAGCAAGACCCACACTGAGCAGAGGACTTCTGCTTTCAGGTTTTAATTTTTGAGAATGAGACTGTAAGAAACTTTTGGTTTACAGATATTAGGTATGAAAATACAACACAAAAACTGGAAGGAACACAAGCTTTAAGTTGTCAATTTGCAAATAAAGTTGAGAAGAACACTCAAAACATCACACTTGTGAACTTGCTCATGTTGAATTCCTTTAGCCAACCTCGGTAATGGAAAAAGCGAGAGACAAGCACACGGAAGATATCACATTAGAAAAGAATTCTTCTGCAAATACACTTCAGAAATACTTGAGAGGAGAAAAATGCTGTTTAATCATAAGGTTTATATACACTGTGCAACCAAGCTTTTTGCCTTAAAATTTGACACACACAAAAATAAACAAAAAAAATGTACAGAACTGAGAGGGGTGAGAGTGGGGGAAGTCCCTCTCAAGGCACAGTCCAGTTCTGGCTGGGATGTGCTCAGAAGCCCAGAAGACTCAGACACAGGCAGAAGAGAATGAGGAAACCTTGCCATGCCTCAATTACCTTGACCTGCTGCCAGTCATCACAACTATCAGCACAGAAGTTAAACTACTTTCTAAAACACAGTGAATCAGATCCTTTAAGATAATGGTTGAAAGTTTAAAGCTCTCAAGCACAGGAGGAACAAAGCAGATTTAAAGAACCGTACCCAACCGTACCCAGTTCAGAAATATCAGCTTCTCTTAGCCTAAGGCTGTTGTTTCACAAGAAGCAGCGCACTGATCTGAAACTTAATGCTGCTAAAAGTTTGTCTCACACACCCACATCAGCTCTGCGCTTGCCTTGCTCCCATGCTCCTCCAAGAGCCTCATTAACCCAGCCAAAATTCCACAGCTAAAAAGCTGAGGCCCCTCATGGATGGGGTCCAGAGAAGCCTGCCTTTGGGAAGGGCACCAGAGCTGCCTGTGGAGGCAGCAGGCAGACAGGCACCACTGCTATGGAGCGACCGGGCACCGCAAGGAAGACAAAGCACACGAGTGGGACTTGGGATTGTCCTCAGTGGCCAGTGAATTGTAGCTGCTACTCACAAGGACCCATTACACCAGCTGACGTTACCTGATGCTATTTCTTACCGTTCCTCTGCACAGCATTAGCTTTAGTGGTGCGGGCATGGTAGGGACCCCATCTTCCTTTGTTCATGCAGAGACTGCACAGGAAAATAATTTGTGCAAGAAATGACATGCGTGGGGAGCAATTTAAGCAGAAACTCAGCAATGATTTCTTGGCCTTTGTCCTCACTAAAGGAAACCTCAGAGGAATTCTGCCACTGCACTAATCCACACAGCTCCTCGAGAACAGACAGACTTTCTAATCACATTTAGGAAAAAAAAAGAGCATTTATTTCAGCAAGTGGGGAATTTTATTAGGTCAGAATAATAAACCTAGTAATGGCAAGATGATTATAGCCAGAGGCAAGACAACTGCCCTCCTACAGGGAATTTGTAGGACAGCGTTACCCTACCAACGTCACCATGAAGCCAATCATTCACACATAAGAAAAGATGCAATAAATACTGTGAGTCCAGCCTGGACTGTGACACAAAGGAATGGGCAAGGAACAGAAATTCACTTTTTCTAGCAATCACAAACACGTAGGCCAGGCTGAAACAGCTTTGCTAACCTAGGCTTTATTAGGAGACAGACAGCCCTCCAGTTCCTGCTATTTCCACTAATCAAGCCCAGGATTTTGAAGGCATAAGAGCACCAAGACTGATCTGAAGGCTGACTCTCAGCTAGCACACCAGTCACTGGGGACAGCAGGTGCCCGGGGCAGCTGGCCTCAGCAGCCAAAACGGACAAACACCAGATAGCCAGAGGAGAAGTCACATAATCTATCCAAAGAGAGACAAAGGAGAAAGGAAAGAGCAAGAGTGACATGGTTTGCTTCATTAAAAAAAAGTGTTTTCCTCACTACTACAAGCTGTCAGAGGGAGGTTGTTTTGAGCAGCAAACCAGAGGTATCTTGCCTCTTCTTTAGCCACATCCAGCAGAAAACATCTGAGGGTCTGCTCGGTTTGAAACTCCAGTTTTCAAGCAGGCATTTGTCCTTTCCAGCCTGGCCATAAACTCAGACTATTTGCTTTAAGATGGCATCTACAGGACTTATGAGTAAATGCATTGCATTTTCCAGCTAGAATCTGAGCCTCATCACTAAGCAGCTAGCTAACATGTAAAAAATGTGGTGGGAGGGGGAAAAGGAAGAGAGGCAGAGGAAAAGGAGCTGTGCTGGGAGCAATGACCTTTCTCTGATGTAGGAAAGGCTGCCACTGCGGTCACCGTCTCCAGTTCCTTGGAATCAGAGGAATCAGCAGTGACTCATCTCCTTTGGAAGGAATCCTGGAAGCACACCAGGAGCACTGCCTACATGCCTGCCACCCAGAAAGAGCACCCAGCCCACTCCAGGTGGGACCACCACCAGGGCTTCTCCCATTGCCTCTTATCTTTTCAAATGTCACTTCTAAAAGACTAAAGTGTACATAGCTGCCACTTTTTCAAAAGCCAGCATTAACTCAGCTTTTCGCACCATGCTATAAAAACTATAATCATCTCGGCCACTCCTGCTTAAACACTCAACTTTGTTAACATATGAAGGTGACACAGCATAGTTTACTGAACACTACAAAGAAACCCAGGTCACCTCATTTCAGGAACCCTGGCACAATTGATTAGCTATTCTATTTGATATATTAAGGCGACCAGGGCCAGTGCCAAATACAGAGATAGAGGCGGCCAGGGAGAGGGAAATACACAGCCGCTGCGCAGAACAGCAGGTTTCACTGAGGTCCTATTGTATTGCATGAAGAATCAGGGACTGACCAAGGGAAAGGGTACCCTTAGTACTCAGCAATTACAAAGTCAGCTTCTCACTGCACTAGAACACTAACCAGTAAAACAGATACCAAGAAAGGATGGCCCTTCAGCAGCCTGCGCCTAAGCCTGCTCTCACCCAGCCCCTCTCTCCTCAGACTAAATGATATATGTTCACATACCTAACAGCTTTGCCTTCCCAAGGAACTCATGATATAAGAATTTCAACAATTCTCTTACAGCAGCACTCCACAATGTAAGCCACTCTCACTGCCAGAAGCACCCCTGCAGCTCATTGCACGGAACCTAGAAACACCTAGGACGCCACCATTGCCTTTCTACAATGACACTGGTTATCACAGCTACGCTTCTCTCCCAGAGACAAAGTCTGAGGCATCATTAAAGTGCACTCCTGTCCCACATTCAGCAGGACAAATATAGCAATAGGACATGAACAAGAACAAAGACTCATTTACCATTTGCTGCAAGTAGGTCTGAAAGAAAAAAAAACCCTCCCCCTTCTCCTCCTCCCAACACCAAATTATGTTCTAATAAATGCAACTGAGCACAGAACTGCAGCATCACCATCATGCAAGGCTCTCAAAGAGAGGGCCAAGTCCTTATTATGGCTTTGTTGTAATTTTATTAACACTTGTCAACCATTTAAGGGTTCTGCTCAATATTCACCCACATTTGTCACCGTTCTTGTTTCTTTAATTTAAAAAAAAATATAAGAAACAATAAGAATACTGAAGTTCTGGGTTTATGTGCCATGACTCAGTAATCTGATTAATAATCCAATGTAGATCAGGATAGAGGTATTTTCTACTACCAACCAAAACATCTTGACTTGTTCAGTAAATAATGCCCTGCAGAAGACATGGGAAGACCAAAACACTGCGGCATATTCTGCACAGGCACAGTCAGTTGCTTTCCACTTGGGTTCCAGGATCGTACAGGCACTCACCCACTCTGGAGTTCAGAACGTGCACCATCCTGCAGAAAACTGAACATTGCGAGGCCACGTCAGTGACATGCAGGATGCCCCTCTGCAAGAGACAATGTTTAAAATTGATATGCTCGAGCCAAAGCTGCATACATGTCTCACAATGGTCAGCCAGTATCCTTCATTCATTGTTATTCTGCAAAGAGGACAAAGGTCTTGGCCAAATAAACTCAAGAACCACCAGGCTTCTCCAACTTTGCGCAAGGGAGGGAAAGAACAATCCTGGGAGGACATCCGGAGATTGCACCTCTGAGAAGTTATATACCTGCTCCTGTACACACATGAACATAAGGCAATGCTTGCCTAATCCACAATTGTTTGTTTATATGCCAGGAAGACTTATGCAAGAGTATGCTTCTCTTGCATATGTTTGTGCCTAAAAACTCACATCCAAGCTACCGCTTCGAACACAGCGTGGACATGTCTAGCCAGTTTCACACACTAGGGCACATCTGCTGACCAGACACCAAGTTTGATTAAAGACTTGCACTACTAGAGCGTGAGATTCTCCAGCATCCCTCTCCTTCTGCCCTCCCATAAGACCTCTGAGTGCGGGCAGAGTGACGAACGCTGGCGGCCAACACGCCAGCCACCCTCCTGACATTCCCAGTCACAGCGCACCCTCCAGCCCAGCAAAGTTCTCACTTGGAGGCTGCTGGCCAAGTCTATTAATAGCCTGCACTGAACTGGGAAGTTTCCTTGTGCCAAAGCCAGTCCCTCTCTTTCTTCTCAACTCAGCTGCACCAGCTGTCAAGAACTCATTTGACTTATTGCAAAGAGTTCTTTTGCATCTTCAGCATGCCTAAATCAAAAAAGATAAAGAGAATTGACACCAACACACCCACTTACCACAGATTTGAAGGCTTTATCTACAACTGAATCATTGACCCACAGTTCTGCTCTTGCACGAGGCTTCCCAAGCGTATGAGACCGTGGCTGTCCTCAAATCACACACTTCATCGTTTACAACAAGCAAGAACACACCTGGACCCCTACAGACCCAGCAAACACAAACCCTTTTGCTTGCTATTTTAATGCACCTTATACATAGAAGTGTGAAGTTACTTAACAAGTTACTGAAAGCAGTTTCACCTTGAGTTAAATTGGTTCACAGCATCCACATTTGTCAGGAGTTGGGTAGTTGAGAAGCTGTTGGCAAATACCTTTCAACGGAAGGATGAATTTCAAACTGTAATTCTGCTTCACTTGATGCGACCTTGTGTCGCTCCACCCTTCATGACAAATCACACAGACCTGGCTAAAGGCTCCACAACTGCCCCAGCAGGATTCAAGACATAAACCATAAAGGTGTTTTTAAATGTGTGTAGATTTGGAGAGATAATTCAGCCTAGATTACAGAACAGTATGAGAATTCCACTCTGTTTATCACAGACTCCTGTAACAATAAAAACTCAGGTCCTCTTTTTGCAGGTGACTGTGAATGGAAAACAGGTGAAAGCATCTCATAGAAAATTCCCTGCTTCATCTGCCCCTTACAGCTGCTCATATATTGCACATAATGTAACACAGAGCCTTGGAGAATAAACTGCTTACAGAAGTAAAGAGTCTGGAAGGAAGAATTAAACGACATCATGATGGAAGATAAAGTATTGATCACAAATAAGATTAAACTTCATGATTGCGACAGAAGGAATTTCTCAATCCATCCATGGAGTCACTTGCGAAAGAGCTAACTGATCAACTATCCTTGAACAGCATGCATAGAACATACCCTGACAAGTAGAAGAGTCCAGAGATGTAATTAAATAGCAAAGCCCTTCAGGAGAGGCCTGAAGCACAGAACACTGCTGGGTCTTGCTGAATCAGAGCAGTTACACATCTTTAGTACACATGAAAAGCAAACAAAAGAACTCATGTGGAAATTCGGACAGGCAGAACTTGGAGATCAAGGAGGAGATACCAGGCTAAGAGAGAAGCAATGAAAGCAGATGCAGACACTTCAACAGAATAGTTTCACAAAGGGAATCTGGTACCAAGGAAGCAACAGGCAGTCACATATACAAAGTGAGGAGAAGAAAGTGTCACAAGGCAAAGGAGGACATCAACATTACAGCGGAGGCACGTGGACAGTTCTGACTTGAGAGACAAGAGTTATGTTGTGAATTGATCCAGTAAAAGATGCTCAGCACCATCTCAGAAGAGGTAGCTGCAGACAAAGTTCACCACTTCAGCCTGTCCCTAGGCATGAATTCCATCAGTTCAAATTGTCTGGAACTTCAGTAGCAGAGATGAGCTTCTAGAATAGTGCTCCAGCCCTGCAGTTTATTGGGATCAGCAGGAAAGCAGTTATTTTAGCAAATACACAAATACCATCATTATACACCCTTTTCAACAATACAACATCTCCATCTACAAAGTAGAAAACAGTTCCGGTTCCACTACTATAATCTCATTGAGTGCATATTTCCTGTTCCATCAGTCTATATAAATAGTTTTGTGAGGGAAGACAGAGTGCAGTAGCGACAGGAGATCAGCTACTTCAGAGGTAGATGTAGTTTAGCAGTAGGAGACTACACCTTCACAGAGCAGAACAAGAAAGCTCTTCATGTGGTTATCACTTCACTACTCAAGCAAAGCTAAGCACACAAATTGCTTCACGCTGACCAGTGCAAACTAGCATTTCTTTAGAAGGTACACTGATTCGGCACACTGCGTTGGCCAAATGGTTTGAAGATAACAGCACAGGTCAAAAAAATAAAAACACATCGTTTACACTAGCAAATTCCACCTCAAAGGACATCTAAGCTACACCCCCATTTCTCCCTCACCTCTAGCACAGAAGGCAGCAATCTTCCAAGAACGCTACAAAGGTTTTTATCTCAGAGTTCTCAAGCATGGAAAGAGTCAAAATATGCTCATTTTCTTTTCAAGCTGCAACCCAAAACTATTATTGTTACTAGATGGACTTTTAGCCTACTGACGCAAAGAGCCCAGCAACTCACAGCTCAGATTGGCGATAACCTCACATTCCCTGTTTGATACTTCCTCTATCCATCTCCAAGAGCAAAGCTACTGTTGCAGGGAAGGAAAAATGAAATGCACCAGAGCTACCAAGTAATTTACTAATCACAAACAATCCATGTGATTTATGCCTCAATCAGTTTCCAAACACCGTGACCTATACATCAAAACAGTTCTCGTCTTGACACTTAAGCATTTTTCTTGAGTGTGACTTCACATTAGTTATCCCAGGCGTCAAGTTGTCATTATTAGCTAAGGATGGGGTTAGAACAAAGAATAGCTTATTAATAGAACTGCCTGGGAAACAGGAAGTTTATTTAATTTTCCTAAAAATGACACAGTGCGGAAGTTTTCTAGGCAGCTCTCCAATGACTTTTCTCCTATGTTTAACCAGTATGTAAGAGTTTTGAACTCTGCATCCTCGTTTTTAACAGTTGCTTTTTACACTGCTGGAGGGGACGCGTCGCAAGCTCTGTTCATCTAACCAGCCACTGTTTCCTGTGTGGTGGAAGAGAAGGCAGAGAAAGAGAAGGGCTGAGAACGATACTGACAGATAAAGGCTTCAGCAGGACAGGTTTGTTAAGCAGCATCCAGACAGCGCTTCTCGACGACAGAGCAGTTCCAGTCCTTGCAGAACGGTTCCTCTTTGCCGCTCCTGCGTGGCAAGCAAGGAAACTCTCTGCTGGGAAGTAAAAACGCATTTTGTTTCATTGTGCATTCTCTTAGCCTGCAGAACACCATGCTGGGTTGAATAACATGCCCAGGGAAAAAAGGGGAATGCAAACCTAGACAGGCATGCAGGCGCAAGCAGAGAACATTCTGGTGGATGAGAGACTCTTGCCAGAGGTGAAGGACTCGGCACCCACAGGTGGCAGCAGGTCAGCATTCCACAGGGCATGCACAGGTGATTTATATGGCACAATCGGATCTCATTACCTAAACGCACCCTGCAGAAAATCACCATGGCACTAACATTATTTTTAGAAACAGCACAACTGAACCACTCACAAGATCCTCACAATGCCAAAGGATTCCCAAGTTTTAGGGCAGCAAGGCAGATGCCAACCAAAACGTTAGAAGCTGGAGACTGAAAGTTAGAAAGGAACTAGCAGCTCTGGAAAGGATGGCTGCAGGCAATTGAAGCCCTCAAACAAATCGGGGTACCACTCCCAGAGCAGGAAGAGAGAAAGATTAGGTAACTTTTCAGTGACTAAGAAGTTATCCTTAAACGCTTCTTCCTTCCTGCAGGACTGAGGCACTCCGAGATGGCCCATCCCTGACAGCACCCCAGCATTTATCTGTCCTCCTGAGACACTTAAACTTTTTTACGGCCCTGCAATAAAAAACAGACCAGGCAGGGACAAAGCCCATTACCCCCAGCCATACAGATGTAAATTACACTAATTACAGTTAAATGGAGTAACACGATCTTAGACTGGATGATCTTAGAAGTCTTTTCTAACCCTTAATGATCCTATCCTGTTGCAGCTGGAAGCCCACAAAGGTCTTTGTACAGCATCACAAAAAAAGCTGTGACCACAGCTTGCAGCACGGAGGCAGAAAGTCAGCAAACTGCACAAACACCTACAAGCTCCTACATTTTGAGGCACTTCAAACCCCTTATAAAGTGGGCAAGCGAGTCTGGCATATATAAACCATCTCAGACAACAAACTCGAGCAGCAGCACAGCGCCAACAGCCCGATGTGGGAAAGGCAATGATGCAACAAGAACTGCACAACCTGACTGCAACTACCCCTTCCAAAAAAACCTTTTACAGAGGGAGGTAAGCATGCAGGCTTCCAAGTCCTGGGACCTACTTTAATGGTTCTTCCTTGTCCAGGGGATAAGTTTCCAAGCTTAAGTTACGCGGTTAGTACCGTACACGGTGTAAGGAAGCCGATTCTGCCGGGTTTCGCGTTGAACTCGGCGGGGCAGCTTTCAGGCAAGCACCAACAGTGCTCAAACGCTCCCGGGGCGCCGTGGTGGATTCTCTCACCGCAAACCCAGCCGTGAACCGGGAAGGGATCGTGATGCGGGTACCGAACATGCCACTATCACCGAAAACGGTCGAGTCATACACATAGCAAGCAGACGCCGGCTGCGGCCGCCGACCTGGGCTCTGCTCCCCGGCAGAGGCCCCGTTAAAGCTCTCCAGAGCCACGTCCCCCTGCCAGAAGCGGCGGAACCGGGCGAGCTCCGGAGGCAAAGCAGCGCTGCGGGTCGGCCGTGGGGCGAGGAGGGCGGCTACTCGCTCCCTCGCCTCCGTCGGGAAGGCGAATTCGGTGCTCGGCCCGGTCCAGCCCGGTCCCCACTGACTCCCCGGGGCCCGCTCACCAGAAGGTCCAGCTCGGTGCGGTGCAGCCCGAGGCGGCCCAGGCCCTCGGCCAGGTCGTGGATACAGAGTGCGCCGTCGCGGTTCACGTCGAGCTTCTGGAAGAGCGCGCGGAGGCGCCGGTCCTGCTCGGAGGCCTCGCACAGAGACCGCCCGCACGGGGCCGGGCCCGCGCCCCCGCCGCTACCGCTCTCCGTTCCCGTGGCCGTGCCGGCGGCCCTCGGGGAGCCGCAGGGGCAGAGCACGCCGCTCACCACCGGCGAGGCCAGCGACCGCCGCGCCCCCGGCATCGCCCCGGCACCGGCAAATGGCGGCGCTTCCGCCGCGAGGAGCCGACACGGGGCGCTTCCGCCTTCGCGCCGCGCGCCGCGCCGACCAACCGCAGCAGCCCCCGCGCGGCCGGCGGCCAATGGGAGAGGCACCCGCGCCGCAATGACCAATGGCAGCGGCCAACGTGCGTGACGTCAGAGAAACGCCTTCCCCTCCACCAATCGGAAGGCGGAACCTCACGCGGGAGGGAGGGGGTGGACAGGCCCCTAGAGCAAGCTTCCATTGGTTGAACTCTAAGAGAAGGCGGGGTTAAATCCCCAATCTGTCCAGTCAGAGTGGGAAGCGGGAGTCAGTTTGAGTGTGAAGGACGTGGCGCATATCCGGTATCTCTGTGTTGACGGACGGGAAAAGTGCCCAATAGAATGAGAGCGGGGAAACGCATGGGCGGGCCCCGGCCCTTTTGCGCAGGCGCAGTGGCCGTGGCGCTCTCCTCCCGATGGGCAGCGAAACTGGCCAATCAGAGCGCGCTTCTCGCAGCGGGAGGCGGGATCTCGGGCTGACGGGCGGGCTGGACGACCAATCCGAGAGGGCGGGGAAGGGGGGCTGATTCTGGAAGCCATTACGCCACTGTCGCAGGGCGGAGGCCGTAGAGCGGGGCTTGCCGGGCCGCTGTCGTACGCAATTTGCGTACCGTCGGAGGTGCCAAGGCGGGACGGGCCCTGAGGGGCCTCGGGGCCCCGTCCTGTCCCCGGCCCCGGGGCTGAGCGGGTCGGGGGGCCCTGCCCGGCGTCCCCAACCCCCCCTGGGCTCCTCTGCCCGGCAGGTGCCCCCCAGAGCCCTCTCCTCGCTGCCTCCCCGGCCATGGCATCGCCCCCGGCGCCCCCGGCCAAGAAGAGGAAGATGAACTTCTCGGAGCGCGAGGTGGAGATCATCGTGGAGGAGCTGGAGCGAGGCAAGCACCTCCTCATCAACCACTTCAACGCGGGCGTGCCGCTGGCCGCCAAGGCCGCCGCCTGGCACGACATTCTGCGCCGCGTCAACGCCGTCGCCACCTGCCACCGCGAGCTGCCCGAGGTCAAGAAGAAATGGTCCGACCTCAAGACCGAGGTGCGACGCAAAGTGGCCCAAGTCCGCGCCGCCATGGAAGGGGGAGGCGAGAGCCAGAACGGCAACGGCAACGGGCAGGAGAACGAAGACCCTACGGGCGCCACAACCGCCCCGGTGATCCTCACCCCCATGCAGCAGCGCATCTGCAACCTGCTGGGAGAAGCCACCATCATCAGTTTGCCGAGTGGGGACTGCAGCGCGGGTGACGGTACCGAGATACCCATCACCGCCTCAGCCACCACGGTCACCTTGACCCAGAGTGAGTGCTGCGCCTGCTGCAGAGGCTCTGAGCTGGATTTCAAGGTCATCCAGGGAGCCTAGGCACCCGCCCTGGGCCCCATGCACAGAAAGCCTCAACAAAAAGAATGCCCTGCATCTCTGTAATGAAAATGTCATTCCCAATATGTCCTCGTGCTGTAGGGGAGTGGCTGCAAGACACTGAGAGCCAGTTTTGATTGGACTCAACGATCTTAAAGGTCTTTTCCAATCTAAATGATCCTATGATAGCTGGGCTTCGTCTTAAGAACAAAGGAAGGCAGTATCCATTGCACCATGCAGATTGTTCAGTCCCACTCTCTGGGTACAAAAGGAGGGGGAGAAATAGCTCCAAGGCTGATTTCCCAGTCTGCCCCCAAAAAGCATCTGTTCTTTTGACAAGTGATATTCTGAGTCCTTTCTTTGCCCTCATGTCAGTTAGTGAATGCCGCTTGGGAAGATTATTGTGAACTGGAGTTTAAATTATTTTGTCTAGACAGATGAGGCATGCCTGATTCCTTTAGACTGTACAGCCTAGACAGAAGCTCAAATGAAGGTGGAGTAGACTCAAATAGGTCATTTTGTGCATTGCTGTTCATTGTGTGTTATCTCACTGTGCAGGCAGTACTCCTGTGATACTCATTGAATAGCCCTGTAGATAAAGATCCCCGTATCGCAGCTACTTCTTACCTCCTTTCTGTCCTTTGTTCTCAGTTCCTGCAGAAACAACCTACCACAGTCTGGAGGACGGAGTCGTCGAGTACTGCACCACAGAAGCCCCCACCACCGTCACCGCCGAAGCACCCTTGGAGATGATGGCGCATCAACACGAAGTGTCTGCAAAACCCCAGGAGCTGAAAAGCCGCATCGCCCTGAACTCAGCCAAGCTCTTGCAGGAGCAGCGAGTGACCAACTTGCACGTGAAGGAGATTGCCCAGCACCTGGAGCAGCAGAATGACTTGCTTCAGATGATTCGTCGCTCTCAGGAGGTGCAGGCGTGCGCCCAGGAGCGACAGGCACAAGCCATGGAAGGAACACAGGCAGCACTGAGTGCCCTCATCCAGGTCCTCCGCCCCATGATTAAGGACTTCCGTCGATTTTTGCAGAGCAACACACCCAGTCCGTCAGTCACCACTGACCCCAGCCAGACAGGGCAGCAAGATGGCATAATCCAGTGAAAGAAACACTAGTGGGACATCTTTCTTGGGTAAAAACCTGCCTGTGCTGCTGCTGGACCCAGGGAGCAAGGGGGGCTTTCTCTTGTCAATGTGAAGTGGCTCACCTTAGTCTTGCTGAGCCTACACAGCTTGTTTTCTCTGCTAATCTTATGCTAATCTGCCTTTTCAGACTCATCATATGGAGCAGTACGTGTGCTAAGCCAGGAACTTAACATTGGTTGCTTTAGTTCCTCAAACAATAGATTTATTTAAAAAAAGACAGTTATTTTTTTATTTCTGTTTGGAAAAAAAACTCTCCTAAGTCTGACACCCTTCTCTCTCTCTCTCTCTCTCTCTCGATCTATAGACTTGTAACTGACTTCAGACATGGAGTGTTTTGGTGAGACCTCACAGTGCTGCATCTGCCCAAGTACAGCTATCGTAAACTGTAGAGCTCGTAGTGAATGCATTCCTGTCCCTTGCTAAAAGCGTTTACTGGGAACATGGTACCGGGTTGTGATACAACCTTCTCTCCGCACCAAGAGTTCTGGATACCACTCTGGGAGCGTGACATCCAGCCCATCAGATGAGCATCAAGCCTACATGCAGTTTAAATCCCACCCACTCCCTCTGAGAGTATAAATGGGATTAAATTGTGCATTCAACTCATGTTCTGTCTGTGTGCGGTCATGAAATTTCACTCTAAACTTAGCAGATGTGGTGAAAATTTCATGTCTTGGTTACCAGATCCTGTTCCGGGATTTGTGTCTGAAGCAAGGTGTTCCTTTTCTCAGCGTAGTAAATACGCTAGGGCCTGGCTGAGTTTGATTAGGGTGAGTGTGACAGGTGAAACTCCAGCTGTCTCTACCTGCATCCATAACACCGTGATCCATCAAAGTGGACCTGGGCTGCAGAGCATCAGCCATGCAGTAATTGCTAACATTTAGGATTTGTAGTTGAGTGAATTTTGAAGTGTTGTTCAGTTCTGGTGGTGGCGAAGGTGTTTGTTCCGTACTGATCTGGAGCTGGAAGCAACTACAGCCAATCCTTTTTGGTCTGGTAGCTGACTCCAAGTGGCATCTGAGCAATGGGTCTCGCTGTTTTCTTACAGGGTAAAACAACATTTGAAGCCACCTTTCTTTGAGGTGTTCAGGCTGTGGGGCTTGGACCTCAGTGGGAAAGCTTCATTTCACAGGATGGTAAATGTGGTTCTCACAGAATTGGAGTAACTTAATACTTAGATGAAAAGCTCCACTTGTACATGCATGGAGGAAAAGAAAAGAAAGGAAGCATAGCTCTTCTCCCTGTACCTTGCAAAGTGTGTTGCATTTAATGGGCTTGTTGCTTGCCAGAGATTACTTTTGAAATGAAACTTGTTCACAGCTGCTATTTGCTTGCTGTTAAGTCTTCTTTAGGGCCGAGATGCGGTGAGTAACAACTGATGAGGGAGTGAATTTGCACAATCAAATTAAACCTTTACAGCCTTTTGGAGGGGATGCTGGTGGAGGACTCCTGGTTAGAGCAGCAGGTGAAGAGGCCACCGCTGCCTGTGTCTGTCCTTTACTCATCTCCTCTCATCTGCAAATCCAAAAGGAGAGAAAACAACAGCGCACAGAGAGGGGCTGGGCCCCTGGAAGACTCCAGACCCTTTGGCACTGACGTCTCTGTGCTGAGTCTTCCCACCTTGTCTGGCATTGAGCCACATGAGTAACACTCGCCTGACTCTTCCTTAGACTTTGTGAAATCAAATTGATTGCTCAATTGAAATTTATTTTTGAAGTGAAAACAATGTCCTTTGTGTTGGTTTACCTCATTTGTGTAATGATCTCTCCTTTACAAATATGAATTTTAATAAAAAAATACATTTTTGGTAAACAGGCTGTTTCAGTTCATCGTCAAAAACGAATTCCTGACAAGTTTGCAGCACAGAATCCTCACTGAGAAAGGGCCAAAGAAGCTTGTGAACAGTCACTTGTGAACACCGCAGCTTTTTCCCTTATTCAGGAACTTTGTGGCTGCGTACCTACATAATTGTGCGCTTTTTTTTTTTCAAATAACAGCTTTTACAGCCTTGGAGCACCAGTTCTTCCACTGTGTATGACCAATTGCCAAATTATCCTCATCTCCGAGCTGCTCAGAAGATGCCACAGGAGCCTAGAGTGATGGATGAAGCACCAGCCTCTGGCATTAAATCACAGTGTGCATTTTTTTAGTGACTAAGCACTTAAACTGTGCTCCTGTTTCATAGGAGTAAACATCTTGCCCTTGGAACCACCCAGATTTCTTGTCTTTTCAAGATAAATATAGAGCTTAGTCAAGCCAGCAGCAATCAGGTACAAGTTCCGTGTACACGTTTTTGTCTCATTAAAAAGATGTAGCAACATTTTAAATACAGGGTGAGCACTGTGAGGAGGGTCTTGGTTGTTGCTCACGACAAGGTCATCAAACTTCGGGAGGGAGAGAGAAAAGCGTCCCTTAAAGTTAAAACCACGAGGAGCAGATAAACTGGGCACTTAGAGGGTGAGCGTGTATGCGAGGCATTCAACTGAAAAGGGAACTGGTGCCCAGTCAGAGCAAAAGCTACTGAGAAATATCTATGGATGTTCATCCATGCTCCTCTGCTGTTCTTTTTGTACCTAAATATTTGTATTCAGCATCCAGATCAGGAAGAGCCATGCTGGACAGCAAGCAGCATCCTCCGTTCCTGCTGGAGGAAGAGGAGTTTGGTGGAGGACTAGTGGTGGGTCAGAAGATAAACTTTGCAGCAGTTAGAGGCAACGGTCACGCTGCCTGCAGCGCTACTCACTGCTTCAGGAGTGATGTGTGCATCTGTGATGTGTGCAGCTCCAGCGTGGTTTTCCAGGAGATGGCACTGCGCAACGGGGCGAGGCTGCAGCGCAGTCCAGCACTGTGCAAGACCCTGGCAGGATGGCCTCAGAAATGACACTCATCATCCAGACCTTTTGTAATCCTGCTTGCTCCTCTCACACATGAATCTTTTCAAAACTGAGAGCCCAGACAGAAAGAAATTCATCCGGTAGAGCCCCACAGTGAGGAACACTGATACTCCTAGAAAAGTCAGGATGCCTGGGAATGCAAACCAGGTCTCTCTGCTTCCTGCAAATGCAGGCAGAGGACACCGAGATGTCAGGAGCTCACATCTCTCTTTGGGATGAGTTCACTGCAGAATGAAATGGGCAGGCACAAGAGATGTAAACACATGAATTCTTTAATTATAAGCAAAGGGAGAGGTTTTAGGATTTTTTTTACAAGACCCCCGCATAAATATGTCAGTATCTCACAAGTACAGGGTAGTTCTGGGAGGGGATCCCTGCAAAGGGACACAGTGAGATCACCTGCATACTTACCCAAATTATATTTACATCCTCCAGCATGCTTTTAAAATTTGTCAAGCCTGTTTTGGCAAAGCATACTGGCTTTTTGTGTTTTTCCTGTTGCCATCTGAGAGGTTATTGCCGGCAGGTATTGCCAGCACCAGTGTGGTCTCTTAAGTATGAAAACTGAAGCATCAAAGATTGATTTCCTTGAAAGCATCTGACAAGAAGCTTCACGCAAATGATTGGCACTGCTTTCCAGCTGTGTTTTGTGAGCAAGAATGAAGCTGGTATCACCTGCCAACTGGGTTCCCCACCCCTTGCCTCCCAGCACCACGAGGTGATTAACCCAAGGCAGCAGCTCAGCCCCAGCAGGGACACTTTTTGTTCCCTCTCCCACTTTCTAATCCCAAATTAGAAGTTGCCGTGTCAAGTGGGAACCATAGACCTGCAGGTGTTTCTCTTGTGTTTGGGGTAACAGCAGCATTTGTGGGGCTGCAGCCAGAAGTTGGAACCAGTGGGAGAGCCCACAGCCAGCAAGCTGTTTGGGACGGCGCTGAAGGCAATGCCTGGGATACAGACACAGGATAACCTTTAATAAACACAACAAGCCTCAAGGGAAAGCTGGTTCCAGTCTGCAGATCTAAGCTGGAGAAAACCAGCTCCCATTCCACCAACACGCCTCCCGGAAAGAAACTGAGAGTTCTGCCGCACATTCCCAGGACACACTGGAGCAGATATGGAAACCAGTAAACAAAAAAAGACAGGCAGCTGGATTTTCAGGTCTGGCCACATGTTTAAGGAAAGGAATCCATCGACTCCAGATTCCTCTGCTCCCTTTATTCCTGTGGATAACAGGATCCTGCATCCTGGTCAGGCCAGAAACCCACCGTGCAGATGTGTCCTTTGCACATCCAGCAGGAAACCCAGCCTGGCACAGACTGCGAAACAGTTCCGCCCTTTGCGATGATGAGTTCAGTTAAATATGAAACTCGTGAAAAACACAAGCAGATCAAAGTAGAGCTTGCAGCCTGTCATTAAGTTAAGCTTGAGAAGACGGAAGTTTGGAATAACTTCACACCATAGGATAATCCTGTGTAATGGGGATGGATACTCATTCCCCTGACAATGTTTCTAGCAGCCTGCACGCTGCAGCTGGGGCTGTGTCCAGGGGTCTTCATCCCCTGCCTCATTTCAGGAGCTGCACACCTCTGGGAGTCACCCACCCACCACGGACAGACGGCCTGCAGCCCCTCAAAGTGGGTCCATTGCAGATGCTTGGCCACCAGCAGGGTAAAGAACACCTTTAACGCGTAAACTGTGGTGTGATAATCTTTCCTTTCAGGGTGATGAGGCTGAAAGCTCATTAGAGCCATTATAACAGAGGTTACAGGTGTAACAGAGCATTACTGTGTTTGTGCTGTTGCAGCAAGGTGTATAATTTAGTTTTCAAACTTTAATCATTTGGCTGTCAGGACAAACGGCTTAGCGTGATGATGTTTTCCAGGGGAAGACACTGATGATGTAGTTTACAGGGCTGGATGATTTTTCTCCTGTATCTGGGATTCCCATAGGATATGAGATAGGATTTGATATCTCACCGAACGCATTACAGAATCTATCTCGCTTCACCTCGCTGATTTTTGTCCCTTCTGAATTTACTTTGTCACGTTTCTCCCCTGCTAGTTTATCTCAATCTTTGAAGCAGGGAAGGAGGCAAAAAAAGCCTTCTCTGTTCCTGCTTACTGGCAGTCCGAAGGCAAGCAGAGCGCAGAGATGCCAGCTCCTGGCCAGCAGGACACACCTTCCAGCGACAGCAGAGGTGAGGCCCAGACTTAACTGCAAAACCCACACTGACAAATTATCCCAGACTGATAAGACAATGCCCTGAACCAGCAAAAGTCACGGAAGTGATGGTGGCACTGGGGAGTGGCATCTGGGAACATAGGTCAGGGAGAGCACAGGGCAGGGATGTGGCTGAGGTCACTGAACAGAGGTGAGGTGGGCACGGTGGGGCCACAGTCACAGCATCAACAGCATCTCCAGGGAGGTTCTTCTCCCTCTGTACTCGGCACTGGTGAGACCGCTCCTCGAATCCTGTGTTCAGTTCTGGGCCCCTCACCACAAGAAGGATGTTGAAGCTCTGGAGCGAGTCCAGAGAAGAGCAATGAAGCTGGTGAGGGGCTGGAGAACAGGCCTTATGAGGAACGGCTGAGAGAGCTGGGGGTGTTTAGCCTGGAGAAGAGGAGGCTGAGGGGAGACCTTGTTGCTCTCTACAGCTACCTGAAAGGAGGTTGTGGAGAGGAGGGAGCTGGGCTCTTCTCCCAAGTGACAGGGGACAGGACGAGAGGGAATGGCCTCAAGCTCCACCAGGGGAGGTTTAGGCTGAACATTAGGAAAAGAATTTTCATGGAAAGGGTCATTGGGCACCGGAACAGGCTGCCCAGGGAGGGGGTTGAGTCACCTTCCCTGAAGGGGTTTAAGGGATGGGTGGATGAGGCACTGAGGGACATGGGTTTAGTGTTTGATAGGAATGGTTGGACTCAATGGTCCGGTGGGTCTCTTCCAACCTGGTGATTCTATGATTCTATGATTTGAGTCTAGGGGAGCAGAACCCATATACATCAGTGCCCTGTTCACACACAAGGTGCCTTAGGGAATGGATTGGACTTGGATTGGCAGCTAACACAAAAGCAGTGATGGAGAGAGCTGCCTGAGAGCCACATCCCCTCCATGGTGCCTCCGTGGGGGTCAGACTAACTCACCCACCCTGAGATCAGCAAAGGACACATTCGGAGGAGCACTGCCCCTTTAAAAAACATGAATTTGTACAGAAACAATTATGCAGCACAAACACAGAAAAATCAACAGGGTGAATTTCGATCTAATAAAGATTTAATCTCCAAATCGTAAGACTGCGTTTGTTAGGAAAATATACATACCCCTGAGACTCCAGCTACGGTTGCTATATTACAGACTGTTCAGCAGCTCACTGGGCATTTTTCCAAATCCGTTTATTTTTAACATTAGTCATATTATTCAATTAATTATAAAAACACTGAGGTTTTCAAGAGATGTTTCTGATAAAACTGCAGAGTTTTATGCCTGAGAACCACACGGATTAAAATCTCTGTAAACTTTAGCATTTAGGGCTGTTGCTATAAACAAAAGAAGCCCTCGGAGGAGGTTATTTATCAGAGTGAATCATACCAGATAACACACGGCCTCCTCCCACACCACACACAGAAAGATTGTTTGTCCTTTACCTAGTGATGGAAATGAAAGATTGTCACGTCTGTCAGTACTATGCTCACGGAATGAGAAGTGTGAAAGACTGGACTGGATTCTTCAGAAGCTTCCAGCATTCGAGCATCCCAGCTCAGCAAATATCAAATATTTAGCAGGCTGAGGTCTTTCCCAATAAATTGAGGAACAGAAAGCAAAAAAATCCAACCCCTCTCTAGCAAAGTCTCAAGGCCTTGAAAATACCAGATATCCACTGATGGAACAATTCAAGCCCTAGCTGTAATAGCAGCCTTCAGAAATCCTGCTGAATGGGAAGGCTGGTTTCTCCTGCAATGGTTTCACTTTACTGGCACAAAATGTTTTCCCAGTCCAAAGTCTCTGTATCTGCTTAACCTGGTAGGCAAGAATCGTAACAATGCATTCGGCTTCATCCAGTTTTAACTTTTATCCAAGTACGTTGCCGTGTGCTTTTCCTAGCAATTTTTTTTCTATAAGACTCACATGGTAGTAGAATTATTCCATAGCTCTGATTTTGTCTGTGTAGATGGGAAACATTTAAGGGCAAGGAGTCTGGGCATCAAAGCCTGGCAAAGAGAGCAAGGACTGCCAAGCTTTCATCCAAGCTTTACCAGACATGCAAATCAGTCTTGGGAAAGTTACCTCTCATACCAGCCTCAACTTTTCTGCCACAGAGACTCTCAGGTACCTCTCTAACTTTAAAAAATAGGCAAATCATGTTTGTGGTTGCGAAGCCCTTGAGGACAAGGAGAGACATTTTGTTCTGCCTGCCCTTAAACGATGGAATCCTGCCTAACCAGGGCTCCCAGCCACAGCCCAGGACACAGCAGCAGCACCTAATAACAGCAGGGAGCTGTTTTTGACGAAGAGGTGTGTTCAACTGGTTGCCACATCTCACACAGGGAGGGTGAGACTTCAGCTCCCGGCCCTGCCTCGCGCTGCCCGCAGGGGTGTGTGGTGCCAGGGCCTCCCTCCCGCTCCAGGACAGCCTGAACCACAGCCGGCTCGTGGTGTCCAGAGGAGAGTGGGAAGAATCCGTTGGAAGAGATGTATCTGGAGAACTGTGTCCAGTTCTGGAATCCCCAGTATAAGAAGGGCATGGAACTGTTGTGACGGATCCAGAGGAGGCTACGAAGAGGATCTGAGGGCTGGAGCATCTCTGTTACGAGGACAGGCTGAGAGAGTTGGGGTTGTTCAGCCTGGAGAAGAGCAGGCTCTGTGGAGACCTTAGAGCAGCGTCCAGTAACTGAAGGGGACTTACAAGAAAGTTGGAAAGGAACTTTTTATAAGACCAGGTAAAGATAGGACCAGGGGAAATGGCTTTATGTTGAAAGAGGAAAGATTTAGATTAGACATTAGGAAGAAATTCTTAACTATGAAGGTGGGGAGGCCCTGGCCCAGGTTGCCCAGAGCAGTGGTGGCTGCCCCATCCCTGGAGGTGTTCAGGGAAGGTTGGATGGGGCTTGGAGGCCCTGATCCAGTGGGAGGTGTCCCTGCCTGTAGCAAGGGGTGGAACTGGATGGGCTTTAAGGTCCCTTCCAACCCAAACCATTCTAAGATTCTACAGAATTTACTAGTTTCCAGTAAAGTTAATGATACAGATTTTTTTCTTGAGGAAGCACCTATTCCAAAAATTCAAGTAAAAATATCTGCGTTGATCTGTAGCTGAAGAAGAACCTGCTGCTTTGCAGAAGCATGTATTGAAGTTTGCATTATTTTCCTCATAAGTAAGGACATGCAGTTTGTTCTGAAAAATAGATGACCAGCTACATCCCTATGAAAACCTTCCAGATGAACTTGGCATCTGGTCCTTATGCCCACACTGATGCCAGACCCAGTTCTGACCTTGGACATCCACACATGGCCCTTTCCAGACTTAAGCAGAGCACAGGAACCACCTTTGCTGTCACATCTTGCACTAACAAGAGGTCTGCTAACAAGAGAGCCACTAACAAGGCTTTGAGATCCCTTCCAACCCAAACCAGTCCATGATTCTATGCCACCGGGAGGTGCTTGGACAGGGCCAAGGACAGAGTGAGGGGTCTTGCCTGTCAGGGGGATGCAGCGAGACCACGTCTGTCCCAGCTGCTTCTCCCACCACCTCATCCCACCAGCTCCGTCCCACCAGCCCAGGCTGCCACCTCCCCAGCCATCCCGGGGCTGCTCGGCCCGCGGAGGGGCCGCGGGACACCCTGGGGTGTCCAGGCACCCGAAGGACCCGCAGCCACGTAGCCCCGCGGCGCTCTCCCCTTCCCGCCCCCCAACACCAGCTGCCAGGGGGCGGGCCTTGCCCCAGCCGGCAGCCTCCGCGTCCAATCAGCGCGCGGCTTTCCCCGCCCCCGTGCAGGATCAGCCAATCAGCTCTCGCTCCCTCACCCCGCCCCCTCGCTGATCGCCCAATCGCAAGGAGCGGCTCTCGCGCTCCCCTCCCCCGTCCTCGGGGAGGTGGGGGTTACGTAGTGTCGGGTCGCTATTCCCGAAGCGCGACGGTGGCGTTGCGCTGTGTTGTGGCTGCCTGCGGCGGTGGCGTAGCGGGCGCACTTGGCGTAGCGCTAGCAGAGGCGGCTGTGGCGGGGAGCGGCGGCGGCGAGGAGAGGCGGGAGGTGCGAGCGGGGCCGGGCTGGGACCGGGCCGCAGAACGGAGGAGGCGGCCGGGAAGAGGGGTGAGACCTCCCGCAGGGCATCTCGTTCTCTTGGGGCTGGGAGCGGGGCTGAGACCAGCAGCTCGGTGCATGGTCTGTGAGCAGAGCTGAGACCTGGCTGCAGCTCAGTGCATGAGTCGCGAGTGGAGCTGAGACCTGGCTGCAGCTCAGTGTATCAGTAATGAGTGAGCTGAGACCTGGCTGCAGCTCAGTGCATGAGTCGCAAGTGGAGCTGAGACCTGGCTGAGGTTCAGTGCATCAGTAATGAGTGAGCTGAGACCTGGCTGCAGCTCAGTGTATCAGTAATGAGTGAGCTGAGATCTGGCTGCAGCTCAGTGCAAGAGTCACGAGTGGAGCTGAGACCTGGCTGCAGCTCAGTGCATGAATCGTGAGTGGAGCTGAGACTTGGCTGCAGCTCAGTGCGTGAATCGTGAGTGGAGCTGAGACTTGGCTGCAGCTCAGTGCATGAATCGTGAGTGGAGCTGAGACTTGGCTGCAGCTCGGTGCATGGGCTGAGTGGGGGGCTGCGACCTGGGTGAAGCTCGATGCATGGGCTAGGACACGGCCTGAGATGTGGCTGCAGTTCACTGTGCAGTTCATGGATCCAGGAGGCAGGCTTAGACCAGGCCACCTTTCAGTGCATGGCTCAGAAAGCAAGCTGAGACCTGACCGCAACTCAGTGCATGACCCACGGGTGCCAGGGGACGGCTTGCAGCCTGGTGTGTGATCCATGGGGCAGAGAGGTAGGCTGATACTGCTCTGCATCTCGAGGCAGGTTCCATGGGGCTGGAATGCAGGCTGAATCCCAGCAGCAGCTCAGTGCAGGGGCACAGGGACAGGTACAGCTGATAGTGCAGATCCACCTGCTGCTGCCCGAGCAGGAGAGGGGCTTTAACCCCACACTTGGGCATCAGGAGCTTTGCTTGCATTAGTTTGCCGTCATTAGTTCGGTGTATCGTGAGGGTTGTTTACTGCCCGGTGTTCATAACCTCACCCCGTTTAGATGCTAATCAGTTCTTGGCCTCTCTGGCCTAGGTGTTGTGTAAATGAAATAACCATATTGAGCCCCAAAACTGAACAGTGTGGGGCACGGCTTGGCATGGATGTGGTACTGGGGGAAAGCAGCATTCTCGGTGGGCCTGGCCATTGGACAGCCAGATGACCTGATTTGGTTGTTACGCTGTGTAATCTGGAGCAGACTGCTTGTTTTTCCTCTGTGCTGCTTTCTCCATTTATAAGATACAGGTACTAACACTTAGAGCTGGTCGGAAATACAGAAGAGAAACAGATTTTTGCATTTGTGGAGCCAGCTTTTGCTTAATCCTGTTATACTATGTTGATAGATCTTTTCCTGTAAACTGCTTCTAAAGATGATGGGTGAAAACAGGGCAGATTTTTATTAGCTGCTTTGCAAAACAGAAATTACAAGGGGGATGACAACAGTGAAGCTTGCTTTAGGCAAAAAGGGGAAAGAGGATGTTGGGGCCAGGCTAATTGGGGCCATACCTCTTAAGACTGGTATGAGTCTGGACTGAATATTATCCATCCAAACAGGTTTTAGAGGAGGAGGAGGAGCCCAGGACCGGCTGGGACTAATTTACTCATTTCCCTCCCAAAGGCTGACCCAAAGACCTGTGTCAAGTAGTTGCACAAGAGGAGGAGGAGGTAGAAGCTTGAAGCTCTCCAAATGTGCTGCCCTCAGACTTAAGGCTTCTTCGGAGACTCAGGATGACTTCCCACGAGAGATGCTTTCTGGAGGGGTTGTGCTGAAGACAGAGCACTGCAGCCTCTAACTGGGACAGCTCCTGCTGGTCTGGAGCTGAGACCGACTTCTCTCCTTCCCTTTTCCCTTGGAGATGTTGCAGAGATTTAATCTGACCTCTTCCTCCTCACCTGAAGCCTGCCGTGGCGATGATCCCACAGCCAGATCCGACCACCAAAGAGAAGAGAATTGTGCGTTTGAAGCCGGGCCGTCGTTGTAACTGAACTGGAATTTACTCCCTGCTTGCCCTCCTGGAACGAGTGCCGTTCCTCTGCTTGTCTGTGTGTGGTTTGAGCCGCTCCTCCCTGGTCTTGTTTGGAATTCCTGGGCTTTCCACGCTGAGTTTGCCCATGGCTTTCCTGATGAAGAAGAAGAAATTCAAGTTTCAGACAAGTTTCACTCTAGAAGAGCTGACTGCTGTCCCCTTTGTGAATGGGGTTCTGTTCTGCAAAATCAGGCTGCTAGATGGAGGAGACTTTGCTAGCTTATCTACCAGGTAAGAAGCTGCTCACAGATTTGCTTCCTTGCTGTGCTGCTTTCCCTGGTTATCCTTCACTTGAGCAGTTAAGCATATGGCTACCACTTGCTACCCCTTGATGGGATTTTAATAGTTCTGTTGTAGGGCCCCACATGCCACATAGTTCTCGGAGTGATGGAAGAACATAGCTGGAGAGCTCTGAACCTGGGTGGTGTTGGCTGATCAGAGCTGGATTGGATTTTTCAAATGAAGGGGGAGGTCTCTCCCATGAAAGGGTCTGGGTTTTGTGGATTACATACTCTTTTATTTCTTTTTTTTTTCACTCCTTGCCCAAGTTCTCATACACTATTTCAGACTCAGCTATACTGCTTTCGTGCCTGACTTGAAACTAAACTCTGTAAAAACTCTTATCTAAGCAAATCAACCCTTCCTAACTTTGCTCTCTCACTTTCCTTCCAAATTACTGTTCTTGGTAAGAATTGAAGTAGCTTGCTTTGCATTGCAAATTGCTGTGCATGGGAAAACTACTGCCTGGAGTCAAAGTTGTCAGTGTAAAGACACAGTTTATCTCCTTGAACTGATGCTGTTGTCCTTCCAAGTTCTTTTTATGTTTCTTTTTATGATTGGTCATGTTGGGATTGTTCTGCACATCGTACAATGCCGTGGTGTACTGGCATTCTTCTGACTCCTTCAGGCAGGTCTGTCCCCACTCCTGCTACTAATTGCTAATAAAAACTTGCTTTGTTTCCAACTATGTGCATGGATTATCACCAGCAGTATGCAAAGGCAAATTCCATAACAGCCCAGACTTGCTTTCTTTCTGCCTTAAGATGTAAAAGAAACCTTCAGTAGCTTTCGAAACTTGTTTTTTAGCTTTCCTGAGTGGCTGCTTCGTTTTAAAGGTACAGGATTAATTTGTGCTAGCTGTTAACTGCTTTATGCCAGAGCTAAAGTCTTGTTTAGTTTTCCTCTTTGGGGAGCTGCATACAAAGCTTTCTCATTTCAGGAGAGAAGAGTTTATTAGCCAAACGTAAAACATTTCTGTCTTGCCAATAGAAGTGGTGGGACATTGCTCTAAGCATGGTTGTTCTCCCAGAGGTATCGTGCAACCTCATCTGAAGTCTGTAACAGCCGTGGGCAAGGAACACCTCCAAAAATGGACTTTGAATTAATTTCTCTTTTGAAGAAAATATATCAAAAGAGCTTTTTCTTACAGTGTTCTCCCCCGAGGCTAGATCCTTGTGTTGGGTGGAAGCAGCTTATCTAAGGAATTCAAACAGTATGTGAACTTGGAAAGAAATTAACCCCTCTGCTTCCTTGAGTCAAAATAAAATGAGTTGGACTGGAGGGTGTCTGAGGAAAAGCGTGTGCTGGGAAACGTGGATCTCCCTCTCCCTGTCGTCCCTGAAAGCAGCTTCTGGGAACTGTGGCTGGGGTTTGCTGATGCCGCCAGCCGTTTGGTTTGCAGTGGATTGTTTTCCGAGCTGGCTGGTGTTCAGCAGTTCGCTCAGCGCAGTGCATTGCAGATGTGTTCCAGCAGCGAAATCATCTGTAATTTAAACCAAACACATGCACTGCTCTCAGCCGGCTTGATTGCTTATAAACGAGCAAAGGAGAAGTAGGTTGCTGGGTTTGCTGCCTTTCCTTAACCTGCCTGTACTCTAACTGAAAGCACATGGTAACCTGTTCCTGCTTGAGAAGTTACAGGTCTCAGTGGTATTGAGTCATTTGACCTTTTCCAACTATTTCCCCCGATGCAGTTAGAGAAACTTCAGGAGGAATGGATTTCCAGGAGCAGTGAGAGGAGTTACCGTATGGAGAGGCTCCCGGATGATGACTGTAAGAGCACAGAGCAGAGCCAAGGCATTTCCCAGACATTTTTGATATTCTTTGGGTATGGGGAAAGATTAAAGGGAAGGAGATGCTGTGTCCGTGTTGTGTTAGAAGTCTGTACATCATTTAGGGTCTGTGACTGTTCCTCTGAAATCAACTGCTTCCAGATAGATTGCGTTTGAGGTCATAATGTCTGTCGGGTCATCTTATGTGAACTGCTTGTGTAAAAAGTGTCTGGTATTTGCTTTGCAATCGATTTGGGCTGCTTCTGCGGTCTGTGGCAATCAGAGGTCTGCAGCTACGATCGAGCAGACCATGAGCTCTTTTCTGCCTATGAGTTTTCAGAGAACCGATCTGAACAAGGTGTCCCTTGTTGTTTGGAGTCTGAATGGGGAGGAGAAGTAGATATGGGAACCCTTCATAGGACACACTATATCATTTTTATTTTTGTGACCTCTGATGTGGAAAGAAAAGTGTTCTCTGAGAATGTAAGTCTCCCGAGACACATTTTTCAGGTTATTGCCAAGCAGGTCTGTTATAAGCTTGTGAACATCGGTGTCGAGAGATGGACATGTGATTTATCCAATGAATTGCTGGGTGGACCAACTGAATTTGACCTGTAAGCAGAGCAGGAGGCTGTTCTGCCAGCTTTCATCCACCCGTCCTGGTACAAGTCCACCTCAGGCTAGGCTGCAGGAACCTGCTGCAGCCTGGTGCTGTGTTTGAGGGGCAGAGCCTGGGACAGGATCCCCCTTCCCAGATTGCTAGTGCTTGCATCTCCTCTGCCCCGGCTGGGACAAAGCAGCCTGGCTGGAGGGGAACCTGTCTGAAATACATTAAGACTTAATGCTCTTAGGAATTTGAGGCACTCTGGAAAAGGTCCAGGTCCTCTCAGCGCATTCAGCTTTGGGACCTGCCTCTTTTGGACTTTCTGGCTTGTTTAGCTTTTTTTCTTGCAGGCAGGCACCCTTTTTCCACGCTTGTTCTGCTCAGGCTTTGACTTAAACCATGGATATTTCAGTGACTGAAGTTGCAGCTGTAAATTTCTTTTCGCCCATCTTTTCTCCTCCCTTTGTAAAGTCTCCTTACACTTTGACAAGGCTTCTGAGGATAAGACTCACCCATTTCATTTTATAGAACTCTGCGTGAAAAGCATCTTTTGTCTGTGGATCCGTTGCCCTGCTGTCGGATTACAGAAGCTCGTCTGCTGAGCCAGGTGTAGGCCAGGCAGGTGCTGTATTTCTCTACTGAGAAGTACCGGTATATCCCTTGAATAGTATTAATCCAGATACTAAAATAGCACAACCGCCAGTGAATTCAGTTGCCTCCCAAGTATCTTTAAAAATAGCAGGCACAGAGCATGTATTCATGGCAACCGTTTTTGTGAAGCAGATGGGCTGCTGCGTTTTGTACCAGTTTGCAGCTTTTTGGGGGGGTTGTGTGTCTTTGTTCCTAGAGAGATGATACGATAAGCTCGTTGGGAGGTTTTGGATCTGTGGATCGGGGCAGGCAGGAGCCTGGATGTCCAAATAAGCACCTAAAGCTACAGGCTGATGCAGTTTGTACATGTACATCTTTGGGTAACACAGAAGAGGAAGACTTAATTAAATTTCCCCCCACTCTGCTTGCAGTGTCAGTTAATGCTGAGTGACAGCCAGATGCTCACCACTTTGGTGCTGATAGATTCCTGGCTGCGTGTTGGCAGCAAGCGATGCTGGTGTGTGATGTGAAGGAAGTGGAAAGCCAGGTGTTATCCACAGACTCCTGACACTTCATCCTGCGTTTTTCTGTTAGCGTGCCAGTAGCTTCACTCTGGAATTCCTGGATTTGAAGGAAGGGATTGTACTCTGAAAACCCCTGGCTGACTCCAGAGGAAAAACTGGTTTGCATGAGTTGAGCAACTCTCGGGGCTTTTCCCACCTTCCTCATTGTCTGCTGGAGGCACCTCAGACTGTATTTCCTTTGGGATCATTCTTTCCCAAGCATATGCAGCATTTCTGCTTAGTTTTCTCATCCTGGCACTCCTGTGCCAGTTTGAACCAAAGAACACGATTTGCCTTCTGCAGCCCAGCAGCTCTTTGCTTGCAGGCTTGGTCTGGGAAGAGCTGACCCTATTAGGGTGGTCCAGCCTCAAAGTATTTTGATGCTGTAAGCCTGGACTGAGAATGCTCTTAGCCTCGCAATTTTTAATTGAGTAAGTAAATTTTCTGTGCTGCATGAGTGTTTTATGTGCATGTGTGTAAGGACATATCCAGAAAGGGAAAGAGAGTGCTGGTATCCGGGGAGGCGCTTCATACCGATAGCTGCCTGCAAACCGAGGTCAGCTTTAACCCAAGTGTGGCTTTGTCACCCTTAGGTACAGACCTAAAGCCGCTTGCTCTCCTCAGCTGGCAGGATGCAGAGCATTGGTGTGTCTTAGTGATATTTACACCTTTATAATTTCTGTAGGACATAAAGAGGGAGAAGTGTTACCCTGCTAACACTTGGCTGGTGTTCTAGGTTCAGGAATCTTTGTGAGGGGAGCTGCAAGTTGTACCACCACCAAAATGCAGCTTTGAAATCAGTTAGAAATCAACTATAATAATTAACAAATTCACAGAATCATTTAGGTTGGAAAAAACCTTTAAGACCATCAAGTCCAACTGGAAACTCAACCCTGCCAAGCCACCCCTAACCTAAGCACCACAGCTACACGTCTTTTAAATCCCTCCAGGTATGGTGACTCCACCATTTCCCTGGGCAGCCTGTGCCAGTGCTTGAAAGGTTCACTCTTTGCATAAACAGACCCTGGCCTGATGTTACAGAATCCTTCAGGTGATTAGGTTCACCACGTTTTGGCTCTTTATACTAGAAAATTGTTAACTGTTTGGTTAATTGGAGACTAGAATCCAGTTGAGATCTAAATTTTCGCCACTGTTTGCCTCAAAACAAAGGTTAGGTAAATAAATAGTTTCTTCTGAAGTCCCTGTCCCCAGGAGAAAAAGAAAACCAGTTGTACTGAAAGGAGAGGATCACAGAGTGAGCCCTTGATTTGAGCAGGAATGCCAGAGTGTAGTAGAGGAAGGAAGTTTGGTTGTGGCTATAAACAATTCTCACAGCTCCATATTTTAGGGTGATGTGCACTTGTCTCTACCCTCTGCTAGAGCATGTAGTGTGATAATGAACATGCTTTTGTTGCAAACATGTCTGAAAATGTAGACCTTCCCTAGTATTCGGATTGAGAGAGTAAGTTTTAATGCTGCAGAGAAGCTTTACATGCTAAGAAATTTCTTTCTTGGCTGCAGCCTCAGGAGTGGGCTGTGGGGGTGCTATTGGGGGAGGCGTTTGAATGCAGCCTCTAGAAATGATTTGCAATAAAACATAACCTAATTAAAGATAATATTAAGGCATAGTATGTGCGCTGCTTGCATTTTGAAACCAATATGGAGAAATGAGACAGCAAAGATGAGAAAAAGGGGGTTCACTCCAGAAGTGTAGCTAAATGTAGGTGAAAGTCGTGAGAGCAGAAGCAGTGGATGAGGTTTAACCTCTGGTAATTTGAGAGTGTTGGAAAAAGTGCAGAAGTGATACAGCCCTACAAGGTCATAGAATCATAGAACAGTTTGAGCTGGAAAGGACCTTAAAGCCCATCCAGTTCCACCCCACTGCCATGGGCAGGGACACCCTCCCGTGGGACCAGGTTGCTCCAAGCCCCATCCAGCCTGGCCTTGAACCCCTCCAGGGATGGGGCAGCCACCACTGCTCTGGGCAACCTGGGCCAGGGCCTCCCCACCATCACAGTGAACCATTTCTTTCTAAGATCTCATCTAATCTCCCAACTTTCAGCTTAAAAACATATCCTCTCGCCCTAGCCCTGTCCTCTTTGATAAAGAGCACCTATCTGGCTTTCCTGTAGTCCTCTTAGGTACTGGAAGTTCTTAAGCTGTGCTTTGAATTTGCAGACCAATTCTTCCACCCTTCCTGGGTTCTGGCTGCTGCCCGTGACGGGTCCAACGCAGAGGCTTTGGGGTGGATTGATGTGCTTCACGCCGGACTTGCCTCTTTCCTGTCACCGGTCACCACGTCAGAGCCTGTCGCAAGACAAGCAAAATTACATTCAAACTTTCCTGCCATGGGGGCTGTATCCTGTTGAGTAAAGAACAGTCTCTGTTCACGCTCTGCCTCCTGTTCCGCCTGCTGTTGCTCAGGCAGGGGCTGCTTTGTTGACCAGAGCTGTAATCTAAAGCCCTGTAACTGATATGCTGTGTGTACAGCATCAGTAAATATGTTTGGATACAGCCGGCTTTCAAACTTCCTCCTGATCGCTGGTTCTGAGCTGGCATTGCTTTGACAGCTGACTCTTAGCAACAGCCTTATCTGTGTGACTTCAGCAGCCCTTGGCTCACAAAATTACTCATTGGAAATTAATGTTCTGCTTTGAGACAGGGGCCCCGTGGTCTGTGTGATTTACAGGGTGGCAATGCTGTCAGCTCTGGCCAGGGACAAGGGGAGCTAGGAGAGAGTAAGCCCCCTCCTTTAAACATGTATTTATTTCTGAAATACAGGGGAAAACCTAAATGGCTTCTAGTCTGTTTATTCTTTGTGTTCTTGAGCTGCCACCAATGTTGACTCTAGCTTTGTAGCTGTATTTCTGAGGAATTCATGCATGCCTTCGGGAGCCTGTGGTCTCCCTGCACAGTAGTTGGTATTTTAATAGGCTATAAGTTGCCAATGGCAAGTTGTTCTGGTCCCAGTTTCTAGATAAATGAGGTAGGTACAGATTTATTTCTCATTATTATTTTATTGCAGGAAGTTACATCTGGTAGTGTTTCAGGAAAGAACCCAGCATCTCCCCAGATCAGAAGCCTCTCTCACTTCAGGGCAAGTCTGTGTGCTCGAAGCCTAGGGTAGCGAGCTCTCGCAGCATCCACCTGCGCTTCACTCCGTAGGGTCTCATCCGTAGGACAGACGGATGTGGCTCTGCATGCAGCCTCCCTTTTTCAAACAGGATGTGTTCTGCATCCTCTGCGGGCTACTGGCTCTGCACTGGGCGTGCAGCTTGCTCTCAAATGGGTCATGAATTATGTTGTGGCTGGGGTCCTTGTATAGCAGAACAGAAGCTTTTTGGGTTGCCCTGAACCAACATTTGGATTAGCGCATTTCTTCTGTAACAGCCTGTGACCTTCTATTGATAATCCGTGCCGTAAAGGTGGTTATTTCAGGTGTTATTTCAGTGTGTAACTCCACCCCAGAACCAGTTACTTGCCCTGCTGGGTGAGGGGCTTTTTATTTCTTGCGGTTTATTTGCATCATGCCTTTGTGTGCATGCTGGGAGACATGATGCACATCGCTGTCGTAACTTCAGACTTGGCATCATCATCTCTCTGGTACCACACAGTGGGACTCGGCATCTTGTTTTAGTGCCTGGATTTGAAGGGCACTTCCCACTAGACAAACAGTTGTGCCTGTGTTTGCTGGATGAACAGCCTTTTTGTTTGGTGTATTTTTAATCTGAGGAGCAAGAAAGGGAATTGTTCTGCAGGGTGAGAAATTGCTGATCTTCATGGAGGTCGTTTTCACGTGCTTCTTGTGAGTCTCCCGCGTAGCTCAGTGGATAAGCTGAGATGAGGAGAAAGAAGATGGAGGAAATGGGATGGGGTTATGGGGATGAGGAAGCTCTTGGAGACTAGAAGACTGGGAGGAAGCAAGTATGGAAGAGACAGGATGTTCTAGATAAGGAATTGCATATCCAGTCTGTGTAACGGATGCTTTCCCTGTGGATAGAAAGTAGCTGAGCTGGCAAGAGAGCAGGATTATGCTTTCCCTTTGGCTGAATTTATCATGCCTCATTGGTGAGGAGGAGGCCTTGAAGGAGGTCCCGTGTTGCAGTAGGGGATGGGACTGAAGCTAAAAATACTGTGTGCCACGTTCTAAATAAGAAATGAATACTGTTGAGCCTGAAAGCACTGAGGTCGCTCATGGGAGGAAGGAAGGCAGTATATGGATTTATTGTCCTGGGAGGGCTGGAAAGCTGCAGTGCTAATTAGCGACGCAGCTTTAGAGACCTACAGAGACCATCACCCCGGCATGTGGCTGGTAACAAGCCTGAAATGTGTGCTCAGAAATAATCAGTAAAAGCTAGTAAACTGTCTTTTGGGATTGCAGCTTCCTGGAGCTGCATTTTTGTCTCAGGGATGCAAATCCTTTCTGTTGCCATTCAGTGTACAAAAGTAGGAAAAGACATCTGAGGTCTTGCTTAGTACCTTTCAGAAATTACCAAGCATCACGCTCCAGTCTGGCTTTGTAATGGAAAAGCAGATCAGGCAGTAGAAAACCCTGTGAAAGGTATGCAGCTGCAGGGTTGCAGTTTGAGGTAGTTAACGTGCCTCCATTTTTGCTTCCAGAATAAAACTTTGTATGGAATGACTGCAGCAAGATGTTTCACTAATGGATATTGGCTTAATGATCAACAGAGGCTCCCTCAGCCAGGTGCCACAGGAAAGACCAGTCAGCATATGCCTTCTTGTGCTGCTGCTGGAGTCTTCATTCCTCCTGAAATGCAAGTTGCAAGTGTGAGGAGTGCAAAACAACGAGCCATGCTGAAGGCTTCCCCTTGCCCTGTTCTCTGTCCAGTCACTTTGTTTCCAGTCCATAAACATAACATGGCTCATCAAAATAAAAACGAGGATGGCCAGAAGGGGAAGGAAAGGCTTGTCTGGAAAAACTCTGGCTTAGAGAATTATTTTTTCCCCTGCCTTGTATCAGGCTCTTTCAGGCTTTTATCTGTGCTTGGAATAGCAAAGGTGAGGTTGGCAGTGGTTTCAGGGTTTTCATTGGATTTTTGTTCATGCCCATGTGTGTATAGGTTGGGGAGAGGGTTGCTGGCTTGGCTGCATTTTCATCATTCTTTTTTTCTGGTTTTTTTGCTCATTTATGTTCTTCCCATCATCACCCAGGCTATGCCTGCGTGTCACAGACTATGAGGGAGGAATCTAGGATATTTATAATTCTGCAGCCTTTCCAGATCTCTTAAAGCTCCTAGACTAGAGCAGTAGTTTTAGTCTTCATGCTTCGACATAGCCTTGTTGTCCCAGGTCAGCCCCAGCTCGCGCAGTGTCCTGCTTCCAGCCACAGCAATAAGGGCTGTTCAGGAGGCAGTCTGCTTGCCTCTGTGACAGATTAATTATGTAGGAACCTCTCTGTAGGAAAGCTCTTTTCCTGGCTTCTGTCAGCAGCCTGTTACGTTTTATCTCTTACTTTGGTAACACCAGGCAATCGCATCTGCATAAATGTTGAATTCCTTTCAAGGGCAGTGCTGCTCATCTTATGCCTTCAGTAGCCTGCAGTGCTCCCTGCCACAAGGGAAATTTTGTCTTTTGGAGGAGTGTATTTCCTATAACTGTTTCTTACATTTACTGCTTTGTTGAATAACCTTTTTCTGCTGTACAGGGAGTAGCTGATGCGTTGTTTGGCTACTGTTCTCTTTAAAACCCGTTTCTGATGTAGGTTTTAGCAATGGCTTTTCCTGCCTTCCGTGCAAATACGTCTGTTGTTTCAAAACAAATCTGTGTGTTGTCTTCCCTCCAGAAGTGATGCACACACTTCTCCGATGTTGTTTGCTCTCAGTAGGGGACAATCAAGGAAATGTGTCTGAATACTGCTGGTTGTGGCAAGCACAGAGGAGGCAAAAATTCTCTGATCCTCAGAAACCAGCTTCTGGCAGTTGAGCAGTGGGAGCTTATGCTAACATCTCCCAGGTGCTTAACCTGCACCGTCTGCTGTTGCAAAATGCAGACCTCTCCCATATTCTGCTTTTAACCAAGACGTAATGTATGAAACTACCTTTCTCTGATTAGGACAAGTTGTATCACGAGATTTTGGTCTTTCTTAGAGAACTATATTTTTCTGAAGCCGTGGGCCCAGAGGAGTGAAAGCAGCTGTAACTGCTCTCAGACCCTTTTCTCTCCCCTCCTCTTGCTGGTTCCGTGGCATATCACCAGATCTGACACAATCTGGAGCTGGGGCAGAAGGGAAGGGAGAGTTGGGACGGGCCGAATCTAGAAGTCCCAGCCCATCACCATGAGCATGGTGACAAGTCAGGCAGGCAACAGGATTTGCTTTGCAGCCTCTTCCCATCTCAAACCTCCTCTGCCGAGTAGCCTTTCTGCTGCCAGACCCTAACAGCAATAGATATTGATGATGGGGACAGAGGATCTGTTACCTGATTTGTACTCCTGAGCAGTGCCCTTAAAAAGAAACCATCATAAAGCACCTGTATTCATTGTGGAGTGAAAAAGCTGCTGTCAATATATAAAGGGCTTTCTTCTGATCTATCATATTGGTTTTGACTGAATGTATATCGTGTAGAAGTGACTCAGAGGGGAACGTGTCTGGACATGGTAGGGTGTTACCTCTTGGGTAGCTAAACCTACTTTTAGCACCAAGGTTGACTTCAGGCAGCTAATTTACTGATGGGCTTGTCAGCATACTCGAGCCAAATTGCAGTGGCGTTACATCACACAGCATTGATGAAATTATTCCAGAAATGAACTTGGGCTGGTGTACAGGTTAATTTACAGTACAAAGGCTTCGCTGGTACAGCTATATTGGCAAACTCTGCTGGTTAAATAGGGCTGATATTGGCAAAAAATGTCACTTAACTATTCTGGCATCAGTATGTCTTCAGATGCCATAAATCTGCCTTAGCAGCAAAAAGATTTGTCTATGTGTACATCACTTGTGTGAAGGATGTAGTTCCTTTTCTTGTGTCAATTCCTATCAGTTTTCATTTTCCAGCAAAGCCCTGGAATATTGAGTTGACCCATGTCTTGATTCTTCTCGTCTTTGGGAGCACGTGTGGATTTTTGTTTTGTTTTGCAAGGTCTTTCTTTTTTCTTTAGAAGAACAACTTTACAAACACAACTTTCCTGCTCATGGAGTTGTAGTCATGTCTCGTACCCTGTGCGGCAGGGACATTATCAGAGTTCTCCTTGCTAGAGTTTACGTTGCTGCCTTTCTTTACTCGGAGCTTAAATTTAGTCAGCGAAAAGCAAATCTGGAATCTCTCAAAATGACACCTAACACTTAGAGGACGAGGAAAGTTTATAAATATATCAGCAACACATAATCAGTGAATCTTCATTTTATGTCTGCGGTCTGCCAGAAGTGGAAAGGCTTTCTAAGCTACAATGTGTTACAGAATATGGTGAGTTTATCTGCCTTAATCCTGTAAGCATCTGTACAGAACAAATCTCAAGGTTTTTCTGAAGCATTTGGGAGCTTCTGAAAATTTAAGTTCATCTGTCTGTTAGAACCACAGGGGAAATTTGAATTTTGATTTGGCCAAAGGGCAAATGGGCCCTGGGAAGGTCAGGATTTTTCTTCCTCTTAAGTTTCATGGCTTTTGCTATGCAATCAACTTGATAATGAGCCTGAGCACCCTCTCCCTCTGTGCCCACAGTCCTTTAGTCACATGGAGATCTCTCAGCTCCAGTTTGCTCATCCCCTGTATCTCCAGCTGACTTGGCTGGCTGCATAGGTTAGAGTTCAGGAGCCCTTCGTAGCTGAGCTATTCCCATGCCTGTTTTACACATACAGCACATTTGATTGTTCATTGGTCATAGCTGTGGCAAACCAGATCTGAAAGGTGTTTATGCCCGGAGTTAGATAAGTTCTTCCAAGTGTGCTGGGTGTGAGCTGCAAAGTAGCACAGAGCACCCACGGGACTGAGAGGTACAACATCTCCGAGACAGGCTGGAAAGTGCCACGCCAACATGCGGCGTCCTCCATGTCAGAGCTGGTGGGTAACCTGGGCAGACCCAAGTGGAATCTACAGTGCAGTCCTGTACTTGTTTCTTCTGTAACTGAAATCCTTTTGAATTTTCTTAGGAGAGGAAAGCACCGGCGGTGAGCTTGGCAGCCTAGCACATGGTTTATTCTTCACTAATCCAGCTCCAACGTAGTCTGTCGGAACAATAGAAGTAGGAGTTGGTGTGGTGACTCAGTGCATGATCAAAGTTCAAAAAAAAGCAAATACGTCTTTCAGTGTTCAATACGCACATTATTACAGACTTGTGTTTCAGTTACTGAGTCATCTATCCAGTTATTCCTTTCTTTACACTTAAGAGTATGGTTCTTTACTTGTGATATTTTTGCTCCTGGCACACGTCCCTGGCCTCTGACCAGAAGGAGCCCGTGCTCTGTAGATGTGGCAAGAAGTCCTTGGATATGAGCTGCTTCACGTTGGTCTCTCTTCAGCATAGAGTGTAACATATTGCACAGAATTTATTGTTACAGTCCCTTCTTGTCCTTGTTTTCCCGAAGTTTGGCTTTTCTTCTCTGCTTTGAGATTACAGAATGTAAATTATAAATACCTTAAAGCAGACTGGTTTTGCTGGGCATGTCCTGTCTGCAAAGTGCTATGTATATGTCCCTTGCTCTGCAGCCAAGTCTTTTAGAATTATTTCCCCTTGTATTCTCCCTGCTCCACCCTTACCTACCCTTCCAAAACTCATCCAACTTGTTCCATAGTGTAAGTTTTAAAGAGTCACTATTCTGGGACTTTCTTTCCCCATTTGGCACAGTTTTTGTTACGCGACTTCTGCTGTAGCTCTCGGATCACCAGCTGCATGCTATTTTTTAGTAACTTCCATTGCTTCCTTACAGTATTTTTAACATAGTTCATGTTAGAAAGAGCATAAATGTTTGAAGGCATAAATAAAAAGAATGGTTGGAAATACCTTTTGTCTGAAAGGACCCCGTGTACTAAGTTTAGAAGCCCTGGAGAGTGTGGTAACGCAGTGCAGCGATCCGGACTACATGAGGTGGATGGCACTGGGAGGCACTTGCCTACAGGACATTCTTAGTGAGGTGCAGGATTTCATGTCTGTCACTTCTAAAAGACACGTGTCTGGATGCATGTGAATGGAGTCCAGACATAACTGAATTACTGCCTTTCGCAGAAGCTGTTAAAGCACCACGAGGAATGCTGACGCTGGAGGGTTTTCTGTTGGTGATTGACTGCCAGCCCCATTCTCCAGTAGGTATTATCATTCCCTGGCTTGTACTGATGGACCTTTATCAAGATTGATCACTGCCTTGGAGGGAACGGTAATATGCAGTTCAAAAGCCATGCATCTATGGAAATGGGCTTCTGGAAATGAGGTTAAAGCCATAAAAAGTCGATCACTTGCCTGCTAGATACCAGCTTATTGTTAAGGAAGATTTCTAAATCTTTGTGCCCTGTTTTTATTTCATGCTTACCATATTTTTGCTCCAGTTCTTTCCTCACGTAGCCTTCAGATGCTTGTTGCTGTCATCTTCCCTTGTCCTCCAGTTAAACACTATTGACTGTTTCTTACTGAAGTTTCTTCCATTAGCTTTTGCTTTCCTATATGGTTACTGCTAATCCTTTTTCCTGTATTTGCCTCTTCTCCCGTCAGACAGGGGTTGTGCAGGCTGCGCTGTGCGTAAGTGGAATCTAGTTTCCTATGCTGACTCTGCCTTACTTCTCCTTTACCACTCACTCTTTCCTCACCTCTCCAAGGGCCAGCAGACAGCAGGAGTGGATGGATGTGAACTGAGCAAGCATGGTGAAGCCCTTCAGAAGTGTTAGAGCTTGCCTTGTTCCCACTAGAAAATGCCGGATTGTGCAAAGGCTTTCTTCTAAAAGCATTAGTGTTCAAATTTGGCATTTAGGGAGCCCATACGCATCTCCCCTCTAGTGCAAATGAAGAACTGAAGTAATAGGTGTAAGCTGATGCCAGGGAGATGTGGGTAGGTGTCCTTCTCCACCATGGGTTATTTGAATGATTTTGCTGGGAATTTAGAAGTTAATTTTGCTAGTAGGTGGTGGATATGATGACCTTACTGCTGAACCCTTGTTTAAAACACTTGCAGTGAAACATCCAAATAAGACTTGTTTCAAATGACAAAGGCTTGCTTAGTTCTCTTAGTAACACAGTCTGCATCATCTGTCTCTGAGCCATTTTTCCATCATAACTGCTAATGTCTACTACACAACAACCAGCACTTGTCAGCTGGAGAATACGGAGTTGTTTGCAGTGGGGGAGACATCCAGCTCTTTGGGTTGGCAGTTGTTCTGGTCCATGATGTCAGCCCTGTCAAAACAGAGTCACTTTATTGTTGAGAGCTACTTGCAGCCCTTTCTTTTCTTCTGCTCAGGAAAGGCAAAACCTCTCTGTGTAAATCATTTGCCATAAAGCGCTAATATGCATCTAGGTTAAACTGTCTTGGATTTCCATGTCTTGGGTATCCAGCTGGATTTTTATGATGCTGTGTGGTACTCCCCAGGAAATACGGTTTGTCCCCTCTTGTTCTGGGGATACATTTCCACTGTGCTTCCCAGAACCAATTGCTGCATCGTGTGTGCTTGTGCTTTCTACTTGCGTTTGGTCTGCATGAGGTTGACAACAGGATAAAAATGATGGCAGCCCCAAACCTTTACTAACGTGATACGTTCCCAGGCTGAGGTTTGGCTGGCTGTCTGCCGATGGTGCATCTTGCTCACCGTTGATTTCTTTCCTTTTCCTCGACAGACACCTGGATGACAAAACCTCAGAGCTGCAGTTTTCTTTAACAATATCTGTGCTGCAGTGCAATGCCCTGTCCTAAGCCCGTTATCTGGGGTTGCCTACAGTTTTTGAATCATACGTCTAAACCAGCTAATGGCTAAATGAAGGCTTACTCTCTATTATATATGTTTTCAGCCACCTTTGTATTTTCTGTGCTTTGTAGGCAGTGATTAGGACCTTTGTTTGTTGCAGGACCTGCTGTGTTTGTAGGTTGGTGTAAATTTGGCATGCTGGGAGAACTGTGGTGTGAATACTGGTTGCTGATCCAGTTATCCTCTGTCAGTTTTGAAACAGGGTTTTCAGGGACATTTCCTTGCCCTTACCAAAGGTCTCTCCTATGACTTTGCACTAGATAACCTGGTTCAAATAGTAACTGTCTTCTCCGGAGCATAACGTAGGAGTGTTCCAGACCTTGCCAGGCTAAGGGAGTGTCGGTCATCCTGCTGTAATTCAGCCTTCGGAAGTGCTCAAGTCAGCTTGTCTTAATGGTGTGTCTCTGCAGCTGAAAGCAAAGCTATGTAAAGAAATGCCATAGAAGATGAACAGTACTGCCTTCAGATGCAATCTGCTGAAATAACTTGAATTTCTCGTCCCGTCTCTGTGACTGAGAGGATTGTACCTGCATCGCTGAGGCTGTGTTACTTTCCTCCCCAAAAGACCCACTGCTGGGGCCCCTTTTAGGGCTGCTTTTCAGTCCTTCACACTTAAATTAATCCGAGCTGGGACTTGGCTCCTTGGGATGGAGGAGTTGTGCCTTATCAGATTGTTGTGCCTTATCAGATTGAGATGGTGGTGCTCGCTCCTGCTCTTGCTCCTGCGTGAGGTGGTGAACCAGCAAGGAGGATGCAGAGTACCAATGGCCACGAGCAGGCACGAGGATGAGTTCTGCTTGAAGGCTGTGGCACAGATCTGCAGTTCAGAGAAGTGGGACAGTGAGCTTGTGGATTGTGCATCAGAAACAGGAAAGCTTGCCCTCCCCCATTGTGTAGATGACAAGGAGGTAATCTGAATAAGATGCTCTTTGTGTGTGCTTATCGCTCTACTGTCTTGTTTAGCCTGAGGTTTTCCCACATCTGCTCCCATGTATGAAACATCAGACTGAGACACATTGCTTTACTGAAATGTTTGGCATTAGGAAGCTATTTTTTGTTGTCGTTGCCCTCCCAGTATGCCTATGGCCTTTTTATAATGCTTCATACTTCTGTCTAACTGACTACTGCCCTGAAGAGTGAAACATCTGCTTTTGTAAATGCTTCAGCGAGGCAAAACTGTTTCAGTGGGTTGGGTGTTTGAAGCATGATACCCAGTTGGGCACAACGTAGCTTTGAGTCTGTAAATAGAAGTTTTAATCTCTGTTCTAGTGTCTCAGTAGCTAGGTTTTCATGTGGGATAGAGGCTCGTTGTAGCCCAAGATAGCATGGGTCATATACATGGTCTTTTTTCTAGAAGTGTTTGCTTTAGCTAACTTGCATTCATAGTGAGCTTTGTGGCTTTCTGGAACAGTGCTACTCTGTCCATGGCACTAAAATCACAGTTGGCCAACATCTCTTCTCTAGAAACTCTTCTGCCTGCCTCCAGAAGTGCAGTAAGCCTGTGCTTGAGATCTGAACCCAAAGAGGCCACAGTGGCCTCACCAAGCACACATCAACTTCTGAAAGAGTGGGTAAACCAGTAGGTCACTGCTATGCATCTTTTCCATGGCTTGGATTCATACCATGCTGTGGTGAAACCTCTCCTAACTGATAAATCTGGTAAATCTTCGCTTCAAGGTTAGGGGGGGGAATGCTGTAAGCTGTCCCTTCTGGATGGTGAAGGAGCTGGAGGTAGGTAGCAGCTCTGGGCTTGGAAGACCTCAAGAAGCTCTTTCTGGAACTCTGCTTTTCACAAAAGCTATACCAGTTTATTCTGAGGAGGTATGTTTAGGTCCTGAAGAGTAATTACATAGCTTTGAAAAGTCTCCAGTCAGAAGAGGGCAAAACTTAGCTTGGCAGAGATTCAACCTTCTGGGAGTCTTTCTGCAAAATGGCACAGACAGCTTTTTTAAAATAAAACTTCTGAAGAGTCATTGAATTGGCACCTCGTACCATGCATAGGTCTGATCTATTTCTAGCTCTCCAAATACAGACTAATGCTTAAAATGAGACACTTCTGGTTTAAAGCTGTTAGGTTTTGCTTTGCTTTTAGGTGCCTTGTGATTAGGAGGGAAGGAAATGCCTCTGGTGTAGACCTCACCACACTTCTTGTGTAGTTTTGGTTTTCTGTGTGTTGGTTCTTAATTGTACATCAGAGAATAGGGCTAAAAACAAAACTGCTCCTCATCCAAGTCTACTTTTTCCCTATTTTAGGGTTCTCTAATTACCAGCCTAACGATAGCTTAGTGGGAGGTGGATAGACAAAGCCCATTGCCTTCCCACATGCCATCTTCTGGAAATGTGGAACTGATTTTTTAGGTTAATTTGAAACAATGGTACTGCTGCTTACTTGTCTAACGATATAGACCCAGCCCCCACCCTTGAAAGCTACTCTTTTAAAGTAAAAAAGAAAGTTGAAAGTCATTGTTGAACGATTATGAAACGTGTGACTGGAAAGCAGCTCTGAATTTTATCTCGTGAACTCCTTTCCCTCTGTGCAGACTATTCTGAAGTCATAAAAAGCCCCAAGCTATGAGTGCAACTGCAGCTTGGGTTCATGTTCGCAGGTAACGTAACCCCCTCAAATCCTTTTCCTAATCCCTTGCACCATGTGGCATCTACAGCAGTTTTGGAAAGCCAGCAAACACCCATAATAAGAAGCAGAATTTCTGTTAGCAGAGCTTATGCTAACAGCAAATTAGCAGTGAAGCAGCTCTATTACTAATCAGTACTTTTTGCCACGGTTTGAAGTAATTAGCCTTCATTGGACTTAGCAGCATCCAGCAGATGCTTAATCATAGCTGCATTGTAATACAAGCAAGAACTCATGAGTAAGGAAACTCACATGCAAGAGCAATTCTTGCCGATGCCACTGACGAAGCAGCTGCCAGGAGCCATGCACATGCGGTGGGTGTTTGGGAGCTGGAGCTCCGTTGTTCAAATATTTGCTTGTGACAGGGGTAGAGCTCTGAGCTGCATTTGTGCATGAGTTTTGCAGCAATGGGCTGTTGTACCTGTCTGATCTGAAGACTATTCACTTGCAGCCGCCTTCCAGGATTCAGCTTGAAGCTCTGGTGTTGTTAGCAGACCTAGCCTTCTCTCTAGAAAATAGTGGTTCCTTTTTAAAGACGTCTAATGCTGCTAAAATATTTGGTGTTTTCTGCACCCCATGTACCTTCCTCATGTTTCTGAAGCAGCTGTGTTCACAAGCGGCTTTCTGTTCCATTGAATTCCTGTTTTCATCTATGTTTGAGTTTTCCTTCTTTTAGGTCATCCAAGATACCTACTGTTAAGTCAGTTTTAAGGCACCTAACATCTGAAAGTTAACTTGCCTAATCTGGCTGGCTTGGTGAATATTTTATTATAAGCAAAGCCTTTTTAATCCCTCTGGAAGTGTTTCTTGTCCTATCTAAAGGAGCTGGAGTGAGCTGAGTGGAGCAATGAGAACCAGATCTCATCTTGAATTAATCCCAGATTCAAAGGTATTTTCGGCACTTAGATCTCTGTTTTCAATGACTTCTATAGCTTGCCTTGATGTTGTCTGGAAGGAGTTTAAGTTCACTGCCTTGAAGGAATTGCTGCCTTCTGTTTTCCCACGTTTTAAACAGGGATGATCAGCTCTTATCTGCGTTACAGAGGATGACAGGTTTCAGTTATTTGTCAACTACTCCTTTTCCGTTTTTTCTGTTTGTCTTAGCAGCACATTCAGGTCCTACAAAATGGCTCAGAGGACTAGCCAGGTCCTTCTGGGTCAGGATCCAGGATCTGCTATCTGTCCTCTTGGGCTCATCTTACCGTTACAGAACAGCTTGTTGGTCTGTGCGCTGACTACTGCCCCTTTTTCCTGAAGAGAAGAGTTGAGGCAGCGTTGGCCGATCGTTCTCCACTTTGCTGCCAATCTCTGGTCAGATGGTGGGAAGCCACCCTTTCCCTGGTAAAGCTAAGTTTATCAGGTGCCCTTGCCCCTTTGTCCTGTGCTAAGAGGAGAGATAAGAGCGAGATGCAAACTTGCTAGCTCACAGCTGTCAAAAGTGCCGTCCCTTCCCTCCCTCCTGCCTCATTACTTTGAGAACTTAATTGGCTGAGGGCCAGACTCTGAGCTATAAACAGATCAGGTCCTGCAGAGGATCAGTGGGGAACTGGAGCCCCATGGAAGGACCCCCACACCTCGTTTCCGGCCTCTTTTGAACCTGTTTCCTTTGAAGGGTGAACTCGAGTTTCCCCTAAAGCCTCTGCAAAAGTCAAAGGGGTGTGTGAAGCGATTGGGAAGTCTGCTTCTCTTCCCTCTGCATGTTCAGGCTACACTGGAGCTATGTGCTTCTCCACTTGCCCTGGACATCAGAGCAGGCTGCTCAGAAGCTGTACAAGCAAAACCATCTCCTTCCTGGCTGAAACTGCTTTATGGTTTGAAACCCTCCCTGTGATGCAAAACACAATGTTTGCTTGGCACGGTCTTGTCTGTGTGCACCCAGGAGCATTTCCATGTGCGTATTTTGTCCTCCTTTGAGCTGGCCGTCCTCACTGGCTTAGTCCCAGGATAAGGAGCAGGATGGGAAGGACAAGCCATCCAGGACACACAGCACATTTGCACATCGTAGGAAGAAAAGTTTGCAAACCTTCAGCCCAGTTCAGTTAACGAGGTTGGGTCTGTCCAGGCCGGATGGTGAATGAGCTAAACCGGCTAAGCAGGAAATGTTGGAGAGCTTGTGAGAGTTTTAAAGGCCAACTGTGTTGATGGGATGATTAGTCTTTCCTGTTACCTGGGTGGTTTTTACCTGTGTTGGCTAGTGAAAAAGCTTGATGTTAACATAACCCCTTTCTGTGGTACGGTTTCAGGTAATGTGGACCGAGCTGTGTTATAGAGGATCTTTGCAGGCCAGGTCACCAGTCATTAAAAAAGATAATTAATAGTTGGAATTGATGGCTTTGTACCTTTATTTGAAGACTGTATGGTTTTTTTCATTCTTATAGAGAGGAAGTTCAGGAAAACTGTGTCCGCTGGAAAAAGAAATTCACCTTTGTTTGTAAAATGAGTGCCAACCCAGCCACGGGACTCCTGGACCCCTGCATCTGCCGTGTATCTGTCCGTAAGGTGAGCATTTAGCTTCTGCCTTGGGCAGGTAGTACCGTCAATGTACTAGTGTTGCCTACCAGCTGCTTTTTTGGCAGCAAGAAGAATTGCATGGACAGTGGTGGGAAAGAAAGATTGTTTTGGTCAGGATGTGACTCGAACGGAGCCTTTTTGCCCCAGCAAAGATGCTTGAAGGAGGGTGGGAGCAACCAGGGTGATGGTAACCCTTGAGGGAGAGAGCTTGAGAAATCCTGAGAGTAAATTCCAGGACTGAGTAATGACTTTCCTCCTGTCTCCCCAACAAGTATAAAAATTGCTTTTCCTGTTTGTTTTGTCTCCCATTATAGGAGCTGAAGGGCGGAAAAACCTACTCAAAGGTAAGAGCACAGAAAGGGCAAATGTGGCAGAGTGATGATGGTCTTGTCTTCTGTTAGTCCCATTAAAAAACAGTGGCTGCTCCATGAAGCAATCTGGAGAGACAGTCTTTAGTTCTTAGTTAAAGCCTGTGTTAAACAAATCCCGAAAAAAATCAGCTTGCTGGGACAGGATCCAGTTTGCACTGGATGTGGATTTGAGAAGGGGGGGTTGGGAAGATGATCTGCATGTCCTCAAACTTTGGGGAAGTTCTGAGTCAGATGTGAACTCTCTGGCTTCTGGCAACGTCTTGCTAATAAAGAAACGCAGATTCGAGTTCTGTTCTCCAGAGCAGAGCAGCAAGCTGTGGCTGGGGTAGGCATCTTGCGAGGGCAGGCAGAAGCCTATGGCAGAAATCACCACCTCTCAAAGCACAAGAAACATTGAGGCAAAACCCAAACTGCTGAGCAGGGGTGCTTCGGGTTGTTCCCCCCTCTCCCCCCATTTTCTTGCCTCTACTATGGGAGAGACAATGGGCCACCCTCTTCTCCTTGTGCTGGATCAAGAGACAATGTTGGCTTAGAAGTGTGCTCATGCAGAGCCCAAAACCATGTTTGTTTGAAAATGAGTCACTGCTGCTAGTTTCTAATAAACAGATGTTCAGGTCACGCACAGCCTTGTAAGAATTTCTTCTAATCGATATCCTTCCTGACACCATGGAGGCAACTCACTTTGACGAGTGAACTGCACTCACTCCTATGTACTGCTGTGCTGTGTGATAGCGAGCAATGTTGCTGCCAACACCATCGTTCCTTTCTTGTTGCTAATTAGGATGTGATCTCTAGGGCCATCAGTTTCTCTTTCACTAAATTCACACTAGGGAGAGGTAATTCTTCCATTCTGCAGAGCTGCCTGTCCAGGGAGAGCAGTATAGCTGGAGGAAAAGACATGCTTCTGAGACAAAGTAAACACATCAGCCTGTCCTCTTGCAGTGTCCATTCTCAGGCTTTCCATAGCATTTAGAAATGGAAAATTAAGGGAAGCCTGAGGGCATGTCTCCATGGTGGAGTTAACCTGGGGTCTTATTCAGGCCGTGTTTTAACCTTCTATTTTACTCGATCTCCAGTAGCATTTAGTGACAGTTTGAAAGAGACCAAATTGCTCCAGCCCAGAACTGGAGACCAAATCTCAAGTACTTGTCATCTCTTAGGCTGCTGTCTTGCTTGGTCTCCTGTGAAAATGTCAGATGTATTCTCCTAGAATTCAACAGAACATGCCTTGAGCATTTTGGCAGCACAGAGATGAGGGATGTCACACCAGGCAGGGTGATTAAGCCTTGCAGTCTGGCCCTATGGACCAGGATTGTTCCAGGCAGGTCCTTGTGGCAGAACTGACTTGGGATTTGTAATGTTTCTAGCAGAAGAATGTAGTGTAGTGTATGTTTGTGTGACTATTTTCCCATTATAAAAGATGTCTCCTCACCTTTTTAAACTACATAAATTCAGCTGGAAACTCTTCCAACTGTGGCAGCAGATGTAGAGGAAAATGCAACTTGTGAATGCCGTCGTTACCTGGTCCCCCTTTGGCTGGGACCTAGAGCTGTGAAGCTGTTTGTGCTCCAGGCAGAGTTTCCATTGACTCGCGCACCTTTTGGGTTGACGTTAATGTCACTTCGGTGTCAGAGGTTATAGAACGGAAGCCAACAGGAAGAACTGATAAAGCGGAAAATCTTTCCCCAAGATGGAAGAAATGCCATCAGCTGGCTGGAAAACTGAGGAAACTATTCTGAAAGGTTACAACTGAAAACATCCTTTTGTTAAAGGATCCTTCCTCTATATACTGGGAGTTTGCTTCCTGAGAAAAGCTTCTGACCTCAGCATGGTGTATGGGTCATTAGAAGGTTCTCCCACACTGTCCTTCAGTATGGATTTTCTTGGACAAGTTAGTGCTGTGGTTGAGGAGGAGGTATCTGAGTCTGGGCCACTCCTGTGCCATGTTCTGCTCATGTGGTCATGCCATGTTTCCTCTGTCCTCCAGTTTTGTCTCACTGATGGATTGCAGCTCCCTCTGTAGCTTTCCCCTGTCCTGTTTATCTCCGAGATAAAAATTCACTGTGTTTTTCCTGTTCGTGAATATTCAACAAGCAGTGTAGCCCTTGGCTAGAAGAGACAGAGGAACATTGACAGCAAGGTCTGGAGAAAGACATGCATTAAGGGAATTCTTAAGGAAGAAAATTTAGGGTTGGTTGGGTTTTTTCCTGAAGAAACTTTCCTGCTCTATCCCACACTTTTTTTCCCTTTGTCATCAGCTCTCGTTGCCCTTTGAGAGTGGAATGGAGGAAGCAGCCATGCTAATCTGGCTGCTGGCTTCCCCTGAACCATGTACCTTCTGCAGGCTGTGGTTTAGAATTTTGATTTGGAACAGTGGGAGCCAGGGTTCATATGGCAGTGCCTGTGGTTTGTGCTGTAACTCGCTATCAGCTTCCACAGCTGACAGAGCAACACGTTCCCTTAGGATGGTGCTTCTGTTTGAGGTTCCCAGTTCAGATGTATCATCAGGCTGTCAACACCAGAGCAAGAGAAATGTAGTGCAATGCACAGAATAACAGCTAGGTCTGAGCTGCTGCTTCTCTACCTTTTCTCCATGTTCTTCTGGAAGCTGACTTGTACCTTCCAGTGACGCAGACTTTCCATGCTTGCAGGGTTTGGCCATGGTTTTGGTAGATCATCTCTTTCTGATTAGATTAGATGAGACACAACTGACTGCTGTTACTGAAGCTCTGCATAAAAGAAGCTGTAACTTTTCCTTTGAAACAGTGGATTTAATACACCAGGAATTAGAGCAGAAAAACAAGAGTACTCTTCATAGTGTTTGTCTTTACTCTACAGGCATCGGTACCCTCTTTGAATTTGCCTGTGATTTTCACCTTTCTGTCACCTTTCCTCTTTGCTTCCCCTTTGTTAGAGAAGGTTTAGAGAGCTCACAACTAAATCTCTTCAAACATTTCTTTTCCCCTCTGCCTGTCAAACACATCACTTGCTAGTTAAATCTCAGCAGCATCAAAGAGACTTTGCTCCAGGAGCTCCCCAGCCCAGCAGCCGCCTTTGGGGTTGAGGCACAGGCAGTGCTGCGAGGCTCTGGACTTGCTGCTTGCTCATAGTCTCAGTGTTGTTTTTCAGGACGGTGTCACTTTCCTCTGTAACAATATCCTTTCATCTGCCCGTTCACATGCTCCACTGCATTCTGGGATGGCCCGATACAAAGAGTGCCTTATTATGTTTGTGGATGTGCCTTTCTGTTTTTTTCCTCATCGTTGACCTAGTGCCTTCCATGTCCTTGGTTATGCAACGGCCTCAGGCTGTTTAACGCTGTCCTGGCCAACACCACTACTGTACATCCTTCCTCCACGCAGGGATGACTTCCTGAAGGCCTCCAAGTGTCCTCCTGGGTTGGGATTAGGAATGTGACCCTGCCCATCCTCAGGCTGAGGCGGGGGGTCTTCATAGCCATGACTCTGTATACTGGCTCCTGTTTCTGCCCTCACAGACACACTCTCTTCCTTTGGTCTGTATGACACCACGTATCCCTCTATTGACTGATTTTTGTTCTCTCTCCTTCCCCTCCGTTGTTTTCTTGTCTACAGCTGGGCTTTGCTGATCTAAATCTGGCAGAATTTGCAGGCTCTGGATCCACTGTCCGTTGCTGCTTGCTGGAAGGATATGATACTAAGAACACCCGGCAGGACAACTCCATCCTAAAGGTACTGCAGCTACTGCTGCCACAGTGGAAATCCTACTATTGATTCAGAAAGATCACAGCCAGAGTGCAGTGCCAGCCTGAGAGAAGCTCCTGTTATGTACAGAGACAGGATTTTGCTTTTATGCTGCTAGTCTGGCTTGGGAAGCTTCCTTTTATCAGAGTTGCCCTTTGATATCTTGGCATCCGTTTGGCCAAAGCGATGCCCCTTGATAGCGTTCTTTGTCATCAAAGAAACCACACGCGGGAGGGGGAAGTTCTAAATGCGTGGTCAGAGCAGACAGGCTGGTGTCCTGCTGAGCAGTTACTGATGCCACTGATTTGGGACACAGAGGGAAATACCTTGCTAAATCCCTGAAGCTGATTTTCTTTGAAAAAGTCTTGCTAATCTTTACACCTAGCCCTTGACCTCCTGGCTGTTGTGGAGTGAGGAGCTCACTGCAGCATGGCTAATGACGTGCCTTGTCTTCCCTCTCCAGGTCACGATCGGAATGTCCCTGCTGTCAGGGGACCCCTGCTTTAAAACGTGAGTTTCTGGGTGCTCACTCCATTCTGGGTTGACCAGAACACCTGGTTCTTTTGCCATTCTCTGCTGAAAACCAGAATTGATGAGGAGGGGGATAGATGCCCTTGGTATAGAGTTACGAGGGAAAGCTTGAAATGGTGGATTGCTGAATCAAGCAGAATAGTTTGTTCTGTGCTCTTGTTTTCCCAGCTTGGTTATTGGTTGTGCCAGTATTTTCCCTGCTAGTGTCAGCTGGGTTTTGCAAACTTCTGGACATTGTTAACAAACTTCATGTTTTGCGTCAAGGACAGGATTTCTCATAGCTTTGGGGTTGGTTTCACTGCCCTCCAAGAAGGGAAAGGTCAATGAAGAAAACAGTCTTGGAAATGGAAGCACTTCAGCACATACCACACAGGATAAAGATCTTGGATTGAAACAGCAACAAAAATACTGCAAGGCTGAAACGTTTTGATTCTCCTTTTTTTCCCACAGAGGCCCAGGTTTACAAGTTTTATTAATTAGCAGAGAAATTGTAATCATGTGCTGTTTTTTTGGTGCATTGTGAAAGGAAGGAGTCAGTACAGTTAAGCTGTAGAACAGTTTTGTTGCTTAAAGAACTGCGAGGGGATCAACTAAAAAATATACGGGCAATATGGACCTTCCTACTGCAGTAGATCGTCGCAGGACTGCAGTGCCAGTCGTGATGTGCCGTAAGGTGTGTGACTGCACAGCACGGCTGCCAAGTGCTGCTATGAGTATTGTGTGTTGACTCCAACAGTCAGAAGAAGAAATCTTTACCTTGAGGCCATCTCTTGTAGTAGTGGTATTCTGGGATAAAAGGTCTAATTTTTAGGAGGCAGCTTAAAGCATATAAATTAGCTTGCATTCTTGTAACAAAATGCTGTGTAATTTTGGTCTGTTTATTTTATGAATGGCTTTTCATAGCACTGCAGCATTTTCGGGGACTTTCAAACGCTAAATGCGGTGTCATCCGATTCTGACAATTTTCTGCTTCAGAAGGAAGTGCAATAAAGAAGTTTGGGATGCCTTAAACCATCATTTTGTAACAGTAACAGATGTTTTAAATCTAGGGGACTAGGATGTCTAGCAATAATATATCTGACCAGAATACATGTTGCTCCTTCACTGTGGAGGCAAGTCCCACTGTTGGAGTGCCTGAAAATGAAACAGAATGGGATATGTGTATCCATTTAATACAAGTAGGGTCAGTGTGAAAGTCAAACCTCCTAATTTTCTTAAAGGATTTCTGCAGTCATTCCTGGTTTTACCTTATGTGTTGACAATGTACAAATGTCTAAATAGCGAAGCTTTGCACATAGCGTAGTCCTTGATCAGTAGAGCTTTTGAGAAATGACACTCATTAGAGGATTAGGCAGGAATTAAACTGTGCTGGGAAATCACTTTCAAGCCCTGGCTTTCTGCAGAGCTCTGATGAACCTTCTCCTCCTGGGTGCTGTAGAGGGGGCAGAGCCGCCTGAGCTGATGGACCCATGGGCTGCTCTGACAGCTGCTGCAGGAACAGCTTGCTTGATTAAAGCTGTAGAGATTTTATTAACCTGCAAAGCAGAGTCCCCTCAGTACCTGAGTGCATGTAAATCATTGATAATGTGACTAGGGAGGGATTTTTCCTGGGGAAGGCATGTTGTGGGTTTCCCGAAACCTTTGTGGCCGTGTTTCTGCCAATATAAAATTTTCTGCCAATATAAAATACTCTCAGTGCTTTATTCTTTCTCCCAAATCACCGCAAAGGTCCTCTCATATAGCATCCTTCCTCAGAGCTCCGAGACAAAAGTTTTTCTTTCTCGCTCCTCATTTAAGAAGTATTATATGATCCATTAGTTGCAGTTCAGGCTTCAGGCTACAGGGAGGTTAGGGCTCTAACAGGAATATTCCCTTTGCCATGCTGCGCATGCCATGGCCTCCACCCAAAAACACTTCTGGAGGAAGGGAGGGGGCTCCAGGCAGTCGTAGCTCTGCCCTATAGCCAGCATTTACAAAGGGGTGTTGGGAACACGCAGAATAACCAGGAAAATAATTTTGAAAGCTGGAAAAACACTTCAGTCTTGCTGAAAAGGAGTTTAATTGTCAGTTAAAAAAACTGAAATGTACACTGTAACTGTACTCTCTTAGGGTGATGGGGTTGCTGAGATTAAAGGTTTCTTTTTGACCTGAGTCAAAAAAGTGTAGTGAAAGGGTACTGGAACTGAGACCTGGACAACAGCAAATTGGTTCCTGTTTGTGTAGTTAGCTGGGCACTGGACACATGTTTGGGGAAAGGGCAGCTCTTGACAGTCTTCTGGAGGGCAGCGCAGGCCCTGAATCTCCTGTCCTGTATAAATGATTCAACAGTCCCTTTTTGCCTTGATTTACCTCCAAAGTTTGCTTTTGCTTGTAATGCAGTTCAGATGAGGTATGGAAAACCTGAGTCTCAGACATAGGAAAGCAAAACCCAATGTCATGTTGCATCGAGAGTCACAGATAGCTGCCAGCTTCCCTCCTCCCCATGAGGGGTGTGTGCAGGCAGGGGGACCTTCTTGATGGAGGAACAGAGTGGCAATTGCTGGTGTGATGGGCTGATTCACAGCCTTTGCCTGGCAATCTGTAACTTTTTTGCTTCTCATTTGCAGGCCTCCTTCTACCGCCAAATCTATCACCATCCCAGGACAGGACTCTACCCTGCAGCTGACCTGTAAGGGTGAGGGAACCACAAGCAGCAGCAGTTCAGCTACAATTGGCTCTCTGCGTCAGACCAAGCCAAGAGCTGCCATTCTCAGCTCGGGTATGAATACTTGGCTGTGCCTGGACACTCTTTTGTTTTTCTCAGCAGTTGCAGGCACAGAAATTCTTTAATTTTTCATGTTTCCCCACACCCAACCTCGCCCCTCTGCTCATTAAGAAAATTGAGGAAAATAAAAGCATCCATGAAGTGCAGCTGAGGAGAGGAAGCGTGAGTCTTTGCCACACATTTCTGTTAGTGGAGATAAAGTAGTTTGTTCTTTTTGCTGAGGATTTAATAATTCATATATTACATTAATCCCTGGTTTCTATTGTGTTCAGTGACACTTCATTCTCCACTCAGCTATTCTGTTGCTCAGACTTATCTTCTAGAAAAGTTCCTCTGAAGGTTTTAGAGGTTGGTTTGAGGTCTGATGGCCTTGTTCCAGCTGCTGATGCAGAGTTCTTTGCCTCTGTATGAGCTCGTTTTCAAGGGCATTGCATTTTCCCATAGCCTTTTGTTCTTTCCAGCACACTCCAAATGTGCAGGCAGATACACTGCGCCAAAATAGCACTCTAGTCTCATCACCTCAGTGACTTAGCACAGCGTGCAAGATCTCTTCTTAAAAAGCTGGTTAACACATTACACTTGTGCACTTTTGGATAAGTTTGCTGCAATAGAGATGAGCAGGGATGATAGTGAAATAAGCAGAGTTTATGCTGAGGTTTCTGTATCGAATTCAGATATGATTTAAGTGGCATGGACTCTCTCCAAGTCATAGAAGAGGGAAAGTAGTAACAGAAGAAGCACCCAAATGGAGGTTGTAGTACTTTACTGCCAGTGACCATTTGAATCTTTCTTGAGCACTGGAACAGGCTACCCAGGAAGGTGGTTGATTCACCTTCCCTGGAGGGGTTTAAGGGACAGGTGGACAAGGTGCTAAGGGACGTGGTTTAGTGTTTGATAGGAATGGTTGGACTCGATGATCTGGTGGGTCTTTTCCAACCTGGTTATTCTATGACTCTGTGATCTTGACTTAATGCTTTTAACCATGGAGAGCTTCAGGTACTACCTGTCCTAGATCCTTAAAGCCCCTCTGAGATGCTTGTAAATTCAAGTGCTGGATGCCAGAATTAGTCATACGCTTGACAGAGAAGCTTGTTGTTGTCTCCAGTGCTCCCCAGCTGCTTCTAAGAAGCTGCATGCTAGTCTCTACAGAAGGGTTCTGCCAGCAGATTTGTCCCTTCCTTGATCTGGCATCCCAAGATCAGCCTCCAGTCCAAGGTGATCAACAGGCAATGTGCTGGCTTGGTTATGGTGTAAGTGGAATGCCCTGTTGTTCCTCAGCAGGTGTCCCAGAAGAACCGGATCAGAACCTGTCCAGCCCGGAGGAAGTCTTCCACTCAGGGCACTCACGGAACTCTAGCTATGCCAGCCAGCAGTCCAAGATCTCCGGTAACTATTAATCCACATGGCTTTGCTAGCACTGTCCCCATCCCTTCTCCTTTCCTGCAAAAAGCTCTTATGAGAGTTATTTGCGTCCAGCTCTCCACTCTGCTGCTTATATCAGAATCTCCTGTTTAGTCCCTGCAGAGGAGCTCGCAGATGTGTGTCTAAACTTCTGTCTATGGGAGTAGAAAAGCTGGTCTGAAGCTGCCCTGCCTGTTAACTGTACTGCTGGGACAGGAAGAAGGTCTGGTTTGTAATCACTGTGGTTTTGCAGGTTACAGCACGGAGCACTCCCGCTCTTCTAGCATGTCTGACTTGACCCATCGCCGCAATACCTCCACCAGCAGCAGCGCGTCCGGAGGGCTGAGTATGACAGTGGAGTGTCCTGAGGGAGAGCGCGACCACAAACTAGAGAAGCCACCTCGCCCTCCCAGACCAGCCCTTCTGCTGGATAGACCCTCCCGGTAGGTAACTGAGAAACAAAGTGCCTTCTCTGGGAAGGCATAGACAGAATCTACTCCTTTGTCTTTGTGTAGTGGTAGATCGGATTGTAGCCACTGAGAAAGAACCTATTGCCAACGGAATCAGGAGAGGGTATGAAAGTGTATGTCTTGAAAAGCTGAGTAAGTTTTCCCTTTATTTTCTTTCCCCAGGAGGAAAAAGGATTCAGTGGAGAGTCACCCAACGCGAGTGGATGACACCAGGATCGATGCTGATGATATAGTGGAGAAAATAATGCAGAGTCAAGACTTCACTGATGTCAGCAATACTGAAGGTGAGAGGATGGGTCTCAAAAGGCAAGTCTTGACTGTTCTTTTAGCCAGGCTGCCAGGCTTTTACAGTCAGATCAGATCTGCCATGGACTCCCTTCTCCTTTTGACAGCAATTTGCTTTCAGTGCTTGCTAGGTGTTTCTGTGGTAGGTAAACAAACACGTGGATTTGAGAGCTGCACACCCATTAGCAAATATCACTCGCTGCTGCTCTATACGCTACAGCAGAGCTTGCACAGGAGCTCAAACAAACAGGATGAGAAGTAGGAAAAATACAGATTCTTCAGTGCAGTGGAAATCAGTTACATCACCTGTTTGCGCTGCTCTAGTGGCCTTCCTCCAAGGTCAGTCAGCCCAAGGGTATTCATTAAAGTAAGAGAGCACAACTGGAGGGGAAACAGCACATGTGTCTGTAAAAAAAGGTGGGAAGATAGATGCGTCACAGCATGCTGGTGATCAGGCCTGTCTGAGAGCCTGAGAAGGGGTTTTCTCTATTGCAGTCAGATCTGTTAAGAGAAGGCTAATAATACCACTCCATTATCTTCTAGTTTAGCTGAGAAATCAATCTTGAGGGTTTTATCTAGTTGTGGTTCTTTGATAAGTTTTAAACATGAGCCTGGCTAGTTATTAGTGCTATTAGTTTACCGTTAGTCATCTTAAATCATCACATATGGCAGCATTCTTATATGGGGATTTACACCTTGCTCAGCATGGGTTAAATTAGACTGAATGTCACCACCTCTCACCAGCTGAACAGGCTGAGTTTCTCTTCCAGTGAACCTACAAGTACAGCTTGGGGCCCCACATCTCATCTCTTCATATGTGTTTAAGCTGACCAAGAACTTGCATTAGTGGAATTGCCTTCAAAGAAACAGCTGGAGGAGTATCACTGAATTAGTTACTCTGCATTTAATCTTCCAAAGCGTAATGCTGTGGTTGATTTGTATATGAGGTTCCCTTTCAGAGCAAGAAGAGGATTTCCCAGGGGCTTTCTTACTGTGGGAATACCAGAATGCATGCACGTGCATTCCCAGAAACACAGTTATTCCTGTGTTGACCGTTGTGCAATGCGGCTGGGAGGGGAGCACCTGGCAGCATTTGGTAGTTCTGAATTTTGATGTCTTATTTCCTTTTCTATCTGCAGACAGTAACCTGAGGTTGTTTGTGAGCAGAGACGGAACGACTACGTTGAGTGGTATTCAGCTGGGAAACAGGTAGGCTTCCTGGAAGGCTGGCAGGCAGATTGGTTAGCACTTTGTACCCAGGAAACTCACCTTTTGCAAGAGGAGAGGTTCCTAAACATCATATGCTACATGATAGCTTTGTTCCCACATTAACACCCCTGGGATTCCTCTGGTGACAGGCTACAGCTGCACTGGAGTATGAATACGGCTCTCAGCAGGAGCTCAGAGGGATAATATGTTCCTAGTTGTGAGATCCAAGAACAGAAGTAAGGAGTAAAAGGACAAGATGGTAGAGGTTGGTTCCTGCTTCCTCCTGTGCCTGGCTGAAGGCAGGGAACTTTGCCTCCTGCTGGCCTGCACCAAAACTGCAGCAGCCTGATTTTTTTTGTCCCTTTTCCCTGCCTCCTCCATCTCCATTGAGGGCTGGTTCTTTCATCAAAGACTTCTGGACAAAGAAACTTTTTCTCACCACAGTAGCTCTTAGTACCACGTCTTGGCTAGTTGCATTTGAGACTTTATAATAACACCTTTTGAGGTTAAACAGAAGCAATAACGGTAATGCAAAGATGTGTCAAGCTAGTGACAAACGTGTGAGCATAGCAAAGCCAGGAACGCTGGCTCTTTGCACAGGATACACCCCCTTTCCTCTGTCCTTTAGAAGGATTCATGTGTTAGGCCCAGCCAGTGCCGTAGTGTTAGCTTGCCATGTCGCTGTCTGGTTTGTGTTACAAGGGTTGACTTCTTGCCAGACTGACTCGTTATTTTCAGTATTTTGTGGGGGATTGGAGTGCAGTGTTTGTGAGCAGAGAGCTCTGAATAAGAACTTGCTTGCTCGAAGTGACTGCAGAAAGTAACCTGGCTTTCTCATCATCTTCCCCTCTGCTTCTCCAGGGTCTCATCAGGAGTTTATGAGCCAGTGGTGATTGAAACCCACTAAATGTGAAGAACAGGGTAGAGCTGTGGAAACAGGACCCCTACCCAGTCTGCTGCCACATGGATGCCAACCTTTACCTCTCTTCATGCAGCATTCCAGAAGGGATTTCTCCACACCCCTCCCCGTACATTTGCACTGCAGAACTACTCCAAGACCACTCCAGATCATGCACTTTCCCTACGTTGGCATTACCCTTCTCCACTTCCCATTCTTCTGGTGCCTGCCTTCCCCCCGTTTCTAATCAGACACAAGGTGTCTGTTTAGCTTATCCTTAGTCCTATAGGATGTTGCTTATCCACCTCCCTCACTCCACCCATTCGCTTGCAACAGGGGACTTCTCAGCTTGTTTCTCCCCAAAATGTTGGGTTTTATACCACTGTGAACTCTTCAGACCACTGGGGTAGGGGGAAACCATTCTAACCAAACCAAGAGCTGCTTGTTGGTGAGATGGTGAAATGGTCGCTTGCAGGATGCTTTATTCCATTGACTCTACAGGGGAACATCACCTTCCAAGGCAATGGTTTTACTGAGCAAGGTATGCTACAGTGTGCACTTCACTTCCTACCCTCAAATCCCCAAATATTCTCTTCCCTTCTCATAGGAAATATCTCCCAAAAGTGCATTTCAGAAAACTACCGTAATCCAGATGGGAGTTCATAAACGGTTAAATGCTAGTGCTTGTTATACCACTGACTGCATTACGCTCTTCACTGCTGGGCATGGAAGGGCAGTGTTCATCTATTAGCATTAGCAGGAGCACTTTAGAGGTTCCAGATTTTACCTGGAGGAGGCTTCTGCTTGCTGCTCCAGGAGTGTTAATCCCTGTTTGCTGGACTGATTCAGCAGATAGTCACTGTTGGAGCTCGGAATACAAAGCCTCTTTTTTTTTTTTTTTTTTTTGGCTCAGGAAGGGAACTGCCCTTCTTGGACTGTGAAAAGAATCTAGTTATCTGACAGCCCTCCCCTTGGCCAGAGCAGGATGCAGTTGACTGCAGTGGTCTCTCTGTTGTGGTGGTGATTAACAGTTACCTTTATTGGCCTGGGCCAATAAGGGTATTGGTGGTGGTTGGTCTTTCTTGCCCTGTCTGCAGGGATCTATGCCTGAACTGGTTCCTTTTGGGGCTGGAGAGAAGCCACAGTCCCCGTGTTCAAAGGCAGAATGGGTGTTTTCTGCTGCATTAGCCACAGCAGCCGTTCTTACCTGCGCCGTGGCAAGTGAACTCTTCTGACAAGGCTTCAAACTGTTTTCTGGTTGATCTTTCAATAGCTCTTCTTTGGGTTTGGTTTCTGCAGTTGTTTCACATTTTAGCTGCCTGTTTTCCTCTGTGTGGCAGAGATGCCAAGTCCTTTTGAGCTCCCACTTGCAGATTCTCCTGGCAGGTGAATTGCCAGCGAGGATCTCCGCAGCCGTGGGCTGTCAGCAGGCTGTGTTTGCAGCCGTTCCTGTACAGAGACTCTCAGCCGATAAGCTATTTCTGTGTAGTGCCCTTTCCTCCTTTGCGGGTGTGCTGTAGCAGCACTCAGCGGCCGCGCACTCAGAGCAATGACACCCTCCTGGGCATGGCTGGGAACGTGCCCTCCTCCGACACACGTGTGCGTGCACACAGAGACTCGCACTCGTCCCATTCAGCAAAGAAAGACTTGGAACTGATCATGTCGTTCAAATTCTTAGTTATTGTAAAGCCTTTTTTAAATGAGAGGGGAAAAAAGGATTAACTGTGGTCTCTGTGGCCAGAGTGCGTGCAGATGAGCTCCTGGAAAAGGGAATTTGGCAGAATGAGAAACAAGGAATGAAAGGGCGTTGATATATAATTTTTCTTTGCCCTGCTAGCTGAGGATGGCTGCATGGGGAGAGTGCTGGGCACTGTGGCAAAGTGTACAGCTGTTTACTCTGTTGCGACGGTTTTTCTCTTTGAGTCAAGAGGTTTCTTTCTGTATTTGGGCAGACCACATAATAAGATATGGATCTTTTTCACCCTTTGCCCTCAAAGGGAGTTAAATTTGGTTTAGGGTAAGAAGGGGTACAGACAAACACCTTGGCTTTGTTTAACGTAGGGAAAAAATATTGGCTCTTTTGCATCTGTCTAGAACAAAAACTCTTTCACGCTTGCTGGTGTTATTTAGCGGTGATCTCTTCTTCATTCAGTCTGGTAGGTTTGGCACTCACTAGCAGGCTGGTGAGCATCCTGCCCTGTTCCCAGGATGATGCATGTCTGCAGGAAGGGAGAACTGCTCGCTTTTCTCTTTCCTTGGGGCTCTGCCAGCAGGGCAGGCCTGGCCCAGGGCAGGGTGAGGGCAGAAGCAGGCTCAGCCAGCAGTGAATGTTCCTGTCCTGCCTGCAGACAGTCCTGCGGAGCCAAGGGTCCGGCTGTTCCCCAGTACCTGCTGCTTTCCAGGGGCCAGTGAAGCCCTGTGGGAAGTTGGGTCCAACCAGGACTTGAAAGGAGGAAATATAAGCCAGGAGAGAGGCCAAAATCCAGCTCACTTCGGCTTTACTTCTGTTCCCATGAAAAACAGTGGCAGTCACTGTCAGAGCAGTTGGGAACCCAGGGTGTTTTTTGTGGGCTTCCATTGGCAAAAGTCAGCTGCTCTGAGGTGCTGGCAGCTCGGCACATCACAGAATCCTCAGTGGGACAGAGTTCTTTTCCCAGTGAAGCGAGAGGAGAAGCAGTTGAGCTTTTCTGAAAGCCGGTCTCATTGTCCCAGGCTGGCAGAGGTGTAACTTGCTCCATCACGTAGCTGTGGCCACCCTGGGCACGTCTCTGGCTTCTCTTCCAGCAGCTTGGCACATCACTGCTTGTGGTTGTGATAACTGTGTCTCATAGGGTGTCTCTTCCTTGTCTCCACGTTGTTATTACCTCCACAGTTCCTGGTCTTTTTGTAGCTTTTTAGCTCTCCTACCCCTCATTTTGAATGAGCAGCCCTAGTCATTCAGCCCAGCACGGCACGGCTGGGGCTGGAGCACCCAGAGCAGACTCGAGGGAGGAAGGAGCAGCCTGTTCCTATTTCTAGATCCCACGCGGAGGTCCCCCTGTATGTCCATCACAAGTGATGCCCAGCAGACCCTGGCCGGTGGTGGACGTACCAGGTGATGGTGATAGAACTGGGATCTCTCATCCCACAGACTCGCTGCCGTCTCTTGGGAAGCTGCGTGTTGTGAGCACTTTTTCCTTATGGCATCGCTGCCATCTCTTCCTTGGTGGACTTTGAACATTTAAGAAGTGAATCAGTTTCCAGACCCAAACCGCTGGCTAGTTTTCCTTTTAGGTTTTTCTTTTTTTGTTGTTGTCGTGAAGTTTATTGATTTTTTTTTTTTTGTAAACACAGCAGGCTGGTGTTTTTTGACTGCATTATTGTTTCATTGATATTTTATTCCTGGGGGGGGGTGGGGGGGTGGGTGAGGGGGAATGCTCCTTCCCCACATTGTTCCCCTTCTCAGGGGATTCAGAGGTGGCTTAAACAAGTAAAAGGACCTTATTGGCAAGACTCTGCATCCCCTGGGTCTCTGATGCTGGCGAGCAGGGTTGCTCATGCTTGGCTGACCCTGGAGAGCAGAGCTGGCTCTCTGCTCCAGCCTCGGGGCCAGGAGAGAGGCTCTGCTTTCCCAGTTTCTGGACCTTTAACCAGTGGAAGCCCGTTGCAAAGAGTTGGGAAATTCAATGTAACTTTTTTACTAACTTTTTTTTTTTTTTTAAACAGTGTAAACTGAGTGAGTGCCCAAAAGAATAGGCTTAGCTGTGACTTGGTGAAGGAAATGGGTTTCAATTGGAAATTGTGGTTGGAAAAAGGAGGAGAAGGATGTTGCTCCTCCATCTTCTTTTATATGGTCAGCACTTTAAATGGGGGCCTTCGTGCTGTCCTGACCCTTGGTCCTATGGGCAGCAGGCGTGTGATCTCTTCCCCCGCCTCATTGCCACATTACTTTGCCCTTGCAGAAAGTTAATAAGCCCTTTTAAATGTTTGCTTCATTTTTTAGAGGGTTCCAAACCAGGCCGAGACCTGAAGAGATACCTTATTTCATTTGCATCTTGATAGGAGGGGTTGACGTTTTATTTATTTTGTCGTTGCTGTTTCTTTTTAAACTGGTGGCTGTGCAGCTGGACTCTGCACATGCTGTTGTGAACCTCTGGGAAAACCTCACTCCAGGTACGCTAGAGCACCTAGGTTAAAAATCCCTCCTGGCGAGGGGTCCCCCTGCTCTCCCCTCCTCGCTGCCTTACCTGGGAGCTGCAAATGCACCCTCCGCCCCTCCTGCCCCGTCCCCTGCCACCCCACCTGGTCTCTAGCTGAACGAGTTCTTGCTCCGGTGACTGAGCCCTGTGGACAAGGCTGGTCCTGGGGACAAGTTCCTACAAACACTGCCTGGTCGCAGGTGTTTGTCCTTGAAAAGCCACTTCCTTGCTTTGAGGTGGGAGGGCGACGAGCGTAAAATTGCCCCTCTCTTCCCCCCGGAGAGCTGGGTCATCCATCAACCCACCCGCCCCATCCGAACCTGATGCCCTCCACAACTCCCTGCCCCATTGGGAGGGAGTGGACATGGAAACCTGGGAAATAAATAAGGAATTTGGATGAAGCTCTGAGCAAGAGGCATGGCTGAGCCTCGACACTTGCCTCAAACACAAGGAATAATGGTAGAGCCCATATTTTTGTGGGGGGAGGGAGGGGAAGGGGAGATCATGTTTTATTTTCTTGAAAGTTAATTGAGCTTGGTGATCTTCAGATGAGGCGCGCACTTGATTTATATCAGATTCTATAGAGAGAACGGTGATATTTTTGGAAAGGGAATGGGTCTATGCAAACTTCCAAAATTGCTTGAAAGATAGTTTAACATTTTTTTACTTTGAAGTCTAAAGATAAATCTAACTTTTTTCTTAAAGCAGAAGTGCGTTTAGAAAGAGAAGCTACTTCCACTGCTCTATTTTGATGATGATTCTTGGAAAGTTTGGGCTGGAGGGAATGACTATTTTTCACCATTTTTATCCTGCTCCTCTAGTTTTTCGTTTTTTTCTAACGGAATGCTGTGCCGTCTTTGATTCAACAGATCGTGTTTGTATTTTCTGTATCTGGTTCCTAACGTAGAGAAATAACAAATATATGAGGAAATCAATATAATGTCAAATGTTGTTATGGTTTGGGGGAAAAATAAAGGGTTTTGGTACTTCACACTGATTCTACTTGCTTTGTTTCTTGTTTTCAATTTACCTTTGGTTCAAAAATATTTGCTAAGGAGGCAGAAGGGGTGGTGTGCGGAGACCTGGGAGAGGGTTGGTTTCGCCATCCAGGATTTCCTTGGCAGCTGGGAATGGAGAAGGGCTGGAGAGGAGAGATGGCAGCACCAGTCAAGTCCAGTGGAAGCAATAGTCGGCCATCCAGGGGAAAGGTGGCAAAGTCCCCTGTCACTGAGCATGGTGTCCCAGCCCTGGCTGTGTTCAGGGACGGTGGTGTAGGACCAGGGCTGCTGGAAGCGGCTTTGCCTTTCCCACTTCCCACAGCCCTGCGCGCACTGGTCGGCTGCATCTTCAGTCCCGGGCAGGGTCTTCCCCTCTCCCTCAGCTGCCTCCCTTTTCTCAGGAAATCCCGATCCCTTGCGATGGAGTTGGGCTCTTCTCCCAGGTGACAGGAGACAGGACAAGAGGGAATGGCCTCAAGCTCCGCCAGGGGAGGTTTAGGCTGGACATCAGGAAAAAATTTTTCATGGAAAGGGTCATTGGGCACTGTCAGAGGCTGCCCAGGGAGGGGGTTGAGTCGCCTTCCCTGGAGGGGTTTAAAGGACGGGTGGATGAGGTGTTGAGGGACGTGGTTTAGTGATTGATGGGAATGGTTGGACTCAATGATCCAGGGGGTCTTTTCCAACCTAGTGATTCTGTCCCTTGCTTTTCCCTTCCCTCTAGCCGCAGCCTGAGCCAGGTTCAAGGCAAGTCACTGGCACCAGAACTCAAACACCAGTGAATGATGTGACTGGAATGTGAAGGAAATGTCCTCTCCTGTCTCCAAGCGATGGCACCAAGGGCACAGCTCAGGGGGTGCTTTAGGGAAGAGCTTCACTGCCGGCCCCTCCGTCTGGGATGGGCTCACTCTGGGCTGTAAAAGGGGATCGGGGTGCTTTAGGGAGGCAGTGGAGGGGCAGAGGGCTGCCAGCCTGGCCTTACAGGAATCGCAGGACAGTGCTAATGCAGACTAGAATTTCTGGGAATTGTTGGAATGGGTCCAGATGATCTGAGGGCTGAAGCACCTGCCCTGCGAGCTCAGGCTGAGGGAGCTGGGGTTGTTCAGCCTGGAGAAGAGAAGGTTACGAGGAACCCTTAGAGCGGCTTCCAGTGCTGAAAGGGGCTGTAGGAACACTGGGTGGGGGGGTGTGATCAGGGAGAGCACGGATGGGATGAGGGGGATGGCTTGAAGGGGGAAGATTGAGATGAGATGTTAGGAAGAAATGTTTTCCTGTGAGGGCAAGGAGACCCAGGTTGCCCAGAGCAGGGGTGGCTGCCCCATCCCTGGAGGGGTTCAAGGCCAGGCTCGATGGGGCTTGGAGCCCTGATCCAGTGGGAGGTGTCCCTGCCCGTGGCAGGGGTGGGACGGGATGGGCTTTGATGTCCCTTTCAACCCAAACCATTCCATGAATCTATTTATTTCACAGCCTACCAGCCTCTCCCAGCCCCGGAGCTCCCCCGGCCGATGCTCCCCAGCGGGAGCCCCGTCCCTTCCCCGGGGCTGATGCAGCCGGTACCACGTAGTGAACCAGCTGCCCGCTCTGGAACTACAACTCCCGTCATGCTTCGGGGCGGCAGCAGGCTGCCTCCTGATTGGCCGGGCGGGGCTGGAATGCAGAGCGCTGACTGGCGGGCTCTAGCCGGGGGTGGGCGGGGCCATAAGCGCAGCGCCCTGACTGGTCAACTCTGTCCCGCGGGTAGGCGGGGCTATAAGAGCCGCGCGCTGATTGGCCGGCCCTCCCGGAAGAGCGGCGGAGGCCGTGGCCATGGTGAGTGATGGGGCCCTGCGGGGTGGGAGCGGTGCCGACCGGGGCCCGGCCGTGGGCTCTCCCCGTCCCTCCGGTTTCAGGTCATAGAAGTGTTGGGGTTGGAAGGGACCTTAAAGCCCATCCAGTTCCACATGGCAGGAACACCTCCCACTGGATCAGGGGCTCCAGGCTCCATCCAACCTGGCCTTCAACCCCTCCAGGTATAGGGCAGCCACAGCTAACCTGTTCCAGTGCCTCACCACTCTCCTGGTGAAGAAATTCTTCCTAAATCTGCCCCTTTCCAGTTTATACCCCTTCCCCCTCATCCTATCACCACAAGCCTTTATGAATAGTCCCTCTCCAGCTCTCTTGGAGGCCCCTTTCAGGTATTGCTCCCACAGGTATTGGTCCCTTTCAGGTTTCAGGTCCCACGACCTTGGGCTGAGGAGTTTCAGGCTGCACAGCATGCAGACCCTGCTGTGACTCTCTCCCTTTGCAGGCTACAGTGACAGACCAGGTGGTTGGATTCGGCTTGGTCGCCTTCAGCCTCGTTCTCTTCGTTTACTACACCCTCTGGATCATCATACTGGTACGGATCTCCTCTGGCCGCTATAATCCCACTCATTTTGTACTCGGGTGTTAGCCTGGGCTTTGTTTAGGCGCTGTCCCTGTGCCTGAAGGACGCTGTCTTGGCTTCCTCCTGGTTAAAATTTCAGGGTAGGACTTTCTCTGTTTGCTGGCACAACCTCTGCCCCTTCTGGGTGCACGTGTCCCTACCTGAGCAAGATCAATCATCACTTGTCCTGCTGCGCTGCTGCTTTTAGACAAGCTGACCCGATTGGTGTAAGATACAAAGCTCACTCAAGTTGTCAGCAAGACGGTGTGGTTGGTTGTTCATGTTTACAGTCCTAAAGATTCCTAGTTATGGTGGGAGATCACAGAGGGAAACTAACAGAGACAACTGTAGCCATGTCTTGAGCACGATAGGGAGGAGTTTATAGAAAGCAGAGTTCTGGAAAAGTGATTGTGAGCCTGGTAGTTTGCCCACTTCCAGGGAAACGTCAGCTGTGGTTGTTAGTGGCTTTCTTCCTGGAAAGAAAATTTTCCTTGTGAGTTCTCCAGGTGCAAGAAGCCTGGTTCGGCCTTGGGCCAGTGGCTGAACAATGTCAGCTTCCCCTCTAACCTCCAAGAGTTTTGAATTCCCCTCTTGCATCTGCTTACTCTGCACACTGATATGTGTTCATGCAGTCAGACTGTAGTCCCTGGAGGGCGTAGGTGTGCTTGCTGCTCTGTAGGAATTCTTACACTGCTCTCTAGTGTCCAAAGCTCCACAGAGGGATCCTGGCAGGATCGTGCTTCTGTAGGACAGAGTCTAGGGGATGTGCAGGGAGACGTGGGGCTGCAGGACCCCTGTGCTGGCCTCGTGTAACCACATCCCCTCATCTGCTGAACATTGCAGCCCTTGCTGCTCTGTCCCTGCAGCTGCAGGCTGAGCCACGTGCAGCTCCTTTTTTTAGCTATCTCCTCACACCTGATATTTCCGTCCTGCTTTGGAAACCATGAGGTTACAGGTGTTTGGGACTTGCCTGGGTGTTTTTCCCAGCTGCTGAGGCCCCTCTTTCTTCCTTGCAGCCCTTCATTGACAGTGACCATGGGATCCACCAGTACTTCTTGCCTAGGGAATATGCTGTTATCATCCCCGTGGTGGCTGGGCTGATCCTGTTGCTATTTATAGGTGAGTGTTATTTCTGTTCTAATTAGAAGCTTCTAAATTAGGAAGAGAGAAGAGGGTTGCTGGGGGCGTTAGTTAGCGTGTGAGGCTTGTGATGTGCTCTCCGTGGCCTCTGCCACCACACAGAGCTTGGCAGGGGCTCTCGTAGTGTGGGTGGGTGTGTCTCTGTGGCTGTTTGAGCCTCCAAACAGTGGGATTTTCTCACCAAAGTTCTGTTTCTCACCACAGTGTGTTTTAAAAGTGTCTGTAATTAGAAATTTTCTGGCTGAATCTGATCTCTCTCTCTCTCATGGTAGGCGTTTTTATAATGGTCGTGATGTGGAAGAGCAGGAAACCTGCCAAGAAATCAGATTGAAGGCCCAGCTAAGAGATGAGGAGAAGGTGCCCACCCTGCAGTGTCGTAGCCAGGAAAAGACTTTGCCTGCAGCACCTCCTCCAGAGTCCCCAGCGCTGAGCTGGCTGTTCTCCCCCACATTCCTTCCTCCACAGATGAAGCCTTTTGTAGTTTACAACTTACAGACCAAAGGGAAGCAGAAATGACCTCTGGGGCTGGTTGAGAGAGGTTCCAGAGTCCTGGCTGTTTGGGACGAGCTCCCCAGCTGGGGCTGCGTGTTCCTGCTGGGCTGTGGCCCCTGCAGGCTGGAGGAGCTGGGAGGTCCCACAGCTGGAACTGCCAGAGCACTAGTTGAGCCCTGGTCCCTGCCCACTGCTCGGTCCCTGGACAATCCTTCCCCACTGCTTATACTGTGTCCAACAGCTTGCTCCTCTGGGATTTTTTAAATGTTTACACGTGGTTTGGGGCGGGGTGTTAATTTGCTTCAAGTTTGAGTTGAAAGAAATGAGACTTTAGGCTTGGAAAAGGCAGGCTGGCGTTCTCCATCTGCCTGCTGGAAGGGCTCATCACAAAACCCGAGAGCTTTTGCCTTTCCGAGGAGGGACCCCCACAAGACTGTGCAGACACTGCAGGGGCAGAACCATCGCTGTCCTCCACGTCCCCCCCTGCAGCTCCTCAGCTGAGGGAGTGGTGAGGAGGTGTCCTGGCTCACAAGGAAGCGTTCAGCTCCACTGCCCTCGGGTGCGGTTCCCATCACTGCTGTCAGCTGCTGGCTGTGTTCCTGACCCCGGACACGGCTCCGTGGGCTGGGGCTCGGTGGGCAAGCGTGGTGGCACCGTCCTGCCGCCGGCAGTGGGAACCTGTGGTGGCACGACAGCTCTGCCAAGACAACGAGGAGCGGGATCACCCTCAATAAAGGTCTGTAAGCTCTCGATCACTGTCCTCTGCCTGTTCCAAGGGGGTGCCGCTGATTTTCTGGGGTGTTTTCTGCTGCCTGCCTGGGGCTTGGCTGGGGAAGGTGCTGCCAAGGGCCCTGTCCTGCCAGTGGGGCCTGGCAGGGAAGTGCTGGAGAGATCAGGTTTATCCCGGTGCTGGGGAGCGATTTGCCCAGCCTGGGGTGGCTGCAGCAAAAGGAGAGCGGATCTGGGGTGCTCCAATCCTTCCTGCATGTACCAGGAACTGCCCCTTTGTAGGATCATAGAATGTTTTGGGTTGGAAGGGACCTTTACAGGCCATCCAGTCCAGCCACCCTGCAGGGACAGGGACATCTTTGGGGTAGGTGGCTCAGGGTCCCATCCAACCTGACTTGGAACACCTCCAGGGACGGAGCCTCCACCAGCTCGCTGGGTGACCTGTGCCAAGGTTTAACCACCCTCATTGTGAAAAATTACCTCTGGTCTAAACCCAACCTCCCGTAGTTTAAATCCATCATCACTTGTCCTGTCGCAACAGACCGTGCTAAAACGTCTGTCCCCAGCGCTGGGACCAGTGTCAAGGTTACTTCTCATATTTCTTTGTCAACAGTGGGATTAAGCAAGGTCCGATACGTGGCCCTGGGCAGGCGGGCGGCGGGGAGCTCCCGCTGGGTATGTGTCTCGTAGGTGCTCCGAGCCTCAGCCCCATCGCGAAGGGCACCCCAGGAGCTGCTGGAAGGGGCCCGGGGTGCTGAGGGACCTGCCTGCTGAGCTGCTGCAGATCGTTGTGCTCCTTGGGCCGTTGCTGCCTCTCTCGAGCTCCCCAGCATCTGTCTTGGCTGGCAGCTCGCGGTGCACAGAGGTGAGAAAGGGGCTTTGGGACATGGGGGGTGGCTGCAGGGCCCCCAGGCTGCAGGGAAGACGGAGAGGGCAGAGCAGGAGACGTAGAGAGAAACGGGTGCTGGGGTCGGTCCCAGGGCACACGGCTGGGAACCAGGGTTGGGGCCAGGATGGTTGGTCCTAAAGAATGTGGAATGGGAGCCAGAGTCTGTACCGGGGCTCATGGAGTGGGAACCAGGGTTGGGGCCAGGATGGTTGGTCCTAAAAAATGTGGAGTGGGAGCCAGAGTCTGTACTGGGGCACGTCGGGGGGTGCTGGGATGGCTACAAGGGTGCAGGAGATGAGTGCTGGGGAAAGGACCGGGGCACACAGGTGGGTGCCTGGGTCTGTACTTGGACATGTGGGTGGCTGCTGGGGATAGAACCAGAGCAAGGGGGTGCTGCCAGGGATGGGACCAGGGCACACGGATGAGTGGCTGGTTCCACACTGGGGTATGGATGCTGGGATGTCACTGGGGTGCAGGGATGAGTAAAGCGATGTCACTGGGATGCAGGGCTGAGTGCTGGGATGTCATTGGGGTGCTGGGATGTCACTGGGATGCAGGGCTGAGTGCTGGAATGTCACCGGGGCACAGGGCTGGGTGCTGGGATGGATGCTGGGATGTCACCGGGGTGCAGGATGGATGCGAGGATGTCACTGGGGTACAGGGATGGATAACGGGATGTCACCGGGGCACAGGGCTGGGTGCTGGAATATCACTGGGACACAGGATGGATGCTGGGAGGGATTCTGGGGTGTCACCGGGATGCAGGATGGATGCTGGGATGTCACCGGGGCACAGGGCTGGGTGCTGGGATGGATGCTGGGTTGTCACCGGGGTGCAGGTATGGATAATGGGATGTCACCGGGGCACAGGGCTGAGTGCTGGGATGGATGCTGGGATGTCACCAGGGTGCAGGATGGATGCTGAGTTGTCACCGGGGTGCAGGGATGGATAACGGGATGTCACCGGGGCACAGGGCTGGGTGCTGGGATGGATGCTGGGATGTCACCAGGGTGCAGGATGGATGCTGGGTTGTCACCGGGGTGCAGGGATGGATAACGGGATGTCACCGGGGCACAGGGCTGGGTGCTGGGATGGATGCTGGGATGTCACCGGGGTACGGGGATGGATAATGGGATGTCACTGGGCCGCAGGGCTGGGCGCTGGGCGGTCCCCGTTCCGGGTGCCGGTGCCCCCGGTCCCAGCCGGGCGCGGGGGGCGGTCCCGGCTCCGCTCCGCCCCGCAGCCCGGGGAGCGGGACCCGGCGGCGCTGGGGCTGCGGGCGCGGCGAAGCGGGGGGGACGGACACGGGGACATCCCGGGCTCGGGGTGTGGGGGGGGGGGGGGGGCGATGGGGACGGGTCGGTCCCTGCCCCCTGGTCCCCGCTGAGCCCGCTCTGTGCGCAGGGAGCGACCCCCCCGCCCGGGGGACCCGCCGGGAGCCGCGGCCCCGAGGATGAAGGCGCTGGTGAGCGGAGGGTAGGGGCGAGGGGGTCGGGTGGGGGGGCTCTGCCGGCACCTGGAGGCTGGAGGGACCCCCAGCCCGGTGAGCATCGCTGGGAGGGAGTGGGGAGCAGGTACCCGGCGCTGTGGCCTCGGCCAGCGCGCCCCGACACCCCCCCGAGGGGCTGATGCTCTGCTGGGTGAAACGGGGCCACCGGGATCTGAAACGGGGCTATGAGCATTCAAAACGGGGCCACCGGGATCTGAAACGGGGCTATGAGCATCCAAAACGGGGCCACCGGGATCTGAAACGGGGCTATGAGCATCCAAAACGGGGCCACCAGCTTCCGCAATGGGGCTCCCAGCATCCAAAACGGGGCCACCGGCATCCAAAACAAGGCTACCAGCTTCTACAGTGGGGCCACCAGCTTCTGAAATGGGGCCACCAGCTTCTGAAATGGGGCCACCAGCTTCTGAAATGGGGCCACCAGCATCCAAAACAGGGCTACCAGCATCCAAAACGGGGCTACCAGCTTCTACAGTGGGGCCACTGGCATCCAGAACAGGGCTATCAGCATCCAGAATGGGGCCACCAGCTTCTGAAATGGGGCTCCCGGCATCCAAAATGGGGCTCCCAGCATCCAAAACGGGGCCACCGGCTTCCGAAATCAGGCTACCGGCATCCACTGCGAGGCTGGTGCACGTGGCTGAGCGTGGAGGAACCTCTTTGCTCTGTTTCCAGGTCCAGCTCTTCCTCACGCTGGCGTGCGCGTCGGCAGCCGCCGTGCTGTACGTCCTGCTGTGCTCCCACGCCTGCCTGCAGCCCTGCTGCTCGACGCCGGGGCGGCCGCACAGCCCCACAGCACCCACCGTCCTCCAGTTCCAGGGGTACAGACGCGTCCCCGATGGGAAGGTGTGTGAGGATGGGGCGGCTTGACCCACCCGTGCCTCAGTTTCCCCTTCCTTAGAGAAGAGGAAGCTGAAGGCTGACGGTGCGTCTCCCCACAGCCGCTGGAGCGGGCGCTGTGCCGCCGCTGTGCCGTCGTCTCCAGCTCGGGGCAGATGTTGGGCTCGCGGCTGGGAGAGGCCATCGACGGGCACGAGTGTGTCCTGCGCATGAATCACGCCCCCACCGCCGGCTACGAGGAGGACGTGGGGACGCGGAGCACCGTCCGGGTGGTGTCGCACACCAGCGTCCCGCTGCTGCTGAAGAACCAGCCCTACTTCTTCCAGCGGTCCTGGGAGACCCTCTACGTCATTTGGGGGCCACCAAAGAAGATGAGCCGAGAGAAGGTGGGCGCAACTTACCGGGTGCTGCTGAAGGTGATGGAGAATTACCCCCACCTGCACGTGTACACCCTGACCGAGGAGAAGATGAAATATTGCGATGACCTCTTCCAGAACGAGACAGGGAAGAACAGGTACCTCCAGCTCTCGAAGAACCCCCATCAGGTCCCCTTGCCATGTCACCCGTCCCCGTGTTGGGCGCCCGTAGCCCAGCTGCAACCGTTCGAACCACATCCGCGCAGCTGTGATGCTTTGCAGGATTAAATCTGGCTCCTTCCTGAGCACGGGCTGGTTCACCATGATCTTGGCCATGGAGCTGTGTGAGCAGATCTACGTTTTCGGCATGGTCAGCGACAGCTACTGCAGGTGCGCAGGAGGTGGCACAGGGACAGGGTGATCTGGTGTCCCCCTGAGTGTCACACCCACCCCGTTTCATCCCACCAGGGAGAAGAACCACTCGAGCGTGCCCTACCACTACTTTGAGAAGGGCCGGCTGGACGAGTGCGGGATGTACCTGATGCACGAGCGAGCTCACCGTGGCGGGCACCGCTTCATCACCGAGAAAGCAGTTTTTGCCCGTTGGGCCAAGAAAAGGAGCATCATCTTCACCCACCTGTCCTGGGCAGGCAGGTAGGGTGCCACCGACGGGGTGAGGTGGTGGTGTGGCTCTCCTCCTGCACTAGCGTGTCTCTGCTCTGCTGGTGCCATGGGTGAAAGCCTTTTCCTGAGCCCCGAAGTGGGGAGTCTCTGTCTCCACAGTTCCCCCAGCGTGTGGGGGGGCTGGGACCCCGTGTGTCAGTGCACTGGGGGACAGGAGTTGAACCCACAGAGCCTCGCTAGCTCCAAGTGCCTGCCCAGATGGACCCGGTGCGATCACAAAGGTTTTCTGCCCACTCCACTGGGATGAATATTTAATGCAGGATTAAATATTTATGCTGTGGGGCTCCAGCGTGACACAGGGCGGGAGAACTTAGCCCCACCAGGGCTGTGAGCTGGTCCCTCTCGCAGGGATGAAGCTCCACCACCGTCCTTGCCTCGCTCATGCCCTAAAACCCAACACTGGATGTGGGGTGCAGGGAGCCGAGTCCGGGCTCCCCCATCCTGTTGCCTTCTGCTGCTTCAGACCTGGGCAGGTCCCTGTGGTCCCCTGGATCCCTCAGGGGCCACTCACACCCCCAGGGGCTCCGAGTTGCCTTGTCACAAGTGCCCTTGGATTCAGACCAAAGCAACCGTGGCCATTAAAAGCATTTTTAACTGGGTGGTGCCTTGTGCTGTGGGACATGGGGATGGGGGACGGCAGCTGGTGGCTGGGCCGCAGCGTCCTCCTCTCTCGTGTTAGGCTATAAATAAGATGAGGAGGTGACAAGGGGGTAGAGCTGAGCCTGAGCACGGAGGAGGGTGCCAAAAGCTGGCAGTCAAGATTCTTTGGTATCCAGGAGCTGCATCTCCACAGGATGGGCTCTGGCCCCGGTGTGGATTTTGTGCTGGGTCCAGGGTGATCCGACAGGGGCACAGATGCAGCCCCAGTCTGCATGGAACTGCCGTGGCGGCTCTAAGTCTGCGACCGATGCCAGGGTTGGGTGGGTCTGGGGGTGTCGGAGGAGCTGGGAGGGAGCAGGAGGGGCAGCGGGATCTGTGTTTGCACCCATTTCAGCTGAGGGCAAGCCAGGAGCGAGTCTGCCGGGACCCATGGGTGCTGCCAGGCCAGCTTCCCGAGGGTGATGCAAACAGAAGAGCCCATGGAGCAATTTCTTGGGTGCTCCAGCTGCACAGCCTCGCACAGGGCAGGGCACCGCTGGCACAGCACAGCCAGAATCCATCCCGGCAGCTTCGGCTGCCACAGCGGGGACCACGGCAGCAGTGGAGCCCCATCCTCGCTGGACGAAATCCCCTAGAGAGAGGCCCCGAGCTGCTCGGAGGGGGCCGCGGCATCCCAGCGATGTGGCAGCGGCTCAGGCCCCACGTGCTGCTCTTGTCCCCGCGTCCCCATCCAGGAGGAGGGGCGCTAGGACCTCGCGGCGCTCTCCGACGCGGGCGGCTCTAGGACCCAGCGATTTCCCCGGGCGGGCGGCGCTAGGGCCCCGCGGTGTTTCCGGTACCCGGGCGGGCGGCGCTAGGACCCAGAGGTGCCCCGGGAGGCTCCGTGCGCGGCGGCGACATCGGCGGCACCAGCGACATCAGCATCCTCGCCGCGCACTGCAGAGCGGAGCGGCCGGAGGGCCGGGCCCGCTGAGCCGGTGCGGGAGGCGGAACGGCACCGGGAGCGGCCCCCGCCCCGCTGCCCCGGGGCACGGGGGGCTGGGGGGGTGGAGAGGGACGAGCTTCTCTCCGTTTGGGTGCAAACCGGGCTCTGGTCTGGCCGGGTCTGGAAAAGCGGGACTGGGGCTTCCCGGGGAAGGGGTTGGGGGGGTGGCTGCATCCCGGAGGAGTGATGGATGCACGAGGGGGGGCTGAACCCCAGGATCCGGGGGGGTTCCATTCCTGGGAGAGGGAGCTGCACCCCAAGAACGGGGGGATTCTATGCTGGGGAGCAGGGGCTGCACCCCAGGATCTGGAACAGAGGGGTTCCATGCTGGGGAGTGGGGGCTGTACCCCAGGAATAGAGGGAGGGGGGGTCCATTCTGGAGAGTGAGGGCTGCACCCCAAGAACGGGGGGGGTTCCATGCTGGGGAGCAGGGTCTGCATCCCAAGAACAGGGGGGGATTCCATTCTGGGTAGCAGAGGGGGTTCTATGCTGGAGGATTTGAGCATAGGAGTGGAGGAAGGTTTGCACCCCAGAGGGGCTGTGGGAGGATTTTCCCGTCCCAGGATGGAGGAGGGGGTTGCATCCAGGGTCTGCTGGGGGAGCAGTGGCGCATGGGGGTGCGGGTCTGGATCAGCCCTTCCCGACGGAGCCGCGATGTGACCCCCAGTGCCACCATGGCTGTGCCCGCAGGGGGGGATCGGCAGCCCCCCGTACCCCACGGGGTGCAGGAGGACAGGAGGGACTCCCTTACATCGCTCGCCACCCGCTGCAGATGAGATCCTCACCCAGGTAAGGCTCGTGGGGTCCCCCATGCCCTGAGCACCATGGAGGGAGGGAGCCAAGTGGGGTGCAGCAGCTGGAGCGAGGGTCCCAGCGCTGCTCCCCAGCTTGTACGGAGAGGGTCCTTCACCCCAATGCCCCTGTGTGGGTTGGCACCTTCCCAGCCACCAGAACCATCCCCGAGAGCCTTTTTTGGGGGTTCCCAGTCCCCCCCAGGGTAATTAGTAGAGAGGCTTCAATTATTTTTTTCATTTCCAATTGCTCCGAGTACTCCAGGAATGGTTGCGACTCTCTTAAAGAGGACTTTAAAGAATAAATTGGGCCAGTCCATTCCTGCAAGCCCAGGCGAATGGAGGTTTGAGCAGGTTCCCCGAGAAGGGAGCACTCGGGGTTCACCCCGCACACCTCGGGCTGCAGTGCCGGAGACGTCCCTGCTGGCTCCGGTTGGATTTTTGAGCCCACGCATGAGCTGAGTTGCACAAGTCTCAATTCCTCTCCTCCCAGTCCAAGCCGGTTGTTTTAATGGGATTTCACCGTGTGAGCTGCCGGTTTACCCTCCCTAACCCTGTTGGTTTCAGCGGCTTCAGCCTCACTGGAAGGGGATTATCCCTCCCTGGAGCCCAGCCTGCTGCACGGATTTCCCCGGCATGAGCCACGTTGGGTTTGGCTCCTCGGCATCATAGAATTATAGAATCATAGAATCACCAGGTTGGAAAAGACCCACCAGATCATCGAGTCCAACCATTCCTATCAATCATTAACCCATGTCCCTCAACACGTCATCCACCCATCCCTTAAACACCTCCAGAGAAGGTGACTCAACCCCCTCCCTGGGCAGCCTCTGCCAGTGCCCAATGACCCTTTCGGTGAAAATTTTTTTCCTAATGTCCAGCCTGAACCTCCCCTGGCGGAGCTTGAGGCCATTCCCTCTCGTCCTGTCCCCTGTCACTTGGGAGAAGAGCCCAGCTCCCTCCTCTCCACAACCTCCTTTCAGGTAGTTGTAGAGAGCAACGAGGTCTCCCCTCAGCCTCCTCTTCTCCAGGCTAAACACCCCCAGCTCTCTCAGCCGCTCCTCATAAGATTTGTTCTCCAGCCCCTTCACCAGCTTTGTTGCTCTTCTCTGGACTCGCTCCAGAGCCTCAACATCCTTCTTGTGGTGAGGGGCCCAGAACTGAACACAGGATTCGAGGAGCGGTCTCACCAGTGCTGAGTACAGGGGGAGAAGAACCTCCCTGGACCTGCTGGTCACGCTGATCCAAGCCAAGATGCCATTGGCCTTCTTGGCCACCTGGGCCACTGCTGGCTCATGTTCAGTCGCTGTCAACCAACACCCTCAGGTCCCTCTCCTCCTGGCAGCTTTCCAGCCAGACTTCTCCTAGTCTGTAGCTGCCCAGGGTTGTTGTGCCCCAAGTGCAGGACCCGCATTTGGCCTTGTTAAACCTCATGCCATAGATCTGAGCCCACCGGTCCAGCCTGTTCAGATCCCTTTGGAGCCTCCCGACCCTCCAGCAGATCCACACTTGTTGTCTGCAAACTTGCTAAGGGAGCACTTGATGCCTTCATCCAGGTCATTGATAAAGACACTGAACAGGGCTGGACCCAGCACTGAGCCCTGGGGACACCACTTGTCACTGGCCTCCAGCTGGATTTAACTCCAATTCCCACCACCCTCTGGGCCCGGCCATCCAGCCAGTTTTCCACCCAGGAGAGTGTGCGCCCGTCCAGGCCAGAGGTGACAGTTTCTGAAGCAGAATGGTGTGAGAAACTGTGTCAAAGGCTTTGCTGAGGTCCAGGAAGATACATCCACAGCCTTTCTCTCATCCACTAGTCGAGTCACTTTATCATACAAGTCGATCGGGTTTGTTTGGCAAGACCTGCCTTTTGTGAACCCGTGTTGACTGGGCCTGATCACCCGGTTCTCTTGTGTGTGCTTCATGAGAGCATCCCAGGGCTCACCTGGCCTCTGCCCGCCGTGTTTCCCTTCCCAGTGTCCAGGGTTTGTCCTCGCCTTGAAAAGGAGACCTGGAGGTCTGGCTGGGCACCCGGCCCATGGGGCTCTGCTCCCGGTGGCTCATCCTGTATCCTCACTAGCCCAGCAATACGGGAACAGGAGCCCCAGTGCACGGCGAGGGGCTGGTGCTGAGGTGACCGCATGCCTTGCAGGTGCTCGCGGGACGCCAGCGATCACTGCATGCCGAGGGTGGCACGGAGACATGAGTGGCAGCACGGTGAGTGCCAGGACATCAGCCTGGGGACAGCAGGAATCTCCCTGGGGACACCGGGCATCCCATTGGAGATGCCACCGGGAGCCGGGCTGGATGCTGATGCTCGTGGGGTATGGGCAGCGGCTGATGCTCTCCCCCTGCCCGCAGTGCCAGCGCGCCGCCGCCCTGGGGGTCCTCTTTGCCCTGATCATGTTGCTGATCATCTACAGCTCCGGCAGCGGGAGCGAGATCTTCCTCTACAGCCACCTGCGGGGCAGAGCCCGCCGGCCCCCCGACTTCAAGAAATGGGGGGTGAAAAGCGGGTACCTGCCTGTCTGCGGGAACAAGGTACGAGCTGGGTTGGGCCCTGATGGCATCCAGCCAAATCGCTCTGCAAGGGATGGTGATTCCTCACCCCCCCGTCCCAGCCCCGTCCCTCCCCGTCAGGTGGTGGTGATGCCAAAAGTCACGTGCTCGCGGCGCTTATCATCACCAGACGCTGACTACCCGCTGCCACCAGTGCGTCATTGTCACCAGCTCCAGCCACCTCCTTGGCACCCGCTTGGGCGCGGCCATCGACGGAGCCGAGTGCACCATCCGCATGAACGATGCTCCCACCACCGGCTATGAGGCTGATGTGGGCAACAAGACCACCTTCCGCGTGGTGGCCCATTCCAGCCTCTACCGGGTCCTCAAGCGGCCCCAGGAGTTCGTCAACAAGACTCCAGAGACCATCTTCATCTTCTGGGGGCCGCCTGCCAAGATGCAAAAGAGCCTCCTGAAAATCATCCAACGTGTCAGCGCCTCCTTCCCCAACATGACAGCCTACGTTGTCTCCCCCGGCCGCATGAAGCAGTTTGATGACCTGTTTCGGGGGGAGACGGGGAAGGACAGGTACCTGGGAGCCCCTTCCTGCACCATGTCCCCCCCTTTTCCAGGTCCCTGAGGCAGAGATGGGTCTTGAGACTGCTCCGTGGGATGGGCTGCAGCACTGGGTTGGGGATCCCCAGGGTGGGTTGGGGACCCTGGGAGGGTCTATCACCCATGTCACCTCATCTCTGCCCCCCCAATTCTCCTCCCCAGGGAGAAATCACGCTCATGGCTCAGCACTGGCTGGTTCACCATGGTGATCGCAGTGGAGCTGTGCGATGCCGTCCACGTCTACGGCATGGTGCCCCCCAACTACTGTGGGTAAGGAGAACCCCCCCCAAGCCTCTGCCCTGGTCCCCCAGCCCTGCCATGGGGCTTTACCCCCACATTTCCCCCTCCCACAGCCACCGGCCTCCGCCCCGCCACCTGCCCTACCACTACTACGAGCCCAAGGGCCCCGACGAGTGCACGACCTACATCCACAACGAGCGGAGCCGCAGGGGCAACCACCATCGCTTCATCACCGAGAAGCGGGTCTTCGCCAGCTGGGCCGGACTCTACAACATCACCTTCTCCCACCCCACCTGGCCCTAGGTGCTGCCCCCCACCCCTAGCCGGGCAGAACCCCTGGAACCGAGATGGTTGGGGGTCCCCTGCATCCCCTCACGAGCAGGGAGCAGTGGGAACGCAGCCTCGAAGTGCCACCAGATGCCTCCATGGGACCACTGCCTTTGTGCACAGTGGCTCCTCGCACTTGGGATGGGTTTTGAGCTGGTTTTTGGGGGAACTGGGCAGCCTGTGTGGGGTTTGGGGGTGTCCCCCCACATGAGCAGGAGGTGCAGGGTGAAATCCTGCCTGATCCTGCTCTGGGCTTGGAGCCTTTGCTGGGTTCGGGGGTTGCGTTGCTTTTGGGACTCCCCTCCTGCTCCTGTCAGGGCTCAGCGCCCCCAGGCATCCCCAGCACCCCGATCCTGGTCCACGAGCATCTTTCCCTCAGCAGAACCCCACGGTTGTACGATGGGACCCCGTGGGGCTGACACTGCCATCCTCAGTGCTCCAGCACCCCAAAACCACACAGCCCCTCCCAGCACTGCTGCACATTCCACCTACACTGCCAAAACCTTTTCTAACTAAGGATTTGGGGGGAGCTTTTAGGGGCTTTTTTTTGTTCCTCCCTGCTTCTGGTCCTGGGAGTTGTATTCAGGTTTCTCTGCAAGGGGTGAGCGGGGGCTGCCAGATGCTCGTTAGGGGTAATGAAGGGGCTGGCAGCAGCCCGTGGCTGGGTCCTCATCACTTGTTAATTGCTTATAAATTATTTAGAAGCAGGCATGTAGCGGAGGTGCCAGCAGTGCCTCTTGCTGCCCTGCAACCAGGATGGGGGGTGGATTTTGTTATTAATTTCTCAGCAGTGGGGAAAATGGCTCAATACGGCGTGTTTGAATGCTGAGCCCTGGTAGGGGCTGCATGAAAGTGGCTCTGTGCCTCAGTGCCTCAGTTTCCCTCTGGCAGTGGCCTGTCCCTGTTGTGGCTGGGGCTCTCGGGGGGCTGAGGCCACGGGACACCCACGTTTTGTAATGGTTTGTACAGGAATAAATATTGCTGCAGTCTGTTGCCTTGGGTTCTGACTCCAGGCTGGGTTTTTGGGGCTGGGCAGTGGGTGCTGTCGGTGCCATCGCAGGGTGTTCGGGGCTCCGCGGGCCCCCCAGTCCCCGTGGTGCTGGCTCTGGGTATTTGGGGGTGTGTGGGAAGGGGACAAGCGTGGGGGCTATGTCTGACTAGGGTGACTCCGGCTGTGAGCCATTCCCTGTCTCCTGCCCTGGAGTGGGGTGCAGCTGAGACCTCTCCAACTTGTGTCACCCCCCGACAGCTGCCTGGGGTTACGGGGCTTGCAGCCATGGGGGAGGAGGAGGAGGAGGAGGAGGGAGGAAGGGCAGGTAAGGCCACTGCACCCCCCTGGGGTTGGCAGGGTGGGGGGCGAACTGGGGGGGATGGGGACAGGGATGGAGACATTGGGAAAGAGATGGTGACACCGGGAAGGGGATGGGGACAGGGGGATGGAGACGTCAGAACAGGGATGGCAACAGGAATGGAGACGTGGGGATGGGGACACTGGGAAGGGCATGAGGATGGGGATGGGGAAGGGGATGGGGATGAGGATGTGGACAGGGATAGGGACGTGGGGACGAGGATGCGGACAGAGATGGTGGCATCAGGAAGAGGATGGCAACAGGGATGGGGACATGGGGAAGGGGGTGAGGACAGGGGGATGGGGACATCAGAACAGGGATGGCAACAGGAATAGGGACACGGGGATGGGGACATTGGGAAGGAGATGAGGACAGGGAGGGGGGCATGGGGAAGGGGACATGGGGTAGAGGATGGAGATGGGATTGAGCGCATGGGGACTGGGATGAGCACATGGGGATGAGGACACGGGGACCGGGATGCAGCCCGCTGTGCCCTCCCAGGAGCTGGGTCTGGAGACGCAGGGACCCCCGGGGCCGCTCGCAGACCCCCAGCCCAGCAGGGCGAAGGCTCCTCGCGTACTTGGGGAAACTGAGGCACGGGAGGGTGGTGGTGGGGTGGGTGGGGGGTCACCACACCCCGTGGCGGTGCAGGGGTTAACCGCATCCCTCCCCCGGCTCCCCGGTCCGGCCCAGGGGGCAGCGATGCTGCTGGGGAGGGGGGGGCTCCCCCCGTGCCCCCCCCGGCCCGTGCCCGGGCACCGGCCCCGCTCCCGGCGTGCACCGCGGCGCCGCCGCTCTATATATAGCGGTAAAAACCACCGGGCAGGACGGCAGGAGCTGCCCCGACACCCCCCACCTCCTCAGGTCGGTGGGTGCCCCCCGCACCGGGGCTGCCGGACTTGGGGGGCGGCGATGAGGGGCCGGAGGCTTCTGTGCGGAGGCGTTTTGGGGGGGTTGGGGGCGTTGTAAGAGCTACCGGGGGCTTGCAGGGATGCAGGGGGGCTTGCGTGGGGGCTGAGGGTCTTGTAGAGGTGCTGGGGGCATTGCATGTGGGCTGGGGGGCTTGCATGGGGGCTGGGGGCATCGCATGAGGGCTGGGAGGCTTGCAGGGATGCTGGGGGGCTTGCATGGGGGCTGGGGGGCTTGTAGAGGTGCTGGGGGCATCTCTTGTGGGCTGAGAGGCTTGCAGGGGTGCTGGGGGACATGCAAGGGGCGAGGGGGGCTTGCAGGGATTCTGGGGGTATTGTATGGGTCCTAGGGGCATTGCATGTGTTTTAGGGGGCTTGCATGGGCGCTAGGGGTGTTGTATGGGTTGGGGGGGGGCTTGCATGGGTGCTAGTGGCATTGCATGGGCTTTGGGGGGCTTGTATGGGTGCTGGGGGCATTGCATGGGTTTTGAAGGGATTGCAGAGGTGGCGGGGGCATCGCAAGAGCTACTGAAGGCTTATAGTGAATACCGAGGGACTTGCCTGGGGTCCTGGGGGCTTGCAGGGATGCTGAGGCGTTGCGTGGCTGCTGGGGGGCTTGCAGAGGTGTTGGAAGCATTGAAAGGGTGCAGGGGGCTTACATGGGGTGCTGGGTGTGTTGGTGCTGAGGATGGGTGCTGGAGCCGTTGCAGGGATATCGGAGAGGCTTGCGTGGGGTGCTGGGGGCTTGCAGGGGACACTGGGGGCCTTGTATGGGTGCTGGAGAGATTACAGGGGTGCTGGAGCAACCCAGTCCTGGGCCTGTGGTCCTGGAGGGGAGCTGGACTCGGATGGGATGGGGTGGGGAGGGATAGATTGGAGCTGGTGATGAGGTGAGGTTGGTGGGAGCACCCTGGTGTGCATCACACGGTGGCTTTTGTTGGGGAGTCCTTGGCTGCACTGCAGCCCTCTCCCCAGCTCTGACCCTCTGGGTGCCCTGCTCAGCACCCCCTCCCCATCTCCTTGGGATCAGGCACCTCCACGTCACCCTCACCCTGCACCCGTGGGCCCAGCACTGTGCTGGATCAGGCCCCGAGGACCCGCCGAGGTCAGTGCCAGTGGTGCTGAGGGACCCTGGAGGTTCTGCACCCTCTCAGCCCCTGGGGGCCATTCCAGGGCTTCAGCCCCTCAGCGCAGGTGGGACGTGACCCGGTGCCGCTTTCAGCCCAGCCATACTTAGCCTCTGCCCTTTCGGTGCTGTAACACGACCTCGTCAGCAGCCACAGGCTCGCTTGGCCATGGGATGCCCCATCCCAGCACCCCGTCCAGCCGGTTTGGGGTGACGCGCTGCGGCCACGTAGGTTGGGTGCTGTGGGGCTGGGTGCAGATGGGGTGGCCACAATCCCCCTTGGGATGAGGGGGGTGCTCCAAGCTCCCCCTTAGGGCACCCTGTACAAAAATCAGCCCACGGGGAGCTGGGGAGTTGCTGCCTCCATCACTGGGTGTTGTGGTGACACCGGTCAAGCCAAGGCGGTTTCTGGCTGCCAGGCGGCACCCCAGGCGCAGGGATGTGGTCAGGAAGCCGGGAGCGTCACCACGCGTCACCTGGTATGGGGAAGCCCTCACCGCAGCCGGATGGGGCGGGTGGCTGCCGAGAGCCAGGTACTTGATGGCTGTGGTCCTGGGCTCCCTATTTTATGTTCAAGCTGGGGTTCCTTTGGCCTGGCTGCGGAGCTGGCCATGGGAGAGAAGGGAAACCTCTGTGTCCCAGCTGAGGTGAGTTATTCATCCTACTCTTCTCTCGCAGCCTGAAGTGCATCTGTGCCTGGACCCCAGCAGCATGTCAACAGGTGAGTGCTCCGTCCACCTTGTATGCATTGCCTTGGGCCTCCTTGCATCCATCTATCCGTACCCCCTGCATCTGTTGTCCTTTGTGTCTGCCCTTTTGGTCCCCACTACATCTCCCTGTCCCCCTTGTATCCACCCACCCTGCATCTGTCCCCTTCCTTCCCTCTCCTTACACGCATTCCCTCTATCCCCCTTGCACCTATCCCGTTTGTCCCTTGTGTTCATCCCCTCTGTCCCCTTTGCGGTCCTCGCTTCCATCCCTCCCCTCTGTCCCCTCCTTGCCTCCCTCCAGCCTCCCACGTGCCCCACGTCCCTGCCAGCCACTTGGCTCCATCCCCGGCCCCAGGGATCGCCGAGTGCCGGAGGAGTTGAAATTTCAGCCAGCTGTAATCAAGAGATGGAAAAGTGGCCCCAGAGCGACTTGGCTTTATTTTTAGCTCAGCGCTGCACCCTGGCATTGCCCCACCCCATGGCTGGGCCACGTCCTGCAGCTGGTGAGGAGCCCTGGGTGATCGGCAGGGGACAGGGTACTTGGTGCCACCTGCACATCGGCCACCAGGTCCGTTCAGAGACTGGCAGGGCTTGTGCCAGTCACTCAAGGTGGCCACGCCAAGCCGAGCCTGCCCCATTAGCCCAGTGGGGCGACGAGCCAGCCATGGGGATGGATGTGGCCAGTCCTCCTCCAACAATGGATCCATGGACAGTTGACCGTCGCCAGGACACCACGCAGCAGTGGGATTCCAGCCCCACGGCCACAGTGCCGGAGGGTCTTTGTGCTCAGCCGTGACCAGCCCGGCCGCTCCCACCTGCCCAGGTGATGAAGATGTGGGACACGCAGCTGTTCCCCACTTTGCCTTTATCCCCCAGGGGCCTGGGATGAGTTCTCTCCATCCCTAGGGACACCTGCCTTGGATCTTGACCCCTGGGGACACCTTGGTCCCAAACATCCTTTCTAGCTTCTGATAAGTATTTATTTTCTTTCTCTTCCCAGAAAAGCTCAAGCACCACAAAATCATCTTCGTGGTGGGTAAGTTGATGTCCAGGTTCTGCTGCTGGTGGGGTCACAGCGCAGCCCATCCCCTCACGCTTCCAGGGTTGGGGGGCTGTGGGGAGCAGCTGGGACCTCGGCTGTCCCCAGATGCCATGGGGTGGCTGTGGCTCCAACCTGGCTCCTCAAGGACATGGTGAGGTGTACTGAGAGCAGGAGAGCACCTCTGGCTCGGCGTGGGGTGGCAACCAGCACCTGGGGGACGATGTCCTGAGTGCCATCTGGCAGTGATGTCCTAGGTACCACCACAGTGGTGACATCCTGGGTGCTGATGGAGTGATGATGTCTTGAGTGCTGTCAGGCAGTGACATCCTAGATGCCACCAGGTAGCGAATCCTCTGTGCTGATGGGGTGGAGATGTCCTGAGTGCTATTGAGACTGTGCTGTCCTAGTGCCATGGGGGTGGAAGGGATGTCCTGGGCGTCATGAGATTGGTGGTGCCCCTGTGCCAATTGCCATCAGCCTGTGCCACCCCCAAGAACCGGGCATCTTCCAGCCCACTCCAGGAACACCTCTTCCAATCCTTTTGTCACTGGGCTCAGGGACACTGTTGCCATCTCAGTGGGCTCTGAGGACTACTCTGCTGCTGCTGCTGTGTACCCCTCCAGCTTCTTACCTGTGACTTGTAGGTGGCCCCGGCTCAGGGAAGGGGACCCAGTGTGAGAAGATAGTGCAGAAATATGGCTACACCCACCTCTCCACGGGAGACCTGCTGCGGGCAGAGGTCAGCTCGGGCTCGGAGCGGGGCAAGAAGCTGCAGGCCATCATGGAGAAGGGCGAGCTGGTGCCCCTGGTGAGTGCACGCAGGCCACCAGCTGTGGCACGGTGGGGCCTGCAGGCAGGGGTGTTTGTGGGGACACCAGACAACCTGGTGATGGTCAGCACGTGGCCTGGGGACACCTCCATCTCTCCCACCCAGAGACTGGGGAGGTCACATTGTGCCACATCAGCCCTGGCAGCTCTGTCCCCCCTCCCCAGGACACGGTGCTGGACATGCTGCGGGACGCAATGCTGGCCAAAGCAGATGTGTCCAAGGGCTTCCTCATCGACGGCTACCCCCGCGAGGTGAAGCAAGGAGAGGAGTTCGAGAAGAAGGTGAGGGCTGATGCCGTGCCACCCGCCATCCGGACAGAATGGCTCCATCCAGCAGCAGCCTTGGTGAAGATCCCATCCCCACAGGCTCTCAACTGGGCACTGTCCCAGCTAGCAAGTCCCTCTGCCTTGGGGACAGACTGCACCCAGGGGACAGTGGTAGGGACATCGCTCCAGGGTGCCCTCAGGCTGACAGAGAATGACCACAGTGCTGGCGTGGTGGTGATGGCAGAGAGCCAGGGCTTGGTCACGGTGTCCCTGTGCTTTTCTCCATGTGGGTCACTATTCTGGGTGGCCCCCAGACCTATGTGGAGATGGCATGGGACATCTGTGACCCTCCCCACCCCTCACCGTCACCATGTCCCCAAACCAGACCACTGCCAGCTAGGCGTGGTGACAGCTGTGTCCCCTCCGCATACAGATTGCGCCCCCCACGCTTCTTCTCTACGTGGATGCGGGGAAGGAGACGATGGTGAAACGCCTGCTGAAGCGAGGGGAGACCAGCGGGCGGGTGGATGACAACGAGGAGACCATCAAGAAGCGTTTGGAGACTTACTACAAGGCCACCGAGCCCGTCATTGCCTTCTATAAGAGCAGAGGCATCGTCCGCCAGGTAAGCGGGGGCGCGGGGACGATGCTGGCACCCTCCAGCACCACAGCTCAGGGCATGTGTGGCCCCTAGGGAAGGGAAGCGATGGATGAGGGTGATGAGGAAAGGGGGAAAATCTCAATCCTAGCTTGTTTGGAGTGGACTTGACCCCTAAGAGCCAGCCAGACTCTCTGGTTCCTGAAACAGAGACCCCTTCCAAAGATGATCCTGCACCCCTTTCCCCTGAATTCCCCAAATGTCTCCACCCATGGCCAAAATCCAACCCTGGAAGAGCTCCAGTTGCGTCATCCTCTCAATAACCCCCCCTCTCCGGTAACCTCTCTGCACCCAGCTCAACGCCGAGGGCTCCGTGGAGGAGGTTTTCCAGCAGGTCTGCTCCCACCTCGACCGCCTGTAGTTGAACCCCTGGCCCTGCTCCCCCCTCGGCACACTCCAGCAGAGACAGCGGAAGCGACTTTATCCTGTTTTCGTGGACGGAGCCGCGCGGAGGAAATTTCAAGGACATTGTGTTTGGCTCTTTCCCGTCTCTCCCCAGTAAAGTTCACTTTAATGAGCCCAGACTTTATCTTTTTCTTCTGTCGCAGGAAATGAGTTTTTCTTTCCAGAGATTTTTCTTTCTCCCCCCTCTGGAGCTGATTAAGGGCAGGAAGCGGGTGTTTATCCCACCCGGGCAGTGGGATGCTGCACTCTGAGGAAAGGAAGGGAGCATCCCAGCCACTTGCCCTGACTTCCCAGTCTGTGGCGACACGGGGAGCCTGCAGCCAAATCCTGCCACCGGTCCCGCTTACCCCGATCCTATCCCGCTTGCTGAACCCCCTTGTGCTCTGGGTGTGTGTCCTTGGGGACAGGAGCAGCATCTGAGCCATATCCCACATATTCCTCCCTTCCCTTCAGCTCTCCTGCTGGCTGTCAGGGGCTGGGGGGTGGTGCAGATTCAGACCCCAGTGTGGGGCCAGCTGTGCTGGGATGGGGATTTCCAGCACTCCCCTCGTTTCTTTTGCCTGTCAGGGTTTTGTTGGAGTGTGCAGTGGCTGCACTGTGGTGTTTTGGGGTGGCACAGCATCCTGGAGCAAGGTGGTCCCTACCCTATGACACCTGCTCTCCTGCTGCCATTGGTGCCACCTCTGCACCTGGGTGACAGCCCTGTCCCAGGGGGCCAAGGGATAGGTGGGGGATGCCAGCCTGGATGTCCTGGTGGGGGGTGAGTCTCGGAGCCCCAGCAGACAGGCGGCTGGGGCTGCTGGTGTGAGGGATGGGGAGGTGGGAGCTCCCTCACAGCCACAGAGAGGCTGCAGCAGGGCTCGGGGCTGGGGTTTTACCAGCCAGGGTGAGGGCAGGAGGGGGTAGGTAGGGCCCTCGCTCACTCGCTTTTGGGCTCCTGGGAGCTAGGCAGGCACAGAGCCAGGGGACCAGAGGCACCAGGGAGGCGGGGTGGCAGCGCTGGGGGCAGCCGAGGCCACAGGGACGGAAGCAAATAGGAAAAAACAAAAATCTTCAAGAAGAAAACCCAAACCTGCAACGTCAGCTCTGTGTCTGGAGGGGGTAAAGAAGCTGTCGGTAGAGCCTGAGGTGCTGCGGGGAGGCAGCCGGGCAGGAAGGATGCGGCCATCAGGCAGGGGCTGGGGTGCTGCCAGCACAGCCAGGGGCCGCAGGTGCTTGTCTATTGCCAGCGGGGACAAGGGGACAGTGAGGATGGGTGGTTTGGGACTCTATGGTTTAATGCTGTGCAACAGGGAGCAGGACCATCCATCTCCCTTGCGCCTGCATCCCTCTTTGGGTGGGCCGTGAGCGTGCCTCAGTTTCCCCAGGTGGGGGCTTGGGATGGGGGACCCTGTGGTGCCCAGACATCCTGCCCTCCTCCCCAGCGCTGCCCCTGGGTGTTTGGCAATGGGTTTTGGCTGGAAAGCCGTAAGCTGCAGGGGAAAGAGATGCTGTGCTGGGGCTGAAGGGCCTGTGTGGGGCTGCTTGTGGTGTCCCAGCCACCCTCCCATGTGCCACCCTGCAGCCGCCACCATCTGTGACCTGGTCCTGGTCCCCAGGGCTGTCCCCGCACCCGTCCCTGCGGTCCCCAGGAGGTGGCAGTGCTCTGTCATGGGAGATGCCTGCTGCTCCCCGCCAGGGTCACATCTCCTGGGACATCCTGACTTCCCTGGTGGGTCCCTGTGCCAGCTCCTCTTGCCTGGGGCTTGGGATGGAGACCGCTCCCCATGCCAGCCCCACCTCTAGCTGCGTGAGGGCTCTCACCCTCGGCCTGTGTGGGAGGAAGGGGGCAAGGGGTTCCCTGGGTGCCCCCAGCCACCCCCCACGGCTCCCACCCCCCTGGTGCTTTGCTGCGGGTCCCTCACCTAGCCAGCCCTGTCCCCAACCCACCAAGGGGGCAGGCAGGAGGGTCCCCCATCTGCCCCACATCCTCTGTGTGGGCACCCAGGGCCATGGGGCAGCCACTGGCCTGGGGGACAGGGAACCTGCTGCCTGGGGGCAGCGTGGGCTAAGTGTCCATGGGGCAGTGCCTGTCCCCATCGCTGTGGGGCAGCCTCCATCCCCATTGCCATGGGTCAAGCTCTATTCCCATTGCTGTGGGGCAGCCTCCATCCTCATTGCCATGGGTCAAGCTCTGTCCCCATTGCTGTGGGGCGGCCTCCATCCCCTGGCACAGCCTCCATGCTCATTGCCATGGGTCAAGCTCTGTCCCCATTGCTGTGGGGCGGCCTCCATCCCCTGGCGCAGCCTCCATCCTCATTGCCATGGGTCAAGCTCTGTCCCCATTGCTGTGGGGCGGCCTCCATCCCCTGACGCAGCCTCCATGCTCATTGCCATGGGTCAAGCTCTGTTCCCATTGCTGTGGTGCAGCCCCCATCCTCATTGCCATGGGTCAGGCCCTCTCACCGTTGCTGTGGGGCAGCCTCCGTCACCTAGGGCAGCCCCATTCCCATTGCTGTGGGGCAGCCTCCATCCCCTGGGTCAGCCCCCTCCTCCCTGTGTGGGTCAGACTGTATGCTTGGTCACATTTTTGGGGGCTCCCCCTACCCTAACCCCTATGTCTCACCCCTCTTCTCCCCACCGCCAGCTCTGGAGTGTGGGGGGGGGGCTCCCTGGGGTGACCCCCGCGGCTCCTACTGTCCCTCCCCCCCCCACCCCCCCCGGGTACTCGGGGCGCTGCCGCCGCGCTGCGGGGAAACTGAGGCACGGTGCCTCCGGGTGCTGTTGGGGGGGGGGGGGGCATCCCTCCTCCTTCCCCCCCGGCAGCAGCCCCCCCGCCGCCGGCCCGGCCCCATCGCCGCCAGCGGCATTTCCTCCGCCCGCGGACCCTCCTCCCGCCAAGGGAGTCGGTTTCCTGCCCGCCGCCGCCCGCACTCGGCGCTGCTGCCCGGGACATGCGGACATGGCCCCCCCCGCCCCGCTGCTGCCGCTGCTGCTCGCGCTGCTCGGCCGAGCCGGTGAGTGCGGGCATCGCCGCGGCTCCAGGCCCGGGTTTGAGGTCCTGGATGTGGGACCCGCTGGGAATTCCGTCCCTGGGATTAGAGGGTCCCGGCTGTGGGTCCCGCTGGGGCTCCGTCCCCAGGATTAAGGAGTTTTGGCTGTGGGATCCACTGGGGCTCCATCCCCAGGATTAAGGAGTCTTGGCTGTGGGATCCACTGGGGCTCCATCCCCAGGATTAAGGAGTCTTGGCTGTGGGATCCACTGGGGCTCCGTCCCCAGGATTAAGGAGTCTTGGCTGTGGGATCCACTGGGGCTCCATCCCCAGGATTAAGGAGTCTTGGCTGTGGGATCCACTGGGGCTCCATCCCCAGAATTAAGGAGTCTTGGCTGTGGGATCCACTGGGGCTCCATCCCCAGGATTAAGGGATCTTGGCTGTGGGATCCACTGGGGCTCCATCCCCAGAATTAAGGAGTCTTGGCTGTGGGATCCACTGGGGCTCCATCCCCAGGATTAAGGAGTCTTGGCTGTGGGTCCCGCTGGGAACTCCATCCCTGGGATTAGAGAGTCTCGGCTGTGGGTCCTACTGGGACTCCATCCCCAGGATTAAGGGGTCTTGGCTGTGGGATCCACTGGGAACTCCCAGCTCTGGGATTAGGGGCTCTGGCTCCCTGCGGGGCAGCATGGCCATAGGGGACCTGGCTCCCAGACCTGCTGGTGGCTCTGTCCCTGGGATTAGGGGTCCGGTTCCCCACAGGGCAGCCCGGCTGAAGGCGCCGTCATTGCAGGACGCACTGCGAGCTCCATCCCGAAGCGGTTTGGGAGGTCCAGCTCCCCGAGGGGCAGCACAGCTGAAGGGGTCCCAGCTGTGCCAGCACGGGCAGTGTCACCCCTGGAGCCCTTTGGAGAGAAGGAGTTTGAGGGCAACACTGGAGGCAGGGAAGAAGAAACCCAGCCCCGGCCCCGGGGGGACACGCAGCGCATGCTGCCCGCTCTTAGGGACCCTTGAAATCCCGTCTGCGTCACTGCGGCTTGGTGGATGTTGAGGCTTGGCTGTTGTGCCCTGGCCAAAACAACAGCACACGGAGGTCTGGGGTGGATTCCGTGGCCCCTTGGCGCCGCGAGGGGTGTGAGATCCACTGGGAATGGGAGAAACCTGGTAAAGCCCCACACAGGCCATGGGGCCAGGGCTGGGGGGCTCAGCCATCTCCAGAGCCAAAGCCTCTCTGAGGTCTCTGTGAAGTCCTGGGGGAAATTTTAAGTGGGGGACATGACTGGGGATGTGACCCACCGGCAGAGGGAACGGTGGGTGCTGTTGGGGTGTCAGTGCCCGCTCCCTACCTGCTGTCACCCCCCCGGTCACTGCCCCGTAGCTGTGCCAGGCAATCCCTGTCCGATGAGGCTCTGCCCTATGGACCATGGCCCTCGTAGCTGTGCCATACAGTCCCCATCCTACGTAGATGTACATTAAGTTCTGTGTCCTGTGCAGCTGCGTTGTGTATTCCCCATCCTTTGGCTGTGCCGTAAGGTCCATGTCCCCCCAAGCGATGTGATACAGCCCCCATCCTGCAGCTGCGCCACATGGTCTGCCTCCTATTTAGTGGTGCCACGGAAGCCCTGTCCTCCCTATCTGATCTATAGCCCCTATACCACATAGCTGAGCCATCTGGTCCCTGTCCTACACAGCTGTGCAATATCATCTCTGTCCTATGTAGCCATCCCATACAGTCCGTGTCCTTTGTATTTGCCCCGTACGGTCCCCATTCTGTACGGCTGTGCTCTAGCGACTCAGTCCTATGGAGCTGTGCCAAATTGTCCCCATGCTGAGAGGCTGTGCCATATGGTCCCTGTCCTGTTTAGCTGTGCTATATGGTCCCCATCCTCTGTAGCTGTTACATAGTCCTCATCCTGCCTAGCTGTGCCACACGTGCCCCATCTGATCCGGCTGCTGCCTCTCCTCCGTGGGAACACATGGGGCCGGGGGTGTCCACGATGGGCACAGAGCTGTGGGGCATGAGATGCACACAGCAAGCACAGAGTTGGAGGTCTGGGGGTGCCCAGGATGGGTGCAGAGCCCTGGTTCTGAGGGTCCCCATAGCAGACAGAGGGTTGGAGGTCTGGTGGTGCCCACAGTGGGTGCAGAGCCCTGGTTCTGGGGGTCACCATGGCAGGCAGAGGGTTCGAGGTCTGGGGGTGCCCAAGGTGGGTGCAGAGCCCTGGTTCTGGGGGTCCCCATGGCAGGCAGAGGGTTGGAGGTCTGGTGGTGCCCACAGTGGGTGCAGAGCCCTGGTTCTGGGGGTTCCCCATGGCAGGCAGAGGGTTGGAGGTCTGGTGGTGCCCACAGTGGGTGCAGAGCCCTGGTTCTGGGGGTCCCCATGGCAGGCAGAGGGTTGGAGGTCTGGTGGTGCCCACAGTGGGTGCAGAGCCCTGGTTCTGGGGGTCCCCATGGCAGGCAGAGGGTTGGAGGTCTGGTGGTGCCCACAGTGGGTGCAGAGCCCTGGTTCTGGGGGTTCCCCATGGCAGGCAGAGGGTTGGAGGTCTGGTGGTGCCCACAGTGGGTGCAGAGCCCTGGTTCTGGGGGTCCCCATGGCAGGCAGAGGGTTGGAGCTCTGGAGTTGCCCACGGTGGGTGCAGTGCTGGCAGTGCCCACGGCTGACACAGTGTTGGGGGGGGCCTCACAGACACAGCAAGTTTCCAGGCATGGGGGACTGTGCCCATCCCCGTGGGGTGAGCGTGATGCTAGGTCATCCCTGTCTCTGGGGAGAGGCTGCTCTGTGTCCCCTCCAAAGCTTGGTCCCTGTCACCAAAGCCCCAATACTACCTCCACATGATCCAACAGCTAGCAGTGACTTGCGTGGGGTTGACAACCCACCCCTTTGAGTTTGTAGCACTGGGTCCATCCTCATTCCTGTCCCAGGCTGAGACCGGCCAGCTCATTACACAAGTGGCACAGCCGGATGCCAGAGCGGCGCTGCCCGTCCCGTGGGGCATCCTGCACTGCTGGAGCCACCCTAACCCAGCACCCCTGGGCATTGCTCTCCACCCAGGACCTTTGATCTCCTCCTAAAACCCCAGGAATTGCTCCCTCGGTGGGAGCCGCGGCGGGACCATCCCTGCTCCCTTGTCTTGGTCGTGCCAGATTGAGGGAGAGGGCAGGCGGCTGGAAAAACATAAAGTGGATTTTCTTTCTTTCTTCCCTTTAATTTTTTGTTTCCCTTTCCTGGAGTACAAAAATAACAGTGCCCTTATCTGATCACCCGGGGCGGCCCAGCTGAGACCCCTTATCTGATCCTGACATAATGCTGGAGCCCGCTGCCTTCCCAAGGGACCGAGGGTGCCCGACTGGCAGCTCCGCCTCGCGTCCCCTCTGCTGCCATCGCTGCCCTGTGCTGGGTCCCTGGTCCCTCAGCCCTGCCTGACCTCCCCGGGGATGCTGCCAGAGGTGTGATGAGCTGCCTGTCCTCTGCCCGGCCATGCCCGGTGAAGGAGCAGAGAGGAGGAGGGACGCAGCCTGCGGCACCCCGATAAGCGGCTGTTTATCTTCCACGCAGCCGCCGTGCCAAGGGGAGGAAGCGCTGGACAATAGGTGGGCGCATGGCAACGTCAGTAGGGGGGTCTTTGCCATGACCCCACTGCCGTGGCCATGTCACCGCAGCCACGAGACGTGGACTGGGGACACCGTGATGGGTATGACACAGCATAGAATCATAGAATCACCAGGTTGGAAAAGAGTCGACCCATCAGATCATCAAGTCCAACCATTCCTATCAATCACTAAACCACGTCCCTCAGTGCCTTGTCCACCTGTCCCTTAAACCCCTCCAGGGAAGGTGACTCAACCCCCTCTCTGGGCAGCCTCTGCCAGTGCCCAGTGACCATTTCCATGAAAATTTTTTTCCTAATGTCCAGCCTATACCTCCCCTGGCAGAGCTTGAGGCCATTCCCTCTCGTCCTGTCCCCTGTCACTTGGGAGAAGAGACCAGCTCCCTCCTCTCCACAACCTCCCCTCAGGTAGTTGGGGAGAGCAATGAGGTCTCCCCTCAGCCTCCTCTCCTCCAGGCTAAACACCCCCAGCTCTCTCAGCCGTTCCTCATAAGGCCTGTTCTCCAGCCCCTTCACCATCTTTGTTGCTCTTCTCTGGACTCGCTCCAGAGCCTCAACATCCTTCTTGTGGTGAGGGGCCCAGAACTGAACACAGGATTCGAGGTGCGGTCTCACCAGTGCCGAGTCCAGAGGGAGAATAACCTTCCTGGCCCTGCTGGTCACACCGTTTCTGATCCAAGCCAAGATGCCATTGGTTTTCTTGGGCACCTGCTGGCTCATGTTCAGTCGCTGTCAACCAACACCCCCAGGTCCTTCTCCTCTAGACAGCTTTCCAGCCAGACTTCTAGTCTGTAGCTGCCCAGGGTTGTTGTGCCCCAAGTGCAGGACCCACCACTTGGCCTTGTTAAACCTCATGCCCAGCGTTCCAGCTTGTTAAGATCCCTGGGTGTCCTTTTGCCAGCTCCCGCATCCCAAAGCCTCGACACTCGCAGCATCACATCCTACAGCCCTGATTCATGCTGGGGGGGCAGCTGGATGGCCCTGGCGTAGAGTCTGGTCACCTCCTGGTACGGTTGCTGGAGCCACCAGGGATGAGAAAGGGTGGGGTGGGAAGGGATGGAGCAAAGGAGGCAGCCACTGAGCTCCATCCCTTCCCACACCACAGCACCCTGGGCACCATGTACCCATGAGGAGCCCCGAGCCGCGGCCGTGGGGCTCTATCCTGCCCTGCTCCCATGGGTGCAAACAGATACAACCCAGCCCTCGGGCCAGCTCGAGCACAGCCCAGCCAAGGCAGGGGAAATCGCCAAGGCAAACGGAGATTTACAGGATCAGGCCTTCAAACGGCTGTTTGCACTCAGGATTTCCCTTGGCAGCCGCCAGCCGGTCCTGTTCGCTCGTGCGCCTCGCGGGGGGTTCGGGATAGGGCGAAGCTCACGCCTCGGCGCCCGCAGAGGATGAGCTTTACAGCCATTTCCATACCTGAGCGTCCCACTTTCCTGCAGCGTGGGGGCTGCAGGGGGGGCTTCCGGCACCGCCCGAGCGTTTGGGTCAGCCAGGCGCGAGTTTTGGCACGTGGCGGTGCTGAGCTGGGACAGCGGATTTTTCCAGCCCGGATCTGAGGGTCATTATCATGATTGTGGCCGGGGCCAGCAGCGGCAGACGAGCCCCAAGCAGACACGTAGCAGATGGTCCCGTGGGCACCGTGCCAGCCACGGGGCCGCTGGGACACCGTGCGGGGACAGCACAAGCGATGCAGCCCCTTCCCACATCATATTCCTTGTCCCTATGTCTGCATGGCGAGGACTCATGGTCTCTTGTTTTCCCAGATCCTGGGAGAGCCTGCGACCTGCAGCCGGTGACGGCGGAGCCACCCATCACCCTGTCCTATGCCACCAGCACAGTGGCACGAGGCTGCGTCAGTAGCGGCTCCCTGGACACCAGCCGTGAAGTTCATGTTCTCAACATCAAGTGGACCAAGGTGGGCGAGCTGGGGCGGGGGGGGGGGATCCCAGCATATCACCCTGGCCCTGTCACACTGTCACTGTCACCCCAGCACCATCCCTGCCAGACACGGTGTCCCGGCTGTTGAAACCATTTCCTTTAACTAAGGCAAAGCAAGAGGATCTGGGTTAACCTTTTCCATTGTGCCTTCTCTGAGCTTCCCCTCCCAGCGCAACCATGGGTGTCTCCGACCCCGATGGGGATCTGAAGTCTTTAGAGGCAACTTTTCTAACAACCCATGCTGCCAGGACTGTCCCTGTGCTGGATGTCCCAGGATCCCCTGTTTTCCTGGGAAGGTGACTTGGTCCTGCTTTAGGAGCAGGGAAGAGCTACGGATGAGATGGAGGATGGAGACCATGTCAGGGAGGGAGAGATGGAGGGAGGGATAGAGAGATGGAAGGAGGGATGGAGAGATGAAAGGAGGGAGGGAGGGAGGGAGGGAGAGATGAAAGGAGGGATGGAGAGATGGAGGGAGGGATAGATGGAGAGATGAAAGGAGGGATGGAGAGATGGAAGGAGGGAGGGAGGGATGGAGAGATGAAAGGAGGGATGGAGAGATGGAAGGAGGGAGGGAGGGATGGAGAGATGAAAGGAGGGATGGAGAGATGGAAGGAGGAATGGAGGGGTGGAGGGAGAGGCAGAAGGAGGGATGGAGGGAGAGACATGACTTGAAGGCAGCCAGCAAGCAGCAACCTGGCTGTCAGCATTTGCCTGGCCTGCCGAGGGGCGATAATCACATTGTTGGTGCCCTGGGCAGCTTTCGGGTGAGGACAGGTGCCGAGCAGTGGTGGGGCTGAGGCTGCCTCCTCTCCAGCCGGTGCTGGTACCGTTGGCACTAGTGGATGGATTTGCACCAACACCTGGGTTTGCACCAGCACGTGGCTTTGTGCGGCTGCTCTCCAGCCTGGCCCAGCTCCCCTCACCCTTGCTGGGCGCCGCCAAACCCAGCTCCCGGATTTGTCCCAGCCCAGGGCTGCCCGGCGCCACGCTCCCCCCTCGCTGCCTTCGAGCTCTCCCAGTTCTGCTTTTCAGGGGGGAGGCAGGAGCCAGGCTGGGAGCCACTGGGGAGCGTGGGTTTTGCGAGGGCCTCTCTGTCCCAGCCCGGCGTGACCTGTCGCTGGCACCCTGGCATGTGAATAAACGCCGGGGGTGCCCCAGGGTTGTCACCGGCGGCAGCAGGGGACACGCACTGATGTCACGGCTGCAGCACCGAGCCCTGTGGCGCTTGAGGGAGCCGGGCAGGGACGCGGCTCCACTTATAGAAGAATTACTGGAAGCCGCTTTCTATAAGCAGATCCCCACGATGCAAGAAAAAAAAAAGAAAAGAAAAAGAAAAAAATAACCTGAAAGGCAGCGACGAAGCTCCCGCCGCTCGCACAGGCAAACAATGGAGCGCAGCAAAACACGCGGCAGGAAAAACAGCCGCCAGCTCCTCCCCGACGCCCAGGGCCACCCGGGGTCCCTGGCCACCCACGCTTGCCACGGGGCCACCGCCAGCTTGGGATGCCCATGGCCCCCTCCTGCCGGCCCCGTGCCCGTCACTGGCAGCTGCCTCCACCCCTTTGTTCCCCTGCAGGTTTCCACCTCCTGGCTCAGCACTTTGTGAGCGGGGATTCAGGTGGTGGTTGCTAAACTTGGCATTTCGGCTGCACTGTCTGGATTTCTAGCTGGAAGCTGCTGGGCAGTGCCAGCCACGGGGAGCTGCAGGTGCCACCACTGTGTCCCCAGCAACCCTGCACGCCAGCGGGGCTGGTTCCAAGCCTGGAGAAGCTACAGGGTGCTGGGACAGAACTGGGAGACCCACAGGAGGATGTCCCAATGCCCAGGGTGGGAATGTCCTGGCCGCAGTCTGGGGATGCTCTAGGCCTCAGTGTGGGGACAACTCAGTCCAGAGTGTGAGGATACCCTGGGTGCTGGTGTAAAGATACCCCCATCCCCAATGTGAGGACATGCCAGTCTCGGGTAGGCACATGCCGGTTCCCAGTAGGGTAATGCCCTGATGCCCAGTACAGAGATTACCCAGCCCCAGACTCCAGTATAGGGCAACACTGTCCCCAGGGTGGGGGTGACACTGTCCCCAGGGTGAGGATGCCCTGGTTCCTTGCTCAGGTGAACCAGGAGGGTGTTTGCCCCCCCCACTGTCAGAACACATCCACACAGCATCTCTGCATCCCTAAACCTGGCCATGGGTTCCTCCTGCGTGGCTCATGCTCAGGGCCAGCCCAAGGGCTCTTCCTGCTGCCTCTGGCTCCAGGACCAGGTGAGGTGACCAGGCGGTGACAGCAGTTTGGGCTTGATGACCGCAGTGGTGATGCTCTCCCCTTTGCCCCCAGGTTCCTGCTGTCCCTCTGAATGTGTCTGTTACACCACAAGCTGGCGGCTGCATACGGCCAGCGGTGCTCATCATCTTCTGCTCCCGCTGCTTGGCCACCATCACCTCCCCGTGCCCAGACCTTCTCGTCCGCAACGTGAGTGCCACAGCCTCGTGCTGGGAGCAACCCTGGGTGGTGGGGGGCAGCAGGACTATCCCAAGAGAAGTTTGTGAGGGTGTTCCTGGAGGAGACTGGTCCTCTGTCCTCGGAGATGAAGCTCATGGTACCCTAGGGAGGAGGGGACGCGCCTGGCTGCTGCCGGCAACACTGAGCGTGGGGCTGGCTGGGCAGGGAATGACGCACAGAGCTGGAAAAAGCTCCCGTTTCCTCCAGCCGGCAGGAGGAAGGTCAGGGATGGGGTTTGGCTCCAGTGAGCTGAGCCGGGGCCGGGCACTTTGTTAGCAAAATAAACCTCCTGCTTTGTTTGCAGCTAATAATAAAGTGGGCTGAGCTCCCCGCGTGCCGCTGGCCGCCCACGCCACTTCCAGCCCATGGCCCCAAAAAACCCCATTCATCCAGGATGACCCCCAGTCACGATGGAGCCGGGGTTCCGGGGATGCAACTTGCTTTCTATGGTCTCCTAGTACCAGCCTGAGCCAGGGAGGGATGCACCTTGCCCCCTGCCCTGGCTCAGGATTCCATTCTCCCCACAGGACACCCACATCAGCCTGTCGACCACCACAGCAACGGCCTCCGAGCTGCTCATTGCCAGCGAGGGGGAGCTGCTGGCTTGGGCTCAGAGCAACTACGGGGGCATCACATCCTACAGCGAGCTGCGGGACCCCCGCTGGGTCCAGCTCCGACTGGGAGAAGGTGTGTGGGGCCTGGGGTTGGTGCAAAGTGGGACAGGGTGGGCAGTGATGCTCAGGTTACAACCCACCAGGGTGAAGAACAGTCCTGGGGGAGATGCTATGGGGACTGGTGCCACCTGGCCCTGAGTATCTCCCCACCCTCCAAGCCCAGTTTGGCTTTGGTGACCCCTCTTCACCTCTGCAGATGCCAGCAGCCCCCGAGACTGCATCCCCCAGGAGCGTTTTGATGCTGCGCCACACCTTGAGACTGAGGTTTTCTTCCACGGGGTGAAGGGCTGCTCGCAGGAGGATGCCCAGAACACCAGGGCTGCCCACATTGTCCGCCTGCAGCCAGAGCCCAGGTACAGCACGGTGCAGGTGATGGGCCCTCCGGGGAGCGCGGGTGGCACAGGTGCTGGGATACACTTGGAGATGCTTGGAAAGGGACTGAGGTGTCTCACAGGCAGAGCTCCTCCCCATCACAAGGAGGGCTACGGGATCTGCCGGCACGGGATGCTGATGCTGGAGGGGGTGGTCTCATGGTTTCACAGCTCCCCCATCACGGAGGTGAACCTGTCCCTGAGCTGTCCTGAGAAAGCCGTGAGCAACCAGATCGTCATCCTGCAGAGCAAGGCCAACCTCACGTGGTCCCTCTACGTCTACAAGTGCGACATGCGGTTCATGGTAGGGCTGAGTGGGATGTGTGTCCCCCCAACCGCGATCCCCACCAAGGGGGCTGCCAGGTATCCAAGAGATGCTGGTGGCATGGGGAGGGTGACAGGAGGGCAAATGGGGACACTGGGCATGGGGAGGTGGCAGCTCTCTCACTGTGAGCCCTCCTAATGGGATCGAATGCAGAAGCTGTCCCTGACTGGAACACTCCCCGCTGTCCCCAACCCTGCTCAGCTCCCCCTACACTCTCCCCCTGCCTCCATAGGTCTCTGGGAACTACACGATCGTGTCCTTACCCTCGACACAGATCCCTGGGGTGCCCTTGCCTGACACAGAACAGGGCCTCATTGCCAAAGCCTTTGAGAAGAACTACAGCGTCATTGCCTCCTACTCCATCATCCCTGTCAGCACCCACATCAGCCTGGAGATCCGGGAGCACGGTGAGGCCCGTGGTGCCCTGAGGCTGGAGGCTGGGCAGGACCCGGGGGGGGTCTCGCTGTCCCCACTCAGCCCCCTCATCTCCTTGCCCTGCAGAGACGGTCAGGAGTGTGCCTGTGATACCCACTACGTCAGCCCCAACTGACGACCACGACACAGTGCCCCGTATACTGCTGTCAATGCTCAAACCCTGGAAATGCACGGATGAAACCTTGGAGATTGTCATCGCCAAGAGCCACCTTGCGGTGAGGAGGGTGGAGGGGGAGTCCTAATGCCTACCAGCATCACCCAGTGGGGTCAAATCCTGCTGCGGGTGCTTGGGGTGGGTGACAAAGGGCCATCCCCAGCCAGTGAGTGACCACTGGGTGCTTTACTCCCAGCCCATCAAGGATGTGGTGAACATCACCCTGCGGGACATCAGCTGCCAGGCAGAGAAAAACACCACTCACTTCATGCTGAAAGCCCCCCTCAGCCACTGCGGCACCTTGCTGGAGGGCAGGGGCCATGCCAGAAACGAGGTGAGGAGGGGCCTGGCCACAGCAGTGCCCCCAGCCCTGGTGATGGGGGCTTTAAGTGACGCCTGGTGGAGCTTCTCTGCTGGGACTTCCCTGCTTTTGCATAGCTGGAAACATAGGGCTGCAGCCCAGAGCTGAGCCCTGCCACCACACTTGAGTGTGCGCGGCACCCATCCCATCCCATGCCATCGTGGGGATCCCCTCTCCTGCCATCCCATCCCATCCCATCTCATGGTGGGGACCTTGCCTCAGCCTACCCTGTCCTGTCCTATCCCATGGTGCCCTCTCCCCTCCCAATCCCATCCTTTCCCATCCCAGTGGGGATAATAGCTGCCTGCAGGGGGGACCCCTTGGCTGACCCAACTTTCCCCACCTTCTCGCAGCTCATCCTCAGCCTGGCCAGGGATGCAGTGCTCCGGAGCGTGCGGGTAGGAAAGAGCCAGGTTTCACATTGGGCCTGGGTCCATGGAAGAAGGGTGCCAGTGCCACCGCTGGCTGGGTGCTGGGCACCGGGTTGGGGTGGCCTTAGCACTATCTCCTCTTGCAGGTGGGCTTCCAGTGCAACATCCCACGGGAGCTCTTCCTGCGCCTCTTCCCCACTGCCGCTTTTGAGGCACCGCAGACAGAGCTGGAGGTCAACAAGGAGGCCTTTGTGCAGGTACCACTACTGGCTCTGCACCTGGGCGGAGGGAAGGTCTGGCTGTCCCCAGGCTGGTGACCCTTACGCTGTGTCCCCTACTCTCCATTTCAGGCATCCATGCAGTGGGAGGACCATCCAGCCGACCTGCAGCTGAAGGAGTGCTGGCTGGTGGCACCGGGGTGGGAGCCGGTGCTGCTGGTGCAGGGCGGGGAGGCGCGTGCTGCAGGGGTGGCTGTTCTGGAGGGTCCCCCCAGCAGCCACGGCAGGAAGGTCTGGCGCTTCCGTTTCACCTACTCCGTCCCCAAGGGTCAGCACGTCCCCTTCTCTGCCACTCTCAAGTGCAAGGCCGGTTTGCAGGCCAGTGTAAGTAAGCTCTTCACCCCGTGATGCCATCATGCTGGTCCCATCAGTGGTGGCAGCACAGTGTGTTTGTTCCCAACCACTGGGCTCTATTCCCAAATGGGAGCGGCATCCCCAATCCCCAAAGCATCTGGGTTCCCCCAGCCCCTTCCAGGGCTGTGGAAGGGAATGGGGTGTCCCACCCTCACCTGAGCCTCCACTTCTGCAGAACAACACAATCTTCGAGAAGGTCTTGGAGGTGACGGTGAAGGATGGCTGGCAATCACTAAACAGTGAGTTTGGGGCTGGGGAGGGGGTCGGGGTAGGAATGGAGGTGGGAAGAGGGGGGGCAGCCCCTCAAAGTGTGGCAGTGCTGATGGCCTCCTTCTCCTGCAGACCGTGGGCTGGGGCTGGCCGCTGTCCTGGGCATCACCTTCGGCGCCTTCCTCATCGGCGCCCTCCTCACTGCTGGGCTCTGGTACATCTACTCGCACACCCGTGAGTATCCATGGTGGGATAACGGGGACTGCACGCGCGTCCCTTGCTGGGTTGCCCATTATCTCCTTCATGGAGATCCCCAGATGAACCAGGGACCAGGCTGCTGCGTTGCCATCATCCATATGGCCCTCCTGGCAATGCCACCAGGGGAATAACCCTGCATTGACTGGCCACGGTTCCCCAAGAGTCCCTCCTGCCACCTACCCACCTTGCCTCTGGTGCCACCACCATGGTGCCATGTCCATCTCCATCCGAGATGCTCAGGGGCTGGCTGGGGAGCGATTCGGATGAGTTTGTGCGTGGGGGGCTGGAAGATCCCGTGGGGACAAGCCATGGCCACCGCCAGCCACCCTGAGTCTGGTTTCCCCTTGGTGTTTCTCCCCCGGCCCCACGGCGGGCGGCGTGAGCCAGGTCCCATCTCCAAACTGCAGCCGGTTTCCAGCACAGCGCCAGCCTCGGAGAGCAGCAGCACCAACCACAGCATCGGCAGCACTCAGAGCACCCCGTGTTCCACCAGCAGCATGGCCTGAGCCCCCTGGAGCTCCCTGAATGCGCCAAGCCCCCGGATGCCGGACTTGGGGACCCACCTGGGCCCCATTAAGCTGTTTTTTTTTCCCCAAATCTCAGGCCAAGCCCAGCGGGGGCCTCCACTACTCATTCAGTGAATGCTTTGGCCCCCCTAGGGCAGCCCCACACGAAGGGGGGACCCTGAACCCCCCCGAGGTCCCCTGCTGCTGGGTGCACTGGGGAGCTGGAGAGAGCAGCTACTCCCAAAGCCCCCCCCAAAAGCTCCCCATCAAATGGGGAGGGGGGGAGGGACAAAAGTGGGTGGCCCCAGGACATGCCCCAGCACTTGGGGTGACCTCCACGCCCCTCCGAGAAATCAGCGGGCACCCCTGGGAGCAGCAAGAGGTTTATTGGGGGGGGAGGGTGCAGAACTGCTGCCCCCCATGGGGCATTGGGCAGAAACCACCCCCCTAGCTTCCCTTCCAAGTTACAAACTTATTAATAATAATAAAAATCTTCCCTATGTTAAATTAGTCAGACCCTGATGCCTCACCGCAGCTTGAGGCTCCCACCCACCACCTCCACAAACCTGCCCACCCCCTCGGGCACCAGGACCCCAGCACAGCCTGGGGCAGCATCCCCAGAACCCGGGGCCCCCCAAGGTGGGCTGGGGGCCAGGAGTGTCCCCCCATGGCCAGTGTCCCCAGTGGGGCACAGGCAAAAGGCACTGGGGTGCAAAGGGCTGAGCCGGGATGGGGTTGGAAGTCCCACGTCCCCCTCCCAGCCACCTCTGAGCATCCTCAGAGGCAGAGCCGGCACTTCAAGTAAGAGGAGATGCAAAGCCCTGTGTGTCCCCCGTTACTGGGAGAGCGCAGGGTCGAGCAGCCGGAGGACACCCCCCACCAAGTGCAGGCTGCCGGTGACCAGGACGCGGACGGTGGCCGCTTCCCGCAGCAGCATGGCCCCACTGCTGGCAGCAGGGTGGGGATGAGCCCCCGTGGCGGCGGGCGCTGCCAGTCGGGGGTCCCTGCCCTGTGCCACCCACCGCAGCGCCTGGGCCAGGCAGGGGAAGACAAGTGCTGGGGAATTGAGGGGTCGTGGGGCTGGGGGGACCAAGAGCAGAGTCCCTCGGGTGGGGGCTGGCTGCAGCAGCCCCCTTGCCCGCAGGGGAGCCGGGAGCCAGGGGTCCTGCCCCCCCTTCTCCTCCAGCAGCCGCGTCCACGTCCGCTGGTTCTCCAGGCAGCGGGTCAGGGCGTTCTCCAGAGTCACGTTGAAGTTTTGCTGATCTGGGAATCATAGAATAACCAGGTTGGAAAAGACCCATCAGATCATCGAGTCCAACCATTCCCATCAATCACTAAACCATGTCTCTCAGCACCTTGTCCACCCATCCCTTAAACACCTCCAGGGAAAGTGACTCAACCACCAACCTGGGCAGCTTCTGCCAGTGTCCAATGATCCTTTCCATGAAAAATTTTTTCCTAATGTTTGGCCTGACCCTCCCCTGGTTGAGCTTGAGGCCATTCCCTCTCGTCCTGTCCCCTGTCACTGGGGAGAAGAGCCCAGCTCCCTCCTCTCCACAACCTCCCCTCAGGTAGTTGGAGAGAGCAATGAGGTCTCCCCTCAGCCTCCTCTTCTCCAGGCTAAACACCCCCAGCTCTCTCAGTCGCTCCTCATCAGGCCTGTTCTCCAGCCCCTTCACCAGCTTCATTGCTTTTCTCTGGACTCGTTCCAGAGCCTCAACATCCTTCTTGTGGTGAAGGGCAGGATGGAAGTCGAGGATTAAGGGGTCAAAGGGAGGGGTTAGGGGAGTCAGAGGAGACCTCGGCTCCCCAGCACTCACCTGCGTTGTTGGCCACTGACACCTCCGTGAAGTTGGGGCAGAAGACAGCGTAGTCGAAGTGGCACGGCTGTGGAGAGAGGCAGGAGCATCAGTGCTGTGGGAGCCCTCAGGACCCACCCATGGGATTTCCCCTGGGTCTAATCCACTGGTGGGACTACTGGTCCAGGGAGGGTGTGGTCTGATTCCTCCCCTGCACCCGGGGTTGCGAGTCCCTTGTGGGAAGGGTCGCCCACAAGGGAAGGCACAGAGGTGAGATACAAGTAGGGACAGCAGGGTGGACAGCCAGCCAGCACTGGAAGGCATCAGCTCCACCTCACCCACAGCAAAGCAGACAGAGAACCCAGGCATCCGGGCACAATGACCCCCCCTGCATCACCCCAAAACCTCACCAGCAGCAGCTTGAGCAGCGCCGCCGTGTCCCGGTCCCCCGTGGCATTGAAGAGCAGCACGCGCACCTCAGAACCGCTGCGAGGAGAAAGCGCCGGTGGCCCGTGCCCCATAGGGACCCCCAGCCCCACCACCGAGCCCTGTCGTGCGCGTGTGTCCCCTCTGCATCCCCTCCTTACTCATGTGGCTTGTCCTGGTTGAGGGCAGCTTGGCGGAACCAGCGGACGCAGGCCTGGATGCTGCTGGTGGTGTGAGCCCCATCCAGGTACCACGTCACAGGGCCACGGGGCAGCACCTGGGTCCGGCCCAGCCACTCCGTGTCCCGCAGGCCTGAGGGGAGACACAGAGCATGGCTGGGGCCCCCGTATCTCCCTCTAGCACCGGGATCCCCCCAGAGATCCAATGTGGGGCACACAGCCAGGCTGTGCCCTCTGGCACAGACAACAGCCCCCCAAAGCCCCGTGACACGGGGTGTCCCAGCGTGACCAGACTGCACCTTGGATCATGGCATCGGTGGGTTGGAAGGCAGGTGCCAGCGGCACCGGCCTCCCCACCAGCTTGGCTCCTGGCAGCGTCTCCTTCAGCTCCCCGAGACCTGGAAGGATCGGAGTCCCGCTGAGACCCCCAGGGCCATGGCAGGGTCCACCCCCCCCGTAACCCCATCTTACCCCGGCAGCCGCGGCGCTGCAGCCACGTCCGTGCCAGCTGCAAGGCCAGGGCAGCGTTGGAGCGCTGGTGGGCACCTGCCAGCCCCAGCGCTAGTGCCTGGTGGGCCCCCTCGAAGGCATCCAGCTCGGGGCAGAGGTAGAGGGGACACTGTGGGGAGAGAAGACTGAGCCCCCCACCACGGGGTATCTCCCATCCGCTCCCCATCCACCACCCAACTCACCTTCCGTTCTCGGGCTCGGTCCCTCAGCACCTCCAGCGGTCGCTCCGGCTGCACCACGGTGAACGCTGGCACACCAGGCTGCAAAGGATGGGGGTGCTCAGGGCCATGGGGAGCGCACCCCAAAACTGCAAACAGGGGGACGACTGGGTCTCCCTACCTTAAAAATGCCTCCTTTCTGCCAGGCGATCTTCTCCATGGTGTCCCCAAGGATGCTCGTGTGGTCGATGCCCAGCGAGGAAACCCCACACACCACTGGTGCCCTGAGGATGCAGTGTGGCAGTGTCCCTGCTGTCCCCTCGCCATAGAGACACCAGCCTCAGGTGTCAGGCCCAGGTGGGGCACCAGTTCCTACCTGATGATGTTGGTGCAGTCGTAGGCACCACCGATTCCAACCTCCACCACTGCCAGGTCCACCTGGGGACATGGAGACACCAGAGCTGTCACAGGGCCATCAGAACCACCTGTCTCCGTGGGTTTAGGGACACAGGTGGGGCCGGGTCCCTGTACCCCAACTTCAAACCCATGTCTGAACGTGCGTCCCACTCATGGGGGACCAGTGACCCTGAACAGTGCAGAATCACTGATTTGTTTAGGTTGGAAAGGACCTCTAATCACCAAGTTGAACATTTAACTTAACATTGCCAGGCCACCATTAAACCATGTCCCTAAGCACCACATTTCCACATTTTTCAAACACCTCCAGGGATGGTGACTCCACCACTGCCCTTGGCAGCCTGTGGCAGTGCTGGACAATACTTTAGGTGAAGAAACATTTCCCAATATCCAGTCTAAAACTGGCACAACTTGAGACCATTTCCACCCATCTTATCCCTTGTTACTTAGGATTTGTTAATGTTAATATGTGATCCCTCAGGTACGCTGTGATTGAAGACGGCTCTGCCCCAAGCAGGGGCACATCCCATGTCCTCCCCAACCTGAGGTCCTTTCCACAAGGTGGAGGTCATCATCGCTACCTACCTTCTCCTGCAGGAAGACGTGGAAGGCCATGATGGTGAGGAAGCGGAAATATGCTGGCATGCTGGCGTGCACCGGGTCCTGCCAGGTGAGGTGGGTGTAAGGAGATGGCATGTACAAGCCACGGGGTGTCACCAGTCGGCGCTGGGACGTGTGGCTCCGGCACTGGTCCCTGAGGGATGGAACCCCGGACAAGCCCTGCCATCACACCTTGGTCTCCTCCAGGCGGTTGTAGACAAGCCAGAAGTATTTGCTGAAGAGCTCCTTGCTGATGGGCTGCCCATTGATGCGGATCCGCTCGCGCACCTGCACCAGGTGCGGAGAGCTGGTGGGGCAGAGGAAGGTGGGACATAGAATCATAGAATCACCAGGTTGGAAAGGATCTACAGGATCACTGAGTCCAACCATGCCCATCAAACACTAAACCATGTCCCCCAGCACCTCGTCCACCTGTCCTTTAAACCCCTCCAGGGAAGGTGACTCAACCCCCACCCTGGGCAGCCTCTAACAGTGCCCAATGACCATTTCCATGAAATTTTTTTTCCTAATGTCCAGCCTAAACCTTCCCTGGCAGACCTTGAGGCCGCTCCCTCTCATCCTGTCCCCTGTCACTTGGGAGAAGAGACCAGCTCCCTCCTCTCCACAACCTCCCCTCAGGTAGTTGGAGAGAGCAACGAGGTCACCCCTCAGCCTCCTCTTCTCCAGGATAAACACCCCCAGCTCTCTCAGCCGCTCCTCATCAGGGCTGTTCTCCAGCCCCTTCACCAGCTTCGTTGCTCTTCTCTGGACTCGCTCCTGAGCCTCAACATCCTTCTTGTGGTGAGGGGCCCAGAAGTGAACACAGGATTCGAGGAGCGGCCTCACCAGTGCCGAGTACAGAGGGACACGGTCAGGCAAATCACCCCCAGGTCCCCCCAAAATTCCTCCAACGCCCACTGCTCACCTGTAAAAGCCTGTTTTCAGCCTGTAGTTGCGGAGGATGCGCTCAGTGAAGGCGCACGCCGAGCCCTGGAGAGACGGCAACGTTAAACCCCACCGTATCGGAGCAGAGATGAACGGGGGCAGAGATGCCAGCAGCCGCCCCCGTTGCCCCCTCAACACCGCCTGCCCGCTTCACCTTGCCCTTCGTCCCCGTGACGTGGATGATGTTCAGTCGATCCAGGTCCTCGACCTGCCAGAGGTCAACCACCCCGTGAGACCCCCGCGGCAGCCAGCGCCGGGCGCAGCGGCACAGCTGCCGAAGGGCAGGGATGGGATCCCACCTTCAGCCCGCTCCTCTCCAGAAAGTCCTGCATGGCTTCCAGCTGAGCCTGGGGGTCGCCGCGCTCCCGCTTCACCTGCTCCAGGTAGCTGGCGTTGGTCTGCAGGGTGTTGAGGGTCCGGATGGCGTCCTGGAAAGACCCCGGGTGGGGGATTGGTGAGGATGGTGCCCCCCGACCCATCCCATCGGGCTCCAACCCCTTGGCGGTGCCAGGAGCCACCCATGCCGGCAGCATCTCATCCGTGGTGGCCCCCGCGGGGATGTGGCAGCAGGTTCTGGCGCAGGGGCTGGTTATTTATTGGCACGGGGAGCCAGCCCCTCCCCGGGCGCCCCTTGGCCCCGCGGGGGGAGCAGGGGGCAGCCCAGCACCCCACAGCCACCCCACGGGACAAGGCCACCCACGGGTGCCAGCAGGCGGTGCTCGGTGCTGTTCAATTAGAGGCGCAAACGAAGCAACGGAGCTGCATGGCACGCACGGGGCAAGCGGGCTGCGGCAGCCAGAGGTCACCGGGGCCACCGACACCCCAAATCCGCACCGGGGGGGGGACCTGGATTTGGGACAAGCCCGTGTCCCCAGTGTGGGGACACCCAACCAGGCCCCGTCTTGGCGTGGGGTTTTGGCTTCGTGGGCAGAGACCAGGCCAGGCAGCGCTCGCCCCCCAGGATCCGCTGTCACCCCACAGCGCCAGGCAGGCACCTGCAATGCTCGGGGAGGCCAGGCTTGGGGGGGACCCCTGATGCTGCCGGGGGGTGGGGGACGGTGCGCAGGGTAGCCCCTGAGCTCGGTGCAGCCCCCGGTGCCGGCTCCGTGCTGGGCTCAGGCCCCCCCGGCCACAGCTCCCGGTGCCGGGTCCCTGCAGCTACTTGGCTGGATGCAGGTCCCCCCGGTGCTGCTCCCGCTACCGAGTCCCTGCAGCTACCAGCTGGGTGCAGCCCCCGGCTCGGTGCAGCCCCCCCAGCTCCCCCCGGTGCAGCCTCCGGCTCGGTGCAGCCCCCTCCAGCTCCCCCCGGCTCGGTGCAAGCCCCCCCAGCTCCCCTCGGCTCGGTGCAGCCCCCCCAGCTCCCCCCGGCTCGGTGCAAGCCCCCCCAGCTCCCCTCGGCTCGGTACAGCCCCCCCAGCTCCCCCCGGCTCGGTGCAAGCCCCCCCAGCTCCCTCCGGTGCAGCTCCCGGCTCGGCACAGCTCCCCCGGTGCTGCTCCCGGTGCCGAGTCCCTGCAGCTGCCAGTTGGGTGCAGCCCCTGGCTCGGCGCAGCCCCCCCAGCTCCCTCCGGTGCAGCCTCCGGCTCGGTGCAGCCCCCCCAGCTCCCTCCGGTGCAGCCTCCGGCTCGGTGCAGCCCCCCTGGTGCAGCCCCTGGCTCGGTGCAACCCCCCCAGCTCCCTCCGGTGCAGCCCCCGGCTCGGTGCAGCCCCCCCAGCTCCCTCCGGTGCAGCCCCCGGCTCGGTGCAGCCCCGCCCCCCCCGGTACCTGGTAGTCCATGGCGGGGGCGCGCTTGGGCCGCGTGCTGAGCGGTCTCCGCGCAGCCCTCAGCGCCCGCAGCGCCCGCAGCCCCCGCGCCGCCATCCCGCCCGCCGCCCCGCGAGCCCGCGCCGGGGGGGCCCCGCCCCCACCCAGCCCGCCCCACCGCCGGCGCCGCCATCTTTGGCGCGGGCAGCGCCGCCACGTGCGCGGCCGCCATGTCTGACACGGGCAGCGGGGCGGCCCTCGGCGCGGGAGCCCAGCCCTGAGCACGGAGCCCGTCCCGGCTGGAGGGTCCAAGGCCCGGAGCCCGTCCTGGCTGAATTCCCTTTGTCACAGGAGCCCAGCCCACCTGGAGGGTCCTGAGCACAGACCCCATCCCAGCTCAAAGGGCCTGAGCACACAGCCCATCCCAGCTGGAGGGTCCAAGGCACAGAGCCCATCCTGGCTGGATGCTTCTTGGCACAGGACCCCATCTCAGCTGGAGAGTCCTGAGCACGCAGCCAACCCTGGCTTGAAGGCCTCAGACACTGGAGCCCAGCCCACCTGCAGGCCCCTTGGCAAGGGAGTCCATCCCACCTGGAGGGTCCTGAGCACAGACCCCATCCCACCTCGAAGGTCCTGAGCACGAAGCCCATCCCACCTGGAGGGTCCTGAGCACAGGAACTCATCGTGGCTGGAGGCCCTTTGGCACGGGAGCCTATCTCTGCTGGCTGCCCCTCAGCACAGGAGCCCGTCCTGGCTTGAGGGTCCCGGGCACAGGAGAACAGCGCACCTAGAAGCCCCTTGGCATGGGAGCCTAGCTGGAGAGTCCTGAGCACAGGAGCCCAACCCTGCTGGATGCCTCTTGGCACAGGAGCCCAACCCCGTCAGAGGCCCCTTGGCACAGAGCGCTGTCTGAGCCCCACAGCCGAGCAGCACCACCCTCAGCTGAGGCCAGAGGAGCCGCCACGTTGGCCCTGACAGCCTCCTTTGCTCACACTTCATTAATCTGCTGCAGCACTAATTGCACTGAGCCAGCCTCCCTCCCAGGAGTCACCACTTCCAAACCCAGGCACCTGAATGCCAGGATAGGAGAGTTACTGCTTTACAGCACTCCAGCTGCTTCCTCCATTCCATCAGAAGAGCGCCACACAGTTAAACCCAGCCATTAGGGACAGAATCATGTTTATTCTCACAAGCGGCAGAAGTCAACTGGCTTATTGCTTGGAAACAACGTCATTTTTCCCAAAGAAACCAAGTCCCCACAACCAGGCGCTGTTTCAGAGCCCCACACCAAGGGAGATTTACCTTGTACATGTTTGTTATCATCCTCACTTTCTGTCCTGAGAACAGCCTCGCTCACCACCGCGTCTTCCCCTGAGACCCGATGCTACCGACGTGGCTTTTGCCATCAGTCGAGTTAATGGACAACTCTCCAATGCCAAAGGTTATCACCCGCTGCAGCTGGTACACATTATTTGAAACTCTTGGGATGTGCAGGGCTCACCAAGAGGATGGTCAGCAGCAGCCACAAAGAGCGTTCAGCGAGCAGCTCGGCTGCAGTGGGCTCTAACGGAGCACTCGCTCCGTACGGGTCAGTCCTGAGAATCTCCAGCAGAAGGAGTGTGCACAGCATCAACAGTGCATCCAGACAAGTTAGCAGCCTTGCTCTAGGCTCATGCAAATCGCTCCAGGATGGAGCAGTGGATAAAGAGAGTGTTTAAAAAGTCATACTGCCCCTAGCACAGCTGCCACCCCATCATGACAGCCCTGCTGACAGAGCGGGATGCTGGGTGTCACCCCAGACTGAGGACAGCACTCACAACTCTCTCCCCCAACCAAACTCCCGCCACAATCAGGACTACAAAGAACACACGAGACAGCCTGGGTGTGTCCAACAAAGCTCCTAATTGCTATTTATAACCAAGAAAGCGTGGATGCTACATGCTGTTAGAGATGGATGTTCCCGCTGTAAATCCTGGCTTTATGGAGCAACCAGTTCTGCCAGCCACAAAGGCCGGAGTCCAAACTCCCGTGAGAGCCAGTCACACTGTCCGGAGGGGATCTGCCTTCCCCAGCACACCTCTGCACCAACCAGAAGCACCTGCCTCATCCTACAGCAACAATTCAGTGTTCAAAGGATGCTGTGCAGGAGTTATGACTATCCAGGAGAGACGAGGCAGCTCCCAGCAGGGTCTGTTTTAGTCCAGGGCAGGCACTTCCAGTTCTGATGGTCCCAGCACCGATAAAGCTGCTTTCTCCATCTCCAGGTCTGTTAACGATCAATCCACAAGCTACAGGGAACAACTCCGGGCTCACAGGCATCATCTCCCCAGTCACTCAGCTCCGTGGTGGCCGAGCGGCTGCATGAGAGGAGATGGCAGAGCACCGGTAAAGCCAGCAAGCACTTTGCCTTGAAGAAAGTCCCTTCCCAGACACAAAGACCCCATCAGGACATCCCCACCTAAGTAATAAGAGGGTAAACCTGCGGAGTAGCCCAGCCGGGACCCCGCTGGGGAAGCCTGGCTCAAAACACTCGGTCAAATTCAGTCTGGTTAGTGGTGGCCGGGTTCCTGCCCTGGTTTGCTGGCTGCTGGGGCATGTGCCCACCCCTCCTGCGTGGCGGTGCCAGGTATTCGAACATGGACTGGTTGTGGGTGGACAGCATATTTTTGAGGTCCGAGGGCATGGGATCCGACCAGAAGAAGTCGTGGTTTAGTGCGTCGTCACTGTCGATTCGCTGGGCAGGATCCAGCACCAGCAGTTTGTCAATGAGGTCAAGCGCGTAGGGGTCTTTGACGTAGGCTTTCAGGCGATCCTTCACCTTGCGCTTTTGGCCCTTGGGGGGATCCAGCTTCTGGTACAGTTCATATTTATCCACATTGGGCCAAACCTGGGTAGGGGCAGGACAGGAGGGTTGGAAAGAAAGAGTTATAAAGAGGACAAACCATTTTTGATGCTACCACCCTCAGGCAAACCAAGGCGAGGTCTACTGAGAGAACAATGCTGTTTTATAACCTCTAAGCCTGCAGACCTTGTTCCCACAGCATGAAAGAGGCAATAAAAAGTGCACTGAAGCCTGAAGATGCATGGACAAGTCAAGACAGAGTCCTTCTGGTGTGGATATGGCATGCAGGATGCTCCAGAATTTCTGGTTTTCACACAAAAGAGCTACTAGAGAGCACAGCTCAGGCCAAGTACCACAACTACAAAGGCAAAATGACAAAACTTATTGCTAAATAACAACCTGGATGCACGTGGTACCTTTAATCCTTAGAAAGCAAAGCCTGCTGCAATCACCAGCACTTGCCTCAACCCTGGGCAGGGAGAGACCACAGCAGATATTTACACACAAAGGAAAGTATCTTCAAAGTATGTACTTGACTCACGTACCAGAGGCCCCAGGCCTCTGCAGCTGCCTGCTCAGCCTGTCTCACCAGACTGCAGCCCTGGCCAAGAGAACTCTCAGCTCAATCCCCCACAAGAGGGCAGGACGCGCTGCACTGAAATGAGGAGCTGAGAAGGGGCTGAGTGCTCACACCAGGGCTGAGTTGATGTTGCAAATCACAAGCCAGAATTAAAGAGTCTTTTTCAAGGTGACCAGTGCAAAGCATCCAGACAAACGATACAAAACAAGAAACCCACCCTGTCTGAGAAGTTCAGAGAGTGTTTATGTGAGACATGACCCCCAAACAGAGATTAGAAGCATCACATTCTGTTCTTTTTCATTTGAAGTAGCTAGCATTCCCTTTGTGCTCAAAACCAAAGACTCAACTTGCCCCCCTAAAGGAGACCTGTGAGGCCAAGTTTACCCTCTTCTCCTTAGGAGGTTGAACACAAGTGGTGTGACAGCTGCAGTTTACACAGAGCAGCAAGGACTCCCACTGTGAACTTGGCTCCCAGGAGTCAAACAGCATTTGCAGGAGCTTCCCCAGCCTCCCTGCCAGCAGCAGGCACGCCCCAGCGCTGGGAGTAACCAGCAGGGAAGAGGCCCAGGAGCACTGCCCAGTCCCAGCCCCCGCCCACGGCAACACTTCTCCCCTCCTGCTCTTCCCAGCTCACTCACGCGCTCACCCTCACCTCTGGTGTGATGGATCCACAGAGCTGGCTGATGAGGGTGAGCTGGTGCTGCTCTGTATTTCCCTGCATGATGGGGCTGCGTGTCCACATCTCTGCCATGATGCAGCCTGCGCCCCATAAGTCAATGGGAGGACCATAGTCTCGCTCCCCTAAACGGAGATGCTGTGTTAGTCACCTAGGGAAGGAGAAGGGCAGAGAAGCCAGCACAGCCCATCGCCTCCTACCTAGGAGCAGTTCTGGTGGCCGATACCACAGAGTCACCACCCGGTTGGTGTAGCGGTTCGGCTGGCTGTTCTTAGCCAGGCTGAAAGCTCGAGCCAGTCCGAAGTCTGCAAGCTTCAGGACTCCGTCCCGCGTGATCAGGACGTTTGCAGCTTTCATGTCTCGATGCAAGATCTGTAAGGGGACAGACATCAAAAGGTCAAGCCATTAAGGTACTCTCCTTGGTGCCTGGTGCCAGCAGGGCACTCAGACTCCGGAGGCGGTGGACAAGGAAGGATTTCTCTGGACCCTGTGCTGAGACACTCGCTCCTTGGAAGCCACGGTGAGCAGGGTGACCTCAAAGCACAGCCCGGATCTGGCCCATTACCTTGTTCCTGTGGATGTAGTAAAGTCCATTCAATAGCATTTGCATAACTTTCTTGATCTCTGAGAGCGTGAACTTGACGTGGGCGTTGCTGAGAAGGCCGGCCAGGTCATGTTCACAGAAGTCAAACACAAGGTAGATGCTGCCCTTGCAGCGGTTGTAAGGAGAGGCTACGGAGAGTCACAGAGGGACTGTCAGCGAGAAACCCCAACCTGTCACAGCTCCTCCAGCCACCCTGCTGCTCACACAGTTCTCGCTAGACAGAACCTCAGGGAGCACAGAGACCCAGAAGCAGCCTGCAAGCATCAAGATCCTTCGTGAAGAGGCACCGAGACAACCTAGCCAGCAATGGAAGAACAGGGGATGAAGACCGGAGTAGTGGATGTCATCACACAGGCAAGGAAAGGGTGTTAATATCTTTGAAAGCTTAATTTTGTGTTGCTCTGTGCGCATAATGGCAGCAGGTTTTCCTCCCTACAGGCAGTGCCTGGTAGGTACACACACTGCTAGTGCCAGGCAAGCGCTATCACCGATTGCATCAGCTACAGAGGCAACACCCACAAAGACAGACCCAGGAAGAAGGCAGAAACAGAGAAAATTTGTCTAACAGGACATTGGAAAGTAAGGTTTTCAAACAGCATTCATGAAAACGGACAGACCTGGTCCAAAGTGATTTAAAACTCCAATTACAATTTAAAGGCAATAACAGGAAACCTCAAATGAAGCAATTGATTCCAATCTTGTACCTGGAGCACACATGCAAAACATTATTTAAGAGAAAGGCTGATTTTCATCAGCTGCAATCAGCAAAACCTGCTGATCAGCAACTCCAACCAGAACAAGACAGCTAAGCTCAGCCCCCGCAGAAACACTCTCCCCCATCAGCCAGACTTAGGATTGCAGTTCCTTACATGGATATGGCCCACATCGAGCCTTTCCAAGGTAAAAAGAGAAAAGCTTCGAGTTTGAGGACAGTAATGCAACACACTTGCTTCACTGGAAACTGAGGTCAAGGTGGATTCAGATGAAAACAGGAATTCAGACGAAACCCAAACAACTGACATGTCTACAAAAATATTTACCTTGGGCATGCCGGACACGCAATCACCACGATTCGTTTAATCACACAAAGTATTAAAAATTAACTTTTCATCAGTGTTTCTACTCATGCCGCTTCAGAGAATAATCTACAACCACTGGAGAACTGGAGTAACTTCAAGTTCCTAGTCCTAGGCCAGATTTTTACCAATTCAGTGACCTCACATCACAGGCAGGAAAAGAGGCTAAAGGACGCCGCTCACACCACAAAACGCCAGCCTGCTCAGTGGGAAAGGAGGACTGAAAAAATCCCAACAGACAGAGCAAGGGAGGCCCCCATAAAGCACCTTTGGTCCTGCAGATTTCTATGAGGTTCACCACGTTCTCATGTTTAAGCAGCTGGAGGATTTTAATCTCTCGCAAGGCTGTGATGGGGAACTGTAAAGAAGAAAGAGAGGGCAGGGATTAGGGGTGCAGGGGAACAGGACAGATGACCACGGCAGCTTGGCAGGGAACCTGCTCAAGCAGCACTGTGACAAGCCACTGAAGGGCAGTCAGAGCTTGAAGATACAACACCAAAACCAACACCGTCAACATTTACTCATCATCAGGCCCCCATGGGTGAGAGTGATTCTGCCATGAGACAGAGGCATTTTTGTGGTGCCAAGATGAGCATACAGACCCCCATCCCTCCTCTCCTCACTTTGCATATTCATAACAGGACACAGTACAGCCCAGCTCAAGCTGCAGAGCAAACTCCCCATGCCGTTTAAGCTTTTAAATCTCTCCACGGCTAGCCCCACCTCTGAGCAGACCCTTTCACACATTATCCAGTTGCTCCATGAAAAACAGCCAGAGTGGAGCCCTGTGAAGGGGTTTTGCACAGGAAGGGGAACACGTGGGCTTCATCACCTCCCAGAATCCAGTCCCCGGTTACCACACCACACTGGTGCCACGCAGCTGAGGAGGTGATCAGAGGCTGAACACGTTGCCGGGGAAACCACAAGGCTCAGTGTTATCACAGTAGGAGGAAAAAGACCACAGGGCTGGGATCCTGTCCACACTCTTACAGGTTCAAGATCTGGCACGTTACAGCTGTAAATCTTATTACAGAACAGAGTGAAAACCACATCTCTGCTCTCCAAAAGATTCATTTCCGACCACCTCAATCCAGGATTTCCAAACACAACACAGCCACACTCCCACACTTACCCCCTCCTTCTCATTTTCCATCAACACTTTTTTCAGTGCTACTTTCTTCCCCGTCTGGCGATGTTTGGCCTTAAAAACTTCCCTGTAAAACCAGAAATAAATCTGTAAGCAGGGCAAGGAAGAAAGGAGGGAGCTTGGTGCTCCTGACCAGGGATAAGACCAAACAAGACAGAACAGTATGGCATATAGACAGCTCTGTCCTAAGCCACCATCAACCCTGCCACATCCCTTTTGGACCAGAGGCCCTCAGGACCAGCTCAGCCAACACACAGCCCCACAGAGATTTGCGGCAAAGTCGCAGGGCCCTCTCCTGACTGTCTCATAGAATGGTTTGGGTTGGCAGGGACCTCAAAACCCATCCAGTCCTACTCCTGCATGGGCAGGGACACCTCTCACTGGATCAGGAATCCAAATCCCATCCAACCTGGCCTTGAACATCCCCAGGGATGGAGCAGCCACAGCTGCTCTGGGCAGCCTGGGCCAGGGCCTCCCCACCCTCACAGCAGAACATTTCGTCCTAAGATCACATCTCAGTCTTCCCTTTATCAGCTTCAAACCATTGCCCCTACTCCTATCCCTGCTCTCCTTGGTCAAGAGCCCCTCCCCAGCTTTCCTGGAGCCCCTTTCAGCACTGGGAGTTGCTCTAAGGCCTCCCCAGAGCTTTCTCTTCTCCAGGCTGAAGAACCCCAACCCTACACTTTCCTCTGCCAAGGCCTGGGACAGAGCAGGGCCTCGGCGTGAGAAAAAGCGAGGTCAGAGGGACAAACGGGTTCCCTGGGGCTGGGGATGGGAGGTGGGGACGGGCACCCGAGCGAGGGAGACCCGGGGCTGGAGGTGGATGGGAGGGAGGGAGCGGGGCCCGAGGGGGCCGTGTCACTCACCCGAAGGTGCCCTGCCCGATCTTGGCGAGCTTCTCGTACTTGGAGACCTCGTCGCAGAAGGGACACTCCACCATGTCGTACTGCTTGGCCATAGCCGGTACCGACTGAGCCGCGCTCGGCCCCGCGCCGACTCCACACCGCGCACCGACTCTGACGTCACAGGTCGCGCGTCACGTGCCCGGCGTCACCGCGCGGAGTCTCATAGGAGTTGTAGTCCGGCCGCCGCCGCCATGTTGTCCCCGCCCGCCGCGGGCCGGGATATTCGTGCCCCCGGCACCTTTCAGCCCGCCGTGAAACGCCCCAGAGCGTGTCCGTGTCCCAGTCCTAAGGGAAGCAGCCCCGTGTCCTACACTGTCTCCTGCATGACGGGATCACGGGATGGTTTGGGTTGGAAGGGACATCAAAGCCCATCCAGTTGCCCCCCCCGCCACGGGCAGGGACACCTCCCACTGGATCAGGTTGCTCCAAGCCCCATCCAACCTGGCCTTCACACACTTCCAGGGACGGGGTAGCCACAACTGCTCTGGGCAACCTGGGCCAGGGCCTCCCTACCCTCACAGGAAAGTATCTCTCAGAGAATCACTAGGTTTGAAAAGACCCACCGGATCATCGAGTCCAACCATTCCCATCAATCGCTAAACCGTGCCCCTCAGCACCTCATCCACCCGTCCCTTAAACACCTCCAGGGAAGGTGACTCAACTCCCTCCCTGGGCAGCCAGTTCCAGAGCCCACTGACCCTTTCCGTGAATAATTTTTTCTTGATGTCAAGCCTAAACCTCCCCTGGCGGAGCTTGAGGCCATTCCCTATTGTCCTGTCACCTGTTACTTCTCCCTAAGATCTCTTCTCAAACAGCTGAAAATCATCCCCCTTGCCCTGTCCCTGCCCTCCCTGATCAGAGCCCCTCCCCAGCCTCCCTGCAGCCGCTTTCAGTGCTGGAAGCTGCTCTAAGGTCTCCTCAGATATTTCTCTTCTCTAGGCAGAATAACCCCAACTCTCCCCGCCTGTCCTCGTGCGGGAGGTGCTCCAGCCCTCGGATCATCTCCGTGGCCTCCTCTGGTCTCACTCCAACAGATCCTTTCTGTGCTGACAACTCCAGAATGGGAGTCTCACAGAGCGGAGCCGAGGGGCAGAATCCCCTCCCTCACCTTCTGGTCCCACTGCTCTGGATGCAGCCCAGAACACGTGTGGTTTCTGGGCTGTAAACACACATTACCAGCTCACATGGAGCTTCTCATCCACTAACTCCCCCAAGTCCTTCTCCTCTGGGCTGCTCCCAATCCATTCTCCACTCAGTCTGTAGTTGTGCTCGGCATTGCCCCGACCCAGGTGCAGGACCTTGCAGTTGGCCTTGTTGAACTCCATGAGGTTCACACAGCCCCACCTCTCAAGCCTGTTCAGGTCTCTCTGGATGGCATCTCTTCCCTCCAGCATGTTGACTGCAGCACACGGCTTAGTGTCGGCAGCAAACTTGCTGATGGTGCCCTCAATCCCATTGTCCACGTCAGCAAGACGTATTGTTAAACCACCACGGTCTCAACATGAGCTCCCTGAGGAACACCACTTGTCACCTGGTCTCCACTTGAACACTGAGCCATTGGACACAACGCTCTGAGTGCAACCATCCAGCCGATTCTTTATCTACCCAGTGGTCCATCCATTAAATTCATATCTCCCCTTGGAAGCAGGGAACAACACGGACACTGGATCCCTGCCACGTCTATTTTGTCCTGCATGGAGACACTCCTGTGGGTCACCCCAAGGTCCCCAGTGTGAGAGAACAGTTGGTTGTAGGGGTCTTCTGCTGATGGAGGTGACATCCAGCTGTTGCCCTGTGGGGCCAATGAGGGCAGGGGCTGAGCCCTAGAAGTGCCTGCAGGGCTGGCACCCTCATTTACAGGGCTGACATCACCCTCTAGGGCTGGCACCCAGGGCTTATTGGGTGTCCACATCTGCCAGGCGTCCCCAAACCAGGGCCCCGAAGGTGGCCCCTGAGCATCCAGGTGGGTGCAAGCTCACACAAGGACTGCAAAGACCATGGGGACAGCGGGAGGGTGGGCAGAGACAGGAGCTGCGCTGGGAGCAGATGACAACACTGGGGAGGAAACGAAATACAAGCAAGCGATGAGCAGCTGCAGGGAGGGGGGGCAGGAAGGGAGGAGCAGGCGGAGAAGGGCTTCACAGTTAAAAACTTGTCCCTCGCGGTCCCCACGGCCTCCGACCAGCACAGCTATGGCTGAAGGCCAAAAACGAGGGGGCTTCAAGAAGTTCAGTAAGTGGCTGTGGGATGGAGCGGGTGGGTGATGGGGTGCTCACCTGGACAGCCTGGCAGGGAAGAGAGAATGCATGAGAGTGAGCATGAGCGTGAGTGTGTGCTCACACGCTCCTTGGGGACATTTGGGGCTGAGATGGGCTCTGGTCTCATAACAAAGCTTGGAGCTTTGAGGGCTTCCATCCCCATGGCTGGGAGCGAGACTGGGTGCTGTTGTCTCGGGAGCTGGGTGGTGGGACTGGGACCAGTCTGCTGCAGCCTAGCCCTGCACTGGGGGTTGGATGCACCCAGGGAAACGCACAAGGGCATTTGGGGGCCTTCACTCCCCATATCACATCCTTCAGGGTGCATAGCTTGGGGTGCAACCCATGCTAGGGACTGGGGGTGGTCGGGTCCCCCACCCCAGGGTGCTCCTGCAGCAGAGTGATAGGGGTGACATGGAAAAGCCAGGCGGGGAGCCTGGGAGCAGATTCCCACTGGCTGCTTTCAGAGGAAGGGCTCAGTGCCTGCCAGGAGCAAGCTCTGATCTTTCTCACAGACCTCAGCTTTCCCCCAGAGCCCCGGGAGGCAGCTGCAGTAGCCTTCACCCTGCTTCCCAGCACTGGGCTGCGCAGGACCTGGCCTTTGCTGCTGCTCTCTGCATTCCTCCTACGATGCTGATGCCGGAGGGGGCCAGTCCCTCTGATCCCCTGGGACTCCTCCACTGGCAAAACCCACAGCCTCGTCCCAGCTGGGTTTATCCTTCGTGTTGTGTAGCGGGGAGATTGTTGTGGAAGGTCCCCAGCATTGCCTTTCCCACCTTGCCCCAGTGGAGGATGCTTGGACCCCAAGGGGCTGTATAACCCAAAGCAGTTTTGCTTTTAATCATGTCCAGACCATGAGGTTTGTGCCACGCAGAAGGTCTTTTGGGCTGCAGCAGCGCCTTGCGTGGCTCTTTGCCCCATCCAGCTGTGTTGATGCTCTGTGGAGCCCATGGATGGTGGCAGGAGGTGTGGGTCCAAGGACCGTGCAGCCCCCAGACTCGCGGTTCCTTGTAGAGCACGGCGGCAGCGTGCGTCTTCCTGCCTCAGCAACCTCACCGTGCCTAGTGAGGAAGAGGTTTGCAGAGCCCACAGCAGCATAAACATTGCAAAACCCCCGGAGGCACCCAGAGCACCAGGATTTCAGCAATGAGATGCCGCCCTGCAGAGCTGTGGCCACAGCTCATTTCAACCCTACGTGCTGCTGTCCTCGTGCAGCACCAGCACCGACCGGGGGTTGCACCGCAGCGGCACACAGAGCTGAGTTGGGGCTGAGGTGTGAAATGCAAAGCTGCCTGCCGGGGTTATAAATACCTCTCTGGCAAACATTTTGTGCTCAGCGCTTGCAGGTGGCAGCTGGGAGACACGAGGAGGCTGCGGGGGGCTGAGGAAGTGGGGAGGTTATCTTCTCACGCAGCCGGCATTGCCATGTGAGCGCTGCTGGGCCCTGCACCGATGGTCAGTTCCTGCTCCACCGTGCTAGCGACTTATGTGCATGCATGGGCACATCACAGGTGATCCCTCAGCCTCCTTTACTCCAGGCTAAATAGCTTCAGGTCCCTCAGATGCTCCTCAGAACCCTTCTGCTCCACAACCTTCACTAGCTCCATTCCCATCTCCGGATGCTCTCCAGCCCCTCGATGTCTTTCTTGTTGTGAAGGGCCCAAAACTGCATGCAGGATTTGAGGTGCAGCCTCACCAGCACCAAGTATAGGAGTGCAATCCCTTCCCTAGTCCTGCTGGCCACACCATTTTTGAGACAAGCCAGGATGTTGTTGGCCTTCTTGGCCACCTAGGCACACTGCTGGCTCATAGTAGCCAACTGTCAACCAACAAGCCACATGTACCCAGGGCACAGGGACGTGATGCTGGGCAGGGACCGTGGGTGCAGGGTGTGACAGGGGTGACACCCAGCTGCAGCTCAGCTGTGCTCTGTGCCCACACCAGCCTGGGACCAGGGGCCCCAAGACATGCCCCCAACACCATACCAGCAGTAATCCCTTACCCATCTCTCCTTCCTAGAATTTTTCAAGTTCAAAGGCTTTGGGAGCCTGAGCAGCATCCCCCGCTCCTTCACCCTCCGACGCGTGTCCGTTGCCCCCAGCACTTCCGAGAGCCTGCGGCCAGGTCCTCACGGCTTCCTGGAGCAGCCCTTCAATAGCACCCAAGATGATCTCGACACCATCCCCAAGAGCCCCGGCCCCTACGCCCGATCAACGGACATGTACAGCCACATGGGCACCATGCCCAGGCTGAACCTGGGCAAGGAAGGGAAGAGGCTTGGCAAAGCCAAGAGTACGCAGAGCTGCCGGGAGAAAGAGATCCCCAGCAACAAACCCCCCTGGACAGCCCCGATTCCTGATCTTGAGTCCTCCGAGACATCTGGAACCCCTGATCCTGCCACAGACCCACCCTCAGCCACTGAGAAAGCAGAGCAGGAGGAGGAAGAAGCTCAGCCTGTGGACAACCAGGGGGGAGTGATGGCCAGGACAGACCAGGAGCCCGTGGGGAACATCTCCTGCCCCAGGACAGAGGCACAGATCTCCAGACTGGCCCTCAACTCCAATCCAACCACAAGCCCTGACAGAGCACTGGGAGCAGAGTCCACTGGCAGGGATAAGCTGAGAAAGGGGCAAAAGCATCCCAGTGAGAGCTCCCTGGACAGGTAATGTCACATTGGGTTTGCTCTGCCCTCTGCCAAGACACCCTTTCTGCCCCGAGGGCAAGCAGGAGGTGCTGGGTCACAGCGGGGTCCCTGCAGTGTCCCCCTCTCGCCCTGGCGGGATGCACCTGGCCGGCAGGACAGCAAAGCGGGAGCACTCTGCACCATGGCCAGGTCAGCAGCTCCATGGGAGTAAGGTTTCCTGTGGGATTTCTACTCCCTCCTGTTTCCGGATGGGGTGGAAACATCTCGCAGCCCTGCTCAGCCCCAGTGACCCTTTGTCCTGCCAGCAGCTTTGTTCCAGTGCAGGGACGCTGCAGAGAGCTCAGACCTGCATCGTCCTGGCCTTCTGCACCTCTCACTCTCCTTTTTTAGACACTTCCACCCTTCTCCCCTTCCCCGAGTGGCACTGCCTCCCTCAAGGCACAGGGCAATCCCCCAAACCAGCCACCTCAGCCCCACTTCTATCCTTTCCCAGAAAACAGCCCCTTTGGGCTCAACCCTCTCATTCCAGGCACAAAACCCACCCTCCGGGAGAATTATGAGGCTTATCCCTCTCTTATAAAGGTTGGCTTTTTTTTCCTAGGGATTTGACCTCAGAATCAATAAGAGGGACTTCTACCCCTCTCCCTGCCCATCACCTGGGTATCTGGGCATGATGGGTCAAACCTGTCCCCAGCATGCATGGGACTTGGGGCACGCACAGAGGCGCTGACCCCAAATTCCTCCTCAAAATAAGGTCCCGTTCTACCATCCTTTCCCTAGCCCAACCTTCCTATCACTCACTTAACACCTCGGAGGCCCCCGACACCCCAGTTCCCCCCCAAGAGGAACTCCGGAGGCGGCTCCTGCTCCCAGCGCTGAGCATCTGGGAGGTCTTGGTGGCCCCAGGAGCTGGGAAAGGAGGAGGAATTTGCTCCAGCGGTGGGAGCCGGGCTGTACTGGCCGCAAATTCCTGCCGGCTGCAAAGGGAGGGCCGGAGGAGGGCTGGGACGGGAAGGAGGAGGGTCTGCCACTGCCTTGCTGCGCCCCAAAGTCCCGAGCTGAGAGCAGCGCAAGCCAGGAGGACACCCAGGAGAGCTGCTCCCCATCCCGCTGCTCCCCATCGCTCACCGGGTCACTCAGGGCTGATGACAGCGGTGGGCAGGAGGTTTGCCACCCTTGGACAGGGCAGGTAAGTGGGGTCCCTGCCCCCCTCCCCCTCCCCGGCCACCCCTTGCGTCCTGGCACAGCAGAGGGGACAGAGAGGCTTGGATGGGGCTTTGATCGGGGTGGACACGAAGCTTTGACATGGGTGATGCCAGATCCACCACTCAGCTGCCGAGACCCCCAGCCCACAGTCAGTGTTTGCTCGCAGAGAGAGCAAACGCCTCGACTGTAGTTTCTGAAACCGCAGCCAGACCCAGCGCCAGGGCAGGGTGGATCAGGGGACGAGGGCTCAAGGGACTGGGGGGTCAGCGGCTCTGCCACATCCTCCAGTGGGCACAGAGCCCTGGCACCAGGTCCCCAAGGAGAGCGCATGGGGCTCACCAGGACCCTTTGTCCCCAGAAATGACTTAGGTCCCAGGCCAGCGTGGCTGAGAGCCAAGCGCCAGGGGGATGTGCGTGGGTTACACGGGTGTCTTGGTTCTGGAAAGTGAGGATTTGCATCCCCAAAAATGCTCTTTTGCATCATCTGGGTCTGCCCTGATGACGGGCGTAGCCACCCTGTGTGCCAGGGAAACTGAGGCACAAGAGTGACAGGAGCAGGACTTGGCATCGGGAGCATTTTTGCCCCTCCGTGCCGTGCTCGGAGCCGCTGCCACAGCTCCCGGCTTGGAGAGGAGCCGTCTGCTGGAGCCGTCCCCATGGCCAGGCCCTGCTGTGGGGTGGTTGGGCGGAAGCGGGACCCGGATAATGCCGTGCCCCAGCCCTTCCTCCTGTGCAGGAACATCCCTAGGGATGGGGACAGACTGTTCTCGCCCGTACAGAGGGGACAAAAGTGGTACAAGGGAAACGAGCGTGGCCCTGGGACATATTTTTGCTTGAATCATAGAATCATAGAATCACTAGGTTGGAAAAGACCCATTGGATCATTGAGTCCAACCATTCCTATCAAATACTAAACCATGTCACTCAGCGCCTCGCCCGCCCGTCCCTTAAACCCCTCCAGGGAAGGTGACTCAACCCCCTCCCTGGGCAGCCTGTTCCAGTGTCCAATGACCCTTTCCGTGAAAATTTTTTCCTTATGTTCAGCCTGAACCTCCCCTGGTGGAGCTTGTGGCCATTCCCTCTCGTCCTGTCCCCTGTCACTTGGGAGACAAAGCATCCCTGGTTAGGACAGACCCCAAGATAGAATGAGCTGAGGATACCTGTGCTAGCCCAGGGATGGTCCCTGCAGAATCAGGCCCTCGAGGGAGGAAGACTGTGCTGCTGTGGGACAGGGTGAGGTATGCAGCCCATGGAGATGCTCAGAGCAAGGCGGTGGCCATGACTCCATCCGGGACATAGTGACTAACGGGAGATGACCCGTAGGCAGGTCGCAGAGCGGACGTGACTCGACTTCCCTCTGCACGTGGCTGTGCGTGAAGCTTGGGAAATGCCATATCCCATGGGGCGCAGGCAGGTTGCTGCCCACAGCAGCTGGCAGACCCCTCTGGCAGCACTGCCAGCCAAAACCTCGAAGGAGGCAGCTCTCAAAAGGCGAAACTGAGGCATGAAGCGTCCAGATTTGATTCCCCTAGGGTGCAGCCTGCTCTGGTGTCCGAAGATGAGCAGAACCTGAGCTCCACACCAGGGTTGGACCCTAACAATCACCCTGGACCGTTCCCAGCAGCCAGCCCTGAGCCTGGCATGTTTGCAACTCACTGTGATGCCTTCCCAAGCCCAAAAGGAGCAGCCACCCTGCCAACCCCCCACTCCTCCACGCCACGATGGTAGCACCAGTTCCCAGCGGCTCAGCCACAGCCGCTCTCCGAAGGCAGCCCAGGAATTTTTCCCAGGCACTTGGCTGCCCCCAAAAATGCTGTTTCCTCCAGGAATGCACAGAACCAGGGGGGCTGCAGCCCTCGGTTCCCCCCAGCCCCAGCTGCTGCCTTTTCCCCGGCGCGGGGGCCTCTCCTGCCCAGGCTCTTGCAGTGTCTCCCAGCTGCTCCCATGCTCCCAATTTCCTGCCCAGAGCCCCCCCCGTCCTCCTGCCGGTTTTTCTCACGGCTCTCGCAGCACCAGGCAGCTCTGCGGCTGTGTGAAAAGCAAACAGGCTCGAGAGGCAAAGCACAGCTGCCCTGGGGACTCTGTATACCACCCCCCCTTTCCAAATGTTCCTCTGTTTTATTTCACCTCAAAAAAAGTATGGGCTCTATTTTCCCTTTTCCCCTTCCAAGATGGACAGTGCGGGATGCAGAGAAGAGGAGTGGAGGTTGCCTGCTGCAGGGCTGGACACCCCGAGGAGCTCACGCTGTAATGCCAGCGGGGCAACGTCTGCCAGCGGTTCCCTCTGACATCCCCTCTTGGGTGACTGATTCCTGAGCCACCAGACACGAGCCCCAACCTGGAGGGAGCCCACAGAGGAGGAATTTGGCTTCTCAGGGATGCCAGCAGTGCGGCTCCCAGGAAGATTTTGTGTGCAGGACCCCCAGGAGCTCCCAGTGCGAGCAAGGGTCCTGCTGTGGGTGTCGGCACTAGGTGGAGCGAGGTGGCTCCTGGCAGGGAAGGACGTCCTGGGTCTCTGCTGCCCTCAGATTTGGTTATTTCTTAGTTGCAGCTGGTTGTTCATGTGCTGCTGGCCTGCAATTCAGGCCTTGCTGGAGTCCTATGCTTGGACAGGTGACCTCAGCAAGCAGCGGGATGTCCATGCTGAAGCTTGGTACTGGGGAGGTGACAGGTTCCCATTAAAAAGTCTGGATTTTTGTATTTTCTTCTGAAAGACAAGACCCCAGGATAGCGCATCCCAGCTCAGCCTGTTAGAGCCTGTCTCACTTTGAACCCCCTGCTGATCCTCTTGGATTCATCCATACAGACACATACGTCAACCTACAAAAGCACAAAAAGCTCAGGAAAGAGTGGGGATGTCTGGCTCCCATTAAATAATGGCAAAGAAGCTGCCAGATCAGCTGTGTCCCAGGGTTGTTAAGTTGCTTGTCAGTAGGGCTAAGAGTGAACGGGCCACGGAGGAGAGTGGGAGTTTCTATTCCCTTTCCGCTGGGAGGGCAAATCTTGCAGTCTCAGCCAGGGTGTCACAGTTTGCCCTCTGCCTTCAGTTAGAGTTTGATCTCTGTGGACTTGTACAAGGCTGTAGAGAAACAGAAATGCTTGTCTAGGTGATGTGTCCTAAAACCCACCTTTTGGGGACACAGCTCTGCCAGGGAATGGGGCACAGGGCCTCCTGCTTGCGCACACCCCCCCGTGACCTGCAGGGACCCCAGCCTGGCAGCTCAGCTCACGCTCCCAAGCTGATTTGGGGAGAGATCCTCTAGAAAAGGCTTCTTTCTTCCCAGATCGCATTAGGGAGGCTAAGCCCTGTGCCAAGAGTGGGCACAGAGCAGGCAAAACCAGTGCTGGGGCCCTGGGAACCTCTCCCAGAACGATACCCATGCTCTCAGCCCCATGGCAAGGCAAGGGGCACAGCTCCCTGCTCCCCCCAGCTGTGCCACCACCACCTTTGACCTGATTGTCACACCTTACTGCCCTTTACTTATGTATTTTTATTTTTCCTCTTCCTTCTAGCCACCACGATGGCCTGGAGTCTGGCAGTGAATACGTGAAGGTAAGACCCCGAGAGCAATCGCAGCCTGCCCTGTGTCTGTCCAGGTCCTACGCCAGTGACGTGCTTGGCTCTGCACCCCCCAATCCCACCACCTCCTCTGGTCTCTCTCTTTGACCCTGGAAGAAATTCCGTCTCAGAAACAGTGAGACTGGGGGAGGCAGGTGAGGCACAAAGCCTATATGATCCCCCCCGATTCTGCTCCCACAGGAGCTGCCTGTGTTTCGTGCTCCCCATCAGTTGTGAACGCCGCAGTTGCAGGGGAAGCCACCTCCTGTCACCCCACGTAAAAAAAAAACGGAAGGATTTGAGCCACTTTCGTGGCTGTCACATGAAAGTTGGTGTAAATCTCTCCAAATCTCTTGCTTATCCTCCAGCAAACTATTAACATTCCTAAGCACTCTTCATGTCTGGCCAGAAATTCATTAGCAGGCGCCTGGCTCCAGAGGAGAGCAGGCCCTTTTGCCTTTTCCAGGAGGCTGCTGGCACGATGGGAGCTGGGCAGGCATAGAGGAGCGGTGGCAGGGATGCCGTGTGGCTTGGGCATGGACCACCGAAAACCTCCTCCCAAGTCCAATTGCCTGATGGGGATGTAAAACCTGCCGTGTGGTTGTTGAGAAGTGAGTTGAGGTGTGCAGCTTGGGTGCTGTTAATTGTTACAGAACCTTCAGGGACAAGGCTACCACTGGGAATCACAGAGTAGAGCCCTGGAATGGAGCAACTCGGGATGGATGGGAAAGCTCCTGCTCAGGCAGGCAAGTCCTGCGAGGGCAAGGAGGTGGTGAGGGGCCAAGCTGGGTGGTTTGGGGTGTTCTCCCTTGTACTGTCACCCAAAGACGGGTGCCTGTTATGGCTCGTGGGTTAACAGGCTGGAAAAACACAAGTGTGGAGCAATGGGTACGGCTTCGCCTTTGTGATCGAGTTCTTTTTGATGAGCCAGGAGAATTCCCTGCTCTCTAGGCAGATCCGAGACCTGCACTATCCGGCCTTTATTTCTCACCTGTCCCCAGGGTGCCCAGTAGGCTGTGATTTATATGCCACTTCCCTTTGGTGACGGAAGCGGCTGACGGCTGCAGTGACAGCAGCTATTTTAGTCAAATCAGTAATTATCTGGAGTGTGAGTGACCAGGATGGTGGGGGCACCGGGGCTGATTGCAGGCGCCGTGCCTGGCTGGGAGCCTGGGCAGCTGCGGGGAGCTCAGCTCCCAGCCGTGTTCAGCCCCAGGCCTGCGGGATTCGCGGTGGGAAGGTGGCTGCTGTGCCTGGGATCCCTTGGGAGCAAGAGGGGATGGGAGCAGGACCCACCACTGGAATAAGTCCTCACTTTGCAGCAAGGGAAATGAGCAGAGGGGAAGCGTCACCGCAGGAGTGAGTGGAAGAAAGGCAGGAAAATAGCTGCTGAAAGGTAGGTGGGAGAGGACACAGTGCAAAGCCCTTGTGAGCTCACGGGCAAATCTGTGCACAGACATTCACCAGGGAACTGCCAAACATCATCCCTTGAGCTTCAGCAACAAACTGGCCGGGGCCAGCTCTCTCATCACCAAGCCTATTGAGATTAGAGGTGCAACGAGGAGCTAGGGAGGGGCGCAAAGCCAGGATCAATAAGCACTTGGTAATTAACATGCTTTAATAATAACCTAAGGGTTGGTGTTTCCAAGCTGCCTGAGGGATCCGCACACCTGGCTCTGTTTGCTTATGTGCCAGCCAGCCTAGCTTTAGCCCTTGTGCAGCTGAAGGAGCTGCAGACTGACCGTTCTCTTTAGGAGAGTGGCAGCCACTAACGCTGTCACACATCCCTGTGTTAAGGTTTTTGATTTCCCCCTGTGGAGAAGCACGGGCACAGCTCGGGGACATCACCCCACAGCAGCCCAAGAGGCTCCCACTCGTTCCCTCGGCAAGAGCCTTGAGGAGAAACCACAGAGCCCGTCGCGGGGGAGAAGCCTTGGCAGGAGGATGATTCACTGTCGGATCCTCCGGATCGGCATCTCCTCGCGCACTGCCATCTGGTCTATCCCTCGGCCCCACGCGAGAGGAGAGGAGGAGAAGCCTGTGCTCCCTGCCCGTCCTGTAAGGGCTGCAGGCACCCCTGGCACCCACAAGCACCTGCTGCCCCATGTGCCCCGACCCACAGGCTGCTGCCCTGCTGCCTGTCCTGCTAAAATCCTGCGCTGCTCTCCCGGCTCTTCTCTCCACTGCGAAACCAGGGGAAGAGAGAGCATGGCCCGAGCTCTCTTTGTTCTGTGTGGAGAAGCCGCTCGAGGGACCTGTATCTCATCAGCCCTGTCTGCTGCCTCCCTGCCTAGAGATGCGAGGGGCCTGTTTGAATTAATTAGCGGGGAGGCTACATGGCTCTGTGGTTGGGGCAGCAGGAACTGCTCTGCCAGCTTGCTGCATCCGCTGGGCAGACGCGCATCAGGGGGCACAGGGGTCTTTGCACCAGGACATGCATTGTGGATGGGAGCATAAAGCCCCCGTTAGCAAAACGTGGCCAAATCCAGGGTGTGCCGGTGCGGGACGGAGCTGTGCACCCAGAACGAGAGCGGCTGGGCATGAGCACACAGAGCTCAGTGCTGGGGGAGCCGCTGCCTGGCCCCAGGCACAAGGCATTGTGCTGGCAGGGGGTTCAGGTAGGGATTTGGGGTTGTTTTTTTCTCAAGAGTCAGGGATAGAGCAGTGTTTTGAATCATCAGCGCTGCCTCGTGCATCCTATACGTGAAGCCTTAATTAAACTGAAGCAGAGCCTTAATTAAACACAACGGAGACAGCCTACGTGGGAAGTAGGCAGCCGGCTCCCTGCCGCGCGAGGCAGGCACCAGTGTCACCCCAAGAAAGGAGTCGCTGGGGTGGAGTCATAGGAAGACAGGATGGGTGAAAGAGGACGAGGCTGTCCCTGACCTGTGCGCATCACTGCGGAGAGCAGGTGGATTTGGGATGGAGAGATAAGGGGTGCCAGGTCCCCTCAGGGGTGCCTGATCCCGTCGGAGGAGCCAGTTTCTCTCAAGATATGGGCAGCCAGGGGTGCTGGTTCCCCTCAGGGGTATCTGATGTCCTTAGAGGTATCAATTCCCCTTGGAGGAGCCAGATCTCCTCAGGGATGCTGGGTTCCCCTCAGAGGAGCCGAGCCCCCTCAGGGCACAGGCAGCCGAGATGCCAGTTCCCCTCAGGGGAGGCTGATCCCCTTGGGGGTTCTGGGTCCCCTCAGAGGAGCTGGGTCTCCCCAGAGCATAAACAGCCAGGCTGCTGTTTCCTCTCGGTGGTGCCTGGTGCCCTCAAGGGCACTGGGTTCCCCCCAGGGCACAGGCAGCCAGGGTGCCAGTTCCCTTCAGGGCTGCAGCGTCCCCACAGGCTGTGGGCAGCTGGATGCTGGTTCCCCTCAGTAGCGCCAAATCCTCTCAGGGGAGCTGGGTCACCCTAGGGCACAGGCAGCTGCGGTTGCAGTTCTCCTTAGAGTGCCAGGGATGCCCTTTCCTATCAAGGATGCCCAGGATGCAGGGGAACCGGTTCCCCTTAGCGATGCCAGGGATGAGGTGGTACCACTTCCACTTAGTGATTCTGGGGTTACCAATGCCCTCAGGGATGCAGGGGTGCCAGTTTCCCTCAGTGGTGCAGGGGTCCTGGTGCCCTCGGGGATGCCAGGGCACCGATTCCCCTCTCAGGGTTGCTGGGGGTACCGGTTCCCCTCAGGGATCCCGGGGGATCCTGGTGCTCTCACGGATGCTGGGGATACAGGGGTCCCAATGCCCTCGGGGATGCCAGGGATGTGCGGGTACCAGTTCCCTTCTCAGGGTTGCTGGGGTTACTGATGCCCTCAGGGATGGCAGAGATTCTGAGGTGCCAGTGCCCCTCATGGATGCCAGGGTACCAGTTTCCCTCAGGGATGCAGGGGATCCTGGAGTGCTGGTTCCCCTCCGGGATGCTGGGGATGCAGGAATACCGGTGCCCTCAAGGATGCCAGGGTACCAGCTCTCCTCGAGGATGCCGGGGATGCCAGAGTGCCAGTTCCCCTCAGGGATGCTAGGGATGTGGGGGTCCCGTTGCCCTCGGGGATGCCAGGGAACCAGTTCCCCTCTCAGAGTTGCTAGGGGTACCGATGCCTTCAGGGATGGCAGGGATGCCAGGGTCCCGGTTCCCCTCGGGAATGCGCGGGTACCGGTGCCGTCAGAGATGCGGGAAATGCTGGAGTGCCGGTTCCCCTCGGGGATGCGGGGGGATCCCGGTACCCTCAGGGATGCCCGGGTCCCAGTTCCCCTCGGGGCTGCGGGGGATGCCGGGGATGCGGGGGTCCCGGTGGCGGGTGCGCGGCCCCTCTGGGCGGTACGGGGCGGAGCCGCCGCTCGGTGCCGCCCCTCGTTGCCGACAAGGGATGAGGTAATCGGGGAAGCGGCTGAAATTGAAGCCCGGCGGCGGAGCAGGAGCAGCCCGGGCCGGGCAGCCCGGCGGGGCGCGATGACCGAGCGGTGCAGCCTGTGGAGCGCCCTGTCCGCCGCCGCCTGCTGCTTCTACCGCGGCTCCTTCATGCAGGTGCAGGTGAGCGAGGGGACAGCAGGGGGGACAGCAGGGGGACAGCAGGGGGACAGCAGAGGTCAACGGGGAGATGGCAGAAGTGACACTGGGGGGACAACAAGGGGACAGCGGGGGCAAGCAGAGGGGACAGCAGAGAGACAATGAGGGGACAGTGAGGGGACAGCAGGGGACACTGGGTGTACAGCGAGGGGACAATGAGGGGACAGCAGGGAGGTGCAATGGGAAGAACGAGGGGACAGTGGGGGCACCGCAGGGGCAAACGAGGGGGCAGCAGAGGGGAGTAGAGCTACCACGAGGCTGCTTTGGTCCCCAGGTGCAAGGTGTGGGCACAGCAGGGGGACAGTGGGGAGAAGGGACCTGCTATAAATCTGCTTTGGCTCCCAGGTGCAATGTGAGGTCCCCTCGGGAGCCCCTCTGCTCCCCGCACAGCACAGGCAGCGTGCCTGGTTGCGGTCAAGGAGGCAGCGAGCGTTGAGGTCAGCCAAGCACCAAGTCCTAGGGCAGAGCTCAGCCCCGTCCGCAGCGAGGGACACGGAGCCAAAGCCACCGAATCCCCCTCCAACCAGCACTTTTGGCAGGCAAACCTCTGAAGGGAGCCCTCGCCTGCAGCAAACCTCACGCAGGGGAGCGTTTAGCATCCCCTGAAAGGCAGCAGGTGCTGGGAGCATCGCTGAGCACAGAGGGGACATGGAGCCCAGATGAACGCGCGTCTCCTTGGCCTGGGTGTCCGTGTGTGCTGCGCTGCACAGGTCTGACTGGTAGGAGAAAGCTGGGATCCATCTGTCACCTGTCCTGCGGCACTTCCAGCTCCGCCACTGTCTGGGCATGAGTCTAGGTGTCCTATTTTTGGACTCTGGCATTTGCACAGAGCGGGCACAGCAGTAGGAAATGGTTCCCTCATTTACGGAGTTAGGGAGCAAAGGTGTTTAGGATGGCAAGAGCCAAGCAGGCTCTGGTCTGAAGCAAGAGCTGTAGCATTCTGCAAGTTCGAAGGGAGCTGGCAGCCAAGAGAGCTGGCAGTCTTATTCAATACTGCTGCTGAGTGAGGTAGGTGCTGAGCTTTACAGATTATGCTGGGTAAGACAGAGCTCAGAAGCAGCATTTCAAGTCTTGTCATGACTGCGGCTGATCTCGGTGCAAAGCCAGGGATTTTGATTGCTACTAGATCTGAAGAGGGAAAAGCAGAAGGGCTTCTCCTGGTTGTCCCAAGGCCACTGAGCAACACAGGGTGACGTGCGCTAGTGCAGCAGCCCTTGGGCTGCACATCACAGAGGGTGATGAGGTGTCAGCAATCTGCTGCCAGAACAAGGGAAAGACAGGTGAGCATCTGGCCTTCACGCAGGGATGCAAGAGAGGATGGAGGGTGCTCCATTCCGACCCCAGAAAGACTTAAAAGTGAAGCCCTAAGTGCTCACCTGGCTCTACCAGATCTTTCACCATCTATTTGTGTCCAAGTGTGCCCAGCAAACACACATTGAAGTCCCCATGAATGACTGGAGCGCTTCCAGCTGACAGCCGCATCCCTGCTCACCGCCAATGGCAGTGCACCCAGCCTGGGAAGCACTGACATCATTTCTGGCCAATAGCAGCTCCGAAAAGGGATGCAGCAGCAGCCACTGCTGCCGTCTTGGAGTGAGATAAGTAATATATAGATGGATGGAAATGTGTGTATACACCCCCCCATCACTGCGCTGGAGACCTGCTCTCCTAGGGCAGCGGCAGCGGCGCACTCCACCACCCCACCACGGCACCCAGGGCATTTGTCCCACCTTAGAGCACCCAGATGTTCCCAGCCAGCAACCCCAGCTGCACCCCACCCCTGCCAGCTAGACCTAATTGCTACAGAGCTGCCACAAAGGAGCACGGACAAGGGAGGAAGAGACCTTGTGAGTAGCCAGGACCAATCCTAAGAAGGGCTTGGAATGCCAGGACAAAGATATTGAGTCAAGGTCTGCCTTTAGTGGGGACAAATGGAGACATGGCTTCCCCAAGAGACGCCTTCAGTCACCCATGAGGTGGACAGATGGGCTGGTGCCTTCTCAGAGGCCATGTAGATGTCCAAAGTCCTTGCAAGACAGGACAGAGGAACAAATTACTTCTTTTCCATACAAATATCAAGATCAGTAGGACAGGCCAGCTCACAGCAGGGCATGCAGACTAAGAGCAAGCCCATAAAAACGTGAGGGTTGTTTGTGGTAGGATTTTTCTCCTTGTGCTCACGCGGGATGGAATAAAGATTCTCAGGTAGTACCTGGCAGCTGGACCAGTGAGCACAGCATTCCTGCGCCGGGTACGCACACAGACCAGTTCTTGGGTTTGGTGTGATGCCAGCTGTCTCTCAGCAAGGATGTTCGCTCTGAAATACTTCACTGAAGTGGCCTATTGCCAGGTACGGAGGAAGCGAAGGAGACCCCTAACACGATTCTGGGACTCTCCCCATACACCTGCTCTCAATGGCTTGTTACTCCATTTCTTCCCTATTCTGCTTCCAGGCCCTGCAGCTGCAGGGGTGGAAAACTCCAGAAGGAGCTGGGATTTCCCTAGCGAGGGTCCCAGCTCAGGGAGGGCAACAGGAAAACAGGAGGGAGAGCAGATGCGCTTGGTGCCCTGGGGTTAGTCAGATGTTATCAGCAGAGGAGCAGGGTGGGGTGTGAGTACACCTTGCTCTCCAAGCTGACTTCATCCTCAACTGCAACTCCTCCAGATCTGGGAGGGGAGAGCAGGAAAGCAGACTGGAAATCACTCCTGTTCTGTAAGATTACCTCTGCGAGGAGAGAAAGCCAAATGCCAGCCTTTGAAGCTCTCCTTACGCCAGGCAGAGTGACAGCCACCATTTTACCACACCTGTTGGCACCCTCCATCCCCCCAGCTCTTGCCCTTCCACTGCCAGTCTCAGTCCTTGCCCTTCAGCTGGAACTGGAGGTGTTTCTTCCCCCAGGAAATCAGCAGGGACAATCAGGGAAGCCCTGGGAATTGACTCCTCATCGGGGCTGCCTTTGTCGTAAAGCGGCGTGGAGGATTCCCCAGCCCTGGGATGGAGAAACAGCCCATCAAGGTGCTGAACGTGATGGAGGAGCTCTCCTTTTATCAGCCAAGCCAGCTTGGCTACCTCTTGGGATTCCTCAAGCAGAGCTTGGCATCATCTCTGGCAGCTCCTGATCTGGTTTGTCTGGTGTGGCTGGTTCAGAAAACCACTCTATTCCTAGTTTCTTCCCGCTCAGCTGGAAGAGGCCTCAGGTCTCTCTGTGCAGGAGGCGATCGCCACGCACTTGAGCTAGGTGATGTATGCAAGACCTCACGTGGGGCTGTACATCTTTTGATGTCCTCTTGGCGCAGCCAAGAGTGCCAAGCAGCGCCCTTTTCAGCGTGGCGCTCAGACATCCGCTTACACACTCCTGACAGCGCTCGGCTGGCCTGGACCGCCTTGCCTTGCCAGTGCCTCGGCGCCTGGCCAGCTGGCAGCCCGCGAGCTGGCCTCCTCCGAGACACGCTGCCGAGCCGAGCGCAGGGAAGTCGATGGCAGCTGAAGGGCTCAGGGGCCAGAGGAAGCACGTCCCTCTGCGACACATGGGGCTTGTGGCAAGCCCAGCTCCTGCAAGCAGCAACTACTGCCTGTTGGCAGAGGGAGAGAGACTCACGAAGACCCAGGGTCACATCACACTAAGGAAAAGGTCTCCCAAGCTAGCACAGCCAGGCAGTCACTCCAAACAGTTAGGTTTTTGGTGGCTGGGTAAGTCAGGTAGGGTCTCACTGCCAGCCGAGGAGCTGCAGGGACAGTGCCCTCCACATGGCTGGAGAAGGTGGCTCGTGGCACCCTCCGCTCACAACTGGCTGTGAGAGTCAAACCTCCTGTTCTTTCCTGCTAGCTTAGCACCTGGCTTCTGGCACGGGTGCCAGCCAGCTGCTGCCCAAATCCAGGCTTGGAGACGCCGGGCACTGCTCAGCTGGGTTTGTTTGTTATCCTGCGCATTTGCACGGGGAGGATTTGGGGCAAAACCCAGATGTACAACGCTGAGCGGAACAGGCGCTAATCCGTGCACCAGGGGCAAGCTCCAAACCGCCCCGATGGCTTTATCCTGCACAAACAGGAGAAGCTCCAGGAGCCCTTCCCTGCCCCAGCACCCAGGGTGAGCCATGCTGCAGCCGAGGGTCTCCAGCACCACTCGGCCGAGCCAGGTCTGCGTGGTGGCAGTGGATGGGTTACCATGGAAACATCATCTGCTCAGCCTCAGCCCCCCGGGAGGCAGCCGGACCTTGGCAGCATCCGCCAGCTACCATTTATTTTTAATAGGGTTCAGCGGCGCCGGGTGGCTTTGTCTTCACAAGGGCCCTGGAGCAGCACCGAGCACTAGGCTCCCTGCAACCCTCAGTCTGGAGCGGACAGTCCATGTGTCCCCTGGCTCAGATCCCTGCGGCTCCAGCGAGCGAGAGCCTCTTACCGGGAGAGTAAACGTGTTTGGATGAGCAAGTCTGACTTCAGTCCTTACTGTTGTCCCAGGCTGCTTCCACTGTCACAGCACTTTTTGACTCGATAGGAGTTGGGAAGGGAGGAACGGGCGCAGGTCCAGGCTAGTGAGGACAAGCCCTAGAGAGCACAGTCCCTCACAGCCAACTTCCACCTCCTCAGGACAACATTGCTTAGCCTGGAAGCCTGGAGGAGGCTGAGGGGAGACCTCATTGCTCTCTACAACTACCTGAAAGGAGGTTGTGGAGAGGAGGGAGCTGGGCTCTTCTCCCAAGTGACAGGGGACAGGACGAGAGGGAATGGCCTCAAGCTCCACCAGGGGAGATTTAGGCTGAACATTAGGAAAAATTTTTCATGGAAAGGGTCATTGGGCACTGTTAGAGGCTGCCCAGGGAGGTGGTTGAGTCACCTTCCCTGGAGGTGTTTAAGGGACGGGTGGACAAGGCGCTGAGGGACATGGGTTAGTATTTGATAGGAATGGTTGGACTCAACGATCCCGGTGTGTCTTTTCCAACCTGGTGGTGGTGATACTATGATTCTGTGATCGCTGCCTGGCTTGGCCAAGGCATGCAGCTACCGTGGGGGATGGAGCATCATCCCCACGGAAGAAGGGGACCTGGGTTCAGGCTTCTGCTGAGGGACTCTGCCGAGTCCCAGGAGCAGCCTGAGAGCAGTGGGTACAAGGCAGGAGTGCAGGGTGATGCTCTGCTTTCCCCTGCTCACAACTGCTGGAGGAGCAGAGGAAATTGAAATGACTGCTGGGCAAAAGGGTCAGTTCTAAGGCAGTCCCTGGTGTGCTGGTGTGGGCCCGCAGCCCCCCGCACCCTGGAGAATCAGCTGCCTTGCAACGCCAGCCACAAATGCTGGCCTGCTCCTCCAGCAGTGCCAGAGCGGTGTCAGCAGGGTTTCAAGTCCATGTGTGTCCTCAGAGACACCAGAGACATCCTGCCCTCCTCTGTGGTGCCTCCTCTTGCAGGCACTGCCGCCAGATGTGGAGCCACCCTGGCTCTAGGAGCGGTGGAACGGGCCACCCTGGGAGCCCCATCCAACCTCCCTGGTCCGTGGCAGTGACACACACGTCCCCCTCGCAGGGCAACACACGTGTCTGGGATGCGGAGGGAGCCGAGTTGTTAGTGTTGGCGCCGTGGCATGGCTCACCTCAAAAAAAGACCTGCTGACTAGGAAATCCTGCCTGGAGCAGGGAGCGTGCAGGAACCCCAGGCCTGCGCTTGCCTTCCCCAAACAAGCACTGGCTCTGCGGTGCCGGCAGCTCAGCATCCTCGGCAGCTCAGCATCCTCGGCTGCCCTCTGGGAACGCTGGCAAAGTGGCAGGCAAGGAGTGTGGCTGATGGGAGACGTGACGCCATCCGTATCCCTCCTGGGGAAGGGAGGGGGCGAATCCCATCCTCCAGGCTCAGGTGCAGCAGTGCCAGTAAAAGCTAATTTCGATGCAGAAGGTTCCCTTTACATTTGTCATCACTATTCATGCCACCAGGCTAAAGACAGCAAGTTAACCCTTTGGAGGAGGAACCACAGTGGATGGCTCCAGGAGGAATAATGCAGGTTTCCTTCTCAAAGAGTGCTTCTCGCAGTGGGTCAGCCCTGGAGATGTTTGAGAGGGAGCTGGGGCAGGTTTCCTTCTGCTCAGCCACACTCGGCTCCGAGCTGAGGCAGAGGAACAGGGTGGTCAGGCAATGTGGGGACATGCCACTAGGAGACCCTCCGAGTGCTCCTAACAGCAGGACCTGACCACCAATAGGCATATTACCCCACCCGCACCCTTTGCCATGAGTGGCAATCCTCACACATAGCTCCACGTCACCTGTCCCCTGGGAACAGGTCTGCTCCTCACAGGTGGCATCACCAGTGAGGCCCACAGCCCTCACACAGAGACCTTGCCAGCCCTTCCTTCCACTGGTCCTGCACTGCTGAACCAGCTGACACTCTTTTCTCCCCTGTACAGTTCTCCAAGGAGAAATACATCCTTGAGTCATCACCGGAGAAGCTTCACAAGGAGCTGGAAGAGGAGCTGAAGCTGAGCAGCACCGACCTGCGCAGCCACGCTTGGTATCACGGCCGCATCCCTCGGGAGGTGAGGAGGGGGAATCGGGGGGCTTCGGGCACCCTTTGCTTGGGCTGTTCAAGTAGAGCACCCTGAGGCCACCAGAACCACCTAGGAAGCCTCTGGCCAAGGGCTTCACTATTCCTGAGCTGCCTAGTTTTGCCACAGGAACTGTCCTCCTACAGCTCAGAGCCAGGGGCAAGGGGAGGGAGCCAGTGTCCCAGTGCAGCATCCACCCAGGCCTCCCAGTCCAATCACCGTGGTCCCAAGAGCGTGGCCATGCCTGAGCCGCTGCCCTGTTTTCGCCAGGTATCAGAAAGCCTCGTGCAGAGGAACGGCGACTTCCTTATCCGTGACTCGCTCACCAGCCTGGGCGACTACGTGCTGACGTGCCGCTGGCGCAACGAGCCCCTCCATTTCAAGATCAACAAGGTGACCATCAAGTCCAACGAGGGCCATACCCGCGTCCAGTACCTCTTTGAGCAGGAGAGTTTTGACAATGTGCCTGCCCTCGTCCGCTTCTATGTGGGCAATCGCAAAGCCATCTCCGAGCAGAGCGGAGCCATCGTCTACTGCCCCATCAACCGCACCTTCCCCTTGCGCTACCTGGAAGCCAGCTATGGGCTGGCCAACGGGAAGCACGGGGGACCCCACAGCCCCACCACCCAGAAAGGAGGACACATCAAGAGGAGGAGCATCACCATGACGGACGGCCTGACCGCAGACAAGATCACAAGGGCTGAGGGCTGCCCAACCAGGTGAGCACTTGGTCTCATCCCAGCTTAGCCAGAGAGAGAATTAGCTCCTGAGAGAGAAGCAGCACCACACTCAGTTCCTGCTCCCAGGGCACAAGGGTTTGGGCTCGGGCATGCAAGAGAGAGAACAGAAGAGGCATGTGGGGAAGGTTTGGTACCCAGCTGGAACTGGGGTTTTCTACCAGGCTGACTGCCAACCACACTGAGCTACTGCAGCAGACGCCCAGAAACCAGACATGACTTTAGCATCACAGGCCAGAAGCCAGAGAGTGTTTTACAAGCACCCAGTCCGGGAATAGCAGCCTGTTGGGGCTTGTCAGAGCCAGGTAGGCAAGTCTTCCTAGGCAGATGTGAGAGGAGAGCCAGTCCCAGCCACAAAAAAGGTATTTGTTGGTTTGTTATTGAAGGGGCCTTTTAGTTTTAGAGCCCTTTCTGTTCAGCTGGAGTATTTGCCAGGAGTTACTATGTGTAGCTGGAAGCCTGATGGGCGGGAGGAAACCACCAGAGCTGTGCTGGTGGAGGTAGACACAGCCACCAGGTCACAGCCTCCTGATCTGCTGATGGCGTTCTTCAGAGATACAGAAAGATTTCCTTTGCTCAGCCTTCGTTCAGCAGCCCTGAGCTTCCCAGAGCCCAGCAGGGAAAGCAGAGCCACACACACATCCTCACACACAGCGGCTGAGGGGTGAGCCATCTACTTTTGCCCCCCCAGCAGGACAGTGTGTCCCACAGCCTGCTGTTCAGTCAAGCCACTTTCTCACTGCCTTGACCTTCTCAGCCCAAGGGCAGAGTGAGAACACGCCAGTGGAAAAGAGGCAAACAAGTATTATGGCAGGGAAAAGGAAAACACTCGGAGTTCCAGGAGAGCATATGTGTTTCCAGAAGAAGAGCCCAGATCCATCAGTCTTTCCTCAGCACTCATGTTTTCCCCAAGCCCCTTATCACTACCACTGCTCTCCCATCCTCCTCTCACCACAGAGGCACAGCACTTGAAACCAAACACATTGTGGCAGCCCAGCCCTCACCCATGGCACAGAGAGCAGTGGATTACCTGCCTGCCTCCCTGCCAGCCTCCCTGCACTCAGCCTACCCCAGACACAGCATTTCTTGCAAAACCATTGTCTCAGGGTGTTAGCGTCAAGCCACAGCTGCTGCCCCACAGCCCCAGACCTTCTTCCTTGAATCACAGAATCACTAGATTGGAAAAGACCTCCAGGATCATTGAGTCCAATGACCCCTATCAACCACTAAACCATGCCCCTAAGCACCTCATCACTGACCCAGGCACCTCACTGCCTTCACCAGGCCACCTGATAGGCTCTGACTCCAGCTTCCACACACATTCCACCTCTCTAAAGCGTTGGGTTAGAGCCACGGCTAACCCAGCCATCCCAACACTGCTTTCAGGTGGAAATAGATTAACACATCCAGCACCAGGTATCACCTTGCCACACAACTCTAGAAAATTACCCCTTTTTTTTGCCAGATCCACAGCACCATGGAAAGCCTGGAGTCATCTCATCCCATTCCTCACGCCAAAGCAGTACCTTGGCGTCAGGGCATCCCTCTCCTCTGCTCCCCAGAACCAAGCAGGCAGGACTGTCTCTGCTTTCTGTAGGTACTGACCCCTCCTGCTCCCAGCTGCCCCAGGGACTGCCAACTCATTGCTCCAGCTGAGTTCATTATGTGTTCAGCTCGTTAGGGCTGGTTGTGGAAGGAGATGATGACCCAAAGGGAGGTGATGGGGCTGCCCTTGCCCGGGCCCTGTTTGAGGGACTAACCTGCCCTGTCTGCTCCCTCCCCAGTGTGTCCCTGCCCCACCACAGAGACATCATCCGCAACTGCGCCGTCAGCGTGGACCAGATCCAAGACCTGCACTCCCCGATGTCCCCCATCTCCGAGCACCCAGCATCGCCAGCCTACAGCACAGGTAGTCGTTGTCCCTCCGTCCTGCTGGGGATGCAGGTTGGGCTGCGCTTGGTACGGGTGTGATGAAGGGACCTGGGGAGTGGGACGGAACTGGCTGGGAAGACAAGCCCCCTGCATCACTCCCTGCTAGCGGAATCTCCTCCTGCTGTTGTATGGCAGAGAAAACTGTCCTGATAGAGGGCTTGAGTTGAGGATGGGACCTCAGCTCATCATCCTGAGCTGTCCTGGGACCGGCTGAGTGCGTTCAGGCAGCAGGGCTGTCCCTGAGCTCTGCATCCCCAGGCTGCTACATCCATGATCTCTATCCATATGCATATCTCCAGGTTCTGATAACAGTCTCTCCTACTCCCTACAGTCACACGGCTAAAGCCACATCCCTGCCAAGCAGCTGGGATTTCCCCGGCCTCTCCGGTCATAAGGAGGTCCAGCGAGCCCCAGCTGTGCCCGGGCAACAACAGCAAACCCCTGCCAGACCCTGCCCACAGCTCCCACTCGACTCCCTGCCACGGCTACGCCCGTGCCTCCCCTTCTCCCTCCGTGAACAGCTACAGCGACCCGGACACGGGACATTACTGCCAGCTCCACCCCACCTCACCCATCAGCAGAGACCGGCCAGCTCGTGACACTAAGCAGCTGCCAACAAAGAGCTATGTGGAGAGGCTAAAGGTGGAGGAAGGACAGAGAGGGACTGTGGAGAACACCTCCGGGGAAGCAGAGGCAGGGCAGAGGCTGAAAGGAGAGCTGGACTTCATGGGCTTTGTGCCCCCCACCATGGAGACAACCTCCTCCTTCAACCCCGCGGCCTTCCAGTCCCTGCTTATCCCCCTGGAGAACAAACCCCTGGAGATGGCTGTGCTCAAGAAGGTCAAAGAGCTGCTGGCAGAAGTGGATGTGAAGACACTGTCCAAACACATCACCAAAGTGGACTGCCTGGTATGGCCGGGACCAGGTGGGAGGGACGGGCACCGCTGCCCTCTGATTGCTGTGGGTTGGCAGGGGATTGGAGCACTTTGGAGCATCAGGGCAACACTGAGCACTAGAGCATCCCTGCTCGGCTCTGCCAGGGCAGGCAGGGGCTGGGCTGGGGCAGGGGGCTGCCCAAGGCTGATTCAGCCTCTCCTCAATTAACAAAGGTCCTAATCAGCTCTCACCTTTCTTGCCAGGTTGCTCGGATACTGGGTGTGACAGCAGAGATGCAGCGGCTCATGGGGGTAAGCTCAGGGATGGAACTTCTCACCCTGCCCCACGGCCACCAGCTCCGCCTTGACCTGCTTGAACGGTATGACATGGCACGCGGAGACCCACCACGCGCCCTGGCACAGCACAGGGTGTCTCCAGTTTGGCACGGGGGAGGTCTGCTGCACCCCCAGGGTGGAAGAGCCCCCTCCAAGTGCCAGGATTATCCCGATCCCCTCTGTGCTGACCCCGCTCTGTGTCTTGCCCCGTGGCAGGTTTCACACCATGTCCATCATGATTGCTGTGGACATCCTGGGCTGCACGGGCAGCACGGAGGAGCGGGCCGCGCTGCTCCACAAAACCATCCAGTTGGCCGCCGAGTTGAAAAGCACCATGGGGAACATGTTCAGTTTTGCAGCTGTGATGAACGCCTTGGAAATGACACAGGTATGGGGATGCTCCCTTTGTCCTCGTGGCCTGGGCTCAGCCCCTACCCCCAACCGCCACCCCATCCCTCTCCTGGTGTCCTGCAGGGTCTGATGCTCGTCAGGGTGGGAGAGGGGGGAAGGTGCCCAGGGAGAGGCGTGGGGACACATCCTCTGGGGTGTAAGCAGGGAAGGGGAAGAGCCGTCCCCTCTGCAGAGCAGACAGCCCAGTCCCCCTGGGATCCGATTGTTTTTGGTGGTTGGGCTTTTTGTTTTGTGCTGGGCTGTGTTCCTGAAAGGAAATGAATCTGCCCTCCGGTACAATACAAATCAGTCTCAAGGCCGTAGCAGCAGCGTCTCCGGGCCACACTGCTCCCTTTGGAAGATGAAAGGAGATTAAAATTCAATTTTAAATCGAGCCCAGCTGGGAAGTCTTGCTTCCTGCCTGCACAAAGGAGGTGGAACTGCTGTCCCCTCCCTGCCTCTCATCTTCAAGGCTGCTGCGATGTGGGGAAGCTGCTGTCCTGGGGCACTAGGAGGGGGGAGAAATCCTGAACCCAGCCTCAGTGCCAGGGATGCGCTGTCTCTGGCCGTGAGCGCGGGTGGAGGAGGCTGGTTTGGGGAGCAGCAGGGACTGCTGTGTGCAAGGCTGGGGGCTGTGGCTCCCCTGGGAGCACCCGGGGAGCCTGGAGCTCAGTGCCTGGGGGCTGCGCTGCCCTCAGCACCCTCCATCTGCCCCATCCACTTTCAGATCGCCCGGCTGGAGCAGACCTGGATGGTGCTGCGGCAGCGGCACACGGAGGGCGCGATCCTCTATGAGAAGAAGCTCAAGCCGTTCCTGAAGAGCCTAAACGAAGGGAAAGGTAACAGGAGCAACTCCCCTTATCTCTCTCTTGCCTGCTCCTTCCTGCTTCAGCCAGGCACAGCCTTGCTGCTGGGGATGCGTTTGAGAGCTCTGACCCTCTCCCAGCCAGCGCCAGACGCTTCCCCTCTGGCTGCTGAACTGCCCCGGCACCCGACAGGGCCCGTTTGGCCTTGGCTGCCCCTTCCTTCCCAAGGAAGTGTTTCATAACTAAATAAAACCAGCAGCTGGGCACAAACATGGCTTAGCTGAGCCAAAGCCTCGCGCTTGCATGGCAATGTGTGCCAAGCTGAGGGGACAGGGTGGCCAGTCAGGCAAGATGAAAAGCTGCATCTTTCCAACACTCAGCGCTCTGGGCTCTGCTCCCTATCGCAGCCCCAGAAAATGCAGACACAGCCGGAGTGAGGACAACAGTGTTCTCTTCCCAGCACAACCAGAAAGCTTGGCTGGGAGGAGCTGGCATTGAACGAGGCGATGGCCCTGGGCACCGCGTTCAGCCGAGCTGCAGCCACTGCTGTGCTACAGCTGAGCCTCAAAGCCTCTCTGGGAGTGCAGTGGGGCAGTGTGGCCTTGTGATCATGAGATCAGGAAGGGGACACAGGGCTGCGCAGGGTCCTCAAGGTGCCTCTCTTTGCAGAAGGGCCACCACTGACCAACACCACCTTTCCCCATGTCATGCCCCTCGTGACTCTCCTGGAGCGGGATGAGGCTCTCATGGACAACCCTGAGCCTTGGGAGACCTCTGACAACGGCGTGGAGGTGGTCATGGCCCACCTGGAGGCGGCGCGGATGGTGGCCCACCACGGCGGGCTCTACCACACCAATGCCGAAGTGAAGCTGCAGGGTAAGCAATGGGGACAGCAGAGCCCTTTTCCCTCTGTCATATTCCCAGTAAACAGCTGGGTCAGTTCCAGCCCAGCACCTGATGGAGCATCCCCCATGGGACTGACTCTCCCTCCCTGCAGGTTTCCAGGGCAGAGCAGAGCTGCTGGAGGTCTTCAGCACCGAATTCCAGCTGCGGCTGCTGTGGGGCAGCCGTGGAGCCGAGAGCAGCCAGGCCGAGCGCTACGAGAAGTTTGACAAGGTTCTGACTGCCCTGTCCCACAAGCTGGAGCCAGCAGTTCGCTTCAGCGAGCTGTAACCTCCCCAGGCGCCGGCAGCACCCCCAACTCCCAGCCTGCCCCCCTGGTGGCTGCGGGACAAGGGATGGGGCCAGGCACCTGGCAGCAGGAGGAGATGGCCCAGATCAGCAATCTGGGGACAAAGAAGAGGAAAACCAACTAAGTCCCATGTACGACCCGCCTTTGTGGGACATGAGGCACCAGGGCTGCCCTGAGGAATGAGGACAGTGTTGGGGCAGGCCAGCACCGGCATCCACCATCCAGCCCCACCAAGGTCCGTGACCACACGGTGCCCATCACCTCACGCTTTGGTTTTGTTTCTTTTCCATCTCGCTGTGCCTGCGTCCGCTGGATCCCGCTTGTAAATACATTTCCACGCTCACTTCTCAATGTACAGACGTGTGAAGGGAGGTTCTAGTTGTAAATAATTAGGCTCATTCATTTCGTCCTGTAAATACGTGTACATATCTCATGGTTTCAGTTCGTACATACAATAAACCTTTATGCGGTCCCTCGAAGGGGTCCCTTCTCCCACTTCTGTCATTGTTCAGTTCTGGGCCCCTCACCACAAGAAGGATGTTGAGGCTCTACAGCGAGTCCAGAGAAAAGCAACAAAGCTGGTGAGGGGGCTGGAGAACAGGCCTTATGAGGAGCGGCTGAGAGAGCTGTGTTTACCCTGGAGAATAGGAGGCTCAGGGGAGACCTCGTTGCTCTCTACAACTACCTGAAAGGAGGTTGTGGAGAGGAGGGAGCTGGGCTCTTCTCCCAAGTGACAGGGGACAGGACGAGAGGGAATGGCCTCAAGCTCCACCAGGGGAGGTTCAGGCTGGACATTAGGAAAAAAATTTTTCACAGAAAGGGTCATTGGGCACTGGCAGAGGCTGCCCAGGGAGGGGGTTGAGTCACCTTCCCTGGAGGTGTTTAAGGGACGGGTGGACGAGGCGCTGAGGGTCATGGTTTAGTGTTTGATAGAAATAGTTGGACTCGATGATCTGGTGGGTCTTTTCCAACCTGGTGATTCTATGATTGAAAAGGGGTCTGGGAGTGCTGGTAGAAGAGTCGTGGGGATGCTCTGACCCTACTCTGACAGAGGGGATGGGGTTCCTCAAAGCCCTGTGCCCCAGCCCTGCCGCAGGGCTGGCCAGGTGAGGGGGCGGGGCCAGATAGGTGATAACAAACTACGCCCCTTTCCTCATAACCACGCCCAGTCTGACCACACCTTATCGAGGCATCTCCTCTTGCTCTCAAACCACACCCCCTTCCCACTAGCCCCGCCCACTGTTTGCTGAGGCTACGCCCCTGTCCGCAGTCAGTATCTCTGTGGCCACGCCCCTTTGCTCTAGCCACGCCCCCATACACGCCTTTCTCTCTCTGATCACTCCTCCTTTGCAAGCCCCGCCCCCGCAGTATCAGTATTTCAAGCCACGCCCTTTTTGTGTAAAAGCCCCGCCCACTTCCGCACTACAAACCTTTCCGTGGCCACGCCCCCTTTCCCAACGCCCATTCATTTTTTAAAACCACGCCCCCTTTCCCAAAAGCCCCGCCACTCCCTATAGAAAACAATGGTACAGAAGCCCCGCCTCTTTTCCTAAGCCTCGTCTCCTCCTCGCGCGGGGCACGCCGGGAGCTGTAGTGCGGGGGCGGGGGGCGGCAGCGCGGCCGCCATGGCGCTGGCCCCGGCGTTGGTGCTGCTGCTGGCGGCCGCCCGCCCCGGCGCCGCCGCCTGGGACCTGCGGGAGCTGCGCTGCAGCTTCTCGGCTGACTGCGAGTGCGGCTTCGAGCCCGACCCGCGCGGTCAGAGGGGCGGGGAGCGAGCGGGGAGGCGGGGGGAAGCCAAGGGCCCGGCTCCGCGGTGCCACGGAGCTTGAGGGCCTTCCCTCTCCTCCTGTCCCCTAACAGGGGGGGGACAGGAGGAGAGGGAAGGCCCTCAAGCTCCACCAGAGGAGCTTCAGGCTTGACGTCAGGACCCAGCCCAGCATGAGAAGGATGAGCTGCTTGATCCTGCCCTGGGTAAATCTAGCTTTAACCTTGCTTCAGGTTTGGAGTGCGACCTGGCCATGAACCTGGTAGGGCAGCCCCTGGTGAGGCAGCAGGTGATGAAAGGAGTGAGAGAGTTCCTGGAGAACCGGAATCCTGTGAAACCCCTTGTGATGTCCTTCCACGGCTCGACGGGAACAGGCAAAACCTACGTGAGCTCCATGCTTGTCCGCTACCTCTTCCAGGGTGGGCTCCAGAGCCCCTACGTTCACCAGTTCTCTCCGATAGTGCACTTCCCCCATGCTGAGCAGATGGAGCAGTACAAGGTAAGGGATGCCTCTCAGTTTGGGTCATCGTACACACTGAGGCTGTTTCCTGGAGTCAAGCAGGAATAAGAGCTTTGTTTTACCCTGTCAGGCACGGCTGAGCAAGTGGCTCCACACACTGGCTGAAGGATCCGCTCATAACCGTGATATTTTCTAGCGCTCGGTTATCATTTTCGCTTTCCGCACAGCAGTCCTTGCCTTGATGGTGCCCTTGTTCTTTAAATATTTACACAGCCCTTTGAACGCACAAACAGAAGTGCTCCACTTCTATGAAAGGCACCCAAATGCTCCCATTGCTTTCCAAGCAGCTCAAGGGCTGTGGAAACCTAGGCTTGTACTTCGCTCCTCATGCAGCGGGGAGCTCCTGAACAGCAGCTCCAGGCTCTCAGCCACGCTACCTCCCTTCTTAAAGCTGAGAAATGTGAAGGTTAGCTGCCAAACCCTCAGCAGAGCAAGGAATCAACACACATGGATGTTTGCTCTCTGGGTGTTAGGAAAAAGATATCTGCTGTATCGTGTCCTTAGAATAAATACCCTCAAGAAGGTAAAATCCATACTGGGTAAAGAATTAATTGAGAGCTATACGTGCCCCCAGGTGATGCGAGTGGTTTTGCGTGGGCTGGCATCTACACTAAAGTTACATCAGCCCTGGTAAAGAGCCAGATCTCTTCTGGGTCAGCACAGGCACCAGTTTTTGCACCATAAAGGAGCTGACAATAAGCACTCGTTAGCTAGAACTATGTAGATACATAGTGAAAGAGGAACATGGGGAACTACAGGAGTTTGAATATTCAGCTCTAGTTTGCTGCCTTTTCTTTTAAATCTGTAATGAAACATCAACAAAGGGCTCATAAAGCCAGTAACAGCCACTGTACAAAACAAAATACCAGTTGTTTGTATTCCAAGTAGGTGGTGCCAGGTAGGGACAAGCTGCTTTTAGCACCTTTAGTTCTTCCTGTGCTCAGACCTGAGCTGCCTTTGCTCTGGGGCAGCTCACTGCCCTCAGTATCTTGCTGCCTTACAGCTTGGTGTGTATTTTTCCTAGGAAAACCTGAAGCACTGGATCCAAGGGAACTTGACAAACTGTGGGAGGTCAGCCTTTCTCTTTGATGAGATGGAGAAGATGCACCCAGGCCTGATCGATGTGATCATCCCCTTCCTGGGACCCTCGTGGGTTGTCTACGGGTCCAACTACCGCAAAGCAATCTTCATCTTCATCAGGTAAGAGACTCATGTGTGGCATCACAGGGCATCCCAGCACACCCGCTTCTCACTGGGGCAGAAGTTGATACTCGCTGCAGAGCATGGGCCTAGAGTCATAGAATAGAATCACAGAATCATTGAGGTCGGAAAAGACCTTTAAGGTCATGAAGTCCAACCATAAACCAAACACAGCCAACTCCACACTAAACAAGGTCCCTAAGCACCACATTTTTTAAACACCTCCAGGGATGGTGACTCCATCACTTCCCTGGGCAGCTGGTTCCAGCACTTGATAACTCTTTCGGTGAAAGATTTTTTTCCTAATATCCAATCTAAACTTCCCCAGCACAATTTGAGGATGTTTCCTCTTACCCAATCGTTTGTTCCTTGGGCGAAGAGACCAACACCCACCTCACTACAACCTCCTTTCTGGGAGCTGCAGAGAGCAATGAGGTCTCCCATCAGCCTCCTCTCCTCCAGGCTAAACAACACCAGTTTCCTCAGCCACTCCTCATAAGCCCTGTGTTCCAGACTCTTCCCCAGCTTCATTGCCCTTCTCTGGACACACTCCACCCCCTCAAATAACTTGTTTTGCTTTTCCTTCTCCAAGCTTTCAGCCTCTTCCAAGAGAGATTTTTTCATTGTGAGTAGGCAAAACTGGACAGTCAGAAAAAGCTACCTTTGCAGGAGTCATTGTAGGGCAGGCAGCTGGGAGATCCTGGCTTGCACCTGTGTGGGCTGGAGGGTGCCAGGCACCTCCTGTGTCCTGCAATTCCATTTCCCTGCATACATGCTGAATAAGCAGCCCTTTCTCTCGCAGCAACACAGGAGGGGAGCAGATCAACAAAATTATGCTGGACCTCTGGCGTGCCCACAAGGACCGGGAGGAGATCAGCCTGCAGGACCTGAAGCCAGCCATCTCCAAAGCCGCGTTTGAAAACCCTCAGAGTGAGTCCATGCAGGGTCTGAGCCCGGCAGAGGGAGCTAGGCCCATTCCAGGCAGACACCGCCACCGTCTGCCACCTCCCACGCAGCCCTGTAGGGAAGAAGGGGGTTTGAGGGAATGGGACTGTGATCCCCTCAAGGTTTCCTGGTGAAGGGAAGGAATAACCTGGCCTTCCAGGCCAGAAGACCTGCTGCCACTTGTAGGGAAGTTCTTTAGAGACAAGGTGCACTCAGTTGGGGGTGGCAAACAGCAGAGCATGCTCACTGAAAAGGCACCAAGATGTACAGATCCCCACTGCCTGCCTGGATCCTTTCTTTGCCCCTGTCACAGGGAGCAGAGTTTAAATGCTGACTAGTCAGGCTAAACCTTGTATTCCTGAAGAACAAGTCAGTTGCGGGGAAGGGGAGTGGCAACTGATTAGTTCAGCTCTGTCCTTGTACAAGACTGGAGCAGATCAACTTTCCACTGAGTATTTTGGCCTTGCACAAAGCAGCTCTTGGGAATTCCAAGGACTGCAGAGATTCTCTGAAGGTAAAATCCGTCTCTACCTTTGCATTTGCAGGTGGATTCTGGAAATCCGGGATCATTAATGAACACCTCATTGATTTTATTGTGCCCTTCCTCCCACTGAAGCGCCACCACGTAAAGCAATGCGTCATCGGCGAACTTGTCCAGCGAGGCTTCGGAGTACGTCTGGATGTTGTCCAGGAAGTGGCTGACAGCATCCCTTACTTCCCAGAAGAGGAGAAAATATTCTCATCAACAGGCTGCAAAACAGTGGCGTCTCGGATCAGTCTTTTCCTCTAGACACTGGCGAGGGCCTTGCTCAGATCCATAGATTTATTCGGACCTGGAAAGCAGCAGAGCCTAGGGCTGGCAGGATGAGCAGTGGGAGCTGCCTGTTCCCTCCTGCTGAACTCACCTCTCCAGCCCCAAGGAGGCTGCTGCGAGATGTTGCTGCGGGACCAAGTGCAAGTGATGTGATTTAAAGCACTTTACTGATTTCCCTTTGGCTGGGTGAGGGTGGGTTCAGCCAGCCCAGCGCACCACCCCGGCCACCTGTGACAACAAGGGACGATGGTGAGAGGGGCTGCAGCATCAGGGAGCCTCTCACCCTATCACCAGTGCCCAGCTGCAGCTCTCCCCTCTCCTGGCAGTTACTGATATCCAACACATCGAGAATCTGAGCCTACAGAAGAATATTTTTGTTTCCTACAGCATTTTAACAGATTTTTTTTTAAAAAAAAACAAACCTTTTTAAGCATGGCTGTGCCTCATCAACTTGGTACATGACAGCGCTGGCCTGTGAGCACCCTGAACATTGCAGCAATATTTTCTGTCCAAGGAAGTTTTATAGCCAGCTGCTTTCCAGGCTTCTTTCACTGTGAATAAGTGCTGATGGGGAACAGTTTCACCATCAACAAGCACAAGGGTGCAATGTGGGAGATGGCAACACCCCATCTGCCAAGAGCCAAGTTCATCCTAGTGCTCCTTCATCCATCATTCTCCTAAAGTCCAAAGGATTTCCCTGCAGCAAACCAGGAAAATAACAACAAAACGACTTTTCACTTGTTTTCCTGGCTAGGAAAAAATTCATTCCTACCTCCAGGGGTGACCATGTTGCCAGTAATGGATTTGAAAATTCCATTTATTCTCTGATGATTTCTACAGCAGACTGAGTCGGTGCTCTGAGCTGTTGAGCCTCTTGTACATCCTTTTGCTGGTTGGAGCTTCCAGGCTGTGGCTGGGCCAGCATCCATTCAGCCTCTGAGGAGAAGAACAGGGGAAGAACTTGCAACAGGAGACCTCAGACTACTCGAAGATCTGTGCTCCACACTGCAGAGCAGGGGTTGCACAGCACCACTGGCCTTTGCCCAGGTTTCCATCTCCTCTGTGTGGTCAAATACAAGGAGAACCGGTCAGGAACCAGAATCATTCACTCTTTGGGAACAAACTGCCCAAGGGGTGGATGCAGGGACACTTCCCAAAGTTCCCAATGCTCCATTCAGGTCTTGTGCTTAAACGACCTGCCAGCACTTGGGACCATTCCAGCTCCAGCAATTTTAGGCAGCACCCAAATGCTGCCTGGGAGCTGACCCACAAACAGGCCCAAACACCCTGTCTTGTCCAAAAATGTTACATTTCTGATTTTAAAATAAATCTTTTTTGAAATAATCTGGTGGGAAATAGTCATTCACTTGGATTTCTGACTGGCTGGTGCAGAAGAACGTGGAAGATTTGCAGGTGAATGAGAACAGCTGCCTGATACGATGGGACTTGGGGATTTAGTGGTAAGGAGTTGATGCTCTCCAATTAGGTAACTGGAAACAAGACAGCAGCCTTTCCCTGGGGAGGAAGAGAAATGGGAGCAGCGGGGCCAGACATCCTCAGGTGCCACTGAGGCCCGTCTCCACACAACATGATCCCCCAGGCTCAGCTCCAGCACCTGCTGGTAACCCGCTAGCGTGTAGGCCAGCTCCTCCAGATGAAGGAAGCAATCTGCAGTGAGACAGCATCGGCGTCTTGGTTAAATGAGAATGGCTGGGGGTTGCTTGCTACCCCCAGGCTCTGCCTGGAGCTCTCTGTGCCAATGGGAAACATGCACAGTGCGTGTGCAGCCCACCCCAGCCAGAAAGATTGCAGCATCATTAGCCAAAAGCTCTGAGCTCTGCAGGGCAGGAGGCACAGCCCAGTCTGGGAGGGAGCAGCTATTTCCCACCATGCCCCCAGGACAGGCCATACGGGTAGGGAGCTGAAACACCCCTGGTAAATGCATCCTGCTGGTATTTCTCCCCACTGCTGAAAAGCTCCAGCCAGGCACAGCTGTGAACCAGGGCCAGGATCCAGCAAGAAACCAGGGGGCCTGCTGCCTATTTCAGTCACTGCTCCCTAACTGGGACCCCAGTATAGGGCTTTCCCCTGTACATGCTGCTGTCTGACACCCCAGCCCTCACCCCTAGGGACCCCACTGCAATCCCCAGCCTAACTGCTTGCCTCCTCTGATGACAGAGTCCCTTCTCCCTCCTCTCATCCCACAGAGCCTCACCAGGGAGCATCACAGCCTCATCAAATCAGTCTAGGCCATAGCAGTGCACAGCATAGTTGTAGGTGAGCAGCAGCTGCCACCAAGCCTCCAGCGCTTCCAGACCCCCAGCTGTGGAGAGAAAAAGGGCCATGAGCGAAGCTCAGTGACATGCTGCAGGACCAGGGGACTGTCACACAGTCTTGGAAGAAAGCCCTGCTCTGCTGGCAGGACCAAGAGCCATCAGGGCCAAGGGAAGGTGAGGGATCACGTATGCCCCCTCAGCCATCCTGCAAAGGATAAACACAGCAGGTGTGAAATGGGGCATGGTGCTGGGCTCCTGCCCCACACAACAGGGGCAGTGACACCACCTCCCACTCTGCTCTCCTGAGACCTCACCTGGAGCCCTGCATCCAGCTCTGGAGTCCTCAGCCCAGAAAAGATCTGTTGGAGCCAGTCCAGTGGAAGCCATGGAGATGATCCGAGGGCTGGAGCATCTCCTGTACAAGGACAGGCTGGGAGAGTTGGGGTCGTTCAGCCTGGAGAAGGCTGCGGGGAGACCTTAGAGCAGCTTCCAGCGCAGAAAGGGGCTGCAAGAAAGCTGGGAAAGGGCTCTTGATCAGGGGAGGCAGGGAGAGGATGAGAGGGAATGATTTTCAGCTGGAAGAAGGGAGATCGAGAGGACGTCTTGGGAAGAAATGCTTTCCTGTGAGGGCAAGGAGACCCAGGTTGCCCAGAGCAGTGGTGGCTGCCCCATCCCTGGAGGTGCTCAAGGGCAAGTGGGGTTACAAGTGGAGTTCCCCAGGGCTCAGTCCTGGGTCCAGTCCTGTTTAATGTCTTTATCAACGACCTGGATGAAGGCATTGAGTGCTCCCTTAGCAGGTTTGCAGATGACACCAAGCTGGGTGGAAGTGTTGATCTGCTGGAGGGTAGGGAGGCTCCAAAGGGATCTGAACAGGCTGGACTGCTGGGCTGAGACCAATGGCATGAGGTTTAACACGGCCAAGTGCCGGGTCCTGCACTTGGGGCACAACAACCCTAAGCAGAGGTACAAACTAGGAGAAACCTGGCTGGAAAGCTGCCAGGAGGAGAAGGACCTGGGGGTGCTGGTTGACAACCGACTGAACATGAGCCAGCAGTGTGACCAGGTGGCCAAAAAGGCCAATGGCATCTTGGCTTGGATCAGACACGGCGTGACCAGCAGGTCCAGGGAGGTTATTCTCCCTCTGTACTCGGCACTGGTGAGACCGCTCCTCGAGTCCTGTGTTCAGTTCTGGGCCCCTCACCACAAGAAGGATGTTGAGGCTCTGGAGCGAGTCCAGAGAAGAGCAACAAAGCTGGTGAAGGGGCTGGAGAACAAATCTTATAAGGAGCGGCTGAGAGAGCTGGGGGTGTTTAGCCTGGAGAAGAGGAGGCTGAGGGGAGACCTCATTGCTCTCTCCAACTACCTGAGGGGAGGTTGTGGAGAGGAGGGAGCTGGGCTCTTCTCCCAAGTGACAGGGGACAGGACGAGAGGGAATGGCCTCAAGCTCCACCAGGGGAGATTTAGGCTTGAGATTAGGAAAAAATTCTTCACGGAGAGGGTGGTTAGGCATAGGAACGGTCTGCCCAGGGAGGTGGTTGAGTCACCGTCCCTGGAGGTGTTTAAGGTGAGGGTGGATGAGGTACTTAGGAGCGTGATTTAGGGATTGCTGGGAATGGTTGGACTCGACGATCCAGCGGGTCTCTTCCAACCTGGTTATTCTGTGATTCAGTGAAGGGCAGGTTGGGTGAGACTCGGAGCCCTGACGCAGTAAGAGTCGTCACCCCCCATGCAGGGGTGGGACTGGATGGGCTTTGAGGTCCCTTCCAACCCAAACACATTTTTATGGCAGCAGCTCCGCCCCCGGCCCGCCCAGAGCCCTGATCCGACCCCCGCGCCGCCAAGATGGCGGCGCGGGGGTCGGGTCAGGGCTCTGGGCGGGCCGGGGGCGGCGCGCGTGAAGGGAGCGCGAGGCGGGATGCAGGCGGGGCTGCGCGTGATGGTGGGAGCCGGGCTGGAGGGGGTGCTGGGAGGGACTAGAACCAAGGGTGAGGGGGAGACCGGGTTTGAGGGGCTTGGAGGCAGAGGGGGAGACCAGGACTGGGGGCGTTGTGGGGAATTGGGGCCAAGAGGGGCCCGGGACTTGAGGCCAAACCAGGATTAGGGAAGCAGGGCTGAAAGGAGACTGGGTGGAGAGGAGCGGGGGGGACAGCGGGGCTTACAGGAGAGCAGGTTGAGGGGAGCAGGGCTGAGAAGGGTAGCGAGGATTGGGGGAGCGGGGCTGATGGGAGTCTGGGGTCGAGGGGCGTCAGGGGGATGTGAGAAGGACTGAAAGGAATCGGGGAGAGCGGGACTGGCAGGAGACAAGGGCTGGAGGAGAGTCGGGGGAACATGAGCGGTGTTGAAAAGAGTCAGAGAGACCAGGACTGACAGGAGACTCCAGGCTGTGAGTACTGGGTCAGAGGATGGAGGCTGAGGGGGAGCGGGTCTGTGAGGAACAGGTCTGAGGGGTGTTGGGGTGGGGAGAGATCACAGAATCACAGATCAGGCTCACAGAGGGGCCAAGGGGCTCTTGGCAGCCCGGCAGAGCCCTGTTGCCACCCACCGGGCAGGTGGCCGGCCTGGGCAACTACAGTCTGCGGGGGACACGGCACAGCGTGGGCATGGCAGTGCTGGACCGGCTGGCGCGGCAGCTGCTGGTGGCCGAGGGTTGGCGAGTGGACAGACGCTGCTGCGCTGACGTGGCCCTGGCTGCAGCTCACGGTGTGGAGCTGGTGCTGCTCAAGCCACGGAGGTTCATGAACCTCAACGGTCTCAGCGTGGCCAGTGCTGGTGAGTAGCTTGGACCCCTCGACTGTGCCGCTGCGCCCAGTGGCAGCCCTGCTGTCCCCCTGCCCAGTACAGGTCACTGCAGCCACGCTCTGCAGGGCCAGGGCTCAGTGAGTCTGTCTCCCCATCGTTTCTTGTGTTGCATTTCTGTTTCCAAAGCTGAGATCTACAGCCTCCGTCCAGAAGACATTTACCTGGTTCACGATGACCTGGACAAGGCCCTGGGCAAGGTGGCAATCAAGCTGGGAGGCAGTGCAAGGTATGGTTTGGCCCCAGCTCTCTCGTACAAGCTGGTTTGAGGCCTTGCCCTGCCCTTGCCAGCACACGGGCCGATGTTCCTGGCCCCATCCCACCTGGCGATGTTTTCAGCCCCAGCGCCAGCCTGATCCCAGCTGCAGAGGTGAAAGCGGTTCCTGCCGTCAGAGGAATGGCAGCGAGCCTCCTGGAAGCGGCTGTGAGCGGGATCCAGACCATGGGCTGAACCACATGAGCTTTTTATAGCACTCCGCCTGCCCCAGCACTGGCTTCCTGGTCAACCTTGAGACATTTAACCTAGGAAATCTTCCATGGTGGGACAGACCAGGGATGGTACCAGGCAGCAGTGCTCAGTCACATGTGTACCAGCTGCAGCGGGAGCTGAGACGCGTAGAACGTGCTGTCCCAGCCCTGCTTCCCTCACCCCTAGCCAGCTGCTCTCAGCCCTAGGGTCTGGATGTTCCTGAAGACCCAGGGCATGGGGGCTGCAGCCCTGGCTGGGACCACATCCATGAGTCCCTACAGGAAGAGATCTCCAAAACCATATTGGGATGAGGGGCTTTTCCAGACTAACAGTGGTTTTTCTCCTTTATCTCCCAAGGGGACACAACGGGGTCCGATCCTGCATCAGTGCTCTACACTCTAACGTGAGTGGGTCTTGGTGAAAGGGGATCGGTCCTGCCCCCACCTCAATGCCTGCCATTCCCCACTCCCATTTTCTGACTCCCCTCAGAGAAGCCCCTGCTCCCTTTCCTCTACCTCCTTTTCTCCTTCCTCTCCTTCCCTCAGCTTCTCAGTTTTCCCGAGAGCTGATGTCGGTTTGGCTGCTGCTGGAAGACATGGAAACAATTAACTTGAGCGGCTCTGCCAGGCCTGGCAGGAGCCCGGGCTCTCAGCACAGCCCAGCAAAAGCCTCTTCCAAAATCATGTTTCTTGGAACAAGTACTCAAAACCACCTGGAAAACATGAGAGGCTGTTCCCTCACTGCCCAGCTTTGCTTGCAGCTTTGTCCCCTTGCCCTGCTCTGTCTTATCTGGGCCCTTGTGGTGAAGCTTCTCCAGGTTTCATTCTTGCATCCCAGGAGATGACCCGGCTCAGGGTTGGCATCGGGCGGCCAGAGGGTGATGTGACAGTGTCCAGCTACGTCCTGGCTCCATTCGGCACCGAGGAGCGGGTGAGGCTGGAGCCAGTCCTGGCCCAGGCAGTGATGCTCCTGCTGGAGCACATCTCGCGGAGGAGAGCGCCTGCGGGCGAGCTGGGGGACAGGGGCTGATGGAGCATCTGCGTGGCCGATGGACAGGGCACTGCAGCCCCTCTGGGGTGACCATAGTGCAGAGCAGGGCTAGCCCCGTTGGGCAGCCTGGCCAGGTGCTGATCTGCTGTGATCCATCCTCGCATGGATCTGGGCAGCTTGTGTCCCACTCTGTAGTGGCTTTGTACAGCAGTTTGACACAGAAATGCAATAAACCCTCACCCCTTGTTCTGCCTCGCTCCTGCCCCTCTCCCCTGCACCGCCTGCTGAATGCAGACACTCCCTGGCTCTCTGCAGCACAAATCTGTGTTCCTATCCCTGTTCCACCAGCGCAGGCTGGAGGGAAGCTTCCAGTGGGAAGTGGAGAGCACTGGGAGCGACTTCTACAGGGTCCAAAACCACCGGCTTTGTTGAGAAACAGTGGTGAGCACAAATCACTTGGAATCTCATAGCTCCACAGCACATGAGGGCAGCTCCCACTGAGCTGCAGCAAGTTTCAGGGCTGGCATCACAGGGTTTGAGTTAGGTGGGTTTAAACCAAAACCTTGTGGCTCCCAACAGGTGGAGGAGTTCCAGCTCCTCCTTGCAGGCCCATTACAGGTCTCACAGCAGAGAGGGCAGCCCAAGAAGCGACATCTCACCCAAGCCACAGCTTCCCAACACCCATGGCTCTGCCAGCAAATCCTGTCAACTGCATAACCAGCTGCACTGAGAGCCCCAGCACTGGCAGCTTCTTCCCGCATCCCAGCAGGTGCTGGAACAAGCACCGGGACCCTTGCTGTGTCACGCGTACCGCAGCACTGCTGCCGCTTCCTTCCGCTGCGCCAGCTGGCACCAGACCTTCCTCCACTCCAGCTCCTGAGCTCCTCCTGTAGCACTGAGGCTGCCTGCGAGCAGGGCACAGGGAAGCAAAGGTGTCCCCAACCTGCCATCACCTCTCCACTCTGCTGTGTCACCCTGAGCTGGGACCCTGCACTTGGCTGTCTCCTCCCTGTTTGCTAGTAGATTCACTTGGGTCTTCAGGTCCCATGTGATCTCCTGGAGCTGGCTGGTCTCCTTCAGGAGGTCCTGGAGCTGTTCGTCCTGCCCTAAATTATGCTCTCCTGGAGAACTTGCTGGTCTCAGACACTCTCCTGTGGGTCTCAGCTACCGAGATGCCCACCCAGTGCTCACCACCTTCCTCGGGCTGTGGGGAGAAGAGGGGTGCAGCCCTCAAACCCTGGGGAAAGGCAGCAACCCACCATCCCAGGGCTACCTCCTAACTCCAGTAGCTGCTCCAGGGCCAGTGGAGCAGGGGTGAAGAGAGGCCCCGGCTCTGGGGTCCCGGCAGGGAGCTTGCATCTCCCTAGCTCATGCGGGATAGCTGCAGGGTTTTAAACAACTTGCTCCTCCACCCCAGGGAAACCCTCAGCTTTCAAGCAAACACCGCCCCGCTGAGGAGCTGAGATTTAGCACCAAACAAGCCCTCGGAAAGCAAACAGCCTCCTCCGGAGCTGGCCAAAAAGGTGACAGATGCCGGAGCCCAGCAGGATTCGGCTGTGCATCTCAGCGCTCAAGCTGCTGTTGGGTTTTCAGTCCCAAGGCCAAACCTGGCACCAATGAGGGAAATCGTTTCCATCAGCATTCCTGGGGGAGAGCTGTGCTCCACAGAAATGCCACCCACCTTTTCACCCCTGGTCTCCAAAGGAAAGCTCCAGTCTCCCATCTCACCTTCCTATTTCCCCATTACAGATTTCACTCGCAAAAGCAATCCCTGGCCAGGGGTACGGCGAGACCCTCGCCTCTGCAGCTCAGAGGTGACCCTGGTGAAATACATCCTGTGGACGTTACACGGGGCAATGCCAGCACCCAGCATGTCAGCTCACAGTCTGCTTTAATCCTACCCTGGCTTCAGCCCAGACAGGGCACAGGCAAAGGACAAGCCTGGTTGGTGGCAGGAGGCCACATGTCATCACAGGAGCCAGCCCCCGGCCTGAGAAACACTTTCAAAAGTCCAAAGGAGTGGGAAATGGCAGAGTTGGCATCACTCAGGGCAGTCCTGGACACACATCCTCAGCAGAGACGGAGCACAGCGCTCCCCAAGTCCCTCTGCCTGACAGAGAAAGGGCTCTCCAGGAGCCCTGGGGACAAATCCTGCCTTGGGTAGATTCACCGCACGCTGATTCAAAGGACCCCGGAGGGTCCAGCCGGACGGCTGCGTCTCTCAAGCGGGAGCGGGCAGGATCAGGCCACTGGCCCGCGGTGCTCCCAGCTGGGTCACGAGTCCTGGTCCCTAGGAAGCAAAGACACAAACATTAGCGGTCGAGGCAGGAGCAGCCCCAACACGTTCACGCCTGCAGCAGACGGTTGTTTTCCAGCCTCCCCCGGTCTGGCTGCTCCTGGGGACATTCTGCTGCCAGCACAGGCAACCTCAGACAGGGAAAGTCTGACCCCACGTTAACCGTGGCGCTGCTGCCTTGGGGCCGAGCGAGTGCAGGTACTCGCCTGCCAAGACAGCCCCAGGGAGATCCATTTTTGGGGGGCAGCAAGCAGCACTGGGGTGAAACGTTCTCCTGCGAGATGTCCCCAGCTCTTTCCAGGCTCTGGTGCCTCTAGCAGATGAAGAAGCACTGTCCTTTCCACACTTGAAGGGCTGGGGAGCAGCAGAACCTGGTCCTTTGCCTGCTTCCAGCCCAGCGCAGCCCCACGTAGGACACCTGCATCCCAGCCTCTTTTCCTCCCTAGAAGAGGTCTCCTCTCCATTTCCCAGTGCTTTGGGTCTGATGGGAAAAGCTGCTACCACACAGCAAAAAGAAACCCAGCATCTGGAAGATGCTTCCCAGCTACTCTGTCCCTCATCCCGGGTCCCACAGCCTCACTCACCTTCAGAGCTCATCGTGGGCAGTGGAGCGGAGGTAGCCAGCGCTGCCCCGCGAGTCCCTCAGGGTCTTCTGTGAACCAGCCCAGTCAGTCTTCTTGGAATCATCGTCCCAGATGGTGGAGGTCTCGGTGTCACTCAGCCAGTTGCTGTCTCCAGCGTAGTGGGTGGGATAAACCAGGAGGGGGTGAGCTGAAAACACCAGCAGGTCCCGGGGGGTGAAGTGCCGCTTGTAATCCTCGCTGGGAAAGCAGAGCAGACCCAAGAGGAGAAATTGGCCCACAGAGCATGACCCAATGGAGAAAAAAAGAGCTGGGAAAGTCATATCAGCCATCCAGGGAAGGCGTTGTGCAGAGCAGGTGATGGGGTGGGACATGAGGTACTGAGGACGAGGGTCTGGGAAAAGCAGGGGACCTGCAGAGCCAGCCGGGGAGGGACCACAAAGGGACCATGGAGGAGACAGAGACAATCTCAGCCCACCAGCCTTGGTGGAACAGGGCTGGCCCCAGCACGGTGGGAGTCTCCAGCACAGCATCCCACCAGCCCAGCCCCAGCTGGCCCCGAGTTGGCTGTCTAGTATAGTTATCCCAGCGAGTGAGCATGGGACACCCAGCTGCTCCTGGTTTACATCCAGAGCACTAATCCACAGCTCCATCTAACTCCAGCCTCCCTTTTACATGCGTAATCCCTCTGTTTAGCCCTGTTGCTCACTGGTTTTCCCACCCCTTCCCCCTCAGGACACCCAGCCGCCAGTGCTTACCTATTCCCTGCGTTGCCTCCCCACTCTATACAGCTTCATCACCGACCCAGCCTGGGGAGATGGGCAGGGAGACACCCCAAAATTGAACTGAGACTCACAACCAGGGGCGCAGATCCGCGTATCCCCCCTGTACAGTGGGCTGTTCTCCATTCCCCATGGGACCAAGACCCCTGTGAGGGTCCAGTATGAGTCCTGGCTCCGTCCCTGCCACGATCCCCCCACCCCGTGCTAGCAGAGGGCCACTTTCCAGCGGCTGGCAGCCAGACACGGCCAGCAAAGAATGAGCTCATGCTACAGATGTTTTCCTCCAGCATGAGTAATGCTGGGGGGAGAAGGGGGTGGAATGGCGATGGCAGAGAAGAAACACATGCTCCATCACCAGCACTGCCGCGCCACTCAACCAGCACCCCTCTAGCACCCCCAATTCCTTACTTGGGGTGCTTGTCATACATGATGGGCAGGAACTCATCCACCGGTAACATTTTGGAGAGGGGCTGGGCAGCCAGGAGCTTCTGTGCCCCACGGTGGGAGATGGCGTAGGCCAGTGTCCAGTATGAGTACCCGGCCACCACCAGGTTTTGCACACCTTCCACGGGCTCCTCGTCCTCCACGTTCACCTGTTTCCTCCCCAGGTAGCTGCAGGGCAGTCAGCAAGACATGAGAGCCAGCTCCAGGGACCCCCACTCTGCATCCCCCCAGCCCCAGCACCTACATGAGGTCCCAGTCCTGCTGCACCCCCTCCAGCTCCCCCATCAGCCGCTGCAGCCGTGCCGGGAAGGCAGCCTCGAAGCGCACATCATCCTCAAAGACCACTGAGCGTTCCAGCCCCCGCGACACGATCTGTAGGGAGGAGGCAGAGGTGCAAAACCATCCCAGCACCTCTCCCCAGGTCCTCGGGAGACCCGATGATGCCCACAGCATCCCTGCCCTGTGCTGGGGGCCCTTAGGGGCAGCCCCATACCTCCTTCCAGATGTTGTAGTGGCTGAGGAAGCAGCCAACCTCCCCCTTGGTGAGCGTGCGGCCGGAGAAGGGGTCATAGTACCCAGGGAGCAGATCCACCCCCAGCACCTTGATGTCGCTGCTGTTGAGGGTGCTGCAAGGTAAGAAGCTGCATTAGCAAGGCATCCCCCAGCAGCCACCCCTGTCCTTTCCTCAGGGTGACGCTGAGGTGTTGGCAGAGTGGGGACATGTCCTCCCACAGTCACCTCCCATCCACGGCATCCACCACCCGTGGGGCGATCTCCAGCTCCTGCAGTGATGCCAGCATCCGCTGGCGCCGGTCCGGCCTCCGCACCAGGTTGATGAGGAAGATCTAGGGAGGAAGGGGAGAGCCCCATCGAGAGGGCACCTTGTCACAGGGGAAAGGACAGCTCGCTGAGCACCACAGGACAGGGGACAGGAGGCTTGGCCAAAACCTATGGCAGGCTTTGCTGTGGATGGACACAGCCAGAGGGAGAGATAGGGAGAGGTAAGGGGGTCTAATTGGCACTTACTTCATCAAACCCCATTTTTGTGAGCGGCTTGGGGAGGAGGGAAATGTGGCTGGAGCGCTGCATGGGGGGGCCATCCACTGCAGAGAGAGAGGACACCCTTTCGGTAGAGCCCAGAGCCCCTGGCTGGGAACTGGGACCAGCACCAGGTCCCCATCTGTGCTGGGGCAGGGGACACCTCCAGGAGCTCACCCATGGCCTCCAGCGTGAGATGCACAAAGTTGGCACGTTCATCCTCCAGCGTCTGATGAGCCTTCACAGGGACATTGATGTAACCGAAGCGCTGTTGGTTGCACACATGAACCTCCGCGCCTGCAGGATGAGATGGGTGAGCGCTGCAGCCCCCCAAAAACCCTCCCACTTCCTTCTCCGTGCCCACCCCCCCCTCACCGGCTGCCTGGCAGGAGTAGGCAAAGACAATAATATCGTCGAAGGCCCAGGTGTAGTTGGGATGGGGCGGGTAGAAAGCCAACTGCAACGTCTCCTCCTTCCGCAGGTCGATCAGGAAGGTGGCATAGACCATGGGAACAGCAAAGCAGCCCACTCGCTGCCGGTTCTTGGTGGGGAAGTAGTCGGCTGTCCGGCGATAATATCCCTGCGGCACATCAGGATGATGACTCAGTGACAGGGGGCTCCTCCACCATGGGCATCCCCTTCCCCGGGGTGTACCTGGGGCGTGATGCCACACCAGAAGTTGGAGTAGAAGGTCTGCGAGTCCAGCATGGGGGCCACCACCGACTTGTTCTGTGCCATGAGAAACTTGAGGGTCTGGTTGTTGGTCAGGATGCTGTCGGTGTCCACAAACTGGGGGGACAACACAAACCCTGAAGGCACAGGGACGCTCACCTCGGCCCCCACCTTATCAACACCCCATGTCCCTTACCAGGATGTAGTCCGCCTGCTGCTCCCGGGCATAGTTGAGAGCCTCCTGCTTCAGTTTCATCAGGTTTTCATAGCGTTTGTCACTCCAGTGCTTGGGGCCGAGCTCATCGGGGTAGGAGCTAAGGGAGGAAAGGCAGGAGGGAAAAGCAGGGGTTAACCGCACTTGCTGAGAACGCACAAACTCGGTGCAAGCAGCCACGTCAGCCCAGCTCTGCCTCGACCTGCTCCTCCTGGCATTCTCCCCACCTGAGGATCAGGGTGCTGCCCCAGGTGCCCCTTGCAGCCCGTGCCCACTCCCCCCAGCATCTCCTGCCCTCCTCACCTGGGCTCCTCCTGCACCTTCCAGGCCACCGAGTGATAATCCTTCCCCACTGCCTCCAGCCACTCCCGCAGCATCGCCGTCGTGTTGTCCAAGTTGTGGTCCGTCGCACACCTGGCGTGGGGGGACATCAGCCTCTGGTGGGTCCCCCCAAGGGGAAAAATACAGCCCCCTCCCCATCCTAGAAACACTCCCCAGGCCCAGAGGCTGAGCCAGCGACGGACTCGCTTGGGAATGCAATGTGTAATTTGAAGGAGCCGAGGCTGTGCTGGTGGGAAGGGGAACACAAACCAGTAATTTCTTCCCTGGTGCAACCAACCCGCGGGGCCATCCCAGGGCTCTCACCCTCCTGATCCTTACAGCCTGGCAGCAGCCCCAGCCATGCTCCCCATCCTAGCCCTGTGGCTGCCCACCATGAGCAGCATTGGAGCACGGCAGCTTCATCGCGTGGTTTCTGCACCCCACGGCTCAGGAAGCCAGGGAAAAGGTCCCCAGTAGCAAAAATTCCCCTCCCCGAACCTTCCCCTGCCACGCACAGCCACCACTGCCAGTTCTCCTGCCCGATCTCATAACGATGTTCACAAGGACCCCAGCACAGATGATGCTGAGCCCTTTGTTGCATTGGGGCAGCCCCCTCGGATCCCTGCTGCTCCCTGAATCCTGAGGTCCCAACTCCCCGCGGTGGTCCCCATTCCCCTTCTACCCCTGGGTCCCTGCTGCTCCCTGCACCCCACCATCCCAGCTCCCCCCAGGGGTCCCCAAATCCCTTCTCCCTGCAGATCCCTGCTGCTCCCTGCACCCCACCGTCCCAGCTCTACCCCAGGGATCCCTGAACCCCTGAGATCCCCATTCCCACCCCAGGCCTCTCCTCCCCTCAGATCCCTGCTGCTCCCTGAATCCTGGAGTTCCTGCACCCCAGTGGTCCCCAAACCCCTTCTCCCCCCAGATCCCTCCTGCTCCCTGCACCGCAGCATCCCAGCTCCCCCAGGGGTCCCCAAACCCCTTCTCCCTCCAGATCCCCCCTGCTCCCTGCACCGCAGCATCCCAGCTCCCCCCAGGGGTCCCTGCACCCCAGAGGTCCCCAAACCCCTTCTCCCCCCATACCCCTGCTGCTCCTTGCACCGCAGCATCCCAGCTCCCCTCGGGGTCCCCACTCCCCCCCCCCAGCCCCCTCCTCTCCCCAGATCCCCGCTGTTCCTCGCATCCCACCATCCCGGCTTCTCCGAGCGGTCCCCGCACCCTCGGGGTCCCCATTCCCCCCCGTATCCCCGCCCCTCCGCATCCCGGGGGTGCCGGTCCCTCACCACAGCGCGATGCTCCCCGCGGGATAATCCAGGCGCTCCAGGGCTCCCAGGCAGTGCGGCAGCGAGTGCTCGGCGTTGCGGGCGAGCAGGGCGAGCACCACCCGGGGAGCTGGGGTCCCGGTGCCGGTCCCCAGCAGCAGGAGCAGGACACAGAGCAGCCCCGCGGCTCCCATGGCGGAGGCGGGCGGGGACGGGGCGGGCTGAGACCGGCACCCCCCGCCCCGACGGCCCCGGGGGCGGGTTTGGCTCCGGTTGCTTTAAATAAAACTGATAGCGCTGAACAGACCCGCACAGCCCATGGGGGTCGAGAGAATTGGGGGAGGGGGGGGGGAGGCATCCCCGGCATCCCCTCCCCCGGGATGCTCCTAGGCGTCCCCTGAGTGCCCCCCGACAGCTCGGGTTGCGGGACCCCAGGTTGTCCCCCCCCATCCATGATCGAGGGGATCGTGGCTGGAGGGGGCTCATAGCCAGGGGAGGTCATAGCCAGGGGTCTTGTGGCCATCGCGGTTCATCGCCAAGGGGGGTTATGGCTGGGGGGCTCACTGCCAAAGGACATCATAGCCAGGGGGCTCATGACTGGAGGGGTCTCATGGCCAAGGGAGGTGATAGTGGGGGTGCTCATGGGTAGGAGGGGCTTGAGGCCATGGGAGATCATAGCCAGGGGACTCATGACTGGAGGGGTCTCATAGCCAAGGGAGGTGATAGTGGGGGTGCTCATGGCTAGGAGGGGCTTGGGGCCATGGGAGATCATAGCCAGGGGGCTCATGGCTAGACGAGGCTCATGGCCAAGGGAGAAGATAGCTGAGTGCTCAAGGCTAGAGGGGCTTGTGGCCATGGGAGATCATGGCCAGAGGGCTTATGGCTGGGGGGATCATGGCCAGAGGAGCTTGTGGCTGAGAGGAGGGCTTGTGGCTGGTGGGGGCTTGTGGACAGGGTGAATCGTGGCTGGGTGGGCTCATGGCTCATCTCCATCACTGGCCAAGGCAGCCCACCCCCCCAGCTATGCCTCACCCAGGCTGCCCCCCATGGCTGCCCTTCTGCAGCCCCCCAGGCGTGGCTGAAACGTGTCCAGGCTGCAGGCAGCCCTGAGGCCTTTGGGACATTTGGCTAAAACCACTGGTTAACCACCCAATCCATAAATACAGCCGTCAGCTCCCGGAGAAAGCACAGGCTGGGAGGAGGCCACTTCTTGGGGAGCAGCAGCTCTGCACCCCACCAGTGGAGCTGGGCACCCCTTGCTCTGGTGGCCCCAGAGCCAAACCTGTGTCATCCATGACCAAACCCACACCCATCCGTAGTGGGGCCTGGCAGGGCGGCTGCTCCCGCTGGATTCCCACGTCCCTCCAATCCATGGGGACCTCGGGAGGGTGCAGCAAGAGGTCCTGGGGTGAGCATCTCCAAGAGCACCTGAAAGAAGCAACGGGGCTTGGGGTATGGGGAGCACCAGGAAGCCCTGCGGTGGCTTTACAGAGAGGAAAACTGTTTACAGCCTGAGCTTGGACAAGTATTTTGGGAAAGGGCTCCCCGCCAGCCTGGCTGGGCACTCCCAGGGAACGCGGAGGAGGTGTGGGAACAGCCAGGACCCATGAGCTGAGCACAGTCAGAAAACACCCATCCCACCATCCCCATCCCACATCCATCATCCCCATCCCGCATCCATCATCCCCATCCCGCATCCATCATCCCCATCCCACATCCACCATCCACATCCCACCCGTGTCCAGACCCACCCTTAGCCCCATCCCACCAGTGCCCCCATGTCCCCCGTGTCCCCATATCCCCGCCGTGTCCCCCTCCCGCGGGGACCCCTTGCAGGGTCAGCCCCTCTCCCCCGCAGCAGCCCCGGTGGCAGCGGGGATGCCCGAGGAGCCCCGGGGACTCCCCCCCGAGCTCGGCCGCTGCTGCCACCTGCCGGCACGGCCGGGAGCCGCCAGGAGCCGCCAGGAGCTGCGTGGGATCCCCTCGTTGCGTCCGCTGCCTGCTCCCCGCGAGCCCTGAGCCCTGCATCCCTGCTCTTCTGCATCCCTGCATCCCTTTCTCTCTTCATCCCTGAAACCCTCTCCCCACATCCCTCCATCCCATTCCTCTCTTCATCCCTGCACCCCTTCACCCTGATATGCTTGCATCCTTCTTCCCACATCCCTGCATCCCTTCACCCTGATATACTTGCATCCCTTCCCCTCTTCATCCCTGCATCCCTTTTCTCTCCATCCTCACCATCCTCTCCCCACATCCCTCCATCCCATTCATCTCTTTATCCCTCTACCCTTTCCCCTCTTCATCCCTCCATCCCTTCACCCCAATATCCTTCTATCCCTTCCCCTCTTCATCCCTGCAAAACTCTCCCCACATCCCTGCATCACATTCCTCTCTTTATCCCTGAATCCCTTCCCCTCTTCATCCCTGCATCCCTTCCCCTCTTTATCCTTGCATCCCTTTCTCTCTTCATCCCTGCATCCCTTCCCCTCTTCATCTCTGCATCCCTTCCCTCCTACATCCCTTCATCTCTGCTACTCTTCATGCCTGATACTTTACATCTCCTCATCCTGCTCTCCCTGCATCCCAAAGTCCCTCCATCCCTGCAGCCCCTCCTGGGGGTCACAGGCAGCCTTTCTTTCAGCACCGAGCAAAAGCAGAGAGGGATTTCAGTGCGGGATATAACGAGATTTTTCAGAGGATCCCAGAGAGACTGAGCAGAGCAGCTCCAGGCCTGCAGGCTGGGATGAAACACCACAAAAAGGTAACACCCCTCTCAGCACCGGGGCCTCTGAGCCTGGATGTGCCCTGGTCCCAGGTAGGGCCAGCCCTGAGATGCTGCTCCAGGAGCAGGAGCAGCCAGCATCTCCAGGGAGGGTCCTTGGAGCCTGCTGTGAGCCAGGAGGCACCGTAAAAGCTGCTTTGGCCATGCAGTGATTAAAAACCCCACAAGAGATCTCAGGGAGAAGGAAGAAACAGTGGTTTACCTGCCAGGACATCCACTGTACACTCCTCAGCAACTCCATCCCAAACACTCTGCTCGTCCCAGGAGCTTGACAGGCAAGTGGGGTGGCAGGGCCCCACGGGGCTCAGGGTGTCCCCACAGGGTTCAGAGCATCCTCGCTGCTCCTGTGGTGGTGCCTGTAACAGAGATCCAAGATCAGGGCTGAAAGCATCCTGTTGTGGGAAAACTGCCTTCCCATCCCCGCGGTGCTAGGCTGGCAGCACATTCCAGTTGGCAGGTTTGGGTTTCTTTAGAGGAATAAGTTGCTTTTGGACCCAGGGCTGAGGCTTTTGGTCTCCTCCTGCTCCTCCCCACCCCTTCCTCGAAATATTCTAGGATTTTCAGCAAAGCCTTTGAAAAGATACAGGTTCCTCAAGGGTCACTTTTTTTCCACTTTAAAAAGCTCAGGTTCGGTTGCAAAAATATCAAATATATAAAGATGTAGCTATAGATGCAGAGATTCCAGGTGTGTGTGACTGGCCAGGGCATTGGGACAAGTCCCCTGGTCACAAATATTTGTTTTTAAGAGTTATTTCAAAAGAAAAAGCATCCCTGGAGCCCAGATGGCTGCCTGGGTCTGTGGTGTCCTGGGGGTCCCTGTTCCCATGTGGTGACACTGCCCAGGTGACACTGTCCCATCCATAGAATCACCTGCACTCATTCAGCCCCACAACCTCAGCCTAGTTCCCAGGTGGGGAAACTGAGGCACAGAGCCTGGACAGCCTCCCTGTAGCTGTCCAGACCCAAGGAAGTGCCCATGACCTTGCCATGCTCCCTGCTCCACCAGCCCCTCACTCTGAGCAGCTCCAGCTGTTCCAGCTGTTTTCACCTCCCTCCAGCTGCTGGATAGCTCAGGAGGCTGATGCTCCCCTCCCAGCTGGGTTTTCCTTCCAGGTCTCTGCTAAATCCATCGCATCCACGGCCTCTGCTCTGCTTTCCTCCTCAGCGAGCTGCTCCCGCCGCAGGCAAAAACAACGGATCTTCCCACCCGGAAAAATCCAGGGGGATTTTGGCCGTCGCAGGGGGGGATTTTGGCCACCCGGGGGGATGTTGGCCCACCCAAGAGATGCTCTGCCAGAGGAGCTGGAGGCCGGTAGGAGCAGCTTCCCCATCCTGCCTGGTAGTGACTGGGAAATCCATGCCTCTAGAAATGGGGCAGAGATATTTTGCTGGTCCTGGAGCCCTCTGGGCTGTGTCTCACACACCTTGGGCTGTTCCTGGGGGTCTGTGGGCACTGGGGAGGGAGAAACCTTCCCCAGGGTCCTGCTTCTTGCCTCACAGGGAGCTGGGGGCAGGCAGGATGCTGTGCTCTGTGCTCTGCCATGCTTGGAACCACGAATGAGCCCCATGGGCACATCCTTCCTGGGTGGCACAGCCCCAAAATGGTTATTTTTCTCCTCAGGCTGGATCACCATCAGAGCCAGTGTCACCCAGCAAAGGGGACCCTGGGCAGCCACCAGCCTGGGGATCGGGAAGAGGGAAACCTCCCTCAGCAAGGGGAAACTGAGGCAGGAGGCCGAATCCAGGCTGCCACGTCCTTCCCAGGCTGCCACATCCTTGTCAGGCTGGAAGAGGCCACACACCTGCCAGGGCTTCATCCCAGAGATGATGGGGAGCTGCTCTCCATCCCCTCGGAGGGACGGCAGCCACGGGGTACCCCAGTGGCTTGTGTCCCCCTGTGATGCAGTGACCCCTGCGCTCCTGTCCCCTCTGTCCCGTCCCTCCTCTCCCCGCAGTGGGGCTGGCGGCCGGCCCCCATCCCAACCCAGGGCAGCTGTGACCGAAAACAAAGCTGTCCCCTCCGGCACAATACCCTTCTGTCCCCCCCAGATGCTGACCGCTGGGGTGGGCAGTGGCCGGGCTGGAGGCGTCGAGGGGCTGTGCCAGGCCCCCGCTGGCAGGGGACAATGTTGGCAGTGATGGAGAGTAGGTATTTCAAAAGGTTTTGTTTTCGGTTGACCCGCCGAGCCGACATGACCCCGCAGCCCCCCACCCAGCCCCGCTCCTCCATCCCAATAGAAACCGGCCACATTCCTGACCTCGGGAAGGAGGGGGGGGAAGTTTCAAACCACCCCGGCAAGGAGACAATGGGGGTGTCAGGGTAGTGATTTAGGAGGGGGGGCTCTTTTCATCACAAAGACGAGACAAAGGCGCTCAGCGCTGGGAAAGGGGCTTCGGTGGCGGCTCAGGAGCAGGGCCGTGGTATTGTGCCTAGCCAGCCGGCCTCGGTGCAGGGCACCCAGGGCCCACCAGGTCCCATTGGGTCCCACCAGGTGCTACCAGATCCTATTGGGTCCCATTAGGTGCCACTGGGTTCCACCAGGTCCCATTGGGCCCCATTAGGTGCCACCAGGTCCTATTGGGTCCCATTAGGTGCCAATGGGTGCCACCAGGTCCCATTGGGTCCCATTAGGTGCCAACAAGTGCCACCAGGCCCCACTGGGTGCCACCAGGTACCACCAGCTGCCACTAGGTCCCATTGGGTCCCATTAGGTGCCACCAGTTGCCACCAGGTCCCATTGGGTCTCACCAGGTGTCACCACGTCCCACCAGTCTCTACATCACAGCCCCTGGCACAGCCGGCCACAGCCACCCTGGGGACCAGGGTCTGCTGGCTTCGTGCGTGTCACCATCACTCATGGCACCCCCAGTCCCCCGCATCCCCCTACACCGGTGGGGCTGCCCAGGGAGCACCCTGTGCCGCTGTGGCCGTGGGCACCAGACCTGGGCATCCGTCCCTGTCCTGAGGACACTGCAGCCCTTGAGCCCCCCGGCACATTCAGAGCTGGGGTCCCGCTCTCCTTGCCCGGGGATGAGTCTGGGGCCAAGGGATGAGCAGCTCCTCTGTGCGTGGCTCAAAGGGGCTTTGTGCACCCCGGGGCCACCGGCACCCAGCACCACCCGCCACTGCCAGTACAGCCACCGCGCGCTGCCCACCCTGCCAGCACCTCGCAGCCTCTGCCCCCCAAAAACCTCCTTTTCCAGGTGCCCCCTGCCCCAATCCTCCTCCTCCTCCAGCCCTGGGGGGTCTCGGCCCCAAACCATGGCATCCCCCCTCCCCAAAAAAGCCAGGAAACCACTTACACAGACACCAACTTACAGTGTCCTCCGCTGCTGAGCCCGCGTCTCCGGTGCCGAAGGACCCAGAGCCTGCACAGAGGGGATAATTTTACAGGAGAAATATTTTTCTCCCAGTGCTGGATGGCTGATCCGAAGGAAAAGCTGGAAACAAGTTCATTGGTTTTTTTCTCTCCCTCCCTCTCCTTGCCCTAATTTTTTATTTTCCTGGCAGCCAGCAAGAGGAAGGGAGCTGGCAAGGTGATGCTTTTTTGGAAAGAGGGGAACTGGTGATGAAAGAGGCTTTCAGCGCGCCGGGAGCCTGGGAAAGCCGAGAGCTGGGGGGGCTGCTAAGGGACCACCGTGCCGAGACCGAACGGGGGGCCGAGCGGAGGCCGACAGCAGGTGGAGGGGTGCTGGTGGGATGCACCAGGGAGCCGATGACATCATGTTGTGTGGGTTTGGTTTTGTTTTTTTTTTTTTTCTTTTCCAGGATGAAATGTAATTTGCAGACGACTTCCCCGGCCGCTTTGCCGCACGGGTCCCCCCAGGACACACAAGCGCCCATCGAGAAGAACCGAAGCTTTTTTTTTTTTTTTTTTTTATTTTGGGTCAGAAAAAAACTACGTTTTAGTTCCTAACTTGGTGGCCCTGGGCACACAGAGAGCAGATCGAAGCAGACCCCAGCCCGGCGCCAGCGCCCCGTTGGGCCCCCAGCCCCACGGTGGGGCAGGATGGCCAACCCGGGATGGCTCCTTTCCCCTCTTCCCTCTTAATTTTGTTTAGAAACTTGTCAGGTTGGTACATAAAGGAGGTGGAAAGATCAATCCCAGCTTTTCATCAGTGTGGGAAAAAGTATTTCACTAATCCATATTTATTGGTGTAAGGAGCCGAGGAGGGGGGAGGGCCAGAGACCCTAATGGTCAGGAGCAAAGGACAGAAGGGACAGTTTAAGGCTGCCCTTTTTGGAGAGGTCACATGTCACCAAAATCTTTCGGTTGTCTCGGGATTGGTTACATTCTGTTCTCTTTTTTTCTATTGAGGTTGCCAAGCAACTGGCTAAGACCAGCCAAGATATTTTCTTTATTACAAGTGGAGCAGAAAGCAGCAAGGAGGAGAGAGAGAGGGGGGAAAAAAAAAAAAAAAAAGGGGCTGGGGGGGAGAAAGAAGAGAAGTAGTTTAGACAATTAACATTTATAGGATCACATAACTTCATTAACTCGGCCGAGATTTGGGAAAGAGACTTAAAAAAAAAAAAAAGTTGGGGGGGTGGGAGCATTAGGAATTAAAGCAAGTTAAAAGGCTGGCGGGTCTGGGTAAAACAATGCGGGATCACCCAGAGCAGGATGGGGGTTTCCCTCTGATGGTTCCCACTTCCCAAAGAGCCGCTGGTCCCAGGCGACGGCTTCGACCCGGTGTGGGGACCTTCAGCTGTTGCTGATGCTCTTTTATTTTTTTTTTAATGCCATTTTTTTATTTATTTATTCCCACACTGCTAGGAGGCAGGCTGTTGGCTCACGACGAGGTGCAAGGAGGCAGAGGGGCCCTTCAGAGCGAGGCCTGTGGCTGAGGCGGGAGCCAAGCGTCCCCTCGGCCTGGGCTGTGGGGACGTGTCTGTCCCCAGGCCCTGGGACACCTTCGAGCCCCTGCAAAACCTTTTTGGGGCCCAAATGAGCCTCGGTGGGCGAGCGAACCCTGGTCAGAGATCCCGGTGACCCCTGGTTGGAGATCTCGGCCTTGTTGGTCCTTGCTCAGGGCTCCTGACGCCATCCTTGGGATGTCGCCCACCCTGGGCTTGGCCCCGGGGGCCGTGGGGACATCGCTGCTGGCCAGGGATGGGGACTGGGGTCACCCCACGGCTCTGTGGGACTAGGCTGCTCCAAGCATCCTTTGGGGCCGCAGGAGTTTCCCAGCAGTCACCAGCCACCCCCTCCAGACCCTGTGTGAGGACATGGGAGGCGGTGAGGAGGGCAGGGACTCCCCCCCAGCCCTGACATCCCCCCATTACACTCCGGGCAGAGCAGGAGGCAGCTTGTGGGGACCCCAGGCTGGGGGGTCAGGGCTAGGGGGTCCGCGGTGGGGAAAAGCAGGTGACCCCTCACCTTCCGAGTGGGAGATTTTCATCAGGGGCAAACAATGAGCATCACTGGTCCCAGCACCTATAAACGGGGGACCCCAGCACTGCCCCCCCCTCCCAACAGCAGGACCAGGATGGGGGGTCCCCAAGAGCAGGAGGTCCCCAAGAGCAAGGGGATCCCCAAGGGCAAGAGGGTCTCCAAGGGCAGGGGGTTCCCAAGGACAGAGGGGTCCTCAAGAGCAGGGGGGTCCCCAAGGGCGGGGGGGTCTCCAAGAGCAGGGGAGGTCCCCGGCGGCTGACGGGGGGACCCCGAAAGCCCCATCGGGGCTCAGCCCGGGATCCGGGACCCCCGAGCATCGAGTCCGGGGGGCTCGGGGTCTCCGGTCCGGTCCGGGGGCCGGGGTTTGGGAGCTGTGTCTTTAAGAGATGGCTGGCTCCAGGTTGCAGCTGCTGTTTCTGTGCTATAGAGACAGTGGAGATTCATTACTCCTAAAACACAATGGGCATTTATCACCCCGTGGTGTTATTCAAATCCAGTACCAATTGAAGGTCATCCCCATTCTTTTCTCGCCGGCTCTGCAACACATTTATTGTTGTGCCGTTCAACTAAAAACCCTGCTCGGCCCCGGCGCAGCCCGCAGAGCCCCGGTGTGCGCATCCCTCCCGGGCGGCTTCGGGATCCAGCGCCGGGGACCGGCAGGTGCGGCGGGAGGAACCGGGGGCACCGGGAGGAACCGGGGGCTCCAGGAGGAACCGGGGCACCGGCAAGGACCGGGGGCTCCGGCGAGGATCGAGGGCACCGGGAGGAACCGGGATGCGCTGCCCCAACCGAACTCGCAGCCCCCGGCCCTTCCCCGGGCACCGGCAGCACCGGGACCCTCCCGGCTGGAGAGGGGGGATTGTTCCCAACTTCGTGGGAGCCGCTCGGTGAGAGGGGGCTGGGGAAGAAGCTTGGTATTTTTTTTTTCCCCCCTCTCCTCTCTTTTTCTTTAATTTTTATTAGGAGTAGTAATTTTTTGGTTTTCTCTCTCTCTCTCCCCGAGTTGGGCGTTTGTAAATCTGGTCGATTTTCACTGAATTTTAAGGGCGATCCGCTTGGAATCGGTTCAGTTCTCCGGGAGCAGCGGCCGCAGCGCCGGGTCCGAGCCCGCAGCTTCGCCCCTGCTCGGGGGATGCTCCTCCGGGAATCAGCTCCGCTTTGCCTTTTCTGCCTTTTTTCCCTGCGATTTTTCGCTTGATTTAGGTTTTTTATTTTTCACTCTCTCTCCTTTTTTTTTTAATACGCGCTCTTTTTTTTTAATTTCTTCATTTTCATTTTTTTTTTTTTTCCGGAGGGGTAGGAAGCGACTCGATAAAATTAAACCCCTCGCGGTGGGATTAACTGGAAAACGGGATGCGAGGCGCCGCCGCTGCGCTAGAAACTTGTTGGGGCCGGAGAAGCGGCTCGGTGCCCGTGTGTCCTTCTTTTCCAGGCTCCAGCTGGATTCCCCCGTGGAAGATCCTGCGAGCCCGGGATGGGAATCTCCGCTCCTGATTGTCCAAACGCAATTCTTGTGCAATGGAGCCGTACGAACCAAGAATTGTGTCTGGACATCTGTAGCAGAGGTTTCAACTCCGCCGGCCGGGCTCCAGGAAGGTGTTTGGGAAGGAGGATGGAGCAGCCCGGCCAAGCCTGAGCCAGGATTCCAAGGAGAGGAGCAGAGGCAGCGGGGCTGCAGCGGGAGGTTCGCTCCTAAGGCATCAAATCCCAACCGGGTCCTCATCGGGATGGGCAGCAGGGACCGGGCAGGGATGCGGGAGCCAAGCCAGGGGCTCCGGTGCTTCGCCAGGGACAGAGCCGAGCACGGCAGCAGAGAAGCGCGCCAGCCCTGGAGCTCCATCCCTCCTCTATCCTTCTGGTATGTATTATTTTTCATTTCATTTCAATTAGCTTATGCCTGGCCATGGGGTGCAGTGGGGACCCCTGCATGCTGGGGGCCGAGCTCCCCACAGCTGGGACACCCTTATCCTCCTTATTGTCCTCCTCTCTTCCAAACCGCGAATAATCCTCGCTGCGAGCGGCCGAGTCTCGGGATCCCCCAGCCCCACGCTCCCACACCGCAGCAGGGCTTGGAGGGGACGGGCTGGGAGCAGAGCAGCCCCCCACAACACCACAGCCGGGAGGGAGGCTTCTATAAGAGCGGCTTTATAAGTCCACGAGCTAAGCGACTCGGCCGGGGCTGCCAAGAAAACCCAGGAGAAGGACAGAATCATAACAAGATCCAAGCAAAATTTCACCCAGATCCTATCTAGGACAAAGCTGGAGGCAGAGAACGTTTTAAACGGCTTTTATTTCAGAAACTTTTTTTGTGTTGTTTTGTTACAGGATTTTGCTGCACCCGTCTTCTCCCCTCCCCTGGCTTCCCTCATCTTCCCATTTCTAGCTTTTTTCCCGCAATGATTGGCAGCTTTTACTACAGCAGGAGCTAAAGCCGCCTGGGTCTACCTGGGCTAGCGAGGGAATAACACCTTCCAGGGAAGGAACTCATCCTATCGTGAGCAAACAGCCAGGGGGGATAAGAACAGAGAAAACCAGCCTAAGGCAAAATCGCAGGGTAGAGGCAGAGCAGGCAGCAGCGCCGAGGCAGAACCTGCCTTTTCCCACTTGGGTTTCAGCCCGTTTCAAGCCGCAAGCCGCACAGGTTCGTTGTTTTTCAGCCGGCTCCTACTGATACCTGGAATCCCTGCTCTGCTCCCCCAGCCCTGCAAAGCTACCGGCCGCGAACTCGGGATGGAGAAGAGCCTTTAGGCCGACCGTGTCATTTACAAACGGCACAGGCTGGACTTGAGCCGCCGCATCTGGATTTGGAAAAGGCTGAATGTCAGTTCGCTACCAGCAGTGGGCTGGAAGTCAGGGTTTCTCAGATCAGCAGAGTCTGTGGGAGCTTTTAGTTACATGGGTTGTAGTGGGGTAAGCGTGAGACAGGAGTCACCGGAGAAGCGAGACGGGAATTACTCTTTGGCACTCCCTCCGCGTCAGACAGAGTAATTCCTCTGTCAGGCGCAGGACGGGAAAGGCTCCTAGCGCGGAGCACAGGGGGTGTCAGGCCAGGCTGCCTGAACAGAAGCTGGTGCACTGCGCTGCTCACTGCCTCCCAGCTCCTCCTCAGCAGCTCCCAGAGACCGAGGTCAGGGAGAACCGTACGTGGTGCACATCACCTCTGAGATGCACTGATTGCACTTAAGGAACTGGGAAGCTCTCTGCCCCAGAAGAGCTGCTGCTAGGGCAGAAGTGCTACCGCCGGGGAGCACCGCACGCTGCCAGAGCCGTGCCGAAACACAGCCAAGCAGGGCAGGAGGAAGCACAGGAAAGACAATCCTGGCCCGATGCTCCTAGAAGCTCGCGGAGTTTCAGACCTGTTGGCGCCAACGCTATCCTCTATGACCCCTTTCCTCTGCTCTCGCCGTGGCCTCCTGGCTGGCAGGCAGGCCAGTCCATCTGTCCGAGGAAACTTCTGGAAAGCAAACATCATCCATGCCCTAGCAGAACCGTGCACACCCACTTCCGCTGCGCTCACAGGACTTCCTCGGGGTGCACAGTAAGAAGCCTCCCCTCCCACTCATGGAAAGGGTTAAACACCAGACTTTCTTTCCTGGTTTCCTCGTTTTAACCAGCATCTCCAGCCCTACCCTTCCCCAGCCAGGCTGCAGCAATGCAGCTCCCCACCGCTCCCCACCTGCACAGAACGCGACACAGGCCGATCAATTCTGTCCATCACGGTGGCAGAAAGATAATTTGCTGCCCTTATTGCTCTGTGTTATCTCAGGGTGGGCATGAGTTTGTTTTCCCTCCAACTAAATGCTTATAAATTGACCTTGCCTGTGGGCTAGAACTTTGTCCTGCCTCAGCTCAGGTAGAAAAGGCATAAGGCACCAGCAAAACAAAAACTCAAAGCCTATTTCTCTCCTGCTTCCCATAAATAAATATCATGACAGGTGGAAAGTCATTACAGCCAGCTCTGAAGCTGTAATGTCTGCCACCTCAGAGAAAAAACTAGAAAACCTTTTGTTTCCCTGTAATTCATGTCTTGCCCTTCCCCAACCGTCCCCAAGGCTGTACCACACTAGGTGTTGTGTTAAGAGAATCCCAGTGCCCAGCACCAAGGCTGAAGCACCCCAGCCATGCCCCAAAGCAGCCACAAACCCCCCAAACACCTCACTGCCTGCAAAGACACCCCACCCGACTAGAGGAGCAGCACCCCGCTTCCTCCCGTCATGGAAGAACAGAGTCCCACGTGCTTCAGGTGCTTTCTGCTCATTAGGGTACCTGGGAGTGCAGTCAGGAGAGGTGAAATGAGGACGAAAAGATGGATGTTGTTGTTGTGGACAGCAGGCTGCGTGCTGGCGGGGCTTTATTTGGATGTCTAGTAACAAATGAACACGGTGGGAAGATGCAGAGACCGGGCACAGACAGTTCAAGAGAGGTTGAGGGGGTTAGTTTTTTGTTTGGGTTTTTTGGCCCAGGGGTTTGGATTTACATCCTCTTGTTTTTCCAGGAGTTCACCCGCCGTGCAATGTCGAGATGAAAAGCACATTATCCTGGTCCTGGAGTTTATAATCCAGCTCACCCTGCAGGCCAAGAGAAAAAATGAAAAACGGTTTTAAATGTCATTTCCAAATACAAACTGCAAAGAGAAAACTGCTCATAAAAAGATGGTGAGTATCAGGGAGAGCAGAAGGGGCCAGATTGATGTTTTCATCCTAACGGAAGCAAAGGTGAGAGATCAGACAAGGAGCTGACGTTCACTACCGCACAGCGCTGTCTGGAGCAGGGTTTGACAGAGCAGGCGGTTGCCCGAGGCAGGAAAATAGTCAGGGGCTGTTTGTTGTCTACACACAACAGTGGGAGGAGAGGGAACAGATTTACCAGTTGCCTGTTTGGGTAGGAATCTCCCCAGGGCTGCCTGCTCCAGCCACGGCCCCACCTCGCTCCAGCGAAGGGGTCTGCGAAGCTGCCCGGTACCTACTACGCGGGGAGACCTGCTGGCAGCCAGAGGGGAGAAGCCCCTTACCAGAGGCCAGGGAACGCGGGTAAACTCTCTTCAGACACCGGCTGGCTGATGAGACTCAGCAGGTTAGAGAGGCTCCAGGCTTTGGAACAGCCACAATGTGATATAGGGAGAGAGATCCCAGCCTGTCCCCCTTCCCCCTCAAATATGAGATGCTTCGCTTGGGGCAAGAATCAGAAATAGCTTCTCTGAGAGCAACCACAGAACAGACAAAGCAATATTTCCAACAACGAAAGTCAAACTGAAGGAGTACAGACCATTAGTTCCCAGTCTGCGTCATTGATGAGCACCAAAATTCCTGGCCTCCTGCAGAATAAAGAAATAATTAGGACACAGGGCTGCTAAAAAGCTTCACAAATAGTTAAGAACAAGGGACATTACAGCACAGATCACAAGCTGACTGCCTATAAAGCCAAAGAGAAAAAGGAATCCTAGCATGGAGGTGGAAACAGGTACAGTCTGTGCCCTTTCCAGATCAAATAAAGGGGAGGCAGGAGCAATCCCAGAGCTCATTTGAATTAAAATGCACCATTCCTGAGGATGCTCCGAGATGACTGACTACATTTCCGTATTATGTAGAAAAGCCAGGTAATTAAAACCCACGCACTACAGTAGAGCACAGAGAGCTCGATGTGAAGGTAGGGAAAGCTATGTCGGTGCCCCAACCAAAGGCAGTAAACACCCGGGATCCACTCCGAACCCCTGATTACAGGCAAAGGGATTCCCCCTCTTTGATCTTCGGTGTCCTGCAATTGTCTCTCCTGTTACCAGGGGACCTGGCACACGCTTCAGCTCACAAAGATCCGTGACGAATGTTAAACACCCCCGTGCCACCCCGCAGCCAGGGATGGCTCGCACAGCTCACTCTACTCCATTTCTCTTGGCATTTTTTTCCCTCTCTCCATGAGGCTGGCCCCGTTTTGACAATAAAAATACATTTCCCAGAAGAAATATTTGTTGGCATTTCTCTGAGTGACTGCTTCGGTCCCAGTGATGTCAGCAGGGAACAGGTAGCCCTGCTAAAACTCCTGGAACTGAGGATGCCTGTGGTACATTGCTCCAGGTGACAATGGAGAGGAAGTATATGGTGGCTCTGCTTCATATCTAAGGTTTAAGTTTTTAAGTTTTGCATTGAGGGTTGCAAGAAGACAGACATGCTCCCCATGGAACAGGGTGAGGTGTAGTGTGGGACATCCCCCCACTGCCATTTTAGCAAATCCCATATTTTCATGGTACTTAATTTGCTTCTTGTAACAGGAAAAACACATCCCAGACTGCAGGGATCAACACAGAAACACGAGGACCCCCAGTCGCTGTACTTACACAGACTCCCCTTGCATAAATAATTCCGGTCGCTCTTTCAACAGATTCTGTTTGATCCACTTTAGCAGGTTTCTGATGTCCCCTGAAAGGAGAAAGGACAGCAGTTTATAAACTCGCTGACGGCTCCGAGTTGATGCCAGAACAAAGTGATTGTTTATCCGCACGAGAGTAGATGAGGAACATGCAGAATGGATGGGGAGACCTGCAAACCTCCCGTCGCAGGAACCACTCAGCAGGGTTGTCCCTTCCCAGCACCTAACAGGCAGCCCAGCCTCAAGGAGGGTCAGGGTTTGGCAGAGGAGGTTTCCTGCAGAAAAAGCATCCCACAAAGAACGAAAGCGGCTCGTGCTGAGGTGCCAATCCGACAGGAGACTTCCGATCCTCAGATTTCTTTAACACATCCCACGTCCTGTGTGTTCCGTTATCACTTAACAAATCGATGTTTAACTCTCTGTGTGTTTAATTAGATTTTAAAAGTCCAAATGAGCCTAAGTACCTGAAAGGACTAAAAGCAGACAATGACAGCATCAAAACCTGCACAAACCCTCGGAGACACGAGTTCTGGGGCACAAACTGTACATAACCACAAATTAGACACACACGCAGACACCAGCCACAGTATTTTGGACACTTGCATCTCACCTCCCGTTGTGGCATCTTCCCTGTGCCATGCCCACTCCCCTCCCTCTACACTTTGCGCTTAGAGCTTCTTTATTAAAGCTCAGCCTTTATCTTTCCATTTCAGTAGGTGACAGGAAGGATTTGTCTTCATGTAAAAGGAGGAGGAGACACTGCTGGCGGGTTTTTATAGTATCAATTTTACTTTGTGAGGCAAAAACAATTTCTTTAGTGATAGCATCAGTTAATTTCCTATTGGAGAGGTGAGAAGCAACAGAGGGGGGGAATAATCCGTTACAGTGTTTAGAGAAGCTGACAAATTGCAACGTGGAGTTCTCTTGCATTTGCCTCTATATTTCACTGTTCCACAAACCACTTCATCATTCTGAATCCACAATCAGTTATTCTCCTGGGGCTCCTTTAAACAGCCCTTTGAAAGCCCCAAAAGAGTTTTGTTTGTTTTCAAGGCGCGAGGAAGCTTTTTGAAGGCACAAATCCACCAGTGAGGGCTGGAGCCCTGCTTGCAGGACGAGCAGGGATGACAGAAAGGGTTTCCACGTCTGTCTCACATGTGGTAACCTCACTGTAGTCAGGGGGAACCCTTCCACATGCGCCTCTCTGAGCTATAAGCAAGCTCTGCATATGATTCCCCAGGTGCTTGCTTCATGGTCAGCTAAAATAAATGTGGCTGTAGTGGCTTGACTGGGTTCCTGGCCTTACCCCAGGATTTTATGGGATTGTGGATGCTACTCAGAGCAGAGCTGGGGTTCTTCCGCATAACATTACCCCCATGGCTTCTGTCACACCAAGGATGAACAGCCCTGGCATAGGCAGGTGCGCATCAACTAGGCGATGGGGACATGTCCATCTGCAGCAGATGGGGGCCTCTCTCCCCTGCGAAAGGGGGAGGCGGGGTGCTCTGAGATTCCCTCTGTTCCCCCCGGGTCTCCCAGGGCATTGGTGCCACTGGATGAGAGCCTGCACCCTGGCAGACGGGTCCCACTGCAGGGCTGCCCAGAGCATGATAGATACTGCTGGCTCCGAGCAGCATCACTGATCAGGGCAGGAGGAGCTGGTTTGTGTCTTAAAACCACCTGGATCACCCGCCTGGGGGTGACCCACGGCTCCCTGGCAGGGATAGGTAGTAAAAAGCACAAACCAGACAGCTTTCTGCTGCTTTCCCAGCAACGTGCGCAAGAGTTAACAAGAGTAACTATATTCACTTTCCCTTGAAAAACGCTGCTGCAGAGCAAAGCCCTCAGGATCTCACACACCCAAACGGCTCCTGCTCTCCATCACCGAGAAACGAAAGCTGGAGAGGAAGAAAGACTGAGAGAAGGCTTCAGGAGAAGGGGGGCGGGGGTGCGAAGGGGACAGCAGCCCCACTGCAGCAACGCCCGCGAGCTGTTTCATATTTATGCACTTGTGGCAGGGCCCACAACAATGAGCTGTGCCAGATACCATTCTCCTCGTGTGGAATAAGCAGCCCTTTCCTCTGGGACCTTTCAGGAGAGATCATTTAGACAGAAACACGCTGCACCAGCTGGATAAAAGACAGCTACCTAGAAGCAGTCTGGACGAAGGGGCCAGAGGACTGATTTATTCCAGGCTGTGCTGGTAGACTCCCTCACCCCGACTCCCTCCATAATAAATGTTATTTTCAGTCCCACCTGAGCCTACATTCATTTACTCCTCCCTAGAAGTCATGTACACACATACAGAAGAATTTAGACAGTAGGAAAATACCCGATACCCCCGTGCAAGCCTGGAGTTCCCCCAATACAGACATCAATGAAAATGAAGACCCCCTTCTCCACAGTCAACGTTAACATGTAATACTTTCAGCTGCTTTCTTAGCACTGAATTCTTTCCCCCACCTTCACATCTCTATGTTCTGTACACCAGTATTACTAAAACAAATCAATTATAAAGGCTGAAAAATGACCAGAGCCACACCAAAACCATCTCCCACAAGGAAGATATTGAAAAGGAACAAGATTACTTCCACTGCAAGTGGTCTGGGAAGGAGCCATCTTGCAGCTCAGCCCCTCGAATCGCAGTCTTCATCAATAGCTCGGGACTCTGTATGTTACCATGATGGAAAGAATAAGAGCTAAATTATAGCACAACTGTTTATCTCTTACGGTTGACATATGTAGCGTTCCTAAGACATTTTCTTTCTGATATTATGTTATGGGTCTAGCAGGTTTCCAGCTCCCTGGGCTGAGGATTTGCTATGCAGACAGCAGGTCCGCTGTGAATGACAGGAGGGAAAGAAACCCCAACCTGGTCAGGCACCAGAGCCTCCGACAAGTTGAACCGTTACTGCGCTGCAGCAATTTTACACTCATTTGGCTGCAAAAGCAACCATGCATTTTGGCCAAAGAGTGAAGTCCAGGCAAGAGCTGAGACAATGTGGCACTTCATTCCTGCATCACCAACTCAAGCCCAGCTCATCCAGTAATGACATATTTTTATCTCAATGAAAACCTTTCGATAGCCTACACCACTTCAGTTGAAGCAAACAAATATCCACACCAAAACAACCACTCTAATTATCATTAACTGTCCTCAGCATTGGCAGCATCCGCAGAGAAACCAAAGCGAAGCAGCCAAAGAAGCTGAAATATTCTCAAACTGCAAAGGAGGGACTGAAGCACATGGTAGGAAATCCCTGTCTCATTTGTACACAGAGACAGCTTCTGTTGCCTGTGCTAACAGTACATCAAACCTCTCCAAATTCTCAGGAAAAATAATCTAAAGTTAATTAAAAAAAGCAAAACCAACAAATGTTTGAGAGAACTGCTTAGTTCAAGTGCACAGATGGGAGCTCAAATCCACAATACATGCATAAAACAAATCACCAAGCGAAAGACACTGCTCAGGAAAACCAAGTGTGTGCGCACAGTGACACAAAGTCATTGGCTTGTCACGCAAATGGACAGGATGCAAAAACTGCAGCGAGCGTGCATACAAAAACCCAACAGCGGCGGCTCATTTTCAGCCCAGCTGCATCATAAACATTCCTGGTTGTGGCAGACAGAGCTGCACAGTCTGCTCAGTCCTCTGGCGTATCCTCCAAGGTCTGATCTTCTGCACTACCCAAACAGTTCCTTGATGAAGAATTTGCTGAGCTTCCTCTGCAAGAGAAATGCATCTGAGACTCCATTTTAGCACTGCCTGGAACAAGAGCCTGGGTTCATTTGCACCCTCAAAACCAGAGCTGAAATCCATACATCTTTCCCAGCTCAATAAAACCTCCTGGGCCTGACAGACTCGTCAGTGATAGCTCAGCAAAGAGGACACTCGCTGTGTGCAGAGAGAAAGCAGGTGGCTCAAATAAGAAACACCAAGCTGGGTGTTGCACTAGGAGGATCTCGCAGTGAACTGATAAATGTGCAGAAGCACAGGAGGATTTTGTGCGACCGTAATACCAGCTGACACAGACCCACGGCTCTGGGCTCTCAGGGAGCAGCACAGGCTACTGGCACGTTCACACACATGAAATGTCCGAACACTTTCTCATCCCCTGCCTTAAAATCCACACACAAACCCACATGAAGCAGCCAGTGCCTCGAAGGGCACCTGGAGGGTGTAATTACACCCATACTCTCACCTTGGTTGAGAAGTGGGAGCTTATTTCAGGGAAACGAGGGAACCCCATAAAGGCTGAACCATGGAAAATTCCCTTCTGGTCCGTAATAAATAAGATATATGCAGCGCTGGTCACTAAGGGGTCAGTGCTGCAGGAGCACAGCGCTTTCTCGAGCCACCTTGCGGATACCTCCCTATGGGGTACCATTTCTTTGACCCAGAATAAGATCATTTATCATACTGACCATGGCTGAGCTCCAATTTGCTGAGGTCACTAACTCTGGACGAGCGCCGCTCCACCCACATTCTCAGCCACCGGCCTGTAACCATGACAAAGCCCCTTCCCTGCCGCTCCTCTGCCATTATTCCCCCTGCCTGCATGGAAATGTATGGAAAGACAATTTGTATTCCCCTTTCCTTGCTTAAGTAGCTTGTTTTTAAAACAGACCAGCTCCTGCTACTTGCCACCCCTCCAGGTGGGTGACTTCCCTCTCCTTATGAATCCAAGGGCTCTCCAGGAATCCGCTCCCTAAAAGAGCTTGTTACAAACCCAGACCTAAGGGATGCTTCAACTCCTCCGGCCTCCCGTCCAATATGCAAATCATTCGTTGAAGCAGATGATGATGTGCCATAAACCACAGAAGAAGACCTGGAACAGCTGCTGTAAATGGAGGCACGGGCAAGCGGGGTTGGTACTACGCAGAATGAGCAGCAAGGCAAAATTTTGCAGCAAGAACAACATCCATTTTCTCTGGCGAGCACAAAGCTGATCCTGCCACGCGCTGGAGTGGGCAGTGATTTAAGTACTAGGGGAAAAAATAGGGAGTAACTACAGCCAGACATAAGAGAATCCCAGTCGTTGCCCTCATCTGTTCTTGTCTGCTACAAACGAACATCAAGGTCTTGGCTTCTGCAATTTTTAATTGTGTTCTGACATGTTTTTCTCAGTTGTGAGCTGGAGAAGCAATGCTCTTCTCCATTCCCTTGCATTCCCACATGGAGAAAGGATTACAGAGGTCTCTCATAGCCATCCTGCTATCAGCAAAGACCCAGATCCCAGCCATCACCCAGCAATTCTCAACCCTGAGACGTCAATCACAACACTCATGAACTGGAGAGGAGCTGCTTGAGATCTGCCACGCCTTGGTAGAAGAACACAAGTTCAAGGGATCTCCAATCTCACTCCCAGGCCAGCAACAAGCCTCCAGAACCATCAGCTCCCGTGACAAAAAAACCAGCAGCTCCGAGCTGATCCTCAGGGTAAACCTAATCCCTACTCATTTCCAAAGTCAGAGCATCTAATCCCGTAACGCCCAGCGCTATTGTCACTTCAGGCTCCCAAATAAATGCCAGTGCACCCAACTGCCTCTTTTAATTAGGATCACACACCGCTACTGCTGGCCCAGGGTCTTGCCTCTCATTCAAAGGAAGGAACCAAGGGAGCCTCAAAGCTATCGCACCGGCAGCTAAGTGCCAGACTGGGAATCGCAAACATTAAAAATAACATCTCCTTAACAGGTCCTGTAATTTTATTCTCCACAAAACACCATCTCCAGTCTTGAATGCTCTGATTTTAAGATGCTCGAGCAATGCAAACCAATGCTACCAAACCCCAAGGAGAATGCGCCATGGTCTAATAGTTTTTGCAGTCAGGAATCTTCTGCTAATGCACCAAACCCCCATTTCTTCATCCCTCCCTATCAATCTATGCTAGACAATATTGCGTCACCCTGGCTATAATCTGTCCTTCCCAGTGATGAAGGAGATATCCCACCTCATCACTTTTCCATTCATTTCTCCTGCTTAACCTTGAATGCTGCTGGTTAATTTTTTTTAAGCTGCTCGGGGAGACAATTCAGAGAAACGCATTACTAACCACAGGCGTAAAGCTTAGCCAAACCCCATCAAACTAAAATTTCCCCTCTCTCTCATTTTCTCAGCTTCTAGATTCTGTGTGCGTGCACACACAGGGAGGGCTAGAAAGGAAAACCTCATCACTCTCACGAGAGACTGCAGGGAGATGATGGGAGACCCCAGTCCACAGAGGAAGGTGGCAGAGTACAGAGGGATTCCCTGGCAGCCTGGCACAGCCAGCCTCGAGGGAATCCCCTGGGCTGGGCTCTCCCTGGCACTGCCAGCTGGATCAGAAAGTGCCTGGAAGTCAACTCCTTGTCCCCCTCCCAGGCTGGCTGGTGGCTGGTGTCCCCTCTGGCTGCTGGATGAGTCAGTGTCTACGCTCGGCTCAGTAACTGCTGTGATTTTATTCCTCTACACACACAAATCGTGCAGAGTTCAGTCCTTGCCTCTCACTTTCAGGCTCACATCTCCTTGGCTATTATTAGACTTTCATGTATGGCAAGCACCATTAAACCGATTCCTGCCTACCCAACCCAGCCACCCCCACAGATACTCCAAGCCCCTCAGTCTTACTTGAAAGGGGAAAAGAAAGGGCCAGTGAGATGATCAGGGTGGAGAGGAGGGGGGGTAAGATTTACAAATGAATGGAGGTAAGAATGGAGCAGTTTGTGGGATAAAGGGGCTGCAGAGGGAGCTTTACAGATGTGCAGAGGGACGGCGGCTCATTGTTTAATTAAGCAGAAAGTGGCTCTTTTGAAAAGCAATTTTGCACAGGAGCTCTGAGCTCAGCAAACAACTCCTGCGAGTGAGGGCAGGAGGAGAAAGGAACAGCTGGCCCGGAGCCGTGTGAACCGCATGCTAAGCGGTTTAAAGGGCCCGGATCCTCCTCCCAGCCCTGCTCGGCTGCCGCCCTCTCAACAGGGCTGTCAGCACAGCAAATCCCACCGAGAGAAAAGAGGGAGCAGCAGAGGGGGGGCTGACACCGAGAGGTTATCCTGCTAGGTGTCCGCACTGCAATACAGTGGCTTGGACCAAGGGTGGAACAGCCAGGCTTTGTTATCCTAGGGATTTGGTCACACACAAGAGAGGGTTTCTGGGTGCCTGGGAAGCTCCTTCCACAATGCGTTGGGATGAGCCGATCCGGTATCCGCGGCCGCCTAGGAGAGCGCAAGGGCAGACATTGGTTTCTGGGTTCCCTCTGAAGGAGTCGTCCGAGCGCAAGGGCAGACATTGGTTTCTGGGTTCCCCCTGAAGGAGTCGTCCGAGCGCAAGGGCAGACATTGGTTTCTGGGTTCCCTCTGAAGGAGTCGTCCGAGCGCAAGGGCAGACATTGGTTTCTGGGTTCCCTCTGAAGGAGTCGTTCCTTGCGCAGAAGCGGCGCCCGGTCTTGCTACGACAGCGACCCGACACCGTGTGCCAGCCGCTGCCAGGGAACGCTCGAGCACGGCCACGTGCCACATCAGGGACCCAGTGCCGCCAACACGGCTACTCACACCAACTTCTGGGCTTCAGGGCTGAGCTGGTCCAGTCTGAGGTCCCACTGAGCGCCCTTTTCCACGTCATCCAACACAGGATCACCTGCCTCAGGGAGATGAACGTGCAGGGGAACAAGCCCAGTGCCCTGCAGAGCTGCGAGTACCATCACTGCGGTCAAAAAGACTTGACTGCAGCAAGCTCCACAGAGCCGTGGGGTTTATGTCACTCTTCTATTAAGTGTCTGAATCACCAACTATATTTTTATTCCTTCTTTGGAGCAAGTTTTAAAATGTTAGGACTAATAAACAGAGCAATAAAAGCATTCCAGAACATCACTAACTTGACATACTATCTAGCGGTAGCTCTGGGCATTTACAGGCAGCTGATGCCAACATCACTCTGGATTTCACACACTCTTTTGGTGTAGCACCCCAGTCAACTCTGAACACAGGCCAGGACGTATTTTTTAAGCCACTCTGCCTGTAACACAGGTCCGATCTCTTGAGATCCTCAGGCTCTTCGAGATGAATGCTCCCAACTCCCTAGCACTCCTCCATGCTGTGCAGAACAAGGCCCCTGGAAAGCAAAGCTCTTGAGGAGCAGACCACGCTCCTCTCTACGGGGATTTAACATAAGCAGCACTTGGCAGATTATTTGAATTTTCCCTCTTAAAAAAAATCTGATTGGCAACAAGCTTTTTCCTTGGGGTTTTGGTAAAGGGAAACCACAAACAGTTACCAAAACACACTGATTAAAAAATTATCCTTCCAGACTTATAAGTGCCAAAACACACTGTGAATTCTTGATTATCCCTGAAGGTCCAAGTGATCTCTGCTGAAACTGGTCACTGCTGCTTCAAAACGCCAAGTCCTGCCGCTGAAAACACAGAACTTGGAATTCAAAGGCCTGGATCTGCAGCTGAAGCAGCCTGCAGCACAACTGCTAGAGACTTTACAAAAACAGCCCCAACCTCCGGATAAAACATCCAGCAGCAAGCACAGCAGAGGGGCTTTGTAAACACTCTTCATCAGCCTGATGCTGCTGAGCCAAACTCAAAATGACTACAAGGGTTAAACATCACCAGTGCCTGCCTACCCTTCCAGCAGCCTCCATGCGATCCACATGGCCATAGACAAATCCACCACTGTGAGTCCCAGCGAGATGGAGGAAGGAGCTCCGGCATCGCTTGCGGAGCAGTCATACAATGATCTATTTGATTACTGAAGCACTTGGTTAAATTACTGTGGCTTGTTTCAGGAGGAGGCTGCCAAATACATTTTCAGTTTTTAATTTAGGGTTTCTCTCTTTTATGCTCCATTGTCTCTAACAGCCTCTTAGATGCTTGAAAATAAAGTTGATTTCCCTGCCAATTTAATCTCTCTCCGTGTGACAAATATCGTTATTCCCCCAGCTGCTTTCTCCCACACACTGTTTTTGTGCAGAAGAAGCCAACAGGGCACTAATGCCTTTAGATCCTCTAACAGCATCATCAATGAGATCATCAGGGTAGACATTAATTTGGGACAAGTTTCGTGTTTAACTTGAGGTCTCCTTTCTGCAACAGCTCTAACAGATCACACAGTCCTGCACAAAGTGTGGTTTATGCAAACTTGCCTGCCCATACGCTACATCACACCTTTTAAGTCCCTGTTTGGCAGCAACTTCAACACACAGGCTAAGGCAGCTCCACTTTAGAAATAAAGAACTGCTCCTTTACTAACGTTAGGGTACAAAAAGCCCCTTGGATAATAAAAATAGGTCCTGCCACACAACTGTACCCCTCGTGGCTCGCTCTTGTCCCATTTGCAGCTTCCTTCCTCCTACCTTTCCTAATCCCTCCGGGAGCCCGTCTCCAGGCGTAGCAAAAGGAGAGAGAATCAAATCTTCTTGACAAAGTTAACCGGCTCTGGACCCCCCTTCTTTCCACCCAGTGCCTCTTACTGGGAAAAAGGAAATGACCATATAACAATTTGTTCAAATATTATTATCATTCAGAGAGTACTACCCTTGTCAGCTAACAAGCAGGGCTTGTTTTATTCTCATAAATACCTGCAGGTATTTCTTTACATAATTTTCCACCTCCCCTCACCTCCAGGATATATATAAAAATGCCTAAACAATTAGAATATAGCTGGACCCAATGTCCCAGAGAGGAGCAGCTGCTCTGCAAAAAAGAGGACAAAGACAAAAATAACCTAGAAAGAAAGAAAGAATGGGTAAGAGAGGCCAAAATGGCCAAAAATAAACTTGACAGCTAATGAAATCACTTAAAATGGGGTTAGAAGTGTAGGTCTTGGAGCAGTGTTCAAACTACAGATGGTTCTTTGAAGAACTAAGTGATGGAGACACGGCGTAAAGTAAGCAACAGGATGTACCAAGCAGAACTGAGCTCTTTAATTTCTCATTGTAATTCCAGCTGCACGAGGGCAGCGGGGAACACACTGCAAATATCATTACTTACCCCAGGACAGGTGAACTGGACTTTCTTAGATGTGAATGAAGAAAATACACGGCATTGGGAACAATATGAAATTGCAAGACTTCACCTAACTTCTTATTCACGTTTAGGATAGGATTTTACCGATTCCTCTCCACTACAATGTCATTCTCACCTGGAAATACTACGAGGGGCGTATCCAGTGATCCCTTACTGTCAGACATTGACACCATGCCTGCCTGCACCATCCCTGTGCTAGGTGTAAATGCCTCATAATTCAATTTCTGCTCCCCAGCCACTGCAATCCACAACCAGCCCAAAACCTGAACCCTCCTTGTAACTCAACACACCTGGGAACAGCAGGCAGAAAAGGAGGAGGTGGCACATCGTCACGCTGTCCCTTCTGCCACTCTCACTACAGGGACAGCAGCAGCTAAAAACCAAGGCAGCCTGAAGACCAGGGAGCTCCTGTGTTAACTGAATCTGGAATGAATCACCAGAGACCATGAGTTTGAACTCTTGAGACTGAGCCAGATCTTCAGGGAAAGATTCATCCTTTAGGATAACTCCAGCTCCCAGCGAAGTCTACAGAAGTGTTCCCAGCAGCTCCAGTGAAAATGGATTAGGCCACACGCAACTGCACTGCCGACAACCATCGGGCTAGGACAATCATTCTTTTATATTAGCACTCCCCAGCTTCCTCTGGCACAAATAAACATCCCATGTAATAATCCCTTCTTCTTGAACACCCGATCATGGTTTGAGCACCCACTAATGCGGTGGATGTCAGTGGGTATTTTAAATCTACAGAATGCTGAAGAAAATTACACTCTAGGCCCCAAGTTTATAAACCAACTAAATGAGCATTTCGGCATTTCTTTACTACCTTCCATTTAGGGATCTTGAGTGCTGCAACAGTGCTGGAATTTAATGCTGAACTCTCTTGTGATACATGAAAGTATCACTGCTACTTCACTAGCAACAGGGGAAAGTTCAGCAACACGACTGAGCTCACAAAGCAAATCAGCATCGGGTCATGCTTCTGGATCCCTAGGCTCTGTCCTTCACCACAAGATAACCCATTATTCCAGTGCTCCTATTATATTTGAATTACACAAACTTATATCTGAGAGTCAAAAGCACTTCTACCGATCTCTGCTTCCAGGTACAGCAAGAACATTTCAGGCTGAATGTTCACAATATGCAGGTTATGGCATTAGCCATTCATAAGACACGAGTTGTTAACATTCCGCAATGCTTTGTATAATTTTGGTTTATAATCCCACTCACAAACAGCATAAAGCATGGCTATCCAGCTGGAAGAATTCAAAACATACCTGTAGCCAACTTACGTTAAGTACACACACACACACAGAGAAAGAAGAGAGTCAGGGCAGCACTTCTCGCATTGAAATCCCAAACCACAAACCGGTGATCACAACTGGTCAGCACTGGGACACGCAAGCTTTTAGCTTAACAGGATCCTGTTTTTTACTGTAAGGAAGGCTACAGGCAGGATGTCCAGCGCTACCTTCCAGCATCAGCTTTGGTATTTTCAGCTGCATAGTTAATATAAAACGATTACATATACTTGAAATTCAAAAAAGGAGATAACAAATGTGCGAGTTGTGCTGCTTTGCACACACCCATGTATCCACACAGCTCATCTATACACACACATGTATATGTGCTCCTCCTGGAAACCTCAGAACAGGCAAGAAGAAACAAGGGAGAGAAGAGGTTATTAGTGGTTTCAAGTATCAGGCAAGACAAATGTAGACTTCATGGAAACATTTGGAGGCTGTTGTCTATCCAGGAGAAGGGAGGCAAAAGTCTTATGGAAAGACTGGACTGACAAGTGCTTGGAGGGCAGGAAAGATGCTTGGAACGTTTCTGCTCGGTATTTACTCTCAGGACTAACCATCACTGAGCTGTCTGATCCACGGCATGTCTGAAAGCACTTTTAGAACACATTGATTCTTGTTGCCTACCAATGAAACTGCTGTACAAACCAGCTTTGCATCATTTGTTGTCATCCTTTCAGGTTATTCAACAGGTTCTGATACTCACAAGGCTCTGGTTGAGAAGGCAAAGTCACCTGATGCTTTTTGACACCATCGAACAAGAGCTCTGCGCCACCCCTGAAACAGAAACAATGAACCACTGAGATTTTGCTGGGTTGTCAGAAGGAAGACAGCACAAAAGAGGCGATTTACATAGATACCACAACAGAGAAAACAAATGACACTGGCTATATTTAGCACAGGATTCTCTTTGTCTTTGTTTCCCCTTGCAAACCACAAGCTCACAGGGGAAGCTGCCATCTCCCATCGCCAATGCACACAGGACGCTCCGCTGCGGGCCAGAACCCCACAGTGCCAGGCATCATCCCAACAGAACAGAGGGATGGCTCCTGTCCCAACATGCTCACACGGCCTCTCGCCTTCCCTCTCCCTCCAGCTCTCGGCACGGCTTCAACTAGCTGGGGGTGTTTAGCCTGGAGAAGAGGAGGCTGAGGGGAGACCTCATCGCTCTCTATAACCACCTGAAAGGAGGTTGTGGAGAGGAGGGAGCTGGGTTCTTCTCCCAAGTGACAGGGGACAGGACGAGAGGGAATGGCCTCAAGCTCCACCAGGGGAGATTTAGGCTGAACATTAGGAAAAATTTTTCATGGAAAGGGTCATTGGGCACTGTTAGAGGCTGCCCAGGGAGGGAGTTGAGTCCCCTTCCCTGGAGGGGTTTAAGGGACGGGTGGATGAGGTGCTGAGGGACATGGTTTAGTGATCGATAGGAATGGTTGGACTTGATAATCCGGTGGGTCTCTTCCAACCTGGTTATTCTATGATTCTATGAACTCATACACTACGACTGCCACCAGGATACACCCGACACCGCTCAACCCAGCCCCTTTTAGCCAGAAGTTTCAAGGCAGTTCACAAAACGTCAAAATTCGTGGCTTCCTTCTGGAATAAATATTCCCCTCATTTTCACTCGTAAACACAGAGAGGAAATGACTCACACGAGGTTACACAGCAAGTCAGCTGCAGACCCAGCGGTCCCCAAGTCCTGGCAAACATTTCTTGATCTACTTACTACCAAGCATTCCTTCTCTGGAAGGACTTGCCTGGGAGAAGCAAGCAGAGCAAGGTTAATGTCAAATAAATGAATAAACAATCTTTGTCCACTGAACAATCTTAAGAACACCCCTCTCCAGATACTCAGAATGTCCTAGAGACTGAGCCCCAAGTAACTCAGTGACGAACATAAGATTAAGCACGAGCAAAATAGACAGAGGCTGGCCAATACAGAGGCTGGTCCTTACAATGGGAAAAATGAGATTTAAATAGGATCCAGGTGCTGAATCTTCTCAGATTCTTAAAAAAACAATTCACTTTTGCAGCTGCAGCTTACAAGCTCCAGTAGACTTCTCACCTCCATCCCTTCTCTGGAAAAACAACTGTGAAAAGCTTGAACTCTACACATGTCAATCAGTTTTCCTGATGCTGTGCGGCCACAAGACAAACTCAATCCTACATTATAAACCTTCACCACATGAGTACGGACACGCATCACAAACACAAATGCTACTTAAGATCGGGGACACAGAAGCAGAGCTTGACTCCAGACTGAACAAGGTGGCCAAAGTTCTAACAGCTAGGAAAATCCTAAAAAAACTCAACTCACTTGACACTCAACTGAGGCAGAAAAATGACCAAGGTGTTTTCAAAAGGCACATAACTGTGCCTAAACATTCTTCCAACTTGAAAGCAGATCACTTTAGGAAAATTTTCTTATGAAGTTACTTTCTGGAAATTTACTGGCGCCTCGTGGCCCTTAGAAACCAGCACAAGAGGGAGAAGTATTTAAAATAAATAACCCCCACCTCAATATCAACAAAGATACACCCAGATGCTACCGAGTTCCTTTAAATTCAATATCTAAAAATGCCACACGGGGTTTTCTTGGCTCCGCAATGGCAGAGCACAAGGGAACCCTTGTTATGCCCTCAGCAGCATTACTTATATGCAGCAGCTCTCCTAAAGAGCACTCTGTTGGTGTTCTTCCACCGGCTCACAACAAATAGTTATCTGAAAATTGAAGCAGCGATTATTAACATGAGCCGAGATTCATGTGGGAGAACAAGTCACAGCAATTATATGAAAAACATTTTTTTATGTAATGAAAACAAGGTCACGCTTTGTTACAGCGGGAAATGTAGATTGCAAGATAAGGTCCTTCTGTAATGCGCGAGCTGTGGGAAACTCAGCTGCGATTTGTACATAGAGAGCTCATTTATGCATTTCCAAGGGAAGCAAAAATGCATCTCACTCTTCTGGGAAAATTAGGAGAGTTACTGCAGCTGGAAGCGGGAAAGACTGAGGAAAGGATTCTTAAGGAGAAGAGTATTTAAAGGGTTATGACATTTCTGTGTTTGTGAAAGGGTGGGAAAAAGCCAATAAATAGCAGCCTTTTAGCTTCTGGTACAAGGAGGCTTTAAGAAAACACAACTATTTCCACGAACGCGCACAGACTTACAGTGCAAACGCTTCGGGACTTCCCAGCGCCAGAACAACACAGCAGCCACCAAAAGCTGCCAGCCAAAGCCAACCGGGCCGCTGCTCGCCCCCCAAAGTGCAGCGAGCAGGGACACACACCGGGAGACGGAGACACCGAGAGAACAGCCGGGAAACGAGCGGGAGGGTTTTGTAAATGATTTTAATACTTGAAGACCGGGTTAGAGAGGAGCAAAGGCCGGGCGCTCCCATAGAGGGAGAGGAGAAGAGCAGGGATGGCGGCAGGGCCGCGGCGCGGCTGGAGGGAGCCCCGGTGGAGCCTGGCCCCGGCCCGGTGGAGCCTGACCCCGGCGCGGTTCCCAGGGAGCGGCCGCGGCTCCGAGCGGCGCCGCCGAAAAACCCGGGCCTCGCTCGAGCGCCTCGGGCCCGCGGCCGCCGCCCCCCCGCGCGGGTCCCGGCCCCGGCCCCGATCCCGGTCCCGGTCCTGGCCGCGGCCCCCGGGCCCAGCCGCCTGCGCTCACCCGAACTCCACCTGCAGCGACACGGGCGCCGCCATCTTGGCGGCGGGCGGCCGGGAAGGGAAGGCGCGCGCGCGGGCCGCGCCGGAAGTGCTGCGCTCGCTTCCGGCCGCGACGCGTTGCCTGGCAACGGGAGGGAAGAGGCGATGGAGGAGGCGGCGGGGCCTGGCCGGGGCGACGAGCCCCGAGCGCTCACAGCTGCTTTAACACAGCAATGCCTGAGTTAACCTCGCACCTCGCCGCGCCCGGAGCCCTTTTGCGAGTGTTGGGAGCGCTTGAGCTGCGCGGTCGTTCCCCAGCGGCGAAGCCAGCCTGCTCCAAGTTTTGAGTGAGGAAGCAGGAATGGCTGAGCAGGGGAGACTGACAGCCGCTGCTGGCATAGAATCACGGAGAGGTTTGGGTTAGAAGGGACCTCAAAGCCCATCCAGTCTCACCCATATGCTTCCCACTGGATCAGGGGCTCCAAGCCCCATCCAACCTGGCCTTGAACACCTCCAGGGATGGGGCAACCACCGCTGCTCTGAGCAATCTGGGCCTCCTCACCCTCACTACAAAGAATGTCTTCCTACTGTCTACTCTAAATCTTTCCCTTTCCCATTTGAACCCCTTCCCCCTCATCCTGTCACTACAGGCCCTTGTTAAAAGTCGCCATAGAAGATGCGCTGCTGTGTCCAAGAAGGTGGCAGTTCCTTGGCCCCTTTGGCTCCACCAGCCTCTCCCAGCAAACGCATCCTGGCAGCTCCAGGCACCTTCTAGCGCCATGTTAAACAACACGGCTAACATCTGTCGCCTGCTTGCTTTCTGCTCCTGTCCCGAGAGGGAGAAGCGTGTACGCGGGCAGGATGAAGCCGTGGTGGTGACAGCTGGGCTTTTCTCCCCCCGCCAAACACAGAGCTGCGCTGGGCAGCACTGGTGAAAAAAACGCAGCTCCTTAACCCTCCCTCCGCTCAGCAGAGGGTTTGGGTTTAAAAAATACATGTATACATGCACGCATGCACATAGAGAGGCCATATAAATGCATATACGTGGTGCTTTATATGTAAGGGGCATAAATTTACCCAGACAGATTGCTCTTCGTTTATGCTAACGGAGGTCAGGGTGTGCTAACCCCAGAGCAGAAGGTGGTGGTGTTTGTAACGGCCTTTTGTTCTCCAAGGAGATCATTCTCCAGGCTGGGCCCCATGAAAGGCCAGTCCCCAGCGCAGATGAGAGCTGCCGGCACTGCTGGGGTTACGTGAAGGCAGGGACTTGAAGCTGTTGACCGTGGTCTTCATCCAAAAATTCCAGCTGGGTTTTAAATATCTCTAAATCCCGAGGGTTTTGGGTAGCCTCAGAGATACAGCCCAGGATGTTGAAGCGATTGTATGGAAAACCGGCTGAGGAAAGAGGCCTTGTACAAAAACCTGACCTCTGTACCCCTCAGAAGTGAGGGGGAGCACGCTGTCTACAGGAGCTGGTGATTTAGACTCCAGATGAGTGCTTGCAGTTATGGTTTTATATGAGCTAGTCTTCTCGCTTCCAGAAACCATTTATGAGGCCAAATAATAGGAGAGATGGCTCCTAAAAGAATCGCAATTCTCGACTACAGAAATACAACAAAATATCACAGATTTAGTGTCAGTGGTTCCCTGGAAAAGCAAAAAGAAATCAGAGAGAAAAGTGAACAACCGTGTGGCTCATTCCAAGCTAGTTACTGTTCACAATTGCCCTAGAAATATGGCCAGGCAGCACATGGGATGTGGGGGATGTTTTTATGGGCAGCGAGTGCTGGGGAGAGGAATGAGTCCTGTCGCCGTGCTGGGATCAGAGCATCGCAAGTTGTCCAGCAGAAGCTTGGGGACAGAGAAAGCAAGCACGGCATCTCATAGGGAAGGTGATGCTGCCATCATTGTTTCCAAAAGACCACAGACATCACTGGGATTTGATCAATGGGTACCAAAAGCAAAACCAGATCAAGATGAGGCTCCTGCCTGAATGGGTACCTGCGCTCTGTTTACTGTGTATGCTGCCTTCCTGGTTAAACCCCGGGCTGTGCCATCGTCCTTCACTTAAGCTAAACCGCTTTTTTCATGCCCAGTTTTCTATGGCAGATCCCTCCCTTGGTCCCAGGCGTCGCCAGGGATCCACCACGCTCACGCGGTTCCATGGGGTAAACGGCGGCCGCACAGGGTGCTCTGGCTGCACCCGCGTTTCCCCTCCCGCAAAGTCATCAGGCGCCAAACAAAATAACAGGTTGGAAATTGAGCCTCGCAATAAAGACGTCTTGATTTCTTTTGTCTTAGTCTTTTCCCTTTTTTTCCAGCCCTTCTTGTGCATTTTCTCTCCCCTCGAGCGCAGAAGGGACGTGCCTCCATCCCTCTGCCAAAGGTTGATTCTGGAGGAGGCAGTTTAGGTCGCCATCGTGTTTTACAGCGAAATGTAGTTTAGAAATATGGCAAGGCCCAGAGCTACAAGGAAACATTTTATCAGAGAGCCCCGAGCTGACGATTCAATTATTTTTCAATAAAACATCAGGGGAATGCGCCAACAGCTGCTCGCATCTTTCCACACAGCAAGTCAAACTTCACGGGGAACAATAGCCGGCGAAAGGGGAGCCATGGCAGAGGCGGTGACAATGGGTTTCCTCGCTTGGGGCTTTGTTTGATTTTCCCCAGTCTCAGTTTCGAACTCCGTCGAGGGGGTAGGAAGGGGAGAGAGGGGGAAGCAGGCAGAGGGGAAGGAGGGTCAGTGGGAGTTAAAGCCTTTTGCAGCCTTTCTCTCCCATTCATGTGGTAATTGGGTGTCAAGCAGAGATCAGTAAGATGGAACCCGGCCTGTGCGCCCGGGTTAAACTGCAGCAGAAAGAAAGCGGGAGCTGAACCGATGGAGGCCTGAATGTCATTAGGGCGGAGGAAGCGGCTCTCCCCCAGGACCCTTCTGCCGGGGTGCTGGGCAGGGGGGCGCTTCCCATTCAGGGCATCCCTGAAAGCGGCCAGACAAAGCGGGAGGGCAGCGAACAATGCCGCACCCCCGGCTCTACCTTCAATAGGGAGCTCTAAACAGGCGTTTAACCTTCAGAATAGCTGAAAGTGATCCTCAAAGCCGAGGAGGTGGCCGCCCCGCCGCTGTTAGCCTCTTCCTGCGGCCAAGCTGGAGGCCACTTGGATGGACAGAGGAGAGGAGCGAGGTTCTCGCTGCCCCGCTGGCGCAGCACTAGGGGGCACAGGGCTTGAGGTGGGTCGTGGGAGCTGTCACCTCCAGGGCAGGATCGGTCCCAAGCTCTAGCTTAGGCTGGGGATATGCTGGCAACCTTGGGGTGATCCACCATCCCTGGGGAGATGCACCATCCCTGGGGAGATGCTGGCATCCTTGGGAGATGCACCATCCCTGGGAAGATCCACCATTCCTGGGGAGATCACCAGCCCTGGGAAGATGCAGGCATCTTTGGGGAGATGCACCATCCCTGGGGAGATCCACTATCCATGGGGAGATGCACCATCCCTGGGGAGATCCACTATCCATGGGGAGATGCACCATCCCTGGGGAGATCCACTATCCATGGGGAGATGCACCATCCCTGGGGAGATCCACTATCAATTGGGGAGATGCACCATCCCTGGGGAGATCCACTATCAATTGGGGAGATGCACCATCCCTGAGGAGATCCACTATCCATGGGGAGATGCACCATCCCTGGGGAGATCCGCTATCAATTGAGGAGATGCACCATCCCTGGGGAGATCCACTATCCATGGGGAGATGCACCATCCCTGGGGAGATGCAGTCAGTACGCTTGAGGACAGAGCTAGAGGAAGGCAGAGTCACAGCAAGGAGCGGGATGTGGCATAGCAGGGGTTGTATCCCACTTCACAAGCCTCGGATCATTTGCCCAGAGATCTCTGAGGAGATGTGGGCAATGAGCCCCTTCCTGAGCAAAGGGATGTCCCAGCCTCAGTCAGCGTCACCCTCACCTGCCATTCCCTGTGTTACCAGCCTGGGCTGCAGCACCCAAACTGCCCAAAGCTTTCTCAGAGCCTGGCCTGGCAGCATGTGTAGCTAAGGGTGGGATTTTTAATTAACAGGGAGGAAAGAGGGACAAACACCAGGCTATTCTGGAAGGTGGGATTTGCCCCTGAAAGGGGCCAGGCTTGAAAAAGAGCAGAGCAGGACCCTTCCCTTGCTCCTCAAGCGTCACCCTCCTGCACAGCCCAGCCATCCCACGCTGTTCAGAAGCCAAGAACCAAGCAGTCTTAACGACATTTGCTTCTTCAGTGAAGCCTTCCTGCTCTAAGGAGGGAGGAAAGCTGCATCCCTTCCCAGCCACACGCAGGATGGTAAGATGCAGGTGCTCCCCGCAGCCCAGTATTTTGGTGGAATCCCCTGCAACACAGCCCCTTCAAACTGGAGGGGGAGAAGCCTCCCTGGCCCTGCTCCTGGTTACTAGTAGCACTCAGGGGAATCACCTGTTTCCATTTCTAAAGGCTAGTCCCCCGTTTAGTCCAGAATATTTCCCTCTCGCTGCTTAAAGGCAAAGCTACCTCACCAGCACACCAGGAGTGGCAGGAGGAGGCTGCAGAGATGCTGGTGTTAAAGGTTGTCACAGGCTTTCTCAGCAGCAGAAATTAATTTCATCCAGAAAGGCCCTGAGCAGCCTGAAAAGCCTCCACCAGCATTTAGGCTAAAATACACTCTGATTTTGCACACCAAGCATGGCCTGGCTGTGCTGGGCCAAGGCTGGAAAGGAGGATCACAGAGAAAGCAGCAGCATTGGTTTTCTTAATATTATTGTCACTGGCCAGGATGCAGGGTCTGGGAGAAGCAGTCATCTCCATGGTGAAAAGTGCATTTGTCTTTGCTTAACTTTATAGGCTAATAGTAACCTAGGAAAGGATTTTAATGTTTTCTTAACCTTGTGCAAACAGCTTTTAAAATATTTTAATTAAAAAAGAATAATACCTCCTGCTTTGTTTACAGTACTTTTATCTTTATGCAGCTGTTGAGTCAGACTAGCGTGTTGATCAGAGGAGAGAGAGAAACCTCACAAGGTGTCTGGACTCATAGGAAGTGGATTCCATCAGCTTCTTCCTTAAAGTTACACTAAAAGATAGAAATTAAAAAAAAAAATCTGACTATGATGAAGCACTGGCTACTTCTTTCCAGCACCACTCTGCTGGAAGCATTTTGTCCCAGCCCTGATCCTGGGCTTGCACTTGTATTCCTGGGCTGAGAGCTTCAGGGAAGCACCTAGGCTTCATTTTTCTGGATGAGCTGGAACTGTAAATTGGTGTCTGGGTTTTGCAGGGAGTCTGGAACCACAGCCAGGTGCAGCACAGCCCTCTTCAGTAAGGACAACGATGACCAAAATGGTCCCTGGATTGTCCGCAGATCTCCAGCAGAGACCAGCACTGCTATTTATAACCCCCCTCAACGCTTCAGTGCCATCAGCATCAGCAGGCAGGGTGGCTCCTAACAGCACAACTCACAGCTACAAACACACCTTCATGGGGTTCCCCTCTCCCTGGGAAATCCGGCACAGAAGCATGGACGCGTGGTACGTGCCAGTCCCAGCCCCCCGGGCACAGCACCATTCAGCTCCATTGTTCAGCTGAGCTACACAGATTCCTCTATCAGAGCCCCCCATGTGGTTTGCTGAGCTGCTTCCCAGTCATTCAGCACCTCTCATCTCCCCAGAACAGGAGCTCTCACTGTGGAGGGACTTATCCTGCTCCTCTTTCCTGCAACTGCAACCTTCCTCACCCTCAGAGCCAGCCAGAGCGCAGGGCTCAGGGTCCTTGCTTCACTCCAGCTCCTCGGTTGCATCAGCACCAGAAAGGGCTAAATCCTGTTCCTTGCATGGCCTTGGCTGTGCCTGTGAGCCCCATCCATCTCCAAAACCCAACAATACAAGCTGGTCTCCACTTGGATGGGCTTACTGGCAAATAAAGAACAGCCATACTTCCATAAGCTTCCAAACTTTTTCAACTTAACTGCTCTCAGACAGAAGGAAACGTGGTGCTGAGCCTCGCCCCATCGCCCCCTTTTCTTCAGAGCGGCATGATGCACAGGGCAGCACGAGTGTCTCTTCCAGGAAAGGAGAGCAGCAATCCTGTATCCTCCTGGATCGCTTCAAACCATCCATCTCCAGACAACAACCCCACCCTGGCCTGGCTCTGGGGAGGCCAAGCTCCCCCTGTTCCTATCATCGCTGGGTGATACTGGGTGGTTTGGGTCACTGCTCACCACAAGCAGGTCACCTTGGTGCTGCCAAAGCCTCCACCAGGCACAGGCTCCGGTCAGGAGCCCAAGTGGAAAGGGAATGCCAGCACCTGGGACTGCCGCTGGCCTCATGCCCAGAACGGTTGTACCTGAAACTTCTTCATCCCCACAGACATGCTGCTCTGTCCCCTGCATGGACAATCTCCCCGTGTCCTTCACCCCTTCCTTGGGCTCTTAACCCTCGAGGGGGCTGCGAGACCCCAAGGGAGGCCCTGAAGAGCCTCCCCTCAACCAAGGGGCGACGTTTTCTGAGCCCAGCCTGCCCTCCACCGGTGGCTGCGAGAGGAACAGCATCCAGAAGTGGGACCAGAGCATCTGCAAAGGTGGCAGCTGTCACCGCACATCCTGCACCAGCCCTCTGGGGCCAGGGAACACCCTCAGCCCCCTAAATATGACACGTACACCTCCACAGGCAAAGGCACCTCAGGCACTGCAGGGCTGAGCTGCACTGGGGCAGAGGCTGTCCAGGAGCTGTGCCCTTCCAGGAGCAGCATCAGATCACAGAATCACTAGGTTGGAAAAGACCCCCAGGATCATCAAGTCCAACTATTCCTATCAATCACTAAACCATGTCCCTCAGCACCTCATCCACCCATCTTTTAAACATTTCCAGGGAAGGCGACTCAACCACCTCCCTGGGCAGCCTGTTCCAGTGCCCAGTGACCCCTTCCATGGAAAATTTTTTCCTGATGTCAAGCCTGAACTGCCCCCGGCAGAGCTTGAGTCTCCTTCTGTCCTCAGCCAGCCTCACCTGGAGCTGGTTCTGGCAATGAGGGAAAGGGAAGGAGTAAAAAAAAAAACTTGTCTGCAAGGACAGAAAGGAGCTGGGAGGTTAAGCATGGCCAAACACGGAGAGAAGCAACACGAAGAGGAAAGAGGGAACAGGAGAGGGATGGAGGAGCAAGACTTGCCCAGGTAAACAGGGACAACTGGGCCAGGATCAAAGGGGATGGCAACGCTGAGAACAGGAGCAGCAGAAGGGGGAACAGGAAGGCTGGAGAGGTCTGAGGGGGTCTTGTCAATGGGTTGTTTTCACAGAGGCATCAAACTTAGCAGCAAGGGGCTTGCTTCCCCCTGCTCTGAGACGAGACAAAATCCACACAGGACGGTCATGCTCTGGAGTGGCAGTTCCCAAACAGGCACAGTACCCTCCCCACACCCAGCACAAGGACTGCACAAGGAAGAGGTGGCAAACTCCAGCATAGCCCATACTCGCATTTAATTGTGAGGACAGGACAGACTGGGGCAGGCATTGGTGTGGAAGTACAGCTGGAAGAGCAGACACACCCTGCCCTCACAAAAGACAGACATAATTTTAAGGAGTAACCCTGCTTAAAGCATAAAAAAAACCCCCTCCAAACCACCCAAAACCAGAATTTTCTCTGGAACAGACGTTTCTGCATGGTCTCTGAGGACTGGAATTGGACATCGCTGCTAAGGCTGTTTCACATCAGACACAACACGGGGAATTCACATAGTGCAAGTCAGGTGTTTAACATGAGCATTTCAGTTCAGGGCCCATCTGTGCTGGAGAGGGAGAGGGAGGGCTCTCGCGGGAAGAGATGCAGAGCACGTGAAGTCAGATTTCACAGAGACCACCCTCCAGAGGACTTCCTCTCCTCTAGGCAACTTGCATCCTGCATTCAGGGCAAAGACATGCAGCAGGAAAGCCCTTAAGAGCTGCTCCATGGTCCTGCGTACATCTAAGCAAAGGCAAACCAGACCTTTCATCTCATTCTCCCAGCTGCTTTCTGCAAGGATGAAGGTGCACAAACCAAGGCTGCATCCATGAAAGGTAGAGGTAAGAGACCCAGAGAAGTGTCCACAAGACAGCAGGGTTCGCTCATGTCCTTCACCGTGGAGCAAGGCCACAAGGCCATACACAGCTGCACCCACGCTGGAAGAGGAGAATCAGTCCCAGGTGAGCATCCTGTCTCCCTGCGAGAGAAAAGGGCTCTCCAAGAGAAGACAGGTCTGGGCTGCTCCTCCAATTACTGCACAATCCCGGGACACATTCAAAAGTACAGACAATAAATTAAGATTGAAAAAATAAAGTCAGCGTGTATTATATATATATATATATATAATAGAACATAATGTGCGTGTGATTGTGAAAAATAGAAATGTCATCCCCAGGAGAGAGCAAGGCATGGCAGAAACGCATCCCTGTCCCTCTCCTGAGTGCAGCAATACCCTGCTCCCGATTCACAGCAGAAACATGACGACACCAGCAGGGCCATGCAGGGAGCAGGGCCTGCACCTGGCACCCAGCTTCCCTCTGCCAGCAGGGACCCTGTGCCAAGGAGGAGCTGGCTGGTTGGTGGAGGAGTGGGGAAAGGGCCCAGCACTGGTCCCGTTATGGCCTTCACAAGGAAGGGTTGTTGCAGGCAGGAAAATGGAAGGAAAGACAGGAAAAGTAAAGTGGAATGGCAGGGGGTCCCCAACCCTCCTTAACCGGCCAGGCCCTTGCCCCTCCCGTGGCATGCGACCACCACTGCTGTACCAAGTAGAAAATAAAGCCATAATGAGTCTATGCTTTGGTATGTAACTATCTCCCTCCCCTCGGTCCCTTCTGCATTCCCCCAAAACCATTATCTGTAAAACTCATCAAACAAAATCTTTAGTGTGCCTTTACATTGCTCCTTGAACCTTTTCTTCCCCAGCACCTGCCTTGCTCCCCTCTCCCTGCCAGGATTCAGGAAGTTGCCTTGCTTGAGCCCCACCAGTTACAGCTTCTGCTCTCCTGACTGGATCCTGTTGAACGCTGCCTGGTCCAGTGGCAGGTAGCGGCCTTGCCTGGAGTCCAAGAAATACAACCTGTCTTTCACCAGCGCAGGGTCAAAGCCCTGCTTCCGCAGATCCATCTTCTGGAACTTGTAAGTGCCTGGAGCAGGGAGGGAAAGAGGAAAGAGGAGTCACTGAGTGCACACACTCCCATGCCCATCACCCCTGTGCTGCCCTAGACCCAGCCTTGCACCCCCTCCACCTCCAAACCGCCAGAGGAACGGGCTAGGGGCTCTGTGGGGCACAAAGATTCTATCCTGACCCTACTGCAAATCTGCCTCCATAACCAGATCTCCCTCCCCCAGCTCCACGCCCAGTACGTGCATGCATGTCACGGCTCACTTGTCTTGGAGACTTCGTGCAGGAATCTCAGGAAGACGGGCCGTGCGTACAGCGGCAGGGCCTTTTTCAGCTCATTGGCAAAGCGTTCTAGGTCACAGGAGTTTTCTGGGTCAGCGATGGCTGCCATTCCTGCCTTCCCTTCTATCCCTAAGAGGCAGAGAAGAAGGGACAGCACTTAGCCACACTGTCCCTGTTGCATTGTCTCCCTCTGCCCCACGACATGAAGGCCTCCAGCACAGACCTCACTTTGGTACAAAGTGCTGGTGTCAGGCTGTGTCACCACCGAGTGGCTCAGGCTGCCAGCGACACCCTGCGGTAACGGTCCCCTCCTCCGACAGGAGGCACCTGCAGCCTGTCCAGAAAGGACACAGGGTCCTTCCAAACCAGCCAGCACCAAACCTAAGCCTGAGAGAAGGAGGGAACCTGCTGGTTCCCATTAGAATCATAGAATCACCAGGTTGGAAAAGACCCATCGGATCATCAAGTCCAACTATTCCCATCAATCGCTAAACCATAATCCTCAGCACCTCATCCACCCATCCCTTAAACACCTCCAGGGAAGGTGACTCAACTCCCTCCCTGGGAAGCCTGTTCCAGTGCTCAATGACCCTTTCTGTGAAAAATATTTTTCTAATGTCCAGCCTGAACCTCCCCTGGCGGAGCTTGAGGCCATTCCCTCTCGTCCTGTCCCCTGTCACTTGGGAGAAGAGGCCAGCACCCTCCTCTCCACAACCTCCTTTCAGGTAGTTAGAGAGCAATGAGGTCTCCCCTCAGCCTCCTCTTCTCCAGGCTAAACACCCCCAGCTCTCTCAGTCGCTCCTCATCAGGCCTGTTCTCCAGCCCCCTCACCAGCTTTGTTGCTCTTCTCTGGACTCGCTCCAGAGCCTCAACATCCTTCTTGTGGTGAGGGGCCCAGAACTGAACCCAGTATTCAAGGAGCGGTCTCACTAGTGCCAAGTACATTAGGCACATCCCAGTGGCTTTTTCCCAGCTCGTCCACAGGGAGCCTCAGTCCAGCCTCTTGCACAAGGACACATCAATCTGGACATGCAGGACATGCTCACATTCAAGTGCTGGCAACCTGCCCGCCTCCCCATCATCTTCTCCCCTCTCAGCTACCTGGGACCTCCACCCCATAAACCACCACATCTGCCAGGTTGAGGATGCGGCTCAGTGTCCCCTCCACCTCTGTGGTGGAGACGTTCTCCCCCTTCCAGCGGAACGTGTCGCCGGTGCGATCCCGGAAGTACATGTAGCCGTATTTGTCCATCACCAGGACATCCCCTACAGAAAAGTGAAGAACAGGCAAAACAATGGGGTGTCAGAGAGGCCAGGAGCAACCCTGGAGCATGTCAGGACAGTGGCACCAGCCTGTGACAGCCCCCATGCCCACCCAGGCACCCTTCTCCTCTGCACTCAGCAGATGGAAGGGTCCTGCTTGCCTCACCTGTGAGATAGGCAGCGTCTCCTTTTGTAAACACATCCCTGGCGATTTTCTTGTTGGTGGCTGACTGATTCAGGTAGCCGTCAAAGTGCTGCAAGGGGTTGCTCTTGACAATGCGACCCACCAGCTGCCCTGGCTCCCCTGCAGGGAGAAAAGAAGGGATGAAGGGGGGATGCAATCACCCACACCCAAGCAAAAAGGGGTTTTAATGGAGCTGGTGGGGTTTAACTGGGCTCGATGATCCGATGGGTCTCTTCCAACCTGGTGATTTTATGACTCAAACCTAGGTAAATTATCTTGAATTATCAGTACAGACTCACACAGGGCTGAGGCAGCTTGTCCCTGTGGTTGCTCTCACCTGGTTTGCAGCGGATACAGACACCATCTGAGCCCCGGATCAGTTCCATGGTGTCTTCATCCACCTTCACCAAGCCAATAGGGTACACGCCTGGTAGAATCCTGCTGTTGAAGCCGCACGATCCAACCTAAGACAGAAAGAGCTCAGAGCTGTGGGTAGCAGGGACATCTTTCCCACCCCGAGCCTGCTGCCCACGCACATCCAGGCTCCCACAGAGCTGATACCACACAACAGTCCAAAATCCTCCAGGCAGACAGCAACCCACACCAAGCCTCTTGGAGCAAGGAACCCGAAGCAAACGTCCTGGCTGGGTTTTCAACCCTGCCCAGGCTGGCAAGCACTCTCTGGGACACAGGGAGGGTGGTGGAGCCTTACGTTGTTGTCGAAGTTTCCCAGGCTGCAGTTGCACTCAGTGGCCCCGTAGAACTCGGCTACCTGGGCGATGCCGAAGCGTGCCATGAACTCCCGCCAAATGGAGGCACGCAGCCCATTGCCCAGCGCCATGCGCACCCGGTGCTGCCGCTCCACCTCCTGGTATGGCTGGTTCAGCAGGTAGCGGCAGATCTCCCCGATGTACTGCACAATCTGGGAGGGACAGAGAGGAAAGACTCACTAGGATCCCCCCTGCCAGACTCCAGGGTGTTTGAAGTTTCTTCAAGGCAGGTGGGAATGGCACGACATGCCCAAGGTCCCCTAAAGAGGCTGTGGGAATATCCAGGAGTCCCCCTAGCTCATCCAAAGCCTGCCCGTCCTCCAGGCCATGAAACCTAGCCAAGACTGCCTGGATAATGCTGAAGCATGAGAAGGATTTGGACATGTGGAGTTAGCACCCCGAGTGGGTAGAACACAGCCCCACTGCCTTGAAAGGTGGTTGGGGATGGACAGGCAGAACTCGTCCAGGCCTCCCCCTCTTCCAGCAGCTGGGTCATAGAATCATAGAATCACCGGGTTGGAAAAGACCCACCGGATCACTGAGTCCAATCGTTCCTATCAAACACTAACCCATGTCCCTCAGCTCCTTGTCCACCCATCCCTTAAACACCTCCAGGGAAGGTGACTCAACCCCTCCCTGAGCGGCCTGTTCTAGTGCCCAAGCCTGTTTCAGTCTCCCCAGCATGACACAGACCCCCAGACTCCGCTCCCCAGTCCCGGCTGGCCCCGTGCCTCACAGCCTCACCGTGCAGTTGTATTTCACACAGTCCTCCCAAAAGTGCGAGGCCGAGAACTTCTTGCGGATGACAATCGTCATGCCCTGCAGCAGGCACTGCCCGACCCCTACGATGTTTCCTGTGGAAAGGCAGCCAGAGGAGCCCTCAGCACCCGGACATCCCTAGAAGATGCTGGGGAGGTGTGGAAGCAAGACTTGGGGCAGCACTTTGCTGTCTTAGACATCCCAGCATGGCTCAGCGAGCCAGGTGGGCACCGGTTCCCCTTCCCCCTGATCTTCCATAGGGAGCAGCAATAAGAAGCTCTTCCAAAAAGTCAGGCTGGGAGGTGGAATAACCCTCCCCACACAATCCTCACTGCACAGGTCAGCCAGATTGATTCCTGGCTCCCAGGGAAAGCGGAAAGTTTTAGTCAGACACTGTCAGCAGCAGCCAGCTCCTGCTTGACATCGAGATTGCTGCTACATGAGCCTCCAGCCTGGGCTTGGCTGAGGGCAAGAGACATTCCCAGCACGCAGGGCTCCGTACGGCACACGTTACCTGCCGCGTGGTAGAGCGGGAGGCAGTCGTACATCACATCGTCGGGCTTCATGCGGAAACCATAAAATACTAAGCTGGACATGCGGAAGTACCTGGGGCAGGAGGGTGAAGGACAGTCAGCAGCAGGGCCAGAGGCGCCGTGCGAGGACACGGCAGAGCTCAGCCCCGTCCTCTCCCGAGCCCCTGCCCGCAGCCCTACCGGCAGTTCACCACGATGGCAGCCTTGGGCAGCCCCGTCGTGCCAGAGGTGTAGATGTAGAAGAGTTTATCTGGAAAACAATGAGGAGACAAGCTCACATATCCAACCTAGGAGCTGACTGAAGCAGCAGAGGGGCCAAATCAAGTTTATACACTCTGCTTGCGCCAGTTGAGCCAAAACTTTGTATTGGGACAGCACCAAGGACATGCTGGCTTCACCCTGGGCAGATAAGGTCTATTGGACACACGGAGGGCACGACAGGATACTGCTCCTCACAGGGCCAGGCTTCAGACACTGCAATAACACCCACCCCAAACACCCCAGGCCCTGCCACAGTCACCCTGAGCAGATGTTCTTGCCAGTGTTGTAACTGGATGATCCACAGACGCATGGCCATGAGTCTGGCCCTCAAAAGCTGACCACGTACCAAGAAAGCCCTTATCAGGGGGTGTTGGCGGGTGACGCTGGGCCATCTGCAGGAGGGGATCCAGGTGTTTCGCACCACGAAGTGTAGACTCAGGGCTTCCTTCCCCAGACCAGAAGAGATGGATAGATTTCTCCAGGGAGGGTTGCACTTCCTGCATTGCTGAGAAAGTAAAGAGAGGAGATGGAGAAAGACCGCAGGGTGGTAACAGCATGGAGACCCCTTGCCCTCCCAGAAAAGGCATGTCAAGGAGACAGTGCCCTGGGTAGCAGTAGCCTTGCAGTGCTTGGCAGAGTCCCCAAAGGGCTGACAAACATCCCAAGCAGATGTTCCTATGATTAACAGATGCTCAGGCTACAGCCTGGGCCTCTTCAGGGACTAGAAGATCCTGTTCTCCACCTCTTCCCAGCCAAAACCTCCCTGGTGCCAAGAGGTGTATTGACACCACCAGCCTCAAAGCTGACTGAAACACATGAGGAGCTGGAGTGCTGCAGGGATGTGGCTAACAGCCACGGAGAGCACAGGGAGGCTCATCCTGAGCAGCAGAGCAGGCCCAACCCAGGGCCCCATGCAGGGCATGGACCAAAGATGCAGAACCTTACAGCCAGGTTGGCCTGCTCAGGAGCCCAAGAGCACTGAACTCTAGGTCCTGACAATCCCCATGTCCTACTCAGTGGCCAGACAGACCAACAAGAATGAAACCAGATCCATTTCCTGGATAATTCAACTGCCCACTCTCTTCCAGATCCCTGCGCTGTGGCGGGCAGGGAGGGAACACTAAATCCATAGAGATACCGCCCTCCAGACCAGAACACCCCGACACATCCTGCCTGTCCCTCACCTTCCATCATCTCCACCCCAAAAACCACAGCCTTGGAGCTGGAGATGGTGATGCAGTGCAGCAAGGCCTCCATGCGCAAGTGGGAATTCACCAGGGCCGTCTCCACCCCGATCTTGGCCAAGCCGAGCCACAGCCCCACGTACTGATTGCGGGACTCCATAAAAAGAGCCACCACGTCACCGGAGCGGAAGCCTTGGCCGTAGAAAAAATTGGCCACCTGGTTGGAATATTCATCCAACTGCCGGAAGGTCCAGCTCTCGCCCGTGCCTTGGAAGATCAGTGCTGTCTTCTCTGGATACTTGCTTGCAGTCTTCTGGAAGATCTTGGCAATTGTGTTCTTCTCCTTCACATGCCTCCATACCTGCCACTTCACCCGCAACAGGACCAGCCCAGTGCTGCCAAAGGAACAGGGGCAAGAGGGCAGCTGCTCAGTGACCTCTGCAAAACCTCTTTCTCCAGCACAACCAGCACAGCATGAGGACCATGCTAGGAGCTGGGATAGCCCAGCACTGCTCCAGGCCCTACTCTAGGTCAGCAGCAGCTCTGGGTGGTCCTGTGAGCCACAGAGCCAGGAGAACACTTAGAGCCAGGAACTGATGGAGGGCAGGAGAGATGTGTTTTGGAAGGCTGCAGACAGGGATGTTCCTGATGAGAGGGGCATCTTGGAGCACCAGGTGCTCTCCAAGAGGTGCCTCCACTCCCTCCCCACTAATTCTTGCCAGGAGCTGGCACAGCCTGGTACCAACTCAGAACCAACCCTCACAGGCAGCAGCGTTAGGGACAGGGTGAAGTACAAGGACAGTCACCAGACTTCAGGGCTCAGCTGAAATCTATCTCTCCTGTGAAAACTTTGCCCGCGAGTTTGGAGCTGCCTGGGAAGGGCAGAGGGAGATCTCCTTCCAGCAGGGTTTGGTGCCATCAGAAACCCAGGGCTGTGCAAGGAGCTGGGGGCTGCGCTCATATACACCGGGGCAGAGTAGGGGGCCAGGGGAAGGTGGATGGTCAGGCCATGCCAGCCAGGACACCTACGTGACGTCCCTTCGTATTGTCTTGATGAATATGAGGAAGAAGTCCCATCCACCAGATCCCAGGTAGAAGATGAAGAGAGTGGGGATGGCCTGGGTCCAGGACAGCTCCAGGCTGACCCTGAAGAACAGCAGCAGGGCTGTCAAAGCAGCCAGACGCAGCATCATGGCCTGCAGAGAGAGAGAAACCACGGTCATCAACCCACGTACGCTGGACCCAAAGACAATGAACCCAAGGGCAGGGGATGCATTAGCAGCCCTCAGCTTCCTGAATGAAGTCCTCAAGGCACTGGCCCTTGTGGCAGTGAGGATTTAACACAGTAGCCCACAGCTCCCACAGAGGCAGCTTTACTGGACCTTGGAGATGGCCTCCAATTAAGCTGCTGGCACAGCAGCCAAGAGCCCAGCCATTCCCACCTGGGGAGCCACATCCTGCATGACATCCAGGGGCACAGCCACATCCCAGCAGCATGAGGTGCAGGATAAAGTCACTTCATGAATGTGGGAGCAGAGTCACTGCAGGAGACTTTGTACAGACATTTGGTGGGCACCCGGGCAAGGCCAGGCAGGGCTGGCTCACCTCCTCACCTTCAGTCTGGGAAGGCCCAACTCCAAATTCCTCCTCATACCCCAGGTCTCCTAGGCCCCCAGCATTAGCTCTCTCGTACGCCTGGCTTCGGGACAGCCAGCAGGGCTGGTGGGACAGTGCAGCTTCACACAGTCCCCAACACAGCTCAGACAGGAACAGGGACAGGAAACTCAGACCTTTGAGCTCTGCTCATGTTTGCAAATCCTCACGTCGGGCAGGCAGTTTCCTGGCCTGGCTCTGCTGGAGATTCCACCAGGGCAGACGGGAGGTGAGGCCAGGCGTCCGCATGCCCTCCCCAGGCTGGAGCAGGCAGAACAAGCGCTGTCGCTGCTGCCAAGAGCACCCAGATCCCCACCCCATGCTCTGTGGGTGGCAACTCAGTCTCTGGTACTTGTCCCACAAAACCAGCACCTCTGTCCCCATCCCAGCTGTGGCTCTGAGACGCACAAAGCATCTAGCAAAAGCTCTTTGTGTGACAGCAGAAGAAAGTGACAGCAATGTGACCCTCACTGCTCCAAGATAAAAGTGGTCCTCCCTGGCATGGACACAGGCCAAAAAGGAAGGAAACATTCATGTCATTTCCCTTTCCCTCTTGAAGGTGGATCCACTGCTCCAAAGCTGGCAGCCCTGTTTGAGCTCCGACACAGCTGGCGGGGCTGGGAACCATGCCTGCAGCTTTCCCTCCTCTGCTCCCTGCAGCTCCTCCAGGTCCGGGAGCCTCTGCAGATTTGGTACGAGATGCTGGCAGGGTGAGAGCTGAGGCAGCGCCATGTGGATGCCAGGCCCTGGCATGTCACACAGGCTGTCTCACCTCCGAGTTGTGACACTGGCAGCAGGCAAGGATGCACCAGAGCGCAGGATGCTGCTCCTGGCTGGGAACATCACCCCCGTCTGTAGCCCCTGCCCAGAGATCCCTGCTCACGCCAGCAGCCTCTGAGCTCTCTCCACCAAGCAATTCTCAGGCCTAAGGTCCCACAACATGGTCCCTTAGCCTTTTAACAGGGAGGGACCCGCTGCACTTCTGCTAGGAGCCTCTCTCCAGAGTTAACAGAGCAACTCTGAGATCATCGTCAACCTACGACGCTTTGGCCAAGGCCTGGGCCCTTACGTGCTCACGTCAAAGCGGACACGGGGAGCCAGCGGTGGGAGAGCCACACTCTGTGTGGGCAGCAAGCTGCTTATTCACCCTCTTAGAATTATAGAATCACCAGGTTGGAAAAGACCCACCGGATCATCGAGTCCAACCATTCCTGTCAGATACTAAACAGTGTCCCTCAGCACCTTGTCCACTCATCCCTTAAATACCTCCAGGGAGGGTGCTCTTGAGAGCAAGATAAGCCCAGACAGGTCCCTGTTATCCTCTGCTACATCTCTGCCTCACACCAGCATTTCCGATGCCTCCTGCTGAAAAGATAACCGGTGCGTTGCTGCCAGAGACCTCCAGCCCCACCGTTAAGGATTCAGGCCCTGTCTAGCTGCATCAGCACAGTGAAAATTAAGAGCTACTTGTAGTCCCACAGCCAGCGGGCACGACGGCAAACCACAGGGATCCATTACTCAGAGACACAGAGACCCAAGGAGAGCCCAGGGAGCAGGTCACAGAGGAGATGACAAGAAGGCAATCGGGCTCCAAGAAGCCCCAGTGCTTACGGTCAAGCTCCAGGGGCTGGGAGATCCCCAGAGGCATCTCTCCAGTACCAGAAGCTGGAAGGCATCTGCCACTTGGCCCTGGGCAAGGTGACAGGATGAGCCCTCAGGTCCTGGGAAAGGACAGGAAGCATGAAACGTGGGAATCCCATTTTGCCCTCTCTGTCCTTCTCTGGGGCCAGCGAGCTCAGCCCGAGACAGGAGGACAAGGAGCACAGCCCCAGCCCCATCTGAGGGGGCAGAAGGACCAGGAGGCCCATCAGAACCTCACCCTGGTGCTGCAGCCCAGACTCTTCTTCCCCAACCCCCTCTGGGCTCCAGAACTGTCCAGGGAGAGCTAGTATCCATGGGAGACCCCAGCACCTCATGAGGAGGCTGGGGGGGACCCCGGTGCCTCACAAAGAGTTGGGGGGGCTTAGGAAACCCAGTGCCTCATGAGGAGAATGGAGAGGCTGGGGGACTCCAGTGCCCCATGAGAGACGAGGGGGCCTGGGGGGTTCTGCTGGCTCATGAGGAGACGGGAGGGCTGCAGGGGAGATTGGAGGGGCTGAGGGGTGCCGGTACCTCATGAGGAGGCTGGGGAGATGGGACTGGGGGTCCCTGGTGCCAGGTGGAGAATGGGGTGGGGGTGTGCGAGGGGACCCCAGTGCCCCAGGAGGAGTCTGGGGCACTAGGGGGAAGATCAGGGAGGAGTGGGGGACCCCAGTGCCCCATGGTGGCGTTAAGGGGGCTGAGGGGACCCTGGTGCCTCATGAGGAAGGGGGGGCTGGGGTGGAAGTGGGAGGTGCTGGAGTCCCCAGTGCCAATATCGGGGGGGTCTGGGCCCTGGTGCCCAGAAGCTGGGGAAGGGGTACCCGGTACCCGGGGGGTGTGGGGTCTGGGGTCCCAGTGCCCTTGAGGAGGGGGGATTGGATAGAGAGTGGGGGTGCTGAGGATCCCAGTGTCCATGAGGGTGGGGGCCTGGGGCCCCAGTGCCCATTGGAGGGCGGGGGGGGGGGGGCTGGGGTGGAGATGGGAGCCCCAGTTTCCATAGGGGAGGGGAGTTGGGGTGGAGATGGCGGGGTTGGAGGTTATGGGGCTCTAATGCCCATGGGGGAGGCTGGCGTGGAGATGGGGGGGTGAGATGGGGGGGGTTGTGGGCCCCGGTACCCACGGGAAGGGGGGATTGGGTAGAGATGGGAGGGGCTGGGGGGCCGGCACCCACGGGGATGGGAGGTTGTGGGTCCCGGTGCCCAGGGAGGGGTCGGGGCCCCGGTACCCGCGGGGAGGGGGTGTTAGGGGGCCCCGGTGACCATAGTGGAGCAGAAGGGGCTGGGGTGGAGATGGAGGGCGGCTGGGGTCCCAGTACCCATGGAAAGGGGGGGCTGGGGTGCCCCGGTGGCCATGGGGTGGGCTGGGATGGAGATGAGGGGGGGCTGAGGCCCCAGTGCCCGTGAGGGTGGGGTCTGAGGTGGGGACGGGGCAGCGGGGGGTCCTGGCCCCGGTACCCACGGGAATGGGGGGGTTGCGAGTCGCGGTGCCCGTGGGGTGGAGGTGGGGGTGCTAGGCCCCACGGCGGGGGCTGGGATGGAGCCGGGGTGGTTCCGCGCCCCGGTGGCGGCCCGCGGCCCCGCGGGAGGGAGGGAAGGGGCGCGGAGGGGAGGCCGCGCGGCGCTCTTACCGGGCTCCGCCGTCCGCCGCGGCCCGGCCACCTGCCCCGAGCGGGGCGGAGCGCGGCAGGGCCCGCCGGGAGCTGCGGCCCCGCCCGTCAACAGCCACAAGGGGCGGAGAGCGCGGCGGGGCAGCGCGAGGGCTCTGTGGCGCAATGGATAGCGCATTGGACTTCTAGCGTGGTGACGGAAGTCATTCAAAGGTTGTGGGTTCGAGTCCCACCAGAGTCGTCTTTTATTTTTACTTTTTTTTTTTTTTCCTCTTTTTTTTGCTGCGACGGGAACGGCCCGGGGCGTGGAGACACGTTTTAGGAGCAGGGCCGGTAATGGCATTCCAGGAATCAATATATGTGCACTGATGCCATCTTCTGGGTTATTACACGTGCACTAATGCCATCCCTGGAATTAATAAATATTCATCAATGCCATCCCCAGAATCCATACACATTAATTGCTGCCATCCCTGGAATAAATAAATGTGCATCAGTGCCATCTCTAGAATCAATAAATGTGCATTGATGACATCCCTGGAATCAATAAATGTGCACTGATACCCTATAATCAGTAAATATCAATTGATACCATTCCTGAAATCAATAAATGTGCATCGATGCCATCCCAGCAATTAATAAATGTGCACTGTTGCCTTCCCAGGGATTAATACATGTGCATCGATGCCATCCCTAGAATTCATGGAACAGTTTGAGTTGTAAGGGACCTTAAAGATCATCCAGATCCAACTCCCCTGCCATGGGGTGGAATTAATAAATGGGCATTGATTGCAGCAGATCCATGTGTGATTCAGCATCAGCATCATTCTGGAACTAGATGATCTTTAAGGTCCCTTCCAACCTGAACTATTCTATGGTTCTATGATATCACTACCTCTACCTGAGTGGCGCGGGCAGGACCACTGCTGCTGGTTGTTCTGGGGCTGCCACTCAGCCACAGCAAATACATCCCAAATTAAATGCATTTCTGCATGATTTGTACCCGACCTGGCAAACTCCCCCCTCTGCTCCCCACTCCTTCCTTCTTGCAGTGGTGAGCAGGAGCCACAGTGGCCGTGATGTGATCCGGCTGAGCAGATGCAGTTTAAAATTACACCGTTTCTGTAGCGCTGGCACCAGCCCATCAAGCAGCACGCGGCTGCGAGAAGGCGGTACGACCGCTGCCGGCAGCCTGAGCACTGCATGGCCATGTTAAATAACCCAGAATACAGCAAAACCCTCTCTCATAACCATCATTTCCCGTGTTTCCTTGAGCGACGCGCATGGCTTCTGGAAGCAGCGAATCTTTGCAGCCCTTCGGTTCAACCACCCCAAAGCTCTGATGCGTTTCCGGCACAGAAAAGCACATTTCAGAACACATCTCGACCAGTGCAATAGAACAACCCCCACTCTACCATATCCCTAGTTTATCTGCTTGATGTAAATCTAAGGGGAGGAGAAAAAAACAAAGTCTGGCTGGTGGAGGGGTGAAGGCAGAAGCTGAAAATGGGAAGTTTGGGAAGCAGGAAGAAAGCAAGTCCCTCTGTCCTGGTGTCTGCTTTTAAGTGTACCCCAAAACCCAAGAGTTTTGCCCCTGCTCACCCTCCTGGGATGGAGCAGCCCATGGGAAACTGGGACGGGACTGGTGAAGCTCACAGTCGGGCAATGCCGTGTCCCCCCAGCTGCCACCAAAGGACCCCAGTCAGAGCCCCCCTACTCTCTCTCTCCTGGGAACCAGAATTGTTTTAGGAAGCCCCAGCCCTGCCCCCCTCCTTCTCTGCACCCCAATCTTCCTCTGCCCAGGATTTTCTGCAACGACCACCGCAAGGAGCCACCCAACAGCCCAGCACCCCCAGATCCCAGCCAGAAAGATGTGGCTCTGCAGCCTATTTTGTGCCCTGGTCCCTAGGGATGTGCGGCCACACGTGTGCTCTGCCATCACCTACTGCCACAGACAAAGAACAGTAGACCCCACTAGAGCAAAAAAGGGATGTTTTCAGGTCTGATCTTCCCCTCAGAAAGGGAGATGGGGCAGAAGGAGAGAGGTAATGAGCCACAAGCTCCACCGTGGATTTTATTAAGCAAGAAGGAATTTCAACAGCAAACCCACACGTAGACAGAGCCCGCAGCCTCATGGCAGCCTCACATCCAAGAGCCCTGCACTTCAGCCACGGGCAGTCTAGAGCCTTGTTTAATTAACCCAGACAGCAATCAGCTCCCAGATGCAATGCGAGCAGCCGCTGTTTCTTCACTCACAGGATTCAGACCCTTATTCCCAATCACGTAATTTAGGAGATCATTCCTACTGAAAACCCAGCGCAATCATGTGAATTTCAGTGTTTTTGAAGGGAAAGGACTACAAGGAAACATGACAGCCAATCAAGCCAGGATAATATCCACAGTTTCCCTGCCTGGGTGCAATCGTGCGCCGCCTAATCTCCACAGTGTGAGGCACATCCTGTATGACCCATCAAGAGACCAGTAAGGCACCAGTACAGGATGGGATTTCACTGTTGCACACACCAAACCTGACCCTGGGCTCCTCTTGTGAATCACTAGTTTAGCTCCAGTCCAGGGTGTCTTCAAGACTTTAAGCCTCTGGTTTTCCCTGGGAGGGTGGGTGGAGGGATTTACCTGTACAGCCCGAGAGTTGCTGAAGGCCAAGTTTGTTCTGATGTGTCGTAAACCAGCTCCCCTCCCTCCCCATCCCAGCATTTCAGAGCATCAATACTGGAACCAGCAGCCAGGCCCAGCTGGCAAAGGTACAACAGGACTTGCCGTCCCTCTGCTGAATCACAAACAGCAGGAAGGGTCAAGTTTTGTCACAGCACTGGGAGGTGCCACTTGGTCTCTGCCAACAGGAGGGTGCCAGCTCTTGGCAGGAGAAAACTCAGTCCCCGGGTGCATGGCAGCTGGTGGCAGGGCCACGCTGTGCTCCTGGACAGGAGGAGATGGAGCACGGCAGGGGATGGCTGCTCTCTGCCAATGGGGATCTCCTGCCCCCCTCCCTGGACCTGAGCTCTCACACTAGAACAGCCGGGGGAGGAAAGATGCCGATCTCCTCCCTCAGGGAATCCACCGGCTGCTCCCAGCGCTGCTCATAGTAGACGTTCAGGACACAGCTAGCATTGCGCCCACTTCGAATTGCCCAGGGAATCAGCTCAGTGGCCAGGACCTGCAGTTTTCTGAAAAAGAATAAAGGAGGAGATGGCTTCGATTTCCATGTTTTGCTTTTGATTTCCTTTTCCAAGTCTCCATTGCAAGCAGATGCCAAGACACTGTGTCCCATGTACCCCTCCATCCTTTTAGCATCTGTTCTATTTAACTCACAGGGGAAACTGAGGCACGGAAGAGGATTGCATGCCAGGAAGGTTATAGTCAGCCACAAATCCAAGACCAAAACTCAGGTTCTGCTATCTCCAGATGTGCTGGGGCAAGAAAAAGCAGCCAGTGTGGCTAAGAGTCTCACTGGCCCTCAATATGCATGCAGCCAAGGGCAGCAAGGCGCAGGCACTGCTGCCTGGCACAGAAGGATCAGCACTGGAAGCAGAAGCATCAGGTTCTGTTTCAGTGGCCAGGGAAAGCTGTACCTTCCAATGCCACCAATTCCCTGGGCCACAGGGGCAGATCAGACAGTTCATATGAGGGATCCCTGTCTCACTCCTCCCTGCTAACTAGCAGTGTCCCCTCTTTGGCTGCAGAGGACCATGCCAAGCAGCACCCAGGCTGAGACTCCCTCCCTATCGGGCAGCACCTACCGTGTGCTTAGATGGACAGGGCCGAACACTGCTCCTAGGACACACATGGGCAGCCCCGTCTGGATGGCCTCGAACCACTTCACCACGACCTCACCTGGGAGGGAGCAGAGAGGCCATGAGTGAGCAAGGGGCTTGGGTCAAGGATGAGCTAGGGCCACGTGGTCTGGCAAAGCAGGCTGCACACTCTGTGCTTCCTGAGGAGAGCTACGCACCCATCGCCTCCGCCTCTGCAGCAGGACTTGGGAAATATTCCTGGCCAAGGCTTCATCCTGTGTTAGGACGAGCCTTGTCGTGTGCCACCCACACAAGAGGCACGGCCCGGGGCCCGTAGGGGAGCAGCACCTTGCAGTCAATGCCTCGCAAGCTTGAGAAACACCTCCCTGCAGATCTTTAGCAGTACTTCTTTCAAAGCCTGAACCCCTGTGTGGTTCTTCTCATCCCTCAGCATGGGAGAGAGCTTTTACAAATGCCACCAAGTCTCAGCCAAAGCTTGCGTAGGAGACCTGACGTGCCAGTTCCCGCTGGCTCACCAGCAAGGCTCGACTTACGACTTGTTGTTGAGTCAGATGCAAAATGAGGGCAAAGGACACAGGGACGTGCAGATAAGGAGCAACAAGAAACCCCCTCGCTTCTGCCTTTGCTAAGAGCTTGTGAAATATTCCTTGTTTGCTGCCACCCTTCCTGCCAGGCAGTAACCACCCACTCACCTGCCCACCCAGTTGCTGCCTGCACCCAGGGCTTGGGCAGAGCATCTCTCAGCAGGGGAAAGGTGACACCCCGCAGGCTCTCAGTCACCACAGAGCCAGCAATGAAGGACAGCGATGATGAAACCTCACCACACCACTCCCTGGGCTGAGGTTCTGGGATTCTGACTGGCCTAGCCCACACCATTCCTGGGAGAGGTGGCCAAGCACCACCGGCAGGGTTCGGCAGCGCAGCCTTCTGTGCCCACTGCCGCTCACCTAGCATGTTGGTTGGCATCCCTAGGAGGGTGTGCATCAGATCATGGACTTCTCGGTACCGCTGGATCACGTATGCCAGCTCCTCATCATCAACAAACTTGGGTGGCATCCGGGTGTCTGGAGAAACCTTCTGCAAATCCAAAGAGAGTTGATTCAGTTGATCCTCGGGCATCGACAACAGCCGTTCGCATGCTGTGAAACCCCACACTCACATTTTCTTCCAAGAACCGTACATACTCTCGGCCCAGCGTGCCATCCGGCAGCCCCTGCAGCTTGGCCATGTCCAGGGTGGAGAGACGGATGCGAGGCCGTTCCCTGAAAGCAAAATGCAGGTCAGTGAGACTCCCAGTGAAACCCATAGCAGGTAGTTCTGGAAAAAAGGAGCACCTGGCAGCCTTCATCCTCTGCCTCTGCCCTTCCCAGGCATTTTCCTTGCGTGGATCCTGACTGCTCACTGCAGGGACAGTACCATCTTTATTTCTGTTGCTGAGGCTGGGACACAAATTGCTTACAGAATCTACCTAAAGCCTTGGCAGTTAAAGAGCTCTCATCTTATGCCCTTGTAGCAACCCTGGTTGGAAAACCACCAGTGTCCTCTGCACTGGAATGCTGCCAACAGTTGGCCCCAGGAGAGCAAAGTTCTTCAGTGTTCCTGCAAAGCAGCCAGAGCTTTAAAGGAACAATCCTAAAAAGGGGAGGGAATCTGTTCTAAATGCAGGTCAAATTTCTCTCCTGCTCAGGCTTTTACCACCAGCCACGTGGCAGCAACATAGGGAAAGGTCTCCTCTCCAGGTTGTTGGCAAACAGGTGCCCCACAGCTCTGGAACTAAACAAAAGCCCTTTTATTTCTAGGCACAGAATAAATTCTTCCCATGATAAAAGCCCTGCAGTGGATTCAGGAGCTGCTCGACTGGAATGGAGGAGCTAGGGAGATAAAAGGACTGACACCAGCTTCACCCTGGCTCCAGATGCTTCCTTGTGGATTTGGTGTCAAAGTGATCTCAGCAGCTCGGGGGATTGAAAAAAAAAAAAAAAAAAAGAATACACAAATTGAACCACTGCAAATCCCTGCAACATCACAGGCCAAGGAGCATGTGGGGACATCTCTCCCCAGTGGTGTCTTTGCTGTCCCCTTTCCCTGAGCAGTTCCTCTGGGTTTCAGCCTCACACTGGTGCTCTGCATGCCTTGTCAGGTCAGCATCTGGCGCTAAGATCAGGCTGCTCTGTGCAAACGCACAGCAAAAGGTAGCTCTTCCCCAGCCCCATGTGGTACAGTCCAAATGATACACAAGCAGCAAGCGTGAGATACAATGAGCAGGGAGAAGGCAAGCGAATAAGCAGTAAGATCTTGGTTAATGAGACTCATGAAGTCCCTCCTGGTCCTCAGCCTTGCTGCGCTCAACAAGTCCCTGCAGACATGGAAGCAGAAGTCTTAACAAGGGAAACAAGAAAAGAGGCCTCATTTCACAGCTTGGGGTGATTCTGCAGGTGCTAGGAAAGAAAATATGGAGGTGCCCAAGGAATAGGTAGACCAGCAGAGATGAAATTTCCAATGCAAGGAGACGCAGCAGCAGGCACAGGGGAGAAATCCATGGACATTGTGTGTTTTCTTTGCTGCGGTGATGAAATCCATAGATTTCTCCCCTGCACTGGATGCTGCATCTCCTTGTGTTGGCAGAACGGACCTACAGCAACAGGCTGCCCAGGGAGGTGGTTGAGTCACATTCCCTTGAGGTGTTTAAGGGACGGGTGGACAAGGCACTGAGGGACAAGGTTTAGTATTTGATAGGAATGGTTGGACTCGATGATCCAGTGGGTCTTTTCCAACCTAGCAATTCTATGATTCAACGCTGAAACAGGACGCCAAGAGCTAAAATAAAGTAAAATAAACCACCTGGAGGGTTAGAGCTAACAAAACGCCTGTGCTGCTTCCAAGCCAGGGAGCACAGGGCTCTCCTCCCACAGGGCCCAAGGGCTTGACCTCATGTCTCCCCACCACGAACCACACGGCAAGGGAGGGATGGATGTGTCGGGACGCACTGGAGGACGCGGTAACCTTCAGGGTGGTGTTTCATCTTGTCTCGCAGGCTGGGCAAGGCAAGGCAGCCCGTGGTCTCCCCGAGGACTGCCACCATGTCTGAAAAGAGACCAGAGAACAACCCAAGAGCGGTTTTCGCCAGCTCTTCGCAGCGATGACACGAGGCAACTCCTTGGCCAGGAGCAAAGCAGGGACCCCACGAACCATGGATCTTTCAGCTTTGGGGCTGTTCTGCCCTGGTGTCGCTCACAGGGACAGATGTAGGAGCAGGGATGAGGTTTGAGGGACCAAGGAGGAGTGAGAAAGGGCTGGGTGGTATCACAGGGAGTCTGGAGAGGATCACTGAAGATGTCTCGGGTTCCTCACCCCCTCTCTTCCACAGACTCCTGAACCTCCCCTGGTGGAGCTTGAGGCCGTTCCCTCACGTCCTGTTCCCCTGAGGGGACAGGACGTGAGGGAACGGCCTCAAGCTCCGTGTCTGGGGCAGGACCGGCCGGGCTTTGAGCCCCTTTCCCCCTCATCCCGATCCCCTCCCCGGCTCTCACCGTGCCTGTAGGGATCGTACAGGGCCATGGCTGCCGAGCCGGCGGCCAGCAGCGCCTTCTGCAGCGGGCTGGTGGGGATGTGCCCGGGGTAGAGCCGCCACTGCCCTTCCTCCCCGCCTCCATCCTCCTCCCCGCCGCCCCACGCTGCCCGCAGCCCGGCCCTAGCCAGCCCCGAGCCCCGCAGCACCCGCAGCAGCGGCACCATCGCTCCCCACTCCCCGCCCCGAACTTTTTTGTCCCCTTCGTCCCCTCCTCCATCCCCCGGAAGGTGCTGGGAGGGCGGAGCAGCGTTATGGCGGTGCCGGGCGGGCTGTTCGCCGTCTACAAGCCGGCGGGGGTGGTCTGGGGCCGCGTCCGGGAGGCCGTGGAGACGCGGCTGCTGCGCGGTGACACCCTCATCCCCAGCCCTTTCCCTCCTCAACACACTCCCCAGCCGCCCCCGTCCCCTTCCTCATCCCCCCAGTTCCCTCCCAGCCGCCCCCGTCCCCTTCCTCATCCCCCCAGTTCCCTCCCAGCCGCCCCCGTCCCCTTCCTCATCCCCCCAGTTCCCTCCCAGCCGCCCCCGTCCCCTTCCTCATCCCCCCAGTTCCCTCCCAGCCGCCCCCGTCCCCTTCCTCATCCCCCCAGTTCCCTCCCAGCCGCCCCCGTCCCCTTCCTCATCCCCCCAGTTCCCTCCCAGCCGCCCCCGTCCCCTTCCTCATCCCCCCAGTTCCCTCCCAGCCGCCCCCGTCCCCTTCCTCATCCCCCCAGTTCCCTCCCAGCCGCCCCCGTCCCCTTCCTCATCCCCCCAGTTCCCTCCCAGCCGCCCCTGTCCCCTTCCTCATCCCCCCAGTTCCCTCCCAGCCGCCCCTGTCCCCTTCTTCATCCCCCCAGTTCCCTCCCAGCCACCCCTGTCCCCCTCCTCATCCCCTCATTTCCTTCCCAGCCACCCCTGTCCCACTCCCTGTCCCCCCCCATTCCCTCCCATTTTCCCCCAGTCACCCCTGCCCCCCCATTGCATCCCATTTCACCTCAGCCACCTCCTGTCCCCCCATTCCCTCCCATTTCCCCCCCGCCACCCCTGTCCCCCTCCCTGTCCCCCCATTCCATCCCATTTCCCCTCAGCCACCTCCTGTCCCCCTCCCTGTCCCCCCCATTCCTTCCCCATTCCACCTCAGCCACCCCTGTCCCCCTCCTCATCCCCTCGTTTCCCTCCCAGCCACCCCTGTCCCCCTCCCTGTCCCCCCCATTCCCCCTCAGCCACCCCTGTCCCACATCCCCTCTCATTTCCCCCACAGCCACCCTGGTTCCCTCCATTCCTTCCTCATTCCCTTCTCATTCCCCCCACCCCCCATGACCTCTGCCCCCTCCCCATTCCCTTCTCATTCCCCCTCCTCCACAGTTGCCCCGTCCCCCCATTCCTTCCTCGTACCCCCTGATTCCCTCCCTATTCCCCCCAGCCATCCCTGTCCCCCCATTCCTTCCCTGTTCTCCCCATCCCACTCCATTCCCTCCCCATTGCCCCCAGCCACCCCTGTCCCGCTCCCTGCTCCCTCCTCATTTCCCCCCCAGCCACCCCTGATGCTTCCATTCCCTCCTCATGCTCCCCACCCACTCCGACCTCCCCATTCCCTCCCTGTTCCCTCCCCATACCCCTCCAGCCACCCCAGATCCCCCCTGTTCCCTCCCTGTTCCATGCTGCTCAACCTTCCATTGCCTCCTGGTCACCTCTGACCACCCCCTCAGTTGCTCACTGGTCATCCCTGACCCCCTCCCCATTGCCAGCCACCCCTGACCGCCCCCTCGTTCCCCTCTACTTCTCTTACAGAGCTGAATGCGCTGCCAGAGCGCCCCCCACGCCAACAGATCCGCTTCTTGCCAGCCCCGGGCAATGGCGAGTCCAAGGTCACGGAGCTGGTGGCCACCAGGTTGCCTGTGCTGGCTGACCACCCCCTCGGTAAGGGCTGCTACGGCATCTCAGTTTGGGAGGAGGCAGCAGGGATACCCAGGGCAATGGAAGGGCCCAGGGCAATGGAAGGGCCCAGGGCCATGAGGATCCTTGGGGTGATGGGAGATCTTGAGGATCTGATGAAGATCTTCAGGGCGATGGAGATCCCCAGAGTGATGGGGTCCTGAGGCCTCAGACTGGGAGGGGTGCTGGGAGCCCTGGGTCAGCCCCAACACTGTGTCCGTTGCAGTCCGAGGCCCGCGATTCAGGCGGCTGAAGATCGGAGCGGGTCACCAGCTGGATGTGAAAGCCTCAGGAGTCTTTGGTGGGTCTCATCTCAAAGCCTCACTGCATCCCGCTGGCCACGAGGTGATGGGTTTCCATATACGGAAGAAGTGGTGAATGCTGCACCCCTGGGTCCCACAACCCAGTTGGGGCTATAAATGCTAAAACCCAGAAGAAATGATCCAACAGGATGCAGGCAACGATGGGAGCAGCCCCTTAGTCCCAGCGCTCAAGGCTTTGCAGTGACACTGCGCTCCTGCCCTTGACAGGGAAATTTTTCACGGAAAGGGTCATTGGGCACTGGAACAGGCTGCCCAGGGAGGTGGTTGAGTCACCTTCCCTAGAGGTGTTTAAGGGACGGGTGGACGAGGTGCTGAGGGACATGGGTTAGTGATTGATAGGAATGGTTGGACTCGATGATCTGGTGGGTCTCTTCCAACCTCGTTATTCTATGATTCTATGCCACCATCAGTGATCTGCCACCTAACACCCCTGTCTCTGCTCTGCTGCTCAGATTGCCTTCGCTGTGGCCAGGGTTGCTCAGCATTTGCCCTGGAGCACCCAGGTGGAAAGCTCTGAGAAAATCCAAGTGCCCCAGTTACAGCTTTATCACAACTTTAATGGCAGGTGGTAATTTGGGGGTCTAATTGTGTTGCCCAGATGTGATTGCAAGGAGACACAGCCCAGTCTAGAGGGGAGGAAAAGCAGCGTGAGCGTGCAGCGCTGTGTAAGTGCATCGGTAACCTTCCTCATGGCTGAATAACAGGTTCTTCTGCATTTCAGTGCTTGGCATAGGCCATGGGAACAAGCTACTCACAGATCGGTACAACTGCCACCTGACCAAGGTAGGTGATGGCCCTGGGTGGCCTCGGAACATCTGAGTGCAATGGAATACTTGGTTCCTGCCCTCGTGCCACAGACTGGCCTTAGGATTGTGATTCTGCTTTAGTCTCAAACCCATCAATGCTTCTGAGAGCCTTTTAGGGTCCAGAACTTCATCCTTCACCAGGGCATTGAGATGTGGCCGCATGAGCAGAGGACACAGGTGTCTTTGTGCAGCAGCATCGCAGTCTGCACTTCCTAACAGCTGCGAGGCAGGATATTGATACTCAATTGCTTGGCATATTTGTTTGATAAATCGTGTTCTTTGTCCTTCTTCCAGGTTTACACTGTCGGTGGGCTGTTTGGAAAAGCCACTGATGACTTCTCAGACACAGGGAAGCTGATAGAGAAGACAACATTTGGTAAGAAACTGAATTAATGTGTTTTTTTTTAAACAAAAAGCCCCAAACAGAATACCAAACAAAGGGGATGGTAACTGTGAAGCCTTTAACCTGGTAAATCGCACACAGATTAAAGGTATACACACCTTAAATGCTTTCTAGTTTTCGTTTGTACATGCAGCCCACGCGCAGTCCTGACATCGCGGTCCTGTGCCAAATACAACCACGATATATTGAAAACCAGTAGGAGTCCTGATCGCAGTGGTTGGTAACTGGGTTGGGCAGGACCCAGATCTCTCCATAAATCATACCTAGAGACAGTGGTTAGACGGTTTCATTGAATGAAACTCATCAAACACCCGATAAGAGAAACTGGAGCCAACATCATGAAGTCAATTAAGGACAGTAACTCTTCCCATTGTAGCCCAGCGCTGCTCTCTGCATTTGCCACAGTGCAGCCAGCAGTGACTCTGCTAAAGCTGCCTCTTGCAGTTCTCATCAGCCCGGTTGGATGTGACTGCCTGCCAAAGGGACAGCAATACCCTGGTGGCACGTTTCAGGCTGCTGTCTCTTTTGTTTCTGGATGGATAATTGAGACTTAGTTTCTACCTTAATATTTGCAGATCATATCACAAGGGAGAAGCTGGAACGGATTCTCGCTGTCATTCAAGGAACAAACCATAAGGCCCTGCTGATGTACGTATCCTGCGGGGAAATGCAGCTGACTTGACCTGACTGTCAATTGCTGGGCTTTAAAACAAATGAGAGGATTTTGTCTGCCATAATCCGAGTCATTAAAGGTTGGAGTGCTAGATGGGAACAGAGAGTGCTCTGTACTTTGGTGAGAGTTTGTGGTTAAGTGTCCTTGAATCCTGAAATCTCCAGCTATTGAAGGACCTATCAGCTATGTTAGTGCGTACAAAAACACCTTGTAGATGTGACCAAGCACCTCCCTCCCAAACTGTGCTACCCTTCTGACAGTACTTATAGCATTAAAATGTATGCAAAGTCTCAGATATAAGCAGTTTTAAGAATAAAGATGCCAGCTCTGCTTTAATTGGGGGGGTGAAGTTAGTTTGAATACTAATACAGAGAAGTACTAAGTGTCTGCACTCCTCTCCTTTTTCTTTTTCCAGGCATTCTAACATCGATATAAAAACACAAGAAGCGTATGAGCTCGCTGTCAAAGGGTTGATTCGCCCCATGGGAAAAAGCCCTCCGATAATCACAGCCATCCGATGCCTCCAGTTCACACTTCCAGAATTCCAGCTAGGTAGGACTGGTAGAAAAATGTACAGGACAAGTCTGAGTATATACTATGGCAAATAAGTCAGCAAACCTCAGTTTCTTATTCATGATTTAATGCAAAATAAGTTGGTGGGAACTTTGTATTAACAGATAACTGGTAATCTCTGCAGCAAATGTTTTGTAGTTTGCAGAGTCACAGAAGCGTCTCCTCATTAAATTAACTCTTTAGTGCAGTGGAAATACTGTATTAAGGCAAAGTCTGGAACCCTCACTGTACTGAAGCTGCTACAGTAAATCAAGCCAGCTATGCACATAGGTCACAGGATTTTCCCTGCCAGTTAGATCTTGGACTGATGCAAGAAAATTTGTGTAGCGAATACCTATGGGGCAGAATTCTTCCTTACCCCAGTGTTTCAATGCAATGCAGCTCAGCGTGTGTGATTTGTTTTTTAAGCATCATTTGCTTTTCTGCAGCCAGTCTCCTCGCTAATTACTTGCCTTATTAAAAAGGCACATTTTCTTATCCACTTTCAAATACCTAAATTTCTACATTACTCTTCTGTATCTCTGTTTTCTATAACGTTCACTTTGGGAGTGGCCAGGACACCCCGCAGTATTCCAGAAAACCATCCACGCATGCTGTATCTTAAATAGGCTTTTCTACCAAACCAGTTCTTTCAGCATCACTCAATTTATAGACAAGCTCTAGGTCTGTGTCAATGCTTCTGATAGAACCTCTCTGTCCTAGAAATCCACTGCTTGCATGAGACTCAGCAGTACCTCCGAAAAATTGTCCATGAGATCGGTCTGGAGCTGAAATCATCTGCTGTGTGCACGCAAGTGCGAAGAATACGCGATGGCGTTTTCACACTGGACGATGCTCTCCTGAGAACCCAGTGGGACCTGCAGAGTATACGGAACGCAATTTGGAACTGTCAGCTCAAAGTGCAGGCAGAGATAGAGAAAACACTAGGCCATCAGGATAAAAGCCTCCTTCAGGAGATGGATGTGGAGATGGCCCACGCTGCGGACAGCTGAGTGCGTGCTGTGGAGGGAACGTCCGCAAGCCACGTCTGTAGCACAATAACGCAGCTACATGCTGACAACGTGATGGACAGCAGAAGGAAAGAGGTTAATTGCGGTTCATTTCCACCCTTTCCTTGAGCTGACTTTAATCAGAGAGGCATTTTTTTCAGTGACAGGCTGTATAATGTTTTTTTAAAGCATCGCAAACAGTTCATTAACAGGAGCTGGCTGTGCCAAAATTCCTGTTGACTTCGGGAACATTAGGTTGCTAAGGGATATAAAACCCATCCCCAAATTGTTTAGCAGCAGGAAATAGCGTCTCACAGAGCTGCGTTCCCTTGATTGCATGGATTTGTTTGTTCCTTGCCACTAGCAGCAAAACTTATCTACTATATGGATTTTATTTTCCCTCTGTTGTCTAGAGTATTTTCTTCCCATCGGTCCTGCTTTCAGGCACGTAAGAGCTGAAAATCAGACTAAGAGGGATGTGCAGGAGAAAACACAGCTGATGCAAAGCAATGCAAGGAAATGGTTATGTCCAGAGTGGGTATGTGTGATGAGGAAAGTGGCTTGTAATGGGAACTGATGTGGAAGGCACACCAGAAATAAAACTAAAACTGACCTAAAGGGGAAGAGGCTGGTCCTTGGCTCACGGCTCATCCACAAGCACCCCAACTCATTAAAGAAAAGAGCATGAAGCAGGAACAAAGGGTGTTCGGGGTCTATCCTGCTCTGCCACAGCTCCATGCTGACAGCAGGCACTGCCCTCAGTGAAACTCTAAGCTCTGCAATGCTGTTTGTTATCCATCAGCTCGTTACAGCTAGGTCTGATTGAGCAGCAATACACTTTCTAAAGTTAAATTAAAAACCTGAAGTTACGCTTAAGTGTACTGCACTCCATAGTTTTTCCAGCTATACAGTTAGCTAACAAGGTTGGGGATTTATTTATGGAAAGCAGATTTGTGCTGTTCCTCTTCAGAATTTGGACATAGGCCAGCCTATTTCAGCCCCCAGCTGACAGCCATTCAGGTACAAGTCACTGAGAAGAGTAGTACAAGGGGATGTGATGAAGTAATGAAGTGGCAGAGTGCAGTCTTGTCCTTAAGCACTCCAACAGTCATTAACTGAGGTCCTGGCACCTATCAGTTATTCTAGGCTTTCTTGCTCTGTGCAGAGCAGCCAGAACAGCAGCGGAACAGAGCTACAAACACATGGCACATCATCATGCCAGCTGCAGAGATACAGGGACTCTCCAAGGGCATTCAGCTCTTTACCTCAGTGATTTGGTTTTGTGTGTGTTTATCCTCCATGGACAAGGGGTATCTTGTTCAAAGTGCTTGATGGAAATATAAACCCATCACTGCAGCAGTGCAAGTTCTGGAGGTCTGCAAAATGTTTTCACAGCTACAACTGCAAGTTTTAATCCTAGTGCACCTACAAGGAGGAGGAGAAAATGTGGACTTCTCAGTCCTTAAGTAACCGTCAGCACTGGCGGAGGCTGCCCAGGGAACTGGTGGAGTCCCCATCCCTGAAGGGATTTAAAAGCCGCGTAGATGTGGTGCTCAGGGACACGATTTAGCGGTCGAGTTGGTAGTGCTGAGTTTATGTTTGGGACTCTATGATCTTAAAGGTCTTTTCCAACCTGAACGATTCTGAGGGCCTGACAGGAGACCAGGGAGGAAACTTACTGCAAGAAGGTCTCAGAAACAGAAAGAGACAGTACAACAAGCTTGAGTGAAAAAGGGACATGGGATCTGCAGTCAGCAGAGCACTTCAGCACTTAAGAGTTGCCTGAAGCAGCCAAATTTAGTCTCTGCAGTTACCCTACATCCTAACACCTGACACTGAAACACTCATATTCTCAACATAATTTTGTCTGTAGGGCACCGCTTGCTCTCACAGTGACTCTGCAGTCAGAGACCAAAGGCAATTCTGCACCTACCCATTACCAGCAGTGATGCCACAGTCTCCATTAAGAGTCCTTAGAAAACATCTGAATAATAGATGTTATAGTTGGCTCACAATATGGTTTAAGAATTTTGTTCCCAGGCTCTTGAAGTGAATTACTGAGAAATGCAACAGCTGCTTTATTCGTAACGGACAGTTAAACACAACTTCACATTTTGCCATTTACTACAGAAATGATACAAAACCTCCAGATACCAGAGCAGCTCAGTACAAAACTGCGGAACACCCAGACCCATCTGGGTTTGATCATAAAACAAAACCAAGCCTTCAAACCACCACTACTTCAGCCTCCCTTCTTCCCTTCTGTTTCATTTTCTTTCACAGCAGCTTTTCCGTTGCACACCTGTGTGCCTTCACTTCCTCTATCCATTCTGTATCCAAACAGCCTCCGGATGTTGTAGAGAAGGAAAGACTCCACGGGAAGAGTCTTAACGTCCACCTGAATTACAGCCTTCCCCAGAAAGAAAGAAATATCCTGTTGATCATGTAGTAGATGAGATTATCTGAAGTCCTACATTCCTTTCCCACAAGCAGGAAATGATGGATTCAACACTTTTCACATTCCAAAGCTACTTAGAAATCTGGGTGCTAACCCATACTCAGTTGCAATTCTACACAGGCACGTCCAGGGCCACCTTATGTCAGCTCTAAACCAACAGGACACCAAAACAGTCCCATAACAGTCATTTTGGCAGGATGTGGCCATCTCCAGGCTCCGGGCTAGTCGCTAAGCTCCAGATCGTACTCGGGGTAGAGCTGCTTTGTGGTAACCCCTCGGATAACAGCTAGAAAAGAAAGAAATACCATTGCTTTCTTTAAGCAGAGATTGGATCAGTCAGAAAAGGTGTGTTTTCCTCCCGGTAGCCCCTAGTTATCTCATGCAACCTATCATAGCCAAGAAACCAGCCTAAGGTTTTACAGCTATGCTCCCTGCTTGTCACAACACTTGGTCTTTTTTAACAATAGGAAGAGCAAAACTGACAAAAATTAATAAGACTTACCATCAGAAAGAGTAAAATACCAGTAAACGACAATTATTTCAAATGTTCAGTTGTAAACACATGCCAGGAAAATAACGACAGAAGGCTTTGCGCTTGCACAAGCGATTGGGTAATGTAAGCCTAGAGCTGAAGAATCTTTAAGACAAGCTCTGCCTTCACAGCTTTGTCGCTTCTCTCTCCGCCTGTACAAGAACACGGACTAGGAAGTTCTCCAGCAGCTTCCCCCTTCCTTACCCAGCTTGCCCAGCAGCATCTGCCCAGCATCTTTAATGTCATTGTACTCGTGGAGCAGAGAGATGTGCTTCTCCAGTTCCTCCAGGCTGTAGCCTCTGGAATCATAAAACCAGAGAGATCAAGGACATAGAGGGATCGCTGCTGCTGCACAGCGAGCGCTGCCACTACCCACTGAGCAAGGAGATACAGCAAGGGGGTTGGAACAGAACAGGCTTTGAACTCCCTTCCAACTCAAACCATTCTACAAAGTCATTAACATGAAACCTAGAAATGAGAAGATCCTCGTTTTGAATTTTTTTGCAACATAACAAAAAAAACCAATCCCCCCAAATCCTCAGAATCAAGTAGAAATAGGTAGAGGCTGTGGTGAATTCAATTTCTACACATCTATAATCTGTAACTAGAGAAAAACAAATAAGAAAGCGCTTATCCTTGAGGATAAAACAAAAAAGCTTTTGAAACAGCTTTTGTTGTCCTACTACTTCCATTCTGTGCACTACACGTTTTCTTAGAAAATATCACTCCTTCGCAACAAATAACCCACAGAGATCAGAGATTCCTTCTCTTTTAAAGTTAAGCAGCAATTTTATCTCAAAGCAGCCACTAATAAGCAGCCACCACAGTGTGTCGTAAGAAACCACAATAACACAGTTGCCAAAGCATTCTACAGGCCACTTGCTTGCCTGGAAAACACCTCTGCTTCTTGAATGGAAAGGTTTAACCCACTGGCCTCAGACACTGAACAAGTGAACCCTTGATCAAGATGGAACAAAAATGGAAACGGTTTTATCTGGGACTCAGGTCATGCAAGTCACGATCTCAGTTTTAATTCACACATGAGCAAACTTCTGGTAGCGTAATGGGTTGTAGTTATCATGATGGTTAAGATTATTCATTCACAATTTACACGCAATTACCTCAGCAACATTTGCGGTAAAGTTAAAATCTTCTCTAAGCTCCTGGTAAAACTTGTTTTGCTTTACCAAATAAACTGGAAAGAATTCCCTCTTGTCTTTAAGAGGTCCCACAACTCAAACCAACACTGTAATCAAAATCACATTGCACAATAAAAACGGCATCATCAATGCTCAGCTTTCAGCTCTAATTCCTGGATCATTTTTTTTTTATACACTAAAATAATTGAAGCATCGCAGTCAACGAGGAACTTGCCAAGGACGTACTCAGACAACAACTGTGCGATCTCCTGGTCTAGAGCACGGTCTTTCTGTTTCAGCTCTTCAATTTTACAACCCAGGGCTTCTTCATTTGCTCCATCCAGCTGGGAGGACCTCGGAGATGGGACCTTTAGAGCACAGAAGACATTTAACACAGGCACAGCCCTGGATAAGCTGTGGGAGGGCAGAGATCAGAAAATGCTCTGTGTGTCACCGAGTAAAGACACAGAAAAAAGAAAAAGTCAAGAATATCGCACAATCGTGGAATGGTTTGGGTTGGAAGGGGCCTCAAAGATCATCCACTTCCAACCCTCTGCCATGGGCACAGGGAGGGCAAGCGCAGGTGAAATATTTACCGGTTTATTTAACGTCAGCCATCTCCATACCTCATCCTGCAGCATTTTGCAGGTTTACAGCTACAGTAAGAATAAAAACCCACCCCGCTGCGTTTTTCCAGAGCAGCTCCCGGCCAAAGCGGGGCCGGCATTTACCGAGGAGCCTCACCTCCCGTGCCAAACCCTCCCGAGCAGGGCCCGCCGGGACTCACCGGGCACTTGAAACCGACCGCGCCGCCCCGCCGGCCGCCACCGGAGGCCCTGCCAAAGCAGAGCGCGCCGCGTCAGAGCCCGGGAGGCGGGGACGCGACCCACGGGGCGGCGAGGGAGGGGAGGGGGCACCGGGGAACCGGCTCCTACCTCCTGAGCGGGCGGCGGGCAGGGCTGCGGCCCGCGATCGGCGGGGCCCGCTCCGCCAGGGCTGGCGCCTCCCGCCGCACCGGCGCGGGCCCCGGGGCACGCCGGGAGCGGAAGTCCCGCGGCCGCCGCGGGGCACGCCGGGAGTTGTAGTCTCTCCCCCATCGCCGGGAACATTAGGACGTGTGTCGCAAGGCGTTCTGGGAGTTGTAGTCTCTCAATCGCCGACGGCGCAAGGCTTGCTGGGAGTTGTGGTCAGTCCACCTCCGCAAAGGCACGCCGGGAGTTGTAGTCCCCTCCTCGGGAGGGCCCGGCCGCGCTAGGGACCGAATGTCCCGTGTGAAGCTGCAGGTGGCATCGCGGTGTGGCAGGACATAATGATCCCAATCACTGCATCAATGCATCACAGCAGATGATGCTCAATGCCTTCCACAAAATGCACAGGAGGCCCTTGGGGCTGCAGGGGCCTCAGGGAGAGCTCAGGGGCCATGGGGTTCCTCATGCAATTGTCACTTCTGCAGGAGAAGCTGCTGTCACCTGTGCCCCCCGCATCTCGCCTGGCCGGAGGCAACGCTGATGGGCCCACGCGGTCCTGGGCGTGTGGCCGTACCTGTCGAAGGCCACAGCTCTGCTGCCCAAGCCAGGCCACACAAAGCCAATGCAGCCTCTTGGACCAGCATGGAAAGAGCCCCCCTGCAGCTCTCCTGGCCTGGCTGGCAAAGAGAAACCTGTCCCTGTGCAGGGCACGTGCTGGTGGCAGCCGTATCCGATTCCCTGGGCCCGGCTCCACGGAGGCCGCACTTGGAAGGTCAAAGGACTCAGGAATGGGATCACACAGGGGATCACAAAACCCAGCCGCCTGTGCTAACCATGACTTCAAAGGGCTCGGGCATCAAAGTGATGCACGCAAAATAGAAAGCTATGCAGATTTGTAGGACGTGCCCGACAAAGGACGAGGGAAGCCTGCCTGGCTCCTCAGGCTGGTTTCCAGCTGGTGTTTGCTCTGGGAAATTGAGTCAATACAGGAGTGTGAAGCAGTGTAGGGTGTTGGACAAGGACAGGTGGGAGCACTGGGTGTCCCACATGAAGAACTGGAAGTAGTGGGTGTCTCACAGGAGGAACTGGGAGCTCTGGGGATCAGACAGGAGTGGGGCAGAGTGAGGAGCTGGGAGCTCTGGGTGTCCCACAGGAGGAACTGGGAGCTCTGGGGATCAGACAGGACTGGGGCAGAGTGTCCTACAGAAGGAACTGGGAGCACTGTGTGTCCCACATGAAGAACTGGGAGCGCTGGGTGTCCCACAGGAGGTGCTGGGAGCATTGGGTGTCCCACAGGAGGAATTGGAAGCACCGGGTGTCCCACATGAAGAACTGGGAGCTCTGGGTGTCCCACAGAAGGAACTGGGAGCACTGGGGATCAGACAGGAGTGGGGCAGAGTGTCCTACAGAAGGAACTGGGAGCACTGTGTGTCCCACACAAGGAGCTGGGAGCGCTGGGTGTCCCACATGAAGAACTGGGAGTAGTGGGTGTCCCACACGAAGAACTGGGAGTAATGGGTGTCTCACAGGAGGAGCTGGGAGCTCTGTGTGTCCCACAGAAGGAACTGGGAGCGCTGGGGATCAGACAGGACTGGGGCAGAGTGTCCTACAGAAGGAACTGGGAGCACTGTGTGTCCCACATGAAGAACTGGGAGCGCTGGGTGTGCCACATGAAGAACTGGGAGTAGTGGGTGTCTCACAGGAGGAGCTGGGAGCTCTGGGTGTCCCACAGGAGGAATTGGAAGCACTGGGTGTTCCACATGAAGAACTGGGAGCGCTGGGTGTGCCACATGAAGAACTGGGAGTAGTGGGTGTCTCACAGGAGGAGCTGGGAGCTCTGGGTGTCCCACAGGAGGAATTGGAAGCACTGGGTGTTCCACATGAAGAACTGGGAGCGCTGGGTGTCCCACATGAGGTGCTGGGAACACTGGGTGTCCCACATGAAGAACTGGGAGCACTGGGCGTCTCACAGGAGGAGCTGGGAGCTTGGGGAGTCTCACACAAGGATCTGAGAGCTCTGGGTATCAGACAGGAGGGAGGCAGAGTGAGGAACTGGGAGTACTGGGTGTCCCACGTGAAGAACTGGGAGCTCTGCGCGTGCCACAGGAGGAGCCGGGAGCCCCGCGGCTCAGGCGGGAGCGGGGCAGCGTCCGTCCCCGAGGCGGGGCCGGGGCCCGGCGGGCGCGGAGCGGGAGCCGCGCGGGGCGCTGTGGCGGCGCTGACGTGGCCGGGGCGCGGGGCGGCCATGGCGGACGGGAGCGGGAGCGGGAGCGGGAGCAGGCAGAGCCGGCTGGCGGCGGCCAAGAAGAAGGTGAGGGGCGAGGGGGGGAGGTCTCTGCCCTCCCGGCGGCCGCGGGACGGGAGCCCCGGACCGAACGGGGGGGTGCTCGGTGCCGGGCACGGAACACACGGGAGCCCCGGGACCGCCCACGGGAGACTCGCGAGCCCCGGCACCGGCCCTGGGATCCTCGGGACCGGCCCCGGGATCCCCGATACCGACTCCCGATCCCTGGGGAAGCCCCGGGCCTGGCTACCGGGCGCGGTTTGGTTGCTGCCCCCTCCCCGCCCCCTTTTTGTGTTTGGGTTTTATTTTTCCTTTTTCCTTTTTTTTTTTTATTTTTTTTTCCCCTTTAATTCCATGCCCAGGACGGCTCGGCCCTCCCGTCCCCGTGGGGTGCGGCTCGGTGGCAAAGTCACGGCGCTGGGAAAGTGTCCTGGAGCAGCTCGGGCTTCCATTTTGAAATTCTCCCAGTCATGGGATCCCCCGGGATCCCTCTTCTGATTCCTTCCTTCCTTCCTCACCCCTCTCCTTCCTTCCTCCCTCCCTCCCTTCTTCCTTCTCTTCCTCTCTCCCTTCCTCCTTCCCTCGTGTCTCCCTTTCCCTCCTTCTCCCCCTTTCCCTCCTTCTCCCCCTTTCCCTCCTTCTCCCCCTTTCCCTCCTTCTCCCCCTTTCCCTCTTTTCCTCCCTTCCCTCTTTCTTCCCCTTCGGTACCAAACACAAAAATACCGGCGTACCTTGCAGGATTCACGTTACAGCTCATCAGATCAGCCTGTCCTGTGGAAAACAGAAAGGATTTAACATTATCGGTCATGGGTTGTTTCTCCCCTCGGCTCCCAGTGACAGCAGGATCTGCATTACTGTGTTGTCTATCTGGAGGGATTGTCATTTTCCTTCTTGACACCTTTCAGAGTGAAGATCTTGCTCTCTTGCACTGCTTTTTCATTTTGCGTTCAGGATTAATTGTCCTTTATTCATTTTTCCTTATTGCTCTTACTTCTAACCCTAAAAAAGATTCCCAAAATGTTTACTTTAATCTTTTAGTTGCAGTGTGGAGGATGAGATTTGCTTCCCGAGAGCTTCATCAGCTGTATACAAAAACTGAACACTGAGAAATCCAAGTCTCTTGTCATGAACCATTCACGTTTGTTACTTTAGGCCTCTCTGGACTTGTTTTAAGTTTTACTTCCCCTCACCAGAAGGACAAACTCATTGAAGAGGATTATTTCTCTTGTCCTTACTGTGGATTAGTGGAGTTGAAGGTTTTTGGTTTTTTTTGACATTATACTCACAGAAGGCATAGTCTGATTGGACTTAAGATTATTTGTTTTTTCACAGCTGAAGGAATATCAGCAGAAGAATAACCCTGGAGCAGCTGCAGGAGCTAAGAAGAAACGCAAAACTAAGGAAGACAGTAGGCCTGAGACTCCCACCAATGATGACCAGCAGCCTCCAGAGAATGTGAGTGCCTCATTCTTTCTCATTTGCCACCTCCTTGTTCTTTGGTTTCCCAAACACTGTGGCTGGAGCCGGGAAGGGGTTATGATGATGTGATACATGAATAGCAGAGGTGGCTGTGTATGAAACATGCTACAGCAGTCAGCACCCACCTTTGCTGGAAGGTGCACGAGTCAGAGGGTGTGCTGAAGCGGCATCCAACCATACAACGCTGTCGCGCAGCCCTGGGTGTGCCTGGAGCTGTTGTTTGGAAGCTAATGAGCTGGAGGACGCTGGTTTCTTTGGCTGCCTTTGATTGACGTTTTCTCTCTGTCCTTTTCTGAGCCGTTTCTCTTTCACCTTTTCTTTCGCCTCCTTTAGATTCAGAACATTCTGAAGGTGCTGGTGTCAGACCTTAACCGCACCAATGGGGTAGCCATACCCTCATTGGACAAGAGGAAGGTGAGGCAGTCCTCGTGTCCCTTGCAGCGACTCGCTTTCCCTCTGCATGCTTCGGGTTCTGCTCCCACTGACCTTGGTTTCTCAGATGAACCGTTGTCCTGTCAGTTGCTTGATTTTTGCTGCCCTTCTTATTGACATGAAGCTGTTTGTTAACATGTGTTTCCATTGCTCTTAATTGCTTCTTTCCTTCTGGTTTGTGTCAAACTTAACGTGAAAAAGTGAACCATGTCAGCAGCTCTTCCTTGGGACAGCTGAACTTTGAGGAAAACCAGGAATTTGGGGTGAGGCAGTAAACAGTAACTAAACTGCTGAGGAAAACTGCTCTAGGAAGAGGTAGTGTTTTGTCAGTCTGCATTTCTTGTGCTCTGCATGCCATTGCTTTATTTCCTAGAGCCTCACTTCTGAAGGGCAGGCTTCTGTTCATTTCCAGGGAAGCAGCTGCCCTGGGTATGCAGCCAGCCAGTTCTGTGACAGGCAGTGACACTTGCACAGGTGATGTTCAAGTCTGGCAAGCGTCATGGGTGTAAATACTTTTAGGCAGGATAGTTTGAGTCAAGCATTTACAGGCTTTAGTGTCTTCACGTTCCCAAGCTTCTGAAGTGGAAAGGGCAGGAAGTGCACTAATAAGTAATAGGAATGTATTCAGGAGCAGACATAAACAGCCTTTAAAAAAATTATTTTCAGGCAGTCAGTTTGCTTAAATAAGGCTCAAAGTGTGGTAGAAACTCAGGGAGGTCAAATTTTTGTAGCCCAGAATTTATTTCCAGTTTTGTTTTAGCAAAGCCCTGCTTTTCCTTTTCACTTGCAGCCTTTTGGTAGCTTATCTCCATACTGATGTTTCATGCTAGTTGTCGTAAAGTAACTCGTTATTGTATTTGCTGCATATCCATGTGCCTCCAGCAGTAAATCTGACTATAGTAATCACCAGGGGTACCAGGTAGATGCACAGAGTGCTGCAAGATGGAATGGAGTTCACTCTGAATTGCCTTTGTATCCCTTTTCTCCCTTTTTGCTGTGCTAATACCGCAGCTGTTCTGTCCCACACACAGAGTGAACAGCGGGAAGTTCCTCCACTTGGACCTTACATGTGTAGGTTGCGTATCCGTAGGACTTGAGTGACATGAGGACTTAGTGCAGGCTTTGTGGGTGCTGGCAGTGCCTGTCTGGCATCAGAAAGTATCCTTTGATTGAAGTTTCACTCTTACTGTGGGGACTGTTCTCATTTAATACTTATAAGCTCAGTTGAAGTTAGAAAGAGACGTGTTTCACATCGGAGGGTTAGATGAAGATGGGTGGTCCATTGCTGTTGCAGAGATACCATTGATCTTGCCATGAAGACCTGCCTGTGTCTGCAGTTTTAGTCCTGTTCTGAAAAATAGGGAATTTATTACTTCTCTTCGTTCTTGTTTTCCAAGGGTTTTTTTTATCTGCTTCTTTAGCATGGAGAGACACATTTTTGATCTGACTGGCTGTTACAGAATTTGCGGATCATTGTGTCTGGGGTATTGGGAATAATTTGAAAACTAATCTTTAATATGTACTGGAAGAAAGATTTCTCAGTTGCTGTCTTGTATAAATCCTGAGTCAGGAAAATGCTGTTCAGAAACTCCCTTGACACTGGTGGGGCAGAAAAGCCCGATCATTGGCATCTGAGCTGCTGCTGCTATTGGTGTCTCAGTGCAGGGCAGACCTCTCCCATCCCACCCACTTCAGCTTTCTTGGCTGTAGAACACAGAAAACCCAACCAAATAGGAGTCTTTGTGTGAAAGCAAATGGATCCTACTATATGCTAAACTGAGCAGAATTGCTGCCTTTTTATTCAACGTTATTAGAACCTCACAGTGCGTAGTAACTTCCAGAGTGGTGCTTTGCAGCGAACTCTTTCTGTTTCCAATGAATTCCACTGTTAAAGTAGTTTCTTGTTGGGTTTTTTTGTTGTTTTTTTTTTTTTAAATTTTATTTTTCTAAAACTGCTTTTACTGGGGGAGGAAGGAAGTAGCTCTTGTGGTTAAGGCACACTACTGGTTTTTGTATCTTGAAGCATTAAGCAAAAAGAATGTCCTGGTCAGGAAAAGTAAGGAAACATTTCTGAGATGCCCTGGGGAGGACATCCCTCCTGTCCAGCCGATGTTCTGTATTGAGTGAACCAGTAAAGGTCAAGTGACCTGTACATGGAGGAAGTAAGGGAATTCCTAACTTTCCTATAAGCACCTAACATATATTACTCTTCGAGTGCACAGGTATCTGCCCTGCTACAAACAGAATGAGAAAATGCTGTTTGTTTCCCTCTGCAGTCTTGCAGCTTATTACTTTCATTAAATCTTGTCTTCACTGTCACTGTATACTGGCTGCTCGATTCATGAGTGAAGTGCTGAGCAGGTAAACAGGGAATGCCAAGACAGAGATGTCTTGTTTCATGTGAAGTGCCAAGAAGGAAGTGACTGAAGTAAGAGGGAGCTCTTTCAGAAGGAATAGCAGAGAGCTGCAATGTATCACTAGGGTTGAAAGTTGATAGATGATCTCATTTGCTTTGTAGTGTTGTTAAATGATGGCTGACTAGAGCTGGATGATGAAATAAAAACAAACTGCCTTAAAACACCAGAATGCTGCTTTGGTCCTTTATGGCTCTCTGGTACTGTACAAGATAAATGCAGTTGTCACTGTGGGTTGGTGGAGGTATCCTCAGATGCTGCTCATCCTCCCTCGAAGGCTGGATGAGAATTCACATTGCTTTCCAGAAATAGTTTTTTGGCCCTTCTCTTTTTGATTTAGATTCTGCTAGTCATGGGATCCATAGGACCAGGAGGGCCACAGGCACCTGCTCTTGGCCATGCTGACTTTGGCCTGGTTGTAAATGTCCTGTTTCTAAACTTGTGGCTAGTGACATGCCAGAAATTTCACCACAGACAGAGCATTTGAGTTTGACTAACCCAGTTTCCAAGTAGTCACTTACCTGTTCTTTTCCATCTTAATTTGCATAGAGTGACCCATGTTTTCCCCAGACACATCCTGAAGGTAGCGCTTTTCAAAGCAGAGTGATGACCACCTGGCTTTGCCCTCTCTCGCTTTTTGGTGACTCCTTTGCAGTAAATCCAGTGACTTTAATGCTGGGTGACATTAGTGCCCTGTGTTAAAGCAGCGAGTTTGATTATGGGACACTGGTTGTTCAGACTGGCTCTGTGAGGGCCAGGTCTGAGATAGTATTTGTGGGTTGTTGCTGTCAGCTGCTTGCTCTGGGGAGAAGACAGGCTCTCTTCCATGTTTCTAAACGATAGATTGTTCACATCTGTCTGGTTTTCACAGGCAGTTCACAAGGTGATGTCTTCATGTATGTTTTTGTTCATTTTGCACGATGGCTGTAATTCCTGTGATGTGTTTTGTGACAGGCGTACATTGACAGTGACGTTGCCACTCGTAATGCTGAACAGTTTGCTACTGATGCCCCCACGCTATCTAACAGCAACAGCCTACCTAGCTGTGGCTCTGTTCTGCCTGCTCCTGCAAGCATGCAGCTGACACAGGTTTGTGATTATCATCACTATTGCATTGAACTGTCGAGTATTGGTTAGTGATACCACTTTTTTTTTTTGAGAAAGATGATCTTCTTAAATAGTACACGGCTTGTTCAGATTTTCCTGTTAAAAATACTGCGTTCTCCACTCTTTGTCTAGTCATTGTGTGTCTGTGAGAACAGAGTGCTACCATGCACGTGCCCCACGTCTTCCAAAGCTGTTTTCCTTCCCCTTCTCTCCTATTTGAGTAGCAGAAAGTACCCTTAGTAAGGCAGAAGGTCTGCAGTCAGATCAATCTGTTTCCTTTCACTACTTAAAGACTCAGTTGAAATATTTTCCAGCAAAGCAAAGTATTGTAACAGCAGACGTGAAGCCTGTAACATTTAAATTTCTCCATTCCAAGAAATGGGCTTGCACCACTTGAAATTATGTGTAAGCCAGGACTGAGTTGGTGTTTTTAAGTCCATCTTTCTTTGGGAAGCAGTAATTACAGCTGCTGTGGAACCTGAGCCCAGATGTAATCAAGTCTTAGTGACACCTTCACAAATGTGACTCACATATTCTTTTACAAGCTTGTAAGTTTTTGTATTTTAACCCACAGATTCATGAAGCTGAAGATCATAAAAATACTTTGGACGAGAACAGGTGAGTGCCTGTGTTTATCAAAGAGCTGCGCAACAGCACCCTAACAAATTAAGGTTTTATTCTTCCCCAATGCTGTTTTGCTTTGGGCAGTTCTCTGGCAGAAATGCTTCATCACCAGGCCTGTCTTTGTTCCCAGGTCTTTTTCATCAACAGAAAGTCTCCGCCAGTTATCCGAACAACTCAATGGCCTGGTTTCTCAGGTACAGCATCGGTTTTGATCCGTTTGTCCTATTCATTCTCTTGATGTTTGATATGGAGCTTTAAGCAGTCAGCTCAAGAAAACAGTCTAAAATCTCAGAAAAGTCCCCAGTCATCCTACTAAATAATATGATATTTAAGCTTTGAGAAGCAAAAACCCCTGTTTTAGGAATGTAAGCAGTAGGAAGGAAAGCAGAGTGGGATGAATGAACAGTGTGTATTCATGGCAAGATGTATTCTTGAGTTAGTGAAAAGGAATCTGAAGTCAATCTGCATAATTCACATCAGCTTGTCACAGGGAGTCTGCATCCGTCCTTAGTCAGAAAAGTGTGTTTTCCATGCCATTGTGTGGTAATTTGAAGTGAAAGGTGCTAGAAGTAGTATGGCTATGATACTTGGTTCTTGCTTAGTAGAGACTTGTTGCCTTGGGGAATAAAACTGACTTACTTGACTGATTTATTTCTAGTCCACGTCGTATGTGAACGGTGAAACTGCAGTTTCTCCAACGAATATTAAGGAAATGGAAGTAAGTTGTTCTCAAGTCTGTAATTTTTTTCTTCTTTCATATTTGCTGCTGTTGATTGCTTATTAGGACTCTGTGCTTACAGAAGTGTTAATGAGACCTATTTGAACGCACAGTTCACATGCATCACTGTCAGCTGTCATCCTGTGCTGTAACCAGGTAGTTGTGATCGACAATAGCAGGCAGGTATTGGAGGTGTTGCCAGTTCGAGGACTGGGGATAATCTGGCTTCTGTGCAACCGTAGTTCTTATTTCTGATACACTTTTATGTCAAAGTGAGGCCATGGCAGAAACGGATAAAATACGTTGACATCCCTGCTGCTTTTGTTGAAACCATAGATTTTGTTTTGTTTGGAGAATCTCATTATATCAAACTGTGATAATGATTTATTTTTCTGTCCTTTTTAATTATTGCTTTTTTCCCTCCCCTCCTCCTCTTCTGCTCCTTCCTTTTTCTCCTGTCTGCATGTGCCCATCAGACACGTTACCAGGAGCTGGCAGTAGCCCTGGATTCCAGCAATCTAACTAACAAACAGCTCGTTACAAAGATAGAGGAATTGGTAAGAAACAATCCAACCAACCAGTTTGACGTTGCTTTGCTGCTCCTCTATGCTCTCTGGGTGTCTGCAAGATTATGGGTTTTCTCACAGTACCACAAGGAAGGCTGCTTTGTAAGGAACAAAATGGGCTGTATGGAAAACCTGTTATGAGGATCAAAGTTTAAGGCAACTTGTGAACGTATTGGCTCATCTGAGGAACAAGAATCAGTTCTGTTCTTCTTGTTTAAGTGTGCTCTGTTGATCTCATCGTGCTTTCCCTGGATGATAAGCATCCTGATAAACCAGTTATTTCTGGTCCTGGTCTGAATCCCTGAAATACAAAATCCTGGTGCTGGCAGCACTGTGAAAACCTGTTTCTGCAGGTGGTGATGCTGTTCTAAATATATCAGCAGAGTGGGAGCAATAGGTCTAAGAGAGAGCCTGAGGCTGGTTTCTGATCATATCCTCAGCGTCTCTTGGCACGGTGAATGAACTGCTTTGTACTGTGGCTTGCATGGATTCCTGCTGCTGCCTTTCAGCCTTCAGCTTTAACACTGCAAGAGCTGCAGCTAAGTGGACTTGTTTTAGTCTGAAAAGAGCCTTTCTTGTGTGAAATGTTTTCCCCTGTTTTGTTCCTCCCTCAAACCACACTTTTCCCGAAGTTCAGCATTTCCCAGTGTATCCTCTTGTTGTTTTATTTATGGTTTTGGTTTATTTTGGTTCCATTTTGTTTCTTTTTGTCTTTTAGCTGGGCTGCAGAGATACCTGGTATAGTGCTTTGCCCGCCCAGGATTCTCCTTGTTTGCCTGCTTTTCTGTTTGCCTTTGCTGCATTTGTGGCTTTGCCTTTGCTGCATTTGTGGCTTTGCCTTTGCTTTCCCTGGTTATGTTTGCACTGGCATTGCTGGAATTGAAACCTATCCATCATCACCCTTCCATCTGAAGTCATGTTTCAAAACGCATTGAAGTAGCAGTAGTAAAGAAACAGCTTGGCCAACATCCATCCTTTGGGAAGGGGAAAAAGTGCTAATTCTGTAGTTACTTCTGAGGCATCTGGGAGAAAACTGCCAGGGGGACGACAGCAGCAAATGCCAAACACGCATCCCAGTTGTGTGGCCGCCTGGGTGGGCAGCTACCACTTCTCCCTCTTTCACTCCATAGCTAAAGATGCACAGTGTACAGTCACCAAATCTCCAAATACTTGGAGTCATAGAACACCTTGAGTTGGAAGGGACACTTCACACATAAGACTGATCCTGGCTAGGACAGGACCACCCCCTTTCTTTGTGTTTGGCTTCATCTCGTTCTCATACCGCCTTTTGCAGAAGCCTGCCAGCGTAAGCCTGGCTCTGTATGACTTAGAGGCCACTTGTTAAGCAGGATAAGGTCTCAGTTAAAGGAAAAAAACTGTGGGAATTGTTTAGGTTTTGGGGTCTTTTGTGTGTTTTTTTTTTAAAAAAGCATTTTTGGTGACTATCCTCATATACCGGGATTACTACGATTAATTTCGTAGATGGGGATGCAAGTTAAACTTGGTGGATGCTTAGATACAAACTTACAGGGGTTTCAGTAGTTGTATTTGGGAAGAACTGTGGTCATGAACTGAGCAATGAAAACCACATGTGGCATATGAATTATATTAGTGAAGGAAGCCCCAAATCTATTATTTTTAATAGCTAAGACAAACTTCCTAGTCTCCTACAGAAAGGATACTGGAAATTCTGTTTGCATTTATTTGGTATCTGTCCTGTTTCATTAAAATGCAGATGTGTTTCAGCAGTATGAGAGTATTTTCTCTTCAATTTTCTTCCATAGAAACAGCAGAACCAAGAAGCAGTGAATCAGCTGGAGAAGGTAAAGTACATCCTATTTTTGCATAGACACAGCGATAGGTGTCTCTTTCTCTGAGGAGCAGAAAGCATAGTGGACCGTGGCACAGGCATATGTGATCTTGTCTTGTGTGACCCTACAAAAGAAACTGAATGCAAGATGGAATATTTTGACTTCAGGAGTTAGGCCTGGCAGGTAGCATTCTTATTTTGGTAAAAGCTAATATTTAAATGCTCAAGTACTGCAGGAGTGTAGTGGAGGCAGGAGATTACAGTTGAAGTTCTGGCCAGTAGCTTACTGTATGTTTACGCTAGCAGGGATTGTGCTGTGTTGTCATTGCCAGTCGAGGATGGATAAATAATGAAGTAGTTCAAATAATGGAAGACTGAAGTAGGTCTTTAAAAATACTGGTATCATTTAGATGCTGGAAGTACTAGCAATGAATCACTGCTTTTTTAGTTTGGCATAAGCCAACAAAAGTGAACTATTTACATTTCTGTGCTGAATAGGAGTCATTTGTTTACACAGGAAAAGAAGGAGTTTGAACAGAAGTTTTCTAAGGAGCAAGCAGCACTAAGGGAACAGCTACAGGTAAGGAAAAGCCTCCATTACAGTAACATCACCTGGCTTATGCTGTTTTCAGGATTATTTATCACTCACAGTCTTCATTCTGGAAACCACAAGTCTGTCAGGAAAAGTGGAGTCTGTCAGCCAGCCTGTACTTAACTGCAAGAGCTCTTTAGCTTGAGTGAATTATCCTTTTGTGGCAACAAGGGCGTTGCAGTTACAAGCAAAGAAGTTTTGCACTGAGCTGATTTTCCTTTCCCAAAGGTTCATATCCAGACTATTGGAATTCTAGTTTCTGAGAAGTCTGAGTTGCAAACAGCCCTTGGACATACTCAGCAAGCTGCACGGCAGAAATCAGGTAATTGACTGTAAGCATTCTGGCTCGAGCTGTTGGTTAAACCATGGATTTCAAGTCACAGGCATGACAGTCGCTGGCAGCCAGCTCCTAACACTCCCTGACTCCCTGATGAGCCATACTTGGCACCGTCACTGCTTCTGTCATCGTAGCTGCCCCCAATTTGGAGCATGTTGATCCCATGGCAGCTGAAGTTCTTTGTGCATCACTAAAGCCTCGTCAGCCCTGTTTGGGCTGGTGACTACCCCAGACTGATCCTTTCTGACTACCTTCTCTTTCTTTTAAAACTTTGTTCTCTTCTCTCCACTCTCCCACACAGCTGTCACGTTGATATAGTTTTTACCTGAGCCTTTCATTCTGGAAGAAATTTGAGCAATTTATGCTGTTAGGGGAAAAAAAACCCAAACAATATATTGTCTGTTGTTCTGCAAAGGAAGTTTCATCATCTCCCTCTAAACGTGAGGAAGTTTTATTGCCCAGAGTTGCTGGTGATTCACCTGTAGAGCCAGGAGTTGAGCCAGGTCTACTGGTTGACAAAGCTCTGTGCTGCCTTAATTAAGAACTTGTTGACAAAGTAGAAAGTGCTGTTCTGCCAGTTCCAAAAAGCTCTTTGTGGCCTAGCTTCAACTGATTCTGCTCTGACTTGTTCAGGAGAAGCCGAAAGCCTTGCTGCTCGCTTACATTCATCCCGCCAGAGGGTATCAGAGCTAGAACGTACTTTGTCCTCCATCTCTATGCAGCAGAAGCAGTCAGAGAAGGTAAGAGTCACCTCTGTTTATGCTTAACCAGCAGCTCTGCCTTTGGCTAATTGCTTGCTACTACACTACTGCAAACCCTGTAGTCACTGCTTAGAGAAGAGGCAGAAATTAACCCTCTTAATTGTCAATTAACCTTGTAAAGCCCTGTATCCTCCATGATCAAGGCAAACTTCATTCAGGTTTCTTTGACTCCTAATCATAAGGTCCAGTAGCTGCCTTAAGATCTGGCAGCCCTGCCAGCTTCACACAACAGAAATCTCACTGAGACCTTGTCCCAGGAGGGTTTCCATCAAACAGACACTTGAGTATTGATATTAACCCAGAAGTTCGCAGAAATAACCTCACATTCAGTTAGTAGCATCATATTTGAAAAGACTCAGCAAAATTATTCCTGGCAAAATCAGGAGGTTCTGAGAAAACTTGTCCTGAGGATTTTGCCAAAGCTGTGACCTTTTCCACTTAAGCTGCTCGGCTAGAGGTGAAATGGAGTATTTTTTGACCATCTTACTTGTTTGGCTAAAGTCTGTAAATGAATCAACGATTTCCTTTTTCTCCAGCATAATAAAGAGTTGGTGAAGGAGCGAGACAACCTAAAAATGGAACTGTACAAACGAAGGTGAGTCCATTCTACTTGTTAACTGCAGAGTAACACCGAGCCACAAACTGTAACAAGGGGCACATTCCACAGGTGGGGCTGGATATTCAACTAAAAAAAAAGTCACTAGAAGTGATGTTTCCGTGATTCTAGTTGCTATAGGGAACTGGGTTGTGAATTTATGATGTGGACATCAGCAAACCCATGGTAAATATAGTGATGTCACTGTAATTCTTTGTTTCAGCAAAAGTAGCGAGGAAATAAAGCAGCAGAATTCGGAGCTGTCGGAGCAAGTTCACTCCCTGGTTTCCAAGAACTCAGCTATGAAATTGGATATAGAGGATTTGCATAAGAAACTGGAAATGGCTGAACTGATGATTCAACAGGTAACTGTAATACCTGTGGGATGTGAGGGGATCACACTGATCATTGCAAGACTTTGCTTCTAACAGTGTGGGCAAGACTTAACTCCTGTTTTTAAAGGAAGGCAGACAACCCCATCAAGACATCCTCTCAGTAACAGGTTTTCAGTGAGGCCTCTGAGGAACAGAAAGTCTATATTCAAAGGATCTGGAGCAGTAGATTGAAATATGTTGTGACATCAGTCTGCTGAAATAATGTAATACAGTGTAAGAGTGACAAAGCATACCAAGTGTGAGCGTACAGTGACTTTTCCTGCTCGCATCTGCAGCACTTTGGTTACTCGATTATTGTGCAGTCTCTCCAGGAAACCAGTTGTGTAGGGGTGGTGTTTGCACCCCCTCTAGCAGGAGGCGGTGAATTGGACAATGGCAACATCAGGATTGCTGGGAAAGTTAAGAGAAGCAGCCAGTTAGGAAGGGAATGCATGATGGCAGCTGCTAGCAATTCAGAGAGAGCGCTTGGTGTTAGGGTGAGCCTGTGAGGGAAGAAACCGCTCTTCTGCCCCTTGACAGTGGCTTAAGTTACCCTTGAAATAAAGCCAACTGCTGCTCTTCTGTGAAAGTGCTGTGCCTCAACTACACCAGCCTTGCTGCTTAGTCCACTGACACGTTCCAGACATTGGCTTTAAATTCCCGACATGTTTTAACGTTTAAGGTCACGAGGTTTTCTACCATCTGAGCTGGCTGTATAACACAGACTCTGGAAGTGCACAGTTTCTGAGCCAAATAGTTTGATTAAAGTGCATTTTCTTAATTAAAAAAAAAATATAAAATTGTTAGGGAGGCGTCGCCCAGTTCAGCCTGGTTTACAGGGCTAAAATATAAGCTTTTTGATTTTAATACCCCCCTTTTCTATATCAAACTTCACTGTGAGTTGGACACTTCAAAGAACTGTGGAAGATTACAACATGGATCATGTGGCAGGTTACTATTGAGGGAAAGGCTACAGAGCAATCGAGTATTACCACTTTGCCATAACTTTTTTTTTTTTTTTGGCAGTTCTCAAATCAGGGAGGGAGTCTGGATGCAAACCAGCAGTTGCAGATGGCACTGGAGGAGAAGGCAAGCCTGGAAACCCAGGTTGCTCAGGTAAGAGGTGCATGAAATATCCAAATCTCGAAGTCTGTAACTTGTGCAGCTGAAGAATGCTGCCTGAGCTTTGTATTAACACTGGTTTCTTCAAGCTTTATTCCTTAAGTGGTCACTGCCAAATACTTCTAGCCAATGTGATTTTATTTTGTTGTGAACAGCTCTCAGAGTCACTTCAGCAGCTCCAGATAGAAAGAGATCAGTACGTAGAGAAACTGAAGGAGGAGCAGAGCATTTGGCAGCAGCGGGTACAGCAGCTCTCTGAGCAGGTAACATCAGGGGCAGGATCACAGCTGCTTTTGACAAACACAGGCAGGAATAAACGCACTGTGCATATTGTTTTAACTTTCACTTGTGTGGCCTTGCAGATCCACTCGATGGCAGAGGAGAAGGAGAAGCACATGGCCCAAATTCGGGAGCTGGAAGCCAACATAACTGAGCTGTTGAGCAAATCAGGTAGGGCTTCCAAAATGGGGCTTCAGGCTGCAAAATACCAGCTGGTTAACTGTCCCCACTGCACACGTGAGGTGCAAGTAGGTCTTAAGCCATGAAGGCAGCTGAAAACCTGGTGGCCCAAAGAAACCTTTCATCCTAGCGAACAGCAAGTTAACTACTTCAAAAAATTGATGAGCAGTCTTTAGTATCTGCCTGACTGTACTGTCAACCTCTGTGGACCCAGGAGTTTGGGGAGGCAGGATGCTTTTCCTAGGGCTGTGAAGGAGCTGGCACAATGCTGTGCTTGGTTTTGGGATCCTTTTACTCCTTTGTTCCTCTCAGTGCCCAGCAGCAAGGATTAGACACTACAGCTGGTGATACCTTCTGGGTCACAGAGCCCGATGGGTCGGGGTATGCTTTGTGTGTATAATGGTGATGTGTATTACACAGCAATTTAGCCCTGTGACTGAGCTGCTTTTGATTCCATTTCCTCAGCAGTTAAGCCCATGGATATCGAGCCTTCCTCACCACCAGGGCCCACAGCAGCCGAGCTGAGTCTGCAGGAAGAGATCGAGCGGCTGCAGCGAGAGAGGGAGGAACTGAACGGGCAGTACCAGGCCCAGGTCCGGGACAATGAGCAGCTAAGCCACCTCAACCGGGAGCAGGAGGAGCGGCTGCTGGAGCTCGAGAAGGCTGTGCAGCGCTACAATGAGGAGGCTGTGGACAGACAGCAGATTCTGGAGGACATGCAGAGTGACAAGGCCACAATCAGTAGGGCACTGAGCCAAAATCGGGAGCTGAAGGAGCAGCTGGCTGAGCTGCAGAACGGGTTTGTCAGACTGGTATGTCTTTTTCATGCATCTTTTCCCACTGCTTCCCTCACTGGTGAAATCCTTTAGTAGCACTGATGTGAAAAACTAGCAGAAGCATTATTTGTCTCTTGTCTCTGAGGCTATGCTCCTGTCTCCTGTGATACATTTTGCTGTGCCTGAATGTTCCTTGTAATTTCTTAATCCCTCAGGTGCTCTGGCAGATGAACCAATACCTTTGTCCGAGACAGTTCCTTTTTCCCTCTCACCCCCTGGCAGCTGGGTTGTTCCTTTCCCCAAGTATTCTTCCTGCCCTTTAACCCTTGAAGATACCTGTTTTCTATTCCCTCTGTTTGCCTATGAGGAACTAGTTCTTGGCCATCTTCTCTCCTGCTTCTGTTGTTCTGAATCCTTACTCTTGCTTGCTTCTTCCAATGGAACAGCTTCCCCTTTGGGGCCCCGGCACACTGACATACAGTCTAGCTGCTGATTTTTCTTTAGTCCTTTCTGAACTCAATGTTCTTCAATGTTGGTGACTCTGGGATATTCACACTGCCCATCTGGTTTGGAGCTGACAGGCTGTGTGATGTGCCAGGTCTCTTCTTGGCGCTGACCCAGCATGGATTCCCCTGGCCCTTTCCCCCATCTTCCAAGCCTTTCTGTAAGTTATTTACTGCCCTGAATAGTCAATTTATGGCCCTTAGTTACACACCAGAATAACACAAGGGCTGGTACCATATCATATATCAGGAATGAACGTGGCTTTTTGAGAGTTTATTGTTGGGACAATTTCCTTATAGAGTGGCGTTTGTCTTGCAGACAAATGAAAACATGGAGGTTACAAGTGCCCTACAGTCAGAGCAACACGTAAAGAAAGAGCTGGCCAAGAAGCTTGGGCAGCTGCAGGAGAACCTGGGGGAGCTCAAGGAGATGGTGAGCAACAGCCGGTGGGATGGCAAGGCAGCTACCTAGCGGTTTCTGCGAACCGCTGGCAACTTTCCAGGCTTTGATGGAAGGGTGGAAATTGATATTGTAATGATCAAGCTGGGAGCCTTCCCCCATCGTCTGCCGTCTGATGTGGGGGAACCAGCATGTGGGGGCAGATGGTGGCTGCCTGCTTAGTGGGTGGCCCTGGGGCGAGGTTGACAGTTTGGATCGTGTCACACCGATCAGCTTTTCTGGCAGAAATGGTTTGACGTGATGGTTCGATCTTGTTATGTTAGCTGGAACTGAAGACACAGGAGGCTCGGGGGCTGCAGGAGCAGCGGGACCAGTACTACAGCCACTTACAACAATACACCGTGGCGTACCAGCAGCTGTCTGCCGAGAAGGAGGAACTGCACAAGCAGTACTTGCTGCAGACACAGCTGATGGATCGGCTGCAGCACGAGGAGGTTCAGGGGAAGGTGACAGTGGAAATGCACCTGAAAGAGCTGCAGCAGACCAAGGTAACAGTAAAAAGGGACAAGTGGGGAAAATGGGAGGAAAAACGCTTGACTACGTCAAGTATTAAGTGAAAGGTTGGACCAGATGATGCTCCACAGTCCATTCCAACCTGGGCTGTTCTGTCATTCTGGGATTATATCCTGTGCTGTACAGATGAACAGTAGTTGTCGGGAGCAGAAGCACTTTGTGTGGGTGTGGTGCTACTGTTACTGCTTGAAGATGCAGTGACTGTTTGCAGTCTGGCTTATGTAGGTTTCAGTGAGCGTCTCCTCTCTTCTGCAGGAAAATTTGGAAGCTGTAGCTAAGGAAAACAAAGAGCTGCAGGCCCAGATCAGCCAGTTAGCAGCAGACCTGGATGGCAGGATTTTGCACCGACTTGATGGTGAGTAGCTGCATCTGCTCTCTGGGGAGGAGGTAAAGCTGGGCTCTCTGGAGCGTTACCTCTGTTCAATTTCCTCCTTTTACAGGAGATGGAGTTGAAAGTGAAGCCATGGACGAAGAAATCCAAACATCTTCATTTGTTATCCCAGAAAAGTTTGAAAGCCATGAAGAAATGGTGAGTCTTAACGGGTAGAAAAGCCTTTGGGTTTAGTTCTAAACAAACGTCTAGAAAAGGAGGCAGGTTGAAGTGCAGAGAGGTTCCGGGTGCGTGGAGTAGGCTGTTTACCAGCTGCGATCCCTACTGGCTGATCTGCAGTAATGAGGGCAGCATAACAGTTCCTTGTACATAGCACCAAAAAAAAAAACAAGACTTCTGCAGCGTCCTTGCAAGATAGGCTGGAATTATGGCTGTGCCTTTAATGGGGAAGACAACGCAGCTGGCAGAGTAGCTCTCAAACTATGATGACGTTCTGTGTACATTGGAAGGCGATTGGAAGTGGTGTCCGATACATACTAGATCTTTCTGTAAGTGCAGTAATAATTGGAAGTTACTGTGATCAAACAGATATCGTGAGAGCTAGCGTTTAACCTGCATATTTGTACTGCCTGGGGGGAGAAAAGATGCAGTAGTTGCTGCCTGGTTTAGTTCCAAGACAGTCACTCAGTGCTTTGTTTTCATACTGTAAAAAAAATGGGGTAAGCTGTTACTCTGTCTGTCCACAGATGCACAGGTCATACAAGATAAGAACTAATGTGCACGCTCTTGTATTCTTAGGTCACTTTCTTGACATCTGCCATGTCCCAAGTGGAGAAGGAGCGAGAAGACATGAGGCAGCAGCTGGCTGCTCAGAAGCAGCAGTGCAGAAGCCTCCTGCAGCAAATAGCAGCTCTGAGGCAGGAGCAGCAGCACAGCGTCACGCTGGGCAGAGGTACCAATTCAGTGCCCTTTGGGGACAGCGTGAATAACGGAGGGTGGCCCTGGCCTCTGAAACAGATCTGCAGGTTTTGTGAGGGCACCGTGTCTGAGGAGGAACAGTAAATGACGCATTTCCCTTCCAGGTTCCACTGTGGATACTGTCCCAGTGGAGGTTCATGAGGCATTGAGAACTGCCATGGAGAAACTACAGGTAAGCAAAGGATCTCACCTTCTTTCAGCCCCACTATGCTGCTCAGCCAAACTTTGATCCAGTTCTCACTTTTCTAGAGCACACACAGATAAATCATACGGGAATAAGTAGCAGATGTTCTGTAATAACAAGCAGCTGCTTCCTAAAAACCTTATCACTGCTTGCGTCAGCACAGGAGTGCTTGCAGCAGTAACTCCCCTCCTGCCCTGCCGAAGACTGTGAGTGCAAGGGCCCAACACTCCGCTCTGGTCTTCTCCTAATGACATCACTGAAAACCAGAAAACATTTTCCCCCTGCTGGGCTGTAACAGGTGACTTGCAGCACAGTATGACCAGAGTTGTGCTGTCCCAGCAAGGAGAAGGCACAAAGACACTTTGTTTCATCAACCCTTCTGCTTCCCAAAATGTAGAGGTGTTTTTTCACACCTTCTCAAGCTCGCTGTATTCTCTCTGTTCTTTTTAGCACCAAACTGAAGACAAGTTGCAAAGGCAGCGAGATTTATTCCCTAGGCTCAGACCAGAGTGAAGGGAGGGTGTTGTCTTTAATGCAGGTTCTCTCTGTACATGAGCAGCTCAGGTAATCGATACCAGTTTTTGTGTTCAGTCCCGTTTCACAGACCTGATGCGTGAGAAAGCTGACCTGAAGGAACGGCTGGAAGAGTTAGAACATCGCTGCATACAGCTGTCTGGGGAAACGGACACCATCGGTATGTTTAGGCAACGCTGGCACAAGCTAAAGCTGCCTCAGTGCGCTTCTTATTTGGGGAATAGCAGGTGCCCAACACCTTTTAGAGCAGGAACCCTCCAAATACCAAGCAGCTCAGGTCTCCTGCTGCTGCCTAACCAGTCTAGACCTCCAGCCTAAGTTTGGATTTGCTGGATCCTCGTGCCACACAGTTCTGTGCACAGTTAGGCTTCTACCCTAGTTGTTCTAACACCTACTTGCTTACACTTTTGTTGTGTTCCAGGGGAGTATATTGCATTATACCAGAGTCAGAGGGCTATCCTCAAGCAGCGACACCAGGAGAAAGAGGAATACATCAGCAGATTGGCTCAGGATAAGGAAGAGATGAAGGCAAGGAGTCTTTTTGTTGTACTACTCCGAGCAGAGCAGGCCTGGGGAGCACTTTGCAAGCCCACGACTTTGCGTGTTGTTCTCCAGCTGGCTTTAACTTCCAAGTTGTTGATTTTGTGATAGAGGCAGGACCGCAAGCTGTAGTGCAGTGTTTGTGTGCGCGTTTCATAGGTTTTCCTTTACTTTGGTGCAGATGAAACTACTGGAACTGCAGGAGTTGGTGATGCGCCTGGTCAGGGAAAGAAATGAATGGTACAGCAAGTACATAGCAGCGGCTCAAACCCCAGAGCTGTTGGCAAGCCAGAGCGAAAGCGCGATTCCAGTGGAGAGGCGCATTGAACTGAACGCTACTGATGGAGAAGGTAAAAAGCTGCAGCCAGGAGAGCTCTGCGAGATGGAATAGCACAAGGCCTCTGTGCTGTGCGCGGATGGGAAGTGTGACCTGCCTGCCTTGTCTGTGTTCTTACAGGGTTACGGGAAGTGAATTTATCAGATGAAGCAGAACACGCGGCTGCTCTTCATCAATCCGGTTTCTCCCCTGTCGACAGTAAAGCTGCTCAGCCAAGCCCAGAGGACCCCACAGCAAAGCAAATAATGCAGCTGCTCAGAGAAATCCAGAACCCGCAGGAAAGGCTGGGCTCCCCGCTGGAAAACCCCTGCATTCCCTTCTTCTACCGTGCTGATGAGAATGATGAGGTCAAAATCATGGTAGTTTAAGTGGCACTAAATCCTATTTGCAGGGATTTTCTATGAGCCTGAAAGAACTTAACTGACTTGTACGTGCCCATACCTCTGCTCAGTGCCCTTGGTCAGAACAGATACCTAAAGACATCACGAAAGAGGGATTGCAGCAGCCAGAATTTGAGCATCTGACCTCATCTTCTCTTTCTTTTTCTTCTGTTACTTGGTGTGCTTGGAGCACAAGCAGGCTCGACCTGTGCCCGGGAGGTGGCAGGTGCTGGCGTGTCACCCGGGCCAGGCTGGGGGGAAGGAGAGTCCAGAACTCCTGGCAAAGTGACTTTATCCCTTGTCCCAGACTCTGCTGGCAGCAGCCAGCATCCCAGCGGTGACCGAGCAGCGGTTCTGATTCATCACTCATGACTGTAATTGGCCTAGTTCCTTCCAGGGCCCCCAAAGTAACAAACTAACTTCTGGTAACGAACTCTTTGGACTCTAAACAGGTGGGTTTTGTTTCATACTATGTATCTTAATCTTCCCAGTTTCTTCTGCTGCCTGCCTCTTGCAAATGTATCCAAAACAGCCAAAAGAGAGGGGGCTTCGGGCTTGCTGGGCAGCGCTACAGCCCCGTTTATTCTCATTGCTGGGGAAAGGGACCGAGGGTTGCCTTTTGAGTCTTCTTGGTTACTTGACAAAGCTTTATGTGATTCTTGGGAGTGGGGTGGAAATGTAACTGCACTTTGAAGGATGATGTGTTTCAACTGTATGTGTCTGAAGGTTTTATTTATTTAAAAATATGGGACAAATAAGTAAAAGGAAACTACTTACTTAAACGTTGCTTTGTTTTGAATTTCTGGGCTCTAGGGGTTCTAGTTCTCCACCTTGAAGGAGAACACAGTTCCCCAAAGCAGCAGCAAAGCAAATCCCCTTGAGTGTAAATGGTGACGTGAACTGCATGGGGACATCCTAAACTGCACCTAGAACCGTGGAAGGGTTTGGGGAGGAAGGGACCTTAAAGCCCATCCAGTTCCACCCCCTGCCAGGGGCAGGGACACCTCCCACAGCAGCAGGGGGCTCAAAGAGCCTTCCAGGGAGGAGCTCCCTCTTCTTGAGAGGATCCGCTTAAGTAATGGAGTTGTAAGGAAAACACTGGGGAGGTTGAAGGGACCTGGGCCAGCACCTCAAGCAGCACACACCACCTGGCTGTTAACTCATCGAGAAGCAAGCACAGGAACGTGGTAGCAATTTTTGGGTTTGTCAACAACAAAAAGAGAGCCCATTCCTTTCTTCTGTGTCCAAGATTTACCCCAGGGTGGCAGAGAGCACCACAAGCAGAGGAAGAGTGGGGTTGTGTTTTGTTTTTTAATGGCTCATTCTGATTTTTCCCTATACAACTGAAAAACGTGTGCACAGAATAACTAGTGCTCTCCTGTAAACCCACCAGGGGAAGGTGGAAGCTGGTTTTTTGAGCTCCTTTCATTTGAACAGCGCTAACAGCATCCATTATTCACACAACACAAGGCGCACAGGCTCCCAGGCTCCAGGCCGTGCACATGCATGAGCAGAGTGTATCTGTGTAAAACGCTGTATATTCCTTGCAGAGAGACCAAACCTTTTGCAGTCCTTATGCCTGCTCGGGCTACTCATAAATAATGAAGGCAGGACTGTGCTTTAATACAGAGCATTATTAAAGCAGAATAAACATTTATTGGGTGTTCTCCAGTACTATGAAGGAGACAAGGGAAGGTGTGCAGTCTGTTACAAATCTACTTTCTGAATAAACTTACTCAGATGGGTACCAAGGAGATATTTCTTCTGTTCAGATGACCTTGAAATATGGCCAGAAAAAAAGAGGAATGAATTCTTTACTACACCAAAGCTGGCCAAGCTCCAGAAACACCAGCGCTGGCATCAGTGCCCTTTTCACAGCATCCATTCCATGGCTGTTTGCCTGTAGGCAGCCTGAGACAATTCTCCAGGCAAGCATTTCACAGCCAGACCCTTGGTTCGGGTTAATTTGTCACCCTCTTCACTTTAAGAGCATTTCCCTGGCCCCACCTTTACTTCTAGTGAACCAAGAGCAGGAATGACAGAAGAGCTTTAAATTGAAGCAACTGAACCACCTCTGAGTTGAGGAAAAATAGAAGAATGTTTCTAAGGCCATAAGCACTAAACATCAGGAAAGAGCTCTCCCCCACGTCCTTCGGCTGGGCTGTAGCTGAGCTGGAAGGAGCTGCTGGTGCTTGGGCAGGGAAGCCGGCATTCTCATCAGAACGTGCTTAACCTTTGGCAACCAGCAGCTGAGATATTGCTAGTTTTGCAAAATAAGGCTTTTACTTGAAGATTTCTGCCTTTCAGAATAAGAATATTCCTTAAGAACAAGCCTGTAACACTAGGGACAGGTAGAACTGTTCCAGTGAGGTGTGGGAAAGGACAGGTAAGCACTGTTTATTGCCTCAGTTGCGTAGAAGCTGAAGTTACAACGCAAACCTAACCAAGAGTCAGAGCTGGAACATACAAGAAGGGAAAACCAGACATCTCTGTCCACACAACCACTACCAGTACCTGCTATGAATAAACTCTTCAGGGAGGTTTTTAGTGCACTAAGGTCTTACTCGGGTACCAGGGGGAATCTAACAAGTAGCACAGCAAAGGGCACTCAGGGATAAAACAGGAATCTGTATTGCATTTAAGTCAGGAGCCCCTGTGCTCCTGGTTCCTCCCTGCAGTCGTGCTGGACCCCGCTGCACAGGGGCGTGAGGGATCCACTGCGATCGCTGGGATGACAGCGCTGGGTCCAGGGCTTACAGAAACGCGGCTGCTGCTGTGAGAACCGTGATCCCAGACCCGTAGCACTCCCTGCCTTGGCACGGAGACAGCGAGAACACGTTTACCCAGTTTATACCAGGGGAGAAATCCCACTTCTGCTTAAAAGCAACTCCCAGGCAGGAGGTGGTCGGGCTGCACTTCAGCTACCGGCCCAAACCACACAGCTCCACAGGGAAACTACAGCACCTGCTCCTGTGTTCCGCAAACACCCCAGGCAAAAATACCTTTTAAGAACCAAGCGATTTTGTGTGCAAAACTCCCACCTTCTGTGTATCCAGTCACTGAAGCCCCTCCATGCATTTTCCTTTCAAATGGAGGAAGGGAGTTACCTCTCGCATCTGACAAGCGGTTTGACTCTGCGGCAGCTCCTGCTACCCCTGAGCTGCTCCACCTTCCCTATTAGCCACAGCACCTGCTCGCATCTACAGCTTTTTAAGCTCTACAGGATGAAAAGATCAGGTTATAATTAAACAGAGTTTGAAAATCACCCAGAGAAAGAGCAAGAGAAAGAGAGATGGTTTTATTCTAGTCATGGAGACCTTCGTTATACAGAAATGATAGTTTTATTTCATCCAATAAACAAGAGTGACAGGTAGATCACAAACTGCATCACAGCTACTACCAGCACTGAGACGGTTCACCCACAAGTCTGGGGTAATACAATAACCCAACTGCACACAGCAGAGAATTCAACAATCGGCTCAAAAACTCAACATCGGGATTTGGTTAACTTTTTGCGTGTGTGTGTGTGTGTGTATATATATATGTATATAGATATTCTTTCCCTACTTTAATATTTCCTAAAATCCACATGGAAGCACAAATGGCTTTAAACACCTGGACATATATAGATTTTTCATCTTATATATATATATATATTTATAGATATTTATAACAGTAAAGATATGTTTCTCGTTACTACAATATACTTGTTTAACTCCTTGAAGCAGCTGGGAAGAAAAGAAAAAACCAACACAGTTTCACTACAATCACATCTGATGTGTGTGTCACAAAATACAAACAGAACAAGCCATGTGCGAGATTCGAGTCAGACCATTCCGGGGCAGAACAGCTAAGAGGCAGGCAAAGAGTCTCAGAGGGAGCAGGCCTACATGTCAAAGGGTGGTTTGGGGCTCTCCGGGCGGGAGGGACTGGCCTTACCCGGCCGGCTGGAGTTTAAAGACAAGAGAAACAAAGGAAAAAGGAAAAAGGGAAGGGAAGGGAAAGAGGGAGAAGTAGTAAAACGACAGTTAAAATACAGAAAGGAACTGGCATCCCAACAACAGAGGATCTACAACAGAAATTAAGAGCAATAGCACTGAAATAAGAGAATTTCAATCTGAATCAGGCCTGCTTGAAAGCCTGCAAGGCAGGTGGCTCATTTAGCTCTGGTAGAGACATGACATCCGAGATGCATAGGGTTCATTTATTTTTAATTCTCAAGTCTTTTTTTTTTTTTTAATACATGTAGCATGAAAAGTAAAAACCAAACCTTTAGAAGATGAGTTGCGATCAACAACGGTTACAAGTTTCCCCAAACACATACCATCCACATGCAAGAAAAGGCTACGGAAGAAGTCACCACAGTACCCAAAAAAACACTGAAAGATGTGCTTATCGAAAGCAGAAATATTTGCAACAAAACAATACGCAGCCAACTCCCTGAAAACGTTTGGTTGTCCGTTTGCAAGGGGGGAGCAGCGTTACCTATTCCCCTCGCCCTGCTGGGTTCAGGAAAATCAGCCCAAACCGATGATGCGGGACAAGGGCTGGCGGGAGCCAGAGCATCACCAGCAGCATTTCCCCAGCTCTTTCGGGGAGCCGGGCGCGAGCAGGTCCGAGCGCTCCCTGCACGCTGAGGTGTGTGCGCTATCTCAGACTTCACTCTAGCAGGATTACGCCGATCCACTGAGTTTCCCCCCTTTGTGATCTCCCTGCCTCACTGATGTTAAGGTTGATTGCACTGTTCCCAACGTGAATTTTTGCACCTTAGAAGTCAAACTAATACACAGGACATTTAATCTGTTCCTAACGGTGTTTGGACAGTATTTTTCTTCTAAGTCACACTTTTGTCTTCTTAACTACAAGGAAAGAAAATAGCTACGGATCAGTGCTAGGTGCTACAGCTAACTGACGCAGGCAGGACGCTTATCCAGGCTAGACCAGGCGAGTGAAATTCCTGGAGGGACAGCCACCACTTGGACCTAAGGATGTCCCCACGGCTGATCTCTCCAAGGAGCCCGTGTACTTCAGGGATCCACGCCACTGAATGAGGCTACTCTATGCTCACAAAGCAATACAGGACACACGAGTGAAGACGAAGAGCTCGATCACTAGGCTAGCGTTTTACGACACACCAGGAAGGGGTGGTGGGAGGCAGAGATGTGGGATGGATGAGAGGAGTGACTGTGGCTGTGGAAGGGAGGATGGAATGGGGAAGCCGCCAGCACGGCATTCGTCGCCAGCTGTCTACAGCCTCGAGTTATAAATCTAAGAGGGACGGTTCAGCCGGTCGGATTATGGTAGGTCGAGTAGGTGAGGCGGGGCCCCTTCTGCTGTGAAAAAGCAGAAAACAAAAACAAGAGAACACACACTGTGGTTAGCACAGCAATCGCAGTCACAATCACACACACTTCTCCACCTCGCCGGAGCCAGCAAGAGAATGAAACTTGAGGCGCAAACTATCAGAGTGTGACTCCAAATGAGAGCGATGGGTTTAAATCCGGCCTCGCGCCGGGCTTTCTGCACAGCAGGGATCACCAGTAAAGCAACCCCTGGGCAGCCAGTTTTGCTTTCTCTCTGAAATTTGGAGGTGCAGACATTTATTGCCAGCGAGCACCCTGGCTCTGGAATGAGAGTGGAGAAGCATGGACAACAGTGAGCTCCTCTATCAAGCACATGATTCACACAGCATGGATGGGGCCCTCTGAGATGCGCTGCTGTCAGAGGCTCTTGGCCAGTTTGGAGAAGCACCTTCTTCCCCTGAGGGTCCCGCAAGCCTGAGCTTCCCTCTTACAGTACACGATACCGAGCTTTGATATCGGAGCCAGCTTGCTGCTTCCAGTTCTCCAGTTCTGGTGCGCAGCAAATGCAGCTTCGACTTCAATAAAAGGAACTTTGGCTATTGCTACTCCATTCTGTTCCAGCTCTTTCGCTGGTACTTGAGGTAGGTAAGTGGGCAGCAAGTTAAGTGTTAGCCCTCCGTGTGAATTAAGTGTTCTAGGATCTTGTCCAGCAAGGGACTGGGGGAAAAACAAACCCCTAGAAGCTGAAATACAACACCCTGCCATCTCTTTCAAGTCATTACTTCAAAGACCATTTCAGACTCAGCCTTACAGGTTCTGAAGAGTCTGCAAATAAGTGTTCTGTATATCAGTGAGTCCAACCTATGTTTTCCTTTTAAAGCACGTTCCCTGCAGTTCCTGCAACCTAAACAGCATCACGATAGTGAATCGTCATAATTAAATTGTTCCGCACCAAGCCAGGGTGGTTTTACAGTCCAAACTGCCTGAAATGCAAAGAGCAAACCCAACAGGACAGAGGCAGAGCAGAGAGCAAGTATTTGCACTGGTCATACAGAAGCAGATGTCACAGAATTAATGCCTGAACTGTCCTCACTGACAGGCTTCAATTTAGATTAGAGAATCGACCAGCCACTGGAAATTAAGGTGCTCCCCTAACACAGGGGCTGAAGAGGATGTACTACAGTCTTCTGAGGGAGGGAACTCTTCTGTACTGACCTCAAGTCTATAATCACACTGGTACCAGAGGAGCTATACTCTAAAACACTCGGGGCAAGCTCCTTTGCCTTGGTAAACGACCCAGAGCAACTCTACAGTCTTGTTCATTCAACCTCCCCAGAATTTATTGCTCCATTATTGCTCTCATAAGCCCCAGAGTTCAAAACAATTACAAACACTTGTTCCTTGCCTTGGGAAATGATACGTTAAAAACCTTCAGACGCTAAAACATTTCCAAAGGTTATTTCCTTGACTGAAAACGTCAATAGGGACTGCAAGACCCGTTGTCTGTATGCCAATCAAGTTACTGTTCTAGTACAGCAAATAACGATGGGATTGAGCTACCTTGGAAATTACAGCCACCGTTGGAAGATGCTAAAATACCACTGTCCCAGAAGCAAACCTTGCAATGAGACGTTACAGCTGGGCAATCTGTGAACCCGAGCTTGACGAGGTGTGGAATCTGCACACTCTCTGTAGGTGCTCACAGAGTGAACGCAGCTGTACAACCATCCAATAGCTACTCCCGTCACTGGAAAGGGATCAGCACTTGAATTAAAACCTTACAAAACTTCAGCTCAACCTTCAGCAAGATGCTGTTGCACTGTCACATGCATCAGAAGTGATTTTTTTTGAGAAACACGAAGGAGTTTTTGCATTTCAGCAGTTTGGACAGGTTGTGCTAACAGCCTCTGGAGACCAACATGAAAAGGATACCTGAGGTCATCGGACTACAAACATGTTCCGGCTGCTTAACCCTACCAGAATAAATAGGGCTGAAAGGAGCACTAATAATTTAGAGGTAGATGTGCTGCTTTTTTTGTAATGTATTAAATTGATTTTTGCAGATGCTCATTTCTCAGCACTCAGAGCATTTTAGGGGGGCAAGCTTCCACTTAAAGTTACAGGTTTTATCTCTGCTCATGTTTTCTGAAGACATAGATTCTGCCTGGTAAGGTTATAGGAGGCTAAAGCCTGTTTCCCAGCACAAAAACAGACAGAGAAGTCTCTCAGGCAATGTTTATCCCTGAAACACTGCTTCAGTCTGTCCCACTGCATTGCTAGCCAAGCCCTTTTCCATCACTGGAAAGTCACTATCAGGAAAGCTGTCATAAAATCATGTTCATGAGGAAGCCTACAGCAGTGTCCGGGACACGTGAAGTTCTGGCAGGAGGCTGATGAGATCGGTTACTCTGACTGTCAGGTCCCTTGAAGTCAGCCCTTCAAGTCATACCCTGACAGAACACAGAGACAAATCACACCTAGAAACCAACAGGCTAAAAGAGTTCTGCTGAGAAGGACCTAACAGACAGTAAAGCACTATGTTTATTCCCTTGGGCTGCAAAGGGTTTGGGGTTGATTGGTTTTTGGTGGTGTTTTGGTTTTTAATTTTCCTTTCCTTGGTGCTCTTTATGCCAGATTGAGAACAGAACGCCTCAAAACAGCGAGTCCCAGAACGAGTACGGACAACAGCGAGCCTCCTTCCTGCGGCTCTTCACCAGGATGCATGTTTCTAGGGCTGCCAAGGGATTTCTGCAGCAGGCAGAGGATTGGAGGAACCCGCTGACTGCTCCGACACCTCTGCAGTACGTCATCAGTGAGGAGGGCCGACGGATGACACTCTCAAAGATGTCAATCACCGCCTTGGTTTGACGTGATGTGACATCTCTCAGCTCTAGCTGCAGTCACGCGCAGCAGTTACAGACAGCGTCTACTGCAAGACGGGGCTGTGACGCCCCTGATCTGGAACAGCAGCTTTGATTCCTGCTATTCTCAAGGTAGGATGTCAGCACACACTGTCCCAGAATCTACAGGAGCTGCTCCCCTCCTCCCAGAGTTTTCACTTCAAGAAACATCCACAGAGAAAGGGCCCAAAATACCCACCACCTGCCCTGCTCTGCTCTACCCACCCCTTTGTCAACAAGGGCCAGAGGATCCCAAGAGGGAGACTCAGGAGAATTTCCCTCTTCATACTCCCACCCTCAGCGTTAAGGACAAGGACGAGCCCGTCTCAACACCTGCCACATCACCAAACAGGTACAATGCTGCAAAATGCAGGGAGAGATAGGAAAGGGAAAAAGGCGGAGTATTTGGGAGCATAAGGATCACTAAAGGCCTCCTCTTACAGGGGCAGGGAGAGAAGGCAGTTTGAATGGAAGCAGAAGAAGAACCAGGAGAGTGAAGGATCAAGTGGAGAACAAGCAAAGGGAATTCACTTCTAAAGGTGACAACAGGACACAAGGATAACAGGGAACATTCAGTGTCAGTTACCCTGCACTCAGACATGGAAGTCCTGCTATCAACAACCCAAACTCCTCCTGCCTTCCATGAGCACTAGGGACACAGGGAGGGAACGAATGCTACTCCAGCCAGACATTAGAGTGTAAGAAGAGGAGTCTGAACTAACAGCTCCCCAAGTCTCCATCTTGATCCTAACAGAGCTGACAAACCAAATCAAAGCAAGTTCGTTCAGCTGACCTCCCAGTCAGTGTGGATAGAAGCCAAATGAGAGAGACACAATTTAGACCTTGTTGCCAGAGCTCACTCCCCCATCCCATCTCCTCTACCTGAAGCAGAGAAAGGGTCCTCCAGTGACCTTAATCAGGTACGGAGGCTTTCCCAGCTCCTGCAGCTCAAGCAGCTGCTGCGTGTCTGATCAGCCAGTTTTTTCCGTTCAAGACTCCTCCCTTTATGAGATCCTGGCAGAGGTGGTTCACTGGACAAGGGACTCTGCTACTAACACAAGAACTAGGCAGCGAGGGGAGCTGAAGAGCGGATGGAGGATGGGGACACAACGACACATGCGGCACAGGGAGAGCGTAAAACGTACCGTGGCTGCCAGTCCTCAGGGGTCACTGATAGTGATTCTGAAAGACAACATGAAATCAGCATAGCAGTTCAGACAGTTCAAGGCAGAGGCCACGCAGACTGTCAGGAAGGTGGAACAGACGCATGCGCTTGCACAGACACCCATTCGCACGTTCTCCTCCAGCACACGGCACTAGGGTTGCACTCAGCCACGCAGGACTTCATACACACACATCCCATCATAGCCTCAACTCTGCACACATCCAGAACCCCCGCTGTGCGCAGGGCTGCGTGGAAAGGGGTCCTACCCTTTCACATACCTCCTGGCCGGGTGCACACACTCAAGAAATCCACTCACACATCCAGGCTGACATTCACACTTGCCAAACCAGCAGTAAACCAAGGGCTCAGCTGGGCACAGGCTGCTTGACTTGTCTCTTGCTGAGGATTCCTATCTTCTGACCACATTAAATGCTAGACCTCAAACAAACAGCTCAGGAAAGAGTTAGATAACATGCAATCCTGAGCACTTCTCAAAAAGGGAAGAAGCAGGTGAACACTTATTTTTTGAAGGTCACAAGTCATAATGTCAGCTATTCTGACCTCCTGAATAAATTAAAGTCAAAGCTGTGTGAAGTGATGCTTACAGTGATGCCAATCACTTGCATCTTTCCTTAGATGCACCAAAGGATGGAGAACTCTTTAATGCCTCCAACAGATATTTCCCATGGTTAAGTCGTTCTCACTTAAGCCTTCATTGAGCCGTGTAAGCTCTTTCACTTACAGTTTATCCAACTATTTTAAACTGCAGATACTAAATGCCTGGAGGAATGTCTTCATGCTTTTTCTCCCCAGAGGAACTCCTCCTGCACTGCTCCAACAGGCATAAAGTCTGAACGCAATCCTTAGAGCACACAGATAGGACCTTAACATTGTTCTTAACTTTCAGCTCACAAAGTTATGTATTTGGCAATACAGGCTTCCAGAGTAGACTGAATAAATGGTAAATACTGAAGCAGGATGGTAAGTAAATCTGGTTTAAGTGTACTTAATTATACGCAGGAAAACCTTCCTGTGTAAGAAAATGGACCATGTGGTGTTTATATGTGAAAGCACGTGTCTGTATAATCATTTTTATTAAAAAAAAAGAGAAATGGAGCAACATGTCTAAGTTCATCATTCATAAAACCAGATATTCACGCAAACCAGAAGTCACGCAAACCAGAAGCACAAACTACCAGACTTCTACACAGGCACTGATGTGCCTACACAAGGAAACACACCCAGCCACCACCGTGTGCTCCAAGTTCACTACGTAACACCAGCACCTCCAGCAAAGCCCACTCTTGCCATAAAGAGCTTTTTTCCTCTCACACACGCGCGATAGTGTAGCCCAGTTAGCAAGGGGAAAGATGGGTATTAAAAAAAGCAATGATGGAGATGGCATTCGTTCACCCATGGCAGAAGGACCCGAGTCCAAGTGCTAGCAGGGAACATTCTTATTCTATATACAGGAGAGGAAGAGAAAGAGTCCCTTGTAATTGGAAATTCTCCATTCATCAGTGAACTCAAATGACAAGCTGGTATCAGGATCCGGAGGAGTCTATGAACAACTGGAAGAATCAGAGAGGGGGATCAGAGAATGAGCATCACATCACAGCTTCTGGAATTACATTTTCAGCTCCAGATGAGGGCAGTCAGTAACATGCAATCCAACCTATCATTTCCTTCTAATGTGAGGGATTGCTCAGTTAGGTACGAAATACTTTCTTCCTCTGCTCCCAGCACTGTTCCCTACCTTCCCCTAAGCCTCTCTATCTCATGCAAAAGGCAGAAAAGCCATAGAGACAGGCTATGACAGATTTCTTCAAAACCAGCCAATTCATTTCAGCCCATTTAGGGAATTCTATCATGATGATCAGGTATATAGAATATTTTTCATGAGTGAAGAAATGAAACTGAGTGAAAGAAGAAAGATGGAGACAAAAAGAAGCACAAGTACACTGAAAAACAAAACCACAAAGTCACAGTATATGGAAAAGCAGGGTCACAAGAAGCAAGAGCCAAAATAGACAATAGAAGCATGCTGACATCCATAGGTGCCACCAGCAAGACCTCAGTCCCTGGGGCAAAGTGAGGCACGTGTGGACAAGTCACTCTGCGACCTGCATTAGAGTGCACAGAGAAGACTGGGGCAGAGGCACCAAGAAAGTCAAACCATTTGCACACACCAGAGTCAAACTGGGCTATAATCTCTTTGGATCCATCCATCTCTGGGCTGGACACAGCCTGGGAGAGAACACTTCCCAGGAGAGAACACCTCCCCTCCAAATAGGCAGCACCAGTACGAGCTGGGGCACTCTCACAGGAGGAAGAGTGAACTGTTTCTGCTAATACCATCATCACCCATCAGGCTGGGTGTTTCCACAGAAAATGGCAGAGCTTCAGCCACATCCCACCAGCTCCCACTGGAGAGGAGGGATTTTCCATGAGGGAAGTGTTCCCTCTGGCGTGTCACTAGGGAATTTCTGGTTATGTTCATCCTTTACTCTGCAATTTCCTTCTCTTCCTCACAGGGAGACCAAATACCCAATGCAGAAGCATTCCTTGTTCCAGACTGCTTCCTAAATCCTGTTCAGGACCACGTGCTTAGCTGCACAGGGGATAGTCCCTTATTATTATGTTGAAGTGCGTTTGAAGTGACTGAATAGGAAAGGAATTAAGTTTCCTAATAGGAAAGCAAATCTGTATGATTTGAACCCTCTAGACTGGAAAATAATCAATTTGCTTACAGAATCAACAAAAAATGCCTAAAACATCTATTTCCCTGCCTGTAATGTTGCAAAATTCCCTTAGCCAAAAAGCATTTGAACAGCTTAGATGAAGTTCTCTCCAACTCACCTTGAAGAACTCTGGGCCAGAAGAAGAGGGGCAACTTCAGACTCTGGGGAACCCTACACAGAGGGGAACTGTCACTCCAGCCCTGTGATTTTTCTGGTGAGCACCTCCTGCTTGTGAGCGGAGGTGTTGGTATGATTGCTTGGGTACAAGGCCCTCATCCCTTATCTTTTGCATAGGTGTTTGTGCAGAGAAGAAGCTGCATCTCTGTTCCCAAGAGCTGTCCTGGCTTTGCCTCATCTGTACAATGAGATCTCAGTGGACAACGACCCTCCTATCTATGGACCCAATTCAAATATTCAGCGACTGTACCCACACCATGCACTCCACTCTCCTTCTATGGCCAAGGCAGGCTAAGTGCTGTCAAGGCAGATACCCCAAAACTGGACATATCACACCTGTATGGAGCACTTACCTGGGAACACCAGGAGGAGCACGATTAGGACGAGAAGGAACCTGAGGTGGAGGCCCAAAGGGATCAGGAGAGGCACCTGGCCTGGAGGGCACAGGGGGGGCACCACCCAGCGTGGACCCACCAGCAGGAGGTGGTCCAGGAGCTGGGCCTCGAGACCCAGGTCTGGCGGGCGGAACCGCAGGAGCTCTCCTCTGTGGCGTGGGGCTGGACGTAGGTGACCTGGCAAACAAATGAAGAGATTCAACTGCAACGACAGGCCTGGGATCCCTCTGTCACCATCAAGTCCCCACGTGCTGCCTTCAGCGTTCCTTCTCTAGTTTCATGTCACTTTACACACCACCCTTTGGCTTTCAAGGGCCACACTGGGCTTCAGGTGCCCTTCAAAGCTACTTCAGACCCCATCTAACCTAAGGATTTAGAAGTAAAGACACAGCAGCCCTACACAGCCTTCAAGGCATAAAGATCTTCCCAGCACAAACAGCCACTTCTCTTCATCCAGAGGGAGAAAGGCGGCAGGAGAGGACTCCCTGTCTTGGTAGGAGGCCCCAGCTCGCCACTACAGAGGCGTCAGGCAGGTCTGCGGGGCTCTCCCCCTGAGCCTCTGGTACCTGCGTCCAGATGGTACGCTCTGCACCTGCAGCCAAGAGTCGTCCACCGGTGGCGGCATTGGGGTGCTGATAGTGCTGGTGTTGATGTCCCCGATGATGTTGAGGGCCTCCTTCAGGGCATGGTACATGCGCAGCATTTCATCGCGTCGCTGGGCCTGCTCTGCTGATTCCTCCATCAGCGTATTTTGGTCACCACAGGAATACAGATTTGCCAGCAACTCTGAATGGATAAAGTCCTTAGTCTGTAAACGAGCACAAAGAGGGAATCAGTTTCCCCAAAACGCTCCATTCTATCCCCACCTTTCCTCCTTCCGAGGCGCCCTCCGTTTTCCTTCATCCTCTCTCTCCCTTCCTGTTTTCCCCCTTCTGTCTCCCCACCTCCACTGACCACAGTGCGATAAGTACATTGTTTATCATGAGGTGCATGATTGTCTTCGGCATGAGGTCTCTGATGGTTTTGTTGACAATAGCCATGTAGGAATCCACCAGGTTCCTGATCGTTTCCACTTGTCTCTCCAGCTGAGGGTCCATGGAGTGCATGAAACTGTCTGATCCATTCTCCTCTGCCTCACTGGCCTGCAGAGAAAAGAAGAAACAGACTGGTTCTTCAAATGTAACACAGAATTAGTCCTTCATGAGAGTGTCAAGAGAAGAAAAGAAGGAAACACGTAGGAAGCACATGCAATAAATAAAACTTATTTAAGCTTACATTTTGAGTTGTGTTTGTCAATGCAAAGCTCGACTTGTACAGAATTCTACAGCTCAGATCTGAGAGGTTTTAACAATAAAGCTGCTCTCTTTAGTAGACTGTTATTATACAAAGGTGAAAGGCAATGGAGACTCCTGACCAATGTTCACAGGTTATGACTGTAGCGAATACTCAAAGCTGTATTTTTACTTGTAATATTTATAATTCCCTGAAAGGTTTTTTCATCTGAGCTGGGATTGCCATGCAAGATTTAGATTAGACCTGAGAATCACTCACCATAAATAAAAGCCTTAAAGGTCTCTGACACGCTGCATCTTTATCCTCATTATACAAACAAAAAAACCAGATAGAGAGCTGAAACAACTGCCCACCTCAGACTGCAGGTAGATGGAATAACCTAGAAAACCTTCCTGATCACTTTAACTGCAAATCCTGCATTGAAAGTCATAATTAGCTTCTCTTTCACTTCAAGCAGGTGAATCTCTTCCTGTCTAAAAAGTACTGCTCAGCTTTCTGCGAGGGAAAACCTGGAGTGTGCTGTTTGACAGCCAGCAATCATCAAGGCTCATCCTTTGGGATCAATCTAAAAGCAGCAAAGCATGAAAGGCTGCTGCCTTTCTCAACACTTACTTAAAAAAACCCCTTGATTTTACAGAGAAAAAAAAAAAAATCTTTCTTCTAAACCGTCCCAGTCTGAAGGATTTGCAGCAGTGTAGGGAATTGCTTATCTTTTGTTCTGAGGAACAAAATATATGAGAAAGGGTAAATTCTTTTGTTCATTTGGGCTTTTTCTAAGAAGATCTTCTATAACGTAGGAATGCAAGGTCTCAGTGAGAAACAAAGTAAAGGAAGCGCACGTCAAACAGGACAACATTAAAAAAAAATAAAGGTCAAAAAAAAAACCTCAAATAAGTTCACACCAAGATTCAGAAGTCATACAAAAAGGGAGGAATAAAAAGAAAAAAGGAAAACTCAAACCAAGAACAGAAACAAACAGCAGCAAACAGAAGTACAGAGAGGGAGAAGAAGCAAAAGGCTTTCAGGAAACTGTGACAAAAGGAGAAAAACAAGAGAATTATCTGGTGAGAGCCCTGCAGGGCAACACAGCAGAGCAGTTCCGACTTACTTTGTCCTTGTCCTGGCAGGCCAGTTTGCGCATATGTGGAAAAAGTTAAAACAAAAAGGGACAAAAATAAAAGAAGAATTTTAGTTGGTCTCAGAGTTTGGAGAAGATCCCATAATAGCACCGAACAAGAAAAGGAGCAACCCCACTAAAAATACATAAATACCTAGATTGCCCTAGCAGAGGAGCAACTGAATTGTTTAGCTAAACTGAAAATCAAAACAGGACACTGCAAAGGAAACGGTATTGTTAGTTACAGAGGGCAATCCACTTACCTACAGTGGCTACTGGTTATTCGTTAAACAGGTTTGAGACAGTCAGCCTAGTGATCAGCGTTCCTACGTCAAACCACTCCATTAGCACACCAACGGGTGGCAAATGTCCTTTACCAGTATGCATTTAAGAGGCCCAGTCTGGATCAAAGCCAATCTGAAGTCACGTCACTGCTAAGGTCTGGTCCCTAATCCTCTTTTTTTTAATATCACACCAGTTTGTCAGGAAATGTTTTAAGGCAAAAAGCACAATCTTTAAGTGTAACAGGAAATATGAATGCAAAGAGTCTATTACACGCAACAGAAACAGATAACCAATTATCACTTTTCTAATGGGAAAACTATTTATAGCAGTTTCCTCTCACAGAGGAACAGGAAAGCTTTGAACAGGAACATACACCACACTTCTCTAGAATGTGCTTTCAAAGTCGAGCAGAATGCTGAGAGCAAGTGTTGTGAGACATGGCTAAGGGAAGAGATAAGAGGTCTGGCTAAAGTAGATATTAAGGTATCTATCAAGGAAAAGAAAAATTCAAAGAACATCCCTTCCTTAATTGGGTGGGGGAAAAACAAACGGGAGAACAATTACTACTAAGCCAGGAAGCTCCTAATAAGGTTGTACAGTGAGTGTTACTGAAAAGGAATTGTGCCTTTGCTCAGCGGACACGTACCACTTTGCAGTCAGGTAGTTAAATGTCATCCTTATATTGGGAATTTAATGCCTACAAACCAAGAAAGCTAGAAGGGTTTTATCAAGGCAGTCTTTGCCTACTTCATCTCTCCTTGGAAGCTGCCAGTTACTTTTTCCCTAAAGAAAGCACCAGGACACACCAAAAAAATTAAAATTCTGTTCAAAAATCACACTCAGTTTAGGAAGGAGACAAAACCTTCACAGACTTGTTTTTAACATAAGGAACACATTGTGTTCCTTCTCATCCCATTATCACAGCTGTAACTTACCCCAACACGCTCTGGGTAGACTCCTGCACGAAGGAAGGATGCTTTCCAGCTATCCACCTCCTCCTGGGTCTCACAGGCCAGCTCCAGCTGCCGGTAGTCCTTGTAAACATTCCTGAGAAGACAAAGATTTTATTCTTCCCCATTTCAATTCACACATCTGCCCATATTTGACAACGATGTCAGTGACCAGGGAATCTTCCCATCATTTTAAGGCAGAGATGCTTAGTCCCTTGCTAATATCCTCATGATGACACTGCAGAAAGGAACATCATTTTTCACGAGTCAGTTTGCCCTCCAGTCAGTTGTGTGTTTCAACAGGGCCCGAAAGAGATTTCCTTTTCAATTCTGCTTGCTGCTGGACTTCTCCAGCCAACCTGGGTCCTCTGGCTTTCCCTAGTCACTCACTAAGAACATAAACGTATATTCCAGCCACAGTCAGGCCCAGGTAACCACATCAAAAAGCTGAAGGCTAAGGTCACAGTGCAGGCCATGCGCTGACGTGCACACCTGTAAGACCAGAAAGAATGAAGTCAGACTACTTTTTAAAAGTCCCCTATCTCCTCCAAAAATGGCTAGATTTACAGGATACACACACCTTTCCTGGACAGCTCTCCCAACATACCCATCTCTACTCTCTCTCACCTGATATTACATAAATCCTGTCCCTAGCCTTAATATCTTGGTGTTTTGAGATGTGACCATACCTCTGTTCAGTGTTGAAGAGAGCAAAGATGTGCTTGCTGGACATGAACCCTTTCTCAACATCTCGCAGCTTCAGGTTATCCACGGGTAACATATACTTCTTCTCTTTCTCCTGAAAAGGAGATCATTAACAAGTTACTCAGTGCTCCAACAAAGCCTCTCATGTGCCAGTATGGATGAGGCTGTCAGCAAAGCAGCCCTCACATCATCAGGGAGACATTCTCAACCCAGGTCCTCCTGTGTTGAAGGAAAATCAAGCAACTATTAATGAAAATCTCATGCTCTGAATGATTAGAAGCTCAAGCAACACAGGCAATTTACTGCCTGGCAGATGTTAAAAACCGGTGTCTGAAATTTCAGTGATCAGATTCTGAGAGCTTTAAGGAACCCATTTTTCAGAGTAACTGCACCCACAACTCTCCATCCTGGTTCTTAGAACACATCATCGGCTAAACTTAGAACAAGGAATCCAAAATCCAGCCTCAATATTTTTGACCCTAGGCATCATCTTTTAACAAATTTGATCTCAATTTTTACATTTACATTCAGATGCTAAGTCAGAAATCATTCTCCCTGGAAAAATCCAGTTCCTGCTGGGCGTTATACTCCAACATAACAAGAGAGGGAGCCATCCCACTGGTCTCCAAAAGGCAGAAAGCAGATATCCAAGACCGAAACAACCAGAGCATACTTGTGTGTGCAAGCGCGCATCCCTGACTGTCCCCTTGTGAGCATCTTGTGTATTTGTAGACTTTCCTTGGCTGGTAACAAGGAAATGTGATGGCTCTCGGGGGAAACAAGAATGGAAAACAAAGACAATCAGCGAGCAGAGATTTTGAAGAGCTGGCTAGGAAAGAGGAGCAGGGTAAAGCAGCAGATAAGGATGACAAAGCTGCTGAGCTCAAACACCCAGAGGATGGCAAGCCAAGCCTAACACTCTCTTAAGTTTCAGTTAAAATGACTTGCTAAAGATACCAGATGATGCAGTTCAGACATACCTCAAAGATCAAACTACACCAGTCCACGAAAAAATTTATGCAATGAGAATAACCGAGAAGCTGGTATCTAGAAAATAGAAGAGGTCACTTGGGTAGCTGCCAAACTCTCCATTCTCTCTAAGATACCAGGATATGAAATCAGAAGAGCTCTTCCAAACGGATTTCCCTAGATTTTTTAATAGTGTTGATCGGTCTGCATTAGAGGTGAGCAAGCGTTTTTGTGATGGGACATCTGTCAGCCAGGTGCTGGTCTCGGAGCCACACAGCCCATTTCAGCCATAAACAGTTTCCAGCTTTATATTACTTCGGGTTATTATCATGCTGGTTTAGGTTGAACCAGTGACCTAGAAGCAAAGCACACTGACTGCCAAGTTCCTAGGCAGGACAGACCATCCCCACCGCAGTCTCGCTTAACTGGAGCTCCCTGAATCCACACCACAGAGTCTCCAGGCTAGTAAAAAAAATAACCGATGTTCAAGCTGCCTCAGAAAAAAAATCATTCTGCATTAGAACCACACAACGTTCCATAGATATTTAGTAACAGAGTCATTCTTCAAGAAAAAGTCAAAAGGTAAGGGAATCCCATGTCCCAGATATGGAAATACACACTCTTCAACAGAGTTTTGACTTTCACCCCTTCCAAGCTCTTGCATAAATGCTGCCGCGTGATCAAGACGCCACCTCTGCATATTCCCATATGCCAGAGGAAAGACGTCTGTATCTGTCTGCCAGCACAAAATATCAGTCCTGAGGCAGCAAGAGCAATCAAATGGAAGACCACGCAAAGCAAGAATCCCCTGACCCACACACGCTGCAGGGCAAAGCCCACTGGAACGAGCCCCTGCTGCTCCCCATCTCCTCACACCTCCCCCTCTCAGTCCCCCACTTTAGTCCTTCTAGCTTCTCAGTTTTCAACCCAGCCTGTTTTATATCAACACTCTGACTTCATTTCCTGAATGCAGAGACAGGAAAGCGTGGAACGAGCTGCCAAGGGCTGAGCCTCTCAAAACTTTGGCTGAGCCCTCTGCCCATATGTTAGCAATCTGGCAGTATGTGCTACGGCTGAACAGCATCCTGGCCAAGAGGGGAAAAGGGCTTCTCTCGTTAGCTTTCCAGGCTTGGGGGGCAAGGGAAAGAGAAGGAAGAGCCAGCACACACTGAAATGGGAAAGTGGTTTGTGAAATACTACACAGCCGCCAGTCTGATCCCAAGAGGCTTATGCTGCTCATAAAATATCTGCGTCTATAGGAAAAAAAAAAGATTCAGTCTATACTCTGCTGCTGAGAGAGAGTTTACATTATGTAAAATGTGCCTGCCAGCTGTGAGTTAATCTGTAGAGCTGTGAGGCCAAGGAGAGGGAGTGAAGGGCAGGAACACTTAGACTGGCCATACAAAACACACCATAGGCTCAGTTTTTGCTAGGGAATGTTGCAGGCTACCCCCAGCCTGGGCTGCTGCTCCCAACGGGAGTCACATCACTTGCACGGAGAACTGCAGAAAGATGACTGCAAGCTACTTGCACAGGCAGGGTAAGTGCCAGAGGATTACTCCCCCGCCCCCAGCACAGCGCAGAGACAGCCATATGGCTCTGTACTTTGCATCTACCAAAGAAAGAAAATACACGTGGCCAGGAAGGAGACCAGGATCCACGAGCCATTCCAATTGTCGGGTGTGAAGCACAATAGTTGGAGTCAAAAAGGGATGCTGCAGTTGCAGCCTGATGCTGCAGTATCCTTATTGTGGCTACACACCTCCTTCTGGTGGCTAAACTCTACAGAGTAGTTTTGGCCAGAGATAGCAATGGTTTGCACAATCATCTGAGTTATTCGTGGCTATCTTATAGGTAACAACCCACAAGAATTTCACAAAACTCAGCAGGCAGCAAGCCAGCCTGACTCAAAGCATTTCCTCCACTCAACTGGAGCGCATCAACAGCCAGGGAAGTTTTCCTGCTCTTGGATACACGTGAAAGGAAGCTGACAGATGCATGTGTGGGCTCCCTAAGGTTGGAAATTGGCACTCACAGTACAAGAAAGTAATTGGCAGAATTATTAGGTTTCAGTTTGCATTTGGAGCACAAATAAACTAATTAAAGGTTTCCCTGTAGGTGTTACAACAAACACCACCTTCTGCACAGAGACAAGGGTCTGTGGATACAGGACCAAGAGCTCTGCCTTTGTTTTAATCGGCGGCTGTGTGAAATTAGGAGAATTTCATCTTGCTTAAGCCTCTTAGTCTCCCTTCCTTCTCATAAGATACGAAGTGCTACGGGTAAACAAACCTGCCCCAGAGATGACTGGAGCTTCTGTTAAACCGTTTGTGTTAAACACATGCACAACATTTTGAGAACTCCTGTAATAAAAGGCTCTACTCAAATAAAAAGCCATTAACATCCTGTTTGATAAAAAAATCTGCACGAATACATGCACACTGCAAGATTATTGGGAAGAAGTCTCCGAAAACAGTCTGGAGTATTTGAAAGCAAGCTAGCTGAGCATTTTAAGCTGAATCACCCCCTCACTTCTCCAAACAAGAAGTTAGACACTGCTTTCCACTCCTCGCCTTTGCAAAGAAAATGCACATTAGAAGAGCTGAATGTCTGAGCTGTAATTCTTCCAGGAGACCCTGATCATTCTACAACATGCATGCATCTCAAAACCGTCTTTCCAAAACACAGCCCACTTCATTTTTACCCTCAGCATCATTTACTGGATGCTGCAATCGCTGCTCCAAGCTGCAAAGCAGCTGTAATGGCTTGTTTACACCAGAAAGCTGTGGTGGTTTAACTTAAACAACACACCCTAAGATTTTAAGCTGATTTAATTCAAAAGCTCTGCAGACACTAGGCCTGAACTCATGTGATTAATCACACCATTACTGTTGGCTTAGTAAGCACAGCCATGGTAATCAACTCACCTGCAGAAAAGAGAAGATTTTTATTTACATCAGCTGAAATAACACACAGATTTAAACCTGCAGCTCAGCACAACCCTAGGAAGCTGTCAGAGGGTGTATGAGAAAGCACAGGCAGAAACCAAGTGGCTCGAGAGGCAACACTCCCTCCTGTGACTTCTAAAGTCACAGCCATGCCCACCAGCCTTCACAAAGGACAAGCAGGAATTTCTTCCAACCTCTGTTTTGGTTGGTGTCAGAGCAGAGACAAACCCACAATGAGGACCCGACTTGCTTTGACGAGGCAAAGTGCAACACGTGCAAGGTGTTATACGCCTCTGGGCAAAGGAGAGTGTTGGTTCCTCTTCCCCAGCGCATGGTTAGAGCCAAAGTGGGAGATCCGGGTGTCCACACTTTTGGCTGCAATTCTTTACTGCCCACCAGCGCGCACAGAGAAGGAGACCCTGGAAGGGAGCTTGTGGTGTACGTAAAGCCTTCTTTATCCCTGCAGCGCTAGGGAGAGAGGGAGCAAACCGCGTAGGCTCGGACTAGCATCTGGAATCGTTACAGGGGAGCCAAGCGCCACAGAAAGCGACAGCATTCCTCAAGTTCCCATGTGGGGTAGGGAACCTTCCTTTCCCCCGCGCAACCCCATCCGTCAGCTTGCTTCCTGCCAACCTCCGGCCTTCCCAGCAGCCAGCAAGCTCCTCCCTCGAGTCTAGTTAGCTTTCCACTGCCACGTCAATTGAGGCAGAAGGACAGAAGAGAAGCAAGAAGGGAGGGAGCAAAAACCAGAAGAGGGAGGGAGGTTCAGCAATGCCAGACATAGTGGGGGGAGAAAACGAGGGGATGCGGATTGCTCCTGCAGTAGCCGGAGGTGAGCTGCAAAGGCAACTGGCCAAAGTGGGTCAAAGGACCCTTTTGAGGACTTGGAAGCAAAGGCTGGTCCTGTTTGAGCTTTGCTCCGATCCCAGGTAAAGGGCTGATCTACAGGACAGAACTGGGCTGAAGGAGATGAGGGTGCGTGGGGCCTGGGAACCCTTCCACGCAGCTCCACAAGGAAGAAGAGGAGTTGAATGAAGCAACAGGTTTTGCCAGGTGACAGCCAAAACTTCACAGCGTTTCCTCCTCAAACAGCAGTAATTTGATTTTTTTGTTTCTCTTTCTAAAAAGGTGCAGCAGCATCCAGGTGGAAAACCAGGTACCAGCCTGACACCGGCACTGGAAGAGGAAGGAGCTTGGAAGCTGCCTCCAAATTGGAAACACACAAAGAGCAACGTTTTGTTCTTCCCAGCTGCCAGAGGAGGATGTTTTTTCAATCAGGACTTGGACTTTCTTTCACCTCATCTCTGCCCCCAAAAAAATCCCATCCCAAAAGCAGGGAGGGGAAAGGACTAATGAGCTGCTGATAGCCGGAGAGCAGATCGCAGAGGCTCCACTCCGTCTGCCCAGTGTTCAGACTACCTGTTCAGGACTACGAGATTGTACAGTAGTCTGCACATTGGTTAGGCTGTGCTGGGATACACCACACACTGCCAGTGCTGCGCAGGGATATGCTTGGAGAGGGTGGGCTGCGGGGACAGCTGCATGCAACGTTCACTCATCCCTCAGCCCGGGAGGATATCACCTTTCAGAGCCATGCTTTGTGATCACTTTTACCTGCCTGTTCATCAGCCTACTCACAACCCTCTTATTCCTCCTGCATCTCATATCCCCTTCTTATTTCTTTCAGCTCCACACGCTGGTCCCAGGGGCAGCTGTGTTCAGGATGGCTGGCTTCTGTTTCACATGCTAAACTTTGCTATAAAATGCAGAGACACACAGGCCCGGCAGAGTTATGACTGCACCGTGCTTTGCTACCCGAGAAGGCAGGATCAAGAACAGAAAGGTGACTGGAGAAAGGGGATTTCACATCGTAAAGAATGCTGTTCAGTAACATAAAGAAAAAGCCACAAAGGATTGAAAATTGGAGGTTTGGATGCTCTGGAAGTTGTGTTTGCTTTGATGTCTGTCTGGAAAAGAAAGAAGAGAAACAGTGAGTGAAAGCATAAATGAGGACTGATTAAGACTAAGCTATTATCCGTAAGAAAACATGCACTTGTGAAAACAGATGAGTGAGTGAGTGAAAGTTCCACAAAGATGTGAAGAGAAGGAAGCTGTTCCAGAGAGCATTCAAGAGCAGTGTGAAAGCAGGAGAGGAAGAGCCTCCGAGCAGACCTGCTCCTACAGTCTTTAAACAAGCTGGATGCAAAAAGCTGACACAGCAAATCTGATGACCCGTGGGCATCAGAGCAAAGACAAAATGATTTCTACCAGCCTCAAGGACATGGACTGCTGGGGACATGGACAAGGGGGAGTGCAGGGGTGTGCAGCTGGGGAACAGTCTCAGTACTGATGATTGTATTTCTCTTTAAACAATAATTAGGTACAAGACACTGACAGGTAGAGAACAAGCAACTATCTAGTGACTGTCTATAAGGTCACATCTTCCTCAGGACGAGGGAAAATACCTTGGTGGTTCAAGCAAAAGAGCGCATGGAGACAGAGAAAGAGCTCAAGAACAATTGATGACAACAGCAGCAGGAATCAGCACAGATTCCTAGAATGTTTTTGGTTGGAAGGGACCTTAAAGCCCATTCGGCTTCAACCCAATTTTCCCTAGACCACACTGCTCAAAGCCCCATCCAACTTTGCCTGGAATGCTTCCAGGGATGGGTCATCCACAACTTCTCTGGGCAACCCGTGTCAGTGCCTCACTACCCTCACAGAGAAGAATTTCTTCCTAATATCCAACCTAAGTCTTCCCTCCATCAGTTTGAAGCCATTACTCCTTGTCCTGTCACTACAAGCCCTTGTAAAATGTCCCTCCCCAGCTTTTCTGAAGGCCTTTAGATATTGGAAGGCTGCCATAAGGTTTCCTAAGAGCCTTCTCTTCAGGTTGAGCAAGCCCACCCCTCTCAGCTTGCCTTCACAGGAGAGGTGCTCTGGCCCTCAGACCATCTTTTTGGCCCTCCTGTGGACTCACTCCAACAGGTCCATGTCCTCATAATGCTGGGAGTCCCAGAGCTGAATGCAGTACTCCAGGAGAACATGGAGTGCACGGAGAACATGGAAGCATCTCCTCCACACCTGCAAGCACCTAACACTCTGTCTACCCCTCTTGTACACATATAGGGCTCAAATGCCCTGACATTGCATGCAACACACCAACACTTTAACACAAGCAAAGAAGGCTTGTGTTCTGTATTCTTCTCAGGCAATCACCTGCTATTAGAAGCCCCAACTTTCTAGTACATGTTTTACCTGAGTAAGGACGGAAGGTCCCATCTGTACTGTACATTCACATCAGCTCCCAAAGCAAACAGCAGATGTATCCATCTACCCAGCTGCGCAAACACTTGGGCACAAAGTGGCACAGTCACTTTAGCAGCGACAGGTGCCCTTGCAGAGGTGAGAGCCCAGGGCTCCTCTCCCGCTTGGCTAAGAGGCACCATTGGGCATGGGGCTCATTGCATCTTGTTGCGAGGTCCCCATTGCCAGCAGCTCTGGGCCACCTCACAGACCCTTTTTTCTAGCTGTCAGGAAAGCCCTGTGGGGAAGCGGGCACTGTGCTCTCCATAAGGGATTCAGGAAGGACTGTTCAGATCATGTTCTTGTATTGTGTCCACTGTGGGGCTTGCTGAGCAGCTCACTGGTGCGGTGACTCCATGGCCTCTCCAAGCAAGGAAATCTCCCTCTATATTTCAAGCAGCCAGAGCAGAATCCTCTCTATTCCTCCCTCCCACTGCTGGCCTGTGGCATAATCCCACAGGTTTCAGGAGGTGTAGGTTCCTCTAGGAGGGTCTCCAGGTCTTGGGAGGCCAGCTTCTGTGGGGCCGCTCTCCATGGGGCCAGTGTTCGACTCATTGAAAGGAGACAGGAAGAAAAACAGAGAGCCCAGGAGCACACACACATGCTCTTGGCAGCAAGGCAGACTGGGGAGCCAACTTTCCACCCCCGCCTGGCGTGCTCTTTCCTTCCCCTCCCATTCCCCACCACACTCCTTCAGGCCCCTTTAGAGCATCAACAGCCATATATCCCTGTTAACATGTAATGTCGGGCCCTTTAAGACACTTTGAGTTTTAGTTCTTTCTTCAGAGACAGAGGAAAAACAAGCCAGCGCTGCAGAAAGACTGGTATGTCACTAATGGGGTCCAGATGTCTTCATTCCGCAGGCTCTGGGTCCCGGCTTGCAAAACAGGGCAAGGAGAGGCTGAGCCTCCACTCCTTCCAGCTCCAGAAGCGTGAGCTGAACCTTCACCCTCATCCCACCACACACTTTCTCACCCAGCTGTGTCCCCCATCACCCCTCACAGCTCTGTCACCGCCACTTCCATCCGCACAAGATGGATTCGGCTCCTTCCTCCTTCCCTCTGGAAAGCTGCCAGAGCACAGGGGAACTGGGACAAGAGAGCCCACAGAACTGCAGGGTGGGACAGACAAAGCCTTCCCCTTTCTCCCACAGCTTAAGTGAAGAAAATACATGGTGTGCAGCCTTTGAAAACACATGAGAACATTCCAGGAGCCATAAGACGCAAGTCCTCCTGAACTGGTGGAGAAGAGCTCCGGGACAGACAGGCAAAGACAACCCTGCTTGACAGAGGACCATGCACTGCAGACACCTCCTTGGGATGGACCCAACTTCATGCAGGACTGAGGTTTAGGATGGGAATCCCCATGCTCACATCTCTCCAAGCTGACCCTCAAACCAATCAACTTTTGCCTGGAGTTAACTCCAGCTGGAGGCCAGTCACAAGTGGTGTCCCCAGGGCTCAGTGCCGGGACATGGTTTAGTGGCAGACAGGAATGGTGGGACTCGATGATCCAAGAGGTCTTTTCCAACCTGGTGATTCTGTGACTCAACTACAAAGTCCAGGTGGACGTTGTTTCCTTTCTGCCTCCCAACAGCCAGGGATCAGGGAGTTCAGCTTAGGGAAGAAGCAAATGAAAACATGCTTCCCTTTCCCCCTGCTCCCACTCAGTCAAAAACAAAGGCTCCTTTCTCAGACCTCACCAGCACCGGTTCTCCTGTGTTTAGGGACTGAGGCTGGCAAGGAGCTGTTTTCATTAGGCAGCTCTACCTTTTGCTATGCAGAAGGGAAACTGCAGACCTCCAGTTGCCATCAACCCCCAAGGCTGCCCTCCCACAGAAGGAAAGGGAGGTCTAATCCCCATTCCTGGGCAACTGGAATCTCTAAACAGTTTACACATCCCCACTGCAGCCCGCCCGCCCTCCCTCCCACTCCCCAGGGAAGAACAGGGAGTTCTCATCATCTCTGCAATACAGATGTAGCAGCTGGCTTTGATTAAAACACTCCATGTTTATACCACTCGACCTGTACATGCAAACTAGGGGAATGCGAAGCCTCCCCAAGCAACTCTGAACACAAAGGGAAAGGGTCTTACAGCAGAGACACACTGATTTAGCAAAAAATATTTCAGTGTCTGGCTCTTTAATTAGGAAATTGCTGCCTGCTCATCCATAGCAGCACAGCAGCAGTTTCCATGCAGAAAGCGATATTTAGAGGCTCATTCATCGCTGCATTTGTCATCATTTCCACCTGCCGCGAATTAAACAGGCCCACTGATATGAACTAGACAAGAAGCCAGCCCTCGCTGCAGCTCCCAGACACGCTACTGTCTGCCTCAGAACACCTGAGGGCCAGGAACCGCAGTAAGAGGCAGAGCACGCACTTCATTTGTGATCAGCAACCTCATCCAACTCGGAAAACGTGACTACATCCTGCCAGGTATTCTTCATCCCCCAACACATTGAGTGGGGCTAACCCTTTCCATCATATCCTTACTAAACCCATTTGACTATTCTTTCTCTTCTCAAAGTAATCAGAAAATTATCTACCTTCGTCTCACACAGGAACCAACACTGTTGACAACAATAATTTCAGCTAAGACAATTCTGTCTGCTTATATCATTTCCCACTGAAGCAGAAAGACACCACAGCACATTGCCAGAATTCCTGATATTAAAGGTTTTCAAGCAACACTACAGAGTAGGTCCACATTCCCAGTGATTTTCACACATCACTGTACTTCTGACCAGCAGTACTCTGACCATTCACAATTCAAACAGCTTTACAAATAATGCATTAACTGCCATCTTCATAAAAACACTAAAAAGAGACTTTTGCCGGTTTAACAAATGAATCCTGGAGACGTTAATTAATTTACTCAAAGTCAGAAGGAGCCAGACCAGAGCTGCAGCTTCAGGTACCCAGCTGCTGTCACTGTGCTCAGAAAGGAGACAGCTTTTTACTTGTGATTGAGATAGATACACGAACGCCTCTGCCACGCTTCTTCAAGAAACTCATCATGGCTGCTCCACAAACACTCAGAAGTCCAAATCTTGGAATTAACTCACCACCTCCTTGATCACAGCTGCCACAAAGGTAAAATTCATTCCAAGTTGCTGTCAACTTTCTGCTGAGCCAGGGCTTCAAACATAGATATTACCCCTTGTGCACCAAAAACCCCACGTTCATGTCAATTCAGAAACACTCAGCAGTGCTGGGACCACGGGAATCCAGCCCAATGATGGTTTCAGCTTGCGTCACAAGCTGCAGACAGTACTCAGAAGATACACCTGTAACACACCCAGTTAACTGACGGACTGATTGAGATCAGATGCCCAAGACTCAAGTCACAGAGCTGAGTTACTCACCTCATCATCCTTGTACCAGGAGAGGTTCTCTGCTGTCAGGACAAACCAATACTCCTTGGAGCCACCCTTCATGATCCCAATGTTGTTGATGGTGAGCCAGCCCTTTCGGATGACCTACGGGAGTAGAAAGAGCATGTATTAATGAGGGTGACAAGCCTAAGAGCTAGGGCTTTAGGCAACAGAGGAAAGACCAGAGGGTATCCCTACACAGAGTAGTATGGAAAGACAAGGAACACCGTGCTCTCTGCTGCTGCCAGAAGAGCCCCCAACTCGACTGGCCAGTGAAGGTCTTTGCCTCAAAACAGCCAGGAATAGTACAAAAAGGACACAAGAAGGAATCTGGCAGTGCTGCGCGTTATAACCTCTGCCGAGAGGAAAGAGATACAAGAAGAATTGCATCAAGAGTGCCTTGGACACTGGCACAACCTACAAGCACCAGATCACAGCAACACACCCAGAAAAGGCCATGCCTAGAGAACGCCAGGACAGCAGCACATCACCCGGCACACTGCACGCGTGGAGTGCTTTATCCAGCACAGGGTGGGGGGAACCAGTTCAAAAAAAGAAGGACAAGCCACCCAGAAAGAACTGAGTTTAGTAAAAAAGACTCGCTAAGTATAACAGAACAAAATGGTGCATCTGGAACTACTACCCTGGACTGCAGCATTCCCAGGTATTTCAATAGTCATTAATTTAGGGCAAAATAAGTTCCTTTAAGCTCAGTCTGTGAAGAACTCAGGCTATTACACCCTAGGAAGCTCCACTTCAAGTGCTGGTTTAGAGCCTCACACTTGCAGTAATCAAATGCAAGTGTGCATCAGCTTAAATGTCTTAGCTTTAGTATATGTTACTGCACTGTTAATACCCAAAAGCATCTGCATGCATTGTGTGCACACCTTGTTTTATGAATGTGCCTGCTGAAAACAACTTGGCATTGAAAAACCACGGGAGTGCACTGCGTATTAGCAGATTGCACTTGTGTGAGCAGCTTAAAAGGTACACAATCCTCTGAATGGTCAATTTACCCTAGGAAGGTAAACGTAGGAGCATGGGATCTTTATCTCATGCCTATTGTTACACTCAAGATAGTCCTATTCTCTCTGCGGACAGGAGGGGGCAGCGAAACAGAACTACATATCCTTGGATTACTGCTTTTTATCTCCACCTACTCACAAGGTGTACCAGCAATTCTAATTTTTTCTTCAGCATACTACCTTTTCACCTCACTTCTGCTTCATCTGTGTCTACGTGCCAGCTTCCCTCCTCTCCCTAATTCAGCAGCAGAGGGAATAATTTGCCTATGCACTGTTCTCGCCTTCCCAGATGCAACATTAATGTTCATCAGCACACCCTACTGAGTGGCCTTCTACTCACCAGGATCTCATCCTGCAAGGGGGAACCATAGCAACAGCAGCAGAGCAGAGAGCAGGAGAGGAGCAAAGAGAGGAGAGATTGTTACTAGGAAAGCTGGAGCAGGAGAAGACAGGCTCAAAAATTAAATAAATTGGAAGCCGGTACCAAATATTTCACTCTAGGTGTTAACAAAAGCAACCCCCATCCCAAAATGACATCTGCTAATGGGAAAATCAAAGCGCTTGACAGGTAGATCCAGAATTCACCCTTGGTGCAGTTCCATACTCAGTTCTTCCGTAAGTTATGCTACAGAGGATGGGCTCCCTAGGGCTGCTTTGAGATCCCATTAAATGGATGGCTGGCCAGCCCAACCTTGCTGACCTACCTGCCTGCCAACAGCACTGAAACCATTTGCATGTTTATGTGCAGGGAAAGCTAGTCAAACATATTATAAAGAGAGTGAATGTCTATAAAAAAGACTAAGCAAAAGCATTTACTTCCATTCTCAATGAAGCTGCTTGTAAAGCTTTGTTTCTACAAGATCTTCTTGTCACAATAGCCATGCCGTGTCCCCAGCAAATCTGGGAGAAAGTGTCTTTGGCCCCTTTTAAAGGAATGTATGCTCCTTGGAGTTCTTGAAGGAAGAAGGGAATTCCTCCCCTCCACTGCTGTCTTCTCCCATGGATGTGTTCTCATACATACTCAGTGCAACCACAGCTATAATCACTCTTTGTCCCCCTGTACAGAGGGGTTTAAGTATTTCCAGTGAAGCTTTATAGAAGTGTCAATGAACTCTGGAAATCCCTTTCCACAAAGTAGATACCACTGCTGGGAATGAACTAGAAAAGACAATTCCATACTCTCTTGGAGTATGGAGTTCAATCCTACTGTTCTGTACCCCTTACATTGGAAGAGTTAGCATAGCTGGTAATGGAGCTGAACAGAAAGGGATTTACACAACACTAATAGGGATTTCTACCAGAAAACCAAGACCAGATCTTGATTATCAAGCATCTGCTTCCCTCTACAGCACTTTCCCTCCATTGTTGCTACATGCTCGGTTCTTCCTGGCTGCAGTTAGACTAAGGTGCTATCCTCCAGGTATAAAGAGAGTTTGATGATTAAAAAAACCCAACTTTGAGCACTGCTGCATCCAGCCCAACACTTGACCACCTGGTAGCTTCCAGGTAGCAAACATGTCCTTCTCGCAGCAGTGAAGGAGATGGAAGTTGGCCTACCTGGTTGCCAGCTGCCTTCTTCTTGCTCATCTGGCTGCTCCTCTGCTGAGCACTGTGAACAACAGCAGAGACATTCAAAACTCCGGAGGCTCTTCATGACCACCTGAATTCTTGCTCCCATCAGATAACTGCTACAGTTAATTCATGCCCCTCACTACTGGCTTCCAAGCCTTGATAACCCAATCTGTTTCCATCTGGTCTCTCAGACAAGTTTATTCATCATCTTGCTCCCACCTGAGCCACACTTGGGTCATTAACCCTCCACAGCTTTTGCTCTTTCCTCCTGACACAACTCCAATAATTACTCTTAACTCGCCCTTTTATACAACCCTGTTCTTCTCCCCGACCTTGCAGTACAGAGCCACTGAACATCAAGCAATAGTGAGCACTGAACCATACTTGGGGACCCCAGTATCCACGCCAGGGCCTTTGCAACCCATTTACTGGAACAGCTTTGTGACAGAGCCACAGGAAACACATGCAGAGAAGAGGAGGCAATAGGACGTAGATGCTTACTTGGCAAAGCCAATGAAATCCTCATGGTTTGTGTTCATGTAAGCCAGCTCGATGTCTATTAGAAGCATGACCTGCCAAAAAGGGCACAGACAGAGCAAGACAGATGTTAGTGATCGACACTGCTAACAGTCGGGGCAGGCAAACCCCTGCACATCTTTCATCTGCTCAGCCCTCTGCAGCCACACAACCCTGGGTTCAGCCCCTCTAGCCTCCACCATCCCTTCAAAGGTGTCCCCCACCCCATCCCACCCACTCTCCTGAGCCCCTACCTGATCTTTGGTCCTGCCTTCTCTTTCACGGATGTGAGTAGTAACAATACGTTCCATCTCTTCACGCAAATGAGGGTACTGGCTCAGCTGCAGGAGAGAGAAAACACGTGCACATGGGAAAGGGAGGTACAAAGGGGGGAGCAGCCCCCACGTGTATGCATGCATACATACACCCTGGAGTCAGAGACTTTCAAGGGAAGTTCTAGGAAGCTGGACTCGCAGACAGATTTTTCCAAGTTCCTGGAGGTCTGCTGGGGGCAAAGTTGATTCCCTCTTGCTTTGGGCTTCAGAGAAAAGCTATTTTCACTCTTGTGGCAACTTCTGCCTCGCTGGAGACCTGCTCCAAACACATCACATCTTCCTGGCACGAGGCTCTTCAACCCTAGATGTAAACACACTCCCTATTGCTTGTTGAGTTTTTTGTATTAAAGTGAATGATTTCTCTAGATGTTCAGCATCCCATTGTAGTAGGTGAAGTAGGTGAATGGCCTGTTGCTACAGCCTGTTGAATCCTGTTGGAAGTCTCCCTGGATTTCAACCCCACTTGCTGAGGAACTAAGTGAAAGCATCTGGCCGTCACCAACATCTGCAGAGACAGAGGATCTGACCAACTCAAGGGTACCTGTCTTCAAGAAACACCGTGTTGAGGGCATCCAGCTGCTTCCACCTTCTCTCCACCCATGCTGGGGCAGATTTATGGAGCTGAGGTCTATATTCACATCACACCCACACCATGCTGTTTGCCACATTACTGAGGAGGAAAGTTCTGCAAGACTTTACTGGCTGTGGTTTGAAAAAAGAGTTTCTACAGAGATGATACATGAGATTCTTCCAAAATCAGTACCCTTGAAGCCCTCTAGGTTTCACACAGCACCCACCTACCCACTGGATTCATAAGCTTCTAGGGATTTCAGTAGCAGTAACTGTACGCTTCTCAGGTCAGGCTCCACAGACAAATGAAATCAATCCTCCAGGACCTAGTCTTGTCTTCCCTACTCCACCTATACCCTGGGAAATCATTTCATTCATCGTTTTTTAATATTAGCTCCAATTTGACTATCACATCAAACAGGATTCCCTAATACCAGCCTTTTATATCCCCTCGAGGGGGTGTATGTAAAAAGAAGCCTCATATGACTGATACTGCATTTGTTTTGTTCCTCCAGTTTACAGGAAAAAAGCTTCTTAAACTGGTTTGGTTTTCCGTTTTGTATACACAAGCAATTATAACATAATAGAAAGAACCGGCTCAAAGCGCGCAGCATTACTACAGGAAGCCAGATCCCACACTAACCATCAACAATATTCCTAACACCCAACTACAGTCTCAAACCCTTTTGGCACCCTTAGAGCCAAGCAAATTGCCATGGCCTGGAACTGAAATCGAGGGCTAGCCTGGACCCTGCCTATTTGCAAGTATGTGGTTTGTTTTGAATACCAAGAACCCTACAGAGGCAGGAAAAAACAAGTGGAATCAGCATTCCCCGCCACCACCTTGTCCTGAAAGCACAGACTGGGTGTTCTCCATGATCTTTATGGTCCAGGCAGCTGGTTGCTTCAGAGACACACAGGCAAAGCTTCCCGTTTCCTTTGGGGGGGTTGGCAAAGGATAGATGGGCAAGATATACCAAACAGAAAAACAGGAAGTTGGAAAACCTCTAAGCAAGTCTCAGCTTCTTTGCTTCAAATTAAAAAAAACACAGTCAAGCAAAAAAAATCACATCGAACCACCCGCTCCCACCCCACTCCAACCGAGTACAAATGCACACAAAGTGCAAAACAAGTTGTGGTTTAATCCAAACCCAGGTCAAACAGCAACATTCATATGCAAAAATAAACCGACAGCATCAGTCCTCATGCAGGAGCTTCCAACCCCAAGCATGCACAGGAGAAGCAGGAGTGGGCAAGGAAAGGGGACACTGACAAGCCACAGGATGTCACACCACCAGGGAACGTGCAATAGGGCATAGAGGGGCAAGGCATTATCACCAGCAGTACAAACAGCACCCAGAAATGCCATGACTCTGAAAGACAGGAGAGCAGGCGACCCTTCAACGAGTTAAGTCTGTCAGCCTGGGACCAGGTCCCAGCTCAAGTGGGTTTTCAATCCTGTTTTAGCTGCCCGTTTAATCAAAATACAGGCTTACAGCCCGCTTTGCAAACCAATTTGTCCCGATGTTCCTTAGTTCCCCTCTTTGCAGATTCCAGGAGTACTCGCCAGCACAAAGATCAACCTTTAGCTGAAAGGGTTGCTGACTTGCAAGACCTTCCTGCGCTTGAGATGCTGCAGTGCAGTCTGGCACAGAAGGTTCTTGCTTTTTGGAAAAACACTAGCTAGAATATTGTCCTCCTAAAGGTAAGGGCTTACATGCTTACACCAGCTTTCTGGTGATTTTGGAGCTACTCTCCATTTAACCAACTGGAAGAAGCTCAAAATCAGACCAGAGAACAGGTGTTAATGGCTACCTTCTCCTCAGCCCTCAACTTTGTCTAACAGTCAGGAGAGAGCCAACTGCAAATCTCTTTTCTTACAGGAAAGCTGCACTTCTGGAGACAACAGATGGGTTTGCCGCCTTCTCTGTTCTTTATTGATAGTCTCATTCCATCTATGCAGTTTTATCAACTGCGCATACAAAGATTTCTTCACCATCTGGGGTGAAATGAAATAATTGTGACAACACACAAACAACACCACACAATAGTTGAGGACAGCAATAAACCAAGGCTACAGGACTGTTAGGCTAATTCAAGAGGTGTTAGCCCAAGCGTTCTTCCTTTTAAAGAAACCTTCTGGGACTTGTAGTGAGCATAAAGGTTTGGTTTTGTCATCTGAAAGGCAGCATCAGTCCACAACACAGCAGGCTGGGTATTACCTTACAATTAGCATCAGTCCTAAAGTAGCCTTTTCCAGATGCCTCCCCTAATAGCACATGCTCTTGTTCACATCAAGCAGTTAGAGCTATAACATGCAAGATAAATACTGCAAATTAACTCCTATCCCTGTGCTGTTGCTGCCTTGTGCCATCAGAACCCATCCCAGGCTGGCTGCTATCCTAGAGCAGTCTGTGGCAGTTACTTTCTACTCTTTCAGAGGGAGATACGGTAAGATTAACCTTCTCTCTACATGCAGACATTTGATTTTAAGCATTACTAAAGCCTTCCCTTTATTTTCCAGTAGTATTGCTACGTATTCTCCTTCCAGGAGTTACTTTGCATCTCTAACATCTGCTTCCGTGGCCTCTTTGGATATTATTACAACCACTAGTCCCAATGTCACAGCTGCTATCACCTTCCTTACAGGATTATCTTGGTTTTAACACCTTGGAACACCCTCCTGAGGTCCTCCACCATATCACAGACTAAAATCCACAGAGCAAGTGGGCATCCAGCCATCCTAATGACACGGTCCAATAAAGAAAATGGAATTCAACACCCTTGGGGTTTTCATGATCCTTCCTCCTCCCCTCCCAGAGCAGACATCTCCAGCCAGAGAGAGAAAACAGTATAAGCCCACCAAAACAAAAGATCCACAGGAGAAATGGGCTAGAAAGGAGTTGCCACACTGGCCTCCACAATCTGGCCACAGCAGGACTGCAAGAAATGGACTGGGCTGAGCTGCGGCCGTGCCAGAGACATCTCCTTAAGAGAGGCAGAGGCGAGCTCTGTGCTCCTAAGCACAACCAGACCTTACTGGTTCTGCTCCTGCCTTCACTTTGAACTCATATCAATTCTTACCTTTGCCTCCTTCCCAATTTAAGTGTATGCATTAGTCAGTCTGGCTGTCACCCTGGAAGAAGGGAATCGTAATTTTCAAGTTCTAAAATAACCCACAAATCAGCCCTTTCTGACTCAGTTTCCAGAACATACTTTTGTGCCACAGTTACATTTCTGGCCCCTCACTGCTAAGTTTAACACCAATTGCTACATCTGTACTTCTGTCCTTTTTTTTTTTTTTTTTTTTTTTTAGGGAGGCATGTGGTGCCCTCTCCTGGGGGAAATCAGCCTGGAAAAACAATGTGCTCCTGCCCCAGCCTCTAGGCAGCGTTAGACTCTCCCTCTCCACCTCCTGCTGCCCCCTGCTAGCCTGGGGCTTCACCTCCTGCAGTTCACAACACACAAGAAGTATCCATGCCACTTCCCACTGAGCATGGTCCATGGAGCAAGGAATCAGCAGGAGAATGATGCAGAGGGTGTAATGCCTGGAAAAGCTCTTCCTCAAGCCACTGGGGACAGTAATCTTCTTGTTGACTGTGAATATCCCTTGCAGAACACTTGGCACCTCAGACTTTTAACAGCTGTTGTTCTATATGTGCTACTGCTCAACAGAACTACTCATGCTGTGGGGACGCAAGGTCTTTTTCCAGCTTTTCTAGAGTATCTGGACTTTCTTAAGGGGGTCTCAGAAAAAACAAGTAAGAAATTCCAAATGTGCAGGCAGCTGCACAGCAAACAGGGCTGGCAAAGGGTCTGAGCTGCACTGAAGTGGACACTGAGCCAGAGGTAAGGGGTATGCTAGAGCAATCCACTGGACCCCAGCTCACTTCTCAGCTGAAGAAGACATCAGCTGATGCCCACGTCTCTTGACCTGCTTTTAAACTACTCTTACATCTGTGGGTTGCTGCTCTCCTTCAGATGCATCTTTATAACCATTTTCTCTCACTAGGTTTGCTGGAATGTCTGGTGTGTGTGTTCGTGGAGAAACAGCGTGGAAGTGTGTGGGAAGGGGGTGGGCGTTAACCTTTCTTTGCGTTTTGTGTTTCTTTACCTTTTGGCTACACTTTCTGATGGTGGATGTGAGCTCACTCACTACCATATCCACACACTTCAGACTCGGCTCCTTCAACTTCTGCACCTGCTTTTTCACTATGGCTTCAAAAGCGAGGTCAGGCGTGAAGAGACCCGTTCTGCATGGCAGGGGCAGGGTGGGAGGAAGCAACGAGAAAGAAGAAAGCGAAGCAGAGAAAGAGCAGGAAGGAGGAGGAAAGAGAAAGAAGGAAAAGGGAGAAGAGAGAAAACACAAGGCAAAATGAGAAGTGAGATTTTGGTTCATTCCATTAGTTCATTGAACCAGGTGAGCATTGCTATGGGGCCTGCGCACTGCCAAGTATCAGGAGAGTCTACAGGCAAATGGAAGTGGCAAAGGGAGTGAGGTAGGAGCAGCTGGGCCAGTGAAATGGTGAGCCGTCAAGAGCCAGGTGAATGGATGGAGCCCCCCAGGGATCAAGTGATCTCTTCCTGAAGGAAAGCTTCTTTGGATTTTAAGACAAAGCTTCTTGCCACGGTGAGCCACAGCCTCTCTGCCCAGAGGCTCACCATGTCTCATTTCCCTTTGTCTCAGACATTCCGCCTTCCTTCCCACCACAATTACCTCCTCTTTATGTTTTCCTTACTCCAGCTGCAGGAAGCCTGACCAAGAGCCAAGCTTAGGCCCACAAAGGTCTACCACTTACATCTCGTTTTGGCAGAACTGAATTGATATCTCAGTCTCAGGGTTTCAGATAAACTGCTCCATATTTTATCTCCTCCTCCTCCTTTGCAACCTTAACTTCCCCGGTGAAAACAGATGTACCCAGTGTTTAAGAAAGATGCAAACACACTACACGGGGCATATACAGCTACCAACGCAACTGTTCTGCCCCTGCCACCCTGTAGCATCAGACCTAACGTAGACCAAATTTCCACAGAAACTACAGTACTAAGATACAGCCTAATTAATCCTGGGGTTATTGCGCTCAAAGAAGTTTTCCAGCACATTTTCAACGCCTCAGAGCTTCAGCCAGGAAGCTCTTTGTTACACGATCTGAGTTACTTGGTTAAACATGGGGCATTACTGCTTTGCAAGTGCTTTCAAGGGATCAATGTCTCCTTGACTTGGGAAGCACATGCTGTCTTCCTAAAGATCCAGTTAATAGTCAACCTGGGGTGCTTACAGCTAACAACCAGTCCAGGGTTAGCTATAAATAAGCTCCACCTCGTTTATATCTTATTTTCCCCTTCACCTCCTCTTTTACATCCCTGTGGATAACACCTGCAATCCCCCAAGCAACACCAGTTTTAAAACTCTCAAACACATATTACAGGACCTACAACTAGTCTGCCTTTTAAGCAGCAAAGAGTATGTTAAAGGATTCAGCTTCACCTAAGGGTCTCTCTAAAGGTGCCAACAATGCCCCTTTTGAGCAAAGCAAGAGCATTTCCAGAGCTGAGTCCATAACCTCTGACTCAGCAGTGGTTTCCTTCTAATCCAGCTGCCCTGCCAAGCTCAATATTCACTGTTTCCCCTTAAGACTTAAGGAGCCCTGCACTAAATAAATATTTTAAAATTTCAGTCCCTTCCAGTATCTGAGCATCACCTGAAAGACAATATTGTGTTTCTTCAGATACAAAACTGTAACCATGGCTACTAGAGCACATACAGAACAACTCGCTCAAGTCAACCATCAGATTCCTAGCAGTAGGATCTAAGCTATAGTGGAATACATTAATCCTGAATTTGTGACATTTCTCCACCCCTGTAGTCTCCTTCCCACCCTTATTTCCCATCCTGCTGTACCCACCACCTGATCACTTGAGGAACCTGTGCCACTATTGGAACAGATGGGCTACTGTAGAATTGTCAAGAAAAGAGGAAACAAAAAGAAGCAATGAAGAAAAGTAGGAAATGGAGGGAAGGATGCAAAGAGAAAGAATGAGTGGGAGATTTTGAATAGCAAATGATGGATGGGGAACAAACCAAGAGAAGCTTCAGAGGGCATGAAAAGAAGGGCCCTTCTGATCCAGTTAGCAGGCAACTCTGGATACTTGGCAGCCTGAGGGCCTGTGCTTACCTGTCACCAGGCTCTAATGGCAATTTTCTGGGTGCTCCCCACAGTCACACACCCCAAGAGAGGACAGCAGGACAGAAAAAGGAAGCTCCTCCAGCACTCTAGAAACCTGAGCAATTTCTCACTGTATCCACCTGGCTTTCCCAGCCTGAACTGGAGGGAAACTTGTGCCCGCATGCCTGAGCCCCTTCATAGAGGCTCTTGGCCTCAAGGACTAGGCATTTCTGCAATTATCACCCCTCAGGCACCTTGCAGAGAGAGGGTGTCAGGCTGTCCAGACACCTCCTGCAGTGCCTGTTTACCTGCCCCTGAACAGCCAGTGGTGATTCCAGTCTCCAGTGCCCACACCACCATCCTAACGGAGGCGCCTTCTCACCAGCACCCAGCCCTGCCTGAAGCCGCGAGCCATGGCTGAGAGCGACAGCACAAACCATCTCATCCTGCTGCCTTTCAACCCCAGAAACAAGAGCTGCCATATCCTAAAGGGAACAATCGATGCAGGTTCCCTCCCTCAGCCACATAAGATAGCAGTACGGATCCCAAAGGGCAAAACCTGAAGCCCCCTCTCTCTCTCGGAGAGCAGGAGGACCCCAGGGGTTGATGGACACTAATTTGCTTTGTCTCAGCCATGTGCTGCTCTTCAAGAACAGGAGATGGACCGAGCTAACCAGAAACCAAGCCAAACACCACAGAGACGTTCCCCTGCAATATAATCCACAGCTGTAACTGCTGTAGCTTCCAAAGTTCAGCCCCATACATGCCCCCAGCAGCACCCAAAGGCCAGTTTGGAAATAACCTTCCCACTTTATAGAACAGCAGAGGGGATGAAATTTAAATCCCAGTTTCTGGCTTGGAAATTAAATCCAGAAACTAAAGCCAAATGTGGTCGTGTAACAAATACCTTTGGCTTTGGAAGGAATCAAGAGTTGTGCTACAAACAGAGGGGTGGCAGGGACGTCTCCTTTAGCTCCAAAACATTCAGGGAGCAGGGTCGTGGCCCATTTCCCACAGAGCTTTTCTTTCTGTTTGGCTTGTTGGCTGGATCGCCCCAGGCTGGTACCGCTCAGGTCTAGTCATGCTGAGGAGGTGGTTAGAAACACCGAGTGTGGCTGCAGGCAAGTCCCTGCCCAGGTCACAATGCTGAGCCACAGCCAGCGAGCGGGTGGAAGGTGTCAGCTCCATGCTGCCTCTGGTTACCTTCTTGGTGCACTGTCTAACGGTATTGATTAACTCCGAAATGACCATGTCCACGCATTTCAGGCAAGGTTCTTTAATCTTCTTCACCTGCTTTTTCACAATGGTCTCAAAGGCCATGTCGGGTGTGAAGAGACCGGTTCTAAACACCCAGGGTGGGGATGAGACAAGGCAGGAGGGGAGAAGGGGCAAGGAGAATGTCACAGCGTTACACACACATCTTGGAGCAGGCACTGCCATCACTGAAACCCGGGACCCGGGGCTGGGGAGCATCACATCCCCTAGACAAGCCCTGACTGGAGTCCATGGAAAATGGGGGATGCTTGGCACCTCCCAGGAAAGGTGTGCTAAGGGCAAAATAGATTATAAGCTAGACAGTCAGGGACAGGCCACCATCTCACCTCAGCCACCAGGCCTGAGGGTGGCAGGGGTGACCACTCCACAGCATACTTTGACCTCAGAGCTGTGCAGCAGATGGGAGGCCTTTTCTGCAAGGTTTTCTTCATGACTAGGGCACTAACATGTTTGATCTCCTTTATCAAGCTCAGCCAGCGACTGAGCAAAAGAAAGGGGTGAAAATAAATCTAGGTCGGTAAATACAGACACATCCATAGTGTGCAGGAAGGGCTCCAGGCACTGCTCACCTTCCCAGAAGCAGCACAACTCGCTTTCTGACAGCCAACCGCCACCGAGGGGAACACAACTGTGTTTGCTAACTACCTCCTGGGCCACTGAGGTCCTGGTGATGGGCACCCCAACGTTCCCTCAGGTCCCGGGGGGAGGCGGCACTCAGTGCCAATAACCATTTTGAACAACTAACCCTTGCTTAGTATGGAGCCAGAAAGCGAAAACCAATGTTGTAGTTTTAACTAAATGAAAATAGTATGGGTTTATATCCCTCTTTCTATCCTTTCTTATGTCAAGAGACAAGAAGGAAGGAGAAAATGTCCAGTCACCAAGGCAGTTTTACCTTTTAGGCTTCTGCGACTCTCATAGGAGAAGGGAAAGCAAAGTGCCTTGGATGAGTGCCCCTACTCCCAGATTCAAGCCACTGAGGTGGTCCAAGGAGGTTGTCCCTCCTCTTTGGCTAACCTACCGTACCTCTGAAGTCTTCAACTCCATTCAGAAGGTCTAGAGGTATCTATAAGGCTATGCAGCCAATATTCTGCCTAGTGCATGATACGTGCCTGATACCATGGATGTTCTTGATGGCATAGCTAATCTCCCGACGCAGCTCCTTCTCATCAAACTCCATCTACACCAAAAGAGAAGTTTATCAGAAACTATCAGACAATTATTTGCCCATTCCAAGGACACACAACAGCGTGTTTTACAGAGAAAAGGTCCCATGCCAGCACTACCCTGTGACAGAGGAGTTGTTAGACCAAGTGTTGGATACAGAGCTCAGCCGTAAAGCTTCTATTGCCAATGCAGATATCCTGGACAAATATGAACAGTGAAGGGCTTACATTTACAGATGCCAAACCCCAACAGCTCCCAAGAAGCCTCTTTGAGATAAAGCAATAGGACTGAAGTGCTAGATTGTTTTCTAAAACAAACCATTTTGTCTCAAGATGAAAATGAGGGTTTGGCAGCTGTTTTTTCAGGCAACACCACTAACAGATCTACAAGTCACATACAAAAAAGTATTATCCAATACAGAGCAGGCTCTTGTATTTCACTAAAAAGGCCTCATGGTATTATTAAAATGCAATGATAAAAAAAAAAAAAGGAGAGCAAAATGCAGAAAATCCACGACTGGAGTGATTTGGCTCTTGAGTCTGTTCCAATTGACGTTAAAAAAAGTTTTACTGTATCACTTCTGATCAGGTTAGTGCACTTTGCCATCCAAGAAAATGACTGTTCAATAAAAAACCTCTTCAACTGAGGAAGATTTATGACCATAGAACACTTTCTACACTGTTCCCACCTCCATGCCACTTGTAGTAGAGAGATGGAAGTAATGCCAGGTGTATCTACACCCTCTTTCCTGCTTTTTGTGTTTCAGGGCAGCTTTAGGTCTGGTCTGGTGCTCAAGATCAAGGAAGTATAGGTCCCAGCACCATTTGTACTATATGAAATTCAAAGTTGCTCTAGCGTAACATATCTGCAAGGGCATTCAGTTATTAATTTATTATTGTTTGTGTTAAAAGAAATTAATTTGCAGATTTAATTTTGCATTTGGGAATTAAGCCAAAAGATATACTGTCATTTAACTAAAAGAAAGCTAAGTTCTGTCACAAGGGTAGGGACTGCGGGAAAGGTCAGTGCTTTGGGAAGGCTCCAACAAAGGAGACAAAAGTAAGTAAAATAAGCGATAGTAGGAAGAATATAAAATGAAGTAGCCAAAGGGAAAGACAGAAGATGAAAGATACCAAGGGGAGTAAGGAGACAGACAGAAGATGTAACAGGCAAGGACGCAATGGACCTCAGGAGCACAAGGAACCAGTACCTTCACCAGTTCAAAGGGGAAACGCTCATGAAAGATGCGGTTAATCCTGGCTCCTCCTGACAGCTCATAGGTATCAATTTGGTCTCCAGAGCCTTCAATACGTTTCTCAAAGTCCACAGCAAACTGCTGAACCATCCTGAAAGAAAACAAACACCATGAAGTAAAAGTGATGGCTGAGCAGTCGGTCACCTCCAGGGAGGGATACGCAGCTGAGGCCACTCACTGAAGCAGAGCTTTGGTCTTGCGAGCAGGGTCATCAGGACGAAAGTTCTTGTACTCCTCTACTTCTTTCTCAATGGAGAGAAGCTGGCTTTGGAGCTTGTTCCGCAGCCCTGGCAGGGTGTCACGGATGTGGTTGGTCAATTGCTGCATAAGAAGAAGGTTTAAGACGATAATAAACCTCTAGGTGGTTGCTTGGAAGAGTTTACTACCTCCACACCACAAAATTAAGAGGAATGCTCCTCTCTTCTGTATTCAACCCTCCTGAGTGATCCTAAAGCAAGGTCTATCTCAGGGCAGAGAGCAGTAGCAAGCTGGGTGTATCCTGCCTCCCCAGCTCTTACCTGTTGCACCCTTCTAATCTTGAAATTCACTTTACCTTCTAGTCTGGTACAAAACTCCCATTCATTGAAGACTGCTGCCTCCAACCCAAGGATACGCCTTGCCTACAAGTATAACATTTGCTATTTACACCAGAATAAAGGCTATTCTGCCTTCAGATTAGCCCACCGTTGGCACCCAAGGTAATGGTGAAGCTCTTTTTCAACAAGAATGGTGAAAAGGCCAGGTGGAAGCAGCCAAAACCACTGACGAGGCTCTAATAAGTTTCTACAGAGCATAGCTGTGGAAAACTCCAGTTTAAAGATGAATATTTAAATAAGGAGGGAAAAGAACAAAGTAATTCATCACTTAAGAGTATTTCAAGGGAGCAGAGAGGAAAGTAACAATAAGTCGCTACTCTACTAGACAGGAGATAATACAGCCATAATAGATGGGAAAATGACTACTGGTATCACATTTAAATCAGTCTTTGCAGCTTACAGTTAGGTGCAGAGACAACTAGAAATTCAGGCAGTATCTTTTTGCTTAACCAGAAAGACCTTGCATTCTGATAGTGTGAATGCCATGAACCAAGTATTGATTTTGCAGCAGTGTCACTGAGAGGATAAAGCAGCGCTCTGCCTTTGGGCTGTAAGCGTCATTATTTGCTTTAATGGGTTTCACTGGATCAGTATTACAAAGGCACGCTTCACAGGCACCAAAATGCCTTTATGGTGCAGAGGAAGAAGAGTTAACCAATCTTCATCGGTTTCATTGCAGTACAACAGTTTAAAGTATTTATCAGCTTGTTGACCACAAGCTTCAGTTTTTCCTGTACTCAGAATAGCCCTGATGGCCAGCCTAGTCATGCTTGTGAGAGTGGGCAGCAGTTCTCAGCTGCTGACAGTACCTGGTTCAATATTTTCTGCAGGTAGGGGGTTCCCATGCGATCAGCCATGTGTCTGTAGGCTGGGTGGGAGAGAAAAAACTTCCTCTCTGCAGCCAGAGCTGCCTGAATGTCCTTCTTGCCATCAATGTCCTTCTGACTTCTGTTGACTACACCGATGTAACCTGTAAAAGTGGGGTTAGAGACCAGATGGCTTAAAGGATGAGAATGTAAACAGGAGTCAGACTGAGAATGAAGTTACCCAGCTGGCAGCACTGCAAAAGAGGAATTCTGGTGGCAACACATTATTAGGAACCAATTGCAAGGAGTTTAGAACTAGAATTTCCACTGAATAGCCTAAGTCTTGATATAAACATCTATGCAACTGAGAATTAACTTATTTATTACTGTTCCCCCAGTCACAAAGCATATCCTAGCCTCATTCATCTGAAACTCTTCTGTCACAGTCCTCAGGACAGGTATTTCCCTATGGCTAGAACACACCATGTATTACAATTCAAAGTTATTTAATCTGACAAACTATTGTAATCTCATCTACATAAAAGACGAGGGGACTTTTTAAACAAGCGTTCCATTTTTGCAGCTTGCCTTTTTAGAAAAAGTAAGGAAAGAGAAAGTAAAGATAAGACAATAAGGCTATGCTTCTGCTAGGACTATATATTAGAGTACAAATACCTAAAAAGTTCCTATTAACAGCATGACCGATCCCTGTTCCCCAGCTTTTCTCAGTTCCAGCTTGGAACAGAGACGGCTTAACCACAAGTTGCAACACATGTCGCAGGAAGGGGATGAGACCAGGACACCTCACACAGGGAAAACAGAGGAAGGAGATTATGGACAAAGCATGAGGAAACATACCTCTACGGAGAGGAAGCAATTTATTTTCTAACACATCTCGTGCATCGGTTCCTTCATCCATAAGATCCAGCTTAGTGATGACTCCAATAGTGCGTTGCCCTATGGGAAAAGCAGAAACATATTTATCAAGCAAACAACTCATGCAATGTTTTCCCCTGTTCACAGAGCTTACAGGTTGCCCCACTTGGCTACTCAAGGGCTCTTGAACTCAAATATTACAGTTCCCATTGTGTCCAAGAGGCCATGAGAGCACAACAGACAGTAGGTGAGCTCATTTCTCAGTAATATCCTGCTGAAACATGCACATGCTATGCTGCAGCAGAGAGGAATTTTAGTGCAGGTGTTCCTACTTTTCCCCAGGCAGAATGCAGAAGACTAAAGGAAAGGAGATCCTTTACCTCTTTGGAAATGAGGCTCAGATAAAGGAAGAGAAAGGGAATAACAAAAATTCTATTACTTAACCTAAGACTCACTAGCATCTCTCAGAAGGGTATATGTTGGTGAGTATACAACCCAAGACAATAGCCCACATCGACTGGGCTAATCGCAGCCAGAAGGTAAAAGAAAAATTAAGCGACTGTCTAGTTACATCACGCTAAAGTAAGAGATACTTACCTTGAGGATCCACCTCCTTTGCAACTTTCAGGGCATCAGAATTGGCCAAATCAGAGTTGGCTGGGGATACTGCCAGGATGAGGCAATTCTCTTTGGTGACAAACTGCATCAGCATATCTCGGATCTGAAACTCGATGTCAGGGGGCTGGTCCCCCACTGGGACTTTTGTCATACCCGGTAGATCCACCAAGGTCAGGCTCAGGACTAGACATAGGGAACAGAAGACAGCACTGTAACACCCACACTGATGCAAAGGAACAGACTCAGGAGCAAGTTTCTGCACAGACTTCAGTTGTTCCAAGGAGTTCTGCTACCAGACAGCTCCTCCAGCTGGCAGACAAACCCATTTTAGCCCAAAGCCAAGCACGCTCCCCATTTCATCTCTGTTCTTTCTATCTTGCCTGACAAAGCAGCAACTTGCCTCATCCACCTCCTGACTCAGGTGCTGCATTAGGACTCACCATGGGGAGAGTAGACTCGAAGATTGATGGGCACAGGGGAAATCCCTTTGTTGGAGCCAGTAACACGATCCGTTTCAGCCTCAATCTCCAAACGGATCTCCTCAAAATCAGTAAATTTCTTTCCTTTGCAGTGTAGGAACTCACCATATTCTATTTAAACAGAAGGAGAGAGTCAGAAATACTCACTGAAATCAGAAAGTGTAATGAAAACATGTCCTGAAGCAAAATAAAACCAAAAACAGTTGAAGGGATGGAGTCTGGCAAAGGCCTTTCCCACTAGGACCCAGCAGGTTAGCACTGAAGTTAGTGCAGTCACATCAACATCTGAGAGGGTTCAGTTGAACTCAACATCTTCACAACCCAGTTTTTGCATCAGCAAAGGCAGCACCTTCATTTGTCTTCATCCAAGTAATAATCCAGGACCTTTTCTGTTCATACTAAGCAAACTTAGCATGCACTCACCTGCAGCAGCGGAGACTTCCACAACCGCACTGGGAGCTCCCTCAGGAGAACTTGGACCAGCTTTGTGCTACAGTGCTGGGGTGAATAATAGTCTCGCTACATAATACGAACAGTCAAGAGAGTCATTCACTTGCCTGCTCCTGGATGAGATTCTCACTTATATTAAGTAATGAAAATATCCTACAAGTTATTAGCAGTAATTATAATTGGCAGTAAAAGTAATAGGGCAGTAATGAACTACCCAAAAGATCAGCCACAGAACTCTGGAGTCTTTCTTCTCTAGATCCTAGTGTCCTTACACTGAGTTTTCAGTACATTAAATGATCTCACCTCACCCCTTATTTCAAGGAGCAAGGGAGCTCACATACCTGTAGTGGAGTTCACCAGCTGCAGGACCAGTGGGCGCCTGGTTACGATGCCAGATCCACGTGGCAGAAAGTCCCTGAAATGAAACAGGAAGTTTTGGACGAGTGAATGATTGTTTCCTTCCCTTTTCACAGATTTTCTGCTTCTCTAAGCATACCACGATTCTAACAGGCAGTCTCAGCCATGGGCATAAAGAAGTTCAAGGCACTAAAAACCAAGTGCTCCTCTTCAAGGAGGATAAGAGCTTGTTGTTCTGAAGAAGCCTATACTCACAGCCCATCCTCTCTAATCCTGTAATAGCTACAGCTCCTTCAGCTCTAGTTCCAAGCTAACTAATAACCCCATTTAATACAGCCATCTGTACTTTGGAAAGAAATAATCTCTTTCATTAGAAAGAAAAGAGAAGTTGAAGCATAACTTGAAAACTAGCACACCTCCTTTTGACAAAATACAGTTACCTAAGCGACAACAAAAATCACTCACGCTCCACACTTCAGGGCTGGAGAACACACCGAATTGTTCCAGCATGCAAACACCATATATTCTGAAAGAATAAAAAGCAGCCAAAGGCTTGCATCTATCCAGGGTTTCTCCCAGCTAGCTATTCAAAGCACACGTATCACCAAGGCAAAAGTGGCAGCAGCTTCCTTCTACGTTCACAAGAACCCTGAATTTTTGTGTACTTCAAACCATTTCCAAGAAAGGAAGCCTTTTCCTATCCTTCTCCAAATGCTGACCTAGCAGTCACAGCCCACAAGTTCTCCTTTGCTCTTTCTTTTTCCATTTCCAAGTGCTTTGAGCAAAGCTCGGCACGCTCACTGCATCCGCCGATTACCTTGCTAGTTTGTGGTCTGGTTTTCAAATACTCAGCTGTTCCCAGGGCTCTTCAGGAGTCACCGGGCATTTCTGAAAGTATAAGCGATTGCTTTCTTGCCCAGTGGAAGAACATCACTCCAAACCATGGTTCCTACAGCATGAATATGGTTTTCTTTGTGAAAAGGCATCCAACCTACATTGCTGGACTCTAGCACACAGTCCTCTCTCCCTCAATAGTTGTGGCAATGAATAATTTGCCTAATTTGGTAGTGACTAACCAGCCTGGTGAACAAGAAATCTCTATTTTGAGTGTCTTGCTCTCAGCCCCGCATGAGCTTAACGCTGACAAAAGATGCAAAGATGAGTAACGAGCTTTTGTTTTAACACATTAGACAAGGACTTGAGCAATTTGTTTCAGCTCCTGGGTTTGGCCACTGATTTCCTACCATATGAAAGTTCTACTTCTTTATATTTCCCTTCCCTCAGCTGTAAAAGTAATTTCTCCACCTGTGGGGCTGTCAGAATCACTTCAGAACATCAAAAACTGCAGAGTAGTTTCAAGTGAAAGGAGGATACGGAGGCATCCTAAAATTTCTAACAACTCAATTAAAATACCTCCTGTAAATTAAGTCTGGAGTAATGGGACTTCTGGTACAACACTAACAGTTAAAATAAGACCGTAACCCATTCTCAATATTTCAGACTTCTCAGAACCATAAAGAGTTAACCAGGGTCTCTTCCATTTGTTTTTCAAATACAGTTTTTCTATTCCACTGGGAATAACACTGTAATCTTTGAAGTATTGCATCATTCCAGCAGTTTTCTGCTGTCTCAGATCCATTCCTACATACGACTGTGGTCAACACATGAATAAAGACCTACTCTAGGCATCAGTTTTTAGTATAACAAATCCATCTGAGTTGCACTTGACTTTTGAACTCACTGTACCTGAGAAAAAAGGCATCCTATTACAAGAGATGCCCCTTCCAGAACACTGAGACAACGCTCTAGTTACTGATCTCCAACTTGCAGTATCAAATCCTGCTCTACTGTAAGAAAAGCACTATTTGCATTTACAAGCACGAGCTTGTAAGATTCCATCCATGTTGTGCTCCATCTTTTCCTGAAGCTTTCTGCCCCGGCCAAAATCCTGACTTCTCCACTGTCGTTGTCACAGTCGCTAAGGCAAAAAAATCAGGGCAAATATAGATGGAAAAAAGACTGTGTGACATCCAGATTCCAGCCTTATAAAACTGATCCCATTTATTGTGTTAACTGAAGGAGCTCCTGGGCTATTCCAAGGAAAACACTCAGTCCTCATAGAGGACAAGAAATCCATTAGCCAAATTTAGTCACCTAAATCAACAATCTTAGTGCTGCTTTAGTTCCGAGTGAAAATATGCAATCTGCTCCCCCATAATCAGAAAATGAGTGTGTTCTTATCCACAAATCACTGGCAGGTACATGTGATTCATCTTAAGTTTTCTTGACTCCTATCAGGAGTTACAGAAAAAAAAAGCTTCCTAAAAAACCACAACTGATACAGCAACACCCCACAGCATCCGTATTGTTTCCTCTCTTCTTCTCTTCCTTCCTCCCCATCTCTTGGACAAACCCCTTCCTCCCCCAGCTCCAGCTAAGCCTTTCAAACCAGAGACACTAAAAAGTACAAATTAGTAAATTCTGTGACAAAGTGGCTGGGAGCCAAGGAGAAGGGAGCACATGGGAGCATCACCTGCCCTCTCGCAGAAGGCATCAAATTGCTTCTTTAAATCAACTAAACAATAGAGCCCGTGTGGCACGGACAACATGCCCAGCACAGTCTGAATCCACGTAGGTGAAAGATCCACACACAGACCCCTACTGCTCCAGAAAGAGCAGCATGAATTGATGAAATTCAGTCAAAATTAGGGAAATTAGGAAACGATACGTGAGATAAGAACAATCAGATGTCAGGTGACTTGGGCAGACAAGAGTAGAAGAGTGAGATAAAGTGGGTTATTCAATTCCAGCACAGGAGATGCACGGTAGCAAGGCTGAAGCAGGGAAATAGATGGAATAAGTTTTCAGAGATAACATGCTATAAGGCACTGAGTGCTGGAACAAGGAGGGCAGCAGGGATTCGCCTGTAAGACAAGGCAGTCTCTAGCACGACATCAAAAGCAGCCTCGTTACAGATACCGCTGTACCACATATTGTGCTTGAAATGTTATTCCATTAAGTTGAGAGCACCAACCCCCGATTTCCTCCTCCACTTTGTACCTTAAGAACTGAAAATTATGGTTTTCGTTGCTTTGTTCGTAACATGCAGAAGTGGCATGACAACATTTGATTTCCCAGGCTTTTAAGCAGGAAAAGCACACCGTGCCACTTCTTCAGACTAGGCTTCATCCAGAGAACACAGCGAAGTAGCAGCTAAAACAGACAGAGAAGTTGCATTCAAGGAATATAAATACTTAATTTGCTTGTTTCTTTTTTGCTTAGCTATTGACTCAGAATTCCCTATCGAGATATTGAGATGTCAGTTCTAGCAATGCAATTCCAAGCATTTTATCAGAATTTGAAAACTAGAATCGGATCAGCCACATTTCCCAAACCATCAGTTGTTGGAAGACTTACACATATTTTATACTCATTTTCTATTAACTAATACCACAGAGAGGATGTTGAGTTAGATAAATTCTTGGTCCAACCAGCGATAGATCTCTTCTAAATAAAGACGACAAAAAGAATCAAGGATGCAAATCCTGATGGGTCTCAGACTAGAAGAGTTCAGGCATGGAAGTGACTTGAAAAGGCATTTATTGTTATATTTTGCATTGCTCACTTCTGAAGTGCTTACACTTGTTCTCGACCAGCTACTTCAGGGCAAACCCAATCACATCATCCCTTCCAGTCTTATTTCTATTTTAGTATGCAGAGCTGCATTAAAATACAGATTTGGGCTGAAAGCTGTATTAGTAATGCAATAAAAGTAATATTTGAGGGATGAAAACCAATCTAGCAGTTACTGCAGAGCAACATGCAAACAAAATCCAAACACACTGGAAAGAAAAGCAATCTTTACATCACACAGCAATACATTTACAATCAGGGCACTGGAGGCTCAGGGTTTCCCTACTGTTTTTCTATATGAAAAAATTCAGTGTACTAGGTATCTTGGAACAGAAGAAAAAAGTGCTATTCATGACAGAAAAAACATGTTTGCTATATAAACAAGTTCCAGAATTCATTAATGGCTTGGACAGTACAGAGGATTACAAATTAAAGGTAACATGGACTAAAACCATTTCCCTCTAGACTATAAGACACACAAGATTGACAAACTGCTTGCAAAATCCTACATATATTTTATGGAAAGGGAAGAAAATGTTGATAGATGCAGCCAAAAAAAAGTACAACAGATACTCATATGAAGAGTTTGGGTCTTCGTTAAGAGGCACACATGACTTTCAGGCAAGTTTCTTGTGTATACTCACTTGCTACTACGTTGAAGAAAGTGTGGCTCCATTAAACATCTCTATTAAAAGAAGATACTTGCATGAGCTGGTTTATTTGTTCTTAGAGAACACATAATTTGCTAGTCATAAAAACACTTGTTTACTCCTTTTGTCAAACACTTGCTCTTGATCTGATGTTTTCTTGCTAAGAGACAATTAGATCCTTGGAGGAGGAACTACTCTCCCAGTGGTCATTACAGGAGTGTTGTGCCTGGTTCCTCTGCTTTGTTAGAATAAATGCCCTCCAACCTGATAAATACAAAAGAAGCGATCGCATGAGCAAGTCTGTCCCTTCATGCTTTGCCAAAAGCAGTTAGCTCACTCTCAGGTTTGTGATCTAAAGTTTAGAGATTTCTTGTAACAGTCAGTGTTATTCAACTCCAGCAATACAGTATTTGTGGGCACCTTGCCTGTGATCCTGAAGCCACAATTCAGCAGCGGCAACTGTTCCTTCCTTCACTGTTAGGAAGTGAATATACTAATGACAATCCTACATATCTGCTCAGATGGCAGGTCCCCCTCAATAGTCTTCTACTGCAAGCATGAATATTGTGTATTCTCTCCTTCCATCAAATTCAAGTACAAAAGCACCTCTGCCAGCCATCTCCTTGGTGTTGCATACAGACACTACCTACTTTTTGCAATTCCTCGCTTTAATAAGAGGTTCTCCTAGGCTTGTCAAGAGATCATTATATAATACTGACCAAGAAATCTAATTTCAGCTACAAGCCTACTCACAGGAGGGGAATGAATCAGTGTATCTTCTCCATCCACTGGTAACCTGCCAGGACTGAGTCAAAGCTTTTTCATGCATGATTTTAGTCTTCACTGAAGCTGCAATGAAAGTCATCGGCAGATAACAACAGAAGTGAGTCCACTGTACCATCTCTTGTTCTAAATGGAAGACAGACCAAAGCTTTTACTGCCACTTACTTTTTCTCTCTCCAGGGACATCGGAAGGCTTGCAAAGCTGTTTGTAGAGGGCTCTGAAATACAAATCTAGTCTAGCTATACCAACACAGCATCCTTGCAGTTTATTGTTTGTCAGTCCTTGGAGATTCTTGGATTAGAATGCACTAGAGAAAGTAAAGCCTCAACTTAAAAGCCAAAATAGCAGCTTACGAAGACATAAAAGTAGTTCCAAAGAACAGAAGAGAAAACACCACCATCTGATCTTTTAATTTCAATTTGATTTCTTATTAAGTATCTACAGACAATAGGCTATTAAGGGACATGATTAAACCTCAGTTTGGATTATATTAGTTTCAGAAAATTAAGATTCACACAGCCTTCACAATTTCACATGGCTGTTTGTTTTTTAAATCCAGTATTTGTTATTTCCTGTGCTCTAGTGGTGCCCAGGGACAGTATTTCAATCAGAACCGCACTGCACAAAGCACCAAGCCAATACACAGCAAGAAATACAGCTCCTGCCCCCACGGAGTATGAACACAGTTCAAACCTGCTCCTGCTTAAGCTTACAGCTATCTTCATTTCACCTGTCAAGTCTTATAGTAGCTCATTCATCATTAACACACATCCCTATCAATACCTCTTCATTAGCTCGTTGTGGCACGATGCATCACAGGAATCCTAAGACAATCTAGGGAATATCAGCACTTTGATGTATGACTCTTCTGATCCCTGTACCGATGGGCAACATTCACGTCTTCACACAGGCTGCATTCCATGAACAGCACTTCATCTCACAGCACACCACCTATGTTTTCAAACATTCTAACTCCAGCGTGTTTCTCTAATAAATCCTTAAAATGCAGTCCGACACCTATGCAACACATTAGCCGCAGAACATCTGCAAGGCTGAAAGTATTTACTATTAATCTTACAGACTGCTAAAACAAGCATCTCGGAAATGGTAGCAGCTTTCCACTTCTCAGATACTAACTCAAGCCTGGTGCTCCTTTGTAACAGGCATCTTCTAACTCTAGCAGAAACCTCATGCCCTTGAGACACCTTCCTGGTCTGATCCTTCAAGTGACATGCGTTCATCAGCAATTCTATAACTCAGACATGGGGCAAGAACAAGGATAAATCTGTTTTTTCCTCTGTCACTCAGTAGGGCTGTGTTACAGATTTAGGCTTTCCTGCTGACTTTGTGACCTCTATGAGCTCTTATCTTCCCTAAACCAAAGTGCTTCAACAAAAAAGCGGGACAGACCAACATAAGCAGCAAGCATTTCAAAGCAGGTGCATTATGAACCAAAGCACCCATCAACCTCGTGTTTTAGCTGTTTTTCTCTGCAGTTACCTACCATTTTCCTTTCATGGTGCACCATGTGAACTTAGACGCCTGCCCTACAGACTCAACCACATGGTAAGTCTCAGTCCTAGGTAGCCACACTATTTTCCAGAAGGTGAGCACTTTTGGACTCCTAAGTTTAAGGCAGGGGATGTGTGTTACGTATCAGCTGATCTTCATGAAGTTCACCTAGCGTTGACCCACAGTGAAAGAGAGCAATTCCATAGGCACTTGGTATAATATCATTTCTCAGGGTGTAACTGGTACTGGTCACACAATGGATACATATAGAAATAAAGATCTATTGTAAGTACACTACATTCCAGCATACTGGCAATATTATTGTGCACAATGACGTCTTATTCAAGAACACAATTGTGAAAAATAAAGACAGGCAATAGCTCATGAGTGTCATCAAAATATACATGTTAACAGAAACAATTGAAGACAAGGCTTCCCACTGCCTTGTACCTTGAGTTCCTACTTACAGTAGCACAAAGGGAGGTTAGCACTATTGTGCTGAGTGGGAACACTTCTGATTGATTCGTTATATCTCAAACACCAAGCCATTTCTTCCCAGTACAGCTCTCCAGACCAGTGACCAAGAAGCACCAAGCAAACCTCTTTTCAAGCCTGAGAGTTTGCTGGACAGTAGGCAAGTTCCCAGAATCTCTCTTAAAAACTTCACATGTGTTGTCCAAGCAGGGCAAAGCATAAATGCTAGAATAAACTGGACCCATTTATAGCATACTCCAGGATAATTCACAAACAAGAGCCAGAGGGGATAGATAACAAACTAGAAAGTAACTTCTGAAGCTTGCACCTTCTCCTGTCTTTTACTGACCTTGAATTCTTCTTTCCCTTTGCACAGAATTACAGTTGATACCAGCACAGGCCCCCTGCAAGTGATGGATATTCCAGTTGAAATGCCTTTGCCAAGGTTTTATGCAGAGACTGAGGCACTGTGCTCTTCAAACATGAAAGGACAGCAACTATGCTAATTTGCTGTAAGAAAATAAGCGCAGAAATAGGTTGTACTACACGTTCACACATACAACCTGCTGCAGAACTGACATGATTCTCACTGCAAGAATCACCTTTCTGGTTTGTTTCCTCTGCTCCTCTTTTCACAACTGAGCAGGATGGGTGATGCTCTCGATGGAGCTCATCTGCAACTTTTTCCCATGCTGTGCTCTCCCTTTATTCAAAGTAAAAATTAGTGTATTCATAGAGTTAACAGATGAAGTAAATAAAGCCACATAAGAAACCTGTATTTATTGCAAAAGGCAGCATTTCGAAAACCATAAAGACCACACAGCACAGCCTCTGACAAACAGACAGGAGGGAGTCTCCTTTCAGGAAGGAGACTGCCTGCTCCAAGAGAATCCACCTCCTTCAAGAGCTGCATGGCCGGCTGTTTGAAAGCCTACATACAGTCAGTTTGGTGAGTCAAATGCAGTTCCTTGTGAAAAAAGCATAATGGGGGGTTTGTTTCATGGAGAGAGAGCAGCTGAATGAGCTTCCACCTCAGCCACAGGGCTTGTCTTCTCGTCTTGGGACACAACTCAGTTACTTGGCCACTGATACATATATACAGAGGTGACAGTCACCACTGCTGTTCCGTGTCACCTTCTTGGTAATTTTTGGCAGTGCATAGTTGTTCTTTTTCTTACAGGGAAGGATAAAGCCTTTTGTTATTGAAATGAGTTGCCCTACTTGCCCTTGTGAGTCTCTGGGAGGACCCACATACCTTCAGCATCAAAAATATGTTTCCCCCACTCACAACACATTTGTCGACTTGGTTGTAGGCTGAAGGCTCAAACAACTACAGAAGAAACGGGCCCTGTGCAGTGTTCTCTTGTATCACTGATTTTACAGCAGCTGCGTTCACACTAAAGCCTGCAGCACCTTTACAAACACTGCTGTGAAAAGGGAGGTGCATAGCAATTTTTACACGAAACATTTTGCTTAGAAACATCTCCCACCCCTGCCTCTCCCAGAGTGCACTAAATTCTGCTTTTCTGGCTTATCTGTGACCGCACAGACTTGTTCCCAGGAGTCACTGTAGTCAGTGTCTCTCTCATTCACTCTTTCCACATCTCCCTTCTCTGTATCTCGCTCGGCCCTTCTCTTGCACATGCTTTTCTGTTCAGGTCTCTGGAAGCAGCAAGGTAAGATAAAAAGCGTTTCTATTGTTAATTTTGATTTGAATCCCTTCAGCTGATTTTTCTGTCTCATACTCCACTAGCTTCAGGGTGCATCAAAATCTGGAAGACAGCTGTGTGCATTATGCCAAGTCACGGCTGCACCAGAGCCTCTGTGCACAAGTTAATCTGACGCAGAACTACAGAGCCTCATGGCTGCACTGCTCCCACAGGGCAAGAGGCATCTAAGGAGGTCAGAAGCATTCTTACTCTTTAGATATTACACTTCTATTCAATGGCCTGGGGCCCTGCCAGCTTGCAGCAGAGTAAAATAGCACAGCAAAGAGTTTGCCCAGGGGTTTGTCCTGCTGTATGTCTACAGTAATTCCAAGGAAGCCAGCATACCCTGGCTTTATGCTTGGTAGACCTTACAGCAGGATCTGGCCTGATTTTTGAGGTACATTATATATATTTTTAGATGACCTAAAAGTAAGGCAGATATGACACCACCTTCTTCTGATGTCCCCCTGCAAACCCATAACTAATGCTTAACACCTTCAGTCAACTCACTGGCTGTGCTACAAAGCACAAAGCAAGAATTTCTGATCTAGTTGCACTCGATCCCTACCTCAGTTTACATAACACACACTGGTCCCTATATACAGTGAGGGAAGACAGAAGCCAAGCAAATGGAATTTCTTTCCATTGGAGCAGATTACACAGCACCTGCACCTCACTTGTAATGAGGGGAAGAAGAGAACAGATAAGGGAGTAGCTTGGGAAGGGTCTCAAACACCCAGGCATCACCATTCCTGCCAGTTTCCCACGGCATGCTCATTTTCCATCTAGAAATCTAAGTTCTCACAATCATTGCTAGGCAAATATCTTTAGGACATGAGAGTCTGAAATACAGGGGTGTTGGTCAGCCCCTTTTGAAGGATCAGCACTAGGAGCTCACAGAAGAGCACAGAGTCCATTCAAACATACTCAGTAACACAGACCACGAGGAATATATGGATTTTAATAAGCACTGTTCTTACTTGAACTTGTTGATACATGTTTATATCCACACTTTGAGTCCTTTTCTGGTATCACGAGATTAACTTTCCTTGGAGAAAAAGGTTTTAAAATCATCACCCCCACTCACAGGATTTCAGGTGCTGGAACTTTTGGAAAGCAGGACACCAGATATACCAGGACATACAAGAATTCTGGCAGCAAAAGCAAAGCCTGAAACCTGTTTGAAAGACCTCAGCTTCTCCCAGCCCTTGCAGACACCACAAATGGTTCTCAGCTCTTGCCTAGACGGTGTGCAAAAGCATGAGCAGGGTCATCACTTCAGCCATCCGAGATGAAAACTCTGGGCAGGACAGTCACAGCTGCCCATACAGCAATGCCGGCCTCCTTCCTGGCTATCCTTCCAAATGTTAAATTCTTTGCTTTTAAGTGCCACGGAGGTCTATGACCCTGAGAATTCTGGCACATGACGACGGTGCCTTGCGTTATCCCTGCTGAGAAAGCCTGGAATGGGAGCCGACTGAATCCATGTGCTCCTCTCCCTAGTTGTGATCACTGACTAGATAGATAATCCCTTCATGGGCTGCTGCTCTACAATTGCAGCACAGCAACCAATCCAATCCGAGAGCCAGAACCAGGCCCGGGGAATAATTCCCCTCCTACTTCCCTGCAACATGGTGAAATCTACTTGTTTCCATAGAAACAAATCAGTTAGAGGTGCACACAGCCCCTGCATCCCTCACTGCTGTGCATCAGGCCCAAGCTGCAGAGGCTGAGAGAGATTTTAAGCAAACGTCTAAACCTGTAGGTGAGGAGTTTGCAGGAGAAGCAGGAGGTACTCCTGGAATACAGAACCGACCATCTAACCCGATGCATTGTGTGCTAGAGATCGTCTCTGCTGCGAGAGAATTAATCAGGAATATCCTCCTCCATTTTGAGGGTTGACTTATCGAGATCCCTCCCTGCTATTCTCCTGCAGATGGGTTAGCCCAGAATACGTGAGGATGTGAAACGCAGATGGGAGAGGAAAACAGGGCACTCCAGCACCTCGCGTGCACTCCTGAGCCAATTTCCTCTCTGTATTTTTGCAGGTAAAGGGATTTTCTCATTTGAAACTCTGCATTTTACTGCAAAGGATTATTTAGTGAGTGGTACAGCCTACAGTACATTTCCTAATCTCAAAAGTCACTGCCCATTATAGCAAATGCCGCGTTGACTCTGGGCTGCGGCTCTGGGGAAGGAAAGAGTCTGGAAAGAGTAGAAAACTGCAGCACAGCTGCTGTGCAGCTTCCTCTGGGATCTTCTGGGTGATAGGAAATGGAGTCCTGGATCTTCCTTGCTTGCTGCCTTGGGATATTCAAGGTAAAGCATAACACGGCACCGACCCTACAGATTGGGAACTCAAGAGAATAAGCAGCCTGGTATGTCCTGAATGGATGTGGCAGCAAGGATGACACATTTGTGGAAAATGCAGCCTTGATTTCAAGAATTATAATTCCAGAATAAAACAAACAAGGCTGGTTTCACTCATTTAAAAAACAAAAAACCACCAGATCCGGGTAGCAATATCAGGATTCAGCAGAAAAGCAACCACAGCACTGGCTGGGTCCAAAGGCCTCCAGAGCCACAGGTATAAGAAATACTGTGCTAGCATGATGTATTCTCCACGCCAAAAGCTGTAAAACAGACCTTCTGTCCATATTGTTGACTTTTCACCATCACACGGCATAAAAGCAAGTCTTCCTTTTGCTTCCTCCACAGCATATACACCCTGGCAAAAAATGTCAGGTAGATTTTATCTCCAGCATCTCCCTGCAGCTTCCAGACAGTCTCCAAGAGGACAATATCAGGCATCAACAACACCCTGGAGCATCAAGTTAGTCCAGTCTTGATGGAAGCAGCGAAGAAAGTTTTTTTATGGCCATGAAGCTAAACCCGTGACCCAGCATCTTTGTTTATGTCGTCCTCAAATCGAACTGATCTGTCCTAATACCGCAGTAACACTGCTCTGCATTGGCACAAACAAATCTACTGACAAATCCTGGCTTTGCCGTAACAGAAGGGTTGCAGCCGTGAAAAACATGACCTGTACAGCACCTGCAACTTGAGCTGAGAGAAAACAAAAGGACAGACTACGGGATAAGAGTGACTGATAGGAAAGCACGGCCACAATAACACCCTGGGATTAATATATGCTAAGACCCACGAGCAAGAGGCTGACCTTGCTATTTCCCACCACCAGTGTCTTAATCTGTCCTAGCTCTCTGGAGTCAGGCTGCAGCCGAGTCCAGACTTGAGGCTGTCCAGCAGTAAACGCTCTCCTGTGTTCAGGGAGACTAGGCAGCAGCAACTAATATTCAAGCTACTTGTCACAGGGAGACTCTGGATAAAGACAGGTTTATCCCCCTTTTTGCCCTTTTCTCTTTCAGAGAGGAAAACCAGGTGCAATGGCAGAAGATACCACACACTCATGGTTAATATCATCTTAGATTTCTTGTCACAACTCCACCACCTCTGGAGCCCTGGTATTTGCTGCAAGACCTGAGAGAAGAACAAACAGAGCTCAAGGCACATTTCATCACTGCAGTACGACGCTGTCTCCACTCCGACAGCGCTGCGTGCCAGAAAAGGACAGTGTCCCCAGAGCCTGGATGCCATAAAGGGCTCAGATAGCTTAAAGAGTCCATTGGAAAACACAAAATCACTTTGATGAGCCCACCAATACAAACCCAAACTGCAAGTTTATGAGGAGTGGAGGGTGGTACTTCAAGCAATTATGTACTACTAGCATCCAGATATAGGTGGTGCATTCAGAAAACTGAAGGCATTACCCTGATAGTTTATCTTGGGTCAAAAATAAGAGGCAGAGTGTGTTCTGAACAGGGAGGCAAGCTGCCTCCCTTCCAATAGGACAGCTCTGTGCAGTCACAAAGTTATGCTGCACTAAGGCATTCTGACCAAACTATCCAAGGTGCGTGGTTGTCCTGCAGAGGGAATTTCAGACAGCAATTTACATCTCCACTTTGCCTGGAGAAGTATGCAGGAACAGTGCCAAGCTCCTTGTGATGCACTGCACCTCTGCAGTTTCAGATATAATTAGGATCACCCTGGTTGGAAACAGTGCAGGCTTCACAAGCCCTTGAAGAAAAACCAGCAGACTCACTGCTAACACCTCTAAGTGCAGCACAAAGTCAGAGTCATCAAACCCTACTTCAAAAACCACACAGGACAGCTCCATTTCAGGCTATACCAGCATGAAAGCTGGATCAATAGTCCCAGGAGAGACGAGCTTTTGACCTCTTGGCTGGTTCCAATCTGTCTGCCGAGTTGCATACGCCAATCAGTGGGGCAGCACTTCTCGTGTCCCATGGAACAGTCTTCTCTGGCCGGCTTTGGGCAGTGACCATAGAAGGTGACACAAAAGCTGGTTTACATACAGATACACATCCACAGAATTTATAAAGGAATCTAAGTCTTCATGGAAATCTTTCAAGGCTTAAATAAAAAAAGCAGAAGAGAGTCAAAACTGGTGTTGTCTATTAATGGGCACCCTGAATCTATAGCTAAATTGTGGCAAAGTAACCCAGACAAACAGACCAGAGTCTTCTGCTCTTCCATTCCCTTTCTTATTCTCCACAAGTAAAGCCTTTATCTACATTCCTTCTCCTGATGTCTTCCCTCATGCATCCCTTCAAATCAATACACTGATTTCTATTAACACGTGCTTTGGCCTGTCCAGATATCTAGTTTTAATTCAACTTTATCTAAACAGAACACGGCAAAATATCAAGTGTTAATGCAGTGCCTCACTTGTTCTTTGCAGCAAGTATTCTTTAACTATTATTCTTTAAATAGCCCATACAAATTTGTTCATGAAGTTTGGGGTGCCAGGTAGTTTGCAGGTCGGGTATAACACACACATCTTTTATGAACAGGCATAAACAGAGTAATGCCTAGGAACAGGAATATGAAATCATACACACACAAAGGGAAGGAGCACAGCACAGAGGCAAGAAGCACATCACTGGGAGCGTTGCTGAGGTAGAAGAGGTGACCTAGGTTTCAGCGCTGGAGCTGCAGCGTCAGCTCTGCAGTGACACATGTCATGCACCAGCCCCCGAGGGTATTCTGCATTTCAGTATGCACCAACCTCATCCCTACCTCTAGCTATAACCCCACTGCATCATATCTCCTCTCAAGGCCACTGCCATGCTTAGGCAATTCCCAGCTATTCATAGAGGAGCTTCTATTAAAAGTAAAAGCACAATCAGCTTAAGAAATAGGCAGAGATTACTCAAGAGATAGCAGCAGCCAGAAAGACAGAAAACCCAACATGTGTGTTAGAATCAAGGGACCCCATCCTGACAGAGAACAGTGTAAGTTCGGTGTAAATCACAAGCCAGTCAGTGGAGTTGAATAGCAGCATAAAATCTGTGATGGTTCATTTGTTTATTTACTGGCTTAATTCTGAATGAACAGGTAACCAGGTGTATTCCCCTGCTGACAGAGTTGTTCCTGTGCTGGCAGGCAGGTAGAAAGGGACAGCTATTTTCATTATAAGCCCCTGTTCGTAGAGGTTTACAATTATCTGGATGAGGGAGATTTCTCAGATCTGAAACAGCCTGTGAATTTGCTGCAGAGCCCCACGCCAGATGCTACACAACTTACTCTGCCTTTGTGCATTCAAGAGTGGCACGATGGCAAAGGAGAGGAACTGAACAAAGACTTCCAGATTTTTGCATTTAGGTACCTCCTCCTTTGTTCTAACAATTTCAGCACAGCCTCCCCCATCCCTGGATCTCCATTCTCAAAAAAAAAAGGAAAAAAAATGGTTTTCCTTAGTGCTCTCCAGGGTAAGCCAGCTCTGCTGTGAAAACATTTGCAGATGTTGAGAACCAACTACTCAGCATCTCAGTAGACTTCTGCCTATTGATGCTTTGAGAAAGAGTCTAAATGCAGCTGAACAACTACTCTGAAATACGGCTGAACAACTACCCTGAAATATGGCTGCAGTTTATGCTCAGCTTTTTTGCAACATGACAGCAACGTCGCCTGGCTCATCAGCCAAAAGCCACAGCAGGATCAGTTTAACATGGGTACTGGGTGCCCGAAAGAGGACACAGGCTGGCTGCTCTTACAGCAAGACTCTTCCACAGTCATAAAATGACATCCTAGCATAGTCAGACAGATCCCAGCAATTCTCACGTTTGTTGTAGCAGTGTTAACTCTTCAGCCTTCAACACAGCTGCAACAATGCAGCCTAAAGCCATGAGAAACAGGAAAGGGAGTGTTAAAAGGGATTTTTGAAGCAATACATTATAAAAATAGTTTCACCCACAGAGACTGAAGTTCAACTCCCATTTCAGTCCTAAGTGAGGAACTGGTTTTATTCCAGACCTCATTTTGTATAATTTATTGCTCATTATGACTGCGATATAAGTATTTTAGCAGAGCTTATAGCTTTGGGATTAAGCTCTGATTTTTAGGAAGGGAAGAGTTAACAATGCAGGTCTTAGAAGTTCTGGGATTCTTTACACTTGCCTCCAGGAGCACTTTGGGAAACAGTACCTTTTAAAGGAAAAGAAAACCCCTAAAACCTCCATGTTAGAAACTGATGTTTTCTATATGAGCATTACAGCACCCTTCTGTTCGCTTAACTGCTGTGTCCAGGGCTCCAAGAAAAGCCACACGAGTCACAAGAACTGCAGAAAAGTAGCAGAAGCTGGCAAGTTTGCTTCCAGTCAGCAAGACGCAGCTTGAGGAGCTTGCATAACGTCTGCTTCCAAGATGCTTCCAAAAGCACATTATGCTGAGCTGCAAGAAGCTACTGACCAGGACTGAAACACCATCTCACTTCCATTCGGTCACAGCAGAGCCTGCCAGAGCTTTGGAAGCATCCAAAGTGGCAAAGAACAATCAGAGACACTGTTAGATTTCACACTCAGGGCTCTTTCTTCCTGTACTGTGTCTGGAAGGAAAGAAACACAGTTATCTATAATAGTCAGCACCAGCCTAGGAGCTGTGACAAGCTTGAAGGTCACGCACAAACTGACCTTGAGTGTTTGCTCATCTATATAAGAAAGCTTAATAAAATTACCGAGTCGCTTTACATTGAATAACATATTTACTAAGAGGACTGAAAACAAAAAGCTAGACTTAAGTACAAAGTATTAACGAGTCACCTGGAATAATCATTTATATATCTAACATTAAATTGTGTTCTCAGTTGCCATTCACCTTTTTTGATCCACACTCTTGCCTATTCTTCAGTAAACAACAAGATGTGTTTCAGTCCTCTCTTCATAGCCACCCCAGTATTTATAGCAGTTCTGAGCAAGACATCCCACTCTCATGACTGAACTCCATCAAGTCACTCAAAAATAAGCATGGTGCATGCTTTAGAAGGACCACAGATAAGATTAAATGAAGAGAAATAGCTTTTCAGAACCAATCCTGCTTGCAGTCTGACCACCTCCAGGCCTGACCAGAGCATTTGAGTGTTTAAAGTCATCAGGAACAAAACCCTGAGCTCATGCCTTTACAGGGCTGAGCTATCCATCCCTGCTCTCAAAGACTATGCTCAAAAATTTAGGTGCTACCAGCTTATCTAGCGCAGCCTCTCACATCCCAGAGCCTTCTAAGAATGTCCCGACTCTTCAAATCCAGTATCTGACCTACGCCAGCAGCCAAAGGTGGCTCCATCAGTCCCAATTCCTCTGCAGCGCAGACCCAAGTAACCAGTGACACTGGGCAAGTGAGGCTGCATGATGAGATAAAGCTCCTGGCTCACCAGTTCTGGTAGGAAGGCTGGTCTTCCAAAGGGCTCAGACAGAAAACACTGTGCCACTCTTGCAGAGTTTTCATTTATTTTTAGGAAAAATAGTTTCCTACTTCATGGTTAACCTTTTCTAGTGTAATTTCAAGTGTCCATGAATTATATATACCTACACATCACGGCAGAGACCAACCATCTCTGCTTTCTACAGATGGAGAAAAAGGAATAATAAACATCACACAAGAATTTAGTTTTGGGGTTGAGAATAGAATTCAAGGCTGACCATGCCTGTTTATCTGTCAGAAAATATTCCTTTACTTTCGCTCTATCAGGATGTGCAAATCTAGGTCTGAGATCAGAAAAAGTTCAAGTGGAATGGGAAACTGTCCCACTGATGAGCTATTTCCCCACCATGCATGACTAGACTTTTTTTTTTTTTTGGACCAGATTTAGTTTTAGCTCTCCTCCCAGCTAGCAGTACTGACTCATATGGTTACTGATCTATGAGTCCAAGCAGTCAAGTATTACACCCAAAGTTTTTTTGGGTGTTTTTAGTGGCATATTAAGGAAGTAGGTTTATCTAGCATATTACCAGCAAATTTCTTTTCACAGATACCACCTCAAACCCAATTTTACACTGGGCATTCAGGCTGAACACCATATGCTTCTATGTGACTGCCTACTACTCCTTCAGGAAATCCGATTTTGCCACTAAAATGCACTGCCTGAAACAAAAATCTGAGTATTGGCTCATTTGGGTGGAGCACACATGGGTTTGCTCTTGTGTAATAAATTCACTGCTCAAGGCATCATAATAAGTTTCATCCCAGAGGCTAAAACACAGCAAGAACTGTTAACTAAGTTTCCAGCTTCTTCCATTTCTCTTTTAAAAGGTTCATCTTAAAGATGCTAAGAAACTCTCATTCAAAAGAATTTTTACTCAGGCTTGGACAGGCTGGCTCGAAGTGGAAGTCAAGCGCAAAGCAGGGACTTTCAGTAATTCAGTAGAGCAGGAAGGGGATTTGCCTCCTGGCTTAGAAAAACATTTTCAGAAGCTGCCTCAGATAGGAGGTGCTACAGACAGACTCCCACACCTTCTATTTAAGTCTAGTGGAGTTCTGCCTGCTTGAGGCATCTGGAGAAGTCAGGTTCAAGGACTTGACTTGGCACCCCCAGCTAGGTATTGAATCACAGCTTCTGAAAACATTCAGTAGCCTTCAAACATAGAAGCTTGCCTTTGTTCTGCATTGGGGTTTTGGGGGGAGGGTGACTCTAAGAAAAGCTAAGCATATTGAGTGTTGATAAACAGCTGATAGTTTTAACATGGGGGAATGCCTCTGGGAACTTCTGACCTTCCCCAGCTCGGGTTTTGCAGACGCTTTACAGCCCTGTTCCACACCATGGAGCAAACAGAAAACCCACACCACTTACCCATCTCCAAGTACAGAAGCTCAGGATGCTTTAACTCTCCCAGCGTGTGGATTATCACAGTAACAAGGAAGAGTCAACACTAGGAAAGGAGGCATCCTGATCTGCCAGCTATCGAGTGATAAATTGCAGCAATGACAAGGCAACCTGCTATTTTCACACACCAGTAGGTCCAGGCAAGCCCTAACCTGTATTACACCGAGCACCAGCATCCACACTGGAGATACAGCTGGTTTCCTTTCCCTTGGTAAACTCCGATATGATCTGAGACATGCCATAAAGATCCCTTTTCCTAGTGAATAAGGCTAGTGGGCAGTTACCAGCAGCATGAGATCATCAGTAAAGAGTTAAGTGACGTCTGCAGAGGACATCTGACTGCTGCAGACAGTAGAAGAGGTATTAGACTTGTATTTATTTGAAACAACGCCTATAATATTAAAGCAAGCAGTCCGAGGACAAACACAGGCAGACCGCTGCTGCATTGAGATTTGTGCATTTTTTATCCCCTTACAGCCATCCATGTTATGTTTTAATATAATTATGTATCTCCTCCTAGCACTCCTCCTCCCGCAACTGTTTGCTGAGAGCTGTACAGATTTCTCTTACGTTAAACTATTTTATCTTCTGGTTTGCTGCAACACACTATCCCTTTCCCACAGCGCTCCATTATTTTCTTCCTTCCCCAATTAATTCAAGATTTTAAAAAAGGTATTTCCTTCACTGAAGACCAAAGGCTTGCTGCCATTTGAAGGACTATTACTTGACCACAATTTATTTCTCTAGGCAGCAGAATCCTACTCCAGGCTCTTGCATCATCCTCTGCAACCCTAAGTAAGTCAGTTCCCAAGCAATGCCTACAACATTGACTTGCAAATACATAACAGCATTCGGTCAGCTTACGGATGGATTTATCACACAACAATTCAGATTCCGTGACTTGCAATTACTCTCTGCCAGCACTCAGGGCACGTAAGCATATCTCAAAGCAGACAAAAAATAGACTAATATTTAAGGACTCCTTTTGTGGCCACAGCAGGGTGAGTTAGTGAGCGCATCTTGTTTAAATTTAAATCTTCTGCTAAGGTACCGCGTTGATGCTCAGCATCACCCAATACAGCGATCAGCCCCAATCTATACATAACGTAGCTGATTTTTGGAAGATTTAAACTCTCAGTTCTCCTACACAGCACTCAAGCTCAAAGCAAGCACCACAGCAGCTTAAAAGCACAAAGATGGTTGACAAAACAGTTTGCCTGTAGTATCTAAACAAGTATCTGCATCTCCGTATACATCCCTACAGGACCTTTCACATCTAGATTGTCGTTAAATAGTGCTGTTGGCCTCTGAAGATATTTTGCTGAAGAAGCTTCCCACGACAAAGCAAAGTCTACGTTATCAAAGAAGGCATCGCCTCACCGCATCTTGGGGGTGTAAGTATTAATCTCTAAATGGCTGCAAAACAGTTGAGATAAAGATATTAAGCTGCTCCTCAAAAGCATACCCAAAGTCAAACCTAAATCCCATGGCCTCAGGATCTAGCTTTGCATTTTCAGTACGTGACACTGCAGAAGGCAAAGGCAGTCACAGCCCTTGCCTGGCTTTGTCAGGGCAATTACTGGAGCACAAGTATCAGCTTTAATAGGCACTTTTCCTCACCGCTGCCACAGGCATTGCCATGCTGCATTTCCCCTGTTCCTTTACACAAGCTGAAACCTCAGTTTGCTGGGAGAGGCAAGGCTAGCCCAACGCAGTTGAGTTTAGGTCCCTGTTTGCCTCCAGGTTCCTTCCAGGCAACACACAAACACCAGCTAACTTGGCCCACACTATCGGAGCCTGGCAACACACTGCTGGGTATCCCTATTCGATTTGGGACATAGAATCGTAGAATCACCAGGTTGGAAAAGACCCACCGGATCATCGAGTCCAACCATTTCCATCAAACACTAAACCACATCCCTTAGCACCTCGTCCACCCGTCCCTTAAACCCCTCCAGGGAAGGTGACTCAACCCCCTCCCTGGGCAGCCTCTGCCAGTGCCCAATGACCCTTTCCGTGAAAATTTTTTTCCTAATGTCCAGCCTAAACCTCCCCTGGCAGAGCTTGAGGCCATTCCCTCTCGTCCTGTCCCCTGTCACTTGGGAGAAGAGCCCAGCTCCCTCCTCTCCACAACCTCCTTTCAGGTAGTTGGAGAGAGCAATGAGGTCTCCCCTCAGCCTCCTCTTCTCCAGGCTAAACACCCCCAGCTCTCTCAGCCGTTCCTCATAAGGCCTTTTCTCCAGCCCCCTCACCAGCTTCATCAATCAATAAAAGCTCCTGAGAGAGAAGGATGATTTTTAACTAATACTCAGGCCTGGGATCAAGCAAACTCTGTTCCATTCCCACGTTGTCGCTGCTCAGCTCCCTTGATCAGAAACACCACGGCTTCACCTCCATTCAAGCCCTTCCACCTACTGCTCCCAGTCCTTAGTCATTCCCTACTCAGCAGCCTCCCTACTCCATCTGTTCTCCAGAAGTGAGGGGTGCCTTGTTTTCTTTGTGAAAGGCAACATCGCTGTCCTACAGGGCTGAGCAGCACGTTGCCTTGGACCAGACAACAAGGACAAGGCAGACATTCATGCAGCCAACCGAACACATCCCAGTGCTCTCAGGGTTTTCCCCATTTGTGAAGCATCCAAAGATTTCGGCAGCAGCGCTCCATGATCTCAGGATTTAAAGAGAGACAAATATTTGTTGCTTTCACATGGCAAACTAAGAGTGGCATGAGCATGGCTGATGTTACAGACAGCTTTGTGGGCTGTCTGGTTCATCTGTGTTCTTGGTCCTTCGAGCTCTCTCAAGTCAAATTAGCACAGACCATATGCTTTGTACTTTTTATCAGACCCATTTTGCTGGTACTGGTGCCTGCTCAGAGACATTCTAACTAAGAAGGCTGACAGTAGGGAAGTAAAAACACTGTCAGAATGGACTCAATGACCCCTGAGGTCCCTTCCAGCCCAAGTTAACCCATGCTGCAGCTGACCCAATGAACATTCCTTCCAGTTCCAGGGCCAGGATAAACCAGTCTATGAAGAGATGTGTCACCTGTCTGGCTTCTAAGTGGCTTCTCTCATCTTTTCAGTGATTCTAACACCGTCAGCCAGTATCCTAGTCACCATGCTGAGTCTCCGGCAGCAAAAGCACACATAGCAGCCACACTGACATCTGGTATTATAAATACAGGCTCTGCACTGTTGGATAATCTGTTAACAGCAGAGGAACTGACACTGGAAGAGTAATTAGCAGCAACCAGTAAGCCATCACATTCAGGAGAAAATAAAAAAAAATTGTTTGGTAAGCCATACAACTAAACATTCATGGATTGCAGGCAGCATCGCTCCTCTGTGCTCTGAGGTTTCCAGCACACGAGGGATTTGGTGCTCCTGCAAGGTGCAAGCAGCAGCCTTGGAATGAAGTCCTGCACAGCCACAGGCAGGTCTGGCAGTGGGGACAAAGGTGCTGCCCTGTGAACATGCCCTGATGGCAATTTGAGAGGAGCTCTGCAGGGACTGAGAGGGGAAAACAGCCCTGGCAGAGCCTCCAGCCCCTCTGCTGGAGCGTCCCCACCAAGCCCATCGCTGAGCACCAACTGCATCAGCATTCGCTCCTGCACAGATTTCCATCCACCCAGAGACACTCAGCAGCAGCTGCCGAGCAATAGCTGCCCCACCATCCTGGTGTCACGCTGGAGCAGTGACATATGTCATGTCCACACCACAGCAATAATTGTATTCGCACACAGTAGGTCTACACACGATTTCTTCTTGAGCCTATTCAGGCAAGAAAACAGCCCCTATTAAAATTATATTGAGGAGCTATTGATACCATTTCCATAGCTTCTATGATTATTTCTAATACTCCCACGAAAATAAAAGAGACCACACATTACAGCAGGGCCCTGACGTTATTTTAGCAGGGCTGGGTTTTGCAGCATATACACATACATTCCACAGTAAAATGTCTCATGTTACCAGTCTCTAAACTGGCCAAGCACTCGGGGGTATCAAATACAGAAAGACCTCTTCCCTCTGACATATTTTCCACTTCCACTCCAATTATGTCCTCTAAATGCTTTCCTGCAGACAGGTCTCTCAGCTTCTGCTCAGGGGACCCTTCATTATTTCATTTTCTAACAGCCACAGCACTGTAACTTGCTGCTAGAGAGAGCACTGATGGGACACAGCGAGGTCACAAGCTCCCCTGAGACCAGGGTCCTTGGAAAGAGACAGAAAATAATTTAATTCATTTGCTTTCCACCAGGCAAATAAAATCCCCACCTCTCAACTGGTGCCAGTGGAGACGCAGCAAGGATTAATCTATTCCCTTCTGCTTGTTTAGTCTAAGAGAGAGGGGCAGCGCACCCGAATACGCTGAGCATCCTTCAGCAAACCCCCTGACAGCCAACAGCCGTACATTATACATTACGCCACTGCAGCACTGACTGCACAGATCCTCTAAAAAGGATTGATGAGGTGAGGCTGCCAGTACTTAGAAAGCAGGAAAACAGCAGAGCCAACAGGTGAACCCGATTTGCTCGCATTTTTCAGGAGCTCTCTTTCAGCCTTCTTAGAAAGCTACAGCACAGCAAGTTTTTCACTTTCGCGGTAGGAATAATTTTCTTCCTGTGTCTATGAACAAACAAGCGGATCCTGGTCTACAAACTGAGCCTCAGTAACGTGCTCCTGCAATGTCCTTCCCTCAGCACAATTCCCAGCATCCCTGGGGGATGCTGCACAGGCTGTGGGAAGTTAGCTAGAAGGGATCCCAAACTCTTTGAACACGTATATGTGGCAAAGAACACAAAAATCTGACTCTGACGATGCTTTCTTTGCACCAGATACAATCCCTGTGTCTTCTTGCTAGAGCACTCAGATGCTATAGAATCATTCAAGTCAAAAAAAGACCTTTAATATGTTCAAAATTTGGGGCTAATTGCAGCTAAACAAGCAATCCATACCCGCCACAGACCCATCCACCAGTGGAAAAGCTTTATAAGCCATCCAGCAGCAAAAGGCTAAAAAGAAAAAGTGGGGGAGGGGGAATGACACCCCAGAGATGTCATAGATGCAGTTTGCTGGAAGAGACAAACCCACAGAGGCATCCAGGTATCGCAGCAGCTGCTGCTTTTAAGACCACTCACCAGCAACCTGCACCTCCCTTATCGCTTAAAAAGCTGTTTTGATAAGTAAAACCCGCGTAGGGCTGAATACAATTAACTAAGGAGGGCAGGAGGCGGGGAGCAGCCCCCCTCGCAGGTGTTGTGTGTCTGTGCCCGAGCAGATAACCAGGTGCCTGGGATTTACTCAGGTTGCAGGTGATGAAGCCGAAGGTCACACCAAGGGAGGAAGGCAGCGGGAGAGCAGCTGCCACAAAATGGAAGCACCGGGGGATCCGAGCCCATCGGGGAGGAGAACCCCCGTCCTTCCCACACGCGTGGAGGCAGCGCTGGGGAGGGGGACGGGATGGATTCAACTTGAGCATCCCCCCCCCCCTCCATCCTTCCTAGCGACCGCATCCACCTCCCGCAGCCCGGGGAGGGCAAGGGGCCGGTCCCCACCAACACCTCAGCCCCCCCGTTATGCAACAGCCGGTGCGGGGGATGGGGGGGCTCCCTGGAGATGCCCCCGAGCCGGGGACCCTTCTCTGCCTCCCCCTGACCCGTGCACAGCACCGTCCCTGCGCCTCCTGAGCATCCAGCCGCGGTATCCGTGCGTCCCGCAGCTCCGTCGCTGCGCAGAGAGCTCTGTCCCCGCACCCTGCGCTGCCTGAGCCTCCAGCCGCGGTGTCCCTGCATGTATCCCTGCATCCCGCAGCTCTGCCCCTGCACCCAGACGCTCTCCCCGTGCAATTCATCCCCGCAGCTCTGCCCCTGCATTCGTGTATCCCGTAGCTCTGCTCGTGCGTTCATCCCTGCACCCGCAGCTCTGCCTCTGCATCCATCCCCGCAGCTCTGCCCGTTCCCCCCCCCCCATCCCGCAGAGGGGCTTCCCCCGAAGACCACCAGCCCCATCCCCGTTACCTGCCGACGAAGTTCTCGAGCACGGAGCTCTTGCCGGCGCTCTGCCCCCCCACCACCGCGATCTGCGGCAGGTCGAGGTTGGCGTTCTGCCCGATGGCGGCGAACGCGTCCTGCAGCCGGTTGACCAGCGGGATGAGATCCTCCATCCCGCGGTTCCCCATGGCTGCGGCGCTGGCTGCTCGCACGGGCGAGCCGGCAGGACGTGCCTCGCCTCGCCTCCCCCTCCCCGCCGGGTTCCCGCACCTCGCTGGCCGCTGGGCGCGGGCACCGGCGCAGCCCCTGGCCCCGCTGGCGGCTCCGGGCTCGGCTCAGCCCGCCCGCCTGCACGTGCCGCGCGCCGCCGCCAGAGGGCGGAAGCGAGACGCCACGGTGGGGTGCGGGGCATGCTGGGAGTTGTAGTCCGGGGGTGGTGTGGGGAGCAAAGCCCGCTTCCAGCCATCCTCTAGGGCCAGGGATGCGCGAAGAGGCGCTGGGGAGGGTAGGGAGTCTCCACAGGGATCTGAACAGGCTGGGCCGCTGGGCTGAGACCAATGGCATGAGATTTAACAAGGCCAAGTGCCGGGTCCTGCACTTCGGGCACAACAACCCTATGCAGTGCTACAGACTAGGAGAAACCTGGCTGGGAAGCTGCCTGGGGGAGAAGGACCTGGGGGTGTTGATTGACAGCGACTGAACATGAGCCAGCAGTGGCCCAGGTGGCCAAGAAGGCCAATGGCATCTTGGCTTGGATCAGCGTGGCCAGCAGGCCCAGGGAGGTTATTCTCCCTCTGTACTCAGCACTGATGAGACCGCACCTCTAGTACTGTGTTCAGTTCTGGGCCCCTCACCACAAGGAGGATGTTGGGGCTCTGGAGCGAGTCCAGAGAAGAGCAACGAAGCTGGTGAAGGGGCTGGAGAACAGGCCTGATGAGGGGCGGCTGAGAGAGCTGGGGGTGTTTAGCCTGGAGAAGAGGAGGCTGAAGGGAGATCTCATTGCTCTCTCCAACTACCTGAAAGGAGGTTATGGAGAGGAGGGAGCTGGGCTCTTCTCCCACGTGACAGGGGACAGGATGAGAGGGAATGGCCTCAAGCTCTGCCAGGGGAGGTTTAGGCTGAACATTAGGAAAAAAAATTTCACGGAAAGGGTCATTGGGCACTGGCAGAGGCTTCCCAGGGAGGTGGTTGAGTCACCTTCCCTGGAGGTGTTTGAGGGATGGGTGAACAAGGCGCTGAGGGACATGGTTTAGTACTTGATAGGAATGGTTGGACTTGATGATCCGATGGGTCTTTTCCAACCTGGTGATTCTATGATTCATAAAGCTGTATGTGAGCCATAGTCCATGTACAGGTGTGGTCTGGTCACATATACCTGTCCATGAACCCCCACCACTCTGCCACTGCTGATGGTGGCAGAGGTGGATGGGAGAGCCTGTGGGATTGCCAGAATCCAAGAAATACTTGATACAATTCAACTAGAGGCTCGCAAAACCACTGATGCGCTGCAAATACAAATATTCTTTCAAACATGGATGAAAAAATGCATCAATTTCTGCTTCCAGCTTCAAACCAATCAATGCTGTTGCTATGTTTGTCTTACAGAAAGACAAACAAGTGCTTCATTTTATGTACTTAGATGCTTGGAGGTATCCAAGGCCAGGTTGGATGAGGGTTTGAGCCACCTGATACAGTGAGAAATGTCCTTCCCCATGGCAGGGGTTGGAACTGGATGGGCTTTAAGATCCTTTCCAACCTAAACCATTCTATGACTCTGTGATTCTATTATTTTTAAAATTCACTTGTCTGTCATAAAAGAAAACTGGTTTTAGGTCTTTCAAGGGGCTAAGTTTTTAATAAGAATATAATATGAGGCCATGTTTTATTTGAAAGTACAGCAGTGAAAACAAGTATTCAGAAAAGAAGCCGATGGCTAGCGGTGACTCAGGAGGATGGAGAACGCTGCATTTCAAACACCTCTCAATTCAGTACTCTTGTTCGCAGCTCAGAGAGAGATGGGGGTGGTAGAGGAGAGGAATAACAAAAAACAGCAACAGATTTTGAGCTGTATGTTTTGTATTATATAGCAACGTTTTAGCTATAATGATTCAAAGAGGATCTCACAGATGTTGATTGGATGTAATCCATGCAAAAATATCTACCTGGATGTACAGAGAGACTGGAACAATCACAACAAGGGGTGAATTTGCCTCACTATGTCAGTGAAGATGCCCAAGGAAAATGCTCTGAAAACATGCCTAGTGTGCAGGTAACACTGAAGGAAGAGAAGGGAGCCACACTGTCTCTGTGGGTAACACCATTGCAGGGTATATGTGGGCTGTTTGTGGGGCAGTCAATGCTATTTTTTCCTCTCAGCAAACTGCCCAGAAAATCTCACAAAGAAAGCTTAAGAAACTCAGTATGGGCTGTGGACAAAAGTGTCTGGGCATCTATGCAGCCATTCTGGTCATTTATGTTGAAGGAACCAGAGACTGAAACATTTTTTCTTTCAGAAGTTGATAGCTGCTCCTTGTTAGAGGTCACCACAAAAAGAACAGCAAAGAGTATCAAAGACTTAAAGAACAGTGTCACCTTCCTCCCTGAATCAGAGCTGATGCTCTGTGAACTTCAGACCATGAGGCTCTTTGAAGCTTTATTTGAGGAACAGTAACAAGAAAATTGTCCTTCTCCCAGAGGTTGCTGTAACCCGAAGTTCACCCACACAGTTCGAATTTCAATGCAGAGGACAATTGTTCAACCACATCACTGTAATAATCTCACATAATATACAAGGAAAAGCTGTACTAACAAGCCTTAACGACCATGACCAGCCTCGCAGGGGCTTCTCCCCACACCTGTGGACCCAGGAACCCTATTTAAGCTCAGCCCAGGGCTGGTGTGCTTTGTTGGGTTGGGGGGTTAGTTTTTGGTTCAGCTGCAGTGCTCTGTGCCTCTAGTGTGTTTGACTCTGGCTTCTTGTGTTTGTGCTGTTGCTATAAACATGCTTGGAGGTTGTTAGACCTGGTCCTAATCCTGGCCTGCAGGTTGGTGTACCTGCTTCACCTTGGACCTGCCTCCTTGCTAAGCTTTTGCCTTACAACGTGGCCTTTTGGTTGGACCTAGCTGTTCTCTTTGGTTTGTGCTGTTTTCCTCCCTGTGGGGCTGAGCTCTGCTTACCAATAACCTTGCTGGCTGTGGGATTTACCCCTTCCCTCCTGCTTCCCTTCAGTTGGTGAGCAGCCCTCTTCGTGCTGGACCCTAATAACAGTGTTAGCTGCTTAGCTAGTATGTAAAATGATTTGACTTTGCTCCATTTGTCCCCTGCCCTGCCCTATGACTCCATACCTGCATTAATGCTTCTACATAAAACAACTATTTTTCTGTGGCTGTCGCTATTCTTCTAACAATAGAAACATTAATCTGCAAGAATTGTATTGCATTCTCTGTTTAGTGCTTTACACAGATATTTTGTTCTGGGTGAGGTTTATGCCCAGGTTTATGCCATTTTCTGGAAAATCTAATCTGTTTTAAGAAATATTTGTAAAAGATATTGAAAGTATGGTATGTTAACAGCTGATATTGAAGACTTTATGGGGGGAAAAAACAAGGCTCATGTTGATAGCTGAGAAGTTGGTGCAGCAGACAGGCTTGTGCCTTTACAGGTATGTTTTTATATATATTTTTTTTTCCCTCATCTTATTTTTCTATGAGACTTGCAGTTAAATCTTGGGACACACAGTTGGGGGTGTGGGTGTCTAAGGGGGTCCCTGGTTTAACTTACTGAGGTCTCAAAAGGCAAAAGTGGAACAGGAGGAGCTAACGAGGTGCTCGCCAGGTAGACAAGAAAAAAGGTGGTGGATATGGTAAAGATCTGCAGAAATATTGGCAGACTTTATATAGATTTCTTGACAGATTAATACTTCTACAAAACTGCAATAATCACAAAATATGTCTCTAACCACTCCTGCAGCAATTGTAACCACACAGCCCAGAGACTCGGGTTATCTGAGGCTGTGAGGCTGAATCCTAAGAAGCTTTAGAAACCTGCACCTCCCGTTGATGAAAAAGAGAACTGCAGGCGCTCAGACTCGCTCCTAAAGCCTTCCATTTTCTCTCCCTCAAGAACCTGAGTTGCAAGGATGCTAGCAGCAAACAGACCTTTTGATTCTATAATACCTCCCACCCGTGACTTACGAAGCGGTTATAGGAGGAAAAACAACTATGGGATCATCCTTCAGGGGAAATACTAGGGAACTACAATGTATGTGAAATAAAAAGCAATTTCATAAACTGGAATAGACAGGAAAAAAAATTTCTTTCTACCTTGGCAGAAAAAAAAACAGGATGTGAGCAAAGAAAAACAAGGAGGATGAGAGCTTCCCCCCAATCCCGAGGTGCTATAAATATTTCTGATGCACTTTAATATGAATCTTTAAAAATGCACGTGGGCATAACTGTGTTTCTCTATGTATGGTTATCGACAGAATGACAGCTTTCTACACTGTTTTTTGTCACCTCATGCAAATAGAACTCCCAGTTTAGTTAGCATAATTAGAAATAGACACTGGAGTGTTGGATTCTGTCCCTCATTCTCTGCCCTTGTAAAAATAACACATCTAGTCCTCAGTGAAAAGGAGCAAAAACGTGGAATACGATTAGCTTAAGAGTCTCCTACTCATCTGCAAACTATTCCTGTTGACTCCAGGTAAAGTTGTGAATCTTCAGAACATTTCATAGCGGGTCATGGAGTGGATGCTATTGGTCCTTTGAATTCCTAAGAAATACTTGTAAATTCAAGTAAGGATTCAAGTATTTGCAAGCAGAGATTAAACTAAGTTCCAGGAAGAATTTGGGCTAGGGTTGTCACTATCATCATAGAATATATTATACAGTTGACATAGTTAAATTTAATTAAAATTAACCTCTTAAATTTATGTTACTATGTAAAGCTGCCTATAGAGATGCAAACAATTAAAGTATGTATTTTATAGGTATTTAAATGCAACTATAGCAGCAATGATGCTATAGTAACATTGATTTCTTGTGGTATCAGTTGCTCAGAAAGGAAGTTTCCTTCTAATTTTCCTCTTGATTGGTAGAACTACTTGGAAGAACAGTAGCCTTTATTTTTTTTTTTTAATTATTTTCAAATGCAGAGCTTTTCTTTGTAGGATAAAATAGTGAAATGCTTCCTCACTTTCTCTCCTGTTCTGAAACAGGAAATTTGAAGTGGTTTGTGACTCCATCAAAAGAAAAAGAAGGTAAATCACATGAGACATAGGGTCAGGCTTGACTTTAATGTGACTCCACAGAAGCCACAATATACCTAAGGAAATAAATAATGGACTATAACATTCAGTTTAGGAAAGGGACCTGAATATGTATGTGAGCTTAATATTTTAAGAGCAACAAAGCTGAGTTTTCTGCTTTCCACATCCAGTAAGATGATACAAAACAGCTCTTGGAATATATTTTACTTTGAGACTGAAAATAACCTGTAAAAGCTGGATGGCTCTGTGGCAAAATGGGAGTGAAACCAGTATCTTAATTCATAGCCTCTGGGTCTGTACTGCCAGTCCAGGAATATGGGGAATATACTCCTAGATATTGTAGTTTAACCTCAGCTGACAACTAAGCACCAAACAGCTGCTGGCTCACTGCTCCTCCCACAGTAAGATGGGGAGGAGAATCAAACAATTAAACTTGTGGGTTGAGATAAAGACAGTTTAATAGGACAGGAAAGGAAGAGAAAATAATAAAATATATGAAAATTGCACAGTGCAATTGCTCACCACCTGATGACCAATGCTCAGCCTGTCCCTTAGTAGTGACCCCAGCAACCCAGACAGTTCCACCCCCAGTTATATACTGGGCATGACATCATGCAATGTGGAATATCCCTTTGGCCAGAGTGGATTAGCTGTCCTGGCTGTGCTCCCTGCCAGCTCTTCTGCCCCAGCCCATGGGCAGAGCATGGGAAGCCAAAAAGTCCATGACTATCAGGGCTACTTCACAACAAAAATTGGTGTTATCAATGTTGTTACCAATGTTGTTATCATACTAAATCCAAAACACAGCACTGCGCCAGCTACTGGGGAGAAAATCAACTCTGTTCCAGCCAAAACCAGGACATCAGAGCACTGGAACAAAGAGTGGGTGAAAATACCCTTGAATACACAGAGCATTTTGTTTTGAAATGTGTGCTACTGATTTCACATGTGATTGCAGGTAAAATGTAATGAAAACCAGCTGATATTAATTACTGAAATTGCACTAAGAGCAGGTCTGGTGAAGCTTGACCCATTCTTTCAAATATATAGGCCCCAAAAGCAGGAGGAAAAGGTACTTTAAAGCTCCATATGCCTTTTTCTCCAAGGAGTTTGGGAGGTTTGAGGATGTTGCAGTGAGAAGTAGTTCTATCTTCATGAAATGGATCAGTAATAACACCATCCTTCAGAGGAAATTGTGGGCACAGCACTTTCTTGGTGCTGTCATAGGGTTTGGGTTTTCAAAAGCTATGTGGCTTCACAAAGAGTTGCATACCAGGTCTTTTTCAAAGCCAAAATTAAACCATACAACTGCACAGGCCAGTAAGATCCTGGAAACTAGGAATCTCTTTTTATTTGCATGCTAGATCTGGTTCCTGGAACAAATTCATATAGCCCAGCAAAAATGTGACTATATAATCCAGTGCAGCTCCAGAAGAAAAAGCGTTCATATGGTCTGCCAAGAAATTTCACAACCCTGATCTAATCCTGTAGGGGTGTAATGCAGGTTGCCATACAGTGATGATCCAACAACTCAGCTGATGTCAGACTCTGTTGCAGGATACTTGCTGGGTCATTTTCTTGCCTTGACCTTATTATTTGGTTTCATTCACTCCTCTCATCAATGAGACACAATACATGTGTAACCATCCCCCTAGTGAATACCTAGGTTATTAATGACCGATGACATTGCAATCTGTATGGTAGCACTATGTTTTGAAGTTTTTTTGTGTTCTTGCATGATGATGTGTATTTACCACTGCATACTGAACAGTGAGTTGCTTGATAATTGAAAGGGAGAGACGTTCCTTGCATGAAAAAACAACTGTCAGTAGATGGGAGGTGAAGGTCTGGGGGTACTGACAGCGAGCACCTTTTGGCTGCCAGCCTAAGACATGCTGGTTTATTGCTTATAGTGAAATAAAGGATTGTAGGCCAATTTTCTGTGCCGTTACCTCACATCTCTGCTAAACCGAACACTGTGATTAACTGAACCTGAACATTCTCTTCTGGATTCAGTTAAACCACCGATGGCAGGTGTGATGTTTACATCTGGCATGTAAAGGCATCTCTGAAGATCAGTCTTTGGATTGCAGGCTGATAAAGCAGGGAATGTACATCTCATTAACACGATGCTTTGGAGATTTCCTAATGTTACACACAAAGAACACTTACAAGAACTTTAGTTGTAGAATTAAGGAGAGAATATATCAGTTTCTTTATATAAACTTAGAATCCTGTCTTTTGCATGTCTGAGACAACCTGCTAGACCTCTGTGGGATGGTAAGATAAACCCTCTCCCCTGCCACTGCAAACCAGCCAGGCTGGTAGCTGCTGTAATAGTAGGATTACAGGAGCAGAGGATCAATTATGCAAAATGATTTGAAAAAGGCTCCATGTATATTTTCTGCTGCGTGTATGGGTTCCCTGGGATGATACTTAACCTTTTGTGCTTAATAAGAGAGCATTTTCTCTGTGTGCAGACAGCTGTGACTGGCTGCAGGACTCTGGGCATTACCATGGCCAGTCACTGATTAATATGGATGGTCATTTCCAAACTGATGATTGTAAAATCATGATGGTATAAAAAGGCCCAAAGGAAAAATAACATATGCTGCTGCATTGAAAATTATTAATGCGAACTGTGCATCACTAGTAACTGTGTTCAGCTTACAATACTTACAGCTAAAAATCAATTCTGAGGCCTCTAATGAATCAAGTAGTCTTTATTGGCACAAATTACAAGATTAGAAAGTAAATTATTTCACAATGGATCCTCTGGAACTGCAAAGAGCAGTAATGTATCTTTACCCTTGCTCTGTGTAGCAGAAGAAATGACAGTCACAGTATTCTTCATATGGAGGCCATGTGTGCTGAATATCCTTACAATTAATTCTTACAGATGCCATTCACGTTCCCAAACACTCTCCTGGATTATTTAAAAGAAACAAAATGCCAACAAAGAGCAGGAAGGCCATGCTATTGGCTGCCTCCTGCTCCCCTCAGTAGCCCTTGGTTCCACTCCCCTTGTCAAGCCCTGAGCAGATGGTGCCCATCTCCTTGCAGGGACAGGGCACCCGATTTGTGAGGGATAGGAAATGGGGGTGATACTAAAAATGTTGGCAAATTAAAACTCTAAGTCTTGTTTTGGAGTTTTAGAAAGCAAGCATCCTTTATCAGGCCTGGGCAACATGCGAGAATGATCTCCATCAATCATGTGCAGTGAGACAAAGGCTGGTTACAGAGTATATTTCCCACTTACATGCATATGTATAAATTTTCCCAGAAATCTTATGCTATTCTATTACTTTCCAAGGTCTAATTTTAATATTATGAAACTTTGTAACAGTCAAAACTTGCTAATTTGGAGCTGGCTCCAGCTCTCGACTTTGTCTTTCAGATTAGTAGGGATTCCAAACAGAGGTGATTGCAGGAGTTATCTATTTAGTACAAATTGTTCCTCACACGATACAGAATCATAAAATAGTTTGGGTTGGAAGGGACCTTAAAGAATATCCAGCCCCAGTGACACCTCCCACTAGATCAGGCTGCCCAAGACCCCATCCAACAGAACTGCTTAGATGAAACTTAACTATACTTTAGCTTCAATCAAAATATTCCACTTCAAAATAGTCCACATTTTGCGTCAACACAACAAAGAGCAGGAAGCTGTCTGCTGCCTCCTGCTCCTCTAGGCAGCCTGCGGTTCCTTCTCCTTGCAGGGACAGGGCACCCCAGTCCCAAATGATGGGAAATGAGGTGCAGCCAGCTGGGATGAGGAGAAAGATGCCTTGAAAAACTCAATAATCAATGCCAGTGCCTGGTCCTGCACTTGAGGCACAACAACCCTATGCAGTGCTACAGACTAGGAGAAGTCTGTCTAGAAAGCTGCCTGGAGGAGAGAGACCTGGGGGTGTTGGTTGACAGCTGACTGAACGTGAGCCAGCAGTGTGCCCAGGTGGCCATGAAGGCCAATGGCATCTTGGCTTGGATCAGATACGGCGTGACCAGCAGGTCCAGGGAGGTTATTCTCTTGCCCTGGTACGTCCGCTCATTGAATCCTGTGTTCAGTTCTGGGCCCCTCACCACGAGAAGGATGTTGAGGCTCTGCAGCGAGTCCAGAGAAGAGCAACGAAGCTGGGGAAGGGGCTGGAGAACAGGCCTGACGAGGAGCGGCTGAGAGAGCTGGGGGTGTTTAGCCTGGAGAAGAGGAGGCTGAGGGGAGATCTCATTGCTCTCTCCAGCTACCTGTAAGGAGGTTGTGGAGAGGAGGGAGCTGGGCTCTTCTCCCAAGTGACAGGGGACAGGACGAGAGGGAATGGCCTCAAGCTCTGCCAGGGGAGGTTTAGGCTGAACATTAAGAAAAAAATTTTCACGGAAAGGGTCACTGGGCACTGACAGAGGCTGCCCAGGGAGGGGGTTGAGTCATCTTCCCTGGAGGGATTTAAAGGACAGGTGGATGAGGTGCTAAGGGGCATGGTTTAGTGTTTGATAGGAATGGTTGGACTAGATGATCCGGTGGGTCTTTTCCAACCTGGTTATTCTATGAATAAATAACAATGCTGGACACATGGGGAATTATTTCACCTTATGTGTCCATTGAAGCTGGTTACAGGACTTTTATACTGGTTAAACATATTCATATGTATTGCAGGAAACACATGAACCTCATTATCGCATCTTATCACCCCCCTCTATATGTACATCAGTTCCTTTGTGTTTTCAGAATCCTTTTATGCTCTTTATCTTATCTCCTTCCTCATTGTGTCCTCTTAGTGAGCTCAGGATTGTTATTTTGGCCTTTTCCTCGGCTTGGAGCATCAGTCAGAGATCCTAAGTTTCTTTAAGGTACACAATACATGCTTTGCTGCTTATTTCAAGCAAATGGAATGGTTGGACTCGATGATCCGGTGCGTCTTTTCCAACCTGGTGATTCTATGATTGAAAGAGTAGACAAGCTAAACTCCTGTTACAATTATATTCTTTCTTACTGCAAGCTGGCCAAGATTTGAGTCCTTATTATTGCTCATGCTAATCCATTCCCTTAACATACCGATTTATTCCTTCCTTCAGGAGGCTTCGGGGCGCTGCAGCCCCGTGGAAGCCGGGAGATCATTGTCGGAAGATGGAGGCGGCGGGCGGGGAGCGCCGGGAAAGAAAGAGAAGCGGGGCGGGCTGGGCTGGCAGGGGAGGTGGGGTTTGGAAAGCTCCTCCACAGGCTTGCGATGAGTCCGGGGGGAAGGAGGAGGAGGCGGAGGAGGCGGGGGGCTCCGCTCGGTGGATGAATGGGCTGCAGCCGCTCCCCTGCTCCATGGCGGCCGCGCTGAGCCGCCCCAGCCCCGCGCCCCAGCCGCGTTTTGTCTCGGGCTCTCCCCGCTCAGAGCTCCCCAGACATGTTCAACCAGCAGCAGTTCCAGCAGCAGCTGCTGCAGCTCCAGCACCTCCTCCAGCAGCAGCAGCACCACCACCACCCCGCCCCGGCGCAGCAGGGAGCCCGGTAAGCGCCGCCACGATAGAGCGGGGATCCGCGGCCTGCGCGGAGCCGCCTCGGCGGGGACCCCGCTCTGCCGGGGGGAAGGACGGAGGGAAAGGAGGCAGCTCCATCACAGCGGGGTTTAGGGAATGGGGAGGGAGCAGCTCCCTCACAGCGAGGGGAACAGGGACGAGCAGGTCCTCCTCACAGTGGGCAGAGAGGGGCGAGTGGGTCCCCTCATGGCGGGTCCCTCGCAGGCGGTGGGAGAGGGAGAGGAGCTCCCTCGCAGCGAGATTTGGGGAGTAGGGAGGGAGGAGCTCCCTCACGGGGGTTTGGGGAGTGGGGAGGGAGCAGCTCCCTTACAACGGGTCCCTCACAGCAGGGGGGGACGTGGATAAGAGGGTCCCTTACAGCGAGTCCCCCTCCCTGAGGGCTTTGAAGGATGGGGAGGCAGCAGCTCCCTCACATCACGTCCCCTTACGCTGTGCAGAGAGGGTCCTTCACAGCAGGTCCCTCACAAGGGGTGGAAGAGGGGGAGCAAGGCCTTCACAGCAGGTTTTGGGGAATGGGGAGGGAGTAGCTCCCTCACAGAGGGCTTTGGAGGATGAGGAGGGAGCAGCTCCCTCACGTTGCATCCCCTCACGCTGTGCAGAGGGGGCGAGTGGGTCCCTCATAGCGGGCAGGAGTGTGGGGGAGCAGCTCCCTCGTAGAAGGTCTCTCACAGCGTGCTGAGAGGGGCAAGGGGTCCCCTCACAGCAGGTGGGAGGTGGGAGCAGCTCCCTTACAACGGGTCCCTCGCAGTGTGGGGGACAGGGATGAGCATGTCCCCCTTCCAGTGACTCCCTGACAGCGGGCTGGGCTGGGGGGAGCAGCTCCCTCACATCGGGTCCCCTCACAGTGTGCAAAGAAAGGGGTGAGTGGATCCCTCACAAGGGGCTTTGGAGGATGGAAAGGGAGCAGCTCCCTCACATCAAGTCCTTCACAGAGCATGGAGAGGGACAAGCGAGTCCTCTCGCAGTGAGTGGGAGAGGGAGAGCAGCTCCCTGACAGTGGGTCCCTCATAGTGGGCAGAGAGGGATGTATGGGGGTCCCCTCACACTGGGTTCCTCACAGCAGGCTTTGGGGAAGTGGGAGGGAGCAGCTCCCTTACAGCATGCAGAGAGGGGGGTCAGGTGGGACCCTCACAGAGGGCTTTGGAGGACAGAGAGGGAGCAGCTCCCTCACGTCGCATCCCCTCACCCTGTGCAGAGAGGGGGCGAGTGCATCCCACACAGTGGGTGGGAATGGGAGGGAGCAGCTCCCTCACAACAGGTCCCCTCATGACAGGACCCTCACAGGTGGCATGGAGGGGGGTAAGGGGCTCCCTCACAGCGGGAGTGGAGCAGGTTCCTTGCAGTGGTTGGGAATCAGGCAGGGAGTCCTCCTTGCAGCAGACCGAAGGAGTGGGAACAGCTCCCTTGCAATGAGCCCTCACAGTGGGAAGATAGAGGTGGGAGCGGCTCCTCCTTACAACGGGCTGGGGACAAGAGGAAAGCACCTTCTCTTGCAGAAACACCCGTGGGCACCAGCCTGAAGCGCTGGGGGTGGGCAAATCAGTTCCCCTGACCCTCAGCTATTGTGTTTTCTTCCTCTGGCTGCTTCTCCCTGCCCAGATGAGGGGATTGAACTCATTCTGAGACCTATAGGGTGGCGATGGAGAGCAGGGCATGTAGCAAGGTTTTTCCTCAAAAATGCAAGGGATAAAATCACTGTCTTGGATAGCAGCGTTTGTCCCTGGTGAGCAGAGATTTGTAGAACTCCCACAAGGTCCCTGAAAGGATGTGTTTGCGGTTCTCTGTAAAACCTCTGGAAATGCAAAGGGATGTGAATTTAAGAAGAAAGTTAATTCCCTCTTCAATAAATGGTAATAATTACGTTATCCTTAAGGCAGATGTCTCTGAGGTAAATGTGGGAATCTGTCTGTTCTGTTAGAAATACAAATATCTAAATATGTATTACCATTTTCATACACTTTGTACTGTAAACAAAACTGCCCTTAAAATGCCAGTGTGAGACTGGCTGTGAGAGAGCAGAGATGCATTGCACCCCTTTAAAAGTCTGATTTTTTTGGTATAAATATCTCAGCCTTGAGACTGGAACCATCTAGAGCAACAAACGTGAAGATAAGCTACTGTAAATGCCGTGAAAAGAGCTGAGTTTTTCTGCCAGTGTGGTTATTTTGATCCTTGTTTGTACCTTTTCACAGCCCTGCCAGGCTCAGCTGTGTCAGCAGTCCTTCTCAGAGCTGGGCCTGACCTTGCCGTTGCCTGAAGAAGCGCCTGCGAGTTCCTTCAGACTTTTCTCTCCTGTCTTCTCCACCCTCCTTAGGGCTGGAGAGTCCTTGTCTGCTCACCTCTTCCTCCTCCTGTTTTAAATATGAAGGCTGTACTTTATTTTTCCTCACCGTTTAAAGGGATGGCCTGTCTGGCCCCATGTGGGAGGCATTGGTTTTGGAAAAATGTGCTTTAGGCTAGTGAGAAAACTCCCTGTTTTTCAGAACTTTGTTGTTGTTGTGTTAAAATGTGGCTGCTGATCTACATTGCTGGTTTCTGCTGAGGAGTGCTGCATAATTCTGTAGAACTGCAGTCAGCTCCTGGGCTTTTTTTGTGCTGCTTGACAGGCTTTATGTGGGCTTGGTGCTAAGGAGTTCTCTCTGACCTCAGATTCCTTGACAGACAATCTGTCAGCTTTGGAAATTCCAGGAGAGTGGAAGAAAGAGGATACAGTGCCGGTGTATGGTATCTTTTCATGCATGTATATAAGCATCTCTGCTGTTCTTTGCTCCTCTCTCTTATACTTGTTAGATGCCTGGAAATGAAAGGTAGAGGGTTTTTTTGGGAGGGTTATGATTAATTCCTTCTTTTCCAGGGGTTTGCCACCACCACAACAGCAACAGATGTTGAGCTTACGGGCAACAAATCAACCGTCTCTGCTCAATGCCAATCCTATGCTTCAGCGGGCCTTACTCATGCAGCAGATGCAAGGTACTGTCATTATGGGAGACACTTACTTAGTAGAGTTATTTAATCATCCTTCACGGACTGAAAACCATAGTGTGGCTATTTCTTGCTGAACCAATGCAGTCCTTGTATTTGGCAGTCCCATTTGTCATCTTGTTTTTGTTTTCTCTTCAAATTTATCCATAGTCCACATCACAGTGGTTCTTCAGTTGTTGAAAATTCCACATGCCCAGCTATTCACAACTGAGAGAAGCACTAGAAGGTATCAGGTTAGATACTAAATATGTGCCTTCCCTCTTAGGCTTGGTGGAGAGAGTGAGTATTCTTCCATCAATATATTTAGATAAAATGCTTTGATTTTTATTAATTGTTTGTCTTTCTTGGTTGGAAGGTTACAACAATTTGATTCATGTTCTGATATGTACAGACTAACCTTGTTTGCAGTAGAGGCTTTTCTTTGTCCAAACAGTGCAGTACAAACCAATGAAGTGTATTGTGGCGGAAAATCGTTCAGGTTTCAATTTTCATGTGAAATTTTGATTCCCTGAAATGCCTGTCATTTGTGTGGTGGATAATATCGCTGTTCTTTTATCCCTGTGTTTCCATAAGTGGATTTTTTTGCCAGATGTGATGTTTGCAACATGAATTTGTAAAGCTGCCTTAATTATAGCATTGCTAACATAAAGATATTGGGAATACAACTATGTTTTTATTTTTGTTCATGTCTTAATCTGACAGCTCTTTTCAACACAGAAAATCAGTACCTGGGATAGTTTTAAAGTGCCTAGTTTAGTTTAATGCCTGCAATTTTTGTCATGCCCAGATGTGAAGACAATAGATTTATTCTGAATATCGTTAACTCTCCTTTTGTTCTCTTGCCCATTTAACGGAGAGGGCTCTCTAGTGACTCCAGTGGCTCTCTATAGATCTCTCTCAGGTTGTAGGAAACTTGCAGTGAAAAAGGAAAAGCCACGCTCTAAAGACTGGTGTTTCAGTCAGGAAACATTTGCATCAGGAAAAAAGCCTAACTCAGCTCTAGTCAGCCGTACTCCTTTCAGATGCGTTTGGTGTTAGCTTGTGCTGACCTTGTCCTGAAAGCAAAATCTCCTATTGAGAGGTCATATTTAAACAATATGCCAAGGGCCTAAGGCAAATGAGATATGAGAGAGCAGGATAAGGTGTGTTAATGAGCACTCTATGTGCACTCTGACTTAGTGTTGTTCCTCTGCTTTTCACCTCCATATGCTTAGCCAAGTTGTGACTTCTCGCTTGATAATCTACATCAGCTGGCTGCGGGTACATACTCTTGCTGCAGTGAGATCTGAATTTTTTGGTCATTTCAGTTTGGATTACGTGTAAGAATATCTGATGCTGTAGTGTTTCTGTACCTGGGAAACACCAGCAAAAATAAATCACAAACTGTATGTGGCTTCAGCAGTGGGAATAGGGGAAAAAATACTTTAAGTTGAAATAGATGTGCAGTACTAAACCAAGAGCAGGAGGTGATTTCTTGCTTTGTAGATTTTTGTTTTAATATACTTCTTAGAGTAAAGGATTATTTATGGTAGGTAATGAGAGACTAAATTCCTTCTGAAGACAAAACATGGAGGACTACTTCCAGTTCTATTGCGGGCTTTAAACAGTATAGCTTGTTTTTTTCAGATTTTGGGAGCCTGTCTCCAACCTTCTCTGCTCTGTTTTGACAGCTTTGGAAGAGATAGAGTATGCAGTAATTCAAGTGAGGATCTAAAAATGATGATATAAGTCCAGGTTGCTAGAGTGGTGGAGAGCTGAGGATGTGCTGCAGCATCTGGGCACTCCTGTTCCCTCACCCCTCAAGTGGGGATAGCAAGAACTGCCTTCAGAAGGAGTTATCGACACTTAGTCTGTGGATGCTGAAAAGAACCGTTCAGAAAGCAGAGTATTATAACTGGAAATGGCAGAGTCTCAGGTGTCAGAGTTTGGGTTGACATGCTGAGGCTGCATGATAACCAGGTGGCAGAGAGGACTGTGGAATCTCTTGTTTGAAGTCCAGTGTTGTTTTATATGAAATGCTGGTACTGGCCTGTGCTAAACAGCATCTGTACCGTGGCGTGAGCTGCCGGCTGCATAAATGTGGGATGAATTTTCCAGTTTCTACAGAGAATCTCTGTAAAATGAGACCTTGTTTGTGGCAAACACAAGTGTTAGTGTGCTCAGATCAAATAGTTGCTCTGATGATTTTAGCCTGCAGTGGCAGTCATCGTTAATTCGCCTGATATGTAGTAATAATTGCTATCCCATCAAATAGTTCAATAAGGGCTGAAGAGGGCAGAGTATAGAGCACTCACACAGTGCCCAGTGAAATCCAGGATCTTGCATAGAGGAGCATTGCCCCTCTCCCAGCTTCTTGTACAGGTGGGAGATTTTCTCTCTCCTTTGCACCCTGCAGTGTGGTGACCTGCTGTGTGTTTGCATTCATAGGAAACCTGCGTGGATTTAACATGACAGCACCAGCACTGCAGCAGTTTTTCCCTCAGGCTACAAGACATTCTCTCCTGGGGCCACCGCCTGTTGGGGTCCCATTAAAACCCACTCGCCTGGGCTTCCCCAACCTTCCCTTCCAGCGGCAGAACCGGACCTTTCGCAAGGTGGGCTTGTAGTTTCCAGCTCTTTGGGAGCTTTGGACTCTGTTTGCACTTGCAAGAGTTGACTATATTGATGGTTGAGAGCAAAAGAGAAAGGAGAGAGCCTTACAGTGAAAACCGTTTTTTTTGCACTGTGCAGCTGACACAGAAATAAGTCTACATCTAGGGTTCTTGTGGTCCGTATTCACACTTATGATGCAAAGATTTCTTGTCACTTCTTACCCAAGAGACAGAATTCCTCATTGCAGTGCTCTTGAAACCTAAGATATAAAAGGAGCCTTTAGAAGTACCAGATTCAAAGTAATTATGATAGAGTAAATGCTGGCTGAGCGCTTTGCTTTTCACAGAGGCCAGAGTTCTGCCCCATTAGCCTTCCAAAGCAGTTTGTTGGTCCCAAACGACTTGCTGCTACCGCAGACACATCACTTTTGTTTTTTGGGCTGGTTTGACCTTTTCTAAGATTAGGATCATATTTATTCTTACAGATTTTGTAAAATCTGTGATGTTTTTTGTAAAAACCTTCTTCACTTTCTACCATTAAGACCACTTCTGTATCCTGAAAATGGTTATTAGATTCATTGACTGGTGCTTCTCTCCTCTTGGGTTAGTTTTTGCATATCTGGTTGAAATCTGTCAAAAAGACGTGGTGAATAAGGTAGACTTCCACTCTTGGACTGACCTTTCTCCACATTCAAAAGGAGGAGGGATTGTTTGGGATGATACTTTTTCCCTGGCCCTGCATCTCTTGCCAGAGTCCCTCTAAAGCGATCCTACTCTGCCAGCAGCTGGGTCTCCTGCACTGGCTACTTAAAGCACTGGAGAAATGTCATGGGCTGCCTGTGGCTTTAAAGCGTGTTGCTCTATTTAACCGTGTAAACTTGCCCAAAGCACAACAGTCCTTTGTAAACTACCTATTCCTCTCCATTGCCCTGTGCTGGAGTTCCCGTGCCTGCCCCACAGTAAAAGTCTGATGGTTTGGGTGTGAGGAAGGACCAAGAGCTGGCAGTGACTCTCTTCCAATTGCAGGACTTCCAGAGGGTTCCTGACAGAAAGCGGGAATTAGATCCTGGTTCTTCATCTCAGACACAAGGTGATGAGGGAGTGCAAGCAGGGGCAGAGCGGAACAGCTTCTCACCGTCCACAGGTAAGGGGGAGCTTGTAGCGAAACAAATACTTCCAGACCTTGTCAACTTTTCCCTGCTACTCCTGCAGTAATGACTGGAGATGGCTTTATTCTTAATCAGCTATGTTTCTCTGTAATTGTAAACAAACTGCCTGTCACTGCCCTCTACTATGTGCTTCTTATATCCTTTTTCCTGGATATTTTTGGTTCTTACAAGCCAACTCCATCTCTATTGCAAGAAAGCCTCTCAGAAATTACTTTGACCCTGAACCCCTTTAAGATGGGGGGAAAAGCTGTTTTGAAATCAAAACTTCCACATTGCCTTACCCATGCTGACCTCAACATCTCATGTAGTCAAACACATGAAGCAGAACCAGTTGCAATCAGCCTTAAGGAAAAGATGAGTTGAATGAGTACTGGTACGCCAGTTGTCAGAACAGAAACTGCTGTCACTGAATCTGTTAGCATCAGATACAATACAGATGTGGGAATATTATTTCTGACTGAAGAGTGCGTAATCTGGAAACGCAGAGATGAAATGAGATTGTAACCAGCGCATGTGTAGCGGTGAAAGCTACCTGTTTAAATAGTTGCTGTCAGATAGACGTGCCACCTTGGCTTACATTAAATGTTCCTGTGATCTGGTCTCTTGTCACCTCAGGGTAGGACGAAGACCCATTTAGTAGACATAAATGTAGATTTCTTTCTGGACAACACCTCATACAGTGACATCTGCAATAAAACTCAAATTCCTTAGGTTGTTAGCTAACCTTGTCACTGCAGTTCTCAAATTCAGAATGAGTGGGTGTATGGTATTATTTGCTCTCACAGAATTTAATGGCAGTGCCCGCTCAGCTGGTGAGTGTGCTCAAAGTGGCATGGTCTGCTTTGCTAAGGAGATCTCCTTCTGTGTTCCTGCAGAGCCAAGAACTCCAGCAGATTCTGTTTTGAACACTGAGCCTGCAGCAAAAAGACTGAAGAGGTATTTATTGAATGGGGTATTGAAATAGTGGCTGAGTTTAGAGCTATTGTCTGGTTTTATTTTCTAATAATTAGGGCTGCACTGTTCTGGCCTGTTGTCATAGAATCACCAGGTTGGAAGAGACCCACGGGATCATAGAGTCCAACCATTCCCACCAATCTCTAAACCATGTCCCTCAGTATCTCATCCACCTGCACCTTAAACACCTCCAGGGAAGGTGAGTCAACCACCTCCCTGGGCAGACCGTTCCATTGCCTAATGACCCTTCCAGTGAAGAATGTCAAGCATGTAGGAGGTATTTCAGATGCTTGTTGACAGTTCAGAAAATCTCATGATTCTTGCTGAAATTCAGGGTGTTGCAGGGTCTCTGCTGTGGTTGATCCAGCTATGGGAATGAGAAATAAGAGATGCAGCTTATGGAAACATGGAACAAAGTGGAGTTTGCTCATGTGTTCTGCCAGGATTCTTGTAAGAAGCAGAGAGGTTCTTTTCCGGTCCAATCTGTTTTCCTAATTTTCTTCCCTAAATGTCAAAAAAGGAAAATGAGCAGCCATTTATCAGCAGAGAAGAAGAGCCACGGAATATGTTAGGTTACAGTAGATGTAGGAAAGGGTAGTTTATTTTGAGGAGTGAGAGAGGAAAGGGAATCAATAGTCCCTGGATTCAAGCCTGTATCCGTGAGTCTCGAGTTCTGTATCTCTTCTGCAAAGATTGTCTTGCCAGTACCCCTGTTGGTTGGGTAAAAATAGACAAAGCCAATCCTATTATCTGCAAGGGGAGCCTGTCTTGGCACTCCCTGCCTCCCTGGGTGCAGGAAGGAACAGCCAGGGCTGTATTGCCATCTAGTGGGAAGGTACATCACGGAGTTCCCGGTGCCATTCGTACGGTGCCGTTCTGCTCCCAGAACTGTCGTTGTAACTGGTGCAGAGGGAGAAGAGGAGGGAGTGGATGCAGATTTCTGGAGGCATTGATCTGCGAATTCTCCAACATATGTTAATGACTATGAGTCAGGACTCCCGGGTCCTCTTATCTTCCCTGTTAACAATTCACCGTGTGGCTTCGGATAAGTTTCTTCTCCTCTCTATTTCCCATCTGTAGATTCGGGATTAATGGCTAGCTTTAGGGAGAATATTTCAGGATGACTTCAATGTTCAGATCCCTTGATCATGTAAAACATTAAAGAGTGATAAATATTGTGTGAGCAGAGACCATCGTGAATTATGGACTCTAATTAGCAAAAAGTGAATAAATTCAATTAAAGCTAAGTCAAATGCATTTGATTGTATGATTTGTTAATCTGTTTGCCAAAGCTAATTTAATTTTAATTATGTTAATATTTAGTAGAGTATTAATCAAAGTCCTGTTACGTACACTGAAAAAAGAATCAAGTCTGAAGAATGACAAATCTCACTGCAGCAAGCCTGCTATTAGGAAAATCCTTTCATAAGCAGTAGTTGGGGACTGCCAGATTTGATGCATGTATTATGGCTGGCATTTACTTAGAATAGGTCATTCCTTAGCTTTTTTCTGAAGTGTTTCCATTCACTTCCAGTGAACAGATGACATATCTCTGAAAAAAATAGTTTGCTGTTCTCATATTGCCCTTCACATATGAGAAGGGCATTCCCGCATCCATATCACAAACCTTTGTTTCATGCTTCATTGTTCCATTTCCCTTTGGCGAGGAATACCAGCCTCCTCCTTCATTTCAGGTTTTTCCCACTTCAGTTTTTCTCTTGTGTCCCATCTGTATGCCTGGAACAACATCCTCATTCCAGTGCAGAAAGCACTCATCATCTTCATATCCTTCTTGAACACCCACTTCTTCTAGCATGGCCTGACAAGTATCCATATAATACTGTTCCCTCTTTAGATCATGCTTGTGATGGCTTTTGCTCCCCTAGATTGCTCCTTAGATTTGTGGTGTAGACTGCAAACCCTTGCCCTGGAGTGCTGTCACCATCTCTGTGTGGAACAGTGTTGAGCCTGCTGGCAGCACTTGACAAATAACATGAAAGCCAGCCACTCTTATTTCTTTCGTGTTTGCACTGCCTAAACCCTGCTGCATATTTATAACCACATAACCCAGTTACATTATCACTTATCAATCTGATAAATTATGGGGCTGGGGGAGGTGTGGAGCGCTGGATGCGGTACCTGCACAGTCTGTGTTCTTGCTTGTGCAGAACGCAGTGCTCGCTCTTGGCAGGAGGACACCAGGACATCAGTGGGTGGGATATCGAGCCAGCCTGAGAGAGAAGACATACAAGCCATAGTGGAAAGGATTCGCCCTGATGGAAAAATAGGGGATGGAGAAAGATACTGCAAAGTGCACTTTGTGCCCTCTGGAAGTCAACCAGTTATTCTCAGCAGTCCCCTTGCAATCTTTTTTCTCTTTAGCAGGTCACCAGTACCAAATAAAACAAAGCCAAGTCCTTTTGTTTTGCATCTTCATAGAATCATAGAATAACCAGGTTGGAAGAGACCGACCGGATCATCGAGTCCAACCGTTCCTATCAAACACTAAACCATGTCCCTCAGCACCTCGTTCACCCGTCCCTTAAACCCCTCCAGAGAAGGGGACTCAACCACCTCCCTGGGCAGCCTCTGCCAGTGCCCAGTGACCCTTTCTGTGAAGAATTTTTCCTAATGTCCAGCCTAAATCTCCCCTGGCAGAGCTTGAGGCCATTCCCTCTCGTTCTGTCCCCTGTCATTTGGGAGAAGAGGCCATTACCCTCCTCTCTGCAACCTCCCCTCAGGTAGTTGTGATGAAAGCCCTGTAGGACACCATTGGGGGCCCATCTTGTTCTGACAGTCTTTGCTTCCTCGTGCACAGAGCAGCCTGCAGGACCGTCAGGGTGTTGCAGTTCCCCTGCAGGCCACCAGTCAAGGCAGGAGTGAGCTCTCAGACTCTAGTTAAGAATATTTCCTGTATGAACTTAATTCTCTGCAGGGCTTCTGCAGGAGAGAACAGTGATCAGGAAAATGAGTTGTAACCTTCCTGTCCCGATTATTTGGCTGTTTCTGAGTCTGTTCTAGAATGCCCAGTCATTACCATTTATGTCTGACCAGTCCTTGTCTGAAATAACACTTCCAGTAGTTCATTGATTTGGGGGTATAGTGGGTGAGCATGATAGCTTAGATCCCAGTCTTTGTTTTGATGGGTCTTCTGAATCTCTTTGTAATGTGGCAAATAAGGTTGTTTTCTTTATATCCTTGAAGCATGACTGAGAAGTCTACATTGGAGGATGCCAGAGACAGCAGAGAAACCGGAGAGCCAAGCACCTGTGTCCAAGCTGATGGTGAGTTGCTCAGCACTGTGGTTTGGACTTCTACAGATCAGCATCTGTAGATCCCATGCGCCTCATCAGAAATGTCCTTCCTTCAGTCATACAGAATGGGGAAAGGAGGAGAAAATCTAGGAACCAAATCCAAACATAGTGCCCACCAAACACAAACACATTATGTAAAATTACCCTCTTTAATAAGGATTTATTTGGACAAATGTTTGTGAACTGGGCTTATGGCTTACAGCACTGTGAGAAGAGCTCCCTGACATCATTCACCTGTTGGTTTGTTTTTTCTGTCATTGCTATTTTGATTTAAGGGAGCTGAAAGGACTCTCTCTTCCTAGGTACTGGCAGTGCAAAGGAGTACACAACTGAAGATCTCTCTAAAGAGAGGAGATTCTCTGATGAACTAAAGACTCCTGAGGTGAGTAGACAGCACTCTTGTGCAGAACATACAACCTCCTCCTCCTCCATCCCAGAGAAGCCAGTTGCCACTGGGAACCAGATGGCACCCACGTCTGGAGCTCCGTCTCCTGTTGTAAGCTGTTGTCCCTGGCAATAAGACGTAATATGTCTGCAATTAGTGCGCAGTCTGCTCTGATTTGCTGCTTTTGTACCTCTCTAGCCTTTACCTACTGCTGGCTGTTTGTGGATGCTGGGGTTTGTTAAGTTTTCAGTATTCGTCTGGAACAATGTAAAGTTGAATTGAAAGAGTGTTGTGGTTTAGCCTCAGCTGCTTGCTCACTCCCCCTGTCCCTGGTGGGATGGGGAAGAGAATCAGGAAGAGAAGTAAAACTCATGGTTTGAGACGAAGTCTAATAAGACAACACAGATATATGTATAATAACGAATAGACAGAACAAGTGGGGAATAGTTGGCTGCCATTTCTCACCAACACAGTCGACAAGCCTGTCTCAAGTACTGATTGTGAATCAGTGAGCTCTGGGCCCCAGCCAACATCCCATTTATTTATTGAGCATGAGACACTACATGATATCTAATATCTCTTTGCCAGCTTGGGTCAGCTGCCTGGCTGTGCTCCTCCCAGCTCCTTGTGAACCTGTACACTTGCAGATCATGGGAAACCAAAAAGTCCTTGATTTTTTACCAGTAATTGAAAATATCAATGTTACCAACATTCTTCCCCTGCTAAATCCAAAACACAGCAGCTACTGGAAAGAAAATTAACTATCCCAGCTGAAATCAGGACAAAGAGCCACTGGAAAATATATGTATAGAGGGCCGTAGCTATTATATCCTGTATGTTGCTGAAGAACAGATGTAAAAAACTTCAGATGATGGTAGTAAAGGCACAGCTACTGTGGCATTTGCCATCACAGCAGGTACCAGTAGGTGATGGGAGTCTGTGCTTTTGAAAGGTAGCTTGGAAAAATGAGACACAGGTGAAGCCAGCAACTTAAGAGCCTTTTGAATGAAATAACTTGCCCACAAGTTAGACGTTAAAATGTGATCTTACACAAAGCTGTAAGCAGGCAAAGATTTAACCCATGGTGTGACTCCAGCTGGATAGTCTTCCATAACTGGTGGGTTTTGTTGATGTGGTCGAGTGTATCATTCTGCCCTTGTTTGAGTTTCTTACACTGTCTGGTGTGGTGCTGAGTTGCCATTAGTTCTGCAGGGGAGAAAAAGGAGCTGGTCGTGTGCCTTAACACCACGTTGTTCATTGCTCCAGTCTCCAGAGACTGGGTCATGCAGTGTCTGCAGTGGCTCTGGAAACAACCACCTGTTCTGACTGGTACTGTGACACAGCGATCACTGGTTTGGCAGTGTTGGAGAAGTGTGCATGAGAGTCTGTTGGATTAGCCTCGTGGCTTCAAGCTTAAATGAATTTCCTTAAGGGACAGAGCACTTAAGTCACTTACAAAAAGCAGGTGTAATTTTTAGTGTCTTCTGTTGAGAAATTGGACTTAATCTTGCCTCCTTTCAGCAGGTGCTGAGCTCTGGTGGTTCACTGAAAGTGACCATCCAGCAGAGCAGCGAGAGCAGAGCCATCAGTACAACAGCTCTGAAACCAGGGCACTGGGCCTGTGAGGTGGGCACCGCAGAGCCCAACCCTGAATCAGCCCTCAAGTTCTACTGCTATATCTGCAAGACCAACTGCTGCAGCCAGCAGGTATAACCCCACAGGTCTGGCTGGGAGATGGGTGGTCAAGAGAAAGGAATTGGATGGCTGGCTGCTGTGGGGAGGCACAGCAGGAGACTTGTTAGCAAGGGCTTATGCCTCAGGAACAATGAACATAAAAAATGATGACAAGCATGCGTATAAAATAAACCTCTCCTGAGGAGCTGGCAGGCAACCTGCTTGAGAGCGAATGTGGGTGGATCCACAGGCAGCCATGCTCTCAAGCTTTTATACCATTTCATTGTTAAAGAGCAGTCAAGAGAATGGAAAGCATAGCTCATACCTGTTATTTTCGTATTTCTAATACATTTAAATGGATTTTTCTCCTAACCTCTCTCTCAGAATTTCCAATCCCACATGGCTGGAGTTCAGCACCAGCAGCGGCTTGGGGAGATTCAGCACATGAGCAACGTTTGTTTTGTTTCACTACTGCCCATGGTGAAGGAGCAGAAGGTGCTGGCAGAGAAAGATGGGTACGTGTTGGTTTGCACTAGAAAACGCAATCTGAAATTAATCTGCGTTGGTTCCAAAATTCCTCACTGCTCCAGGGTGCCCCTGTGTTTTAGGTAAGGTACAAAATCCTTCTAGTTTCAGGAGCCTTAATATCCTTCAGGCAGCTTTCTTCCTGCTGAAGGGTACCAGTGTTGACTTAGACCTGCTGTGTAATTTTTAATATAGTGGATCAGGTTGGAGGCTTGTTTAAACAGCATGAGCTAAAGCAACCTTTGTAAATGGCTGGAAAGGGAGGGGAGAAGATAAATCTAAGCCTGTCAAGACAGGAATGCTGGGGAAAGCAATGCCAAGAACAGATTGCAGATGGCAGTGTTCCATGGAGAAGGTAAAAAGGTGTGACTTACAGATATATTCATTGTCACTTCAGAGAGATGCAGCAGCGATGGTGTAACACTTGTCAGATACATTTCACCGGGGATCTCATCAAACATCGCAGGACCCAAGAACACAAGGTAACAACCATAGTGTGGTCTTTGTTTTCACTGACCTTTTGTGGGGATTGAGTGGAAATGTCTGGCATTTCCTGCTCCCCAAGCAGCAAAGGAAAAGTGATTGGAGTGGAGAGATGCAGAGAAAGTTCTGCCAGTTACATCCTCACTGTTCAAGGGCAGTGCTGTGCTACCTGCTGCCTCTGAACGCTGGCGCTGTTGCAGTTTCCAGTTGTCATGGTCTGTCGGTATTGCCTAAAACATCTCTGGTTTATAATTCTTGACTTTTCTCAATAAATAGGGCCTGTCATACTCACCTAATCAATTGAATGGAGGAATGGGTGGGCAGCCTGTAAATTCTCAAGCTAAAATTTAGACAGGCTATGGTATTTATTGGTTTCTAGGAAAGAAGTGCCAGAACGCCTTTTAGAAGCCACATTTGTTTTGCTCTACATGTTTTCCATCTTTTTGGCAGATAAGAGCTAGGGACTCATTTCTGCTGGAAATATGACTCCTTTTGTAACCTCCCTGTTTTAGATGCAGGGCTGTGACTTTGTCTCACTCAAGATTTGTCTGCATTTCTCCAAAGCAGTGCCTCTTGTGGCTTACTGGATCATCCTTCTTTCCTTAGCTGGCCAAACGCTCGCTTCGTCCTTTCTGCACTGTCTGCAGCCGCCACTTCAAGACGCCTCGCAAGTTTGTAGAGCATATGAAGTCCCCCGAGCACAAACAGAAAGCCAAAGAGGTAATACTGCACAGGACTAGAGGCGGCTATGCTGTGCAGCAGGTTAACTTTCTACTTCCCTGACTCGCAGGGATGAAAGGAAGGCATGTAGTTCTTCCAAGCCAGTTACAGTTTTCATCTTTGGATGGCCTTTGGTTGTTAAGAGCTTGAAGAAATTGAGTGAAAAAGGGAAAAGGAGTTAAACTTGTCTGGAAGCATGATAGCTTGTGCCTCTCTGAGTCCTTTCTACTCATCAAATGTGGTCTATTCAGAGTCTGGGGTCTTCATTGGTTAAATGGAGAGGGTGCAAAGGTTATCTGATCTTTCTTTTCCATACCTGGTAGGTGAGGCTGGGGGAGAAGGAATTGGGCAGCCCAGAGGATTCGGAGGAGTTGATCACAGTGGATGCTGTTGGCTGTTTTGAAGATGATGATGAAGAGGAGGAGGAGGAAGAGGGGGGAACTGGTGAGGAGGAAGACCTTGATGTAGCGCTGATGGAGAATGAAGATTCTGCTGCCAAGCAGGTATGCCACACAAAAGGAGAAGGGACGATCTGTCTGAGAATCTTCTGTGGGCTCCTGTGACTTGGTTGGTCTTGGCTGGTTGAGGTCAGGGTTTTAAGAGTTGAGCAGGCAGGTGAGGGCTCTGGGTTTTTTTCTGGAGCACAGGACAGTGCAAAAGAGAATCGGGCACTACTTGTGGGATTCAGGAGAGTGTTTCTGCTGTGCTGTACGGCTCCTACTGGTGCCTTCAAACACTACCTTGTTCTTGAGAGGCATAAGTAATGTTTTTTCAAGGAAAAGAATTTCTGGTAGACATTGACGGTCTTTTTGAATAGCCCAGCAGCAGCTTGGTCTCAGCAAGCATAGGTTTATCTTGATAAATATAATTTTCCCAGTAGCAAGCAGTTACCAAGAAGGAGTACGTGGATAACCACCTAAGTGTAAGGGGCATTTTTAACCTGGTCATGAAGTGGCCTCCTAATCAGGTGCTGTGCAAATCTTTCTGGTATGCAAATCCTCTGGTTTGCTCCCGAACTTATCGGAAAAATAGAAGAGCCCAGGAAGGGGGTTGGCATGCATACAGTAGGCACTAATGTTCTTTTGGTTTCCAGACTGGGCTGAAGGAAGTGTCTTTGGAGGATTACGAAGGAAGCGAGAAGTATTGTCCAGACACAGCCTATGGTAAGCAAGCAGAGTTAAGCAAAGGCCTGCAGAGCCTTCTCCAGCCATGTGCTGTATCTGTAAGAGAGGATGGTCTCTGCTGACTGCCATAACAACTTCTTGGGCCATAGTGCTCCAGCATCCACGTTGAACTGGTGCAAGTCACTGCTGCCTGGAGAAAGGGCCAAACATTGCTTTATTACTTTATAGTAAAATGTAGGGATGTGATTGATGTTTGTCAGCTGCCTTTCGCTTTGAAGAAGAGAGGACGAGAGCCAGGGACCTTATTGAGGTAGGAAATGGAATGAGTAGGGCAGGACTACTGAAGAAAGTCGGTAGCAAATGAGGGATGCTCTGGAAAGATGGAGCCTGAAAGCACACTGATGAGAATGCTTTCCAACAGAAATGCAGCTTGTACGGAGATACTGAGCAGTACTGACAGTATCGAGCGCTCTGCCAAGCCCAAACTGTGCATGTTTCCTCCGCTTCAGAACCCCCACGCTCTACCTAGCGGTTATTCAGACATGTTGCTGGGCTGGTGGGCAGTGTTGCCTCCAGATGGCTGTCTCTGGTTCCCACCCTGTAAGTGACTGACTTCCAACCTCTAACGGCCACTCATGTTGTGAGGAGGGCAGCTCTGCAGAGGCTGTTTTGTGCCCAAGGAGAGCTCTGTTTACACCGATCTTCCATATTGCTGTAACCTTCCACTACCATGTGGCAGATGGAATAATGATTCATGCTGTGAATGTTCTCTGCGTGTTCCTCTTGCGCGCCTGCTGTCTTCTGCTTGGTTTGATCCCATTACATTAGATCACATGTTCTCTGTAGTTTTCCATTGTATTCTTTTTTCCCTTTTTCCCTCCTTAATGCTCTATGTAGTTTCTTTGCTCTGGCAGCCAGATTTCTCTCTGAATATCAACCACACAGCCATTCCATGGTAAGATGAGATATTCAGCAAGTCATCTTGCAAATCCCTGATTAACAGAAGCAAAGCTTTCCACTTTTCTTTTTCTCCCCCTCCACCCCTTCCCTTTTAACATACTTTCATTATTTGAGTTCCATTCAATGTGATCTGTGATTTCCCTTCCCCTCCCGTTTCACAGGCCTGGATTTTCTGGTCCCCGTCGCAGGTTACCTCTGCAGGCTGTGTCACAAATTCTACCATAGCGACTCTGCTGCCCGGCTCGCACACTGCAAGTCCCTGATGCATTTTGAGAACTTTCAGGTTAGACCCTTTGGCGATTGCATGGCCTGGCATTTGTTACCCCCATATGTGTCTCTTCAGCAAACCCACCATGTCAGCTGTCTTGTCTCCAGTTCATTTCTATCATCCTTGGTGTCTGTTGTGCCTCCTAGTGTGCTTTGTGTTTGTCTCCCATCACCCCTGTAGGTCTAAAACCAGTCCAGTCCTGCTTCTCAGCTACCGCTGCTGTCACCTTGTTGCCCATTTCTGGCTGGAAATCTTCCTCAGAGTATCCGCTCTGTTTGCTGAACCTGTGGAGTCTGTTGTTCAGTCTAGGCCTCTTCTCTGCTAGACAGATAACAGGTCAGGATGGGGAAAGAACAAGAGACTGAGGCTGTTCCTTTTAAAGAAAGCTGGCACATGCGCATCTTCTTATGCGATACTGCAGGAACAGCTGCTTTAGCCAAAACTGCGGGTGTGATTCATCCATGAAGGGGCCTGGTAAAATCAGATATTCCCTATAGAAATCTGGAAACGTAACATTACCGAATCTTCATATGATGGAAGCGACAAGCTGGTGAGAGTCCATTTGGACCCCAGGATCAGCCTGCAACAGGAAGTCTGTCTGTCTGTCTGCTACCCTTTCCTAGAAACTCCTTAGCACAAAGCTCTGCCAGCTGACGCTGTTCCTTTGCTTTACTGGCTCCACATAAAGAAGCCATATTGCCCCTTGCTGCTTTCGTATCTAGAAGCTTTTTCCTACTGGGCTGGCCTGAATCTGCCTCCATCGTTCTGTCCTCGTTGACTTGCCAGGGGTTGAGGGGCCTGCATCAGTCCCTTGTGGTGGGTACGCAGGGTGCTGTCTCGGCCCTCTCCCGTGAGCGCTGCCTGGGCCCTGCCTGTGCAGGAGAGCGGGATTCCCTGACCCTGACAGGAGGGAGGCTCCCCCACTGACTTTGTCCTCTACCTGCACCCAAAACCCACTCCATCAAAAGCCGTTGTGCTTCTCTATCACAGATGTATCCAGCCTTAGTTAGTGTTTTTTAAAAGACTGAATCTTGGTGTTTTTCTAGCCCTTGGCTATTCCTAGTCAACCATCACCACCTTCAGAAAGGGGTGGGGTGCTGGAGGATCAACACTTAAAGCAGTGAATTTGGAATGACAAGTAGCAGAAGACACAGCTGTTCCTGTATGGTTGCTCATCCTCTCTCGCTCCCGCAGCAGTCATTTTGGGAACGAAGGAATCGGCCCTGCAGTTTCCCTGGCTTATTTTATATCGGCATAGAGTGAAACTGCGGCAGCAGTGTGTGTGCCTCCCTTTTGGCCCACTTAGAGCTGAAATCAGACGTTCCCCGAATGGATGCCAGAGCGACCTGAAGGGATTATTTATGATGTGTCCATCTTTAAACATCTGCAGGCAGATGATTATTATTCTTGGCTGCCTGGGTGCCTTGGGGTTGTCGCAGTCAGAGTTAAATCACTGCCAGCTTCTGGGGTGCTCTCATCAGAGTAGCTCAGCGGGGGGTTTCAAAGCAGTTCATAGTTCCAATGATATCACACTTCTGGTGTCTGAGGACAGGCAAAGAGCGATCCTGCAATGATGAAGTGAATTACAGTTTAAAGCTGCCTGTCTGTTGTGCTGTAATTCCACACTGCGGACTACAGTAGCACTGCTGAAGGCAGTGGTGAAACCCAGGCACTCGATCCTGTCCTTAAGTTGTCAGGTGTATCACTAGTGCCAGTTCAAGGGACCTTTCAGCAGAAAGCCTATAACGAGTTGATTTGTGGAAGGAAAAGAGGGAGCTTTGTTTTATTTCTGTAGTTCATGCTCTGTCTGGGTCTTGAAGACCCAAGTCCTACTGCATGTTACAGAGCCTTACAGAGTTTTGGTCTTGAAAATGGCTAGGAGCTATTTTAATCTCTTCACAGACCTCTACTGGCTCATCACAATAGCGAGTGCAAATGAGTTGTTTAATTGATTATATGCTTATCTTTATTCTGTAGAGAATCAAGATATTCCTGCTATTTTAGTGTTCCCATCAGCAGTGTCAGTGACTGCACAGATTTTACCAGTAGAGTGAAAAAATCTTTTGGCTTTTGCTGATAAACATGAAATCACAGCTCTGTAGCCGAGGGCACCACACAACCTCACGCATCCAAGGTGCGTGTCCAGAGTTATATCCTGGCGGTAGCTGAAGTAAGAGCTGTCACTTGCACTGTTACATCTACAAAGTCCTGACTCTCAGATTAACAGTTGCCAAAAGGTAATTTTTGTCTCAGGAGCTGCAGGTCTGCCATGTACTTGCTCAGCATTAAGTAATGCGAGAGGGACTTCAGTTTTTAATATCGACACTTTTCCTCACAGGAGCTGACCCTTCTCGAAAGCCTCAGCAGTCAGGCCGGGAGAGCTGCTGAGACAAGTCGTGCCCCTGCAGATCCTAGCTGTGCTCACCACTGTTTTTGTGCAGGTTTTCCTGGACCAGCTGCCGCATGCTGCAGTGACGGTACCGGAGCGGGGCTCGTCTCTCACCTTGCTTTGTTTGTATTTGCAGAGATACAAGGCAGCGAGGCATCGTGCCACAGCTGCCTACCCCGAAGCTCCTTTGCATTCCCAGGGCTCCAGCTCCCAGTTGCTGGATGACACAAACCAGCCTCCTGCTACAACAGGAGAAACCGGCAAGAAGATGAATGTCGATTGTGGGATAGGCAGGGCGGGTACAGAGCCCTCAGCCCTGCAAGAACAAGCTTTGAGGTCTCTGGAGGGTAAGGGGGAGCTGGCCACCTCTGTAGCAGAGGGGAGAAGCCAAGCCAGCGTGACTGATGATGCCTGTGGAATCATGGTTGTAGAAGAAGAAAACCTGCAGGAGGAGAGCAAATCCACTGCTCTGAGTGCTGAGTGCCTGCTGCCCAAAGAGAACCGTGCAGGGGAGGTGCTGGGACACGCTGTGTCCGAGGAGGAAGCCAGTGCAGCCAGGAGAAGCGAAGGCACGGATGACTGCCAGGATCCGGGGGATGGAGGGGGTGTAGGACAGGATGAGGCAGCAGACGCAGGCGAGGAGGCAGCGGCAGAGCCCTCCTCCCTAGCCAAAGGCGAGACGGCCAGTCTTGCCTCTGCTGGGTGCAGACGCTCCAATAGGCGCAAACCCAGATAGAGTGGCCTTAAAGAGGGAGAGCCCTTTACATACGATATTTGTGGGAAATGTTTATTTTCTGAGTCTTTTAATAGAGCAAAAACCTTCAACTTTACTGCTGTTTTTATTTTAAGAATAAAATAAGCCTGGCTTTAGCGTGTCTAATACAGGATGGTGTTGGCTATTACTTGTACAGCTGGGATACAACTATATCGAAAGGCTGAGGCTTGGATTGCTCAACCTGAAAGATGTTAAAGTGATTTCCACAGGGGCCAAAGCTCATGAAGTAGGTAGATGCAGACTTATTTTTCACTAAGAATTCTTTGTAGTTCCTCTCTTGCTTCTTTTCCAGGCATGGGAAAAGTTTCTCTCTTGGGAGTGTGTGTGCCCTATCCCGCTCTTCAGAACATTTTCCTTTCAAAGATGCACAGTCTTGGACAAGCGCTGTGTCCTAAGTGAGGCAAGAATGTGCATCTTTGTCCTTTGTTAATAGTACACAGCTTAACGCAGTCTGTTCTCATAGCAGAGACTCTCAGGAACAAATTTTGTTTCAAACTGATTTTAATAAAACAGATTTCTTTTAAGTAACTGCTTTAACTTTCAAAAGAACTCCTTTAACTCTACAAAAGAACAGTAACTTTTGCTTCATCACGCTGGCCTTAGGCCCTCCTCCCAGGATCACCAGGTTCCTGACCAGAATGGTCAGGGGGAGCTCTTGTCAGAAGGAACAGGGAGGTCTTTGCTCAGAGCCCAGGTCTCTGTGGTGTAACTAACACTGGGCTGGAGACAACCAGGCTGCTCTGCCTCTCCCTAGAGCCCAAGTCCTTAACGGCAGCACAAGGAATTGGGCAGCTTCCAATTACAAGTCAAAACCATCACCCTGGTAGCTTGTCTGATGTGCCTGCAAGGGTACATGACTGCCTAGTGTTTGGGGGCCACCTGCCAATGCTGTTGTGGAGAACGGGGGGAAGCCGTAGTTTGAGGGCAGGGGCTGGCCTAGGGCCTCTCTCTCCAAGTTTGCCACCAGTTACACTTCGGAGCAAGCCTGGAGTCGGGACAGCCCCTGCCCATTGTGCTCTTTGGGAGAAAAGGCCAGAGCTGGAGTGCCCCCTGCCAGGAATTGACAATAAAAGAGCAGGTCAGGTTTCCTCTGCTTGCAGCCAGCCGGCTCTAACTAGGCATCAGTAGTGCCGTGGTGGGGAGCAAACAGACCTAGCTCCTCACCTGCACCACTGTGCTTCCATATTTATAGCAAAAATCAGAGCACAGCAGCAACTGACAGGATGCAACCACAGGAAGGAATGAGGAACCTCTAGTATTCAAGTTTTACATTAAATCAGTGAGCACTAAGTGCCTGTGACCAGTACTAGACAGGAGGCTGTGACCCCTGCTCATCTGTCTCCATGTTCTGCTGCTCGCTCTGCTGCTGGAACTCGAGGCGGGCCTGGCGGTTGGACTCCAGCAGTTCTTTCAAGCTTGCGTGTAGATAATCATTCCTCTCCTCCAGGTGATCCAAGCAGGAGTTGATCTGGTCCAGCATGGAGTTTATTGCTGCATATTCTAAAATAAAAAGGAAAGGAGAGACTGAAGGATGCAATTACATTGGTTTTGCTGCTGGGGAAGGCAGCAGGAGCAGGGATGAGCCCAAAGATGCTGCAGTGGCACCAGCACTTCCAGAGGGAGGGAAGTGTGAGGTACCAAGTCTGACCATAGAATTTTCCCACACCATTAAGACCTTGGGTACTTCAGATAAAACCCAGGCTCATTCAGGATGATCCTGACAGGTGCTTCCCGAGGTAGTTTCTTATTTACAGCATTTGTTCCAAGTCAACGTTTGCCCGTGTACAACGGCGTTCCACAGTGACACGTATTAGCACCGTTAATCGGATGAAGGTGGCTATGCTACTGTGATGAAACACTTGCTTTTGGACTGCTCCAAGCAATATTTGCAAAATCCTGAAGAGTAACAAAAAAAACAACCCTGAAAAGCCAGACAAGATAAACCTCTGCTGACAATTTATGCAGGAGCCCCAGGGTGCTTACAGGCAGAGCCAGGCCCATACTCCTTTCCGAAGCTGCACAGCGGATGCAGGGACCTGTGGATGCAGGCGGTGAGCTGTGACCTGCGGGCTGACACTTGTGAGGAGCGTGGGCTACAGGACAGGGAAGGAAGGCTGCGTGGGTGGGACAAGCCCACGCGTCAGCGGCTGGGGCTGGCTCCTCTCCACTCGGCTCCTCTGCCAAGCGTGACGCAGGAGCTCCTGCCTGAAACGCTGCTCTGCGCCAACAGAATACACCGAGACAGCAAGGAGTAGGAGGATGTGCTGCAGGCCTGCTTGTCCGGTGGACGAGGGCTGAGTCGTGCTGAAATCCCCCAGCCTCACCAGCCCAACCGCGCCCTTCCTGCTGCCCCCTCAACACTTCTGTAGGCAGGGTGCTCGCAGCCCCCAGGCTGGTCCCCAGCAGCTTTAAAGAAATGGTGAATACTTAAATATTGCAGCCATTTGCATTCTTACTAGTGAAGAAGTTTCATTAAAAAAAGAATTGTTCTACTTTTCTTAGACAACTACGGAGCCACTCTTTGGAGAATTGCGTAGGCTTCATTTCAGCTTGTTTATAAACGTTTGCCCTTGCAAGTATATGCAGGGGTGGCACCACGAACCAGAGCACTGCTGATGCCATTGCATTTAAAAACCAATCCCACAGACCCGTTCTTTCCCCATAGGCAGCAGGTACTAGTATTTTGCAAACCCTGTTTCAAGTGATACCTGAATCGGAATCACTGAATGGTTTGGCTTGGAAGGGCCCTCAAAGCCCACTCAGTCCCACCCCTGCCATGGACAGGGACACCTCCTGCTGGATCAGGGCCTCCAAGCCTCATCCAACCTGGCTTGGAACACCTCCAGGGATGGGGCAGCTACAGCTTCTTGGGGCAACCTCTTCCAGAGCTCTTTTTCTCCCTGGATGGTGCAAGATGATGACGGTTCCCTTGATCCTAATGCTGATAATGGGAGCGAGGACAAGGGATATGAGGGGGAATCCCATCACTGCTGCTTCTCCCATGTTCCCTGGCTCATCTTCAGCCCAAGTGAGCACGACAGAGCATTCAATGGTGGGAACAGGCATGCTGGGTCCCCCGGGAATCCTTGTGTCGCGAAGGTGTCATGGAATCATGGAATGGGTTGGGTTGGAAGGGCTCTCAGAGCCCATCCAGTTCCACTCCCTGCCGTGGGCAGGGACACCTCCCACTGGATCAGGGGCTCCAGGCCCCATCCAGCCTGGCCTGGAACCCCTCCAGGGACGGGGCAGCCCCACCCTCACAGGACATCGTTTCTCCCAAGATCTCACCCCAGTCCCCGCTCTCTCAGCCCAAGCAGCGCCCGCGGCCCATCCCGTGTCCAACACCCCCCGCTCCCGGGAGCGGCCCAGCAGCCCTTGGGCACACTCGGGACTCCTCCCCGGGCCTCCCGCACGCACCTTCCTCCCCGAAGCTGTCCCCGTCGTCGTCGTTGCCGTCGCTGTCGCCCGCGGCCACGTGCGGGTCCCCGTTCGGCCCGGCCATCGCCCCCTCGCCGCGCGGTGCCGGCGGGGACGTCAACCAACGGGGGCGCCAGCCAATGATGGGGAAGGCACCGGCCCGGCGGGGCGGCGCTACGGTAAAACCTGTGGTTGGCGCGCAGGGAGCCGGGCGGGCGGCGTGCAGGCGGGCGGCCGCGGCCGCTTCCATCGCCACCCAGCGGCACGGGGTCACCTACAAACCGGCTCTGCCCTGCGGGAACCAGCCCGGTTCGCTCTGCCCTTCCCTGTCTTTGACCCAGTAGCTCATACACCCCGAGGAGATGTAATCCTTGCGTGTTTTTATTCATCCCTCGGGTGAGGTGTCGCTGGGATGAAAATAACTTGCAATTAGAGCATTAATTCAAGCGCGCTCCTGAGACGAACCCAGCCCGAGCTCTCTGTTATTAACTGGGTATTTGCGGCGAAGGAGAAAGAAAAGGTTATGTCCTCATTTAACATCGCAGCCAGCTTTTCTCCTCCCTGTGGGGTAACCCCGCTGCCAGCTGCTGAGCTGATACCAAAAGCACTAGGAAATAAACTCTCTTAAGTTTTTTGTTTTGGAGTTTTAGAAAGCGAGCATCCTTTACCAGGGCAGGGCAAGGCGAGGGAGTGCTGGAGCACCTCCTGTATGAGGACAGGCTGGGAGAGTTGGGGTTGTTCAGCCTGGAGGAGAGAAGGCTCTGAGGAGACCTGGTAGCGACCTTCCAGTACCTGAAGGGGCTGCAGGAAAGCTGGGGAGGGGCTCTTGATCAAGGACAGCAGGGATGGGATGAGGGGGGGATGGATTTCAGCTCAAAAAAGGGAGAGGAGATCTTGTTTCCAGTGAGAGCAGGGAGGCACTGGCTCAGGTTGCTCAGAGCAGTGGTGGCTGCCCCATCCCTGGAGGGGTTCGAGGATAGGTTGGATGGGGCTTGGAGCCCCTGATCCAGCGTGAGGTGTCCCTGCCAGGGACTGGATGAGCTTTGGATAGGACTGGATGGGCTCTGAAGTCCCTTCCAACCCAAACCATTCCATGATTCAACGATTCAATGATTCTCCGATCCTAATCACTGCGAGAGCGGCCACTCGGATGCCTCTACACCCACCCTGCGTAGAGCTTATTCCCGCTGGTACCTAGGCAACTCAACGCGCCTCCTCCACTTCTGGTTAGGGGGGACATTTCAGGGCGTGTCCGCCATTTCGGGGCGTGTCCGCCATTTCGAGGCGGGGCCGCCATTTCGGGGCGGGGCCGCCATTTCGGGGCGGGGCCCGCGCGCCGTGCCGGAAGATGGCGGCGGGCGGCAGGGCCTGGGCGGCGGTTGCGCTGTTGTCGCCGTGGCGGCTGCGGGTCCCACGTCGGGCCTACGGCTGCGGGGCTGCCGCGGCGGGGGGAGCCGGGCGCAGGGCGCTGCTGGGCGCTGCCTTCGCGCTAGGCGGCGGCGCCGGCCTCTACCTGGCGGCGCGGCACAGGCTGCGGGAGCACTCGGCCGCTGAGGTAACGCGGTGCCCGCGGCGGCTGCTGCCCCTATTCCCCGTGCTCCCCCGGCCGCAGGCAGGGCGCGGAGTGGTTGCCTTCGGGTGCTTTTGTGGGGAAGAAATGTTTACCTGTGTGGGTGGGGAGGCCCTGGCACAGGGTGCCCAGAGAAAGGGTGGCTGCCTCCCGGTACTGGACGCGGCTGATAAGAACTACGGAGAAGAGTTTTTTAGCAGGATCTGTAGCAATAGGACAAGGGGTGATCGTTTTAAACTGAACGAGAAGTTCAGACTAGGTATTAGGAAGGAAATCTTCACACTGAGGGTAGTGAGGTCCTGGCCCAGGTTGTCCAGAGCAGTGGTGGTTGCCCTATCCCTGCAGGTGTTCAAGACCAGGTTGGATGGGGCCTGGAGCAACTGGATCCAGTGGGAGGTGTCCCTGCCCATGGCAACGGGTGGGACTGGATGGGCTTGGAGGTCTCTTCCAGCCCAAACCATTCCATGATACCTTCACTACACAGGGATTCCCAGGGGACCCAGCATGCCCATTCCCACCATTGAATGCTAGATGGTTCCCACTCGGGCTGAAAATGAGCCAGGGAACATGGGAGAAGCAGCAGTGATGGGATACTCCTCATATCCCTTGTCCTCACTCCCATTATCAGCATTAGGATCAAGGGAAATATTCCTCTCCCCATATGGGAAGAAAAAGAGTTCTTGAAGAGGTTGCCCCAAGAAGCTGTAGCTGCCCCATCCCTGGAGGTGTTCCAGGCCAGGTTGGATGGGGCTTGGAGCCCCTGATCCAGTGGGATGTGTCCCTGCCCATGGCAGGGGATGCAACTGGATGGGCTTTGAGGGCCCAACCCAAACCGTTCTGTGGTAAATGCTGTCAGGGAGGCAGCACTGTCCTTGAGCTGTGGGGAATCCATGTCAGAAAGTGTGGGCTCACTGGGGAGGTGATGCAGCATTGCCTAGTTGTTCCAGCATACATGGGGATTGTGTGACCCAGTGTGTTAGAAAGTGAGGTGCCTGCGTTTGTTTTATAATGTCTGAGTGCCTGTCGGGTCGTGGAATTGAACTGTGCTGGGAAACAGCCCTCCCTGAGGCCTCGCTGCCCCACACCTTCCCTGCCTTGTCTCAGCTGTGCCTGGGTTGGTTCATCCCAGGGATCTATATCTGGGCAGGTAGATGAAAATCTGCAGCAAACTCTGCTGTCCCCTCCCTGTGGCTTCCAGAGAGGTTATTGGGGGAGAAATTGAATGGAAAACACAGTTGTGGTTCTGATTTAGAGATGATTGAAATATGGTTACGTTTTTTAGTTTCAGAATTATGTTTAGAGGGGCAAGCTGTAGAGATTTAAATTATTTCTTTGGCTGTGAGTAGGTGTTCCCAGCAGAGTAAATAGATACTGAGAAAAACAAGTATTTGGTCCCAGTGGAAGGAGTATATTTGTGATGTGATTTGAAGAAAGCAGCTTTTAGCCAAGGTGTTTAGATGATCAGATGTTGAAACTAAATGTCAATGACTATGACTTTGTAACAAAAATAAGGGTGGAAAGAAGGTAACTTTTATATTTTTAGTATAAAATGGAGGTTTCTGGTCTCTTCCTTCCCCAGCTTCCTGCCGGGAACCTCCAGCTGACTCTTTACCAGTATAAAACGTGTCCTTTCTGCAGCAAAGTCCGAGCTTTTCTTGATTATCATGGACTGCCATATGAAATTGTGGAAGTCAACCCAATAATGAGGAAAGAGATTAAATTCTCTACCTACAGAAAGGTGCCTATCCTGCTCGCCAATGCTGGAAGCCCTCTGGTAAGTCTTACTGTGTTAAAAGCTTGATTTCCCCATAAGCAGTGGTTTGGAGGCTTTGTCTCTGTGGTTTATCACATGCAGTGTAATCTTTACATCATCTTTTATTCTCTCAAGAGCCTAAGATTTGTTTCTTACTTCATGGTTTCCTATGCCTTGGCCTTATTGAAATTCTTTGTTGGTCTTTCTTATGTAGTTTGTGTAGTAAGTCTTCAATCTGGTGATTATACTGCTTATATCTTGTGGGAAAAGAATGAGCTCTCAAAATGCTAAAGATTCAGCTTGGCCTTTTTTTGCATTGGGGTTGCTTTTCCTTCTTCACTTCCAAGACCCTAAATCCAGAAGCTCTTAATATTGTGTGTGTTCCTGGCCTCTGCAAGAATTAAAGACTATTGTGGAGCGATACTGTGAACAGTTCTGGAAGAGATCTGATCATGGGGCTGCCTAGAGGCACAGGAACTCCTGTGGAAATGCATGGGAGGAACAGCAACTCAGTGCTACCTTGGAACCTCAGCACACAGGGAAAACTGTTTTGAAGAATCTCCTTTTGCATTGCACCAAATTCTTTTAAAAGACATTTGTTTTAATTGTTTTTCAGCAATTGAATGACTCTTCGGTTATCATCAGTGCAATAAAGACCTACCTGATTTCCAAGTAAGAAAACAGGATGATGGGAGGCGAGTCAAATGTGAATGACCCTAGCAGACCAAGGACTGGGAGGGCTTTGTGAGGCTCAGTCATAAGTATCTTGCTGACCTCATTCTACAAAGCTCTGGGTGTTTTTTAGCCCAGCAGACCTGACCCTGGCCGTGATGGTGTGGATGGTGCAGTAAAGCAAAGTTTTTACCTTTCAGAGCTACTCTTTTTTCACCCATGAGATTCTCTTGGCATGAAATCTATTTTAACACAGACTAATGTTAATCCTGGAACTAAGCTTACCTTTATTCAGTTATGACATCTAAGATGGAATGAAATTGCTGTGCCTGTGGCCTGTGCTTTAGGTTGTGTGACAAAGCATGTGAGAATGGGAGATGGCTGTATGCCTGCAAGGGTTTCCATTCTGACACAGAGAAAAGTATATACTGATAACAATTATTTGCAAGCAGCTGTTACGGAGTCTTTTCAGTACTTATTTCAAAGAGAATTTGGAGCCTTGTGCACTTATTCTCAGAGTAGTACATTTTAAAGTGTGCATCTTTTGATCTGTCCTTTTGATCTGCCCATTTTTATAGCAGACACATCAGAGCTAACTGTGTTTCTGTCCACAGGAGGAACAGCTTAGAAGAGATCGTGTCCTTTTATCCTCCTATGAAAACAGTGACTGAGCAAGGCAAGGAGGTATTTGAGTATGGGAATAAATACTGGCTCATGCTGGATGAGAAGGAGACAAAGCGGGTCTATCCTGTCAATGAAGTGAGAGTGTAAGTGCTCTTAAGTTTCTGGGCTCTCCAGGTAGGGTCACAGCCTCCTCCATATGTGCTCTGGGATGGTGCAGATATAAAATCCTGCAAGTGCTAACAAATCTTGTCACACCCCTTTGGTGTTTTAAAACCTGGGGAGCTGGAGTGGTTTTGCTGTAGTTCTTATGTAATCTGAAGCAATGCTGTTAGATGGTCCAGTTCCCCCAGGCCTAGTCATGCAAGCCTTCAGTTGCCTCCAGCCTTCAGTTGCCTCCAGCCTTCAGTTGCCTCCAGCCTTCAGTTGCCTCCAGCCTTCAGTTGCCTCCAGCCTTCAGTTGCCTCCAGATTCCTTCTCAGCCATTCCTTTACGTCATGTAGAAATGTTCTGGAGTGCTCTTTTCCCTTTCTGCTTTAGCTCTCCTGTTGGGAGGAGAAGGTAGTGCTTTATCTTGGTCTTAATTTTAGTTTGAGGTTGGAGGAGCCTTGCCAGAGATAATGATCCTGAGTGCATTTCAGAGAGGTCACGAGGGTAGGAGGTTTTGACACTTGTGTCCTTGGCAGAAGCTCTGGCTGCCTCCTGTAGCCCTGCACTCTGTACTGCGTTCACTGAAAAGTCTCTTCTGAATGCTTGCAGGGAAGAAATGAAGTGGAGAAAATGGGCAGACGATTGGCTTGTTCACCTCATCTCCCCCAACGTTTACCGTACCCCCAGAGAAGCCCTGGCGTCTTTTGATTACATCGTCCGGGAGGGGAAGTTTGGCACTGTGGAAGGTTTCTTTGCCAAGTACCTGGGGGCTGTTGCCATGTTTTTTGTTAGCAAGAGGCTGAAGAAAAGGTTGGTACCACTGAGCACCAGGCACACGAGAGGAATAGCTCCTAACCCTTCTTAGCTGTGAGCCCCAGGCATTCGAGGGTCAGAACCACAGTGTTTTAAACCAAGCTGTTGAATGCAATGTGAGTAACTGGAGGTACCAAACCCCCCTCTACTTGTCTACTATTTAATTGCTAAATAGTATATATCAACAATTTAAATCACTTTACTCTCAAATACTTTCCTCATTCCAAGACAAAAATCAGCCCATAACATCAGAGGTGATAAAAGGTTAAAGAGAGAAACAAGCCAGTGTCCTCAGACTAGTTCTTTTCTTTACCCAGACATCACCTTCAAGATAATGTCCGAGAGGACTTGTATGAAGCAGTTAACGAGTGGGTGAAAGCTGTTGGCAAACATCGCCTCTTCATGGGTGGAAACCAGCCGAACCTTGCTGACCTGGTAAGGGATGAATTCCTGCATCTATTCTTAGGTCTATTACCGATTATCCAGTCACTCATCTGTGTGAAATTGTTGATGCAAATAGAGTCAGAGAGAGAGAGTTTCATGAGATACTTTGCCGATGTCCTTTCTGCAGGAATACTGTTCCCACGTGAAGGGGACTTGGATTACAGAGGATTTGTTGTTTTCCTCCAGAGAAGCTTTTCCTAAACGGAACCAGCAGTTCCCATCTGCAGGAGGGTGTTACTGGTCATGCGGAAGCATGATAAAAGCTGATTACAGGCCAGGCCACTGCTCTGGCTCCTGAATGCTGGTGGCTAAAGCCTGACGCCTGCATGGTCTTTATGACATTCACTGTTACTGGGTTTTCCTTTGCCGGCAGCAGTGCAGAGCACAGCAGGATTCATCCCCTGCACCAGCAGTTCTCCATGGAATGCAAGTGAAGCAGTTCACACCAGGGCTTGATACAGAGATGGGATTAACTTTTCCCATAACTGCATGTAGATCCTGATCTTCTCTTACTGTTTCCTCATGGAAAATCATGCATACCGTTAACTGCCTTTCTTCTCTTCAATCTTCCTTGCTCATCAGAGCAGAGGAGTAGATGGCAGGATAGGGAAAACGCCTTAATGGCTAGGGTAGCGAGTAACTTATCAATACCCTCAGCCATTTTCCACCGCTGACACTTTCAGTGTTGTTCTAATCCACGTTCTCTGGCACAGGCAGTGTACGGGGTCCTCCGGGTGATGGAAGGGCTGGAAGCCTTTGACGACATGATGGTTCACACCAAGATCCAGCCTTGGTACCAGCGCATGGAAGAAGTCATTCAAAAAGCTGTGGTTGCAGCCTGATGCCAGCTGCAGCTGCCTTCCTGAAGTACTTGCATGGTAAAACACTTCAGAACGAACAGCATTTATTTTTAAAAAGTCAAAAAGACTGGTCGCACCTCCTGGACTGGTGTGTGGGCATGGACACTGTTTCGTTCAGAATATGAGGTTGAAGAGGGTAGAAGGGATCCAGCTAGTGTATGTTTGAACATGATATTTAGAAGGATGGGGACAGGTAAAGGAAGGGATCAAATTGCTGCTGAAAAGAAGCTCTGAAGTGAAGAATGCAGCACATAGGCTTCTTTTAGGCAAGAACAATTCTCCTTTAGAAGCGAGCTGCTCTTGGCTGGTGAGTGTTACAGCCATACCAGATACGGTAGGTCTGAGTGGCTTCTGCTTCAGGCTGTCTTCCGCTACTCGTCCATGTCATCAGAAGTGTTTTGCTGACTGAGACACTGGATACTAGTTCTTAAGTGACAATTTTTCCTGCAGTAGAATCCTGTAAGCCCAGTGCTGAGGGAACTGGAGGAATCCATGGTACTGGGGAAGGCATCCTTCCTGCGACAGAAACAATGCTGTGCTCGGCAGATTGTACGGTTTTACTCTTCCACGTAAACAGTTCTTCCCGTACTTGATTCTGTACAGTCTGCAGGGATAAAGGCTTGCTTCTCTCTGTGCCCTTTGTGAGAGCTGTGCATTCTTCTCCCACGTTACACCCAGAAAACACACCCCACACAAACCACCAGTGCCCAGCAGCGATGTGAAAGATTAATGTGAAATCTCTCTGGAATACCTCTGAAAATCCATTTTCATTTTGGAAAAAGAGATGTTAAGAGGAATGTGCACCCAGGGGATCTGTAGGTGTTTTTGCCCTGCAAGAGTAGCAGGATTTGCTGTTGTAGCAATGGGATTAGGAGCTGCCTCTGTAGGGAGCGATGTGAAATAGTCATGAGCTGTGCTGTGTAGAGATGCCTGATGGCTGTTGTAGTGAGAGATGATGCATGTCAGAACTGGAGGGATCCACTCTGAGGCCCAAGGCTTACAGTTCTGTAATTGTCAGCCAGAAACCAGGTCTGCTTCTGCAGAAGAGAGAGCAAGTTCCAGGGAAGTTGGTTCGTGGAGGCATTTCAGGTCCACCCAGCGTTGGTCTGTGATGCCACCACTGGCAGGGTCTGGGTACCATGACAGGGTAAACACCAAATCATGGAATGGTTTGGGTTGAATAGGTTCTCGAAAGCTCATCCAGTTCCGCTCCCTGCCAGGGGCAGGAACACCTCCCACTGGATGCAGTTGCTCCAAGCCCCATCCAGCCTGGCCTTGAGCACCTCCAGGGATGGGGCAGCCTGGGCCAGGGCATTCCCACCCTCACAGGAAAACAAGAGCTCTCAATCTCCCCTCTTTCCGCTGAAAACCTGTCCCTACTCTCCCTGGTCAGGAGCCCCTCCCCAGCCTTCCTGCAGCCCCTTTCTGTACTGGAAGCTGCTCTAAGGTCCCCCCAGAGCTGAACAACCCCAATTTTCTCAGCCTGTCCTCTTACAGGAGGTGCTTCAGCCCTTGAATCATCTCCTTGGCCTCCTGCACTCATTCCAACAGCTCCACGTCCTCCCTGAGCTGAGGACTCCAGAGCTGGATGCAGGGCTCCAGGTGGGGTCTCAGAGTGGAGCAGCAAGGTGAAATCTGCTCCCACTGCTCTGAGGCACAGGGATGATGTGGGTCCCAGATATAAGATGGGATCTGTATCCAGTGAAGGAGCTGGAGAACAAGGATTGTGGGATGGGCTGAGGCTCCTGGGGCTGCTTAGCCTGGAGAAAAGGAGGCTCAGGGGAGACTCAGTCTACAGCTCACTGAAGGGAGGTGGTGGTGAGGCGGGTGCTGGATCTCAGGGGAAAATCATAGAATCACCAGGTTGGAAAAGACCCATGGGATCATTGCATCCAACCATTCCCATCAGTCACTAACCAATGTCCCTCAGCACCTTGTCCACCCATCCCTTAAACACCTCCAGGGAAGGTGACTCAACCCCCTCCCTGGGCAGCCTCTGACAGTGCCCAATCACCCTTTCTGTGAAAAATTTTTTCCTAATGTCCAGCCTAAACCTCCCCTGGAGCTAGAGGCCATTCCCTCTCGTCCTGTCCCTTGGGAGAAGAGCCCAGCTCCCTCCTCTCCACAACCTCCTTTCAGGTAGTTGTAGAGAGCAATGAGGTCTCCCCTCAGCCTCCTCTCCTCCAGGCTGAACCCCCCACAGCTCTCTCAGCCGCTCCTCATAAGGCCTGTTCTCCAGCCCCTTCACCAGCTACATCGCTCATCCGACAAGGCTCTCGGGGTTGTGGTCCCGATCCCCGGAGGGGCTAAGGGCCGTTCAGCCCTCGGAGGACGCGTCCGGTCTCCATGGCGACGGCGCCGCTGGTTGAGGGGGTCACGCGGCCTTTCGAACGGGCCAATAAGGCCGCAGCGCGCGGCCGCGGACCCGGAAACGCGGCGGCTCCGGCAGCCCCGGCGCAGGCTCGGCCCGGCCCGGCCGCGGGGTCTCTGTGGCGGCGGCGCCTCCCGCCGCCTCCCGAGCGGCAGCGGCTCGCCCGGCGCTTCTCGGTGAGCGGGGTGGGGCCGTGGGGGCCCCGAGGCGCCGGCAGCGACCTCCTCGCTCCTCCCCGCGCCTATAGAGACAGCGGGAACCGGGCTGGGGCTCCCCGGCCTGAGGCGGTCCCGCCGCCCCGGGCCGCCCGAGCTCCTGACGCGACCCTCGTTGCCAGTGGCAGCCGGCGATAGCGCTCGGGGAGAGGGCGGAGCTGTGTGGGTGCCGTAGCCCGTGGGCACGTTTGGGGCCGGGGAGGGAGGGTTGGCTCTTGGGAAGGAGGGGGCTGCGCGCCCGGGGCGGGTGGAGCGGGTCAGGGGAGGGGGATGTCGTGTTCTCGCCTCCTCTGCCTGATCGCAGACTAAGCTGCCCCGCAGAACTGCTCCGAACGGACGCGGTCAGGGCTGCGCTCGGTCCTGGCTCCGTCCCGCTGAAAGGCAGGAGCTGGGGTGTGTCTGGGGTGCGGTCTGACAGCCTTGGCGAGCTGAAGGGCTAATCAAAGGGCTGTGAAGAGCGGTTTAAATTTTAGTCTAGCACAAGAGTTTACAAAATCGTCCTCTACCGCATTACAAGTAACGCTTTGCTTGTCAAAGTTGCTTTTACCACTACATTATGAAGGAAACGGCGTGGCCAGCAGGTCCAGGGAGGCTCTTCTCCCTCTGTACTCGGCACTGGTGAGACCGCTCCTCGAATCCTGTGTTCAGTTCTGGGCCCCTCACCACAAGAAGGATGTTGAGGCTCTGGAGTGAGTCCAGAGAAGAGCAACGAAGCTGGTGAAGGGGCTGGAGAACAGGCCTGATGAGGAGCGGCTGAGAGAGCTGGGGGTGTTTAGCCTGGAGAAGAGGAGGCTGAGGGGAGACCTCATTGCTCTCTGCAACTCCCGGAGAGGAGGTTGTGGAGAGGAGGGAGCTGGGCTCTTCTCCCAAGTGACAGGGGACAGGACGAGAGGGAATGGCCTCAAGCTCTGCCAGGGGAGGTTCAGGCTGAACATTAGGAAAAAAATTTTCACAGAAAGGGTGATTGGGCACCGGCAGAGGCTGCCCAGGGAGGGGGTTGAGTCACCTTCCCTGGAGGGGTTTCAGGGACGGGTGGATGAGGTGCTGAGGGACGTGGTTTAGTGTTTCATGGGGATGGTTGGACTCAATGATCTGGTGAGCCGTTTCCAACCTGGTGATTCTATGATTCTATGAATATTATCGTAAGGTTCATTAACTAACCCTGATATACCACAGCTCATCATCCCATGACAGGCACCAGTCCTTTGGGAATCCCTCCTCTCTTGCTGTCATTTCTTCAAGTCCCACCAGGCCAGAAGCTGTTGACGCTGTGGCCGGCTCCCAGTTCCGTGTGTCCCACTACACGTACATGCTGGGCAGTGGTGATCACGCTGCGACACAAATCCTTGTGGCGCTGGATTTCCCTGCAGCATGGGCACTAATTTGTATGCATCTCTTCAGCCTGCAAAGCTGCATAAACCTGGCACCTCAACATTTCTGTCAAGTTTTACCAAATTTGTTGACAATGGCAGAATTTAGGAGGGTATCAGGTTTGGTAGAGATGCTACAGGTACCCTGGAACAGTTCAGACTTTGTTTCCTTATGAAACAGGTTTAAAATTGCAGTTAGAATTAGCAGGTTTGTAGCCCATCGTGTAATTGTACAAAACATTTTCATTGTTCAAACCAACCTTCATCATCATTATGTAAGGAATTACAATCTGAGTCCTTCCTACATCCCATGCTTGCCAGAGGAAGCCAGGACACACCAGCATTTGGTGTGGGTTCATATGTTTGATGTGTTTGAGCCTGCATGTTGCTTAAATTGAGAGGAAGAGGATGTTCAGAAATTGGCACCTTTTCCTATTAATAATTGTTTTATTATTTTTGTCAAGTGTCCTGGATCCATCAACGATGAAGTGACTTCAGTCTCTGCACAGAACACACTGTCAAGAAGCGCCACAACCTTTAGAATAAGGTAAGTAGTTTTACCTAAGCTGACAAAAAGCTTTCTGCTGGAATAAAATTAGTGCTGCTGGTAGATTTTTCTAAGATTCGTAATTATATTATGGCATTACCTCAGCCAAAGCATCAAGCTGCATCTCTAGGCTTATCCATGTTGTGTTAGGTATTAAGGTTATGTATTTATATTCTGAAGATTACAGAAATGTCATGATACGAAAGCCTTTAAGCATTTGTTTAAATTCAAAAAAATATTTTAAATTAAGCATGTGGGTAAGAGTTTACAAGGTGAGGGTTCTAGAATGGAAGGATCTGATGGTTTCCTGTTGATTTTTCTTAACTAAGCTGTTATATTAACACTTCTCTTCTCCCTCCCCCTTCACATTTCTCTTCATAATCCAGTTGTGTTTGTCACTAGAATCCTAAATCTGCTCACTTGCTCTCTCTGGACTCCAATGATTTTAACAGACACTTGCTATCTATCCAACTGTATTTGGTCTTTAATAACCCTATTAAAAGCAGAAAATACCAGGAGTGTGCAATTCAAAATGACAGATGCTACTAAAAGAACGCTCAGGCTTTAATGGAGGCTGGCCGTTGTTGCTCTCTGTCCCAGAGGGAAATGTTACTTCCAGTTTCCTTATTCACAGGTTTCCTTTCCCTGTATTGCTCTTCCAATTTGTGGGAGAAAAGCCATGAAGAACCGTTCCTCATCTCCCCCTTTGCACGTCCATGTGGATGAAAACACCCCTGTCCATGTCCATATTAAAAAGGGTCAGAAAACCACACCTTCAAAATACCAGGTAGGAGCACGTAGCTGGGTGTTTGTAGGGGCTACAAAGAGAAAGGTGAATGGTCCTAGAAGGACCACAGAATCTTCCAAGTCTTTTTTGCTGTTGTATTGGAACTGTAAGACTTTAATTTATATTCAGTGGTGAATTTTCAGTGACATGTTTTAAGATGATTCCAGTGTGATACCGAATGCGTAGTTACTTCTCGTGTTCAGTTCTGTGATTGCAAGGAGCGTTGCTTCCACTATGATGTGGTTTGGGGAATATTTTTTTTATTCCCTGTATTTTTTCTCCTGATAATGGCTTTTCTTTGGCTTCATTCCTGTTTTTGTAGAAAAGTTTGGGGAAAGGCTATATCTGAGCATTTCAAATTCCATCTTGATTGTATTAAAATAAATATGTTTAGGAAAAAAAGAGCCTGAATTCAAACCATCTTCTGGCCTTAAGCAGTTTCTCAGTCTGCTGAGTCGTGCAGCAAAGAGGATCCCTTTGTAGCCCTCTCCACAGGAGGTGGGAGGTAACACCGGAGCCAAGTTTCCAGCTGTCTCCTGTCCTCTGTTGTAGTTGGACATTTATGTAAAGTCATTCTCAAGAGGCGATGGCAGCTACACATCCTGTTTGAAGTGCTCTGTTAATTCTGGGCTTGTTGCTAATGGCAAATACTATAATGGGTCAGAGCCTGTCAGTGAAATCAATGACTCCTGTTAATTAATTGCCTGTGGGGAATATTTAGAAAGTGCAGTGTTTCTCAAAGGTTAGAATTGTACAAAAGCACTTCAACTTCCCTTTAGTTAGAGCACCTTGAGTTCAATACAAATAAATGCGGATCTATTTGTTGTCTGCAAAGCAGGGAAAACATTTCAGGGGCCATTTATAAGCAATCGTGCCACTGTGTTCTTTTCTCTCTGGCAGTGTTGTTGTCAAATGATGTAGCTGCTCTTTTGTGAGAGGAATCTGGAATGGAGAAGGAATCTTCCAGGTTGTTCCTTCTTCACGTGAATGGGTTGTACTGTGGTATCGTTTTGTGTCTCTCCATACAGAGACTTCCTTTCCCCAGGCCCTGATCTGCTCCTGGCCTGCTGGGTAAGGCTCTCATCACATCACAAGTGCAGGTATCCCAGATCACAGAATCACACAGAATCACAGAATCACCAGGTTGGAAACGGCTCACCAGATCATTGAGTCCAACCATCCCCATGAAACACTAAACCACGTCCCTTAGCACCTCATCCACCCGTCCCTGAAACCCCTCCAGGGAAGGTGACTCAACCCCCTCCCTGGGCATCCTCTGCCAGTGCCCAGTGACCCTTTCTGTGAAAATTTTTTTCCTAATGTTCAGCCTGAACCTCCCCTGGCGGAGCTTGAGGCCATTCCCTCTCGTCCTGTCCCCTGTCACTTGGGAGAAGAGCCCAGCTCCCTCCTCTCCACAACCTCCTTTCAGGTAGTTGGAGAGAGCAACGAGGTCTCCCCTCAGCCTCCTCTTCTCCAGGCTAAACACCCCCAGCTCTCTCAGCTGTTCCCCATAAGGCCTGTTCTCCAGCCCCCTCACCAGCTTCGTTGCTCTTCTCTGGACTCGCTCCAGAGCCTCAACATCCTTCTTGTGGTGAGGGGCCCAGAACTGAACACAGGATTCAAGGAGTGTAACAGTCACTACTGATAAACAAGAAGAATGCGCTATATCTAGCCATACTGTCAACCAAACACACAATAGCCTTTCCTTCTGGCCCATTTTGGCTTCTTCTGATGGCTGCTGATGTGATACATGATATTTTTGTATGAATGAACTTTCATCAGGTTTTGCAGCACTAAAAATTGTAATTGGTTCTTTAAAAGCCTGTGATTTAATTTATTTTCTCTTTTCTTTAGCCAAAGTGCAAACAGAAAACAAAAGGGGATACCATGAAAACACACCGAGCTACCCGGATGAAAACTAAGGCCCCCTGGGTGCCCCCAGGCAAAACATCCCTGCGGGCATCCACCCCCAAATGGGAGGTATGGCTGTTTTTGTTCTTTAAATCAAAGGTTTGTCTGAGACTGAAGAGAGCAGTTGTGTAGTGATGGAGCTGGGCTGGGCTGAAAGAAGGCTTCTGTTTCCCACCACCCATTTTAAGTGTTTTCTACAAGTCTTTTTTACTTTTAATATAGAAAAATTGTAAATTAACTAGCAGCTTATGGCCATATCATGCCTTTCTCCTTCTAGAAGCCAGGCAAATTTCTTTATTTATTGTAGCTTTGCCAGTCCCCTTCAGGATCTCAACTGGAGTCACAGTGAGGGGCTCCTGTGCTTGGTCTCTCCTGAAGCATGGTGCACGTGTGTAGTGTTGTGTGTTATTTTCTGTCTCGTAGGTTGATAGATTTTCCTTTTGTGTTCCTGACTTTTCCTAGATGAGAATTTGAACTTCCATTATTTTTTCTTGCTTTTTTTCTGTTCAAGTCTCTCTACATTCCTGACCTTCACCTGATGGAAATGAAAAAGCTATTTACTGATTTTCTGTTCCTTAATGCAGTGATGTGACCTGGTCTCTGGTTTTGGCAGCGTTAAGGTTAGAGTACTGTTTATAACTTTATACTAAAAAAAAAAATGATGTGTTTTATTTCCTACTAGGGGCCAACGCACCGCCTAGAAATCACACCTCCAGATTCTGAAAAACTGCACTTAATATCGCGCCTGAGTGACCTCTCGACAGATGAGGAGGATGCTATTTGCTGCAAAATAAACAAATATGAGAAGGAGATAGACAGCCTGATGAATGCGGTGGGAAAGCTCAAGAATGAGGTGAGGAGGCAGTGTGAAGACCTGCTGGCTCAGGCTTTGTCACTGATCCTTTGACAAGAGGAGCCTCCCTGCAATAGGAAACTGCCCAGGCCTTTGGTTAGTTTGCTTTTAAAAAGCCCCAGTCAGAGTCGTTTAGAAGAGCTGAGCTATCCTGGGGAGGGATTCTCTAAGCCCTACTATGAAATGTTTTAAAACATTGTCCATTTAATAAAATATTCCTGTGCTTCAGTTTCCAAATAATCTGCCTTTTGCCTAAGCCCCAAATCTGAAAACTGGTCCTTCCAGGAGGTAAAAAGTACAGTGTGATGATGTTTTATTGTCAAAGAACCCACTTATTCAACAAGATGGTTTCTTCTGATTCTGTTTCAAGGTGTGCAGTCCACTGATGTGTTTTCCAGCCACTTATGCATTTGCCACCATTTAAAAAATGGAAGGGAAGTTTCTGGATTTTATGAGATGCTCTGCAAAGGGGCAAACTGCATTTTTACCTTTGGGTTAACACTGCGGGCAGCAAAGCTCGTATTCGTAATATTTACTCCAAACTACATGATGTTGAAATCAGTGACCAGGAACAGGATTTGAGTGAAGTGGATTCTTTTATTAAGTGTTTTCCAATATATTTATGCTGCAAAATTTAATAGAATTTCCTGCGTGATTGTAAAATGAAAATCCAATTTGATACTTTTAATTGAATTTAAATGTGTGATGCTGTCACTGAAATCCATAGTGTAAGATCACATTTTTATTAGCTTTAATTCCTTGTGAGCCAGGGAATTCCCAGTGACCTTGACCTTTTCTGCTCCAAAAAGAAACAAGTCTGGTAGAGTAGTTCAGTCCTCCTGTGTTCTCTTTTTTGCACATCATCTAGTGCAAAGGGCCAAAGGGGGTGCATGTTTCATTCATGAGGAGCAGTAGCTGACTTCTGAGCCCCGTTCAGCTCAAGCAGTTTGTACAGAACTCCAGCCATGCTGCCAACAGTGACACTGAGCTGCCACAGAGCCTCCTGAGTAATCTAGGATGGATAGATAGAAACAAAATACCAGGGAATATTTAGATGGATTTCACCCAGCTCCCTGGATCTCATAAAGCAATAGTGGAGCAGTGGGAGCCATCTCCAGCATGTGAGCTGCTACCAGAGCTCCATTCCTGCTGTATTTGAGGTCTGTTACACGCTCCATGGATGATGATGCTTTTTGGACTTGGAGCAAAGATGCTCTTGTCTCCCTGTGTTTGTGGTGTGGGAGGTATTTCCAGGCAATTAGTGAATTAATCTGGCTGTACACAGGAACAGCCTGAAAGCATCTAGGCAAAAAAAGCCCCAATCCATCACCCTTTGTTGTTTGGTGCAGCTGAGTAGCTGGTTCACTGGTTTGGATGCAGAGTCTGTGTGTCACTTTAAAAGCACCTGATTTATCTGAAATTCTATTTAAATATCTTCATCAGGCCAAGCTGCAGAAAACGGAGGAGAAGCAGCAAATCACAAAGCGTCTACTTGAGGAGCAGAAAGAAGAACTGAATGAGGTCACACAAGAGCTGGTAGAAACAGAACATGAGAATACGCTGCTCAGACGCAATATTGAGCGCATAAGGGAAGAGAAAGATCTGACTGTGTAAGAAAGCTCCAGTCCTCCATTACTACTGCAAGCAGGAGCATTTTTAGGGCACCTACCTACTGCTAACGTTATTTGGGGCTGCTGAAGAACTATGTTCTTTAATTTCTTGTCACCTTTTGGATGGTGGACTTCAGATGGCAATAGCAGCAGAGAAGGGCTCTAGCTTTATGGCTGGGATGGAAAACACTGCTCTGGGAGGAACCCGAGAGTGGTTGGCCTATGTGGTCATCTAGAGGGTCATCCTAGCTCTGCAACTATTATTTTGAAGGTTAAGAGATGCTGTTTGAATTGTGAGGCTATCATCAAAATTAGTAGACAGCTGAAAATCTGAGAATTTTTGGCCTTTGTGAAAATCAGCCTGAGGCAGGAGTGGCAGCCTCTGAGAGGCTTGAATCATGTTTGTTTGGGTTTTTTTTCTTAGTGACCCCAAGGTCACTTAGGAAATGTCACCAGTAAATGCTCTGTATTCTTTTTTTCAGAAGACTTTGTGAATACTTATAAGATTGTAAGACCTGACTAAAAACTTCGAGCTGTCTAGCTGGGTGTGCTTTTCTGATTCATGTCCAGCCATTTGGAATCTTTTTTCTGGTGTGACTGAAGTGCCCAGAAAAAGAACAGTGTTGAGTTTTGTGTTTAATAATGTGCACAGGCTTTGGCAGAAGCCTTGTTTGTCCCCTCTAAATTCCAGTTTCATAACTGAGATCCTAGCAAGCTCCTGCTTTCTACTTACTGGCTTCTATCAGAACAACTTCTGCACTGAAAGAGGGTAAATCTTAGGTAGTGTTTGTTTAGAGCTTTAATCCCAATTCAAGTTTTATTCTGAGTTTTAACCTAATCAGCTCTATATCAATAGTGGCTAGTACAGCTGTCAAAGCTTCTTTTTTCTCTGATGGCTGAATTCTCATTACAGGCTACAGAAAAAGTGCTTGCAGCGGGAGAAACAGTGTTTGATGTCCAAGCTGCATGAGGCAGAAAGGGATGGAGCAGCAGCAGCCAGGGAGATCCACGCCCTGAAAAATACAATTGGGAGACTCAACGTTGTAGGTGTCGTCCTTTTTTCTTGCCTTTGCTATGTTGTCCTTTTACATGACTGCCTTCGAAATGTAACATTACAGTTGCTGATCCAGAAAAATGGAAGGAAAAGTGGAGGGATTTAACATGCTTAAGGTGTTTGCTGATTTTGTTTGGAAGTGAGACATTTGCTTGCAGCATCCAGTCGCCTTCTGCACACGTGGTTCTGGCTGTTGCACTGCTCATGCTTGTAACAGCTTCTTACAGTAATTCTACATGCACAATTATTTTCTTGTCTTTGGTTTGGTTTGGTTTTCCTCTAGGAGAAGCACATGAGCAGCTCAGACATTAACACACTGACAAGACAAAAAGAGCTTCTGCTCGAGAAATTGAGCACCTTTGAGGAAACCAACCGGACACTGCAAGAACTTCTTAGAGAGCAGCATAACTGGGAGGTAAGTAGTGCTGTGTGCTTGAACGTGAATGATTACAGGAGGCTCTGTTGGACTGAAATGGAGTTTGAGAGCCTAAAATTCCTCTTTTTTTATTTTGCTTTTTTTTTTTCCCCCCCAACCTCACTGTTGATTCTGCATCATGAGGGATGAACAGATTCCTTTAACCTTGCCCACGTCATAGTGTAAGACTCGCTTTTCTGCTGATGGTAACAGTTCATTCAGCCACCCATGAGACTGGATAAAAGGACTGAGTTTTTCCATGACTTTCCCTGAGTAACACAAGAGTTCAGAAAGATCTTAAATTGTCGTGCTTTTTCTTATAATCAGTAAAAGACTATAATAAGTTGAAAAGTTTTATGGGATGGGTGATATGTAAAATATTTAGGAAATTTGATGCGTCTGGGTATTTTTGCTGATAATTGCTGCTGCAACTGGGAGGAAGTGGTTGATTTGCTCAGTTCCATTTGTAGAATCAATAGAAATAACTTTTCTCATGCATTTCTTTTGTAGAAGGATTCTCAGAGGTTACGGGAGCGGCAAGCAGCACTGCTGCAACAACTGTCTGATTCAGATGCAGAGAAAGTGGTAAGCAAACCAGCAAACCACAATCTATTTTTTTTCCACTGCTCATCTGGTTAACAACCCACATTTCCAAGCAGATTGATTTTCATACCCTTTGAAAGGGCTCAACACAACTGAGACCTACACGTGAGCGCCCCATTAGAAATTACAGTATTCAGCCACAAAGGAGAGCTTTAGCCATTTCTCACTGTGTTTAGGCACAAATTATTCTACTGAACTTTTTTTATGGTATTGAATGTGCTAAGTAAGAATTGTTCTACAATATTCAGAGGGTTGGAGAGAAAAAAATACCTACTGCCAAAATATCTCTGACACTCAGGATTGAATTCTTCAGTGTGTGAATCATCATATTGCTTCTGTGTGTTTAGCATGTTGTCCTTGGAGATAGAAAAGCACAAAGAGGGTCAGCTCTCCGTATCTGCTCTGTTACTGAGCAAGGGAGTGACCAGTTTATGTTCATTTGCTTATCTATAAACTGAGGAGAGTTCTTATATTGCCAGAAGTTATAAAATTTGCTGTGAGATGTAGGTAATGCCCTTTTTTGTCTAAGGAGTATATATTCCTGTCAGGTCCTCGTTCTTGACTGGGTATCCTATGCCCTGATACACAAGTGTACGTGCATCCTTTCTGCTTTCTGCTTGAGGAGAATGCAGACAGTTCTTCTGGGGCTGAGGCTGCTGTTGCTGTGGATACCAGGCAGTGCTGCGGATCAGAGAGTCTTGGGAGGGAGACAGTTACACCATTTCCCCTCCACGTGTCAATCTAAACGTGTTGATTGCTTAACATCTGAGTGGTGTTTGTTTTCCCAGCAACTTCAAATGAAGCTTCAGGAGAAAGAAAAAGAAGTGGACGATCTTACCACTCAGATACAAGCAGAAAAGGTAGTTTCCTTTTACTGTTTTCCCTTCCTGCTCCACTTCCCAATTTGGTAGAACCACAGATAGTCCAAAATAAGAGATTGCATTTGCAGACAATTGCTGTTTAAGGGATCAGACGACTGCCTTGCTTATAAAACAAGACAGACTGCTACCTATTCCCGCACACTTGTGGATTTAATCCTCTGCTAATAAAACATCCATCACAAAGATGAATAGGCAGCACTCTATTTGCTCTGACTGATCACTGAATTGCCTTTCTGTTTATGGTCCATTGGTTCCTAATGCCAAATTCTAGTCTGTTGCCCTGTTTAGGAAGTAAAAAAAGAGTAGTGGAAGAGATCAGATATGAAGGATGTTTAACCCTAGAACAAATGTTTCAGGCCAGTCATTCACGTCTGATATAAAATAAGTGGCGACTAATTTGCTGCCCACATTGTTTGAGCAGTGGAGTTGTGAGGGTCCATCTGAGGGAAGCGGAGGTGGCTGGAGACAGCATCAGATTTCTTCACTGAATGGTTACCTGTTAGAAAGTGTTCCCTCTATGAGCTTGGTGAGGAGAAAGTTGTGTGTCTTTGCTTCTTATTTAGGACCAGGCAAAGTCGGCATGTGAACTGTCCAAATCCATGGAGGTTGTGAGAGGCCGTTTACAAGCACAGCTGCGAAATAAAGAAGCTGAGAACAACCGTCTGAGTATCCGGATACGGGTGTGTCTGCAGTGGGGACTGGGGTTTGTCTCTTCATAATCTCTCATTAACTGAACTGACTGACGAGGGAAGGAGCACTCACCAACTGTCCTTCTGCTGTGTTTGGTAGCCTGAAATATTGGCTGGTGATGTACAAGTAACACAAGCCATACTTTTCAAATGAAGTAAGAAAAGAAAAAGCTGTTAACTTCTGATGTGTGCAGGAAAACCAGCGCCCTAAGGTCTGTGTGTATTTATTAGGGTTTTTTTTCCAAAGTTAATTACTACATAATTATATAAAAGATGGGTTGGTTTTAATCAAGCATCAAGACAGATCATAAACTATTTAATTGCAAGCTTAGGTTGGACATTAGGAAAAATTTCTTCACAGAAAGGGTTATCAAGCACTGGCAGAGGCTGCCCAGGGAGGTGGTTGAGTCACCATCCCTGGAGGTGTTTAAAAGGTGGGTAGATGAGGTGCTTGGGGACGTGATTTAGTAGTAGACAGGTACAGTTGGAGTTCATGATCTCTAAGGTCTTTTCCAACCTAATGATTCTGATTCTAATTTACTTTCTGGGAAAAAAGCTGTCCTGTGAGTTCCTGAATTTGATCATGCTCATGCACGTTTTCTGCACTATTAATGAGGAGGTTTATCTTGATCAAAGTCTCACGTTTAGCGTAATTGTTGATGTCGTGCTGATGTTGTGATGAACAGATGTGTGTTAATGGTTTAGAGGACCTGTAATTCTGTTAAGGTAAATAGCTGCATAAAGCAACATCATTATACGTGAGTGTTTCAGTTAATAAAGAGAATATTCTCCAGTACATCAAAAGACTTTTGTAGTCCAGTATTTATCTTGGTCGGGAGAGGAAATTGGTATTCTAGAAAGCAGAAGAAAACAAGATTTTTGGAAGGAAAGCAGATGTCATGCTGACACATCTGTCAGCACTAGGACAGGGCTGTGCAGGTGAAATGTGGCTGGAGGTCAGGGGTTTATGTTCTCTCCACCATTTCTAGGAAGTGAGCTGCTGCTGTGGGTGTGTGGGTACAAGGACGTTATTCCACATGGTGTGTTTTCTCCCCCGCTACAGAATCTGGAGCGCAGTGAAGCTCAGAATAAGGCAGAGGTGGAGTGTATCACAGAACAACTGAAAGAGCTAAGGCAGAAGGCAGATCAGGATAAAGAGGCCCTGAAGAAAGCCATCCGTGCACTGAAAGAGCGGGCAGAGCGGAGCGAAGAGTATGCAAAGAAATTGTCGATCCAGCTGACAGAAAAGGTACCTGAGGAGGAGAGACCTCATTTCAGCTCATACATCTAAACCCTTGATTTCAGGCAACAGCTCTGGGGAGAGCCTCTGCTTTCAACTAATGAGATTTATTTCTATCTTGATGCCTTGGCCCATTTATGCTAAGTTTAGAGCAAATCCAGTTTTCTCAGCTGTCTCTATATTCACTGCATGCCCTTAACTGAGGACATACAATAACTTAGATCATACTAAACTAGCAGATCTGATTGTTTGCGTGGTTCTTTAGGACTGTCTGGAGGTTGACAAGAGCCAATGAAATAAAATCTGGTAGTTTGGGCTGAAAATTCTGAATGGAGTTGGTTGTTAGTCAAGAAACTAGTCAGAGCAGAAGAGTGTGAAGATGTGAAGGTGTACTGGAATTTCATGTTGAAAATGGCTGAAGGATATCAAGAAAAAGTAGAGAAGTTAGGACTAAAACAAATTAGAAGGAAACATGGATTTCACACTACTTGATTGGTTTTTTCTCCATTGTTTTTATAATTCCAGGGACCAGAGCCACTAGTGGAATCTTTGTATTTGTGATAGGTCATTTACCTTCAAAGAGATTTCTTCTTTTGCTGTCTGCATGTTGTTGGCTGACAGTTGTGTTGGAGAACGCCTCTCTGAAGGATCAGGAAGAATAAAATAAATACTTGTCCTCAGTATTTTGAAAGTCTTAGTGAAGTCTCTGCACATCGTGCTTATCCTTATTTGCATCTCTCCCGTGTTTCCTGCATATCCCATGTCCAGTGGCATTTTTGTTGCCCTAACTCTTTTCCTCATGCTTTTCTTCTGTTCGACAGGACAATTGCATTGCTGAGGCTCTGTCTACTCTCGAGTCCTGGAGGAGTCGCTACGACAAAGTAGTAAAGGAAAAGGGTGGCCTCGAACTGGAGATTGTTAAGCTGAACAGGTTGGAATAAAATTAATGTGGAGAAAGAGGCATGAGTGGGGATGAGTTTGAAGTTGAAGGATAATGTAATTGAATTTAATTGGATAATTTCATCAAACTGAACAGTTTAATTGGATTGCTTGTAAATATCCAAACAAAACCAGCACTGCCTAAGGTCTAAAGCACAGTTTGGAGAGACAGAGATGTGGCTTCTGCTGCTGACTTGCCACAGCAAAGACAGGCTTTTTTAAGGGTTTGCTGACCTTTAAGACTCTCTGTTCCTTTGCCTTTTTGTAATGCTTTGAAAGAACTAAGCTTATCTCTTTTTTTTTGACATCTATTTGAGATGCTTGAATGGACAGGATTAGAAGAGATCGGCAGTAGATTTTGTGCCAATTTTGTTTTGAAAGTAAATAAATGTGTTGGTATAACTACAGTACAGTTATTGCTGCAGGAAAAGATAGGTAGTATGAGATGAGGGAAGTAATGTCTTTATCCTGGTATCTTGAAAGGAAAGCATTTGAGCACCAGGGGGACAACTTAAGTTAATTTCCAACAGGCTAAGAAGATTGAGGTAGTAGAACAGTGTAATAGATAGGTGTGCATGCATAACTGGAGGAGGAGGATGAAAGGATAGAGAAAAGCCATTTTTCTGAAGCAGTTTTCAAGATTTAGGAGTCTTATTTGTTCCTGTCACTTAAAGATTAATTTTCTTTCTGTGTGGCAGCCGAATTGCAGACTTGTTGAGCCTGGAGGACAAGATATGGGAGGACAGAGAAGCTCTGGTGGATAAACTGCATCACCAAACTACAGAGGCCACTTCTTTCAAAATGGAGAATGAAAAGCTGAAGGTCAGTTATTCCAGGAGTTTGAAGCTGAAATGCTAGGGGAAAAAATAGATAAACTATAACAAGTTGCTTGGCCTCTGAGGAGAGAGTTGAATCTCACCCATTGCTGCCATTTAGTTTCAAACCATTTTTGCCATAACCTGAGTGTGATAGGGCAGATGAGCTGGGAAGAGACAAAAAGAAAGAAAGCAAACATTCTGGGAGGCCTGGGGTTGTTCCACATTTTGGCTAGGAGTAGCTTCAAGTACTGTTTCTTCCAGCTGGGATTTTAAATCTTGTCCTTACATCTTCCTGCTACTGGCCAGAGAACAAACAAGTCTAGCTTATGCAGAGAGAATGGTCATCTCCAGAATAAAAAAAATAACTGACATATTTCTCTTGTTGTCTCTTAGCACTGATGATCTTATAGGGGACCTACATAATTTTCTTCTTGAGAAGCTAGGCATTGATCTGAATAAAGAGTGGTCTTAATTCAAGTGGCATAGCATTCAGGCAGATGGAAAGGTTGCACATCCACCCCAAACCTCTGTGCTCTGCCAGTGTAGATTTGGCAATGCAACGAAGTCTGGGAAGTTTTACTAACTTACACTGATGAGTCTTTTCTCAGTCGTGACACATTAGACAGCTGGCGTGGCAGTTACTTCCGAACAGTCAATGGAAGATATTGTCTTTTTTCAGGCTAATGTGGTCCTAATGGAAGAAAAGCTGAACCAGGCACAGATGGAAGTGCAGCAGCTCAAGAGTTCTATCAAGAACTATGAAGGATTGATTGAAAACTACAAGTCACAGGTAGGCATCTGATAAAAACCCTCAGCCCTTGCATAAACACATTTTCTCCCTTCGCTGATGTGGCTTATTCTGTAACGCCTTAGCCCTTTTGGTTGCTCTTGGAAGATGTTGCGGTTTCATGTGGTTTGGGTTCTTTTGTCTCTATTAGCCCTATTTTTTCTCAAATGGCAGCATCCAAACTGCCATGTGCTGTGTGTCCAACTGTGGAAGACTTGCCTTCCTCACTACGTGCTGATAACTTGGTCATTGGGAAGAGCTGACTTTCACAGCAGAGATCTTGATTAATGGAAAACAAAAGACTGGTTTTAATTATTTCACTTTCCCTACTCCTTTTCAAAAGGTAAAGGGAAATAATGAGATGCCTTCTGCCATTTAGTGTGGCAAGGACTGCTCCTTGGCTGCTTTGGGAGGATTTTGGTTATGATGGTAGTAGGAGGATAAGGCAAGAGGGGAGAACATTTGGTGAAAAGCCCAAATGATCCAGGTGGCAGAAGCATAAAGTGAACTTCTGAATATGGTTCTGGGGTGGTTAGTGTGGCAAGACACTTGTTGCTGATCCTTGAGGTGTTTTAGTTACTCCAAAGCATTGCACATTGTTTGAAAAACTATATATAACAGATAAAGTATGTGAGTTTTTTTGAATGTCAAGGTGCTGAAGACCCTAATGGAAGCAGATGAAATGGCAGCAAAACTGGAGAAGTGTGAGAAAGACAAAAAAATGCTACAGGATGAAATGAACAAGGAGATTGAACTGGTAAATATTCCTCTAAAAACTGATGTGTTGTAGATATTCCTGTATCTCAGTGTTCTGAATGGTTGTGAATAGGAAGTGAAAGGCTTACCTTGAGTTTGCCGTTTCCATTACTTTTTTCTCAGGACTTGTTAATTCCACAAAATTTATTGGACATTTGGTAGCTTCTTTTTGACAACAGTGTTCTTCAGAGATGTTTGAATTGCGTAGGGTATCCTTTGCTGCAGAAATAGTGGTTTAGAACCGGGAACTGGATATGTTATGGCATTGACTGATGTGGAACAGCTGCTCTCAAAAGAGAGGTTGTAATTCTAGTAAAATTGAAGCCTGGGATCCAAAATACTCACTTCATCCGTAGAGAGTGCCGAATCATGAGAGAAAATCATTTGGAGTAGGAAAAGACCTCAGGCTTGAAACTCCAGCACTGGCCAAATATCCGCACGGTGTCATCGTGGTTGCAGACTACCAAAGCTTCGTTGAAGTTGAGAAATTTTTTAGTCTTGACTTTACTAACATTTAAAAGTTCTTCACGTTCTCTTCTTTGATTATAGGCAGGCGTGCGCTTCCAGAGCCAGCTTGCTGAACTGGAAAAGCTGCCCGAGATCCTAAAGGTCATAGAGACACAGCTAGCAAAATGTCAGGACCAGCTTCAGAGTTCTGAGAAGAAGAACATGGACCTGTCTGCCTTGATTACAGAACTTCAGCAGCAGGTAAAGGACTGGCAGAGTTACCTGCAGCATGCAATCCGCAAGTCTGACACCGAGATGAATTTTTAATCACAGGAAGGTTCAAACTTCGTCTCTGTTGTTGTCTCTTTGTGAAAAGGTTAAATGTGCACTATAAAATAAAGGTGTGTCTCTGTGTAATAAGTTAGTGCCGAAGCTAGTAGCGTTTGTTACTATTTGAAAGAATTCTCATCCCTCTGTACAGAACCGTACTGGGACTGGAACAGCAGCACTGACAACACTTGCTAATGCCAACGCTTGCTTCTGGTACTACCATCATCCTCTCAGCTTTCCCTCTTGTGTTGTTTTTTGCTGATTATTGCTGTCCCAACCTTGTTTTCTCACCCTGATTTCAGGTTGTTTTCCCAGTCCTTGTTTTTTGTCTCCAGGAGGACTGTGTAGATATTGCAGGACAATATAGACAGGCATGACTTCTATAGCCATGCCTCGGGACACAGCAAATCGTCTCGCAGTCTGACTGCTTTACTCTAGTTGGCTTGGAATTATAAACCTTGCTGGTATTTCAGGCTCTGTTTGTGGGCTGCTGCTGTGTGTGTGGCTGCTTTTAGTGTGAGTGCTTGGCTGTGCTTACGTGTGGCTGCTCTGCGTGCAAGTGTTTACGGATCCAGCTTTTCATTTGCAAGATGGGGAATCTTCTCATACCTTTCCAAACGTTAATTGGAAGCATCAGAAAAATGGATGTTTAGTGCTTTGCTTTTCTATCCACTATTTCCTCTCTGGGGCTTTCCAGAAATTGTGAACTCTCCGGAAGGAAAGCTGCATTCTTTTTAGGTGCTTGGTCATGTGTGTATAGTGACTGCTCTGTGAAGTAATTACTTACTGTAATTTTTAGATTGAGCTCCAGGGGGACAAAATGGAGATGACGAGAGAGAGGTGTCAGTCTGCCCAGGAGGAGAAAAAGCATCTCACCTTGAAGGTGGAGGAGCTAGAAAGGTTAGAAATATTAGGCTGTCTTGCTCTCTTAACCTTCCATTTCCATCCTCTTCCCATTTTTTTTTCAGGGGATTGAAACGGCTTCAGCCTTGCTCCAGTTCCCCAGGTGCCTCCAGGATCCTGCACTTTTGCTTATCCCGCAGAGATCTCTAGTCTGTAGCTCTCCACTGCAGAGAGACTTACAGGTTTTGCAGAGCCTTTTGTGAATATTATTAGCAACGATGGTGTTATACGTAGCAGATAAATCAACACCTTGTCCAATCTAGCCTGACGATGCTGAGGTTACTACATATTATAGTATTTCTGCCCATGTTTAGGAATTCCTTTTAGTGACAGTGTCTGGGAAAATGCAGGTATGTGGATATGCTGCGTGTCCTTCGGTCTTTGAAATTTTGATTTGAGAAATGGAGAGGTGATTCTTGGGGCTCTCGTCTTTCGAGAGAAAGTAGAATCTCTTCCCAGGCTGGCGAGGACATGACAAAAAGGCAGCCTGAAACACACTCCATTTAAAATGAATAAGTTTCCTTCCCTTATTGTCTTAACCCAGAAAACTAGAGACAACGAGTGCTCAGAACATAGAATTCCTTCAGGTCATAGCAAAGCGTGAGGAGTCAATCCACCAGTGTCAGCTGCGGTTGGAGGAGAAGACCCGTGAGTGCAGCTCCTTGGCGCGCCAGCTGGAGATGGCCATCGAGGATGCCAAAAGACAGGTAAGTAATTCATTGTGCTTTTCCCAAAACTACCCAGACTTTAGAAAAGGAACAGCGAGAATGCTGGAAACACCTCCTCAGTCTGTGACCAAATCCATTAAAATCATCCTGTTCAGTGAAATACAAATAATTAAATGTGCTGATGCTGGTTTTTATCACTTAAACCATGGGAAAACTGAACCCTGCACTCCAGTCTGCAACAGAAGAGAGGAAAGCACAAGACTGAGCTGCTGCTGCTCATGAATGGGAATGTGTCAGGTTAAACTTTATAGGGCTTTTGTGGGAAATGGGATAGGGAAAAATCATTCTGCATCCAACTCTTTAACAAAGTTGGGTTTTTGTTACACAGGTGGAACAGGCTCGAGAACGAGCAGCATCTAGAGAGAAGGCAGCCCATTCCAAGTTGTTGGATTTGGAGACCCAGCTGAGTAGGAATAAAACAGAACTGAATCAATTGCGTCGGAGCAGAGATGATGTGAGTGACTCTCAAGGGACACTGGTGCTGTGCTGGTGGTGTCTACAGAAAAGGTTTTCTTCTAGGAGAAAGAAAGGGAATCTTTCATAACGTCCCATTTCCTCTGCTTGTCTACTTGAGTTTTACTTGAAATTGGGTTGGTGCATGGATCAGGTCAAGTTGCTTGTCAGAAATGAGTGTATTTAATCGCCTGTAACTATAGCTAATCAGTTTGAAAAGCCCAACTGCTCAGCTGCATTGTCTCCTGTTTTTATCAGCGGGTTGCTGAATGGAATTGGAAATGAGCAGAACAAGTTCTAAATATCATAGCACCATGTATGTCATCTGCTGTTGTGCTCATTTGTGCCATCCTCAGCGCTTTGGGGGAACAGCTGAAGTTTGATGTGAATAGGATGAATGTTGCTGCCTTTCAGCTCGTGTTCTGTACTTCTTTCTGTAGGCAGAGCGGCAGTTTGAAAGCCGCCTACAGGATCTGAAGGATCGATTGGAGCAGTCGGAGAGCACCAGCCGCAGCATGCAGAACTACGTCCAGTTCCTCAAGTCTTCCTATGCCAACGTTTTTGGAGAAAGTGCCTTGCTGGGCTTCCCCAGCCACTCTCGTTCTTCTCCATGAGGACAACGCTCTCACTGCACCTCTGCCTCAAAGCACAAAAGGAGTCCTGTTCCAAAGCCATATGTTGTTTAGAAAATAGGTCAACATTTCAGGGTCATTCTTAGAAGTTTTCCTCTTTTCCTTGCAACGTGAGACAATAAAACGATGGTGGCACATGTGCTAAGTACAGAGTATCAGCAATAATGGAGTCATGTTGGAGGTTGAAGTTATACCACAAACTGTGCCCCAAAACAAGATGGTTTTGCAGATGATGGAAAAGGTCCTTTTCGTCCTGCAAGATCCTGATGGTTTTGGCTTTTAAAACCTGTCAGTGGTTTGTTGAGCATGTTAATGTTTATGGGAGCTCTTCACCTTTTCATGATTCTTTATTCATTCTGTTTCTTCGTTGGGGAGATCATGTGGGGAGGTTGGTTGTGGTTTTTTAATATTTTTTTTAACTATTGAACATCGTTTTGATACATTATAGATTGAGCAGTGGGAGAGGGACCACCCACCCACCAGAAGTGTGAAGCTGAAAATAACCTAAGTGCCTGGGCTTTACACTTAAAAGAGATCTATCTCCTGAACAACCGCAGTGTTCATGAAGAGTTTTATACCAGAAATAATGACTTGATAATTTTGGTTTTACTTGATTCTTGTATACTCTCTGATCTTCACCTTCTTTTCCGAGTGCAATGTTAATGTTGCTTAATTCCTCTCACCCTGTTTTCCTGATCATGAATATCCCCAGGACTGAGCCAAAACCATTTGAACTCAAAGGAGAGATTGCGGTTTAACCTCAGTGGCGCTTCAGCTGCAGTCTTGCTGTGAATGCCACGTGAATTCAGGGTGTGCGTGAAATACTGACTTGCTCTGAAGCCAGTTAAAGAGCAGCTACAGGTACTTAGCTTCATCAAACCAGCCTGCACCTTCTGAAAAATCAGATCTTCAACGGGTCGAGTCTCTAACACTCACATGCTCTCAAGTGCCCTGTTCTTTCCAGTAAATGGTTCCTATGGGGATGAAAATAAACATCGTTTTTATTTTTCTCTCTCTTATATCCTATTTATGTGTGATGTGGTCATAGGGTGGTGTTTGTCATCAAGGTTTTCCAAGTTAATCGTCTTTGGAGACCTGTGGAATTGTGTGTGTGTGTGTTTAATGCTTTAACAATCCTGAAGGTGCTATGGTCAAACAAACAATAAAATGTGTTTTAATTTGTTTTAGTGGAGTTTTCCTCTTCATTGTGCCCTTATTTTGAGAGAAACAATTACAGAGGGGGCTGTCGGTGCAGGTGTCTGCACTCCAGCCCTTTCCTGTGGTCCGTGGCTGGTGGTTTCTTCACGTCCCCAGGATAAATCCCGCAGCGCAAGGCTCACCCCCAGCCCTCCCTCCTGGGGCTGCTCTGTGAAAACACCCACAATCAGAGCAGAAAAGAAGGCTTAGGGGAGGCCTCACTGCCACGGGCCAGTGTAGAAAGAGCGTCTGCCAAGAGGATGGAGACTTTATGAGGAGTCATATGGAAAACACAAGAGGTAACAAGGATAAGTTGCTCCTGGGGCGATTCCGACTGGATTCTAGAAGAAAATTTTTTACTGTGAGAAAATTGAAATAACCTCCCCAGGGAAATTATTCCTCTACACTGGGCCTTTTAAGGCTTGGCTCAACAAGGGGCTGGGCCATCTCATTTAAACTACAGATCCCCTAAAAGGCTGGACCAGATGATCCCTGAGAATCCCACAGCATTCTGTGATCCCACACACAGTTTTGGGCAGTTTTGAAGCTGCTGGAGAGCGTCCAGAGGAGGGCACAAAGCTGGGGAAGGGTCTAGAGGAGAAGCCGTAGGAGTAGTAGCTGAAGTCACTGGGTCTGTTGAGCCTGGAGGAGGCTTGAGAGAAGACCTCATCACGGTTTACTGCGTCTTCACAAGGGGAGATGGAGGAGAAGGCGCTGAGCTCTCCTCTCTGGTGAACAGGGACAGGACCTGAGGGAACGGCAGGAAGATGCTAGGGGAGGGCTGGGCTGGACATTAGGAACAGGTTCTTCCCCCAGAGGGTGGCGGAGTCTCAGAGCAGCTCCTGGGGCAGCAGTCTCAGTCTTCCCGATGATATTCCAGAAGCATTTGGAATAGAACGGGTTGGGCTGGGGGGAGACCTTAAATATTACAGCACCCTCGGCCGCGTGGTGTGAGGGTTGGGGTGCCCCGTGCAGGGACAGCTCCTTGCGGGCCCCTTTCCAGCTCACATCCCTCTGCAAGAACGGGCGAAACCACCGGTATCTCGGGGCCCTCCGGCGCGGGACTCGAACCGGGATCCCTAGGGGGCGGGACTCCAATCTGGGTCCCTCTGGGGCGGGGCCGTTACCGCCCGCGCGCGGGGGGGCGGAAGCGGAAGTGCTCGGGGCCCGAAGCGGAAGTGCTCGGGGCCCGAAGCGGAAGTGCTCGGGGCCCGAAGCGGAAGCGCGGGAGGCTCTTGCCTGTTGGTGGTTGCAGCCGATGGCGTCGCCAGAGCTGCGCTGGCGAACTCTGGACGCTCTGCGGGCCTCCAGCAAGGGCCGCCTGCGCTACAACCGCCACTGGCTGCAGGACGAGGTGAGGGGCCGAGCGGCACCGGCCGCTCCCAGCGCTGCCTCCCCTCCCGGGCTCCCTCCCCGGGCTCCCTCCCCGTTGCCAATGGTGACCCCGGCGGTGTCGCCTCGATCCCTGCGGCCGCTGCTCCTCCGGGCGGGCGGCGGGGGCGGCACGAGAAGCTGTTACTCTTAGGAAAAGTGGAGGGTCTTTGGTTTAAGCTAAAGCCTCATCTAAGTAAGCCCATGGTTCGCAAGGCAGGCGGGGTGCCCCTCTGAGGGCGGGTTGCCTTCAAACAGCGTTTTCCCAGTCGCTGCTCGTGCTTTGGCGATGATAACGCCTCGTGCTCGGTGTGACCTGTGCCAATCAGAGGCGGCTGCTGGGATCCCCTCTGCGGCCTTTCCCCAGCTCAGCGGCGAGGTCAGGCACAGCTGCAGCCAAAGCTCCAAATCAGCAAGAGATTTGACTGCAGCGAAGTTCATAACAACGTTAAAATGAGTCCTTGGAAAGCAGTGGAATACATCCATATCCATGTAAGTGGAGAATCCATCCTGTCCCAGCTCTTGTCTCGCTGCACAGGATTGCCTTGCCCAGCCCTGATAAAGGATGCTCGCTTTCTAAAATTCCAAAACCAGTTTTAGAGAGTTTATTTGCCAGCATTTTTGGTGTCGCGGGGAGTCTGGAAAAAGCATGGAAAACAGCAAAATAAAGGGACAAACGGAGGCCCTGAGCGGTGGCTGTGGAGCACCTGCTGCCCTGTGCAGGTGGTTTCAGTGTTTAGTGTTTTGTTGCTTTTATGATGTTCTACGTTCACAGAAAGTGTTTTGCCCTTAGGATGTTTTGGAAGGATGCATAAGTCCGATTGCTCTCTCCCCGTTCTGCGCCTTGGTCCTGGACAAAATGACTGCGCAATCCTCCCCAGAAACCCCAGACTCCAGTTCGTCGTCGAAAGAATCCACACCGCTCCCAAAGCAGGAGAAGGTTGGGCCTGCTGGCTGCCAGGACTCCTCGCCTCTTTCTTCTGCCGAGCCGAGCAAAGCTAAGGTAGCACTCTGGCTGTAATCCGTATGTGAGCAGCCGGGAGAACCTGCCACTTGAATTGTCTGATAAAGGTTGGGTTTGCTCTGTTAATTTGTAGGGAAACGCATGCTGAGTTTTAGTTTCCAGCTGGATAAACAGATGATAACGACGACGTTAGCAGGATTTTCATAGAATAGCATTTCATAGCAGGCCAAAAGTAAACTCCTTTTTTCACTATAACTAAAGAAAATGTAGTTAGTGCTGCACAAGTGTGTGGATTAGCAGCATGGGATTCATCCGTCTGCAGAGATGAGGTCCCAGAGCAGGGTCAGGCCTGTTGTAAGAGTCTCTGGAGTCTCTAAAGGGCTCTGAGGTGCTATGGTGCTCTCTGATGAGGGAGAAGGGCAGGAAGATGCCAGTGGGTTGTAGAGGTAAGGAAGTTGATGAAGCACCTGGAATGAAAACAAATATTATTTTTTATGCGTTACATGATGACTTTGCCAGATAAAAATGATACCAAGTAGCAAAGTTTTGCATCATCTGGCCCCATTTTGACTAAAGAAATATATTGTGAGGAAAATATCGTATTAAAGCAGCAAGATCTGGCATAAGAGAGAGTCTGAAGATTCCTGAAGAATGATTCAAAGTATAAACCTATCTGATTTCTCCCAGTGTAGCATCTTCACTGAATGTTAAAAGGATATGGGGAATCTCCTTAGGTGACAGTTAGCATTCAGGAAGGTCCTAGAGGCTCTTGGTATCTCTGCTTCCAGTTTTAGTGATTGGGAGAAGTAATTATCCCAACCTCATATTGCTGGAGGATATTCCAAATGCTGAGGCTGCACTGCTGGGGCATTAACTACTCTAAAAAGTTGTGCGTTGCTTGACTCCTTTGTCTGTTTCTCTACAAATCGTGTGAGAGATGATTTACCTGGTTTCCTCCATGAGTTGCTGATACTGCATTCAGTCATTGATTTTGCTTATTTGCTGACCACGCAGGGAAGTGAAGATCTTAGTCCGCTGGAAATGGATGGAGAAGTTTTTCCAACAGATCCACCATCTAAACTTACACAATACGAAGGCTGCATTCAGCTGTATGAGAAGATGCACAGGTTGAGAGCACAGGTAAAATAAAAACCCTTGAGGCTGTATGTGACCCAGAAGAGCTGTGTAACCAGACGTAACAGCACTCTGGTAAAAGCAGCAGGACTGTGAGTTATCTTAAATCTTGGTCTGTAAGGTTTAAATAACCACAAGTCGATCCTGTTAGCCCACTTTGGATAATTCAATTTGTATTTTATTCTCTCCAATTTCTGGTGCTATCATGGTGTTTTTGCACCTCTGCGGTCTGCAGGAGAGGCTGAAGCATCGGCAGGAGCTGTATGAGCAGATGGTGAGGACAGCGTACAAACAGGCTTGTGAACAACTGAAGCGCTTTAACGAACTGAAAGAGCTAAAGTGGCGTCAGGAAGTCCAGGATTTGCAAGAAATGTTGGAGAAGAGGTGAGATTAACTCTCATTTTTTGTATCTGTAAAATATTATAGCATTTAGTCAAAGTGAGGATTAATTCAATGCTATGGTAGTCATTGGTGCCTGAAAATCTCACCTGCTGCTTTTCTTCCATCAACTGTCCTATTAATGTTTGTCTTTCAAGGTAGATATTTGGCTGCTGTTCAGGTTTCAATGGTTAGAAAAATGCTGTATTTGTGACAGTTAAAGTTCGTTCGGCTTGGTTAATTTTAAAATTAACTTGCTGTGTGTTTGTATTTTGCCTTGTTCGTGTCTTGAACACGGTTTTTCTGTCTTTATGTGTATTGCAGCTCGAAGGAGGCTCAGGGCAAACAAGAAAAGCTGAAGGAAGAACACCGACACAGAGCAAAGGTCTGAGACTTTCATACAAGACCATGTGGTGGGAACTGGAAAAGCAGCCCTGGAGTGGGATTGTATTTTCTGGTGCTGTCCTAAGCACCTGCTGCGTTGCTGTGGAAATGCAATAAAGTCACATGCATTGTAGAGGCAGGAAGGACCTGTACAGCTGGAGTCACCAGACCAGCAAGGACCTGTAATGCTGGAGTTATTCAAGTATTTTGTGTGTCTTGTGTCTTTCTCTCCCCAGATATTAAACCTAAAACTGCGTGAGGCAGAACAGGAGCGTCAGCATCAGGAAGAGCTGGAGCGTTTGCGAAAGGAAGAGGGCCAGGAAAAACTGCGTCGCCTTTATTCCATCCAGAAAGAAGTGCTGCAGCTTAACCAGCAGATTGATCCCAGTTCACACAAAGACTTGCCAAATATCAATCTTACCACATACAGTAATCGTGGCAACGAGATCTGTGGGCTGGTGTCAGGACTCATTCGCACCACAAGCGAGGTACAGGCGCCAGGGTTGTTCTTCACTTTGGTTGTCATTCCTTCCTAAAGCTTCCTGAGGTTCTTTTCAAAGGCAGCTGTGTTAGGAGGCTGTTAAATAAGATGTTACAGAACTGGTTTTAAATGCTTCTCCGATAAAGCATCTAATTGTAAAGGAGAATTCTTTTCTGCAGCGCTTTAGCTAGTCTCTTGAAAATTACTTATAAAAATGCATGGGATTTCTACAGGAGAAAGATTGAGTTCTAAAACACTGAAAACTCTTGATGCTGTAAAGTTCCTTTTGTAGACCATTGCGGAAGCAAAGTGCTTCAGATTGTTAAAAACTTGGATGCATTGTGATTCTCCTACACTCAAACCTTTTTGCAGTAACTAGCTTGACATTTTTTTCTCTGTGTAAAGGTTAAAATGTGCAGTTGGCTATCAGGTTGATGCTTGCTCTCACTCTCGGGCTGCAGTGGAACAAAAGATTGATGCTTTATTGCCTTCTCTGCTTCTTGACAGAGAGGTTTCCCTACTCAAGTAGATGTGGCCAATACCGAACGAGCTCTGCAGGAGATGCGAGGCTTGATAGCCAGCATGCAGCAAGAAATCGCTGCAGCTATGAAAGAAAAAAAGAGGAGAGACGAAGAGGAAGAGAGAAAGAAACAGGAGTTACTGAAAGCAGAGCAGATGAAGGCTCAGGCTACGGCCCCCGCACAGCAGCCGGGGGGAAAGCAGCAGAAGGGAGGTCAGTTAGGCTGGTTTTTTTTCTCCTTTTTTTCCTACTTTTCCTCCTTTCCCACTCTTAGGTTCAGTATTACTTTGGAATCTCATTGTTGTGACACCACACCTACTCGTAGCCTTTACTTTTAGCACAATTAGCAAAATGAATATAGGACCGCTGGCAGCAAACTTGAAATGAAAGTGATGCAGCATAAATTGACTGGAGCAAAACCTGCTCTTCTTAGACTGTATGTCAAGTATTGGAGTATTAGAGAATAAGATTGTGACTTCTTGTGAGTGTAGCTGGGTCATACAAGGACAGGCCACTGAAACAGTTCTCTTCTCATGAGTAAGTTAAGTCCAAATAACCTGCATAAATATGCTACGAAGCTGAAAGTCTCCTGTATAGCTGCAAATTTGTAGTTCATTTATGGACATAGCTAAGTTTGGGGGCAAAAAGCAATCCTGTAGCTGTTAGTTCCTTGGAATTTAAAAAAGAAAAATTTCTTAAAGTTTTCCAGAGTTTTGGGTCTTTCTTAGTCTTCTGCTATTTTGTTTTAATATCAGGACTTGAAGTGAAAGGAAATCCAAATATCATGCAGTGGTACCAGCAGCTTCAAGATGCTGCTGAGCAGTGTGTTGCTTCTTTCAGTGAAATCGGCAACTGCAAAGACAACAAAGAGGTAGGAACACACAATTAATAATGCTGAAGAGTGATTCACTATGTTTCTAGAGGAAATAGAGCTTTCAATGAAAAAAAAAACCTAAAAACCCCCAGTCTAACTCAGCAGCCTCTGTTAACGGTCTGTTCATCCAAGTTATGGCAGTAGTTTAGTTGTCTGTAAAGGTTTTCAAAGTTGTTTGTTTGTTCTGCAGGTTAAGAGGATAAAAACAGACTTGCAGAAAGCAGCTACGATCCCTGTGAGCCAGATCTCTACAGTAGCAGGTCAGGAAAACACCAAAAACCCAGTCCTACTGAAATGCCTTGTGCTGCAAAGATTTTAGTAGGACACAACCTATCCAGTGTTTCTATTGGATAGAGTCGGAAAGCTGCTGTGGATGCAGTCCAAGTCTTTGCAGCGTGTTGTGTGCTTATGTTTTGAAGGTCTGTTGCTTCCCTCCAAGGCATTTTGCTTCATCATGATTCAATTTCCTTAATCAGATGTAGCAAAGAAGCAGTTTGAGATGCTTTGCCCTTTGGGATGTAGGTCTAGTTTTTGCAGTGTTGATGTGGTCTCGTTAAGACTTGTCTGCTGTTTCCTAACCTTCTGTCTCCATACATTCTTTATATGTTTGCAGGCTCTCAGCTGAGGGAGATATTTGACAGGATCAATAACCTGCTCTCTGGAAAGCCTGTTCAGACTGGAGGGCGAACTGTGTCAGTGACTCAGCATCCACAGGCTCTGGATTTTGTTTACTACAAACTTGCAGAAAAATTTGTGGTGAGGAAACATTCTTTGTATTTGGGTGGCAAAGGTAGCTAGTGCTTTAAGAGATTCCTCTTTGTCTTCAGCTACTAAGAACAAAATTTCTAGGTGTTCAGCTTGCATGTATTAATGTCCATATTGATTAGAGAAAGTGCTTTTTGGATTAAAAAAGAAGTGAAAGAACTTAGCTTCTCTTTCCCTCCCGTCCCCTATTTTTTCTCTTCTAAGAGGAAAGACTATTTTAAATTCCAGGCTTACGTGTTGTATATTCTGAACTAGTTAGGTACAGTGCTGGTGGAAAACGAGTTGATAGTTTATTTATCTTAAAACTGTATATACGCTCAAAACCTTACATCTTGGCAGCACTGGGGTGGGGGGAAGGCCCAAGAGGTGAACTTCTGTCCCTGCTGTGTAGTTAGCACCTCCTGAGATATGAAGTGTCGCTTTTGAAGCTGCTTTTTGAAATTGGCAGTGTTTTTTTTAAATAGTCTTTATTTGCTGTATTTGGACTGTTCGAAATTGTCTTTTGTCCCTACAGTGAGAAGTATATGCAAAAAAATTAGTACATAGAATAGAGCTGTGACTGATTTATAAATACTCGAAAATGGTTGTTTGGAGTGAAAAAAAAATCTGTGCAGCCTTGCACTTTGTGCCTGTATTTGCTAAGTGCTTTTTTCTGTCCCAAGCCTAAGTTTACTGCCACCCTTTATCAGAGCTGGGAACATGGGGCTTTGCTAGCTTTGCTGTGGTTGGCTCCATAGCCATAGAAACATTAGGATCCTTTAGTAGAGGCTAATTACATCAAAAAGGTTATGAGGTTTTGGGGGGGTTTTTTGTGTGTGAGAAATGGCTTGAAGGGGTAGGGACAGACTTTCCTTTCTTCCCTCCAGAATCAAGCAGAAGAAGAACTAACTTCTCACCGTGATTCGGCTTTCACGATTGCTGTGGTGGCCTCAGGAATCTGGGAAATGCACCCTCGAGTCGGAGACCTCTTTTTAGCTCATCTGCACAAGAAGTGCCCCTACACTGTGCCGTTTTACCCTGCATTGAAAAAAGGGACTTCTATGGAAGAGTATCAGAGGTAAATTTATTACTGGATTTGTTCAGCGTGAGCCCTGCGAGGGAGAAGCCTGTATTCTGAATGAATTCTGCTTCTCCCCACCTCTAGTTATATGCTGGAATAGACTCTGGACATTCACTAACAAGCAAGCAGCTCCCCTGGCCCTGTTTCCCTGGAGGGTGCTGTGTCCTTCAGCTTTGGAAGCGTTCTTTTGCTGCTGCTTCTTTGGTCTTCTCAAAGAACAGTTGGTAGTTACAGCTTGATTCACGTTGGTTCAATGCAGAACCAAGATATTCTACGTGGTATAAAATAGTGAAACATGTGATCCAGAGGGGTAATGATCACCCTTGTGATAATTCCTGCATGGTTTTGGAGCATCCCCGTTGTCAGTACCACTGATTTAAAGTAAGCTGAGAACTGCAGGGACTCAAGTGAACATGTTTTGCTGTACTAATACTGAAGCGTCTTCTCTTATTTAGGATGCTTGGATATCAAGTTCAGGATTCTATGGTGGAACAGCAAGATTGTTTTCTTAAACGGATGTCAGGATTTATTCGTCTTTATGCTGCTCTCATTCAAGTCCGGTGGCCTTACGGAAACAAACAAGGGGTATGTGTGCATGGCATTGTAAGTAGAACCTTGTCACTATCCCAAGGGACTATTAAGTGTGTTATAAACTTGATTTGTGGTTAAGGTGGGTTAAACGTAAACCAGCTCATAATGGACTTGAAGGGAGATGGTCGTAACCACAATCAACAAAGCAACGGGTAGTGCAGAGCTTTGCTCCCTTTCTTTATATTGTTATAATGATCCAGTTTTGTGTTAGGCTGCTGTAAAAAAAAACTTTATAAAGAAGAAAGCAAACCAGAAAACTGCCTGTTTTGATAATAGCATTTTGTGAGTCATAAAACGAGAGGTGGGTAGCATTACTGTTGCTTTATAGGCACATCCTCACGGGCTGAGCTATGGATGGCGCTGGCTTGCTCACACGTTGAATATGGAGCCTCTGACAGATGTGACAGCTACTCTTCTTTGTGTTTTTCTGGAAGTAAGTGATGTGGATAACTAATGATTAAAGAGATCTGAATTAGTGACATCTTAGTTTCTGAAGGGATTGCCAAGGTGACGTTCATTATAATTGTTAACCGCAGGGGTTTTTAACTTGTCCTTATTCCTTAAGAAAAAGTGTATCTCCATGTTCTTGCAAGTATGTCTTGGGAACGGAAATGTTTAAAAGTGGAAGTTTATACATGCAGCTTCTGTTATTGCATTTGGGTTCTGTTTAAGGTTCCTGGTGTTTTAAAAACAATTGTATTGTCCTATAAGAATAAAGTCTGTTGAGCTCTTGGCATCAGCTCATACAATGCAGTGAGATCCCATGGCCTTCCCAGCTGAATTACTTTGTAGAACAGGATGGGATTTTCAGGTTGTAAAGGACAGAGCCTAATGTATATTAATCCCTTATCCTGGGATATATTAATCTTATATCCTGGGCTGTGCTAGATAAGAGCAAGTGTTAAAGACTGAAGTCAGGGGACACAAATGCTGTTCAACACAAGCAGCTTCTGTGCTTGTCAAATGCCTTCTAAAGAACTTCAGATATAGAAATAAGAGAGTGAAGTACCAAGTGAAACACAGGGAACCCGCTAGTGGTGGTGGAGTCTGGGGAACGTTTGTCCTGCAAACTGTACGAAGAAAGCAAATCCACACGGCAGTAGTCAAGGTGGGGGAATGTCCACAACGTGCCCTTAGCAAATGGTATCAGGGAAGAGGGTGTTTTTGGAGGGAGTCTGGGGTGAGAGGAAAAATAACAGAAAATTGATACATTCATCAAGAAAAAAGGTCGTTATGCTGGCACTAATGGCAGTTAGAGAATTTCCTTATATTACCATTGGTGTAGGTATGTTTCTTTAAATGTCTGGATAAAATATGAAGTGGTTGACATTGAAGTTGTCCCACTGGTCTGAAATTCCAGTTCTGGTCTTAGTGTCTTTCTCTTCCTTAGGTGTGCGGCAACGCTCTCATGAAGCAGTATCAGGGTCAGTTCTGGAAAATAATGCTGTATATCCGAGAACAGTATATCCCAAGGTATGGTATTTATAGTTAGGAATGTCAAAGAGTCTTTGTATTTTTACATCTGAGTGTTTGCTCTTGGATGACTTGTCCACATCTTTTCCAGTCCCTGCCGTTTACCCCGAGTCCCATTTGTAAAGCAAACCCAACTTTCTAAGTAGATTTTGAACCATGCTGTTATTTTTGCAGAATGGAAGAAATTACCAAGAGTGACCAGATGGGCTCTTTCACGCGTCTCAAGCGATTTGTGGAGGTAAAGCAGGTTTTGAGTATTTTTTCAGTTTTCAAGCATCTTGGTTTTTTCCCCCTTTGTTCAATACATGCATCACTGTGATAATGATGCTGGCACTGCTGATCACCCCAACCAAGCACAGGGATGTAACCCCCTCCCTGGTAATTGAATTACCCTAAATGACTGTTACAATATCAAACATCTCACTTCTTTCTTACCTCACATTTAATTTGTCTCAGTGAAAATAATAAACAAAGTTCAGTGAGTAGAGCATTACAGGTTGAAGAGGATTCTGCTGTGTCATTTCCGTAACAGCTGATTTTTATTGGTTGCTTCCTTATTTTTATCTGTTGTCCTGATCAAATACATGAGGAAATGGACACTGAGCCACTCTCTGTAGCGTTTGTTCAGCTTTGTATGCTAAGAAAGCTTGCAAAACTGTAAAATTCTTGATTATTTGAGTTGTTTTGTGAATGTTGACTTTGATTATTTATGATATATGGAATGTGATACCTTCAGGGTTTGTGTGTTCATTTCAAATTTAATTTTGGTACATTTTATTAGCAATTTGATTGCATTTTCTTATTGCTTGAATGTGAACAGTAAGAGCCATCAACACTCCTGAGAAGAGACGGCAAATTAAAGTACGTTTTAAAGTTCTTTTTCCTTTGTCTTTCTCTCTCCCCTAGGAATGTCTACAGCAGAAGGACATGCCAGTACCAAAGGGCGCCCTGCAGCCTTCCTTTTGGAAATCATAAATTCATTTATATTTCTTTCTGCCTGGATGTCGGTGCCTTCAGACCTGTCTTCCTGTTTACACGTGAAGGCAAAATATTCCATAGAAGGAAGAACTATTCCATCATTCTGTTAATGTTTAGTTTTATGTTGGTCAGAATAAACTGATTACTTTGTGGTTTTGTGCAAATAATTGGAAGTTATTCTTTGTTCTGAATTTTTATAAGTTTTCATATAGTAAATTATAAAGGAAGAGTCTTCATTTTTTTTTTATACGTTTCAACTTGTGGGAGATGTTTTAAATGTTGTATCCTGATGACCTCTGGTTTCAGAAATGAAAAACTTCTGGATTGATGATTTGCACAGCGTTGTTCTGTTTCTAGAAATGAAATACCTCACAGCTTGATGAAACCTTAACAGAATAATGACTCTCGGAAACTTACCGCAAGAACTTTACTTTTGTATTTATTACATCAGCCTTTAATAATTGAATTTTTAATTATGCTGATGAATTTGCATCCTGTTCGTCTCAACGATGTCTTAAAACCACAGTGAGATGGGTGAAGGCACTGGGCCCAGTAGTGCTGGCATTACCTCTGCTGAATGTAGAGGCTGTACTCTCTATTTAGAGAGACTCTGTTTTAGGTGGTTTGCAGGGATAACAGTAACTCCATGGTTCCACAGTTCCTGAAACTACAGAAATTCTGTGTCTGTTATCCATCAGATGGATGGAAGCCAATAATCCATTGTCTTATTTTAAAAAGTGGCAAAATGGCACATTAATTGTAGCGCTTTTGCTGATGTCCTGCCATCCTTTGAGGAGGAAATGGGGTGTGTGAGTTACTTGAGCTGCATTTTATAAGGACTCTTTTTATGTAGGTGGATTTCTTCCCCATCAGTGGTATGGGTTTTATATATCAAGTACTGTAACACTTCTGTACCAGTGGTGGATTATTCTGAGAGTAGTTTATTGTAGAAACCTGCTTAAATTAATAATGAAGTTTGGATTTTCTTTTTAACCTGAAGCAGTTTGGTGTTTGTTTTTTATTTTGGAGAGGGATGGTCAAGAATATCTACAATTCCTTGGTGCATACAGGAGATAAGAGTGACGAGAGATTTGTTTGATCTATGGTGCGCTGTCCTTGAACTATTTTAGTGTTTTCTTAAAATGAGAAAATTTGTTCCTGAGTTCTAGAAAGTTGTGTGTTATTTTTGCAGTGTACTCTTGCAAGTTAAAATTGTTACTATTTTTACCAGATTCCTTTTGTTATTTCTGGAGGCACCGAGATTTGAAGCTGTAGAAAGCGAGTTGAAGCCATATGAGAGTCTGAATGTGATTTTTATATAGCTTTTCAGAGAACGGGTTTCAAAGGCCTTGAGATTCAAGCCTGTGAAACCTTTAACTTTGGCTTTAAAATTTAGTGAATAAGTTAAGTTTCTGTTGGGTGGGTTTATATCATATATTTTGTAAACTGACTCTGGAGTTGTTTAGATGGACGTTACCAGTGATTGTTTTGGGGTACTGGCAAGCTCCTTCCAGTTTTCTTTTGCCAGGTGGTGCTGCAGCAATATAACTGTCATCAGTAGAGCTGAAAATGTTTAGGTTTTCCTATGCTGAGTGGAGATGTTTTAATTACATCTCTGCAGTTGTGTTGCTGAGACACTTTGCCAAGGCAGTAATTGGTGCTGTCTGTGAGGAACCATCGTCTGGCTGTGCCAAGACGCGGGGAGTGATGTGATGATGTTTATATGAGATACGATAGCTTGCTGCTTTTCTGCTGACGGGTATTTGTGGGAACAACGTCAAGTATATGGAAGATTAATTGGGACTAAGATAAAGCACGAAGCTGATACCAAGCATATTAGAATAAATATTATTAAAAAGACCCGATCTTCCAAGCTCGACACACAGGATGACGCATCTTGAATGTGTGAGAAGGCCAGGCTGGAAAAAACCGCCTGGGAATAAATGAATTGGAGACATGGCCGAGAGCAGTCGCAAAGTGTGGAATAGACAAAAGCAAAAATGTTCTGTTTGTCTGAAGGTCGGAAAACCGAGGAACTATATAAAGATCTGCCTGAATGAGAGAAGCCAGGAGCAGTAGAAGTGGCAGTAGTAGAACTTGTTTAATGTGACTTCTGTATGCCATGCTGATTAAGAGAGTATCGTTGAAGAATAATAACCTCAGGTGTGAGGGTCTTTTACTGCAAGGAATGTGTCTCCTTCATTGCTGCAGGTACCAGGGTTTCGTAACATTTGTAGGAAAAATATCAGTGTATATTTTTAGAAATAACAAACATGGTATCCTTTTCTGCCTTGGTAAAGGGCATCCAGGTACTTAGATACTATTTCAAAATCACTAAGAAGCATTTCTAATTAAATGATGAGTGCACTTCAAAACAATCAGAATAAATATTTATTTTTAGATGTAGCTTAGCATTTCCTGCTTGAACTGAGGGTTGGCTACGTCATGCTATTCTGTTTCGTGTCATTTTAGGAGTTTTGAATATTAGCCATTGGGTTAGATGTGGTGCTAATAAAGTCATGTCTTGCCCATGGCATTTTCATGTGCATATTCCTATCAAATATGACAAAAGAGAGCATCTCAGATGTGAAAACACTGCATGTTCAGGAGGAGATGCATTGGAACTGCCCTGAGTCACACTCTCCCTTGGAGACAACAGTGCCAGGCAGGTTGGGGTGCAGTCACTGCAAGTGTGCTTTTTCCTTTTAAAGCACTTTAATAAAAGAAAGCGTTATTAACTCAAAAAAAACTCACTCAAACCCACTCACTGCTTTGATCTCTGAAGTTCTTGCTGCCTTCCCAGAGATTTTTTTTTTTTTATAAAATAAAAAGAGCTTAGAGTAGGCTTTCTTTGCCAGATCTGTTTTAAACAGCTCGATTATACTCATGTCTCATTTTCTTTCGAATTTATGCATCAGCTTTTCAAAAATAGATTTCTCCTGACGTTTGCAGCCTTTTGATGCTCTATCCTTGCCAGGGTGCTTTGTGCCTCTTGACACCGCTCGCTGCTGCTTCAGAGGCCGCCTTACCCCTCTAGATTTTTAATATTTATGGATATTTTTAATACAGATGGGTACGGCTGCCTCTTGGAAGCAGCAGCTTCAAGATCTGAGTTCCCATCCGTATGTATTTTTAATATATAGGGGTTGAAGCTCGTATTTTTTGATGTAGGCGAAAACTCGTGAGGCTGCTGAGGGACGTGGTAAAGCCTGGCTGAGGAGAAAGGGGCAGAAACAGCAGCTCCTGTCACGCTGGACACTGTTTAATCGCGTATTATTTGAGTCTCGCTGGGCGAGGGGCCTGAAACAACACCCACCCCGCCATTGCTGAGGGGACGCGGACACCCCGCGCCCGCCGCTCGGCGCTTTCCGTCGCCGCTCGGCGCTTTCCGTCGCCGCTCGGCGCTTTCCGTCGCCGCTCGGCGCTTTCCGTCGCCGCTCGGCTCCTCCCGCCCGTCTCCCCACGCGCCACTCCCGCAGAGCTCGCGTGGGCGGGGATCCCTCCGCTCCCGATCGTTTCCGAAGCCCTTCGTGCCTTTCCGGCTGCCGGCTCTGCGGCGCATGACGTCACCTCCGGGCCGCCCTATATAAAGGCGGGCGCGGGCGGCGCGGGGTTGGGGGGGGTTGTGGCGGAGGGAGCGGGGCCGGCGGGGTTGGAGCTGCGCACCGACCGACCCGGTGAGCGCCGGTGGGGCCGCCCTCTCCGCCTTCCGCGGGCGCGGGGGGACGCGGGGAGGGAACGGCGGGGCGAGGCCGCCGCGCTGGGGCCGGCCCTGCCCGCGGGGCTCCCTGGGCTGCGGCTTCTTTCGCCCCTCCCGGCGGCCGGGGTGGGGGGGGGTTTTGCCTCAGCTGTGAGGGGTTTTTGCCTCAGGTGTGAGGGGGTTTTGCCTCAGGTGTAGGGGGGTTTTAACTTCGTGTGTGTGTGTGGAGGAGGTTAGGCTCAGGTGTGAGGGGTTTTTAACTTCGTGTGTGTGTGTGGAGGAGGTTAGGCTCAGGTGTGAGGGTTTTTTTTTTTACCCTGGATGTGAGGGGTTTGCACCCCAGAGATGAGAGTATTTTTATCTTGGATTTGAAGGTTTTACACTCCAGAGGTGGAGTTTGTATACCCTGGATGTGAGGGTTTTTTACACCCCAGAAGCGAGGGTGTTATTTTACCCTGGATGCGAGGGTTTTTTCACTCCAGAGGTGAGGGGTTTACACCCCAGCGATGAGGGTATTTTTTTTACCCTGGATATGAGGGGTTTTTACACCCCAGGTGTGAGAGTAATTTTTTGCCATAGATGTGAGGGTTTTACACCTTAGAGGTGAGGGGTCTTAACCCTGGATGTGAGGGTTTTACACCCTAGAGGTGGGGGTTCTTTCATCCTGGATGTGAAGGGGTTTTACACCCTAGAAGTGAGGATATTATTTTACCCTGGATGCGAGGGGGTTTTTACGCTCTAGAGATGAGGGGTTTACACCCCGCTGATGAGAGTATTTTTTTTTTTTTTTTTTTACCCTAGGTGTGTGGGTTTTACATCCCAGAGGTGAGATTTTTACCCTGGACGTGAGGGATTTTTACACCACAGAGTAGAGGGTATTTTTACCTTGGATATGAGGGTTCTACACCCTAGAGGTGAGGGGTTTTTTTAATCCTGGATATGAGGGGGTTTTACACCCCAGAGGTGAGGGTGTTTCTGGGGATCCGCCCCGGGCAGCCTCACCCCGCGGCTGCAGCCCGAGCCCTGGGTCGGGGGTAGAAGCGTTTTTTGATCAGGGTTGACAGCGCCTCGGCCCTGGGGATGGGATGGAACATCGCCCTCGCCAAGGTCAGCGAGGAAGCAGCCGAGGGGCTGGGCTGGCCCAGAGCCCTTCCCTGGGGGAGCTGGGGATCCCTCTGGAATGACCAGCGGCCGCTCCCAGCCGAGCAGGGAGGCGTTTCAAAAGAAACCCTGTGTCCCTTTCGTATCTGTGTCCTTGTGTAAGGTTTCATCTGGATCGCTTTGTGCAAAGGGCAGGTGCTGTGGTTTCCTGCATAAAAGAATGAGGATTTGTTCCTCCCCTGATTAACTTTGCTCTTAAATTTAACCAATCAAAGGAATGACAATTTTTTCTCAGTTTGTTACCCGCGGACAGCTTGTCTGGTGATAGTGATATAAATCTGTACTCCTAAATCATAAATATGTTAAATATAAATATAGAAAGCATAATTTCCTAAATGCTTACCCCAGTAGGGTCATCATTTGCAGTGATACTTAAGGAAAAGCATAAGCTTTTGTAATTGTGTGTTTTCTTCAGCATTTTTGTGTTGACGAGGATTTTTCAGTAGCTATTTTACCATAAAACAGCTACATCTTCCAGTCTAAAATGTACGTGACTATTGAGCAGTCTTTCATACATATTTAAAAGGGTTCTGAAGTGCTGTTGTCTGGGGATGGCGAATGAACAAGTTAGGGAGGAAAAAAAATAAAACAGACCAAAAAATCACCAGCTCAGCCTGAAATGGTTCTGCATCCTTCTGGAAAAAAAAATAATCCATTTTCTTTTGGCATTTTGTTTTCAGCAAAGTGCCAGAAGATTCTGATGACTGTGTTCACTGAAAGGCCTCAGTCAGGGATTCGGATTTATTCAAAACAAATATTAAATCCCACTGCGTGATTTTTATGCTGTTAAATGCAGCTAGCAGTGATACTTATGTGAAGCCTTCATTTGTCCTTACTTATAAATTGTACAGAGAAAATAATGAACAAAAGAATGAAAATGGGATGCTTTTTGCTGCATTGTGTGCAGGGTCTGTAACTGCAGTGATGGGATTGTTAAGCTGTGGAAAATGCTTGAACCAAGGCAGCAGGTTACATTGTTAACAAGAAGTAATTCCATTCTTGTTGAAAAATATATACATCCATTCTGGTCAGATTGAAATAGAATTTTATTTTAAAACCAGATTTAGCTGTTATGTTTCTGTGAGATTCATAGTTGATGAAGTTAGCAAATGTATTTGTGGTTAGTTTTTTTAATAACAAAAGAAAAAGGCAGGAGCAATAACAAAAGACTGTCTTTTAAGTGTTCTTTACATGTTTTTCTCCTACGTGGCAGAAAAGTGGGAGAAGCTTTAAGTCTCCTGAGACAGGGTGGTTCCTCCTAGTGTGAAATTCCTATTTCTCAACTATTACATTTGGAACTAACCTCAGTAATTAATATCTTAGTATCTTTGCTGTCTTGTTTTTGCCTTTTTAATGTATTTATGGGATTATAAGACTTGTATTTATAAATAAATTGCTTTTTAAGGACAGTTAATTGCATGGAGGAAATGATGTGAATCCCTCCCTTTTCTCTGCTCTGTGTTATTACAGTGTGGGAGTTTGTTTTTTGCATTTGTCCCTGGAGCGTAGGCAGCAGAAAAATGGGGTGGAGCTGACTGCAGATGCTGTCGACGGAGATTGCTAAGCGTATTCTGGCATTGTGCTCCCATAGCTGACCGTGGATCAAACGGAGTGGCAGGCTGCCTTCTCCCTGCTGCAACCGATACATGTTGAACTATGCAAATGCCGCGAGAGAAATGCAGTCGCTTCAGCAGGCACAAAGCCATATAACCGCAGTTGTCCATCAACTGCTTCAGGGATTGCAGTGTGCTCACAGGGAAAATGCAGACTTGGGGGAGGCAAAGGAGTTTTCAGTTAAAAATTCAGTGGCTTTAGGTACGCTTAAGAACGGTACGATTAGCCATCTCAGAAATAACCTTCTGTTGCAACTGCTACTTGTCTGGGGTTTGACTGTGGTAACTGAAAGTGACAATCTTTGTAGATATTTATATTCAAAACCGATTCGTAGAATCATGGAATCACAGAATTGAATTCAAAACCTTCTTATTGAGTTTGTGTCTTCGAATTAAGCCACCCTGCTTGATTATGCTGCAGCAAAATGCATTATTTGCCACGTCTGGATAACTTTCTTCACTTTCTCTTTTGACCTTCAGGTAATGGTAGCCTGAAGGTCCAAATTAAGTACCTGTACCAAATTAAGTTCTCCTGTTGGTATTTGTAACCTTTTTTGTATGGAGAGGTCTGTTGCTGCAGGATCTTGCCTAATGATAATGCCAATTCTCCTCTTTGGCAAGGCACGAAAAGCAAAGTTTGAAACGGGTAGTGTGACTGAATATGTATGTAGAAAAAAAACAAAGAACTAAGCTATGTCCTTCTGCTGGTGAATGTTATCTTGGTTTCCCCCTCCCTTTTAGAGTCTACATTCCTTCATCATGTTGTCGTCATTTCGTAAAGTCAAAGTCCAGGTATTTTTACACAATGCATGCAGTGTCATCGCCATCCTTGCCTGCCGTTATTGCCGTGACCTACTTGTGAACAAACAGCCGTTCCTTTGAGTGTGTTCCTTAGAGCAGGCGCTTTACTTGTACTTCACCGAGTCCAATCTGCCTGCCCTGCCATACTTTGAATTTCCTAATCTCTGTGATGCATGATGTGTGAACATTTCATAGTTGTTACAGTTCAGTATGATCGGGTTTTGATGTGGATTAATTTCCTAAGAAATCTGTGTTTTAAAAAGTACTTGAGCAGTGTATTTTTATTTATGGCATCTAAAACCCGATCACGGTAACGTTTGTGTTGTAGAACATAATGCGTTTGCAGTGCACTTTGGCTCCAGCCACTCGCATAAATTTATAACCTTTATATTGTTGTCGTGTCGCTGTTCATACAACCACGTTGTTTTCCCTTCTGTGATGGTAAAATACATAGGATGTTAGACCTAATCTTCAGCTAGGTAGAACAAGAAACTAGATTTTATTTGGAAATGATGGTAATGTAAATGTTTATACCACAATTAAAATTACAGTGGAAAGATAACAAGTGGGAATGGAGAATGCTGGGGTCAATTATATAATAGCACATTACCTGTAAAGTCTGCATTTCTGCAATGCAGACAAGGTAATTGGCTTTCTTGGGAGTCTCGGCAGAGCACAGTCCTTGCCAGTGCTGCATAGTTTTATCAAAGGTCTGTGGTGGTAGCGAGGACAGAACAAAGCCAAGAAACCCTTTGTACGTAAAGGCACACATTCAGATAGGCAATCAGGTGCTATTGTTTACGTGGTGGAATTAAAATTTTAAGGCTAAATGGCAAAAAATAGAACAGGTCTTCCTGTATTTCAGAAGTGCATAGTTAGGGCTGTGCGCAAACTCTCTAATCAGCCTAAATCACTGGCTTTGCAGTCTGCTTTAGTTCAAACAAAATTTACCTTTCCTTTTTTTTTTTTTTCTTTTAATGCTACAGTTTCTTAAGGCCCTGTGAAATCTACTTGTATCTGGAGGGTTGCTGGAATTTCACCTGCGCAGCAGTTAAGACTGTATGAGTCTACAGCACTGTGGCCTCAGCACGTATTGAGGTTTTGTACTGCAGCACTTGACTTATTTTTCTGGCTTGGAATTTGTAACAAGGAGTATTTGGACACAGGGTTCTGCTGCGAGAAGTCCAACCTTAACATTTCATTGGTTTGTAGATTTAAATTCATAACAAACCAAATGACGAGCCATTAACTTTGTCTCAGTAGCGTTTCAGATCTCTGGTCTAGGGGGTATGACATGGCATCCTTCAGTGACTTCTTCGTCACGCTGTGTGCTCATGCAGTTCCCTTCACAGGCGCAGGAGCCAGCGCTGCGCAGACTTCTCGGAAGGAATCTCTTTTATTTGCCTGCACTACTCGTACGTACTAACTTAGCGCTCGGCTAGGCAGTCGTGTTGGTTTTGTGTTCCAGATATATGCAGTGGCATGCTTCTTCCCAGTATTTTGAGAAAGCTGTGGGTGGGGGAAAGGAAAGCTGGAAAAAAAATTAATGTTGTTTTCTTTCTCCCCATCCTTCCCTTTTGAAGGTTATTTTCACCTCCACTATTAGAGTTTAGGGCTTTTTTGCTTAAGGAAGAAAAAGATCAGCGATCCATTCCTGTCCCCCAAGAGGGAGGCAGGAGAGAGCTGCCAGTGTCAGTTCTTTTGACCAGACTTAGGATCTAATAATGATAAATGCAAAAAAAAAAAAAAAAAAAAGCATCAATGAATGCATCAAACTGCCCATGTGCCCGTACTTTGGAAGCAAGGAGTGTTTGGTAAGGAAAGTACTTGTACTACAGACTGTTACTGAATATATGTAACACTCATCAGGACTTGTCTGAAGAGAATGTCATTATTTTACTACGGCTTAAGATAGCGATCTGTATACTGATATCTTGCTTTTCAGGCAATGTGGTTTAGTTCTTTAAGCTTCATGTAGTTGTTTTTAAAGATAAGCTGAAGTCTTTATGGCACTGAATGTATTTTGTATTCTAGTTATTAGATCCCCAGAAACATGTATTGGTAAGGGAATGCTGACAGCTCCTATGTATCCGCCCAGGCGGCACCGCCGTAATTCCTGTTTAACCCCCCTCAATGCCGCTGCTTCCTGAACTTGAATGATGTTGCTGACATCACTGTTGTTGCACTGCGGTGTCTGTAAATATCTGCAGTTGTGTATTCCCATTGCAAATTTTAGGGTACCCTCATGTACAATTTGTAGTGTAGGATTTGTACAATTTGTAGGGTAAGGCTCATCATTCTAGATTGAGGGATAGGAGTAATAAGGTTTTTTTGTTGTTTTTTTTCTTAAATTTACTTCTTTTTGTTGGATTTTTTTTTCGGAAGAAACACTACCACAACAGTACAGTGCAAAGAAACATTTCTGATTATTTTTTCAGTTAAGCATAAGCTGGAAAGTTGCTTTCTAAAATCAGTCTAGCAGCATAGAAGTACAGTGGCAAGTACCTTTGGGGACAGGTAAGATCCGCTGGTTTGGGGACATCCTTGCAGTGTCACCTGTCTGGGCTTTTGGGAAAGCTGAGGCTCCGGGTAGGAGCTGGCTGGTGCTGTTCCTCCCACCCCACTGCCTGGAAGCTTCGCCCTGCCTGACCTTATCAGCCAGCGCAGGCAGCAGCAGCGATGCAGGGAATGTTGTCTCTGCGCACAGGGCCAAGGACGAGGCTGGTTATCTGGGGTTGGGCTGGGCATTCGTGTACATCCTAACAGAAACCATGTTTTTTTATGTTAAAAACATAAGGCGTAGCTTCTTGTTGGTGCTTCTCTTGCTGAGGCTGCAGTGGTTTCCATAGATGCCTTCAAATGATGTAGTCGAACTGAGAAGATGTAGAAACATCTTGGAGAACGGCTTTATATTCAAGGGGGCTGCTGCAGTTTGAGTGTGAAAACACCGGAGGTAGGCTGCATCGCTCTGCAGCATCGATGACTCTTGAGTTCAGGGCTCCCTGGTGACTGCTGATCGGGCGCTGGCAGAGCACAGACTTGCTGACGTCAGCTGATCTGCTGCAGGAAAGAACAGTCTATTATTGCTAGAGCAAAGCACTTCTTTTACAATTGACTAGCTCGACTTACTGTAGTTATAAAAGGAGCCTTTCTTTTAACAAATTCCAGTAAAAAGATAAGCCAGATTGTATGATGAGAGGCAAACCAGCTACCAGGCTAAGTTACAGGAGGGCTCCTCTTTGGTTTTCTAAAATACGAAACTCATTTAAATGATAGTTGAAATAATTTCATTATTTGCATAATTTAATAATTTAAATTATTTAATAATGTAAAGTATTTAAAATCACTTGGGATGTGGACTTTATTTCTAGTTCTGAAGTACAAGTCAACAGCAAGAAGCTGAGCAGTTTCACAGCCTAACTAGGGCTTCATTTTCTCCCAGTAACATCCATAACCAGAATAAGCAGAGGGAGGCTGCAGTCCTGCGGCACCTCTAGACTAACTGCCCCTTTGTTGTTGCTGAACACCATTCAGTTTAGAAGAATGTTACCGGAATTCAAACACAGCACAGGAAAGGACGTTTTTAGCGGTAACTTGCTTTCCTGGAGAGAAAAGGCTGTTTGAAAGAGTGCTGGCAAAACCAGCCGCTTTCTCAGGGAAGCGGATCTGCAGTTGAGCTCAGGTTGTGTTCCAGGTTTTGATCTTTTAATACTCAGATACACTAATCAAGTGGAGTGTTTGATACTGCTGCCTGATGAAACCTGGACTTTGTTTATATAATACAGTCTTTGGACTTTTCCTTGCCCTCTTTTGACAATAATAAGTGAATGAAACGCCTAGGGCTGGAAGGGAAAGCAAAGCTGAATTTTCTTTCCTTGCTTTAAGTGCCGCAATGCAGTTGGGGCTCAGAGTTCACAGGAGTAACAACTGCTGCTGACACCACTGTCCTCTTGCAGGGTGGGGCTGCTGGAAGGGAGCTCAGGAATGTGTGGATTCGCCCCCATGTGTTCCTTTCTATCAGATGGTCCCTTTACGAGTGCTTGGAGTCCAGACAGAAAACATGGCTACATAGATCACTTTCCAGCCTGTGGAGTTTTTCATACAATTACACAAGTTGTGTGACTAATTAAAGCATATGGCTAATTAATGACTTAAATACTAAAACTTTATTTTTTAAAAAATACATATGTTAAGAGATTGCCTGTGTCTTTTATGCAGTCGTAGGTTGAGTGTCTTCCTTACCTTTGGTGGGAGGTGCATTTAACTTGATGCTTACAGAAGTTATAATAAAAGCATTAAGTGAGCTGTACCTGCAAACCCTTGTACATTAAGACATCAATTGTGTAATTGTTCAAGCACAAAGTGTTTGTTGCAACAGCTTCTTGATATGCAGAGTAAGTTGTCAAGTGGGTAAATATCCCAACTCTGATGATAAGGATACTAAATTTTATATTTGTGTTACAATTCTATTCTAATGCACAGTTCTGTTACTGAAAATGAAATTGCTTTTTGAAAGTTTAGGAACTGAAAACTAAAGGTTATGCCAATTTAATTGAAAGGAGATTAAGCAGAACAGTAGTGAGTTCTTCACTGTCTATGGTAACAATAACAGGGTTTAGTGTATAAAGCAACGCGCAGGGATTTTCAGTTGAAGCGTCACAGCAAGATCACAAGTTACACAAAATGCTCCTGGACTTGTCTGAAATCAGGTCTGTGAAGCAGGGTGAGCCTCTGTATTTCATATGAAAGGCTGTGTTGGGAGTGGCAGAGTTTGTAACTCTCTAATTGTCTGGGAGGACAGAGAGGAGACACATCTCACACGGAGATCTATGTATAATACATGTAAATATGCATACATACTTATTTCTATGGACCAGTTAGCTGTTGTTTAAACAATAATATTCTTAGTCTATATTGAGTATTTTAAATAAGATCATTCCAGTTTTTTTATGTTGGACAAGAAACATTTCATGTCTGTATGTCTGTGTATATATGTGCACAGAAACAGTTTTAACGTGTAGGGCACTTGCATGCTACAGTTGGAGATGATGTGGCCTTTGCAGCCCTATTTTTCCAAAATAAGTAGATGTTCAGTGTCTTTGTAGATAATCCTTTCCCATTATTTTCTGCTAGAAGTATGCTTTTTTGTTTAGTGTTGTATGTATAATGTTTTTAATATACATGGCTGTGTACCAAGTATACAACTGTAAGTAAACCACACTCAGGTTTAAATGCCGGCCTCCCTTACATTTTTTTTTTTTTTTTGGCTTTCAGAAAATGGATCCGAGTGGTGTAAAAGTGTTGGAGACAGCAGAAGACATCCAAGAAAGGCGTCAACAAGTTTTGGACCGTTACCACAGGTTCAAAGAACTATCTTCTCTAAGGCGCCAAAAACTTGAAGACTCCTATCGATTCCAGTTTTTCCAGCGCGATGCAGACGAGCTTGAAAAATGGATCCAAGAGAAACTGCAGATAGCATCTGATGAAAATTACAAAGACCCAAGCAACTTACAGGCAAGTCCTAGTGCCATTTTGTGTTCCTGCATTGTTAATGTTGGGGCAAACCAGGTCGGCTGGGACAGAGCTAATGCAAAAATGGGCCTTAATCTGAGCAGGGTGAAGAAACATGAATGCCAATACCTGCAGCCTTGCAAAGCGTTTCTCAAAAGCCTGGTTTCTTTGCTGATGTCATTGGAATATGCTGATAACGCATTAGGTTCTAACTCAGCATAGGTAGAAGTTACACAGTGCAATGTAGCATAAAACCAGTTTTGGTTAATCCTAGAATTTGTCAGATGCTTTGACTCTGTAAATAAACGTGAATTAACTCTTATTGCTTCCACCTAAAAAGATATTTATAGACAATTAATTGTGTGGGTGGAACTAGCTGGTGGGTTCTTAGATGTTTGAATGCACCAGTGTATGACAGCAAACACAACAATGAAATAACTTAAGTTGGGGTGTTTGAATCCACCTGTGTAACATATGGTACAGCTATGATTTCAACTGTGGTATTTTATCGTTTGTTTGTTTCTTGGTACTGAATATGCATAGAATACACTAAAAATCTTGATGTTGGGAAACGTGGAGGAGGGCTGTGCACCAAATTTCAGTCATGGTCTTTGATGTTGTACTTGCAGGGGAAGCTGCAGAAGCACCAAGCCTTTGAAGCTGAGGTGCAGGCCAATTCAGGGGCTATCGTTAAACTGGATGAGACTGGAAATCAGATGATTAATGAAAGCCATTTTGCATCTGAAACCATAAGAGTGAGTTTTAAAACTCTTCCCCTCCCCCTGCCTTAACAGCCTTCTTCTTAAACCCTTTCTGCAGGTTGCATGGATAACTCTGTATTCTAAAAGGCTTCTTAAAATTCTGCAGGTATTTGATTAGTGAAATCACAAGAAAATTTGTATTTTTCAAGCTTACAGGTATTTTTCTCTTTCATGAGCACTCAGCTCATATCTGTTCTTGGATCCGGTTATGAGGCGAGCAATCTAACAATGGAGTCTAGGAACCTGGACTGGTAAATCATCAGTAATGCAAAGATGTGTTGAGAGTCATAGGGCAAACGATTAATTATACTTGCAGTCCTTCCCAGAAAGGGACAATATTGAGAGGCGACAAATCCACGAGGCCTGGTGTCAGAGATGTTGACCACTCATTTTTTGGTCCTTATAGGTAGCGTTTTCATTTTCTGCAAAAATGACTATAAGTAACGCGAGCAGCCATACCAGTAAACTGCAGGCATGTAATTTCTATGTGCTCTCTCTAGTGGTGTTCACTTTCTGGTTAAGTTTTCCTAGCCACCCATTTAAATCTCTTTGCATTTGCATTCCATGGCTTTTTCTGTGAGCAGCGTACAGCGCTCCATCTGCTGTTTGTCTGACAGTGAACATCCCTTAGGACAGATGCTTCCTCAATAACAAGCAGTAAGCTTTCTTCATATCCTTTTCTGAGACCTCTGTTTTTTCCTTTCTCTCCAAATCTCTCAACCAATGTGATGACAAATGTATTTTTAAAATCATTGCTGCTGCACCAGATAGGTTTACATTTGATGTCTTATCAGCATTTAAGAAGTCTGATCAAACTGTAACTTCTAAGCAATGAATTGACTTGGGAGTTATTTTTTACTGCTTCTCCTTTGTATTTTCATTTTCCTCTGGTTAGGTTAGTGTTTTCTATTCCTATGTACGCGTACGTGTGCGTTCCCCGTCAGTTCTGCTTGTCAGCTTCTTCCCTAGGACTCATTTTGTTAAATCTGCTGTTTCTGGGCCTCCAGTTGTTTCAGTGTTGATTCTGGCTGCATTTGTCTTTGACACAAAGAAGTTGTCTTAGAGGAGTTTAAAGCTATTTTTTCTTTGTAAGATTTGGATATGACCTGTTGTCACTTTTCAGAAGGAGAACTCTTGTCATATTTTTGAGATGATTATCAAACTTAACTAATAAGTTCATAATTTGGTTGTAGTTAAGAAAAGATGGTGACTAACAAAAGCAGATTTTTTTTTCAATACGTTATATAATAAAAAACCTGAGGTAATGATTATTTTGGAAATCTGATTGTGGTTGTATAATCTTTGCCACAAACTGAGGGGGGGGAAACTTTGCAGTTGAGTGATCCTAAATAATACTGTGTCTTAGCTGCTCAATAGAAGTTATTTGTGTTCTGTTTGGAGTAGTAATTTGCCTTTTAATGGTTCAGTCTTTCACGCCGTACCGGACTGCGCAGCGGCCAATAGTAACGGCTACCCAAGTTGGGTCCCACATGCGAGTAGGTGGTTCTTGTGGCTGTGCGGTGCTGTTCTTTATGCCATGTCTTCTTTCTTCCTTGGTTGATAATTTGCACTCTGCTTTAAGGCAATGGTAGGCAATAGCTGTGTGAGCTCTTTCCTCCCTTGGAACCTACCAAACTGAACTTTCTAAATGGATTAAGCGTGTGCCTGCCCATGCTTGATGTTCAAAAGCTTCTCTAGCATGACTTTCAAGTTTCAGGTCTCAATGAGCTAAGTATTGTACATTATGGGTGGAGCACATGCTTTCCTGTTTCACAAGTTGTGTTTCTGTGTGGGAGTGTGGTTTTTATTTTAATTGTCTATAAAATTTATGGTTGCTCCCAAGAGTTTTGAAAGGCAGAGTGCAGCCAGCGAGAAACTCAACTTTAAAACCAGTAATTGCTCCTAATTATTCAGTATTATATTACTAAACAATGCTGGGTAAATAGATTAACCAACTACTGCTAAGATAAATGCTAAAAATATTGTGAAGTGGCATAGGTTTGACTTGAAACAAAATGTATTGCCTTAAATGTAAATTCTAAAATGAAAACGAGATTCCCTTATTGGGAGCTGATGTGTAAAAGACTCGGCATTTGAAAGGGACAGTAGCAAATTTTTGGTCTGACTTCAAACTAGTGTAGAATTTAAATAAAATTTTATCTCAAAATGTTTACTTCCCAATTATGTAACCATAACTATTTGATAGCTTCGGTAATTAATAACAAGTGTGTAAATACTCAGTTCAGTAATTTCTAATTTTATGTTGTTACCTCACTTCACGTAATTTGAAAACTAATGGCTGGACATCAAATTGTTATGAGGTTTGTCTGCCTTTTGTCTAAAGTAGTGTTTAGGATGTACAACTTCAGAAAAAATAAATCCTCTGCTAAGGTGAGGAGGGGAATAAATCTTATTTTCCCTGATGGAGGATTTTAATAACAACAAGCTGTTTTTCTAGACTCGGCTGCAAGAACTGCACCGACTATGGGAGTTACTGTTGGAAAAGATGAGAGAGAAGGGAGTCAAACTGTTGCAAGCACAGAAGCTGGTGCAATACTTACGGGAATGTGAAGATGTCTTGGACTGGATCAATGACAAGGTATAATTATTGCCTGCCTCTCCTGTCTTCTTGATGGGAAACTTGATGTGTTTGTGTGGAAATTTTTTATCAACGTACAGTTGCTGGAGCTCAGGTAATCACAGAGACCTTTTAAAAGCACCTTTACATTTCATAAGCAGTAGATATGCAAGCTACAATTCTTCCTTTAGCAGCCACAAAAATAGGTACTAGACTCAGGGAAGATGTCTGCAGGTTGGAGGGCATAGCTGAACATAACTCTCTTTGCTTTGAGGAGACCTTTGTATTTCTCACAGTAATCAAATTCAAGCTTCCTGTAAGAGAAATCTATGACATGTAAAAGCAAATGTTTTTATGAATGTTCCAAATTATTTATTACAGAAAGTAGGCAGCCGAACCAGCAAGCAGTGCGTATGTAATTGCTTGATGAGGTAGAGAGTCTTTAGATACACATTACATTGTAAGGACGTGAGCTGCAGGAGGACAGTTGGCTCTTAGTCTTTGAACTCTGAGGAAACGGACCACAACCCCACACTATCAAGAAAAAAAAAGCCACAAAATTATCATTTAACGATGGTTTGTTATTTTGTGTCAGTGTGGGTTCTAACTGTTTCTGAACGTGACGTTTTCTTTCATAAAGAAGTCTTGCATAAGAAGCTGACAGCAGATGAGCATAAAGTAAACAAATTCTAGTCACTGTACTCTGAAATAGCATGGGCAATTATTTTGTAGTTTTACAAGTGTGCTTTTCTGTGCACGTTTTCTCTCAGTTTAGGTTTTTTCAGTAGTGGTAGTTGTGTGCAGGACAGAAAACTTAAGATAGAAGTACTAGTTATATTCAATAAAGTGAAAAATTAATAAGAGCAAGTAAGGTGAAAAAGCAATGCACTTAGGGATGTTGTGTGTTTTCTGTAATAATGGAAAGAAGAGGGACATGGGAGTGGAATTTAATGCAGGAAGCTTTATAGTTCTAGATCTGACTTTAAGCACGGTGACTGTAACTGTCTTTGACCTATTCAAAATGAGGACAATTTGTTTCATGATAGTTAATAGTGATTTCCCATAGGTTATACTGAAATTGAATTTTTTTTCCCCTCAATGTGCTAGGAGGCAATCGTGACCTCAGAAGAGCTTGGACAGGACTTGGAACACGTAGAGGTTTTGCAAAAGAAGTTTGAAGAGTTCCAGACAGACCTTGCAGCTCACGAGGAAAGAGTAAATGAAGTGAACCAGTTTGCTGGCAAGCTTATCCAGGTAAACATTCATGTGTGTTGACAATCAAACTTGCCAAGAGAGGTGTAACACAGCAAGCTTTCATCTGCAATTTCTTCTTTTGCTCTCTGATTTTGTAGCAGGTCTTTATAGTTTTACTTGGTGTGTGCTTAGATCCTTGGCTATCTTAATCCTGAATGGTCATTGTTTGATTCACTTGTTCTGCTGAACAGCTTGAGTAACTGCCTGAGCTGAGAACGCCCCTGAAAATGGAGAGTGCAGTGATTACCGAGGGAGGCCTCTGGTTTTGGGTTTAAATGTATTTTCCTTGGACAACCAAAATTAACAGATCTTCTCTTCTGGTGTGTCATCTGGGGCTTGAGGAAGGATGGAGACAGGGCATTCCAGGAAAAAACTATACTGTTCACAATCCTTTTCTTATTGACCAATTAGTACATAGGAAAACCTGAACTACTACGAGAGTACTGAATGCTGCTTACACAGTGAGGTTTCAGGAAAGCTATTGTATTGAATGATCATATGAAAAGTACAGTAGTTATAAAATGATCTCTTGAAAAACAGTGGTGTTTTAAGGTTTTGTCAATAGATGTAAAACCATAGCACAGATGAAAATACCATTTTTTCCTTTGCTTACTAGGAACAACACCCTGAAGAGGAACTGATAAAGTCCAAACAGGATGAAGTCAATGCAAGCTGGCAGCGCCTCAAGGGGCTCGCCCTTCAGAGACAAGGAAAACTCTTTGGGGCAGCTGAAGTTCAGCGCTTCAACAGGTACAACCTTGGCTGGATTTGCTGAAGTGATGGAATATTTGTGTGGACATTTAATGATGCACTCGGCTTTGTACAGTAGCATTAGAAGAGCTGCTGTTGTCTGTTATGTTTCTGCTTTACTCTTCCTCATGCCTTGTTGAATGAGAACCTTGTTCTAGAATTGCCCTAGCGTAGCCCTTCTGATTCAGCTTTTCAACACTTGGCAATTTTGTTCATTCCTGCGAATGGCAATTTTGCTTCCCTTTCCTCCGAGGGCTTTTTCCGCCAGTTCTGTTCTAGATGAGCCCTAAAAGGGGTGTGTTTTTGTTGTTGGGTGGATGTCAGTCCAGGTGCCCTGGGGTCTTTGAGCAGTGTCTTTCTATCCTCATTTCCATCTGCAGCAGTTTGAGATTTGCTGTGATTAACTTGGAGAAGTGTTCAGAGGAAAATGGGAAATGGACCTGCTAGGTGGTGGTGCTCAGTGGTGCGATAATTCCTTGTTTATATCTGACGATGCCTTCTGAAGAACGGCAGGCAAATATGCTTCAGGGCTTTCTGAGATGTTTTTAAAAATAAGTCTAATTTTTTTAAAGTTTCTTGTATTTGTGGTTTGTTTTTTTTTTTAAGGATGGTTATAACTGTCTGCAGTGTTTATGTACGTGGGTTTGTATGCCAGTACATCTGGCAGGCATACAGGAAGACATCCTGTATTCTTCCTCTTTCTGTACAAGATAGACTGCATTCAATTTGTGCTTTGTTTTGAAGGGATGTGGATGAAACAATCAGCTGGATTAAGGAGAAAGGGCAGTTGATGGCCTCAGATGATTTTGGCAGGGACTTGGCCAGCGTGCAGGCTTTATTGCGTAAGCATGAAGGTCTGGAAAGAGATCTTGCAGCTCTGGAAGACAAGGTACCCATACAAAATGCATTTTAACTAGAACTTAAACAAGATAACTGCTTGTGTAAGGCAAGAAGCTTATTCACTGTTTGACTGGGTTTAGGTTAAGGCCCTTTGTGCAGAAGCTGACCGTTTGCAGCAGTCTCATCCAATAAATGCTTCTCAAATTCAAGTGAAACGGGAGGAGCTGATTGCTAACTGGGAACAGATCCGGACTCTGGCAGCAGAGAGGCATGCTCGCCTTAATGACTCCTACAGGTAGGAATACTGTCATGCTGAAATTATCTTTCCTCTTTATTTGAATTTGAGAGAAGGCTCTTCGGAGGAGAAGAAATGGATGTTGTTTCCCAAATTTTAGCAAGATTCCAGTGTTTTCAGAAGCAATCTTGTTCACTATTTTAAAATTTACTGTACCTTCTTGTAGTAAAAGAAATATTCATATGGTAAGATCTTGTTTCTATGCTAGTCTGACTGTCCATGCAACATAATCTGTCAATTGAGAAGCCATGCTAAAATGAAACTTATCCTAATATGGTGGTTAGTTTACATCCTTTCTGGTTTGTTTTTTCTGCTGTTCTTCTTCCCTGTGATGCAAGATTTATGGTGATGGAGACTTACATAAGTAATTCTTCTTCCTTTGCCTTCCCTGTCATCATCTCTTCAGATCAATTAACAGCAAATTGAAAAGGGAAAGAGAAACTGATCACTCTTGGTGATAAGTGTTAAGCACGTGCCAAAGGCAGTAGCTGTAAAGGTGTGCTGAAAGGAATTGGAGGATTTATTTGCTTGTTTTAAGGCATGTGTGGATGGAAGGTTCTGTCAGTTCTCCCCACGCATGCTGTTACAGTTGTGACAGAAGCAGTCCTGTGGGCTGTCTTGAAAGTCTGAGAACTCTTTTGATTTCTATTGTCTTCAACATGCAGGCCTGTAGTTAGGAATATTCCTTTTACTTAACTGAAAGTTATGCGCAAAATTTGTCACCGAGAAATTGTTTTTGAACCTAGAGTTTTCCTAAGTTTTTAGAAAGTCTCTTTTTTTATTGACAATGTATTTATTTATTATTCTGATTGCATTTTTGTATTGTCTTCTTTTGTTTCTTCCTGAGGAACAGGGGTAATGATGGAGAAGCTATGCAAACAAATTATTTCCAACCATTTTTTTCTTGTACTTTCCTAAGGCTGCAGCGCTTTCTTGCGGACTTCCGAGATCTCACCAGCTGGGTGACTGAGATGAAGGCTCTGATAAATGCTGATGAACTTGCCAATGACGTGGCTGGAGCAGAAGCCCTTCTAGACAGGCATCAGGAACATAAGGTAGAATGGTTATAGCCAAATCCAGTCAGCAACACTGGCTGGTTTGTATGTCTAACACAGTATCTGAGTCAGAACTACTGGCGTCATATCACTAGAAACCTTTGAGCGTTAGACCAACACAGTCCTAGGCTGCTGTTCTGTTTAATATTTTTACTTTCTTCTTGCTAGTAGATATACATGAATAAATAAGTGCTTATGAGTGCTTATTGTAATGTTTTAGAAAAAATTAGACCTGAGAGCAGTTAGCTAGACCAAAGACTGTTTTAGTCCTCTGCCATGAGGAATTGCTCTAAGCCAGCAGAAAGAGTGCAGCTTGAAACCAGCCTTCAGTTTTGTTTTAATATCTGAGTTTATACTGACCTTGTCTGCATTGTAAGGTATTACATTTTATTTTACCTTTCATGTTGAGCGCAATGTATTTAAAGATAGTCAAATGTTTATCATTTGGTGTCCAGGCTCCTGTCTCTGTATATTTTCAATAGTAGCTTTCATGTTGCAGCACTCTCTTCCAAGGTAAATTTTGGTAACAGATTATTGGCATCCCCTGTCATAGGGTGAAATCGATGCCCATGAGGATAGCTTCAAATCTGCTGATGAGTCTGGGCAGGCTTTGCTTGGTGCTGGGCACTACGCTTCTGACGAAGTTAAGGAAAAGGTAAGTTGAGAGCCAAGAGCTCCTAGAAGAGTTTTCCCTTTCTTCTGCATACCGTAATATTAAAGTTCTTTTCTTATTAAGATCGTAAACTACTAAGTGTCATCCCTCTTGGCTACAGGGCTTTTTAATTGTATTTAATTAATGTGTTTCCAATTCTCAAATTGACAGCTTCTGCCTATCTATTAGTAAGATCATTAGGACTATTATTACTGTTGATTAGGAACTGTGTATCTTTCCTCCAAATGAAAAATGGTTTATCTATATATCTAAGTTTGGATTTGCTATCAGATGTTTCAGCAAATACTTAGTATTTCTAAACGTTGCGTTTCAAACTTGTGGGGCATCTCATGAAGTCGGCATATTGAAACGTCAAATATTCAAATGCCATGAGCAAGAGTGGGCCAGAGAGAGACTTCAGAGGCCAAGAGAGCAGGATGGTTTGGTAAAGAGCTTCTGTTACGAGTAGATCTGCAGTCAAAAAGAGCAGTTGTCTATCAAAATTCTCTGTGTAGATTAATTTGGAAGAGGAGAGGTTTCTAGCTGAAGTCAGGAGGCTGTAGCTGCTACTTAAGCTTCATAAACTGAGGCTTCCACTGCACAGAGATGGTGATAATGTCAGTAACAGGAGAATGATCCTTTACACAGGAGGTCATTTTCAATCCAGTGTTAACCAGTCAAGTCACAACTTAGTTTTTACTTTGAGGTGGAAATGAGCCAGACTGTTAAATAAAATTATTGTATGTTCCTCTTCCCAATCCATCAGCTGACCATCCTCTCAGATGAAAGAAGTGCTTTGCTAGAACTATGGGAGCTTCGCAGACAGCAGTATGAGCAGTGCATGGACCTGCAGCTTTTCTACAGAGATACTGAACAAGTTGACAATTGGATGAGCAAACAAGAAGTGAGTGCATATCTTTAACTCCAGATAAGGTTGATTTTCATTTCTGGCTTGTCTTCTGTGGACTTCACAAGTGCTTTTTCACTTCTGGCGGTGACTACCACTAGACTAGCAGTGGGGAGCAGGGTGCTGTGCAGTTGTTTATCTGACTGCCCAAGCTGCTGCAAGGACTGTTTCCATCTGATGCTGAAACTGTTAGTTGTGACAGTTTGAGGAACACAGGAGACACTGTCCCAGTATATCATAGTTTACTTTTTGATTCTGTTGTATGGTAGGAAATGTCAGTAGCCACGCTTGAGTTGGCTTAGAGCAGCTGAGCATGGAAACATAAAAATCAGTTATGTGTTTTGTTTCCTTACTTTAGGCATTTCTGCTGAATGAAGACCTTGGAGATTCTCTGGATAGTGTGGAGGCTCTTCTTAAGAAGCATGAAGACTTTGAGAAATCCCTAAGTGCCCAGGAGGAGAAAATCACAGTAAGATACACTAGATGATCACTAAATGGGCAAGAATTAGAACAAGTAAATTTGTTGACTGGGGCAGAGATGCTGCTGCTGGATGACAGAGAAGGATGGGGTTTGCTCTGGAGAATGATCCACTGATATGTGGGATGTATTCTGAGTGATGTGTTTTGTCTCTAAAATGGAAGATGGTGGAAAATTTAGGATAGTGTTTGATTGCTGCCTCGGAGAGTTGAGTTACCCAGTGCTTGTGCATTATGCCAGCACTCCGATGGATGAAGATTTGTCAGAAATCTACACTTTTACACATGTAAGGTGGTGGTACAGATGAAGGGTCTAACAATAGTGATCTTAATGGGTTTCTATTAGTTCTACCATGTTTTGAGAATGAATCTACTGGGTAAACTTACATGAGCAATTTTTATTACACCAAATAAATGAAAACTGTCTTCTCTTCAGGCATTAGATGAGTTTGCTACTAAGTTGATTCAGAATAACCACTATGCCATGGATGATGTTGCTACACGTAGAGATGCTGTAAGTATCAAAGATATATTTGGACTGTAGACTTCAAATCATGTTCTGCTTTATTATTTTAAATGGTATGGCTGCAGTATATAAATCAGCAGAGCTCTTCCAGAATTACTGGTACAGTGATGGATGTCAGATGCTTAAAGAATTTTTAAAACTTTGCCTTTTTTTTTTCTCTTGGGTTTTTCAGCTGCTGAGCCGCCGAAATGCCCTTCATGAAAGAGCTATGTACCGTCGTGCCCAGCTGGCTGATTCTTTCCATCTGCAGCAGTTTTTCAGAGACTCTGATGAGCTAAAGAGTTGGGTTAATGAAAAAATGAAAACTGCAACAGATGAGGCATACAAGGTAAACAAAGATGAATGTCAGAGTGATTTTAAGGCAATACCAGGCTTAATGTAATCACTCTAATGATATGAAGTGGCGTCGGTTGAAATGCTGCTGATGGTAGGCAGTATTAATGGCACCAGGAGGAACTGCAGTTTCTTCCGACCCCAAGGGGGATTTTCCCATCGTGCTGTAATCATGCTTATTCAACAGCTCAAGTGTTCTGATTTCAAAAGCATATTTTTGGCACCAAATCCTCCTGTGACATCTTGGCATGTATATGAATGTAGTCTAATTTAAAAAAATCCATTGGAGACCTCTAGATACTAATTTTGGATTGAAAGGCTCTTATTCTTTCTTCGTCTGTAGGATCCATCAAACTTGCAAGGCAAAGTTCAGAAACATCAGGCTTTTGAAGCAGAGCTTTCTGCTAATCAGAGTCGTATTGATGCACTGGAGAAAGCTGGCCAGAAGCTGATTGATGTCAACCACTATGCGTCTGATGAAGTGGCAGCCCGCATGAATGAAGTTATCAGCTTGTGGAAGAAACTTCTGGAGGCCACTGAGCTCAAAGGTACGACTTGCTCAGAGGAGTATGGGCAGCTCTTTCCTAGAGAGGTTAGCTGGGAGAAGATAGGGGAGCGAGTTGACTTAAGTTTTTCAAACACTTAATTTATCTTTTCCTCTTGCCACTCTGTCTCTCAGGTATAAAATTGCGTGAAGCCAATCAACAGCAGCAGTTCAATCGCAACGTGGAGGACATTGAGCTGTGGCTTTATGAAGTGGAGGGACACTTGGCTTCTGATGATTATGGGAAAGATCTTACTAGTGTTCAGAATCTCCAGAAGAAACATGCCCTGCTAGAGGCAGATGTTGCTGCCCATCAGGTAAGGGAAATAATTTTTCTTCCTGTCCTTTCAGATCTGCTCACTCAAAAGCATTTACTGAGAGACCTTAGAAGGTCTGTGCTTTTGTAAATGTTTGTAGCTTTGGACTTTACAGTTTATTTATCAGAAATCATTTTGAACTGAAATGGAAATTGCATGTTTCTTAAGAACAGTATTTGCATGACTTTTTGAAAAAGCTTATTTTTGTCAAATAATTCCATCCTGTGGCCCGCTGACAGCACCACATTGTTTTGTGCTGTGAATGCCAACTTAAAAGATGTGCTGTGCTTTGCGTAGGAAATAATATCCCCTTAGACTCTCCATTTACAAACAGCTTATTCTTGTTCAGTTTGTTTTCATGTAGCCCTAAGAAATGGGAGGGGAGGGAGAATAGATCAGTTTTTAAATACAGAACTTCATAGCAAATGGTTCCTTCATTTGCAAATGATTTTTAGGGGAATTAAATCTACAGCAAGAAAATCAATCTGGGTTCCCGCAGCTGGAACTACGTTGTTAACGATTGAGAGATGGTTCATGCAGAGTGGCACATCTGTAAAGTTAAGAACTTCAAGAATCTTTTGTGTTTTTTATGAAATTGGCAGATAGAAGCCAGTTACGTTCATGTAATGTATTGAATATTGTCCAGGATGTAATTACTACTGAAATTACTGCACTGATGGTGTGCAGCTGAGGTTCTCTTCTGTGACTTATCAGCTAAGACCTGGAAGTGTTTTCTGTCGCTGCAGCCATCTTGCAGAAATTCTGATCTAATGCTATTGCTAAATTAATTTTAGGATCGAATAGATGGCATTACCATACAGGCACGCCAGTTCCAAGATGCTGGGCACTTTGATGCTGACAATATCAAGAAGAAACAAGAAGCTTTAGTAGCTCGTTATGAAGCTCTAAAGGATCCGATGGTAGCTCGTAAGCAGAAACTTGCAGATTCTCTTCGCCTGCAGCAGCTTTTCCGTGACATTGAGGATGAAGAGACCTGGATTAGGGAAAAAGAACCTATTGCAGCATCAACAAACCGAGGTCTGTCCGAGTTGTCCAGGATTTAGGTGTCAAAATTGCTCTGTTATAACTTGTCTCTTTAGGGAATATTCCCTGAAAGTTTCTGAAATGTTTGTTGTAATTACTGTTACCTGGAGTTGTGTATTTGCCATCACCCGTGGTTCTTTAACTGGTACTTTTACAATTCCAATGGGTAACTTAGTTTTCGTAGTGATCTGTCTTAGTTGTGATAGTACCTATTCTGGAAATTTGGCTAGAGCTGATTGCAGCATCTTTGACTTTTTTGTTCAGTCTATTGACTTTGAATTAGCTGATGAACTATTTTATACCTTTCAGGCAAGGACTTAATTGGTGTCCAGAATCTGCTAAAGAAGCACCAGGCTTTGCAGGCAGAAATTGCCGGCCATGAGCCCCGCATCAAAGCAGTCACACAGAAAGGAAATGCTATGGTGGAAGAGGGTATGTCTCAATGTTTTAACTCTTTCAGAAATGTTGAAGTCTTTGTGCTGGATTTTGTTCTCTGGCCCTGCACAATGAATAATCGTTGACTGTTTTTATCCAGGCAGTAGGCAGGTACCTCCTAGCGGGATGGACTTCTGGTCATTCTTTCACCTGAGTATAAAAATAAATTCCTTGATGGAAACATGTCACCATTTTCACAGATTTCCATCTGCTCTTGGCAAACACGAATGAACCCTTTGTTCAGCAGCTTTGTGCCTGTGATATTTAGTCTCCATTTCTAAATCTATTAAAGGTTTCTATCTGAGATACATAATCATGATGTGAGAAGTGATCCTGGACAAAGGCAGTAGGAGTCATTCTTGCTTTTTCAATAAGTAAATGTCTTTATTTCTGACTGGATATTCTTAACACCAGGATACTTAGAAAATTCCCCTGATTCCAGGATTCAGAATGCAAATCTGAAATATTTCTGTTGTCAAAAGCACGCCACTGGGAAGAGGTGACCTTTCTTGTTTCATCATTGAGAAGAAATGTTTTGTTCTTAATGGTTAAAATATTCTTAGTACAGTCTGACTGACAAGTACAGTGTTTTCCAGTCAAGCGAAAGGACAAGCTGGGTTATGTTTTCATTATTGTGGGCAGAACAGGCTACATAAGTTTAACAGAACTGATTTCTGTGACTTTCAAGAAGTACAAGTAATCTTTTCACATTAATTAGTTATGTCTCCTTAAGCCTTTCAGTTTGCTGTCTTTTTGTTGTCTAGGACATTTTGCAGCTGAGGATGTGAAAATCAAATTGAATGAGTTGAACCAAAAATGGGACTCCCTGAAAGCTAAAGCATCTCAGCGTCGACAAGACCTAGAGGATTCCCTGCAAGCTCAGCAGTATTTTGCTGACGCTAATGAGGCAGAATCCTGGATGAGGGAAAAGGAACCCATTGTTGGCAGTACAGACTATGGAAAAGATGAAGACTCTGCTGAGGTATTTGAGATTGTTGTTTGAATCAGTTTTGCATAAACACAGCGAAGATTTGTTCAGTGGTAAAAAAAAAAAAAAAAAGCTCTGCTAATTTCAGGATTCTTAAGAGAAAAGGCAGAAAATTCTTGTATCAAGCTGAGTTTTGGCTCAGAGGCAAAAGTTGGCAGTTTTTCCTGTGTCTCGGTTTTTGCATGTGGAATTCTGCTGTGCAGTGTTAAACCAGTTGTTAGGAAACTTTACATTTGTATTAATTTGTAATAGGATTTTAATAAAGTACAGCAATAATGATATCAGCAAATTCCTTTTTTGATGTTGCATTTCAGTATGAGTCTGATTTTCAGCAGTTCATTAGTCTGGAAGTAATTTTTTGTCTGGAGTTACTTAATGGTGTCATTCTGTAGCCAAGCACCATGTCCCAGACGCGGCTGACTGATGCTCTGTCAAATTAAAGTGCCGTTTAAGGGCATGCTTTCAGACTTAACGCTATTTCCAGAGTGATATGTGGGATTCCTGGTCAGAACAGAAGAGTGTTTCTGCGATAAGGTAGAGGAAAAGCAGCAGAAGCATTTGGACTATCCAGCCCGTGAATAAATAGAAGTCGTTATTCCCATGGGAGTCACAGGACTGGCAGCCCTGAAAAACCCACTTTCCCTGTCTATGGAGACAAAGTGCGTAGTTTAAGCTGAATAGCATTTGTGAAATGGCTGGGTGTACACATTGTTTTTATCATTTGTTTTCAGGCTCTTTTGAAGAAACATGAAGCTTTGATGTCTGATCTTTCTGCTTATGGCAGTAGCATCCAGGCATTAAGAGAACAGGCCCAGTCGTGCAGGGTAAGGCAAGATGCTAATGATGTTGCTAAAATTCTTGGGTCAGCAGAAGTTAAAGAGAGAGCTTAATCATAGTTGTTAGTTTTGAGAACTTGCTGCAGGCTGTTCTTGATTTTTTTCAATAAATTTAGTGTTCTGCTTTTATAATTATAACAGACAGCTATGTTGCATTGCAAGAAAACAGTATAATGTGATGGGTTTCAAGGTTTGAGCACAGACAGCACCTAAAGTAAGTCTGTCTGCATTACATTTATTTCAACAGCGGTAATTTTAAGGCCCTACAGCAGCTTTAAGTAAGGCTGAAGTATTTTTTAGGACAACTATGTTGTTTGTAATAAACATGGACCAACTAATTTTCTTGCATACTTCTTCTTCGTTAGCAACAAGTGGCTCCCACAGATGATGAAACTGGAAAAGAGCTCGTTCTGGCACTCTATGATTACCAAGAGAAGAGTCCCCGGGAGGTGACTATGAAAAAGGGGGACATCCTCACTTTACTCAACAGCACCAACAAGGTATGCTCATGCTCTGTGTTTTGCTGAGCTGCTTGGCTCACTTGGTGTTCTGTGGAGCGTTTTTTGGGTTTGTTTTGATCTGAGAATATTCAAAGAAGTTAAATAATTTGCACATTTAGCCTGTATTCCCATTCAAGCCTTCAGCGTTACCCCTTCAGCTCATTCTCGTGAGCTGCCAGCTTTTCCTAGTCAGACAAACAACTTGCACTACAGGGCATGTATCTGTGGGAAAACTTACTTCCCCGCTGTTAAGGAATTTTTTGACCAAACACAAGAGGAGACACAGAAATAAGGCCTAGATATCGTCAAGAGACAGTTTGTTTGAAAATATTTCCACGGAAGGAGAAAACTGTTGTGAGCATCACTGGTATTCTTGTGTCAGAAGCCTCTAATTTGCAGCTTTCAATTGCTCAGAGTACTTTGCGCTTGCTACTTGTCTCACAACAGTTGTTTTTTTTCCCCCTCCTTCTTTCCAGGACTGGTGGAAGGTTGAAGTTAATGATCGTCAGGGCTTTGTACCAGCTGCCTATGTCAAAAAGCTAGATCCTGCCCAGTCTGCATCCCGAGAGAATCTCCTGGAAGAGCAAGGCAGCATAGCACTGCGACAGGAGCAAATTGACAACCAGTAAGGCCTAACTGATGAGCTATGACAACCATCCAGCATTTGCTGGCTTGGCCTTGGCCTCACATATGCCAGAAGTTTAGGTTAATGCCTCTTAACACTAGGGAGTGATTAATTGGAGCACAACGAGGGGCTCCTTTACCAGCAGTATCATACTAAGTTGTTTTATCCTTATTCTAAATCTTCTTGTTGCTTTCCCCATTTTTTAACTGTGAAACTCATGACACTAGAGCTCAACTTGCTGTCTGACTTCAGTATTTTTATGTGTTCCTTTTGTTCTTGTACCTAACGACTTAAACTTGTTTGTGAGTTATATATCTGTCCTAAGCAGCTCTTGTATTTGTAGTTGTCACTTCTAAATGTGTGATCTGTTTTGAAGAGCTTTCTTAAATTTGGTTACATAAGTACAGTGCCCTCCCTATACAGGGCTGCCTCTGGAGGTGACCTCCTTGGGAGCTGTGACTATGTTGGCGCTAGCTCATTACTCTCTTTCCTGATATGTAGTGCCATTATTTGTTGCCTTTATATGGGCTAAAATGTCCCCCCCCCTTTTTTTTTTCTTATAAAAGAGGAACATACCATTGCAAATAGAGAAAATTGTATGGCTGCTTTGGTAATGACCTCCAGAAGCACATGGTGGTTGTAGATTAGTTCAAGAAAGGGCTGTGGGCGATAGCTGTGAACTACTGGCTCATCTTATCAAGCCACTTGGAAGCCAAAGCTGAAAGTTTTATGCATACTCCCATCTGTTCGCACAGCTGCGCTGTCATTCTGCGCAATAATTTCTTCCCACGCAGTTGTTTTGAGTCACCAGTTATGACAGTGACATACAGTAATCGCTAACTTTAGCTCTAGTATTAAAAAACAAAAAAACCCACCCAACCAAAACCTCATGTAAAAAAGACCCCCTAGAACAAACAAACAAACAAAATTATTAATAAAAAGGCTTGTACTAGTGAAAATAAAGGAGGCTGGAAAGCTGTGGCAGATTGTTCAAGGTCTCCATACAATGCCTTTCATTATGAATTTGCGCGCTGCTTTTAAGAACTAGAACAGCTGCACTTTTTTTAGAGTCCGGGAGAGGGGAGTGCCCTTTAGTTTACAAAGACATGGCACAACAGTCAGGAAATGAGGACACCTTATAGAGAGAGTTAACTGTACTGCTGATGATTCCTTATGTGAATTGTACTCCTGGTCCGATTTGCTTTGTTTGCTTCTGAATGACACCTAATTTTCTCCATTTAAATGTAACTCTTGACCATCTCCTACCACAGACAACCCATGAATGGAGCTGCTGCTTTCATTATTTTTGTTAATCTGACTAATTTTTTGCATGCATTTGCTGTGCTCCCTCTGTCTGTGCAGGACTCTCATAACTAAGGAGGTCGGCAGTGTATCTCTGCGTATGAAACAGGTCGAAGAACTGTGAGTAGGATTAGCCCTTTCTAAACCATGCTGTCTCCATGCTGTCACTGTTCATTCTCCCTTGGTTTGTTTCTTTCTTTGGGAAAACTACTCCAAAGAAACATGAAAGAAGCAATTTCTGCAGTGTGAATTATTTTAGTTTAGATGAGTGTTGTGGTGTTTCGTGTATTCTGCGTAGACAGCCAGCTGCACATCTTGTTGGTCATCTCCGTGCTGCTAGATTGGTCAGTGGTGTTGATTTCTATTATGCTGATTTTGCTTATTAAATTAGGGGTTTAACAATATCCAGCCTATTTTGTTAAAAAGCATACCTTGCGTTTTCTGAGGTGCAGATAGAAATATTAGTTTGTTTCTATATCTAAAATATACACAGCAGGTGTAACACGACATGAATACTTTGGCGTTTGGGAAGGATGGGGTCATCAGAGTTAAAGTGACATTCATGCTGGGTAGTCAAAAGGCATTGGCTTCATTATATAGAATAGTTTTTATTAATTAAAACATTAACTTAATTTTAAAAATTGTATTCAGGTCTTCTGGAAAAAAGACCGGATTTACATTATGGTTTTGGAAGTTGCTGGGAGATCCAAAGCAAGAGTGTTCACTGGCTGTGCCTGACTGTCATCCAATAGAGAATATGATTCTTGAGAATCAAAAGTGAAAGTATCATGTTATTCTCTGAAGTGTTGCAAAGCAACTTTGAGGGAAGGTCTGCTAATAAAGGAATTTTGCCCTAGATCACCTGTGAACTTTGCAAGTGTTTAATACCTGAAATTGTATGCTGGGGCAAACTTCCACGATAGGGGCAGGCTTCAAAACAGTGTCCCCCACATGCAGTAGCTCATTCAAATCAAGGTAGAATGTTTCAATTCAAACCCAGTACGAAAGATTGTCTATTTTTTCTATCCAGCATTAAGCTAAGATAGGCAGGAAACCACAAAGTCTCTGCTTCCATGGAAAGACTTAGAGTTGATTATCACTTTTACGTATAGCCCAGGACAGCAAGGATTTCTTCAGCAGATGTTGTGATCTACATTACTGTGATCTCAGTAGTGTAGCAGCTTAGGAGGTGCAATTGTTCAGTATTTGCCTGCGTGCTCCACAGTGGAAAATGAAATCATTGCATGGCTGCCCTTTCCAGTTTGAGGCCCCTGCAGGTATCTAGTAGCGTCTCAGGTTATTTGATTTAATAACATAAAAAGGGTATCCTTGTGGCTTAATAATGAGAATCAATTGTGGCTGTTGATCACTGCAGGAGGGCAATGTGCAATCTGAATCAGGATATTAAATAAAATTCCAGATGCAGCTGGAATATCTCATCTTCAGAAGGCTTAAAATAGGGGAGCAGTAAGAGTGGGCGTTAGCGTGTGGCTTTTCTGAATGTGGGTTCTGTAAAGCAGTTACTATATATTGCAAGAGAGATCTGCAGTTCCATTTCAATGACTATAAAAGTTCCATTGGCAGTTCTCAGGTTGGTTAACAGAAATTGAATAGAAGACATCTTTTCTTGTGTTTTTAAGTAAATGGCTGGTCTTCTGAAGCTTATTTGCCTGTTCAAACCGATTAAACATTTTAGAGGCTGTACTATACATTCATTCTAATGTAAACAAGGAGTGATTTCACTGCTGATGTTGGGATGTCCACAGATACAAAACCAGTGTTGAAGTGTTTGAGTCACACGGAAATGAGTTTTATGAATTTTCCAGTTGAATATAGTTGCGTCAGTAAAGAAATAACACATGGTTTTAAACATTCAGCAGATTTTACACAAAATAATGTCTAGGTAAGACGTTTATGTCCAACAGCTGGGAAGCCAGTGGATTTTAATAATCTGATGGCAAATGTGATGTTCTATAGAAAAACACTTTCTAGAAAATAACACCCTATGGTTCCCACGCTGCTGTAGCTTGAGAGCCTACGTTGACCTGAGCTGTGATGTGGGTTTGCTTTTGCCCGATGAACTGCTGCATGCGACAGGTCTCATTTTGGTGTGCGTGTCCGTGTAGAGGAGAAACACATGGAATTTACATCTACTTGATCATCTGCAGTAGATCATTCTGTAGAAGGGCAGCGTGTGCGGTGCAGGGATTTCCCACATCTTTGATGACACCAGTACTTGGTTAATTGCTGTGACTCTGCTTGCTCCGGTCTGACTGCTTTCCTTTTCTCCTTGTCCCAGGTATCACTCTCTTTTGGAGCTCGGAGAAAAACGTAAAGGCATGCTGGAAAAGAGCTGCAAAAAGTTTATGCTTTTCCGTGAAGCTAATGAACTTCAGCAGTGGATCAATGAAAAGGAAGCAGCGCTCACAAACGAGGAAGTAGGTGCTGATCTGGAGCAGGTGGAGGTGCTACAGAAGAAATTTGATGATTTTCAGAAGGTATGTTGAAACACTGTATAATGTATGTGTTTGGTCTCTCCCATCAGGCTTTCTGATCATATATCCATAGTAATTTTTTACAGCTGAGCGTGGTTGAAAAGGCAACAAAGCTTTTGTTTGGAATAAAAAGATGTATATGCTTTTGTAAAGTTTATTTTGTGAGTGTGGTGAAAATCCCACATTCGGACTCCTACGGTTGGTGCAGTCTCCAGGTTGCTATGTACTTCCCAGCTCTTAGAAAACTGAAGCTCTTTCAACACATTCAAATGTAGAACCTGCCAAGCTTTGGAGGAATTCCATTTTGTGTAAAGTATAAGCTTCAATTAAGCTGTTCCTCCTCCTTTTTGTTGAAAGGAAAGACACATTTGAGTTTCCCTCTGCAGAGTTTTTCCTCAAGATAAGAAAAAATAATTCTCTGCTTCGGAAGGCTGATAGGCTTCCAGATTTATTTTTTCCCCCACTCTTTGCAATACTGGTCAATTATTATTCTTCATGGCATGAGGTGTGAAAGAATTGCTTGGGCAGATATATTCATTCTGTCCACTTTGCTAAGATACTGAGCACTGAAGGGCAAAGATGCCTGGCCTTGCGCATTGGAGAGGGCAGTGATTTGGCAGTTCTGTGGACAAAACCATTTGAGCCAACCTGCTGATGTAGGTGAGAGGATGACAGCAGTTACTGGACGTGGGTTCTTTTAAAATAAGTGGATGGTTGAAATGAAAATGTCACCTGTTAAAATCCAAGTGCAAGTTCTCCACTACTTTTTTAACCAGGCTCCCTTTCTGCCTTACAGAAAGCTCTAGGTCAGTTTGTTTGGCTGGCAGCTTTTAAGTCTCTTAGTGAAGCCACTTTTTGAATTGACCCTTTAGCTTATTCACAGAATCACAGAATAACCAGGTTGGAAGAGACCCACTGGATCGCCGAGTCCAACCATTCGCACCAATCCCTAAATCATGCCCCTTAGTACCTCATCCACCCTCACCTTAAACACCTCCAGGGACGGCGACTCAACCACCTCCCTTGGCAGACTGTTCCTATGCCTAACCACCCTCTCCGTGAAGAATTTTTTCCTAATGTCAAGCCTAAATCTCCCCTGGTGGAGCTTGAGGCCATTCCCTCTCGTCCTGTCCCCTGTCACTTGGGAGAAGAGCCCAGCACCCTCCTCTCCACAACCTCCCTTCAGGGAGTTGTAGAGAGCAATGAGGTCTCCCCTCAGCCTCCTCTTCTCCAGGCTGAACACCCCCAGCTCTCCCAGTCGCTCCTCATAAGATTTGTTCTCCAGCCCCTTCACCAGCTTTGTTGCTCTTCTCTGGACTCGCTCCAATTCATGCAGTATTATGAACAATAACTTTAGATCTTCATGTTAGTAATGCTGTATACTCAACAGTTTAATAATTTATCCCATTCCTGATTGCTAATTAACTTTCTGTATGGAAAACTCTGGTGCATTTCTTTAATCCATGGATGCTGGGTGTTGGCAGCTGGGGTTCCTTCATGTATGTTCTGATGTCTTGTGAGTTCCGGTCAGTGGTAACTGAAGGTCAACTCTGCCAAATTCCAGCTGTTTGAAAACCAAGTACATTTTGGCGTCCCTGGTGTACCAATTTGATCCATGTTTCACTTGAGTGAATATTAATGCTGTGATATTTCTCTGTTCTGTGCAGGACTTGAAGGCAAATGAGTCACGTCTGAAGGACATAAACAAGGTTGCGAATGACCTGGAGTCGGAAGGGTTGATGGCAGATGAAGTGCAAGCAGTACAGCAACAGGTCCACTTTTTCTCTGGCTTGGTCTAACCCTCTTGAGGAGCAGATGATTTTCTTCCTTTCTTTTGTTTGTTGTGTTCTGCTTTGCGTGTCACAGCAAGACTCTAGCTGCTCGTTTTTGCTCTCTGCTCTGGTAAACTGGTATTGTAACCGGAGATACTTAATGCCTGTTCTGTAGTGTGGCCATCACAAGGGGACCCTTTGAACTGTTTCTTTTTAGATAGTGCGAACTGTACCATCTGGAGCTTTTTTCTTTTCTTTGTGTAGGAATGGAAAGTCTTTAAAATAATATTGAAAGTCCTGGAGGGTCCATGTGTTAGCTTTGCTTCACATAAATTTGATGTTTTAGCCTTTATTTCTTTGCTGGAAAAGCGGTGAGGAGTCCTAGGGAAAGAGGAATAAAACAGAAGCTGAACTTAGAGTGGAGGGATTTTGTGGGTTCTGGTTTTGGTTGTTTTTTTTTGTTTAGCTTGTTTATTTTCTGAGCCTTAAGATGCTGCAGTGCAGTAGGTGGTTGAGAGGTCAAACTCCAATTTCTGCTACGCGTTTAGGTTGTGTGAGCAACCTAGGGGGTTAATTGTGGATTAATGACATGCTGGTAATGAATTTGTAGAAGGATGGAAGCATAGCTCCTATCTTCCCTTTCTCATAAACAGTAAAAGCTTTCTTTCTGTTAGAAAATAACCAGCTGTTTCTGTTTGTCATCTTTCCTTTGCAGGAAGTCTATGGCATGATGCCCAGGGTAAGTGTTAATTTCTGAGATGGGATGGTAATTATAACAGATTTGGGATGTACAGGTAGAAGTTCAGCCATAATTATAGTTAATTTCGTGAAGAAACTCAGTAATGACTTTGAATGGACATAGAAAGATGATCTTATCTTTGATGTCTTTATTTGTGAGGTGAGACACTCAGGAAATGAATGTAGAGCAGGATAACCTAAAATGACACAAGTACTTACTTGTGAAAACTGATTTACTCTGTTAAGGATTGAAGAAGGAGAATTTCCCAAGGTTGCTAATATATTCTGATAGTTTTAGATTTTATTTTTCATTTAAAGCTGTTTCTTCATGTTTTCAAACAGGATGAAACTGATTCTAAGACAGCTTCTCCTTGGAAGGTAGGTGTCGTTATTTAGTAGCACTCAATAGGAAAGTAAAAAAACTACAGCACATTTGTCTTTTTTAGACCATATACCACCTCGTATGCCCTTCTTCCGTTTTTTTATAGTTCCCCTCTTTTTCTTTAAGGCTGTTGAAAAAGTGATTTTAATGATGTCCTTACCTCAGCAAGTGTTTGAATAGGTGTTGATTTAGGGTTAGTGACTTTCATGTTGCTTTGCTTGTTTACTTCAACAAACAGGTTACAAATAGTTGAGCATTCAGCAGGAATTTGGCTTCTTTCAGTGTATAAAGGTGTCGTAGGCACTACTCTTGGTTTTAAAACTAAAAGCCATCTAGGCCAAATCAAGTAACTAGAGCAGCTCTGTAGGTACTGTGAGAATAGCTGGGGTAGCCACAGAAATTGCCAGTTTGCCTCTATGCTGCAAAACTCTGGGATTTTTGAGCTTGTGCCATATGACTGATTCCAGTTTTTATACCAATATTTTTAGGTATTGCATGGCCACTAGATGTGAAATAGTCCCTGTTCACTCAGCGTGAGTTCTTTTTTTTGCGTAGCAAGCAGAAAGAAGTGTGTTTATTCCTTAAAGTCCAAGCCATTTACATCAATATTCCTTTAGTAAGGAATATGTTGTAGTGCCTAGCAGGATCTTTGTCTTTCATTATTCATCTGCAGCTCGTTTTCTGCCATGGTTAGAAGCAGCCTTTCTCTGTTCATTAGTGGCTCACAGTGGAATCGCTGTCGCCTGCTGATGCTCAGCGATATCTTGAATGTTTTTGACCTTATCCAGCATGGTGCTTTCCCCTGGTGTATTTCATTCCTATGTTTCATGTCTTGCATCCACTGTCTTAGACTTAAAGCTGCTTGTACATCTTTTAAGCTGTGTGAATGTGGGAAAACCAGATAAGTATGCGATATTTTGGCAGCACTATAGAAAGTGCAGCCGTGTCAACAAGAATTGGTGATTTTTTTAGTGTTTTTTATGCTGAACAGTTTGTTCAAATGTGTGTTGAATCCTAAAAGTCTTATAGTAACTAAGTGCTTCTCTGTGTGTAGGTGCACAGGGATGAGTTTTGCAAGTAATCACTGTTCGAAAAGCAGATTGCGTATTAGACGGAGCTGGTCATTTTTCAAGTTAACCTTCGCCAATGTTGATGATGATCTTGAAAGTATCTGAATTAACTGATAAGCTGATTTTTGCCAAAAACTCAGCTGAGAATTAAACCGTTTACATAATTTTTTTTTGTCCCTCTGACTAAGGGTTTAGTGGTTTTAAATTCACTTATTGAATGTTGCTTCTAAATTTTTCTTTTTGTGGTTAAGACTGTGGGCTTTGTTTCAATTTTATATGAACAAGGTAGTACTCACTTACAAGTTTCCAACTCTTCTCGCTGTGATCTATAATACCTTAAGTATTGCAACTAGTTATTCTTAGTTGCTTTTGTAATTTCCTTACCTTGATCTTCTCATTGTTTGCTTTTTTCATCTTAAATAACAGTGTATTCGGAACACTGTTGTAAAGAAATGTATAAAACTTAAGAATTCAATAGTTTTCACTGAAATATTTAAAATGCAGGGTGTTTGTCTTTTCCTGCGTTTTGTGGAGTTTTACAAAGTGTATTTTTGACCTAGGCCAAGTCATTATGGATTTTCAAGTTTTCTTTCAGTCTGACTTCAGTTGCAATTGTTTGGAGTTGACTTTAATGCTAAATTTTTGTATTTCTGCCTTTTCACACAGTCTGCACGTATGATGGTGCACACAGTGGCGACCTTTAACTCAATCAAGGTAATAATGCAACTTTTTCTGAGCTGATTTAAAAGCCAAGAATGTTTTTTACCCTCTCTTTCTTTGTCTCTCATTACTCATTATAAACCCTTTTGAATCAACTTTTTGAAAGGAGTATTTACACATGCAGCGTTTGCTGCTCAGGTTACATCAATATCATATTATATACATAAAATAATTTGGATTTGTATCTCAGGAGAAACACTTAAAGTAATTTTATTTAACCAGGCTATGTGAATTTGTGCGTTCTTCTGGAATTGGGCAGAATATAGTAACCTTTACGTGCAGTGAAAGGCCAATCTTGACTTTTTGTTTATCTTACTGACTCCTTGATGAAGTTCATGTACTGTAGAAGAAAGAAGCAGAGCTGTTTTAGGAAGTCTTGCAGCATAGCTGTCGGTATTCTCCACAGAGTCCTGGAAATAAAGCCTGGGAAAATGGACACGACGAAGGGGTTGTTGGTGTCTTTGCAAATGTCAGAAGAATGAATGAGATGTGGATAAGCACAGTGAACAAAATATTACTGGTTACTAATGTTTTCTGTTTGACATTTGTTTGTTTTGCAGGAACTGAATGAACGCTGGAGGTCTCTGCAGCAGTTGGCAGAGGAGCGAAGCCAGCTGCTGGGCAGTGCCCATGAAGTCCAGAGATTCCACAGGTAAGGAGTTTGTATTGTATTTGGTCTTAATTCAGTGAAATGCTTTGGCTCGAAGAGTTCTAAAAATGTAATTGGGACCTATTTTAAGCAAAACTTATTTCAACCCTTCCCTTCACCCAAATCAGAGATGCTGATGAAACAAAAGAATGGATAGAGGAGAAGAATCAAGCGTTAAATACAGACAACTATGGACACGACTTGGCCAGTGTGCAGGCTCTGCAGCGCAAACACGAAGGCTTTGAAAGAGACTTGGCAGCTCTTGGAGACAAGGTGAGATTGTGAGGAGGACAAACTCAAAAGCTTTCTTTTTTATCTAGCAGAAATAATTGAACTATAGAAAAGGTTCTTTTTGTCTTCATATTGTTTATTTCCCTTCCACTAATTCTAGGTGAACTCTCTTGGTGAAACTGCCCAGCGTCTGATCCAGTCTCATCCAGAATCTGCTGAAGATCTCCAAGAAAAATGTACTGAGCTGAATCAGGCTTGGAACAGTCTGGGAAAACGTGCTGACCAGCGCAAAGAGAAGCTTGGAGATTCTCATGACCTGCAGCGTTTCCTTAGCGACTTCAGGTAAAGACTCCATCCCACTCAGCCCCATTTCGTCTGCATAGTGTGTTACTAGTGAAGTAGATGTGGCTGCTTGTTCCACAGGGGTTTCTGGGAAGGATTCAGGAAAGGACTATTTTTTCTGTTGTGACTGATTTCAATGGAAGGAGGGGAAAATTCACTGTTAATTTGTGTTCACAGGGACCTTATGTCTTGGATCAATGGAATCCGGGGCCTGGTCTCTTCTGATGAACTTGCAAAGGATGTGACTGGAGCTGAAGCTTTGTTGGAAAGACACCAGGTATGTGAAAGATAAGCGTGTGCCATAAGTGTCAATGAATGTTTCTTTTCTGATACTTCCCTTTAGACGTCCAAAAATAGATTGATTTGGGCTCTGCTCCCTATTTATTTAATAACTCATCTCTGCCCCTTACAGGAACACCGCACTGAAATAGATGCGAGAGCTGGCACTTTCCAGGCATTCGAACAATTTGGCCAACAGCTTCTGGCTCATGGACACTACGCCAGCCCAGAGATCAAGGAGAAACTGGATATTCTGGATCAAGAACGGGCAGACCTAGAGAAGGCCTGGGTTCAGCGCAGAATGATGCTAGACCAGTGCCTAGAACTGCAGGTACTCTGCTGCATCTTTTGAAAGGAAAATAATTCGTTCTTTCACAAGCAAGTTTATTCTTTCATAGTGATGATCAGTGCTCTTGGTCTGCCTTTCTCACACTTGGGAGTTTTTTCTCCCCAGCTGTTTCATCGGGACTGTGAACAAGCCGAGAACTGGATGGCTGCCCGAGAGGCTTTTCTGAATACAGAAGATAAAGGAGATTCCTTAGACAGTGTGGAGGCACTCATCAAGAAACATGAAGATTTTGATAAAGCAATCAATGTCCAGGTGAAGACACTAGCTGAAGTAGGGGGAAATAGGTCAGGTTTACACGGGTTGTTAGCAAAAGAAGTTACTACCATTATAGTAAAGTTCAGTTCTAATTATTCAGCCATCTGGGATCTGCAGCAGAAGTGTAGAAGCGGTTGATGCAGATAGGGATGTATTTCACTGCCTACAAACTATGTAGGAATAGTAGAAAGTATTTGTGTAGAATTCTTGCTTATTTTAAATGAATTTTTTTCCTTTTTTTTTTTTTCTTTTACAGCATAAAAAATATGTGTTTTTCAGTTTCTTGTAACAGAAAGCTGCTTGCTTTTCTTGAGAGATCGCAATCCTGTAGCTTGAGATCCAAAAGATGCTTTTTCCCTAAATGCCACTGGTGAAAGATGTTCTGATTTGAACTCCTCCAGTCCTTTAGAAAGTAGGCTTTCTTTATAGAGACACATTTACAATAGTCTGTGTTTGAAGAGAGAAAAAAAATCTCATCTTGTTTTATTCCAGACATGCTCATCACTTGACCATAAGGAACTGCAGTTTTAATTTATGGTTTCTTTTTTCAACAGGAAGAGAAAATTGCTGTCCTGCAGTCTTTTGCCGACCAGCTGATCTCTGCTGATCACTATGCAAAAGGAGTCATCGCTAACAGACGCAACGAGGTTCTGGACAGGTCAGTACTGGCTGCAAGAGAAGGCTCTTGGGGAACATTTTGTAGCTGTTAAATACGATACCGCGTGCACTCATATTTTGTCGTTCAAGGTATGTATTTAATTGTGTACAGGTGGCTCCGTCTGAAAGCTCAGATGATTGAAAAGAGATCAAAGTTAGGAGAATCGCAGACACTCCAGCAGTTCAGTCGTGATGTGGATGAAATAGAAGCTTGGATCAGTGAAAAGCTCCAGACTGCAAGTGATGAATCTTACAAGGATCCCACAAATATCCAGGTGAATGTGATTCTCAGCTCAAAAATCAAAATCAAAATATAACCTAACTTTGGAAAGCTTATTCTTGTTCACAAAAATTAGGCTTAAGAATTCTTGTTCAGTGATAACAGAACAATGCACCATGTTGGACATGGTCTCCCTTGAACAATGAGAAAATGGAAGTTACATTATGCATGAAAGCAGACCCAAAATAGAACTCACTTGGCAATTATTGATGCATATAATTAATAAGATATGTGGTATCTGCAGCAGCAGGTTTCCTGAAGAAAACCCTGAGGAGCTATTCTGTCTTTCTCCTAGATAATAAAACAAGGAAATGGAGTTCTTGGGTCTCATCTCTGTCACGTGCTAAAATGTGAAGTCTCATTTATTTTCGGTATTAAGGAATAATTAATTGGTTATCTCTGATGTTTTAATACTGGTTAATGAAGTAGTATGAATGCACTGAACTGCTTCTCTCGATCTGTTTTATAGCTTTCCAAACTGCTGGTAAGTAGTTTGGACTAGCCCTGGTATGTGATTTGTTTTCTTTGTATAGCTTTATGTGTGAGCACAAGGCCTGGTTGCAGTCTGCTCCATCCATCAGTTCATGCAATCTCTTCGTTTCCTTTTAGTTCTTGACTTACATCCAGGGCCAGCTCTTGATCCTCATTTTACAGGCGTGGCTTTTTTTGTTAATGCCTATTCAGCATCATTTATTTATGTATTTATTTTGCAGGTGTTCTGCATGATCTGTTTAATTTGTGGTGCATTAGCGATGTCCTTGGGGTTTTTTTAGGAGTTAGACCACAGAAAAATGGGGGTTTGTCCTCCTTTCTCAGAAATTTGGCTGTTGGGCCGAATGGGCTATTGTCTTCTTGGCTGTTGTCACCCTCTTATCAGGATCCAGAGAACTGATAACTGAGAACGTGACAGTAACTCCAGCTCTGTTTGCTTGCATTTGTAGAATCAAGTGCTGAGGATAGAGAACTCAACAAAACAGTAGAGGTAGATGGCTTAGTTCTTGGAGCAGTAGCGTAGGAGGGGTTAACATAGAAGGAGCATTTCAGGAAAAGATACTAACCAGGTGGAAAGCTGATAGGACTTCTAAGAATCCAAGAAGTGGAACAAAATGAGGTTATCTGGAAGAAGACCGAATAAAGAAAGGGGGAGGCTTCGGAGTAAGAAAGGAAAGGATCATTGTTTGTCTCCTTAGGCTGTCATACACTACATTTCTATTTAATTTTTAGTTGAAAAAAATTAGAATTGTGTAAACAGGTTTTGTCTTGGATTTGCTGTCATGGTAATTATATGGAGATGTGCAATTGGCAGTGCTAATTTAATTTTGTGTCGGTAAATCTAGCTTTGAAGGAAGTGGTTTTATCATCTCAGCATTTGGGATTTAACGGTTCCCAAAATAAAGCAGTTCATGCAGAATTTCTCACGCCAGCGCTATAGTATTTTCCATCTTTTATTTTTAGTCTAACGCTTCCTTTCATTCTATTCTCTCAGGGCATTGTACACCCATGTCCGATGTTACTAGCATCACCAGTTAATACTTGTAAATTCTGTCTTGTCATTTTCGTGCTATTGTTCTCCTGGTGGGTGGGTGGATCGTGTACAACTGAGAGAACTGCACCCTTCCTCCCACACCACGGCTCCTGTTGTTCTCATGGTGCTCTCAACTCAGCAGAGAAATATTTTTAACAAATAGCTAACAGTTAGCTTTGTTGAGTTTATGGTTGTTAATTCATTATTTTAATATATAACATGGTCACATATGACTTTGACTAAAATCAAAACTGTGCAGAAAGCAGCTGCAGCAGTGATTTCTCTTAATTACCTATGGATTGGGAAGGGAAATGGAAATTACCGTAGGAGTAGAAAGAATGATTTACTGTGCTTCTGCTTAGGGTGTGCGTAACTGCTGCTTTTGAAAGGTGATGGCTCTAGAAATGAGAAAGCTTTGCTTAAGTAACAGCCAAGCTTAATGCTAGAACGTTGCATGGGCATCTGTAAAGCAATTCTAGTAACATCATCTGCGTACGTATTGGCTCGTGAACAGTTTTGCTCGACCAAAGCTTGATGGTTACTCAGGCTAATGACAGCTACTGAGTGAGCAGTAAGTATTCTTACTGAGAGAGAACTCCTTGAGATCAGGCTACATAGAAACCTCTTTATGTATGTAGATAACTCCCATGCTGTCCTCCTGGCCCATGAGAACAATGTAGGAGCCTTCCGTCCAGTCTCTTAACAGTGCTGCTTTTGTCCTCTCCAGAGCAAACACCAGAAGCACCAAGCCTTTGAAGCCGAGCTCCATGCCAATGCGGATCGGATCCGTGGAGTCATCGACATGGGGAACTCCCTGATTGAGAGGGGAGCGTGTGCCGGCAGCGAAGATGCTGTGAAGGTCGGCACAACCAGTCTTTGAAGATGTGCTTAGCTTTTGCTTCAAGAAGGGTTTGGTTCTTTGGGGCAGGATAGTGTCCCTCAAAACCAAATTTTGTTTTATAGAAGCGTTTCTGTTTCCACTGTGCAGTAGAAATTAGGGTCGTCATTCTGCCTCATTTCCAAGGGTGAGAGATTTTCTGATCCTGTGACTGGGATGTAAAAGTTGAACTGAATTATAGCCAGGCAAGCTAGGCAGCGTGAATCAGTAATGATGTCATTTGCATATCTGGAACCAGCGGGCAGATTTCTACCTTATTCTGATTTTGCATTTATTGGAACTTATGTTTTTAGTTTGTAGAATTTCTCTTTCCCATTTTTTAACAGGCTCGCCTGGCTGCCCTGGCTGACCAGTGGCAATTCCTGGTACAGAAATCAGCAGAGAAGAGTCAAAAACTGAAAGAAGCCAATAAGCAACAGAATTTCAATACTGGAATCAAGGACTTTGATTTCTGGCTTTCAGAGGTAACCGAGATTGGGATTGTTTACTTGCAGGACTTGTTTTTCTGTTATTTTATTCCCTTTGATGCTGGATTTTGTGGAGCAGGTCTAGATTTATTCTGAACAAATCTTTGATGGCTAGAAATCTTGTGGACGTTTTTGTTATTTATAGACAGTAAGATGAGAAGTGTATTTGCATAGAACCTGTCGGGAGTTACCTGTAAGGTAACAAGGCAAAAGTTTATCCACACTGCAGGAAATGGAGAAGAGAATTTATTTGCACAGTTTTAATTAAAGGGTCTTGTGAAAACACAACTCACTCTCCATCCTGCTTTTCCTTCTCTGCCCGCAGGTGGAGGCTTTGTTGGCATCTGAAGACTATGGGAAGGACTTGGCATCAGTTAACAACCTTCTGAAGAAACACCAGTTACTGGAAGCTGATATTTCTGCTCATGAGGTATTGCTTTCTCTTTTAGTTTTGGAAGATAAACAAATAGTCATCAGCAAATTTTACAGATACCACTTCAGCACATGCTGTAGTCCTGGACTTGCTGCAACATGTTTTCCTAGTAAAAACTGTGACTGCCCAGCAGCCGGGTTATGATTTTTATACTGACGTAGCAAACACAGTGGGGTTCAAGCAATTCACACACTTTTGCACCTTCGTTTGCAGGATCGTCTGAAGGACCTGAACAGTCAGGCTGATAGTTTGATGACCAGCAGTGCTTTTGATACCTCCCAAGTGAAGGATAAACGTGAGACCATTAATGGGCGCTTCCAGAGGATTAAGAGTATGGCAGCTGCCCGCCGTGCAAAGCTGAACGAGTCCCACCGCTTGCATCAGTTTTTCCGTGACATGGATGATGAGGAGTCCTGGATCAAGTGTGTATTTTGGAAGTTCTAGGCTCTGGCATGGGGGCACGTGCTTACCGCCAGCTCGCTGAAATGTTCCTAGTCTGTAGAGTGGTTTCATAACTCGCCTTTTCCTCAAGAAATCACCTTTGCCCCCAGTCAGGAAAGCTGTGTTCAAAATGGCTCCTTATTCAGTGTGTTCTGTGCCTGAATCCCAGGAAAGAAATCTTAGTACTGGGAAAAGTAATGCTGTTCAGACCAGAGAACTGAAATTTGACTCTGTTCTTTTGGGGAAAATTCCTAGCAAAAGCTCAAACCTTTCTTTTTCAGTCTGAAGTACTTTCTTTGTTCTAGGCAGCTGTAGTGATTAATCCAATACCCTTTCCTTATTGATATTAGTGTCTTGGGAGGAGGGAAGGAAGGGACCTTGATTGACATCATTCAAATTAGACCACTTTTTTTTCATGCTTGTAAAATAAAGAAATAAAAGTAAGCCTTACAAAAGGTATCAGTCTTAGAGAAGACACCGTACAGAGAAACTCTGTCTTTTAGTGAGAAATTATGGGCCTTTTGCTGCTGCCTTTCTTTCCCCCACACATTACCCCATGCTGCCGGGAGCCAGCTGCTCTTTGCTGATAACTCACATAGACAATTTCTTAAATCCAAGATTTTTGTGCAGTGTTCCCTTATTTGCAGTGATTAATGGGTTGGTTTGGTTGGTTTTTTTTTCTTTTGTCAGGTTTGACCTAGAGAAGTAATTTTCACACTTTTTTCTTTCTCTTTTCTCACTCTAATTCAGAGAGAAGAAGCTGTTGGTTAGCTCAGAGGACTATGGCAGAGACCTAACCGGTGTGCAGAACCTTAGGAAAAAACACAAGCGCTTAGAAGCAGAATTGGCTGCCCATGAACCTGCTATCCAGGTAAATGCCTCACCCCTTGACCAATTCTCTGTAAGTGACATCTTTTTTGCCTGTGGCAAACAGGAAAGCCGGTGACTTTCCAGTAACTGAGTTGTTTTGCTTTTGCAGGGTGTTCTAGACACTGGCAAGAAGCTTTCAGATGATAACACGATTGGGAAGGAGGAGATACAGCAGAGACTGGCTCAGTTTGTGGATCACTGGAAAGAGTTAAAGCAGTTGGCAGCTGCTAGGTGTGTGAGACATGCTTTTGTAAAATTTGGTGTCCATAACAGTTTTGCAAACTTGTGATGCCTGAATTCCAGGGTTTTAGGTATGGGTCATCATACCTAATATGGGACACAATACCATGTCCAAGAGACTATCGAAGAGAGCTTTAGTGATAAAGTTCCTCAGTAGAAATACGAGTTGTGCTGTGCTTAGCCTTTTCTTGCGCCGGCTGGAAACTATAGACTTGAAATGAACTGGCCTTAGTCCACTGCTAGGATGTTTTTCTGACTAGAAGCTGGGGAAAATGATTCATTTTAGCTCTTCCTTGACTGCAGGCTTTGTGGCCTGGAGAATCTCTAGAGCTATGGACATGGCAGGCTGCTGCTGGAGAGCAAAGTGTGAATGACACTGTGGTGAGGGTCCAGGCTCTGCATTCTTTGGGTTTTGCTGCTGTAGTTCATTTTTACACCTTGTATCAAAAAGCCGTAAAGCAACACTGGGGCTCATTTCACATTTCTTTTCCTAATCAGGGGTCAGCGTCTAGAGGAGTCCCTGGAGTACCAGCAGTTTGTAGCAAATGTTGAGGAAGAAGAAGCCTGGATCAATGAGAAGATGACATTGGTAGCTAGTGAGGATTATGGGGACACCCTTGCTGCTATCCAGGTAGGAAGAAAGTTGTGATATCTTTGTTGTTCTTGGTGCATTATTGTTGGTTAGAGCTTAATGAACCTTTTCTTTCTGATTTAGAAGTTATTGTTGATTCCTTTTGAAGGCCTACTTTGTAAAAAAACAAAAAAACAAACAATGAATTCATTTTATAAAAGCATCCCTAGTGTGTTATTGCCTGCAGAACTGGCTTGATGTAGCTTTGCATCTCGTGGGCAGTCCTGCTTCATTGAAATGGCTGAGGTTATTTTGAAAGTCTGCATCAATCTCCTTTTGTCCACAGAAAACCAGCAAGATGTGCTACCCACACAATCACTTTTGCCAGAAAAAGTTTGTTTGCTGATTTGTAACAATAAATTTTTTTTAAGTGGCGCGAAATTATTCTAAAAAGTAACCGTCTGGTGTTTGCAGGGCTTGCTGAAAAAGCATGAAGCATTCGAGACCGATTTTACTGTCCACAAAGACAGAGTGAACGATGTTTGTGCTAATGGAGAGGATCTCATTAAAAAGGTGAGCATAAACTGGTAAAGAAAAACCTTTGAAGGCCTCCCAGGGCACTTTCTCTTCAAGGCAGTCTTGCTCTTCCCCGAGAACTGGTTGTTGTCTCTTGGAAAAGAGCTCTGACTCATCTTTTGTGGCTGACTAAGCTCTTCATGTAAAGTGCTTTCAAAGCTCTTCTTTGGACAAGGCCTTTCGGTTCAAGTCCCGGCTCTGTCACCAGCTTACAGGATGCCTTGGGAAGACCTTAAGATCATGTGCTGTGCATTTTTTTTCCTCCTGTCATGCAGAACAATCACCACGTGGAGAGCATCACTGCCAAGATGAAGGGCCTCAAAGGCAAGGTGTCAGATCTGGAGAAAGCAGCGGCGCAGAGGAAAGCCAAATTGGATGAGAACTCGGCCTTCCTCCAGTTCAACTGGAAAGCAGATGTAGTGGAGTCATGGATAGGTACATTCTGTCTTGGGAGCCAGTGCCCTGTCAAAAGGGCATTGGAAATGCTCTTTCATTTCATTAGATCTGAAAAAGCTCCATGCTTGCTGTTGTAACAAGCAGATCCAAACCCAGAGGTCCCCTGATTTGGAATAGAGGGGATGTTTGAGATGGACATTGACATTCTTACTGAGTTTGTTGTGTTTTCCAGGTGAAAAGGAGAACAGCCTGAAGACAGATGATTATGGACGCGACCTCTCTTCTGTACAAACACTGCTCACCAAACAGGTTAGTGCTGATGCTGCTTCCCACCCCCTCAGCAATGGAGAGGACAAGTGAACTCTTCCACAGTACACAGGGATCTGGTATTTATGTTTGAATTATGTGCAGGATATCAAACGGTTAAAATACAATCTAAAATATTTTGTTCTTTTCGTAATGCTTTAGGAAACATTTGATGCTGGACTTCAAGCTTTCCAGCAGGAAGGAATTGCAAACATCACTGCTCTGAAAGACCAGCTCCTAGCAGCCAAACATATCCAGTCAAAGGCCATTGAGGCTCGGCATGCGTCCTTGATGAAACGCTGGAATCAGCTGCTTGCGAATTCTGCTGCCAGGAAAAAGAAACTCTTGGAGGCTCAGGAGCATTTCAGAAAGGTAAGCGGCCGAACCACAGGGCTACAAAAATCTAATGGGTCTCTGTGAAAGAAATGCACAACGCTCTGGGCTTCTGCAGCTTTTTCATTTGCTGCTAATGATTATCAAGGATCCTGGAGTCCCGTCATAAGAGTATTTTGGATGTTTGCAAAAAATAAGTACTGAAGGCAAACTCTTGCTGGTGCATGTTAATTCCAGATCAACTCCTAAGCGAAATTTGTGTTACTGCATAACTGCATGGAATGACTGGATCATTTTCTCTTTCCAAGGTTGAGGATCTGTTCCTGACTTTTGCAAAGAAGGCGTCTGCCTTCAACAGTTGGTTTGAGAACGCTGAGGAAGACCTGACAGATCCCGTGCGCTGTAACTCTTTGGAAGAGATCAAAGCACTGCGAGAAGCTCATGATGCTTTCCGTTCCTCACTTAGTTCTGCCCAAGCTGACTTCAACCAGCTGGCAGAGCTTGATCGCCAGATCAAGAGTTTTCGCGTAGCCTCCAACCCCTACACTTGGTTCACTATGGAGGCTCTTGAGGAAACCTGGAGGAATCTACAGAAAATTATCAAGGCAAGTCACAGAGAGAGTCTCTTGTCATGGGTTATGACCTTTTGAGTTCCTTCCTGGAAGTTACCCTCCAAGATAATCAGTACAGGAGCTTTTACTATCCTACAGATGGGAACCTCTCCAGATCTGGGAGCAAAGAAAAAGTTCCATTAGCTATGAACACATTTCCACGGTCTAACATTCACAGTTTTTCAAAACGGAGCACATGTCTCTCCCTTCCTAACTGTAGCGTTTAACGTTCTTGTTGTCCGGTAAAGTAACTGTTGGTTCAGTTCCAGTTCTCAAGACTGTGGTAGGAACATTCTGTGTTGTCATCTTAGATGATGTCTGGATATCCAGGGCACGCTGAGCCCTCGGTCTTGTTTTGAGCTACAGAACTGTGCTGGTGTGCAGCTTGGGGGGTTTGATGAGAGCAATCCTATTATTTCTCTTTTTGAAGTTATTTTTGTTCTTTTCTCAGGAACGTGAACTGGAGCTGCAGAAGGAACAGCGAAGGCAGGAAGAAAATGACAAACTGCGCCAGGAATTTGCTCAGCATGCCAACGCTTTCCATCAGTGGATTCAGGAGACCAGGTAGAGTTTGTCTTCCCAGGAGCTGCCCTCGGGGAACTCCTCAGCTAATTTCTTTATCTGTCCTGTATCTCTCTGGTCAGCCTCGGTTGTAAATGTCTCCTGCTGAAAAACAGCCACTCAGGACTTGTTATTTCCTGCAGCTGGGATTTGAGGGAAGGCCCCTTTAGCCCCAAGGAAAAGGAGAAGCCCTGAAACACAGTACTTTAAAAATGTTTCTGCTTCCAAATTAATTTTCCTGCAGTAATTCCAGTTCTCCAGGACTTTATTCTTCGCTCTGCAGCACAGTGGGGGATGTGGGGAACCGTTAGCTAGGAGAAGACTGAGGTGCTGGTGGCATTTCCATTAATGCTCCTTGTGTATCAGGTAGAATATTAGAAACCTCACCAGACTTTCAGTGGAGAAAGCAGCTGTGAAAAAAGCTGGAGGCCATTCTAATCACTTGCCCTGGGCCTAATGATACCCTTGCCTGGGAGGAGGAGAAAAGCAATAACAGCAGTGTTAGAAATAAAGTCTCGAGGCTGAGGAACAAGTTTCTAGAAAAGAGAGGTACCAGTGCTGAGCTAGTGCCCCTGCGCCCTGGCTGAACACTGGTTGGGGTTCAGAGGAGGCAAGTTCTGTTTCCATGTAATCCTGTGATTCTCTGTCTGTGTGTGTTTACAAATGGTTCTGTACGTGTCTTCATGAAATAACAGAATATAAATATGATTTTTAACTTTTTGATGTTTGCTTCCCACCCAAATCTGTCCCTCTCTCACTGTCTTGTCTCTGTCCTGCTGCCTGATGTCTGGATCCTCCCATTCCACAGGACTTACCTGCTAGATGGGTTAGTATTGAATTTTATATCCTTAAACGTTGGGTGATGTGTTCTGCTCTGTGTGCGTTCTTCTATCGTTACAATTGCTTGTGAAAGCTGTGCTGAAACCCCTTTTATTTGAAAAGCTTAGCTGTGTGGCTGAAGCACAGGCACAGGAAACCAGATTTTGGAGCAGACCAAGTAGCATTTCCTAGTCAAAAGCAAAGGAAACTATTAATGGGCAGCTGCTGGCCTAACTTGGAAATCGGAACGTTTGTTTTTGCTCTCTGTGAGAGCTCCCACGAGTTAATCTGATGAGATCTGTGAGAACATGGAGGAGTCTGCCTTTGGAAAATGGCTGACATTCCTGCTTTTCCAGCTTTCAGAGGCTTCCTTAGTGAAATAAACTTTTCCGTTATAACTGTTGTCAGAACAATTAAAGCCTCAAATCTTGGCCATTTTTGGTAAGAAGGGAAAATTCCTATGAAGAGGATTTACTGAAATTATTTATTGTAAAAGCTCCTTAATGTGCAAATAAGAGTAGCCCGTTTTTTAATCTGTCACATAACTGTGCCCTGCAAAGATATTCCTAATAGGAGGAAACAAAACCTTCCAGGAGGAGCCTGTGAGCTCGCCTGAGTTTTAAGTCCAGTTTATGTCTGTGGAATAGTTCCTGGTGAGGATGCACACTGGCTATTTGTCCAGAAGCAAGAGGAAATAACAAGCTCTATAAATGCCCTCATGGTGTCCTTGGGCTGCCGACCCCTTTCCATTTCTCCAGTATGAAAAATCCGCAGCCCAGCGGCGGCTCCATCAGCAGCCCCGGTGTGAAATCTAACGAGCAGCATACGGGCCAGGCAGGGCGTGCGTGTCAGCCCTGCGCGAAGCGCCAGGGAGGGGCCAGGCCTTGCTCAGAGAAGGCTTTTCAGAATAAAAGGGTGGAGTCTCCGCAGATAACCGTGCTTCTTATTTGCTCTGTAATGATTGCAGTGCCTTGTTCTGCTGTTTCTGCTGGATAAAAATACTTTGCCCCGTTTTTGTTGCACAGTTCATTGGAACCAGGCAGATTTTCCTGGAACGGATGCTAAATTCCCCGCTCCTTTGTAAAGCGGTGTTGTAGATTTTAGTTCTGGTGTCCAAGAATGAACAAGCAGTAAGGAGCCATTTACTAAAAGACATGGGGTCAGAGTTGGTGATCGCCATGCCAGGCTTTTTTGTTGAACAAATTCCCTGAAGGCTGCCGCTACGGCAGGTGGAGTTTGTCTGTAATTCTGCGTGAAAAGATGAAAAACGCAGATTGAGCCCCGAGGGGTGGTGGCTGTGCTTGGCCCCCCTCGGCAAAGGGGCAGGCAGAGCTTCGGAGGCGCTTTGAGAGAAAAGCTGCTGTGTGCACACCTTGCTTCTCCGTGTGCCGGAGCGGCTTGTGTGTTCCTGGAGCAGGGAGGCTGAGGAATTCTGTGTTAAGGCAGAAAAATGCCATTCAAGAATCTGGATGAGTTAACTGCAAGACTTGGTCTCGTAGTGAGACTCGCTGGCAGGTGACTTGTACAGAAATAGCTTGTTATTTTTGCGTATGTGCGACCAGCACTTGAACGTGTTTCCCTTCGCTGAGTATGTGCTTGTGTTTGCTGCAAGGTGGTGCCGGCTTGGAGTGTGGCTCCAGTGCAGTGGCCGTGGTTGGGTGTGTTCTTTCCTTTGCTTCCTTTCTTCCTTTTTGGAACTTACCTGGTTTCTTTCCTTTGACTAGCATAGCGTACCGTCGTGTCATTCGTGTCTATCAATATGAAGTTGGGGATGATCTATCTGGAAGGTTTTTTCCTCTTTATTTTCTTACCTCACGTTGGTTTTCAAATGCACTCTTTTAATTCCAAGGCTCGCTTTCCTTCCAACTAACTTTCACGGCTTAGAGATGCTTGGAGGTTTGTTTCCCTGTTGACTCTTTTCACGGTTGGTTCCCAGCTTCCTGCTCAGGGTTCGGGGCATGCGCTTTGTCTCTTTAGGCGTGCGTTGAACCTGAGCCCTAATCCCAGGTGAGAATCACCCAGGTGAGAATCACCCAGGTGAGAATCACCCAGGTGAGAATCACCCAGGTGTGCTGCGCTGCCGCTGCTGCAGCAACTCAGCCCCTGAACTGAAACGCCAGCTCAGGGAGAACAGACCCCAGTGGGGGCACAAACACGGGTTTAGCGCCTCCCATACCAGCTTTAGGAACCCAAATCCGACAGCTGGAGGAGAGTGCAGCCCGACTCGCTGTCGTTCAGTATGAACTCCCCACACACGCAGGAAGGCGAGAGGGTCTTAAAAGCTGCTGCTTAAAGGTGGCTTCGGACTCTGGGGGAAAAAACAGCTTCCTGCAGCCTGTCCAGGTGCAGCAGACCTTGGGACCATCGCAGCAGTGGTGGGGCGAGGGCTGCAGCGCACCCGGCAGCTCCGTGTGGAAATGGGACTGAGGAGCGGCTGTGCCTCAGCTTCTCCTCTCAGGAGAGGTGCGGTGAAAAGGCACTTGTCCACCACGCCCTGCTGCGTGGAGAGGCCTGTGGTTCTCTGCAGAGACAATGCTGCATTTTAAACCAAACCAGGAGTTTTCTAGATCTCTTGCCCCCACTGTATCCCCTGTAGCTCCTGTACCTGACAACAAACAGCCGCCCCAGCGAATCACCCGTAGCGTGTGTGCGTGTGTGTGCTGGGCACGGGGCGGGACTGCACCACGTGTCTAATTCCGTTAGGGCCAGTACAGCGGGCGCTTTGGATCTGGCATGAAGTGTGGCTGCTGATCGTGTTGCCTTTCAAATGGGGCTAGAAATTAACTATAGCAAGAAGTAACAATCAAACAAGATGCACCTGTCACCCTGCAATAGGATGAGTCAGAATAAACAAAACGCTAAACCAGAGTTTAAATATCTTCAGGAGAACTATACGGCTGTAAGCACTAAGCCTTTCAAGGAAGGACTGTTAATTTCAAGCCCCACCTGCCGTTTTTTTCTGGGAGAAGCGCTCTTTCTCACTCTGGTTTTGTGTTTAGGTCTTGTATGGTGGAGGAATCGGGAACGCTGGAATCGCAGCTGGAAGCTACTAAAGTAAGCAATGCTCACCTCTCACTAATGAGCCTGTCCCAGCCGCTGGCTTGGGAACAGCGTGGGGATGGGAGCGCCCGCAACTGTATGGCAGCAACATCTTATTGTCTGTAGCTGAGGAGCTGTATCCGATGTTTGCTTCTATCACAAGCAGTTAAACAATGTTCTGAAATAGTTTTCCTTTTGTTCTTTTCTCTAAACAAGTGCCATCGGGCAGAGGATGGGGGAGTTTCAGCAGGTTTCCTATTAAGAGGGAGTTTTGTCGCACAAACTGTTTCACAAGCCCTGCTGATTTCCAGTAGCGGGGATGAAGAGGAACATTCTTTTGAATACCCGCCAGCCTGTGCTCTGACTTCTCCTTGATCTTCTCTTCCCTTCCTCCCGGCAGCGCAAGCACCAGGAAATCAGAGCTATGAGGAGCCAACTGAAGAAGATTGAGGACCTCGGGGCAGCTATGGAAGAGGCCCTTATCTTGGACAACAAATACACGGAACACAGCACCGTGGGGCTGGCGCAGCAGTGGGACCAGCTCGACCAGCTGGGGATGAGGATGCAGCACAACCTGGAGCAGCAGATCCAGGCTCGGTAGGGGTGGCCCCAGGGCAGCTCTGCGGGGCAACCCTGCTCATTGCTAATGAGTCTCTGAGGGGTGTGGGGAGCTTGGGGATCCCCCGCCTGCCAGCCCTCTCCAGGGGCTGAGCCTGGGGTGTGGGACACGGCTCCCGTTGGCCACAGCATCATGGGGGAGCTGATTTTAGCTGAACTCAAAGGAAGTTGTGGAGAGGAGGGAGCTGGGCTCTTCTCCTAAGTGACAGGGGACAGGACGAGAGGGAATGGCCTCAAGCTCCACCAGGGGAGGTTCAGGCTGAACATTAGGAAAAAAAATTCACAGAAAGGGTCATTGGGCACTGGCAGAGGCTGCCCAGGGAGGGGGTTGAGTCTCCTTCCCCAGAGGTGTTTAAGGGACGGGTGGACGAGGCACTGAGGGATGTGGTTTAGTGTTTGATAGGAATGGTTGGATTGATGATCCCATGGGTCTTTTCCAACCTGGTGATTTTATGATTCTATGATTTATCCTGCTGGATGGTGGTGACACGGGGCGGCGTTTGCTCGTGTCCTTGCCTGCAGATGCTGCTGTGGGGCAGATGGACCCCAGCAGGTCCTGCAGCTCAGGAACCGCTCACCAGCTCTGCTGCTTCCTTTTCAGAAACACGACTGGAGTCACCGAGGAGGCCCTGAAGGAGTTCAGCATGATGTTCAAGTGAGTCGCAGGGAAAAGGCGCTGGAGGAATGCATGCGAGATGGTTCTGGCACGTGGGTGGCTCCTGTTCCCAAGATCCTCTCCCTGATTTCTGGTAGCTCCTTTGTTGTCTACCCAGTTTTGTGCCGAGCTGCCCCGAAGGCAGGAGCCTGCGGAGATGCCAGCTGGGTGCAGCCACAGCTCCCCGAGAGCCACCTGCAGTGCAGGAACTGGCAGAGCTGCTGCATTCCAGCTGGGAATAGAGCCAGCCTGGATGCTTTTTAAGCAAAGAACTTTGTGCTTTTTCTTTTACATACTTCAGATACAACCGTTTATTGATCCACACTCATTTGTCCAGAGCAGGCTGGTATCTGCTCAGTTTTCAGGTGCAACCAACACCTTACACATGGCTTCGATTTTGTGGTTTTAGGCACTTCGACAAGGACAAATCCGGACGACTGAACCACCAGGAGTTCAAGTCCTGCTTGCGCTCCCTGGGCTACGACCTGCCCATGGTTGAGGAAGGAGAGCCTGACCCCGAGTTCGAGTCCATTCTTGACACCGTCGATCCCAACAGGTATAGGGGTGGCACCTCGTGTTTCTCTATGAAAAACGCTGAGTCCGTGTCCTCTGGGGAGTCGCTGGGAAGTCTCTCACACACCAAGAACTGACAGCGTTGCCGAGGGGCCGTGGCTGTTCCCACAGCAGCTCCTGTAAAACAGCCTTTAGGAGGGGAAGGCTGACACCTGTGAAGGAGTTACGGGTAGAGGGGACCCCGTGTTGACCATTTCCCGCATCAGGCCTCTCCACCCCTCCCACCAACACCTCTCGCGAGGCTGCGGAAGCTTTGTGCTCGGGACATTACTGGGTTGTTTCACACGGTTTGTTTCTCCGGCAGGGATGGACACGTCTCGCTGCAGGAGTACATGGCGTTCATGATCAGCCGGGAAACAGAGAATGTGAAATCCAGTGAGGAGATCGAGAGCGCCTTCCGCGCCCTCAGCTCGGAGGGGAAGCCCTACGTGACCAAGGAGGAGCTCTACCAGGTGAGCGGCGGCTGTGCCCCACGGGGGAAGGACGGGCGGAGGCTCTTCCCTCGTGGAATGAGTGCAGAGACAACATGAGGTGCTCAGAGGTTGGGTCGGGCCCAAACCTGACAGGGTCCTCGTGGCAGTGAGGAATGAGGTAACAGCTCTGCTGAGAAGCGTTAACCACCAAAAAACTGTGGTGAGACGGGAGCTACTGCGGAGGCCTGTGAAGGGGACATGTTCCCTGGCTCGGTCCCCAGAAACTTGCGCTTCAGTTTTACGTGAGACGAGAGGGAGATGTTTCTCCAGAGCGATTCACAGGAGAAACTGAGCCAGCAGGAACATGTCCTCCCTGTCCCGGCCCTGCCCAGGCAGCAGGTTTTTCCTGCCCCAGCCCTGCCCGCTGGCAGAGGAATAAAGAGGCTGCGCCGCTTCCTTGTATCGGTGACCTGCCGCGTCTTCTCTGCGGTGGGAAGACGGCTCAGGCCTTGCAGCCCTTAACCGAACAGCGGGGCAGTCGCAGCGTTTCTGCGCCGGGTGCAGTTGTGCTGCTGGCCCTGGGCCCCCTCCACCCCTGCGCTCTCTCTTTCAGAACCTGACCCGGGAGCAGGCCGACTACTGCATTTCTCACATGAAGCCCTACATGGACAGCAAGGGCAGGGAGCTTCCTTCTGCTTACGACTACATCGAATTCACACGTTCCCTCTTTGTGAACTGATCTATGGCACTCGCACCGAAAGATGCAAAGAACACGCTCCTGTTTGCTGGCTGTAGCTCTGCATGTGTCTCCCTCCTTGTGCTCTACAATAATCAATGTTACTTTATGATGTAACCTTAAAGTGTTTAGCTTCAACTCTTAGGGAAAAGAAACGTATTGCAGTGTGTGCTTCAATAAAAGTTACTGGTCGAACCACATCATCCTGTGTTTAATGGTTCAATCACATTTAATTGATGTGGATGAAGCTCCAGCTGTGCGGGCTGTAGGTGTTTAAGAGGTGAGTTTATACCTTTCCTCAGTCAGAGCAGCGAGGAGCTCTGGGCAGCGGTTCCGCCGCCTCAGTCAGTCATCTCGCTCACCAGCTGCTCCAGCCAAGCCGTTTCCCGGGGTCGCTGCTCCGTGAAGTCAGAGCTCAGCTGCCACACTCGGACGGTGCCAGCAGCATCTCCTGCCGCCAGGAGCCGGGGCTGCCGGCTGTTGAACTCCAAGCAATACACGGGGCCTTTGCCCGGCACGAGGGACAGGGCTGGCTTCTGCGAGCTCTTCTCCAGGTCAACCAGGTGCACGGCCCCTGCACAACAAACCTTCGTTGCCATCAGCGGCTCAGGATCTGCCTGCTCCGAACCGTAACCCGCTTCCTCCTGACGGTGTCTGGGCTGCGCCAGCCCACACTTATTCTGCTGTTGGACCTGAACCTGCTTGCCAGGCTCTGTGAAATCCCCCAACTCAAAAATATCTGGGTGCTTTTCTAGGGAAGAATTTCCTGTTTTAAACCCTCAGCTCTAGAAATAAATGTCAAAAGTGAGGAAGCTGGAAGTGAGTTTTAGGGGCTGAAGCTCTCTGGGAAGCTAGAAATGATGTTGCACTGAACACGCAGCGTGAACAGTGCTGGGGAATGCTAATCGATACCATTGACTTGTACTAATTAACGCAGCGCAGTCTTAATGTTCTAACCGAGAACAGGCCCTGCGGTCACTTGCCTTCCCCGGATGCAGCTGCAAAGAGCAGGGGCCGAACTGGAGACCAGCGCACACAGAACAGGTATTTCTTCGATAGCTGCAGCGAGAGGAGGGGTTCTGCCTGCAGCAGGGAGTGCAGGTGAACTTGTCCGTCTGTCCCACAGCTCAGGAAGAGGTTCCTGGGGGGTGAGGAAGCGGGAAACAACTCTCAGCCTCATCGCTAAAGGTACAGAACAAAAATCAGAGGAGGATCGTAATCTGGGATGATGTTAATGCTTTGCAAAGGTCTGAACGCGTTCCCTCTGGCAGCGCTTCCCACGCTGTCCCTGGGCTGGGGGCTGCCGAGACACCACATCGAGACACCGCATCGTTACTGCCAGCAATTAAGTCTAATGAGGGCCGGTGCTGAGGGTGGGCTGAGCTGCTGAGGAGAGACAGGCGCCACTGGCACCATGTTTGTCTCATTCCAATCCAGCGCCAACGGGGCCTTGTCAGCGGGTTTCATGGAAACGGAGCTTGGGGCCTTTTCCACGGAGGGTGGGAAGAAGCAGGCAGAGCTGGGAGCTTCCACTTGAAAGCTGCGCAGCTCCCTGTAAGGTCTCTGATGCGCAGACCCCTTCAGCACTGAGAAACGACCTTATCAGAAGCACCAGGTTGGAAAAGACCCATCGGATCATCGAGTCCAACCATTCCCATCAATCGTTAACCTATGTCCCTCAGCACCTCATCCACCCATCCCTTAAACCCCTCCAGGGAAGGGGACTCAACCCCCTCCCTGGGCAGCCTGTTCCAGCTCCTCGTCTTTATTTTGCTCTCCCCGGTGAGCGTCCAGGCTGCGCTAAGGCAGAGTCCAAACACTGTGGTGTTACTGGTGTTTGTGCTACACGCAGCAGCTTCCCCAGAGCCTAGGGACGTTGTTCCTCCTGCGCTGGGATGAGCTCCCACCCCACCCTCCTCCCAGGGCTCTCTGCAAATGGTGGTTTATGATCCCCCCACGCAGTGTGACCGCACGGCACTCGCCTGTGGAAGGGCGAGCAGCTCACGGAGTATACGGGGCCGCCCTGCGGGGAGAAGACGAGCTCCACCGGTGCTCTGAGGGGAACAGAACCGCCCGGGCGAGGGAGAGCCAGCGCCTCGGCTGCCGAGGAGCATCTCAGCGAGCAGCCGCCTTCCACACCGACCACGAACACACAGGGATCAAAGGGGGAGAAAGAGAGCGAGGTGACGCCCACGGCTGCCTCGCCCCAGGTGAACTGGAAGGAAAGAAAGCGGCTGTGGTGAGAGGGGGGCGGCAGAACACGCTGGGCTGGGCAGCACCGGCCGGCTGGCACCCCGCAAGCTGCTGACGGCACAGCCGGCACCAGCTCTGGTGCTCACAGCTCTGCTCAGCCTCTACACCACTCCTCCACGGAGCGGTTTCAGTATGGGAAAGGAGATGGGTTTCGAGGGTTAGCGTTGGTTCAGAAGGGGCTTTCCCCAGCCCTTGCTGTGTGAGGGGTGAGCTCTAGCCCATGGGCTCCGGAGGCGGAAGCGGCTTTGCCACAGCTCTCCCTGCCCGGCTGAGCTCTCACCTTCTTCAGCCGAGCGCTGCGCGGGACCTGCTGAGCCACCACGGCGAATCCTGCGGCCAAGCTGAGCCATCCGTCCCGCTCCTCCCTCCACACCAGGATCTTCCCATCTGTCGACACGCTCCACAGCCGCCCGTGGGCCCCGGGCACGGCGTCAGGGACCCAGGTAACCTGTTCCAAACACCGCAAGCCAACGGCGAGAGGGCTGTCGCGACTGCCAGGCCCCAGCTCGGCAGCCCACGGTCCCACCTGCCCCACCAGCACAGGAGCAGCATGGCCATCGTGGGGCCACCCCGGCTCCTGCTGGGAGCTGGGAGGGAAAGCCCTGCAGGCGTGCAGGGCTGAACGCTGTGCCGGGGGTCATCGGCCATCCCTCTGGAGCTGTGCTGTTCACGGCACTGTCACCCAGCGGCACTGCCCCGACAGCAGGTGAGAAAACACACGGTCTGCCCGGAGCCACAGACCCCAAAAGGACAGAAACCACCAGGAAGCCTGAGTGCAGAGCACGCTGTGACCCCTCACGTTGCCTTAAGCTTCCCGCTAAGGATCCGTGATGTTTTGCTGCTTACACTTTTAAACCACTATAGGTGCTGTTGGCTCCATCTGCACCAAACAACAGTTACAGCACGGCAAGGGGCCTGCTCGTTGTTTATCCTGAGCCGAGATGTTATTTTTACAGTTCCCTGCTCAGCAAACGCCTCTTCGGTCGCTAGATCTGGGGAAAAGCAGCTAACCACAAGAGAAGGTAAAAGCTGAAATGTACAGGCCTGACTGAGCACTTCAGGTAAAGCACCAGTAAGGTAAGAACTGAAAGAATGAAAAGGAGCAACAGCAATTCCCGCTCCCCAGCCCCGCATGCTCTCGCTGTCCTTTACCTGATAGACGGGGTCAGTGTGAGTGTCGTCTGTCATCCCCGTCCTCCGGAGCACGGGGTCCTCTCTTCTGCTGGTGTCCCACACCACCACCTCCCCACTGAAGAGGCCACCTGGAAGGGCAAAGAGAAAACACCCGACATCCCATAGCTCAGAGCAAATACACAAAGGAACAGAGAAACCCGCCGCTCCACAGGGCACAGTCGCTCTGGTGTGAGAGAATGTAGCTCCACCACAAGAAATGTGCTCTTCCTGCCTGTGCCCAGCACTGAATCTCCTGTCACCTCTCCCTGAGGAGATGGTATACAGGCAGACAGCACTCAAAAAGCAGCAACGTCCAGTTCAGAAGCAACAGTGCCACTAATTAAGCTTAGTGCCCACCAGTTCCTCAGTTTGAGGAGCTGCGACATTGTTACCTCTGCAAGAAACCTCCAGTTGAGCTGAGAGAGGGAAGAAATGATCCAAGCTGAAGGAAATAAGGACACATTTCAGATGGGATCTGAGGCAGGAGCAACCTACCAGCTATCAGGGAAGGCTGGGAGGGGTGGAAAGCCAGGCACATGACGGAACTGGGAACATCCACCACTAGGTCGGGGCGCTGTGGATTCAACCCTCTTCTGTCCAGGTTCCAGGTACAGACATAGGATTTTTCCGTGCTCCAGTCTCCATCATCCAACCTGAAGAGGAGAAAGTTCTTGTCTTGCCTTGGCTGCTCCACAGAGAATCCCAGCCCAGCAGAGCTCTGGTATGCCTGATCTGTCATTTAAATGTGCAGCTTTGTGGCTTGAAGAAAAACTGTGATGAAGGGATCATGAGACGATGAAACTTCTCTGCAGGGTAGTACCTACACTGTGCACGTCAGTGTTCAGCAGAATAAAGCGCCTGCGGGTGAATCTCAGATACAAGTCACTATTCCAAGACCAACCAACCAAGCAAAGAATGGGAATCATCTAAAGGGCATAGAGAAAAATTGCTGTCAGCATCTGGGAATGAAAGCCCGAAAGACCAAATAGCTGCTGATTTGCAAACTGGCTGAGCTGCAAACTACTGTTCCTCCAATCCAGCACCCAAAGATCCAGGGTCTAAGAACAGACAGTGAGGAAATGTCTTGCCAGGAGGCCTGATGGGGCTGAAAAGATGACCTGAATCTTGCTTGGCCTGAAAGAAGCAGCGTGATTTGAAGTCCAGGTGCCTCCACACATTCTTCACAGCCCCCACATGGTGTTGATGGCCCCGCACACACCATGCCACACATCTCACTCTAGGGGTTTCCATCCCATTCTACACTCATCGTACTTGTCTGCCACAAGTGGCTCATGAATTATTGCTCTGGGATGCTATGAGACGCCTGCCACTCTCCTTCCCTCGTTGTTTGTGTTTCACTCATCACAGGTTTACCAAGCCCTTACGTGAGCCTGGCACTAGCACCTCACTGACAGGTGTCACGTCCCATCTTGCTACAAGGAGATGACATGAAGGACAGAGAATCTACAGGGCAGCCAGTGCATGGGACATAAAGCAATTCTCCTCAGCCTGACTTCTACTGCCTCTCTTTGACGCTTTCAATTCTTCTATCGGAAGAGACAGTGAGCAAAGAAAAGGAGCAATTTTTCATCAAACAAGGAGCTGAACTATGAAACTTCTTATTAAAGGATTTTGTGGATGTATTAAAGGACGTTACTAGAATTTATAGATTCAGAAAGACTCTGTAAGCTCACGGAAGGGAATTCTACGTAGGGCTGAAACCCCGACACAGAAACCACATTTTCATTTGAAAGCACCAGTGGGCTGGGAGAGCAGAAGGAACAGTAACGTACAGGTTTGCTGTGGTTTTCTCTCCTCTATGGTTTAGGAATATCCTTTTTTGCTAGAGCTTTTGATCTAAGGTAGTGAAAGGAAAAGGAATAAGGGCAGCAGTGGGGCACAGAAAGAAAAGGCTGCTGTGGACATTCACCCTCAATTCAGAAACGCTTAAACATCTGTTAGCACATGTCCGTGCCTTGCAGGCTCACCTGGGGTGCTAAGAGACCACATTAAAGCAAAACCACCTTCAGCACAAACTTCCAAAACTTCCAAACCTCTCCCTCCTGTATTTGCAAGTGCATCTGCTCTTCGCGTTTTCTCTCCAAATACAATCTAGATAGAAACAAACCAGTAGGAGTTCATGCGTCCATTTTCAGGGCTGAAGGGAGGCAGAAGAAGTAAGATCCGTAGTTTAAGACTGCCTTGAGATTTTGTTTCTTTGAATATGAATTATTTAACTTGCATAAGGGTTGTGTGTGTGCATGTGTGTATATATATACATACATGTCCTGTTTATTACTGCAGAGAAAGAAAGCAATCCTATCTATAACCCACGTCAACCTGAGACATCCCATCACCCTCAGCTCCTCTCAATCTGTTCAGATACACACCGGCCATACGAACAGGCAATAACGGATCCAGTTGCATTCCATGAGATGCTGGTAACCTGTAGGTTTTGATCCTGAGCCTTCGGGTACGATAACGTATGCAAACACAACACCTAGAAGAGATCAAATTCAAGAATTAAGGCAATAATCTCTGATTGCAAAGGAATGAGATCTCTGCACGCCCCAGCGCAGGGCTGGGCGGTCACGGCACTGGCTTCCCCACTGGCCCAGCAGCACAGAGACAGCTGTGAAAAAGGTGTTTGATTCCTAGGAGAGGGAAAAAAGCTGCACATGACCCTGCCAAACAGGCTGTCACTTCAGAATTACCCCTCTCAGACTGCACACTCCAGGCAGGGACTGCATGACACCTCTGGGAGGCTGTGCCACAGGAATTTACGACAGACCCCAGGTATGATGCCAGCACTTGCTGGGCTTCACAAGCAAGGGTTTGAAAATGACTGCACCAACACGTATTGACTGACGGAAACCACTGCTGCTCCTGAGGTCTGTACACAAAACCAATATAATCCAAGCAGAAAGAGCTGCCAAGTCACCAGCTTCCGCTGTTCCTAGATACCTGCTGGTTTGGCACACTCCGAAGGGACTACCAGAAACCGAAGGTAAGACTACACCAGCTGCGGGCTTCCCACTCCCAACACTGCTGCAATGCAGTCCCGAGGAGGAAGAAGCGTGTTACCAAGCAAGGCCAGGCCACGAGCAAGGGAGAAAGCTGAGGAAAAAACCTAGGAATTCCTAATTATTAGAATCTGGCAAGAATAACTGCAGCAGTAAGAAATGGAACTAAACCATTAGGGACACTGCAACCAGCACCACACGGGTAATGATAGGGATTTGAATTCTGTCAACTCACTGTTTCATTCTGATCCGTCCAGTTCACCTCAAAGCCATCAAAGGCACGGCTCTCCCAGTTTTTGTTCAGCTCTTTAATGACAGCATCCTCCACTCTCTGAAGGAATGACAGGAGGCTACTGTAATCTATTTGGGCTTCTTGCTGGACGTCTGGGACAGCGTCTCTACTCTGGTCCGTCTGCACACAGGCATCTCGGGCAGGGTGAGCCTGCACCGCGGCTTCTGCTGTGGAGATTTTCGCAGTCTGGCAGCTTTTCTAGTAAAAGAAGTGAGATGCCAAGTAGCGCAAACAACAAATACGGCTGCACAGAACATTGAAAGCCCCTTCCTGGCATTTCCTAGGGGCACTGGGTGAGAGCAGGGCGGCCTGGTTGGTGCTGATGGGTTTGTGGCCTCGCCTGACCTGGGCCCAGAGATGCCCGAGGCGAGCGCTGCGAGCGTGGGACGGGGACGATGGGGGAAACGTGGAAGGCGTGAGCCCTCCCGGGGTGGGAGAAAGGGGGCAGGCGGTGAGGTTCCCCTGAGGAAGAGATGAGGCCCCCTCACCGCCGAGCCCGCCGCGCCGCGCTCGCTCCGCCACAGCGACTCGAGGCTCACGCCAGGAACCGTGCGGTCCTCGAACATGGCGCCGCCCGCCCAGAGCGGCGCATCCGTGACGTCACGGTGAGCGACAGGCGGCGCGTTGAGCCGCGCGGCGCCACGTTGGAGAAGGGCAGGGAGGGCCCGCGGTTCGGCTTCGGTACCGGCGGCTGCCCAGGCCCACGCCGCCGTGGGTGCCGAGCCACGGGGAGGCTCCTCCTTCCCCCTCAGCCGCACCCGCGAGGCGACAGAGGCGGGCGGGCGCGGAGGCTACCAGGAGTTAAGATGGCGCGGGCGGCGCTGCCCCTCGTGGCCGGGGTTGCCATGGCAGCCGCAGGGCCGCTCTCTGCAGTTTGAAGCGTTTCACAAACAGGGGGGCGAGGGCTGGGGGTGAGGAGGTGCTGCAGCCGGGGAAAGCGAAGCACGAGGAGGTGAAGCGGCCCCTCCTTCAAAAGCAAGGAGAGAAGCCCCCAGGGCCCAGGTCCTGCCCCGCTCTGGTTCCTCCTCTGGCTCACCAGGACCCTCGCACAGGCTGGGAGAGTTGGGGTTGTTCAGCCTGGAGGAGAGGAGGCTCCAGGGAGGCCTCGGAGCAGCTTCTAGCGCTGATGGGGCTGCAGGGAGGCTGGGGAGGGGCTCTGATCAGGGAGAGCAGGGACGGGACGAGGGGAATGGTTTTCAGCTGACTGAGATGAGATCTTAGGGAGAAACGTTCTCCTGTGAGGGCAGGGAGGCCCTGGCCCAGGTTGCCCAGAGCAGGGGTGGCTGCCCCATCCCTGGAGGTGCTCAAGGCCAGGTTGGATGGGGCTTGGAGCCCCTGATCCAGTGGGAGGTGTCCCTGCCCATGCAGGGGTGGGACGGGGTGGGCTTGGAGGGCCCTTCCAACCTAAACTATGCCATAATTCTATGACAGTCCATAGCACAGCCAAGGACATAAATGCATGGGCTGGATCAATGATCCTTCTAGCCCCGTAGTCTCTCCGGTTAGCATGGAAATTAATCTGATTTTCCAGAACCTCGGAAAGCTCTGCCAGGTAGTCGGAGCCTGCTTTCCAGTGCCAGAATGCAAGTGTGACCGTTGCCTGCTGCCCACTTTTTGCAGGCTCCTGGCACCTCTCTTCTGGTCGCTGCCAAGAGACAGCAGGCTTGACCAAGAAAGGTACTTCTTATGTCCTTTTTTTGTGGTATGGCTCATTTTTTCTCATGTCAAACATCAGGACATGCACAACAATACTTAATAAGAAAATACACTCTGCTGCCCTTTTCTACGAATCCTAATAACACAAGTGAAACATCCCAAAGCCACAGCTCTGGAACTCTTGTTATAATTTCAACCAGGTGTCCATAGCCATGCATTTGAGGCTCCTTTACCATCTTCGTGTCTAATTCAGCTCTCTGCTTCCACCTTGTTTTAAGCATCCATTTACAAAGCAGCTTTAAAAGACGGGAGTATTGGAAACAACGTACTGGTTTTGTGACAGCAGGATTCCAGTCCCTTCTCTTGCTGTTCTGCCCCAACATGTTCATCCATGAACTGGGCTGTGACATAAAACAGTGCTCTGCTGCAGTCGTTGGTGAAATCCTAGTACAGCACTTATTGCAAAACGTTTGTATTTTAAGCTATAAGCCTGGAGATGCAAAATAGTGACAAGATAATCTGTCCCCGAATGAGTGAAATCAATGTATTTTCTATTCCAATTCAATGATCTCATGAAAGTGCATAAAGTAAGCATCGCAGGATGAGTTTTTCTACTGCAAATAGTTTAATACAGGAAGTAGGGACATTTTTTAATCTCAATTTACTTTGTGTTGAGTAACTGATACTAAATATTTGAACAAAATAGCAGTTTTTCTTAAGAGGCTCTTAATGTTTATGATTTATCACCTATAAATAGATATTAAGTCATCACTAGATTATCTTTAATTGGTATGATTAGAACTGCCAAGGAATATTACTGCTTGAGAATAGAGTAAATATCGCGAGTGTGACTTTATATACAGTCTGCATCATAATAAAAATGCTAAGGGCAGACTGCAATTTAAAAACTTTAAATAACTTGTCAGAGGGAATTTAAGGAGAAAAGTCTGTGGCTTTTAAGATGGTGAAGGGAGATAAGAAAAACTGAAATTTGGATATGCAAAACAGACCAAAAGTAAATAAATTTTGTCAGCACATCATATGCAAAGTTCCTCCAAACGTAGTACATGTTCCCTGTAACGTGGTGTGTGTCTGGACTTTTTCTCTTCTGAAGATGAGAAAAGAGCAAACAGCTCCAGAAGATGATGGTTCTTGGTAACTGCAGATTTGACCTCCATTATTCCAAAACCTCTGATTTGCAGGGGTTTCAGTCTATCAATAGTATTAAATGAATCATATCTTGCATTTTCTTTTCTGGCATGGCAGCATCAGATACAGAAATAGGTTTGGTTTGACATAGTAGCACTACTTTGGAAACCAGGTAAAATCGGGGAGAACTGGGAGAGCCTGAGGCTACTAAGTCTCTCTAAGTGGCTGTTATTACTACGGTGCTGATCTGTGCTGCTGCTTCTTTTGTGTTTCATAAGACAAAGTATTTGTAAGTTGTCACTTTCACGTAATTGAGCAATCGGCATCAGAAAACAAACAAGAACAGAGGAAGACTGAGGTAAAGAGAAAGTAGTGTGGGAAGAAAACACAGGGAGGATGGGGTAGAAAGCACCAGAAAAAAAGGCTGAGATAGAACAGTTGGGGTGCGCCTCGGGCGTATCATTTCTATGACCTGGAACAGCACAAGTATCATAAGATACATCTCAGTAAAAATTCACCCACTAGCGGGAGCAGTAGCTGCCCTCTATTTGTGATAAAAGAAACAGCTGAGCTCTGGTACCAGAGACTCCAGGCAGATGAAACAGCCGCCTCTGCCCAAAAATAGAGAGACATAACTCAGCCTTCCCCTTTTACACCTTCATCTCTGTTCCCTCCACCCCAAACAGGTGCAAGGAAGGATGAAGAAAACAACATGCACAGTTCAAACAAGAAAAAAAGAAAGAGCTCTTTGAGTGCAGATTGTCAGTGAGGGGCTTGCAATGGCATCGAAGGATTGCCTTTTGCCAATTGATGCTTCTGTTCAGGGGAACAGAACTCTTAACATATTCTTCTTTGTTAAAAAAAAAATATATAGCCAAACTACAAAACTCTTCAAACAATAAAAAGAGTTTGTATCAGAGCATTGTCACTTCAGAACCTGCTTGTCTCCCCAGCTGGTAGAACCAGAGAGACCTAATCCTGTTTCGCCGATTGTTCATTCAAACCTGTACCTTGGTGTATTGCCTGGTGAGACAAACTTGGTTTGGCTGAGGTCTGGGTACTTATCTGTATTGCCTTCACATCAGCTGGGGGCTGTAGTACAGAGCTGGAACTGGCTTGATCCTGACATTTTGTGCTTGTTATTTGGGTACAGACAGTACCTGATGAGTTACTCTGGTACTGTTTAGATTTGAACTAGATCTTAAGTGTCATTTGCTTGAGTGTGAAGTTTTGTGCTGTACTGCAGCATTATTCAAAAGGACCCCTCTTCAGGTTCAGGAACAGTCTGGCGTAGCTTGTTCCTCAGATTTTTTATCTGCAGTGTTAGCTGTAATGCCACTCATCTCATTCTCACTATATACCACAAGCATTTATTTCACCCTTACCAAAGCTCCGCAAGGTAGAGAACTGCCAGTACCATTTTTTGATAGGGAGAGTCTCTGGTGTGAGGGTTAGATGATTTCCCAGATCATGCTGGGAATTCAGGGGAGAGAAGAGAACAAGACCCAAGTTCCTGAGGTGCAGAGCGCTGCTTCAGCCATAGCTGATGCATATTTTGTGGATGCATTGCTAATGTACACATCTTGTTTCTTTTTGTTAGAGACTGGTGATTTTAAAACATCGAGTGTTCACACATTAATGAAACCTGACAGAAAAACAGGACATCACCGCTGTGTAGTGTTGAAAACAGTGTCCAGATAGGCAACCAGATGCTCAGTGGTCTAACGAGGGTTCAGGTCCTTGCGTGGACTCGGTGCATTACCTCGAGCTGGGTGAATCCTCCACCTATTTCTTCTCCAGTACCATTTGTAAATGGCTCGTGCCTCTCCTCTAATGTCTGACCTCCTTTTTGCTGTTCCTCCTCCCAGATGTCCCCGCAAATCCTTTTTTGCTTTGAAAACCCTACTTTCACTTCAGGCAGAAAATGTGTTGCCTCATATTTGAAGTTCTGTGACACCTAGAGATATGATACATTATAAAAATAATCCATCACCATTGAAATCATAGATCTGTCAGGCTTCGTAGAATTAAGAGTTCCTTATTAAATATTCCGAGTCCGACTTCTTGCACTGAACAGGTATTGCCTGTTCCGTATTCACTCTCGCACTGATAATGGTGAGACAAAGATTTCAAGCGGTCATAACAGAGGTGGGAAGGAGCAGAGGGGAAGCCTGCCTTGTGGCAGGTGTCTGCACGCTGCCACCACAGGGGCGCATGGACACCATGCCTGCAGGTTTGGAACCGCAAGCAGGAGGTGGCGCGGGGCCAAGAGCCGTGGCCTATCCAAAGAAGCATCTGTGAAAGGCTCAGGATTCCCGTTCCTTGCTGTCATGGTGCTCCAAACAGGGTGGCAGCTGGGAGCCTCTGCCTTGGACAGAGGCTTGATGCTGTCAACAAAGTGACTGGCAGCATCTCTCTCCTTTTCGACTCAGCAGCCGCGAGTTCTAGCATGCTCACCGTCAAGTCTCCAAAATAAACATAAGATCTGGTGTGCTGCTCTGAAAAGGTAGCTGACCTTTTGCGGTGCTTTTCAGTAAGAAAATGCTGAGATCCCACTAATTAATCCCTTATTCAGTAACCATGCATGACTAGAAACTGTTTATCAGTTCTGTGCATCAGTTCATCAACCTATAGTGTTTATGATGTCTCACATGCTTGTTGGAATTTTAATTGGTACGTACGAAGCAACTGGCTGTCTCAGCAAGCGCTGCAGGCAGGTATTACTCGTCTGAGTGGAGTGGCTGTCCTTCGTGGAGTGTTGTTTCAAAAAAGGACATTGAGCAATCAGAGTTACATTCTACTCAGTACCATCAGGGTTGTACTTGGGTAGAGCAAGCAGGCAGCGTTTGCCTCAGAGAAATCTGTAACTTTATTTAATTTCAAGTATGCTACTGTAATTTCTTATACCTGATTTCTATGAACACCGAATGATCAAATCATAGCTCTGCTGTGGCACAGATATATAATTTAAGAGTGATGGATGAAATAGTGCTCCTACCATGATGTTAACTAGAACAGGAGGAAAGACAGATTTACAAGGACTCCTTTTATTGATATATTTAACCTCCATTTAGAGAGTTTGTGTGCCATCAGTTTAACCAGACCTGCAAATCATCTCACACTGTGAAAGCCACTTCTGAAATGGCAAATAAAAATATCCCATCTTGATTGGTCCATTATCCCAAGTATAACAAGGATCTCTAAGGATCCTGGAGCGTATTACACAAGCACACGGAGAGAACTTTATAAAATTACGTACTGCAGAAAGATTATCATCTTCTGAAAAGCACAAGGAAGATGAAGGGAAGCAGAATATCTTGTATAGACAAATTGGATCTGTCGGTGTGAGTGTTTCTACTGGTGCAGAAAATGCCAAGAGATTTGTAATGATCACTTTATCACCTCTGTAAGATGGCACTTGCACCTTTAGGAGAACAACAGGGTAGCAGTCTGGTACTCAGAAACAATAGGATGAAGCACCAGTACATCCAGTTTATGTAACTTTTTTCTTTGGTGTGTATGCAGAGTTCCCAACACGTGTACCGATGCCAGTTTAACTTAAAAAAAAGAAAAAAAAAAGAGTGAGAACATTATAAAACAAGGCTTAAGGAGGCATGAATGTGGCGCTCTGTGGTGAAGTGTAAAAGACAATTGCACCAGTTCCATGCTGGTTTTGGAACTCGATGTAGCCAAACTCTATTGAAATATATATTTGTAAGTGGGAGTGGTGGGGAGGGAGTATGCACTGGAATGAAGCCTGGAGCTGAAATGCTGTTGTAAAGGCAGTAGGAGGAGGGAGAGCTGTAAACTGGCTGTGATCCTCAAATGTAAAAAAGTCCGGAAACATTTTAATGCCAAATTATGTGACACCTTTCATTCCCGTTTCTCTTTTGTTCTTAGTTTTCCATTTAAGTGATTGAAGCTTTTCCTATTTGTGCTACCAGTTGTGGAAGCAGGGCTGACTAAAGGCAGTTTTATTTTGCTCTGTTCTAGCCTTGCAAACTCCTGCTTATGCAACAGCCTGTACCTTTAATAACACCAGCAAAACAGCATCAGTACTGAAAAAAAAACCAAAACCCAGATTTCTTAGCATCAACAAGGCCTGAGAGAACTTGCTGCAGTGCTGAGGTGTGACAGGAGGCAATTTATAAGGAATGAACTCTGACAGTCACTATATACAGATGATTTCCAAAGATCTAGGCACTAAAGATGTGGTAATGAGGGTACTGAGGCTTCATGATTAATTATATTAGCATCTCTTTGTTACGCTCTACAACAGTAGTGCCTGGCTGACATTTCAATAGGAGTCTGGTAGAATTCTTTGTTATTATTATCCAGGAGTACAGTTATACCTTAGCTCCCAGAGGAACTCCTTGCATGTAAATGCCTCTGTGAATTGCCAGGGCCTTTGGATCTCAGTAAAACCCCTTGAAGGAGACCCTGCTGGATACTGAATGGATGTCAGTAAAATTTCTCTAGTCTGGAGTCTCTCTTCAGATATGGACCCTCCTCCCCTTTCATTTCTTCCGTCCTTTCCCTCCCCCCATCCCTTCCACTATGCTGGTCCCGCTCACACAGCTCGAGAACAGCGATATCCAGCACTTTCTGAAACGTCGAAAAGAAGGAATACTGACCTGAACGGAACAGTGAAGACAGTAACCTGAAAACAGGGAATATTTTCACATGCCTGACGTTTCAGTGCAATAAAACCAGTGCTGCCAGAAGGAATCCCAGAAGCGGTGAGTCAGATAATAGATGTGCAACTTTGGTGGGAGGGAAATAGTGTCTACTTGGTTTTACAACCCTCCTCCCCCCACCCCAACTTTGTAAAGGCAGATGAAATTATTTTCCAGTCATACCACTGGAAAAGCAAACAGTGAGTTTAAAGGTTATTTCCTTTGTGTGTTTGAGAGATGTTATTTTTGAATCTGAAGGGGGAAGGATGACTTTTTGTCCATAATATCAAATCTACTCTGAAAATTTTTACAGCATCACCTGAGGGAGCAGGTCTCCTGTTTTGATCATTGATGTATTCCCCTTGCTTCTGTGAATTTAAACAAAGCTTAGGGGAAAAAAATGTTGGGTTTGGTTGTTTGTTTTTCTTTTTTCCACACCAGTTGCAATTGCACATTTTGACCTCTTCTCCGTAAGCAAGACTCAAGCAACCTGTTCCTTACCCTTTTCTTGTTCATTCCTGCCTTCCTGTGACCCTCTTTCTCCTAACATTGCTCACACATCTGCACCAGGGAAATGGATCAGAGTACGAGTATGAGTTAAAAATAGATAATTTTTATGGAGACTATTTCTAATTGAAATCAGTTTCCTGATTCAATTTAACATGGGGCTACACAAAAAAAATCCTGCACCAGCACAACGCGGGGACAGGGTAAGGGGAAGAGAGGAATGTGTGGTGGGGAACGCGTAAGTAGGAACTTCTACCAAAAAATGGTTTGTCAGACTGTGCCCTGGAATACTTTGCATCTTTCCAAGCCAGAACCACCTCTTTGTTTTGTGTCCAGACAGCACCTTGTGCAAAGGGATCAGAGTCACAGAACTCCTGGGTCCCTCAGAGCTATTGTAATACCAAAAAATAATAAGTGTTCCTACAGACTGACACAATTACCAAATTCCACTTGCAGATCTTCACTGTTGGCAACTTGTGCAGCATTTTATGTAGCCAAAGTTGGAGACTCATTCTATTCCTGAGTACCATGTCTGTCTCTAATGAGGAATAACTGGCATTCAGCTAAGCTACCAATAAAAGAATTACTTTCCTCACAGAGCTTTTTAGATTTAACTAGTTTTTGAATGAGCTTTGACGTTCTTAGATGAAAGGAATAATGTGTGCAATGTATTATCATAGCAAAAACTGTATATGACAGTTCCCTACGTATTTTCCTCTTTGCTGTTTCTCCTTTTCTGTCACTGTATTCCCACGTAAGGCTCAAGGCACTGGGAAGGTTTGAATAATGTCAGCTTGAAACTACAGAATTGTAAATAACGTACTCGCTCTTCACTGAGCAATGCTGTATGTGTTTATTTTAATCTGATATTTTCTGGATAGAAGTAGAGGTTCCCCTGCCTGAGAATTCAAATATTGATGGGGCTCTACATAACAAGGGAAGTTTTTAATGATTCCCTCAACAACAGCTGCTACTTGGTAACAAGACAATGGAGGGAATCCACATAGTGTGAAATTTTAGTCTCTACTGCTATTCCTGAGGGATCAAATCTCCCAAGTGTTACTCAACTTTGTTTAGGATTCGGCAAGAGTTTTCCTGCTGTAGGACTGGAGAGATGATAAATAAGAGTTTCAGGAATTGGCCAGAGTTAAAATCCTGGAAAGCAACCATTTATAAATTCTCTTTGTGAAAAGTTGCCCCTTCTTAATTTCTCATGAATGAAGAAGAGGGAGAGGTCCTCAGCAGTGCTCTACCCCTACTGCCTAGTTATCCTTAAACTTCAATTCAGCACTCATATAAATTTATAATACTCCATGACGTTTTATTTGTATCTACTGTGTCTCCTTACAAAGACTCTGTCTAGTGCTAGAGCTTCTGCCCTAGCTGTGAGGAAAATACAGCCTTTCCTTCTGAGCCAGCACCACTGAAGGAAATGGAAGACCCATAGTTGATTCCCCTGGGAATTATTTCTGGGCCTTCTACATAAAACTTCTGTTGGCACATCTATTCCAGAATAACTCCCAGTATAGATATAACTTCCCAGGTTGGAAGTGTCTGATCGTTCTACCTCGGAATACTTCTTCTAAGTGGTCAGTTTTCCCAACAACTTCTGTTTAGACCTTTCATTACATGGGAGTGTATTTAGTAAAATAAAGCCTCAGATGTAAACACAAAGCCAACCACAATATAGATCATTTAATTACCAGATTATTTCAAATAAACTCATTGGGCTTCAGATGTTTTCTATGAAACTGTAGCTGTATTAAGCTTTGTTGAAGCCTTCCATTGCCTCAGTGCCAGAGGCATTTGCTCTAATACTGTCCTGCAAAATCAATAGTTTTGTATCCCTCTGGATGGCTTCTGAATACCCACTGGTGGGAATGCATTGATGAAATCTAAATATCTGCCCTTATAATACCCTGCAAGTGCTGCAGACAGTGAAGAGTCACGTTTGCTTAAGCCAATACATGTTTTCAAACAAAACTTTTGTGCATTTCAGATCCTGTCTTGGACTGGGAACTCCGCAGGCAAGAGGAGATGGATATTCACATCTGGAAGTGGCAGTAGGACATCTAGACAAGTTGATATTTAAAGAATTTTGCTCTTAGAAACTACTATTCAGTCATTCTGGATTTATAACAGCATCTCTATATGTGACTGTTGGTAGAGTGGATCAGGAGTTAACAGCCATGGAGTATCAGTGGCTGAGATATAAACTCTGAATGAAGGTCCAGAAGGAAACTCCTGCATCCAGTTAAATGTCTCTTTCGGAAGAGACTCCTAATTTCACTATGCAGAATGTACCTTCAAGAGACTTTTCCAGCAAACAGTTTCCCTTACTATTCCAGAGGGCACAGATCGGTTCAGTTCCCAGTAACATTTGCAACAGTACACACCTTACATGAAAAATACAAGCAAAACATTCTTAAGCATCCACATGTCTGAAAAGCCCCATGCTCAGAAGTGTCTTAGGTTTCATTGACTTTGAATTTAAGATTATTAAGAATATTTTGACTGTACTTGTCTCTAGGATCTGGGAACAAGCACAAGTGTTACAGGACCATCCAGCTCCTCACAGATTATAGACAAGCGCTCTGGTGAGTTAAGAATGTTGGTATAGAACAAAATAAACATCAGGTTTAGCGACTGTGTCTAATGGGAATTTAACAAAAAAACCCCCGACAATCCAAATAGAAACACTGGATTTATTCAGCTACATGCTATTAGCGACTCCCTGTTGTCTGCTTCAAAGGCAGTTATCAGCCCAGAAGTATTTTCATCCGAGGTTTTAAACCGCAACAACTGCGAGGGCACATGGAAGATTCTTCCGTCATTATCTAACCCTTCAGTTCTGATGCAAGTGCTCGACTGGAAAGGTCTGTGACTAGCGGAGATGGATAAACAGTTGGAGGGGAGGTATTTGCCTGTTTAATGCATGTGCCAAACTGCCTTTCTAGGGTCACGGAGGCTTGGCGGTTCCTGGGGGCTGTCAAACTGATTACATGCAGCAAACCAGCCGGTGTGTCCCTGCCTGCTGCTTAGCGAAAGCACTGATATGCCAGTCAGACTTCACTATCACGTACAAGCTTATGTGTGCTTGGGATGTTGTGCAGCCTTCATCTCACTGGTGTACTCGGTAATTGGAAAGCTTTCATGTATTTAAAAAATTTCGTCTTGCCCTCCAAGGGGGAATCTTTGTTCCTAATATGGAGCCCAAGTCTGTAAGTTCTTTGTGGAAGACAAGACACCCAGCATAGATGTACAATTGTAACACAGTTGGTTGCATTTCAGCAGTTGTAACATGATCCTTGTTTTACATTTCTCTACAATAATTTCTGTAAAGGCTGTGAGATTCTTTGGGATGGAAGGCTGTAAAAACATAAGTTGCTATTAATTATATTAACTTGCATGATTTTCTGTATTCCCATTTTGCAATACAGAAATACTCGGAAAGAACTCGGAGTACTCTTGTGCTCTTCTTCCCTTTTCACGCATCATTGCATTGTATTTGAGAGGATTTAGCACCCGTTCTGATTTGACTTGCCAGATCGAGGGTTGTGTTTAAAATTTACAGCTGACTTGACAGTCCAGAAACTGAGCATGATTAGCAATTACATCTCTCTTGTAGTAACATACCTGACTAAGGAAAGAAAGACTGGGAGGTCTGAACTTTCACATCCAGGAGCAAATATGAGGTTATCTCTACAAAGAAGCTCTATTTGTTCAATTCTTGAGAAAAATGTATTGTTACTGCTACGCTGTGTGTAAACTGTAAGGCCATTAATCATTATCAGCGGCTGCCACATTTCCCTAATATCCCAAATATACATAAAGGAAAACTAATGCCAATTTTCTTCATTTGTCTGACAGCGTCATTGCCATCCATGAGGCTGCACGGATCAAACTCCTTTATTTGTCAACACTAGAATACTCATGCTCTGAGTTTGAAAGGTGCCACATGCAGTTTTGCAACCTGAACTGTGCAGCCTCAAGTTCAAACCAAAGCAGAAATGCTAACTTTGTGATGCAGAGGGAACAGAGCAGCATAACCACCTAGGCAACACAGGAAAGAAATGTTACTGTTCTATTGCATTTGATGTAATCAGAGCTGACAAAGGTCTTACAAGATGAGAAGGAGGACATCATCTTCTCTAAATACTTAAACACACACACCCCCCCATCTCACAGGATTGTAACTTACATTTTAACCCCTTGACAGTTATTCAAGGACGAAAGCTGCCGTAGAGGTTAGCTACAGATCATGAAAAACATTAGAAAGAAGTGACAAAAGGCAATATATAATTAATATCTCGTGTCTTTTCTTGCAGAAAAGCTAGTTTTAGGGTAGGATAAACAGATCACAGAAATGTTTCTAACAATGCAGCAGTTAAAAATCAAGATTCCTTGACTTCCGTTACATCAGTGGAACACCTTAATCGCTTACTTCAGGAATACCTAGCAACTTATAGACTAAACAAGGGGTTCCAGTAGGGAGCTGGCAGATGCCACTTGGATCGTCGTGTTCCTGCTTGGAACTGTGTTTCAGACACACGGCCCATATTTTCAAAGTGTGAACCTTCAATGCCTAATCTAGAACAAGACAGTAGTAAATTACAGAAAAAAAATCAAGCAGATACAACTGCATAGTGAAGAAACTCAAGGGGGAAAAAGAAGGAAGAAACCCAAGCCACACATGGGAGCTCACTAGCTCACTTTGTCTGAGTGTGAAGATACCCCTATTAATTTATCTTGGAAGTTGCAGACAGGGTATGAAAGGAGCGACCTGGGCTCAGGAAGGCCTTGGGGCATCCCTCTCGGGGAGGATTTGATCATTGCAGCTTTATAAATACAAGATTCTTTGCTTACCTTCTGTGCCCAGCAGGGAAGAGAGCTCAGTGCTGTATGTGGAAGCAGAGGACACGCAGGTGGCAGATCCTCTCTCCTGCTGTTTGCACGGGGAAGCACAACATGAACCATGGACGTGCCGTAACAGTTGTGGGTGGGGATGGAGGCAAGGACACAGCTGGTGGGAAGTGACAGCTGGGAATACAAAGGAAAAAGCAGTTGGGATTTGGAAGCGACAGGTGGAAGCAGGAATCAGAAAACTGTAGCAAGATCTCCAAGGAGGCAGGAGCTAATCCCAGCCTCCTTGAGCGAGTCCAGTAGAAGGACAACTTGGAAACAAAGACAAAAAAGGAGCAGGGACAATACAGTAATGTTGCGTGACTGGAAGGCAAATGCAAAAGGCAAGTTCTTACTTCATCAAAACTGTATTTGTGTGTTATAGCCTGGTCTGTATTATAATACTTATCTGCAAAAGACACGCTGTGTGTTTTAAGAGTGACTTACAGTGCTACTGTAAGAATGAACAGAATCATGGCTGAGGCTGCACGAGCTCTGCCATGACAAGTGGAGAGGAGAGGGACAACAGTGGTTACTGGAGCCCGCCTGCTCTCACTGGGGCGGCAGGTGTGACCTTGGAGCTGCGCTCCTGCATTAACCAAGGGAGGGATGTGACTGACAGGGCCCTGTGCCCTCACCCTGGCAGCAGCGAGCGCAGTGACCATGTTCCAGCCCAGGGAACTCTGCAGTGAGAGGGAGGTGGCTGTGGCTCCAGAGGTCAAGATCCCCCAACCTCGGCAGCCGCTGCGGGCAGAGGAGGTGCCAGGGCTGATTGTGGGGAGACCTCAGGCATCTGCCAGGGGTCTCTCGGGGATGGGCGATCCCTAGCGCTGCCACCCCGGCCATGGGGACCGGCACCACCGCAGGGGGGCCCTGAGGGTGACACTGAACATACAGGCAAATAAAGCCGACACGCTTTCTCAGGCCTGGGCAACGTGACTGATCTCCATCCACTGTGTCCAGTGAGACAGGAGCTATTTCCCACTCACGTGGACATGGATAAATTTCCCCAGACGTTTTATGCATATTCTGCTGCTCTCCAAGGACTCGTTGTGAATGAACTTCATGGCAGTCAAATCTTTTGCTGATTTGGAGCTTTGGCTCCAGCTGTGCCTGACCTCGCCTTTGAGCTGCTAACAGCGGGCGTTCCAGCAGGGCACAGATCACACGGAGCACGAGGCGTTATCCTCGCCAAAGGACGAGCGGCGTCTGGGAAAACGCTGTTTGAAAGCAACCCGCCCTCAGAGCGACACGGCGCCCACATTTCCACACACACAATCGCTCAGCCGAGCGTCCCCTCAAGCTTCAGGGCGAACCCGCCCTCCTCCAGCCGCCCCTGCGAGGGGCGCGAGGCGCGGCCAATGGGCGGTGAGGGGGCGTGGCCAGCGGGGCGGGCTCTCTGCGCCTGCGCGGAGCCGCTTGCGAGGAGGGGGGGAGAGGAAGCGGCGCGCACGCGCGTCCCGCCGCCCTGAAGGGGGGGCCCGTCGCGCCTGCGCGTTGCGTCCGCCGCGCCCCCCACCCCCCCCGTGCCCCGGAGCGGGGGTGCTGCGCATGCGCGCCGCGCCGCCCGCCCCTCGCCAGCAGCAGAGGAGGAGGAGGCGGCGGCGGTGGTGATTCTGGCCGCGGGGAGCGCGAGGCAGAGCCAGCGCCGCTGCCGCCCGCTCTGATCCGGCAGCGCCCCAGGACCGGGCGGAGGAGGCGGCATCGCCCCGGCGGCGGCGGGAACCCGAGCGGCGGCGGTAGCAGCAGCAGCAGCGGCGGCGGCGGCAGCAGCAGCAGGAGGAGCCTGTGCCCGCCCCCCCCCCCCCCCCCCGCTCAGCCCCGTTACAGCCCCCCCCCCCCTCCTCCCTCCGCGCTCCGCAGCCACCACCATGTCGGCGCCGGCGGCCAAAGTCAGTAAGAAGGAGCTCAACTCCAACCACGATGGGGCCGACGAGACCTCAGGTGAGGCCGCGGCGGGGACGGGCGGGGAATGGCGGCCTCCGCCTCGCCGCGCGCCGCACCGACCGCCATTTTCCCAGCCGGCCGGGCCGGGCCGGGGGCGGGAAGCGCGCGGGGCCGGCCGGGCGGATGTGCAGGCCGCGGCGGGAGGAGGCCATGTTAGCGCCCTTTTGTCTGCGCTCCGCGGCCCGGCCTCCCTCGGCGCGGGCGGGGCCGGGCGGGGGGCGCTGCGGCCGCGCCGGAGCCGCGGGGACCCCCGCGCTCCCCCCGCCTCCCGGAGCAGCATCCGCCGCGCCTCATTGTGCGCCGCCGCCGCCGCCATGATGCGCGCCCGGCGCCGCGTGGTGCCGCCCGGCCGCCCCACGTGCGATCGCGCCGCCGCCGCCGCGGGGGTTTAAAGGTGCCGTGGGCGCGGGGCCCGCTCGCGCACGTGCGCGGCGGCGGGAGCGGAGCGCGGCCCTCGCGGGGCCCTCCCGGGGCGGCGGTGCGGGGCGCGCTCTGCCGCGGAGCGGCCCTCCCGGGCGTTCGGTCCCGCTTCGCGAGGCGGCGCGTCCCCGGTTAGGCTGTGGCCGTTGGTATTTCTGTCCCCTCTGGGTTATTTAACCTTCCTTCAGAGGCGTTCCTTTTAGCCAACGTGGCTTACGACGCTTTAATTAAATGTAATTAATCGATTAAGACTGACTTACTGCTTAAATCGACTGGTGAGGCCGCGCGGGGGGGCCGTGAGCCGGGATTCGTGGGGTGAAACTTGCTCTCGGGGCCGGTAGCGCTGCCGGGGTTCGGTCGCGGTCCCCGGGCGCTCCGGGCGTAGAGGAGCGGGAAGATGTTGGGCGAACGGCCCGAGCGGCTCCTCAGAGCAGAGATTGGGCGGATTTTGATGCATTTTCGTTTGTTTTTTTCAGAAAAAGAGCAGCAGGAAGCAATTGAACACATTGATGAAGTACAGAATGAAATAGACAGGTAAATGCAAACAAACTTCTGAGATGCTCTAGGAGGAGTCAAAATGTAACTTCCAAAAATAAATACGCTTAACGAAGTAAGCACTGGGTAGTGGTTCTCACTGTCTTTAAACTTCGCCAACTTGTGCTTGTGTTATGATTTTATTAGATTGTGTACGATAAAAAATTTATAGTATCTTGATTTCTGATTGCTTGTGGGTAGTTAAACAGGTAGAACTTGAATTTAAAATTCTGAACGAATTGTGATAGTTTTGATGATAGCAACTCACTTCCTACTGTTTTTTCAGTTGGTATGTATGCTGTTTTGCAAAATATTTCCATGTCTGTAAGCAGAAACAAAAACTTGGTTGAAAACTTAGGGTTTGTTATACTTTTTTTAAAATGATATATACAAGTTTGTAGAATAACCTGTAGAAAGTGTCCATGAAACATTAGTTTTGTATCCTAAAACTCTCTGTGGACTCTGTGCTGGTGTCTGCCTGGATCTTGTCTCTGTCCTACAAAGGCTGCAGGTTCTGCTGAGGCTCTGCCTTTGAGAAACTGTTGTGGGATCAGGGCTCAGCAATTGTACGAAACCAATTCACTGTTGCATCTTAGGATTTCACTTGTGTGGGCACAGACTTGCTGTGCTGTAGCTTGCTTGCCCGCCTGACCGTTATAAAGAGCAGGTGACGGTGTTGTTATCCATCTTCAGGTCTTGTGCAAGCAAAATGCTTAACAGGGGAATACTGCTTTACTTTGCCTGAATAAGGGTCCGTTCCTCCTCTAATGAAGGCAAATGTACAGCGCGTTAGGAACATCTCATAGTGATCAGTGTTATCGTTTCTGGTGGGGCATTTGAGTCACTACAGGTCTGTACCTTTGTTTTGTTTGCGATGTCTCGTGTTGATCGTGGCAGAGTGGTCTCATCAGACCCATTCAGCTTGTTCGTAGCTACTGGTGATGCGTCTGTACGTTTCGGTTCTTTCTGGTTAACGTGGCTCTTTCCATCAGACTGAATGAACAAGCCAGCGAGGAAATTTTGAAAGTAGAACAGAAATACAACAAACTCCGCCAGCCATTCTTCCAGAAGAGGTCAGAATTGATCGCCAAAATCCCAAATTTCTGGGTAACAACATTTGTCAACCACCCACAAGGTATAGTCTCAATAACCCTCTCTTCCTGTAGATTCAGTGCTTGCTTGCTTGTTCTGTGAATGTTTTGCAGCTCTGAGGGTTTGCTGGAATTGTTGCTGGAGCAGAAGCCTGCTCCATATGCAAACACTTCCTTGTTGGCCTAGAATATGTTTTATAAGCTTTGTTTCTTGCACTTGTTGACCACAGGAGTGGTTTGGTCATTAAAATCCCGTGGGGGTTTTCTTTATGCATTTTAAATGTCAAGTTTCCTACTTTTTTAAGTTAATTTGGCCCTTTAAAGGAGGGGGGGAAGGAAAAAAAAAGGAATTACTGTTTGTTTGGAGCTCTATAGGGCTCTTGACTATAAACTGTTTCTACAGAATAAGTTTGTAAGCTACTTGGGTTGAGCAAACTGCATGCGTGACTGTGTTACAGAGAGAAGGGGAGATGTGCATAGATAGCTTTTTCTGCTTTTTAACATAAAACTTGACAAATGCAATGCAGTGCAAATCGCACAAATGCCAGTAGTCTGCTGACTGGGAACTCGGAAAAATGGTCTGTGAGAAGCTGACTTGGGCAAAAGTGTTGCTTTTCAAGTCTTACTCGCTATCAGTTTTCTGTGTTTCATCTGCGTGATGTGCACTTCGTAGCTTTGTTAATGTGAGGTTTCTAATTCTGCCTTAGTATCTGCACTGCTGGGAGAAGAAGATGAGGAAGCACTGCATTATTTGACCAGAGTGGAGGTGACAGAGTTTGAAGACATCAAATCAGGTTACAGAATAGATTTTGTAAGTACTTGCAATAATTCCTGCTTTTGAGTTGTTTTGAACATAATTGCATACTGGGATGTAGTTTGTAATTAATCTCTTCATTTACCCATTTAGTACCAGGTTTGACTTTGTGTCTTTGTGTTTTGTGGGCTCTAACTCTTGGCTTTCAACTCTGCAGTATTTTGATGAGAACCCGTACTTTGAAAATAAAGTTCTCTCCAAAGAGTTTCACCTCAATGAAAGTGGAGACCCATCTTCAAAATCAACTGAGATCAAATGGAAATCTGGGAAGGTATGGACCTGTGGGAGAGGTGATCGCTGCTCTATGTGATGCTATCACTTTAGTTATGTTTCTTTTATTTATTGGTTTGGGTTTTTTTTTAATTGAAGTTGCCTTGTTATCCCTTAACTGTTAAATCAGGAATTCTAAGAACAGCAGAGTTTCGGGAGGGGGTCTAACGAAGTGTGTGATTTTGTTGTTGGTTTGGGTTTTTTTCTCTTCAAGTCCATTTCCAGACATGTCATCTTTGGAGAAATTGCAGGCGTGCATTAAATGTGGGCGTGTCTTTTATCCAGACAGTGTTCAAACCTAATTGATTTGTTGTGGTTAGTTTCTGTAAAAGTTTAGAGCGCTTTCCTGTTACCCTGAAGATCTTGAAATGAGTATTTAACAGCAGAACTGAGGGTTGCATTTAAGTCACTGCTTGTTTTGTCACCTGCAGAACGAGAAGAAAACAATTTTCATTGAAAGCAGAACTCTTCCTCTTGTGCTAGAAGTTAGTCTGGTACAAACCAGCTGAATGATCTTTAACGTATACTACAAAGTGAATGTGAATTACAGTATTGTTCTTCATTAAACAGTCCAAACCTATAACTGCTGTAATTCTATCAAGAAAACAAACACTGAAAATTGGAACTACCATATGATCAGAAAGAATGGATTTAAATACCAGGGAGTAATTTTTTTTTTGATTTAGTGTACTGATTGTTGCAAACTTAAGATTCTGGGATGAGGAGGTAAATACAGAACTCGCGTATTTTCTTGTGACCATACTTTTTATCAGTTCGTGTGGGTTTTTTTCTTTCACTTATTACAAAGAATAGCCTGGACACTTCAGAGCAGGAAATCTTAGGATAAGAAGGCTAGGCAGTTCTTTTATCTCCAGTTCAATAAAGATGGATCGTACAGGTGTGGAGACAAGTGTTTGTTAAATTGTATGTGTGTGGCAGTCGTAGTGTTCAGCTACAATTACAGCTATTCTTGGAGTAGCATTTGGCCATTGTGAGATCTTTTAAGTTCGGTGTATCATTAAACACTTGTCGAACTTGTGCTTCTCTGTGGTAGGGAAATGTAAATCAAATGCAAGATCCTGTGAATTCTCAGTATTTCAGTGAAGGTCATTGAAAGAAACAGGTGTTTTTACTGTCCTTATGTTCATGAGAAATGCAGTATCTTCTTCTGAGAGTTGTTTTGGTTCCAAGTGTTTCTTAAAAACTTCTTGTGGTTAGAAAAGTACTTTTCTAAATGGTGCTTATTAAAAGGAAGAAAAAAAAAAAGGGCTATGTAAAGACCGCTTACTTGGGGAACTTTTTAACTTTCTTTTCAGGATCTGACAAAACGTTCTAGCCAGACACAGAACAAAGCCAGTAGGAAGAGGCAGCATGAAGAGCCAGAAAGCTTCTTCACCTGGTTCACTGACCACTCTGATGCAGGGGCTGATGAACTAGGAGAAGTCATCAAAGACGACATCTGGCCAAATCCGTTACAGTACTACTTGGTGAGCGTAGCTCAGAGCTGGGCGCCCGGCCCCACAGTAGCACTCTGCTAGTGGAAGTGAATGTGATCACTGTAGTTAATGTGGTGTGTGTCTTCTTAAGGTTCCTGATATGGATGATGAAGAAGGGGAGGGAGAGGAGGATGATGATGATGATGAAGAGGAAGAAGGATTGGAGGATATTGATGAAGAAGGAGATGAAGATGAGGGGGAGGAAGATGATGATGATGATGAGGGAGAGGAAGGAGAGGTGAGTCTTCTCACCCCCTGCCCTCTTGTCGTTTGTGTATGAGAGTCAAAATAGACTTTGTAAGAGTCTTAAGCCATTGTTACAAAGGTAAAACAGTTCTCGGTACGATTGCTGACGAGGTGTTTGGAAGGAGGAAGCAGAACCTCAACTTGTGAAGTGCTTTTAAGTGTAGTAACAAGTATGTCTGTGTATGTGACACAGTGCAGAAAAAGGAGTTGTAAATTTATACAGGAGGTGTTGGAAGAACTAGGGTGTCAGTGTAACAAAATTGTTATTGAACTAGTGAACATTCTAGCAAGGGTTTACTGGTAAATCGCTTTTGTTGATGTATCCCGTTCTGTCAACCTCCCACCTGTTGGTTGGTTTCTGCTTATGGCCAATTCAGCTAAGACTGTAGGGGTCAGGAATTAGACATTTATTTTAGTGTCCAATGGGATGCCACAGACAGATTTCAGAGTGTTTGTAACTTAGTTTAGAATGTTTTGGTTTTTGTAATTGGGTGTGTCATGTCTGAATTTCAGCAGCAGTAAATGACTTGGATTGAGATAGGAGGAAAGTTGTGGGCATTGAGCACTAGGCTCTGTTACGGAACCTGGGTGTTAGCATATGAAAGTTGAAGTGTTTTTCTTTTCAGAGTTTAAAACGAGGGGAAAAAGATGACCCCTTCACTTTCTAAACATTAAACTTATGTCAATGTAGCAACTCTTAAGTCACAGTAGCCTTTCAGACCAAATGTTTTTCACTGAGACACCCAGCTGTTAACAGATTTCTGTGTAGACAGGTACTCTCTGTAGACAGCAAGTGTTGCAGCTCCTTAGTGAAGAGAGAGAGATCTTCGCGCAGCATGCAGTGAATAACACTGGATGGCAGTAAAACAGTTCTGGTTATTGTATTTAAAAGTTCGTGCTATCTGAAGTTCAGTGATCAGATTTTTTAATTGTTGCTTGTCTTTCAACAGGAGGATGAAGGAGAAGATGACTAATTGAACACTGATGGATTCCAAACCCCCTTTTTACCTTTTTAATTTTTCTCCAGTCCCTGGGAGCAAGTTGCTGTCTCTTTTTTTTTTTTTTTTTTTTTTTTTTCCTTTCTTGTGCTCAGTCGCCTTGTTCTCTTGAGGTCTCTTTTTCTCTCCTCTACACCATGGTTCACAATTTATTTTGGGGGAAAGACCTTGAGCAGAATACAGTGGAAAAGAGTCTACTAGTTTCTGTTTCAAGTTCATTTTTATCCCTTTCTGTCTCAAAACAAAAACTGTTTATGGAATAAACACACCATGTTCTGTGGGAAAAAAGAAAACCTTCTGCTCCCTTCACTCTGCTGGAAGCTGAAGAGTGCTAGGCCCCTGTGTAGTAGTGCATAGAATCTAGCTTTTTTCCTTCTTTCTCTGTATATTGGGCTCAGAGATTACACTGTGTCTCTATGTGAATATGGACAGTTAGCATTTACCAACATGTATCTGTCTACTTTCTCTTGTTTAAAAAAAAAAAAAAGAAAAAAAATGAAAAAAAATGGGGTTATAGAAGGTCAGCTGGGGTGGGTTTCAGATGTTGGGGTGGGTTAAGTGGGCATTTTGACACCATGGCTTCTTCTCCTTTGGCATGTTTAATTGTGATGTTTAACAAACATCCTTGCAGTTTAAGATGACACTTTTAAAATAAAATCTTCTCCTAATGATGACTTTGAGCCCTGCCACTTGATGGAGAATCAGCAGAACCTGTAGGATCTTATTTGGAATTGACATTCTCTATTGTAATTTTGTTCTTGTTTATTTTTAAATTCTTTTTTTTTTGTTTTGTTTCACTGGAAAGGAAAGAAAGATGCTCAGTTTTAAACGTTAAAGTGTACAAGTTGCTTTGTTACAATAAAACTAAATGTGTACACAAAGGAACTGGTTGGTCTTCACTGAAAGAAACAGTTTTAATGTCCTGTTCTTGTAGTTTCTTGGCATTTTTGGGGGCATTTGGTCAGTATTTATGTAGTGCAATGCAACCTTGTGGTTGTGTGAACTGATAACCAGTTCAGCTAGTTTCCCCTATTTCAGTACTTGTAGAATGTTTCATTTGGTAGTTAAACTACTGCACACTCAATTTCTTGAATTACCTGACTCTGTAAGATGGGGCTGTTGGAGCATTTGCCTTGTGTGAGAACAGGTTTATGTTACTAATGTTTTGAAAAAAGAAAAATCACCTGATTCTTGATTTTTTTTTTTTTTTTTAAAGTAGTAACTTGCAGTACTGTATCTCCAGTAAACCAGTTTGCATGAAAATACCATGCAAGCTCAGAATAAAAAGACCAAAGGGTCTTATAATTTGAGTGTTTCTGTAAGTCTTTTCAGTTGAAACTAAATCTTAAGGGCAAGCTAATTCTTGGACTACTTCAAAGAGCAAGATTTTTAGTGAAGCTTATGCGTATGAAAAGTTGCTCCTTCACTGCTTTCTTTCCTCGGTAGCAGCATGTATATATGCTTTAGATATCCTGTACTCTTTCATATTAAGAGACTGCATTTGAGTAGCTGTAACAATTTCACATAGAGGTTGTTGGTACTGGTATTCTACAAAGTGTAATGAAAGTTGTTTTAACATGCTGTGCTTTTGAAATATTTAAAAAAATGTTGTATCAGCTAATCTAAAATTCAAACAGCTTGTTCTCTTTGGATGTGTAGAAAAGACTGTCTTCTGGGAAGACTTGCTGTTATATTCTCTGATTCCTTTTCCTCACAGAATTTGCTATAGTCAAATTCATCTATTTTTGATGCTTAAGAGTACACTTAGCAGAACAAGATTCATCTCTGTTTGAGACATGCCCAAATAATGTGCGTGGGGGAAACATTCTGTAAGTGTCTGGTCCAGCTTGGATTCAATCCAATTATCGGAGACAATGCGACATCCAGTCTGCATGTGATCGATGCAAAAATAAGGCAACCATTTACTTTATTCCATCTCGACAGAAGCTTCTGCCCTAATGCTGCCTGCAGAGCAATGTGAAATGTTAATCGTTAATGGTTTCTTACTGCCTAGGGAGAGAAGGAACGGAGCCTACAAAGTGTATAAATTTTCAGATTTTTTCCTTCTCATTCCTTTTTGTTGTAAAATTGAAAACTGCTTCCTGTTGTGGTAGAGGGTTGATGTGCTATTGCTTGCCCTGATGCCTCATTACTTAATTTTTATGTAGTCCTAATTGATTGTAGTTCTTTAAGGAAAATATTTTTTTCCTAGTCTTCAATGCTTCAGGAAAAATACTGTGCCGTTGTTGTTACACTCCTGTTGGTTACTAGCAGAAAACCTCTAGAAACTGCTTTGAAGGTAATCAAAGCTTCAGCTCTGTAAAGGTAAATGCCATGAACAAGAAATGAGAAGTCTGGAAAATGAAATGCTACTTGTGAGATTTTTCTTGCACGTTCTTTAGGATGTTACAGGGTGGCACAACACTCCTGCTTCTGTTCTGATAATACGGAACTTTGGTGAAACTCCTGGCAAGGGCTAAAGAGTAAATGAATGTGCTGAAAAGAATACAGCATAGAATCCACTTGTTAAGTGTGATCTTAATTTATTTTCTGACAATGGAAATGAGTAGGGATTAACATCTCTGCAACAGTGAAGAAATACTACAGATGGCCATCATGTGCTCTGACTGTTCACTTAATGTCTAACTTGGCTGAATCTATGTAATTGGTGTCCATTTTTACTTCATTTGATACATGTACATGCGTATAATTAATTTAAAGGTAGACATCCACCTTATATAAGAATGGGAGATTTATTCTTCTTAAGTATATTTGTATCTCATTAAATTCCCCATGGCTGATTGAGCTCCTCACCTCCGTTTTATCCTGCTGAGTGAAATCTTTGAACGGTGGAAGCTGGATTCAGGTTTTATGGCCTGGATTTCCAGGCTTAAGAGTATGGAGTTGGTGGTAGTTTAATGAAGGTGAAGTGACTGTGCTGAGGCTGTATGACTTAAATGACTTGAAGGTTAACTGCAGTAAAATGCAGCCCTTTGTAATTTCTGGTGCCAAAGGAAGGCAAATACATCTATGCGTGTAAATACAATTGAAAAGGTTTGGGTTTTAAAATGGATTCTGTGTTCATTCTTGTCAACATACTTTTCCCTGTAAACAAACATTATCTGAACAGATTTCTCCATCATTTATGCCATTCATTTGAATCTGTAAGCTTCTCTTTGTACCCCACTAAAACAGGTGCATACCAACAGTGCTCTCTTTATTGGATACTGTTCCTGAAGTTTGAAGCCATGCCTTTTTTTTTAAGAGACTGAAATCAATGAAGTCATTTCTCTGATGTACCTTCAAGATATCCTTCTGTTTGAAGGAATTAAAGTACGTTTAACTGTTACTTCATGGTCCCCTTTCTAAGAGTCTTTTTCAAAAGAATGAGTTATTAGTCCCAGATTCGGCATTGTTTTTCATGGGTCAGGCCGATAGTGCTTGCTGCTCTTTGATGGATAAGTGCAAGAAGAGTGACAGGAGGACAGAAGATGCTTGCATCCTTTGGGGGACAGATCTGTGCTTAATCTCTCGCTCTCCTGGATTAAAAATGGAAACTTGTAAGACTTTTGATCCTCTCCTTTCTCTAAGTGAACGTACTCGAGCAGAGGGAGTTCATTAAGATCTAACTCCCGCTCCCCGCTCAGTCGCCGTGCCTGGCTCCCCGAGGCTTCCTTGCCACCCAGCATGGATGTAGCGGCGCTGCTCCTCCCCGGGAAGGAGCGTGGAACGGGAGAACCGGCCCAGGTGAAGGGCGGCGGGCTCAGGGAAGCGAGAGCGTCCTTGCCCTGCGTGTTTCCCTCCGGAGTTTAGCGCTGGTGTGAGCGGCCCTCCCGGAGCCGCTCCTGTCCCGGGTCCGGGATCCGCGGGCTCTCGCTTGAGCGGCGGCCGTAGCCCCGCGGATCCTGCTCCTTCTTCTCCGGGAGCGCCCGCCGTGCCCCGCGGGGTCCTGGACGCGATTTCCCGTGGGACGGGGGCTGTGGAGTGGGCAGGAGCTGCCGATCCCCGCGCACCGGCCCCCGCTATCCTGCCCGTGGGATGGGGGACGGCGGAGGAGGCTGCAAACCGCATCCTCATACGGGCTGGGGAGCTCCTTGGCTCCGGCTCCCCAGGCTCACCTGCAGGGTACGAGACCCCCGCGGGAGCCGAACCGGCCCGTGCTGCGCTCTAGCCGAGCCGGCCAAGCCCGCATCCCCGTCTGCTGGGACAGGCTGTGTGTGCTGAAGGCACGGCAGGATCCCTGCTCCTCTGAAACTCCACCTACACCCTCTCGTTTGACTTTACCGTATTTCTGCTGGATGAGCAGCATAACTGAAATCGCTCCTTAAGCACTAAACAGAGCCTGGACCATGTTACAAATAGCAACAGGTTCCAGACAGGTTTGTATTAATCTAACACACTCGCTTTGTTAACAGGAGCATCATCAACGGTTTCATAGAAGTTTAAGGCTTTCTCAATTCAACTCAGCTAAGCTAGATTTAAATTTTACACTGACTGGCAATTTCCTTTTATTAATAATTCAACTGCAGACCATTTACAAAATGTTTATGTCGGAAAAAAAACCAAAACACCAACAGACCAGTTCTGATTGAATAAAAGGAAAACATTTCTGTTCATTATAGAATCACAGAATTATTTGGCTGGAAAAGATTTTCAAGATCATCGAGTCCAACCATACCTGTCTACTAAACCACATCTGCCTGTCTTTTAAACACCTCCAGGGATGGGTACTCCACCACTTCCCTGCACAGCCATTACAGTTCTTCACAACCCTTTCAGCAAAGAAATTATCCCTGATATCAAATCTAAACTTCTTCTGCCAAAACTTGAAGCAACTCTCTATTTTCCTATTACTTGTCCCTTGGGAGAAGAGACAAACACCTGTCCTGCTACAAACCTCCTTTAAGGTAGCTGTGGACAGTGATAAGGTCAATGATTGGTGTATTTCTAAATTTGTATGTGGGGATACTGCCACCTCTGGAAGCCTTCTGACTCCATGTATTGCTCCAGGACTGAAAAGGTGCATTAGTGCACTAATAATATTATGCAGCACTCCTGGGGAGGGATCTTACAGCTGTGCTCTTCACCACCCGAAAGCAATGAATGCCTTTTCCACTTGTTTTAAACATCAGCCCCTGACAGAGCATGGCCCTGCACCATGGATGATGCAGCAGCACAGTGGGTTTTCACTTGGGGTAGTTGAGGGATTCTCCCTGCCCTGCCAGTGCATTGTGGTTGTTTTTTCACTCCAATATTTAGCTGAAACCCCAGATCCTGCCTGGAGAGGGGCAGTTTTGCAGAGAAAAGGTGAAAAAAACCCCTAGCACTCGAGACAGGCGTTGCCTCCTTCCAAGGCAGCAACTTAGAGAGGTGATTCTGCCCCTCTGTTCCTCTCTTGTGAGACCTCATCTGGAGTACTGTGTCCAGTTCTGGAATCCTCAACATAAGGAGATGGAGCTGTTGGAATGGGTCCAGTGTAGGGTTACAAAGATGATGTGGGGGCTGGAGCACCTCCCATACAGGACAGGCTGAGAGAGTTTGGCTTGTACAGCCTGGAGAAAAGGCAGCTCTGAGGAGACCTTATAGCGACCTTCCAGTACCTGAAGGGGCTACAAGAAAACTGGGGAGGGGCTGTTTAAAAAGGCTTGTGGTGATAGGACTGGGGACAATGGGTGTAAACTGGAGAGGGGAAGATTTACATAAGGAGACATTTCTTTAAGATGTTGAGAGCCTGGCCCAGGTTGCCCAGGGAAGTTGTGGCTGCCCCATCCCCGGAGGTGTTCGAGGCCAGGTCTGATGGGGCTTGGAGCCCCTCATCCAGTGGGAGGTGTCCTGGATGGGACACCTTGTTCCCTGAGGGAGAGGCACGGTTTGCTCGCTCTGCTACCAACAAGAACCAAACAGCCTCAGCGGAACTGAAGCGTTTTTAACTCAGCAGTAACCGGGGAACCAAACTCGGCCGTTTCTCCTCCCAGCTCCCTGAGGAGACCCGCGCCTGTGCCCCCCATCCCCGCGGCGGGGGCAGCTCCTGGCTGGGGCGGGACCGACAACGGCGCCCGGTGTCGGGGGCGTGAGGGGAGAGCGCGGGGTGAGGGGGGTGCGAGGTGTGTGAGGGGAGGGGGGCGCGCGCCCCGCCTGAGGGGACGGGAACGAGGACGCGCTCGGTGTGAGGTGGGGGCGCGTGCGTGCGCGCGCCCGGGGCGGGGCGGGGCGGGGCCCGGCAGGGGGCGCCGCGCGGTGCCGCTCGGAGCGCGATGGCGGCCGCGACCCCGCAGGTGAGCGTCGGGGCTCGTGAGGGGCGACCCCTCAGCTTCTCTTCTCCCCGCCCTCCTCCTCCTCTCCCCGCCTCTCTCGCCCCCAGACCCGGCCGGGACGGGGAGGCGGGGGCTCGGCGGAGCCTCGCGGGCCGCGAGAAGCGGCGGGTGCGGCCGCCTCGGGCTCGGTTGGTGCCGCCGAGGGCGTGGGAGGGAGCCGCCCGCGGGGAAAAGCGTTTGTTTGTGGGATAAACTCCCCGGAGCGCGGGAGAAGGTTGAATGGGAAAACGGTTCGCGTTGGAATGGACCTTAGGGATACCCCGCTCGCTTTCCTTGAGGCGTTTCGAGCCTCATCTGGGAAAGACGGGATGGGGAGAGCGGCACAAAGAGCTCTGGGCTCTCCCCGTCATGGTCCCTCGCTGCTTCCATCCTTTCCAGGAGCTGGGAAAGGCGCTGGCTCCGGGCAGGGTTGCGATTGCCTTTTTTTCCTAAGCCTTGCAGTGTTTCTGGGTTTTTTTTTAACTTATCGGGAGCGCGTGTGATGAGCGTGAGCCTGTCCCACGCAGACCCCCATCCCCATCCCCAGCTGCCGTGGGAGAGGGGATTTGCCGTGTCCCGTGCGGGACGGGCTCATCGCGAGGCATTACATTGTACATCAGTGTCTGTGCCAGCGAGGAAACGCCGAGGGCCAGGTCTGCGCTCTGGGTTTGTGCAGGTGGAGCTCGTTGCCAGGCTGGGAGTAGCTGAAGGGATGGGGTCTGCCTGTGCTGCAATCCAAAAGTGCAATTGCAGCTTAGGTACTGTAGGAATTGCTGCTGGGTAGGAAGCAGTCGTAGAATCACAGAATCATGGAGTCGTTGGAGTTGGAAGGGACCTTAAAGAGGCAGGGACACCTCCCACTGGATCAGGGCTCTAAGCCCCATCCAACCTGGCCTTGAACACCTCCAGGGATGGGGCAGCACCACTGCTCTGGGCAACCTGAGCCAGGGCCTCCCCACCCTTCATCGGGAAGAAATTCTTCTTAATGTCTAATCTAGATCGTTCCCCTTCAAATTTAAAGCCATTAAGTCTAGACACTTTGATACGATGCGAGTCCAACAGAAGCCCAGGATGAGTTCTAGTAGCCCCATTACAAGTACTGAAATAAAGCTAATTTAAGCTAGCGTGGATATTTCTCCACAGGTTCTAAGCATGTCTTGAGATTGCATTGGAGATGTATCCCAAAGGACTGACCTTCCAAGGGAACCCAGGAACAGCTGCAGCGCAGGCTGTGGCAAATGCAAAACAAAAAAAAATTGAGTCAGAATGCAAAATGGATCAACGCAAAAGCAAATTCAGCTTCCATAATAGAACATTTTATCTTCATGGTGCAAACACTGCCAATGTTATGACACACTCTGATCCATAAAGAGGATGAAGGATCCATTAAAACAAACCATGCTTGTGTTATAAATATATTTAGAGAATTGGCGCAGTGCATTGACTGGTGTTCAGACTAGTTTTGGCAGAGAGGGATGTGGAGGAAAATTGACCCAAGAGCTACCTAGACTGTACCTGTTCTCTCAATCAATACCCCGGTCTCTCTATTCAGCGCCCTTTATTGGTATTACTCTTGCACCGTTACTCATCCCGTTGCTTTAGGCATAAGCAAGGGGTGGATTGCTTATAGCCATTTGGATACAAAATAAATCTGTGTGCTTTTTAGAATTTAGAATTGCAACCAGCAAACTCCTTTTTGTCACTTCTAGACTGGATAAAGAGCTTTTTGATTTTCAGCTTACAGCTGGTAAAGGTTGCCTGTGACTCAGGAACTCCATGATTCAAAGTTCTTCCTCACAAAACTTTGGATGTTTTTCAAAGCTCTGGCTTAGTTTGTTCCTGGCTCAACCAATTGGGCGAGAACTTCCTGGAACCAGGATGTTAATCTGAACCTTTTTGTTTTGTTACCAATCTGAACAACTCCTGTTTTGGCTATTGTGTATCTGCTGCAGACCCAACTTGGTTTGAGGCCAACTTCAAAATAGACTTTTTTCCTCTTTCTTTAACTATTTTGCTGGGAGACTGAAACTGAGCAAAAACTGATCAAGGATGTTTGTTTTGGTCTTCGATTGAATAACTTTCTATGTGATGTAGGCTTTGGATGCACAGCATGCTCCTGAAGTCAGTGATGTGTGCGAGTAACACAAAACCAGTGTGGTTTTGTTGGAAATGTGGTTAACTGATTAAAGAGTGTGAAAGCAGGTTGGGATTCCCGAGTTCTGTCTTGAGTCACTGACGTGCTGTATGACTAAGTCGGTCAGTGTAGTGGAGCTTGACTGTGCAGCCGTTTCTTTCGCTTTTAAGTAGGGAGTGTGATGAGTTGTTAATTAATATATTAACTGCTCCAAATGCCTTTAAGACACTCTTCCCATTGAAGAGAGAAACATAACCTCTTGCTTGGATCTGTTTGTTACTGTGTTGAGTAGCATCCTCATTGATTAAGCTTTCCCAGCTCCTGAGTCCAGTGCTTATTTGGTCTGAGATGTTCCTGTGCTGTGTGTGTGCAGAGCCTGTAAACAGAACATCTCTGTCCAGAGCTGTTGATGAGGCATGTATCACTGGAACAAGCAGTATTGAAAAGGATGTAAAACAAAGTCCAGCACAAGCTTGAATGCAACTGAAAATAGTCAGTGTTTTAAAGTGGCCCTACTGCCTATAAATCACAGGCAGAGTAGGCATTGAGACAGCAGTCTGCTTACCTTTTCAGATGAAGCAGAAAGTTAAGTTTACTCTTTTCCTTGCTCATTGTTAGAAACAGCTGTAGGATTTACATTTTTCTTTGTCAGAGGTAACAACTGGGAGTTAATGCGTGCTTGTGATGTTCCTAAAAAGCTCTAACAGGTTAGATGAGCTGTGTCCTTGAGGAGTCGACATCAAGCCATATTCAGATAAAAATCTGTATCTACTACATCATACTAGTAAAAGTTAATGTTGATCAGAATAAGTGTAAATATTGTCTGGGCTTTGATATTGAATATCACCAGGTTGTGTTTTAAAGCCTCTTGCTCAACGCTGCTTTGATTGCAGGGCAGCTGTCTCCTGCAGCTGGGCAACGGTGTAAACTTAATGGATCCAAGCTTCCAGCAAAAACTGGAGGGGGAGAAGGAACTACTTCGTCGTGCTATACAGAAAGAACTGAAAATTAAAGAAGGAGCAGAAAACCTGCGCAAAGCAACCACAGACAGAAAGAATCTTGTTCATATAGAACATGTGCTGAAATGTTCCAACCGAAAACTAGAGCAACTGCATTGGGAACTTCAGGAGCTTAATGCAAGGATTGTAATAACAGACAAAGAGGAAAGTAAAACAGGTAGGTTTTGGGTCATGATTGATGGGAAAATTGTGTTATAGTCCTTCAATATTTATATATGTTGAATTGATACGTTTTTATGTTAGAGGCTCACAAGCAGTGGAGTTTCCTTTGTTCGTATTTAGCTGATATGTTCTGTGTGGTAAAAAGTTGAGAATGGGGCAGTGAAGGTGGAAGCAGGCAGCACGAGAGATCAGTGTAGGCAAAAGACCGGCTGAGAGTGCTGGACAATATTCAGGAGTGGGCTGTAGGTGAAGAGGTTTGAACAGAGCTCGGCAGTTAAACATCAAAGTATTTTATAGGATGAGTGAGTATGGAATTGGCAGAGTGCTTATTGGGGTGGGTTCACTGATAAACTAAGATGGATATGGGCTTGAGTGTTTTTTGAAAGTGTTTCACAATCAGTTTTGTAAAGAAGACCTTTTAGTAGCTTCTTTTATAGCCCAACCTTCTTTTATAGAGTCATCCATCTGTAACCCAGTGAAATGACACAAGAAAAGATGACTAATCATGTTGATTGTATCATTTGTGCAGATGGATCTGTCTCTCCAGATCCTTGTCTCTGGGAAAGAAACCCAGACCCCATGGCAAGGAAAATTGAAGCTCTGAAAAAGCAGCTGCATGTTGAAATAAAGGTGAAACAAGGAGCTGAGAATATGATCCAAATGTATTCAGCATCCAAGGTAAACTTATTATGAAGCTTAATTTGGCAAGAACAACAGTGTAGATGATTGTGATATTTTGATTTGTTCAAAACCTCTGCTCACAAAGAACTGCAAGCACAGTTAACCAGCAAACCACAGGTCTCAGTGACTGCAAGGTTTGGTATTAACTGGATGTGTCCTTGACATGCCCTTTCCCTCTACAAATAGAGATAGTAATCTTGAAGTCCTTAATCCTCAGCAGTATTTCCTTTGTTCACTGCTTATTTATGCCATTATTTATGCCATTTCAGCGTCTCCAGGTGTGAACACATCATTGTAATACATTTTTAATCAGCGTGGTTCTCTCTCTGCTCTTGCCTTCCTTTTGGCAGGAGCGGAAGCTGCTGGCTACAGCTCAGCAGATGCTTCAGGACAGCAAGACAAAGATTGAAATAATCCGCATGCACATTGTGAAAGTGTCTCAGTCAGCAGGAGGGATGGAAGATACAATGGATCCAGCAGGTAAGGTGTTTTAGGTAACTGATAGAGCCTGGAATACATATGGGCAAAGCCCCACAATCCAGAATACTCAGGTTTTGTCCTCCCCATGTTTCATCTCCAAAATGGACAGTGCGAATGGGGACCACCATCAGTCCTTTGGAGCTGCGTATTGAGGAGCTGAGACATCACCTGCGCATCGAAGCTGCTGTAGCTGAGGGGGCAAAAAATGTGCTGAAAATCCTAGGAGGTAGTCGGGTACAAGATCGCAAGTTTTTGGCTGAGGTAAGCACTTACTCAGGCCTTCTTGAGAGGGTGGTTTCGTGCCTCAGTGTAAGTGATTTGGCACAAGTGAGCAGATATAACCAGTAGTTATTAATTTGGGAAGTTCCTGTCTCTCTGTGAGGACAGACTGACCGGGATCCTGTTCCCTTTAGGGATAGCGTTTCTTGAAATTTCTCAGGAACATCAGAAGTGACACTAATCAGGTGGTTAGGATCTATGAGAAAATATTTCATCTTGTTCCTTTACTAGTAAGATGTTATCTGGTCTTTTTTTTAAGCTTACTCTAGTAGTTCATAAAGGATTAATAGTACCTGGACTAGGGCTGTATATTGAAAACTTCTGCTGACTTTCTGTTCTACTTCATATCACTAGGCTCAGGGTCGTTTGCAAGAGTCCTCTCAGAAGATTGACCTGCTGCGCTTGTCCTTGGAACGTCAGCTTAGTGAGCTTTCTCCTGATCACCCCAAAAGGCCACTCATCAAGCAGGAACTAGTGAATACTTCCTCCCTGGGAGCTCGGCATGGCAGCATCCAACCCACTTCAGTCATCAAACCTACAGCCCTTACAGGTACATAAATCCTGCATGGCCTGTTGTTGTGGAGAGGACAGAGGAGAAAACGAGTTCCATTTCTTCTAATTGTAGTAATGCCTCTTGTTATATGGATGGTTGATTTTCTAGGAACTGGCTTGATTTCTTCTAGGCCAGCCACTGCTATCTGATCACATAGATTTGCAGTCCGTTAGTCTGGGGTATTAACCAAGAAACCATGAATCTGAGAAATTCTTGGACCTCTGTGAGAACAGGCTACACTGGAATCACTTCATCTTTTACATAATATTATTCTTTACTCTCCCAAAATTCCTCAGGAACGTTGGAAGTGAGACTGATGGGATGCCAGGATCTACTGGAAAATGTCCCAGGACGTTCACGAATGACGAGTTCCTCTCCCATCTGTGGCAGCCCAAGTGATTTGAGGTCTCTTTCCCGAACACGAGTTGGCCTTGGTATCCATGGCCGTGGTGTTGCAGGAAAGTACCTGCGGACTGAAGAACCATGTAGTGAGTATGGGGTTCCCTGCTGAATTGAGAGGTGTGGAGGGTGCTTCTTATCCAGGTGCTTGGTTAGCCTGGTGTGCATGTGATTATAAGAAACCTGTATTCTGCAAAACTGGGTCTTTCTAGTACTCGCCTGGAAGTTACATTTGATTGCAATATTCACCTACAGCATGAGATTTTCTTTGGTAAAATGTTGTAATTGGTGTTTTCTCCTTTGTCCAGATGAGGTCCTTGCCGTACTCAAAGTGGACAATAAAGTAGTTGGCCAAACAAACTGGGGACCGGTTAATAACCAGGCATGGGACCAGAGCTTTGTCATTGATCTGGACCGGGTGAGTCTGCCACAGATTCCCTGTGTTGTATTTGTTTTCCCATTTCACCAGTTTGCTTGTTTAGCTGGCATTCCGCTTGATTCAGCTCCGTATTGGTGCTGTCCACACATGCTTTTGTGTGCCAGTTAGCCTAGTCTTCCTCTGAAGGCAGTGATTCAGCCTGAACAGCATCTGTTGTTCTTCACTCCTTGTCTGAGCAGTTTTATTCCATTTTGCCAGCAAAGCGGCTCCCTCAGGGGTTTCTGAAATGGGGAGCCACGACGGCCAATCTCCGAGAGGGTCTGTAACTAAGAAGGTCTGAGAACATCAGAGACAGCAGGGAACAGAAGAATTAAATAAGTTTCTTAAGCATGCACTTCTGTTTGCTGATTTTTTTTACAATGTGTTTGCCATTTCCAGCATGTAACTCTTCTGCTTTTTTCTTCTCCCCACCACTCACCTATCCCACCAGTCTCGAGAGCTAGAAATTGCAGTTTATTGGAGAGACTGGAGAGAACTATGTGCGGTGAAGTTTTTACGTTTGGATGATTTCCTTGATAATGAACGTCACGGGATGTGCCTCTCGCTTGAACCCCAAGGAGTGCTTTTTGCAGAGGTATAAATGTTAACTTTCTTTCTGTTTCAGAGAACTCTGTTTGTATAGAGTGCCTGCCCTGACAGCAGTTGTTTAACCCAGGACACAAGGAATGGAAGTAGTAATAAACCAGAACGGTAGAACAACACCTGAAGTCCTTTTGCAATCAGTATCACATATAAGAAACAGCATGATATAAGAGATGTACATGTACCATAGCCTGGAGTGACTCTTCAGCTGCTCCTTTGCAATTATATGTATGTGCTGTGAAAACTGTGGGGTTTTATTTGCTTTCACTATGAGTCATCAGTTACACTTTAATTAAACATACAGCTTAATGGTCAGAATTGAATCACACAGACTGTAGAATCAGAGATCCAGATTCCCTCTGGGTATGCTTATTTTATCGTCTTTCGGAGGCTAATAGTAATTTGAAGCTCTATCAATGAAGAGATCATCTGATAATCCTTTAAAAGCTGTAGTACTTTCTCCTTTGTGTTGTGATGGAAGTTTCTGTGATTATCTTCCCAAAAGTAGAATCTTGACCTCATACAAAAATTTGCCTCCTCCCTATGCCTTCTTTTTTGTGGTTTTGTTTTGTGGGGTTGGTTTTATTTTTTGTTTTTTACTTTTGTGCCACACACCCCACTATTTTACCCTGTAAGTGGCTGTGTTTTTTATGAATGGCTTTACAAATCCGGTTAATTTTGTTTGGGGTATGAATTGGTTCTAATTCTGGGGGGTTTGGGATTTCAGGTAGCAGAGAATTCCAACATCTAAACCCACAGTTGAATTAACAGATTCTTGGAGAAGGAAATTAGAATAACAGTCTGGAGTTTATGGGATTGACTCCTATGTTACCAGACAGATACAAAAGCAGAATTTGATAAGGAAACAGGCACGTGTGAAAGTTTGTTCAGAGTATAAACGCAGGATCCTGACAAATCTCCCTTGCTTCTCTGACAGGTAATGTTCTGTAATCCCGTCATTGAGAGAAAGCCAAAGCTGCAGCGGCAGAAACGCATTTTCCCCAAACAGAAAGGTGAGCTGCTGGAGCACTGACTGCTCATTATCTAGGGTGTGGGGGCAAGGGCAGGAGTTTGCATGAGCTGGCTGGCATGCGCTCTCATCCCATTAAATTTGTGAGACATTAAAATGCTTGCTAATTACTGTGTATAAGTAGGTCGGTTCTATTAGAATGTGAAAGTTTGTTCAGTCACAAAAAGCACAGGCAGCCTGGCTTGCGGCAGAGTGTGTAATGTGATATTGTTGCAGTGTTTCCATTCACAATTAACGTTGTTAGGAAGATCTAATTACTAGTTATTTAACAGACGACTTGGCAAGATCCAGGACGAAAGCCGAAGGACTCAATTTAACCAGCGGTACTGTTACTGATGAACAGATATTGGAAGGTTTTCTGGAAAACTCTGAATTATACAAGACTGTAGCATGAACAGGCAACTGATTGCCAGATCTTTAGAGCTGGCATCTCAGATTAGTAGTTTATGGACTGGAATAACTCGCACGCTTTCTTTTTTTTATCTGCAAATGCTTTCTTGTGAAGCTCAATAAGGTAAGATTTTACATACTTGTAACTCCTGGCAGTGGAGATAAGTGAGATTTTATATTTGTATTCTTCAAGAAGTAGTAAAAATAATGAAAACATCTCAAATGTTTTACTTTTTTTTAAGATGTTTTCAGAACTTTATGTAAATGGACTGTGTGATGAAAGTGTAGTGTTGAAACAGAAGAAAACCTGACTTAAAATAAATTTGTAATGTTTTATGCAATTTCTACTTGAGGATTGTTATGATATTATATGGAGCTGAACTTGATGAAACAGATTTACTGTTTCACCTGTCATTATCATCATTATTAAACTTCCTTCAGTGAAAAAAGCCCATTCTCCCAAGGCTGGGCTCCCTTTTTGAGTACCCCAAGAATGTTTGGGTGAAAACAGTAATTTAGCAATATGAGAGACTGTAATTTGAGCACTGCAATCTCACTGATGTTTTGGCTCTGATTCCTTCAGGGAAGGAATTCCTCCGAGCTCCTCAAATGAACATTAATGTTGCTGCTTGGGGTCGCCTGATGATGAGTTTCCTCCCTCCGTGTAGTTCCGTGAGCACTCTGAGCCCCCCACTTCATGATCCCATTCACACCGACTTCTCTCCAGTTACCCCGCAAGGTCCTGCTGATTCAGTGTCCAAACTGAGCAGGTTAGTCATGTTCTGAGTGCTTCTGGGCGACGCTCTGGAGGCTGTGGGACAGATGGTAAAATTCTCTTGCACTTTACTAAGGTGGATGAAGATACTGATGAGAAAAAGAAGTCTATCTGTAGAACTTAATTCAGGGTTTTAGGAAAAGCTGATGCTGCCTGAAGTGATGTAGTTGTCGTGAGGTGTTTGATATGCTGTGACTGGCTCTGGTTATTGGTAGCAGTTGGATCGGTTTCCAGAATTGCTGTCTTAACTAGCAGTGTGTTCCCGAGCCAGGGAAACTTCAGCAGCTTTCTTTTCCTCTGCAGGGCATAAAAGTGATGAGAAGTTAATGCTGGCATACAAAAAAACCCCATAAAAACAGATGTTCAGAAGTTATTTTATATACACAAAAAAGTGTACTGTTTCTGCGCTGTAAAGGAAAGAAAATTCCACTAATTAAATGTCTTCACCAGTACAGAGACTGAACTCTGTGCAAGGTCACAGTGTGATTGTTGTGGTAAAAATGCACTCTTCTTTCACAAGGTTACATGTACCAAACAGTACCATTGATGTAGCACCTCGAAGGCACAGAGCTAAGCTTTTAAATGTGTTGCAGAAGAAAATGCTCTCAAAATGTTTTTAAATTGTTGGAAATATTCTTACAGAGTTGATCATTCTAGAAGTGACTGTTACCCCTGATTCACAAGAGTTAGAAAAGACTTTAAGTTCTTATAGTGACTTATTTCTACTTGCCTATGCTTCCTTAATTTTATAGCATGAAAGAGCTAGTGCTGCAGTGTTACTCTTACCATTGCCAACTTAATAGCTCGTTTTCTTTTATTTAGGGAAGCATACAGCTTGTTGGTACTTCAGTCACATGGAGTGAACTGGGGAGTTCTGGTGTCCAGCTTGTGGGACTGAGCTAAACTTGGCTTTAAATAGCAGAGGTGATACCGGGGTGTCTGCGTGCAGTGTTCTCCCCTAAGGTGATTTCCTTCAATTTTGTCTTACCAATGCAGTGACTTCCCTGTGGCAAAGCTTACGTTTGCTGATGAAGCACCACCCAAGCCTCCACGCCTTTTTCTGGCGGGCAACTCCAAAGAATCCACACCGTCTCCTGCAGATTCTCCGGTAATCCTGTGGGCTAGCAGGGAGACTTTTCTTTGTTGGTTGGCATTCTTTCAAGGTTTGGTGGTTTCTTATTTGTTTATTACTAGAGAAATTAACCGTACTTAAGGCAGGCACCTCCTTAGTATCTGGCTCATCTCCAGGGATTCAGAATCCAGTAAGCTATTTTGGCGTGGAGTCCTCATGAGAGTGTTGCATCTTTTTTGTTTTTTTCTTTTTCCTTGTTCCTTGTATTCCACTTCTCCCTTTCTTGTTTTCCATTCTTTTTTAATTATAAGTTCCTTTTCTTGGAGGAGCAAAATGGGAGGGAGGTCAGCATTGGGAGTTCAGGGCAAGAGTACAGGACAGATGACTGCCCAGAGAAAATGGAGAAGTAAGGTCAGCAGTTTTTTCAGACCATGTTAAGTTCTTTGTTGTTAAAGAAGCTGGTCAAAACCAAGAAGAGCTCTACTTTTCTGATAGGAAGGAGCAGGAAAATTGTTCTGAGTAGGATAATGGTTAATGACCTGTGTTATACCACATCATACCCTTCCTCATTTGGCTTTGGTGATAAAAACTGCATTCTTGATCATTGTGACTCTTTCTGGGACATGGGGTGCCTTTTTTTCCTGTAAAGATATATTTTATCTTAGATTTTTGAAAGCATTTACTTTAAAGGGTTTGACCCTATAAAAAGTGTTTTACGTGGGAAGAGTTTTGTGTGACCACAGATAATCAGTTTTCATGCTGCTTCCTGCCAAGCAGAGGTGAGAACCAAATGCAAGAACTTGTCTGTGGTTGTTCTGGATCATGACAGCGGAGAGAATTTGGATGTGGGTGTTCAGGTCTGACTTGTCAATTCCAGAGGATGACACGCTGTAATTTCCTCTCTGTTCCTAGTGTCTGAAGAGGCTGCATGTTGAAGAGAAGTCTTGCAGCTCTGCTATAACGGAATTCCCAATCCGGGCTTCTCCAAGGTAACTGGACGGCATGGGCTGTCAGGTCACACATTAAAGAGACGCTGGGCTGAAATTTTTGAGCATGCAATGTAAAATTCTTCCCAAGGTATGCTTTGGTTTCTCAGTAGCGGACTCCTAGTGCTGAGGGTAAACGATATCGTGAAAGGTCTGCTCCGAACTGTACTTGTCTGCTGTGCCTTACCCGCTTACAACCCCAATACCTGGCCTATTGATAGACTCTGTGCTACAATGCGTAGAGGGTGAGGTCACTTAACTGTCTTCAAGCGCTTCCTTGTGTTTGGGGTTTTATGGTCTAGCTTATATAGATGTGTCTGCATGCTAAATAATACCTTTCAGAAACACTTGGCATCCCTCAGACTCTTCTGTTTCTGTTGATATGCAAGTTATGCTGTCTTTCATTATGCGGAGAGGCATTAAAGATTAAGTTGTTTATAGTCTGTGGCAGTTCCATACGCACAATTTGTATGTAACAAGGATACACAGCAGTAAGGGTACTAAAAACAGGACAAGTGCTAAAAAAATATACTACTACTGCACAAATACTGACCAAAAAAGCACAAATAGCAAAATCTGTCTAAGCTGATCTTGCAGTTCAGATCATAGAATTATGTTCATAATTTCATTATCACTTTTGCGGGATCTCATCTTTAAAACCTTGTAATCAAGATACAGCCAGACACCTACTTGCTTTCTCTCTGAGAAGGCTGAGGAAGGAGTTGAGTCCTTTATGGGTAGATACTGAGCCCTTCATTTCACTTTCTGGAGGAGTATGGAGTGTCTGCTGCCTTTTAAAGATGATCCTGGACTAAAGTGTTTAAGGTGTGGGTTGGTATTTTTCTCTTTTTAAATTCTTCCCAAGCAATTCTGCAGCCTGAGTTTCCTTGGTAACACCTTCTGGCTGACATAACATTCTATAGCATCTCTTTATTCAGCTACTTTTTTTCCCAGCAACATCTTATGTCTGTTGTCTCACTGTGTTTCATTTCCAATTCCTGTTTGAGAACTTCTTTGTCCTAATCCCTGGCACTTGATATACATGTTCCTGGCTGATTAGCACAATTGCTGTTGCATCTGCTGACAGGAGTGTAGGTGAAATTGAATTTTACTGCTTCAAGGATGGAGGTGGAGGGGCACTAATCCTGTTATGGGAAGTAACAGAGCGCGCCAGCTGTAGAGGGTCAGAATTGTTGTTCCTGTTGCCAGTACAGATGGAAGTCAGACTACTGCCACTGGGAGCAGTTTCCTCACCTGATGGTTACCTGTTTCTTTCTTCAGTGGCAGAACCGCAGCAGTGAGCCTGAGTTTTTAGGATTTCAGCTCAGCCCAGAAGTGGTTGACACAGCTGTTTGCTTGCTTTCCCTTTTCCTATACAGCACTTCTGCCCTAACACAAGTTATCTTTTGGTATCTGTTTATGCATCTTGTGGGTATTGTCTCAGCCATTCTTCTTTGTCTGCAGGAAAAGGACAGTTCAGCTTGAGGATTTTCACTGTATTGCTATGCTGGGACGTGGCCACTTTGGGAAGGTAGTAGAGAAGTGTGCACTTTGTGGAGGGGGGCAGTAGGGCTGTGGTTTCAAAAATGGGCCTCGGAATCTGAATACAAATGCTGCAGTGCAGAAGAGCTTTGTTGCAATGCAGATATACAAAACAGACCCAGCCCAACCACACAAGCAGCGGGAAACTGTTGTTAACAGTCAAAACTCCTGAAGATTTGTGGCTTTAAAGCCTGGAGAAAACCATCCTGGGAGTGCTAAGTCATTTCCTAAAGCACACTGTTACCATTCCTTTCATTATTATGGTGATGACTAGCAGAATAGCTCAAACTGTGTGCGTAGTTGTTTGCTGTGAGAGCTTTGAGGTGCTTGTAAAGCACTTGGCCAGTTGTGATACTACTGTTTGTGAAAAGAGTATAACTGGAACTGGCATCCTTCTGGACAGCTGCAGCACAAGGAGCAGAAGAAAAGTGCTCTGTTTCTGGAGTTACTTGAGCTTGGTTTTGAGAATGGCTTTCTGGAGTGGATGGAAATATTTTGTGTCAATGGAAGTTGAAGTAATCTTAGAAGGAAATAACAGATTTGTTTGAAGTACAGCTTTCCTGTTGTCTTTCAGGTACTGCTGGCCCAATACAAGCCAACTGGGAAGCTGTATGCTATCAAGGCCTTGAAGAAGAAAGATATTATTAGGAGAGATGAAATTGATAGGTGAGCTTTGTTTAGAGATGTTACTATTGCCAGAGGCTACGTCAACACACCTGTAATCAAATATTAGTGAGTATGGTGTGTACCGGTCATGGTACTGTTAAGGTTAAATGTGTCCTTAAGGCTTGGGTAGCCAAAATCAGAAATAAAGAAACTTATAACAGTGCTGCTTCTTAGCTTCTGGTGGAATAACCCTTGTAGAACCCTCTAAAACTCAAGATTTAGAAGTACCTAAGACAAATTTATTAGCCCACACTTCTTATTTCTCTGACTTAATATGTAAAGATTTTCTTTTCTTCATTCTGCCTTTTTCAAACCTGGCCAGTTTTAACATCGGCTTATTTCTTGACTTCAGCCACATTTTAACATTGACTTCTTTGTTCTTTGAATCCTGGCAGCTTGAATTGCGAGAAGCGAATATTTGAAGTGGTCAATTCTTCAGACCATCCATTCCTTGTGAACATGTTTGCATGTTTCCAGACACCCCATCATGCTTGTTTTGTGATGGAATACACCCCAGGTGGTGATCTCATGATGCGCATCCATGAAGATGTCTTTCCAGAGCATATGGCACAGTGAGTTAGAAGTAGTTAAGTTTCCAAACACTATCAAATTTAATCTTGTTCTCATCAATATTTCCTGATAACTCCTTCTCTCTTTTAGGTTCTATACAGCCTGTGTAGTCCTGGGGCTCCAGTTCTTGCATGAGAAGAAAATTGTCTATAGGTAATGCAGCAAACAATCAAGTATAAGACAATTCAGCAAGTTAAAGTTTATTTTTCCTGTAGTTGTGTGTCTGGAGCTCACTATCTTGCCAGGGTTTCTAATCTTTCCGTCTGTCTCTATTTTCCCCATTGCCTGTTGCTATCGGCATGTTCATCGTGCTTACAGTAAAGAAAGTCATCTAGAAGCTATTCCTCTGACATGTTGCAAGTGATTCATCCTCTATGACTTGTCAATACGTTCTGGGGGGCATCTGTAAGTCGCCGCTTTCTTTTTTCCATAATAGTCAAGCAATTTGTCATGCTGCTGTGGGATGCTGTTTTCAAGATGAATGAGCCTTACCCAGCTCTAAGGTGCTTTGTGAACCTTTCGTTAAGAGGAATTAATTAAGGGAACTCTTTGAAATAATGCCTTATCTAAACCAAATATAAACTTTACTCGATTTAGATTTTATTCTCTATTAACATCTAGTTTTTGCCTCTTGCAAAAAAAAATATGTTGATGGCAGCCCTCAGACTGTATCCACCAATTCCTTTGCTCTCCTCTACCTGCAGGGACCTGAAACTGGATAATCTGCTTCTAGATGCTGATGGATTTGTGAAGATCGCAGATTTTGGATTGTGTAAGGAAGGTGAGTGACTTTGGTGAAGCCGTAATTCAACCATCAGAACCAGCTTAGGATCTTGGCTTTAGTAATGTGTTTACAAATACAGGTGCTGAAGTGATTGTGTGTTTATATTCATTGCATTCGATGTATTCATACATTGAACTTGTATTCATCCCCATTGTCAGACGAAAACAAAACCCACCAAAACCACATCAAAAAGCTTCACCTGTCTGGCCATGATGGGCTTGGAAAGAGTACTTTGTTCTTTAACCTTCAGGAAACTTATGAAGGAGCTTACAATGTGCTTGTTCGCTCAAGGGAGCCGAAGTATAGAATACTGCTAAGTACATACTTGAGTAAATGAGCAGTGGAATCGGCAGGAAGTTTCCCTGGTTTTGCTGTTTATTTAAGTATTGTCTGTATATTTCTTATTTGGATTTTGTAGAAGCCCAGCTTTCACGCTTACTGGCATTTATGAGCATTGATGAGAGTCCTTGCCTAGTTAACAATGTTAGAATATTAAGTGGTCATCTGTGGCTTTCAGAAGGTGAGACTGCGTGTTTAGTAACATGCTGGTTTTTATAAAAGCGTTCTTTTCCTACAGGAATAGGTTTTGGAGACCGCACAAACACCTTCTGTGGCACCCCTGAATTTCTGGCTCCAGAAGTCCTGACTGACATCTTGTACACTCGGGCAGTAGACTGGTGGGGACTGGGCGTGCTCATTTATGAGATGCTTGTTGGTGAGGTAAGGCCACCTTTCCCCAAGAGAATCTCACTAAGCAGTCTTGGGTAGTACCCAACCACTGAATGTAGCCAATTAGTACTTAAATTTCATTTTTCTTATTCATAGTGCTTGCCAAAGACTAATAAATCCATACAACTCCCTGCTATTCTCCTCCCTATTTAATAGTGAGGCATGGGTGCTATGTGGATTCAATTATATAATGTCACAATTGCAGTCACCGTTCCCTGGAGATGATGAGGAAGAAGTCTTTGATAGTATTGTCAACGACGAAGTCCGGTATCCACGATTCCTTTCATCTGAGGCACTTGCTATAATCCGTAAGGTAATGGGTTTGATGTGTCTTTGGGAGCCTGAGGAATTTGCACTCACTGTCTAAATGGTTCCAGAGGGACTCTATTAGGACTAGATAGCATCTGTATGTGTCATCCGGATCTGCCTACACAGGCTAAGGAAACATTTAAAATTTACATGTTTTTCCTTTCTGTTTCTTTACCCACATGCTGCTCTTCTGTCTGAGAGCGACTAAACAGGCTTCTTACTGAAGTCTGTTGCTGTTGACTCTGAGATGGAGAAGTGTTGAGTCAAGGGCAGGAATGTCAGAGTCATTCTGTGGAGGTGGTTGGATTCAGTTTGTGAGGGTGACCCAGCAGTCACAGGTGCACAGTTAAGAGGAGATGCACCACGTGGTTTATAGCTGGTCTCTGAGGAGCTAGGTCTGAGCTTTTACTGGCAGATTATGACCTTGCTGCAAAGTGAGAATGAGAAGGGGTCAGTCCGTTTTGGTTTTACCTCTGGAGCATTATTTCTGTCCATTCTTGTTCCCGTTGTTTAATTTTGAACTGATATTTCCTGCAGCTCCTTCGGAAATGTCCAGAGCGTAGACTGGGAGCAGGGGAAAAAGATGCAGAAGAGATTAAAATCCAGCCTTTTTTTAAGGTAGGAACTCATGTTATCACCACCCCTGCTTATCTCTGGTGTTTGAGCTGAGAGTGTTTTGCCTTCTGTTGGTATTGAGGCATATTCCATCAGTTATCAGTGAGGTCTTTGCTGCACCTTCTGTTGTGCTTCATTGCTGTATTGAGGAATATGTGTTGCAATTCATGTTGGAAATGACATTTTCTTTGGATCAAGGGTATATGTCTGTTTAGGCAAAGGCATTACTGTTCCTCCTCCTCATCACCCATCTGCCAGAAGCTGCTGGCCTTACAGCACCTGGCTGACTTTGCACTGGAGTGAGAGCGAGCTTGGGTGTCAGCAGAAATTACTGGGAAGCCACAGCTGCACTTCAGTTTTGTCCCTCCTAAGTGTAGTTTGAGCTGTCACTGTTTCTAAGTGTTCTAAGAACAGCCTTGGGCTGTATGGAATCTCGGTACTGCCTGGGCCTGTTTGTCTGGGGCCTTTTCTCAGTTCTCTCTCTCTCTCTTTTTTTTTTTTTTTTCCATTTATTAGTAGAAATAAGACACATTGCAGCTCCCTTCCAGATCATTTGCAATCTTCCCTCTTACTTTCATGTTGCATAAATAATGTTAACGTCAGTCAGGCTTGTTCCCTCCCTTCTCTTACAGGAAATGGATTGGGATGCCCTGTTTGCCAGGACTCTCAAGCCCCCTTTTGTGCCCACTTTGAGAGACCCCACTGACATCAGCAACTTTGATGAAGAATTTACATCCCAAAAGCCAATCCTTACTCCTCCAGAGGAGGTTGCTGTCCTAACCCGTAAGGATCAGACTCTCTTCAAGGACTTTGACTTTGTCTCCAGACACCTTTTAGATGTTTGATTCCCGTGCTGTAAGGAATATGAACAGATTGTTACCACCTTGAGGAGTGTAGAGAGGACTTTGCATGGACAGTGGAAAAGTCAACATCATCCTAAAAATGGTAGTACTGATGGCCCTGGGAAGAGTGTGACTTGCAAGCCAAGTTAACCTTCTGTGGGATTTTCAGCCTCTTTTATTGGATGGATACTGGATATCAATTATATGGAAGAAGTAATGAATGTTTGACTGGATATGTTTTCTGCTGCCACTGAAAATAGATGGAAATTTGGAATTTAATCTGGATTTAACTTAATGAAATCAAATAATCTCTACAACCCAGATTACTCCTTGCAAAAAGTCTGAGTAAGTAGCAGGACTTTTTAGAGTTGCAGAGTAATAGGGGGAATGGCCGCTTCTTCCCTCTTTTCTAGAAAAGGTATGCAGCATTCCCTCCTTGTAACGATTTTATACCTGTTCATACTCCTAATTATTTATGCCAGGGAGGGATGTATTTTAACACAACAGTGATCCAAGCAATATCTCTTAAGGAGTTTCTGTATACTTCTTTGAGGATGCTAAGTCTTAGCTATTGTTTTTAAAGATATGAAAAGCCACACTTTTGCACATGCTTTTTTTGTGAAAATAAAGATACCTTTTCCTATAATGAAATCTGAGCTTTTCATCTCCTTTGTGTCAGCTGAGTGTTTCCCAAATGCAAATATTGTTTCAGCCTCCAGCTCTGCCTTACAGTGTAATGGCCCTTTAAAGCAGGACACACGCTTTCCTCAAATACTGGGTGGCTTACTGTGTCCCTGCAGTGTTCCGTGACTTCTCTGGGGGTCAGGGCCTCTGTGAAGCGGAAAGTAGCAGAGTGGATTGTCAGCGGAGGTGAAACCTAGCACTTCTGTTCAGAGAGGCAGGCATAAAGAACCAGAAAGGGTGTATTATTAAATAATTTAATTTATAGTACAGTAAAAAGACTGTGAATTACTGTCCTGCTGCATTTAGAAAAAGAGTTACCAAACAGAGCAAAACCATGTGTTTCGAGCTGTGGTACCGGCTGACAAATGTCTGTTTGACTGATAGATTATAAAAACAGAAATCGTGAAGTGGCAGAGGAGCCACGCGACAGCAGGCACCACGATGACACAGACGGACTGCGGGATCCTTTCAGGGTGGTGTGTCTTTGGTATGAAAACAATCCTTAGTCTTCCAATATCCCTTTGATAGGAGTTCCTGCCCTGAACAAAGCAAGCTGGACACAGATTACAAGTTGGAGTTGGTCAGTTAAACAGCTTTTGAACCGTTGGGCTGTATTAGTGACTGCACTTTCATGAGGACTCATCAACTGTAAAGCCTCAGTGCATCCTACCAGCTGGCCAGATGCACTCTTGAGCTGATATTAATGCCTGAGCCAACGCAATTAAGGCACAAAATAATTTAAACTCATCTCTATGGAACAAACAGGACCCAGAATCTTTCATCTTGCATCGAAACTTTGTCCTCTTATTACAAGGGTGCAGGTACGTTGAGGTAGTACTGCCAGCAGCGTTACCTGAGCTGGGGAAGGAGCACCCACCTCTGCTGCCGGTTCTCTCCCCACAAGTGACAGGAGAGGCCTGACCATGAAGTCATCTGCAGAAATAATTCAGTAAGTAAGCGTTACCCTTCTGTCCACAGTATAGGGGATGGCATCATTCTTTGCTGACCTCAAAACAGTCTGTGAATTGTTAACAGCGCCATCAGCTTGAAGAAAAAACTGTTAGGAAGCTGGTCAGGGCCTCGCAAAGCAACGGCTAATTATCTCCTAAGCTGAATTTGCTGCCTTATAGCTGTTACTCATGCACAGTAACACTATTAAGACTTAAATCCTTGTGAAGAGCATGAAGTTTAGGCACGTGGTCAAAAAGAAATTTGCTTTTGACTATCCAAATATGTACTCAAATATTTCTATTACACGGCCAACGCTACCAACAAAAGGCACCGTAGGTCTCACAGGGAGAAGCAAGGCCACAGGAATATTGATTCTGGCTGGATTTGTCTATAATAGCTGCTGTTCTCTAGCAGCAAAAGGACAAAGAAACTTTGGGGAAGATAAAGGAATGTGGGCCCTCACGCTACTCTGGCATCTCTTCTGGAGAGATGTGGACGAGGGTAACAAAAGGAAGTAAATTTAGAGAGATACCTTTGCTCAGCCCCCAAATCAGCCCTGCTGGCCTTCCCAGAATCAGTGTCTCCCCTTTAACAGTGTTACGTATAAAAAATAACCCTGACTATCCTTGATATATAATTTACAGGTTGTGGAATAGGTTGCATAGGTCAGGATGTTCTAATGTTCTGTGCAAGGAAACAGCAACAATTGCAGCAGAAAAGCTCTACCCAGCAACCCAAAGCTGTGTGACGCTCCACCAGGCAGGCACGATTGTACCTAGACAGGCTCGCTGGTCCTGTGAAAGTAGATTTTCTCCCATGCTGTGAGGCGGCACGAACAGAAGAATCTCCAGAGATTGAGGAGCACCCCCTGGTCAAAGGGATTCTCCAGCTCGGATTGTCGCAGGTAGGAGATGCGATGGTGGGACATGAATTCCCAGGTAGTGGTGTTGCATGAGATCAGATAGAGGTGGGAGATGAGCAGCAGCAGGACAACGATGGTGAATATGCTTATCAGGAGGAAAGACCCGAGGAGGAGAGCGTTGTGCTGCAGCCAGTCCCAGGACTGTTCAAAGTGGAGGCCTGACCTTTCAATTCCAAGAGAAATAAATTCACAGTTAAAGATGTAGAACTAGTTATGTGTGCCAGGCAAGCTTGATGGCACATTTGATTCACAGCCAGTGAGCTTCTGATAATCATTTAGTACATAGAGTTAATCAACTAGAAATTCATGAGGCTGCATCAGTAGTGACTTGTACTCTAAGAAGTTTAAAAGGTGCCAGCTCCCCTGACAGCGGGGAGAGACCATCCTCTCAGTTAAGTCCTCTCCTGAGCAGGTGAACAGCTAAAACCGAAGCTGTAAACAAAGACCGTATTACAGTAGCTGGCACAAAATTAGTTAGCTTTTGTACTGTTGTTAATTCTGCTAATTAAAGCTTAAAACAAAGATGACCAGAAAAATCCAAATTATCAGCTTCTGTACAGCTACTGATCAGCTGTGTCGTCCCTCAGCAGATCAGGGCGGCCCAGAACAGCCTGATATCCAGGATGCAGAAGGGTGAAGATACAACACCAACCCCGTCAGTGCTGTGTTCCATTACACAAAAACCCTTCAGTGTGGCTCTGGGAGCACAAAAACCTTTAGCAGTCTCTGCGATTGAAGTGCTGCCTCCAGGCCTTACCAAGCAACGTGACCTCCCCACAGCAGAACGACAAGCTGCACGCTCAGGTAGACAATGAAGAGAGGGTGATTCTTCTCTCCTATGCAGTTCTCCATCCAGGGACAGTGGTGATCGTAACGCCGCACGCAGTGCTGGCACAGCCGGCAGTGCCTGGCTCGCATCGGTTGCTGCAAAACAAAACCACACCCACACAATAGTCCACTTGTTCAACTCCCTGGTTGGTAGAAGAGGACACCGTGCAATATCATCTTCCTCCACAGCAGTACTGCCCCAAAAGCACTCTGTTTTGAGACAGCAGCACAACATAAACATTGCTAAGACAGCTAAAGGGGGTTGTGATTCCCCTGGTGCAGATCCAAGTGAGTGATGCTCAAATTAAACGACTCCCACCCTACTCCTATCCATACATCTATTATCTACCTCTTTATGGGAAGTCCAGTGCACAAAGGAAGGAGATGAAGCCTGTCTGTTCTGTTCAGGAAAGCACGAGGAGTGTGTTGAGGTGAAAAACTAGGGCCGCAGCTACTGAAGCAAGTGTGCAGGGATGGGATGTCCTAATGGGACTGCACGGAGGAGGGAAGTGTCTCTGTTTCCGTGTGAATACAGGACGCTTGCACAGGAAAGCAGCTCAAGTACCAGGAACAGGGAAGATAAAAGAGCTGGGTGAGGAAAATAGTATGAGTGTGCCACCCAGGATTTGTTCCCTGAAGCGTATATATGTCTTGCCAGCTTTTCCTCTTGCAATAAGCTAGTCTGTCCTGGTAGATATTCCTCAGGAATTTATGGAGACTGGGATAATGCTTGATTTTATTAAACTGATAAGGATCACTCTGGAAACAGACGTTTCTAAGCTTTAGGCAAGCTGTTTTAAGAGGTAATTTAATTGCTCTAATTTTTCTTCATGTTATCTTTTACAGCTTGGGGTAATGTTCTGTTGGTTTTAGGCCCTAAACAAGCTCACAGCTACCAGCAGCCCTGATGCATTATGCACAACTGCTTTTCTGAGTCTCCGTCAAGGTATCCTCAAAACAACCTTTTTGCCACTCCTGTAAGATCTGAATGACATGGGAGTAAGAATGTAAAATACAATTTTCCCATGGCAAAAGAAGATCCTTGTTCCTATGAGCCAGCAAGGACTTGTTTCACCCTTGGAAAACTAGCAGATGTGCATTGCCATCACTACTCCACCTTTAGCTACACAATTCGTTTGGATCACTTTTCCGTTCAGGACTGTATCTGAATTCAATTTGCAAGTCATATTTACTTTTTTTGTGAGTTTTTCAGCAGGAGGGTGACCGTGGGACAGAATTCATCAGACCTGCCACGCCTCCAAAACCACTGGGCAGTGAGCAGCAATGACAGAGCAGAAAAACAACGGCAACAGCAACTGAACAAAGACGTTACCGAAAACGTAAGCCCGCAAGGGGGTCATCCCGCTCCCTTGCAGTGCGGTGAGGATGCCTACCTTCACCATGCAGTAACCGCAACGCCGCATCTGGATGCTGCTTGGAACCTGGGCTGTCACCATGCTTTGTTCTTCACTCTTGCCTCCCTGCACAGAGAACAGGGAGTGACTAAGGAGGCTCTGTACACCATCTGAGCTACAGCAGCGATCACCACAGCTGGCACAACGAGCTCTCTGGATCTTTTCAGTAACAGTTACACAGCGCTGGCTGTCTCTGTCATTAGGAAAGTCAAAATGAATCCTCAGAATTCCTGCTGAAGCTGCTATATAAATACCGTGGCGTGAAACTCCACTGCAGACAGTTAAGATACAGGGAGAGAACAGGCTACTGTAGCAATCAAAAGAACATTTGGACAGAGGCAGAAATAACTGTGAACAAGATACCAGGCCAATCCCAGCTCTACACAAAAATAAACAAGGTCAGGCTTCACTTCCAAACGCAATAACGATGTCTTTTCAGTACAAGCAGTGCTACTTATTTGTAACACGGCCAACATTTACATCAATGATGGATTATTTAAATCAATAATGCTTTTGTCCTACAGTCTGTAAGGCAGGGAAACTGGAGTAGACGATCTCTCAGCTGCTGAAACTTTGCTTTGGCATTTACTTCACTGTAACTTTTTTTTTTGTGTACACATCCTCTGAGAGCGCAACAAATCTATAAAGAGATTGATAAATAGAGCTGGGGAGAGCACTTTGTTTTCAAGCTTGTCATTCGGCTTGGGTATTTAGCACTCACACCACCCAGCAGCGGTCAGCACAATCTTGGTTATGCATACAATTCCATAAGGAACTGCAGACTCTGATGCCAGAGAGGACTTCTGCTCAAACGGCACAGTGTGCTACAGCCAAAGCGTGATATAAAAGAAGCTGTTACTGTCTGTGAACCCTACTGCAGTTAAAGAATAGGAATTGGAGAGACTCTGGCCTCATTGTCAATAGTCTGTGTGTGTTTCCTATATGTTAAACAGCAGAAACTGTTTCAGATTTTTCTTATCTAGCAGAATGGGAAACGAGAAAAAAAACCAAATAAAAAGCCTATAGATTTCATAGCCTCAGCACTGTTTTCCATTCCCGCGGTGATAATACCTTCACTTCCTCGTCATCCTTAACAAATCCTGGATCCATAAGGGACACCTTAAAGTACAGCAGGACAGAGCACAAAACCAGCAGGACGAAGATCAGTGGCTGCAGCAGCTCTCCGCGCTCCTCTTGTTCTCGCAGCTCTGAAAAAAGAGCAGAGTTCCTTGAGATGCGGTTAGGATTGATCCCGCCCGCCTTAACACAGGGGTCCCACATCCAAGGAGGGGAATCGGGCAGTGGGTAAGAAGGGGAGATGCTGGGAAGGAATGGGGCACGGAGCCTGCAGCCCCCAGGGACCTCTAGGAACCCAGAGAAGAACCCCAGGACCCTGCAGCTCCCACAGGGCAGCCCCCAAGGTCCCACAACCCCCAGAACATCCCCCCTAGGACCACCCAGAGCAGCCCTCCAGCACCCTGCTGAACCCAACACCCCCCAGAAGCCTTGCAGCCCCCAAGGCCCCTACAGCCCTCTCAGAGCCCCACAGCCCCCAGGGCAGCCCTCTAAGAACCTGCTGCCCCCAAGACCCCCCAGGACAGCCCTCCAGGACCCTGTGGCCCCCAGGGCAGCCCCCAATCATAAAATCAGAGAAGAGTTTGGGTTGGAAGGGATCAAAATCATCTAGATCTTAAAGATTATCCAGTTCCAACCCCCCTGCCACGGGCAGGGACATCTCCTGCTGGACCAGGCTGCCCAAGGCCCATCCGACCTGGCCTTGAACACCCCCAGCTTCCCCGAGCAACCTGTTCCAGGGCCTCCCCACCGTCCTGGTGAAGAAATTCCTCCTCATGTCGAGTCTAACTCTGCCCCTCCCCAGTTTATCCCCATCGCCCCTCGTCCTGTCCCCACAAGCCTTCGTAAACAGCCCCTCCCCAGCTCCCCTTCAGGCGCTGGCAGGTGGCTCCAAGGTCCCCTCGGAGCCCTGTCGCCCCCAGGCCGCACAAGCCCCGCTGTCCCGCGGCCCCTCACCCGTCCGGTGCCGGAGCAGCCCGAGCGCCAGCGCCGCGCTCAGCCCGGTGTGCGCCGCCCGCACGGCCAGCGCGGCGCCGGCCCCCATGGCGGCTCGGAGGGCGGCGGCGGGGGCGGGGCCAGCTCGCCTCGGGAGCTCCCCCTGGGCCCGGGGGCGCCCTCGGGTCGGGGGCTCCCTGGATCTACCCTTGGGCCTGCGGCTCCCTCTGTTCTGGAGCTCCCTGGGGCTCCCTTGGTTCTGAGGCTCCCCCTGGTTCTGGGGTTCCCCAAGTTCTGGGGCTCCCCTGATGGTTCTAGGGCTCTCTGTGGCTCTCCCTGAGGCTCCCCATAGTGCTGGGGTTCCCTGAGTTTGGGGCTCCCTGGATCTACCCCTGGTTCTAGGGCTCTCCCTGGTCCTGGGGCTCTCTTAGCTCTGGGACTCCCCTGATTCTGGGGCTCCCCTTGGTTCTGGGGTTCCCCAAGTTCTGGGGCTCCCTGGATCTACCCCTGGTTCTGTGTCTCCCTCTGATTCTGGGGCTCCCTAGGGCTCCCCTGGTCCTGAGGCTCCACAAGTTCTGGGGCTCCCCCTGGATCTGGGGTTCCCCTACTTGTGGGGCTCCCTGGATCTACCCCTGGTTCTGGGACTCCACAGGGTTCCCCTGGTCCTGGGGCTCCCCTGGTTCTGAGGGAGCTGGGGCTGCTTAGTTTGGAGAAAGGGAGGCGAGGTGAGAGCCCATTGCCCTCTGCAGCTCCTGGCCAGGACGCGGTGCTGAGGTCGGTGCTGGGCTCCTCTCCCAAGGAACGACAGGACGGGAGGAAATGGCCTCAGGCTGCACCAGGGGAGGTTCAGACTGGACATCAGGAAAAAAATTTTCACAGAAAGAGTCATTGGGCGCTGGCAGAGGCTGCCCAGGGAGAGGGGGGAGTCCCCATCCCTGGAGGGGTTTAAAAGATGGGTGGATGAGGCGCTCAGGACATGGTTTAGTGGCAGATGGGAATGGTTGGACTCAATTGTCTAAGAGGTCTTTTCCAATCTAGTGATTCTAGGGGAGGTTTAGGTTGGATTTTAGTAAAAATGTCTTCACTCAAGGGTTGTCAAGCCCTGGCAGAGGCTGCCTAGAGCAGCTGTGGAGTCTCCTCCTCGGATTTCAGCCACTGATGACATTGCTGAGCACTAGGTTTAATGCACAGTGGGTATCCAATGGATACAACGGAGAAGTTAATTCATTTGGAATGGTAAGGAAGCAACAGTTGGGCATTGGGGTTTGGGGTTTTGTTGCTTGGTTTCATCGTGTACAAAGATTTGAACCAGGCCTCTCAACGTGAGGCAGGTGAATGGACAGAGCAAAAGCAGACACTTGCTCTTTATAACAGGTTTTTTTTTCTTTAAGCAAAACATGGAAATACATGTTCGGTTAGCTTAAAAACTTTTTTTTTTTTTAAACAAGAAAAGAATTACAGAGAGAATCAGTGACAAATGAAATCCAAATACAGTCTGATAAAGCAGAAGTGTTTCAGTTCAGCAGGAAATCTTGCTTATTCCTTTTTTACGTGCTGTCTTCTCATCCAGCCCCCTCGTGGCTTTTCATCCATTCCTGACAACCATTATCCTCTGTGCTCCGTACACATGGTTGTCGTGGAGACCAGCTGTTCCCCTACTTTTAATTCTCCTTTTTTTTCAGCACAAGATACCCTCCAACACCTCTGCTGCGGGGCGCTCCTCCCTAAACAGCCTCTTTCCTCTGGAGTCATGCCTGATCGCAGCGCCCCTGTAGCTCTCGTCCTACTGGTAATTAATTGCGTTCTTCAAGTGATGAGAGGGGAACAGGCTCACAGCTCCGAGACTTTTCTTCCCACTCATCTTCTGCAGAGAGCCGAGGCGACAAGCTGCGTAGGATGCAGTGCTGAGCAGATACCCTTTCAGCCGGTAGGAAGGTGCAGGGGAATAACAGCTACGAGGCAGACGAACTATCTGCGACGTTACTAATTGCCACAAATATCAGTGCTAAACTTTCTTGGCTTGGTCTAGATGAGAGAGTCTGGTGCTGTTGGCTGTAAAGCACCATACAACAAGATGCCAAGCTGTCCAAGCAATTCCTCCCTCAGATCTTGTACAATGGAAGCACTTGGGGAAAGTTGCTTACAATTTGCTCTCTTATCTATTGCAGAGGAGTGGTGGAGAGCTGACACCCTGCACGCTGAACCAGGCACTGAACCATGAGGGGTTCTCCAGCCACAAAGAAAACCACGTACAGTCAAGGTAGAGGGTTCCTTTGGTGGCCTGGGCTCTGCAGAGAACCTCTGAGACACATTAGTGCTCTGCCCGCTGAGCATTTGCATATTAAAGGAAAGTCAGTAGTGGAGACACGGATGAGTGTGCATGGGACAGTAACTACACAGCACAAGGAGCCCCTCTGCACCTTACGCACTAAACTTCTCTCCAGTTGGATTTGCATTTGACAGATAGAACCCTGTTCTGGTTTTCTGGGCAGGGTTGATGTTGGCTCTAGAATTGTGGGTGGAGTTGAAGTCTCCTGGTTCATTCCCTGAGAGATTTGTCTGTAACAGTCAAGCATTTCAGGGCATCTGACTTTTCCTTTTAAGTCAGACCTTTATTAAAAAAAACGAGCCACTCTGCCCGCCCCTCTCGTGCAGAATATTGGTACGATGGCTGCAGACAATACTCTGTTCTGTGCCGAGCGCTGGATCTATGACAGCAACTCAGTAACTCCTTGCCTTGAAAAAGTGCAACAACTCCTGGTGATTCAGTTAGAGAAATCCAGGTACAAACTAGTTCCAAACTTTCACTTACAGGAATTCCTGGATTACATTCGGGTGTTCAAAGACTTTTCTCTCCTTTGCTCCTCACTGAAAGTGAATGCTATTTTTTCAGCTCACAAAGTTTGTTGAAGCTTGTAGCCAAAGCTCATGTTACTCTAACAGGGATGCTGTTTCGTTTAAAATACTCTCTCGGTAATTTACCTTGCTGATGGCCTGACACAAGATTTTGTGTGTAGCTACGTTCAGAGCCGTTCTAGCTCCCCCATCCCCTGGGATGTGTCAGATTTTGGAGAGCTAAGCTTTTCTGGCCTGACTCCATTCACCTCCACGTTGCTGGGAATTTTAAACCTGATAATCCTCGATCAGGCTCAGGTACAGCTGGGTGTGAGAGCAGGGAGGATGGAGGGTATCTTTACGGCGTGAAACAGGTTTGATGCAGCTTGGATCTTGTTAGTCTGCGATCCCATGGTGCAGCTTCAGTAACAGCTGAATTTATAGGGGCACTGGTCTGAAAACTCCAAACCTTTGGAGTCCTGAGGCAGATGGAAGCAAACCCTCGGCTGCTCATTAACCTTGATGTGGCTGTGCCAAGATCTCAACGTACAGCCCGATTGTTTGGCTCGGATTACAAGGTAAGGCTGAGGCTGTTTAAGCCAAGACAGGAGCCCCTAAGCCCCAGCTGCCTCCCCAGCGGGGCTGCTGCCTTCTGGGCTCATGGGTTTCTGATCCCTCTCGCGATCAGTCGTGCATCCCCTTCTGCTCCAATATATCAGGATGCTGAGTCTTAAATGCTTTTTGCCATAATTCAAGATTTTAGGGGTAGGAGCTTTTACCTTATGGTCATTAGAAAGGAAGAAAGCCTAGTGGGTGGCACTGTCACGTGAAACAACTTCAAAAGGAGAGCAGAGCTGACTGGAAAACTAAAAGAGCAAAGCTCGACTCCCCTAGCGCCCCGAGGCTGGCCGGCAGTATTTGCAGCCTCTCTTAGTTTTGCATCTAGAAGGAAGATCAGCACATATTACACAGAAAACAGATCTTGAAATAAGCTTTCCCATCTCAAAGCTTATAGGGACACAAATTCTCAGGGAACAGGAATAAGAAAGAGAAAAATACATTTCAATCAAACGACTGCAAAAAAAGTATAATTTGTCAAGTTTTGCAAACCATATGAAAACAATTCAAAAGTGACACAAAAATATATATAAGATTGAAAAATACTTAAAAGAAAAAAGTACAGATCTCACAATATCAAAACAAATGACGTATGGTTAAAAAGAAAAAAAAAAAAGACATTGAATAACACCATATTGTCAGAAAAAGTAAACCTTTGCAGGGTAGCTGTGTTCCGTCATTTAAAGTGTCAGTTTGTGTCTCTAGGATCCATCTATAACGTGCTCAGCAATGACAACATCAGCTCTGAGCGTTAGAAGAACCTCGTAGCAGCGAGTCAAATCTGAGAGCAAAGTACACAAGGGAAAGCGAGCAGCGAGGCTGTGCTCAGAGGCCTGACGTGTCTAACTCTGGGGCTGTGCTCTCCTCTTACTGCTACCAGACATAAAAATCTCTTCTAAATCCCTCCTAAGGGAAGATTTGTCAAAGAACCGTGGCGGGGAGAGGGCTCTGAGCATGGACTGCACGCTGTGTTGCGGAGAGCCTGGCTGCGAGGCAAACCTTGGCCTCTGGCTTCCTGAACCCGTAAGGGTTTGGAGTCCGGCAGGTGAAGCCCATCGCAGCGGAGCTCTCCTCTCACCTACTCGCTGGTGCGAGCGGGACTGTGCAGGTAAGTGCTAGTGGGAGTCAGAAAAAAGAGTAAGGCCTCCTGCTTGCCAGAAAAGGATGGAATGAGAGGTGCTGTTTCTTGGGATCGTCCTCCAAACAGTGCCTGGAGATTCCCTAGTCTCAGAAAAGGACTTTAGCACCTCCAATTGCAGGATTGGAGTGAGCTTCCCAAGAAGGGAGATTATCACTGAACACGGCTTGTGCTGATTAGACTGAAAAGAGCGGCTCTCCAGTCCGTTACTGGGACTTGCACAAGTGGCATGAGCTGCTCTAGACTGGGGCCCAGTACAACTTATTATGCAGAGGGGAAACACGCTCTCTGGCATTTGTAGCCCTTCCCTGTAAAACAACGCAACTAAAAAGGTGGTGAAGGACTGGAATGAAGAAGCATAGCCCTTTGTGTACAAACATCATTCCTTGTTGCACAGAAAAGCTCAGTGTGGCCATGGATGTCTAACTTCTGATGGGACAGCCCTGACTTTACGCGGCTGGGTGTGCTGGCAGCTCCCAGAGGGGACAAAACACACCGCTGTGCTTTAATGGGAATGTCTGACTTCCAAATAACCTCCATACAGTCAGCAATGCTTCCACGAACGTGAATCTTCCATAAAACCCCCTTAAGGGAGTGAATTGACTTAAAAGAGCTTTCTTCCCCACTTACAAATATCCCTAAAAAGGTCAGTTCTTTTGGTCTAACTCTCTGGTATCGTGTCCCCCAGCCTCTCGAACCAAATAAATAACTCGGCGCTGCCTGCAACAACACAGAGCAGCCAACACCGGTTCAGGACTGGTGTTCTTGCAGACATTACAGGACCTCATGCAGTACAGCAAAAGGGGGTTTTCTAAAAACTGGGAAATAAAAACGTCACACTAGCGATCACACAACTAGGTCTTCAAGCTCAGGATCATGTGAGGCTTTCTGTGTGGTCTAAAGTAAAAAGGTTAAAAGATACATAATGTAGTTGTCTTTGTTTTTTTTTTTTTGTTTTCTTTTTATACATAAATCATACACACAGAACTTCAACCTGAAACTTCATAACAAAAAAAATCCACTAATTTAAGGAAAGCATTTTGTTGTGCAAAAAGTCCCTCCCCCCTCCCCTGTTCACCTTCATCTACTGAGGGTCTCACACACACACACATCAAGTTTCCTTCCAACAGGCAAGTTGGTAAGAAAGAGTCCTCCCTATATACAGTAAATTAGAGAGAAGCTGGATACAGTGCTGGCAAGAGGCATTTAGCTGATTGCCTCTATCTGGAAGTGTCCATGTTCTCCTCCTTAAAGTTACTGCAGTGCTCTATAACTTTCCTAGGGACAAAACAAGGACAAGGAGAAAGGGTTTAGTGTAAAGCTTATTGCACAACGGTTGTGGGACAGTAATGTAGGAACTGTCTGACGGCTCGATCTCTACGGAAATGCTCACTGCTTGCAGCAGCCAGTCCTTTCCGAGCTGTGCATCAACCAGGATTTGTATCAGGGCTGCTTACTCTACAGAAGCAGCTTAGAGCTCACAGTTCATCTCAGAATTTCATCACGTTAGCACGCAGCCAGATCTGTACATTCATTCATCACCCCTTTATCCAAATTGCCAGGTAACTCTGAGTCCCATCAGGAAACGCATGCATAGAGATGCGGCCGCTGTCCTCTGCCCCTGCTTCCCCTCCTCTTTGCATTTACCATTCCTGCGCTGCCCCATTGCCAAGTGCAGACTTCAGGCACCCCTGATACTTGAAACCCCTTCATCTGTGGGCAACACCTGCTGCCACCCACACTCATCACCTCCCTATTGTATTCCCCCTGCAGGTATAGAATTCTAGCTCTCTGTTTGCCACCGATTAGAAACTGTAGCTGGCGTCGAGTACTCTGAAAGAACAACTCCAAAGGGAGGCCACATAACAGAGTAAGTTGGGAAAGCTCAGAGAGGTGAGAAACCCTCTCATTCTAACTGTGTGGTCAGCGATTTCAGTGGCAGGCCGGTAGGATTCTGGACAGGGAGCCCACCCAAATACAGAGACTAGTGATCACTGGAGCCTATCGGTGTAAGAGCCTGGAGAAGAGGAGGCTGAGGGGAGACCTCGTTGCTCTCTCCAACTACCTGAAAAGAGGTTGTGGAGAGGAGGGAGCTGGGCTCTTCTCCCAAGTGACAGGACGAGAGGGAATGGCCTCAAGCTCCACCAGGGGAGGTTTAGGCTGGACATTAGGAAAAGATTTTTCACAGAAAGGGTCATTGGGCACTGGCAGAGGCTGCCCAGGGAGGTGGTTGAGTCACCTTCCCTGGAGGGGTTTAAGGGACGGGTGGATGAGGTGCTGAGGGATGTGGTTTAGTGATTGATAGGAATGGTTGGACTCGATGATCCGGGGGGTCTTTTCCAACCTTGTGATTCTATGATTCTAAGAGATGCAATTAGCAATGTGGCTCCCCTGTCCAACAAACCACTTCTCATTTGCCTGGCATCCATCAGCTCCCAATGATCAGTGTTTTGACCATCTACAAATGCCACCCTTGGCTTCTGTTTTCATCCTTGTTTTCCTGCTCTTCTCCTGCATTCAATTCTAACCCCTCACACAGTCCAGGCCTTTCTTTGGTTCCCTTAGGCAAAGCTAAAAACTAAATTAAGCTGAGTGTTTGATGACAGTGTGTTGGTTTCCTACCGGGCCATTTCCTTGGTCTCTTGCCGTGCCGAGGCCATTTTAATCACGTCCTTCAGCAGGGGAATCCCACCTTCTTTGATCAGCAGCGGGCAGTACTTGTCAGCTGCACAGAAAAGAATAAAATGAGTCCTTGTGAACCTTCACAAGAGTGGTAGAGAGGGTGGCAAGTGGGGAAGGTGTCCCGAGAAGCCACAAAATGATTCTTTTTTTATGGAGCCAGCCTGCTCAGGGTGCCCTGGCTGTGAAAATAGCAGATGCAAAATGGCTGAGAGCGTAAGAGCATGGCCAGAAGGATCAAAACACCGAAGGAATTTCCTACACGCTAAGTCTCATTGTTTTTTGTTTGGCTCTGCTGCCCAACGACATTCTTGCATCACTCAAGAAAGGTTCCTCTACCAACGCAGCTATGCTGGGAAGTTTTTCACCTAACAATCTCAGGTCCCCGCCCTCACTTTTCCAGTGCTGTGGGTGCGATTGCAAGAGGAGAACTTACGGTAGACAGAGACCAGGTTATAGAGTGCCCAGGTGGCCCAGTGCTGGCTGACCGGGGAGATCCCTTGTGGAAGAAGTCGAAGGATCGGTTCAAACGACCTACAGAGAAACATCGCAGAAGTTGTTAAAAAACCCAAGAGCTGCTTCTTTCAGCGCCTTTGCCACAGAAACCCTGTGCTCACAGACACCACAGCAGTAAATCCACTGGCACGCCAAAGCTTCTGGCATCAAAGACCAAGCCTCGGCAACACCGGCAGGTTCACAGGCCCCACCGCTAACAACGCTGCCCAGATAAAGAGCTGCAAAGAACGCATCCTCCGTTTCCATCCTCCGTCAGTCAGTTCCTCACAGCAGCTGAAACCCAGCAGCGCTGATTTTTCTGGAGAGGAGCCAAAGCAAAATTACACCTGAAGCTGGCTGCTCATGTGCAAGGGTTGCTGTGTTTCTTCTGACACCGATCATGTGTCTATAGTGAAGCCCAGGCATCGGAATGCCATTCCTTCTGGATCCCTGCCAGGTGCTATGGGAATACAGAGCACCTGACACCCTCTCACACCAAGGGCTCTGGAGGATTCCACCCTTGAAGGGACTGCTGGGAACTGTGTCTAAATATCCTCCAGAGAGGAGCAAAAGCTATAGCAATCCATGTGACTTCCAGAAACTAAAAGACTTCAGGAGGTGGAAAGGACAGCAGTCTCAGAGGAAAACGTCCCAGTCAGATCGTGGGTTTCCTGAACTACACAATTTCACCAGAAGATGCAGGAGAGATTCTGCCAGGCTCCCACACCTCTCCCACAGGAATTGCCAGGCAAGTTGTCTGATTCCAGCAGCCTGTGTAACATGTTCCAAAAGAAGATGTAAAACCCTCTCTACAGAATATTTCCCCAAGGCTGTTTCTCCTTCACTCTGAACAGAGCCTCTGTGCTGTGCTACGCCTCTTCCCTTCCCTCTGTTGGTGTTTGCTGCCTGAGACAATCCTGGCTCCTACACGAGGGGGCCAAACATTTCTGTTCCTCACCTGTAATTGATATTTCTCCTGGAGTTGATATCCCAGCTCTGGATGGCTGCCCACATCCTCTTTACAACTTCCTCTCGGTGGGGCTCACATATCCCCCAGGCCTCTGGACCATCAAACATGATATGGGAGAGCACTCCACAGGCGTTATAGGACACCTCAATGCCATCTGCTTTGCTCTCCAGCAGGTTGCTGCCAAGACAGAAGAGATCATTTAGAGGTGCCGATGCACCAGGTGTTTACAAGTCTCCAGGCGACTGAGAAGCACTCGCCCTGCCCTGGCCCAGCTGCTCGTTAACCTGGTGCTCACCTGAACACACTGATGAACTGGGAGGTCATGAGCTGCGGGCGGAGCTCCTTCACCTCCGCTACGTTCCCCAGGAGGCCCAGCATGTTGCGATGCAGCTCCTGTTTCTCTGGGAACTCCTAAAGGAGCAAAGAACAGGGTCATAGAAAAACAGGGCTGTGGTGAAACTGAGAATAAGGAGCTCTGGAGAGAGACTGTACAGCACATCTAATATTTTTGGGTAGTCAGTGGTGGTTCTCAAGTGCCAAATAGGATCTCTGGCATTCAAGATATGAGTGAAATGAGAGATTCAAGGCCAGGGCTGCTGCTCTGCCTAAAGGAGACTGTGTACAAGATGAGGAAAAGGAAGGTGCATTGAGTTTAAATTTCTCTATTCTTCAACTGTTTGGGTGGATGCATGTGAGAAAGAAGAAAATATGTATGCTTTTACTTTTCTGTTTGTGCAATGTAGGAAATGCCACTTATAGATTAGTGTAGCCAGGGATCCTGCCCCAGGACCGCATCTCCACTGCTAGTGCCAGCAGTGCTCTAGAGGAAACCAAACACACTTACTTTCAAGCACTCCAAGAACAGTTTCATGCCGCTGTAGTTAAGGAACATCTCGCAGTTATCGGGTGTTTCGTCAGTGATGTTCCAGAGGGCACTCCAGGAGAACTCCATCACCTGATCACACTACAGAGCCAAAGAGAAATGGACAAAACCAGAGCTTCTTTTTATTACGGAAGCCCAGTGCAAACCAACCACTTGTGTTGCCTCTCTGGTATCACCCTGGATGGCTCCAGAGGTAAGAAAAGCTTGTTATTCACTTTCAACTTGTCAGTAAGTGTTTTTTTTGTTTAATACTTTTACCTCCCTGCATGCTGCCCTGCTCCTGCCCTAGGACAGGAAATTCTGCAGTGCCACCTGAGATCTCTTGTGTTCCTTACAGAAGCTGAGCTGGCTCTGGACTCATCTTCATGGCCAAGTAAGACTGAAAATACTCTGTGTACAGTTTTTCTGGAGGAAACACTCACCGTTTTATCAGCCAACTTCTTCTGAATCAACTTGAGCATTGTCTGTGGGCAGAGGAAAGGGAAGGGTGAGAAATAGTTTGAGAATTGCAGAGCTAAAACTGACTGCTGTAGCGCTGCAGGGCTGGCTGCTTGATCATGTTTGGTATTCCTCTCTCTGAACCAGTGGGATGGACTAGGTTAGGGTCAGTTTTGCGAGTACTGACAGAGCTCAACTACATCGCAGTCCAGTTTTAATCTATATGACAAAGTCTGGAATGTGGTCTATCTGCTCCAAAGGCCTTTGAAAAGGTGAGGGATATAGGCTGACATGAGCTGGGAAGCTGGTGCAAATTCAGATTGATGCAGGAGGAGCTGGTTACAAGATGGTACCAGTTCTGGAAGAAACAGGATGCGGTGAAGGAGTAAGGTATAAAGTTAGACTGTTTGCTCGCTCTCCGAGATCATGAATTCCCATACTCCAAGCCAGTAAAAGATGCCACGTGAAGGGACAGGTTCCAGGGAGGTGGCACTGCAAGGACACCGATTCCCCCTTGTGATACTGTAAGGTTGGATCAGTGGCTGGATGCGTTTGGTGAACTGCTGCAAGGGAATTGTGCCAACCTGGGTTAAGGATAAGTAGACACCTTGGGACCATACCAACCATGACAAACCCCATCTTGCCCACAGCTTCTTTGTGATCGTTGTCCACCTGGCAGACCAAAGCATTACAGAGGTGCACAGCAATGCGCTGGATAGACTCATCCTGCCGGCTCTGGTTGAGGATGTTCAGCAGCAGCTCATTGACCCGGCGGTACTGGAATTCCAGCTCCTCAGGAATGCTGAAGTTGCACAGTGTCAGGCAGCAGTTTCGCTGTACCTGGGTCAAAAGGAAGCAAGCACTGGGTCTGGTGGCCAAGAAAACACAGACCCCATCACCTCACGTTCTCTTGCTGCTCAGTACTGAAACCATTTTCCTGCACTTGGGGCACAACAACCCTGTGCCGCTACAGACTAGGAGAAGCCTGGCTGGAAAGCTGCCTGGAGGAGAAGGACCTGGGGGTGTTGGTTGACAGTGACTGAACATGAGCCAGCAGTGGCCCAGGTGGCCAAGAAGGCCAATGGCATCTTGGCTTGGATCAGAAACGGTGTTCTTCTCCCTCTGTACTCGGCACTGGTGAGACCGCTCCTCGAATCCTGGGGTCAGTTCTGGGCCCCTCACCACAAGAAGGATGTTGAGGCTCTGGAGTGAGTCCAGAGAAGAGCAACGAAGCTGGTGAAGGGGCTGGAGAACAGGCCTTACGAGGAGCGGCTGAGAGAACTGGGGGTGTTTATCCTGGAGAAGAGGAGGCTGAGGGGAGACCTCGTTGCTCTCTCCAACTACCTGAAAGGAGGTTGTGGAGAGGAGGGAGCTGGGCTCTTCTCCCAAGTGACAGGGGACAGGACGAGAGGGAATGGCCTCAAGCTCCACCAGGGGAGGTTCAGGCTGAACATTAGGAAAAAATTTTCACAGAAAGGGTCATTGGGTACTGTCAGAGGCTGCCCAGGGAGGTGGTTGAGTCACCTTCCCTGGAGGGGTTTAAGGGACGGGTGCACGAGGTGCTGAGGGTCATGGTTTAGTGTTTGATAGGAATGGTTGGACTCGATGATCCAGTGGGTCTTTTCCAACGTGGTGATTATATGATTTTGTTGGCTGACTATGACCACTAAAATTCCTGTGACCCTCCAATCTAGCGCTGTGCTTTAGTTGTGCTGTATCACCACCCTCTTCTCTCTGCCTGTCGCTGCAGCACGGCCAGATGCTAACACCAGGCTAAAGACTTAATACAGAGAAGGACTGTGGCAGCTGAAAGACACGGGGCTGCTCTTACCGTGACCTCCTGGTAGGACTCCATGCCGTTCAGCACCACCTGGATGACCTGGCGCCGCAGCTTTACACTCTGCTCCATGCGGTACTCGGAGTTGGTCAAGTAGAACAGCGCGGCACTGCCTGTCACCTGGATGTTTTTGTCATCCTTGTGGCACTTGAGGGCTGTGATTACCAGCTGTGAGGAAGCAACAAGAAGCTGGAGCGTCACTGACTTGCTGTCGAGTCTTGCAGTGACTGCTACAAGGAACACACGGCCCAGGCACTGCAGGAACAAGCTTATGAAATGAAGCTACTCGACTCTGCTGCACTACTGCAGCTTTCTCTAGAATGGCCTGATCTGGTGTCCTAGGGCAAGGAAAAGACTGGGACTGCAAAATTTCCCTTGTCAGGGTGAGGTAAAGGCTAGTGTGGGGCTTACCTGGAGGGCTCGCAGCAGCTGGCTGCAGCGTTCAATACGAGCAATGTCAAAAAGGAGGTTGATGGCCCGGGAAGTGATTTCTGGCCGGTGTTCAGTGTAAGCCTCGATAGCATTCAGGACTTGCTCTTCATTCTTGTCTCCACTCACCTAGCACGGAGGAACAAAGAGAGTCAGGGAAGAAATGACGAAGAAGGAAAACCAGCATGAGAAGGGAACTCTGAGGGTAGATCTGGAAGGTTGAACAGTACAACTTCCCTCTGCCCTGCTACAAAGATTAGGCCCAGAATGAGAGCAAAGAGGTCGAGTCCCTTCTTAGCCCAGAGGGACGAGAAACGGCACCTTTGGGAAAGAAGGATGCTATTCCCAGGATTCCTATTGTCTTAAATGCTTTTGTTATAGCCGCAGACATCCTGGTCCTTCAGGCAGGCTGATTTTTCCATGCCCTTCTCTCAAGACATGTTTTTTTAACCCTTGTAAAAACCATGTGGGGTACAGGTCTTGCCTTCTGGCAGTTTTCCTTCATTATCAAGCAGCTATTGAAAGGTCAGAGCTCAGTTGTCACACTTGAGGCCCCAAGAACTCCACTCTACTCCAGCCAGTATTTTTCATGTTCTTTCAACCTCTACCAAGTACCTATTGCCAGTGTTTTTGTGTCCTCATTACCTTGTAGGCTGGAATATGTGTCAGGCGGCAGAGAGATGTTTCAAACAGACCCAAGAACTGGAGCGGTCGTTTGAGACCCCGGAAGGGAGCGATGCTGCTCTTTGCTGGCTCAGTGCTGAGGGGGGAAAAAAAGACAAAACGAGATCACTCGTGTTGGTACCATGTTTCTTCAGGTATCTCCTGCCACAGAGAGAGCTGTCAGGTCTCCACTGACTGACTGCACTGCTCCACAACTAGAGGAGTTAGCTGTGATCATGCCAGGACACCAGTTTTGCTGTCGTACTCCTTATTGACCAAGTGCCAGTATTTTTTTCACCAGCTCTGGAAAGGAGCCATTCCTGTCGCACTTGTTTTGCTTCTGTTCATTAAGTGCACGGGGAGCAGGAGGGTGGAGTTCTTGGCTGATCTGGAAAACTAGACTTCTAGGAATGCTCCTACCGAGGCGCACCAGGATTTTCAAAGGCTGATCTGCCCAGTACCCAGCTCCAAACTGAAAATCTGCCTTTAGATTCTAAGTTCCTAAACCACTCAGCCTTCCTATGAGCAGTGGTGTGTTGACTCAGCGTAGAAATGTTCTGTCTTGGGAGGGAATTTTAGCGTAGAAACTGCTTGAAGGGCTCTGGAATCCTTTGAGAAGAAATATAAACCACTGCAGGAGATCCTGGAAGAATGTGTGTGTAAAAGGAGAACTGAAATACTTCTTCAGATACGTATGGGAGGCAGATAAGATGAATTCTTTATTACTCTTGGAAGTCCTTACATGTGACACCTAGAGGAATTGCAGCCGATTCCCATACTGGTCTCTAGCATCAGGAGAAACAAGCAACATTCACATCTTGCTTCTTAGTATTTATTAGACCTACAGAATTTGGAAGCTCAGAAGAGGGAACTGTTCTCAATTAATCTCTGACTGCTCTATCAATGCAAGCAGACCTCGGTAATTGCTGTTTCCTTACCTCGTCTGGCCCATCTTCTCTTCCATGCTCGGGATTGTGCAGTTCTCCAGCATGGTGTGCCCTGAGATATCGAGCGAAGTGAGGTTTACCAGGTTTTCCACAAACAGGTTTAGAACCCGCCGAGTGAGCTTGAACTTGTAGTAACTGGACAGATGGTCTCGGGAGATATCCAGGTGCCTGCAAATGACAGAGAGGAGCTCAGAGCCTGGGAAGTGTTACCTGAGGCTTCTGTTTCTCTACCAGAGGAGGATGACAAGACAAGTGTCGTTATTAGTTACTTATTATTTCCTTCACAAGATACAGCAATGTGGTTCTGTAGGATGGGGCAGCAGGATCTGGCCCTGTGTCTAACCAAAGCACATGGATATCTGGTTGAGGTCTAATCGCAATGGAGCACAACAAATCATTTGGCAGCACATCACAAAGAAAACTGCTCCAGGCTCAGGAACTGCTTTTCCCAAGCTCCACCACAGCAGCCACCTGGGCATCTCTGCCTGGTGATTAAGACACACCGAGCAGATCTTTCCATCCCCAGAAACAGATGTTGCTTCATCCCACAGATTAAGTTACACAAGTTTTTGTCTGCTTCCCCAATCTTGTAACTTTTTCTACCCCGGGCTATTATGCTGCCCTGATTCCACCCAGGTATTTAAATGCTTTGGGAAAAACCCAGTGCTGGGAGTGGTAGGAGAAACTGCTCAGCCGTCGTGTGCGGTGGGTTCCTGAGAGGTCAGGAGCTGCTCTTGCCTGCCAAGCAGTAGCTACGGCCCTTGCGAGACACTCTTCTAAACTGCCTTTGACAGGAGCCAACAATCCTGCTCACTAAAGTGTCTTCTCCCCATTGCAGACCAAGTTACATCGTGAGTCACTGGGATTTAAAGTACTTGGATTTATAAAACATTATCCAGGAGCTTCCCTAGAACTCTAGGTCATATATTAACATGGAACCTCTTAGTGTCTGCAGTCAGTAGAAATGATGCCAAAGCCCTTGCAAAGCATCCTTCAGGTGGACAGTAAAACCCTTGTCTTTGGCTTGGAAAGCCCTGGATCCCTTTCCTGATGCTGCTGTGTAGTCTGACTGGCAATTGTCTCAGCTCCACGTCAGGAAGTCTTTTCACTGTCAACACCCTTTGTGTTTACACTGCTTGTTGTGCTGGTTGCACCACCCATGCACAGAGCACTTCTACGGAGCGCAGCAAGGTGACAGCCTGAGCTGAGACATTCCTAGTTTTATCTCAGAGCCAGGTTTACGCTTCGGATGCCCCTGTTCCACACCTGGTTTGAAGGACTGAGTTTCATGGCGTGATTATCACTATCTTAGTACACGTATACAACTGTCGTGATTTTTTTGGCATCTCTCAGGTACTGTTCTTTGTTGTTTGGCTGGGAGAATGTGGCTGGCTTGGATTTGGGTTTTTTCACTTTTTTTTTGGTGTGTGTGGTTGTGATGTGGATGTTTGTGTCTCTTTTTGGGGGGCACTGGTGATGGTGTTTATTTTTCCAAGAGGGAATTTGTGCTGAGTGGTGTCCTTCTGAGAGCAAAATGCAGGCTGGCTTTACACAGGTCAGACTTATTTTGAGTGAGCCTGGTCAGGGGAAGGTTTATAACTTGCAGCCAGCAGCGGGTGGCTCTCTGTTAGCAGGCGAGCAGACCATTTCTAAGGCCTTTCCCTATCAGTGGGAAAAGGATAAACAAGGAAGAACAGATCTCCTGACCTGAGCTTGCGAAGCTGTGCGATCACTTGGATGTGCTCCTCTGAAAGGTCCATGTTGTAAAGCACTAAGGAAACTAGAGTGTCCTTCCACTGGGTCAGAAATCCCACATCGTTCAGCTGGATCCCAGAGAGGTCAAGAGCTGCGAGGGAGGCCAAAGGCCGAAGCAACGTCTCCACGTTTACCCCTTCGATCAAGCGGCCCAGGTTCAGGAAGCGCAACCGGCTGAAGCCTTCAAAAGTAAAGTCCTTGACCAAGACCTGGCGAGTGGGGTTCACCAAACAGTCATCCTCGCAGCCTCCGGGGTTCTCCTCCTCGTAGAAGATATTGCAGCAGCCAAAGAGGCTCAGGGAGATGAGCGTGTGGCTGAAGCTCACCAAGGTCTGCAGACTCTTGGCTGTCAGCTTCTCGCAGTTAGTCAGGTAGAGCTCAACAAGATCCTGGAGGATGGGAAATCCAAGTTAGAAATATCTCACAGGCCACGTGCCCACCTTGTTTGCTACAGCACCTCCCTCCGGGACCGCCTGGGACCACCTATCATTGAACCTGACCGGTGTCCCCATCCTACTCCTTCCAGAGGCTCTGGGAGCCTAGAAGAGAGAAGCTGATGTTCTCCCAAGGAAAACTTGGCCAGAGAAAAATGGACTTTTGGGGATCTCTGGGTGCCTGAGATTCTAGCAGGTGCCCATGCAGCAGTGCTGCTGTGGGAAGTGGCAGCTGGAGGCTCTCAGTGCAAACCCACCTGCTTCCTGATGGCTTCCAGATCCTGGTCCTGCACAATCTGTTCCCGCAAATGGATCCGAGCTAGCCTGGTGCTCCGGGGATCTGAGAACAGGGTGAAGAAGCTTTCATGGGGTTCAAAGATGCTGTCTGTCTTCACCAACTCCACGTACCTGTATTGAAGCAACGGCATTAGGACAGCACGATGTAAAGGCTCAGCTCCAGCACCTTTGCTGGTCAGGAGAAAATATCACCAAGTGCATAAATGCACTCGGGACTCCCTCCTGATCATCCAGAACAACCTGTGGGATAGTGGAAATTGGACTACTACCTCTTCTTGCATGGAAAAGACAATCCTTAAGAAAATCTCGGGCAAAGATTTGTGCAAGGTCATGTGTGTGCGAGCAAACCAGATCCTAGCAAGCGTGGACTCCTGCATTTCCCTCCATCTGTTTACAGCTAGCAGTTTGAGGGTTTTTTTTCATTTTCAGAAAATTAGCCGGCCGCAGCTCCCTGCCAGACTTTGTGGGCAGTTCAGCCAAGAAAGACTGCGATAGCCGAATTATAAAACACTGGAAAGAGGTTGCTTTTGTAAAGGTATGAGAATAGCAGCCTCAACATTTAGCATCTGTTAGCACCTGGCACTCTTTTTTTCTCTGGTTTGAGAGTTGCAATGCTTCAGTGGTGGGAAACAGGAAGGCTCTCTGGTTGCTTATTGATGTTTTTGGAAGCAGTGATGGTTTCACTCTGAGTTCACCTCTGTAGAAATGGTGATTTCCACAGAAACTGGAACAATATATAGCAGTACAATGACCCCTGGGGACACCTCCTTCTGAAGTTCATGCAAATCTTATTTCCAATATGAGGATCAACTATAAAAAACCCATCCTTATGAATTCTTCCTCATGTTTTTCCCACCTTGCCCAACACTCTTTTTGGAGAACTACCCCTCCCTGAGCTCCCGGCTCTGTCCCAAACCAGACAACAGCTTTTCCACAGGCCTGAAACGTACTCATTGACAAGTTTGTCACAAATCTCGCTTGGCAAGAAGATGTCGGGGTGGAGCCGGAGGGTTTCGTTGTCCAGCAGGTAGCAGAGAGTCCCTTCCAAGTTGCGAAGGCAATAATCTGTGCACAAGGTCATTAGTGACTCAGGGCTATCAGATGCCATCTTGAGGGGAGTTCTTGGAAGGGGAACAGCAGAAGGAAGCCTTGGATTCAGTAGATTCTTTCCTCGAATGAAGTTCCAGGATGAATTTACAGGCACATCAGCAGAGCTACAAGTAGAGGGGGGGAAAAGTGTGTTGAGAGAGGCACATTGGCAAGTGTCCTGCAAAGCTGTTGCCCCAGCAAGATGTTGATAGTTGTATTTACAGCCCATCACTTGCTGACCTCAATAGAACCTGCAGTATTTTGGCCTCTCTGGCAGGATGCCCTTAATTCCTCAGTATCTCCATCCCCAGGAGACAGTGTGGAAATGAGGCTACACAGCAAGAAACTGTTTCATCATTACAGGGGTTATCTGGCTGACAAAGGCCCTCTGAAAGGGAAGTGGCAGAAACCACATTGCTTGGTTTCCTTCAGAGCGGGTTGGATAAACCCCTACAAAACTTACTGTTGGGATGGTCAGATCCTCAGCGGGATCTGCTGGCCCCATACCTTGTGCCTCTATTTCTATTTGTCACCCTTCCAAGTGAAATTTCAGGTTCCAGCTGAGTGTTTCTCTGTAGCACCAATCCAGAAGCTTCCTGCAAGTCCCTGAACCAGACCACGAAGTGGATCAGAAGGCAGAGAGTAACACAGGGACTGGTTTGGCTTCCCTTTGAGTGCAAGGTTTATTCACCTGCTGGACATGTGAGCATCCAGTTTCCTGGGATGTGCTCACCCAAACCATTCCAAACCTGTCACAGAAGTATGAGTGACTGACCTGGAAAAGGTGAGATAGTTTTGTCCTCCTTTGTTTCTAGTACAGGCTAAAGAAGGCAGATAACAGGTAGAAGCTATTTCTGTCTAATTTTGTGTCTCTACTGCGTAACCTGGCTCGCTGGCGTGGAAGGAGGGCTGGCTGGAGCCCTGGAGGTGCTCAGGACCAACAACAGCATTTTGCTTTCAAAGGGTCAAATCACCTTAGAAGTAACCCTAATGTCAACACTTCTCTACATCTCCATGGACAAACAAATTCTGTTGAAATACTTGTTTCTGAGGCAGAACCCATTGAAGGAACCTCCCTGCCGGCAATGAGAACACCCGTGCTGCGGAGTCAATTGTTATTCTCGGTGCCACTGCTGGGGAAGCTGTTGCAAAACGTCCTTAACTATATTCTGGTTCTGACCTTTATTCTGCAGCTGCAAAGATCAGGACACTTGTCTGGGTCTCCGGTTTTGAAAAAGAAGGAAATCCATAATCCACAGCCCTCCCCTTTGCTGCTAAGTCAGGGGAGAACCAAGGATGCAATAAGCTGCTGAGCGCAGTGTCACTGGCCATGAGGGGAATGCAGGTGGGAGGAAGACATTCTGTCTGCTTTAGAGACAAATCTGCTTTACCTCCAGAACGAGTCTCTCTTGCGGATTTTGCCTGAAGCTTGCTGGAGAGAATCTTTCCAGAAAAGCAAAGTCCCTGCAGCCAGTGTTCTTCCACTGTTTACTACCGATGGCCACAGAACTCGAAAACAAATTCCCATTGAGCATCTTTTATCACGTGCAGCTGGAAACGGCCAGTGCTTGGGACTTGTCCAAGCAGCTTAGAGCACTAAAGAGCGAGGACTGCCTTCCTGTGCCCTGACAATCCTCTGTTCCCCCTCTGCTGAGACCAGCACAATGCAGCCGCTTGATCCTAGGCCTGGAGAAATCAGCTGCCCTTTAAATCCTGCGCTGCCCGTGATCCACCAACAAAATCCCACACTGAAGGTTAATATTGGTGAAAAAGTAATTAAACCGTCCCAGTAAAACAACCTCCTGCTTTATTCTGGATGTTTGAGCAGAACCCAGCGCTGCTGCTGCGATGTCTGGCACAGGAGCCGACACAGACCAGCATCTCCTCCTCAGTCGACCTCGAGGAATGACACACAGGCAGGGAGGGTGAATTAAATCAATAGAGCACTGATCAGTATTGGCTCTACTTACAAGCTCGATGTGTTAATAAAAACAAATGAAGGAGAGATGCTGACAAATCATTAGCATTTGCCTAATCATGATCCCCTGGCACCTCTCCATGGGCACAATGAGCTGCCTGCCTGGCAAGAGGCGCCCACCAGTGCTTTCCAGCCACGGGCAATCACCTGTCTGTGGTTCTGTCAAAGACAGAAACATGAAAGATGCTGAAAATCCAAGGGCAGGAATTGAAAGTGACTTAGAACCGTGGCTGCCAATAGCTTTTCCAATTTATTTTTCTAACAGATTTACTTCTGTCCTAACACCCAAAGGAATGGAGTCTCTCAGAGATAAAGGAGCAGGCATCCCGTACACCCAGCCATCTCCGTGCAGTAACGGCACCATCCACAGACCCAAAGAAAACCACAAGACACACAGCTCCACTCTCCACCACCACCAGCTTTCCCTGGGCTGCCAGCCCCTCTGGCAACCGCTGCTTATTTGCAGGTTGCCTCAGTCTCCTCGCTGGCGCGTGCGGCTCCCAAGCCAATATTCTCTACCTTGGACTTCAGACTGATCTCCTCTCGCCAGGCGGCTGCCCAAAGCCAAGCCTGACTCACGGTGGCTCCACGCCAACCCCAATGTTCACACTGTTGCTAAAAAATGACTGGCAAAGCTGACTTCTTCCAGCGTCAGGGACTCATCCAAGGAGAGGGCCGACAACCTGAGCTGATGTGAGGCGATGACAGCGGAGTAACAAATTTAATGTCAATGCCGAGCTTGGCACAAGTTAGATTTTGAAGAAAAACTGCAGTGTCATTTTAGCTGGAAATCCCTGTGGTTTTATCAATTAATTAACAGGTTATTGCAGCTTGTGCAGGTAAACGCTACCCCTGAGGCAGAAGCAGGGACACCGAGGCAGGAGCAGACTGAACTGTTCTGGCCCAGCAAAGCCTGCGATTTCCAATTCCTTCAGCAGCCAAGACTGAGGCTGCAGTGAGCTGACTCGTGCTAGCAAAGAATCATCTCGATCTCGTTACCTGCCTGCGGTGAAGATGCTCTGCTCACTGAATTATATCACGCATTTCCTTTCTAGAGTCCCTCTGCTCCAGAAGTCACCCCACAATCTGCTGCTACCGCACCGTGTGGTCTCTACAGCCCTGCGAGCTGTTCCACTGCCCTGCAAGCAGGGTTGGGCTCAACCCCAAACCCTCCCTTCTCCCACTCCAGGCACCGTTCCCAGAGGTCACCTCGCCCGGTCCTGGATGGGCTGCAGTGGTGCAGGGCCCGCCTGCTCCCGGCAGCCCCGAGGAGGGGGTGTAGGGGCTCCCGGGGGAAATGCGGGCTCTGCTATGGGGTCAGTGGTCAGCACTGCCTTCCCCCCTTTCCTCTTTCTTCCCGTTCTCTCTTCCTCTCTTTCCCTCCTTCCCCCCTTTCCTCTTCCTCCCTCTCTCCTCTTCCCTTTCTTCCCTCTCTCCTTTCTCCCTCTCCCTCCCTTTCGTCCTTCTCCCTCTCCTCCCTCTCCTCTCTCCCTCCCTCCTTCTCCTCCCTCCCTCTCCTCCCTCCCTCTCCTCCCTCTTCCCCTCTTCTCCCTCTCCCCCGGGTTCCCCCGCGGCCAGTGCCGGGCTGGAGGCGGCAGGCACTGACCTGGCCCGGCCCCCGGCGGGCCTCGGGGCGGGCAGGGGCTCCGCGTCCTCCCGGGCCCCTCTCCCCCCGCCGCCGCCGCCGCTGTCAACAAACCCCGCCGTCACTTCCGCCAGCCGGGCGCGCCGCACCGGAAGCGCCGCCGGCTCGAGTGTCCCCTCAAACACCCGCCGGGACGGTACGCGCGTGCCGCGCCGCGCGGTCCGGGCTCCCCCAGCGCTCTCTCCCCCCCCGGGTGCGGTTCTGGGGCCGGGAGGGGGCGCTGGGGCTGCTCAGCCTGGAGAAAATGGGGCTCCTCGTCCTCTGCAGCTCCTGGAAAGGGGGGCGCGCTGAGTGCTGGGCTCCCACGTTACAGGCGATAGAGTGGAAACAGCCTCAAGCCTTATCGCTCTTTACAACTGCCTGAAAAGAGAGTGTGGAGAGAGAGAGCTGGGCTCCTCTCCCAAGTGGCAGGACAAGGGGCAATGGCCTCAAGCTGCGCTTGGGGAGGTTCAGGCTGGATATCAGAGAGAAATTTCTCACATAAAGGATCATCGGGAACTGGCAGAGGCTGCCCAGGGAGGTGGTGGAGTCCCCATCCCTGTAGGTGTTTAAAAGATGGGTAGACGAGGTGCTTAGGAATGTGGTTTAGCGGCAGATAAGAATGGTTGGACTCAATGATCCAAGAGGTCTTTTCCAACCTGGTCATTCTATGATTCTAAGTTGTGCCAAGGCAGGTTTAGACAGGGTATTAGGAAAAATTTCTTTACCTCAATAAATTAGTGAAGTCCTGGCAAAGGCTGCCAGGTTGGTTGACAGCTGACTGAACATGAGCCAGCAGTGGCCCAGGTGGCCAAGAAGGCCAATGGCATCTTGGCTTGGATCAGAAATGGGGTGGCCAGCAGGTCCAGGGAGGATATTCTCCCTCTGGACTTGGCACTGGTGAGACCGCACCTCGAATCCTGTGTTCAGTTCTGGGCCCCTCACCACAAGAAGGATGTTGAGGCTCTGGGGCGAGTCCAGAGAAGAGCAACGAAGCTGGTGAAGGGGCTGGAGAACAGGCCTGATGAGGAACAGCTGAGAGAGCTGGGGGTGTTTAGCCTGGAGAAGAGGAGGCTGAGGGGAGACCTCGTTGCTCTCTCCAACTACCTGAAAGGAGGTTGTGGAGAGGAGGGAGCTGGGCTCTTCTCCCAAGTGACAGGGGACAGGACGAGAGGGAATGGCCTCAAGCTCCACCAGGGGAGGTTCAGGCTGAACATCAGGAATAAAATTTTCACAGAAAGGGTGATTGGGCACTGTCAGAGGCTGCCCAGGGAGGTGTTTGAGTCACCTTCCCTGGAGGTGTTTAAGGAACGAGTGGACAAGGTGCCGAGGGACATGGTTTAGTGATTGATAGGAATGGCTGGACTCGATGATCCGATAGGTCTTTTCCAACCTGGTGATTCTATGATTCTATGAAAACACCTCTCAGCTCCCCCAGCCCGGCCGCGCCCGATACACCACGTCCCAAACTACAACAGCCATACGTTTTTTTGACCCCCTCCAGCGTGGAGACACCACCATGGGCAACCTCGTCTGAGGCTTCACCACCTCTTAGATAAAGAATTCTTCTTTAATTTCCAACCTGACTCTCCCCCGGCACAACCTGAGGCCGCCCCCGCCCCGCCTCGCTCTGCCCTCCGGGGCGGGGCGGATCCTCACCCCCGGGGCCGGGTTTCCACCCGGAGCGGTTTGGCGGCGGGGCGGGGGCGGCGATGTCGCGGCTGCACCGGAGCCGGTGGGGACGGGGCTGAGTGGGGGGAGAATTAGGGGGGGGGACGGGGGGAACGATCGCTCTGACGGCTCCGCTTCCCTGCAGGATCGCGGACTTCCAGGAGGTGCTTGGCGAACCCACGGTGGCGCTGGGCAAGCTCCGACACCTCTGCTTCAGCGGTGAGAGCCCGCGGGGCACCGGCCCGGCCCCGATCCTCGCCCCAGTCCCGGTCCTGACCCCGATCCCGGTTCCAGCCCCGATCCCGGTTCCAGCCCCGTCCCTGTTCCAGCCCCGATCCCGGTCCCTGCCCCGATCCCGGTCCCTGCCCCGGCCCCGATCCCAGCCCCTGCCCCAGCCCCTACCCCAATCCCAATCCCAGCCCCTGCCCCGATCCCAGCCCCGGTCCTAGCCTCCCCCTTCACCCCCGGGAGGTGTTTGTAAGTGGCGGGTGTTGGGATTCAGGCTCTGTCGGGTTTCAGCGCTCCCTGCCTGGCCTTCCAGCAACTGCCAGGCGATCCTTTCCTTCCCCCTCTCCGAGAGCTTGTGGGTTCCCTTGTTCCTGCCCTGCCCTGTCCACCCAGCTTCTGCTTCCAGCACCGCGCCTGTCCCCGATGAGACTCACCCCTGTAAAATGATTTCATTGCTTCTGCTCTGTCCTGTCCGCTCCCTGTCCATCCCAGCCTTCTGCTTCCAGCCCCGCGCCTGTCCCCACTGGCTCTAATTCCAGTGAAACTCCTTGTCATGGGGAGAAGAGCTGCCTCCTCACCTGTTTGTGTGCCGGCTTTCGCACAACACAGTGAAGAGTCCAGAGCTAAATGGTGGTTTCTCTAACTCGGTGGTTTCTCTAACTCGGTGGTTTCTCTGCTTGCTGTTCCCCAGGAATCCCCTTTGACGGTGGGCTGCGCTGCCTCTGCTGGAAGGTGGGTTTTGCTCAGGGTGCCTCTGTTTCTTGCAGATGATGCTTAAGTTGCATGTGTACTATTTGGGGGCACTTAAAACTGTAAACAAACAAAATATCCAGAGCTTAAAAGCCACTCAGAATTGTCAGCGGTTTGTGGAGATCAGCACCGGCTCAACAGCCCTTGGTACTGAGCTGGGAGTGCGTTTCAGTCAGGTTTGCTGTGGATCAATCCTACAAACAGATCTGTGTTGAAAACAAGCCCCTGAAATATCACTTGGCAAAGCTCTAGGCTTTCTGGAGAAAGCTCCCAGTACTTTCAGAGACAGCTCTAGCCGCTGCGTGTGTTTTGCTCATCTTACAGCTGTAACAGCTTCTTCTCCAGATGCTCATTTGTGTGTGTGTTTCCCATACAGATACTCCTGAACTACCTCCCTTTAGAGAAAGCCTTATGGAGCTCTTTGCTGAAGAAACAGAGGTGAGGACGTGGGTGCTTGTTCCTCTATTTCTAACAGTGTCTGTGGAGAAGGAGAATAGTTTCTTAAATAATTAAGTACTCTCATAAAACGATTTGTTCTCATGTGGAATGCACTGTTCCTTAGACTGACTCCTGGCTCTGGTGGGTTTACGTCCTCAGCCAAACTCAAAAGGAAATCAAACGTGCTTTCTGGCTGAGCAGGGTGGGACAGAGAGATCTGTTTGAGCTAAGCTAGGATGCTTATGTTGAATTTATATTCTGTTTCATTGCAAATGCCTCTTTTCTTCCTTAAGGGATCTGTATTCCCAGTTCCTAAAGGAAATGATTATCCAGCCTGGGATCGCCAAAGCCAACCTGGGTGTTTCAAGGGAAGATGTGACCTTAGAAGATCACGTAAGTGCTGTTAAGCCTTTCTGTTGCACCAAATTCCCCAGGGCTATAAACTTGTTCTGGATTCTGGACCTCTGAGCTGCTCTTGGCTCAGTTCTTGGATGGAGAGAACTTTGTCCTCCTAGCAGGAGGGATGGTTCCTAGGTACCAGTCTGGCGCTTGTATCTTAATAATTCACACTGAAGGCTACTGGCAAAGCACCAGGAGTTCTGAAGAGAGCTGTTTTCAGCTATGCAAATCCCTTCTCCCTCCTTTGGGGCTGGCTGCCCAGGCTGCGTTGCTCCTAGGGAAAGGGAAAGGCTCACAAGAGATACTTCTAGCAAAGAGATGCACTCCTGGGAGCTTGGGTCCATGGGTGACCTCGGCACAGGCTACTGCGAACAAGGGATATAAAAGAGGCAGGAGAGTCAGGTTGGACTGTGGCACAGAAGGCAGGAGACTTGTCTAGTTCTGCTATTGGCTTTTTTTTTTTTTTAATTGACTTATGTCCTGCATTCCTCAGGTTTTTCCTTCTCTGAGAAGCGCTTTTAAGAGTATGTGTTGGGAGAGGGAATGCAGTAACTGATCAGAAGACACTTTAAAATGATACAGCTGCTTCCACGACTGGCCCTGGCTGTTACCTTCCCAGCTAGCGTGTTATCATTGGTGCCGCTGTGATCCTGGAGGCTTTGGTGCCATGAATCCAGCGTGTTTGTAACACTTTGCACGTTGGCCGTGATCTTTGAATCTTTTGAAACACTGGGGTTGCTTTTTTTCTCAGTTATTTGTTAACTCTGCACGGATCTTGACCTGGAGAGAGGAAAGTGTGTATGTGGAGGAGGAGCGAAGTTTGTTAGATTGGAAAACTGCTCAGATACAGGACAGACTGTTCCTGTCACTGCGTATTTCCTTTTTCCTGGTGATTAATCAGCCTTCTCAGAGCAGAGATAAAGGGGGATCCTTGTAATTGATAACTGCAGTGCCTGTGGGCGGGTAACTCGTACCCAAGTACAAAGACCTGTCTCTGTTGTACGGGTTGGATCAGCAGTCAGGAATCTTGTTGATGTAGGACAAGGTACCTGATTTGGGAACAAAGTCATTAAGAGGCAGATAAGAAAGGATTGGAAATGTTGGCTTCTGCCTCTCAAAGCGAACCTGCGTGCTCACTTGTTTCACCAGCTCTGGTCTGCTTCCCACATGCTGTCTGAAGAAATAACACTAAACATAGCCAGGGAGGGGAAAAAATTAACCCTGGTGCATGGGGAGTGCTGGTACCGGATGCCAGAGGTCCAGCAGAAGTGTTAAATCAGTGTGTATTTACTGAGAATTTTGATCCCTGTGAAAACTGCGTGTTCTGTTTCTGTTATTTCTTCAGCCTCTCAATCCAAACCCAGACAGTCGATGGAATACTTACTTCAAGGATAACGAAGTGCTTCTCCAGATAGACAAGGATGTCAGGTACGTGAGGCGTAATGACTCGGGTGGTTTAGTTAACACTTTGTACTTCGCAAACGCCATTTAATATTAAACCGAGCCTCCCGCTCAACGTGGGGCAGGTACTTCCTTCTTTTTACACCTCATTTCTTTCTGTACCTGCCCTAGGAGGCTGTACCCCGACATGGCATTCTTCCAGCGCCCGACAGACTACCCCTGCCTTTTAATCCTGGACCCCCAAAACGAGTTTGAGACGCTGCGCAAGCGAGTGGAGCAGACCACGCTCAAGTCACAGACGGTGGCGCGAAACCGCAGCGGGGTTACAAATGTGAGATCTGGGGGCAAGCAGAAGGGTGTTTATCGGGCTTTCTTCTGGTTCTCTCTGCTTGTCTGGTGGAATTGAGCAAATGCCCAGCAAAACCTGTGTATTCTGTTGGCTGGACAGCTCTGTGAGACCTGTTGATGTGCCTGATGGTTGGTAGGGAATTAGAGATGTATTCAGTCTTAAAGGTTACTTTCCTGACTTCTGCTGGAAGTTGAACTTGCAGGAAGTTGTATTTTACGCTTGACTTGCATTCCTGTCTGGGAACAAAGCACTGAAATGTTAATTTGATGAAGTTGAATTTTCTACATAGTCTTTCAGAACTGTAACTCATAAACCTGCAGTTAGGAAAAGAGCCAGATATCTGCTGAAATGTGTGTTTTCTTTCCTCTTTCGTGAGCGAAGTGCCCCGTGCTGGTAGGGAAGATGCCTTCTACCACAGCAGATCTGTGCTTTTCCTCATACTACTAATAAAAGTGGAACTGCAATGCCTTTGTGCTTCCCTAATCACTTGTCTTGGTTCCAATCTTTTAGGGAGCTCTGTGTGTTAACAGCTTATCGTTGCCTGTTGCCAGTCGGTTATCCTGGATTAACCCTCGCCTTGCCTTGCTCTCCAGGTGAGCTCCCCTCTTAAAACAACTCCGAATTCTCTGAGTGAGTATGAAGTTCTTCCCAATGGCTGCGAAGCTCACTGGGAGGTGGTGGAGCGGATCCTGTTCATCTACGCCAAGCTGAACCCCGGGATAGCGTATGTTCAGGGGATGAATGAAATTGTGGGGCCTCTCTACTACACTTTTGCTACAGATCCTAACAGCGAATGGAAAGGTGAGACTCTCAGCCGCTCAGTAATGGCTGTTGTACTGCATACTCTCTGCATAAAGAACTGTTTTGGGAATGAGACTCTTTAAATAACTCTGGTTTGACTGTTTGGGGCCAGAAAGAAAATGAGAGATGAGGAGTTTTGGGAACCACAGCAGACTGATAGGTACTGAATGGGCTGTGAGTGGTGAGGACATGGGAAATGAGGAGTTTTGAGGGAGTTTTGTTTGGTTTGCGTGGATCCAAGTTGCACTTTGTGAAACTTAAAACCCCTTAAAAGTTCTTGTTTACTCATGCCTGGTAAGAAAAGAGTGGAATGGAATTGTTTTGCTTGTTCCTTCATGGGAGCTCCGAGGGCGTGTGCTGGTGGTGGGGAGAGCAGATGGTGTTCTTGGACATAGATAAATGGTTTGTGACCCCATGTCATGAAGACCTCACGTTGCACAAAGGGGCTGTTTGCAGTGGCTTTGTAGACATTTCTGCTGAAAAAAACTGTGTCTTGTCTTGTCCCAGGCCAAGCAAGCCAAGATCTCGTGGAATCCGCTTGAATCCAGTATAGCAACAGAATTAGGGAGCCAGAGCAGTTCCAAGCCTGTGTGCCTCTGCCAGCGATGCTTCCTCTATTCCTCCATCATTCTTTAATGTTTTGTTTTCTAGAGCACGCCGAAGCAGACACTTTTTTCTGTTTTACCAACCTAATGGCTGAAATTCGGGACAACTTCATTAAGAGCCTGGATGATTCTCAGTGTGGCATTACCTACAAAATGGAGAAAGTCTACTCCACCCTGAAGGAAAAAGATGTGGAGCTGTATTTGAAACTGGTGAGGAGCTAGGAGTTTCCGTTGGAATGCGAGGAGTGGAGCTTAACAGCTCCTCCCCTGCCTGACTGTGAAAACAAACAATAGTTGCTGCAAAGCTGCCAGCTGGGTGTCCAAGGTGACTTGGCCATGTTCCCCGGTCACCTAGGTTGGGACCGAGTTGGAGATGGAGTCTTTAGTCTCTTGTAGTCATCAGGCAAAGCATGAGGTTTGCTGTAGAGTTCTTGGAGTCTGAGATTATAGAAATTGTGTAAACAAAAACTATGCCACCCCCAATGCTTCTGTTGCCACTGGATGCCCTGACAGCACTAAAACTGCATAGAGATCATTCCAGAAGTAAACCTGAATCAGGGAAACAGGCCCATCCCGCTCACACAATTCTTTTCCCTTCATGCAAGGGTCTCACGGTGCCTTGGGTCGGTGTGGGTTGGAGAGTTTGGATGGGAAAACTGTTCTTGTTACTCCAACCTTCACCAAGTTACACTGAAGGGTTTGTGTTTAGAGAAATGGGGATACATTTCTTTTATAAACCAAGAGGTGGTTTGTCAGCTCAGTGACACAACCCATGGCTCTGGCTGGTGGATGATTCAGGGGGGGAAACAAACTGCTTACAGTTTGATGGGCAGGAAGTGGCCTTGGCCACGCAGCAGCCGGTCCTTAAGAATATCAGCAGGATCCCAAGCTTGTGTGACCTTGATTAAACTTACAGTCCCTTGGATCTAACAGCGGCAAACAAGGGAGCTTCGGGCTAGAAGTGCTTACAGTATGTTTTGCTGACTGTCGGCGTGAGCTCTGTTCCATCTTTGTTTCTTTTTGCGAATACCAAGCGTTTTGATAAATGCAAGGCTTCTGGAAGGGAGAGGAAATCCTGACAAACAGCACCTCGGCTGGAGGGGGAGGGCTGCGGCTTTGCAGATAAAATGCTGTTTAAATGGAAACATCAAAGTGACTTGGCAAGTTTAACGGAACTAACACAAGCCGCGGCTTTAGAAATAACAGCTTCCTTTGCTCTGTGTTGTGGACAGAGGAGCATTTTTCTGGCTTGTTTGTAGGCATGGAGCGTGGCTGCATTTAAAATGTCTCAGTCTAGCCTGAATGTGAGAGGCTTCAAGGAGGCAGTGGGTTTGCTGATGCTGCGGTGTGAGCTTAAAGTGGTACCAGGATGGGGATGGGAGCTTGGGGTGCACTGGCTGAGAGCACGTGTTCATTCTTTGCCTGGTGCTTGTCCGACAGCAAGAACAGAACATCAAACCCCAGTTCTTTGCCTTCCGCTGGCTGACGCTGCTCTTGTCCCAAGAGTTCCTGCTGCCAGACGTCATCCGCATCTGGGACTCCCTCTTTGCTGATGATAAGCGCTTTGATTTCCTCCTGCTCGTCTGTTGTGCCATGTTGACGTAAGTACAGAGCTAGCCTTCCTTTTCTTTTCTTTCCCTAATTTACCTAAATTCACGAGTCCATGAGTCTTCTGTAGGCATGCATTAAATCATCTGAAGCCTCTACAGGGGCACAGTGTAGTCTGGTTTAAAAGTTCCTCTGTAAAGAGTTGAAAGTAGCTGGCATAATTTCCATCTTTCAGACTAATCCGGGATCAGTTGCTGGAAGGCGACTTCACTCTGAACATGAGGCTGCTACAGGTAAGGATTAAATATGGTGGCAAGGTTGGATGGGGCCTGATCTAGTGGGAGGTGTCCCTGCCCATCGCAGCGGGGCTGGAGCTGGATGATCTTTAAGGTCCCTTCCAACCCAAACTATTCTATGATTCTATGGTAATGGGCACAGGGAGCAATTGGAAGAGTCCTAAAATAGTGTTGTGAGAGAGGATGTGCCTGGCTGAGGAGAGCTACCGGAGTCTGATGTCTGCATGGAGAAAAATCCTAAGAGATCTTGCGACATGGTCATTACTGGAAGTGGGAGTCTCTTGCTTGCACACCCATTCTAACCTACAGAGAAATTATCACAGGGAGGAGGTTTCTTAACATTCCTTTGGTTTGCAAAAGTGGAGTAATCTGGAGCAAAGATGTGAAACCCAGTGCAATGTTGTTAAATTTGTTGGCCAGAGGCTTTAGTTCAGTTCTGAGATCTGTGAGAAGCCAGGGTTGAAAACACCTGCGCTGCAGAGTGGGAAGTCTGATTTTGCCAGTTCTTGCTTTGAGCTGGCTTTGAAAAGGCTTTCTGGCATGAAGATAGCCCTTGTAGCAGGTCCTGTACCCTCAGAGGACCAATTAAAAGAAAAACAACCCTTCTTGAAGGGTATTGAGGGTTGATCAGGTAAAAAGCTGAGAACTATTTGCAGTGTTACAGGCCACGAGTGCTGCTGTCAGGGTTTGCCTGGCTTCAGTGGAACAATGTGTACGAGAAATGCTGGGCAGTCACTTGCATCCCATTGTCTCCTTGACAGGATTATCCTATCTCTGACGTTCATCTGATTCTGAAGAAGGCAAAGGAACTTCAAGATTCCAAGTAGTCCCTGAGCCCAAAAGAAGGTGTCAGAGAAACTGTGTGGCAGCAGATCCCAGGAGACGTCCCCACGCAGTGGTGGGGCCTTAAAGCTCTTCCTGGTCTCTGCAGGGCTTCAGGTTTAGTGTTTGGGCTCCTGGCCACCTTGAAGACTTCCCTCTACTCTATTTATTAGGTCAAGCAAGGACTGATTACTTCCCCATCTTCTTGGGTCCTGCACTCCAGATTTTTTCAAGTCTCAAATGCCTCTGTGCTGCTAAAAGCAGCTCTTTGTATCTTTTTTTTAATGACACTAAGTTTGAGGAGAAAGAAACTGCCTGCATATCCCTGAAGGAATGGACTACTATATCGTGGAAGTAACACACAGACTAACTTCTGATGGGGAAGGGACTGGCTGAGTCCAAGTGGATTTTGGTGGGTGACTATGGAAGGATCTTCGTCCTGTGAATAGAATGTATCCCAGTGAAGCCACATCTCCTGCTCTTCAAGGAGCTTCTGGATTCTTCTCCTTGTCTGCACTTTGCCAACCCTGGGGTGTGCAAAGGAGATGATTGGAACAGCTTCTGGTGACCGTCATCTCATATCTGACAGTTTGGACCCCTTTGCCTGGGAAAAAGACCTTGAGAAGCTGAGACGGGAGGACACGACAACAGCTGGCAGCTTTGTGCACAGAAACTGCCTGAATCCAGAATTGCCTTATCAACAAGGTCTCCTTGAAAGCAAGACTGTGGTGGTTTTAATCAATGAGTGAAGCGGTTTGAAGTCAAGCCTTACTACGCACAGCCTTAGAGCAGGAGCTGCTTTCCTGGCTCTGAACTGGAGCATATCTAGCTACAATCAGGATGCTGAAATACAAGGAACGGGCATATAGCGATGTGCAATGAAGACCGCTGTATTTAGGGGCTTATACAGGCACGGCACTGGGGTTTCTGCCTCAGTGGCTTGTGTGACACTACCCTGCATAAACTCTGGTCACGGGAACCTCGATGTTGTCTCATAGTCCTTGCCAAGTGAGACTACAAGTGAGAGTTTCTGATACAATCCAGTGGGTAAAAGAGCATTTCGGTTGTTAGCCGGCCGCTGGGGCTGATTCACTTTTCTGTGTATCGGTTCTGTACCTGAGCTGGACATTCGTCCCTCCTGAGAGGGAAACGGCTGCATTTCAAACACAGGCTCTGGTGAGCACCCGCTGAGACAAACCCCGAAGAGCACTGCTAACCTGCCACCAGTGTAACGCTGATCAGAAACTGTAATCCTCAGAGGGAGAACTGCCAGCACCCGCGTGCTACAGAAGCTCTGAACACTAATCCGGCATGCTTTTCCCTTTCGCTCTGTGCTGTGCTGGCTCCCCTCTGCGTAGCTGTTTGACACTGCAGGTTTTGGTATTTATGGGTATTGATTTGTTAAAGGTCAGTTGTGGTTTGTAAGAGCTGCTTAAGCTGCTGGTGGCCTAGAATCGCCCTGGCAGGAGGGATGTTGTCAGCCTTCAGTTTTTTTACTAATGTTTCCTTCCCCAAAGGCCAGTTCTTTACGGGCTACTGAATTCTCACAAGGGTGGACGGGGAGACCAGAGCACAGTTTGATGCATGACTTTATGTTTTTATTGGCAATCCCAAGCAATCTCTGCCTCTTGCTCGAGTGGCACTGGTGCAGTCAGGTTTTGCTGCTGTGGTGGAGCAAGAGCAACTGAAGACTTAAAGCAATCTGTAATTAACACCGGTGGCTGGCTGTCCCTTTCTGCTGCAACCCTTTCTGGAGGGTAGAGTTTTCCTCCAAAGTGTGGCACCAGGACAGCTGTGCAATGGATCATTCTGTCCACTTTGACCACCAGACAGATGTTCTTCTTGCTGTCCTTGAGCCCTTTCGGGTGGTCTCATGGTCTCAGCTTTCAAGTATCCTGCTGGGAATCAGGATGGCCAAACAGCTATTAGGGAGACACAAACATAGAACCAGGAGGTCAAACTCTTAGGTAGAATTTGACCTCCTCCAAACACAGCTGCCTCAGAATCGCTCTAAATACTGCTGTAGTGCTCTCACATTCCATATACAAGCTCTGCTTTCACCTCCCAGAATACTCTGGCTGTCCATTTTGGGTCTCTATCCATTTCAGATCTCCCTGGCAAGTGCAGGGTTGCCTTACGCTGTGTTTTCTCACTGGTAACAGCACCATCCGTGAGGGTAAATGGCTGGCATCTTTTTAATGTCACCTGAGAAGGCAGCAGGCAAATTGGCATTAAAGCATTACTTGTAGATGAACTTTGCTTGTTTTCAGAGTAGCACTGGAGCCCTGAGGTTGACCTCCTGCTCAGAGTCCAGTGCTTTGGGGGCCTTTGTTGCTTTGCCAGTGAGGTAGAAGCAACAGGGTAACAAATGGAGTTGGTGGTGGCCACTCAGAACACACTCAGATGGTGAGTTTGTATTTTGTGACCTAACCTGGACTTAGTCACAGGTTGGGAGTGGAATGGAGGCTGGAAGTGGCTTTGGAGAGTCCAGGGTGTCAGCGAAAGCAGAGGCTGTTTGCACTCCACGAGTCAGAGACTTGGCTTTGCTGTTCAGAGCCCTTTGCCCAAGAGAGAGGAACAAACCACACTTATGTTCGGCTGGAAAGAATTCCTAGACTGAGCTCTTAGAGAACACTTCATCACTTTAAAATTCTATTTATGCTTCATTTTAAACACTATTTTTATAGCGCTCCGTTTAACCCCAGGAGTGGCTTTGAGCCGAGGGCTGGTGCGGTGCTTGCCGTGCAGGAGGTGAGGGGGGTGTTAAACACGGTTTTCCCATTAAACATGGCTCTCCCGTTTAAGACTGATGCTGTTAAATGCAGCTCTTCCATCTCCCATTAAACACCATTCTCCTGTTTGACCACGTTTAATGCAGCTCTCCTGTCTGATGCCATTAAACGCGGCTTCCCCATTAAACACTGCTCTCCCATTTAACCCCATTTAATGTTGCTCCCTCGTTAAACACCGCTCTCATGTTTAACGCAGTTCCCCTATTTAACATGGCTCTCCCGTAAAACGCTGTTTGATGCCGCTCCCCATTTGATGCAGCTCTCCCTTTTAACGCCATTAAACGCAGCTCTCCCATTAGATGTGGCTCTCCCGTTCGATGCCATTTGATGTGACTCTACTGTTTTAATTTTGTTAAAAGCTGTTCACACGTTAAACACTGTTCTCTCATTTGTCGCTGTTAAATGTGGCTCTGCCATTAGATGCAGCTCTCACGTTCGACCGTGTTTACACACAGCTTTCCTGTTTAACACCATTAAAAATGTCTCTCCCGTTAAACACCATTCTCCCGTTTGACATTGTTACATATGGCTCTCCCGTTCAATGCAGTTAAATGCAGCTTCCCTGTTAAACACCTTTCTCCTATTTTAACCCATTTAATGTGGCTCTCCCATTAAATGCAGTCCCCCTGTTTAACGGGTCTCTCCCATTAAACACTGTTTGATGCTGTTCTCGTTTGATGCAGCTCCCCCGGTTGATGCTGTTTGATGTGGCTCTTCCACTTACTGCCGGCAAACGCTGCTCATCCGTTAAACACCGTTTTCCTGTTTGAGGCTGTTAAACAAAAGCTTTTCTCCTGTTTGACACCGTTCTCCCATTTGACGCCGTTAAACACGGCTCCCTCGTTTGACGCTGTTCTCCTGGTTGACACCGTTCTCTGATTAAATGTCCTTGATCATGGTGCCACTGTTAAACGCCATTCTCCCATTTGACACCATTGAACACGGCTACCCTGTTAAACCAAGGCTGTTCTCGTGTTTGACACAATTAAACAAATTTCTCCCATTGAATGCTGTTCTTCCGTTCAGCACTGTTAAACACACCTCTCTCATTAAACACTGTTCCCTAACGTCTGACACTGTTAAATGCTGTTCTCCTGTTAAACGCCGTTCTCCCATTTGATGTGGTTGAATGTAGCTTCTTTGTTAAAAGCCGTTTTTGCCCGTTAGACACTGTTAAATGCTGTTGCCCCTTTGACACCATTAAACACCATTGTCCCGACTGACGCTGTTAAACGCCGTTCCCCTGTTTGACACCATTAAACACAGCTCCCCCCGTTAAACGCTGTTCTCCTGTTAAATGCTCTTCCCCTGTTTGATGCTGTCGAACTCAGCTCCCCCATTAAACACTGTTCTTCTGTTTGACACCATTAAGCACCTTTCTCTCGTTAAACATCATTCTCTCCCATTTGACGCCCTTAAACGCTGTTCTCTCCTCTTTGACACTGTTAAACACCATTCTCTTGTTAAACACCGTTCTCTTGTTTGATGCCGTTTTAACGTGGCTCCTCCGTGAAATGCCATTCTTGCCCACTTGACACTGGTAAATGCTGTTGCCCCATTTGACACCGTTGATCACAGCTCCTCCGTTAAGCACCGTTCTCCTGTTCAACACCATTCTCTCCCGTCTGATGCCCTTAAATGCCGTTTTCTTGTTTGACACTGTTAAACACAGCTCCCCCGTTAAACAAGCACCGTTCTCCAGTTTCATAGAATCATAGAAGCAACAGGTTGGAAAAGATCCATTGGATCATCAGGTCCAACCATTTCCATCAATCACTAAACCATGTCCCTCAGCGCCTCGTCCACCCGTCCCTTAAACCCCTCCAGGGAAGGTGAATCAGCCACCTCCCTGGGCAGCCTCTGCCAGTGCCCAATAACCCTTTCTGTGAAATTTTTTTTCCTAATATCCAGCTTAAACCTCCCGTGGTTGAGCTTGAGGCCATTCCCTCTCGTCTTGTCCCCTGTCACTTGGGAGAAGAGCCCAGCTCCCTCCTCTCCACAACCTCCTTTCAGGTAGTTGTAGAGAGCAATGAGGTCTCCCCTCAGCCTCCTCTTCTCCAGGCTAAACACCCCCAGCTCTCTCAGCCGCTCCTCATCAGGCCTGTTCTCCAGCCCCTTCCCCAGCTTCGTTGCTCTTCTCTGGACTCGCTCCAGAGCCTCAACATCCTTCTTGTGGTGAGGGGCCCAGAACTGAACACAGGATTCGAGGAGCGGTCTCACCAGTGCTGAGTACACAGGGAGAATAACCTCCCTGGACCTGCTGGCCACGCTGATCCAAGCCAAGATGCCATTGGCCTTCTTGGCCACCTGGGCCACTGCTGGCTCATGTTCAGTCGCTGTCAACCAACACCCCCAGGTCCTTCTCCCCCAGGCAGCTTTCCAGCCAGGCTTCTCCTAAACTGTATATATTGTTCGTCTATGAGCGTGGTTGACCTGAGGGGGCGTGGTCTGGCTGTGTCACTTGGGAGAAGGGGCCGTTTGACCCCGTTCCTCACGTCTCCCTCATGAAACAAACGCGCGTCTCCGGCCAGTCCCAGTCCCCGCCCCCTCACGGTTTTCCCGCCCACCGCGGCTCCTCCCCTCGCCCTCCTCACAGCCCCTCCCCGCGGCGCTCTGCCCTCCCCTTGCCCCTCTGCGCCTCGGCCCCGCCCCCTTAAAGCGGCGCTGCCCCTCCCCGCTGCTCCCCCTTCCCTCCCCACGCCAGGCCCCTTTAAGGCCGCCATGGCGCGCTGGGTGCTGCCGGGCGCGGCGTTGGGGCTGGGGTTCGCGCTGGGCTCATGGCGGCGGGACCGGGAGCCCGAGGGGCTGCTGGCGCGGTTACCCGTGGTGCCCGCGGTGGCGGCGGCTCTATCGGCTCCGTCCCCTCCGGGGAGCCCGGTCCGCGCCGAGCTCGCCAAGTACGGGCTGCCCGGGCTGGCGCAGGTGCGGAGCCGCGAGTCCTACGTGCTGTGTTACGACCCGCGGGCCCGCAGCGCGCTCTGGGTCATCGAGCAGCTCAGCCCCTGGAGCCTGAGCGGAGCCTCCGAGCGCGACCGATGCGAGTTCCGCGAGGATGACTCGGTGCACGAGTATCACCGAGCCACCAACGGCGACTACCGCGGCAGCGGCTTCGACCGCGGGCACCTGGCGGCCGCCGCCAACCACAAATGGAGCCAGCGGGCCATGCAGGACACCTTCTACCTCAGCAACGTCGCCCCGCAGGTGGGACACAGCCCGGCTCGAGCGGCCGGCGTGTGGCCCTGGGGCGCCAGAGGCCGTTCTTGGCGTAAAAAGCAGGATAGTCCCGGTCTAAGCTAGAGCAGAGTTTAGTTTTGTCTAAGCCTGGAGGAGAGAAGGCTCTGAGGAGACCTTAGGGTGACCCTCCAGTACCTGAAAGGGCGACAACAACCTTATGCACCTCCAGTCTAGGAGAAGTCTGGCTGGAAAGCTGCCTGGAGGAGAAGGACCTGGGGGTGTTGGTTAAACATGAGCCAGCAGTGGCCCAGGTGGCCAAGAAGGCCACTGGCATCTTGGCTTGGATCAGAAACAGCGTGGCCAGCAGGCCCAGGGAGGTTATTCTCTCTCTGTACTTGGCACTGGTGAGACTGCTCCTCGAATCCTGTGTTCAGTTCTGGGCCCCTCACCACAAGGAGGATGTTGAGGCTCTGGAGCGAGTCCAGAGAAGAGCAACGAAGCTGGTGAGGGGCTGGAGAACAGGCCTGATGAGGAGCGGCTGAGAGAGCTGGGGGTGTTTAGCCTGGAGAAGAGGAGGCTGAGGGGAGACCTCATTGCTCTCTACAACTACCTGAAAGGAGGTTGTGGAGAGGAGGGAGCTGGGCTCTTCTCCCAAGTGACAGGGGACAGGACGAGAGGGAATGGCCTCAAGCTCCGCCAGAGGAGGTTCAGGCTGAAAATCAGGAAAAAGTATTTAATGGAAAGGGTCATTGGGCACTGGCAGAGGCTGCCCAGGGAGGGCATTGATTCACCTTCCCTGGAGGGATTTAGAAGACGAGTGGATGAGGTGCTGAGGAACATGTTTTAGTGATTGATAGGAATGGTTGCACCTAATGATCTAGTGGGCCCTTTCCAGCCTAGTGGTTCTATGATTCTAACTAATTGCCTGTGTCACTCTGGTTGTCTTTCTAGAATCCTCATTTGAACCAGCATGCCTGGAATAACCTGGAGAAATACTGCAGAAGCTTGGCGAGGACTAATAAGAACATTTATGTCTGCACAGGACCCCTTTTCCTGCCCAGGTAAACATGAGGGCCGGGCTTGGACTGTGTGGAAAGATGCCTTCTGCTGGTTTTCTGGAGCTATAATGTAACTGAGTTGCTTTTGATTGCAGCCCTTGTAATCCAGCAGTGGTAGACCACTGGATTATTAGATGAACAGAGCAGACTGCAGACCCCTTCCCTGCAAAGCTTCAAGGTTTTATTTCATGGACTGCTTTCCACTGTAGAGCGTGATTTTATTTGCAAAGATCTTCATGTAGCACCAAAGAGCTGCTGTCTCATGTTGAGATCTCTTCAGCAGTGGGAAATAGCTTGGAAAGGCTTTTAAGGAGGGACAGTGGGAAGGGATTTGAGGGGAGCAGACTCAACACACAGCTCAGCCTCATTGTGTTTGTTATGTAGCATCTGTTTTGGGACCATTTTCACACACCTACAGCAGAAGCAGGGCTGCTCCCCGTCACACTGAGGTGGGGGCTTCCTTAGGGGTGGTGGAGGGCTGAGGGACTGGATGTGGCACCTGACTAGGAGGTAACATGAGATGTTGCTGTTGGTGCAGGATGGAGGCCGATGGGAAGATGTACGTCAAGTACCAGGTGATTGGGAAAAACAACGTGGCCGTCCCTACCCATTTCTTCAAGGTGCTCATCTTGGAAAAGGAGAGTGGGGAGATTGAGTTGCGCTCATATGTGATGCCCAACAGCCCTGTGGATGAGAAAATCCCCCTGGAACGCTTCCTGGTTCCCATTGAGAGCATTGAGCGAGCCTCGGGGCTCCTCTTTGTCCCAAACATCTTGAAGAGAACAACTAACTTGAAAGCCATCACAGCTGGAAGCAAGAGTTGAAACCCAACTAGACAAATCCAGGTACCCCATGGGAAGGGACTCACAGCAGTCATCTGCAGAATAATAAGTTTCTTGTGTGATTTTAGATATGGGAAGTAAGAATCAAATCCATGTTTCTCTGCCCTTCCCCTCGCTTCGTTACCAGTGAAACACGCACACTGCACACGGGGCAGGTCCTGCAGGAGGCTCCTGGGCACTTGGCCTTGTAGCAGCTCCCTAGAACTTGCTGCAGTAGGGATTGCACCCTTATAATCGCTCCCTTTAAGTTGTGTATGGCTCATTAAGACGCAAAGGGAAGTAACTTAATTGCTGCTATTTAGCAGGGAAGAATGGGTGCAGGGGGAGGAGAGGTTCTTATCTTTCTGTGGCCAAAGCATTTTTGGATTGTTTTGTCTCAGAAGGTGGTTTTAGCAGTAAAGTTTTGAACACCCACAGCATTGGTTGTTTCTTTATCTGCTCTTACCAAAGCCCAAAATATCTCAGCAGGAGCGAGGAGGACAGAGCCAGATTTTCCAGCTGCTTTCCTGCTTGAATTCACTGTAGACAGAGCTTAAGGCATCACGAGTGAAGCCAAACTGTAACCAGCTTTGCTGATGTGGTTTAGCCCTGAGGCTCAACTGAAGCCTTGGAGTCATCAAAGTGGGAGCTGAGGGAGTCAGGCTAACTGAGACAGGAACTGCTGCTTAGAATAAGGACCAAGTTTTGACTTCCTTTAAGTCTGAAGGCCGTGTGGTACCAGAAGCACCGAGCATGCAAGATCTCTGGACACCGAGTGCCTGTCTTCCACACCAAGACACACAAGTACAGCCTTCAGGACAGCTGAGGTTCCGTACTGCTTTATTCCCCACCTCAGATGTCTGAATTACTGGCAGCAACCAGTCCTTGGCTGGATCACAGAGGCAGGAGGGCGCAGATACTGGTCTGACAGGCAGCCAGACACTTGGTCAGGCAACACTGCCAGCGTCAGTCACGCTGTGTTGTGGCCCCATCAAGCTCTTGGAGTGATTTGCGCAGCACCCCACGCTTGAACAGCTGCTTAGCAAGGCATTCTGATAGCAAGGTCAGTGGTTTTCTCCTTCCCTCAGCTGTTGCTGGGTGACTTCACAGCCTCGTTGATGTGGGGTCTCAGTGCAGAGAGAGAGATCAGCAGTGCTTCCTGGAACAGACCCAGTTGTCCGTGAGAACCGCTGCTCCCCGAGGAGCACCGGGCAAGGCATTTCCCCAGGAATGCCAGTCTAGCTGCACGTGGCACTGCCAGAGCCAGAAATGCAGCGCTGTGCCGTATCGCACCCACCGCAGCATTAGCCACCCACCCTACCTCAGTCCGGATGGTTCGGCTGCCCTGGCTGGGACACGTGTTCAGGTAGAAGTCAAACAAGACGCTTGGGTCAGTGACCTCCAGGTTTTGGTCCACGTCAACGCCAGCTTCCAAGCCTTCGAGGCCTCCAAACACGACCAGGGCGTGCCTAGGGGAGAGCAGAGGGGCAGGGCTCTTACCCAAGTGCCGAGGCAGATGCTACAGGCTTCACGTAGAGAGCTTGTGTGCCTTCAAGAACTGGATTTACAGAAACAGTTCTTGGCCTGATCTGCAAGAAGCAGACTCGTTTCTTTTGTTCAGGTGTCTGGATCTGTTTTCAAGCTCCTCTGTGCCTCAGAACTGGGAAGCTGCGTCCCTTGCTGACCATGCAGCTCCCCAGCAAAGCCCCACGGCACCTGGCCAAGGTGACAGTCCCTGCTACCAACTGCACTGGGAGGATCCGCTCTAGAGAAGTGGGAAAGGAATTTGCTTTGTCCTAGAGTAATTCCCCCAGCTTATGTCAGGCAGAGGAACACACCTTGGTGCGAGAGGGAGCAGCAGAGCGCAGGACAGAGCCCGCAGGCAAGCGTTAGTACCCAGGAGAACATCTGCCTGCACCAGCCCTCACTGGGAGCTCCACTGGGGCCAAGAAGGCAGGACACGAACCTGAAGGAGGGGAGAGTGGCCTGGTCCACAGAGCTGCCCCGCTCTGAGGTCCCAATAGAGAGATCGTAGCCTTCCTTGAATGGGCACTCTGAAAAGACGGCACCTGGGAAGCAAACAGTCTGGGGTTATTCACATGGTGCCCTCATCCACCCCGTGTGCCTTCTGGACAGGATCAAACACTCCACAGGTGAGTGAGAAGGAATCGCTTTTCAGTGCTACCAGTGCATTAGGAGACAGAACGATCCCTCTTTCCTATGTAATTCCCTTGCTGCAGGAGCCTCTGGCACTCAACTGCATCACCTTTCCCTCAAAGCTCAAGCAGGTGCCAGGAGCCATTCCTTGACCAAGGGCTTGTGATTTTCCTAGGAGGCTCTTGAGGCCAAATGTCACTGCTGGCCTTGATGTGAGTGAACGGGAGGCAGTTACTGTGGAAATGGAGATGGAAAGCACCAACTCGTCTCCTGCCACAACACAGACATTTGGCACAACAGCATGTGGAAGCCCAGGGCAGAGCACTAGTGGGTGCCAGGTAATTCATGGCCTGAAATTTGGTAGCCACATGGCTGCATGTGTAAGCTGCCTTTGAGATCAGAGATTTCAAAGAAAGAGATGTTAATGGGTGCTGCAGTTGTGCAGACAGCAGGCCTGAAGCTGGTGTGGCAGCCCAGGCAGAGCAGAGAATTTGTGCAAATACTTACTCAAGCAGGAGGCGAGGCGCACGCTGTAGCCCCAGTACAAGCCTGACGCCGTCCGAGGATGGTGTGAGGAAACCACGGTGCCTTTCCGCACTTTGGCTTCTGGAAGGGATGCAGAGAGGTTAACAACCCCTGCGATTTACTGGGGAGAGCTGGAGGAGGCTGAGGGGAGACCTCATTGCTCTCTACATCTACCTGAAAGGAGGTTATGGAGAGGAGGGAGCTGGGCTCTTCTCCCAAGTGATGGGACAGAACAAGAGGGAATGGCCTCAAGCTCTGCCAGGGGAGGTTCAGGCTGGACATTAGGAAAAAAATTTTCACGGAAAGGGTCACTGGAACAGGCTGCCCAGGGACAGGGTTGAGTCACCTTCCCTGAAGGTGTTTAAGGGAAAGGTGGATGAGGTGCTGAGGGGCGTGGGTTAGTGATTGATGGAAATGGTTGGACTCGATGATCCGATGGGTCTTTTCCAAGCTGGTGATTCTATCATCTGACTAGCCGCGTGTGGAGCTATGGTAAGGACCTTACTAAAATTGTGTGTGGAGTAAAGGGCACATGCAGAGCTGCTGGCTGCCTTCAAACATTAGTAACCTGAAGACTCTGATGTAGAAGAACCAACTACCTGTAGGACTGAGGTGGATGGAGCAGTGCGTTACCTGGCTTCTGGGCTTCCTCCAGGTGCACGGTGACTCGCAGACCGGGCTGCAGCTGTTTGTCAATCTGCACCTCCTGCAGTGACAGTCACCATCAGTGTTAGATGTTCTGGAAGTATTGGGGAAAGTGGGGAAGGAAGGGGACCCTCTGAAGAAGCAGGGTCTGTTCTGGCCTGGAGCTGGAGAGGCTCTGTGACCAGGGCCTGTGTAGTTCATGCAGGACAGGCTCAGGGTGGCCTGGTCAGCAGTCTGAGACTTAGTTTGCTGCTCAAAGGTTCAACTCCAGCAGGGAAGCAATGATGTGCTGGAATGGGCAGACCTGCCAGGACTTGGGAAGCTATAACCATTACTAAGCCAGAAAGGAGAAGACAGTGAGAGCATTAGACCCCGTGCCAGCCTGTGAGAGCTTTCCAGAGCTCGGTAATACCCACCCTGCCTGCTTCAGATCTGCCAGAGAGTCAGGGGAAATGGTCTGGGATCTCTGGGTAACAGACATACCTTCCTCATCCCACAGTTAACAAAGGAGCCTTTGCCTGGCTTAGTTGGCCGGTCCAGCACTACGCCTTCTCGGTACTCGGAATCCTCATCCACCCGCATGTGGTGGGGGCTGTCCAGGGGGTTGAGCAGCCCTAGAATGCGCAGGGGAAAGCAGCTGCTGAGGAGAGGACACGAACGGTGGGAACACCCTCCCGGCCCAGCACCTCCCCTGTGCTCCCAGTTCAGGGCACGCTGTGCAAAACCAGAGCCTGAGCACAGGGACGGGGAGCCAAGAGCTTGGGACAGAGACAGCAGAAACTCTACCTGCAAACTGCAGATCCTCGTGTTTTGGAAAAAAGGATTTCCTCAAGTACCTGTTATCAGAAGGGTAAAACATGAAAACAGATGTTTCTATGGCATCCAACCCTCAATTCTAGCCCTGCTCTGACTCGAAGGAGCTGAGTATAGAGAAAATCTTGCCTGATCTACTTCTAATGTGTGGTGCAGGTTGTATCCCATGTTCACTCCTGAACCAGGCATGTCAAGCAATTGAATCCTATGTTCCCAGAGAAGTATGTGGTATGAACAGAAGGTGCCTCCTGTGCCCGCAGCCTCTACCGTGAGACACCCTGCAGTCAGTTCTGATGCAGTGTCTGACCGTGGTGGACTTACTGAGGGCACTCCAAATACTGCAGGATTCGAGCCAGCTGCACGCAAGCCTTGCCTCTCTTCCCAATTCCTTCAAAGTCCCCTTCCACGCTCCTGTGAAAGAAAAAGCAGCCTGTGAACTTAGCGTGAGACTGCGCAGCCCGGAACAGCCAGGCCTTCAGTAGACCAACTCCTTAATCTGAAAACAGCAGCAACCTCCACCCCTAAGAAATAAATGATCTGCCTTATAGAAGGGCTAGTGCAGAGACTGTTAACTCTTTGGGACTGTCTGTAAGCCCAAGATCTTTGCGTATTGATGCAACCTGGCAGCTGGGTGCAGGTTCAGGCTGAAAAGGTGAAGGAGAGGCAGTCATCTTCCATAGGGATACAGGCGTGCCCTGGACTGACACAGCAAGGTAAGAGTCCAGGAGAACTTGACCTCCTGCTGGTTTCAGCTTAATAAATGACTGAAGAACCAGAAAGCAGAGAGGAAATGCTTTCTGCAGAACAAGGCGGCTCTTCCTTACTTTACATCTTCCCCCTGCTCGTCAAACACCACGATCTCATCCACGCAGAAGATGGCACAGGCCCGAGCAATCTGTCCAGCGAGGTACGTCCGCAGCTCCAGGGACTGAGCATTGTTGAGGATGGAGCCCGGCAGGGCTACGCTCAGCGTGTAGTGACGCCCTGGGGAACAGAGAGCAATTAAAAGAGCCACAGTGGGATTTTATATAGTTCCTTCTGCACTCGTGGTGGTGGGCAAAAAAGCAACCTCTAATTCTGAGATTTTAACCACAGATTATCTTTTAACCAGGGTCAGCATCACTAGCCGGTTGAGGAGGTGTGACTTTTCCCACTCTGCTCTGCACAGGTGCAGCCCCAACTCGAGCACTGGGGCAGTTTTGGGCACCAGAGTATAAAAGGACATAAAGCTACTGGAGAGTGTCCAGAGGAGGCCACAAAGTTGGTCTGTTCAGCCTGGAGAAGAGCAGACTGAGGGGAGACCTCATTGAGGTTTACTGTTTCCTTGCAAGGGGAGGAGGAGGAGCAGGTGCTGATCTCTTCTCTCTTTTGACCAATGACAGGACCTGAGGGAATGGCAGGAAGATGCCATGGGAGGGTCAGGCTGAACATCGGGAACAGATTCTTCCCCCAGAGGGTGGTGGAGCACTGGAACAGCTCCGCAGGGAAGCAGTCACAGCACCAAGCCTGACAGTATTCCAGAAGCATTCGAACAATGGCCTCAGACACACAGTGTGAGGGTTGGGGTATAGGGACAGAAGTTGGAGTCGATGACCCTGAGTCCCTTCAGACTCAGGTCATTCTGTGACTCTGTGGTCTCTGTACAGTGCTGGCTGTGCCATGTTTGTGCCTCCTGATGCACAGGGGCTGATCCCAAAGAGACTGGGGCACTCGGCACCATCTTTTACTGCTGTGTGACCTTGCCGGCCCCCAGGACCAGGCTCCCAGCTCTGCCTGCTCGGGCCAGCACAGCAGCATCACCTGCATCTTCCTTTGGCTCCTCCTGCTCCTTGGGCTGCTTCTCTGCCAGCTCCTGCAGCCGCTGCTTCTCCAGCTTCTTCAGTAGCTTCATTTCCTTCCATTTCTTCTTCTCTGCTTTCCCTGGAAGGCAGAATCGCATCTGGCTTTAAACACTGAGTGGCCCCTGAGCACTCTTGCCCCCTCACCCAGCTCTTCCTGGCCCCTTGATAGTGAAAACACCAGCAAATAAACTCTCTAGGCTCATTTTTGAATTTTAGAGAGCAAGCATTCTTTATCAGGGCTGGGCAACGTGAGGGAGTGATCCTCATGAATCCTGTGCAGCGAGAGGAGAGCTCAGACACGACGGATTTCCAACTTACGTGCACATGTATAAAGTTTTCCCAGAAATCTTATGCATATTCTACTGCTTTCCAAGGACTCATTTTAATCACAGAACCACAGAATAGTTTGGGTTGGAAAGGACTTTAAAGCCCATCCAGTTCCACCCCCTGCCATGGGCAGGGGCACCTCCCACTGGATCAGGGCTCCAAGCTCCATCCAACCTGGCCTTGAACACCTCCAGGGATGGGGCAGCCTGTTCCAGGGCCTCCCCACCCTCATAGTGAAGGATTCTTCCCTATGTCTAGTCAAAATCTGCCCCTCTCCAGTTTATAGCAGTTGCCTCCAGTCCTGTCACCAGAAGCCTTTGTGAACAGCCCCTCCCCAGCTCTCCTGTAGCCCCCTCAGGTGCTGGAAGGTCGCTCTAAGGCCTCCTCGAAGCCTTCTCTCCTCCAGGCTTAGAAGAGACGTAGTTCTGCTTCATCTTAGATCAAATTTACCCGCTTTTTATACCAGGAACGACCTGCGGCGCCGCCGCGGGGCCTCCCCGTGCTCCCCGCCCGCACTTACTCTCCTGCTTCCAGCGCCGCCAGTCCACCTTCCTCTCCTCGACCTGCGGGAGACAGCGACTAGTTAGGGTTGGGGTCCCCTCGGGGCAGCGGGGGCACCCCCCGACCCGGCCCCGCGCACCCCACGCGGCCGCTTCGCCGCGCCGCCCTCCGCCATCTTCCGCCAGGCCACGCCCCCAACAGGCATCAGAGCCCGAAGGCGGCGAGGCCACGCCCCCTCGCACCAGAGACCACGCCCACACTCACCAGAGATGTGCCATGGTAAACCACGCCCACCCAGACAGACCACGCCCCCTAATTTAAACCACGCCCCCTCATAGACGAACAACATATACAGACTAGGAGAAGCCTGGCTGGGAAGCTGCCTGGAGGAGAAGGACCTGGGGGTGTTGGTTGACAGTGACTGAACATGAGCCAGCAGTGGCCCAGGTGGCCAAGAAGGCCAATGGCATCTTGGCTTGGATCAGCGTGGCCAGCAGGTCCAGGGAGGTTATTCTCCCTGTGTACTCAGCACTGGTGAGACCGCTCCTCGAATCCTGTGTTCAGTTCTGGGCCCCTCACCACAAGAAGGATGTTGAGGCTCTGGAGCGAGTCCAGAGAAGAGCAACGAAGCTGGTGAAGGGGCTGGAGAACAGGCCTGATGAGGAGCGACTGAGAGAGCTGGGGGTGTTTAGCCTGGAGAAGAGGAGGCTGAGGGGAGATCTCATTGCTCTCTGCAACTCCCGGAGAGGAGGTTGTGGAGAGGAGGGAGCTGGGCTCTTCTCCCAAGTGACAGGGGACAGGACGAGAGGGAATGGCCTCAAGCTCCACCAGGGGAGGTTTAGGCTGGACATTAGGAAAATTTTTTTCACAGAAAGGGTGATTGGGCACTGGCAGAGGCTGCCCAGGGAGGGGGTTGAGCCTCCTTCCCCAGAGGTGTTTAAGGGACGGGTGGACAAGGTGCTAAGGGACATGGTTTAGTGTTTGATAGGAATGGTTGGACTTGATGATCCGGTCGGTCTTTTCCAACCTGGTGATTCTATGATTCTGTGATTCTAAACTAAGGGATTTAGACTGGATATAAGGAAGAAATGTTTAACAATGAGGGTGGTGAAACACTGGTTGCCCAGGAAGGCAGTGGAGGTACCATCCCTGGGAACACTCAAGGTCAAGTTGGATGGGGCTCTGAGCAATCTCATGTGGTTTGAGATGTCCCTGCAGGGGGGTTGGACTGCATGACCTTCCAACCAAAAGCATTCCATGATTCTAAAGCCTGGACACCTGCATCTGGTGCCTTTGCACAAGCGCTGCGTGTGTGGTGGAGGATGGGGAGAGGCTTTTGTCACAGCCCAGAGCAAGAGCCCACGCACGTGGGGGTGTTGCAATTAATCTTTATGTTAATAATCTAATCTTGCAGCTGTGTATTTGTTTTGGTGACTGCAGCTTTCCCAGCACTTGGGAACTGTGTGGGTGCCAAAGGGCCTCCAGCCGTGGCCTCGGAATTAGCCTCCGTCCTGTGGGCACTGCAGCTCTGGCTCTGAGGGGATCAGTACCGGCAGCCTCAGTCCGAAAACCTGTGAGCCTCTGCCCGCCAGCCTAGGTGGGATGAGCAGCCAGCACTGCGGGACACAACACGGGTGACAACAGCTCTCCAGGAGAGCTGCGTCAGCCTTTTAATCATTACAGAGACATTTACTTTTCAATAATTGCAGTAATTCATCTTTAATAATTCAACCGCCACAAGTCTGTTGCACGTAACTCTGCGTGATTGATGATGCTGTTTTACATTCTTATCCAGGTCAAAAATCGAGAATGATGCAAGAATTTACCTTTCAAAATGCTGCTTGTGTTGCCCTACCAGCCCGGAGGGTGGGAGGCCGCGGGGCCACCAGCAGCAGGAGCAGCCCGAGGCTGCTGTCCCTGTCCTCCCTGTCCCTGTCCTCCCTGGCCACCTCGTGTGTTTGTCAAAGGCCTGAGGGTTTCGCTTTGCAGCCTGAGCGATGCTGCTAAGCCCTGACAAAGTGCCAGGGGTGGCTAGTGGGGTGCATAAGGAAGCAGCTGGGCTATTTATGGAAGCCTGTTTTCCAGGAGGAGCCATTTATGATCACCTGCCCCAGAGATGCACAGGAAAAAAAAAAGTAAAATTGTTAATTGATACAGCATTTCACTGGGTTTGTAATTTTCAGGATTATGGGGATCAACCTGCTGATGGGTGGTGATACTGCACAGTCCTGTGGGAACATAGGTGCTGGTAGAGAAGCTCCCCTGCACCCTGGGGCACAGAAGTGGAACTAGGAGGGGAGGGGAAGTTACAACAACCCCCCAGCACAGCCTTTGAGGTAGGTCCTGAAACACCTTTTCAGAATGTGGTGGTGGAAGAGACTCCAGGAGCCATCCTTACCTTGTGTCTTGCTGGATGCATCCCAGAACTGATTAGCAAAGTCTTTAAATGTAAGAGGAGAAAATGTCAAATACTAGCAGCATGCGTGAAGATTCACTTCTTGCAAGGAACTGTGCATTTAACAGTGACAAAATGTCAGAAAATATGGTTGAAAGCACAAAAATAAGGATGTATCACAGTTTGTAGCTAAGCGAAGGAAAAGGAGGAAGAGCAGTCATGGCCGGTGAGGACCAAGGAGAGCCTGGTCTTCTCTCCGATGTGCTCAGGCATTTGTTTTCTCCCGTTTCCATTTTTGCAATATGTCATTTGCTGCTTTCAGCGTGGCTTCCTCCTAAACAAATACAACAGGTTTCATCAGTGGCTTCCAGCTGCATCCCCTTTCTCCTCACTGCAGTCATAAATATCCTGTTCTCATTCTGGAGCATCACGAATGCCCCGTTTTTTGACACGGGTTCGTTGTCACCAGGGCAGGCACAGCCACTGGGCTGCTCAACGTGCACCCCGAAAACTCCTTGCCTTAGCTAGGAAATGTGGGACACTGACAGAGCAAAGCTTAGGATGGCATCGGCTCAGCTCACGTGCCTGCAAGCTGGACAATCCACTGTGCATTTCTTGTCATTAATTTCATTAAAGCAGCCCAGATTATTACCTTGACCTCACCCTCCTTCCTGCCACTCACCTTCGCGAAGCAGAACCGGATGAAATGGTTGTAGTTGTTCTTGTGGGCCCCGCTGTAGAAAGCGGAGAGCGGAATGGCAGCAAGTCCCTGGGAAGGGGAAAACACATGGAGCTGAGGTTATTGCTCTTGGGCTGATGAGCAGCAAAAAGGACCAGGCGCATTTACCTTGTTCTTGACCATCCACTTTGCAAATCTGGAGTCATAGGGCTCATCGGAGTCAGGGACATCAGGGACGTCTGATTCTGCAGGAGAAGCACAGCAGCAGAGAGTTTGGGGCTGCTACCGGGTGCCTCGGCCAAGCTCAGGGCCGCTGGCAGCGTGGACAGGGCACGTGCTGTTGTCCCTCCCCGCTTTGGTGGTGGTTTATGCATGTTCCTGTCCCCACTAGAGCTGCTCCCCATAGTCATCTTTGCCTGAGCAAATCCTCAGTGCTGACTCACTGAACTCGGAGACGTCTGCCACCAAGAAGTAGGTGCCCTCAGGGACGATGGGCTTCATGCCCACAGCATCCAGGCTCTGGATCAGCCAGTCTCTCTTCTGCTGCAGCTCCTTGGGCAGTTGGATGAAGTAGCTCTCTGGTTTTCCATAGAGCTCGAACTCCCTCTGGAAACCCTGAGCCACAGCATCCTGTGAGGAGGGAAGCGCTCAGTGGGCAGATGGTCAAGGTTCACTCAAGAACCCGAGTCTTTGCTCTGATACAATTCACAGGCGTGGTTTAGTGGTTGATAGGAATGGTTGGGGCTCAATGATCCCGTGGGTCTTTTCCAACCTAGTGGAATTCCATGACTAGGGAGCAGAGGGTGATTTCTCACTGCACCGAGCTGAGCTCCCTGCCTCCAGCCTCTCCTAAATGGCCCTTTAGGTTTGTCGATGCGAAATAAGGAATATTCCCCAGGAAATCTGGACTCTCCCCTTCCTCCTGAGCATGGAGAGGGGAAGGAGCCTCTCCAGGGCATCACACATCACCCTGTCTTTGACTTTCAGGTCAGCTGTGGGTGGAAGGACCCTCTCTCCCCCGTGCTCAGGGGTTTGGGAAGCGCAGGGCTGGTCGTAGGGAGCTGCCTTACTTGGGCCACGGTGGCACAGTGATACACTGAGTTTTGGTGCACGGTACGGAGATGCTGCAGCAGCCGGTTGGGTCCCACAGTCCAGCCAACCTGTGGAGAGGAGAGAGGTGGTAAGTCTCTGGGGACCTGCTCAGGCTCCCCTTTATTTGCTGGCTTCACTGCATTTTCCAGACAGAGAATTGGTACTTTCAGAGCTTGAATTTCAAAGCCAAGTGTGTGGCAGCGGTGTCCCTGACGCAATGGGACTCGTGGCCCAGAGCAGAGGGCCAGGGATGGGGAGAGCGCAGGACACCACACAGGGCGAATTCACCTTCCATCCTGTGGCACTGAAGGTTTTCCCAGCGCTCCCAATGATCACCGTGCGGTCCCACATCCTGCGCAAGCTGGCTGGCAATGAAGAGAAAAACACAGATGACAGAGATCAGCGTGCTCGCTTCTGGGCTGCACTAATAACATGGTGGGAGCTCTTTGCCCAACATAAATGGTGAACTTTTATGTTCACAACACATCTTTTGCCTGGAGGAGCCTCACAACACATCCCAAGCAGGCAGCCAGGTTTCTCAAGAGCATCTCTTTGTAATTAATTGTTTTCATATGCATGTACCCAGCCCCAGAGGCTCCCAGAGATGCCAAGCACCATCACCCTGCAGCAAGGTGTTTGCATGTTGCGGCAACAGGAAGAACGAGCCTCTGAAATGATGTTGAAATGGATGTCCCAAAACTAGAGACACCCAGAAAACTGTGGTTTTACAAAGTGTGGGGAAAAAATAATCCAGTTTCCTTAGAGCCAAAGGATTCTTTGCTCTGGATCTCACATGGTGAAGCCAAGGCTGTGTTTCCTCTGACTGGCTCTGGAAGTCAGGGCTCCACTTCAAGACCTGTTTTGGATGCTGAGACCGAAGTTCAGTAAAATACCTCTAACAGGGATGTGTGCCTGTTCGAGCTGTGCATGCAGGCAGCCCAGGTGATTTCCAGGGGACCCCAGTGAAACCAACAGTTCTTTCCCTGAAGATGCTGTACCGATAGAAGATACTCAAGCTCAGCCACGCTGTTCTCCATACCGATGCGGATGTGCTCCTTCCCATCGTAGACCAGCCACTCGTACACTTCGTCACTGATGCACAGGACATCATGCTTCACACACAGGTCTGCAATGAGCTCCAGCTCCCCTCGGCTGAATACCTGCAGCAGAGATGCAGCATTTCTGAGCCCTTGCCTGTCCCTGCCCCTCTGCAAAGGCTGCAGGCCCTGCCTGCACCATCTCCCAGAGCAGGCTGGGCAGGAGCTAGCTGCAATGCTCTAATGGGTCAAAGCCACTGCTGGCACAAAAGACCAGGCTTAAAATCACCAGAAGAGTGAGTGCAGGGTGTGGTGCTGCCACCAAACCCATCTCCCTTATGTGCAAGGAAGGTCAAGCCACTGCTACACTGCGAATGTGGCCAGCCAGAGGCATTACCTTTCCCAGAGGGTTGTTGGGTGAGTTCAAGACAATGACTTTTGTCCGTTCATTGAATTTAGAAGCCAGTTCATCTGGGTCCAGCTGCCAGTCTGCACTAGACATCAATTTTCCATCTTTTGGAGCTTTCTAGAGAGAATAGAGGAGAATCCTGGCTTGCTTTGCTACCTCTGCATTTTGCTCACCTCTCATCTCTTTGCTACGACTCTTCCTTCCTCAACGGCTTTGACTCTGACCCACTCACCGGTCTCAGTGGGACAAACACGGGCGTCCCACCAGCCATTTTCACCATTGATTCATAGCAGTCAAAGAAGGGCTCAATGATTATTACCTGGAAGAATGAGAAACGTCAGCACCCTCCTGGCCCTTCTCAGGCCTTCCCTGATGGAGGGAGAGCAATGGGAGGGACAGGAAATTTTAATCCCTGAATTACTGCAATGATAGTGTGGGCAGTGACCAGGAAGAACAGCACCACTCAGGGCAAAAGGGTTTTTTTGACTTATGCAAAAATGAGACCATGCCCTGCAGCAGGTAACTTTTATCCCTTTGGAAGCTCAGATACTGGAGAATGGGGAAAAAAATGTTTCTACTTTGGAAAGAGACAATGAAAGCAGCTGCTGGCAGAGCCACAGCCAGCATGGGCTCTCCTAGGGGAAGGCTGCCCATGCAACAAGCCCAAATCTGGGGTTACCTCATCTCCTTCATCAACGAATGCCTGGAAGCAGCAGAAGAGAGCCTGGTATGCCCCCACAGTCACCATTATGTTGGTCATAGGATCCAGGTCTCGTCCAAGCAGCTTCCCAAAAAACTGTGCTAGGATCTTCACCAGAGGTGGATGGCCCTGTGGAGTGAGAGGAAGGGTGGGAATTGGGTTGCAGAAGCCTCCTAAAACATGAATGAGCCTTTGGAAGGGACCTAGGTGGCCAAGCTCCCTGGGATGGAATGTGCAGGGCATCTTCCAGCCTGGCTGCTTCAAAAACCCTGGTAAAACAGCCCAGGATGGCAGGGTGGGCTGAGGCTGGCTGCATGGTTTGCCCTGTTTATTGCTGCTATGAAGCAGCCAAGGCTAATGGGGAATGAGGGGGTTCTTGCTGAGGAGCAGGGTCTGTCCACGCACGAAGGCACGGGTGTACTGATGCAGCATGTGGCTCTTCCCGCTGAGGGCTCTCACAAACGCCTCCTTCAGAAAATCCGGTGGAGGAAAGTCAGGGAAGCCCTGGCCCAGGTTCACTGTGGAGTATGTGGCAGCCAGTTTTACAAACTCCACCCTGGAGAGAAGAAAGGGAGAGAAAGGAAAGCATTTACAGAGGGTCTTGGCAGCAGAGTGGCACCAGCTCTGCTTGCCAGCATCTTTTTGGAAGCGAGTGAGATTGGTGTCCCTCCTGTGGAGCTATCCTGCTGCTCCCAGGTGGACAGAACCAGCAGAGGTCATTTCAGACCTGCTTCAGTTCGGACAAGGATGAAGCACAATTACACTGGGAGTGGTTTTAATTTGTTCCAGAAGGAAACAGCCATTGTGCTGTCTGGGTGTGTGGCCAAAGCCGAAGCTGTGCACTGCTGCTCATCAGACCAGACCGGGCAGGAGAAGTCTCACAGGTTTTCAGACTCATTTCAGTTCTGCAAAATTTAGCAGCTAGAAACCATGAAGGCCTCTGCAGAGGGAAAAGCAGGCTGAACACGGCGCTTGTCTCTAACAAGAGCTGTCTCATCAGCAGATTGTAGTTTGAAACCGGGCACAGCAGGCTTTGAGTCAAGCCCATTAAACATCTCTCCTTTAAACATGCAGTTTGCCCAATGCCTGTGCCTGGTGGGCTGGGAAGGGTATTTGCAGCATCCCTTCACCTGCTCGGATTGGCTCGAATTTAGGTGCTGTTGGGACCATTTGAGTGGACGGGCTGGATGGAGTGCAGTGCACCACAAGGGGCTCCCGCCTGCCTTCCCCCTGGTACGGCATAAAATGTGAGCAGCAGGTACAGAGCTCAGCCAGGGTAAAGTCTCTTGGCACAAACCTGCCCTGCTGTGCTTTCTAAACAAATGCAAAGTAGCCAAGGGAGACTGTGCTGCCCTGTGCTGTGTGGCTGCAGTGGTTTCTCTCTGGTGTTAGGCTGCCTAAAACCACATTTACCACCAGGGAAAACCAGATATTGTCTTAACTCACCAGATATTCTTATCTATTCCCTCCAGCCTCCGAGCTTGCACTGGCCTTGACATTTTTCCCTGCAAAGAGAGAGAAAGAGAGTGATTTTAAAGCTTTTACTAATGGGTTGTTGCTGACCCTAGAGCAGTAACACTGATGCAGCAGCTTCTGGGAGAAGCTTCACACACTTTTTATGAAAGATCAAACAGACAAGAGCTGGCAGAGAAGGATATTTCATTTACAGGTTTCAACAGGAATTGAGAAAACAGATGAACGAAAGAAGCGTGTGAACACTGACTGGGGAGTTGGCAATACCTTAAGCTTCATTTGCAGTTGCAATAAATTGTGGGGCAACTGAGCTCAGCCTAGCTGTAAGAGCCTGGCCAATGAACTCAGGCTTTTGCCTTCCACAGCTTTTCTTGCCCTCCATCAGAAGGACTTGTTCTCTACGGACCACAAAATATCCCCTTTTCCTAGAAGAAAAAACATATTTATTCCACACTGCTCTAAGGAGCAGCAGAAGTTGTATTTGCTCCTTTTCCCCCTGGAACCCTTGATGAAGGGAGTTGTTCTCAATCCTAAACAAAACACTGGTTTCTGCACCTAAAGTTCATGGCAAAACCAGGCAGCAGGTGGCTACAGGCAAGAGGGGGGACCAGCACCAGGTCAGTCTGATGTACGGAGACTCCAAGGTACTGTTTGCCTCACTGACAGATCTAGTTTCCAAGTGCATCATGGCAAAGGAGGGTGGAAAGAAGGACAGTAAGAAACGTTGAGAGCAAAATCCTCCTTCCAGTTGGATAAGCATGGTGGAGAAAGTAGGATGTGTTTGATGGGCAATGTATTACGAGGATGATGAAAAGCAGCAAAGGCACAATTCAGTAACTCAACAATGCAGGGAAAAGGCAACCAGACAGCAAATGAGACAAATGGTGCTCAGTGCACCAAGAAGAGCCACTATGGGGATGTGAGGAGGGCATCTCTGAAGCAATGAGCCAAGAAAACGATTGTCACCACGACAAATAAAATACATTTGAACAAGGATGTGAGAACAGCTGAGATGTGAGCGGCAGAGCTGGGATGTGAGGGGACAAGGTTTGTGCTCTGCTGTCCCAGGTGAGGATAACAGGTCATCCCCCCTCCTCAGGCTTGCCTGTGGCAGTAATTCCCCACTCACCTGCTCACGTCTGCCGTTCCCAGAGGGCTGCACCAGAATATTGGAACTGCCCCAATGATATTTTGTATTGAGGTCTTTGGATTTTTATACAGCTTCAGCCCTCACTAGGGATTTTTGCAAACAACTTGCTGAGGAGCCCTGGGTTTCAGAGGACACCAGGTGGACTCTGCGCTCCCCGTGGTGCCAGGCAGGCAGCCAAGGGTGAGCAGAAGTCACTGCCTCCCCGGGTGAGGGGAGCCCCACTCTTCTCCCCTAGCCCCCTTGCTCTTTCTGCACAAGCTCATGGATATTGCAGTCAGCAGGACCTGGTGCTGAGCTGATTTTGGTAGGAAAGGAAGGATTTGTGGCTTGAGAAGTAAAAGACAACTGGAAGTGAAATATTAATGGCTCCAGCATGATTCTCTTGTGGTGGGGCTACTGCTGGCCACAGTTCAGTGAATTTAACACCACTGGTAAGTGTGAAAGGGTCAGCAGGGAAAAAGGTGCTTTAAGCCTAGAAATTCGCAGTTCTGAGGAAAGGTCCTGACTGCTCCAGCCCTTTCAGGAAGGGAAACAACAGATACTTTCTTCTTTTGACATCCCATCCCCAGCCTGCATACTGTTGCCATGGACAGCTGTCCATTGGGCTGGAGAACAGCCCAAATTCTCTTTCAGTTCTGCTCCCCAAATCAAACGATGTGTTTCTCCAATTGCAATTTGCCTGGCAGCCAGGGAGGATAGTTGTGTGCAAGTGCAGAAGACTTAGCAGCCACAACCTTCCACCACTGACTCCCTTACTCCGCGTGTTTGTATCTCTAAGAGGGATGTTGATATTTCCCAAGTACTTTGCAACCCAAGAGGCTTTAGCAGAAGAGACCATCAGGAGAGGTAACCCCACAAACAAGGAGCTTTTTCCTGTATAAAGAATATTCTCTTGCATATGAGGTGTTCCCTTTCAACAGGCTACCTGGAAACGAGCACGTACAGAGGCGATTGCACCAGTGTGGCTTTTCCTGACGTGCCTTATCTGCCATCGCTGCCAAGGATCGCTCCTGGGCTCTGTGGGCTCTACACCGCTGCAGCCTGAGCCAGGGACCAGGCTGCCGGCCAGGAACAGTCACGCTGGGCATTCTGTACCTCACTGGAGTGTGCGCTATATCCAGCGTTGCTCTTTCTCTCCAGCAAGAAGTGTCGCAGAGACGGTCCTGCTCTCCTGAGCATGCCACGGCTCCTGCTGTCTCAGTCCTGCGGGCACGGACCTGCATTTCCCCCAGAGACAAAGCAGTGGGGTGAGAAAATCACTCAGCCATGGTGAGGGTAACATGGCGGGGGTAAAGCAAAGGCTCTGTGTGCCTGGGCACAAGGCAAATTCAGCCCCAAAGCTGTGGTTATTCTGCCATGGAAAGGGAAAGAGTGAATGAGCTGCCTTGTGTGTTGTTGCTGCAACATCCAACAGTGCTTTGTGCCTGTGACACACACGAAGTCAGGATCACAACCATGGCTTCTTCCTCCTGAGATCCCTTTTCTAGGCTCTCCCCACTTTCCTCTGCACTGGGGACAGTGGTACAGACCCCAGAGAGGGGGCATCCGCTGGGAATTCAGTATTCAGCATTAGCTTCTCCCTCAGTTCCATTGATCCCAGCTCTCTCTCGCCTCTGCCTTCCTCCCTGCAGCACCTTCGCCTTCCTCGCTGATGGAGCTTTGCTTTGGACTGCTTGGACTCACTGCCTCTTGGGGCTGGGGAGCAAAACAAGGGGCCTTAGGGATGTACGCTGGGTAAACCCACCTCTTCCTCATCCTTCATTTTCTTAAGATTAAGAAATACCATCAAAGCAAGACTGCTGCTGGTTTAGAGAATCTTTGGCCTCTCAGACGCGGCAACTCCAGGCTGTTAAATCCCAAGGTTTATTCTGATTAACAAGATGTCAGCTTCCACCATCAGAGTGATCGTGGTGTTTACCTTTCCTTCAAGGCCCCAAACAAATTGATTTCTGTGCCTGATGCAGCCCGTTCCTTCACCTCAGGTCTCCTCAACTATCCTACAGCACTGCTTAAACCGATGGTAATTAAGCTAAAACAGTTTAATGTTAGTTTAGGTACTTCAGATAAAAGCAGCGAGTCTGGAGGTTGAATGCACCCTCATTTTGACCAGCTGTGGATTAATTAATTATCCAGCTGCCAAAAAAATAAATTAAAACAGGTTTGAAGCCAGCCAGCCTGCAGGTAAGTTCTTGGTATTGCTTTGTGTACTTCCCATCCTTACAGGCAGGATGTGTCCCCTCTGTTTACATTTTATGTTATTTCTAACAGGAGTGCAAAGCATCTCTCAGCTGAGACCAGTGGGATTTTACATTTCTTTACACAGGTGAGAAAAAAAACATTGTAATTTATGGAAAAATGGGAAGCTGCAGCGCAATATTATTCAGGACTGCAAAATACCCCCTCTGCCTCACTTCCCCAGCCCTGGACAATGTTTTGGAGTGAGGTGAGCCACCAGGGAGTCAAAAAACCTGGGAAAGGCTCAGGGAGCCTTTCTCCTGCTTGGTCGCTTCAGGCTGTGCTGTGTGTACGCTCCCTGCAAGGAAGCTGGGGCTCCTCTCACTGTGTCGGGGTGCACAGTTCAAAGCACAGGGAGGACTTTGGAGGTGACAGCAGGAAGGTCACCGTGGGACTGGTCACTCACCACCTCCTGCCCTCCAGCCTGCAGACACCAGCCGTTTGCTCCGTCCTGGTGCTCCCCAAGCAGCAGCTTGGCCACTCGCAGGGTTCTGGGAACAAGGGTGCCCCTGAACCAGTCACAGTGTGGGTGCAAAGCCACAGCAGGAGAACAAGGAAATGCAGCAGCAGCCGACAAACGCACACATATAGGCACAAGGCAGCTCCCGGGGGTTAAAACTGACTTACATCAAGCTGGGCTATGCTGCTTTATGCTGCGAAAGTCTGGCACAACCGCCCAGGCTGCATTTGCACTCATACCGCTCTCTCCCTGTGTCTGAAATGCTTCATCTGCAGTTGGGACTTCCTGGGAGGAGTCGGAGAGGCTGCAGGGAGGCAGGAGTCGAGCTACAACACTGATGGGGAAAATGGTACCGGGGTACGGGAGATCTCGGATGGCTATTGGAAGCACCAGGGGTGGAGAGGGCTTTTGGGAGTAGATCCCTTCCTCCTGGAGGCTTGGAGACAGAGCTGCCAAAGGATTTTGGCTACCTGGGAAAAGATCTCAGCGTATCTTTGAGATGGAGGTTTGTACCTGCATAATTATAGTGGGATCAGTTTTATGGCATGGCTGTAATTACTTTGGCATGGCAAAGGCTGGGAATTTTCCTTTAAGTGAAGACTTCAGTCATTTTGAAAAATGAGTTTTTAAGTCAGTCAAACACTTAAAAATTTCACCTTGAAGGTGAAATTAGAGAAGAGGATGGGTCACAGGTACAGCAGCTGAAGTCATCACAGTTAGGTTCACCAGAGGATGCTGACCTACTGTTACCATACAACAGTTTATGGTTGGACTCAATGATCCAGTGGGTCTTTTCCAACCTGGTGATTTTATGATGGTGATTTTATAATAACCCAAAGTGGGATCCTGCAGTACTGTCTGCCCCCTGGGCTCTGGATGGGCAGGGGAACAGTAGCCTCGGAGGGGGATGTTGGTGCTGGGATGCAGGAGCTAAGCTCCTCCTTGGTCCTTTGAGAGGTGACAATTGCTTAAGTGAGGAACAGAGAGCAAATTATCTTCCTTGGCTTCCGTCTTCCCTTTGTGACAGAGCCTTACATGCACCAATGAATCAGGTCATGTAGGTCTCCTGAGTGAGTAATTACTGTATCCCTTTCACAGTAGGAAAAAGTGAGCCACAGAGAAAGGAAGTGACTGACGTCCACTGTGCCAAAGGTTTCCGAATCCTAACCTGACGTCCAGCTGCTTGGCTTACAGCATCCCTGCTGTGACTACGCAGAAGGGAATGTCTGTGCAGGCAAATGCAAACTCTTTGTTTATTAAACTTCCGTTTAACTCCCACACTGAAACAAACAGATGGAGGGAAAAGTTGTGTTTGCTTCCGTAAGAATGTACATGGCACATCCTGAGCCATCTGCTAGCTCATTTTATCCTCTCCCTCTTGCTGCCCCCGCTATGTTGTTTCTGCCCCCTCCTCTTCCAGCCTTGCACCTTCCAGCACTGAGCTCACTTGACTTGCTAAGTTAGCAAAAGCCAGCCTGGCAGAAAAGTAGACAGTTTTGTGAAAGGTCCATGAGCTGAACTGGCTCAGAGCAGTGTGAGTGCTAAAGACACTGCAAGGGAACAGAGCTCTGGGTAGGGACTGGAGCTGAGAGGAGTAGGGAGGAGAAGAGATGGACAGGATCACGAGCCCCTACCTTCTTAGGCAGGATTTGGCCTTTATATTGGTTCGACAGTAACATGCAACTTGACTTTAATGTCCTCTTGAAATTCAGCAGAAATTACTGGATACCATGCCTGTGACCAGCAAGGAAAGGACACACGTGACCTGCTTGGAGTTTGTACCATGAAACTTAGAGAAAATTACGACCCTGTTCTAGTCATTTTAATTTAATGAGTGCATCTAGATGTAAACAATTCTTCTTAATGATTTTTTTTAAGCAAATAGAGCTACTGTACTGGGCTGGTGAGTATCTACAACACTGTCCTCTGGCAGATGGGATCATAGCTTCTCTGGTATAAGTCCAGTGCCTGTTGCACAGGATGCTAAGAGCTTTAACGTTCCTAGAAAGCCACAGAGATGCTTATTTTATTATAGCAATGATCACTGATGTTCAAATTGGCTGCCCTTAACCACTCAGTACTGCCTCTTGTACACCATGAAAATATAATGAATGCCTTTGAACCATCCTTTATGAATTTTTTAGAAAAATGATGCTGCCCAGTGTCCTCCACTGAGTCAGCCAAATGAAAATAGCGCTAGTGAATCAGCCTACTTTTTTCAGGTACCACAAAATTACTGTTGCATAGATTTTCGTAACACACTGACGTTACTAATCTTGCTGCAAGGAAAACACACACTGTTATTTTTTGGTGGCCTTAGTTCGATGAGCTGCTCTCGTCAGACTGGAGTACCTCCCATATGAAGAGAGGCTGAGAGAGTTGGGGTTGTTCAGCCTGGAGAAGGCTCCAAGGAGACCTTTTTGCAGCCTTTCAATACTTAAAGGGGGCTGATAAGAAAGATCGTGGAATCATATAATAGCTTGGGTTGGAAGGGACCTTAAAGCCCATCCAGTTCCAACACCCCTGCCCTGGGCACGGAAACCTCCCACTGGATCCAGTTGCTCCAAGCCCCATCCAACCTGCCCTTGAGCACCTCCAGGGATGGGGCAGCCACAGCTTCCCTGGGCAACCTGGGCCAGGGCCTCACCACTCTCCTAGTGAAAAAATTCCTCGTCATGTCTAGTCTAAGCCTACCTCTCCCCAGTTTACCCCCATTGCCCCTCACCCTCTCACTACAAGCCTTTGTGAACAGCTCTTCCCCAGCTTTCCTGTGGCCCCTTCAGGTACTGGAAGGTCACTATAAGGTCTACTCAGAGCCTTCTCTCTCCAGGCTGAACAACCCCAACTCTCTCAGCCTGTCCTCGTATGGGAGCTGCTCCAGCCCTCAGATCATCTTTACAGCCCTCCTCTGGACACGTTCCAACAGTTCAAAGTCCTTCTCATGTTGAGGATTCCAGAACTGGACATGGTACTCCAGATGAGGTCTCAGGATGGGGAAAACTTATTAGCAGGGTCTGTAGCAATAGGACAAGGGGTGGTGTTTTTAAACTAAAATAGAAGTTTAGACCATATCCTAGGAAGAAATGTTTTCCTGTGAGGGTGCGGAGGCCCTGGCCTGGGTTGCCCAGAGCAGCAGTGGCTGCCCCATCCCTGGAGGGGTTCCAGGACAGTCTGGATGGGGCTTGGAGCCCCTGATCCACTGAGAGGTGTCCCTGCCCGTGGCAGGGGTGGGACTGGATGGGCTTTAAGGTCCCTTCCAACCCAAACCATTCTATAGTTCTATGATTGTACGAATTCTGATCTCCTGAGTTGCTCACAGGATGCGAAGGCGCCCAGCTCTAAGCCTGGCTTTGCAGCTGCCCTGCACTACGATGGCGGCCCCGCCTTCACCTCCCCCTCCCAGCCGCTCCCTCCCTTTAACCCCCCCACCATAAGCCCTGCCCACCCACCCCGCTCGCCTTTGCCCTACACAAAGATGGCGGCACGTCCTTCTCTCCCTCCCCCCACTCCCTTCCAACCCGTCGCTCCCAAGATGGCGGCGCCCCCTTGTTTCGCCGATGGCGGGTGAGGTCAGTTCCGGGGTGGCGCCGCCGCGGTGCGGTTCGGGCCGAACAAAAGGAGCCGGCGAGCGGCAGGGCGGGGGCCGAAGCGGGCAGGTGGGTACGGTTCCTATGTTACGCGGTGCAGCGACTTTAAGGGGAGGTAGGTGGGTGGGGTGGGGGTGCCTGGGATGTCCCGATACCGGGCACCGCTCAGCAGGGCCGGGGTGGGGGGCATTGGCCTCGCTCCGCCGGGATTTGCTGACTAATTCGGCGAGAATGAGTCTCCTCCGGGTCCTGGAGAGGGCAGCGGGGACCCTGCCAGGGCTGCGTGGCGAGGCAGGGCCGGGGGAGCCCGGTCAGGGAGTCCTCGGTGTGAGGGGGATCTCAGTAAGGGGGTCCCCGGTGTGCGGGTCCCAGGTGTGAGGGGATCCCGGTAAGGGGGTCCCCGATGTGAGGGAATCCCGGTCAGGGGTCTCTGGTCCGGGGGGAGCCCGGTGCGGGTCCCCCTGAGAAGAAGGGGAGCCCCGTGCTCAGTGCTGGGGTCCCACCAAGCGGGAGCCCTGTGCTCGGTGCTGGGGATGGAGCCGTAGAGGTTTTCGTTTCCAGGGCACGGCTTTTCCCTTTCTGGAGAGCTGAGGTGCAGAGCTTTGCTGGCTTTGGGCTGGAGATGAAGCCTGTGGGAGGGAAAGGTCAGAGCTCTCTCCTTTAACATCTCCCCTGCGGCATGGGGGGAAGCTCAGAGCCTTTAAACCTCTCCTTTGCAGCAGTCTGTCACAGCTAAACCACCGCAGGTCTGGTTACCGGAGGTGCCTTCAGAACCTGTCAGCCCTAACCATAACCCTGGGATCAGGAGGAGCGTGTTCTTGAACATCTTCACCCGTTTGGGTTGTTTTTTAGCCCAGTGATGTCTGTTCCTTTCCATTTTCCCTTGTTGCTGACGAATCCCTTCCTGAAGTTCTGCAGTCCTCCCTGCGTAGCCAGCAGGCTGGACGCTCGAGAGAGCTCTCCAAGCCTCGTGCTGCTCCCTTGTCTGGTTTCCCATGCCCCATGCTGACATGCAGGAAGCAAGGAAGAAAAAAGCAGTTGGAATTCTTGTCGATGCTGCTAAACTGCTGTTCCTTTAGAGATTTGTGTTGCTAGGTACGTGTGGAGAGGAGAGGAGGCAGTTGCTTGGATCCAGAATGGTTAGGAAGATGATCTACTTTCCTGATGGAAACATCTTAAAGAAAAAATCAAACTTTTCAGACTAGAAAGTAGGTAGTAAAGCTGTTGATCCATTTTCCCTGATGTTAATCTGTCCCTGTTAAAATTCAGCGTGTTCTTTGGCTGGGTCTGCAACGCTGGCTTTTTGGTAACTTGTATTGGAATAACAGATGTTGGAGATTTCTTTCTCTTAAGAGATTTACTTGGCTCTTAGAGTGCTTGCCATCTTTCTAGTTATTGGGGTGTCTCTCTTTCTCTGTGATTGTTCAAGTTGTGCCTTGCTCCTTGAATATCCTTTACCAAGCTTTTACATAGCACGGACCCTCTGTGATCTTGATTCCCTCTTCTTTGCTGATAATCCTGGTTCGTTTCATTCCAGGGAAGCTGTTCCCATGGCGTGTGGGGAATGCAACGCTTCAGCACCCGCTCAGGATCCAGCACGCAGGAACATCATCCAATTCCAACACAGAGAACTGAAGTGCAGATAGCGGAACCCAGCTGCAGGGTAAGGGCTGCAGGATAAAGGCTACAGGCCAGCGCTTGAGTGGTAAAATAAAGCCAAAAAAATGACCAGAATACTACTTAAACATAGTTGCAAAGCACAGGGTGGTGATGGGATGATGGATAAGGAGCAAGGAGGAGAAAGGTGGTTGATCAGAGGGTGATATGTGGAGAGTGGTGTTGTGCTAATTAAGTTCTGCAAGCCCTTAGTCACCTTGAGGAGAAAAAAAAAAAAAGAGTAGAGGAACTGAGTGTTATCCGAAGTAAAATATAACTGTTATAGTTATTCACCCATACATCTGACTGCTGGCTAGATGACCCCAACTCCTCATTGCACTGCACAGTAAATATCTCAAGGCTGTCCAGTAAGTGGTTTGGTGACTGCTGCTAAAAGGAATGCAGATAAGAGTTAGCAAGAATTGTTCAGTTTAGTAGGTGCTCATCCATTTCCTGCGGGGTGGTTTGTGTTGCTGTACACCCATCTCCTAGGCAGTTTTTTGCAGCAAACACTGTGAGTGCTCTGGCTCGTCACTCATGTGGGCGTCAGTTAGGTAATGACAGAAACTAGTTGCAAGAAACTCCTTGCTTCCTTGGTTCTTCACTAGGATCATGGTGAAAGGTATTGCAGAATTCCATGCGTATCTTCAAGATGAGAAATGTTGTCCAAGTTGGCCTTGTTCTGGGCAGCAAGATGTCCAGTACATATCCAGAGCATGAGAATTCTGAAGAATTGTCTGATGTGCTGGCAGTTCGCCGGTTTGGTTTTTGTGCTGATCTCTCATGTTATTTGGGAACCCAGACTTTATTTGTGTAGGTCAAAGGCAATCTGTATAAATATTTCCTTAAAGTCTGCAAGAAGCTGTGTGCTAAAAGCTAACGTTCCCATTTTTGAAATGTGGAGCGCCTGAAGCCTTCCAGTGATGACTTACTGAATGCTTAGAGTTGATTACATGCTAGTAGATGCTGCAGGCATTCAGAGAGGTGGTTTGTGGTTCTCTGATATTATATTTTTAAATAAGCAGTGGAGGTCAAACGTATAAGTTATTATGTAATTGCTTTGTGATTGGAGCAGCTCAGTTAGTGGCCTTCATGTAATTCTTCCCCATTCTAAAGAAGGATTTTGTTCAGTAGGGCACTTAAAAAGGAAGTGAAACTCATTTCTGGTGTTAAATTGAGCCTAACTGGTGTCTGGGAAAATAGGTGCAATGTCAGGTGAGCAGTGGTGGAGCACAGAGGAGAAGGATTTAGGAATTTTGTGTGTGGATGGAGGGGAGGATGTGTCACTATTTGGTAATGATTAATGTATTGAGCTGCAGGGTGCTGAGCCTCCTTGGTGCGTTTGTTTCAAGTGTTTTTAAAATTAGTGTGCATATCCTAAACTGAGGCAGATATCAATCACTCATTTCCTAGTCTCTGTGCTTGGAAGAGCATATCTTGAACGCCAAGCAGTTTTTTTCCTTAAACTGTTGAGGTATTCATACAGCTGTATTATACGTGCCCCTCCTGCTGCTGTGAAACTTCATTTGAAACTAAAAGCTATTCAGTCGTGACCTCCCTGCTGAAATAACAGTGCCGCCTCCTCCTTGTGTACTGAGCATTGTTAACATTTGCTATGAAAGCTCCTTGGCAATTCACAAAGCTCCTCTTGTGACAGATTTGCAAGCTGCTTTCTTTAGCTGGAGCCTACCTTTGTGCACTGTAAAGGTGCATACTGGGCTAGTTAACAGGCTCTCTTTAGAAGCTTGGTTTTAATCAGGTCTTGGTGGTCAAAGGTAAAGTGGCCTGTGCCTTATTAATCAACTCGCGCAGACAGAAAATGTTCTGGGCTGGAAGTCGCAGTCACTGTTCTGGAGCTCATTGTCTGAAGGCAAGGCTTACAGGACCTGCTGAATAGGTGCGTATGGACTTATTCCTCCTCTTTCCTCAGACTGAGGCTCAATATTGCTGTGCTCATAGGTGATGTTATTTATCTTGATTTGCTCTCATCTGTAGCTTCTTTCATCTTAACAGGCTCATCTCTTTGAACTTGAAAACGGCTCTGGTAACACCCATGGATTTATGCATGTTGTGACAGTTAAAGTTACGTTTGCTTACAAGTTTTTACTCACTTTGAAACTTGATTTCTTAATCTTATGATGGGTCTGTCAAAGCTCTGCTCTGTCCACCCTTTCTGTCTTTAGCTGAAAACTGTTACTTTTCTTGTATGACTCTTCTCAATGCTGGCATTACTTGCTGAGTAGCCTTCTGCAACTGATGAGGCTCTTGAAGCTGTTCTGGTTGTTACAAGTTAATGATGTTGCTCTCTGTTTATCTTGAGTAGTTACTAACAGAATCACTGGCATTAGTCAGTAGGAGGGAGTGTTTCATAGTATCCTGTTGGAATAAGGTGGTGGTACTTCCAAGACAAGTTCCAATAAACCTCTCTGTCCTTGAAACATCGATTTTTATGGCAAAGAGAAAAATTAATTTTGGATAGGAAGCCTGTGACCATGTACATTCATAATTTATAAGCTGACAAAGACATTTTTCTGTTTTGCATCACTGTAGAAAAGTCATCTGGTAGCACTTAAATACACAGGTGAATGTACAGTCCCTGTTCCAGGCATCAGCAATGCTGATATCTTCTGTTCAGTCCTATGCTGCTGGGGCAAAATGCTGTTTAAAGTCAGAAAATGTGGCAGGCCAAGCCAGGTCTCCAGCATGGATTGTTCCGATAGTGCAGGTGTTCTCCTCTGTACTTGTTAGGACAGGCCTGCTTGTATGTCGGTAAATGGGAGCTGTTGTGCTAGGAAGTTCAGAAAAGAATGTCAGTCTTGTGTCTCATGGACGGGGTCAGCTGAGGGGTAGCTGTACAGACGATAATGTGTTCTCCATAGTGTAGGTGAGTTACTCTTTTTGTGAGCTTCAGCAAAGATGATGAGACCTGGTCAGTTCGCTTCATCCTGCTGTGTCTTGTGGCTTGTGGCTTGGGTGAGGCTGAGTTGCACACAGCTGCTGGGCAGTTGTGTGAAAACCAACTTACAGGGCTGTCAGCCATGAGTGCCACCAAGGGAAGAGTGTGAGTTTTGGCAGCTGCTGTTTCCGCTATTCTGTGTTCTAATCTAAATGATAAATGGCTCTTTAAACTTCACGTGTTCACTTCTCTATCTCAGAAGACATTTTGTCCCATAGGAAGGATTTTCTTTTTTAATGCAAAGGGGGCCTGATGTAGGGATAACAGTTTGCTGGGGAGGGCTTTGACTTATTTCTAAACAGCAATGTACAAAATCCAAGGTAAGAAAATTCTTGTTCCATCTCCTGTCTTGCACTTTTCCAGTTGATCACATGGCTGTCCTTGTGCTGGGAAGGTTTTCTGAGGGGTGCCTGAAAGCAGCTCTGTTCCAGACCCCCCCTTTGTTTTTCTAACTCTTAATTCTAGGCCTGATAAATGCAGGGAGGAGGCGGCACGTAAATTCCCAGTCCCATTTCTGACCTTACATTTCCTGGTTTTTCAACAAAGAGCTCTGTGTCATGCCTCTCTTTAGGATTTCAGGTGGCAGCATGCTGGGGAGGAAAACTCTGCTCTGTTGAAAGCTTATTGTAACATGCTGTAGCTTGTCAATAATCAGGGCTATAGTCGAAACATCACCAAGATTTCTTTCCCTTATCTACCTCTGATGATCTTGGTGTATGAACAACTCCCTCTTTCTCTGGGCTTCAAAGAGGTAGAAAATACTGTAAGTGGTGCTTGACTTCTGCCTTGCAAGGAAAGCCACTGAGAATTAAGAATATGTATAGTGGACACTAAAGAGTTGCAACACCCAACATAGAATGCATCCATATCTCCTTACCTACAGCTGTATTGTGAGGCTGCCTCACTTGGAAGCTGTCCTGGAATTAAGGGGTAGAAACTTAAATTCTTGTGCATGCCATGAATTTTTGCATGTAGTTCTATTGTGCTGTTTGCTCAGAATGGGCAACAGAAAGGAAGAGGGAAGAGGAGGCTGGATAGAGTATTTGGCAAATGATGAGTCGAGCTGCCAAAAAAGCCAGTGAAACACAACAGTGATGTTGTTTCTGGTCACTTTGTCCCTAGCTGGATATACTGGCTAGCAGTTGCAGGCAGGAATTCCAAGTGCTGCTCAGCCAGGTATCTGTCAACAATAAGTCAGTCTTCACTTGTTTAGGTTGGATGGTTTTGGATAGAGGAATTGTCTAAATGTTTGCTCCTGCAGCAGTTGTTCTCTTAATACCTTGAGCTTCTTTTGGTTTGTGGGAAGCATTCATGCTCTCAGCTCTGTCAGCCTTTATCTATTACTGCTTTGTGGTGTCTCTGTCAGGCAGATAGGTTTAATCTTGTTTCTGACTGGTTTTACTGTTTAGGTGTGGTGTGCTCAGAATGTCCCCATTCTTCTGACACGGGCGATTATCTTTTTCTTCCAGGTGTGTCTGGTAACACGTAGGATTAGTAGTTGGTGATGCTTATGGTTGGCTGCAGTCTGGGTAGGTTTGGCAGCTGGTTATGTAAGTCTGAAACTGCTGTTCCTTCTGTTGATCAGCGTGTTCAGCATTAATGGTGAGACTGTGCTGCACATGGCAGGTAGGTGCCCTGCAGCAGGGATGTTTCTCTGGCAAAAGGAGCCCTTGGATCCAGGGGAATCTGCATGCACTGAAGAGGTATGTAGTATCTACACATGGAATGTGCAAAGAATTCAGGAGTGTGTTTATTTATGCTGGATGGATCCTGATGTGTGATAATGAGGCTTTTTATGCAGATCTTTCCTTGTACAATCTCGGATGCTGCTGCTATAAACTGTCCTGGGGTTGTTCTTTATGGGGTAGGAATTGTAGTGCTGCTTTGATGTGTCCCAAATCCTCAAGGTAATTTATGAGAGGCAGGAGGGGAAGGACTGCTCAGGGACTGTGTTGTAGCTTGGAGAGCACTGTGGAATGTAAAAGCTGAAACTCCTCCAAGATAGACCCTTCTTAAGTTTTTTTATTTATTTCTTTTCTCAGTGTGCAATACCTAAAGCCTGCCTATTTAATTATGCCCTTGGAAAACATACTTCCTTATACTTCTGATAAGCTGACCGGAGGCAGAGATGTTCCACCCTCTCAGCTTATGCAAATTTAGTGAAATCAGCTTGCTTTTAAACTTGAATAAAACACTCCGTCGAAATCTCAGTACCCATGCCTTCCATGTGGCAGAGTGAACTGGACTGTAAGCAAATTGCCCGTTTCCGAGCTCCAGCTGGAAAGTTCTGCAGCTTGAGGTGTAGGTGAAGGAGCTGGGATCTGACACAGTACTCCTTTCCTGATAGGGCTGTTCCCTGGTATAAACTCTTTTGCTCAGTTCATGTGTTCTGTGTGCAGCCTTCAGTGAAGCTGCGTGACAGAGCTGACTTAGCAAATGAAGCTTCTTCGCAGTAAACACTTCCCTGTTGATGGAGCACACTGGAGTTCAACTTGTAGAGAAGAGCAGAACCTTGAAGTCTCTGTGGTCTGCCTGCTGGTCTTATGGAGCTCAATCTGGTCTTGGATATGAGAGGCAACTTTATTTTTACCCAGCTGTCTTTGTGCAAGGATTCTTCCTAGTCTTACACCAGAGTAATGCCCTCCATGTAACTCATTCTATCCTGTTGCTTGGTTCTTGTTGGGAGGGTGTGTTCCAGCTACCTGCATGATTTCTGTGCAGCTGTTGGAATCACAGTCCCTGTGGGAGGAATCCTGTGCAGATGAGTGTCAGGTCACAGACGTGGCCCCTAACAACCTGACTTCTGTTAGTCTGTTGTCGTCATCGGTCCTAGCAGTGACACTGCTTGCTCTAATCCAGAAGAGTGTGTTGCAATGAGAATCGCGTTCTAAAATGATTACAAAATGGAGTCCATGAAGGAAAGATCTGCATCTTGGTGCAGAACTGCCTTTCAGTAAGGAGGAATGGGTCACGTGGGAAATCCGACTGAGGGGTGCAACTTTCCCACCTACTTTCTCAGGTTTTTAGTGGGAATTTGCCCTTTTACTGCAGGTGCTGGGAGTAAGATTAGATAAGATGTGGTCTATTCCAGCTTCTGTAAGGGTGGCCTCTGGTTTTATTGTTGTTGTTTGGGACTTGAGCAGGGTCTCCACAGCTGCAGGAGGAGTGGAGACTTGCTGGGAATGTCCTTTTCTTCCTCCGGTGACCCTGTCATTGTTACTAGAAGGCAGGACATTTCCTGCTCCACCCTGCCAGGGTTTAATTGCTGACACTGAGCCTTAATAAACTATCATGGGACACTCAGATGGTTTTTTTTAACCTGTCTTGTAGGTGCACAGTGTAAAAGGAGATTTCTTACCCTACTGGTAAACAGAATTGGGGAGCCTGCTGGGCTAATTCCTAGTTGGTTTCCTTCCTGGTTATCTTGAGATACAAATCCAAGTAAGCACAAGGTTAATTTCTTGTGAGAAGAAACTAGGCATTTCCTGGATTGGGCAAAACTAGCAACCCAGCACTACAATATGAGTCTGCAAATGCCTTAGCCATGAGACCCCCATTCCTGAAAGGAGATCTTCCTTAAATTTCCCTGTCAAGAGTGATGAAGCGCTGGAAGGAGGAAGGCTCTTGGGAAGAAGTGAGGTCTAGGCAAGAAAAAACAAAATATCGTATATATATTTTCCTCCTCAGTATGGGGTAGGAGGAGTAAGGAGTTGTTTAAATAGAGAAAAGTTCTTTTATGAACAGTATCAGTGTTTTCAGGAACATGCAGTGAAAAGAGGAATACACAGCATTCATGGAGAGCAGTGGATGGTATGGCAGCATTTGTAACCTCTTGGATGTAGTTAGAAAGAGTCCCTACTCCTTCCATCAGATCTGGCAGGAGGCCTTAAGACGGATGTGTACTCGCTGGGAGGCAGCTGTGTGTCTCTTGTAGAGCCTTGGGGTGGGGAGTAGCAAAGTCTCTGCTCTTAAAGCCCCCCCCACCTTATGAGTCTGGTAGCACTGAAGCTGTGCTCACCTGCAAGCATAGTTTGGTTTGGAAAGCTAAGCCGTGTCCAGGTTAACTGTTTCAGCAGATAACTGCAGTAGCTTTTGATGTTTCCCTTTGCAAAGCTTTCCAGGCTTTCTCTTGTTTGGAGTGTGGAAGTGCAGGGCTCTGCTCCCTCTGTCTGATTACGTGGGAGGGTGACAGAGGGCATGTGTGCTCATCTTGTTTGTTTTCCCTCGTGGTCCAGTGGCATGTATGGTCTTTCTCTGGCTCTCAAACCTTTCAGTAACTGAACTTCCTAGTTTCTCTAGGAATTGTCTTGCTTTCCCAGCCTGGTATCCTGGGGGTTCTAACAAAACCCCAAACAAACAACAAAGCGGGAAAAAAAACAACCTTGTGTATGTCCTGCTCTGGTGCTTCTGAGGAATTCAGAGTTCTTGCTCTTCCTCCTTTACAACTGAAACGACTGCAGGATTGGTGCTTGTCCTGCTGCTGAACTCTGCTAGCAGATATGATGTGATCTTACTGCTTTTTCACCATCATTAGAACAAGTTACAATGACTCCGTGTTCTTTGTTTGTGTTGCCTGTCAGATAGGGGAACATTTGCGAGCTCACGGTTACCAATAGATCACTCAGGACTCTGGGTTTTCTGTGGCTTGTGGAAAATGTGCTCAGAGTTCTGTTTGGAAGTCTGAAGGACAGAAGCACTGCCATAAGGCCTCCGCTTCCCAGAACCTTTTGATTTCCTTTGTGGCTCTTAAATCCCAGCTGAGGTGAGCTCTGAGGTGAACTCTGGGTGGGAGTGGTTGGTCAGGGAGCGAATTCTTCTTTTAAGTATGTCTTCCCCTTCCTCTCCTTCTGAAGTAAATAATGCAAAGAGCAGCTGTTACAGGATTTTGGAACCGAATCTGTCGGAGGGCAACTGACTAATCTTTCCTTGGAGAATTAGTGCAAGGGGATGAAGCCAAAACTTCTTACGTGGAAGAAAAAGTTATGGTATTGAGCAGCTGTATTCTCTTCTCCAGCTTTGTTTATCACTGATGTTGAGTTGTGTCAGCGAAGTGGTTCTGACTGTATCGTGTGTAAATCCTCCTCCTTTCCCTGCTGAGAACCACACATGCAGAGTTATTATTTTCTAGCTCTTTAAAAAAAGGAACAAACTCATGACGTCTATGCCCTGTGTGTGGATTTTATAATTTCTAACAGTTCTGGCAGATTCCTTCATCCCTGAAATAAGATCCCTAGATAAGACAGCAAACTTCCAAACAGCGATCTGCCAGGCTGTTTTAAGTTGGTCCATCAAGCTTTATTTAAGCGCTAATGCCTTGTCCCACAGCCTGTTGATGATAAGTACAGGTTCTGATGTTTTGTGACAGTTCATCTGTCAGGGAGAACAGCAACAAAACTGACTTCACAGCCTCAGCTGTAGCAAATTACTCACAGGAAGCCTCATTCATTTGTCTAAAAGTGACTTGAAATTGGGCCTCAGCTAATTCCAGTCTTGCTGTGCCAGCACTTAAAGCATGAGTTTCCTGATGCCCTGTTGAAAAGCAGAACAAAACAGTTGAAGCTAGTAATGCCTGCTTTTGGTTTCCTTTCAGGTGAATCATGATTCCAGTCACTGAATTGCGCTACTTTGCTGACACTCAGCCAGCATACCGCATCCTGAAGCCATGGTGGGACGTCTTCACAGACTACATTTCCATCGTGATGCTGATGATTGCAGTGTTTGGAGGGACGCTTCAGGTCACCCAGGACAAAATGATTTGTTTGCCCTGTAAATGGGTTACCAAAGACTCTTGCAATGACTCAGTCAGAGGCTGGACAGCCACAACCCCAGAACGTACCTACCATAATTCTAGTCTTCTTCCCTCGACTGATACAGGGCCTATGGGGATCCGATATGACTTGGACCGGCACCAGTATAACTATGTGGATGCGGTGTGTTATGAGAACCGTCTTCACTGGTTTGCCAAGTATTTTCCTTATCTGGTGCTGCTACATACTCTCATCTTCCTGGCTTGTAGCAACTTCTGGTTCAAATTCCCAAGGACCAGCTCAAAGCTGGAGCATTTTGTGTCTATATTGCTTAAATGTTTTGACTCTCCGTGGACAACGAGGGCATTATCTGAGACGGTGGTGGAAGAAAGTGATACCAAGCCATCATTTGGGAAAATGAATGGCTCCATGGACAAGAAATCCTCCACAGTCAGTGAGGATGTGGAAGCTACTGTCCCCATGCTGCAGAGAACAAAGTCTCGAATTGAGCAAGGGATTGTGGACCGGTCCGAGACTGGTGTCTTGGACAAAAAAGAAGGTGAACAGGCTAAAGCACTCTTTGAGAAAGTGAAAAAGTTCCGCACACACGTGGAAGAGGGAGATATAGTTTATCGCCTGTACATGAGACAGACCATCATCAAAGTGATCAAGTTCATCCTGATCATCTGTTACACTGTTTACTACGTCAACAACATAACGTTTGATGTTGACTGTAAAGTGGACATTGAGAGCTTGACTGGCTACAGGATGTACCGCTGTGCTCATCCTTTGGCTACTCTCTTCAAAATCTTGGCATCGTTCTACATTAGTCTGGTGATATTCTATGGCTTCATCTGCATGTACACGCTCTGGTGGATGCTGAGGCGATCACTCAAGAAATATTCCTTTGAGTCCATTCGGGAGGAGAGCAGTTACAGTGATATTCCCGATGTGAAAAATGACTTTGCTTTTATGCTCCATCTGATCGATCAGTACGACCCCCTGTACTCCAAGCGCTTTGCAGTCTTTCTGTCGGAGGTGAGCGAGAACAAACTGCGGCAGCTGAACCTCAACAACGAGTGGACTTTGGAGAAGCTGCGCCAGAGGATCACCAAGAACTCCCAGGAAAAGCTGGAACTGCATCTTTTCATGTTGAGCGGCATTCCTGACACGGTCTTTGACCTCATTGAGCTGGAGGTCTTGAAGCTGGAGCTTATCCCTGATGTCACTATTCCCCCAAGCATTGCTCAGCTCACCAGCCTTAAAGAACTGTGGCTCTACCACACAGCTGCCAAAATTGAGGCTCCAGCCCTTGCCTTCTTGAGGGAGAATTTGAAATCTCTCCACATCAAGTTCACAGACATCAAGGAGATTCCTCTTTGGATTTATAGCCTGAAGACCCTAGAGGAGCTTCATCTGACGGGGAATTTGAGTGCTGAAAACAACCGGTACATTGTGATAGACGGATTGAGGGAGCTTAAGAGGCTGAAGGTGTTGAGGTTAAAGAGTAACCTCACCAAGCTGCCACAGGTGGTGACGGATGTTGGTGTGCATCTTCAGAAGCTTTCCATCAACAATGAGGGCACCAAGCTCATCGTTCTCAACAGCCTTAAGAAAATGGTCAACTTGACAGAGCTTGAGCTGATCCGTTGTGACTTGGAACGCATTCCTCACTCCATCTTTAGCCTCCAAAATCTGCAGGAGATAGACCTGAAGGACAATAACCTAAAGACCATTGAGGAAATCATCAGCTTCCAGCACTTACATCGTCTCACCTGCCTTAAATTGTGGTACAACCACATTGCCTACATTCCCATGCAAATAGGCAACCTAACCAATTTAGAGCGCCTTTACCTGAATCGTAACAAGATAGACAAGATCCCTACGCAGCTCTTCTATTGCCGAAAGCTTCGGTACTTGGATCTCAGCCACAACAACCTGACTTCCATACCACCAGACATTGGACTTCTTCAAAACCTGCAGAACCTCGCTGTGACAGCCAACAGGGTAAGTGAGCAAGAAGCTGAGTCTTCTGAGTGAGTAAAACTGGGACACTTCTGTTATCTGTGTGATTAAACATGCTACAGAGGTGTGTGAAATACTCCTGACACTGCCTTCTATTTAAAATCTTAAGCTTTTGTTTCTCTCGGAGAGGTTTATCTAAACATCACAAGTAACTCCAGAGGAAAAAGCCTTCAAACAGCCCTGGTTCTGTAGCGGTTCCTCTCAACCATGAAACTACTTATAAGTGGCAACTGGAGGCTGTTTAGAAATCCTTCTGGCTGGCTATTTCTCTGCAGTTGGAAGCTTGTAGTCTCTAACTTGAGAGCAGTTTTGAGCTTAAAATGGAGATATGAGAAACTGTAGTCTTAATCTGGAACTGTGTGTGTAAACCTGTGTACTTCAGCAGTGTCTGTGCACCGTGGCAGCATGTATGCATTTGCTCTCAGCTTTGCTTATAGAATCTTGCATTTCCAGTGAATACTCCATAGGTTTTGGCCTTGTAAACTTTTGGTGAGAAGTTGGATATGGACAGACTTATGAGAAATGGTTCTTAAGCTCTCACTTTTAATGCATTGGCTCGTTCCACAGAGGTGACTCTGGAAGGAGCAAAGAAATCTTCTGCAGTGTCCTTACTCAGGGCAGAGTGAACTAAACCAGGTTTATCTGTTGGTAGATAGGTATGAAAGCATGAACTGTGGCAATTCTTTGACTTTCAGAGGAGAGAGAATATGATGGCACCTGGCTGCGCCTCTGTATGATAGCCATGGGTTTTCTTGTGTAATCCCAGAGGTCAAGTCTCAGCCTTACCTGTCTGAGCCTCGGTGCAGGGCAGCGAGAGTGACCAAGTGCCCTGTGCTGCCCGATTACCACAGGTTGTCTCTTGGTTTGTGTTGGAGAATGTTTATTTGCCTAAAGCAAACTATACCCATATTTTTTTTTCCTGAACCCTTTTTTCTTTGTTTGGGTTGAAGGAGACCTCATTCACTGTGAACACAAAGATCAGTCAGTGATCGCACAGGCTGGTGCACTGAGCTGAAGGGCTTGTTGAACCTTGCATTCCTTCTGTCTGCAGATTCCTGGACCGCTCTTTTTCTCTTGCAGTTTATTACTACCTGAAATTGCAAAAGGCTCTAACATAACTACAAATTGCTGACAGATCTCATTAGTGTTTTCTGGGTTCTTCTGGGAATGCTCACTGGAACTGTCCTGGAGCAGCTGTATGTTGAGATCCTTACTGCTGCTATTGAGAGATGTTCCTAGCTGGGAACTGTCATAGAATCATAGAATAACCAGGTTGGAAGAGACCCACCGGATCATGGAGTCCAACCATTTGTATCAAACACTAAACCATGTCCCTCAGCACCTTGTCCACCCGTCCCTTAAACCCCTCCAGGGAAGGTGACTCAACCCCCTCCCTGGGCAGCCTCTGCCAGTGCCCAGTGAACCTTTCTGTGAAAAATTTTTTCCTAATGTCCAGCCTAAATCTCCCCTGGCTTGTGGCCATTCCGTCTTGTCCTGTCTCCTGTCACTTGGGAGAAGAGCCCAGCTCCCTCCTCTCTACAACCTCCTTTCAGGTAGTTGTAGAGAGCAATGAGGTCTCCCCTCAGCCTCCTCTTCTCCAGGCTAAACACCCCCAGCTCGCTCAACTGTTCCTCATCAGGCCTGTTCTCCAGCCCCTTCACCAGCTTTGTTGCTCTTCTCTGGACTCGCTCCAGAGCCTCAACATCCTTCTTGTGGTGAGGGGCCCAGGATTGCCTATGAGAGGCAGACAGAGCCCCTCTGGCGTGGTTTGGCTCTTCATCCAGGAAAACATTGGTACATGAAGTATTTTAATTGCTAAAGCAGTTCACTGTTAACACAGGGTTCCTAAAACTCCAGCCAGCGTGTTGAAGTCAGTATCTGAAGATTCATGACTGAGTTGTGCCACTGCAAATTAGTAGTAGGGCTGCTCGGTGCTCCCAGTTTAATAGCTGTGCTCTCTTTTTCCCCACTGACAGGCTGGGTGGCTGTGCAGCTGTTTGCAAGGGTGGCTTGAGCTCGGTAAACTCCGTGGTGTACGCACACATCGTTTTCTGTTGAGTTAAAAGCCCAACTCTTCTTGGTGCAAGCACAGCTGATATGGGCAGTGCCTGAGGATGACATTAAGCAAACATGAGGGAGTTTTAAAGATTCCTCAGCTTTAAGTTCAGAGCTTGGGTAAATGTACCATTTGTGTTCTGTCAGCCTCCCTTGCATGGCTTCCTGAGGCTTGATCTGCAGTGTGTCCTCTGCAGTCCCGGGGAGGAGCCTGCCTTGGATGAAAAGGAGTGAGAGGCAGCTCCATTTTCTGCATTGTGGCACCACCCATTTCTCACTGAAAAAAAAAAAAATGCAACGGGAAGGCTGGAGCAGCCTTCGCTCCAGTGTGTTGTGAAGCAAAAGGTGGTGAGGAGCCGGTGAAACAGCAAAGCTGTTTGTGTCCTCCGCAGGTGCCTGGGCAAGGCCACAGTTGCCCTGGGGCTCTGACAGCCTTGTTGCTTTTAAATAGTGACAGCAAGAAGCGCATGGACTGGTAGGCTGGCATTTCCCAAGGACAGGAATTATCTCGAACATCCTCTCCTAGCTCAGCAGAGCAGCAAACAGAGCCTTTTGGAGTTGGCAGGTACCAGTGTTCCATTCTGGGAAGTAGATTGCACTGTAGCACATTGTTTCCTTCCTAAACCGATACTTGTCCCTTAAATAGCACTGTTATATTCAAGAGCCTGTGATCGTTTGATTGCAAAACACTGGACAGTACCAGTAACGATGACTGAACCGACCGGTCTTCAATCGATCAGTCTCGTCTTGGCTTTTCCTTGGACTCCAGCTTGTTCAGAACTAATTACGGTCTAATTTAGCTGTGAAGGATGTCCTGCGTAATTTAAGTTTTAAAAAGGACCCTGTTGGGTTTAAAAGCAAATTAAAGCCTCCTTAATGAGATCTCAAATTAAGAGGAGAATACTGAGTTGTTACTTTTGGTTCATAGCCCAGTGTGTGTTAAACCTTAGCCACACTGTTTTCCTAGAAGTTCTTTGGGAGGACTAGACTATTAAAAAGCTTTAATAGTAATAAACCTTATTAAATTAGTGACTCATGGATGCATGAAGGTGGGAAAGCTCACAGATGGTGGCTTCGTTTCTTTGGTTGCATTTTGGCACTGTCGAAATCCCCTGTGCTGTGGAACCTGGGAGGTCCTTGCAACATTTGAAAGCCCTACAGAAACAATGAAAGAAGAGCCCCAGTTCCCAGGGCCTGGAGATTGTACCCACGTAGCCTCTGCTCTTCTTACAGCAGATCTAGGAGCACTGGCTAACCCCAGTCTATGTGGTGTTCAGTATGGTACCAGTTGTACAATGGCTACTTAAAGCAAAGGGGCTGTGATCCAATGATGGTTCAAAGGGTTTGGGATGGAAAGAAGCTGATGCTGATGGGAGCATGTGACAGCATAGGCCAGCTGTGAGCAGGTTTCTGGTCCTCTAAATGTTATGTCAGTGATCTCCTTTGCTTTAGCCACTATCGTTGGAGATCTTTTTTAACCCATGCAGTAGTGTCTGAAAGAGGAATCCATACAATTGTGCTGCAGTGACTTTTGCTTAGGGAACCGTCCATACACTGGAAAGCAGAAGTTCACTCAAGGGACAAGTGGATGACTGAAAACAAGTGCTCTGTGAACCTTGAAGGATGGTGTGGGCTCGCTGGTCTGGTATGAGCACATGTCCTGTTTGCCGATCGCTTTACCTACAATTTGATTTCTCTTTTTCAGATTGAGAGTCTCCCGCCGGAGCTGTTCCAGTGCAGGAAGCTGAGAACCTTGCACCTGGGAAACAATGTGCTGCAGTCACTTCCATCGCGGGTTGGAGAGCTGACAAATCTGTCACAGATAGAGCTACGAGGGAATCGCTTGGAGTGCCTGCCTGTGGAGCTGGGAGAATGTCCTCTGCTGAAACGCAATGGGCTTGTGGTAGAGGAGGACCTGTTCAACACACTGCCCTTGGAAGTCAAAGAGCGGTTGTGGAGGGCGGACAAAGAGCAGGCTTGAACCCCTAGCAAAAGGGAAAAAAAGCCTCTGAACAACTAGAAGGAAAGAGAAGGCCATTCCAGTCCCCACTTCCCCAGGTCCTCCCCTTTCTCCTTTCCAATCACTACCAGATGAGCCAAGGAGTCCCTGAACAAACATGACTCTGAATGAGGCAGCGTTTTGCCTCAGATGCAGGACGGGGGAAGCTTGGGATCAGGATGAGGATCAAGACAGCTTAGTTGGCCTCTGAGGAAAGGCCAGTGGGAGCAAGAGATGTTGCTGTTCTTCTGGACAGGAAGTGGGGTGAGGTGGATGATGCTGGTGAGAATAAATTATGCTTATGGAGGAGAAAATTAAATATGGGGTTTGTTGCATTGCTCCAAATGGGGCTTATACATGGCAGGAACTGATGGTGTCCAGTGTCCTGCAAGCAAAGATCAAGAGACTAGGAAACCTCTTGAACCTCCATCTCTTTCTGTGACATGTGCTACAGTTCCCCTCTGACATGGAGATTCTGTCAGTGAGGCCCCATGGTGGGGTGGGATAGGATACAGACAGCTGATTTTATCTAGATGCTGGCATTAAAATTTGGGGGATAAACTTATCTCGGACATCAGCTTGAATGCAGGATTTTTTTTTTAATCAATTGTCTTTTCCCCTTTGCACCCTGTACCTTCTCTTGCCGCGGAGAAGGAACCAAACCCCCCCAGACTCTCAATCTGCTCATTTCAGCTTGCACTATTTTAACAGTTTCAAATCGCTTGTACTGATGAGTAGGTCACACTTCTCCAGCTGATATCCTGGAGGCACTAACTGACAGAGTTCTAGAGCTTTATTGTGTTCTGAATTTGATGAGTATGGTGAAAATGGGAGAAAGATCTGGATCAAAAGCAATCAGACTGTCTAATCCACTTTCTGAGTTGCTTTAGGATCTGGCTTTTAAAGTTTTTAAGCTACTTCTACATTCCTGATATTTTGTACAACTGGTCAGTATGGTGGGGAGTCTCCTGGGCTTGATGATGTTAGTGAAGAGGAATGCTCAGGCTTCCTCTGCACCTTTTGCCTCCCCACCATTAAACTGTTGTAGAGCTGCTTGATTGTTCTTTTCTATTATCCTCCTCACTTTAACAGCTGTCAGTTCCTGTTACACCTCTTGACCTAAATAAGAGGCTAATGCTGATTGAACTTGGTGCTGGAAAGAAACCGGTCTTCCTGTTTCTTCACCTTTTCATTCCCTGAGCATTAAGGAGCAGTGTGAGAATCCTCTGTGGACTGAGCTCCTCCAGACCCCTGGGACAGAGCAGTCTTCATTGAGACAAGTCTGGCCTGCTTGGTATTGGTTGACAAAACCCCAACCTTCTGCAGTGGCAGAGGTAGATAATTCGCCATAGCTACTGATAATCATATCCTTAAGGTGGGGTGGTTAAAGCATGCCCGCAATACACCCTAAGTCTGCTCTTTTCCATCAGAAGGAATAGGAAGCTCAAGGACCTGCAGGTCCTCGTTATAATACTCTGCATCAGACCAACAGGTTGGCTCCAAGGTGGAGTGCTGCAAGCTGAGGCGTGAGAAGTTTGGAGGCCTCCCCTGTGCATAAAAGTGGGGAGCGGCAGCCGTATCCCAAAAGTGCTTCCCGGCACGCTGCCAGCGAGTGCCTCGGCTCAGCAAATCCTGGTGATCCCGTGGGTGTTGGGGCAATAAGGCACGCCGTGGCGTTCTTCATCAGATGTAAGATATGAAATATATACACTAAACATGCTGAAACCGTGAATAATGTTAACTGGGCTCTGGATTTGTTAATGTTCAGACGCTTAAATAAAGCTACATTCAAATCTGGGAGATCTGCTTATAGAACTGCTTTTAAGAAAGATGTAAATTCTGCCTCCCTTAATCCATTCATTATGAAAAGTTTAAACAGTCCAGAGAATAATGTAATTAAATTTCTTTATCTGGAAGGCAAGGTACTCTAAAAGCTCTTCATGTTTGAAATGGGGTTAGTGTCTTGAAATTGAGTTAGAGGCGGGTCGCTGCTGAGAGGATGACGGAGTATTGATGCTGATGCTTCTTGGATTGTACTCGTTGTACTTGCACAAGCATTTTGCATTAACAGAGGGTAGAAATTGCTGGATGGGCTTAATGCTGCTTAAGTAAAGCAGGAATGGCTTTGGGCTTAGCTGCAGTAATAATGGGTGTGGAGGCTGTTGGACTGTAAAGGAAATGTTTTTTTTCCTTACTCTGTGCTAAAAGGTTGTGATGGCTGCTGGACAGAGGATTGAACTCTGTTTTGTAATCAAGGCCACTGGGTAACTGGTTTACAACACACATTTTAGACTAGGCAGGGCTGACAGGGCAGGACATCTCGCAGGGTTTTCACCTGGCTTACAGGAGCAGAAGGATCTCTTCTGTATGTCTGGATCATTGTAAATGAGTGCTTTGACTCTTGAGTGCCAGTATGGTCTTAGCTATCCAAACTAATCTTTACACAGTTAGGTTAGTGCCAGTATGGTCTTAGCTATCCAAACTAATCTTTACACAGTTAGGTTAGAAGTTTCTAAAAGCAGCTTCTGAAAGTATGCTGCGGCGCTTCTAAAAGCTTGCAGGCCCCTGAGCTGCCGTGTGTCTCTACTGAATCCACAGTCCTGTGGACAATAGGCTGTTCTGCTAGAAGACAGAGACTCTCTGGCTTCTGATAAATAACAGACTTGTACTCCTGCTGCTTTCTGAGTAGAGATTGCCCCGCGCCTGAGGGCTACAAAGCAATTATAGGCCAGGCCAGTATTGATCGTGCATGAAAACACTAGCTTTTTGCTGCTCTTACAATATTCCAAGCTCAGATTTTTCCAGTCAGGGCTGCTAGGGCTTGAGATAGCTTCCTGTGTGGCAAAATTGGGATGGGCAGCCTGATAACCTCTTGTGCCAGAAACACATGTGGCACAGAAATCCATTGCCACTCTGGTAGACAGCAACATGTGTTATTTACTCTTGATACGTGCTTTTTGGTCTTCCCTCAAATAGATACTGATTCCAGAGTATCAGTTTTGTGTGATGAGACGGAAGAAGCTTTAAAACTTCAAGGACAGGGTCTAAACCATGAGATCCTGAATGTGTTCACTGCTCAGGACTCCTGCAAACTCAACCCAGAGCAGAGTGAGTCACCTGCTTCCCATGTTGTCTGGATTGCTCAGTCTTTGAAGGATGAGTGCTTACATCAACAATCTTTCACCATTTGCAAGCATGCAACAGTGTATTTTATTTATTTTCCTTTAAATATCCATCAAACTGAAGTTTAGGGGTTTTATTTGTGACACTCTGTGTGTTCAGTAAAAAACAAAAATTAACTTAAGCAGACAATCAAGCGTCTGGTCAGTGCGTTGTTCTCCTGACAGGCTTTTCAAAGCACTTGAGTAGTAGCAAACCAGATTATTTATTAGCTGCTAAACCATACAACAGCTTGAATTCAAACCAACTGTTTCCTTAGTAGCACTTCTGAGCTGAATGAGTTTTTGTGTAGATCACATGCGCCCTCATCCTGTGTCAGGACCAAAGGTTCATGAGAGGGAATTATGCCTTTCCTGGTAAATATCCCCCAAACTTGCAACTGATTATTTTGAACCAGCTGAAAGGCGAGGAACACCAAACCTCTTACATGTGTAAGTCTTGCTGTATCTCTGAAACTATGCACTGGAAGGAGCTGGAGTTGTTCTTTGTGTAAGATTGTTTTCTGATTTTATTATTTGGTCCCTATTAATTCAGCAGCTGGAATCAATTTACTCTGCCAGTCTGGATGGTTGAATGGCTGTTACAGGTTTCTCGTGGTGTGGTGTTCTTGGGTATTAATTGTTGCTTCTTGACAATATCCTACCTCATTTTTTATTTTTTTCTTATTACCATTTATACACTCCATTTAGCTCACTTAATTAAGTCAGTCCTTGGTGTTCATTAGCACAAGTAGTGTTAAGTGGCATTCGGTTGCTCAACCACACTGCCGTTCTTCTCTTCTTTTTTTTCCTCCCTATCAAACGAATCTAGGTATTTTGAGAAAAGTGACACATCCCTAGCAGAGGATGAAGTGTATGGAAGAAGTTTCACATATCGAGTCAACAGCTGTGATGCCGTTTCCTTTCCTTAAGGTTTTGGAAAGGGGACTTGAGTGGCTTGAACCCTTCGGGTGTTTTTATTTTTTCAGTCCTCCTTCAAGAGAGGAATAACTTTTTTTTTTCCTCGTTAATAGCTGTGCCTTCCCTAGCAATGCATTAATGTAACTTCTCCACAGGGGCTCTTGCTCTTCAAGTGTATTTGCAGTCGCTCTGCCTGAAGGCAGAGCTGTTCCCTCCGATTCTTTTTCTTTCTTAGCTTTTGGCCTGACTTCTCACTGCCAGCAGTATTGTCATACTGTAAATAGCAGTCATCTACTCTGAAATGTTACCCAAGGTAAGGCTGTGCGAGTGTTAACGAGTAGAACTATTGCTTAAGCTTCACCTTGATTTTTATTTTTCTTACCTGTTGCATTTTAAAATGAATTTTCCCCCCACTGTTTGGCCATACAGTGGATGATGTAGATTTATCAATCATGTGCCAAAACAGAGTTTTCTGTCCTACCTTCTCTCTAACAGTGCATGAAGCAGAAATGGAACTGGAGTAGAGTATTGTTTGACTCTGACCTTTCTCCTTCCATCCCTCCAGCTGCAGTGGTTAATATTCAGCCACTTTGGTATGAAATCCTGAAATCTCATCTCCAACCCCCCTTTTCAATAGCAGCTCTACTTGAATTGCTGCACTGGATCGCAAAGGTGAACTTTGTGCGCATTCACACAAAGAAAGGCTTAATTTAAGATTTTGGGAATTACCCTTCCCTTCCTCTCTCAGTCTCCTTTAAAGGAATTTTATTGAACAGTGGGGAAGATTTTTCTGCACGAGACAATGGGAAGGGAGCTAAGGGGCCTGAATCATCTTATACAACTGACAGATGTGTCCATTTCAGTAAGACGCAACTCATGGCTTAAACATTGTTCACTGCCACTTGGTAAATGTAGGAGCAGGGTTGTGGTTTGGCATCGAGACCTGGGACTTGATGTAACGTTTCAGAATCCTGGCATTCACTTTATAAGTGGGGTTGTTTGGGCAGCTGATCAGCCAGCACCTCCACCTTCAGCACTGAAGGCTGCTATTGTTTTCTCTGAACGACTTGTAAGACTGGACACTTTAACAGAATAAAAGTTTTAATTTTTAATTTGCATTTTCCTTTAATGTCTGCTTTCTTCTAAGTTTGCTGTATGCTAAGGCACTTGGCCTTTCGCGATCTCCCTTTTCAGAAGACAAATGTTAATAATTCCAGCTATTGTGTAGGATTATTGTTTCTCTCACTGTATGAGCCCTTGTGGATTATGGCATTCCTTTATGAATAAGTAAAAACTAAATGTACAGTGAAGGAGGTCCTGCTCCGTGACAAGCCTGGACTGCCTTACGTATTTCACCATTGCTCTAACAAATGGCTGGAACAGTTGTTGTTGCCACATACAAGGCTCTTGAAGTATTGTTCTGCGTAGTCCTACAGAAGCTGGGTTGGGCTTTCAAAATGCAGATTGTGCTCCCCTTTCCTAGCAGAGGGGTAGGGACTGGAGTCAAGGGAGAAAACTGCTTGTTGCCATCAAAATTGTGTCTGTAGCCAACTACGGGTAACACATTATTTCAGTGTGTTTCCTAGCTGGAAACATTTCCAACTGGAAATGCTGGCAGGTACCATCTTTCCTGACTGAGCAGGTTCTTGATGTATTATAGAGAATCAGCCTGTAACTTCCGATTGCAGTCTGAGTCCCTGCGCAGCCCGTTGATTGCACAGAAAGGAATTTCTCTTGTGTTTTGCCTTCCCTTGCTTTCTCTGACTACTTGACCACAGTGGCTCTAGTCCCGCTTCAGAGGTGGAAAATGTGAGCAGGCTCTGCAAGAGGTGAAAGGTGCCACTCTGCGTTCTGCTTATCAGCATGAATGAGGTTTAATGACACTTAGCAGGGCTAAACCAAGACAAGAGAGGGCAAAATGCCTCTTGATCTAAGGCTGGCTTGCACTGCAGCTCCTTTTTTCAAGGGTTTACGGGCACTGAATAGCTGAGCCAAGGGAAAGAATTAAAGGTATTATCCAAGATTTTTTTTTTTTCTGGATTTCTGCAGGAATATAGTGATGGGGAAAGAGCGTGGGATAAAGAACTGATCTGTCTTTGCTGGAAGAAGACTTTTAAAACTGATAATTCCATATTTTCTGCATAGGTCACTGAAAAGCGTAAACTAAAGATGCAGTAGAGGCTGGTGGACCCTGTATTGCTTTCATTCTAATGAAACCTTCTAGCCCTGCTGCGCTATAAGGTATTTGCCGTCCTGGTTTGTGAAGGAAGTAACCATCCTGGTTTTACCTGTTGATGACAATGAGACTCTCTTGATAGACTATGACAACATTTATGAGGCTGCTGATAACTTGAAAGAAAGGCCCCACCACTGTGGGGAAAAGCATCCAAGTATCTAAGCCATTTTATGTACTAATATATTGTTTAGTACTGTTTAAATATTCATCGTTGTCATTGCTCTGGTGCTCCTGGTTTCTCATTAAATGCTCTGTCACTTGTTTGGGATCATATTGAAGACTAAAGGAGAGGTGATGAGATCTAGCTGCAACTTTTCCTCCCCTAAAACCCCTGGCAGCAGTTTTAAACTGGAGAGCTGGCAAGCTCCGAGTGGTTTCGATAGGAATAATCGTGCCAGTCAAAAAGGGAGTTGAAACAATTGTACTTTGTCTGCTGGGGGTTGCCTGTGTTCCAGGTGCCGCTCACTCCTGTACCTTTTATGCAGACATGGGATGGGCTTTGGCAGCCTCCAATGGAGTTTGCCTGAAGTGCAGTTTTCTTGTGGAGCTGGCAGGAGAAAATGTTTAATAGTCTGCAAAACAGCTCTTGGAGGGGGAGGAAAGGAAGGAAAAGAGGGTCATTTCCCACTTTTGTCTGAGTACTTTCTGCTTTCCTTATTTAAACTTACTGGAAGAGAAGGCATTTACGAAGATGACATCCTTCTCTCTAAGTGTTTTTGGGCTTTATGTGGTGTAGGTGGTTTTCCTCTTGCTGACAATGTGTTTCTAAGCCTCAAAATAGGAGCTCGTCTGGAGCGGCAAAGAACTGGAGGACTCCTGAGGACAGATGCTTCTGTAACTGGGCTGAGTTGCCTCCTAGTTCAAGCAATCTTTGGGTTCTTGCCGCGTTGTGTACCGTGATGCGCTGTTTATGTTGCTCAAACGCTCCATGGAACAGGAAAGCTGTGGTTGACTGTGAACTAAACCAGCTTCTGAAGTCACCGTGTGTGCCTAAGGTGGGGAGTGGAGAAGATGACGTACTAAATAGATGGAAAAATATGCTTGGGAATGAGAAATACACGACGCTGTCGGCGAGGAACCGGGGAGTGGCTTTGGGGGTGTGTGTCTCTCCTCGCCTGCTGCCTCCCGATGAAGGGTGAGGTGAGTCCTCACCAGATCCACTCATGGGCAAGAGCTACACCAGGTTTTTTTTTCCGCTGGCTACACAGCTTCCTTAAAACCAATTCACCTCCCATCAGCTGGTGAGAGTCCTTAAACAGGAAGGAGGAACTGCTTGATTATTTTTTGGTTTGTGTGGGAGGTTGGTTGGCTCCCTTCTGTGTATGTAGCCCAGTAGTTGAATTCTCTTGCAAAGTTTAGCTGTTTAAACTGCTGAATTCCTATCCTCTTGTGTGGAGAAACTGGAAAATAAGCTGTAAACACTCAAAAACCCAAAATATCAACTTCCCTTTTCATTAAAAGCCCAAACCAACCTTGAAGAAGGAGAGATTTTTATCCAGAGTTGATTCCCTTACAGAATAGAGGACTTTATTTTTCAAAGAACATCTCTTTAAGATGGATTTTTAGTTGCAAGCAAATATAATTGGAAGTAAACACCTTCCCAGAACCATTTGCACCCCCAGATGCCCTTTCTTTGTGCAGGGCTGCTGAGAGAATGTTCTCAGTATTTCCTGCAAGAGCCAAACGCTTTTTTTTTTTTTTTTTTTTCTGGAGAAGAAAATCTTTCCCCTGGGATTCCTGTGCAATGGGAGGGATGTGTTGGTGGGGAGCGCCACCGCTGGGCTGCCATCTATTCATCGCTTCTGTCTTTTAATCCTGGTTTTATGTACAGGCACCTTTGGATGTAAATCACTGCAGAGAATTAAAATAATAGAGATGCTCTCTGTGAATTTTTCTGAACGTTTAGTGAAAGCCGTTTAGCTTTATCACCCTTTAGTCTAATATTTGTTGTCTCCTGGGTTGCTGGAGCCCTTTCCAGGTGATGAAGTGCAGACAGGACTTGATAACTGACTGAGGGCTCTGTAAGGGTTTCAATCGCTTCTTTAAATTTGTTTCAAAGATTTTATATGTTTTTCATCCCACTCAAATCTCATTTTACCTGCCTTATATTATTTTACCGCTGTTTACCAGCCTAACTGGTCTGGTTTTTTCACCTGGTTTACTAATTAAAGCAGTGATTCCTCGTTGGGGTTAACTGGATCAAGTTTGTGGTTGCACTTGAGCAGAACGATTTTTGGCACTTTAAGTAGCACCAAGAGCCAAAGGTCCCTGCCAGGAACAAATGGCTAGAAATGAGGACAAAATTCCCTGAGAGGCAGCTCCGCTGGCTGCACCCAAGTCCAGCTGCCTGGTGCTCGCTGTTATCGCTCGCTGGGAAAAGGATCACGTGAAGAGGCGGAGAGACAACCCTGCGAAGCCTGAGCGGTATCGTGGTGTTGCTGGTGGGATCCTGGGAGCTTCTGACCCCGATGGCGTTTGTAACTCGGGATCAGATCCAACAGGTAAGGAGCTGCGCTCCGGGGAAGGAGCAGGTGGCACTGCTTGTGAGAGGTGGTCACTATCCACCACCCTGTGATGTGATGTGATCTAGCAAAGATCTGCTTTTCAAACGCTTCATGTTCTCACCTTCTGGTGTTACGTTCATTTTGAGTGTGTGAGGACCCTGTCGTGGCTACAAACTCTTTCACAGGGCGACTTGCCCCGCGGAGCGTTTAGAGGAATTTCTCTCACGCCCTTCTGGCTCTGCTGCTCTGCTCTCATCTGCCAAGTCAGAATCTGCCTGTCGAAGGATAATCTCCAGGGTATTCTATATAAAGAAACCGCAGTGCTACCAGAGTTCACTTCATTTTGCAAGGGATTGTGTAGTCAACCGTGAGAAATCACCTAGAGACTTTTCCCTTAGAGAAAACAAGGCTTTCCAGCTTGTAAAGGATCTCATTCTTATTTGGAACCCAGGTAGGACTGCTCTGATCACGCTAGCAGGCTTCACAATTTAATAGTTGCTGGTTGCACACCTTAGGCAAGAGACCCTTGAGCCACAAAGGCTCTAGCGATGGTATCTCCTCTGCTTTGTGGACCGAGGAGCTGAAATACACAGTTCTTAACTGCATGGAATCTAAGAATAAATCTTTTACAATAGAAATCCCTCTTGAAATTAGAAATTAAGAACAGGTTGCCCAGCTGCAGAGCTGAAGCTGGGATGCTTTTTGTTCTGAGCTGAGCCACAGCGAAGGGCCAGAGCTGTTTTCTCTTTGCTGCTTCCCCTGGGAACTCAAGGAGAGCAGTCACCCCGTCTTTTCTAGTTCCACAAGGATGGCCTCCTTGTCCTAGAGCACTTTTTCACCGCCGAGGAGTGTGACAGCATGAGGAACCAGATTCAGAGAATCGTAGCGGAGATGGAAGTGCCACCGCACTGCCGCACCGAGTTCTCCACCAAGGAAGAGGAGCAGCTCCAGGCACAGGTACTGGAAGGAGAAAGGCAAAAAGCAAATAGCCGCTCGAGATTCACTCTGTGCGAACAGAACATGACGCCGTGAGGCACTTGCTCTCCAGCTTTGTACAAATGCTTGGCGGTGGGTGAAGGAGGAGAGGGTGCGTGCAGCTCTGCTGGACATTCAGCTCACACAGATCACTTTGTACTTGTTCTGCAGACAGAAAACAGGTTATTTTCCAGGCAGGCAGCAAAAGAGTGAGGGTAGCCTCTATATCAGAGGTTCTTGTAAAGTCCAAATCAATGCCAAGGGATTTAGTGCTGTGGAAAGCCTTTGTGTGAGTGGTTTCTATTGACTGTGTTTTGTTCATGCTGCGGCTTGATGGGGAAAAGATGCAGGTGAGTATCAACACTTTGATCAAAGGTTCATTTATCTTTTCACAAGGATGCTATCTTTACCAGGCTTTTATCCCTGACAGGGTAGCTCAGATTATTTCCTAACCAGTGGAGACAAGATTAGATTCTTCTTTGAGAAAGGCGTTTTGGATAAGAAAGGTAAGTCCTGGCTGGCGTTATCCACGGGGAGGGTACAGGAGACAGCAGAGTTGAGGGGTCAGGGGCACTTTCCAGCTCTAGGGGCGATTCCTGCTTTGCAAACGATGTTAAAATCTGGTTTCGTTTTGTAGGTCACTTTCTAATTCCCAAGGAGAAATCCATCAGCAAGATTGGCCACGGTACGTTTAAAGGAGGGGGGTTTGAGAGGGAGGGACAAATGGGGGGATGTGGTTACCAGACATGAGGATTTCTCCAGATCTACACACTTTAAATAACCGTGGCCATCTGAGTTGAAACCTTTCTGAGCAGAGAAGCAAATTCTTCCCTCTTTGTTCCCTCTCTGCACCTCCTGGGGCGACTACATCCATTCCCACAGAGCTCACCCCTTTAGCCATTGTGGCAGTGCCCGTCTTTGCAACCCTGGGCTGTTTTCCTCTGGGTTTCTGCATTAAGTCTTTCAACTCAATTTCTACATGTCAGTTTGCTTCTCCCCAGTCGCTCTGTCACGGCCTCTGCAATTCTCTCTTCACTCTCTGCTGTCAAAGGACTGAAAAATCTTCCTTTCTGAAAACCCTCCTAGGAGGTTTTCGAGCTGTGCATAGCTCAGAGCCACTGACATGCAACAGCCTGGACTTCAGCCCTTCTCTCTTTTATGTAAGAGCTTGTTTGAACAAATTTACCACCTCAGACTGGTCACGTTTGGTAGAGATCAAACCATCTTGTGTGTCCTGTGCAGAGGGGGTTGCTGATGCTGAAGCTGTCCTCCCTCCTTTGGTGTCACCAGCACCTTTTCTTTACCCTCACGGGTTTCGGTTTGACCTTTTTCCTCTCAGCCAGCAACCAAGCTGGTATTTTGACCCCTTTTGTTTCAAAACAATACAAGGAAAACACGAGCAGGTTTCACTGCACACGAACTTTGCACAGATTGAACTTCACTAAACTTGGAATTCAGTGCTGAGAGTTCTTGGTTCTCTGGTTTTCTCAGAAAAACCGTCTCCCCTTCCCAGTCCCCCTGCCACTCTTCAGCTTTTCCACAGTGGAAGACAAAACAACTCTAGATGCCTGCTGACTCAGCAACTCCACAACTCAAAAGGCTTCTCTAGACTATTTTATTTTTTTTAATGGCTCCTTTTGGTCGAGTCTTGCCTTCTCCCTTGCTCAGGAGCAGCCCCTGCTGGACCCAGTCGCATGTCCTTCTGGTAGATTTGATCACGTTGAGATGGATTCATGATTCAAAGTCTTTGCTTGATGGTTTCCTTGGAGCTGGACTGCAACAAGCGTCTGAGTGCCGACAGCTCTGACCTGTGGACTGTAGTTGAGGATAAGCCCCAGCTCATTTTTGCAGTAATTACCTTTCTGGTAGATCGTAAGAATCATGTTTATAAGGGGTGGATTCACCTGTCTGCCTCGGGGTCACGTCTTGATATGTCAGCATTTGAACCGTATAAGGCTTCATCACATCATACTAAGTTTTTGTTCACTGTTATACACTATTTTTATGTAGCTGCAGTCTGTGGCCAGTGAGTGGTTATGTCTTTGTTTCCTAAAGAAGATTGTACAAGCCTATGAGTGTTGTATCACCTTAAATGTGATAAGTCGCCTATATCCACTCTTGGGAGGGATTGAAGTTTCTGGTTACAATTTATCATGGTTGGTTGTCGTCTCTGGAGCTCATTGAGTGCTGCCAAGTTCCTTTTGTGTTAACGACATCTTCAATGTGAGCCTTTTGTTTCCCTTCAGCTTTACACGCTTATGATCCTGTCTTCAAGCAGATCACCCACTGCTCTAAGGTGCAGGTGAGCCATCACCATTCATAGTCTGGAAAACGCTGACTTTTGGAGTAGTTAATGGAAATGTTCTAAACTCTTAAATGGAGTCACTTTCTCCTTAAAAGGAAATTTAACTGTCTTCAACGAATGATGCTTTATGCAAAAAAAAAGCAGCAAACATAAATTTTGGGAAGTTTTTTTACAGGAATTGGGAAGAAAACTGGGCCTTGAGAGACCAGTAGTTGTGCAAAGCATGTATATCTTCAAGGTAGGATAATTCAAGTTGTCTTGTCACTCCAGAAATAAGACTCCGTTAGGTGGGAAGCTGTGAACGCCTCTCTTCACACATCATCTTTCTCTCCCTGCAGCAACCCGGCATTGGCGGTGAAGGTGAGACTCCTGTTATCTCTACAACTGCAGATAATACTCATTTGGGAAAGGAATATTGCCAGGAAAAAGGCTTAGAATCAGATTTAAGCCTGTGAGGTTTGTGGTCCGTATCTTCTTAAAATTATTAAACAGCATCCGTGTTTTCCAGAAACCTTCCTACCTCCTATGTGGCTTGAACAAAGCTTGCAGCAGGCTGAAGGGTGTACTTTCGTGTACAATTTAATGTCTGACAGATGGGTGGGCAGGACAGGTCAGGTCAAGGAGAACAAGCCAGCTGTCCTAGCAGAACCGCTTTCCTCAGGCGTTAAAAAGCCCTGAGCGCTGTCTCTCGTTGCAGTGACACCGCACCAGGATGCCACCTTCCTGCACACAGAACCTCTGGGGAGAATCCTGGGCTTCTGGATCGCCCTGGAGGACGCCACGCGGGAGAACGGCTGCTTATGGTTCATTCCTGGCTCTCACACCAGTAAGATTTGTGGCATTTGGCGTGTGCTGTAAAATTTGTGCCATCCTCGTGCCGAAGGGTGGAAGGGTAACACAGACCCCGTTGTGGTCTCGGCATCACGTGGTGCCTGCACAAGCGCACTGCTGTCCTTGTTTATCAGAATCATAGAATCACCAGGTTGGAAGAGACCCACCGGATCATGGAGTCCAACCATCCCCATCAATCACTAACCCATGTCCCTCAGCGCCTCGTCCACCCGTCCCTTAAACCCCTCCAGGGAAGGTGACTCAACCACCTCCCTGGGCAGCCTCTGCCAGTGCCCAATCACCCTTTCTGTGAAAATTTTTTTCCTAATGTCCAGCCTGAACCTCTCCTGGTGGAAGAACAACTTTCTTTGTTACTAAAACCTCCTTCTATACCATTGTTGAATCCACAACTGTATTTCTCAGCAGGTTATTAACTGCTTCACTTTGCTCTTGGCCATTGGTCCATTAAAAGAGTCTAATATAACAATACTGCTTAATTTAGAAAAAGAAAAAGGTGGTATACGTGACTGACACTGTGTTCAATCGATATCTAGCCTAGAAACAAAGAGAACAAAGCATGGGGGAGAGGAAGAACAGTACTCCTAAAATTTTATTTACACTAGAAACTGTTAAAGTGAGGCCCATTAAAACAGCTCTTGAGGCTTTTCTTTTCACGTTACTGTTATTTCAGAAGCTTCCTTTGCAGGGTTTGGACTTGGCCTTGCCAGGTCACTGAGATTTTAAGGTTTTGATGTAATGAAGGTCTTAAAACCACTGGGTCTTTTCGTCCCGTGGTGAAACGGGGCAGCGCTGCGTGTTGGTGATCCTTGCACAGCTTTGACTGCAGCCTTGAAAATATCCAAGTCTGATCTGGACTACAGTTCTCCTTTTGCCTTCCAGAGTAGGAATACACTGGGGAACCTCTTTTTTTTTTTATTTTTTAATCCTTTTTTTAACCAGATCAACTCCTGGAACGGCTGTTGTGTGCGATGAGCGTTGCCGTGTTTGTAACCACCATGGGATTACTCCTACACTTTTCTGTTTTTCACTACCTCTCAGACACACTGATAAGCTTTAAACTGTTAATCGCTTAAGTCTGAGTGTAATCATAATGCTCTTAAGTTCTGCAGGCAGTCATCCCTCATAAATTCTGGAGTCGGTTGCACTCTGGTTGCAATTTATGGTCTTACAGAAAAGAGAAATGGAGCAAAGGTTGGCTTTGCATGAGTGTATGACTATTTGTGTTCCTAAATGGCTGTGTTGTAATGCACACTAAGAGCCAGAAAAGCAAGGTTCTTTATCAGTTTCTGTGACAGCTGGTAAATCCTAAGCCTTTTGCTTAATAAAAACCCCACCCAAATCACTAAGGAAAATATATAATATACTATAATAATGACTTTCTGATCATTGCCAGGAGAAATCACAGTTGTTCTGCTATGCAAGGTGTAGCTAGCTGTTTAATTTTTACGTGTGTTTGCTTATTCCATGGATTTGCAGATGGAATTACCCGGAGAATGGTCCGTGCAGCTTCAGGTGCCTCAACATGTGTTGAGTTTGTAGGGTCAGAGCCAGCCTACGACGACAGCCAGTTCATACCTCTGCCTATAAGTAAAGGTAAAACCAACCCCCAGACCTACCTGCTGTACAGCTCAAGAGAAACGAGAGAGCTAAAATGGTATTTCAACGCTCTCAGCTTCCCTTCTGTTTTAAAGCTGGCACTCACAATTTAACAAGCAGTACAGGTGTTTCTTTAAACCAGGTGGGCTCATTCTCATCCATGGGGAAGTCGTCCATAAGAGTGAATTGAACAGCTCGGAGTCATCTCGTCACGCGTTCACCTTCCATGTGATGGAAGCCAAAGACACCAGCTGGAGCAAAGAGAACTGGTAAGCTCACCATCCCAACAAGCGGATGGGGAAATTAGAGCATTCCAATGGATAAACTTCTCTTGGTAGTTTTGTGTGTGTCTCAGTTTCTGTTGGTAGTATCTCAGTTAGCATTGAGTTCACTAGCACTGAAAGAACCTCTGAAATTCTCTTTTTACCTCTTTACTTTTTAGGCTCCAGCCAACTCCTGAACTACCTTTTCCATCGCTCTACACTTGAAGTTAGTGATTGGCTTCTGGAGTCAATAGCTGATCAGTATTCCTTTCTGATTGTTTATCTGTGTTCCCTTTAAATACAACTTTTACTACATCAGCACTCACGACTAATTTATCCTCTTCTTGGAATGAAGACCCTTGACACATTTGAATCCCCATTAGACAGAAACTTGTACCTTGACTGGGACCAGTTAAGAAGTATTTCTTCTTGCAGATATACTTTATTTTCTTCTGTTTAAGTCTAGCGCGTTTCTTGGCTGTGTCAATCCTAGCAATGCAGGTGAACGTGTCATGTGAAGGTGACTGACTCTTGGGTTTCTGTCCTGCTGTTTGAATAAGAATGATCCTGCTGTGGGCAAGATGAAGCGGGAAGTCTATCTTTATAATCAGTCTTTTAATTATTTTTCTAGCAGACTGTAGCTGAGTGTTTGATCTTTGAGTGTGTTGATTACAAATATTACAGTTCTTACAGATTCATGTCGAAATTACGGAAACAAAAATCCCCACTCAAACTCCTAACATTTAAATTAAAAAAAATAGAAAGTCTCTTTTTTATCTTGCTCCTCTTTTCTTTGAAGAAGACATGGTATGACCTTTTCCCAGTGGATGGGACTAGTGTAAAGTTGTCTGGCTGGTTTGAACCCTCAGCGTGCACAACAAGAGTTACCAGCACCAAAACCCCAACCAAACCAACTTGGAGCAAGGTGAAACCTAAGCAATGTTAAGAAATAGAAGTTAGATGCGAGGCAAGCTCAAGCCTGTGTCCTGAACTGAACAGAAGCTGCGTAGGAGTAATGTCACTGGCACTGCTGCAGGGGCAACCCTGAGGTGTGGGAGTGGCTCATCGATGCACGAGTTACACCTTAAAACTGAACCATAGAATCACTAGGTTGGAAAAGACCCATCAGATCATCAAGTCCAACCATTCCTATCAAACACTAACCCATGTCCCTCAGCACCTCCTGCACCCGTCCCTTAAACCCCTCCAGGGAAAGTGACTCAACCCCCTCCCTGGGCAGCCTCTGCCAGTGCCCAATGACCCTTTCCGTGAAACATTTTTTCCTAATGTTCAGCCTAAACCTCCCCTGGTGGAGCTTGAGGCCATTCCCTCTCGTCCTGTCCCCTGTCACTTGGGAGAAGAGCCCAGCTCCCTCCTCTCCACAACCTCCTCTCAGGTAGTTGGAGAGAGCAACGAGGTCTCCCCTCAGCCTCCTCTTCTCCAGGCTAAACACCCCCAGCTCTCTCAGTCGTTCCTCATCAGGCCTGTTCTCCAGCCCCTTCACCAGCTTCGTTGCTCTTCTCTGGACTCGCTCCAGAGCCTCAACATCCTTCTTGTGGTGAGGGGCCCAGAACTGAACACAGGATTCGAGGAGCGGCCTCACCAGTGCCGAGTACAGTGCTGAGTACAGAGGAAGCAGCTAAAGCTTTTTCCATATCTTTCCATCAGAAGAGTTAATAATTTAGAATGGCACCTTTCTGCTGAGGAGCAGGAGTTTGTTTGCTGGCGATACGCAGCCCTCCCTGCAGTGCACACCACCACCAAGTGCAGGGGCATAAATAAAAGCAAGAACCTGGATTGGATTCGCAGGATTTCCTGTTAAACGTGAAAGAAACAGTCTGGTGGTGTTACAATTTTGGTTTCCTACAAAAAGTATACGACAACCTATTGCATTATTAACCAAACCCAACTCCAGACAGGTTTGACATCCTCAGGAAAAGCAGGACCAAATCCCAGGACAGAATTAAAATTACTTTACTTGATTTGTTGATAGAAGCATTTTTATAAATTGATTAAACAAGAAATGCAAAAAGTCAAGAACTGTTTTAGTATTAGAAAAGTTTATTGACTTTAACAGATTTTCTGCTTTTGTGATTAATATGTAATGAGTTTTGCCTGTGACTTTGCTTAGCTTCCTCCCAATATTATTATTCCAAATTAAGTTAGAGTTTAAAATCTTGGAAGAGATTAACTTTCTTCTTGTTCCATAAATCTTCAGGGCTAGAACTGCAACCCTCCTGTTAGTTCTGTTTGGAATAAACGAGCTCTGACATTCTCAGACCTCCCCAACCCGAATAAACTCAGCTACTGCAGCTGAGTCTGAACTGTTTTCATGTCCCTGCACATCAGTTCGGTTCTTGGTGATGGATACACTTGGACAGTTGCATTTGCTGTGTGGCATCTTCACTATAAAACATGCTTTAAATGCTCCTACAGAAACAAGCGGGTCACATATTCAGTAAGATAGGACTGCAGGGCTCAAGACAACAAAACACAGTTGGTTTGATACCATACAGAGGCACAGCAGCACCTGAGAGGTTTGTTTATTTATTTTTTTTTTCCCCTCTGACTGACTTACCTCTTCTTCCTTTTCCTCTGGGCACCCAGAAGAAACATAACTTGGATTGTTAAACACCAGCGCTATTTTTATTGGTCACGTTTGTGACCAATGAGAACATAAAGCACCTCATGCTGTTTTAAACGGGTGAATAAACAAGACCAAACCAAACTCTTTACTTTAAATGGGTCTTTTTCATTTCTGTTTTTAACAATTTTATGTGCTGTACCAAATGTGGTGTTTAGATCACCTTTGAGCTCTCGTTACGATGCATATTCTAGTACCACTTTTCTCTCGAAAGGGAGAAATCTCTGTTCCGGGCAGTGCTTCTACGCCATAAACATTATCTGGAGGTAGAGAGGCAAGAGCAGATTATCGATCTGGGTAGTGTAAGCTTCCAAAAGAGAAACCAAACTCACAGATGCCAGAATCCACGCGTAGCTGGAGTTGAGATTCACATTGCTGTCAAAGATCAGAATAAGTGCCACAGCTATGATCTGAGCAAAAATAGCTGTCATTGTCCCTTCGACGGTTTTCTTTGTTCCCGGCCACTTGATTTCCCCCATGGTGCTGCCAAAAACGGAGGCGATGGTGTCTCCTACCCCTACTGCCAGCACCCCGGAGTAGGGAACCAGTGCTCCTGCCCCAGACAAAGTCCCTTTAGGAGCACAGGATCTGGGGAACAACCATACTGGGAGGGACATGCCAAGAAGAAGATAAATATGAGTCAAGATTAGAGGTCCGCTGTCTCTTTCATCCAAGAAGAGAGACAGCAAATGCCTAAGGGTTTGGCCAAATGGTTTGATCCTGAAGTACCGAACGTACTCTAAGAAGATAAACGCTGCCAGACACAGCACTGCAGCAACGTGGAGGAGCTGGCGGTCATAGATTAGTCCAGGAACGTAAGTAGCTACAACAATGAAATGGAAATATTTCCTGGTTATAGTAGAGGCCTGGTGTTTTTTAGATTCGGATGACCTCTTAGCATTCTGGTAGAACACTATGCCACATGCCAAAGCAGCCAAAAAGGTCCAGTAGACAAGCAGGTAAACTCTTGTCTGTGTCTGAAACAGAAACTGGAGTAGCCAGAACAAAGGGTTCCTCTGGATCAGCCGGTACAGCCAAGGCATGATGACCCCTAAGCCTAGCACTGCTGTCATCATGTGGAAAAACAGGGAGGAGATCCACGTACCTGAGTCCATGAAAATGAAGAGCACAGTGAAAAAAAGCCCAAGAAGAACAACTCCAACAACTGCCACCAGAAGGAAAAAGTCTATGGGATCACCCCTGCCCTCGACTACATTTAGCGAGCGTTTAATGAGCTGATTGAGAACAAAACTGATGCCTCCGAGAACAAGCAACGCTTCTCCGGGAGTAAAACATCGAGGTAACAAGTACAGCAAGACCATACTGAGGTAGACAAAAATCAGCAGCACCTCTAGCACCTCTATCACTTCTGAAACAGTCAAAGAGTGCTTCATGGTATAGATAATGACGCTGCCAGCAATACCAGTAAGTATGCAAGTATTGGTCGGCACAGGTTTGGTGATGCCAACTGCTATTACAGATAAAAAGAGAGCAACCAGCATGCCGGTGGAAGCTACAACTATGCCAAAACGTTCAAAGTAGACGATGCCCGCAGACCTGCACCTCTCCTTCATCACTATCCCCAGCAAGGGGATGACCATGTTAGCTGGCAGGAGGCCACTGTTGGCTGCTGCGCGGAACTGGAATACAGCCCCCCCCTGCTGGAGCAGACGGTCCCATTTGAATTGGACATAAAAAGCCTGGATGGTGAGAGCGACAGCACACCAGGAATATCGGTCCCACACCACCGCGTGCACGCAGAGAACGATGATGAACACGATCAGGGACTCGACCAGCACTGGCTTGTTTAACATGATTCCAGTCCAATGTGTCTCGAGCTGTCAGAGTCTTTCTCAGGAGTCCCGATGTGCTCAATAGTTTTCCATTAGGAAGATTTCTCCTTCATGCTACTGCGATTCCTATTTAGAAAAAAAAGAACGAGCACACAATTAAAGCGACTACTAGAAAAGCTAAAGCTTCCACACAGCTGTTTCATTCTTCAGCCCAATTTAAAGCGACAGCTCTGTCCGATGTTGATACATGGCTGAATAAAAGAAATAAAACCAGTGAGGTAATAGATGAGCCAAAACTGTCACCTCGCCCTGAGAATCAGAGCTTGCAGGGACAGAAATGACCCACTGAATATTGGAGTGTTCAGATGCAGTTTTCAATATTTCTGTTGCAGCAGCTTCGAACTCAAGCGCAAAGCAAACAAGCCATAAATATTCCCCAAAGGCTTCACTGTGACGGTGTGAATTTGCAATGCAGTCAATTTAAATTTTTAAAGGTGATCTTAGAACCTGATTTTGTATGTGGTTTTCACTGCATTTTCACACAATGCTCCTCCTTTAATTAAATATTTCTCCTCCACTGCTGTGCAAACTCCCGATACCTCTCTCTTTCTCTCCTCCCATCACTAGTGTCTGAATGTACCAAATACTTCCACTGCTGCAGCAGATGTTTTACAACGCTGCGTAGTATGACAACAGAAAAAGGAAAGAAAACACCACAATCATTAAAAATCATCCAATGGCATCCTTTATCTACTTTTGATCTATTACCAGAACTGTCAAGATAAGCTAAGTTGGAGATCTGAGCACAGAAAAATGAAACGAACAGACCACCTTGCCTGTGGCCATGAGAGGATGTTCAGCACATCCTTAATATTAAGCAGCTTAATTTGTTTTGCTTCTACAGCACTGCTGGGTCATGTTTGTTACAGAGATATCACTTCTAAAATACATTTCTAGTCCATCTTGACTACTGGCAATATTCTGTTTAACTCCAGCCTGTGTTGTAGCCAAATGCTTTACCCATTACACAGCTTCATCTGTGAGCAAATGGAGCCTTATTTAGTCTTCCTTGTTTTTAAAGAAAGGTATCATCAGCTTCATTTCTTGTTGATCCATGGCACAGTCTCTTCCCCTGGCACCTATTTTGACTGCTATTTTTGGAGCAATAACCCCGCACTCCTGTTTCACACAGGCTCTAGATCTGCATAAAAAAGTGAAATATCGCGATGCTAGTCAGTCATTAATGACACCAGACAAATATTAGCAATCCTCAGCCCAAAAATCCATCACTGTTTTTTTTATAAGAGATTTGTTTAACCTCTGGTGTGCACAGTTTTCCTCAAATTCTTCACGCAAACCTAGGAAGACTTTCTTGATCTTGAGCTAAAGCTGTTGTTGTTTTCAATATTCCCTCACACCCGTATCTTACTGACACTTACTCTGTTTACTGAAACGTCTCTGAATCAAGTCTCACAGCTCACTGCAAACTAAACGTTCCTTTGAACTTCTGGACTGTAAGATAAACAGTTGAGCTAATCAGCAACACACATAATGACTCTATTAGGTTAAATCACATCTTATATTCTTTGGAGGGTTGTGTGCACTCACACTCTGTGCAATCCTCACCAGCATCTGTTGCTTTATTTCTCCTTAACTCTACTTTGATGTTATATCTCAGCCATTCATAAGCTGATACGATTGTACTGGCCTCTCTTCTGGGTTCTTTCAAAATATCAACATCTATTTCTGCTGGCAACAGAATGGATGATCCAGTTGCAGGTATCCTTGCTGGACAACAATACCTCCAGCTGAAACTCTGGACGGCTTCATCCTTTCTGGCCCGTCCTTAAGCTGATGAACAGCAAGCTCATTAAATTCTGCTCAAAATATCTGCATAAGCTCCCTTACAGAAGGCTAGAAGTTTATGCAAAGTTCTGGTTTGGATTTTCAACTAGTATTGAATGGTGTCACCAGATACAGAGCTGATCAAGACTTTGGTGGCAATATTATTGGTAACTACTGAAGTGTGTACCCTCAAACTCCCTTCCAACGTGGGTCTGGAGAGTTTTGCTATTTATGACTTTGTACTGGAAACTTAATGATTAATAGATTGCGTTACGGTATCCTTTGTAGCTTATCTTGAAATACACAATTGCCAAACACCTTAATTGCATTTACCGTTAATATACAGCCAGATCAGGCCAAATGGAATCTTTTTGCCATCAGAATTCTTGTTTTTAAAGAGACCACAATAAGAATCAACCAGATAGTCAACAAAACAGAATTGTCATGGGCAACATCTGCCTTGGACCAACATCTGTTCTGGGTTCCCACTCCCTGTTGTTTCTGGGCACAGGGGAGGGGGAAGCTCAAGGCATATTTGAGGAGAGGCAGGGCTGATACCGCTCGCTAGCCAAAGATTAACATGTGCTCACACTCCATCTGACAACTTCATGGTTGTGACCCAGCTCTTGCAGTAATAACAGCACATGAGGACAGCTTCCTCCAGTAGGCAGCGTGCCCGCTGGGCTATCAGACAGGAATTTCGAAAGCTGCTGTGCTGACCTATGAACTGGCAACACCACACATTTCACTGCTGAATTACTTCATTTTCCTGTGCTAGCTGCCATTCTCTCCTCTACACCCTCTTCCCGGTAACACGAGGCTCCTCAACGCTCTGACCAGGACCAGGCTGAGAGAGCTGGGGGTGTTTAGCCTGGAGAAGAGGAGGCTGAGGGGAGACCTCATTGCTCTCTGCAACTACCTGAAAGGAGGCTGTGGAGAGGAGGGAGCTGGGCTCTCCTCCCAAGTGACAGGGGACAAGATGAGAGGAAATGGCCTCAAGCTCCACCAGGGGAGATTCAGGCTGGACATTAGGAAAAAGTTTTTCACGGAAAAGGTGATTGGGCACTGGCAGAGGCTGCCCAGGGAGGGGGTTGAGTCACCTTCCCTGGAGGGGTTTAAGGGATGGGTGGACGAGGTGCTGAGGGACATGGGTTAGTGATTGATGGGAATGGTTGGACACGATGATCCGGTGGGTCTTTTCCAACCTGGTGATTCTATGATTCTATTGGTCCCCGTTTTCTGCCCATTTTGTGATCCCCATCCCAGCTACTCTGGGGGGGGAGGGGAAGCTTCCCACTGCTGTGCTCCCAAAGCCCAACGGCCTTTGTCTCGCTGCAGCACCTGCCTCTCTTCCCTCTCTCCCCCGCTGCGTTCACGCCCCGTCCCTCCGCGCCGCCCTCGCTTTCCTTCACCCTCAGCCGCGGCCCCTCGCGACTAAAGGGACACTACAGGAGCGTCGGGGTGGCTGCAGAAGCCGCCGGGAGCTCTCGGAGGCTCCGCTCGTGTGATCGCTGTGTCTCGGCCCTCAGCCCGGGGAGCGCGACCCGCATTACCTGCCCAGGACGCCGCCATCTTGGCCCCGCCGCCTGTCACATGACCCAGCCCTGCCCCGACCACGTGACACACACCGCCGAACAGGGTCGTGGTCACGTGACGGGGCGCCCGACAAGCCGGAGTCCGGCGGTTGCAGGGGGCGGAGCGGGTTTGTCCGGATCACGTGACTCCCCCCCCGGTAGCGGGGAAGGGGCGGGGTCAGAGCCCGCGCGGCCGTGGTCACGTGACAGGGGTGTCCGCGCGCCAAGATGGCGCCGGGCGGGCTGAGTGCGAGGTGCGGGGCCGCGGCGGCCGCTCCGGCTGGGGAGGGATCGGGATCAGGATCGGGGGGTGGGAGGGAAGGGTAAAGCGGCCTCGTCCCTCGTTGCAGGGTCCCCTGAGTGGGAGAGACGGGGAGGGCCAGAGAGGCGCCCCGCGGCGAGCGGAGCGGGGGCGTTAACGGCGGCACGGCCCGCGCCGGCCTGGCCCCGCCTCTCTCTCGGCCTCCCCCCCCGCCCCGTGAGGCAGTTCGAGGGATTTCGGAACGGTTTTCGCGTTCTTTTCGTCCTCCCGTGCCGCCAGAGGGGCCGCGGGGCTGTGTGCGAGCGGCGGCTTGGCGAGGTCTCCGTTCTGGGGGTGCTGGCGGGGGTCCCCGCGCCCTCGAGGCTGCCCGAGCCTTTCGGACGGGGTGGGAATCACAACGGAGGCGTGAAAGATGAGGCAGGGAAGCGGTTTGGTGACTCTCAGGGTCAGCTGTCGCTTCAGAGCGGTGCTTTCGTTTGTCGTGAGCACGCTTATGGACGTTATTGTAACGTTTTTAGACTCTAGAACGTTCCTGTGTGTCTTAATTTTTTTTTAAATTGCTGTCTCTAAGCGCTCACAGAGTCAAGAGCACCACATTTGATCCCGTAAGGAGAGCTTGCCTTCCTTGGCTGTTGTGGAATCTAATTAATGAGCTGGCTGCAAACCCTGGGCCGTTTGTTCACGGAACAGGTCAGGATGGAATGAAAAGCAGGCGGCGTGGCTCTGCTGGGTTGAAGAACTCTGCTGGAATGGAACTACAAAGTTCTGTTCTTTTCTTGTAATAATCCGTGGCTGTTCCAGTGCCCTGTGTAGGCCGGAGAAGTGGCACCCGCAGTGGGTGACCAGACGAGCCACGGGGAGGTTCGTTAGCCTGTAGACAGGGAGGTGTTCCTGCCTGTCAGGGAATTAGCAGGTGAAAATTGCGTTGGTAGGTGTACGAAAATAATAGGTATTGTCATTCCGTTAAGTGGCACCATGTGTCAGAAGTTGCAGATGACTCTCGCTGCCATAGCGAGTTATTTTGATGAAGCTGTTCTAAAAATAAGTCAATGAGTGTTCTTATAGACAGTCTTTGCGTGGGGAGCTGTGGTGTTTAACTCCTCATTTGCATTACATTGCTATCAAATCGGCATTTGTCTGAGCTCCCGAACTACTCTTTTTGCAAACATCTTTTTTCCGAGGTGCAGTAGGGAGACTCACTTCTCTTGGATGCGTATGCCAGGGTCAGGGTTTGGTCTGTAGTACTTTATAATGCAGATTGGCTTTTCTACAGAGTTCCGAGTGAGAAATAAGAAGCTAAGGGTAAATGTTCTGAAGTTTTGTGGCAGATCATTCTGCCTTATATAAAGGTATTGCAGGTTTTCACTTTACCCAGTTTTACGTTCCACTGAGAACGAAGGCCGAAACTGTTATGGAAGAATTCTGTTTGGAGGAGAGTATTGAGTGTAACTGAATAAAATATTCTGTATTTTCATTAGTTTGTTTTTTTTTTCTCAGCCTCAAACATCCACTTAGCAAAACCACTTTGAGCTAATAAACTGATAGGAAAGTGATGGTTCTTTGCTGTGAGCTGCAAGTGTATCAGTTGTCACTGTCCTTGGGTCTTTTCTGAGTTCTTCTAGGACATCAGAAACCAGTCAGCTGAAAACTGATGTTCCTTAAAATAGTTTTCTTATATTGCAGTGTGATCTGCCCTGAGTTATTTGCAGGTTTGAAAAGCTGTAAGCAGATAGTGTTCATCATTAAAATACTCTTTACTTTGCCCCTTCATATGCAGGAGCAGCAGAGAATTGTGGACGATTCTCCTGGGCAGATCAGCTTTAAGAGAACCAGTAAGTCCATGTCTTACTGAGCAGGTTTACTCATCCCTGAATGGATTCCATGGAGGAATGTATCATTTGTACATCTGTTTGAATATTAGTGAGATATCTTTTGCTGCTTTTCCCTTTTCCTCAGTGCGATTTTTGTTCCTCTGTCTCTGCTACTTGTTCATTCTTCCACTCCTTGTTTGTAGCTGCTTCATGAACTGCCTGGAAGGGTGTGTGTGAAAAGGTGGTTCCCTTTCTGGAGCGGACACAAGTGCTGCTTCCTAGACTGGCTGGCCTGGGGTATTCATGAGTGGTACAGCCTGCTTCCGTATTTTCTGGGACGGAGCCCGTGCTTTCAAGAATTTGCCCAGAGGTTGGAAATCCAAATATTTCTGAACCTAGTCCGTTGCCTCCTATTTCCTCTCCCTTCCTGTGATTAGGCAAGGAAACAAGCTTTCTCATGCAATACGCACCTTGAATCAGTCTGAATCATAGATGCTTGTCTTGTGTTGTCCCGCTCTCTTTGTGGTGGTGGAATTTCTTTGCCTAGCTTAAATTTAACAAATCTGGTACTTGGCAACGCACACTGCGGAATCTGTTCATAGTGTTTGGTTCTTTTTTAGGCACAGATTGCAGCAGAACTGAACAAGCATTGGCAGAGGTTGTTAGAGGGACTTTCATACTATAAACCACCAAGGTACAGTGATTTCCTGATTTTAGATATTAATCTCTAAAATGAGGCCTCATCTAATAAGTAGAGGAACATGCAGAATATTTCTGATTACATACAAATAGATTTGTACTCCCTTGCATGATTTGAAATTTCAGAAGAGGAATAGTAACAGAAAGTACTTAAACACACAACATTTTTGGGCTTGAAAAACAGGCTGGGAAGAAGTAACAGCAGTTTCTGATGTCATTATGAACGTTTGGTAGCTATTTACTCTTGCCTCTGTGGAGCTGCAGCAATCCTGTGGAAGTGTGCAGCCTGTGGTGAAGTGACTCCTTGATGCTCAGTCACCCCAGAAAGATATCCAGATTCCCTGATTAGAAAAGGTGGAATGAGTATAGCCTGCATTTATCGTGGTTATGATTGTGAACAATGTTAAATTTTATCTGGTGAGAAGATTATAGGGTATTGCTGTAGGAAGCATCGATAGGCCATTGAGGAAGAAGCAAATCATGGAATCATTAATGTTGGAAAAGACCTCTAAGATCATCCAGTCCAACCCCACAGTGCCCACTAAACCATGTCCCAATTAAAATGATAAAGGTGATAACTTTGAGATTAAGCTTCTCAAGTTTATTCCTTGAGGTTGCCACATTTTTCACAACTAAAATTTCTTTTTTCTTTAGCGCGGACTCTGCAGAAAAAATAAAAGCTGATAAAGATGTGGCTGCTCCCTTGAAAGAGCTGGGTCTGAGGGTCAGCAAGTTTTTGGTGAGTGAAGATGCTGTTCTGATTATACTTTTTATCCCTATGATTGGCATGCATCGTTGCTGGGATTCTTTTAAGTAAGCTTCTTGATGTTGAATAGAGGTAAACTTGGGTTCCTTTCAGTTCAGAAGAAGGATGTTAGAAGTACATGTTGGGGCTGTAGGTGAAAATTTTGAAGTGGTTAGTAACCTTGAGCTGCCTCAGTTGTCCTGGCTAACACCCCCTCCTGCTTTTATTTGTTCTTGGGCTCTTTCAAGACATCTGAAACTGCTCCGTTATGAACTGATACCCCTAAAATCAGCTGCCATTTTTGAAAATGCTGGTGGTTTACTGGCAAGGTTATGTTCCTTCAGGCTGCAAGCTGGAATTTGGCGACTGATGGCAGTACACTTTTTAAAACCAGTTACACTCCTTTTGCTGAAGCTAAACTGGCTACATATAAGTGGCATCAAAACTGATGTGTTTTGCCTTAAGCAGAAGTGCTGACTAAAGCGAGCATCTGCTTGATGCAAAAAAGTTTCTTTTGGCACACCTTGGAAGTTTCTTTTGCAGAGAAGAGCTGCCCGAGTGTTTGGAGAGAATCTTCATCTTTAATGAATTCAGTTTCCTTTTATTCATTTCAAAGTATTTCTCTCTTTTTCAGGGTCTGGATGAAGAGCAGAGTGTACAGTTGTTACAGTTATATCTTCAAGAGGATTACAGAGGAACAAGGGACTCCCTGAAGGTCTGTAGTTCCCATTTATATTCAGTTTGCTCCACCTCTTTCCTTAATACCAGTGGCTTGTTGATGTGTGTGGTCACATGTGAGTCTGAGTTCTGGTTGGGAAATGGCTTCTTAGCTTTTAGTCTCTCGCCTACAATACTCAAGTGAAAAGGAAAAGTGTTAGCAGATATCCAGGCATGATTTTCTAGTACCTCTTCTTGCTTGAATTCCTCTGTGGGAGCTCTCTTGCAGAAGCACAAGGAAGCTACATGCTTGTGAAGGAGAGTGAGTGGAGATGAAGAACAAATATGTAGTTAAAAATGAGTGATTTTGCTTTATGCTTTTGGGATCTGTCTTTCCAAACGCAGTGTAAAAAAATTCTTTTGTTTATCTCAGTCTCTTTTTTTGTAGAGAATGTATTTTTTCTGTAGGTATTTCTGCAGCAGGTAATTATTTTGTTGTGTTTTGCTTACAGACAGTTCTTCAGGATGAAAGGCAGAGTCAGGCTCTGATGCTGAAGGTTAGTCAATGCTATTCATGTTTGAGTTTCAAAAGATCTCTCAGCCAAGAACCATCTTTATCTCTGTGGATCCAGAAAATCTTGGAATTGTGGAATTATAAGTATTCTGTCTCAGATTTTAGAAGGCCCTTCTGAAATAGAGGGATGTATGTGAAGATTTGAACAGTGTTAATAGCTGCTACAGAAATAAATTTTAGGTTTCATCTCAGGGAATTTAGCTGGGGAGACAGGTTTCCCAAAGCTTATAGGTTTACATGTTGTTGTCTCAAGTGACAGCTCTGAAATGGAGACTGATAATCGTAGCTGACAGAGGATAATGGGGATGAGGAATGAGAGATCATCTCTGTCTTTTTGCCTTTCTTTTCCACTTTACTCACTTAGCAGTGTAGTTATAGACATGCCCCCCATGGGCATGTTTTATTGAGTTCTGGAAAGTTAATTATTTTTCTTAAGAACTTAACAACTGCTTAATTGGAACTCCATCTGCAGTAATGTTTGAGCGTTGTGTGTTCTCATGCTGAAGGGCTTGACAGTGCACGGGAGAGTGTATGGGAGCTGGACCCTGTAGCAAATTGACATCACGCTGTATTTTCACAGCTTGCCGACTATTACTATGAAGAGAGGATCTGCATTCTGCGCTGTGTCCTCCACCTGCTCACTTATTTTCAGGATGAGAGACACCCTTACACAGTGAGTACAGGCACTGATATCATTGATGTGGGCTAAAGATATATGTTGTGTGGGAATTGTCCACTTGTGATTGAAGAAAGCGTGCGAGTGTGCATGCAAGAAGTTCATTTATTTATTTCTTTATTTAAGGCACAGTACTTCCAGTGTGTTGAGAAGTTGGACAAGGAGCTAGTTCCTAATTACCGGAAACAGTTCGAAGCGCTGTACAAAGCAGAAGCTCCTACATGGGAAACACACGGAAATCTTATGGTATCTTGTTTCTTGCTATTATTTATCGAATTTTAAAGTCTTTCCTTGTATGTAGCATATTGGAAGAGGTATGTGTGCAGAGGCAGTTTAAAAGAGTGTTTCTCCTGGTCCAAGAAACCTAAAATTTGGTTTTTTTGCTAACAGAAGACGCCTTTGCTTAGAAAGAGAGAGTGGCATGGAACGTATTGTTCCTTGTAATAAATCCTTCGACAGCCACAGGCTATCTGACCCATTTATGTGTAGTTGTTCGTAATCTCTCTGCATCAGCACGTTTATCTACAGTTATCTACAGTGGCTTTCTTTGCCATTGATATAAACCACTGGGTACACAAGCTGTTGAAGGGCTTCAACACTTCTCCGTTTCTAACCGCTTTAACTGGCTTGTGAGCTTTGGTGTCTGATGGTGGGACTTTTCCTTGTGCAGACAGAACGCCAGGTTTCCCGCTGGTTTATGCAATGCCTTCGTGAACAGTCCATGCTCCTCGAAGTCATCTTTCTCTACTACGCATACTTTGAAATGGCACCTGATGAGCTTCTGGCTTTTGCAAAGATGTTCAAAGAACAGGGATTTGGCACGAGGCAAACCAACAGACATTTGATAGATGAGAGCATGGATCACCTAGTGGATCGTATTGGGTGAGTGTTGTGTATTTGTGAAGCGAATATAGAACAAAACAACTGTTTTCCTCAGCGAAACAGTACTTATAATTCTAGGTGCTGTCTCTTAAAATCACTATTTCAAATTAAGCTGCTTGTGATGGAGGCGAAATAGCTTTTCTGGCTACACTGGAGATTTGTGGCAAAATGAAGGGGTGCAAAGTAGAGTTATCAGTGTACTTGCTTTAACCTAGCATATCATCTTGCCTCTGATAAGAATGGCAATGAGGACACAGTGCCATTCCTTAGATGGTCTAGTGGGAAAGTGGAATTATGTCTTCATAGTCCTGTGCTGTCGCCTGGCTGGCACTCTGACCTGTATTGTTAACTGTGGTGCATCCGCTCGAGCTACTGTGGGACTGCTAAAATGGCAGTAATGTCTTCATTTTGCTGCTTGGGACGTAACTGGAGCTGCAGCCAAGGGGAATGAAAATCATATACCTGCATTTCAAGGCAAAATTTGATTTGCCTGCTGTTAATTTCATGTAATTTGTCGTTGCTTCAAAGAACAGCAAGCTAAAGATGTTTTTTTGTTACTCTAAATTTTAAAAAGCCCTCTGAATTCTTAAATAAATTTTCTGATGGCCTTGTTTTTATTCTTTTCCTACTTGTAGCTACTTTAGTGCTCTTATTCTGGTGGAAGGCATGGAAATCGACTCCCTCCATGAGCGTGCTTTGGATGACAGGACAGAGGAGCACAAGTTAGCCAATAATGAACGCATCCACCAGGTAAAGCACTGGCAGAGTAACCTCTTGTTAGGCCTAATTATCCAGAACTTGCTGTGATTACCCAAGCAGTGCTGTTGCAAGCTTGTGTCTGTAAGTCTCTGACCCTTGGTTTTGATGACAAAGTGTAGGAACTGGCATCACATGACATTCTGGGGGAAATAAGAGCAAAATCAATTCCTCTCCCCCTTATGTTTCTTTGGTTACCCATGGCCTTTAGAGAAAGATGTGTGCAAAGAAATAGGCGTTGTGGAGGAAATGAAACAAAAGACTAGGAGTGTCAGTGCTTATAGGACAGCGAACATCTGAGATTGGAACAGCTGTATGTCAGTAACCCATGCAGAAAAACAGACTAAGGCTGCGAGTATGTAATTTGATCGGCTGGATATCTGGAATAATGATCTGCAAGGGAAAGGTGACTGTAAGCAAAAAAAATGCCGTATGCTTGCCGAGTATGGATTTCTTTCTCTTATTTTGCTTTTGTCTTGTCTCTGTGCAGGAGATGGACAATCAGCTGCTGCAGTTGGGGGATGTCTCACACCATGCTCCAGTGCTTTTGGCCTGGGCCCTTCTCCGTCACACTGTAAACCCAGAGGAGGCCACAAACATTATCAGGAGAATGGGCAGCACTGCTATCCAGCTTAATGTTTTCCAGTATCTAACAAAGCTTCTGCAGTCGTTGAGCAGTGGAGGGAAGAATGTGAGTTTCTTATAATCACATATATCAGCTCTTTAAGGTTTTTAACTGCTATTGATGTCAAGGTATCATGGGAATTGGATGATTCTGAACCAATATTCTTTGAAATTAAATCAGGTTTTAAAGCAATGCATACAGTGAAGCATGTATTAGCATCTTGCCTTCTTTCAGTGAAGATTGGAAATCAAGTTGAAACAAAACAGATTTTTATGTCCAAACAATTAAAAAAAAACCAAAACTTTTATAATTTGAGGAGCTACATCTCTTGAGCAGGATAGACTGCATTTAATGGCATTTGTTCCTTTGCTTCCATGACTGCACTTGCCACTGTGCATCTTAAGATGATCTAGCTCTGCGCTGTTCCCTGTGTATGGTTTCATTAGACAACACTGTATATGAGAGCAAACTACTTTGTAGGCAGAAGGCAGTGAAAATGAATAATTTTGATTTCTATGAACACCAAGGGCTTCTTTTTCTGATGTTTAGACGGCACTTCTAACAATAATTGTAGTGGCAAGATTTGTCATTTTGGTGAAATAGTCCATGTCTTGTGGAGCTTAACTAATGACTGGTGCCTGTTTGCTGCCTGGCTGCTGACTGCAGCTAGGGTGTGTGAAAAAGGCAGTTACTCAGTTTGTAAAGGCGACTGAAAACAGTTACAGTGTGTTCAGTCTTTTCTATAACAGCCTGACGTGTTCTTTCTTCGCAGTGCACTGCCAGCACAGCTTGCATGTGTATCTATGGGCTTCTTTCCTTCATCCTGACATCACTGGAGTTACATACGTTGGGCAGTCAGCAGGTAAGTGTCCAAGGCTCATTGTGTCTGTCACTTGATTTAAAATAACCTGTCATAACTGATGCTAGTTACTTTTGTTAAATTGCAGTCCTGCATTTCAGACTGCAAACTTTGTGACTTAGATTACCCCAGTGATTTTTCCTACTGCGTTTACACAATGCAAACTTAGTAAATACCTCTGCAGACTGGGTGATTAATAATGGAAGAGCATATCTTGCCCTTGAATTTCTGTGGATTTGAAACTAATTGCTGGTATATTATTTCCAAAGCAATGGAAATCAAACACAGTCCATTTTCAAGTCTGAGATGACATCATATAGCCCTTTGCTGATATTACAGACATATTTGTCCTGGATAAGGATGAAACATGGTTGTAAGTTGGCTGTGTGTTCTGGGTTTGGATGTGTTGGGTGTTTTGACTTGACTGGAAAACATGGAAACTTAAATTCCAAAGATGTGGCAGAACTTGGTTGGGATGAAATCCTCCTGCGTAAAACAACTTTTTTCTCCATCCTCTCTTCCTTTGAAGGATATAATCGATGCCGCATGTGAAGTTCTGGCAGCTTCCAGTATTCCTCAGCTCTTCTGGAAGACAGTGAGTTTGTTAGCCACTTCTTTGACCTACCTTGCTTATAGCTAAAAGCCAATAAAAGATGCCGTTTTAGGAAGGAAACAGACCGATTGTTTGTTTCATTGGTTTCTAGGAAGGCCTGAGGAGTTAGTGTTCACTTGTATCTATTTTTGATTTACTTTTGCCCTTTCCTGCCTTTTAGGTACAGCCTTGGCTTTACCCTTGAAGGATACTGGAACAAGTTTTAATATAGGTGATAGTTTAAACCAGGGCTGCGGTTGCAAGGGTTGAACTAACGGCTGGCAAAAGCATTGTGCTTATTTTTTTGTTGTCACAGAATTAGGATGATCTGTGATGCATTACGGTCTTACTTCCTGCCTTTTACTTGCACACTGCCTCATGCTTTAGTCTGTGCAAGGACTGGAGTGATACATTTGTGCATGATTAATGTTAAATGTAGAGCTTAAAAAGGAACTGTATCCTTGTGCTCTACTGAGATCATTTTAGTGTTTCTTTTTAGTGATAGGACATTTGTTTTCTGTTTCCATCACCAGGAACCTACGGCGGGTCTGGGCATTATCCTGGACAGTGTGTGTGGGATGTTCCCGCATCTTCTCACTCCTCTTCTTCAGCTGCTCCAAGCCCTTGTGTCTGATAAGTCTACTGCAAAAAAGGTAGAGGAGCTTTCTTGGTGTCTGGGAGATGGTTCATTTCAAGAGAGGGCTGACATACTGTGTGATTCCTTCTTTCCATTACATGTGCTTATTTCAGTTGCAATCTTAGGTAGCAGTCACTAAGCTTTTGTCAAAGAACAATGGACAGTTCAACTCTAATGGCTGAAGAGTCTGATTTTTCTGGTTATATTTTACTCGTAGAAGTCTGTGATTCAGTAGAAGTTTGTGATTCATTAGATGAGACTTGTCAGGACATGTGGGCTGTCCAGCAATGTTTTGATAGGTTGACGTATTAGAAGGATATTATCCATATCAAGAAAACTTGCCTCTTCCTGGAAGTGATCTGGTTAATTAATTAAGAAGATCTGTCTCTTTGCTGTATTGTTTAAGCTCTCTCTGTATTCAGGTATACAGTTTCCTGGATAAAATGTCCTTCTATATTGAACTGTACAAGCATAAACCTCCTGATGTGATCTCTCACGAAGATGGCACGCTTTGGCGAAGACAGGCTCCAAAGCTCCTCTATCCTCTTGGTAAGGAAACTGCTTTTAAACTTCTCGTATTGAAATGTTTTGGGGGAACTTAATTCTTTATCTGGCTTCTAGCTCATGGGTAAGTTTGTGACTTCATTTCACCTGCTGCTTCTATTTTAGGGTTAGGTCAAACAAATCTGCGGATACCTCAGGGAGCAGTGGGCCAAGTGATGCTGGATGATCGGGCGTATTTGGTACGGTGGGAGTATTCCTACAGCAGCTGGACGCTGTTCACCTGCGAGATTGAGATGCTGCTCCATGTTGTATCGACAGCAGGTGAGATAGGCTGGGAATAGAAAAGGGAACATCAATTGGCATCGATTTGAAGTTAATAGTAGGGTTGAATCACAGAATCACAGAACCACCAGGTTGGAAGAGACCCACTGGATCGTCGAGTCCAACCATTCCCACCAATCCCTAAATCATGCTCCTGAGCACCTCATCTACCCTAACCTTAAACACCTCAAGGTTAATACTAAATACTTTCGAAAGAACATGGAATACTTTTGAGAAACCTGGCTTTTTTCATCATCATCATTATTATTGTTATGTAAAATCCACTGCAGAAGGCCAAGAGCATGTTGTGAGATGAGAAATTCTAGATAGGGAGATAAATGTTGAGGTGGATAGAATAAATGGTGTTTTTGGAATCATCGTGGGGATATGTGGTATGATTAACGTGCATCGTTGCAGATTTGATTACTGCTGAAGTATGCTTTCGCATTTTAGCGTTAGTTTTCTTTATGCAGATGTGATTCAGCATTGCCAGAGGGTCAAGCCAATAATTGATCTGGTTCATAAAGTCATCAGTACTGATGTATCGATAGCAGATTGCCTTCTGCCCATCACATCGCGGATCTACATGCTCCTGCAGAGGTAAGTCACTGCCTGGCATGAAGTCACTAACAGTGGAGGTAACTGAGAAGATATAATGAGCTGGAAATGTGGCTAATTACTAATTTCACCAAGAGCTTTGTAAGAAGTGTGTATCAGCGCTCGCACTCCCCAAAACTGGTGTTTGGTTCTCAAGACCATTCTGGCTACACACTGTTTATTGCTTTGATGCAGCAGAATGGCCCCTTCTCCACGTCTTTTGCTAATGTTGTGCGATGTTATCCATTTAAAGGCGTTTTTTAATTGGTAGCTATATTTTAGTGAAAGGGGAATAAATCATTCATTAGAGCAGTAATTTCCAGGCGTTAAAACAGTTGTACTCATTAACTCTCCACTCGGTGTCAACTGCCTGGTAATTGATGTTCGGCTGCGTAATTATTGTTGGCTGTGGCAGGCTGCTGTCTTGCCAGCCTTGCCTCTTGCAGTAAATTGATCTGCCTCAGGTATGAGGGGAAGATGGCAAGTCTAGACTGAAAGCGCAGGCTCTGGTGCTTATATTTACCTGCTTGGATTATAAACTCCAGTGAGAGAGAAGCTTTTTTGATCAGAATGACAGCGTCTAGCCCACAGGTGGCAATGCATTTAATGCACAGTATTTCTTTTTCCTAGGCTAACAACTGTCATCTCTCCCCCCGTGGACGTTATTGCGTCTTGTGTCAATTGTTTGACAGTCCTGGCTGCTTGGATGCCAGCTAAGGTGAGGAAACAACCTTCTGGGTTTGAGAACTAGCAGACACGTGTATGTGAACGAGATGGATTAGCTGTGTTTTTCTCTTGCAGGTCTGGACTGACCTTCACCATACGGGGTTCTTACCGTTTGTTGCTAATCCTGTGTCCAGTATGAATCACATGATTAGGTATTTGTCATCCCCCAGGCCTTTTTTCCTCAGCGTACTCATAACCTGTCCTAAGAGCTTTTTGCCAGCGTGAAATCTACGTGTCTGATGGTTTTGACTTATGTCAGTCCTGCTATTCATGTGGTAAACCCTCTTTTTTGTTTCACAGTGCGGAGGGAATGAATGCTGGGGGCTATGGAAACTTGTTGATGAGCATAGAACAGCCTCAAGGCGAGTACAGCGTTACCATCTCCTTCCTGAACCTGATCACAACCCTTGTCCGGGTGAGTCCTTCTGGAATGGTCTCTGTGTGAATTTGCCTGTAGGCTGTTAGGATAGAAAAGGGAAACACAGTCATGTCTGAGGTGCCCTGGGCAATGGGTCTATAAGTAATCATTGGTTGGCACTCCCTTCTGTGCTCACATTTGTGCTTTCTCTGCGGTCGGATTCTTTAAATAAGTGTTTTGATTCATCTGAGCTACAAAAGAATGGAAGTTACTTGTAAATCTATGTCCCCATGCTCGATAGTTTTCTCACACTTTGAAGACACGCGGCATATCTTCCTGCAAAAGGTTTCTTGTCCTTTTAACTGGGAAGGGGACAATAACATTTCTGTTTCTCCTAGGGACAACTTGGTAGCACCCAGAGCCAAGGACTCGTGCCTTGCATTGTGTTTGTCCTAAAGGAGATGTTACCAAATTACCACAAATGGCGTTACAACTCTCATGGAGTGAGAGAGAAAATTGGTAAGGAGTTGGGTGGTGGCAGGAAATAAAAGGCATCGCCTGTGTTCTCAGAATATGTGAATTTTTACTCCTTTTTTAGCAACCATTTGGGATTTGCTTTGTACATCTAGATTGCTATGTGATTTGTTTGAAAATATTAAGAACTAGGCAACAGACCTTCCTGACCTCAGTAGTCCATTTCATCTCTGTTTTAGGATGCCTTATTCTGCAGCTGATCCACGCTATACTGAATTTATGCCCTGAAATGGATCCTCGCAGCAGGTAAGACGGGTGATGGTTTCAGATCTGCACCAGCCAGGCTTTAGAGCGCAGGAGGGCTCCGTTGCTCTTTTTGAAATGACTAGGAGTGAACTGGCAAGGCTGTTTGGTGCGGGTTTCAGCTCTTTTCAGTGTTACTGAGCATAGGAAGGGTAGAAAAAGATTAGGGACATTACTTTTCAGAACACCTGGTGCAGAAAGAGAGAACAGTAAATAGATTTGCTGGGACAGACTGTAGTCTGCTTTCCTGTTTGGTGTACCCACCCTTAAGAAAGGGAAAGGGAGAATAAAGTAGGGGGTAGTGAGGGTGTAGTAAGTAAGAGGTTACGTTGTGGTAGGTCGGAAAATATTGGAAGTGCTCTTAGTGTTGACACCATGTGGTGTTCGTATCTCGCAGCAATGCCCCCAGCCTTCAGTCCCTGTGCATCTTCAGCTTGGCCAACACAGAAGCAGGGCAAGCTGTCATTAACATCATGGGAATCGGTGTGGACACCATCGATATGGTAATGGCCTCCCAGTCTAGTAGGTGAGTAAAACGGCAAATAATAATATTTGAAATATAGCTTTCATTGATTGTGTTTAATGAGGAATGAGCATAGCAGCTAGCCGTGATAGGGTGCCTTGTGTGATCTGGAGGAAAAAGCCTGGTTTGTTCCAGATCTCTATATAATCTCTCCTGTATGCTATCCATTCTGTGCAGTTGATTTTTTTTTTTGTTTCTGATATTTGGAGCATGCTGGTAGGTGTAAATGTGCTCAATAGATTAAATTTTGTTAGCAGTTCCGGTTTTTTAATATAGAATTCGCTTGAATGCATGAGTGAATTAGAAGGGGGAAGATTAGAGCCAATGATAGTTTTGTGTCTTCAAGTAACAGAGTTCAAGTGAAATGTTGCTCATGAGTAAATTGCATTAAAGCTAGAACTGTAATTTTGGAAGAGCTAGGGATGATGAGTCTTTTCAGCGTGGTTCTAAAGTCAGCTTGAAGTACTCTGGAAGTCCTGAAGATGTCTCCAGTTGAGTACCTTAACCTCCTTACGCGGCTCTCACTGAGGCTCCTTCCCCCTCTTCTCTTTTCCTGTCCAACCTTTCTTGACACACAACCAGCTAAACTTGCTAGCAGGTTGTTTCTGGTCAAGTCTTCTATTTCTTTCTTTCAAAACAAGTCAGGAAGAGAATCCAGACTTTTAAGTGAGGTGTAAGTGAGAGCTATCTGAGAAAATGTGTATCTGTTAAGGAAAATAACAGGCTTGGAGTTTTTTCTCTTTGTCCCATTTTCGTACACCATAATTTCTGTGAGATTGGTTCTGTAAATGTTTCTTCCTCTGTCTTAACACATTTCAAGTGTCTGTATCCTAAAGAGGGGAACAAAAGTGACAATAGGCTGTCAGGCTATTTTTATTGTTTGTTTGATGCTGACAGCTCAGGGCTTAGTAGACTTCTTTGTGGTGTTTTGTGTTTCAGCAACTGTTAAGTGGTGACAGGACAATCTGAGTAAAAATGTCTTATAACCCCCAACTGATAGAATATAGAATTTCCACTTTGGGTGTTGTGCAGATAAGAAATGTCTGTTGTCAACACGCTTACTTTGGTTTCTTTTTGGACATGCAGTGATGAGTCACAAGGCCAAGGTCAGTTGCTGATCCAGACAGTTAAGCTGGCATTCTCGGTTACCAATAACGTCATCCGACTGAAGCCCCCCTCTAGCGTGGTATCTCCGCTAGAACAGGCACTTACTCAGCATGGTAAGTATTTCTCCGTGGGGACAGCCTGGGCAGCTGTGCTTTTTTATTTGCAGGTAGTCAGCGTGTGTTTTCATTACAAACAATAATTATGATTTCAAGGTTCAAAAAAATGGTTTCTAGTGATAGCAGAAGGTGTATTCTCCCTCTGCTAAGGCAATTCTCCTCCAAGGCAGCTTCTAAAGTATTAAGCTAACATACTTGTTTGCTGCTTCATAATGAGCTGGGTACAATTACAGAATATTGTGGATCAGTGGCTGTTATTACGACTGGCTGGGCCCATGGTGTGTTTTCTTGGAAGACTGACCTAATTGTTACTTTTGGCTATGGAAATCATTGGCAAATAGTGACATCTCATTGCAGTTTCTTCTTTGATTTTCATTGTGTTCTCTCCAGGTGCTCATGGAAACAATCTTATTGCGGTCTTGGCCAAATACATCTACCACAAGCACGACCCTGCACTCCCACGCCTGGCCATCCAGTTGCTCAAGCGACTGGCTACGGTAAGATGAGACTCACTCAAGTGCTCCTTTGCTTCTTCCCTTGTGAATGATTCCACCACTGAAATGCTTTCAAGATAACTCTTCAGGCTTATTTGTAATGCAGGTCGTTTGAAGGCAGTGTGGACTGAAAGCTCTAAGTTAGAGCATGTTAAAAATCACATAAAGGGCCCTTAGTTTTTTAACGTAGTCATCTGATATTTCAAAAGATGCTCAGCATCTCAGAGAGGCTTCAAGCGAGTTGGGTACTTTCTGCAAAGTATTTGCACCTCCAGTTGATCTCTTTGCATTTTTTGAGCAACTTTCTCAAGTAAAACTCTTGAATACAATCCCTACGCTTTCTTAACTATAACTTTAGCATCTTGGAAGGGGATCCTGTTTAAATTTTTATGTAAAGCTTTCAACTTTGGCTTTTAGACTTGCTCTTTTTGGCTACTGTACTTCTGAGAAGATATTAGTGGTTTTATTAAAGCAGACAAATCTAGCTCTAGGTTTATTTATTTCAAGAAAAATTATGCCGGAACTTGTTTTCTCTCAGAGCTTTCCAGCTCTGTCACAGCCCTGAGAAATAGGTGAGGAATAGGGCAGAGGGAAACCTTGCATCACTTTGCAGGTTTCTTCCCACTTAATAACAACAACTTTTAAGTTCCTTCACATGTGTTCATAGACTCATTATCAAATAGTTTTGAGTTTCGGTTTGGAATGCAAATCACCTTTACTGGACAGAAGAAGTATTCGATAGGGTTTGGTTTTTCTTGCTTCTGATGTTCCTTTCCTTTTGCAGGTTGCTCCCATGTCTGTTTATGCCTGCCTTGGTAGTGATGCTGCCGCTATCCGCGATGCCTTCCTCACCCGCCTGCAGAGCAAGATTGAGGACATGCGCATCAAGGTCATGATCCTAGAGTTCCTCACAGTTGCAGTGGAGACACAACCTGGGCTCATTGAGCTGTTCCTGAACTTGGAAGTGAAGGATGGCAGCGACGGCTCAAAGGTAGAACAGCAAATCTTTGCCCAAGGGCTCGCTAGTCTTGTGTTGTAGCATTCATAGTGGTCTTTGGGCACCAGTACCTAAAATCTGATAATCCTTCCGTGTAGCCTCATGTGCTTAATATAAAGATAAGTGCAGGCTGTGGTTGCAGTTTGTGGATGTGCTGCATCTCGGTTTCACTTTTCCCTGAAACCAAAGAGAAAATTCTCCCAGTGTTTCAAGGCAGATACTGAGTTAATGTAAGAACACTACTTGGTTGGACTGAAGATCTCTGTGGCCACTCTCTTGACTCTGGCAGTGGCCAGTCATTGAGAAAGCTGAAGGCTGAGGTGCAGCAGACAGTATTGGTTTTCCAGAATACCCTCTCTGGTCCTTTGCTCCAAAGTTCAAGATCTTCTTGGGTTGGGACCTTTTGGGAGGCACTTGAGCTTTACTAAGTCTTAGCCTGGCTCATTTTTTATTCCTCTGAAATTACTTTCTGTCTTTTCTGTGTTATGACTACATTCCTTGCAGTTACATGCAAAATGTTTGATGGCATCGTGTGCTCAAGATTTACATGTTCATTTATCGTTCCAGGGGAGTGGAACGTGTTCTGCTTTAACAGGTGTCTGCATAGTGATTCTGCGGCGACGTAACCTCTCGTTTCCTTGCTTTAGGAATTCAGCTTAGGGGAGTGGAGTTGCCTCCAAGTGGTCTTGGAGCTGATAGACTCCAAACAACAGGAGAGGTACTGGTGCCCTCCTCTCCTGCATCGTGCTGCCATTGCCTTCCTGCATGCTCTGTGGCAGGACCGGCGAGATAGCGCCATGCTGGTTCTGAGGACAAAGTGAGTTGTTGTTTCTTTTACAATGCGTTTCCTTCCTTCTTTCCAAAACACCTTTTCTTCTGGGAGATAATTTATTTTACTCTGTATGTGTCTCTTAGGCCAAAGTTTTGGGAAAATTTAACCAATCCCCTCTTTGGGACCCTTCCTCCACCTTCAGAATCATCAGAGGTGAGTTACATCCAAACAAAATGTGGGTAGTTATGTACCATAAATTGGAATTCCACTCAGCCTGTAAAGCTAGATCCTCAGATTTTGATTTTTTTTTTCTTGTCTTTATAGCTCAGTGTCTTGGATACCTGTGCCTTAATCATGAAAATCATCTGTTTGGAGATCTACTATGTTGTCAAGTGAGTCTTTGGTAGTCTTTTCTTTGTCCCTGTACTTTTAAATTGTCTAAACTGTGTGTGTTAGATCTTGTTAGACTTTGCAGGCTTTGAGGGATAAAGTACAGGTAATCCTGTAAAAAGTATGGGAGGAACAGCGATTTAAAAAACAAATTACAAATGTGCATTTGAGATTCTTGCCATGACCAACTGCAGAAAGAGATTTTACAGCTTTTCTGCAGCCTCTTGATGATAATGGTCGCATTTTTCTTGTATCCTGGAATGAGAATATGCAGTATTTATTGAAACTGATTGGAAGCTAAGCTAACTACACCGGTTATAGTGATTACTGAACATTTCACTAGCTTTCTTCACTCATTTTGTTTTCCTGAGCATGACTGCCCTTTAATACATGAAAAGTCAGGATTAACTAAAATTTTTGCTTAAAAATTAATCACAGATTTTTGTCAGGGATCATGTTTTTGCTTCACGTTTGATGCGAAAGGTGGGATTCCCTGCACAGGTCTAATATCTGGAATAACTTTCACTTGCAAGCTGTATCCTTGGCTTTCCTACCTGAATCTCAGAAGAAGTGTATTTTCTGACCAAAGAATAAATGAAGGTAACTTCTCCTCTTGATTTGGTCAGAGGCTCCCTGGATCAGTCCCTGAAGGACACACTGAAGAATTTCTCCACCAAAAAGCGCTTTGCCTATTGGTCAGAATATGTGAAGTTACTGGCTCATCATGTGGCAGAGACAGAGGGCAGCAGCTGTGCCTCCGTGACGGAATATCAGATGCTGATCTCCGCCTGGCGGATGCTGCTCATCATCTCTACTAGCCATGTAAGTGCTACCTCTTATCTTTCACGGCAATCTGAAATTAACATTTTGAATAATATAGTGGCAGCTTCTCAGGGCCAGCTAAGCCTTAGTGAAGAATTCACTGGTTTTATCTTTCAATTTTCTTACAAGTTGGCACAAGCATGAGGTGAGCTTGGAGTAGGCGGTGGTTTGCTGTTTGATCAAAATGAGCATATTGTGTGTCTGAGCAGAGGAGGGAGGTAGCAAATTATTTTTGTAACAATTCTAAATCATTCTATAATCCTGAAGAGATTTTCCTGAGTCAAGTGAGGCAGGGATGCACCATTAGGGAAATCAGTCACTGCCGACTTCTTGTTGACTGTTAATGTCGTACTTGAGTGATGTATGTAAAACTGCATCACTCAGCAGCTGTAACATTTGGTGAATTCTTAAAGTAACGAATGAAAACAGTAGAGTGATGTCAGACTGCTAAGATGTGTCTTTTGTGCTTGACTGGTCTCTGTTTTTGTGGATCTTAGGCCGATATAATGCATCTCACTGATCCTGCAGTTCATCAGCAATTGTTTCTGGATGTGCTAAATGGGACCAAGGCTTTGGTAGGTGCTGCTTACTGTCAGTTCTTTAATTTCCCAATTGCTCATCCCCTTTCTGCTGAGAGGAGTTCTGTTTGTGCAGCTGCTTGCCATCATAGGTCTTTTAGATCCTGTGAAAGTGGGCTGAAACCAAATCTCTCTCCCTGAATTGATAAGCTTATCAGTCTTTATTTTGTATGGGTCATTCTTGTCATTGCTGAGTGACCTTGCAGAGAGCCTGACCCTGGTTCCCTCGGTGCTGTTGGCTGCTGAAGAACAAACGTGGTCGTTTGGTGGTGGTGCTTGGCTTGAGGATTTCTGAAGTGTTCTTACATGTGTCTACTGGAGCTGTAACTCGTGTGGTATTTCTTCTTAGCTCCTAGTTCCCATGTCAGTCTCCTGCCTGCAGCTGGGGTCTATGCTCTGTACCCTTCTTCTGATCCTGCTCAAACAGTGGAAGAGGTAGGTATTTTGTTTGGATAATTGCTAGTTACTGCTAAACATAAAAACTTGGGAGATTACATTTAAGTGTTTTGCTCTAGTGACGCTCCTTTAGTGATTTGGGGAGGAAATTGAAACTTTATCCCAACCTTCTGGGATGGCAAATGTCTGTAGGCTATTGTTGAAGTCTCTTTACAGTTTGGCTTCCTGCTTACTGGTGAAAAGTGTATTGAAAATGCATTTGTGATAGTTAGTCCTGCATGTTTACTGCACTGTGGCATGTCTTTAGTGAGATCCAGGTGGTCACTTAAACTTTACTTGCAAGAACTGCTTTTATTTGTGTGGATCATGTAACTTATGATACACGCAGCTCAGTCAAACCAGTATATTTACTGAGGAATCTTGTCTAATCTGAAGAGCTCTCCCTTTTTGTTGTCAGCGAGTTGGGTTCTGTGGATAAAATCATAAACTCCTTGACGCAGATTCTGGAGGGAGTGCTACAGGCAGATCAGCAGATGATGGAGAAAACCAAAGCCAAAGTGTTCTCAGCTCTTATCACTGTGCTGCAGATGAAGGAGATGAAAGGTGAGGTGGTGTATGTACAAGTGTCAAGAGCAGGGCTGCTGTGGCCAAATACACCCTAACACGCTAGCGTTTCCAACACAAAAATGCATGTGGTGGTAGCAGTAGTGCAGGATGCCAAATATAGTCACCGATCTCCGGGACTTCTCTGCTTTTTAATGACTTGCTTTAGGTCATTTTAGAAAGGGATGAGGTTTGTCATTCACAGCATGTGTGTGTCTTCCCTTCTCTTGCATTTCCCAACAACAACCTCTGTGTTTGATCAGTTTGATACAGATAGGATAGGATTCAAATAGCTCAGGAGGTTTGGGAAGGACACCCGAGTGATGCCATCCCACAGAGTGACTGCAGAGCTTAGGTTCTGACATGAATTTCTAGTTAGAGATAATAAAAGACCCAACAGAAAAAAACCACAAGACACTCTTCTGAGGGTACTTTTTGTTATAAACCAGAGAAACCAGTCTGGGCATTACTCCCCTCACTGATGAGGCAGTTTACATCGCAGTAGCACCTGAAAACCCTCAGTGGAATCTGGGCTGTATTTCTCTGTACGATGCGTACACTGTGTTGTTAGTTCTATCAGTTTACCTTTCCCTGTAGTCCTTGTCCCACTGCTCGGGCTCCGCAAGCCCATATATTTTGGAAAATAAGTACAAAATGGAAGGTTGAGTTGATTTTTAATGTTTTTCTTTGCTGTTCAATTTGAGTTTCCTGTCAAGGTGGTGCTATTTATTCTAATAGTTTTGATGAGAATGTAGTATTAATATGGACTTCCAGAACATAGACTGCACCCACTGGCTGGTACCAGCAACAGGGAGAAATGGGTAGGAAGTGCTGTGGTGAGCAGTTATGGAATAATCTATCCATAGTGGTGCTTGATTTGTGTCTTGAAATGTCAAAAGTTTATATGACTTCTGGGAAAAAAATACATGTTTTTTCTATCCAGATGACAGTCTAATCCCTTGTCGTATGCTCCTAGGCTTCATCATCTAACTTAGTCCTCCCATTTGATTTTGTAGGTTTTGAAATGAAAGCAGAATAAATACTAACACCGAGAAATGTGGCTCAGTGATGTTACCAGCTAAACTGGAATCCTTAGGACACAAACGGTGTGTTAACTGCTGTCTGTTCTGTGTGTGTCACAGTGAATGAGATCCCCCAGTACTCCCAGCTGGTGTTGAGTGTGTGTGAAACACTCCAGGATGAGGTCATTGCGCTCTTTGATCAGACTCGGCACAGCCTGACCTTGGGAGACGCCACAGATGACAAGGACAGCATGGAAACAGATGATGCCTCCCGAGTTAAACACAAGGACCAGAGAGATGGGGTAACGGGCCTGTCCCTTTGCTTTGCCTCTGTGGGTTTTTTTCTCTAAAACGAAAAAGTTTGATCTGTGCTTGGAACAGCTTCCCTCGCAGCCTTCTGCCTTCAAAGGAGGTTTTGGCAGTTACTGTTTCAGAATTACTCTGTGTCTTTTTGGCACACAAGTCTGGGGAACTGGCTCTTGCTGCCTCTCAGAGCTGTCCTAAAAGACATTATCGCAATTGTTACTCTGCACACAGTTGTTACTCTCACAACCTAAAGTTGCGTGAGGAAATGCTTTCAAGATTTTCTTGGTATCCATGTCAAGCTCATACCTCATTGTCCTTTCCTTGTCCCTGCAGGTGTGTGTTCTGGGTCTGCATCTGGCTAAAGAGCTCTGTGAGGTGGACGAAGATGGAGACTACTGGCTGCAGATTACTAGGAAAGTCCCAGTGCTTCCTACTATCTTTGCCACACTGGAGATCAGCCTGAGAGTTAAACAAAACCTTCATTTCACAGAAGCCTCGTTGCATTTACTGCTGACCTTAGCAAGAACTCAACAGGTCAGAGACACAAGGAAGTGAGAACATACAGCTCTACAATTTTAATGGGAACCATGTATCTCATTATTCTGTCTGTGATGAACAATGATCAGTACACAAAGGGTTTTGAGAGGCTGGCGAGCAGCAGGTCCTGTACGTATGCCTGCCTAGTTTGCCTTGTTCTTATAATGGGATGTCTGGGATGGAAGAGCCGAGCCAGCCCGAGCAGACCTGTAGTTTAGAGCAGACACTTTCAGTGAATATATTCTTCTGCAATGTAAATTATCTCCCCTAGTTAAAACAGCATTAAGTGTTGGAACGGCTTTCTCCTTAGCTGCAGTAAAGCATTATTTATCTATTAAAAATGCAACTTTGGGGGGACGTTTTAGGTGAAAGCAGGGTCATCCCAAAGCCAGCTGTTTTCAAAGATTGTGTATGAACCAAAGCAGGTGACATTGAAATGGAATTCACAGTTAGATTTTACTGAGGAACACCGTGGCTTCTCGTGATACCAAATTGTTAACAACATAGAAGAAGTGTGTGTAGATGAAGGGTCTCTAAAAAGGTAGTGACAGCAAAGGGCAGAAATATCTAATGTAAAGCAAGACCCTTTTGCTCGTCTCCTTCCTTTCTGAGACTGATGTTAACAGTAGCTTGTTCTGTGTCTTGTAGGGAGCAGCCGCAGTAGCTGGTGCTGGTGTCACCCAGAGCGTCTGCCTGCCCCTCCTGAGCGTGTACCAGCTCAGCACTAACGGAGCCATTCAGGTGGGTGCTGCTTCCTTTTGGTTTGCCGTGCCCTGCCTTGCAGGCTGTGGAGGGACTGGGACGCCGGGCAGCATGTGAATAAGGAATTTGAATTTTGTATCTTATTCCTTCAGACGTCTGCTTCATCTAGAAAGTCTCTGGATGCCCCTTCTTGGCCAGGGGTCTATCGCCTCTCCATGTCACTGATGGAACGTCTTCTTAAAACACTTCGATACAACTTCCTGACGGAAGCACTGGACTTTGTTGGTGTCCATCAAGAGAGGATTCTTCAGGTGTGTCAGGCAGGGATGATAGTTACGATACTTGTTAGACCTGAGCAGTCACCATCTGTTCATCTCAGGTTGTGACTTTGCTCCACGTGTTTAATATATCTGCTCAACACAACAGCAGAGGGGAGAGTTTGATGGGAACTCTGTGGCTGCTCTGGAAATAAAAATATGAGAGCTGTTGTTGGAACCTTTTTTTCTAGAGAAGGGAATGGGCTATTTGTGATTTAACTGTAATCACCCTAAATTAATTCTCTGTCTCCTTTCCAGTGCCTGAATGCAGTTCGGACAGTACAGAGCTTGGCCTGTCTGGAAGAGGCCGATCACACTGTTGGCTTCATTCTTCAGCTCTCAAATTTCAAAAAGGAGTGGCATTTCCACCTGCCACAGTTGATGAGGGATGTGCAGGTAAGGATCAGGCTGCTGCTGTGGATAATACATTAATTTTTTTATTGCTGCTCTTTTAATAAGACCTAGGGCTGAGGTCATTTAAATGTCTATTCTGTCAATATCTTGTCTGAATTGGTGAGGAGAGAGAACTGTTGGGGGCAAACAGATGGTAGCTTGGAAAAAAATGACTTGGGGAATTCGATGTCTTGCTCTCAGTACTCGGTGCCAGGTGACTCCAAGAAGATACTGGGAAATCAAGAGATTGCATTGATCCTTTATGATCAGAGTTCTGTTTAACTGGATTTTCTAGCTTTCACTCAGAGTAGTGAATAGACGGTTTGGAGCTTTTAAGCGATTTCTCCCTCACTTTATTTATTTCAGGTGAATCTGTGTTATCTGTGCCAAGCCTGTACCTCCCTCTTGCACAGCCGCAAGATGCTACAGCACTACCTGCAGGTGAGGAGGGGGGGACTGTAAGCCAAACTCTAAGTTAGGAGTGTTGTGTACCTGTGCTTCCTGTTAAAATGCAAATATTACTCAGTATCCAGGCTTTTAGATATTGAATTGGTTGTCGATAATCCTAGTGGTAATTATTGACAATCGTCAGCAGCTAGGATTTGCATTTCTGCACAGAAAAAATAGCTGCTAAAAGTAGTCTGGACTCTAAAAACTCTGGACTGTGTAGAGAAACAGCAGCCTGTGTTTGAATGGTGCTGTTATTGTTTTAGAGCTGCCTACACTGCAGTGAGAAAGCTGCTTTGCTGTAGTACTCTGTAGCGCCATTAATTAAGCCACTCTTGTCCTGATGTCCTTGATCTGATTTGATTTAAGAGGGATAGCTCTTGTTCCTGGGAAATCCTTAGATTCACGGGCTGAAGACGATGTGCTGTTCCTGATGTGTCATTTCAGCGTGGCTAAGGCTTGGTGTGTTGATTAGAGAGTCTTTTCCTGGAACGTGGATCTAAATAGCCTCTGCAGCTGCCTCCCTGCAATGCAGTGTCTTCCCGATGTGCGCGAAGTGCAGGTTCTGACGCCTCTCGCGGGTGGCAGACCTTGGGTGCTTTGCTTCCTCATTCCTTTTGTTCATAGCATCTTTTCCCTGAAAGTAATGCAAAACAATCATGATCTGTATTCTAGACTTTTTTTTTTTTTTAATCCACAGACGAAAAATGGTGATTCCCTTCCATCGAGCGTGACTCCACGGATGCAGCGTAATCCCCAAGCCTCCTCCAAACATCCCAGCCCTGAGTCGGAAGCGGCAGAGCAGAAAGCGCTGCTCACAGTGCAGTACAGCCTCCTGAAAATCCTCAGCAAATGTCTTGCTGCCCTGCGCCATTTCACCCCTGATGTCTGCCAGATCCTCCTTGATCAGGTAGAGAAAAAGGAGCGACACCGCTCCCTGAAGCGGGGAGTTTTCAGCATTTTGGGTGATGTTTTTGGGTTTGTGTAGCGAGGCACAGTCCGTCCTCCTTGAGACAGCGACCCCGCTGTACTTCTGTCTGTCCTGCACAAAGCTGGAAGGCGGGACGCGAGGAATTCACTTTAGGAATCGGGCACTGATCAGTATGAAAGAAAGGCTTGGCTGAGCTGTTGTGTGATCTGCACAACGCTGTGTTTGTGTAACGTTGCTGGAGAAGACCAGTAACCCAGCAAGGTTTGTATCCAGTTTGCCACTTCAGAAGAGGCATCCTCTTGTCCTCCAGAATCAGTGTGACCTGGAGGCTGGTCTCCAGTTTCAGAAAAGGAAGGTTTAATCCTTGATTCTGGCAGTGTCCTGCTGCTGACTTCTGGATAGTTAACGTCCTTTTTCTGTGCCTTTAGGTACAGAGACAGCGGCTGAGTTCAGGTCTTGTTTTAAGCACAGCTGTCTGCGGCACCAATTTCTGTGCCGAGGTGTTTGAAAACAATCTGGAAACGGTCATTACTCCAGCTTGCCACTTGGTGGCAAGCTGTATGGCTTGGGAGTTGGAGAAAGCTCATTGTTCGAGCCATACAGAACACTGTACTGCTCTGTCTATATGCCTGAGATTTGGGAAAGCATCTCAGTGCTTCTAGGTCTCTGCACAAAAAGTAGGATACAGGGACTAGGTGTTCCTGTTGCTATGACAACAGCGTCCTCAAGGCCTCAGGGGTTGCTCACTACTCTTTCTGTTTCTCCACAGTCGCTGGATCTTGCTGAGTACAACATGCTCTTTGTTTTGAGTTTCACCACGCCAGCCTTTGATTCGGATGTCGCCCCTTCCTTTGGGACCCTCCTTGCCACAGTCAACGTGGCCCTTAACATGCTGGGAGAGGTACTGGCCATTTGTGTTTGGGACAGCACAGCAGCTGCTGTGAGCTCGGAGCTGATCATCCAGCTGATGCTTTGGAAAGCAGGAGTGTTTCCTATTCTATGTCTCTGGTCTCTAATGCCTGCCTCTTTTTCCTTTTAAGCTGGATAAGAAGAAGGAACCTTTCCCTCAGGCTGCAGGGCTGAATATGCAAGAGGGCACCAAAATCCTCAAGTAAGTTTATTGCTGTTCGATGTAGTCATGGCCAAGGAGCAGAACCTCATGTTCCTCATATCGGAACTGAGGTCTAGATGCATTCATGTAGCTTCAGAGCTGCTCCCTCTGAATCCAAGGAGTTCAGACAACCCATCAGAAGCTCCCCAAAGCAAGCAGGGATTTTTCTTGGGAGGGTGTGTGAAGCCATCCCATCGTGATGCAGTGATCCAAGTTGTTTGATGCTTATTTACCACTATATTTAAACCAGACTTCCCTGACTGCCAGCAGGGGTTTCTGATCTCCAGATGGTGGCTTCTGGGTATTGCTGCTGGAGCAGGATGTGGGCAGCAACAACGTTCCCTCGTGCGTTTCCTGTGTGTGAAATCTTTCTAGGAGTATTTGATCTTGAAACTAGAGCCGCTGTCCTTTTTGGCTCCTGCTGACATGCGTTTCTTTGCACAGGTCTTTGCTCATGTTTACAATGGAAAACTGTTTCTACCTGCTCATCTCCCAGGCCGTTCGGTACCTGAGAGACCCAGCTGTGCATCCCCGCGACAAGCAGCGGATGAAACAGGAGCTCAGCTCTGAGCTGGTAAGAGCTTGGACTGTTCTTCCTCGCTCTCCGGTGGAAACGCGTCTTGTGGCAGAAGGTCATTTTCCTTTGGCTGCCCAGTAGGGCAGTTCTGGGCCCCTCACCACAAGAAGGATGTTGGGGCTCTGGAGCGAGTCCAGAGAAGAGCAACGAAGCTGGGGAAGGGGCTGGAGAACAGGCCTGATGAGGAGCGGCTGAGAGAGCTGGGGGTGTTTAGCCTGGAGAAGAGGAGGCTGAGGGGAGACCTCATTGCTCTCTCCAACTACCTGAAAGGAGGTTGTGGAGAGGAGGGAGCTGGGCTCTTCTCCCAAGTGACAGGGGACAGGACGAGAGGGAATGGCCTCAAGCTCCACCAGGGGAGGTTTAGGCTGAACATTAGGAAAAAGTTTTTCACGGAAAGGGTCATTGGGCACTGGAAGAGGCTTCCCAGGGAGGGGCTTGAGTCATCTTCCCTGGAGGTGTTTAAGGGCCAGGTGGACGAGGTGCTGAGGGACGTGGTTTAGTGTTTGATAGGAATGGTTGGACTCGATGATCCGATGGGTCTTTTCCAACCTGGTGATTCTATAATTCTGTGATTCCCCAAGGAAAGGGTGTCTTGGGCTGCATGCTCTGCAGCCTGTCCTGTGCCACTGGCACCTTGTCTGGGCAGGGCCTTGGAGAGAAGCTAACCTGTTACCTGCTTCTGATTTCAGAGTACCCTGCTCTCCAGCCTGTCTCGTTACTTCCGCCGCGGTGGCCCCTCCTCACCTGCCAGCGGGGTCCTTCCCTCTCCCCAAGGAAAGTCTTCCACCAAGCTGGGTCCCGAGGGGCAGGAGCCTTTGTTTCAGCTCGTGCAGGCCTTTGTCCGGCACGTGCAGAGATAGATTCCGTCCTGCCCCTGCCTCCCTTTTCAGGACTTGCATTGGAATGATTCACACCCACCGCAGAAGGCGTCACCTTTGGCAGAGCTCATACTGAGGAGTGAGAAAGGGAGGGAGGCCTGGGGCCTAGTGTGGGCAGCGGTGTAAACCGAGCTGTAACTTTAGCCGTGAGATCCCATGGAACTCTTGTAACCCAGCAGCAGAGTGAATGTAAGGAAAGCCGAGAGCGGCTCTCCAGCGATCAGCCGGCGTGCACAGCCTGCTGCTCTGTCTCTAGAGCGTCCTGGCTGCATGCGAGCGCTGAACAGTCAAAACCTTTATTTTTATAGCTTGTACCTCACCTGGGGACGCTGGGGCTGGATAGAGAGAGGGGACAAACTTCCCGCTGGGCGTTAACTCTGCTCTTAACACAAGGTGCGATCCACCTCTCCATTGCAGCCCAGCGCGCTCCAGCTAAGGCACAACCAAGGGATCAGCCAGCAATTCAGAGACCATCTTTCTACTGCTATTTTTGTACTGAATGGTTCAAGGCAAGACAGTTGTGTGTGCTCACGCCTTCCCTTCACCCTGCAGTCTGTGTGTCGCGAGTGTTTCTGAAGAGCGAGGCTTCACTCAGTGTTTTTAATTCCAAATTCCATTGCTCCAGTCTTGCGGGTTTTTGTAACTGTGCCCTATTTATACTGATATTAAAACCTTTATAGACAGCAGCTGGGTTCATGGTTTTGTTTTGGGCACAGCCGCCTGCAGCACCAATTCTGCACCGTCTGCGTCGGGCTCTGCTGCGTCGGCTGGGCTGAAGTCGCAGCTCACAGCGCTGCGAGGCGTGGGAGTGACAATCAGAAAGCGATTAGAATCAAAGGTTGATTCCCTCGGCTTTCCCACACCCACTCACCGTCTCTCTCGCGCTGGCGAACTCACAGGAGGTTTGAAGCGAGCACCACTACAAACTATTCCTCGGGATTTACTGAGCTGCACGCGGTGGTGTGGGCTGCAGGCTCCAGCTAGAAGAAACATCTACAGTTGCATCGTGCCCTTGCAGCGCTCTCAAGTAGAACAACAAACCCTTCAATGGTCCAAGGGTCGGTGGTAGATGGAGATACAAAGAGGTCAGTGACTATTGCTTAAAGTAAAGCCTGAAATGTAGACAGAACTAAGGTAAGAAATCAAATTTCAGTGTAGCTTTGAGCTGGTAACCTACCAATGCTTTTCTAAAGAGACACTCGATTGCTTTACCAGTGACAACCTTTTTAATCTCGATGCTTTTAAGAGACTAAAGTGAGAAAATCGGGTTATGGTGCTTGGTGTTGGAGTTTTTTTCCCTGGTAAGCTGAAGCGATGGTGATATTCTAGCACACTTGTTCAATCGAGTTTTGCTTGCCCCACAGAGACCTGAACTAGGTGGCCCGAGCAAAGGGGTCTTAAGATAGAAGGGAGTGGGGCTTGATTACCTTCCAAACGCTGCTCTGAGAGCAAGGGAGGTGGTGTGACAGCCCCAAGCCTGGTCTCTCCCAGTAACTCCAAGCTGGGAGTTACCTGTAACCATTAACTCTGGTGCGAACAAGGAGAACTGTGCAGAGGAGATGGAAATGGGTGACGGGTAGCAATGGGGAGAGGGAGTAAACCCAGAAGTCGCTTCAGTAGTTCTTGGGCTGGTCATTTAGTAGCTCTCATAGGTATCTTCTGTCTCAGTTTCTGAAGTAGCACGCAGCAGGGTAGTCATGTCATTAGTGTTTAACAATGGAGAGGAGAATTTAAGGGGAGGTAAGATGTTTAGATATTTATTCAGAGTGAAAGTTTATGCTGCTGGCAGGAGCCCTTAGTGCCAGACAGTGAAGAACAGCAGATGATGTTGGTTACATCTGTGTTTGAGCTCTACTATCGCGTGGGCAGCGGCATCCCAGTCCTGAGCTGCACCCTTACTGCCCCGTGGCTGCAGAGGGGTGTGGAACAGCCTCCAGCCATCCTGGCTCACCACGGCATTTGCAAATAAGCAGCAGGAGAGTGTAATTGCTGTAGAGAGCCAGTCAGAAGCAGCACTGGGCTTTTCACGTGCACTTTTCTAGTGCAGAGGGAAGGGAGTGCTGCTGCCAGGAGCAGACTTCCTTCTGGCTGTTCCAAGGGAAGAACCATTTTCTACATCATTAAGTTGCTGCTGTTTTTGCCAAAGCTGTTCTTCCTCTTTCTCTAATGCACCAGGGAAGTTAAGTAGCCTGAGGGAAAGATACACATCCTGGAAAGTGGGAGGGAAGTAGGGAGGGGTAGAACAGAGGCAGTGGTAATCACAACAGTTATAGAACTGATTAAAACAGAGCATTGATGCCATCTCTCCAGTGCCTTTCATTGGAATTCAACTAGGACAACTGAGCGCTATTGCTACACTGCAGAGCATTCCAACAGCTGCTGTTCCCAGGAGTTCTTTCCAAGCAGGGTGCTAGGGACAAGGCTTTAGGATTTTAAATTAGCAGCAGCTCTAGTTTCCATAACAACACAAACAGTCTGTTAGATCTAGAATAGCATCTCCAGCCTCTCAGCAGCTGAAATCATGCTGCTGCTTTACTTCTGCTTCAGGTTCAGGGGGAGCTCTTGTTTCCGAGCATTCCCGAGTCTGTAGTACAACTGAGATGGGCAACTGGCAAAGGAAATACAAGGTTTTAACAACCTTGAGGCACAACGCGAGTCTTGGCTGGGCCAGGGAGGAGGAGCAGCTCTGTTTTGCTTTGTTGGTGGCTGCCAAGGCTGGGCTGGTGGAAGGGCACAGCTCCCACCTGAGCTGGTTGTGTGGCTGGAGAGTGAGCGAGCAGCCCCGCGCCCACACAAGATGCGGAAGCAGGAGATCAGGCAGTTTGTTTATTGGCAAATAAGTGCTGAAAACCATGAGCCCTATACAGACAGGTGCTCCGTGCCCTGTTACATTAGAGTGGTCACAATACCATGGGGGGAAAAGTGCAAAAGATCCATAAACAAGCAAAGTTAGTTCTGACATACCAAGGGGAAGGTCGTGAACAGAGCTCGGTGCAGGTGAGTTTCTCTTCCATCCGGCTGGAGCGGAGAATTGGTTACACAGCAGTGGGAATCCTTTGGTTGAGCTCCAGCTACACAGCTCATTGCAGGATGAAAAGACATCCCCACACCTAAGAGCTCCCTTCGAGCTAAACTACCGCAACCTCGAGGGCCGCTGGGGTGGTTCCGTGTGTGTGTGGCTCCCGCTGGAGAGAACAGCGAGTGGGATCGCCCTTCCCTGCACTGGGATGCACAGAGTGCTCACTGCTGAGTGCTAGTTAAATCCGTGAGCTCAGGTGAAAGTAAATTCAGGCTAAACCATGCCTGGAACAGACACGCTGAAAGAAAAGCCTGGACAATTAACACAGGGAGCACAAAGCGTGTAAAAAAGGCTTGTAAACTCTTTGCAGTCCAAGTTTCTCCGAGGAAACGCAAGCAGGATGCGTGGTGCTTTGCACTGAGGTTGGATTTTCGACAGACAGGCCCTATGGTTCGAGGTTGTTCTTCACAAAAACGTTTCCTTCCAGCTGTACAGGGCGGCTCTGGATTGAAACCACCAAGCACAGCGGCAGCAAGCACGGCCCACAGCGCGTGCTGCGTTCCCGCTCGCCCGCAGGTGAGCGAGGTGCAAGGGTTTAATGGGCTCTGAATTCTTAAAATCAAGACCTAGAAACATGTCAAAGGGTTTGCGTGGGGCACCTCCCCACTGGAATGCTTGATGGTTTGACTCGGGTAATTCTACGGCTGAAGAACAGAGAGGATGGGGGGCAGACTCTAACCCACACCAGACACAAGGGAAGGGAAACTCAAACTCCATGAGCAGCTGCTGAGGGGGACAGCGTGCTGGCCCGGGGAAAGCCACTGCGACGAACAAGACTAGGGTAGCAAAATTAATCACAGAAACTCATGCCATCACGACTAACCTCAAAGCAGTCTGCACTGGGAGTTAATAAATTCAGTCCTGGGTGCTATCAGCCCTTTTCCAAAACCTTACTAGAAGTTTTACTTCTTTCCCACAATTCCCACTTTAGCAATGGAGTGTCGACCCTGAAGAAGAGCGATGGTCTCGGATGAAGAAATCCGCGGTACAAGTGCCAGGAGACGAGGGGTGCATTCTGCTTGGACATTCTTCTTCCTGGAAACATTTAACTTAACAGTTCCAAGTAAGTGACAGGAACTTTCCCTTTCTGGTTCCCTCTTTCCCCTATGAGCCAGTCTGGATCCATGCCCGGCAGGCTGTACACAGTGATCATCTAGGGAGAGAAGATGGTGTTAGACAGGCCCTCGCAGAGCCGAGAAACACAGGCAGACGAGCACTGGAAGAACAATAACTCCTGCAGTTCATTTAGCAGGTGTCTTTCCCCCTTCCCTGGAGCTATCTGCAGCTTTAATAAAAGAGCTACAGCAGTCTGCCCAACGTCCCTGTTGCCTTTTCATTCTCCAAATTGACTTAAGGTATTTTTGCAGACAGGGTGGCTCGATACTGCCGTGTCATCCCTTCCCAATACCACAGTTCAGTCCAGTTGACAGCAACGTTTGAAACTTGTTGAATTTCCTTTCTTTTCAGCGTGATCAGACCAGGCTCCCAGGCAGCAGCTGCCCTCACTGCTCTCAGACAAGGCAGCTCTAGCTGAGGGTCACCATGAAGGCACCAAGTACCAGAGGATTTTGTTAGCTGCGTTCAGCCAAACTCCAGCAGGAACAGAAGAGTTATTGGGGTGATAAAGAGCAACTGGCCATGGGCACAGGCTCACTGCAACTCGGTGAATACTAGCGTCAAGGGGAAGTCTTCATTAGCAGTTCCACAAAACAGGGTTTCTAGGGGCAGGGAGAGTAACCAAGAGCCTCGCTGAGCATGCAACAGGCGCTAGAAGCAGAGTGAAACTCAACACAAAGAAAAGTTACCAACCTCATCTGCAAGAAGCGCCAGCTCGGTGCTGTCAGCTGCTTCATAATCGTAGAGGACTCTGGCCTTCCGTGTCCCGCTGGCAGGAGGTTTGACTTCATTGGGGTTCAGGACGCTCTCTGCCACAGTGTTGGGCACCCCGACAATCGTGGGCACAACGGGAATGGTTGGCACTGCAGGGAGCGTGGCAGCAGCAACGGCTGGAGGAGAGGTAGCAGCTGCGGGAGGAGAGGTGGATTCTGCGTTGCCTACGAACGTGCCTGAAAATCTTACACGGGGGAAAAAGCAGAGTTAGTAAGGCTCTGGGGTGAGAAAACAAGAGTGAGCTTGCGCTTTCACTTGTTAAAAGTGCAGAGTTCCAGCTAACAGCTGGAATGTACCTATGCTGCCCTACATGTAGGGAAACATACTCAGTTCTCGGGTGCTGAGATTACGTAACAGCCAGTGTTTCTCTGTTTATTTGGATTGCAGTGTCCTGTTACAGGACTGGCACCCAACGCGCCGAGAGCGAGACTGAAAGGGTCTGGGCAGGGGCTGTTCCGGCTCTGCGGCCGTTCCACTGGGCCGTGCCCTTGCCCTGCTCTGCCACGGTCTGTGTTACCTGGTTACTCTGCTAGTTCTTTGGGACGGGGACAGTCACTGTGCAGTTAAGCCGGATGCCACAGTTGGAGGCTCTCAGGCTTTCCAGACACAGTAACGGAGCTCGCTCTCGTTATCTGCAACCACCCCCTCTGCTCTCGCCCTTGCTGGCGTTCCTGACGAATCTACAGACTCCAGAGTCTGGCTGAGGTGGAGAGCTCTTAGAGCCAGTCCCGTGCAACATCTTACTCACATTTCTCCTTTGGAGCTGCAAGCGTGGAAAAGAACGGAAGAGGAGTTGTGAGCGATCACGCACAGGCACCAGCCCCTCCCGCGCTGGGCCACCGTGCTGCTGTGACAGGTAACCCTGCTCGCACCCACGGGCTGTGCAGCCGCAGCACTGAGTTTGTTACCGAGCACACTCAGGCTCGCTGCTTGGCAACAGGAACGTCTCCCATGCGATTTAACTCATTTAGAGCAAGAATGTTTGAACTCTCGTGGCCATCGTGCTCTGAGATGAATGTAGAAACCCAGATGAACCCAATGTCAAAGCCTGGTCTAAAGGTACTGCCACTGGGATTGCTCAGTTTCGTGAGCTCAGAAGCTCTGTCAGAGCTTGGAGGGGGCTCTAACTCCTCTCCATCGTTACAGCAGGTGATGCTAAGCTGGGGGTAACTGGATGTGGGAGAAACCCTGAGAGAAGCAAAAGCCGTCGCTTGGCTCACCTGCCCAACTGCTTCTGCAGGTCCAGCATGTACTGGTAACACTGAGCATAGTAGTTGGTCTGAGACTCCACAAACTCGTGGAGACAGCGGAGGTGGTTCACCTGGAGGAAGAAGGACAGTAAGGTGCTCTGGGAGTTTGGATGCCAAACACAGGAACTCTCTTCTTGCAGCTACCACCCTCCCACCCAGGACGTGGGTTTGTGCAGGCCAGTATGTAAAACAATTACTTGGCTCACTTGAATACACTAATTTGTCAAGTTTGGGAATGTTGTGTAGGTCCAAGGGTGATCTCAGCAAATAGCCTGCTCCAGGCACCCTAGCCATGCCCACCTAGCTAGTCGACAGCTCTAGTGAGAGAAGAACTAGGTTTTTTTCTGGTGTGGAAGCTTCTCAGGGACTGCAGAAGCGTAGGTGCCACAGTGGCACTGCCTGTGCAGGTTTGTAGTTAGAGTATTCCAGGTCTCACGAGAAGGTTGTTATATCATCCAACTTTATGACCTGTTCTACCTCTACTCTCAGCGCAGGCTCCATAGGATCATAGAATCACCAGGCTGGAAAAAGACCCATCGGATCATCTAGTCCAACCATTCCTATCAAACACTAAACCATGTCCCTCAGCGCCTCGTCCACCTGGCCCTTAAACACCTCCAGGGAAGGTGACTCAACCACCTCCCTGGGCAGCCTCTGCCGGTGCCCAATCACCCTTTCCGTGAAAAGCTTTTTCCTAATGTCCAGCCTGAACCTCCCCTGGCGGAGCTTGAGGCCATTCCCTCTCGTCCTGTCCCCTGTCACTTGGGAGAAGAGCCCAGCTCCCTCCTCTCCACAACCTCCCTTCAGGTAGTTGTAGAGAGCAATGAGGTCTCCCCTCAGCCTCCTCTTCTCCAGGCTAAACACCCCCAGCTCTCTCAGCCGCTCCTCATCAGGCCTGTTCTCCAGCCCCCTCACCAGCTTCGTTGCTCTTCTCTGGACTCGCTCCAGAGCCTCAACATCCTTCTTGTGGTGAGGGGCCCAGAACTGAACACAGGATTCGAGGAGCGGTCTCACCAGTGCCGAGTCCAGAGGGAGAAGAACCTCCCTGGACAAGCCGGTCATGCCATTTCTGATCCAAGCCAAGATGCCTTCGGCCTTCTTGGCACTCTTAGAGGAAGGAGCCGAGAGTCTCTGTGGTCCCTGACACCCCCAGTTACCTCGGGAGACTCACATGTGTGCTGCTGATCCCCTCCAGCAGGAGACGCGTCACCTCTGCCTGTCGGTCAAACTCCGTCTGTGTGAGCCGCAGCTCGTGTTCCGCCTGCAACACAGGACAGGGGGTTCGAGACAGCACAAGGCGAGGACCCCTCTTCTGCCGCTTCCAGGGAGAGACAACACCTGCCTCCTCTGATTTTGGCACAGACACAAGTGTGCTGCCGGCTCCGCAGGGTCCACGTGCTCCTGTGACACTGAGCATCGAGCACAGAACAACCTGAGTGAGGATCCCAGAGGCCTCTGGCTGCAATTCAGCTTGATTCCTGCTTGATCACTGCATATCATGGAAAGGCAGCTCAAGACAGATGCATTAAGCTTCCAAGTTCCTACTCCCACAAGACTAGAACATGAAGATGGAGAGGCTTCGCTGATCCTGACGTATGTGGAAAGCCAGTCCCATGCCAGCACCTGTCCCTTTACCTCCTCTCCCTAAGGCTTTAGGTACAGGAACGTGACAGCCTCCCTAAGCTTCTCTCCAGCATCCTTTTTGTCACCACAGAACAAAGGCTGAGGCCAGGAAGCATTTACCAAATCGCTGTTACTGCCTACATCCCAACCCAGCTTCTACCCCAGGCTCTCCTTTGAAATCCTTACTTATTTTGAGCTTGGAGGAATTCAGCAGTGGTTCTGAGAAGGCAGCTTGGCAGCAGACACTGGGAATTCAAAGACAGATTGATACCGGAGACCCCAATTACCCACCAGTCAGTACCAGAATACCCAGGTGGATCCTCGCAAAGAGAAAAGCTTCAGAAGGGCTGGAGCAGTCGGGTGCCCTGGTGTCTGCTCTCCCCTCCCTGTTGCCAGAGGGAAATGGTGACAGACAGACACTTCTGTTCTCTCTAGCGTGCATTACTCCTTACCACCAAGCAGAACATGCCCCTTCACTCTTTGGATGGCACAGAAGGGTGATGCCCACTCAGCTACAGCTCACTGGAAGGATGGGAGGAGGTTCTGTATCCTTTTTCCCTTCTCCAGGGGCTGCAACCGAGTTCCTTTTGCTGTGTTGGAAATGCTCCCATCAACCTGGCACAGGACTTGACCTCAAAGAGCTAATCCTGACGGGCGCAGAGCAGAAGCCACATCACGGGTGGTTCTGAGCAGGGCAACCTCGTCTTCTCATCAGGGTGAGCCAGGAGCTGCTGGGATCATTCCCTCTCCCACCCAGCACCAGCGTTACCAGGGCTGTGGAACTGCCAGGCTGGAACAAAGAAACGCTGGGGCCACCTTGTAATCAGATTTATCTATTTTAAGCTACAACTGATCTATTTTTTTTTTTTGCATCCTCTGTATGAAAGGGATTATTTAAAGGAGAATGGGGGATGTCATAGGAATTACTAGTGCCTTACAAAGCACCAAGAGATTCTTGCTCCAGTGAGCTGAGCAGAGACCCTGGTTGTGGCACAGATTCCCACCTTTGCCAGGCAGCTCCAGTTCCATCTGGGGCTGCCTGGGATCGGACCCGTTGCCTCTCCCTGCTGGCTCTGAGCAGTTGCAGGATGTGGTTTGCTATAAAGCCAGCACCAGGCTGTGACCTGGGAGCTCCCTTCCAGTCCTGTGCTTCTCCAAGACACAGAGAACTTTGAAGTTTACCGATACACCTCAGGATAGAGGCACAGAGCCTTGCAGGCTTAGAGCCCAGCGCAGTCAGTTTGTTTGTTTGAGGGACTGAAGGATTTAAAGTGCAGGATGAGCTGGTTCAAAACAAGCCAGTCTGCTTGGATGCAGCATTCGGAGTAAGGCAGTAACAGGGTGCACCACGCACAGCATGCAGGAACGTGCCATTCTACCACCTTGCAGTTCAGGCTTCAGACTAACATCTGCTGTTTGAGGCGTGAGGGGCAGTGGGATCCCAGAAGGTCTCTCTGGAAGCTCCATGCCACGCTGTAACTCACAGAGCTCATCCTCATCTCTAGTCCCCTAGCAGCCCTCCATCCATCTTCAGGGGCGAGTCATTCCCCTTGTGGAGCCCAGAAAATAAACAATATCTGAGACTTCGCCTCCATCGATCCACTCAGAAAGGCAGGAGCAGCTCACCCAGACAGCACCAACTCCATGATAGGCTCCAAACTCCCCTCCTTGCTGCCCTGACAGAACTGTTCCCTCCAGCAGCCGCGACTGTTCCATGGGGGATCCTCTGTCCTCGCTTCAGCTCCGCTCGGAGCTCCTGCTCAGACCCCAGAACAAGCAGGCGAGGGGCTCCTAGAGGTGAACGCATGGCACGTGCAAAACTGGAGCAGGCAGGGCTTCTGCCGCAGGAGGAGAGCTGAATCGCATCACCTCTGCTCCTGTGGCACCAGTGCAGGGCTCTCAGAGTTGACTTCTATCACGTACACACGAAGCCTCTCGCACCAGGGCGGCCAAATAGCCCATGGAGCAGGCTCTTCCCCAGCCACTGCCGCAGGACCACAGCAGCATCCCACTCATCCTCCCCTGCATCCGCGCAGGCACCTGAGCAGGAAGGAATCTGCATCCCTCCCCACCCCCTAAACACACCCCCAGAAGGTTTGAACGCAATTCCAGCTGGGTACTTACTTTTTCCACCTCGTCGCTCCAAAGCTGTAGGGGCCACAGAGCAACAGGAAAGGAGATCAGTGTTGGAGACGTCGAGAAGCACTCGGCACTAACACCAACAGGCAAGGATGCTCCGCGGACACAGCAGGGCAGTTCCAGGGACAAGCTTAGCCCTTCACCCAGCTGCAGCTGCCAGATCAATGCCCCTTCCCTTCATTCTTGCCCCTCGAGCTCAGTTTCACAATAGCAGAGCAAGCCCTTGCCAGCAGAGCCAGCAGCATCAGTTCCCTGCCAGGGCTCTTACAGTAATTGGCATTCAACAGGCTCCAGAAAGAAGAGGATTGAGCAGCAGAGTCCTCTGAGCAGCAAAAGTCACTTTACTGCAGGCTGCAGAGGTTGTTGTTGAAGGACAGCCCTTCTTTTAGGATTGTGGAGAGGCAAGTGAGCTGCCTGAACCCATGAACCGGACTTGGGAAGTGCCATGAGCTGCAGGCAGACGGACCTCAGGTTACCAGGACCTTAATCCAGTCACTCTGTGCTCCCAAAGGCACGTTTAGCAACAGGAAGGATGAAGCAATGGTTGGATGGTGCCTTTGAACCAGACCAAACATCAAGCTCCTCATCCATGGGGCACATCTGGGGCAGCACAACGCTGCCAGCTGGGATCTGGCTCCAGGACACGGAACAGTCGACAACAAAAGTCACGCACAGCGATGGGAAAGGGGGTGAAGGGGTAGAAAAACACAGTGATCCTTCCCAGAGGTCCTTGGCTTGGCCTTTCCTCAGCAAACAACGACTCCCTCAGCCCTGGCAACATGAAATCACCCTGGGGCGATGGAACCACACCAGGAGCTGGTCTGATGTCCCCTTTGCAGGTCAGGGAAGTCAGCGTGGTGCTGCTGAACCTGTGCTGTAGGCACCTGAGGCCACAGGCTGGATGCTGTGGTGTGGAAGGCAGAATACGCTCTGTTTTAGACCCAGGGTCTCCCAGCTGAACCTTGCTGAGTTTTGCTCACCAGCAACGGCCCTCAGGGGCGCTGGGGTAGCCCCAGGTGCTGAGAAAACATCACCAGCCAATATGAGGAGCACCTGAGGTGTTACAGCAGCTCCTTGGCTTGCTGCTTGCTCCAGCTTCTGCCTCCCTGGCCAGCAGCTCCTGATCCAAGCCTTACTGGCATCTCCTTTTACTCGAGTGGAGTTTTGTAGGACTGCAAGCTGTCCCAGCGCAGTGCTTGGGGCACTGAGGCCAGGAGGGTGTTTTGTTACTGTAAGTCAGAAACCAGCTCGAGTAAGGGCTGCGCTATTTCAGCCGTATGTGGAGGCACGAGCCCCTTCTCAGTCCAAGAGCTCTGAATCTGGAAGGCAGAGGGCTGGAAGATCTCTGTAGGCACCTGAGAAGCAGGTCCTAGGCTGAACTGTGTCAGCGCATCCTTGTGTTCCTGGAGGAAGGTTTACTCTAGGGGCACTGGGAAGCTTTCACTCTGGCCCCAGGTTGTCTTATTTGGATGCTGTGGACAGTTTGATTCTATGACCCTCTGGAAGGTACTCAATGTGTTTTTCTTGGAATCACTCCTAGGAGTGCCAGGGTCTGAGAGAAAGGGATGTTTAGGCTTGCACAGCCCACGTACGCCTTCTTACACAAAAAACAAAAGGTCAGTGTGGGAGAGAGGAGAAATGGCTCCTCAGCCTCCACTTCATACAAAACAAGATAGGTGCTTGCCACCAGGTGGATTTAATTCCATCTAAGCCCTCCTGTTATGGAAGAGCAAAAATAAAAGCACCCTGTTATCCACCTCTCTAAAAATCAACACAAATTTAGAAGCCAAATCAGAACCCTGCTGAGGGCGTGTGGTCCAGGAAAGAGCTGACCTGTTTGCTCACCTGTAAGACAAAGTTGTTACCTGGGCATAAGCAACCCCTCCCTCGAGAAGGGAGCAGAGCTCAGCAGCAAGGCGAGTGGCACCCATGGGTTTATGCTGTCAGTAAGTACTAAAGCTAAAGGAGTGCAAAGACTCTCGCCTGGAAGAAAAGCAGAGCAACAGCGTGAAGAGCTCGCTCCTACCTTGCTGCAGCGCCTGACCCCTTGGGATGAATGCTGGGATTAGAGAGCTTGTTGCAAAGCAATCCTACCTGCACGGAGCTGGGGAGCAGCTGGGGCTCAGCCCAGGTTTTAGTTCACTACAGATGCCAATTGTTATTTCAGTCACCCCTGCTAGTGCAGCTGGACATCAGGTGGCCCTTCAGCCACGAGTCACAGCCTCTGAAGTGGGTAGTTTTGGAAGCCACAAGGACAACTCCTGGTAGGAGGACCTGCTGTGCAACCATCAAACATGATTAAGTGACAAAGATCAGTGGTGGCTGCTTACCTAGAGCACGTAGAGCCCTCTCTGACTGTCCCCTGTCACCATCGCTGCCAGAGCTTCTCTAGCAGGGCTCCGAAGAGGCACCACTGAACCAGGCAGACATGCCAGGGTAGACACTTGTGGGCTAAACCCTTCTCCAAAAAGCCTAATCCTTCTGTCATGTTTCTCCTGTCATCCAGCAAGAGCAGATCAGCTTGCAGTTTGGTGATGACCAGACGTGTCCAACTGAGCATCTGGGCACTCTGCAAGATGCTAATGCACGTCATGCAAATGCTTGCCTGCAGGTCTGCTTTAGAAAGCCTCAGGGAGTGATCAGGATACCCTGGTCTAATAACAAGTATTCAGAGGCAGGGAAAATCCAGTTTCTCTCCTCCAATTCTCCTGCAGCTCAGTTGTAGCTCACTATTGCACTGTCCTTGGAATAGATCTTTGCAGGGGAGGAGCCACAGGCTCCCTGCTGGTTGCTGTGCTAGGAGAGATGGAAACCGAGCAATTACTATAACATTACCGGTATCAGCTGCTTCCTAAGCAGTCTCATCACCAGGCCAGTTACCTATGGAAATAGTTTTCTAGCTATTGTGCAAAGCTATTTCTGATCCCAGCATCACTCTCCAAGAAGGTTAGGACAGATTCTCCTGGGAACTAACACTGATGCTACCAGCTCAGACACGCCTCTTTCTCCAAATGGGATGGGTTGCCCATTAACCAAATCCAACTCATTTTCACGATGCTTTTTGTTTGGTAGAAGGCTGGGCTCTCTTTTTTCATCTCTACAGATTCTGCTCCCCAGCCCTTCTGCTCCCAGATTATTCTTATCAGGCATCAGTGTTGTTCTGAATGCTATTTAGGAAGCAAGATGACCAGTTTTCAACATTTTAACGAGAAATGTGACATTGTGCGATGGGAAGCCATGAACACAGCGTGGAGAGTCAATTGCTTGACCACAGCGGCTCAGTGCAAGACAGTAGAGAGGCAATGGGCTATTCACCCACCCGCAACGCATCTGATTGCATAACACCCACCAAGAGACAGGTCCCGAGATGAAAGGAAAAGGATTGACCTCTCTTTGCAGAGGAGACAAGCCTGCCCTGCCAGCCTACAGCATTACTGACACGATGGGTGGCAGATTCCTCCACCTTTGCTTCTCTTGACCAGCTACAAAGCCTCTGAGCACCGACACCACAGTATTGGTCAGGCAGTCGTGCGTGTGACATTGCCAGCGTACAGCTGGAACCACCCAGAAGGGTTAACCTTTGATGTTTTCTCTCCTTTCAGTTGCCCCACTAGCAATAAAAAGCCTGTCAGAAGATTCCCACTAAAAATATAGAAACAGATTGGCAGAGAAACCAGAAAGCAAAGCGAACAGCAGAAGTGCCAGACCCTGACCGTGCACCCCACAGGGTGGATCCGCATCCTGAAAGCTGAGTCAGAGGAACCCTGGGCAGCCCATGTCACATTAAAATGTTGAAAACAGCAGAGCACGAGGCCTGAGTTTAAGTCGGGTGAAGAAAGGGTCAGGAAGAGGTCGGAGAGGCAACATCTAGCAGGAGGCAATCTTACCGCTGATGCACTGGCGGAGAGAATGTAATTACGAGGTCTAGTCTCCTGAAAGTCAGGCACAGCCTAGTGGGGGAATACAGTTTCATGTACGAGTCATGTAGAAGAGTCAACAGGAGTCAGTTGGGCAATGGGTGGAAGAGGGGACTGGTGTGTTTTCCTGTCTGTGCTGGGAGATTAGTTGAAATTCTTAGGGGATGGTAGGAGGGAGGTGTCCTGACAGTGTGAGCAGTGGTGTGTGGAAGCCAGGCTTGTGCAAGAGGAGGTGGACTTGCCCAGGCAGTCATACTGCTACTTGAAGCACAGATATTTCTGCTGCTAGAAACTCTGCGCTTACAGCTCCCTGCTCACACAGTGCCCGGCTGGAGTGGAGATGAGACAGCACAATCCCTAATGCATTTCCCATGCCCTTGCAGCCACCAGGTTGCTCATGTTGTGTTGACTCAGTCCAGCGGGCAGGACCTTCTTTCTCCTTGCTTCCCACCTGCAGTCCTAGAAGTGTCCCTGTGCAGTGGCTCATCCTTAAAGTAAGCATGTTTACTAGCACCAGACGTCCTTTATACGCTGCCTTTTAAATAAACACATCTACTTATTCTTATCAAGCCTCAGGGCACATTTCATAGAATCATAGAATAACCAGGTTGGAAGAGACCCACCAGATCATTGAGTCCAACCATTCCCATCAATCACTAAACCACGTCCCTCAGCACCTTATCCACCCGTCCCTTAAACCCCTCCAGGGAAGGTGAATCAACTCCCTCCCTGGGCAGCCCCTGCCAGTGCCCAATGACCCTTTCCGTGAAAAATTTCCTCCTAACAGACCCAGACGTGCTGTTTGCAGTGAAAGACACGGCTTAGCCAAAGCAGATCTAGCCCAAAGCTTTGCCATGGCCAAAGGTAGCGTATGACCCTTCAGCCTCCAGGTCAGAGAACTTCCAAGCTACCCTCTCCATAGCTAAACCTCAGGAAATTGGGAATGTGGGGGACCCAGTCCACTTTCCCACAGAAGTGGGCTCGCTAACAATCACATAACACGCTCTCTACTCAGCTAAGGCTTGTACAAGGCCTGGCACACAATCCAGCTGCAGCCCAACTACGTTGTTAAGCCTCTCAGGCCCCACACTGCCTCTCCCAGGTTAATCTCTTTGCCGCTCACCTACAACTACTTATACACGCTGACCCAATTTGCTGCTCCCTGAGCAGCCTGCTGGAATGAGTGACCAGTGTGTGGAAGAGCAGCCAGGCAATCCCAACAAGAAAAGGGTTTTTTTTTAAACCATCCAGGAGTTTTGGGGATGGCTGGAGGAAGGAATAAGGAGGAGCAATTCCTATTATCAGTTAGAACTGAACACAAGGGAGGAAAATGCACCAGTGAGATTTGAGGCCAGCACAGCAACTAGGCTTGACTCCTCCCTGTGGGGAGAGGAGATTTCTTGCAGGAATTGATCTTTGCGCTTTTTCTTTTGAGGGGAAAGAGCGAGAGCAACTGAGAAAACCTCTCCTCCCATTCCCTGGTCTCCAGAGAGTCCCAAAACTAGTCACAGCACATGGGATGAAGGAGGCAAGCCGCTCTTGCGCTCCTATGCGTGGACAGATCGTATTTGCAAGCAGTGGTCAAAAGGGATCCACCTCCCACCCCCTTCTGCTCTTGTAATGGGGAAAGCGAGCAGATCCCTGGAGCTTGGAGGACAGAACAGCACCACAACCAGATCAACCTGCCTGTCATTGTCTCTGGGCTGTTTCCTTTCCAGGAGAGGGACTTGCCACCCAACCAGACCACCTCCTGCCTAAAGCTGAAGGAGCCTGAGTGGGTTTTTACCAGAGTCCATGCCTCTCTTGAGCACTGCTTGCAAGCAGCGTTGATGGAACTCAAGTCATGCTCCAGAGGGGCTGCAGGCAGCTGACAGATGCTCCCATCTTTCTGGGGCACCTTCCCCAGGCAGCCACAGCCCTGCTCACGCTCAGTACATGCTCCAAGGCCAGTCCCAATGGGATAAGAATTTTCATTTAAAATGGGAAAGAGACAATGAGAGGTGTTAAAGAAAAAAAAAAATCACAGCACTGTTAGCACAGTCAATACTCACATCTCCCTCACACTGAGCAAATTACAAAGAAACAAAACAAAAAGGTTAGTAAACAAACCAGCATCAACAGGAAGGACAAAGCACGAAGTCTCAGAGAAATGCACAAGCCCAGACACTCGAACAGCAGCTCACAGGTCTGGACAGCAGCACACTTGGAGGGTCAGTCACGAGACAGAAGCTGCGGGAACACAAGTTTGCGCTACAGGGGGGAAGAGCAGCAAGAGAGTGGTGAGCTGGGAGGGGGGCGATACTTTGGGCCAGCTTGGATGGAGCGAGGTGAGACATATTACAGAGAACACTGTGGTTTAGTGATGAGTTAACACGTCTAGAACTGAGGCAGCAGTTCTTTTCCCCACTATGCTGGGAGCTCCCAGCCATGCATTGTGTTCCAGTAACCGGTGAGGCACTCTGAGGCCAGGGACCCCAACTTTAAGCTAAGCTGGGTAAGAGCTGGATGCCCACAACAGCAGCTGAGGTGGTTGTTCTGCTGTGTGATCTCTGCTTCTTTGAAACAAAAGGGCTGAAGTGTGGCTTTAGGCAAACACCCTGGAAAGCCTGGACTCACTGTGCATCCTGCTTGGAGCATCCCAGCCCTGCAGCTCCAGCATGAAACCAAACGTTTCTTTTCTGGCTACAGGGAAGTCCCTCACTCAAGGGTCTGTGTGCAGGTGAGAGGTTTTGGGGTCACTTCAGGTAGGAAGCAAGGTAGAGAGGGTGTCCCTGCCTATGGCAGGAGAGTTGGAACTGGATTCTCTTTAAGGTCCCTTCCAACACAAACCATTCTATGAAATGGAGGAAGCACTGGAGGTATTTTGATTCCTGCTCTGATTTAAGCTTAAGATAAAGCAACGGCCACCACATCCCACTGTGACTGGGGGCAGCATCCCCTTCAGAAAGAGGATTAGGGATCCTTGAAGTTACCTTCAGTGGATCTGGGTGACCTGCCTGAGAGGAGGCTTTTTTAAAAGGGCAGTTTGCTTTTCTTCACTCAAAGCTTTGTTCAGGGCTTTCCCACACGGGCCTGAGCACTGTTAGCCCTGCTGATGGCGGCTGCTGAGCTCAGCACAGCTTCCCCATATGGCTTCTATGCAGCTGGAGCTGGAGAAAAGGGAAAACACCCAGGAACTGGCCATCCAGGGAGCTCTTAAGGCCAGAGGCCCAGCTGAGCAGATGGTTAGAAAATGGGCTCACGGCAGGGCTCCTAGGCTGGTATCCCAGTGCATCCCAGAGACTGATTGATGAGGATTCCTCCCTGTTCTGCATGACACGTTTGCTAGTTGTGCTCCTGGCCCCAGGCTAGAAGCAGAACTTGGCAAGTCCTTGTGCCAACAGGCAGAGTGCTACGGGATGGCAATCTGCTTCAATAAGGCCCTCCAGGGAACCCATCGGGGCTTTGCCCAGCGAGAGCCTGCCTCCACGAGCCACCGCAGGCCCAGGGAGCACCCTCAGCTGACAGGTCTCCTCAGACAAGTGCTTGGAAATGCTTGTCTCATTGCTCGAGCAAGACAGAGACACTGGTTGACCTGCCAGTCTCTTCTACGCTGCTCTGACCTGGGAGCTTTGTTAGTTTACTTGCCATGACGTCCCCAATGCCAGAGGGTGAGACAAGCCTGTAACTAGACAGCACAACAAATTAAGTAAACGGAGAGGCTGAAGGGAGGGCCTCTGGGTAGCAGATCTGACCAAAGCCTCCTCTTACAGGCTCCCCAACACTCCTGCCAGGGGAGGACAGAGTTGCTAGAATCCTAACCAGTGTGGAAGCCTGGGGCTGCTGCTGTGCCCCAGTGTGCTCCTCCCTTGTGCACCTCCCAGCTCAGCGCTCTCTTGGCTTGCTTTAAGATCCCCAGGGATACCTGGCAAGTCTTCAGAAGATACAGCCTTTTAGTTACTAGCAGAAAACATCCACCAACTACTGTCCGTCAAGAGAAGGAAGCCCAGCTTAAGTAGAAGTTTTCAGACTTTGGAAGCTCAGAACTATTTGTTTCAACACCTCTCCCATGGGAGGGCATCTGAGGAATAGGCACATGGCTCCTGCTCCCAGTTCTCTTGCGTACCAGACATGGGATGCTCCCACCCATGCCTGCCAGAGCCAGGACATAGGAGGGAAGCTAATTTTTGTCCAGAGACGTGTGGCATTGCTGGTGTGAGTCAAGCTGTGTGGCCAGAAGGACAGTGAGGGGAGTAAGGGAGACAGTTACCGCTGCTTTTGCCTCGGCGGCTTTGGCTTTCTTCAACCTGGCTTTGCAAGCATCCAGATCCAGGCGGCGGTTCTGCAAGATCCTCCGCTCTTTCTGGAAGGGATAGAAGATAGGGTAAGAGCAGACAGCTTAGGAACTTTGGGAATGGAAAGCCACAAGGTATCCTCTAGGAATCAAACTGGTTTCCTTAGCAAGAAGTGCTAGTGAGAAAGAAGCAGTTGCTATGTTCATCTCATCAGCGTTTTGGGCCTGGCTGCCAGGGAAACAGAGCATCTTATGGGTAGGTGGTGCCCACTAAACTGCAGGAGCCAGGAAAGGAGCTACCTTCCTCACACACATCAACTGGAAATCTTACCCTGCTGCAGAGGGAGCCCTGAGCAGGTCTGCGACTGGTATTTCCCTCTCTTTGCATTCTTTGAGAGGAGAGGTATGGAGTCTTCCTTTCTCAAAAGGGAAAGAAAATGGGTTCTTCCAGCACTGCCTCCCTCTCCCCCTGCCCTCCTGGTCTCTGGTGAGGTGACAAGCTTCCCCTTCCCTGCCATCATACTTACAGATATGGTTCTCCAGTCCCCTTCCAGGAAGTTGCGCAGTGGAGTCAGGAAGTTGATGGAGGCGCAGTGGATGAAGTCCCGTTCCGCTGCACCTAAGCGCCTTTGAGTCTCTCCAACTTTTATCAAGGTCTTCCCTGCAATAACAGCAGCTTTCAACTCCAGGAGCAACCAATTAACATTGCGTTGGCTTCAGCCAACTCACCCAGAACTAGCAGGCTCCAGGGTTGAGGGACAAAGGCACCATGTGCTGTGCCTGGACAAGTTGAGCATGTCTGTGCCACATCAACTTCAGTCCTAACTACAATCAGCTTTTAGCTTGAGGCCTCTTCTCAGCTGCTCCCAGTGCAGCTTTGATCTTATCTGTCTGCCAAAGCACTTATTCCACTGATGTCCTTTTACTCCTACACCTGCTTGTGCAGAATGATCTGTTGGTCTCATAAAACAGAGGCACAGGAACAGAGCAGCAAATTAAAAAGCACCAGACCAGAAAAAATGAGTTGATTAGGCAGTGCTGGCTATAGATGCAGTTACAGCTGTTCTGCCTGAAAGTGGACTCGCTATTGAGCAACTATTGATCTGAAGAGCAGTAAAAATGCTCACGGCAGACGCAAGGACAGCTGGAAGTTAAGGCTGTGCTTCCGTGCAGCTCTGCTGCCTAAAGAAGCCTTAAATTCCCACTGGAAGAAGCAGTTGTTAGGATTTAAGAGCAGTAAGATGCACTGTGATGTCAGGAAGGGTCTGTTTGAGGCTTGTGGCCAAGTACCTGCCTTCCCAAGTCTATTTTCCTGTTCTTTTTTCTGCTGGAGAAAGATTCCCACCCTTCAATTGCAAGACACTGTTAAAGGATGGTTCTCCTGTTCAGAGCCTAGACGAACTGTGTGATGAGGTACCATCTTAGACTAAAGATACACTCAAACTGGACAAAGCTGAAGTCATTCGCTGCGACTCCCTGTTGAGGCTAGTTTAGAAATCTAGAGAAGTAGCGCAGAATAGTTTGCGTCCTGTAAACGGTTCCATGAGCTGCCTTGATCCACACATCTTTGTTTCTTCTCTAGCTCTGCCAGACCTGAGGATTGTGTTAGGGCTGGGGAGACCCCTGCCCCTCTTCCCCCAGAGCACAGAGGATGATTCGATTGGGTGTGATGCTGATGTCCTGCTCCAGGTGGGCTTTTTGCTTCTGGGCTAGAGAAGACAGGCCCTTCTTTGACACACCAATAGTCATGTTGCTGTGGGGGAGCAGGCCATCCCAACTCATGCTGTGGAAGTCTTAACCCAAAATGGTACTGGGGGTGTCCTCTTAGGGAGGGATGGATGGATTCCCAGGGCTTTTTAATTAGCCAGGTTTACTTACCATAAGGTGTCCCTGGCCCAAAGTCATTAGCTGCTTCTGTCATGTACTGTGCCAGCAGCTCCCCGTTGGTGACCCGGGAAGGCACCTTCCGATCAAGCTTCTCATAGAGGAATTCCTCTACTCTGGCACCTGGAATGAAGATCCCACCAATGGTTATAGGATGGAATGGCTCTGGAAGTGGCATTCATGGCAGCCCACCCCATACAGTCCTTGATCATGCACTGGACGGCAAACACCAGCACTGGGAGAAGGTGTGTCCTCACTTCCAACCACCCCCCAGCACCTCAGGGGCATCAGTCACCTCTCAGCTACACATGGAAGGAAGGACAGATCCTGCAAAGACACGTTTGTTCCAACCTCCACAAACTCAGTGGAACAGGGCTCCCTGCCAGAGGGCATGTCTTTTATCACCGTTTGAGCTGCAAGTGATATTTGTCCTTCAAGCATTAGAGGAAGCAGAACTTACTAGGGTTTGGCTGTAGCAGAACCTCAGTCTGACGCAAGATCTTCTCTGTCCAGTTCTTTGTGCAGTCTGCCCTGGCCAGAAGGTTTTCGAAGTGCGCGTCTAGTTCAGTCTTCTCAGCCTGGCCCAACTTTTCTTCAGTAAACTGCAGGAAGAAGGGAGTCATTAGAAGGTCTGCTCCACTAAAGCAAAATTATAGCGTGCTACAGAGCTGTTATGAGACACTGAGACTTATTGTGTCCTGTGTGTTCATCACAGAGTAGAGCTAAAAGGCCTTCAAGGTGTCATTCTTTGTTCTCAGGCATCTTTGCCCAAGAGTGGAACAAGCATTGAGCTAAAAATATAGCCCAGGTTTGAGAGATGTTCTGAAACAAGTAACTTCTAATAAGGTCTGGTCAAAAATACTCTAGTAGTGAGGAACTGGTTTAAATGTGGACATGGCTTCCAGGACTTCAAGCAGGAGACCAACAGACCTCCTTCATGTCCTCCTAACCAACTCTACATCCTACAAACCCAATAGGACCAGGAATGTCGCTAACCCCAAGCCACACTTTCTTCTCATCTCATTAGGCAAGCATGTACACAACATCAGTTTTGCACCGTGGCTCAGGATTTGGATAAAAGCACTTCTAGCAAGTGACCCTTCCTCTAGGACAGGCTCCGAAGCAGGGTACGGAGAGAAACAGAACAGTGTCTGACTTCTCTCAGCACTCAGGTTCACACTGGCAACAAACCCTTCCTCCCTCCACGATTCCTTTTAAATTTAACATTAGCAAGAGGGAGAAGCAGACTGTGCAAGTCTTTAGTGTTTTCCTACTGGGCAGTGACATCTGATAAGCAAGGTTTGTCAGTCTGGAGGTGCAGCATCAGATGGCCTGGAGGTCCCTCATCATTTCCTTGAGGGATTCCTGAGAGAAGTGCCTCTTTTCTCTCGTTCCAGTCCCGTTTTCCACCCCTCTCAGTGAAGCTGGCCAACCTCAGTGTACTTTAAGGACAATTTCCCAGTCTTGATGGAACCAGCATGTTGTTGGATTGTACTAAAAGACCCCTTTGTCACCTGGGCTCCTACAGAGGTTGCAGTTGTCCTTTTAGTCCTTGTTGCTGGCCTCTGGTGCCCCTGTTGAGTTATCAGGACATGGTACTGTACAATGCCTGGTGCAGTCAGGTACCAGATTAAAGCCTGGCTCAGAGTCTTAGATTAAATACAACTGCGTGATCTGCTGTTTGTATCTTCTCCTCTACCCTCCCCTGTCCCACAGCTCAGCTCTAGACAGGCTAAGATGCCCTTTTGTGGCATCTGGGTCTGCTGCCCCTCCTGAAAGGCTTTCTGACAAGCTCTGTTGTGTTCACATCCAGTACAATGCTGGGAACAAAGTGAGATAAGGAGCAAGCCCAGAACCAGCACGCGATGCAGGCAAATGAGCCGAGCAGTGTGCAAACATGACTTGATGTCCGAGATATACAAACCCTGCAGGTATGTTTACGCAGTGACCAGTTTGAGCAAGATTTGAGCTGGATGCCAGCAGCGACAGACACTGAACTGCAGTCACACTCCCTCCTGCAGCCCCGTGGGGGCCAGAGGAGTTCCAACCATGCATGACCAGGCTCATCTCTTCCTCACACCAGCAGCCCCTGGTTCCTGACACTTATTTTTCAGCTCACTCTTGCCGTGGCTATTGCTGCACGTGGCTAAAAGCAGATTCAAGGTGAGGCATTTGTATTGCTTTGTACATAACATCTAGGATTGTCTTTGAGTTGGACACACGACTATCAGGCATGCGTGAGCGCCTTCCTCTGTCGCTGTAGGAAGCCCAGGGCTGTTTTCAGGCTCTGCCAGCCTGGGCTGAGTCACTGCCATGCAGCAAACTGGGGCTTCCCAGGTATTTGGCATCGATTCTCTGTCATCTGTTTAAGAGCTTTCTTAAACAAGCCAAGACTCTTTGATGCAAGCATAACAGTCTCCCTCACTCCCCCCTTCCCAGGCAGCTTTTTGAGATCTCATCTCGCTTTGAAGTCCAGCTCTTCTTCCTGCAGTTTAGACTCATCCTGCACCAGCATCTGCCCTGGAGCTGTCAGTCTAAACTCAGTTTTTAATCAGCTGAACCTAGGCAGCTTCTTACAGCATTGCTGCAGTCAGATCACTGGCGAACCCCCCCAGCACCTCCTCAGCGCTACTGCCAGCCTCTTGAATCGCTCCAGCTCTGGGGCCCTTTACTGTATTCATAGAATTATAAAATCACCAGGTTGGGAAAGACCCACACAAGCGTTGCTGTAACCCACCCTCCTTGCGTGCTGTGGTAGAACAACGTGGGTCATTTGGGCAGCTGGCCACGGAGCAACCAGGACCCAGTCACTCAGTTCTTATCTCGAGTCGGGCACTAAAGCTGCTTGTCGGGCAAGAGGGCTGAGGACAGGCACCACAGTCACTGCAAGCGTAGGCTACGCCAGAAGGGGAGGATGGGCAGGAATCTCAGTCACAGCCTGTGGCTCCCAAGGGTCAATCTAGAAAACAATCCCTTATTCAAGCTTTCTTTCGGAGTTGGAAGCAGGGCATGAATGTCATGAAGAGAATGCAAGGGCATGGGAGGCTCTTACTCCATTTGCTCTTAATTCCTTCAGCAGGGTGGGGGAAAAAAAAAAAAATCACCTTCTGCAGCAGCCTGCAGGGTGATCTTTTTCCCCTCCTTGTAACATGCTTCTACCTCCTTGTCTGTGCACGAGGAGTCACTGATCCAGTTCAGCGTAATCTCTAACATAACTTTTCAGGCAGATCACAGAACTCCCCCAGCTACACAGCACTACTGGGAATGGGCCGTGGGGTGCAGGGGACAGCAGGACCACCTCTCGCAGGAGCAGCCTGCGGTGAGATCAGATGCAGCTTCTCATGCAGGCACAGCCAGCGAAGGAGATTAGAGGTAAGTTACACTGCCTTATCCTGTGAGTTGGCTCTTTCTCGTGTCTGGTGAGTAGAGACCCAAGCTTTCAGGTGGCAACAGATCTCAGCTACCGATCCCCTCTTACGTGGCTGCCTAAGCCAGTGTCCCCAGCGAACAGCAGGGTGGAGGAACAGCAATTTGTGCAGTCTGGCTACTCAAGCACTGCAGGCAGAACTCCCCCGCAAAGCGTTTCTGTTCCTAGGAATTTGTTTTCATAACACTCACAGGAATTGCATTGTTTTCCCTTGCCATCGAACAGACACAAGATTTCACTGTGAAGCCAAAAGATATAAGAGGGCAGGCAAGCTGACCACACACTTGTGCCTCCTGGCAAATCAAAATTATTGTGTCTTGCTTCTCCTGGACCAGAGGCACTGGTGTCTTTTGCTGCACCAAATATTCCAGATTGCTATAAATGGGAGAGTTATTTGGTTTTATCAGGTTGCCCTAGAGGGTTGGTGCATGGAATGGTTGGACTTGATGATCCGGTGGGTCTCTTCAAACCTGGTGATTTGATGATTCTATGTCCACCTGGAAGAGTCATGGCCAGCAGAGCACACGGACCTGCAAGGCCTGGGGAAAACCTTAAGCTGCTCCACTCTGCTGTGACAGAGCTACTCCCATTTGTTTTCTAGAACCTGATCCCTGGGTCAACAGTCCTGCCCTGAACCAATTCCAGGTTCTGCATCCTAGGATCACATGCCAGGTCACGGTGCTAAGAGGCTCCACTGCTCCTGCCCCCCAGGAAGCATCCCAGCTGAGCCCCAGTCCAGTCTTTGTGCAGGGAAGCTGATGAGGTGATTAATAATGCAGGTCAGCCTTTTGTCGAGTGCCACTCTCGCTCTCCAGGAAGAGGAGAGTTGTGCTGCATTCCAAGGCATCAATAATTCAGCCAAAGGTTGGGTTTCCTCTGGGAGCCTTGGCTGGCCAGCAGGAACACCAGATGCATTATCAGAGCCCGTGTGGGCAAGGAGGCTGACGGACTGGGAGAGCAGCACTTGGGCAACAGACCCAAAAGAGGTGAGAGTGCAGTGCAGGCAGCTGCCTGCGTTCAGAATTAGGGTGGGGAAATTTCCCTTACCCCAGCAAGGCTGGTAGAGACGCTACTGGGATACCAGGAGGTTGCATGAGCAGAGCTGAGCTGGATGGGGTAGCACTACAGCTACCAACTCAAACAGGCTGTCCCCACAGCCCTAGAGACTTGAGGCTTTAAAATAGCACATGCATTGTTTTCTTTGCTGAAAGCATTAGCACCTTTCTCTCCTTCAAAGTGAGGGGAATAAAATCCCAGTGCTCCCACAGAGTTATGCCAAACAGTACAGCTGTTTTGCACAATGCAGCACAAGTTGACTTGTGTTTCTTCCAGGCTTGTGCGATTTTTCTGTCCCTCTCCCCTCCAGCTGAACCAGGCCTGGACACTGTGAGCTCAGCCAGGGGAGCTGCAGCCCCCTTGCAGGGAATCTTGGGGCAGATTTCAGGCCCCTGCACCACTTGCAGGATCCCTTTTTTCCAGCTGGACATTACTTACGACTTTCTTCCTTAAATCACAAGGATCAAACTAGGGTTATTAGTCTTAAACCAGGAACAGCCTCCTGTATCTGCCAGTAGATTTGGGATGTTGGATTTTCCAAAGCATCCAAACAGCCCACAATGCCCAGGCTGTGGTAACATTCACTTATTTGGAGATCAGAGGCACGACAAAATTGTTTCGAGCAAATCTACCTCCCAGTTTGTGCAGGGTTGTGTTAGGAAAGAAGCCACAGCCACTCTGTCAGCATCTAAAAACTACCTGAATTTCAACAGCTCTGGCATAGGTACAGCCTATGCTTCAAGTGTTTGGTCACCAGGAGTCAGGAAAGCCAGGCTGTGAGCCAGGTGAAACTGTGCTAGAGGACAGAAGGAAGCCATTAACAGGAAAGCTTGGTTAACTCATGGGCAAGGCATTTAGGAGAGGGAAAAATACTGCCCTTGTGGATTCATGGGTGTGTTTCAAATGGAAACACGCTCTGTCCTGTACCTCTTGCCTTCAAAACTCTTTTCTTAAGTCACCACCTGTTCTCTTGACTTCTAAGTGTGCAGCAGCCAAGGCATCAACCCCAGTAAGGTCACCAAGCAGAGGGGAAAAGTCTATTTTATCAGCAGAGTTCAGAGAAATGGGAGAATCTGTCTTCCTTCAAGAGCGTCAAGATAGAATTAGGCAGCCTCTAGCTGCTGGTAGTAATTACATTAGCAGTGGGATAAGCACCACAAAACTGTACTCGCGCTTGGGCAATTCCACCCAGAGCCAGTTTACATCAGAACTGACAAAAGACAGACATCTACAACTATTTCCAGACATCCCCAAGAGAGCCTGGCTCACAGCCTATCTAGAAAAAGACATCCAATGTGTTAACTTCGGAAGAAGAGATCTAAATTCTCTTGGGAAGCTGGAGCTGTTAGCACGGCTTTCTCTACAGAGGCTTGGGATCAAACCCACTTACTGATACCTGGAAAGTGCAGCTGATTAAGGAGAAAGGCTTTATTCTTTTTCAGTGAAGACGAAGAGCATGACCCATTTGAAGTACCTCTGCAGGCAACAGAGCTGTGAGGGGCTGTGCTGCATCCTCTCTGAGGATCCTTACTTGATGACTGTGACTGGTGGTGCAAGTGTGAATACAGTACATCCTTGAGTGGGATGCTGAATCCGACAAAAGCTCTTTCTCCTTGCAGCTACCCAAGCCTAGAAGCTTGTTTTGCACTCCCAGTAGTGCTGACCACCACCTCCCTCATCTTCTACCTGGTTTGAGATGCCATGAACCCCGCAGGGCACTGTCTGGTCAGATTGTTATAGAATCATAGAAGCACCAGGTTGGAAAAGACTCACCGGATCATCGAGTCCAACCATTCCTATCAAATACTAAACCATGTCCCTCAGCGACTCGTCCACCTGTCCCTTATGCTTACACAGCCACCTTTGCCCTGGAGACTCGTACACGATTGCTCACCCAGATGCATGCAAGACCCTTGAGGTGCCTGGCTTCTCCTCCAGTAGGAGTCCTGCTAACTGGTGCCAGTGCTAGAAAACAGTCATAAAAAAAAAAAAAAAAAGTGGTTCACTGAGGTTTTTTTTGTCATGAGTGAGGTCTAGCCTTGTCCAAAATCCTTCAGACAGCATCTATATTATGTTGTGTTCAAACTGGGACTGCTTCTGTCCGAAGCTTCAGGGAAGGCACTCCAGGAGGGGTGTGCTGACCTCTGCCTCCTCTACTCTTTGCTGAGTGATGCTACAGCCCTTCTTCCAGTTTGAGTTAAGTTCTTGCCTGTTGGCCAGACATCTCAGCCAGACAGCAGCAGCTAATGCTGTCTGAGCAGCACAGCACATAATGGCCAGTCCATTTATCTCCCAGTCGCTGCAGTTCCAGTAAAACATTGCTTTGTTAAATGCCAGGAGCCAAAGAAAGCATTTCCAATGCTATAGAGAACAGAGCTTATTCTAGGCAGGTCTTATCCCTCTCCTAGAAGATTTGTGCTAAGGAGTGCTACAAATCCAATCCTTACTGCCAATAGCAGACAAACTGTCACTTGTGGCTCTTGGAGGTGACAGGGCAGCATTTGCCCACACCAGGGACAGCCCAAAGAGGTCTCATTCCCCCAGTAGCTGCATTTCAGTAAGTGGTTTTGAGCCTCAGTGATCCATTTCATGGGGCCTACAGGAGAGCCGGGGAAGGGCTCTCTGTCAGGGAGAGCAGGGGTAAGATGAGAGGAGTGCTTTTAAGCTGAAAGACAGGAGATGAAATCTTAGGAAGAAACGTTTTCCTGTGAAGGGGGTGAGGTCCTAGCCCAGGTTGCCCAGAGCAGTGGTGGCTGCTCCTGGAGGTGTTCAAGGCCAGGTTGGATGGGGCTTGGAGCCCCTGATCCAGTGGGAGGTGTCCCTGCCCAAGGCAGGGGGTGGGACTGGATGAGGTTTAAGGTCCTGTCCAACCCAAACCATTCTCTGATTCTATTATTTCCTTCCAGTCTCCCCTCCTTATGCAAACACCTGCAAGCTATCCGCAAGTACCAGTGCCTGTTTCAAGAAATTACTACTGGCATTAGTCATATGAATATCCATATACGAGATTATGTGGAGTAGGTGTAGCAGGCAGAAGCCACTATTTATAAACCACCTCTTTGCTCTAGAATCACTGTGCGCAGACACTGTTCCCATGCCTGTCTTCTTCCTACGCCTTGAAGCTAAAAAACACTTATCGGAGATTTACAATGAAGCTTCTAAACATTAGATTTCTTTGCAGTATTTCTTCCTTTCTTCTGCTACCAAGGTCATTTACATGAGAACAGCATCTTTACGCTTTCCATCTGCTCCATATTTTGCACCTGTAGTTTACATCTCTTTTTTTCATAACATATGACTCATTGGCATGGTCATAAGAGGTGATATCTGTTTACCGGAGGCCAGTTCCTAAAAGAGCCAGGATTACTCCACTGCAAGGAAGGCTTGGAACAAGCCAGCACTGCTCTGTTTGTTTATCACCCCTCACATGATAAGTAGAAGAAGCAGCCCAGTCCTAGAGTCACCTGCTGAACTTCACTTCTCAGGCAGGATCCCACTCAGCTTGGACTCTCCTCTCTCCTTTCCTACCCAACTGTGAGCATTTTTCATGCCAAAGAAGAGGACTGACTCAGCAGCCACATCGAATCACCAGGTTGGAGAAGACCCATCGGATCATCGAGTCCAACCGTTCCTACCAAACACTAACCCATGTCCCTCAGCACCTCGTCCACCTGTCCCTTAAACCCCTCCAGGGAAGGTGACTCAACACCTCACCACCTGCTGCAGACTTTCCTCCTCATGGGCAGCCACGTTTCTTCCCTCCACAGCTCCAGCGGGTCACTGCACCCTCAACAAGCCCCTCATCTCCAGTGCACGAAGGATGGTTCTGATGCCACGTTAGCCCACGGAGATGCTCCCTGCTCCTTCTCATCAGCTCCTTCCCAGCACCACGTCCCATGAGGGCCTGAGAGCTCCCAATACCTGCCAGTTCCCATGGGATAGAAGCTCAGGCTGTCTCTGCCACATCTCCCTAGCGAGAAGGGACAGTCCCCGATGGGTCTGGGCACAGCTAACTGAACAGATGCTTGCGAGACAAGCTTTTCTTTAAGGACAACCACAATTAGGCAAGCAATATCCTCTCCACATGCTCCTCTCCGCCTTTCCCCAATCACTGTGTTGGTTAGAAGCATCTCTGGGGCTTTTTGTCTTCCTAATCTGTACCAGCCCCGCCAGGCAGCAGCAGCTCCATGGTTTGGGGTAGCTCGGCTCCTGCCTGGGACTGGCCAGCACCCCCAGGGACCCCAGTGGTGGCTGCTCCTGCGGCTCAGGCAAGGGGACCATCCAGCCCCAAACTCATTCTCCAGCTGCCCTCAGCCCTGGATTGGCTGCGGCCTCGACCCGTATCCGTGTGACATGAGGTGAGGGGGAAGCGAGAGAGAGGAGGGATGGAGGGAGAGGGGAGAAGAGGAGGGGCGGAGGGAGAGGGAGGCAGGGAGATAGGGATGGAGAGAGAGGGAGGAAGGACGAGGGGGATGGAAGGAGGCAGGGAGGGAAGGAAGGAAAGAAGGAGGGGCGTAGGGCGCTAGGAAAAGAGGCAGGGAGGGAAGCCCCGGCTCACCTACCTGCATGGCGCGGGAGAAGAAGACCCCCGCGTCCGACGCCAGCTTCTTCACGTTGAAGTCCATGTCGGCCCCGGAGCCGCCACACCGCGCCCCCGCTGTCACCGCGGCTCCCGCCTTTTATAGCGCAGGGCGGACCCAGCCTCGCGCCGCTTAAAAAGGGCAGAGCGCAAGCTGCGGGTCCTCGCCGCGCCGAGACGTGGGTAAGTGTCGTAGCCCCCTTTAAGACGAGGGGGAAGCTGTCAGCCGCGGCCCCCGCCCCTGCCGCTCCGCCGCGCTCGGGGCCGCATCCCGGCGGAGAGCGTTCTGATTGGTTGGTTGGGAGGTGGTGCTCTGCTCTGATTGGCTGAGGGGGCGGGTCTGGGTGTTGGCCACGCCCCCTCCGCTCAGGGTTGGCTGTGGCGCGGGGGGAAGGAGACGCTGCCCTTCCGCGGCAATGGCGCGCGCCGGGGGGAGAGGGCGCCGAGCGGGGCCGCGCGCCCCCCCGCCGCGGTGAGTGGTGCCGGCCACGCCGGCTCGCGGGGGCCGTGCCCGGCGGGCTGTACCATCGCGGGGCGGGGGGGGGGAACCGGGCTTGGGGGCGCGCAGAGAGTGCACGGGGAAGGGGGCCGTGAGCCCAGGGGTGCAGGGGGATAGAGATGCTTATGAGAGGGGGGTGAGGGTTGCCCCAAGAGTCCGGGGAGGTGGGGGGGATGCCCCAAGGGCATTTGGAGGTGTTAGGGAATGGGGGGGGATGCTCTAGGGGCATTTGAAGGTGTTTGGGGATGGGGGCGGATGCCCCAGGGGCATTTAGGGGTTGAGGGGCACGGTCCAGGGGCATTTGGGAGTGCTTGGGGATGGGGGGGATGATCCAGGGGCATTTGGGGGTGCCCTTTGTTGCAGGAGGTGTGGGAGGATGCCCTAGGGGTGCATGGGGGGAGCCTCAGGGATATTGGGGGGTTGCCCTCAATAAAAGGGGTGTAGGGGTATTGAGGTGGGGGGTGGGGGGGGTTGCCCCAGACATGCGAGAGTGTGGGTGGATGTGTGTCTCGGGGTTGTGGGGGCATCCCCAAAGGTGCAGGGGTCCCAGAGAGCCCCGCCGGTGGGGTCCCCGCTTGCTGCAGTGCGGGATTCCCACAGGAGATCCCACCTGGGGCCCACCTGGCTGGCAGGTTCAGCCACCCGGCAGGGCTATGGGGAGATGCCCCAGGCAGGGATCACCCCGATACGCAGCTCCGTGCACCCCCAGGCAAGCATAGTAATCCCCAGATGGCCCTCTGTGCCCCAAATCTCCTGCACTTTGCTCTCCTCATCTCTGCTCTGACCGAAACCTTGTGTTTAACCTTGTGGGGAGAGCCCATGTAGCTTGAGTGCGTTTGTGAAGGATGCTCCCAGAGGGGTTTGCTGGCCCACATGTTGTGGGTCTGGCGGGTACCGGGGTTCCCCACATTGCTGTGACACCAGGGTGGGTTTAACCAGTCCATGTGGGGGATGCCAGAGCCTGGTCTTGCTGCAAAGGCTGGCCTGGCAAAGACTGGAGCCAGAGGGTTTTTATAACTTTGTGGTGTTTAAAAGACGACCCCTTCTGGTTTCGATATGCTCTTCTGTAGCTCTGTCCTTGGCTTGAAGCGTGTCCCTCCTCCCTCCCTGGCACGGCCAGCAAAGCTCTGAGTAAAGTCGAGCAGCGTTGAAACCTCCTGGACTAACGACCTTTGGTTGGTCTGGGATGCAGAGAAAACTGCATGAAAGCAGAGTTCTGACAATGAAAGCACACATATGGCTATTTGTAATAATTATGTTCAGGTCCATGTCAAAATCTCTGGCAGCTATTGAGTCTGAGGATGGTGCTGCTGTAGAGCAGTTAGGAATCTGACCCCATGGTCAGTAGGACAAGCTAAAACAGTGAGAAGGTGCTTTAGATCTGCTTGGCTCTAGCAGCATTGCTGCTCCCAGTGACCTGATGTGTGGTTTGTGAAGTGCAGTGGAAGGGAGGACGGGTCGCGTTCCCTTCACTCACCTGTTTTTTCTCCTCTTCCTGCAGGATGAGGATTGCTGGATGAAGGGCAACCCCAGGACTCTGAGCCAAATGTCAGAGAAAAATTGGATTTCTTTGTGAGGAGCTCACGCAGCATCCGCAAGTGCCCTTCCCCTTCCCGGTGGCTCCTGGAGGTGCCAAGATCTTTGTGCAGACATGGCATTTAGAAGGACAGAGGGAATGTCCATCATCCAGGCCTTGGCAATGACTGTGGCGGAGATCCCCGTGTTTGTTTACACGACGTTCGGGCAGGTACAACAAACAGGAAAAGTTTTTCTGCTGGGTTCCTAGGATTTTCTCGGTGGAGGTTGTCTGTGGTAGTTGTGAGGGACCGAGGCTTGAAGGGGTGATGCTGAGGCACCTGAGCAGTCTCAGGGTTTGTAAGAACTACATGGAGGGGTTGGGGTGGTGGGAGAGAGCTGCTCAGGGTGGGCTTGGAAAGGAGAAAAAAGGGCTTCCCACATCCCTCCAAGGAGAGCACTCAGACTCAACCTCTCTCTTCTTCACGGGCACTTAAAAAAGACTTGTTTTAAAGATGACTAATGTATTTCCCACTCGTAGTAATGCAACACTTGGGGCAATATAAAGCTCAGCTATGTACCAGGATTTAAGAACTGAATTTAGGTAACCCAGATTGCATCTGTTATGGGCTGTGTGCAAATTTTGCAGCGTGTTTTGGTGAAGAGAATTGAGACCAGATTCTCCACCTTCTATCAAAATGATTTTCTGCAGTATCTCTGCTGCTAACTCCTAGCTGTGTAGCAGGGGCTGTTTTATGGGTGGGAGGGGGAATGCCGAGGTGTTTTATATTTAAGACGACATTAAAAAATAAGAAAAAGGGTGGTGGAATTGGTTTTTAATTGCTGCTTTTTCATATCTTTTGTGTTTAAAGTCTGTCTTCTCTCAGCTGCGGCTCTCTCCAGGCCTGCGTAAGGTGCTGTTCGCTACAGCTCTTGGGACGGTTGCGTTGGCTCTTGCAGCTCATCAGCTGAAGCGTCGCCGTCGTCGAAAGAAGCAGATTGCTCCGGAGAAGTGCGGCTTTAAGCCTGGAGGGATCACAGTGCCCATCTTGCCAACCAGAAGGGTCTCCTCTGTGAAGAAAGGTTGGACTTATAAAAAGGGAAAAATCCCCAAAAGCCTTTTGCGAAGGAGCAGAGAGAGTGTTAAGGGAGCGCTGGGAAGTTACTGAGAGCCAAGGGGAGAGGAAAGCAAACCTGTTGTGTAGCGCACTGATGCAGAATGAAATTAGAAGCCTGAAAGACAGTGCCATGAGCACAGAGTTAGCAGAAGAAAGGGAGAGACTCTCAGCTCAAAGCCTTTGTGAGAAGAAGCGTGTCACTGAGGTTTTCACCAAAGCTTGCAGGTCCCATCCCCCTTCCTGCGGACGGGCTGCGGACCCGTTGCGCCATGCTTCCCCCGATAATAACAGCCTGGGGCACGTGGTGACCTGGTTGCATATTGATCTTGATGATGCCGATATGATGTCTGACCCAGGGGTTCCGTGTACAGCCACATCAGGAAGATTAGGAGATGGAGGGGAGAGTGGCCTTGGCCAGGCGAGTTGTGGGGTGTCCATCCAACTCTGTGGCAGTTCCTGCACCTGATTGAATTGATTTTTGGTATAAGACTGACCCAGACCCTCAGCAAAGCATTTTAAGGATTAAGCATTTGTTTTGTGAAATGTATGTAAGTGTTTTTAATAACGTCAGTGGTCTTCTCGGCCTGAGGGAGGCTGGAGGAGTTTCTTCTTGACACTTTCTGCTTGTGCTTGCCTCCTGCCATCCATAAGCAGTGAATAAATATTCATTCCTCTGGCTCAGATCGCCACTGAGGTTGGTTTTTGTAGTATCTCAGAGTAGAACAAAACATACAGGAGATCCATGACTCATTTCTAGGTATTGGATGCTGCTTTTCCCTTCTGCAGTCACACCTAACAGGGTGGTGTTCCCCTCCATGTTTACAGCTGCAGTGAACTGGCCTTGAAATCCTGTTTTTGTGTGACCTTCCCAATTGCAGGATACTCCAGCAAGAGAGTCCAGAGTCCTGGCAGCAAGAGCAATGACACGCTCAGTGGGATTTCCTCCATCGAGCCCAGCAAACATTCCAGTTCTTCCCACAGCATCGCCTCGGTAAGGATTTACTCCGCTGGGCTGGGAGAAGCAGGACTGGGAGATGCGAGTGCATCTACCTGTGACAAGATAACAAAGTCCTTGGGTCTGCCAAAGCTTTTGGAGCAGAACAGGTTATGGCATAATCGGAGGGCAGGCTCTGATATTAGCCTCACGCTGACTGCCCAGAGTTGCCTGCATGAAACCAGTGCAGCGTTTTCCCCAGGGAGCATCCCACTTCTTTGGCCAGCGAGGGGCTGCAGGAGGATCTTTTGTGTGGGTCGTGGCTGTGATTGCTTGGAGCTCTCCATAAACCCCTCAAGGAGGAAGGCTGAGTTGGAGAAGAGGAGGCTGAGGGGAGACCTCACTGCTCTCTACAACTACCTAAAAGGAAGTTGTGGAGAGGAGGGAGCTGGGCTCTTCTCCCAAGTGACAGGGGACAGGACGAGAGGGAATGGCCTCAAGCTCCACCAGGGGAGGTTCAGGATGAACATTAGGAAAAAATTTTTCACGGAAAGGGACCTTGGGCACTGTCAGAGGCTGCCCAGGGAAGGGGTTGAGTCACCTTCCCTGGAGGGGTTTAAGGGACGGGTGGATGAGGCGCTGAGGGATGTGGTTTAGTGTTTGATAGGAATGGTTGGACTCCATGATCCGATGGGTCTTTTCCAACCTGGTGATTCTATGATTCTGTGATTCATAGCAGTGGGGAGCTTGTTTGTTCCCTCTGCTGTGGGGGTTTGGGTGTCCCAGCAACCCCTGTGCCAGCACAGCCCTCCTGTGCTGGGACTCTTTACAGGTTGCTTGCTTGTTAAAACCAAATTAACTACCAAAATCAGATAGTTGTGATTGGGAAAGAGCGCAGGCTGAGAACAGTCTTGTCATTCTGCCTCCTCCAAAGCCATAAGCAGTCTATCATTACAGGTAATTCAGGCTTGGCCAGGTGGCAGAAGGCACCCTTGCTTCTATCCACCTCTTGTAAGACCAGCCACAGAAGGACTGGAGTGTTTGTGGTTTCAAGACCTGTTCTAGATGCCTATTGATCAAAGCCTCATGAGCTGCTGTTAGAACAGTGAGCAGCACAAGCAAACCTCTGCAGCTTCATGCAGGACTTATTGTGAAACACGTCTTCAGTGTCACCTGCCAGAGCACCCGATCTCCGTGCTGGTTAGCTCTGCTTAGGCAGGAAGGAGAAACCTCCCGTGTCTCTCTTTTAGATGGTTCTGTATGATTAAAGCACCACAATTAGCCAACAATTCTCTCTGGCCTAACTGTGTCTCCAGCAGGCGGCAGTGCCGGCACAGCCCTACACCAATATTCCCCTGGGATAACTGGGATATAAAGGAATGTGTCAGTGCAGACCAAGCTGTGGCCAGCCCTGGCCTCGCTCCCCCTGCAGGGATTCTCATGTCCATTTAATTCCCCTGAGGCTTCTCCCTTTCAGGTTTTGTATCGCCAGAGCCTGTTTCTCTTTAGATAAAAAACTGATCTAAATTCGTTTTTCCACTGCCAGTGCCTGGTGGGATACTCATATGGAGAGGGATCTGTTCCCGTACCCCCTTATTTTGAGGGAGCTGAGTGCCTGTCACACTGTACCCCTTGCTTCCATGTCATTTGATGAGAAAACAGCTCATCCTTTGCACAGCTACAGTTTCTGCCTGCTCTTGTCTGCTTCCTGGGGCTTTTCTGAGCCATGCGGTAAAGAAGTCAGCACCAGCGAACTGACGACTTGCAGTTCTGGATCTCAGGGTTTTGGATTAACACTCCACAGAGATAAATCAATGGAGGCAGGGCAAGAATTAATCTGTCAGGCGATTACTGTAGCGTGTTCCCTAGCATCAGGCTTGCACTTGGACATCTCTCTCTGAGCCATATGAAAACACTGGTCATGGGTAGCATTTGATCCCAGCGCTTTATTGGGTCAGACTTGAAAAGACATTTATACGCTACTGTGAAACTAGAGAAAGCTGACTGTGCCGTGTGGATCTCAGTGCTCAGCCCTCCCAGGAGAAGGTTTGGTTACAAAGAGAAGAGCGGGGATGCCCTCAGCCAAAGTCCTCAGCTGTACTTTCGCTGGTAATTGGTTCCTTTGTCTGGACAGTGATCGCTTCCCCCAGCTTCCAGGGTTTTTGCACCGGCACCTGAGACTGACATGCACTTTCTATCAAAACCATTGTCGTGATTGTTTTGGAGCTTTCCTGGGCTGTCACCTCCATCGGTGCTCTCCTGCTGGTGCTCAGTGCTGCACAGGTTTGCCGTTTCCTAATGAAGCTTCAGTGTAAATTGCTTGGGAAGGTATTTCCCACACAACTTGCTGTGCTTTCAAAGGCACCGCTGTGGTGCTGAGTGGGAAAGGGGAGGAGTTCTCACCTCCCCTCCCCTCTCTTTTGGCTCTCAAAAGTTGACAGCGTAGTGTAAACCCAAGTGGGAGGGGGCTTGTAACTCTTGATGCCTTTTCCCAGGATGAGAGGGAGCACGAAGGCAAGCACTGGGAAGGGAAATGGCTTGTTCAGATTTAACTGGTTGTGGTGTTTGTGTGGTCTTAACCCTTGGAAAGAATTCGAAAAGCATTTGCAGTTCTCTGCTGCTTTCCTGCAGATGGTAGTAGTCAACTCTTCCAGTCCAACACCAGCATCAGCAGGAATGTGGGAGGCGCAGGAAATGGGGGATGCTGGAGCCCTCGGTGATTCCAGTGCAGAAAGCCTCTACATTCAAGGTAAACAAGCTTGAGGGTAACATCGTCCTGTGGGAGGTTATTTATCACTGTGAGAGCAAAAAGAGGGTGTAAACTGATATAAAGCATCAGTAGCTCAATGTAGAGCTCTACCAGGAAGCTCTCTCCCATTATAAACTTAAACTCAGTTACTTGTTAGTTATAAAAGTCCCATCTTCTCCTAAAGAAACATTTCTCTGTGTCCTTGGTGAATCATTTACTCCCAAAATGCTGTTCTTTGAGCAATGGGTTTGCCTTGTGCCCAGATTAGTCTTTTGGCAGTGGCGTAGCTGATGTTTGAGGATATTCTCCTTAACTCTAATCCAAATGAAAACATATTCTAAAGGAATAGAATACATTTATTCTTATCAGTTGAGGAGAGGCTCCCCTATTTGCTGTGTTGTCTGATTGAGTGAAATCTTGTGCTGTATTGCTTTGTTCCTAAGTTGAGACTCTCACAGCTTGTGTTTGGTTGCGTTGCCAGGCATGGAGCTCTTTGAGGAGGCTCTGCAGAAGTGGGAGCAGGCACTGACCATCAGGCAGAGGGACAGTGCTGGCACCAGCACCCCCGTACCCTGGGACAGCAGGAGACAGAACGACAGCGTGTCTGAGAACATCCCCGAGGTATGTCTCCACTCTGCATTTGCCAGCTGAAAGACCAGCCTGGGTGTGGAAACAGCAATTAGGAGTTTAAAAGAAGAGTAAATTAAGGGCAGAGCTGGGCCAGACTCTGTTTAAGAGCTGTCTGTATTTGCAGCTTCCTCATGCAATGTGAGGGGGTGTTTTTAATTTCTTTTTCTCCTTAATAAGTCTCGCCCCCTCATTCCCCAGCTTTTCTACCCACCTTCCAGCATCGTGTCAGTCACTGTCAGGCAAGTCCTCCAGCAGCAGAAGCTGCGGTAGGAAAAGGCTGTAACAAATACAGCAGCAGAGGGAAAGAAATGGCTTTTTGCCTGGCGGTGTTGTCTGTAACTTTTTAACTCAGTTGAAAGTGGAGATCTTGATGGTCGCTGTCGCTTCTGAGGGAGCTGGGAGAAGCAAAGGCTGCATGCATTAATGAGCGAAGTGAAGGAGCTAAGTATGCCCCTGCTCACTGAGCAAGTGAGTCAGGGAGATGTGTGACTTGTTCTGCCTACAGCTACAGACAAAAGACTTTTAGGACAACGTCTTGGTGTCTTGTACTTGAGGACGATGCAGAGAAGAGCTCTGGGCAAAGGAGATCCGAACTAGAACAGCTCAATGACAGTCAGGAAGCAAAAGAGAGCACCTGTAGCTCAGGACTGTGAAAGAAGCTGAATTCTGAACTGCCCAGGAATTCTCTCACAAAAAGTGTTTCTAGCCTCTTTTAAACAGGGCTGGTAGCAAGGATGCAGGATACTTGTCTTTTGTGGTTATCCAAGTCAAATCTGGGTTCTTTTGTTGTTTCTGTCTTTGAAGAGTCCTGTAGTGTTTCTAAAATTGACTTAAAACCAATTGATTCATTATCTAAATAGATTTCATGCTTCTTGTTAATGCTTCTGTCTTGTGGCTTTTCCATGTCATCTTCCTATCTAAAGCAGAAAATGTGCCATAACAGGGGGAAAGTATTGTAAATCTTATATAATGTGGCTTGGTTGGGATATTGAACTGTATCAGAGCAGACAGAGGGGATGAGGCCAAGATGCTGTGTAAGTTTTATTTGTATCCCTTTTTTTCCCCCACCATCTTCCTGTGCTGCTTACAGCAAACTTTGCTTATGCCTGACACCTACATCCCAGGACACTTAGTGTTATCCAGTTCTGGATGCTCTGCTGTATTCAACACAGGTTTTCTGATGTGAATCCCTCTTGAAATTAGCTTAAAGTCACAAGTCAGGAGAACCAAGTCCTCTGTAAGTCAATAAAATACCTGTTTTTCTGGATGGCAGGTTAAAGTTCTTAAGTTCTTTCTTTCTTTTTCAACAGGAAAACAAAATTGCAGAGCTAAAAAGCCAGAGGGTTTGAATAAGCTGTGTAGAAACTTCCCTCCCCTTACGTTATTAGCTGCATTGTAGGATTAATGAGTCCTCTTTTTTTTTTTTTTTTTTAAATCAGTTAATCTACAACTGTAAATCCCATTTTACTGAAAATTTCCTTCCATATTTGTGCTGTCAATCTGTGTCTGCCCAGCTGGCTAATGAAGGGTGGCATTTGTGTCTGTTCAAGGAGGAGTCCCAGAACAGGGAGTTCGCTGAGAAGCTGGAATCCCTCTTGCACCGAGCCTACCACCTCCAGGAAGAGTTTGGGTCTTCGCTTCCATCAGACAGCATGCTGCTGGATCTGGGTATGGGAGCTGGAATGCATTAGAAGGCCAGTTTCTTCTCTGATTTTATGGCTTTTCTGTAACCAGGCAATGAAACGGTAACAAAGTGCTGTTTGTGGAGGTGGGAGGGACAGCACGGTGGCTAAGAGGGGGCAGTAGTCCATAAACTCCAACACATGCAGCTTCTTCCTCTCCTCCAGAAAAGACTTTAATGCTTCCACTGACAGATGGGTCATTGCGGCTTCGGACAGATGACGAAGAGAGCTCGATCTCCGAGGACTCCTTCTTCTCTGCAGCGGAGGTGACTGGAGTTTCAGCTTTCCGTAGCAGTCCAGCTGCTTGGAGGGGAGCCACAAAAGCAGTGGAGCCATGCATGTCTTGGTAGAGAAAGATCATAGAACATGGAGCAACAGCTCAAGCTGGGAGGTTCAAGATGGATATTGGAAAAGTTGTTTAATTAGGGGCATGGTGCAGCCCCTTCCAGCCAGCATTTCCATGTCATCTTCCTATCTACAGTAGAAAATGTGCTGTAACAGTAGGAAAGTACTGTAAGTCGAATGTAATGTGGCTTGGTTGTGTTAATTTTAGGGGATATTGAGCTTTGTCAGAGCTGAGACAGCTTTAAAACTGGTGGAAATAGAAATACCTTTGCATGAAGTAATTGGCACTGACAGAAGTTTGCTAGCTGAAGAAGGCACATCTTATGGGCAGTACGTCTTATTTGCAAATATTTAATGACATCATTTTGTTCTTCCCATGCCTTTTGCCACCTCTACAGCTCTTTGACCCTCTCCGCTTTGAGGAAATACCGTTCCACCTTTCTAAGCCAGTAGCGGCGTATGAAGAAGCTCTGCAGTTAGTGAAAGAAGGGAAGGTTGCGTGCCGGACGCTGAGGTGAAGTGCCAGCTGGAGCTGTGGGTCCTTGTCTCAAGGCTCCTCGGAGCAGCGTAAACACATTAATTGCCTTTGAGCAGCTCTATAACCAGGATAACCCTTTTGGGGGCAGGAACTCTTAGCATCCTTTCTGCTGGTTTGGACTTCCAGAGGAACTGTAGATTTTTAAAACACGTGTTGAGGAAGGGTAATAGTCCCAGAAAATCAGAAATGAGAAATGTGCCTGTTCTTTGTGGCTGCCTGGCGTAGTCCTGCGCTGGAACAGCCTTTGCAGCGGTGCTGTGGTTCCCCAGGGAGCTGCACAAAGGCAATGCAGTTGTTACTTGCTCCTAGGTGCACACTGGGATTTACTTTTTTTTAGGGGAGCGTAGTTGTTAGGATCACAGACATCAGGAGGGATGATACTTACACAGTAATTCCCCTTTCCCTCTAGGACAGAGCTCCTTGGCTGCTACAGTGACCAGGATTTCCTTGCGAAGCTGCACTGTGTCAGGCAGGCCTTCCAGGTGAGAATGGCTAAAGGCTTCTGGGTTCCTGTGGTGTGTTGTTGCCAGCAGCACATTCTCTGCCTGTGCAGGTGTGAAGTCTTTGTAGAGCAAAAGCAGAAGCAGCAGCATCCTGAGCTCCTGTTTCTTAACTCTATTGTCCAGTCCTATTTGATTTGATTTGGAGAGGAAGAGGATCTTCTGGTCCCCGTGCCCAGTTTGAGCAGTGATAACATGGCCACTGATGCTGGTTTAGTTCTGGGAGATGAAAGTTTGGTACTTTCAGAGTGGCCCAGGAGCTGCTGCTCCCACTTGAGAGCTTTTTCTTGGGTTGGAGTCAAATGTCTGAAGTTGAGGAGCAGGGTTTCCTTGTCTTTACCACAATCCGTGTCCTAGGAATGTATGTCTAGAGCCTGAACAGCAGCTTTTGTGCTCTGGCCCCACTGCTGCTCCGTGGCTCCTGTGCCTCTGTTGTTGCTGCCTCCATTCTTTCAGCCTAACTTTAAACTTGCTTCTTGGAGAGAGTGGTTTTGTTTTCTAGACTCCAGCTTATTAAAGGTTAATGATACTGGTATATGCAGCATTGCACTGCTTTGTGTCCTGTCTTTTCTTTCTCCCAGCTCAGAATTCGTGTGAGTGTAGGCGTTCACAGGAGACTTCTTGTGTTCCCTTTGCAGGAGCTGTTGGAGGATGAAAGCAATCAACTGTTTTTTGGGGAGGTCGGGAAGCAAATGGTGATAGGACTGATGACAAAAGCTGAAAAGGTAGGAATTTTGTCTAACAATTCAGCTGTGAGCACAGGGACACTTAATCCTGCATCCCAATCTAGTTATTGCAATATCTTGGAAGGTAAAAGAACACTTAGAATCTGTGTGCTGGTGACTATCACGAGACGTAAAATGTTTGTGCTTTTATTCTTGTCTAACCAAATTCTCTTGAAAGAAGCCCTCTGTGCTGCTCCTGCTCACAGTTTGATGCTGTGCCTCACTGGAGCGTAGATGGGGCTGGGGCTGCACACCAGCGATGGCATCGTGTCAGGGAATAGGGGAAAGAGAAAAGAGAATCAAACCTTTGCCTCAACCACAGACCAGCCCTCAGATCCCTGGCTTAGCAGCGCTTATCTCCTAAACAAGGAGATCATTGCTTGCATGGTGTTAGTCCCTTGCTGGCTCAGTTTGCTGACTCGATGATCCGGTGGGTCTCTTCCAACCTGGTTATTCTATGATTCTATGATAGGTGTTTCTTCCTCCTTCCTTGAAGAAAATGGAGCAGCACGTGCTTTGAGTCACAGCTGAGCCCGGGGCCATCTGCACCTTGCAGAAATTAATTCCCTCTGTCTGCACAAAGTGTTTTTGGCTGAAAACATCAGCCTGTCGCATGCGTGGTTTTAGCTCCAAATAGAAGAGTGCAACTTTGGTCAACATGCCCCCAGCTGTTGTACCTAATGAAGAGTTTTGTTCCTCTGTTCTCCCAGAATCCCAAAGCTTTTCTGGAAAGCTACGAGGAGATGCTGCGTTATGCACTGAAGCAAGAGACCTGGGCGACCACTCAGCAGGAGCTGGAGGGAAGAGGGGTTGGTAAAGACGTTCCCTCTAGAAAGTTGTAGAGGGGTTGGAGGATAATGAATCCATAGGAATGGGCCAGGAGTGAAAGAACTGCTCTGAAATACAATTAGTTTGCAATTGTACATTGTCGGGGAGGGCCAGGGGAAGGAACACTGGCTGTTGGGGTGTTTCAGCTTTGTGGCAAATCTTGCCTTCAGCAACGTCAGCTCTACTGTAGCTAAAAAAACACCACCAAACCCCCAAATCCTTTTTTTTTTTTCCCCCTAGAGAGCACAAGCTACTGTCTGTGAGTCTGTAAGATTTGTTTGCCTTTTGACTGGGTGTTTTCTGGACGCAGGATTAATAAATCTCTGGGCCAGCCCCTCCTTCAGGTCTGTGAGCTGAGTGTGCACAGTTCAGTCCTCCTGCCTTGGTGGCAAACTTCAGCTCATTAAGTTCTGTTGCTTCAAGGCAAAAGAGAGAAGTCCATCTGCTTTTTCAAAACCTGTTTCCTTTACAGACTGTTCTGCTCTCTGGTAGGTGGTGTGCATGAGTTTCTTTGATATCGTGCTGGACTTCATCCTCATGGATGCTTTTGAAGATCTGGAGAACCCTCCCTCTTCTGTGCTGGCTGTGCTGCGCAACCGATGGCTCTCCGACAGCTTCAAGGAGACGGTGCGCTAAGCGGGTCCTTGTGCTGAGCGTGAGATCACAGTGCCAAGAGCAAAACGTTGGCCTTCCTGGCTGAGCTGAATACGCTCTTTGGAAATACCCATGCTTTCTTGAAGCTCTAGACAGCAATCTTCAATACATGTCAATTGTTTGCAGGAAAGCTAGCGGCCTTTCTTAGGGATGCCATGGAGATGTTAAAAGATGACAGCATGTATTTCCGTGAATGAGAGGATCAAAATATAGGGAAAAATACGGATTATTTTGCACCTGGCCATTCATTCTGATGGTCCCTCAGCAGACACTGGGGCTTAAATAGCAGTGCTCTTCTCTAGTCCTGGCCCCCAGCTGCATATTTAAGATGGATTAGTTTCATAGGCTGAGAAAAAGATGTTTGGGAGGCTCCTTTGATCATCTGTCTGCTTACAATGTGCATCCTGGGGTGCTTGGCAGCCACCTTGGATCATATTGGCAGTCTTCAAACACTTCGGCTTTTCTGGAATGGGTCTTGAGTGACCAAATCTGCTCCCAATTCACTTAGGTTTTGCCAGTAACTTTAGAGTTGTTGGCACAAAAGGGCCACTGTTTTGCTATTGTGATGGCAACGTGTTGGTTATCTGGTTTTATTCTGAAAAGTAATCCCGGTAACTGATGGTCTCTCCATTGATTGTAGGCTCTAGCAACTGCCTGCTGGTCAGTTCTGAAAGCAAAAAGGAGGCTTTTGATGGTAAGCAAGATCGATTTAAAGGGAAAGAATGTAATATATTTGAAGCTGAAAAGATAACACCTAGATCTTGACAAAAGACAAAATCTAAGTGATGTAACTGAACTGAGTCACATTCTTGGTGATACTTCAAAGCCCTGGGATCCTGCTGACATTGCTCCAGTTCTGTGCCAGTGTTTTACTGAATCAGTCTGAGTTTATTCTCCCTTTCTATTAATGTGAGGATTCAAAGGACAATGTTTCCTACCTGGTATTCCCTCTCTCTGCTCACAATGCCCTAGGAATGGTCACAGACACCAAGCAACAGGGGGCTGTTCCTGCGTTGCACTTTCCCTGTTGCTGACTAGCTATTACTTGATGCATTTCCCTTAAATCTGTGGCTTTCTGAAGTATAACAGCGGATGAGTTAATGGACTTGGAGAACAGGAAGCTGCAACTTCACAACCCCGCTTCAACCCTGTGGCCTCTAGCAGGTTTTCAACTCCTGTCCCACAACCAGCTGGTGCAACTGGGTTTACCTCATGAGATGGTGCAAAGAGAAGTGAGAGCACTGGGAACTGTATTGGTGCTGCTATACAGTCTTTGATATTTGCAAGCCCTTTCCTGGCTTGTTCTGGAGATTATTAATGGTCTGTAAAGAATGCCTGATGGTTGCCTTTCATTTTCTTCTATTTATTTTCCTACTGAAATAGTAGTTTAGAAATATGAAGATAGGAAACTTTACTCGTCCTTCAAGGGATCAGAAAGATAATTCTGCAGGAAGATGTGTTCTTAAGTAACTCTTGACTTCAGTTACTGAGCCATGGTGCTTTCTGGCGGGGAGTTTGGTAGCTGATACAGGATAAGCTGCTAATTCTGTCTGAGAACCTAGACCAACCAACTCTTTCCTTCTCTCTGGCAGGTACCAGATGGCTTTATCTCTCATTTCTACTCCGTATCGGAGCACGTCAGTCCTGTTCTAGCCTTTGGTTTTCTGGGGCCCAAGCAGCAGCTTTCTGAAGTCTGCGGTTTCTTCAAGGTAAAATGGCTTTTCTGTATCTAATCTGTGTGGAGCTCCTGCTGTCTGCTGGCTTAAAGCTACAGGTGTGAGCTTTTGGTGACTGATGTGGCGTTAAGAAACTTGGCTCTGTATAAAAGCTGTTAAAAAATCACTATGTTTTGAGATGCAGATTACTGAATTCAGATTGATAAAAACTCTCAGCACTATTTACCACAGCTGATAGAAAAAGGGTCTGATGAGATCAATTTATACCTTCAGTACTGAAAAAAATGAGTGCATATGCTGAAAGAATATCTTGTCTAAGAGCGTATGAGATCTCAAAGTTATATATTTGATCTTAAAGCCTAAATACTCTTGTTGTTGTAGATACTATCATGAGAGGTTGCATTGCATTCATTAAATGTTTGCATGGATATTGCCACGGACATCAGCGTTGCTTTCTGGACTGCAGGAACTCCGATGTCCTGTTTGAGAGGCATGAGGGGATCTGGCCACAAATGTGATCCCCAGCCTGAAGCAGATCTTTGCTTGTATGGCAGAGGTGCAAAATTCCTTTGGGATTTTCCAGTTGCTGCAGTTCAGGCAGCTGGTATTGGCAGATGGAAAGAGATCTCCTTACCGTAAACCTTCCTTTTGTCTCTGCAGCACCAGATAGTACAATATCTGAAGGACATGTTTGATTTGGACATCGTGAGATACACAACAGTGCAGTCGCTGGCAGAAGACATTTTGCAGCTGTCGCGGCGGCGCAGTGAGATCCTCTTGGGGTATCTGGGCACCGAGACTTCCCCCGAGATGAATGGCATGCTTCCTGGTGAAAATGAGCCACTGAAGGAGCTCATCTAGTGTCAATCAGGGGAGGAAAAGTTTTGCACAAGGACCTTTTTCCTCCCAGAGATGGATAAAACTACCTGAAATGTGGCAGCAAGACTATCTCAACACACAGCAACCTGGTGGGACCTTCTGCTTTTTGTAGCCAGTAGTGTTGGCTGGGATGGATCCAGGACCACTTGCCAGCTTATGGTTTGAATTTCTTCTTTGTTCCACCTTCCTGTTCTTTTTATTAGTATTACTTTTAATGTGTCATATAAACTACAACTGCCTGGGCCCAGAGTTATGCCCAGTTCTCTTGAATAGGGCAACGTATGTACCTGTTTGACCTGTGCATTTTCTGAGAGGTAATCCCTGATGTTTACGATGGTATGTGGGAGCAGGAACATTGTTGGTAATTTCTCCACTTGACCCTTAACTTTTACAGGAGGCTTTGTTTGTTTTGGGATTTTTATTATTGTTCTCTGCTGTGTTTCTACAGACATTGCTGCTGATTTTCACCTTACATGTTTTAGCACATGCAATGTGACTAGCAAAGATTTCTTTCCTAAGGAGGAAGAAATACTTCTGTAAAGCACTGATGTAAAACGCAGACTTCTGTAAGAAGTCTGAAGCTCCGAGGAAGTTTGTCTGCTCTCTGTGCTGCCGCTTTTTGCAGGCTAGCTGGTGGGCTCTGTGCCATGGCCATCCTTGCTTAAGCGATAGCTGAGGTTTGTGTTTGCCCCTAAGGCAAGTTTGTGCGAGGAGAGGGTGGGTTTGCATCTTGCCTGTGCGTGCACTAGGTCTTGAACATCCATCAAAGTGCCTTGCTGTATTTCAGAATGAGCCAGCAGCAGTTTTCGCTGGGTAGGAGGTGTGGGGTGTGCACAAGGAGAGAGAACCGGTCTAGTGTGGTGCCTGTTCCTGTTAATGCACAAGGGATTCAGGGGTGTGGGTGTTGGATGTGGTGTACAAAGAAGGAGGCAGCTGGAGAGCTGGGATCAAGCTGCTAGAAAGGAATCGACTCTTTATAGTCTGTCAGTTCTAAGAAACTTAGCATAGCTTTGGGTATCAAACGCGTGTGTGTACGTAGAAGCTTGTCGTGTTGAGATGGACTCTTCTCAAACGATGTGTTCCTGACCACACAGCTGGCACCTGAAATCTAGCGGCTCTGGGCCACGTGCTGAGTTCGGTACTAGTATAGGATAGCAGCAGCAGGGGAGCACGCTGGACTTGAAGCAGTTCTGGGTTTTGTGTGGTGTTCGTAGTGATTTTCTAGGTCCTCTGAGCGCCACAGATGAAGGGTGGTGGTCCTGTGCTTTCTCCTGTTCCAGTCCACATACACCTCCAATACCCAAGGAGGTCTTCAGGGAGAAGAATAGGAGGACTTTCAGAAAAGCACGGGCTTCACTGTTTTTTACAGTTTTTATAGACACTCCCTTCTGTCTGTTCCAGGTGAAAGGTGTAAGTCTAACCGTATTTTTGCAAGGGAAGCAAAAAAATAAGAATCTGGAGTTTCCATGTGAGTTGAAAGCCAGTGCATGGGCTTGGAGAATATAAATGTCTTCTGTCTTCTTCAGAAATGTGATGTGGATCCTGTTAGTAAAAGCAGGAAGGAAATCAGCAGGGAAAAAGGAAATGGGAGGATGTAAAAGGAGTAGATTGATGCTCCTGAGATGCTTGCAAGAGGGTAACTGTAGAGCACGTAACATCTGTTGCTCAATAAGCACATCAGACTGATGTGGCTTATCCTGACAACCAGATTAATGCAATAAACAAGACAGTGCTGAGGCAGAAGTGAAGACCAGCTGACCCGAGTGAGGCTGCATGAAATAAACTGTTAGGAGGAGGATTTAAGAGGCAGCAGTTAAACTAGGAAAGGTCTCTGAGGTGTCTTGCTCCTGGTAGCATGCAGGGAGAGAAGGAACAGAGGATGTTGTATTAGCATGGCACACCTGCTGCATGTAAACTGTGATTCAAAGGGATGTTGTATTCTGAAAGCAAGTTACTTTGCCAAAACAAAAGTTTATAGTGCTTTGTGCTCTTGTCTGGATGGTTTAGAAGACAGAGAAACTTCAGCAGCTTTGTATAGCGGTTAAAAAGATGATAAATGTGAAGATTAACGTCATAAGATGGATTGTAATTCTAAAGAAACAATGCTGTTAATTTCTCATTTTTAGAGTTGTTTTATGTGTATTTATTTACTACTATGAGTGTCTTTTGGCCTCAGTGCTGGGGCAGCCTGCCTGCTTTGTGTACAGATGAGAATGCTGGCCTCTGCCTTTGGCTTTTCGCATCCTTGCAGGGGAAGATACGGAATCAGGGTCCCCACGAAACAAACACTAACTTGCACTGCAGCTTTTTACGTTAAGAAATTGTAAATTCCTAATCAATCAAATGGAAGAAGATAGTTTTACGACAGCTTTATGCTTTTTCCTTATTGCAAGTGGGGTACGCTGGTTAAAGAGGGACCTTCTTTGAGAACATCTGCAGTTTCTTGGACATTGAGTTCTCCCCCTCTGCCCACTAATGCTAACTTGCTCCTGCACGAGCCAAGGATGTCTGCTGAGATAAACTGATTTTCTCTTTACAGGGGAGGATGTTAAACTTCTCTGTGCTACCCCCTTGCACCTGCTATTTCGTTGCTGCTCTTCCTCTTTCCCCAGTCCCTCTGTAGCTTGAGAGGAAAGGCAGAGGAAAGGTGTTTGCAGCCTCCGCGCGGTGCTGCTTGGAGCAGTGAGCTGTTCCTGTGGGAGAAGCTCTCCCTGACCTTGAGGGCTGGTGGTCAGTGACCTGCTGCCTTCAGTTCCTTCGGCTGCAGCCCCAAGCAGGAGCTTGGGCTGCTCCCGCTGATCACATCCAGAGCAGGGCTTGGCCAAGCAGCAGCCACCTCACTCTCATCTCTTTTGCAGGGTAGAGTAAAAGGTTGTGATGGAACAACTCTCTGCCCTCTGTCTGCATTAGAGATTCCTAGAAAATCCTCCTTTCCCCAGCATATTGTGTTCTCGCAAAGGAAATTCTTCAGTATTAGTAGCAGATGAGATACGTGTTCCAGTAGGACCTCTAGAGATAAGATATTTGCCTTTTTTATAATGAACCCTTATTCTCAAGGGGTTAAATCATTCTGGGTTGACACTTGCAAGATTTTAACACTGATGGGGATTTAAAGTGGCTTAGTAGTGATGAAATAAAATCCTTCAATGGTTTCAGATGCTTAAGCAGGATTTCAAATATGCATGACTTTCAGTTTTTATGTGGAGGTTGTAACAAGCTTCACCAGTGGTTAAAGTACATACTCGGTACTTTAGTGTGTGTGTGTGTAGAGACTACACCAAAAGGCTCCTGGCAGGTCTTCGTGGGCTTAACAGCACAAATACATCAATAAAAAAGAATGAGGAAAAATCTGCCTTGTTGTATCTCCAGGATCAGCGTGGCTTTGAAGAGCACGACTCATGCTCTCGCACAAGGAGGTGGGAAAGCAGGATTTTATTGACCCCTCTTCAGTAGAACATTCCTCTGCCATATCTGAAGCTAATGAATGTAAACTCGTGCCTGTTTTCTCTTGATTACCTAAAGGTATACAAGTCTGTTCTTGTTTTGTGTCTTTCTTTTTCTTTGCAGCTGTTTTTTTAACACCTTTACTCGTAGGATGTGGGCGTTACCAATCAAATAAAACTTTCCTTCCTGATGCTGGTTTTTGTTTCTAAATTTCCTGGTGAGACTTGATAGGAACTCAACTCTTTGGTTTCTGATTTAGGTGACAGTTGTGGTGACAACCCTGGTGCTGGAGTTGTTGTATAAAACAAAATTCACTGTTTCCTAAAGTCAATATGCTGAATTTGCAGCACGTAAGCGTAAGGGTTTGGTTTGCATGAGGAGCATTCCAGGTTCTACTGGAGGCAAGTCCATAGGTTGAGCAGGTTATAAAATAAAATAAACCTGTGCTTTGAGCATGGTTGAAAATGGTGGGGTTTCATTTTTCAGATTTTTTTTCTTTCTATGGTGGTTTGATTGTGTTTGGGTGTGGTGTGGGTAGCAGACTGCGATGAAGTGATAGCAGAAATCCCAGTAAGGAGCAGAGTCTCTGAAACATTGTCCAAGCTCTTGTTGCATACTTATCAGCCTCCCAAACTATACGAAAGAAACCCAGAGTCAAGACTGTGGGTTGATATCAGAGATGCCCATCTGCTGAGCAGTGTGGGAGACTCATCTTCTCGTTCTTCTGAAGTAATTGCAGCATGTTTAAATACTTTCATTTTTGAATAATATAGAAACCAGACTGAATCAGATAGGCTGTTTGCTTCTGCGGTGATTAAGAGTTCAACCATATGATTAGAAATAAAAATAAGCCTGAGTTACCATTAATGCGAGCCTGTCAGGAGCGATGATATATGCAAATGAAGTGTTCATTAACAGGCAAATTTTTCTCTGATGCCACACCCTGCAGGTTAGTTGGAAGAGTTAAAAGGAGTTTATCCTCGTTTCCATGGTGTCAGACTGTATACTCATTACAGCTGCAGAGCAGCTTTGTGCTTTCTCGTGCTGAAGGAACAGAGCAAAGGCTGTTCCGTGTATTGACACTTTCTTCTTGTGTTCGGGAAGGAGTGGGTGAATACAGCAATGAAGCCCACAATTTTCCCTACTTGTCATGGTACATAGATCAAATGTAATCCACTCTGCCAGCGTAACTCTATATTCAATAGCTTGGAAAGGAGGAGATTTATTTAACTCGAATAATGAAAGCAGTAAATCACTCATGCTACCTTGTAGCAGTCATCTGCAATGAACTGAACTTCTGCAGTAAATATTTGCTCTTTCTTTCCAAATAATACGACTTCAATGCTATTTTTCTTCCTGCGATGCCAGGGAAAGTGTCATGTTTGAAGAGGCTGTTGAAATTAATTGGACAGAGACATAATTGCTCTCTGAAATCAAGTGTATTACAATAGCAGGAAAAGAAGCGAGTGTTCTTGGGGTTCTGAAATCCTAGTTTATGGTGAATGTGCTGAGGGATAAAAATCGTAGTCCATGTGCTGTCCTGACATATAAATTAAAGGCAACCCCTTGGCTACATTTATCACTTCTTGTGCTGCTCCTGTGTATTTATTTTTCTTTTATCTTTTAAAACTGAATTAACTTTGACGGCTAGATCAGAAGCTGTATTTGCCTTCTACAGCCTTTTCTGTGCAACACTGCTCATTTATCTGACTTTTGAAGTGCTGTGCTGTTTGTGTTCTGTTTTTTTGCTGGGCTCCGCTGGTAAGTATTATTCTCTGGTCTCACATATGGGAACATTCATTTTGGTTTGGTCTCCAAAGCGAGTGTTTTCAGTAGCCAAAGGAATATTTGATTGCCTTTCTGAGCAACCTGGGCCAATACCTCACCACTCTGTATGAAAAATTTCTCCTTAATATCTAATCTAACGTTCTTTTTTAGTTTAAAACCATTATCCCTTGTCCTATTGCTACAGACTCTGCTAAAATGTTTCCCCCCATCTTTCTTATCAGTTCCCTGTAAGTATTGAAAGGCTGCAAAAAGGTTTTCTTCGAGCCTTCTCTTCTCCAGGCTGAAGAACCCCAACTCTCCCAGCCTGTCCTCGTTCAGGAGGTGCTCCAGCCCTTGGATCATCTCCGTGGCTTCCTCTGAACCTGCTCCAACAGATCCTTTCTGTGCTGAGGACTCCAGAGCTGGACGCAGGGCTCCAGGTGAGGTCTCATCAAAGAGAGGGGCAGAGCGTTCTATGACTCTATGATCTTCTCACCCTTGAAAAGGAGATGAGAGAGAAGTGTTGGGTTTTATTCACCAGTGGGGCAGCCGCTCTCCACAGTAATGAAAGCAGTAAATCACTCCTGCTAACTTGTAGCAGTCGTCTGCAATGAACTGAGTTTCTGCAGTAAATATTTGCTCTTTCTTTCCAAATAATATGACTTTAATGCTATTTTTCTTCCTGCAATGCCAGGGAAAGCGTCACCTTTGAAGAGGCTGTCTGCTGGAATCCCCTCTGCAGCCTTTCCCCAGCTCAAAGGCGAGGTCAGGCACAGCTGGATCCAAAGCTCTGAATCAGCAAGAGATTTGACTGTTGTGAGGTTCATAACAACGTTAAAATTAGTCCTTGGAAAGTAACAGAACATGCATAAGATTTCTGGGACAATTTATACATGTGAGGGGGAAATCAACCCTGTCCCAGCTCTCGTCTCGCTGCACAGGATCGATGGGGATCACTCCCTCGCCTTGCCCTGCCCTGGTCAAGGGTGTTCGCTTTCTAAAACTCCAAAATGAGCTTTAGAGAGTTTATTTTGCCAGCATTTTCAGTGTCACTTGTAGTGATGGGATGAGGGGGAATGGCTTTAGGTTGGAGGCGGAAGATTTAGATTGAATATTAGGAAGAAATTCTTCATGGATGAGGATCGCTCCCTTGCCTTGCCCTGCCCTGGTCAAGGACGTTCGCTTTCTAAAACTCCAAAACGAGCTTTAGAGAGTTTATTTTGCCAGCATTTTCAGTGTCACTTGTAGTGATGGGATGAGGGGGCTTTAGGTTGGAGGCGGAAGATTTAGATTGGAAGAAATTCTTCATGGATGGGGATCACTAGCCCCTAGTAAAGGCTTCTTGCTTTCTAAAACTCCAAAATGACCCTTAGAGAGTGTATTTTGCCAGCGCTTCACTTGTAGTGATGGGATGAGGGGGAATGGCTTTAAGTTGGAGGGGGAAGAATGGCTTTAGATTGAACATGAGGAAGAAATTCTTCATCGATTGGGATCATTCCCTCTTGCCCAGCCCTGATAAAAGGATTATCACTTTCTAAACGGCTCCTATCGCGTTTATCAGCCACCGCAGGGGCTCCCAGAGGGCTCCCACCGCTTCTCCCCTTCCCGCCCCCGCCCGGCCCCGCCCCTTCCCCATGGCCTCACGTGATTGGCCAGTCCCGGCCGCGCCCTCCCCCGGGGTAGCGACTGCGGCCTTCGATTGGCTGAGCCGCTCCCGGGCTGAGGTTTTGATTGGGCAGCGGCCCGGCAGGCGCCTCCTGCCATTGGCTGGCACCTCCCCGCGCCCCGCCCATTGGTTGCACCGCCCCCTAAGCGCGTTCCCATTGGCCGGCGCGGCCCGGCCCGGTATCCGGGTAAAGATGGCCGCAGTCGGAGAGTGCTCGCTCCCAGCTCCGTGGCGGCCGGTTTCTCTCACCCACGTCGAATATCCTGCAGGTAAAGTTATGGTTGTATCTCAGCCCGGTCTCCGGGTCGGCCGCTCCGCTCCCGCCTCCCCACGGCGTCTCTGAGGGCCGGGCGGGAGGCTGCCAAATAGTGAGCCATTGAGCGGCCGCTGCGCGTGCGCGCTGGGGAGGCGGCGGGAGCCCCCCGCTGCCAGATAGTGAGCTGTGGGGTCCGCATGCGCTTGGGGGGTGGGCTCGGTCCCCCACAGGGCCGTCCCTTGCTGCCCTCCCCTCCCCATAGAGCTGCCTCGTCTCCTTTACAGCCCCCCCTGCAGCCATGGCCACGTGTGGCCTCCCTTTGGCATCGGGGCGGCAGCCCCACCGCTGCCCCACAGCCCCTGTGCTGCCCCACAGCAGCGTGACGGGGCCAGGAGTCCCCTTCCTGCTGTGCCCCGCAATCTTTGTGCTGCCCTACAGCCCCTCTGCTGCCTCACAGCATCGTGGTGGGGCCAAGGGTCCCCTCCCTGCTGTGCCCCGCAGCCCCCGTGCTGCCCCACAGCATCGTGGTGGGGCCAAGGGTCCCCTCCCTGCTGTGCCCCGCAGCCCCCGTGCTGCCCCACAGCAGTGTGGCAGGGTCAGGGGTCCCCTCCCTGCTGTGCCCCACAACCCTTGTGCTGCCCTACAGCCCCTGTGCTGCCTCACAGCAGCGTGATGGGGCCAAGGGTTCCCTCCCTGCTGTGCCCCACAGACCCTATGCTGCCTCACAGCAGCGTGACTGGGGCCAAGGGTTCCTTCCCTGCACTGCCCCACAGCATCGTGGTGAAGCCAAGGGGTCCCTCCCTGCTGTGCCCCGCAGCCCCTGTGCTGCCCCGCAGCAGTGTGGCGGGGTCAGGGGTCCCCTCCCTGCTGTGCCCCACAACCCTTGTGCTGCCCCACCACCCCTGTGCTGCCCCACAGCAGCGTGGCAGGGTCAGGGATTCCCTTCTTGCTGTACCCCACAGCCCCTGTGCTGCCCCACAGCAGCGTGGCAGGGTCAGGGATTCCCTTCTTGCTGTGCCCCGCAGCCCCTGTGCTGCCCCACAGCAGCGTAGTGGGGCCCAGGGTCCCATCCCTGCACTGCCCTACATCCCCCATGCTGCCCCACAGCCGCGTAGTGGGGCCAAGGATCCCCTCTCTGCTGTGCCCTAGAGACCCTGTGCTGCCCTATAGCAGCGTGGTGGGGTCAGAGGTCCCCTCCCTGCACTGCCCCACAGCCCCTGTGCTGCCCCACAGCAGCATGGTGGGGCCAAGGATCCCCTCTCCGCTGTGCCCCACAGCCCCTGTGCTGCCCCACAGCAGTGTGGCAGGGTCAGGGATCCCCTCCCTGCTGTGCCCCACAACCCCTGTGCTGCCCCACAGCCCCTGTTCTACCCTACAGTAGAGTGATGGGGCCAAGGGTTCCCTCCCTGCTGCGCCCCACAACCTCTGTGCTCCCCCACAGCGGCGTGGCAGGATCAGGGGTTCCCTCCGTGCTGCGCTGTCAGGCACGCAGGTGGGAGCAGGACCCGTGGGTGAAGAGTCTGGAGAACAAGTCTTACGAGGAGCAGCTGAGTGGGTCTTTTCCAACCTGGTTGTTCTGTGATTCTGTGAGGGAGGTGGGGTTGTTTAGCCTGGAGAAAAGGAAGCTGAGGGGAGACCTCACTCTCTGCAGCTCCCGGAAAGGAGGGTGTCGTGAGGTAGGTGTTGGTCTCTTCTCTCAAGTAATAAGTGATGGGATGAGAGGGAAAAGCCTCAAGCTGGACCAGGGCATATTTAGACTGGATATTGGGCAATACTACTTAACTGAAAGGCTTCTCAGGCACTAGAACCAGCTGCCCAAGTTAGTGGAGGAGTCACCTAGAGGTGTTTTAAAAGATGTGTAGACGTGATTGGGTTTATGGCTGGACTTGATTATCTTAAAGGTCTTTTCCAGCCTAAGCGGCTCTGTGATTCTGTGATCTGGGTTGATGCTCGAGGTCTGTCTCGGTATGTCCCAGGGATAGTGAGCCCTGCTGTGCCCTCATGACACCAGGAGCTGTGCCAAGGCAGCTCAGTCCCTGAGATGAGCTTGGCTTCTATGTTCTTCTGCCATTCCTCTTCTCAGATATATTAGTGTGACAGCCTGGAGGAGATGGTAGAAATAATCTTTCCAGTAACAATATATTCATCTTTGTATCCTCCGTCCTTATCGGAACGTGGCAGTATGCAGAGTGTCCTGTTTGTGGGATTGGACTGGGAGATGAAGGTGGTTGGAATCGCTGCGCAAGGGTTATCTGTCAGACCTTAAAGAATGTGACCTAGCATGATTATTTTCCTCTCTGCGTTGAGTGTTTTTATACAGGCAGATGAAGGTAATGGTTGTGTAGAAGGGGTAAATCACCACTGAGATTCGGGTTATGTATTGAGGGGATGAACACTGTGTTTTTCTTGGCTAAAACATGCAATTATGGAAGCCTGTAAAGTGGTGACAAAAGACTAAAACATTAAAACAGCTGGAGGTACAGAACTGTCCAAATTTATTGTGGTCTAGAGAAATGAGTTGCAGGAAGATGATAAGTCTGATGCTTTTACCTGGATTTCAGGAAAGTGCTCTGACTTTACTAGGAAAGTGATGTACGGCTGAAGTCCAGGTCCATAAAGCTGCTAGCTGATGTATATTTATAAAAAAGTGATGTTGGCAGTCTGCTCAGCACCATAGAGTTAATGGAGCCTCGTGCTGTTAGAAAGGGGTCGGAACGAGAAATAGATCCTGCTTTTACCAACATACATTATTAAGCTGTCTTGGCCTGTCAAGTGTTGTGTGGCAAACGTCTTTTGCTCTCGGCTGATCCTGGAGGCCGCTGGCCTGGAGCGCAGCGTGCTGAGCCGCTGTGGCAACCGGCTCTTGAAGTCTCACGTCTTTAAAGACTTCCAGTGCAGAGCTGCTGTCATCCCAGCTTTCATCTGCTGAGAGCAATGGTCCCTCTCGCTGTGATCGGGTGAAAAGCAGTCACTGCTGAGTTCTCCCTGGCAGATGAAGCTCAGTTACTGGGCTTGTGCTTTTAATTGTGAAGGGGAGAGGTGTTTCCAGCACAGTGCTCGCCCTCCTTGTCTTTACCTAATATTTAATTATCAATAGTGCAAAACACCTAGGTGCCCATCCTTATTGCTTGTGTGGCTGCTCTGTTCCCTGGGGCTTTCTGTGATGTCAGCTCTGAGCAAGATCAAGTGAGAAACAGCGGATGAACTGGTCTGAGTAGTGGGGTTGTGGAGACCTGGCTAAAACAAACATTCCCCACGGTAACTGTCAAGATCAGACGTAGGGAGATGATCCTCACAACAGCAGCGATACAGGGCAGCGCGTCAAACCATGCTGCTGAAGGAGATGATCTTTAAATATTTCATCCTGATACTTTTTTCAGGAGTCCTAGAGCTTTTTCTGGCCTGGTGTTGGGTTGCTGGCAGGTACATGTTTCCAGTAATCAGCTGGAGATTGCATAAGGATTGTTAAGACCTTTGATGCATATTTAAAAGCTACACTTTGAATATGCCTACTTGCTCTTTGAACCCGTTTCTGCTTTGGATCTCTCAGCGTCTTTGGCACTGAGCTTTGTAACTTAATGTGGTGGTTGTTTCTTCTCTGGTTTTAAGTCCACTGCTCAGTAATTTCTTCAAATTGCTCTGTTTCTCCATATCACTGACGACTTTCTAGAGCTGCTGTATCCCCTGTTTTCCTTTTCCAGCTGAAAACTTGAGCTATTTGAAGTTTTCGGAGTGGCTACTGTTTCGTTCTTGTTACCTTTGTTCCCTTTCTGTTTGCCTTCTCTGTGTTCCTTATCCCTTTTCACAGAGTAACACCAGAATCACATAATAAGTTTTTGCAGTGCTGTATCAGTGTCTTGTTTTGCTCTTAAAAATGTTGTTCTTGCCTCTGTGACAGCTGCAGAGCATTGGATTCTAATTCTGAAGGTATTGGCTCATGCTAAGCCCAAGGCTTCTTGTTTGATAACAGTTAAACTGAATCCTGTCATGTTGTGTGTATAATTAGGGTTGTTTTTTCCCGTATGCTTCGCATGGGATGACTTTTTGTTGCAGACTTAAAACTCATCTTCAGGGACTTCCTGTCTGCAGGGTGGATTTCACTGGAGAAACATTGAGTTCCTGGCTTGTTTGGCTTTTTTTATTATTATTTGGAGAAAAGAAAAACAACTTCCTCTCCTCAGTGCAGCTGGGATCCTTACAGCTCTGGGGCTTTCTGGGCCTCCTCTTCTTACACTGGGCGAATCCTTTATGAAGAGAAACCTGGCGTGCGAGCACCTTTCTCTGCAGAGTGACAAGTGACCTTCCCTTTTTCTCGGTGTCGGAGGGCGTTTGCCGCAGTCGGGCAGAGTCGGAGAAGCAGGCGCGTGGAATCAACTCATGGGAGCAAAGGTTCTCATGCTGCGAGTGCCTCTGCTCAGCCGAGCTCGTTGCTGTTCGCTGTCAGCACGTGCTGCTTCTCTAGGAATGTTTATCCTGATAACCTTTGCTGTGATGTCCGTTTAGGATGTTAGTTCACCAGTCAGGGCTTGTTTCGTGGCTGAGTAGTAGTGTCTGTGGAAAGAAGCAGATGCAACTCGCTTCATTAACGCTGGGTTTTACATTTAATCTTCCTGCAGAAGTCTCGCGTCTGATATATCCCTTTTTTTGCCATAATTGAATCACAGAATAACCAGGTTGGAAGAGACCCACCGGATCGTTGAGTCCAACCATTCCCACCAATCCCTAAATCATGCTCCTAAGCACCTTGTCTACCCTCACCTTAAACACCTCCAGGGACGGCGACTCAACCACCTCCCTGGGCAGACTGTTCCAATGCCTAACCACCCTCTCTGTGAAGAACTTTTTCCTAATGTCAAGCCTAAATCTCCCCTGGCGGAGCTTAAGGCCATTCCCTCTGGTCCTGTCCCCTGTCACTTGGGAGAAGAGCCCAGCACCCTCCTCTCCACAACCTCCTTGCAGGTAGTTGGAGAGAGCAATGAGGTCTCCCCTCAGCCTCCTCTTCTCCAGGCTAAACACCCCCAGCTCTCTCAGCCGTTCCTCATAAGGCCTGTTCTCCAGACCCTTCACCAGCTTCGTTGCTCTTCTCTGGACTCGCTCCAGAGCCTCAACATCCTTCTTGTGGTGAGGGGCCCAGAACTGACCCCAGGATTCGAGGAGCGGTCTCACCAGTGCCGAGTACAGAGGGAGAAGAACCTCCCTGGACCTGCTGGTCACACCGTTTCTGATCCAAGCCAAGATGCCATTGGCCTTCTTGGCCACCTGGGCCACTGCTGGCTCATGTTCAGTCGCTGTCAACCAACACCCCCAGGTCCTTCTCCTCCTGGCAGCTTTCCAGCCAGGCTTCTCCTAGTAATTGAAAGCCTCCTGAAGGTATTTTTACTGTCCTCCAACTCGTGATACCAGGATATGCGCAAGCAGAGGAAATGAGGATCCATCATGAATATTTACTGGTGTAAATGCATGTGACATACATACACTGCGTGTTGACTGCGCAGCTCGCACGCGTGCGTCTCGTCAGGAGCATCCGACAGCGGCAGCGCCACAAATAGATGCTTCAATAGGAAGCGGCGGTGGTAAAACTAGATTTTGTGGCAGGATGTGGTTAGACTGCTGTCAATTCACATTTTTACATTCTATACAGGTTAGGCTTGGATGTTTCCACTGAAAGGATGCTGGGTAAAATGTTGAATTGGAGCAGAAGTAGATGATGAATGAAGGCTGAAAAAAATAGCTTCTGAGCTATGAATAGTGTTTCATCCTATTTATGCCTGAAAATGAGGTACTTGGGTTCTTTATTTTTGCATCTCAAGTGCTAAAAGATGACCAGGGGAGGCTGGGCTTTAAAAAAACAAAAGTAAAAACAAGCAAAATGCCGAAATACATCTTAAATAGATTTTCCTTTTGCATTTTTCCAGAGGTTTTAGCGGGCTCTATTCTTACGGGTTGGAGGAATTGCTCTAAAATTCCTGAGTTTAGTAAAGTGAAGAAAAATTAATTTTAAAGAAAAAAAAAAAAAGGTGGTGGGGACAGGTTTTGGATCTGAGTGGACTGCAAACTGTCAGCTTTCCTGCAAGTTCCCCTTTCCCTGGGAATAAGTCTCTGAGCGCACTGGAGCGTGAGAGTGGATAGGAGTGACACAAGTAATCAGGCTCCGAGGCCCCAGCAGCGCTGTGCTGGCCTTTCTCTCAGAGCTTGCTTTGCCTTCTTCGCTGGGGATTTCCCATCAATTTGGAGCTGCTGTAGCTTGTGCATCTCTGCCTCCAATTGCTAATCTAGCGCGTAACGTTTCTGATGGCATTAAGTGCATTCCTGGGGTAGCTCCCAGGGCAGAGCAGAAGCGCACAGCTATCGATTTGCCCTCTTCCCTGGAAAAAGCGGCTTTGGGATGTGAATCTGTTTGATTGCTGTCAGCCACAGCGATGGGAAATATGGTTAATGCTATCTCTGTTCCGCTCTAAATGGGCAGTTGAAATGTTTGCGTTAAGATTGCTGGAATAAAGGACTTGGTCGTCTGCCTGCAGGCAGCATTCGGGAGCAGTAATTTCTGACTCTCCAGCTCGGGTTTTGTGCAGGTGGAGTCTTAGGTGACTTTGTTTATTTGTTTTAGAACATAATAGAGAAGCTTGAGTTTGATAGAGGTGATGCTATTAAATTAAAATACTACTTCCTTAAGTATTTTTCCACCATCTGCAGAAGATATGGGAACCTCTGAGAAGACAAAGAATCTGATTTGGTTTTCTACTTGACAAAATTAGGGCTTTTAGTCTTGAAATGCAGAGCCTTTGTGTGCCATGGATGAACAGTGAATGACTTGAAACACGGAGATTCCTAGAGGAGGAGCAGTCTTCCATTGGTAACACTGGAAAGGAGAGGAGGGTGCTGGCCTCTTCTCCCAAGTGACAGGGGACAGGACGAGAGGGAATGGCCTCAAGCTCCGCCAGGGGAGATTTAGGCTTGAGATTAGGAAAAAATTCTTCACAGAAAGGGTGGTTAGGCATTGGAACGGTCTGCCAAGGGAGGTGATTGAGTCGCCGTCCCTGGAGGTGTTTAAGATGAGGGTGGATGAGGGTGGATGAGGTACTTAGGAGCATGATTTAGGGATTGGTGGGAATGGTTGGACTCTACGATCCAGTGGGTCTCTTCCAACCTGGTTATTCTGTGATTCTGATTCTGTATTCCTAAGGCTTTCAGGGAGGTGTTGATTGCCTGGTGGCTTGTCTTGTGATTCCCCTCATCATTTGAGACCAGATTACTTACATGGAGAGTTTGATTTGTGTAAAACCACAAGGGGTTTGGTTCTCCATTACCAGGTAAAGGGTACAGTCACCTGCATCCACTTGGCGTAACCATAACCTGTGGCTGTTCTGCTCTGGGGGCATTTGGAACCTGCCTGATGCGAGGCTAACCTGCCCTGGTGCAAGAAGAGTTTCAGATTCAGTGTCTTGTGATGCTTTTCAGGTTAAAACCAAAGTAGAACGTCGCTGCAGTGAAAATCCGTCATCCTTGGAGGTTTTGTCCTCCAACTCTTCCTAGTTTCATTGGTGTTGCAAACTAAAACTCCTCAAAGTGATCCTTGCTGATGGTGTCGCTGTTCCCAAATCTAACCCGGCATCTGGAATTCGGGAGGGATCTGCGTGCTGTACCTGATGTAACTGCAACCATGTGCCAATACCACCAGCAGAGTGAACTTTGTGGCAGAGCAATAAGCGTTTTTTCCGGTTCCCGTGTTCGGCGGCGGAGGTTAAGGTCCAGTTTGCCAAGTGCTGTTTTAAAATGTGGGTGCGTGGGCTGGGGAGACTCAGTCTCTTGCAGTGGAATTGATCTAGGAACGAGTCCAATGCTCAGCCTTGCAGAGGCATCCTGTTTCCTTTCGAGAGGAGAGAGGAAGGATAAATTTTTATGTGGGGGCTGATCCTGTTGTGCTTGGTGGTGGGATGGAGAAGATATGGTCTCTGAGAACCCAATATAAGAATTACCCTTTATTTTAAGCTGCTCACCGTGTTCACACCGTGTTGTTTTAGCGACTGCTGCCTCTCTGGTAGTTCGTTCTCACTCTCCTGATGTGAGTCGCCAATCTTAGAGCAAAATTCCTCTGAGTGTTTGTTCCCTTTGAGTTTATGCTGACATCTCCCCTAATACTATTGTATTTTGTCCAAGAGAAATGGAGACTGAAATGTATAGTTGTTCTATCTGCTCGTTTCTGCGGCTGTGCCAGCTCAGGATGAAGCAGATGGTTTTGAGGTGCCTTCTCTGCCCCCTGTTCTCCTGGGAGATGAAGCTTGTTGGCTATTTGAGGCGGAGGCTCAAAGTCACTGGAGCGATACTGGCTGAAAGAGCAGAGTCTCCTTCTTTTATCTCCCTTTATGTTTAGCTTTTTATTTCCTCCTCGGTTTGCTAATGCTAGTGTTCGTGCAGACACATGGTGAGACAGATTAGGGAGCTGATCCAGCTGAAAACTAACCCATTTTAGTAAGGGAGTGGGAAAGGATTTGTTTGGGGAGTGCTTGCTGGTAATTGCTGGTGCAGGGAGGTGATATGAATGAGGGGGAGGGAAAGATGCTGCCTCTTTCGCAGCAGCCTGTGCTTATGTTGGATTAAAGTGACTCTGGGCCCACACCCGTAGTCGCCGTTGTAAATTGCTTGGTGGCAATCTCTGCTGAATGATGCCAAGCTCCTCTCTCTTGAACCTGCGTGTGAGCACTGCTGCCTCTTTGCCTCCTCAGGAGCAGTCGGTCTGCAAGGCGAAGCAGGGTTGGGTTTGTCCCTCTGCTCTCAGCGGTTCGGAGTCCCGACTGACCCGTGCCCTGCTGGCGGGTGGTATCTGTGAAGTTCAAGCTGATTTGTTTCTCTTGTTTGTTTCCCTAGGTGATTTCTCTGGTCAGCTTTTAGCTTATTTGAGTCTTGGTCCGATATTCATTATTGTTGGCTTTGTAACACTCATCATATTCAAGAGAGAGCTTCACACGGTGAGTCCTTCTCTCCATTCCCAGCTTCTCCTTATGAAAAAAGTCCTTCCCTTTGTCACCTGGTGCTCCTGTATTCACATTTCTTTTTCTGCCTCTAAAGAGTAGGCTTAGGTGAGGTGGTTTTCCTGCCAAGGAGCAGCAGGAGATGCTTAACACCTGCACCATTTAAGGACTGCTTAGCCTTTGCTGACTTCTCTGCTACTCTGTGGTGTGTTTGGGGCATTATCTATCCAAAAACATCCATGGAGCTGTCTGAGGAACTAAATAAAACTGCTCTGGAGTGGGAGCGCTCCCAAGATCCAGTAGGATGGTGGCACTGGTAGGTCCCTGCAAGATGGGCAGCGTGTGCAGGAGCTGGTGTCTGTAACTCAGTGGGATGTGCTGCCTTTGAACAGTGCTGAGGCAGAAAATGGGATATGAAATAAAACTTACGGAATCCCAAGGTAGCTGGTCTGTCTGTAAGGGCTGATTCCCAGCCATGCATCGAATATCAGGGACAGAAGAGACTCTTGCTTCTGCCCAGATGACAAAACGAGACGGTTTTTGTAATACAAAATGCTTTCTGTCTGTTCTGACAGGTAGTTGGGAATCAGGGTCGTGGATAAATTCCCTTTAGGAGATGTAAACCATTTGTCACATTTGCACTCAGGAAACAGATGAAATCGGGCCAATGAAAGGATTTTGGCAGCAGATTTCTGATCAAATGTCATGGGAACCAGTGGCTCAAGGGACCTGGCGATGGGACTTTGAGGTTACGAAGCTGATGATAGCTTGGCTATCCAAGGGCTTCTTGCTGACCCAAAAGGGAGAATAAGCCAGAGTAACTATTGCACAGATTAATAGGGTTTGTTTTTTTTTTAATAGAGAGGCTTGTTAGGTGTTGGTGAGGAGGCAAGTGCTGGGTTGATTCCTAGTTCTTTGTGTGGGAAATCACCATTGAGCTGGAGAGCCATTAGCTGGCGTACAGCAGCCTGACCTGCAGCTCAGGACACACTGAAATGGGCCCCGAGCACTAAGGAGGCAGAGTGTCATTGATCATGGCAGCAGGACTAATTTAGGGGAGGTGTATGGACTGTGGAATTGGAGAGTAAAAATAAACTCTACCCATCTGGCTCGGTTCAGAATGTGTCTTCATTTTAGACTGAAGACGGTGAATTCAGGATTAAAATGTTCATAGAGGGGAAAAGCCAGAAAGCCTTAAAAATGACCTTTTTTTTAGCTGTTTGCATAAATAACAGTGTGTGCACTCCCCCTGTTGGTCGTCGCTGAAAGACAATCCTGTAAAACCTGTCCTGGTAAAAAAAATGTGACTTTACACACTTGCCGATAGAACTCTGCTAACACAACTGCTATTGACTATAGTATTTGTCTCTTTCTGTGTTATCATTTGCTGAAAAGCTGTATGTTGTACTCTGTTGCCAAAGGCACAAAATGAGCTGAAAAAGAAATGCTTTTCTTCCTCGGGCAGAGAATTTTGAAGCTGTTGGTTTTAACTGTAGTAATCAAAAAAAAAAAAAAGAAAATTAGAAAGAGATGGTTTAGGGTTTTGTCAACAGTGGGAGCCTGGTAAGTAGATGAATCTTTTAGATAGGATGACATGGTTGTCTTGCCTTCGCAGATCTCTTTCTTGGGAGGGCTGGCGTTCAACGAAGGAGTGAACTGGTTAATAAAAAATGTTATCCGTGAGCCTCGGCCCTGCGAAGGTATGGTATGGCCCGTCGGTGTCACAGTCTTGGTTGGGTTTTGAGTGGAATGCTCACTGCGGGAGGGTTAGAGGGTGTTTTCCCCCTTTGCCTCATGTTGGCTTTGGGTGTTTGGGTGTCAGAGAGCTGCCAGAGCCATCTGAGCAGAGACGTGTCCTACGGACTCATGTGCTCACGCTCCAGCGGAGTGATCTGGCTTCACATCTAGAGTGTTCCAGCTGCTACGTGCAGAGTAGACCTTGACCATACTCTTTCTTTTTGTCTCCCCAGAAGCCCATTCAACAGTGACCACAAAATATGGGATGCCGTCCAGCCACTCCCAATTCATGTGGTTTTTCTCTGTCTATTCCTTTCTGTTCCTTTATTTAAGGTAAAAATTCTGTGTCAGGTTTTGGCTGTTAATATGTTGAAACACCTCAAATGGATGTCTCCCTTGCTGTGTGCCACCTAAGTGGAATAATGGGATTGAATCCGAGGACTGCACACTTTGCTGTGGCTGGGCTGGATGGAGCATGTCTGTCTCAACCTGAGTGTGGGACTGTGGTTGTCCTGACTGAAAACCGAAGGGTATGGGTGGGCCTCTGATGCTTATCCGAGTACAAGTCTCCTGAATTTCTTTTTCTAAGCCATGGTGATCTACCAGCGTGAGGAAAAAGTTGGGGGGGGATAGAGAGGAGGAAAAAATTGCTGCTTTCTCATGTGTCTACTCGGTTTTGATAGTGGGGTTGTCTGCAATCTTTTACGTAAACACCTGTTGCCCACTTGCATGACATTTTAGTTCATATCCCTACCAAGTACTGTTTTTATACGCTGTGCTGTGCTTTCCTGAAGTTCTTGCTGGGGCATGGCTCTGTCTTATGTCTCCACATGTGGAGAAAGACAAAACTCACAGTTCCTCTGAGCTTTGTGGATGATGGAGGGACTCTTGAGGTCTTGGCTCCCTGTTGCATATGCTCAGCATGTGCCTTTCTCATCAGTCGCAGCAATTGTGAGCATTCTGCCTTCCATCACAGCAATCCCTATTGGAGAAGGAGGTGTGTGTGGCTTCTTTCTGGCTTCTCTGTCAGTGGGACTGATTGCTGCTGGGATGATACTGAGCTGCCCATGACCCTGCTGGAGTAGAGCTGTGGAGATAGTGAGAACAGAGATAAGGACCGCTCCGCTCCCTGCCACTGTGCTAATGGCTCTCCATCTCTTTCAGAATGCACCAAACAAACAATGCGAGGTTTCTGGATTTACTATGGCGACATGTGCTGTCCATCTGCCTCGTCACAGTGGCTTTGCTAGTCTCATATAGTAGGTATGGAGCAACTGTTTGTCTTATGCTCTCATACAGTCCTGCGGCCTTTACTAGTCAGCAGACCCGTCATCCCTTATCCTGCGCTTCTTGATGACTGCGTTGTACAAGTCAGAGCTTTGCAGAAGTCGCTGTGTTGCCATCAGGCCCTTCAGATAAGCAGAGACGGTGCTTCACAGAAGCATTTCTAGAACCCGAGACCAGCTGAGCTTGCACCAGCTCCCCATCGGCTCCGTCGCCATGCTCGAGCCTCACTGCCTCGCCCTCCTTCCAGCGCTAATCGTGGAAGCGTTGTCCCATGCCTTGGCACTCCAGCATCTGCAGCTTGCTACAGCTGGTCAGCGCGATTGTTTTGCTTGAGCGATAGTGAATAAAAACAATTGTAGCTGTTTAACTGGCAGGATTGAGCGGTATGAGGGTGAATAAAGACAATGTAACTTTGATAATGATCTTTCTCCCCTTTATTAGATTTTTATAAATAGATATATATACGCACATATATAAAATGAACTCCGGTGATTGGAAACCTGACAAATTCAGGGTAGAAGCAAGGCTAAGTTTTCCACAGGAAAACGTTTGCCTGTTGGCACAGCTGACCGTACACCAGAGCTGGTTCCTCAGTCCTGGTTCTTTTTAAAATGCCAAGAGGACAGTATCACAAGGGTATATATGGTCTAATTGAAATTAAAATTAATTTGAGGGAGTCCAGTGGTCTGCACCGGGCAGAGGGTCAGATAAGGTGGTCTTAATGGCTTTATGATACAGGAGTGAGAAGGATGTTGAACGTGACTCCATAGCTCTTGTTCCTGGTAACTGAACAGACCGTTAACAGCTTTCTGAATGGCTGCTGTCACATTTGAGAGCATAGACAGCATATTTGTTAAGATTTTGCTGTTAAAAGCCTTTAAGCCCCAGCTTTGGTGGCTTGGAGGGGACTTGTCCTCGCACTGGCTTTGGAAAAGTCTCCTGTGAGAATCAACAGTAGTAGTTCCTCAGCTGACCCCAAGATACATGACGAAGAATGCGGAGGGCTATTGAGTTAAGCTGAAGCTAGGAGCGCTCTAAGCTGAAACTGCTGTAGCAGGGAACACATTTTTTCCCCTCTTTTTTTTTTTCTCCACTTTTTTTTTGCCAGCTTTTTAGTGAAAAAAAATTCAGATGTCCCTTTTAATATCTGGAGGAGAACTCTGAGGGTTCAGTGAAGCATCAGCCCTTGAGTTCTGACTCTTCTTGTTTTAAAGCTTCTCTGGTGACTTTTCTTTTCCACTGTAGGGTTTATTTGCTCTACCACACCTGGAGCCAAGTCCTATATGGAGGTGTGGCAGGAAGCATTATGGCCATAGCCTGGTTTGCCTTCACACAAGAGATATTAACTCCTCTCTTCCCAAGAATAGCTGCGTGGTAAGTCTCTCTCTTCTGTGGAGGTTTCCTTCCTGTAGGTGTGTGCTCTGTGGTTTGGTGTTTTGCTTGTTAAACAAGTCCCTTGCACTGAGCTGCTCACACAGGTGGAGTGGAATTACCTGGCAAAGGAAAATTTTCATTATCACTTAATGTGAAAATTGTACCTTGTATCTGAAACAAATGCAAAGATGCTTTAGTCTCTAAAATTTTAGTTGTAGCTGTGCAAACCCTGACTGTCCAACCTGGGCTGATGGTTGAACGTGATCTTAGAGGTCTTTCGCAACCTTTAATTCTCTAATTCGATTCTGTGAATGGGCTGCTCAGACTGCTATGAACATAGACTCATAGAATCACCAGGTTGGAAAAGACCCATCGGATCATCAAGTCCAACCATTCCTATCAAATACAGCCTAAATTACAGATGTCAGAACTGAGAATCCCTGTGTTCCTTTCCAGTTTTGCCCATTGACTGTTGTGTAACCCGCTTGTTCCTCTGTTTTCTTGCACATGCATATACGAAGGATCGCAGATCCTTTCCTGATAGGGGTGACGCAGAGAAGGGATTTAAGCAACTGTTAAGTTTGTAAGGCCCTACTCAAGTTACGAGGTATGGCAGAGCGCTGGAGAAGCTATCAAGCTGAACAGACCTTTCTTAATGAATGTCTGATGACTTGGTGAAATTGCAAAGCCATTTAAATATAACGTAGTCTGAAATATTGTGTAAGGAAAGAAAAGAAACCTGTATTTTTAAAAAATTCAATGTAACAAGGAACTCCTTGCCCAGACTGAACGGTAGTGTTAAGTCTGGAGCAGTTTGTGTGCTTATTTTTTATTTTGATCAGAAAAGCAGAGAAAAAGTCTTAATTATTTACCCCTCTCCCCCTCTTTGTCTGTTTCCAGGCCAATTTCAGAGTTCTTTTTAATCCGAGATACCAGCCTCATCCCGAACATCCTGTGGTTTGAATACACAGTCACGAGAGCAGAGGCAAGGTGAGTGACCCTGCGGGTGGAGGAGCTGGAGATGGTTCCAACCCAAACTATTCTGTGATTCTCTTATTCTGTGAGGGTTGGACTCGATGATCCGGTGGGTCTCTTCCAACCTGGTGATTCTATTATTCTCTGTGAGCTTGTGCGCACTTAAAACACAGTGGATGTTCTGAGGCTGAAAAGAGTAAGGACTGATTGATCTCCCTGTAGGGCGTGTGAGGGGCAGGTTTATTTTGTGTGGAACTATTAGAGCCTTATTTTAACCCTCCGGTTGTTTACCCCGCGATAGGGCTGGGATCCTCGCTCACCTTGCCCTCTGTTGCCCTTACAGAAACAGACAACGCAAGCTGGGTACGAAGCTCCAGTGACTCGGGAAGCGTGAGGACCAGAGCGCACGTTTTAACGGAGACGGTGAAGAGCAGAGACCTGGGAGCAGCAAGGAGCCTTTTAACAAACGGACCAAAGGAACAGGGAGGGACCATACCCCAAACCTGAAAGCCTTTGCTCTGCTTTAGCAGCTAGCTGGATGCTCCCTGATGCATGTGGGACTGTGCAGGAGTGGAAACTCATTTTCAACACCGATGCACATTGCTGGCTGGAATGTTCCCATCATGTCTACGTCAGGGGAGGGGGGAGAAAATGCCTGGTGTCGTGTTCGGGGGAGGGAAAACCAAAAACGAATCCTTTCTGTGACTTTTCTTTTTTTTTTTTTTTCCAGCATGAAATACACACATTATTTATTTATTTTTTTAAATGGAACTATTGTTTTTGGGGTGGGTGAGGCATTGTGTGTTTTGGGTTTTGCTTTTTGTTTGGGTTTCTCTTTCTGGAAGAGGATGGCAAAACTAATCTCCAGCCGATCATGCATAAATAGGGCTTTTAATTTTTAAGAACTTCTTAAGAGGGAGGGGAACTGGGATGGGGTGACTTTAGGCAGAAAGGGGAGGAAAGCCTCCTTGCCTTTTTGCAACTGGTTTGGGAGATAAAAATCAATTCCAACTGCACTTTGTACAGATGGAAAGAGAGACTAAATATCTGATTTTTAACACTAGTGACAGTTCTGCAGGGAGAAGCCTGCACAGATACCAGTAAGGGGGAGTGTGTGTGTGTGTGTGTGTAAAACAAAGGAAAACCTGAAATATACTGACTCTTCTTTTTTCCACTGCTGCTCCTGTTGTGTAATTAGCAAGAGTGTCTTTCTCAGAATCTCTTTGAGGTGGCAAGGCTATCGTACATATCTCACGTTTATTCCATCTCTTCCTTTATACTTGTATTACCTCAGGGTTGCTGTGATGTGTACAGCTACTGGACGCCCGTGGATTTGAAGTGGTGCTGTGCTCCAGTGAGAGTCAGCTCAAAGCCTTACACAATTCAGTCTTAAGCACTGGAGTTTCTTTTTTTTTTTCTGTTAAAGGGAGGGATTTTTAAGAAAGAACAAATAGACAAGTGTAAATAACAAGGTGAATGAACAGTAAGTGACTCAGCTGCTGTCTGAGTCCTGTTAGAATCCAGCTGTGCTCTCAAGCACTGAGCTCGTCCTGGCAGAGACTCCCACCCGTTATTGCAGTGGCTTGGTTGGGGTTCTGCAGCGGTAACCTTGAATTCTGAGCTCCTGCAAGAAAGTTCTGCATTCCGTCCTTCTTCCATTCCGGTTTTCTGTTTGGCTGGTCAGCTCTGGGGATGCTGCGTCTCTGTGGGAGCGCGGCTGCCGTCGGCGTGTGCTGGTGACGCCTACGACTTCTGTGACCCATGAGTTAACCTGGCAAGGGCTTTACTGGAAGTGCTTCAGGGCTGTGCATGGACACTTTCTGTCTCTCTAATGTAACACAGCAGCTCAAACCTAACTACAGAAGAGTATTTATTCAAAGCACAATTGACTTGAACTTTCACAGATGAAGGACACAGCTTCTGAAGGGGCTCAAAGGTCATCGTGTGCCTTCAAAGCAGAGGTAAAACGACTGTCGCAGCTCGGTCTTGTTGCCTGTTTCACTATCTCCACTTCAATCAGACTCCTGCACTATAAAGCTCCTCAAAGTGAGATGTGTTTCTGTTCATTTTGATTTGGATTGTTTTTCTTTAAGTTTTCATCTGTGCCTGTTGCTTTAGGAGTTTGTGTGTGTACAGAGCGGGACCTGCTCTAAGAACTGTTGGCTGAGCCATGTGTTGATCTTAGGAGATCGGGAACGAGGGCTGTTTAAGTTAATGTATTTAAATAGCTGTGGGCAGTGAACTAATTGTTTTCAGTTGTTACAGCAAACATTTTTTTTTAAAGAACTGTTTAGTATGTGTATAAGATGAGCAATCCTGGTAACATCTGAAGGATCTGGGCACTGGATCTGCATCAGAATAAAGGAGATCTCACAGCTTTCATGAAGAGATTTGGTTAGACTGAGAGCAGCCCTGTTAAGACAGGACATCAGATATGGTGGTACCGTATGTTTTGGTTTGCGAGCTGGTACCGATCACTTATTTCTTGCAAACCCATTTCTTTTCTCTTTATATTTCTTGTTAAGTTCACTTACAAAGCCAGAGGGGAGATGGGAATTCTCTTCCCCAAGGACAAGGCTGAAAGAGTGGGTTGTTTCAAGAGTGGCGAGCGCATCCCTAGCCTCTCTCAAGCTGTTATGACAGGCTGCTGGAGGAACGATGTGTGGAAGCACCTACTGACAACTAGAGTTATAGGGAAGAGGTTTTACCTCCTCGTGGAGAGCGGTGAGGTGTACAAAGCTGTTCCACTTGATGTTGCCTTCAACCCCAAGCCTCCTACAGTAATCCCTAGGAATAAGGGAGAGGAAGAAGAGCTCTTGTGAGATACTGTAATAAACTCTCCTCTGTTCTCCGAGTTGTTTGTAATCTGCATCTTCTGCCAGCTTCTGCTGTACCTGTCTGGAATCCCCTGCAATAATTGATATGGTAGAAATTCCTTAGTGATCCTTTGGATTTCCTTAACTAAATGGTGCTGTGCAGGAAAAAGATGTGAGCTCTGCCTTATTATCCTGCAATTGTATGAAGTCTCCTGGCACTAGTTTTCTGAAATGGGGTATTTTCTTTGGAGTATGTGGCTTTGCAAGCAGCTGCTTTCTATTCCTCCCCTGTACTCGAAGGGGCTGGATTGAGATGCTAAGACAATAAAAGGAAGGTGAGAGAAAGCTGTGGTTCACTGTTCCTGCTGTCCTCACACAAACATCTCCCCGTAAGGGCAGATATGCAGTTTCTGTAGTGTCTTAAGGAGAATTCAGCCTTTTTTTTTTTTTGTAGCACTTCTGTTTATTGTGTCTTAGTTTATTCAAAGAACATCTCAAAACTTTGCATGACATGGATTACGCTGCCGAAACAGTACTGAACACAGCTAAGCAGCAACGCATGCAACACCACCAGGCTGTGTCACAAATTGCACTCATCCCCCAAGAGTTATCTGAGTATTTTCAGTTTTTGCGTTTCTTTAATTGTTTGCTCCAAATTGGTAATTTAAGTTTCCTTCACTTATGTGCCTTTACGACAATGGACATCTCTCCAGAAAACAATCGGACAACAGGAAAGAGAACAGTATTCTGTAAGCTGACATGGAAGAAATCAAGAAGGTATGAATCAGGACATCACATTTCAGAACTTGTACAATAAGGAAAGACTTTTTAAAGGAAAATCTTTGTAATGATTTTAGTCTCCTTTCAGGCACTTAAAAAATCGGCTTCATTCGTCTGAATTTCAGCTCTGTCTGTCATTAAGGATGCATTAAGCGGTTTATGGATCTTGTATCTCTTTCCGTGTGGCAGCCTGCTTCTTGCAGCTGTACTCTGCTGAAGCTACTGGGATATCCAGATTTAGATCCAGAACAGATCAATCCCATCTTCTGAGATACAGTCACAGCAACGCAAGCTTCTGCCTAATCTTTAATGGGCACTTTCCTTTTGAGAACCTTCCCCTTTGATGAGACAGAAGTGGAAAAGGGCCAGCCTCAAATACTTCAGAGGCAATACCGTAGTGTCAGTGGTCGAAGGCATTGTAGACAGGGAAAAATACCTCATCCCCTAGCAAAAGAGGCTGATTCAGTCCAGGGGGAAGATTCCTTTGGCAAAAGGAATATTATTTCAATGTAAAAGGCTCCCTCAGATGTAATTTGAGCAAGGCAGGCGAGCAGGGACACGGGCTCGTGGGTTCGCAGTGCTCCTGCTGTATCTCAGTCCACTCAGGAGTCTTCTAAAAGATCAACTAAATCCATGTAGATGACATGAAAGTGGCAGTTCATACAATCACTGGCTGTGCAGGTGAGTTTCAGTTAAATTTTCCATTTTAAGGTTTGTCTAGGTGTAAGATAGAAGCTTTGAAAGGATATTCTTTTAGGAAAAATGCAGTAGTGTTGACGTGTGTCTTTCAAGAAGCAGATGAGGGATTTTTTTTTTTCTCTTTCACTTTGAACAGATTTAGTGCAAATTTCTTCACAGATGTTCACTAAGGCACTTTGTTGCTATTTCTCGCTGTTCTATGATCAGAAAAGTAGCAATTATGATCAGGTATTTCCCTGTAACGAAACAGCCTGTCGGACTCCTAGTGCTTCTCATTCATGGTGATGTCCCAGCAGCCACATCTTGGAAGGTGTGCAATTTAAACGTTCAATTCCTCTCGCAGAAAAAGCACTAGGATTCTTCATTACCATCCGCATTTAACAAATAAAAGTATAGTAAGGAGCTTGGATTCTGGCAGCTTCACTGGAAGAGCGCTTACAAAAATTCCTACGCTGCGGCTGTATGTTAATGTTTATATAGAATTTTTTTCTGTCTCAGGTTTGACAGCTGAACATGAAAACACTGCCATGAGATCATTCTCTCACAGAACAGAGCTGGCACAGAGCTGAGTTGACACAGCAGTAAGGAAAAACTCCCAAGAATGGCAGAAAAGGTGCTATAGTTACTGCAGAACAGTGGCTGCCACAGTGGACAAACATCTACAGTGCCCACATATTCTTAGCTTTCTTTTCAAGACTTTCTGCCTTGTTAAAGCAGATGGATGGAAAAGGGTGTTGTTCCATTGGTTCTAACAGATTTGCACTCCGTGGGCCAGAAATGGAAGCTTGTTCTGCAGTTTTGTGCTCAGAAACGTTCTTATTTGTCCACAACTTGGTCATACCACGTTGTGCACAAATATGCTGTTTCTGAAAGCAAAGTATAAACCCGGGCTGGGTTAACGTCAGCGCCCTGAAGGAGACAAGGGCAGTAAACAGAAGGTCAGCATCTGCTGCTTTGCCTCAGTTCCAAAGGAAGGGGCAACAAAGCAAGTGTCCTGCTAACTGCATCGGCAATCCCTTCTCACCTCTCCAAAGCCAAAGCGCAGAGAACCTTTATGAGAGACAAGTTTTGTGAAGCTTCGTGGGGAAGCAGCTTTATGCTGAGCCTGAAGATCCACAGCAAGGACCACACCAGCAGCTTAACAAAAAGCCCAGAACAACAACAGCGACAACAACAACAAACCCAGATTAGTTTGTAGCGAATGATTTTCTGTTGTTAATAGGGTCAGTGCAACAGAAAGGAGATCCCAGCATCCCGAAACAAGGGGAAGGGAGCATTCCCAGGACTCTAATACATGTAATGGTTGGAGTGCGCAGGATAAGTAGTGCAGTGCACTCTTTAACAAGCCTGGATCTGCTCTGACTTCAAAACTTCTTTCTCCCCTTGCCAAAGTTCAATGGTGGCATTTTGCTGGAGCCTTCAGTCAGGTTTGAAAGATGCTGCGCTCCTTGGAAGCTAAACCAGCAAAAAAACTTGGTCTGGCAGTAGTTCCATCACACACAAAAAAAACATTCTCTGCTTTTCCTGGAGAAGAACTACCTTCCTCACCAAAAGGATTTAGATACTGGTAAGGACTGTGCTTTCTATATTCCTTTACAGTAAGTTCCATACAAATCATGTGTTGGTCCTCTTTGAGGACAGGAAGGTGCACTTTGCATTGATGGGAGAGGACCAGTCAGTTCTATTTTGGCTTAAGACAATATTTCTTCTCACCATAGAGTCCGATATCTGCAGGTGACCGTTCCGTAACCTCTTGCTGACCACAAATGGTAGATGCCCTCTTAGGTTCCACTCAGCGAAAACCATCCCCTCAAATAATTTTCTGAGGAACTGGGAACTTCAGTGCACGAGGGGGAAACCCCTTTAATTGGGGGTTTTGCATCATGTTTGCCTCTTAGAGTTTGGATCTGGGGGCGGACTGGAGCAAGATCCTCATGTCTAGCAGCGCTTTCTCAAGATAATGCGCCATGCGGGCTGCGTTTGTTTCTGCACAGCTGTTGAAGGCTGAAATCGCAAAGTTGATGTGTTCATCCATAGGGTTGTAACAGACTCCGTAGCCATCTGGAACCACGGGACCAAAGCACATCACACAGTCTGTCTTTGCTGGGACCTGTGGAGACAATGTGATTAAAAACCTCTCTCTGGCCGCAAATACAGACATCAAATGCTAAATGGCTCTGTCGGCAGTGCAGAAAGCTGCCTGAAGAGCTGGCATTTCTTGTCAGACCCACCTACATGCTGGATTCTGCCACTTTGCAAAGAGATTGTAAGTCACAAGCAGAACTAGATCAGTAAGAATCACAGCACAGATATCAACATAAAGCTGTTCTGGCAGCTAATTGCAATTGCTATCGCTTGCAGGTAGAGACCAACCACTTCTGGTGATGTTGGCCTTGGCTGTGCTGGTGTTTTGCAGGGTTGAGAGAGACTGAGGCAGCTGTAAATCAGATCTTGCAGCTTTATGGGAATGGTAGAAGACTTAAAAATTTCTGCCCCCCACCACAAGAAGGATGTTGAGGCTCTGGAGCGAGTCCAGAGAAGAGCAACAAAGCTGGGGAAGGGGCTGGAGAACAGGCCTGATGAGGAGCGGCTGAGAGAGCTGGGGGTGTTCAGCCTGGAGAAGAGGAGGCTGAGCAGAGACCTCATTGCTCTCTACAGCTACCTGAAGGGAGGTTGTGGAGAGGAGGGAGCTGGGCTCTTCTCCCAAGTGACAGGGGACAGGACGAGAGGGAATGGCCTCAAGCTCCACCAGGGGAGGTTCAGGCTGGACATTAGGAAAAAAATTTTCATGGAAAGGGTCACTGGGCACTGGAACAGGCTGCCCAGGGAGGTGTTTGAGTCACCTTCCCTGGAGGTGTTTAAGGGACGGGTGGACGAGGTGCTGAGGAACATGGTTTAGTGATTGATGGGAGTGGTTGGACTCGATGATCCGATGGGTCTTTTCCAACCTGGTGATTCTATGATTCTATGAAATTAAAATTAGTTTCTAACAGAGGAAATGAAGGAGAAAAGTGGAGAAGAAAGGCAATGAAAATGAACAAGGAGCATTTAGGTTTTGATGAGTCCTACCTGGCTGGTTGAGAGGTTGAAGTGCATCGCAACAGCGTATGCGGTGTCCATGAACAGCTCTGGCATGCTCACTAAGTCCTCGATGGCCTGAAGCTTCAAGCCCAAGAGGTGGCGGTCTATTGCGTGGCCCCTTATTGCCTGTAAGGAAGGGAGATGAAAGCCCGATAGCAGGCAAGCAAGCAAAACTATCAATTCCTTTGTGTTAAAGGAAAGAACACTTCTAAAAATCTCGAAATGTTTAAAGTTAGAAGGAAACTACATCTTGGTTTAGGACTGGAAGTCAGTCTTGTTGGCAAGGACTGTGAAAGGAAATGTGCCAGTGGAACCAACCTTACTGCCCCTGCCTGTGGGTTCCCCAGTTTTAAGGGGTCCTCATGCAACTCTGCTGTTTATCAGCCATAATGACAGTGATAACTGAAGCTGGTTTTGTATTTGATTCTCTCCTTTGCGTCAGTCGCAAGGGACACACAAACCATTGGCTGAGAGAAAGGGTTCATTCCATGGCCTAGAGCAGCGTCAGGTCAGAGTGAGACAAGAGTACTAACGGCCACAGCACGACGCCAGCAGAGAAAGCTCTTAAAGGCTCATCTTTCAGCAGAACCCTCCTCTATGATGAAAAACCCAAGCCTGACTGCAGCCAGGGCACTCACCATATCCGTGTATTCCCTGTGGGCCTGAGTAGCTCGGTGCAGCAAGTCTGCTTTCTCCTGGTCCTGAGAACACACAGATCAATCTGTAAGTTTTGCTGCAGAATGAACACCCTCATTTTATCTGTTCCACTAGGCTGGAGAGAGTTTCTGCCCCGTGTGTCTATACTAGAGTAATTCTTAGATTTACTATATTGAATTTTATATCATTTTGCTTGGCTGCGTGACTTCATTCTGAATGGAGTTCTCCATCGATCTATAGCAGAACTTAGTTTGAGTAGCTAAATAGAGACTTTTAGAAGGGACTTGCTGCTTTTTGGTGGGATTAGAAATGTCAGTGTTATTTCCCATGTGAAACGAAAGCCAAATGCAACCCAAGGTGTGTAACTCTATACTCTAAGCTATGTTTTAGCTCGGCATCATATTGCATGCAGTTCTTAGCTGACACAGGGTTGGCCAAGTAAGCAGCTTTCCTCTTTTTCTGGAATGGAGTCCTCTTACTCCACCAATATGAGATCCTCACCGATTTGTCAGGGCTGTCCATTGCTTGCACAAACTTAAGGGAGGCTACAGAAGTGGAGCGGATGGTGTCTGTGCGGCCCAGGCGGAACATTCTTAGCGAGGCGCTCTCGTACGTGGCACAGGCGTGGCCGTACATCCTGGGAGATGGAAATCAAAAGTCACAGAAGTGAGTTTGTCCTGAGAGGAACGGCCTCTTGTGAAGCTGAAGAACTGAGGGGAAGGCAAAGACTTTCTATGAAGCATCTCTAATGCTTCCTTACTACAACCGTACACACACAGAGGGGGTTAATCTTGGCTGTTGCTTGGCAGCTGCCACTAGGGAGACATGCTGTTCGGCCCCAGTGCAGAGGGAACACAGGGAAACTGGGAAGCAGGCAATAGCAGCCTGTGAGACTTGTATGTGCCCCCCTATGAGGCTCACAGATTTGAGGCTGGTGGTGAAGATGCAGAGAAACCAACTCATGGTGGTCTTACCTGTAATATGCTAACTGCAAGGCAAGCTGGATAAAGGCATCAGGGCTTATCTTCTCTGACTTGGGGAAGTTCTTCCCAAACTGATGAAAGACCATGACTTTGATATCCAGGTCTTCAACCATTCTGCAAGGAAAGAAAGAGGAAGAGTTCTTTTACCTGCTGCTTGTTCTTGTAACAGAGAGGTACGGACTTTGCTTTCATGAGGCTTGGAGAAGAGGCTTTTTGGATTTGCTCTACACAGGGACATAAGGAGCTCAGTCACACACAGACTTGTTTGGGCAGCGTGACAGAGATAAGTTTTTAGCTACTACTGAAAATCTTCATCAGGTTAGACGGGGATGTGTGTGCGTAGGCTCTATTATCCCTAGTTTGATCCAGTAAAGCCTTGCTCTTTCTTAATGAAGTGGGATGGATTAGCATTTACCCCCTTCCAGCAACTCTGACTTGATTCCTGGCCAGGGGCTTTAGGGTGCCTGTCAGGTAGGTTCAGTGTTGTTAACCCCAGAAGTCACTGGGAGAGCTCCTTGGCTGCACTGAAGCCTCGTTTAAGCCACCACCACGCTCCAAAGGGGGACGTTGATTACTCAGTTGCTCACCTGACCTCTCCACTGCTTCATACTTACATGTTGAGATTCTGCTTTGCTTTCTCTATGTCATTCTTGATTTCTGGGGTGATGTTAAACCTCAGCTTTTTGGGCATTGGCAAAGGAATCATGGGTGATCTGACCAGCTCAGGTTTCTTCCTGCATACAGAAATGATTATGATTAAGAAAGACCTTTAACACCAGAGCCTGAGTAGAAATGCACAGATCTCTAACACCTCGTGACACTTAGTCCCAGGCTGAAAAATTCTTTGGAGTGCTATTAGAGTGTTTTCGGAGAGTATGAATGAAATGTTCTTTGTGCCTTCTGTCCAAAAGAAACTTCTCTCCCAGGCAAAAGTCCTGTTAAGTCTGAGCAGCGTGACTCCCTGAGAGTGGAAGCAGTAGCAAAATTTACCAGATTAACTTGGCCCCTCCATTCTCATTACAATTACAACTGCAATATCTAATTAGCTTACTTTTACCCTTCCTCCAGAACAAAGTCCTATGGGCTGAGCTGTGAAGAGGCCCGTTCCTGGGGAGCAGGCGGTTTAAAACCTATCTCCAAAGATAAGGAAAAGTAGAGGAGGCAGGACTCACGTGTACTCCACAATGTGATCCAGAAGAGCAACAATGGGTGGCCCTTCTGAGGGAGCATGTTCGTATACCAGACCGCAGGAGCCATCTTCAGCGATGATGAACTAGGAGAGAAGCAGGAGAGGACAGTGTTGGAGGCATGCGGTGTGTGAGGCAGGAGCAAACAAAGAGGTTTAGTATCACTTAGTATCTTAGAATGGCAACATGAGCCTTTCCGCAGGCCTAGAAGATGTGGTGGCACTGTAAAATGAACTGGGTGAGAGCGTTTCTGGTGGATACATTGGTGTGCTCAGTGTCCTCTTCAACGGCTTTGATCTACTGCAATGCACACGCAGTACAGGAATAATACCACCATGTGCTGGCTTACCTTTACCTTTCAATTAACTGGAACATCTAAGCTTTATCCCAACAATGAAGAGTTCCAAATAGGAATAAAATAGCTGAAAACGTTGAAGTGTTCAGCAGGTAGAAGAGTCTTTTAAAGCACTGTTGCTATTATCCACAAGCCAGGATCTACCAACTAATGAAGGAGAAGCTCGAATAGCAGCTGCTGTTGAAGGCTCTTGACAAGGGTGAATTGAGAAGAGATCACAGCGATGCCATTGGGATGGCAGCTTGTGTTTGAAAAAAACAAAACAAAAAGCCATTGGGCAGCTCCTGGCAGAAATGGGAAAAGTGACAAGCCTTGAGGAGACACAGGGAACAGATCTCCCTACGTTTGCGCTGCCTCCAAGCAGACGAGGCGTTGTTCACTGCAGGCAGAAAATTGATTTACAAGGAACACAAAGAACTGCTACACGGAATCCATGTGGGCAGAAACAGTAAAGAAACAAAAGCCCCTGAGGCAGGAATGAGCAAAACCCTGGGATCTCACACTGCCAGCCACCACACCTCGTCTCCCCTATCTCTTTGCTCTCTTGATAGGAGGAAAAACTTTCCTGCGAAAGCTTTATGGCATTTCTTGGACCTTTGCAGTGTCAAGGAAGAGCATCTCCTCTAGACCCGTGTCTTGAGCACCTCTGAGCACCAGCACTTACTTGGAGGGTTTTGTCGAACCATCGGTTCCCACTGTTCCAGCGGCTGCCTCCGCCGTGCAGCATCTGAGCGGCCACGCGGCTCTTGTAAATGTCTTCAGACACCCGGGGCATGGGCGCGTCAAGGCAGACGGTGCAAATGCTCTTCTCGATCGTACGCACGGATTCCTTGTTGGTCTTATCTGGGAGAGAAATGAACGCTAAATAAGGAAGGGGAGTTGAAAAGCTTTCATTTCAGTTAGTTAGAGGGAGACTGAAAGTTGGCAGAGCAGGTTTGAAGGCCCCAGTGTTGGATTCCCCCTGCAATCCGGGTCATTTAGGGGTGCACACAGTTATTAAAACAGTTTTCAGCTGGGCTGTTACAGATGAGTTCTCCCTTCTTTTTTTTCATGTTTCTTATATCCCACCCATTTGCAAAGCAACAAACCAGGATTTCAGGTCTAACAAACCAAGCTGCACCTGCATGCCTTCCAAAACAGAAATAACAAAACTTAGCAGCGAAATTAAATTGCTTTGAGGAGGAAAGCTCACATTATCCATCCAGAACAAGCTTCCAAAGGAAGAACTGAGCAGAGCACAGCGGCGATGTCGGTAGTTCAAGCACTTGTGGTGTTTGGTACTTGATCTACAGACCTTTCAGAAGGTTGTTGTAGGCTTTTGCCCAGCTATTCCGGTGGTTGGTGGTGAGGATCCCGATAGGTTCTTTGTTTGTTTGGAGGGAGGTGTTCCAGATCTTCTCCAGCTGCACGAAAAGCTGGTCAGTGGTAAGGGGACTTCCATCGCTGTTGTAAACGTCCAGCTCAAAGAACTGATGGCGAGAAGAGTGGAGAAGGACAGAGAACATGAGAGACGATCTTTATTGTCCAGCCCCAGAAACAGGGAACAGCTGCTTTGAGGAGGTAAGACTGGCCTGAGGAGGTAAGGACTCTGCTTGTAAGCAGATCTTTGAAGGATGCTCAGAATTGGGAGACTAAGGTCCAACATCCCTTGCAGGGCATAAATAGAGTCCAGGTGTTAAGAAGCTCGGAAATCACGGTAATGAGGGCCAAAACACACAAGGAATTCCCATTCCTGAGACTCACCCCTGGTGGGAGGTTTTATTATCCAGTTTCCCCAGAGAATTTCCAATTCCAGACATGATCTCTGGGCTTTGAGAGACAGGAGTTGCAGGGGCAAGAGACAGAGCATTTTTATGCCCTCTACTCTGTTGCTCTCACGCAGCAATCCCAGCTGTGGCCACAGGGGATGAAGGGAGCAGGAACAAATCCCTGGCGAGGCCAACAACTTTCTGTTGTTCCCTTTCCTCAAGACCACAGGGAGCTGAAAGGGACACCTGCATCCAACTGAAAACTGGGAGCTGTCGTACCTGGAAGTTGTGAACCACTGTTATGTGTCTGGATTGCTTTTTCCCTTTGGCATAGTTGACAATGGAGTCCCGCTTGGGCCCCGGAATGCGGCAGGATGAGAGGATCTGGTAGTACTGGTTCATGCAGAGGGGCTTCCCACCCATGTATTCCACCGGGAGGGTCTCACTGGAGACACAGCAAGGGAAGAAGGAAGGGGAAGAGAAAACTCAGTAGTGAGAAGGCTGGCACTCCCTACATAAGACAGACAAAGACTCAGCCATGAGGCTTCCGCCCCTCACTCCAGCGAGACCCAAGTGTGCTGGTGGTATGGAAAATGAGCCGTCCTTCCCCATTCCTACTCACTTCCTTAGAAGGGACTGCGGAGGAGTCCCTGTCTTCTACAGCACCACAGAAACAAAGCTCTAGATTTACTACGCATCTTACCACATGCTGTGTTGTCTGCAGAGGAGAGAATCAGGGCACAATATACGGGGAGATGTATTATTTCTGGTGAAACAGCAGAAAGATGTTTTTGGCTATAATCTCGAGTGGGTGTCTGACGTGCTATTGGTGACTCACCAGCTCGACTGGGACTCAGTCGATCATTTGAGCAGTTATATTCCAACTGCCCTTCTTGCAGCTGGCCCTGAGCCTTGTCTGAATTGGCTCTAAAGGTGTGATGTTGGTAAACATGGTTGGAATATAAATAAGGCACGGTCAGTGAAGGGTTGTTGGTGAACAAGTTTCTTTAGAGCACATCTTGTCTAGCTAGGAGATGAGAAACACCAGAAACCCAAATTGAGAGGAATAAATTCCTGCTGCCTGAGCTGTAAATTGTTCTGTGGGCAAACAACAGTATGTAGCTTCACAGGACTGTCAGCCAGGCTAACTCCCTCTAAGCACAAACATGTGCCAATGAAAACATTAAGGTAAACAAAGAACATGAAGAAAAGTAAAGTAAATTTGCTTTTTTTCCAGAGGTGGTGACCTCAGCAGCAATGTTGATTGCAATATTATCAAGTATGTGCTGTCTACTCTTGCCTTCCTATTTGGAAGAGAGATTTACTGACTAGGCTCAGCCTCTCTGGGACAGTAAGGAGCCCGGGAGAAGTCAGGAGGGTCACCAACTCACTTGTCAATCATGGTCTTGAAATCCAGGATGCCCTCGATCAGCTTGGCAGCAAACCTGGAAAAGTATAAGATGTGACACGTTGAGGTTTAAATGCAGAACATCTGGGGCTGGGGAGGCCTCGCAGAGCTTCTCTCTGCTCCTTACAAAGTTCAGCCTCCGCCAAGCCCCTCTTGAGCCCATCTCTGGTTTGTTGGTGCAGCCGCTCTGGGATTGTGACTTGAGACTGCTTGTTGGTCCTATCGTGTGGCACTTCTTTGTGGGTCTTACTGAGTAACCAAGGAACTCTGGAGAGCTTTTGAGGAAGCAGGGTTCAGTCTGGATGCATTAATGACCTCTGGCAGCAGCATTTTTTACGGGTGTGTTGTGATTTTATCGTGTATCCAAGTCTTAGCATTAAAACCACACTGAGAAGAGGGGATTTCTGCCCTTGCCTGTCCAGAATGCCTGGATTTTTGGCATCTGACTTGGTTCCTCCCCAGGGAACGTCCTGCTGATGCAACTCTTCAGAGCATTCCTCTGGCATTGAGGGATCTGAACCAAATGCAGGCGCGCTGACACCGAGGTGTTGTGTTCACCAGGATCAACATAAACACTGCCAGCTCCCAGCAGCAAGGGAGGCTGTGACAAGGCACAAATTGCTTTGCTTGGGGGGGACAGGTTGGCCTATTCTGACCTGGGAGCTCCCACCCCAGCATGGGAGAAAGGAGGCAGGAGGTCACTGTGACAAGAGGTTGCAGCTTCAAAGGCTTTAAGGTGGTGCAAGCATTTGGCATTAGCAGGCAGAGTCATCTGGATTTGCCCAGCCTACTCATCCCTAGCAAGGATCAAAGGACGTAACTCAAGAACCTTAGGGGCTGGTAAACAAATAATGACATCCTGCAAAGTAGCTTTCAATAAAAATCCCCCTGCTTCATTGTGAAACCTGAGAAGGTAAAACAGTTGGGAAACAACAGCAAGAGGCCCTACGTTCCTTGCCAGAGAGCAAACAGCCTGGGAGCAGAGTTATGGACTGAGGGGGAGATGTTAGCCAACTTGTTTTCAGCCAGCAGAGTTGCCAGATTAAGGAATGGAGAACTCCACTTTCTAAACTTGTTTTCTGAAGCTTTAGTCTCGAGCCACACTGTCAAACTTCTTTCTGCAGCCACAAACTATACCAACATACATTTAAATTGTATTTTACATGGGAGCCTGGTGCAGGCGCTCAGTTCCCTGGGCTGGGGCACTGGTAGCGCTCCAGATTTTATCTTCTCTTTTGGATAACTTGAGAGTGAACAATGAGAGAGAGAGCTTTCAAAGTCTGTCTAGTCTTAGTGTCCCTGTAAGGCTCACCCTCTGTACCCCTGCTCCGGTGTATCCAAGGGAGCAGAAGGGAGGATTTGTTCCCAGTTTCGCTGCTTTCGTGGCTCGCACTTTGGATCTGCCAGAGCACTGGTGACTAGTAACTGCGGTGAAAGTAACTCTGTATAAAGGTCAAGGCAGAAGTTCTGCCAAGTGGATTTAACGCACTTGTAGTGGTGGCTAAAAATTAAAGGGAGCCCACAAGGAAGGGAGGACATGGCAGGGTTTGATTGCAAATCAAAACTAGGGGTGGAGAGAGGCAGGTGACTTGTTTTCCAAACCATAAATCCACAAGTGACAGAACATAGTAGGGCTCAGTCCTTGCAGCAGCTTCCCCCACCCCTTTAATCCACTGGACTCCAGAGGCAATTCTAGTTGCTCTCCCTCACATACCTGGCTTAGTTTTCATGCCTCCTTCAACTGCACACACAATCTTAGTGCCTCCTACTCTTTAGTGTGTTCAATGTACGCTCACCATGCCTCCGGCCAGCAACAAAGCCAACTCACAATGAAGATCTGTGCTAAAGCAAAGACCAAACCCTTGGTTTTCAGTCCCGGTTTAGCACCTGAACCACTGCACTCTTTGGTTTTCCCTCCTGATGAAATATTTTGTCTGGTGCAACAGCCTGGCAGCCTTTCCTTGTCTGTACAACCCTCCTGCACAGCCTAAACAGCTAGCAAACTTGGGGCCCACGTGCTAATTACTATTTCCCAATCAGCATGAACACTCTCCTCTCTAGCAGAGATAGCTCATCCAATCTGAAATCCAGGGGGAGGCAGAGAAGGGCTTTACCTGAGCTGACCTTGTCGATCTAGAAAATCCTGCTTAGGCAGAACCACGCCTGGGCTGGAGTGGACCACAACCGGGAGGCGATATTCCAGGTAAGCCGTCTTCAGCCACCAGTCCGAGAGCTGGGATGGAGAAAGGCAACATGCAGGTGCAGCATCTGCTTGTTTGACCCACACCCGGCTTAATGGTCTCCCCGTCCTGCCCCGAGCTCTGTCCCACTCTTAGCAAACGAACTGTTTCGGCGTTATGCTTTGCCTATGGAAGGGTAGAGGGGGGTTTGAAGGTGGCAGAGAGGGGCTGTGGGTGCAGAGCTCGAGCAGAGGATTTCTTTCAGCTTTTCGAGGCAGCTGTGTGATGCAGACAGCTCAGAGGCTTCCGCAGCCACAGGCAGGGTCAGTGGCTCCCTGTTCTGCCATAAACCTCTGCTCACCCAAGGCCTGGTGAGGAGCTTGCACAGCTTGGGGAGGGTGGCAGCACACTGGTCATGAAAATGATGCCATAAAACCACACGGATGCACACCAGACATTGGAGATGTTCACATCAGACCTCCACCCTCCCTAACCAGAACCTGAGACCAGAGTCTCGACCTACCCAGTTCTCTGTTTTCTTGGCTCTTCTCTCCAGGCCTTTCTGCAGCCTCTCCCCGACGCCTCCAGGCTTGCAGAACTCAGACACCAGCTCCTGCGTGTGGTTCAGCTCCTCCTCGCTGATGATGGGCTGCAGAGCCTGTAGGTAGCGGTCCAGCGTTTGCTGGAGCGGCGGCACGGGGAGATGAGGCAACGCTTCCTGGTGAAGTTGAAATCTGCCTGGGATCTTGGCTAAAGCCGTTGGCTTCAGCAGGCCGTAGGGCCTGGCCTGCAAAGCACAGAGCAAATGTCGAGACAAAACTTCCCCTTAAAGTGCATGAGGTGGCAAGCAAACAACCTGGATCTGGGAGTCTCCATCCCAGCCTCTCTGAGGGCACACGAGTGTTTCGGCGTGGAGCAGAGCACATGAAGAGCAAACACAAGGCACGGATCTACTGACCATTCGCTAGAGACGGTTGTAGGACATCCAGAAATGCTGCAAAAGAGAAACTTGACCTCCCAAGATACCGATTCTTAGCTCATCAGTGGAAACACTGCTGGAGTAATGATACATCTTCAACTCTCTAGGCACCTTCCAGCTGAGCCTCCGTGCATTTGACAGTCAAACCCTTCCATTGCATGGTAAGTGGGAAGAAAGCAAGTAATGAAAGAAATATCTTGTGTACTATCATTGTGTGCTTCGTTACTCCAGCGTAAGGAGATAAGCAGAACCCTTGTACCAAACCAAACTACCCTTTGGTCTTTGAGGAGAGAGAATTTAGTGACTAGCTCTTCTCTGAGCAGCCAGGGATGCTCAGGGAAGGACTGGCTGTGAATGGGCAGGTGAACCTCCCAGTTACTGGAGGACCCGGCTACATCACAGCCTCTATTTGTTTGTACCAGTAAGGGACTGGCTGAATCACAGGAGCCTTAAAAGAGGGAACAGTGAGAGCTTTTCAGGAAATTGTGGGTGATGCCAGCAGCCTTCTGGGATCCGACAGGGCCACGTGGGCCTTAGGAAGCATTTCCCTGAGTGGGGAAATGAAACAGAGCAAACCCAGCTGCTAACCATGAAATCAATTTGCTGGTTTTCCCCTGAAAGAATGACACCCTCCTCTTGGGTGAATGAGGCTGGACATCCTTTAGCCTGAGGATGTTTGAACTCTTCAGGTGTCAGAACTGAACTGTTTTCAGTTCCGTCTGCTCCTCCCGTCCTGCTGGATCCACCGAATCAGACGTTCTGCTGCAGGACTCCAGACTTTGCATCCTCAGTGCACTGAGGATGAGAAGCCAGCAAGAAAATGCCCTTTGATTTCCACGGCTATGAGCAAACACCTGTCCATGTGCCTCCTTCCAGGAGTTAAGCACAGAGAAAAAGAAAAAGCGAGCTCAATCTGCAAGGTGACAAAGCCTCTGCGTGGTGCTGAGCCTCCAGAGAAAACGCTCTACATCCTACCTGGCAAGAACTACGTGATCGAGGTTTGGAGAAGAAATGTTAAAAATAAGAGAAAGGGGAATTATGGAAGCATGAAAGGAGAGTGGAGCTGGGAAGAAATGAAGGCATTAATCAAGGCGGCGTGGGCATACTGTACCTGCTCTGCTTGCTTCTGCTTGCTATCCATGGCTGGGAGGACAGAAAAGACCGTAAACCTCTCCCTCGGCCTCTCTCGGTCTCCTCTTCCACCTGGCAATGTGCTGCCCATGCAGGGCGTCAGCTTGTTAGCAAACTGCCCCCTGACTGCCTGATGCGAGGGCTCAAGGCCAGACACAGCCCGGGAGCGGCCGGGGAAATGGACCTTCGGACTGTGTCAGCGTCACAAAAGTGCTTTTCTGGGAAGCCCTCCCGCGGCCACCGATTGCCAGCCCTGCATCGCCCGGCTGGTGCTGGCTGATCAATACCGTGTGGGCAGAGTCGCTTCTGCTAGATAGCTCAGGGCTGCCAGCTGCGGCAGAATCATCGAATCATAGAATCACCAGGTTGGGAAAGACCCACCGGATCATCGAGTCCAACCATTCCTATCAATCACTAAACCATGTCCCTCAGCACCTCATCCACCCGTCCCTTAAACCCCTCCAGGGAAGGTGCCTCAACCACCTCCCTGGGCAGCCTCTGACAGTGTCCAATGACCCTTTCCATGAAATTTTTTTTCCTAATGTTCAGCCTAAACCTCCCCTGGTGGAGCTTGAGGCCATTCCCTATTGTCCTGTCCCCTGTCACTTGGGAGAAGAGCCCAGCTCCCTCCTCTCCACAACCTCCTTTCACGTAGCTGTAGAGAGCAATGAGGTCTCCCCTCAGCCTCCTCTTCTCCAGGCTAAACACCCCCAGCTCTCTCAGCCGCTCCTCATAAGGCTTGTTCTCCAGCCCCCTCACCAGCTTCGTTGCTCAGAAGATACTGAGGACTTTGAGTTTTCCTGAGGACTTTGTTTCCTCACCTGCACTGTCAAAGTACAGCAAGTGTTGTAAGAGATGCCTAAACATCTCCAGGCAGGAGAGACCCAAATTTCATGTCCTGGAAGGAGGTGGCACCGTGGGCTGCACAGCGTGGGATGAGCTGCAGCCACAGGGCAAACTGGTCCCTTTGCTCAGGCAAAGGTGGCCACAGGGTGTCAGGGAGTCCAGGGACAGATGAGGGGCAGCGGTTTTCAGCTGGAAGAGGGGAGATTGAGGTGAGATTTTAAGAAGAAACGTTCTGCTGTGAGGGCAGGGAGGCCCTGGCCCAGGTTACCCAGAGCAGGGGTGGCTGCCCCATCCCTGGAGGGGTTCAAGGCCAGGTTGGATGGGGCTTGGAGCCCCTGATCCAGTGGGAGGTGTCCCTGCTCATGGCAGGGGGCAGAACTGGGTGGGTTTTACTCAAACTGTTCCTGGATTCTAGTAGAGCTCTCCAGCAGGACCTGGACAGCGAGCCAGCATCGCTGTGGATGATGTAGGATCAGTTGGAGATGGGAGCAGATTCAGTTTGGGGCGAAAGGTGGACCTCCTGCATGCATGGTCATTATTGCAAGCAGAGACTTTGGGGAATTCTAGGTTGTCTAACCTTAAAAAAAAAAGTTATCTTCAAAGCAGAACTGGGCAGTCACATGGAATATCACCCCCTCCTTCACATCAGTCTGATCAACAGAGGGGCAGACAAACCAGCCTCCCCCACAGCTATGGCGATTCCTAACAGTTTCAGGATTTTCCTGGGGTAACAGCGAGAATCCCAAACCAAATCAACTGAAAATCCTGCATGTTAAAACGTGGAGTGGGTTTGTATCTTTATGTCCTCTGCCGGTTTGGTCTGAGGTCAAACTTGAGCGTTGGGTGGGAGGACGGGCAGCGACCGCAGCTGAGCAGAGGCGGCAGCTGGCAGAGCGAACAGTCCACCTTTCCCCACGAGCACCGGGGGAGAGAGACACCAGCGGGGCGTGCAGCTCACGGGCTGGCACTGCTCCCCAGCCACGTTCCAACGCAGCCGATGACCTTTTCTAGAGCCCACAAAGCTGGCAGGAAACCCACAAATCCACCGGCAGCCTCGGGGGCAGGAGGAATTTAGAGCAGTGTCCGATTCCCAGCACGGCCACCCCACCACGTTCCGTGTCAGATGACAGAAGTTTCTCTTTTACTTTCAAATTAGAAGCCTGAGAGCCCCAAGAGCCTGGAGCCAACCAGCCCTGCCTGGCCCTGAGGAGCTGTCATGGGTGAATCCGCGGTGGAGCTGCTGCTGTCCCGCTTGGCCTCCTCCTCCCTGAGATGTCTCAGTGTTTGCAATAAGCGGTTGCCAAGGGCAAGCGTGGGGCTGGCGCGTGTGCAGGGAAAGGCGCGTTCCACACGTGGAGCCTGCAGAGAGCAGCTCCCGGGCCGGCTACGGCCGGCACCCACCTTTGCCACCATCCACCCTTGCCATGGCCATGGCCACCAACCACCCTCTCTGTGGCCACCAGCTCCCTGGCCATGGCTACCAACCACCCTCTCTGTGGCCACCAGATCCCTGGCCATGGCTACCGAACACCCTCTCTGTGGCCACCAGATCCCTGGCCATGCCCGTGACTACCGAACACCCTCTCTGTGACCACCACCCACCCTTGCCACAGCAACCAGACACCTTGCCATCCCTACAGCTACCAACCACCCTCTCTGTGGCCACCAGATCCCTTGCCATGCCCATGGCTACCGAACACCCTCTCTGTGACCACCACCCACCCTTGCCAGAGCAACTAGATCCCTTGCCATGTCTACGGCAACCAACCACCCTCTCTGTGGCCACCAGCTCCCTGGCTATGCCCATGGCTACCAATCACCCTCTCTGTAGCTACCCGCTCCCCTTGCCAGAGCAACTAGATCCCTTTCCATGTCTACGGCTACCAACCACCCTCTCTGTGGCCACCAGCTCCCTTGCCACAGCAACAAGCTCCCTTGTCATGGCTATGACTACCGACCACCCTTACTGTGGCCACCACTCACCCCTGCCATGCCCATGGCTACCAACCACCATCTCTGTGGCCACCCCCTCCCCCTTGCCATACCCATGGCTACCAACCATGCTCACTGTGGCCACTAGCTCCCTTGCTATGGCTACCAACCACCCTCTCTCTGGCCACGAGATCCCTGGCCGTGCCCATGGCTACCAACCACCCTCTCTGTGGCCACCCCCCGCCCCTTACCATGCCCATGGCGACCCTCGGCGCTGACCCCGTACTCACCGCGGCCCTGGCCACGAAGGCCAGCATGGCTCCTCGCCCGCGCCGGCCCCGACAAGGACACCGGCGGCACCGGCCGCCACCGCCCGCTCCGCCCGCCGGGGCGGGGCCTCCGCGCCGCCATCTTGGAGCGGGATGAGGCCCGTACCGCCATCTTAAGGAAGGGCAAGGCCGCTCTGCGAGGGGAGGGAAGGCGGCGACGGGCGTAGCGGTTTCTCTGCCGGCCACCTTCTCCGGGAGTCGGCGAGGAGCGTTCTCCTGCTCGCCGAGACGCGCCTCCTCTTAAGGGAGAGGAGGGCCCGTGAGGGCAGAGAGGGCCGTGCCCTACACAAACATGGCGGCGCCGCGGGTCGGTGTGGGCAGGGAGGGCCGTGCCCCACACAAACATGGCGGCTCCGGGTCACGACGGTGGCCGGGAGGGGTCAGCGCCGCCCGCCGGTAGCGCGGGGGCAGCGTGCCCTCCTCAAAGATGGCGGCAGCGGCAGCGGCTTCAGCGTGTCCGGAGGTGAGGGGTGAGGGGTGGCGGCGGCCGGGCTGCGGGAAGATGGCAGAGAGCGAGCGGCGGGCAGGTGAGCGGCGCCGGGGGCCTGCGCCGGGGGTCCCGGAGGGGCTGGGACACGGGCAGGTGGGGCTCGGGCGGCAGGGGGGGGTTCGGGCTGCAGGGCGGGCGGGCGGGCGGGAGGGTGGCAACGGGCCCTGGAGGCCCCGGGCCTCGGCGCGGGGAACGGCCGGGACCCTGGGAGGGGGTGAGGGGGTGGGACCCCCGGAGGGGCCGGGTGGGAGGCTGCGTCCTCTTTGAGGGGCTGGGTGAGGCGCTGGGGACTCCCTGGAGGCGCTGGGTGAGGGTCTGTGCTCTCCCTAAGGAGCCCTCCCCGGAGGGGCCTGGGCGAGGGTCTTTGCCCCTCAAGAGGGTCTGGCCTGGGTCCTTCCAAGGGGTCCGCACCCCATGTCTAGGATGGGTGCTCTCTGCAGTGAGGCAGCCAGGCTTCCAGCTGCTGCTGGAGCATCTGGAGTCGGGGCGCTCTGGTGGCTTAGCCCGTGTTCTGTGACTCTTGCTGAGGTGGGTGGCGTTTGTCAGTGCAGAAAGTCCATTTCTTGGCTGAGTTTGGTTCTCCCACACCACAAGTGTGAGAGGGAAAGTGTCTCCCTTGTCCAAGTTGTTTCTCATCATAAACCAAATTCACTTCTGCCTCCGTCATATCACAGGCTTTGGACTTTTTCTTATGTGTCTGTTTGTAGTATTGTAACACCTGCAGCCCTCCCTGTACTTCCTCCTCTGAGTGTCTGTGGTCTCCTCTGTGAGAGGAAACACAAAAATTGCACCTTGGAGAAGTGGTGGTTGAGAAACAAATGCAAAGAGATTAAATGAGTTCCATGGTGAGACAGAGGTTAGGGTAACACCTGGATCCCCTTGATGCAGGACGCTGCCTTGGCCGCATCTCTGGGCTTTACGTATCCTCTGTAGTAGTGGATAATTCTGTGTTCTCTGGAGTTTTTCATTGTTTTCACATTATAATTTGTTTTAAAGTAAGAGTTCCATTGTGCGAGTCGTAAGCATTTGCTGAATTTTTAACAGAGAGGCACGTATGCCTTTCATTTAAATTCTTGGCGTGGTGTTCTTCTCATCCCTATACCTGGAAGTTTTGCTCTAATTTACATGCAGGACTGAACCGAATGCTGTAAGACCCTGGGCAGGGGATGAGACTGTGTTAATTCTGTAGCTGGGCAACTGGAAAAGCAGAGAAGTTAAATGGCTTTTAAAGTAACATCACAAGTTTGTGTGCGATTCCTGGGAGTTTGAATTCCTTTTTTCCTAATCTGCCTGCTAGGCAGCGCTGCTCTGCTGCGGAAAAGGCTGCTTGTGCTTCTAGGTAGTATTTTCTATGTAAATGCAGCTAGTAATACTTTAAGGAATTGGATTTTGGTGTCTGTTAGGGAGCTGGTGCCTGACCTTGCCACAGAGTGGAGGGCAGTTGCTGAATTGTCGCCAGGAGGCTGGTGCTGAACAAATGCCTTCGGATTTTCTAGAATCTAGAAGATGAACTGGTTGACTTTAACAGAAGTCAGAAATTCGCATTAGCACCGTTTCCTTAACAGAAATAATTAAACTAACCGCGTGTTGTCTTCGTTATCTCCTGCACCAGTCTCGCTGCCTGGATAGGAAATGCATCTTCAGTGGTGCAAACAAGCATAACGCCACTTTGTGAAGCTTTATGATGTTCTTAGGAATGTATTATCCATGGATCAATAAGATATTGGTTGATGAGGAGGACTTCTAATAGTGGCACGAGCTGGGATGGCTTTGTTTACTTTCTGTCTCCCAAGAAATGAATGTTAATTTCTAAGAAAAGAAAGGTTTTCTTCTTCTCCACTGCCTTTATTTTACCTTTTTTTTTTTTTTTTTTGCATCTCCCAGGCACCTCTGAGGAGGTGGCTCCTCCCATCCAGCAGAACTTCATGATCCCCAAAAAGGAGATAAACATGGTTTCTGACATGGCCAAGTGGAAGCGCTCTCAGGTATGTTCTGGGGGTCAAGGAAAACAGTTAAGTGCTCTTTGTGCTTCAGTGGCAGCCAGGACTTGTCTGGGAGCAGCCTGGGAATGAGTAAAGCAGGTTTAGGCAAATAAAGGGAAATGAACTGATTTGTTTTTTAAAGCAGAAGAGTTGCTGCCTGTTTGTAGGAAAAAGGCTTGGCAGTGAGGTGTGGAGTCTGGCAGCCAAATGCTCTAATGAAGGAGCAAGCTGAGCCCAGAGGTTGAGGGAGACCAGAGGTGCTTAAAACTCATTACTGCTCTCTCCCAACAAACGAGATGGGAAGCTGGTAATTATTTTCTCCCACCTGTCCTGTACATTACATCAAAACTGGGTTAACCCAGTGCTGTTTGAACTCAGCTTGAACACAGTTCTGCTGCCTGGCCCTTGGTCTGCATCAGGCTGGGCTGGTTCCTGGGCCCTTCCCACCTGGCTGTGCTGGAAAAGGCTCCTGAACCCATGCCTTCACTTTCCTGGATAATTCTTGTTTACAGTCTGTGTGGAGCTGGTGGAACAGGGAGGTTCCTTTGAGGAAATTCCTCTTGAGGCCGCTCTGCCTTTGAGGGATTGGTGTGTTAGCCCAGACTTGTCCCACCTCTTAGGAGCAAATTCTTGCTTGATGACTGATCTGGGATGTCTTAAGAGAAGCTGAAGTTGTAGCCAGGTCTCAAGCAAGCCTGTGGGTGCAGCTTCCTCTGTTAAATCTCCTGGGTTTAAGGTCTTTTTCTTGGTCAGGATTACTGTGCAAGAGGGGCTCAAGGAAAGAGATGTAGGAGTGAGCTAGTCTGGTGTCTTCAAAGACCTGGAGCTGTACTGCTTAAGGTACTTAAAAAGCAGTGAATTTAAAGAGAGGAGCAGTGAGGAGCTGGGCTATGTCTCACTTCCCCATCATGCAGAACGTAAGAAGAATATAAGGAGGAAAGGGGAGAGAATGGCACAGGCCTGGGAGAACCAGTGCCGAACAGGATAATAGAACCATAGAATGGTTTGGGTTGGAAGGGACCTTAAAGCCCATCGAGTTCCAACGCCCCAGCCATGGGCAGGGACACCTCCCTCTGCATCAGGTTGCTCAGAGCTCCATCCAACCTGGCCTTGAACACCTCCAGGGATGGGACAGCCATGACTTCTCTGGGGAACCTGGGCCAGGGCCTCGCCACCCTCATAGGAAAACATTTCTTCCTAAGATCAGATCTAAATCTCCCCTCTTTCAGCATAAAACTTGTTCCTCCTCGTCCTATCTCCGCTCTCCTTGATCAAGAACACCTCCCAGCTTTCCTGTAGCCCCTTTCAGTACTGGAAGCTGCTCTTAGGTCTCCTTGGAGCATTCTCTCCTCTGGGCTGAACAACCTCAAATCTCTCAGCCTGTCCTCATACAGGAGGTGCTCCAGCCCTTGGATCATCTCTGTGGCCTCCTCTGGACTCACTCCAACAGATCCATGTCCTTCCCGTGCTGAGGATGTGTAGGCACAGCTGAGACTGCAGAGCGGAAGGGTTTGAATTTGACCTGATAGGAGGCAGGGAGCTGAGGGAATGATTTTGGGGGCAGTGCGGGCATTTTTAGGAGTCTCCTTGCCGTAATTTTTACAGCGTTCTTGGTGCAATCACCATCTGCCTCTGAGCTCTGCCAAAAATAGTAACCTCGCAGCAGGCCCCGCGTTCCAGGTGTCTCCAAGAAAGCAGTGTTATGTGCTGGGAAGGGTTCCCTTGGTGTGCAGGAGTGCTCCCATGTTGTGTTGCTTGCTCGAACAGACTGTGGGTGTTCACTAATGCCCTGCTCTCTTGGGTGTGTTTGCAGGCATTTGCAGATTACATGGGCTTCATCCTCACTCTGAATGAAGGTGTCAGGGGCAAGAAGCTGACCTGTGAATACAAAGTTTCAGAGGTAGGAAAAGAGTTTGGATCTCCTTGTTTCTCCTTTTTTTGCTTTTTTTTTTTTTTTTGGCTCTACAGTGAATGTTTCCATGGTAAGGAATGAGTCGGTAGCTTTTCTGAGAGGCAGCGAGAATAAATGCAGTTGGTTTATGCTTGAGGATGCAAATGTCAGCCTGCAGTCCTCCCCGCAAGATGCAGAGGTTCTGTGTGTGCTCACTGGGTGGGAAATCAAACAAGTTATAAGTGGATAGGAGCTGGTGGTGAAAAGAGGATGTAGAAAAGACATGATTAGACCCTGCTTTTGCAGTCTGGCTTCAACCAGTGATGTTCAGAAGATCCTCCTGGTTTAGATATTCCCTCCTGGCTGCAGGCAAAAGGCTGAGATGTCTGTACCGTTCTGTTTCTCCCACTGGTCTTCCTGTGTCTCCCGGTTCCTGGGCGTCCCTGTTGCTCAGACTATGTTCACAGCACTGATCTCCTCACCCCATGCTGTGGCTGAGCTGTGCGAGATCTAGTTCGACAGCGTGCGAGCTCAAGGCACGTCCTTGAGCGGACCTGAGGGCTGTGGGGGCTGCGGAGCACGCAGGAGGGCTGGGATGAGGAGGTACTTTTAGCCTGTGGAGCAGAATTATCCTCTCCAAGGTGTTAAACAGAAAGGACCTATTATTCCCTTTGCATTAATGTAATGCCACCTGGTCCTGTCGTGGCTTGGTTTAGTAGCTGTTCACCTTATATCGTTTGGAGCCGAAGGGGAAGTGGAGGTGTCCTCAGCCCGAGTCACTGTGTCTGTTGCCCTGATCTGCAGAGCATGCGTTGGCCACCAGCTTGGCTTCTGCGTGGCCCACTGGATCCCCCTCCCTTGTTCTGCATTGTAAATGAGGAGATTCTTGGGTACATTTTTACTGTTCAAACTTATCACGGCTGTGCAAGAAAGAGGGCGTTGGTCTAAAAAGATCTAGGTGGAATGAGTAGCTAACTGTGTTTATAGCTTTATGCTGGTGAGGGAAGGCACCCTTCGATGATCGTTTGTTTAAAGCAGGTGCTTTTGATCTTTAACCTAATCATTTATGTTTAAAGGAGGCATGTTAAGTCCAGCCTTCCCTTGTAGGAGCCCTGTGTGAATGGCAACCTTGCTTGTAGTTCGTGGGGGGGATCAGGGATAACAAATCCCTCCCTAACAGGCTTTGTGTCCCCCTTTTGTTCCTTCAATTCAGTAGAAACTGCTGTCAAATGCTGCTTTTGCTTTCTGCTGTTTGCATTTCACCTTTGAGTTCTGTCTTTGTGGTGATCTCGCTCATTCCCAACCATTCACAGACCAGTTCTAGGGAAACAAAGCATTAAATAAGAGCAAAACAAAGAGAAGGGGGGTGGAGGGTGGGAAACTCTCTTCCTCCAACCCCTTTGAGCTGTCAGCTGTGTAGGAAAAGCTGTATCAGGGCTGTGTCCTGTGCAGCGGATCTCTCTTGGAGTGAACGTTTTCCATCCACACTCCAGGTGACAAACAGAGACACGATCCTGACTGCTTGGGAAGTGACAGCGAACATTTCTCATTCCCCTCTCGCTGGTCTCATCTCATTCCCCTCACACTGTAGAGAGCAGAAGCCTGTCACTTGCAGCACAGGTGGAGCATCCCCAGGGTTGCCTTGTTGATGAGGTTGCCTGTTCACGCGGGTTCGTTTGTAGATCAAACTGCTTATCTGTGCTTTTAAAAGCTCAGCCCCTTGTGGCCTCTGCTTGCATCTCTGCTCTGCTTTCTTCTCTTTTGCTGTACCTGCTGCTGATGCGCTTTTGTGCTGTCCCATCTTCCTCCCTGATCAAATGCCGGGGACGCCTGCCTTTGGCAAATGACCTCCTGGAATCCTTTCTGCTGAACGAATCCTCTGCATGACTTTACTGGTATTGCTTTGCCATGGAAAAAAAAAAAGAAAGCATGATCTGCCCTGCTTTGAAAGAGACGGCTTAATGGTTTCCAGAGTAGTGTGTGTCAATACCAAACTGTCTGCTGGAGCTAGAGCTGAACCCTTTGGGGGCTGAGTCCCCTCTGAGGTTTGCTGAGCCTGCTCAGCTCTTATGGAAAAATTGCATGGAGCTATCTGGGGTTTTGCTGGAGGCATCTGACAAGCAGTGATAGCTGAGCTGTTGTTCAGGTCTCCAGCGCAGACGCTGTGTCTGGCACAAGGTTGTTTGAGTGATAGGCTGTGACCTGCCTTCTCCTCTTGGAGGGAGTGCTTTTCACGTGGGGATCCCGCAGTAACTGCTGGGGCTGCAGCCTGGAGCAGCGTTTCAAAGCTGTGACTTTGATCAGAGGAGCAGTGCAGCGAGGAGGAGGTTAATTTTGGCCATGTGAGGAGCAGACCTTCCCTTCAAACAGTTCTCTGCCCTGGGGGAAACTGGCCGGCCTTTGGGCTCGCTCTGATTCCTGGGAAGTGGGTGAAGCAGAAAATGCCCCAATTTTAGCATCACCCACCTCTGACAGGGCCCAAGGAGCCCACAGCGACAGATTTGGTCCCTGTGAGCGGCTCTGGCTGCTGCGATGCCTTCTCAGCATCTCTGGCTGCCTTGCCCCTGTTCTTGAGAGATGCTGACAGGTCTGTGCTCCGTCGGAGTCTCTGTGCTTTGCCTTTGGGACCGGTGGCAGGATCAGGGTCAAGGGGATGCAAAATCAGCACAACGAGAAGAGCGGGGAGAGTGGGAGGGGGAGCTGCCCTTGCTTTGATCACTGGAAAGGTAAAGCAAAAAATAGAGCTTAAAAATCCAGCCAGGCAAAAGAAGGCTGCAAAGGTGCTGATGGTTGTGTTCCCGTAAGCTCTGCTCTTCCCCTCTTTCTCCCCCGCTGGGGTCAGACCTGGATGTACAAGTTTCCTCTGCTGGACAATGGGAAGCTGCTTCTTTTAGCACCCCCGTTTCAAAGGGCGTTGAGCCCAAACCGAGCCTCATCTCTTTAATTATTTATTGCCTTGGCTGAGCCGGCAGCTGGGTCCTGCTCTCCTGTGTTCAGCCGGGCTGGGCTTTTTAATCCCTTTAAAGCCAGCGAGTGGGGAAGCGGAGGTTGGACTCTGCTCACCGAGGCCTGCGGGCAGAGCTGGGGAGGGGGAAGGTGCGGGTCCTTGCCAGCCATTTATCCAGACAGCACTGAGTGCTCGCTGAGAGGGGTTTGAAATACGGTGGCTGCTCGTAATGAGCTGCTGGTGCTGGCGGATAAATCACCAGCACGATTTAATTATTTAATGCAACCCAGTGCTGGGGATGCTGTTGCTTAATTGGAGGGGAATGCAATTGCCAGGAAGGAGTAGAGCTGAGTCTGAACCTGGCCCGGTGCAGCAGAGAGACACCGAGTTTCCGCAGCGTTATGTGCAGCAGGGAGCTGAAGCAGAGCAGGTCGCACTCCCTCAATCCACACGAATCTGGGACACCGGTCTGTCAGTGGCTCCAGGCTGCAGCCTCACAGGACACACAGAGCTTCTGCCCTCAGTGTCTCTTGGCACTTAGGTCTTTTCTGTTCCTGCTGTGTCCAGGTCTTGTCCTCTATCGCAGGCTCTAGCCTGGTGCTGTGGCCAAGTGTCAAGGTCCTGTGGGATGGGTGGATCCCTCCTCTGCCTGATCCCTCTTCCTGGTGGCTGATCCCACCATGCCCTCTGGATGGCACCTCGGGAACTGCTGTCTGTGATCGGCTCTGTGTGCCATGAGACGCTGGGAGTGGAGGGCATGAGTAGGAAGCCACAGCTGGCTCAGTGGCAGCATGGCTCTGCCATGGCTGCCTCTCTGCCCGCCCCCTTTGGGTGGCACTTAAAGGGCTAGAAAATTGCTGGGCTCGGCTGTTTCCTTGTCCTCCCGGCAGGCAGCGTGAAGAATTGAACCACAGCCCAGGAGACCAGCCGGCTTCACACTGTCAATGCCTCCAGCAAAGTCAAACCAGCCGATGCTTCTGCTGTCCTTTTTGTCCCCTTGAAGGAGGAATCCCCTCTCGAGGCAGAGGAGCCTACATTGCCCGGGGCCTGGCCAGCTGCTGTGGTGGCTGATGGCTCTCTGGCTGCTTGGAGTTGGGTGAGGAGAATCCCAGAGCCCCTGGCAGCCTTGGCTGGTTGTCGGCAGAGCCTCCTAAATCTTTTTGGAGCTGCTCAAGGTGCTGCCTATGGTGTTACCTCTTGGTTCATGGGGCATAGCTGTTCCCCAGGCAGGTCAGGGAGGAGACTGTGTGCTTTGATCAGCCCTGGGTCGAACAGTACAGCTTGAAACATGGCCTGTTGCATCTCTCTTCTCCTTTGTGTCCACAGCAGTGCTACCTCCAGTCTTTCCTGGGCATCTTGCAGAGGCGCCTCACTTTCTCCTTTCAACACTAGATGTAAGAAAGGTGGCTCTGTTGTCCTGCTGTTGTCTCCCCATCAGTTTTATGTTTGTGTTGAGACCTTTCTCTGAGAGCCAGGAGCTTCTCATGCTTGCTTTGATGCCACCAGCAGTGGGTAAACCAGGCTGCCTCTGCCCTTGGTTACGTTGTGTTGTGCCACATACACTTAGTATCCCTGGGTTAGAGCTGCCATGGCAGTTGGGCTGGTAGGAGTTTGGAGCAACAGAAACCATGCTGGGAAGGCTGATTTATGATTAGGCCCTGCTGCGCTGGGCGCTGTACTAATGCTAACACCATCACTGCTAATCCTGGCTCCTTAGAGACACTTCAGGACAAAGATTAGAGGCCGCGAGAAGGGCCTTTAAATCACATCATCAGCCACTGGTGAGGATACATGGTAAGTGCTGAGCTGAATCCTGTGGGCAGCGCAGGACCCTCAAGATGCAGAGCCTGAATTTTGTGTTGGAGACCCCTGAATTGTGTGGCCTTTCCCTGCTTCCTAGACCCGTACGTCCTAATCTAGGAGCCTGCTGGAACTCTTCTCCCAGAGATTTTAGTGCTGTCACAGCTCATAGAAGGCTGTGTGGGCGACTGGAGAGCTTGCCTCATGCTGGGCTTTGTACTGGACTGATCTTCTGAGGGGAGGGACGCTTTTCCCAGCTCCTCTGTGTTTCATGGAGGGTTGGCACATTCCGTTTCTACTTGCCACCCTTGGGAAGGATGATGTGGGCTTTAATGACTCCAATGCAGGGCAGAGATGTCAGAGCCTGAGGGACTGCTCTGTTTTATGTCACTGTTGACTCCTCATCATCTTTGTTCTCTGTAGCCCATTGAAAAGCTGGTGGCTCTTTTGAACACCCTTGACAGATGGATCGATGAAACCCCACCAGTGGATCAACCTTCTCGCTTTGGGAACAAAGCCTTCAGGACCTGGTATGCCAAACTGGACCAGGTAAGCGTGTCTTTCATGTGTAGTTTTATGTGTAGCACCTATAGAAGGGCCGTGCACCCAGCAGGGGTAGCAGAATGGCTTTGTCATTGTGTGACAGCCGAGCAACCTACAGAGGAATTGCTCGGGTAAGCTGTGAAGGATCCACCTCTTGGTGTACATCACTTACCTCTGAGCTGGTGCAGTCTTCTCTTATGAGAGCATATGGCCTGTATAAATGCTCCTGGCTGGGTCTCCATGTCCTGGATGAGCCATGAGGGCTTCTCCAAGCCCAAGAAACTCCTTTGCTCTATAACTGCCCATTGTGTCTGATGGTGACCTACAAAAATCAGGGGAAGGTTGTAAAACTGCTCAACTTCCTTCAGCTGGAAGCATTTGCCCTGTGCTCTGGAGGTGGCACAGGTACAGACCCAGCAGCGATGAGCTTGCGGGTAGTCTGGGGCTCTCTCAGTGCTTTTGTCCTGGAGGTGACTGTGGGTAACTGGGTTGATGTTCTTGGATGGTGAAGTTTTTTTTTCCCCCTGCATGATGCATGTGGCCTACATAAGTGTCAGGACAAGCGCTTCTTGAATTGCTTCATCTCTGGAGATAACTTCAACAGGAGAACTCGCCCCTCGTTCTTGCTGGCTCTGGCCATTGTAGGAGTGCACCATTGCAGCTCCTGCTCTGCAGCACTGTCTGAGCAGAGGGTGACTTGTTCCTGGGACCAACAGATCTGCGCTCACTCGAGGGAGTCTTTTGTGTCTTTCAGGAAGCAGAAAAGTTGGTGGCCGCAGTGATTCCCAAGCATTTGGCTGATGCTGCGCCAGAGGTGGCCGTGTACCTGAAGGAATCTGTGGGGAACTCCACCCGCATTGACTATGGCACAGGTACCTGGGTGTGTGTGCTGACTGAGGTTGGACTACCTCGGGTGGTGACCCTTTGGAGCTTGGCGTTTAAATACGTTATTGCCACTATTTTTAGTGCCAGCTTGAAACAAACACCTTCCTTCCAGGGTGTCCTCACCTTTACTTCCCCTGTGGGCTATGACAGAGCAGGGCTGTGCTAGAGCTGTGACTCCCTTTTCACCTCTGATCTGAGGAAACGAACTGAGCTATGCAGGCCATGCTGGAATAAGCTGTGGGAGCTGCTTTACTGCATACAGCGATCCCGCACTCGCTGATCTGCAAGGAAGTTTGGAGGGATAAAATATAATTGCTTGAACTGGAACCAGGGTGGTAAGCAGGTTTGTGTTCAGTGGGAGGTATCTTGAGGACTGGTGCTCCCTGGAAGCGACATCGCTATTTGCAGAGGGACTTGAAATACCCAAGGTAGAAGCATTTAAGTGTTCTGCACTTAAGGAGATACTGAACTGCAGGATGAAGTAGCCATGCTGTTTTCAGTTAGACATTAATCCAGAATCGTCTACATGCTGTGCTTCTCTGTCTGGAGGGCAGGGATGTCCTCAACAAATAGCAGGAGAGCAGGATGCTGTGGGTGCAAGGAACCATGACTTAGGACCTGGGCAAGGAGAGGAGGAGGACGACGTGGGTAGAAGGATGAAGAGCTGGAGGCTGTGCAGTGCCTGCCATAGAGCTGCAGCTCGCTGGCACCAGGGGGAGATGTTGTCTTTGGAAAGGGACCCACTGGCTGGGGTTTAGTCAGCTCAGGGAAGGAAATTCAGCCTTTCCTCCCCTACTGTGTGTCCCAAGCCAGAGGTGCATGTCCTAGCTGACAGTGGCTAGACCATAGGTGCACTTTGTTCCTGTGCTGGAAGCTGCATTTCATAGTGTGGAGCTGCTGATCCTGTATTCTCCCTTCCTCTGTGGTCCTCTCCCTTCCTCTGGGTTTGCTGGTGTTTCTTTCCCTTGCTGTTAGCTGGAGGACCAAGCTGCAGAGACTCAGCCTGACCTCCCAGTACCTACTGGGACGGATTGTTCCTGGCAGCATCATGGAGTCTGTATCCTTCCGGCACAGAGATACTTTTGAAGTGGGAGGAAATCTGTTTACTTGCAGATGTGAGGTTCTCTTGCATCCCCCGAGCAGATGACTCTGGGGCTCCACTTCCCCTGCTGTGCCAAGCTCCTGGGAAATGCCCTGCCTTGCTCCCAGCATGCCCAATGTTGAAGCTCTTTTTCCTCAAGAACTTCTTTTTTCAAAGCTTGTAATCACCTTATGAATATCTAGAAGATACTGTTTGGGTGGATGCTGCATGGGGATGAAATATTGTCTGCTCATGTCATTAATAGGGGCAGTAGGGTTGGAGCTTTTGAGACAGGAGTGATTTCTGAAGAGCTGTTGTGTTGTCCTGGGGACCAGAGACACCAGTGTCACATCTCTTCACGTCTTTTAACTCTAGGGCACGAAGCTGCATTTGCAGCCTTTCTCTGCTGCCTCTGCAAAATCGGTGTGCTCCGAGTGGATGACCAGATGGCTATTGTCTTTAAAGTATTTAACAGGTGAGGTGGTGGAAGGAGAAGGGCTGGAAGCATTGGGCTGTTTGGGGGCAGGTTCCTGACAGTGTATCCTCCCAGCGGTCAGAGATGCGTGAGATGTCACTGTCTGTCCTGTGTGCCACACTCCTCTTGGAGTCAGGGCTGCTTGTGCCCCCTTTCTTCCACTCATCTGCTCCCATTTTGGAGTGAGAAATTTAGAATCTCCACCTGGGGTCTTAACTGGGTGAAGCAAGGGCTTTCTACAAAGACGTGTAAGTAGTTAGAGAAGATGAGTTCTGAAGGGGTTGCTGGCTTAAGGAAGAAGGGCAGAATGGGAAAACTGAAGACAAATTTAGACAAAATTAGGAGGTAGATGTCCTTTTTAATGAACTGTACGGTGACCCATTATAGCCATCTCCAGAAGGTGATGGTGCCTTGTCTGTTAGAGGCCGACTGTCTTTCCAGAAAGTTACTTTAGCTGACCACAAGTTATTGAGTTCCTCAGAGGTATGTGGCGAAGCTCTCCATTTTGTGATTGACAGGAATATCTGATTAGACTACCTAACATCTCTTCAGGCATTAAAAAGCCTCGAAACTATGAAAACTTGCAGATATCTGCTGGTCCTTTAGATGTGTTTCCAGCTTAGGATGTAGAGTTGGTGATGATAAAACTGGTGGAATGGGTGTTTGGAGTGCAGAGATCTGATCCCAGCTGTATCACTGTTTGGTGGCGTGGAAACAGTTACCTTCAATAGTACTTCCAGCTTTAATTTTCTACCTGAAAAGTGGAAGTAGCCATTTGCTGTAAGGTGGAAAGCTTTCTGAGCTCTTTTGGAAGTTGTTGAAAGAGAGTGTCAATGTTTTCAGGTAACAATGGGTGTGGGGAAAGATCTGCACCAACATAAGACACTACAGATAAAATAAACCCCTGCCACTTGATTTCTTCATAAATTTGTGTAAAAAACCCCTCAGTTTTTATAAGATGCTGGTATTTTCTGCTATGCAAACCATCAGACTGCTTTCTAGGGCAAAAGAGTTGAGTATATATTCTGTGTACTGTGTTGTACGTGGGGTCCTGCTTGCAAGTGATGAAGCTGTGTCCTTCTCCAGACTGGTTGTTCTTGTCCTCACTTAAGTCAGTGAAGACGGAAGAAAGCCTTGTCTTAACTCTTCCTTTTTTCTTTGGCCTCAGGTACCTAGAAGTGATGCGAAAACTTCAGAAGACCTACAGGATGGAACCTGCTGGCAGCCAGGGCGTGTGGGGCTTGGATGACTTCCAGTTCCTGCCTTTCATATGGGGCAGTTCCCAGCTGATAGGTACCAACAGAAATCTTCTGTCACAACCTGCCCCATCTGTTTGAGTTGTAAAGATGATGGGGTTTGGAACTGACTTCTAAATGTGTCAGATCTTTGTATGATACAGCAGAAGAGTTTGCTTATAGCTTGGATTTTTTTTTTTTTTCACGCCGCTTTCCAAATAAAGCTACTTGCTTAGGCTGGGAGACGAGAGGCTTCCTTGTACAGTAAACTTGTCTTTACTGCAATGACTACAAGCTTTTGTAAATGAGAGTTCTGGGTTTGGTGCTAGAAAACACATTTTCTGCCCTGGTGAGTTTACCAGGTGCTCTCAGTGCTGAAGCACTGAGGTGGGAGATGAGATGGGGGGAGGAGCAGCTCTGTGCTGAGTTCTGAAGAGCTCCGATGGGAGAATTGTGTTTCTTTGGGAAGAGGGGCAGGGCAAGACTTGGTTGAACATGGTCTCAGAAGAGGGTGCCGTACACTTCCTGTTGTCTCTCTTTCTTTATAGATCATCCAAATTTGGAGCCCCGACACTTTGTAGATGAGAAGGTGGTAAATGAAAACCATAAGGACTTCATGTTCCTGGAGTGCATCCTCTTCATTACAGAGGTGAGGTTTGTCACACAGCAGAGTTCTTTTGACATTAGATACTTGGCTCTGCCTGTGGCTTTCTTTTCCTCCTTTGCTTGTTTGTTTGCTGTCATGGAACTGTGCGGATGAACTATTGTTGCATATTTGAGGTGCTGTCCTTGAATGAGATGAGATGGGGATGTTGAGAGGGAAGTACAATTAATCTAGACGGGCTGTGGATTGCACTTGAACAAACTGTAACAAAAGGAAACAAATAACCTTGGATTATCTCTTGGATCGCTCGGTGGGGACTTGGATGGAGAAGACTGGAATGGAAGTGTGCTAGGAAGATGGAGTAGGAGCTGTGAAAAGATGGGGCTTGCCAGAATAACCTCGTTTCCCTCCAGCTGCTGGGTGCTACCTGGCAGGCCCTGGCTCTCCCCATGCTTAGGGCAAGCTCCCAGCCTCCATGCAGCTTCGTCTCCTCCAGATTCTACCAAAAGAGTTGCCCATTAAGTGCATCCTCTTTGAAAATTATGTAAAGCAGCAATGGTGCTGAGATTCACCCAGCTGGCAGTGCTATTAGGACCGTTTTTGTGCTCAAGCACTGTAGAGCCCCTAGGGTGAGGGACCAGTGATACTTAGCTTGTTACCAACGATGAACATAGCCTCTCATGTAGTACATTTTCAGATCCCAAACGCTGGGAGGTGCTGTGTCAAGTCCTGCTGAATCTGGTAGGGTTTGTTGGTGCTCAGCACCTCACAGGGTTTAACCCTTAATGCAGAGATAAACCATGCCATGGGTAGTAAAGAGGCGCTGGTGGAAGAGACCAGACGAGGACAGAAAAGCAGGAGCCGAGATGCTCTAAAATGTGTTTTAATATGAGCCTCTGTAATAACCAGATTGCGCACTTACCTGTTAAAAACATGGAAATATCCATCTCGTGATGTGTGTATAACACTCTGCAGTGCACAGGTGACACTTAAAGTTTAAAATACACAGCACCGTGCTGCTTCCTCAGGTTGCTCTCGCTTTTCCCTGCAGGAAGATAGCTTTGTATTAGGCTCTTCACATCAGTGATTGCACTTCTTTTTCTGCGCACTTACCGAGAATCATGGAATTCCATGTTTCTGCCAAGTTCCTCAGTGCCACCTGGTGGCAGGGAGCCCTCCTCTCCGGCCCTCCTGGCATGAGCTGCTGCTAAGGGATAGCAGCGACCTGGATTATCAAATGCGTGGCATGTTCAAGCCATCTTCGTGCAAGTCCTTTTTATTTTTATTGTAAAGATTTGGATTTTAAAATCTGTTTTTTCCCCTCCCAAATGCCTGGGAAGGCTGTTACTGCCACTAGGGGGGGCTGAAACAGCCCTGAGTGCCCTCCAAATGCTTTCTCTCCAAAATCAACAACAAAACAAAATAGCAGGGAAAAAGACAGAAGGGATTAAAGACTTCAATAAATGAACGATATTATTTTCTCTTGAGCTTGTCAGCTGGAAACAGCTCTCCTTTAAAGGTGTTAAACGTGTATCAAGCCCCACAACAGTTCCTGTAATGGGTCTGGTATGTTTTACCGGCATGAGAGGAGGTTTTGTTTCAGCAGGCTACAACCAAGGGAGGTTGTTTTCTTTCAACTGAGAGAATACTCTCTTGAGCAGGTGTTTTTCTCAGCCCCTAAATGACGTTTCAGGGATATGAATATACACTGCTGTGGTGTTTGCCACACGTACGTTTAAACCTCAGGCTCTTAAAGTAGTAGCGAGATGATGTCCAGGCTGAAGCCGCCGAAGCTTTCTCTGTACAGCAACACCACCCTGCACCGCACGCAGGCACGACTGCAAGCCTTGCGTAAGCTGCCTGCTGTTGGGAAATGATGGTTCTTGAATAGGATGGGGTTTACAGAGCTGGCTGGGACTTGAGCTATCCCCTCGCTGCCACCTTGTACCTGTAGGTGCAAGGATGAGGGGGATTTGGGAGCATCTCTGGTGCCAGCTGCGTTAGGGGCTGTGGACAGCAGTGGGTGGCAGGGCTGTGTGTGTGCAGGAGAGAGGTGCTGGCTGTGTCCCGGCTGTTACACTGGATCAGTGCAGTCGCCCAGATGCTCCTCTGAGGGCCCAGGCCAGGCAGTAGGAATTTCAGCTTCAATCTGGCTTCTAAATTTGGAGGTTTGGGAAGGGAGGGCTCGGGTTTCGACTGGAAGGGAAGGAGCTGACAGGAAAGCACGGCCTCAGCCGTCCCCCTCCCCCCGGCACTGACAGAGGAACCATTTACAAAAGGCCGATTCTCTTGGGAACTGAGAGGCAGGAACGCCGCGTCTGTGAGTAATTTCCTGCTCAATATGGCTGCTCTGACTCACTCCGTTCCCCTGGGGTCACTGCGGGACTGCAGCGCACTCGCTGCCTCTCGCTCTTCCCCTCAGCTCTCCCTCTTCGCCCTTTGTGGATGGAAGGAGGTGATATTTTTTTGTTTTCCCCTTCATCCCCCTTGCTTTTCCCTCCCCAGTTTCAAACCATAGCCAAGCTATCCCTCGCTGGGTGCCCTGGGTGAGAAGAGCCACGGTGGCGGCTGTGCCAGGCACGAGCGTGGGGCTGGCCGGCCACACTTGCCGCCTCTGTGCTCTCCAGCATGCCTGCTCCGGCTTGGGAAGGAGAGGAAGCGAAGCGTAATGGTGGTGGCTGATGAAAGCTGTGTCCCTGCAAAGGGGAAGGTTTGGTATTGAAACACACGCAGCCAGATCTCCTGTACGGGGATGCTTTGAGCGACTCGCTTGGTGTTGAGCTCCCTGGCAGCCTTTAATAAGGGTGCCCGCCGGTGCCAGATCCTTCTGCTTAATAACATGCCGGCTTTGTCGAGCAGCGTCGTGCTTTGTGTTTCATCTTGTATCTGCAAGGAAAGCGCGCACGGCAGAGGGGAGCGGGAATGGCTGAGTGGCTCATCCGTCATCCCCCAGCTCGCAAGAACTGCCGAGGGGAAGTGGGGATGTGTCTGCTCTCTCCCAGCAGCGGGCAGAACTACAGCCCTGCTTCCCCTGCTGCTCCAGCCCTGGGGTCAGCAGGTTTGGAACACGTTTTCTTCCAAGCGGTGGGTTGAGTTACCCCTACGCCTTTCACTCTCTTTCTTTCTCTGCTGCGGGTTAGTGCCACACAGACCTTGCAGAAGGGCAGCAGCAATTTCCCAAAGCAGATTGTTTGGCCTTGCTTGCTTTTACAGCAGGCAGAGAAGAGGTTTTGGAGGCTCTTTTCCCACCCTCGCTCCAGGCCTGTGCGTGCATAGAGGGAAGGGGTTAGTTGTTCGAGCCCTGAGTCAAGAATGAGAGTCCAAGAGATTCCTCTCTCCCCACGCTCCTTTTTAGCGTGAGCTTCGGCCTTGTGGTTTCTGATGTCATGGGAACTTCACTCAGTCAGAGAGGCTGTGTTGTATTTCTTTTTCTCCCTGAGGGTCTGTTTTTGTTCATGGAGGAGAAGGAGAGACAACTACCCAGGGAATCCACACGCAACTGTCCCTGATTGTAACGTCCCCCCTGCCCTCCCTCCTCCAAACCCCTTGCCCTGGGAGGAGAAATGTTGGAGTGTAAAAAAATGAAATAAAATTAAAACTATTTAAAGCTGCGACTTGTAGCTTTGGCACTGGTTTGGAAAGCAGAACTGGAGCACGTCCCCTCTGCTCCTGCCTCCCTCCTCTGCTGGAGGCAGGTGTGGAGTGGGCTGCGGACACCGGAGCTGCTGCCAACTTGCGCTGCCCTCTGTTCGAGGAAGGCAGCGGCGGTTGTCGCTGTTGTCCCTGCCGCTTGTTGTTGATCTGAATGGGGCATGAGTCATTTTCTTGGAAAGCCCAGCGGTGCTGCACTGGGAGGTTTCTGGGTAGAACAGGAACAACGCTGAGCCAGGCTCTGCTGGGGTGGGGGGAGAATGGGACTTATGTGGGGCTTTTTAAAGTGTTCATTAACAGGAGGTGTGCAGAGGGAGGTCTGATTAGGAAAGCGTGGCAGGAAAGGGCTTAATTCTATGGGGAAGGAGGGGGAGCTGGATTGCCACGGCTTCATGTGATGTGGCTGCAGCGGGAGGGAGGGAAGGGAAGGCGCAGTGAGGTGGCTGGTGCGTGGGTCACAGGGCTTGGTGGGAATGTTTGCTTGGAGAGAGTGTGAGCATGAGTCACTGCTGGTGCACGAGTTTCCTGGCTGGCCTGGCTCCCTCAGCCCTGCTCTTGTGTCTCTTTCAGATGAAGACAGGCCCCTTTGCCGAGCACTCCAACCAGCTCTGGAACATCAGCGCCGTGCCCTCCTGGTCCAAGGTCAACCAGGGCCTCATCCGCATGTACAAGGCAGAGGTGAGCGCCATGGGCAGGGCCATGCGCCTCTTCTCTTCCATGTCACTGTGCATCAGCTCTTCTGCTGCTCCCTGGGTGGAGGCCCTTGGCAGTTCAGTGCTTCTAACTAGAAGGAGGCTTCTGCCTGCCTTTTATTTACCCCAAAACCAATCCCCAAATGGCCGTTCCTTGCTGACGTGAATTTGCCATTTCTTGTTTTCCCACAGTGCAAGTTGCAGGTCTCCAAATTAGGACCGGTATCTTGACATGCTCATCCCTCTTGTCCCCACACTGCTTTTTTACCAACTGGAGGAGACCTAAATTATCATCCCAAGTCTTGAGAGCCCCAGAGCAGGCTGATTGCTTCTTACTGACCTCCCCTTTTCTGTGCAATGTGCTGGACCGGTGAGGCCACTGCTACCTCCATGGCTTGGCAGCATTTCACCCGCCTGGGCTCTGCTGGCACTGCCCCAGCAGCCTTTCTTGGTGACCCCTGACCTGGGGAACTGGGCAGTTTTGGCTCTCCCTTATCTCTCCTTCCTGCTCGAGCTAACTCTGAGCATAAGGAAGCAGGACAGGAACCGCCGCCACCATCTCTCGCTGGGAAGGATGGGACTATATTGGCTCTGTCGGGAGTCACTGTTGGAGGAGCTTGGGTGACGCAGCTCCCTGGTATACCCGGAGAGACTGGTGGGGTTTGAAGGACTTAATCCTGTGTTTTCTGCTCAAGGCATCCGTGCTCCTCTTGCTGGGACATATGGCTGAGAGGGTAACTCTGCTCAGGCCCAGCGCACAAAGGGGTTAACTGAGCCGAACTCCAGGCTCCCTCCCCCAGCCCTTCCTCTGCACTGCACATCCTGTGTTTAGGTTCCAGGCCACATACCTCTCTAATCTGCGAGGTGTCACTCCCAGGCCCTCCCAGGCCCGCTGGCTCCTTCCGCCCCCAGATCAGCTTTCCTCCCGGCCTCCAAAGAGGAGAAGCGGGGCTGGGAGTCGACCCCCTCCGCTAGCTGCTCCTCGGAGGGGTGCCCCTGGGTTCCCCCTCCGGGGCTGCCCCCACTCACAGCTCTGTCACGGGAGCTGGAGATGCTTCCTGCTGGGAAACCCTGAGCTGGAGGCACTGGAGGGAGATTTGGAGGGGCTGGAGGGACGACCCCAGTGCTGGAAGCGCTGTTAAAGTGAAACACTGGTCCTCTAAAACCTAGAGGCTGAGCGTGGTCTGCTGCTGCGTGAAGAGCCCTGCCTTGATCCTGGCTTTCACAGAATCACTTGGTTGGAAAAAACCCACGGGATCATCGAGTCCAACCATTCCTATCATTTCCTTTGGTCCAGTTCTTTCCCATGCTGTCCTGTGCCCGTGGTGTCTGGGTACGTGCCAGGACAGCGCAGCTCAGGGATCCTATAGAGGCTGGGAGATTCTCTGCCTCTTTCAGGTAGCCCAGACATGGGCTTTCCTTGAGGCCATGGTCTGTTTTGAATAGTAGATGATCTATGTGGGAATGCTGGATCCAGTACTGGTGGGTTTCTAGAAACATCCAGACATGTAGGTGTCTCGAGGGAAGAATGCAAACACTGCTAGAAAGAGTAACAGCACAAGCTTAGGCTGAGGTGTGGGAAACATTGAGTCAACCAAAGTGCTTTAAATTTAGTTTTTTCCTCAAAGTGCAGGAGAAATCTCTCTCTTGGTAGGAGTGGGATAGTCCCCAAACCTAGTTCATTTAAAAAGCACTCTGGATGCTTTATCTTTTCTCTATTCCCATTATAGGATGGCTTTAAACCACCATCAGAAAGCTGGGGTGTGTCCATATGGCTGGGAGCTCTAGCCTGGTTCCTGGCACTCCACGGTGCTTGCTGCAAGGCATGTGGATGGGCAGTGGACTGAAGGCAATGTGTCTTCAGCTCTGGGTGTTTGTGAAATCTCAAGCATGTGCATTTATGTTGTATAAATGTAATGGGTGAATATGTGTTGACTTGGAAGCACAAGGGCTTTTCTTATTCTCGCCATCAAAGAAGAGTGAAGAAGTTGACAGAGTAGAGCGTGGTTACAGCAGCAGCCTTGATGTTTACTCCCCTGAGCCTGCTTTCGAGTCTCCTCACCTTTCCTTCTCTGCTGCACTCAGTTAAGAAATACTTTTTGTTGTGACTACCTAGTCCTGCTTCCATCTTTACAGGTTGGACCTGATGCATGTTTCTGCTCCTAGGTGAGTCTTGAGCAGGGCTTCAATGTGATTGAGGTGATGGCAAGAAGAAAATAAGCCTGTCCCCTGCACTGAATGAGTGTTGGCTAAGTTTCACCCACAAGTGATGCAGGGAAGGTCCTGTCTCTTGGCATCTCTAATAATCCAGTAAATTTGTGCTAATCCTGCTGGCTGGAGGAGGAAAATTTGCTTGTCTCTTGTTGGGCTGATGACATGTTAAATAGAATGGATACCTATTCTTCCCACTGATGGTGAAGTCTCTCCATCCAGAGCCCAAACCAGGCTGGTCTTTGTGAGACTTTTGGAGCTGGTTGGGCTGACATTTCTAGCTGTCAACATCTCCAGTTTTCATTTCTCTCTCTCCTTCCCTCACGTCACTGCTATCCAGCACCGTTTCCTCTGAGGCTTTGTCTAAGTGGTTGTGCTGGGAGATGGCAGCAGCTCTGAGCATCCCACGCATTAGGAAGCTTTGAAGGTGATGTGCCCTAATGGTCACAGAGTTTCTTTCTCCTTGATGCCTTGCCATAGATGCTTGTGGGTTTCCACATGGCTGTTATTCCCTGGGAGTGGATGCAGCCATGCTGTGCTTTCAGCACCTCCAAACTTGCTTTTGCTCCTGTGTGCTTGTGAGTTCTGATGGAACCCATTGTCTCACCTCTAGCTCCAAAGGGATTATCATAGGCATGAGCTTCTGAGCACAAATCCTCCTGCTTGCCCATGATGACAGCACAGGGGCAGGCTGCCTGCCTTTGCCTTGTGTCCTGCCTTGGGGTGAAGAGCTGTCCCCCAGAGCACACTGAACGCTTCCTCCTCACCCCAGAGCTGGGATCTCTCCTGCTGCAGCAGATTCTCGATGATCCGATGGGTCTTTTCCAACCTGGTGATTCTATGATTCTGCTCGGCCCTGTAGAGGACACAAGGCTCCTTCCTATGGAAAAGCGGTTTTGTAACATCACCATGGCTCTTACCTCCCTTTGGTAGGAAGGAACTGTGCTTTGAAATTAGCACCTGGAGGAACTGAACGTGCATCTTGTCCCCAAGATCTGTCAGGGAGACTGGTGGCTGCAGGGCTTTGATACCTTCCTGCTTTGGGATCTGCCTGGTGCCGCACCCCATCCCCCTGGCTCTGAGCAGATGCCATTTGTGCCAAGGAGTTGTTGGGGCTGGACAGACTCCTGTTGGTTGGTAGCTGCTGTTATTTTGTTGTTGTGTACTTCACACCTCCAGTAGAGCAAGACTCCTGCGAGCAGACTGATGGCTGGGTGCAGGGAAAGGCTCTCCTCCCCAAGACACAGGGCACGTGAATTCCTTTTCTTCTCTTTGTATCGGTGCTGTCTGGGGAGGGAAGAACTTGCCCCTCTGCCTGCAGCGAGGAGGTGGCCACCATCTCACTAGCCATGCTGCTGGTGATGAGTCCCCATTGCAGCACTGTGAGGTGATTATCGCCTTTGTTTAGCACGACTACCGTGGGGATGTTATTGGAGGCCGAGCCGCTGGGTTGGTGCACGTGTACGGCTGAGGTTTGTGTGTCTGGAGATGAGTCTGCTCTGTGCTCTGAGTTGAGGTTTGGACAGTCTGAATCTGCAGTGACTCAAAAAAAACAAGAGCTCTGAGTGGCTCTGCCAGGCGAGCGCTGGCAAGCTTTGATGTGGTCATTGACCACAGCCACTGACCCCCCTGCCCTGGTGGGGTGGTGAGCAGAAGGGGTTTTGCCCTCACAGCCCAACCCTCCCTGCGCAGAGCAGGGGCTCAGCTGGAGGAAGCAGCTCTGAGCTCAGCTGCCTTGTAGCGGACGTGTATGACGGATCTGTGATCCACATTCCCTCTATCGTTGCTCTGCAATGCAGGGTGGGAATTTCAGGAGTGAGGGGACGTTGGGAATAGGATCACATCCTAAACTGTGGCAGCAAAATCACTGGTGCTTGTCTATCAAAGACCTGAGAGTGTGGAATGCAGCTGGGGCAGTGCCTTGTGGCTCTGGGATGGTGCCTCAAACCCAGAGTAGGGGCTCTGTCCTGGGGAGGGAGAGTCTCTTCCCTGGGGGGTTTCTGCAGCTCTCAAAGTGTTTATTGGGTGAAGCTCTTCAAAGAGATCAGCTTGAGCAAGGAGAGGTGGTGAGAGAGAAAGCTGCTGACATAAACATGCCTCTTCTGCTCATGCTCCAGGCCTGAATTTCAGCAAGGAAAAGGCTCTGGCTGAAGGAAAGGGGATGGGGCTGAGGAACCTGGTGGGAATATTGAGGGGGATGTGGGGCTGATCCCTCTGCCTGAGGCTGACCTGAGTGGACCCCATGCTTGCTGCCTTCTGACCCAGAGGCTCTGGCTGTGTGCGTAAGGTGGAAATATCTCTTGAATTCACCCCTCTTTATCTCTCCTCCTGCAGTGCCTGGAGAAGTTTCCTGTGATCCAGCACTTTAAGTTCGGCAGCCTGCTCCCCATCCAGCCTGTGACATCCTAAGGAGGCCACGGGAGGAATAAAGGCAGTGGAAGCATAGCGTGGCGCTCTTCCTCCTCCCCTCACCCCCTCCTCATCACCTTGCCCGTTACACGCAGCCCGTTCGTTCCTGCACATCCTCATCGGTAACCACAGATCCAAAGCACTCGCTGGCCTTGCACGGGAGACAGGACCTGGAGCAGCTCCTCCTGCACGTCCCCAGTATGGGGATGTCTCGCCAGCGACCAAGCCGGGACTGTGCTTCTCTGCTCTGCTGCGTCCACGGGCAGTGTGACTGCCGTCTGCGTGGCTCTGGGCACGTGAATGGGGTTTGAGTAGGGGCTGTCTTGCAGCAAAAGGCTCTCTGCTTCCCTTCCTGGGAGGAATGGGGTGTGGAGGGGAGGAAGGCACGTGTATATGTGTCGGGCAGTAGGAACTGCAATTTCCCTTTTGAATTTCATTGAAGTTTCCTGTTGCTGTTTGGTTTGGGAAACCACTGCAAGGGGTGAGGTGTGAGCCTGCACGTGCCTGTAGGCAGCCGCCTCTGCTTGCACGAGGGGCTCTGAAATGGGTAGAGGAAGTTGTAGGGAAGGTCTGTGGGTTGCTGGAAGCCCAGGGTGCCATCTCTCCCTTATTCTGGGTAACTAAAGCCCTCTCCCTCCTCCATCTCTTCTACAAGGTTCCCTAGGTCTTCCTTTCCCACCACCACCTCTTCTCTCGGGTGAAGCTGGGAACCTTCTGGGCTGCGGGGGTCTGAGCTGGCTCTGGAGCCGGAGATGAAGTCCCTGGAGGGACCCGGCTCTGTGGGAACAGCTATGCAAAGACACTGCTCGAGTGGCGCCTGCTCAGGCTCCCTCTTAACGGGCACAAAACCTCCTATGTTCACGTGTTCATCGCTGGGTCCAACCTGCCCCCTGCACTCCCCGTTTCCTCTTTGTGCTTTGCTGCCCTAGGGCTGGGCTGGCCTCAGTGGCACAAGGTGACTGTGGTTGCTGCTGCTTGGTCATAAATTGTAGTGACAGCCCCACCACGGAAGGATTTCTCTACGAAGCGGTGTGCTCCCCAGCTCTTTTAGGGAAGCATCCCTGGAGCAAAGGCAGCATTGGGGGGGCAAGTGAGCAGCTTTACCTGCATTTATGTACTTGCGCTGGAAACAAAAAGCCTGAATAACCCAGGACAGCGGGTTTTATCTGGAGAAAGCTCTTGACCTTTGCCATTCCCTGCTGGAATCGCTGTGCTGGACCTCAGGCAGAGGGACCACATTTCCAGTGCCACCAGCAGCAGCGTCTTGAAGACAGGCAGGTGAATGAATGGGGATGTGGTCCAGATCACACCAGCAGCGTCACTAGGAGGGCGCAGAAATCGCTGGTGCCATGTTTGAATTGAGCCGTTGTGTCCCCCAAGGTGGTCCACAACTTTGCAGATGGGGAGCAGATGTTTCTTCTTTGGGTTTCCAGGCTGGATGTGGGGGAACAGGGCTCCGGTCTGGTATTTGCTTGGAGTCAGGGCAGCAGGAGGAGACGGTGGGGCTGCCCCCAGCCAGGCTGCTTGGCTTTCGCTGCTCTATGGCTTTACTGGGAGGAGTGGAAGGAAAAACAAAAAGCCTGCTTGTGAATACTTTTCCCCATAATTTTCTTTTCGTCAGACCTACTTGTTCCCTCTTGTAAAGGTTCTCTCAGATGCTTAGGGCAGGGAGAGCAAGAAAGGAGTTGAAATTGAGAGCCAGTGAAATGCAGGTGCCTGCAGAGTGAAAGTAGAGCTTTCCAGCACTGCTACTGTCCTGTCTGCTCCTGGCTTGCCCCTGGGTGGGAGGGGACAAGGATTTTCTGACCTGCCTGAAACAACTCTATAAAATTGCATTATAAATGAAAATGGAAGACTGGAATTAAGTCTTGTTTTACTCCTAAACGGGATGTGCGATTTATCTTGGCTTTCCAAATGGACCGATGCTGGAGATATGTGTGCTTACTAGGACTTGATGAGTCCAACTCCAACGGAGTAGTTTAGCAGCCAGTGCCTGGATCAGAGACCCCAGGTGTCTCCACCTGTGTCCCCTTGTGTTGCTGTGTCGCTTTTGGCAAGTGTCACCGTGCTTTAAAGGGCTGTGCAGCATCTGGCCAGCAGCGGCTGAGCTAAAGCCCATGGTTTCCAAAAACTGTCGAAGAGTTGGGTATGTGTCTCTCCTGGTCGTGTTATGGAATTGGGGCTTCTGTGCAAAACGATGAGTGGAAATGCTGATGTCCATGCATGGGAGGGACATCAAGAATGGAATACAGCACCAAAAAAGGCTGGGGAGGCTCACATAACGCTCTGTGTTTCTTGCTTCCCTGAGTCTGTACATCCTGCTAGGGAGTTTTTTGGACTTGAAGCAGCTCATTCTTGTTTGAGTCTTATCAGCCCACTTAGGATGTGTCCCCGTCACTTGGCAGTCAGCAGCTTGCACTCCTGACCCCACCGGCGTCCATCACTGGTTCTTGGAGCTCTGCTTCTCTCCCGGTGGGTCCATGCACGTAGCAGCACCCAGGGCTGCTCAATGGCCAAAGCAGCACTCCGCCTCCTCCCACACTGTGGTTTTAATTAAAGTCTCTGTGTTTTGCACTGGTGGCTGCGTTGGTCTCTCTCAGCGTGGGGTTTGCTCTGCTTTGGGAGCAGAGCCAGCGAAACTGGTGGCTGGAGCCTTCGGTGCAGGGAAGAGGCTTTGTGGAGGCACTTGCCTTGTCGGTGGTTCATCCCTTGCTTGCACCAAATTGACTCGTTATTTAACTGCATGAATCAAGTATATCCAGTCTGTCTTTGTATCCTTCCGAGGTGTCTTTTTGTCTTTATGGTATGTTTTATTTATTTATTTAACAACTTTGCTGTGTCCGCCCCCCTCTCTCCCAGCTTGGATTTGGCAGGTAGGTGATGTGCAAAGCCTGTTCCCAGGCCAGCAAATACCTCTTGGAAGATCAGAGACTCATAACCAAAGGACATTTGAGCCTTGTTTTTGAGGCAGGGTGAGAACTGGAACCTTTTCCTTCAGCTGTTTTTCCTGTCCTGCCGCAGGGACTGGCTTGGGACTTCCAGCACCAGTTTAGAGCAGCACTTTTGTGTTGGATTTATATAGAAAATTATACCTGGACCTTCTCGGGAGTGGTTGGAGGTAGTGGAAATGTGCTTAGCTGGGTTCCTTGTTGCTGGGTTGTATCCTCTCCGTCAGTGCAGGCCAACTGTATGAGCGCACGTTGCTAAAAGTGGCAGCAGCGTGGAGGGACGGATGGTGAGCAGAAATGTCATCTTGGATCACAGATGTTTTCTTTGAAGGCGCTTGAATTCGTCTTGAACGTGTCCCTTGGTGAACATGACGTGCGGTGAAGGGGAAGCAGATGTCGTGTGCGTTTCTTAGCATCTTCCCGCTCAGCCCACTGCCCAAGCCAGTTTTTGTTTAAATTGAGTTTTCAGAACTGGATCCTTCGGCGTTGCGATGCGTGGGCTGGTTTGTGTTCCTCTTCAACAGCCGTCGCCTTTACAAGGGGCGCGTTTCTGAAATTGCCGTCAGCCTGCCCCTGTCTTTTTCTTTGCGGCCCTCCTTTATAAATGAGCATTTATGGCAGCCAGTAATAAATGAAGAGTTAAGAGAAGCAGCCTCATCTGGTGACAGCAGGAAAAGAATAAAAGGTAGAACTGTTTCATGCCATTGTTGCTGTATTTGCTTGTCCCTGGTGTGTGGCTCAGTTCCATTACGCAGTGCTGGGCTCCTGCTATTAAACAAAGAAGTCCCTACTGCAGGACCAGTGTTTGTTGAGCAGCAAAACCTGAGCTGGCAGTTTCCAGGATGAAGATGTGCTTCCTACCCCAAGGAGCTGGTATTGAACCCCACAAGAGCCCTGGATGCCACACTGTGACTTCCTTCCCGAAAGGGAGAAGGAGCAGAAGTAAATGGGAGAAGGTGGAATTGATGGTTAACGATAACCTGAACTCTACTGGTGGGAACCTTCTATGCTTGAGAAGCTCACAGGGATCTCGGTGCTTCAGCAAGGGCTCTTCTCGCTCAGATGCAGAATTTAACAGGGCGCTTGGAGGTCATTTCATGCTCTAATAGCCAAGAGGATCGATCTTCTCCTTGAACATTGCTTCCCCTTAGGTGGGTGAGCACTCTTCCCATTGACAATGGAACAAACTCCTTGAGCATCTTGGGGACAGACACGTCCTTTCCTGGACTGATCTTCTAAAAATGATGCCAAACTTCAAACTAGGATGAGCTCAATTGAAAAAAGGCTGCCTCCACATCACATTTAGTGAGGGCTGAACCACGATGGGCATCTTCAGCTTGGAGATACGCTCATTGGGAAGAGAACAAGGCTGTGAGCAGGCTTTGGAGGTTCAAAAAGGCTTTTGAGGGGGTGGAGTGGGTGCTTCTGCTTGCTATAAAAAGCCTGGGCTTGGGAATGTCTATATCGGCTGGCACTACGTGGGGCATAAATACAGTTGTCGCTAAAATTGGAATGAGTCACTCCCCATGTTCCCAGTTGCAACTGTAACACAGATAATAAATTACGTCGAAATCCCTCATCGAATGTGAGCTTCTTAATACTTGGTGCATGCGAAGTGGGAGCGGGGTCCTGTGGGCACCGAGGTGTTGCTTAAGTCCTCCTGGGCGCAGACTTGCTTCCTTTTGTAAAAATGGATTAAGGGTATGCTCGAGGATTTGCTGAGACTATAAATGCAGGAAGGGGAGAAAGCAGAGGAGCAACTTCTTATCACTTCTGTTTCTAAGACACTTGGGAGAGATAAACCCAAGCAGACTGCAGGAGTCAAGGGACCCAAGTTACCTGTTTTGACTTTTGTTCCTGCCAGTTTTAGATGTGGAAATGTCTTTTTTTTTTGGAGATGGCGAGGTCTTTGATGCTTTACCCAGCCTGGTGAATGGTTCATAGAATCATGGAACGATTTGGGTTGGAAGGGACCTCAAAGCCCATCCAGTTCCCCTGAATTAGGTTGCCCAAAGCCTCATCCACCCTGGCCTTGAACACCTCCAGGGATGGGGCAGCCACCACTGCTCTGGGCAGCCTGAGCCCTCATGGTGAGGAATTTCTTCCTAATGTCTGATCTTCCACTTTTAAGCCATTTGGAGAGCTGATGAGGTGCCCAGCACTGCAGCCTTCACGTAGACACAGCACTTTGGGATTCAGCTGGAGGTGGTTACGATGCTAAAGGAGATAAAGGAGATGTGTGTGGTACAACTGCTAAAAGAGCAAAGCATTCCAGTATTCCTAAGAGTTGATTTGTCCTATGGTGGCTATGAACTGTATAAAATTGACTGGTATGGTGGTTAGAAAGAAATTCCAGCCAGAGTGAGATACGGGAGCGTGTTCTTTTATTGGTACCAGCTCATTGCTGAAAGCAGGGGCTCTGCACTTGGTCTCACTGTTCCACGTTCGGAGCATATACCTTTAAAAATATTAGTTTGGGTATTACACATCCCCTTTGGAAAAATTCCCTTGTAGGCAAGAATAAAACTTACAAAAAGGCTGTTAAAGAGATCATCAGCTCACTATTAGATAGCTTGGAATATGCTCCACTAGCACCAGAGTTTAGTCTTCTCCAAATTACTGTAGAGGATTTGACTGTATCTTGCTGATCCATCCACATTTTAATTTCCTCTGCACGGATACATATTGCAGGATGCTGGAAATCCCCAAGCCCACTGGAGCTGCAAGACTGGATGTTTCATCCTGTAACACCAATAAAATGTTAATGCATACTAATAGCAACAGCAAAGGGGTTTATGGAGCGAGCGGGGAAGTGTTTTATAATTGCCAGGGTATCTGTGTCACCGAGAATTTGGGGTTAGAGTCATCAAGTGTTGCGCTTTGTCAACACAGGGAAAGGAAACCCCTCAAATATACCTCAAACCTACTAATTTTTATAATTAGGGGGAAGATGGGAGATGAGTCCCTAGGGAGAGTAAAACATAAATCGCATATAGATGTGAGAGCTGCCACGTGCTTTGGGTGGAAGCAGATGTGGGGTCGGTTGCCTCCTGTACTGCCAACCCTGCTGTAACCCCAGCTAAGGACATCGCCTCGGTGTTTTAAGCTGGAAGAGGGGAGATTGAGAACTTAAAAAGAAATGTTTTTCTGAGGGTGGGGAGGTGCTGGCCCAGGTTGCCCAGAGCAGTGGTGGCTGCCCCATCCCTAGAGGTGTTCAAGGCCAGGTTGGATGGGGCTTGGAGCCCCTGATCCAGTGGGGATCTCTCTCAGAACCAGGGGAAAAACCCACGTCTGAGTGCCACGGCTGCTTTCCTCCATCACCCATTTCCCTTCAAACCACGCTTGTGGGTCCCCGCAGCACCGCAAATATCTGGTTCTTCTGCTCTCGGGTGAACTAGAAGGCAAGAACACGGTTAAAAAGCCTCAAAAGCTGGTACAGGAACATCCCAGGCTCTGGGACAAGTGGAGAGATAATGGGAAGAATAGAGCCTTCAGTCTGTCCCCCCCAGAGCTGTGTCTGGATTAACTCAGCCTAATGTTGTTTAAGGAGCATTTACACAGAGAGCTTCTTCAGCTTGGCCCTCCGATACCTGCCGGGTTAGGCAATGCCTCTGGCTCAAACCTTGGCTTGGGATCCATTGATTCTGCAAAATCCCCAGATTTTGGAGCACTCCTATTAAAACAAGCAGCGCTGTGATCATCCAGGCTTTTCCTCTTCTGCCTGTGGACCTCGGAGACCCTGTGCTCTGGTCCAACGTGAGAAAGAGTGGAGTTGAGACCAGCTGGGACAGATCACTGGTTCCTGGCACGGTGCTTCTAACGGGGCATGATCTCCACTGCCTCGCTGCCACTTTATTTGTCCTACAGTCCTCCAAGATCTACAGACACTGACAGGAGCATCGCAGAGATGTGCGTTTGGGGCAGGTAGGATGAGGGTGCGACCAAAGGCTGGCAGCTCCAGCAAGAGCAACACATGGAGATGTTGAAAAAATGGGAGAAACCTTGTCTCTCTGAGCCCTATTTCAAATTTATCTCTACTTTGTTTTGTTTTGTTTGTTTGTTTGTATTTTTTTTTTGTATCCTAGACTGCAGTAGACAGGACCGCACCACCTGGCTGGGCTGAGCAGAAATGTGGGGGAGCTGCTGGAAGCCGTGAGATGCTCCAGCCAAGCAGTGCAATGCATGGAGAAGCCAACCCTTGCCTCAGCTCCCACATCTCTGCTGTACATACAGAATCATAGAAAGGTTTGGGTTGGAAGGAACTTTAAATCTCATCCAGTTCCACCCCTTGCCACGGGCAGGGACACCTCCCACTGGATCAGGGGCTCCAAGCCCCATCCAGCCTTACACTGAACACCTCCAGGGATGGGGCAGCAACAACTTCCCTGGACAACCACAAAATAAGGCGGTTTCTGAAACACCGTTCCCTGCGCTGTGCATCTGGAGAGCCCTGTCTCTCTGGTAGGAGGGAGCTTGTAGAAATATCCCAGTTTGCAAAAGATTCAGGAGCAGGAGCAGGTTCCTATTTGAGGTGTTTGGTTCCGTGTGGGATGCTGGCAGTGGTGATGGGGAGAAGCGGGCACGGCAGGGCATGGTGCGGTGGCGATGTGTCCATCCTCACCAGGGAGCAGCGGAGAAACAAAAGCTGGAGCAGCGCAGGGCACGCGGCTGCCTGGGTGAGGAGGAAAGCAAAAGAAATCTTTGTGCAGGATTTCATCGGGGAGCTTGAAAGGAGGCGATTCTGAGAGCGAGCCGTCGCCTCTCGGAGCAGAACTTCCCCGTCTCCAATTTCAAAATTCCATTCACATCAACATTCACTTTCATGTTGTAAAACCTGGGGAAAAAGGGGCGGGGGGGAAGCAGCTATACATGTTTCAGTGAAAAAAAGCCTCATTTTGGGGAGGAAAAGAAAGGGGAAGCATGGCTTTGGTGGGAGTTTATGAAAAAATACAAGCTCCCAGAATGAAACTGTGGAAATATGGAGCGATAAGGAAATTTTCTGCTCCTGCCTGTGTGGGGCTGAGCCTGAGCGGGGCGTGAATTGGCTACTGGAGTCCAGCTCCAACTTTAATAGATGCAACTTTTCTCTTTATCCAGGCTGGGGAGAACGTAAAACAGAGTTGGTTGGGATTGACCTCAGCAGTGTCTTTGGCTTCATGCCGGGTACGTGGGAGGATCCTCCCCTCCTGGTCATGAGTCTTGTCTGAGAGGGACCTGCTGCCCAGGAATGGTCCGTGGCAGCATCTAGGGCTGCTCCTGGGGTTTCATCAAGCCCTTTTCCCCTCCTCTGAGCAGGTGTGGGGCAGATGTCTCTGGTCAGCGGCCCAATCATAGTGCCAGAGGGGAGAATAAGAGCAGGGTTGGGTGTCCTGTAGGACATCGAGTGCCTTCCTGAGGATGGGGAGCCAGGGCAGCTCTGCTTGCTGGCTCCTTCTCTTCATACTGGTCTCCATGTGCAATTTGGTGAAGATCTGGGCTAAGCTCGTGGCTCTCACGCCTACCTGGCACAGAAACCCCAGAGAGCAGCTCAGCTGGAAGCGCCTTTTATCCTGAGGAGCAGCTGGAAAAACACTCTGTCTCCAAGAGTCTCGGCTAGTGGTGCTGTAGACCTGCCCCGGGTCCTTCTGCTATAGAACCAGGACCATCGTGGGCAATGCAGCCTCCTTGGCTGGGGGAGACGGTTCCTAGGAGAGCAGATGAGCCTGCATATGGATTTTGCTCAGCTGAGCTGGATTAGTCCTAGCTTGGAGGTGTTAGCAGCTGGATCTCCCCACTTCCCAGCTTGTTGGGGTAGCCGGTCCTCCTCTGGAGACCCTGTGCTGGGTTTTTGTCACAAAAAGGTGGATGAGGGGCTGCGTGCACGTCGCTTTGCTGCAGAGACCTGCCCTGCTTGTGTCTCTGTGGTGCCAGTGACCCCACAAAACATCTGGTGTTGGAGACTTCCAGATACTGGAGGAGGTTTTTGCTTCTACCATGCAACCAACATTCTCATGCTGCTGAGATGGCTGCTTTGTGCTCAGCGTCTGCTGCCTCTGTGCAAGGCGTTTTTTTACTCTAATTTTTCAGTCGTGTTGTTTTTGCTGGTGGATGCAAGGGACAGCGTCTTCTGTCACACAACAGCCTCCTCTTAACTTTCCCGACTCGCGCTGGTAAATCCAGGGTAGGCTTAACTCAAGGAGCAACATTAATCATCAAATCTATAAGCAGGGTATAGAAAGGCCAAGCGTGAATAATTACCGCTCAGATGCTAATTACTCAGGCCCAGACCAAACCCAACATATTAAACACGGTGCTAACGGGAGCAGCTTCTCCACCACGTTGCTGTGACCCCAAATAGCTCTCCCACTGCTCTCCAAACATCTGCAGATCCCAAAATCTCTCTCCGCTCTTCCATGTTTGAGCCAAGGAGGTGGAATGGGGGAGGATCTGACTCGCAGCTGATGGATTGAAGGACGGATCCTGCACTGCGACTGGCAGGGCACAAAGTGGATTTCTGGGGGACTGGGTGCAGTCTTGTTCTTGGACTTCATGGTTTAGGATGCGGAGCAGCTCCATTTGGGGCTCAGCACTCAGGAGCTGGTGCCTGTTCTGTGATGCGAGGGTGGGGTTTCCTTGGTTGGAGCCCAACACCTTCCAGGGGAGCTGGGCTGATGGCCCAGGAGAAGAGAGAGGTTTGTCCTCCTCTGTTGTGTCCATCCTTGTCCCTCCTGGTGCAGGGGGAACCCTTTGGATGCGCTGCAATGTCCTCTCCCAACCTGACCCGCTCCAGTAGCACAAAGTCCTGGCTGGGCTGTTGGCTTTGGCACTGGATTTGATGCGCCGGTTCCCAATTCGAGCCCACCAAACGCCCGTGGGGTGTTGCTCACCCTCTGGTAGCGGTGAGCCCAGCCCAACCCTGGAGCCCCCACTGCACGTGCAGCTGAGGGAGATGAAAACGAGAGCGGAGTTGGACCCTCCTGGGCTCTGCAGGCAGCTGCCGGCCACGTTCTGCTCTGTGAGGTGGTGCCGCACCAGCTCTGGGATGAGTTTCTGTCTCTGTTACGTCTCTCCGGGGCAGGCCGACCCTTCCCCTAACCAAGGGGGTTCAGTGGAGGGACACCGAGAGCACTCCAAGAACTGGATCTGCCTGTGGTGAGGATTTTGTGTGGTGGAGGGAAGGGCACGGCTGTCTCGCAGCTGGTGGAGCAAGCGCTGGGTGCGGGAGCAGGACCTCCCTGCTCCACTCGTTCTCCCCCATCTCCCTCCCGCTCCAGCTCTGGCCAAATTCCCTCCCCACTTCTCCACGGGAGCAGAACTGGGCTGGGGGGGGGTCTGGAGGTGGCACTGAGCTCCCCTGGACTTCGAGACCTTCTCCCAGCTCCAACCCATCCGTCCAGCATCCCTGAGATCAAAGAGGCTGCTCAGGGAGGCAGTTGAGTCCCCATCCCTGGAGGTGTTTAAAAGACGAGTGGACGAGGTGCTGAGGGACACGGTTTAGTGACCGATGGGAATGCTTGGACTTGATGATCCCGTGGCTCTTTTCCAACTCGGTGATTCTGTGGTAGCTGTGGGGGATGAGGTGCTGCGGGCACAGCCCCACGAGCCCCCGGAGGGTTCAGCTGAGTCGTGAAAGGATCAAAATATTTTGTGCCTGGAAGACGAAGAGCGCGTACAAGAGTGAGGACAGGCTTGTGTTGGGGGGTGCAACCTTCTCCTGTCACCTCCCTTCTAGCCTGAATGCTTCTGCCATCATGATTAATTTATCAGGTACTTATGAATATGCAGATGAGACTCTGGTTTCCAGGCTCTGCTTTCAGGAGAGAGGCTGTGTGATGGGCTTTCTGCTGCCGCCGCCTTCGTAAGAAGAGAAATGTCATGTACTGGGGTTGAAAATAAATAAATAACTGCGCTGCCGAGAGCGTCGGAGTCTCAGCAGCTCTGTGGAGATGAGGATCAACTCGTTTCTCGGTGTCGGGGATTTTTGAGTGTCCCCATGGCACGTGCACCCCATCTCTCCCACCTCTCCCCATGGTTACTGGTGATGCAGAGGCATCTTGGTCAGTTCCAGCCTTTGAAACCTTAGCTGAACCCCTAGAAACTTGCCTTGCGAGCTGGGGTGAGGGCTGAGCGTCGCTGGGAGAGGGAGGTTTGGAGAATTGGGTGTACTTGGGGGCATCGAGTCGTGCAGGAATGGGAGTTCTCCCCACTTTGGCACTGGTAACCTTGAGATCTTGGAGATCTGGAGCTGTTTGGGAAGCCGATGAGTGTGTGCATGTGGATACAGGGCTAAACCAACATCTGCCCCTCTCTCTGGGCTGTCTGGGGCAGAGGCTCCTCAGGGCTTGGGATCCAGGGGGATCCCAAGGAGGGCTTGGGGCTTAAAACTTCCCCCAAATCCTGCTTGCAGCAAGCAGGAGCTGCTGCTTCTGTTCCCCCCACTGCCAGCGCCCCTCTCCAGCTGCCTCTGGGCTGGGGAGCTGGGATTCTAGGGCTGGAGCTGCCCCAGGATCCCACTCCAGGGTCTGGAGCAGGGAGAAGGCTTCTCTCTGGCTCCCGGGGTGAATCTCTCTCCTGGCCACAGCATCCAGCTCCTGGGTTTTGTAGAGCATTTGTGTTCCCACCAGCGCTCCCGGATGGGGCTTTTATAGGCTTTATGTATTTCAGTTTATTTTATTTTCTGGGGTAATGTGGAAGGGCAGCAGGAGAGCGGAGCGGGGCTCAGCCCCGCAGCCTGAGCGGGATGGGGCAGCCTTGGTGGGGGGCGTGGGGCTGCCCCCAGCCCCTTCCTCAGCCCCATAGTGGGGTCAGAGCTGCTCCCCCAGCCCCTTCTTCTGCCCCCAGCCCATTCTTCTGCTATGGGGCAAGGGAAGGGAGCTGGGGGCAGGGTCGCAGCAGTCCCCAGCCTGTTCCACTGCCCCATAGTAAGGTCAGGGCAGCCCCCTAGCCCCTTTTTGTGCCCCATGTGGGGTCGGGGAGGCCCCCAGCCCCTTCCTCTGCCCCCTTTGCACCTTCCTCTCCCTCGCAGTGGGGTCGGAGCCACCTCCAGCCCTTTCTTGTGCCCCATAGCGGGGTCGGGGCAGCCCCCCAGCCTCTTCCTCTGCCCCCACAGCCCCTTCCCTTGCCCCACAGTGGGGTCGGGGCAGCCCCCCATCCTCTTCTTTTGCCCTGAAGCCCCCGCAGCCCTTTCCTCTGCCCCATAGCGAGGTCGAGGCAGCCCCCCAGACCCTTTTTGTGCCCCATAAGGGGTCCAACCCTCCCCCAGCCCCTTCCTCTGCTCCCCACCCTGCACCAACCCTTTCCCCTAAACGGGGTCGGAGCCACCTCCAGCCTCTTCTTGTGCCCCATACGGGGTCGGGGCAGCCCCCCATCCCCTTCTTCTGCCCTGCAGCCCCCGCAGCCCTTTCCTCTGCCCCATAGAGGGGTCGGAGCAGCCCCCCGCAGCCCCTTTTTGTGCCCCATATGGAGTTGGAACCGCTCCCAGCCCCTTTCTCTGCCCCTCTTGCCCCTTCCCTTTCCCCGCAGCGAGGTCGGGGCAGCCCCCCAGCCCCTTCTTGTGCCCCGTGTGGGGTCGGGGCAGCCCCCCAGCCCCTTCTTGTGCCCCGTGTGGGGTCGGGGCAGCCCCCCAGCCCCTTCTTGTGCCCCGTGTGGGGTCGGGGCAGCCCCCCAGCCCCTTCTTGTGCCCCGTGTGGGATCGGGGCAGCCCCCCAGCCCCTTCTTGTGCCCCGTGTGGGGTCGGGGCAGCCCCCCAGCCCCTTCTTGTGCCCCATATGGGATCGGGGCAACCCCCCAGCCCCTTCTTGTGCCCCGTGTGGGGTCGGGGCAGCCCCCCAGCCCCTTCTTGTGCCCCATATGGGATCGGGGCAACACCCCAGCCCCTTCTTGTGCCCCGTGTGGGGTCGGGGCAGCCCCCCAGCCCCTTCTTGTGCCCCATATGGGATCGGGGCAACCCCCCAGCCCCTTCTTGTGCCCCGTGTGGGGTCGGGGCAGCCCCCCAGCCCCTTCTTGTGCCCCGTGTGGGATCGGGGCAGCCCCCCAGCCCCTTCTTGTGCCCCGTGTGGGGTCGGGGCAGCCCCCCAGCCCCTTCTTGTGCCCCGTGTGGGGTCGGGGCAGCCCCCCAGCCCCTTCTTGTGCCCCGTGTGGGATCGGGGCAGCCCCCCAGCCCCTTCTTGTGCCCCGTGTGGGGTCGGGGCAGCCCCCCAGCCCCTTCTTGTGCCCCGTGTGGGGTCGGGGCAGCCCCCCAGCCCCTTCTTGTGCCCCGTGTGGGGTCGGGGCAGCCCCCCAGCCCCTTCTTGTGCCCCGTGTGGGGTCGGGGTAACCCCCCAGCCCCTTCCTCCCCCTCCAGCCCCTCGCTTTGCCCCGCAGTGGGGTCAGAGCCACCTCCAGCCCCTTCCCCTGCCCCGCAGAGGGGTCGGGGCCGCCCCCCCCGCAGCCCTGGGCGCTGCGGGTCCCGCTGCGGGCGGCAGGGGGCGCTGCGGGCGCGGAGCCGGGCAGGGGCAGCGCTGGGCGCTGGGGCTCTCACCTCCCCCCCGCCCCCCGAACCCCGAAATCCCATCCCGGGAGCCTTTTGAGGGGAAGGCTGCGCTCCCGAGGGGCTGCGGAGCGGGGTTTGGCCGTGGGGTGGGCTGGAAAGGGGTCCCGGGGATGCTGGGGGAGTACTGGAGATACTGGAGGGGTCCCTGAGGATGCTGGAGGGATACTGGGGGGACACTGGAGGGGTCCCCGAGGATGCTAGGGGATGCTGGGCATACTGTAGGGGTCCCCGAGGGTGCTGGAGGGATACTGGCGGGGTGTTTGAGGATGCTGGGGGGATGCTGGGTGGATACTGGGGATGCTGAAGGGACCCTCGAGGATGCTGGGGGGATACTGGAGGGGTCCTTGAGGATGCTAGGGGGATGCTGGAGGGATACAGGGGGGATGCTGGAGGGGTCCCCGAGGATGCTGGAGGGGTCCTGGAGGATGCTGGGGGAATGTTGGGGGTACTGAGGAGATACTGAGGGATACTGGAGGATACTGGAGGGGTCCCCGAGGATGCTGGGGGGATACTGGAAGGGTCCCCGAGGATGCTGGGGGAGGCAGAGGAGAGGCTCCAGCCGCAGGGTGTCCGCTGGATGCGGGAAACTGGGATTTAAAAGAAGAAAACCTCTCCCATGCTGATATCGGGGGGGGGGGAGTGGGAGCGCTCCCCCTGTTCGTTCATTTACTTTAACTTGTATTAATAAATATAAACACAAAAAAAGGGAGGGGGGGGGAGAGAAAAGCAGGAACCCACCCGCACCACCCAGTGGCCCCGCGCGGGGATAACAAACTCCAACTTAAAGTTCCCGAGCGCAGCGGGGGGCGCGGAGGAGGCGGCGCTGCCAGGTGTGTGTGGGGAGGGGGGGGCTGCCAGGTAGGGATGGAGCTGGGGTTGGGGGCTCCCCGGCTCCCCCCCTCCCCGGGAATCGCTGTGAGTGGCATCCCCAGCCCCACCGAGGGGCTGTTGTTGCGGCTTGGGGGTCTCGGGGGGGAGGGGGCTGGATGGTGTTGGGGAGGGGATAAAGGGGATTTTAGGGGGCTGGGGGGGTTAATGGGGGGGTGTCAGAGCCTCGGAAAGAGTCTCAGGCACAGGAGAGGAGCTTCAGTGCAAAGGAAAGCGAGGGCACGGCAACTTTATAATCGACTTTTTATTAAGATTATAAATTTAAACAAATCTGAACAGTTTTACCCGGTGATATACAATTTCATATGCACAAAAATACGGGCTTACAAAGAAAGAAAAAGAAAATGAGAAAAGGGGAGGGGGGGGGAAAAAGAAATAAAAAAAAAGACCCCAACAGACCATTTGGCAAAGCATCTTCAGTTACACATAGTGCTGATACCGTGAAGTTGAGAGGGGTTAGGCTGCAAAGAAACAGGGAGGGGGGGAAACACGACCAGAAAACCCACCTTTTTACAACAAAAGGTTTTTCTTTTTAAAAGAAAAAAATATATATATAAAAAAAAGAAAATCAAGAGACTCTACAGGAGACAGATCTCTTCACAAGACCAAACAATGCTGGTTTGATGGGTTGGGAGGCTGAAAACCGGAACAGCTGAACTTTAAGGAGAGGGGAAAAGAAAAAAAAAAAAAAAAAAAAAGAAGGTAAAGGAGAAAAAGAAGAGTAGGAGACACAGCAGAGAGGGATGGGAGCAGTGTACACGGTTACCTGCGGCATCACAGACACACACCGAGGCGGGGGCTTAGGGGGGTCCCCCCATCCCCAGCGGGAAGGAGCCCGCAGGGACCCCCCCGATACCCCTTTATTCCCCCCAAATCCATCTCTCCTAACCCTCCAGCGTTACCCTGGCACAAGCGGTGGGAAGGAGAAGTCGCATCGCAGGCGTTTCTTCGAGGAGGAAAGTTGAAATGTTTTCATTTCTGCCTGGTTTTTTTTGTTTTGTTTGTTTTCCTTTGAAATACATAAAGAAACGCACAAAAGTGAACGGGCAGCCGCTCTCCGGGCCCTCCCCGCACCCCAAAAAGCAGCCGGGGAGGGGTGAGGGTCCCGGTCCCGGTTCTCACGTGGCGCCCCGGGTAAGAGAACCCCGAGCGGACACAAAGAGGATTATTTAAATAGGTGCTTCGTTGTTTTGCTTTTTGTTGTTGTTGTTGTCGTTTTCGTTTGTTTGTTTTTGTTGTTGTTGTTTTGTTTTTTGGTTTTTTTTTTTTTTTTCCTCACCAAAAATAAAGTCCCGAGATCTTCGCTTTTTTGTCCTTTATTGTACAATTTATAAAACACTAGCGCGGCTCTCGCCCTCCCACCTCCCCTGCGCACCCCTCGGCACCCCCCCCTCTCCCCTCTCCCCAACCCACCCCCCCCCCTCCTTTGTTTCAGGGCACCCCCCCCCCCCCCAACTCCCCTTTCTCCGGAGCCGCTGTCCCTCGGCTCGCACCCCTGTTTTTTTTTTTGTTTTTTTTTTTTTTTTCAAACCCCCCTACCCTTTCTCCCCCTTTTTTTTTCCTCCCCCTCCCTCTCTAAAAGGCGACGATGGCCCGAGTCCAGGCTCCCAGGCTCGCCAGCGCCTGCTTGCCGCACAGCTGCCCGTTGAGGGGCTGCTCCGAGTCCTGCTGCCGGCTCACCAGCCCCGTGAAGCCGGAGCCGAAGATGGAGATCAAGTTGGAGATGTTAGAAGAGTCCTGGGCTTGCTCGCCGCCGTATTCCTCGAACCGGGCGCGTTTGGGGCACGGGGCGAAGGGGGCGCCGCCCGCCCCCCCCCCGCCGCCGCCTCCTCCTCCTCCTCCTCCTCCCCCCGGCTCCCCTTCTTCCTCCACCCCCCCCTCCTCCTCCTCCTCGTCCTCCTCCTCGTCCTCCTCCTGCCCCGGGTGATACTTGCGCTTGGTGCCGGGGGGGGAGAGGAGCCCCGGGGCCGCTTGGCAGCAGCAGGGACACTGCGAGCAGCAGTCTTGGTGCAAGTAACCGTTTTCGACCGTGGTCACGACGTGCGTGTCCAAATCCAGCACGGTGGTTCGGCTGCCACAGTGCGGGGCCCCCAAGTCACAACCGGCGGCGTAGAGCAACCCCGAGGCGGGGGGAGAGGAGGCGGCGGCGGCTGCTCCTCCCCGGTAAAAACCGGGAGGCGAGTCTCTGCACGGAGCCGGAGGAAGAGGAGGAGGAGGAGGGTGGTGGGGGGGGTGAGCGGAGCAGCTCGGGGCTTCCAGCAGCTCCCGGTGCGGCGCGTCTTGGGGATGCGGGAGAGGCTGGGGAGGGGGCGGCGGGCAGGGGGGCATCGTGAGCCCCGGGGAGCAGCCGTCGGGGTAGTGGTGGTGATGCTGCTGCTGCTGCTGCTGCTGCTGGCGGCGGTAAAGCTCGGCGTAGCGCTCGCTCAGGTAGAGCTGCCGGGCGTTGCGGAGCACGTAGGAGACGAGCAGGTTCTTGTGGAGCTTGATGCCGCCTCGCTGAGTGCGGGAGCTGTGGATCTTCCGCAGGGAGATGCTGATCAAACTCTGCGCGTCCAGGCTGCTCTCCATCATCATCATCATCATCCTCCTCCTCCGGCCCCTCAGCATCTGCTCTCGCCCCGCGAGCGGACAGGCAGCCCGGGCCGCATCCACAACGGCAGCAGGAGGGTCGCGGGAAAGAAAAACGGAGGAGAAAGAGGCGAAAGGAGGGGTGGGAAGGGAGGGAAAAGGGAAGGGGGGGGGGGGGAGAGGGGAGAGAAAAAAGGAAGGGAAAGAGGGGAAGAAGAGAGGTCGCTGGAGAAGGGAAGGAGAAGGGGGAAAAGAATCTTCAGGGCGGGAGCGGAGCGAGCATCGCCGGTGGCTCCCGCTGCTGCTGCTGCCGCTGCTGCCGCCGCCGCGATCCGTGAGGGCTCGGCGCGTGCAGCCAGCGCCGCGCGCGCCCCCGCGCTCCCTCCCCTCCCGCGTGCGCGCGCGCCCTCGCCACGCCCCCCGCCGCGCAGACCACGCCCCTTCCCAGCCAGAGCAGCGTCCTCCTTCCATGCAGGCCACGCCCCCTTCGCGAGAAGGACACGCCCCCTCGCGCGCGAAGCCGCGCCCCCTCCCAGCACAAGCCACGCCCCACTCGCCCCCACTCAGCGCATAATACACAGCAGACCACGCCCCTCTCTCTACGCAAGCCACACCCTTTCAGCGCAGACCACGCCCCTCAGGCTGTACCTGTCACGCAGCGGCACTGAGCGCCCTCCCGCCTAGCCCCCGCTTTTTATAGAGCGGCGCCGGCCTGGCCCCGCCCCCTCCAGGGCCCGCAGCCAATGGGAGCGCCGCGCGGGGCCTGACGGGCGGGACCGCTGGCCAATAGGAGCGAGGAGGGCGCCCCGCGCCGTTCAAATGCTGCGGGGCTCGGCGCGTCGTAATGAGAGCAGCCAGCCCGGTGCCCCCCCGTCCTGGCTGGACATAGCCCTTTGCATCCCCCTTTGTAGCCCTTGGTGCTCCCTTCCTGAGTGGGCACAGCCCTTTTCCTCCCTTTTGCAGCCCTTGATGCCCCCCCCCAGCTGGACACAGCCCCTTTCCTCCTTTTTGCAGCCCTCGGTGCCCTCCTAGCTGGACACAGCCCTTTGCATCCCCTTTTGCAGCCCTTGGTGCCACCCTCTTGGCTGGACACAGCCCCTTTTCTCCCTTTTGCAGCCCTTGGTGTCTCCCTCCTAGCTGAACACAGCCCATTGCCCACCTCTGCAGTCCCTGGTGCCTCCTCCTGCAGCCCCTTGCACCCCTCTGCAGGCTCCGATGCCCTGCTCCTGGCTGGGTGCAGTCCCTTGTACCTTTCCTGCAGCCCCCAGTGCTTCCCCCCCCCAACCCCGGCTGGGTGCAACTCCTTGCACCTCTCCTGCAGAGCTCCAGGCCTCCCACCCAGCTGGATGCAGCCACTTGCTCCCCTCTGCAGCCCCCTGGTGCACTCCTCGAGCAGGATGCAGCCCCCCCGTGCCTCCCTTTTGCCTGGGTGCAGCCACTTGACCCTCTCCTGCAGAGCTCTGGGCCCCCTACCCAGCTGGGTGCAGCCCTTTGCACCTCTGCTGCAGCCCCTGGTGCCCCAATCCTGGCTGGACGCAGCCACTTGCATCCCTCCTGCAGCCCCCTGGTGCCTCCCTCTTGGCTGGACGCAGCCCCTTGCTCCCCTCTGCAGCCCCCCATGCCCCTTTTCCCCTTGGGGCTGCCTGAGCTCCGAAGTGTTACAGGTGATGAAGGGCTGGCAGCATCCTAGCACTGCTGGTTCTCCCCACAGCACCTCGTTCTGCTTTGCAGATGCTTATCTCTACCCCAAACTGCATGGACAGGCACTGCAAGTAGGACTCCCGACATGGGAGCAGGACTGCGCATCAGTCACTGCTCACAAAGTGCCCCAATCACACCTGTTTTTCCCTTAAAATGGGTGCAGGACTGTGCACCAGTCAGTACCCAGAAAGTGCTTCAATCGCACCTGTTTTTCCCCTAAAGTGGGAGCAGGACGGTGTGTAGGTTGCTGCTAATCCAGGGCTCCCATCCCACCTTGTTGCCTTGACTCAGCAGGGCTCCCTGCTCCAGCAGGTGCCCCTCACAGGGTACGTGCCATGGGGAGGGGGCTGGGATGCCCTTAGGGGTTGGAGATCCTCGGGAGCTGCAGGGGCTCAGGGTTGTCCCTATGCTTGTTGCTTAAGGGACCTGCCCAGGGAGCAGTGGGATTTGGAGAAAGCGACGCTGCTGCAGAGGAGCGACCCTTGGCCAGCAGGTCAGAACCAGGGCTGGAGGGGCTTGAGGAGGGGGTCTGCAAGGCTGCTTCTGAAACAGCATCTTCTGTAGAAATCAAAGGAGAGAAGAGGGTTTTTCCTCCCCTTCTCATAGTTTCCCCAGGCTTGGTGTCTGCTTTGAGGGACAAGCTGGTGCTCATACCTTAGTGGTGGCTACGGTTAGCCTTGCGTCTGCACGTTGTGGGGAGCCCACTGGATAACGAACCTCCTCTGCATGTTGTGGGGAGCCCACTGGATAATGAACCTCCAAAGCTCTTGTTTCTGCCAATGCAGCCCAACACCTACGCTGAGGGACAGTCGCATTAGTGGTCACTGAGTTCATCAGCTTTGGGGGCACCGTGCAAAGCGAAGAAGCTCTGTAGGGGCATCCTCAAAGGGCTGGGGGCTCTGCTTGCTTCCTGGCTTGGCTCCCTCATGTCCTCCACCCAAAGGAATGGGAGCAGATCCAGCACCACAGAACATTTTCTCCTGGTTTATTTGTGCTTGGCAGAGCTGTGGGGCAGCTCCTTGCAACTGGAGGGGCAGCTGGGCAAGTCCTCCTTGCTTGGGTAACCTTGCTTGTGGAGCATCCTTCTCCACAATCTCCTCTCAAACTGGGGTGAAAGACACTCTGTGCATTCCCAAGCTCGTGTAGGACACTTTTGACCTGCTTTCCTTGTTGGTAGCGTGGAAAATAATCACAGCCTTGTCTGGAGGGCAGCTGTAGCTCAAGGCAGCAGGCATGGGCAGCGTTGGAGATAGGGAATCATGCTGTGTCCTTTCTCTTCACCACCAGTGTCTTTTGCAACGCTGCTTTGCTACAAGTGGCTTTTTCTAAGGCTGTGGCTGTGCTGCAGCTGGAGATGGGGCAGGCGATACCCAGAGCTGGTCTGTGCAAGATGTTATCGACTTCAGCAGGGCTGGGGTTGGGGCACATCAAGCAGAGTAGTGCTGAGCTTTGGGTGCTTTGGTGGCTGGAGCCAGGCTCTGCTCCTGCTCAGTCAGATCAAAGGCTCTGCTCTTGCGGGGTGTTGGTGCTTGTGGACTTGAGCCCCAGCTGCAGCTCTGCAGCGTTTTCTGTGGCTTCCTGGGCACTGGGGAATGAGAACAGCGAGCGCTGCTGCCACCAGCCTGTGCCACATCTTCCACCCAGGCAGTGGTTGCCTCTCCAGCTCCCTGACCCACCTTTCTCCATCCAGCTCCCCGACCCACCTTTCTCCATCCAGCTCCCCAACCCACCTTTCTCCATCCAGCTCCCCGACCCACCTTTCTCCATCCAGCTCCCCGACCCACCTTTCTCCATCCAGCTCCCCAACCCACCTTTCTCCATCCATCTCCCCAACCCACCTTTCTCCATCCAGCTCTCCGACCCACCTTTCTCCATCCATCTCCCCAACCCACCTTTCTCCATCCATCTCCCCGACCCACCTTTCTCCATCCAGCTCCCCAACCCACCTTTCTCCATCCAGCTCCCCGACCCACCTTTCTCCATCCAGCTCCCCAACCCATCTTTCTCCATCCAGCTCCCCAACCCACCTTTCTCCATCCAGCTCCCCGACCCACCTTTCTCCATCCAGCTCCCCAACCCACCTTTCTCCATCCAGCTCCCCGACCCACCTTTCTCCATCCAGCTCCCCAACCCATCTTTCTCCATCCAGCTCCCCGACCCACCTTTCTCCATCCAGCTCCCCGACCCACCTTTCTCCATCCATCTCCCCAACCCACCTTTCTCCATCCATCTCCCCGACCCACCTTTCTCCATCCAGCTCCCCGACCCACCTTTCTCCATCCAGCTCCCTGACCCATCTCCAGGTCTGACTCCAGCCTAGGCGGTCCAGGCTAAGAGCCTGAGTAGCCCAGCAGCTACCGGGTGGCTTGGATAGCGTGGATGGTGCTGGCCACAAAGCATCGCCCTGGCAAGCACCCTCCACCTCAGGCTTAATGTCCCGTCATGGTCTGGACTTGTGGTGTGGCCTTGGGACGCTGCCCAGTGCCGGCGCTCAGCTCTTTAATCATCGCTTGGCCCCGCTGGCCTTGGGTTGTGGCTTTAACTGAAGGGTCAGGTGGACTCGAGACCTCATCTGGAGTACTGTGTCCAGTTCTGGAATACTCAACATAAGAAGGAGATGGAGTTGTTGGAGGCTACAAAGATGATTTGAGGGCTGGAGCACCTCCTGTATGAGGACAGGTTGAGGGAATTTGGGTTGTTCAGCCTGGAGAAGAGAAGGCTCTGAGGAAACCTTATAGTGACCTTCCAGGTTGCCCAGGGAAGCTGTGGCTGCCCCATTCCTGGAGGTGCTCAAGGCCAGGTTGGATGGAGCTTGGAGCCCCTGATCCAGTGGGAGGTGTCCCTGCCCATGACAGGGGGTGGAACTGGATGATCTTTAAGGTCCCTTCCAACCCAAGCTATTCTATGAGTTTGCAGGGTTTATGGAGGTGCAGGTGACCTTGCTCAGGGTGATGCATCCTTGGGGTGGTTTGGGCATCATGGGGCAACTCTGATGCAGGAGGCGCTGCCGTTTCTTGCTGTCAGGGAAGTGCCCTCTGCTGCAGCTGCCGGAGAAGCTCGGTGGCACCAGGAATACCCAAGAGCACAGCAGGAGCCTCTAGGAGATGAAGACGGAATTAAAACTTTAATCTTATTTAGAGTCTGGGTAATTAATATAAAGGCTCTAAAACACGGGCCTGATCCTCTCCCTGGCTGCCGGGCACCGTGTCGCGGCTGGCGAGCCTGGCGGTGGCTGCAGGTTTTCTCTCCTTCCCGACTGGCTTTCTCGGCGGGCGCGAGTGTTTTGTTTGCAGACACGGTGGCTTTAATCCTGGAGCCGGGACAGGCTGCGAAAGCTGCGCTGCTTCAGTTTGGCCCGTGGACTCCAAAATCTCCTGGAGAGATGGGAATCTGGCTGATACCTGTCTTGGCACATGACTGTGAGCTCTGCTTTTCTCAAAGAGGCCGATGAATCCTGTCTGTTTTCTGGCTCTGCAGCAGCAAGCTGGGGCAGGACGGGTTGGTTTGGTGATGCCTTTCCCAGGAATATATCCGTGTCCTATCCAGCATCCCTATTCTCCAGTCTCTGCTGGGGTTTGTGCATCTTTCCCATGCAAAAGGACCCTAAAGACACTACTGCTGTAGGGGACACTTGGTCTGAAACCATCTCCGTTAAACGTAATTGCGGCTTTTAACTGGCCGTAAAATGGCAAGTACCATTTCTTCCCCAAAGGAAAAGAGGATGGGCCCAGGATTTGCTGTCTGGAGGGCTGTAGCTGCACCTTTCTGGGTTTCTTGGCCCCAGGCTGTGGTGTGGGTGCCGTGGGGCTGGTGCAGCTGTACCGCGCTCGGTCCAGCTCTGCTGATGTCCTGGTGCCAGCGCTGCTCTCGCGGCCGTCGATCCCGCAGCGAGCTCCAGCAGCAAAACCTGGCGGTCCGCTGCTCTCAGCTGCAGAGTAAACAAGCTGGCAAGAGAAACCATTTTGCTTCAGCTAGTAGGAGAAACCCTTTTTAGGTAGCACTTCCAACTGGCAATGCTCTCCTTCATTAACCCCCTCCTTCCCTTTGCAATGAAACGTGAAGTCGCAGCGATCGGGGACCAGGCTCTTGCCAGGGCAGCTTTGCCACCCAGAGCAACGAACACAGACGTGAATTTACTGCTTGATCTCGTAATTTCAGTGCAATTAGACTGGCTGCTAGCGAGCAATTTCCCCTTAAGCCTCAGAGTCCCAGGTCTAGGCATTGCCTGGCTTTCCTCAGACAAGGAAGCAGAGGCATTTGGGTATTGGCTGAAACACGAGTTTTTTTAGGTGCACCTGGAACTTGACTCCTCGGAGATGCGTCTGCGAGTCGGAGCTGTGGGTGCCTGGCATGTCTGAAAAAGAGCCTGCTTTTCAGGCTCACTCATTACAAGTCAGGCACCCAAAGCTAGAGGGGAAAACAAGCCAGAACAAGGTTTTCAGGCTGAGCTCTGGGAGCAGGATTTGCCTCTGCAACCCCCTCCCCTGTGCCAGTCAGAAACGATGCTGCCCGGACCCCTAAGCTGCTCCCTGATCTTGAGGGGACCTGTAGCATGGACCCGTGGGGTTTGCTTTTTCCTACAGCTCTGATACTGCAGTCAAATCTATTGTTTAAAAAGCTGGAGAAAACAGGGATGAAAACCATAATGAAATATTATCCCTTTCATATTGTTCCTCCTCGCTTTGAACTGGCGAGCTATACGATGCCTCCCGAGCACCATGATGGAACAGGGCATGGGTGAAGTGCTCACCACTTTGATCTGCTCTCTTCCTACTGAACTTCACTGACTCGTCTCCTACATCTCTTGTACCCAGGGCACTGCTGTGCAACCCACAGGCTTCGCTGCCATTGCTTCCCAGCCTCCCTTCTGCGTTGCTGAGCACAGCCTGACCCATCCCTGTGCCCAAGGGGGGTGCTTTCAAACGCTCTCAGTGCTTCCTGCGCTCCTACCAGAGTGTTGTGAGGTCCCCTTGGCCAGGAATTGCACGATTCTTGCTTTGATCCTGGGAGGGTGGAATTAAGGAGGTGGTTGATTGTTACCAAGGTCTTCTTGCCTCCTCAGTGGGCTCAGCTGATCATGCTGTGAGTGGGTAAATGCTGCCTGCGTTGGCTGGCTGGTGACATGACCCAAAGGAGAAGGGGGTCTTTGCTTGCACCCAATATATTTTCATAGAATCGTCAGGTTGGAAAAGACCCATCGGATCATTGAGTCCAATCATTCCCATCAATCACTAAACCACGTCCCTCAGCACCTCGTCCACCCATCCCTTAAACACCTCCAGGGAAGGTGTCTCAACCTCCTCCCTGGGCAGCCTCTGCCAGTGCCCAATGACTCTTTCAGTGAATTTTTTTTTCCTAATGTTCAGCCTGAACCTCCCCTGGTGGAGCTTGAGGCCATTCCCTCTCGTCCTGTCCCCTGTCACTTGGGAGAAGAGCCCAGCTCCCTCCTCTCCACAACCTCCTTTCAGGGAGTTATAGCGATGAGGTCTCCCCTCAGCCTCCTCTTCTCCAGGAATTCATGCATCATTTTGTTACTGGCTTTGCTGTACCCACACGTCGCTCTGCAGTAGCAGATCTGTTCCTTGCTAGAGCTGAGAGGAACGAGCTGTGGACGATGTGAGTGGAGCTGTGGGTGTTCTTGGGGAGGCTACAGTGTCCCAGTTGGTCTCGGGGAGGTTTGCTCGGCTCGCCTGGCGCACAGAGCTGCTGGGGTGATGTTCTGCACGGGTAAAGCTTCTGGCACAGGTGCTTCCCTGGGTCTTTAGCAAGCCTATCCGACCGCATTAGTCTCACTGCTGGTGCTTTGTCTCCTTGTTTCTGGCATATGGAGGACACAGATTGCTACAAAACCATTGTTGGATGCTAAAGCTGCGAGATAAACTGGGTGCAGCAAGCTTAGGAGCTGCTTGTTGTTTCACACCTTGGACCAGGTGCTTCGCTGGACCCTAGTGCCCCAGGGAACTTGTCGCAGCTCCAAGATAGACATGGCATTTGTCCTCCTGGGGGCAAGAGGGATTCTGAGAGCTCCTCTGTTGCCCACACAGGGCAAGCACAGATCCCGTGGTGGCTACCTGGGGGGCTTGCACAGGGATCTTGTGTCAGCAGCGTCCTCACAGCTCCCACAGTGTTTGGGCTTGGAGTATCTGTGGCCTCTTGTAGACAATCCGAGCTCTGCAGCTCACAGGGGTGATGGCACCAAAGCTCAGCCTGGCTGCAGGACTGTGTGGCTCCCGGCTGGGATCTGCTGCCTAGATGCTTTCCCAGTTGACCGGAGGGAGCTGTGCTGAAGGGTTAGACAATTTGAGGTGCTTCTGTCCATGAAACCTTAGTGTGCCCAGCACTACCTCTCACCTAGGCGGAGCTGCGGGGGGATCAGGATAGGAAATCACCCAGGGGACTTGGGACCATGGGTTGTGGGATCACTATGGGGACAATGCTTTTACCTGCGGTGGCTCTTGGCTTAGGGATGGGAATAAATATCACTTGGAGCCAGTGGAGAGGTGAACAGGAGGCTAAAGGACAGCTTTGAGCTCTGTGTGGGAAATGTGCTTTTGTCTCCATGGTCTAGGTGTGTCGGGCTGCCTCTCTGTGCTGGTGTTTGGTCCCATCTTCTGGGAAGAAACCATGATAAGGGCTTGCTGCATTTGGTGCAAGGTCCCCGGAGCTGGTTTTGTTGGAGGCTGTCGAGGTGACCACCATCTCCTTGGAGAAAGCGGGTCTGTGCCCCTTCTTGGACCCCTTCTTGTAGCTGTAAAATGAATAAGGGATGGCACCTGCAGATCCCTTTCCCATCTGTCCTGGGTGGAGCAGGGCAGGACTTGCTGAGGACCAAGTGGGATTTGCAGCCATGTTCTCTACCAGTGATGGGACCCGCAGGCTCTTGGAGGAACCCAGACAACAAGCTTTATATAGTGATGAGAATGCATGGAGACCAGGCACCTGTGATGCAGGGCTAATTGTGTCTCTCTGCCTTGCTTTCCTCTCCCACTTATACCCTGTCCTGTGGTTTGTAGGCGTTAATCTGTTCAGGATGGAGCCTGTCGTGCTGCCAGAGGTCCTTGGGTGACTCCTGTGACGGCAACTGCCCATCTCCAGTGAAACCACCTTCCCAGGGCTTGCTGTGCCGGGTGGTGATGCTTGGCATAGAGAGCAACCAAAGGAGAAGATCCTTCCCTGTTCCTCATGCTTGCCAAGCCCGCAGGGAGGGTATTTGGGGCACAAACCAAGTTGGAGCTGTGGCTCGAGTGGGGAATAAACTCTGGGATGGTGTGTGGGACCTGCCTGGGCTCCTGTCCCCAGGCACAGTGGGATCCCTTTCCTAGCTAAAAGGGAACTGAGGCGTGTGTGATCGTTGCTGCCAGGCGACGCGGGCTCCGAAATGGTTAATCGCTGTCTGCCTGTGATGGAAACTTCAGCCTTCTCCAGTGCAGCTGGGGAGGAGCATGGCCTTGCAGTGCCCGCTGGATGGATGGATGGATGGATGGATGGATGGATGGATGGATGGATGGATGGACGGATGGATGGCAAGAGGAGGACTACAATCCCCGGCAGGGAGCAAACCGGGGGGATGCTGGGACTGGTAGTCTGGTCCTGGCTTGGGGGTCCCCGCTGCCACTGGTGGCTGGGGCGGGGGGACCCAGAGGGAATGTACAGTCTCGGGGAGGAGCCAGCGTGTTCACCCACTTTGTTGTTAAATACCTTAAAGGAGCAGTGGCTGTGCCCGAGTGAGCTCCCTAGCGGAGTTGCGCAACCTGGGCCGTGGGCTTTTTAAAGATAAAAAATCACTCTCATGGCCTTGGTTATTAATGACATCTCTCGCACTCGGTAACTCCTTCGGTGCCTGGGCGGCGCTGGGGCTGGGAGGCTGCTGGAGCAATGCTGGACCACATCTGATCCTGCATCCCCTCCAGAGCATCCTCCTCCGATGCTCTGTGCCCAGGAGCCTGGTGCTGCAGGGGGATGGATGCTGAACCATCCTGTGCAATCCGTGCCGTGGGAAATAGGCACCAAGGCTGTTTCCTCACAACCCTGCTCGTGTGCTCCACAGATAAAGAGCTACGGAGCGAAGTGCAGAGCAGTGACAGCGCAGGCAGCGAGGCAGATTTCTGGTGCCACTATGGCACAGCTGTGACCTGGAGATTTCTTCCCCCTCTGGCATAATTCACTCTGGCACCCGATGCCTCCAGCCAGACACCCGCATCAAACCACTGCCCCTTGCCAGCAGCTACCTTGCGCAAACCTGGAGGGGGATGAGAACAGAGCATCCAGCCCCACAGCATCTCCTGCCTCCCGTGGGGCAGCCAGAGCTGGCTTGGGTGCGTGGTGGGAGCTGGGAGCTGGGAGGGTGACCCTGCGCTGGGATCACGATGGGGGTATCAGTGAAACATCTGCCCCAGCAGAGCCAGTCGGCCTCAACTTGGCCCCTGGTTGCCTCAAATTGCTTTGTCCCTGCTGCCTTGTCCTGGTGGTCCTTGCCTCGGCGCCTCCTTGAGCTTCAGTGGAAGGGGTTGAAATCCCTCTGGCAGGCAGATGTGCTGGAGAGGGGCTGCTGGAGTGCGGTGCAGGAACCTCACTGACTGGAAAAGCAGGAATAACCACCAAAACCCAACTGGAGGGAAGGGCTGCGATGCTGCAGGGAGCCAACAGCTGAGCTGGCTTGTGCTGGGTGATGCTCTGGGGCAGACGGCCCTGGAGTGCTTGCGCTGCCCGTGGTTGCACGCCACAGCTCACCTGTGGGTTGGCATCGCTGGGAAGGCAATGGGAGGGTTTGGGTGGCAAACTGGTGCTCTCAGGCTGCCCTTTCTCACTGCTGGGTGCAGCTCAGCCTCCTCACAGCACCAGGTTTGGGTGCTTGCCTGCCAAGGGGCCATGCTCTATGCTTTTTTCCTCTTGGGTGCAGGTGTTGGAGAGAGTGTTGGGCATGCCTGATCCCACCTGGAACTGGGTTCCAGCTGCTCCGTGCTGTGAGTACAGGCTCATGGCCACACTGCCTCCAACCCCATGGCTAGTAGTGGACAGAACTACTGGTCTTGCTTGGATATGAGGTTGCCTGGACGAGAAAGACCTGGGGATATTGGTTGACAGTGACTAAACATGAGCCAGCAGGGGCCCAGGTGGCCAAGAAGGCCAATGGCATCTTGGCTTGGATCAGAAGTGGTGTGGCCAGCAGGTCCAGGGAGGTTATTCTCCCTCTGTACTTGGCACTGGTGAGACTGCTCCTTGAATCCTGTGTTCATTTCTGGGCCCCTCACCACAAGACTGAACATTAGGAAAAAATTTTCATGGAAAGTGTCATTGGGCACTAGAACAGGCTGCCCAGGGAGGTGGTTGAGTCACCTTCCCCAGAGGTGTTTAAGGGACAGGTGGATGAGATGCTGAGGGACGTGGTTTAGTGATTGATGGGAATGGTTGTACTTGATGATCCGGTGGGTCTTTTCCAACTTGGTGATTCTATGATTCTATGAATTCTTACTTGGAGCAGATGAACTCTTCCCTAGCATGCAGAGAGCTCCTGGTGCGTGTGTGGAAGGGCTGAAGCCCATTAGGGCTTATGGCTGCGGAGGAACCACAAGCTGCCCTGTGCGCAGGGACTCTGTGTGGTTGGATGCTGGATCACAACCCAGGCAGCCATGACCTTCTGGGCAGCATCAAACCCCTTCTGGGCTGTGACAGAGTCTACATTGGGTTCTTTCTTGTGCACAAGAAAGAACCGTCAGAGTGGGAGAGGCTGCCGGCTGCTGCATCCAGCGAGGAGCCTGTGGTACCCAGGGCACAAGGGGCCCATGCTGCTTCTGTGCTGTCTCTTGGATAGTGAAACAAGGAGCCTGGGGGGGGTCTTGCCTGCCTGCCGCCAGCCTGTGGGAGCACAGAGTGACCTGTGCCTCCTTTATGGCGAGGTGTGAACGGAGATGACGGCATACGGCGAAAGAAATTCAGGGATGTAAGGGAGAGAGTGGGGGCTCAGTCTAACACCTCCTGAGGTTCCTAGCTCCTCACTGGGGGCTGTTGAGGGAGCGGGTGAGGTGGTGTGTGCCGTGTGCTGGGCTGCACAACTCGTCCTACAGCCACTCTGACCTTGGTCCAGTCACTTACTCCCCATGCTCCCTGCACTCTCTGGTGCTGCGACGCTGACACTTGCTGTTTCACAAACAGCTCCTGTAAGTGCATGTGAGCCCCGATACAACACCTGAGGAGGGGTCCATGACCTGGTGAAGGTGTCTGGTGGAGGAAGGCACAGGAAAGCTCTCCTACAGGCTTGTCTAGCTCTGCTGCACGTTCCTTTTTTGGCTTTTTCCTCTCTCACTTGCCATTTGGGAGCCTTGTACCAGCAACCACACGGCTGCTTAATATGTTGTGATGGTTGTGTTGCCACAGGCACCTCGGAGGAGCCCTGCACTAAAGCTGCTGGGGTGCAGACCCCTGTGTCCCCCAAACTGATCCCTTCCAATGCAATCCTGCTCAGAACCGAGCCTGGACTCCTCTTGCTCTGATGCAGAATCCCCAAAGGGTGGAATGCAACCACTGGCAGGAGCTATGGGCTGGGGATCCTGGAGGTAAAGCTGGCTGTAAACAGGTCCTGGTGTGCTGCTGCTTTGCATGCTGCGTGGTTTTTCCCACGAGCACAGGCATTCCCAAAGCTGAAAGGAACTTTTCCCACTCTGGAAAAGGGTAGAAATGAGAAGTGGATAGCATTGCTAAGGCAGCGTTGCTAGAGGAATTAAGAGCCAAGCAACAGCATCCATAGGAACCTCAGTTCTTCTCTTATCCCCTCGCACATTGAAGTTAATTGCATTTCCAACTGACACTTCAAGCTGTCCTGCCACGGTCGTCTGCGGCAGAGTCAGCGCGTAGTGGTTGCTCTGGGATATAAACCTCACCTCTGGTGTCTCTCTCTCCCGGGGATAACGTCTTTCCCAGGGCTGTTTGTGCTGTGGTCAGGTCTTAGGAGCCCAGGGCTCAAGCTAAGCGTCTTGCCAGGTCTTTACGGGTATCTCTCGAAGGTGAGACTTGTCAGGCTTGAGCAGCCGATGAAATTTTTTTAATGGGTGTTCAGCAGCCACTGTGGAGATGCTTAAGGGCATGCATTTTTTTAAGAGCGTAATGGATGTTAAACTCTCAAAAATAAACCCGAAGTCTCCCTAGCCTGTGTTTCCCAAGCTGATGGTGCCTAACTTAAAATGAGAGAGCAAGTGAAATGAAAGAAAAGGCTTTTAGATGCTGCAGAGCACTAGTGTGGAGCTTCTGATTTCTTTGTGTGTCTGAGCTAGCTCTCAGTACTTTGGGATGCTGAGCAGCAGGGTCTTGGTTGCCAGTGGGTGCGTTGAGGACCCACATTAGAAAGCAGAGTAAAGGGTTTTCCCCATGTTAGTAAGATCTGTTGAGCAGAGTAAGCAGTACCAGGCTCTAAAACCCTCGCGTCCAGGAGACTTACTGATGGCAACCAGAGTCTTGTACAAAACTGCATGGAAGCTCTCCTGATGAGGCACTGTGAGCAGACCCAGGGTGTGGAGCTGGAACAGAGCCTTCCCACCTCCGGCAAGGGGCAGGAGGGCTTGGACTGAGCAGTTCTGCTCAAACTGTTGCAGGGAGCTGATGATGGAGCTGGTTTCATCTTGGAGCAGGAGCCTTCTCTTTCACTCTGTGCAGATGAGCCTTTCCTGGGGATGTGACAACCGTGTGCAGGGGTTTCCTGCCTGACCCTTGTTACTGCAGGAAGGAGACACTCTCTTCTGGCTGGTGCAATGACCCAGGGCTGGGAAGTGGGGAGGGACGGGCTCCATCCTTCCCTAGCTGCTGTTACACCCTGGCTGGGAGGAAGAGACAGGCTGGAAACGCTCCTGCCTTCCCCTTGAGGTCAGCTCCACTGTGGCTCTGCTTTCTGAGGTCAAATTGTACTTGCTGAGGGCTTGGCCCTGTTTTATAGAGCTTTTCCATGAGGTGTGCCCTGTGACTGCCCTCCCTTGGGCTGTGGGAACAGTGCTCATCTCCGAGCAATGCTGGTGTCTCTGGGAGGGTGATGCTGGTGTCTCTGGGAGGGTGATGCTGGTGTCTCTGGGAGGGTGATGCTGGTGTCTCCAGGAAGGTGATACTGGTGTCTCTGGGAGGGTGATGCTGGCGTCTCCAGGAGGGTGATGCTGGCGTCTCCAGGAGGGTGATGCTGGCGTCTCCGGGAGGGTGATGCTGGCGTCTCCGGGAGGGTGATGCTGGCGTCTCCAGGAGGGTGATGCTGGTGTCTCCGGGAGGGTGATGCTGGCGTCTCCAGGAGGGTGATGCTGGCGTCTCCGGGAGGGTGATGCTGGCGTCTCCGGGAGGGTGATGCTGGCGTCTCCAGGAGGGTGATGCTGGCGTCTCTGGGATGTTGATGCTGGCGTCTCCAGGAGGGTGATGCTGGCGTCTCCAGGAGGGTGATGCTGGTGTCTCCGGGAGGGTGATGCTGGTTTCTCTGGGAGAGTGATGCTGGTGCCTCCAGGAGGGTGATGCTGGCGTCTCTGGGATGTTGATGCTGGCGTCTCTGGGATGTTGATGCCGGCGTCTCCAGGAGGGCGATGCTGGCATCTCCGGGAAGGTGATACTGGCATTTCTGGGAGGGTGATACTGGTGTCTCCAGGAGGGCGATGAGGTCGGGGTGCAAGTTACTTGCACCAGGTCTTTCTGCTCCTTTCAGCTCCTTTCTTGGATTTTGAGGCAGATGTTGATCTGCCTTGAGGTGGTAGGTCCTGGACACATCATTGTGCATGTCTTGCAGAGAGGAAGATGTAAGAAAAAATGGAAGATTTGGGAATGACCAGGGAAAAATGATTCCTTGATGTGTGTTTTGATGCAGAAACGTCACCTGCTGATTCTCTAGCTTGGCCTAAGCTCCTACTTTGGTTCTAGTAGCGGTTGGTGTGTAATTGTAGAATTTGGAATATATTTTTTTTCTGATTTGGAAAATCTTTGGCCTTTCTTGGGAACATCTCCCAGAAAAAACGTCTTTGAGTGGCTGAGCACCAGAAGTCCCAGAGAAGGGACTGCACACTTCCAGTGCTGGTAGTGATGGGGTTTGGTGAGCAAACATCCCATTTTCCGCTCCTCTGTTGATGGGACGTGTGTGGCCCATGGTGACCTTGTATCTTTCCCAAAGGCTGCTGTTTATGGGCTCTGCTTACCTGCATTCACCCCAAAGGCAGCTCTGCATTCTCTGCCCCCATCACTTCCAAGTTCTAGGAGTCCATCCTGGCTAACCCAAGGGACAAAATGCTCTGTGCTATCCTCCTTCCCAAAAGCTGTGAGAATCAGGGCCCCTCAACACCACAAGGTAAGGGTGCACCACGAACCTCTGGCACCCCAGTGCCTCCTTACTCTGTTTGGTTTGCACATCTGGATTTCCTTTCCCGCTCCTTGTGCCCAGGTGGCCAAGAAACCCAATGGCATGAAATGGTGTGACCAGCAGATCCAGGGAGGTTATTCTCCCTCTGGACTTCGCACTGGTGAGGCCGCACCTTGAATCCTGTGTTCAGTTCTGGGCCCCTCACCACAAGAAGGATGTTGAGGCTCTGGAGCGAGTCCAGAGAAGAGCAACGAAGCTGGTGAAGGGGCTGGAGAACAGGCCTGATGAGGAACGGCTGAGAGAGCTGGGGGTGTTTAGGCTGGAGAAGAGGAGGCTGAGGGGAGACCTCATTGCTCTCTACAACTACCTGAGGGGAGGTTGTGGAGAGGAGGGAGCTGGGCTCTTCTCCCAAGTGACAGGGGACAGGGGTTGAGTCACCTTCCCTGGAGGGGTTTAAGGCACAGGTGGATGAGGTGCTGAGGGACATGGTTTAGTGTTTGATAGGAATGGATTGGACTCAATGATCCGGTGGGTCTTTTCCAACCTGGTGATTCTATGATTCTATGATTCTCCAAGCACCTCTCATTCCTGCTAGGGCTGGGAGAACCTTTCTGGATAATTGCTGCTGGAGTGACTGAAGGTGGACGAACGCTCTCCCACCCAGCACAGGTTTGCATTTCTCTGAGCTCCCAGTTGTGCTGCTGCTGCCTCTTCGGAGAGAAGGAACCAAGCAGGGGTCTCTGCTCCTCAGCACAGCTGCACTGGGGCTGTCTGCAGCTTCCAGGCATGACAGCTCTTCCCCAGATGGAGGATGGGGGCTTGGGGGCATTGGCCGTCTGCTGCTTTTCTCCCCCAAAAGGCCTGGAGGCTGTTTGATGCTGCTGCTCTGCTGTTACCCACTGAATTGCACAGAAACCCGTGCTCCCTTCCACTATCCCTGAAGATGGCTGCGAATGACTCTCCTCCTGACATGTGCATGATCTGTGCACGCTTGGCTTTCTTCTCTTCCCAGGCAGCTGGCGGGTTATTTTTGGTTCTGTGTCGGCCCAGATCTGGTTTCTTGCTGGGGCAAGTCCCTGCCCAGAACAGCTCTTACATCCCCTGGGCTCCCGGGAGATGAGATACTCCGGCTTCCCTTGCTGCTTTGCCAGAGCCCACAGGGATGCTCCGATGTTCACCTGCCGAAGGGCTGGTCTGTCGCCTCGGTGGAACGGCTGCAGAGAAAGTGATGTCAGCCAGGTCTGCAGGGACTCACCTGGACATATCAGCCCCAGAAACCTGATCTGTGGGCCTCTTTGCGGGGAGAGGGATGGGCAGGAGCAGCTGGTGCTGTCGGGGCGCTTGGAAATCTAAGCCAACACCTAGTCACGTGTGTCTCCCCTTGGCTCGCAGGCTGGAGGGACGGCAGCCCCCTTCCCAGAGCTCCTGGCCTCCTGCCAGGGTCCTGCAGTGGAAACTCCTTTTGGAGGGGCATTTGGGGGGCCGGAGAGTTTGCTGGGAGCGGCTCTGGGGAGATGCTGGGACCTTCTGCCCAGGCGTTCCTTGGGAAGGGGTCAGGGTGGGAAATGTGGGTGCTGCTGTTTGGCTACCTCACTGCAAGGATGACCCCCATCTCGAGCGCCGCTGCAACTCCAGGATGTTTGAGCCTGATGTTTGAGCCCTGTCTTAGAATCAAGGTTCACCTCAGCAGTCCTGGAGTGGACTGGTATTCTGTGTACCCTGATATCTGGTCTGATGCTCCATATGGATGCTCCAGAGCCTGTGTGTCTGGCAGTGCAGGTGGGGCAAGAGTGTGTTCCCAGGCAGTGCTCACTGGCTCAGGACACCCCATCCTAATATTCCAGGTGTCCAACGGGGAGAACTGGACTAAAATCATGGTGTACTTGCAAGACGATGGATGGCAAAGGTGAGCTGCCAGAGATGCTGCAGGTTGACCCAGGTATCGGAGCTGCCCTGGGCATCAGGGGAGGCTGCAGTGCTACCCAGTCCAGTGCTCTCCATCCTCTCTGGCACAGCTTCTGAGCCAGGACAGCTTTTTCTCGCTGAAAACTGTGCCTTTTCCTCCAGGGAGGGAGCATCAACACATCCTCCCACGTTACTGCTCATCCCCTTTCAACAAAATGCCGCTCTGACGTTTCTCTCTGCTCCTGGCAGGGACTGAAGCTGTTTCCAGTCTCTAACTGTGGGGCTGCTGGTGTAGGCTCACAGGTCTGGGCTCTCCTACACTAAGCATTCCCCTTTTTCTTCTCTGTGCAGGTTTTCTGACTCACCTCCCAGCACTGACCTGGCTCCTAACTCTGCAAGGCTGGCTCCTGCCTGCTCTTCTGTGGGAGAGCTCATCTCCCCATGAAGCCTGAGGGTCTCAAATGCTACCACAACCAGAACCAAATCAGCTGTGAATAGGCTTTAACTTACTATTCAGAAATACAATAGAAAAATCAAATAGATGCTACATCTCCTTCAGCTGTCTGTGTGCCTGGTTTTCTTTGTTGCAGGTGACTCGGGAAAAGAAAATAGGTTTATTATGAAAGCACCAGGTCCAAACTGCCCCGCGCTGTTCATTTGGAAACCACAAGATGTGAAAGAGGTGGCTCGTGTGGTCCAGGGCTGCTGTAGGTGGGAGCAAGAGGAGGCTAAGGCTGGTGACTCTGCAGTGTTCAGAGACGATCTGAGCTCTGCTCATCCCCACCAAAGCCCAGGCTGCCTCCTCAAGCCTCTTGAGTTTTGGCTGTACAGCACAGAGCTCGTCTCGTGCCTTGATGCCGGTTTGTGCTCTGCTTATTCCTTGGCCTGGCTGCTCTGTTTGGCTGGGTACAGTCTTTAGCAAAAATCACCTGGATCACCTCCTGCCCAGGGAGGTGGTTGAGTCACCTTCCCTGGAGGTGTTTAAGGGATGGGTGGACGAGGTGCTGAGGGACATGGTTTAGTGTTTGATAGGAATGGTTGGACTTGATGATCCGGTGGGTCTTTTCCAACCTGGTGATTCTATGAAGAGTGAATTTCAACTGCACAAAGCAAAATATGTGATGTGAAGCATCCCAGTGCCACCAAGATACCACACGAGGGGAGAAGCAGGGTTACGCTGTGCCGCAAAGCTGCTGTAAGGGATGTGGTGCTGAGCAAGGAGGAGAAGGTACGGGTTTCTCTCTTCTTCCAGAAGAGCTGATTCCCAGGAGCTCTCCTTCTGGGATGAGTTTGTTGGCTGAGGGCTGAATCCCAGCACAGTCACCTCTCCCTGTCCAAACCTTCTTCTCACCTCTGGCTTTCTTGGTGCACCATATGGATGGACAAATGGATCTCCCCGCCTGAAGAGGGCTGGGAGGCAGCATTGCATCCAGGGGATAGGATGAGAGGGAATGGCCATAAGCTCCTCCACCCGGGAAAGGTTCAGGCTTAATATTAGGAAAAAAAATTCATTTTTTGAAATGAAAAGGTCATTGGGCACTGGAACAGGCTGCCCAGGGAGAGGGTTGAGTCACCTTCCCTGGAGGTGTTTAAGGGATGAGTGGATGAGGTGCTGAGGGACATGGGTTAGTGATTGATGGGAATGGTTGGACTCAATGATCCACTGGGTGTTTTCCAACCTGGTGATTCTATGATTTTATGACTCGCCGTGTGCAGGTACAACCCTGCTGCAGCCTGGTTTCAGGTTGAGCCTCGCTCGCCACGCGAAGCTGAGCAGGATTTGCAGAGGCAGGTGGGAAGTGGAGAAGAGGGAAGAGCTATCACAGCTTGTGCTCAGCTTCTTGGTGTGTGCTGGTCCTGAATAGTGTCCTCCTCTCTTGCCTCTTGCAGGGGTCGTCTCCCTTCCCAGCTGCATCCCAACCTTGGGTGAATTGAGAAGGACACAACCTTGGGTGAATCAAGACATCCAGAGTCTGGTCCCAGTGATGTAAAGGTTGCAGGATTAAGCTGCCTTAAACAACCAAGACTTGCTCTGCCCGTCAGACGGATACCCCAGGGGCAGACTGGAAGGGTGTGGAGCGGAGGCTTCTCTTTGCAGAGGTAGGATGGGAACATTTTCTGGTCTTGCCTGTCTGGTTTAGCACTCCTGGCTGGGGCTGGATGATCCAAAAGGGAGCTTGATCTGAGATGCGAGGCTATGACATTATTATTTAAAACTTCTAAAGCTTGAAGCTTTAACTTGGGCCTAGATTCACCTGATAGACCTGATTTGCCAGGGATGGGGTGGTGGACACAGGGTCGGATGTGATGCCTGCTTGTGGAGGGTTGTGCTGGTGCAGCTCCAAACAAGAATCATAGAATCATAGAATCACCAGGTTGGAAGAGACCCACTGGATTATTGAGTCCAACCATTCCTATCAAACACTAAACCATGCCCTTTAGTGCAGTTATTGGATCACATTCTCTGTTCCTTGCCTTCACCAAGCTGTGGGCCTCAACTTTTAGGTTTGAAATCAGAGCTTTAGGGGGTTGAAGCTGACTGCCTTTGATGTCCCGAAGCCCAGGCTTGACTCACACCTAGAGTACGATGTGTCCTCATCTCTCTGGAAAGAAATGGACATTTTTTGTGTCTGAGTATGGCCAGATGAGTCCTGCCTGTGACAGAGGATCTACTTGACTCTGCCAGAGCCTAAAGAATGGAACGATGCTTGGTCCAGCTAGTCCTTCGAACAGTGAGAAGAGGCAAAAAGTGACATTCCAGTCCCTGATACCATCCTTTACCCCATCCTGGGGGGGTAGGAGGGGAAGATACCGTTGTCAGAGCTGCTGTCACCACAAGTGACACACAGAGATGGTGGGAGGTGTCCCAATGGGAGCTCACAACTGCTCGAAACAGCCACCCTTTCTGGAATTGCACCATAAAGTTAAGCTCTGCAGGGCATCAGAGGGCTGCAGCTCCTGGAGCCGAAGGGAGCTGCTGGTGTCTTCTGTTCCTCAGGAGGACAAAGGGCTGGGCCATCCCCCACAGCAGCGGTGTCAGGACTGTGCCAAGCCTTCTATCTAGGAGGTCTCCACTCGATGAGGTGAGCCCACTCACCCACGGCAGGAGGAGAGGAGCTTTGTGGTCTGGAGGCAGCCCAAAAGCTTGGAGTCCCTTCATCTTTCCACCTTCCTGGCCATGCGGGACCATCACAAGCCCATGCCCTCTTGTTGCAGGGTTCAGCCTTGTGGTTTTGCTTCTCTGAATGTCACGGTCCATTTCTCCTTTAGGAACTTGCAACCTGCTGCAGAACAGAGCAACCGCCTGGCTCTGCCTGAAGGCATCCTGCCCCTGGCACCGCAGCCGTGCCAGATGCTGAGGTGTGGAGAGCTGCACTGAAATCGCTGTTTCAGATGGAGCCGCTTGCTCCTACCCTTGTGGGAGGGATGTCACGTACCAGTTGCTTGCTGCAAGAGACATGTGAGCGCACAGTTGAAGCAGAGAGGATGCCCACCAGAAGGGAAAGACGAGCTTTGCCCTTGCTCTCAAGCCCAGGGCTGTGAACTGCAGGATAGTGGAAGGGTGGAGGCGGTTGTTCACCAACAGGGTACAATAAATATGCCTGGATGCTGCTGTTAAACACCCCTGCTTTGAGAATTTGCATGTGAGGGGAGGCTGCTTTGCAGGTGGCATGTAGGCAAGTGCTGTTTCTGTGCCACTTGAAGTAGAAAGGAGCCCGGTCCGTGCTGCAGAAGAGGGGAGCTGATCTGGGGAAGGCTGCCTGCACTTGGCAGATGGGTTGGAATAGGAAGAGTCTCTTCCAAGAAGCCCTTGATGGAAATGAGCCTTGCACAGCTCTGGGGGTGGGCTGTGGGGGTGAAGGGTTGGGAGATGACATGCACGATGGCTGCTAAATTTAGGAGGACACCATGTTGTTGGTTGTCTCCTTGCCTCATGGCCACGGCTCATAGCCTAGTCCTGACTGTACCTGTGAGCTCTGCCGTGCCTATCTTTGGCCATGCATGGGAGGAGGTTCTTTCCTTCCATCTCCCCTTGCATCCTTGAGACCGTTAATCTTTTATGCTGCCTCAACCAGCCCCCTTGGGGAAGGAGGTGGTTAATTAACCCCTTCTCCCCTGACTCCTCACTGCCTGTGTTTGTGTACCCCGCTGGCTTGTGGCCCGCTCTGCAACGTGTCCGTGAAGCTTGTTATCTGCCCTGTACAGATTTCCCTGGTGGGAAGGAGAGGTGATGCTGAGAAGGCTCCGGCTCCCATCATGAGTGTCTGCCAACGTATGAGGAGCTCTGCTCAGCCTGACTTAGCTTGTGAAGGTGCCTGGGTTGTTCTCTGGGTCCAGACTCCAGACAAGATGTGAGGACATCATCCCTGAGATAGTGTGGGACCTGGAGGGGAGAGGCACAACTGCACTCCTCTTCTAAGCTGGAGGGAGGCAGGCATCCCTCGCTAGGGTGGCACTGACACTTGGAAATGAAGCAAGATCCTCAAGAGCTGGGCTGCTTTAGAATCTTTCCTCCAGTTCTCTGGGCCATGCTGCTTCTTCTTGGGGACAGGACAAGAGGGAATGTCCTCAAGCTCCACCAGAGGAGGTTCAGGCTAAACAATAGGATAAAAATTTTCACAGAAAGGGTCACTGGGCTCTGGAACAGGCTGCCCAGGGAGGGGATTGAGTCACTCCCCCAGGAGGTGTTTAAGGGACGGGTGGACGAGGCGCTGAGGGACATGGTTTAGTGATTGATGGGAACGGTTGGACTCGATGATCCAATGGGTCTTTTGCAACCTGGTGATTCTATGATTCTCTGTCCTCACCTGTCCTGAGAAGACTGCACATTGCAGGCATGCACTACCTGAAGCTGAACCCAACCAGGGTAAAACTCCACTCACCTAGAATTTCCAGCTGGCTTTGTGCCTGGGGGATAGTGGGGTGATACTGCTTGCTTTGTTCAGGCTGTAAAAGAAGAAGGAAAAGGGGACTGGATCCACAGGCCCAGGGCTCACCAAGCATCCTGCTGCGTGTGCAGGAACCACTGATCCTGCGAAGGTGCCGTTGCTGTCTCCTGCGTCTGTTCCTCCGAGCAGCATGGGATCGCGTGTGTGTGCATATAGCGGGGTACTCACACCTCTCTGCGTAGGATGCAAAGGGAAGGCAGATCTTCTCTCCCCACGCCAGGCTGTGCTTTGGGCTCCAGTGTAGATGGTAGGGTGCCTGGAAGAAGGGTGCTGCCCGTGGGCTTCTCCCCTTCCATGCCAGGGTTAACCTCCTCTAGTGATGTCTCATGTGGCTGGGCCAGATCTGCCTTCTGCAGCTGGGGTAGTGGAGGCGAGGAGGAAGCTGCTTGTGCAGTTGTTCAGAGAAATCAAATGTGAAAGGAGTGGGAATGCAGTGGCACAAGGCAGGGCGTCTTTGAGGGGAACCTGCGTGCTACTTGCACTGGGTCCTTCAGCCTCCTCCCAGCCCAGATGCTGAGCTCAGCGCTGCTGAGATGCAGGGAACGGTGTCCCTTGAACCCTCTTTCCCTCTCCCCACACAGCGTGGCTGAGGGTTAGCAGTAAAAAGGACAAATGCCTCATCCTAGAACTGTGCCTCCTGCCAACTTCTCTTATCAGACCCCGTGCTTTCGCCTAGAGCCTGTAGCTGTGAGGATGGGGATGGGGGGGACAGGCTGCTCTTAGGCTGCTCTCTTGCCTGCAGCCTGTTTGCATTCATGATTGCATCCGTGCATTAAAGCGCTTTGAGCTCCTCGTTACCAAAGTGCAGACTCTGAGTTTTAATGAGCCACCCGTGGGAGCCGGGACTGGGAGAGATGAACCACCGTCCTGCTGAAGCGAGGCAGAGCTTGACAACAGGCGCTGCTGCCTGGAAACGGTGGGCAAAGGCTTTATTGACCACTGGAGGTCACTTTTTCAATAATGCAGTACAATCCAACTTTATTTTGTCAGTACCTTTCATGCAGGCTGCTTCTGAGCTGCTCGACAGACCCAGCGCGAAGGGAGGGAGAGGAAAGACGACTTCTCGAGCTGGGGAGGTGGCGGCTGCTCAGCAGCGCGGGGTGCAGAGGAGAAGGCTCTTGTGATTCAGCCAAGAGCTAGAGGAGAAGAGCAGAAAATGAAGCAGCCTGATGCCGCTCCCCTGCGCTGTAGAGGCACCTTCAGGGTCTTCATAAGCAAATAATCATAAGTCTGGCCCTGGAGGGGAGGGCTGGAGGAAGGATGGAGGAGGCAGGATGGTGCTGGGGAGGGATGGCAGCTCAGCACAGGCTGGGTGCCACACAGGGAAGGTCAGCCTGCTTTTCTTAGCTGGAGCCAGCCAGCTGAGGGGAAGCGAAGGCCCTACAGCCGCGCGGTCAGAAATCCAGCTTGCCGCAGCTGTTTGCTTCTAGAGCGAAGGTGCTTTCAGAAACACTGTGAGTTGAGCTCACGAAGCAGCTCAGACATGGGCAGGCTCAGGCCGTTTCTGAGCCAGAAACTGTGCTTGAGTCGTGATCCTTTGCCCTCTGACTGGTGCCCAGTCATTCCTGAGAAAGGATTGTGATGCCTCTGCCTGCCTATTCCAGGCATTGAAGCGAGGTTTCTGCTCAGACTGGTGCCCCGCAAGGGCTTGGTCATGTAACTCCTCTCAGCCCTATGCAGGCAAAACCCTGAATGCTCTCCCTGGGCAAGAGGAGCTGTAGGAGGCTGTGAGGAGAGTGTCTTTAGTCATCCCCAAATCCCATCTTGGAGTGAGAAGGGACGTCCTTGGATCCTTTGATGTTGGAACCACCAAAATGAGCAGATCTGGGTTTTTTTTTGCTAACTTGATAGTCTTGTTCCTCTTTGAGAGGTGGGAGAGGAATAACTGTTTTTCAAATCTGCTTCTTCTACAGCTCAGGGAGGAAGGGGCTGGGTTTGCATGGAAATGCCCCTTGGCTCTGGGCAGGGAATTGCTGCCTTGCAGGAGTCACCCTCCACAAGTTGCTTTGGGAGAGGGATGGGTAAGGACTGTGAGTGTTTAACCATCACGGCAGATGGGACTCAAGACACATCAGAGCAAATATTTAAATTATAAAGCCACTTTTTGGCCTGTAAACCATGCAGTCCGTGGCTCCCAGTGCTCACGGCTGTGAACTCTACTCGTTGTTGCCCTGCCGATCGGCAAGACTCAGCTAAATGTGCTGCCTTGGGTTACTGTTGGATTTTTCCTTTTTCCTCAAACATTTTATTTAATGTATTTGTTTAGGGTGTTTTTTTATGGAAGGATTTTTCCTGCTCTCAGCAGAGTGGAATGGGAAGTGATTGTTCTGCCAAGGGAATCTGTATCCCACTCACTGCCCACTGTCCCTCTCCTCTTCCTACTCATGCAATGGTTTTTACCATCTCAGCCGCTGTTGCTGGAGCAGCAAACAGTGAATCTTCTGTGCTGGGAGGCAGGAGCTTCCTCCCTGTGCTGTCTCTTTGCTCTAGTACAGCCTGTGAAGTGGGAATGAAGGAGATGCTGGTGGAATGGAGCTCAGATTCTCCCTTTACCCTATAACACTAGTCTGGGATTCCTGGGGTTGGACAGACACCAAGGCTCAGTGACATGTAGCCAGATCCCGGTGGGTGTCTTCCTGCTGCCTCAAATTCATTTTGCAAAAGGCTGAACTGAGGAACCGCGTCTCCAGAAGGTGGTAAGGCTGGGGTCTCATGTCTTCTTTTGCTCCAAAATACATCAGGCACAAGCGTCAGGTTCCCAGAAACGATCCTTGACTCGTTTACACAGCGCGGAGTGGTCTCTGGTTTGCTCTTCCTTTGCTGCTTCGCCTTTCAACCTGGGTCCCATGGAGCCAAGAACTGACGTGGCTGCTAACACGGGCAGCTCTGCTCCTGAATGAGCAGAAGAAAAATAAATAGCATCTCAAATTGCAGCCTGTGTGCGATGGGCCAGATTTCAGCTCTCTTTCCAGATCTACAGCTTGGGGTAGTTACTTGTGTCTTGCATCTGCAGTGAAAGTAAGATGGTAATTGGGCCCAGGGATAATTTAGGATAGACCCAATTTAATCTCCCAGTGCTTAAATTTCTGCCTTGTATTAAACCCTGCTCAAACTCTCCTAGAAGAGTTGCTAACATAACTCGTTGGTGTCTCTGCAGTGCTTTGAGATCCTCAGATGTGAGTGGTTATAGACACTTTTAATAGCAATTAACTCCTCTGGAATGGAAGTCCAAAGCAAGGGGAAATTCATAACGGATAAGAAAAGCCATTTTGGTGTGCTGAGTTAAACCCAGCATCATGCCCTCTAATTATGTAGCGGTGGCCTAGGCTGTCAGAGTAACCGGTGAAGATGGGATGGTTGCGCTCGGCTGGGGGGAACCAGGGCTTGATTTAGCGCCTGTTGAGATCAAGGGGCCTTTGATTTCGATGGGGATTGGATCAGGCACTGCGATATCAAATAGGCCAACCAGATAATGACTTCAGATCATCGGAGAGATTCGTGTCCCTGAGTTGGGGTGGGCAGGGTAAATTGGGCAGCCAGCTGGGCGAGGCTGTGTGAGCCGCCAGGCTGATGACTTGTCCCTAATCAAATGGGATGTCCAGTAGCAGACTGGTGACAGAGGTGCTCTGGTAGCTGGGATAGGGTATGGATTGCAGTGCTACAGACTAGGAGAGGTCTGGCTGGAAAGCTGACTGGAGGAGAAAGACCTGGGGGTGTTGGTTGACAGCAACTGAACATGAACTACCAGTGGCCCAGGTGGCCAAGAAGGCCAATGGCATCTTGGTTTGGATCAGAAACAGTGTGACCAGCAGGTCCAGGGAGGTGATTCTCCCTCTGGACTCGGCACTGGTGAGAACGCACCTCGAATCCTGGGGTCAGTTCTGGGCCCCTCACCACAAGAAGGATGTTGAGGCTCTGGAGCGAGTCCAGAGAAGAGCAACAAAGCTGGTGAAGGGGCTGGAGAACAAGAGGAACGGCTGAGAGAGCTGGGGGTGTTTAGGCTGGAGAAGAGGAGGCTGAGGGGAGACCTCATTGCTCTCTCCAACTCCCTGAAAGGAGGTTGTGGAGAGGAGGGAGCTGGGCTCTTCTGCCAAGTGACAGGGGACAGGACGAGAGGGAATGGCCTCAAGCTCCTCCAGAGGAGGTTCAGACTGAACATTAGGAAAAAAATTTCATGGAAAGGGTGATTGGGCACTGGCAGAGGCTTCCCAGGGAGGGGGTTGAGTCACCTTCCCTGGAGGTGTTTAAGGGATGGGTGGACGAGGTGCTGAGGGACATGGTTTAGTGATTGATGGGAATGGTTGGACTCGATGATCCAGTGGGTCTATGATTCTACGAAATAACTGGAGAAGAGAAACTCCAGAGAGCATTTCAGCAGGAGCAGAGGGACCTAGTATGGGCCTGTGCTCCTCTCCCACCTTTTTTCTGGGTGGAGCTCATGCAAGGACTGGTGTGCAGGATAGTGGCTAGAGGAGTTAAAGAGAGAGGCGTTTGGGGTGGTCTTGCATTGTTAAGCCTGTTCTTCCTGGCTTCCCCATGCTTCCTGCAAGAAAAGTGGGTGTTTTTCATTTTTTCTTGCAGCCCTCGGAGTACCAAGCTGGCACCTGAAACAATCTCTACTGTCTTCTTAATGGGGAAACCAGGCACAGCGAGAGGCGTGCTATAACAGGAAGGATACTCTGGTGCTCCTCAGAGATGTTCAATCTCCAGGATGCTTGTTTGTGGGATTATTGTCTTGAGGCTTGAGGTTTCTGATCTTGAGTCTGGCTGTCCTGGCAGGAAACCCGTTTCGTAGCATGGGGCATGATCCTTTTCCCAGGATCCCCAGGGAATTCTACCTTACTCTTGCAGGAACATGAGATGTTTGCAGTGTCCCTATCCTCTCCTCCTCTGTGGCTCATTCACTGGAGTTCTTGGTTGATTTCCACTTGGCAGTGCCTGGGAAAGAGCGTGGTGGTTCTCAAGGCAGGTGAGAGGTACTCTGGGATGGGCTACATCTCTACAGTGACTGTAGCATCACTCACCTCTCTGCCACTAAATTTACCTCATGCCGTGGCTACTCTGCTGGGAGAGTGGTGGCTTTTGTGTGGTGGCCAACTCTGAAACAGCTCCTCAACAAACGCCCAAGGCCCAGGGTCTCACTTCATTTCTGTCCTTGTAGATGGAGAGCTTTGGATGTGCTGCTTTGGATGTGCTGCTTTGGATGTGCTGCTTTGCAGGGGTTGGAGCCTGCAAAACCTGGTTCATCTGGCTTTGTCTAGCAGTTGGGTTTTAAGCCACAAGCTCTAATTCTGAAGCTTGTTCTGTTTTCTTTTTCCCCTGTCACCAGGGAAAAATAATCGTAGTGTCTTGCTCTGTGTGCATTGTATGACGTCTTAGCAGAGTTTGCACCCCAGTCCATCCCATGATCTCTCTCTGTGGCTGCAGGGATGTTATCTCTGAGGTCTCTACCTGCCCCGATAAATTTGGTTGGAAGTGGGTCAGTAGGTTTAAAAGTTCTGGGGAGATATGAACGTACGGGCATCATGCCAAGAAAGAAGCAGGCTGAAGTCAAATTGAAGGCAACAATGAAAACTTAGAAAAGAATGGAGAGAAGAGGCAGTGGACCAGCAGATGCAGAAATCCCTCTGGGTCCTATCAAGTGTTTTGCCAGTGTTTAATACTGAGTAAAATATAGTATCTGAGGGATCAGATCACATGAGTATTCCCTCTGGATTGGAAGACCCTAGCTTGAATATTTGTCTGGTGACTCATCTGCTGGAGCTGTCAGAGCAGAGTTCTGGTGTGGGGTAATCGGTGACATTGGTTTCAGGCTATTTGGGAAAAACTACTTGAAGAAGACGCTTAAACAGCATCATCCAGCTCTCTGCTCCTAAAGCTCTATTTCCTGGAAACTTGGATTCAGCAGCAGCAAAAAAAAGCCCTTCTGGGATGGCCTGAGCATCCAGAACTGGGGTTTACAGGGGAAGGGGCAAGCAGAGTGGTTTTGGCAGCTCAGCTGCTGTTGTCTCCAGCAGGGCTTGGGGAGAACCAGACCACAAAACTTCGTTTGCAAAAGCATCTCCTGAATTTGCAAGACTCATTGAAGGGCTCTTCCAAGTCTTCAGCAGCATGTGGCTGTTTCGCAAGATCCTCCTCTGTGAGCCAAGAGGTGGGTCACTGGCAGCTGAAAAGATGGAAGAGGTCAATGCAGGAGAAGGAGGCAATAGAATCATAGAATCACCAGGTTGGAAAAGACCCATCGGATCATTGAGTCCAACCATTCCTATCAAATACTAAACCATGTCCCTCAGAATAGTTAAACAACCTTCATGAAAGGTGCTTAAGAGCCTTTGTGCTAGAGCGAGGTGTCAGGCCCATACAAAAAGAAGTCCTACAAGGAAAGCCTGCGAAGGAGATGATCTAGTTAGATTTTTTACTTTGCTTTTTCCTTTAATCCATCGCAGAGACTCTTCCAAAGCAGGGAACAGACGTGAAAAGTCTGTTCTGTGCTGCAAGGAGGGTATGGTGGGAGGGAGAGGACCTCACAGCCTTCATGATGCTGTGGTGATGGATTGTCTTTGCTCCAGACTCTGATCTAGGGACGTGCTGCCCCTCTCTGTTGCTTTGGAGAGCCATGTGTCAGCTGTAGCTGGTCTTGAGGACTGCCTGGCTCCGTTCTTTTGGGATCAAGGAGTCGGAGACAATCTGTGTGGACAGCATAAGAGTTGCAGATGGTCCGCTTGCAAAGCTGTAGAATTACTTGGGAGGGGGAGAGGGTTTCACTCGTATCTCTTCCAATAAATCAGCACAGTCTGGGCCTCCCTGCCCCCGTGGGCACCTGCGTGCATGTATTTGAGAGAAAATCCAAACCGTCCTTTGCTTTACTGATCCCAGCTCAGGTCTGCCCAGCCTTGCACCAGGACAGCGATTACTTAAATGCCAATAATGTCGTCTCAAGCAGTGAGTAAAGCAAAGCTTGCCTGCGCTGGGCTGCTCTGCGACTTCACTGTTTCGAGTACAAACAGCAAGCTGTTCCTGCGCGTGGGCTACTGTTGCTGCCAGGAAAGCTATTCTCAGTCAGGAGAGAGAAATGAGCTGTGCAAAAAGAAGGCACGTCTCGGATTGATAGGCATCGCTTGCCAGTTCAACCAGTATGTGCTGGTTCTGCTGCCCAGGGCTGGCTCGGGAGGTTTGATACAGGCATGTGTTCGATGCGAGTGACCCTTTGGACCGTGCCAGTGTTGACAGAGAATTGCTCTGGCTGCTGCGGCTGAATCGCTGTGACCTGTCCTGAGTGGGATTCTGCAGCGGTTACTCGCAACAGGAACAGAGCGAGACACTGCAATGTGACACAGTCCCCATGTGTTGCGTTGGTGTTGAAAGCAAAGTCCCAGTGCTGCTCCCAAGGCATTTTCACCCCTTCTGGCCCCAAAAGAACAATAGCATCGAGATGCCCTGGGCTGCTTTTTGGGCTTCTTTAGTCTCTTTAGCGTTTTTCCTTGGGTGATGTTTGAAGCTTGCTGAGGATGCTGCCCTCGTGCTGCACGAGGAAGGGATTTTTTTTTCAGTCCTTCACTTGCGTCTTTCAGGAGGAAACTCCTGGGAGTTTAAAAAGAAATGTTGACACTGACCTTCCTTTTGGAAAATTTCAGCTCCTGGTGGAGGTGTCTGCGTGTCAAGTGGAGCCCTTGAAGCTGCCGACTGGGCGGAGGGTGACGGAGGCTCTTTGTGCTGTAGCTCCAGGGCTCTGATTTTCAGCAGTGCCGGGCTGGTGGGATGCCGAGCTACGGGAAGGCTCGGTGGGCACCACTAACTCCCACAGATCTGGGACCCACTGGAGTGTGTTCGCCAAGACGCCAGCCCGACCTTGGCTCTGCTCTTGGCTGCTTAGAGGGATTTTGCACATCCCTGCCCTGTGATCCCTTGGCCCATTGAGGAGGCGGAGGCTGCCTGTGGGGTTGCTTTCATCCTCAGTTCAACATGGGGAAGTGAGACAAGGGGAACCGACTGGGGATGCTTGGATCAGAAATGGCATGGCCAGCAGGTCTAGGGAAGTTCTTCTCCCAATGTACTCGGCACTGGTGAGACCGCTCCTCGAATCCTGGGGTCAGTTCTGGGCCCCTCACCCCAAGAAGGATGTTGAGGCTCTGGAGCGAGTCCAGAGAAGAGCAACGAAGCTGGGGAAGGGGCTGGAGAACAGGCCTTATGAGGAGCGGCTGAGAGAGCTGGGGGTGTTTAGCCTGGAGAAGAGGAGGCTGAGAGGAGACCTCATTGCTCTCTACAACTGCCTGAGAGGAGGTTGTGGAGAGGAGGGAGCTGGGCTCTTCTGCCAAGTGACAGGGGACAAGATGAGAGGGAATGGACTCAAGCTCTACCAGGGGAGGTTCGGGCTGAACATTAGGAAAAAAAATTTCATGGAAAGGGTGATTGGGCACTGGCAGAGGCTGCCCAGGGAGGGGGTTGAGTCACCTTCCCTGGAGGGGTTTAAGGGATGGGTGGACGAGGTGCTGAGGGACATGGTTTAGTGATTGATGGGAATGGTTGGACTTGATGATCCGATGGGTCTTTTCCAACCTGGTTATTCTATGATCATATGATTCTGTGTGTCTGCAGTGGGAGAGCAAAGCTCAACTCCTGTATGTCTCATTTCCCCATATTTCCCCCTCCTCTCCCGACAAAGACCCCTAAAAGCCATGCAAGGATGTGGGAACTCTTGGAGAAGAAGACCCCAACCCAACTCTGCTTCGCTGGGATGCAGTCCCCTCATCTCCCAACCCTCTGGGGAGCCGCAGGGCACCTTGAATCGGAGAGCTGGTGTGTCCCCAACAATGGGAGAGGCCCCCATCCTGCTGTGGGTCCCGCACCATGCCAGATGTGATGGAGCCAGCCAGGCTGCCCCAGGCCTCGTCACAGCTGAGCTCCCGGCCCCAAACAATGGGGCCATTGAGGGGTTGGAGCTGGGGGTGAGGCCGGCGGGCGGCAGAGGGGGAGGACAGCTGAGCCCGCTTGTTCCACCCTGGCCAAGCTACCACCCAAAATAGGCACCTGGTGGCCATTTGGAGGCTGGGCCTCTTTGCCTGGAGGCCACAACTTGTTTGCGTGTGGGGATTTTGTGGCGTATTTAAGGCTTGGAGTGGAGCGAGGGGAAGGAGGAATCCCGGCATTTGTGTGAACTTGTTTTTATTTGTTTTTTTGGTGCTAGAAAGACAGGATTGCTGGTATTTTTATCCCTGTTCCACACCTTCCCGTAGGTGCTTACGCTTCCTTGCAAGCTGGGCACCTCTGTCCCAGTGCAAGTGAGAAGCTCTCTCTGCTGGTTGCTGCGACACCTGGGTGATGGGGATAAGAGGTGGAAAGAAGGAATGGTGGGATTTTGGTGCTGCCAAAGCCCTTGACGAAGAGATGCTGTCAACAGCTGGTGAAGCCACTAAGCTGTCCCTGTTGTAAGTGTTTCCCATCTCCATCTACCACCCTGGTTGCTAGTCTTGGGCTCCTCTGTTGCCAGAGACACCTCCTGCCTCATGGGGTGTGACGGGTGCCTGCAGATAGCAATTCCCTGTCCTCCCTCTCCAGACCCCCTCTGATCTGCTTTCCTGGCACCAAAACGGATGCTGTCTGGCTCTTGTAGACAACAAGCATCTGCTGTGCCCAGTGGCTCTGAAAATCTCGCTTCTTCCGTAGCCGTGCGTGGATTTAAGGACTCGGTGTGAGGTGGTTGTGGTTTAAGCCCGCTCCGCGTTGTGCTGCTGGAAGTGGGGGTTATGTCTGCATGGGGAGGGGTGTAAAATTCATGCAATATTTGGATCAGCTCATTAACTAACTGTGCTGGTCCAAATCTTGCCCTTGGAGGCATGTGTGTTGCTGCCAGCACCATCAATATAAAGACTCTCCCCAGCACAGCCAGGGATAGGATTTGGCCTGTTTATATTCATGGTGCAAAAAGAACCGAAGGATTAATGACTGATTACTTCTCAGGCCAGCGGGAGCTCTGGGTACCCATCTAGTCTGCAGATAAAATGCAGGGTAGACCAAGACAAAGCTTTGCAACAGAATCCTCCCAATTACCTCACCGATCTCCCCGCGCGCTGTAAAATGCACTGTCAGCTCTGCAACTGGCTAGCCAGCGCTCAGCCCCGAGACCAAACCCCCCCTAATGCTGCGCTGAGCTGCTCTGTGCGGTTTCGGGGAGCAAAGCCTCTATCGACCCTCCACTGTCTTGCCCCTTTTCCCAACCTGGGCATCATTTGAGGTGGTTTGATGGAGCCTTGACTGGTCCCTACCTGCCTGTTCATGTGTCTGAGCATCCTATCACACCCCCCCACCTCAAAGCAGAGCCTGCGCGTTGGATGCAGTTTCTATGGTTACTGCAGCTCCCGAGCCCGGGAAGAGCAGTTGGATGCTGGAGCTGGCAGGACCGACGTCTCCCTCTGGATCAGCCAGAAACTTGACAGGGAGTCGGTGTGTGCGGAAGCGACAGAGCACAGGACAAAGAGAGGAGGAGAGTGGGAAAGAAGGGAACCCAGGAGAAAAATCTGGTGTCTGCTGGGTACCAGGGTTGCCCCCAACAGGTTATCCTCTGAACAAGCTTCAAACAGGAACGAAATGGGTGGGGAGAAAGAAAGGGATGATGAGAAAATTGCAGTTCTGGTGCTTACATGAAGGTGACATTTGTTGTAGCATCTCTAACAGTCGATTCGGGGATCTAAACACATGGAAGTTTCAGCTGCTGCCAGAGCCTGACTATTCTACTCACATTTGTTTTATCCTAGCCCTTCTTTCCTCTTATTTGCTTATTTTGGGTTTTTTTATTCTGATGTTTCCTTCCCTATACACACAGGTTTCCTTCCTATACTGATATATCCTCCTATTAGTTAGGTTAAAAGTTTAAGGCACATTTAAGCCCTCACCGCACTCTGTCTTGGTGCCACCTGGGAACTGATGGGATGTTTTTGGTAGAGTTTTTCCCTGTCACAGCCTTTCTGCCATGACCACACTGGTTTCTTGCCAATGGATGTGAGCACTGAGCTGTCTGCCCCGTGTGCTGCTGTGCAAACCCAGGTGGGTGTTTGCGTCTGCAGTCTGGGACCCTCCTGCTGCCCCAAATACATACGGTGGCTGTGAAATTGGCTTCAACCTCGTAGGCTGAACCTGCAGAGCTCTTTCTTTTCAGCTCATCTAAACTGCTGGCAGACAGGGCTGTGCCTCCGAAACGCTTCTGCTGTAATAAGTGTCTTGATCCCTGCTCTTATGGGCAGGGTGTGGGGACAGGAATGAAAATAATTAGGGGAAAGGCTTGGGTGATGAAGGGCCCTCGTCCTGACCTGCTCAGGAGGTAACTGGGAGCACAGGTCTCCCCGTGCTTCCCAGGTGAGGAAGGCTGCTCGCCCAGGGAGCTCTTGGTGAGCCCTGAGCCAGTCAAACTGGCTCTCCCGTCTCCCTGGAGCAGCTCGGAGCACTACGGCTCTGTCAGACGCGGGGTTGCAATGGGCTACTGCTGTCCTTGACTTGGAGAGGAGAGGGCAGAAAGGGGAATGGTTTGCTGGGCTCAGGCTATTTGCAGGGCTGGCAAGCTGCAAAAAAAAGAAAAAAAAATCCCTGCAAAGCTAGGAAACCGTGCCCTGCCTTGTGCATCGGAGTGGTGAAAGGATGGTGGTGAAAAAGTGGTGAAAGCCCAAGTATAAGCCTAGTGTCTCTCCTGGGTTTGCACAGGGCTTGCTTGCCTGGTCCTGCCTGCGTTATATGCGGGGTCAGCAGCTCCCAGGGCCACATGGATTGTGCAGGGGGCCAAGTCTCATCCACGAGCAGAGTCAGCCCAGCTCCTTGCCCTCCCTGTGGAGAGGAGAGGTGGCAGTGCCTGGGGAGACTTCACATGACTTCTCCAGAGCCATAGCCTGGTTTTGAGGGAGTCGCTGCCCTTCCTTGCCTGCCTGGCCCTTTCCCCCCGCCTGCCCCATGGTCTCCTGTCACCGCTTGCCCTCCTGCTCTGTGCTGGGGTTCATTGCTGGGCTGACACCTGATTCACCCAGGCAGAATATCCCTGTCTGGCTCTCTGGGCAGGTTCCCAGGTCTTGGGCAAGGTTGGGGTTACTTCTTCAGTGGTGCAGTTGCGGTTGGAATGGTTCCCTCCCCCCAGGGGCACCTGTCTCTGCAGCTGGATCAGGTCCTGAGCCTTTCTGTCTGGAGCCTGTGCGAACCCTGGGCTGGATGCAGTGGGGCTCAGCTCCATCTTGGGGGTTTCCGTGTCCCAGCAGAAGACCTGGGAGTTGATGTCTGTGACTTTTTAAAGAACCCCACATCAAAACTCATCAGCTCACCAAACGCTTCAGTCACATTTTTGGGAGAAATGGTCTTTTGTTGTTCATTCATTAGTATTTCTTTCAGGCTGTGGAAAGGCTGATGGAAGGAAAGACAGAAATTAGCCTCCACCTGGTTGAACCTACTCTCTTTGTTCTGCCAAGGATGAGAAAGCTGTTGATAGGTCAGTGGCAAAGGCTGGCAGCCTAGCAGAGAGGCTCAGGGAGGTAGCGTGGTCCTGTGGAGCAGAGTCAGGCTGAAGAAGTCGGAGCTGTGGCTGGGGCTATTGCACAGCCGAGTTTCTGTAGGGCCAACTCCGTGGGAGGCTGCAAAACCTGCAGCAGCTCTGGACACTGCCGGCACAGGACCTGCCGATGCTCAACCTCTCTTATTGTGTGTCCTGTGCCCTTTGGGTGGGATCAGTCTTTGCAGGGAGGCAGAGCAAGAGCAGGAATTTATCCCAGACCTTGCAGCAGAGACTCCCCATCCAGCCTTTGCTAGGCTAGCGATAAATACTGCTGCTCTGGCAGTCAGCATGTTCTCCCCAGCTATTCTCAGGCTGCTTCCATCACAGGAGATAGAATCATAGAATAGTTTGGGTTGGAAGGGACCTTAAAGATCACCCAGTTCCAACCCCCTTGCCATGGGCAGGGACGTCTCACTGGATCAGGCTGCTCGAGGACCATCCAACCTTGCCTTGAACATCTTCAGGGATGGGGCAGCCACCACTTCTCTGGATAACCTGTTCCAGTGCCTCACCACCTCATGCTGAAGAAATTCTTCCTTATGTCAAGCGTAAATCTTCCTCTCTCCAGTTTATACCCTTTCCCCCTCATCCTATCACTACAAGCCTTTGTGAACAGCCCCTCTCCAGCTTTTTTGTTGGTGGGAGGCAGAGGACGGGGTGTCTGCAGGCCCCCAGCTCTCTGAATCACCTGCTCAGCCCTTTGGCTGCTGGGACTTGCAGCTGCCTAAGCTGTGTTTACCCTTCCCCGATCCCTTTTCTTCCTTTTCCCCAGGCAGATGAAAGCCAGACAAGAAAGGGCAGATGTGGCTCCCCATCGACAAGTCGCTGCAGGTGAGAGGGGAGCCGCTTGGCAGGCACATCGGAGCCACCTGGCCCGCCTGCCGTATTAACCATTTTGTGCAGGTGGGCAGGAGCAGCGCTGCGGCAGCGCAGGGCAGCTCGCCAGGGCACGCGTGGGAGCAGGGACTGGGGGTGCTGCGGGGAGAGGGAACGGCCCCGACGAGGAGCCTCCTCCTGCTGCTGCAGGCGTCGAGTCAAGCCGCTCCCAGTCTGGATTGGTGGCTTTGGAAATGGAGCGTCAGACCCATCGCTTTTATATTTTTTATATTTTTTTTTTTTTATATTTGTATATTTTTTATATTTGTATATTTCCCTTCCTCCCTCCTTACGCCTTGGAGAAAGGAGCCTCTGGAGGACCCAGTCCATCAGGTAGTTGGGGACAGCAGGAGGACCAGCCTGTGCTGGACAGTGAGCAAAGTGTTTTCATAGAATCATAGAATCACCAGGTTGGAAAAGACCCACCGGATCATCGAGTCCAACCATTCCCATCAAACACTAAACCATGTTCCTCAGCACCTCGTCCACCCATCCCTTAAACCCCTCCAGGGAAGGGGACTCAACCCCCTCCCTGGGCAGCCTCTGCCAGTGCCCAATCACCCTTTCCATGAATTTTTTTTTTTTCCTAATGTCCAGCCTAAATCTTCCCTGGTGGAGCTTGAGGCCATTCCCTCTCGTCCTGTCCCCTGTCACTTGGCAGAAGAGCCCAGCTCCCTCCTCTCCACAACCTCCCTTCAGGTAGTTGTAGAGAGCAATGAGGTCTCCCCTCAGCCTCCCTTCTCCAGGCTAAACACCCCCAGCTCTCTCAGCCGCTCCTCATCAGGCCTGTTCTCCAGCCCCTTCCCCAGCTTCGTTGCTCTTCTCTGGACTCGCTCCAGAGCCTCAACATCCTTCTTGTGGTGAGGGGCCCAGAACTGAACACAGGATTCGAGGAGCGGTCTCACCAGTGCCGAGTCCAGAGGGAGAATCACCTCCCTGGACCTGCTGGTCACTGGAGCTGGGTGACGAGTGCCAGATGTGCTCCTGGCTCAACACTTCGAATGGCTTGTGTCTCCTCAGCTGAGCTGGACCCAGACTGATCCCATAAGAGGTGTGTCCTGGCTTGATGTCAAAAGTGGTGTCTCCAGAGGGCATCATGTTCCCTGCACGGGATGGTGCCTACGACGCTGTCCGTGTGCCTTCCTGGGGTTTCAGTGCACCTGTGTGGGCGGCAGCAGGAGGAACCTCCCAGAGCTGGGTGTGGGTTTTCTATCAGCGGGAAAACTGCCTGGAAAGTAACCTGGTTTCCTGAAAGAACAAAACTTGTACTGAAAATAAGGCTTTCCCCTCCAATCGATTTTCCTAGTCATGAAGGAGCTGCCGTGACTTCTGTGGAAGGAAGCTAAATATGGTTTTAGTTCCATGTTCTGAGAAACTTTTAAAATACCATGGAGAACATCTCTGGATTGGTTTTGAGCCCAGCCAAAGGGCAAAAACTCGTGACTGATTTATATTTCAAACTCTCTCACCCCACTCGTCTGCCTGGAGCTTCAACCCCCCGAGATGCCTAGCTCCAAGGAAGGGAATATTTTGCACGTGACTGGTTTGGGTTTAATTCAAGGCTGTTTATGTTTGCTTCAGGCAAATGTCATTGGGCTCTTTTTGGTGTCACTCTGCTGTTCCCAAGTAGGTTCCTGCAGAAACACTAGGAAGCTGAACATGTACATACATCTCTGAAGCAGTCGGGTATTTCCAAGTGATGCAACTTCAGATTCCTTCCCCATCCCCCTTCTCCTTTGCTTCAAAACCCTTTTTTTTGGCCTCAAAGGTGAGGTTGGGTTTTTCTTTTTTATTACTTGCTGGTTTAGTCTTCTTGAGGCAGAGGCTTGCCTGGCAGGAGGAGGGGGGCAGCCCCAGAGCAAGGATGGTGTGGGCAGGGTGTCTGGGAAGGTAGACACTGACCCTTCAGGGAGACCTTGTTCCAGCCTGTGGGTCTGTCTGTGACTCGGGGACCAACTGTGTAATCCTCCCACAGCCAGAGCTCATCAGCAGGTGAGAAATAATATCAGGTGCTTTGCGTGCTGGCTAAACCCATCGATCAGGCTGGGAACATGCTGTTTCTTGTGCGAGACCTGTTGCCTTTCTCTGAGGAGACCTTCCGATCTGTGTGTTAAAACAAGTTTAAATCATCCCCTGCTCAGATGTTCCATGGAACTTGGCTGTTGTTTGCTGGAAGATCCTAGATTTCTACCTGGTTGTCACTTCAAACTGCATTTACCAGCGTGACACTGCAATGTGGTTTCTATCTGACTGGTGTGTGGATGCTCTGGTGCAAAGTTTTGCTTGCTGAAGATTTCTTGTAGGTTGTTTTCCCCAAAACCTGCAACGTCACTGAACGTGCCCCAGTAAACCAGTCCAAGGAGGGACCATTCAGGTTTTGCTCATGCTCCAGCCCCATAACCAGCTGGCAGGGATGTTGAACGTGACTTGTCCCTGTAGACAAAGCCACGCTCGACATCACTGTAATTAATCCGATTCCTCGAGGTTGTGGTTTGAACACAACCTAATTGTCTTGGGGAGCCAACACCCTCTGGATCATGCAGAGTCTGCTTGCAGGCGTTGGTACTGCGTGAAACCTGGGAAGTAGCTGAGCTTGGAGGAGGCCTCTGACCCTGCGCTCTGTACCCCAGTGCTGGAAAATCTGAGTTGAGTGGTTGGAGGCTGCAGTGGAGCTGTGGTTTCACATGGGGACCTGCCTTTCTACTGCCCACCTTCCTATGCAGCTCAGTCTCACCAGGAAGGAAAAATAGAGTAAAAACTTGTTTGCTGCTGGGGAGAGAGGTGAGTGGGAAGGCTGCAACCTGTGGTTTAGTCTAGCAGGACACGAGACTGAAATGGTGAACTCAGAAACAGCAGGGCTTTCCGAGCCCTCCTCTGGAATAACCGGTGATATCACCTCTAGCGTGGGCTGAGGGGACCCAAGTTTCACTCCCCTGATGCTCCATGTGGGACTGACATGGTTTGCTTGCCCTGACAGCCCCATCCTCCGCCAGGCAGACCTCAGTGGATGTTTCCTAGGGTCCCGTCATTCCCCATCAAAGTTCTTGTTTCCTTTGTGCTGAAACAAGGTGACTGGGGTCACGTTGTCCCCACTGGCTCTGCCTCTCGTGATCGGTGGAAGAGATGGGGAACTCCGGTGTCTTGGTTCTCTATTTCCTCTGCTTGGAGACAGCTGGGGGTTTGTTTCCTGAGAGGCTGCAGCTCGTTGCATGGGCGATACCCTGTGTTTTGAGCCCTCAGACTGATTTTGTACACGAGTGTAGGTGTAGGGCCCCAATCTCACTGTTCCTCCATGCTCTTACACCCTTGGGGGAAGGAGTTTGGACTCCCCATTTGCGGGGAACAGGAGTCCCAGCGCTGAGTGTTTTGTTTCGTAGCTCTGTACATGGCAGCGTGGCTAAACGCAGAGGCAGATTTCAAGGCACGGTTGTTTAACTACACTGGGAACGTCTGATTCCAGGCATGCTTATTTCACAGATTTTAGTTGCACATTTCCTGGGCAACAGTTTTGCAAATGTAATTTCTCAGGTAGGATTTGAGGGGGCTGAGGGCAGAGGGGGCAGCTGGGGGAACGCTTGCTGGTGAAGAACACGAAAGCCCTTTCCCCCTGCATCTCGTGGGTTGAGTGTTGTTTTGTTTTCCCTCTTCAAAAGGAGAGTCAGAAAACATCTGAGACCAATATGGGGATAGGGTGGGAGGAAAGGGAGGTTTAAAAGTCCTGGTCAAGTCAATGGGAGTCTTCTCCTTTGTGGATTATGAATTCGTTTTTGTAGCTCAGCTCTGGATTGTTTGCAGGGAGCGTAGCTCGGCTCCCACCGTCTTCAGTAGAAGCAAAGCTGGACCAAAGCAGCCCTCAGTGCAAGACAGACTCTGGATTTAGCTTTACCTCTTAATGGGTCCGTTCCGTTGCCTCTTAGTGCATCAAATTTTGCAGCTCTGACTCAGCTTGAACTTTCAGTGGCTTTTGCACCTGGAGATTTAAGTATCTGTCTGCAAGGGAGGTGAACACCAAATGGCATCCCTACCTGCAGCTCCTGAAGATGTTACCTCCCTTTTTACCCCCTCCAGCTGTTTATTATTTCCTTCCTGCTGCTGCTACCACCTCCACGGTGAGTCAGAAGAATGGGACATGAATGCTCCCATGTCAGTCGCTTCAGTACAAGGTCTGGCAGCAGCTTCCTTCCAGCTGCTGGGGAAAGGGGGTTTAGGCAAAGCTTCTAGTCTTTGCCCAGGAGTCGTGGAGGAGAACCTGAGAGCTGTTCCGCCAGCAGTAGGAGCCTCTGGCACAAGGGAGCAGATGAACAAGCTGCTGGGTGTAGCGGTGGTGGTGATAACATCTGGACCCACCTGAGGAGAGCGCATCTCCTGATGCTGTAAGTGCAGGGCTGGGACCTTTTGCCGCTGAGCCGCCTCCGCTCCCACTGAGTTCAGCAAGAGTTCAGGGTGCTCAGTCTTTCGCAGGAGTGGGGTCGTGCAAGCCGCTGGTGTTGGGGTTGGTAGGAGCTGCGCCTGAGGGAGCGCCCTGGGACTACTGGTGCCTGCTGGGCTGGGCGATTCCCTTTGCCGTGGCTCCTGCCAAGTTTGCAGATACAGCCTATTCCGATGCAAGAGGGAGTCCACTGCAGCCAGCTGTTGAGCTGCAAAGCTCTTCCTGGGATGAGGGGGTAGCTAAAAAAACTCAAATGGCCTTTAAAAAAGAGTAGCTGTAAAAGCCAGGGAGTCCCATGGGAACTGGAGCCTCCCCCCACCTCCCTTTTCTGGCTGCTGGGGGGCTGTGAGCGAAGCACCCTCACCATTCCACTTAGGGCTCTGTGCTGGAGATGATGCCTTGCTGCAGCCAGGGAGGAATCGATGCTCTTCCAGCTCTCCCTTCCCTCACTTTCATCTCTCTTTCCTCCTCCCGTGCCTCCCTGCATCCCTCCCCAGCCTCAATCCAGCTTGAAAATCTCAAAGCTAAATAGAGAGATTTCATAGGTTTTATTCCCTACCCTCCCCGATCTCTCACTCCCTTTGCCGTTTCTGGCCTGCTGGGTTTTGTGTTTCAGTTGTTATAAATAAAGCTCCAGGCACTGATTTGGGTATACAATGACACCTTGTGTTATTAGACAGCACAGGACAGACTTTGCAAGGGGAGCTTGCTCGCCCTCCCTCTGCTCCGCTGTCTGCGGGCAGCCAGGCGCGCAGCTCCGGGGCTGCTGGCAGCAGGTGCTTCTGCCTCCCCACCGCTGCCTAAAATCACAGCCCCCAAGAAGAAAAAGCAAACAGAGGATCCTAGCCCCAGCTTGGATTGGGCTGGGCTTGAAATTATGTGTTCGGGGGCAAGTTTTGCACTGGAAGGTAATGGGGAAAGCCTGTGTGTCCCTGGTTTTGTGCGGAAAAAAGCAAGTGGGAAATATTTGCAGGAGTGAAGTCAGGGATGGTGTTGTCAGCCAGCAGCTCAGCCCTGCTCCGGAGGGGGTTGAGTCACCTTCCCTGGAGGGGTTTAAGGGACAGGTGGACGAGGTGCTGAGGGACATGGTTTAGTGATTGATAGGAATGGTTGGACTTGATGATCCGGTGGGTCTTTTCCAACCTAGTGATTCTATTTCATCCTGAAGCTCTGTTGCCTGGTTCCTTCCCTGTCCAGCCATTGTACACCTGGCAGAGTTGGAGTCCAAGCAGCCTTCCTCTCCTAGCACATCCCATCACTGCATCTCACCCTCAGCCCTGGGAAGGACTTTATCCAGTAAAGGCCACCTCATGCCAACTGTCCTCTTGTCTCTTGGTCCCTTAAGAACTGGTGCTGGCTGGAGCAAAGGAAACCAAGGTAGACATTGAGCCCCATGTGCCCATTTTTGGCTTCTCCCTCAGCGTTTGCTCAGTAGCTTCAGTACCAATGGTGTGTGGGAGAGCAGTGTCCTACACGAAAGAAGGGAAAGGCAGCAAATAAATAGGGTGCTGTCTTGCTGTTATGCTGGGCAGCAGGAGCTTGGGATGTGGCCTCAGCCTTGCTCAGCTGAGGCTCAGGTGCTGCTCTGTTTTCTGGCCTAAATTCCTGGGTTTTTCTCCCCCCAGCTTTAGATCAGAAAGATCACTGTGAATTTCTGCTCTGGGCATCCAATACTGGGGTCCCACGGCTCCAAAATGCGGTTGCTTAAGCTGCTCTCACCCAGCCCCATTGCTGCTCCCTTGGGATGTTAGGGAGCTGTAAAGCTGAGATTTGGGGAAAGGACAAGAGGGAATGGCCTCAAGCTCCACCAGGGGAGGTTTAGGCTGAACATTAGGAAAAAATTTTTCACAGAAAGGGTCATTGGGCACTGTTAGACGCTGCCCAGGGAGGGGGTTGAGTCCCCTTCCCTGGAGGGGTTTAAGGGACAAGTGGACAAGGCGCTGAGGGACATGGTTTAGTGATTGATGGGAATGGTTGGACTTGATGATCTGGTGGGTCATCACCAACCTGGTGATTCTATGATTCTATGACCCACGAGCAGCTCCTCCAAGTGATCTTCTGTCCTTCACCACTCTTCTTCTCTCTGCAGGGAACCAGAGCCAGTCTCCAGGTGCCCAGGTTGTGGAGTCTTGGAGGTGGCAATTTAAAGGCAGATAAACAGAAGTTTAGCCTGCAGACTAGGGAAGCTGGCCCTCATTAAGGCTGCCCTGACTTATCCAGATTATTTTAATTCTTCTGAAGACTTTTGGAAGTGATTTTTCTTGTTGCTTTGCTACATGTTTCTGGTTATTACAGTTTTGCATCATTTGAACCATATTGGAGTGGTCAATGAAAATATTGAAGATTGAAACTTCCCTCTTGGAAACTGCTGAGTGGGGTTTTTTTGTTTTAGTTGTTTGTTTGTTTGGCTTTTTAAAAAATATTCTATATTCCTTGTCACCTCTGGATTTGGGCTGTGAGGAAGGGGCACCTCAAAACCTCTTTCTAGACAAAGGGATGGTGCTTCGCACTTGCTGGCTGTCGTTGGGGCTGTAAAATTAGGCTGGGATTGCTGTTTGGAAATCACTGATCCAAATTCCTCCTGAGCAAAAATATGCAAAGGCATCGATGGCCAGATAACTACTGTTGTCCCCTCTCCCCTGCTCTCCCCACCTCTTGCCAAAGAAAGATCATTCAGCACATCTTTTTTTCCCTTCCTTTGGTTTGCGGAGATGCAGACTTAAAGAGAAGGTACTAAATACTTTCTTGCCATGATTTGTGATGCCCATGTTGCTTTAGAAGGTAAATAACCCAAACTATCCAATAAAATTCCTACACTGCGCGTTAATAAAGTAATGGAGATATTTAACGTATGCAGTAAAGCTGTTATTCCAGAGCCTTAGGCTTGTTTTAGTAGCTGTAACAAGTGAATAAGATCTTTTCCTGCTTTTATTTATACACATATAATATCAAATATTACTGAATTTTTGGTTGTTAATGCTAGCCAAAGGGGTTAGGAGAAATAAAAAAGAGATTTTGCAAACATGTCTGGGGAGAAAGAGCAAAAGTAGGCCCATTAATAAATGAGGGAGCTGAATTTAGCGATGATAGCGAAGTGGTTAAGTTTCTGAGCTGCTTTTAAAATCAGTCTCTGGTAAAATCAGTGGAGACGATTAGGAGACCTTGTCAGATACAATCATGGGCTGCCAAACAGAAAAGCGGCCCATAAGGGAATAGAGAAGCCAAGAGGAATAGGGAAATGAAGCCAGAGGACAGGCTCACGTTGAGTGCATGTATCTGATGCTAGGATGTTGTACTGGTAGGTTGGAGACGTTCCTGCTGTGGGACAGGAGCTTGCATCTTGTTTAGGACGTAGAAGAAAAGTGGGATTGGGTGGGAAAGCCCGGGGAAAGGGGGATGGAGGGAGAAAAATAGCTGGGCAATTTGGTTTAGTTATTGATAGGAATGGTTGGACTTGGTGGTGGGTCTTTTCCAGCCTGGTGATTCTATGATTCTAATTTCCATCTGTCTGTGTGGTATGGAACACATACCTTGTGTTCTAGCAAGGGAACAGGTCTGGCACTGAGAGAGAGGTGGTGTTTAACGGCTCCTAGAAATGCGGCTGAAGTTAAACATTTGCTCCCGTGATGTCCGAGCTGGTGGTGTAGGAGGTGGCAGGGCTGTAGTAAGGGACATGGCACAGCACACAGAGGGGCTTGTTGTGAGTCTGAGCAACTCCAGGGAACCTGATGGACACAAGGTTCCACTGCCAGCTCTACCACTGCCTCTGGGCGTCTTGCGGGAGGTTTGTGCAGCCCTAGGTCGAAATGCTGCAGTGAGATGCTGTAAATTCAGTGGCCCAGGTGGCCAAGAAGGCCAATGGCATCCTGGCTTGTATCAGAAACGGCGTGACCAGTAGGTCCGGGGAGGTAATTCTCCCTCTGGACTCGGCACTGGTGCAACTGCTCCTCGAATCCTGTATTCGGTTCTGGGCCCCTCACCACAAGAAGGATGTTGAGGCTCTGGAGCGAGTCCAGAGAAGAGCAACAAAGCTGGTGAGGGGGCTGGAGAACAGGCCTGATGAGGAGCAGCTGAGAGAGCTGGGGGTGTTTAGCCTGGAGAAGAGGAGGCTGAGGGGAGACCTCATTGCTCTCTCCAACTACCTGAAAGGAGGTTGTGGAGAGGAGGGAGCTGGGCTCTTCTCCCAAGTGACAGGGGACAGGACGAGAGGGAATGGCCTCAAGCTCAACCACGGGAGGTTCAGGCTGAACATTAGGAGAAAAAAAATTCACGGAAAGGGTCATTGGGCATTGGAAGAGGCTTCCCAGGGAGGTGGTTGAGTCACTTTCCCTAGAGATGTTTAAGGGACGGGTGGATGAGGTGCTGAGGGACATGGTTTAGTGATTGATGGGAATGGTTGGACTTGATGATCCTGTGGGTCTTTTCTGACCTGGTGATTCTAAGATTCTATGAAATGAAAGATGTAGGTAAGGAGGCACAGACTGAGTGATGGAGAGCACTGAGCACCCATCTGAGAGTTTGGCTGCAGGCCCAGCTGCATTTAGCAGGTCGCATCCTCTGCCGTGGGGAGTTTGCTTAGTGTGGTCCATGCTGCTGTTTACGACCCTCTCCCATGTCACCATAAGCAGGTTCATTAGATGAAGAAAGACTGAGAAACCAAGGAGGAAAGAAATACAGGGAAAGCTTGGAAAAGTCAGGTGTAAGAAGGCAGAAATAACCACGCAGCCTGGAAAATGGCAAGTGGATGCACCTGCAACAGAGACCTGGGGGAAAGGCCTTCTTGCAGAACAGCTGAAGAGCTGATAGACTTGGAACAAACGTCACCACAGGACTGGAGAGTACAGTGTATGCGCTGGTGAAAATGGTGTTGTTGAGAACCCAGCTCTGAAGCCATCTGTGGTCACAGAAAGGCTAAAACCTGTTGTGCATGTCTTGTGTAAGATCTGCCTTTCGATATTTTTTTGGGTAACAGATGCTGAGGCCACGTGTCAGACAGCCCTGGAGATGCTAGCCTGGTTCTATCTCTCTTACTTGTGCTCACGGTGCTGTTTCCCAGTGCCCAATCCTGGGTGCTACAATGACATTTGAGTATAAACCCACTGGGAAGGGCTTTGGAGAAAAGCACTACACCAACACGGAGCCTGAGGGATAAGTGTGGGAGGAGAGGTTAAAAGAGTTAAGGCCTTGGATTTGTAGGGCTGTCCAGGGTTCGAGAGAACAACTGCAGCCCTGGGTGCAGTCCTCGGTTAGATGATGTGTAGCAAAGGCTGTTGTTCTTTATAAAAGAAGGGTGTAAATGCAAGGAAAGAGACTTGGGGGTACCCAGCTTTTAAAATTTCGAGCTGAGGTGAGAACGATACGATTGAATCACACAAAGGAGAACGGAGACTGAATAGTTGTTAAAAAAAAACCACAAACATACGAGCCAGCAGCAAGAAAGCGACTCTCAATCGAAAGGCTGGCAGTGCCAGGTTTGAATTGTTTAAAACACAATTATGCGAAGCTGTCGGATTTAAGGATGTTTTGCAGGATCCTGGTGAAAGGCTGCACCAGCCTTTTCTCATTGCTTGCCTCGAATTCCTTTGGCTAAACTTGTTGGCATGGGAGGAACTGGTTATTGCGGAGCTCAGCCAGGGTTTGCATCTCTGCAGATGATGGAAAAGCTCCCTTGGAGATCTCCAGCTCCTCCTTGATGGGAGGCAGGTTGGTTGGTTGGTTTATTTTGGTGCAGAAGGATTGGGATTTGGTATCCGATTTTCATTCCTAGCTTGTGGGTTGTTGAGTAAATAGCAAAATCTCTGTTCCTCATCTCTCCCTGGTCTGTAAGGGGGATGATTGCCTTCCCCTCCTTGCCCTCTGCTTTGTCCTCCTGCGATCTCATCCAGTGCCTGCTCCAGTTGCTGAGATGGCTCATGCTCCCCTAGTCGTGTCATAGATTGACCTTCAGGTTAGGAGCCACAGGATGGGAAAACTGGGACATTGGAGCCCAGATCTCCATAAAATCCTTGTTCCTGCTAACTGCTCATACCCACCTGATGAAAATGTTCAAAGGCTGCTGGAGAAGCTGCTTCTGAGTAGTGGGTGCTTTGTTTGCTGCAAAATTTCAAGGAGGGGAATTGTTGGTGAGGTTTGAAGAGATTCCCAGGAAATATAAAATGGCGTAGGGATAATTACTTGATATATTTTTTTAAATGGTGTCGTGACTAGGAAGATCCTCAGAAGTATGACACGACAAGCAAACCTTTCTTTGCAGGTATGAGATATAATTATGACTTCCTAGGTGGCTGGGGCTGGAGCCAGGGTAGCTGCTGCAGGGGTGAGCCCTAGAGAGGGGTTCGTAGTGCTGGGGAGATGTGTTGGGGTGATGTGTCAGTCCCAGCTCTACCGGCTTTTACTGCAGTCTCACAGCAGTTGCAACTGCCTCACCCTACCCTTCCCTCAGCTTTTTCCCATCCTTGCTCCTCTTTCTTCTTTCTATTCAGCTCTTTATTTAATATATTTTGTTACGTGGCTCTAGGTTTCTTTTTTCTGCTCTCTGCAAGCTCTTTTCACTCCCTTGAGTCCCCAGTCTGTATCCCGTGGCCCACGGTCGGTGCTGGCCATGGCACGTTTGGCCTCCATGCTGTAGTGCCTACAGCCAGCCCTTCCCTCTCATGTCACTTTGGAGACTCCGTGTCTCTTTTTTCCCACCCCACAACCAAAGTTTGTGCAAATCTGTTCTGGTTTAAATCTAAAATATGCATTGCGGTGGGAGGGAGGAGGCATCCAGACCTCACGCCTTGAAGCCCAACCCATCCCCGCTCCCGGATTCCTTCCAAAAGGAAAGGCAAAGAGGAACCTGATCCCTGTTTCTTCTAAGTCTTATGATTTACAACCCTTGGGCTGTTCTTTGGTAGTGGGCTGTCTGATGGGGCTAAACTTCTGGAGAATACCAGTTTCTATTGGTTTGCACACCTTGCCTCCACCCAAAAGCCACTCGAGCAGCTCATGGAGGAGGGCAGCATCTTGGCCTCGGTGGAAACTTTTTTCCAGCACAGGAAGGACGTGAATCTGTTAGAGTGAGTCTGGAGGAGGCCATGAAGATGATCCAGGGGATGTCCTTATGAGGAAAGGCTGGGAGAGTTAGAGCTGTTCAGCCTGGGGAGATCTTAGGGCAGCTTCCAGTACTGAAAGGAGCTCCAGAAAAGCTGGGGAGAGGGTCTTTATCAGGGAGTGCAGGGTCAGAATGAGGGGGAAACATTTTTAAGCTTAAAGAGGGGACATTGAGATGAGATCTTAGGAAGAAGTGTTTTCCCTGGCCCAGGCTGCCCAAAGAAGTGGTGGCTGCCCCATCCCTGGAGGTGTTCAAGGCCAGGTTTGATGGAGCTTGGAGCATCATGATCCAATGGGACGTGCTCATGGCAGGGGGGTTGGAACTGGTTGATCTTTAAGATCCCTTCCAACCCAACCCATTCTATGATTGTATGACTTTGGGGGTTGAAAGCATCAACTGAGCCTTGTCTTTGAGTGGCTGACCTGCCTCCAGTCCCTGCCCTAGCATTACCTCCTCTTTCTGGATGACCCCACGTGGTTAACTGGGGAAGCCACCCAGCTCTGCGAGATGACAAATCCTGGACTTGTGGAGCCTCTACCACGTGAATTTTGTCAGATTTGGCCCCTTTTTCACCCAGCTGGAACCTGGCTGGATGTGTGTGTGCTGGAGATGTTCCCCAAGAGAAAACATCCAGCTTTCCTTCAAGCGTCCAGCTCCCTTGCAAAGGGGTGCGTAGCTCTTTATGCCTCACTTCAGCGTCTCATTTAAACACCTCTCTCTGCCAGAGGAGACAAATTCCATGGGTGGCCCCAAAGGAGCTGGCTGCCCACTGTCCCCATGGTGGGGACCCTTGCAAGACTCCCACCAGGAGCCCAATTCCAGCTCCATCCCGCTCTGCTCCCTGCTCCAGCCTGGGTGAGCCGGGAGCTGGCTGGTGAGCTGGGGAAAAAAGAGGCTGCAGCAAAAGATGGAACAAACAGAATTTTTTTTTGCATCTAGAGGGGGAAGCACAGAGCTAAAAATAAAACGGGAAGATCAGTATCTGTCAGGCTGACGGCGGATTGGCTCTTTGGAAATGCATGTAATTACCAGGCTGTAGGTAGACATTTGCATGGAGCGAATAGCGAGCTACTGAGACAAGGTTACGCTTTAACCTTTAAGTCCTGAATCTGCTGGAAAACTAAGACAGAACTGCAGGAAATTAACTTAAATTAATGGAGTTGCTGTGGCTGTGTCACACGTTACTTCGGTGCGTGTCACTTCGCGGCACAGAGTGTCTTGCTGCCCCTGTGCCCCGTCTCCCGGAGGAGGGAGATGTTTCAGAAGCAAGTTTATCATGCATGGATCTCCTCCCTCGTTTAGGGATTCAGCTTGGCTGGGGAGAGTTTTTTTGTGGTCCACGCGCCTCCTTTCTTACCACCCTTTGAGTTGGCAGGGTCCAAAGTGGTTGAGGGAATTTGAGTAAAGGGATTTGTCCTCGCGGATGTTGTGGGGTTGGGTGGTCGGTGCAGGTGAAATCTATCTGTGCTGCCCCACAGATCCCAGCTGGGAGGGGACACGGGCATGGATGTTTTGTTGAGTGCCTAGAGACCGAGCTCTATGTGCAGAACTCCACGATCGTTATTCAGTGCTGAAGTTGTACAGATCAGAGCGAAGACGGTCCCTTAGCGTGTGTTTGTGGGTGTGCAGTGCCTAACACTGTGACTGCAGAACTGATCTGGTGGAAAGCACATGGGGGAACTAAAATCATGCCTTTATGCTCCCACTCTGGGCTCCCTTCAATGTTGCTGATGCTCTTGGCCTCTGTGCTACCTGCTTACCCCAAAGAGACTTTGCTTTTGCTGCTGCTCATCTTCCCCAGGTCCAGGAGCACCGTGGAGCAGTGGCAGATGCGAGGTGTGTGGTGGTGGGAGCAGAGGGACTCCTCACAGGGACAGGAGATGAAGATGCCATGGGTGTGCTTCTCATTCCCAGCCGGCACAACCGCTAGAGCTGCTGCTGCCGTGGGATGCAAGTATGAGCAGCTGAGTCTCATGAGGATGGAGGAGAAGCAGGTTGGAAAACACGAGGCTTTGAAGACAACAGTGACGTCCTGCCTTTTGTGGTTACTGTGCTGCCTTGAACTGTGGGTGTGGTTTGGAGAATCCCAATTTTTCTGGCCTCTTTGCTAGCTGTGATGACCACGCAATGCTTGTTTCCAAGAATGCTGCCTTCTTCCCTCCAGCTTGGGGATAAATTTGTCCACTGTATTGATGCTGTTTGCTTGGCTCAAGCTGGCTGCACTTCTGTTCCTTGTAGCAGAAGCCGAAACTAGAAACAGTGTGGTGGGGCCAGCTGGTGCAGAGCATGATTGCTCACCTCCCCAAAGGGCCAGGCCACCGGGAACTCAAGCTGCTCCATTGGCTCCTCATCAGCTTCTGAATCCAATTTAAGGCTTTGGCCCTAATCTTCAAAGCAACTAACAGAGAAGTGCCAATGGCATCAGAGGCTAAATTTTGTTCTGTGAGCAGCACAAGCTGCTCCTCTGAGACAGTCCAGAGCATGAAGGCTCGGATGAGACTGAGGAGAGCAATCTCCACCGGCCAGCATGTGGCAAGGGTGGCCAGTGGTCAGAGTTCTTGGCTCAGATTCTGGGATTTTGAGGTTTCTTCTTTGCTCTGGGTGATGTTGGACACAAGTTCAGGTGCCTGGACACCATGAAATCCTCAAACCTGCTGCTTTGAGGAGTTTAATGGGAGGGAAGCTCGGGCTTTATCTCTCTGCCTCTAGTGACCCATCTGTTAAACACAGATAAGTGCTGCCTTGCTTCTTGGGGCAGTCAGAGGACAAACACATCAGAGACTGTAAGACCTGTGAATATGGTGACATCCAAGATCATACTTTAGGCATGAGAGCAAACAGTCTTCTGGGTGAGGCTGGGTAACCCACATGGTGCTTTTTGTTAGGGAACAACCCATGCTCTCCTGTGTGCTTTTCTAGCTAAGGAAGAGCTTTCATCTCGGCAGGTATCTGACCCCCAGAGGCGGTGCTGCCAGAAACTCTGCAAAGCCTGAGGGATGTTGCAACATCTGATGTGGAAGGTGCTTACTCGATCCAGCAATGACCTGGGATAAAGCCCAAAGTCTTTCTGCCTAGCTGTTGGGAGGCGGAGGGTCAAATTGTTGATGATCAAGGTGCAAGGCTTGATTTTCCATGTGTTGAATCCCTTTCATTCTTCTGTCTGCTGAAAAAAAGAATTAGACATATGTTGGCTTAAAGGAAGTTCTGCTTTATGATGGTTGGACTCGATGATCCGGTGGGTCTTTTCCAACCTGGTGATTCTGTGATTCTATGACTTCTTTACAATGAGCGCGTTGTGTAAAAGGGCCATAAGGTTCAGATCTGCCATCATGCAGGTGGCTCTAGGTGAGTCATCTGCCTACCTGGACCCACGCTGGAGAAGTGGGGATTGAGGCAGCTTCATGCATTGATGGTATCATTGTCTTGAAGTCATCCTAGAGTCAGATGTTGGAAAACTTTCCCTGCTCAAACAGCACCCTATGCATCAAGCTCTCTGGAAATCTTGCTTTGATGGTTTCTTCCCCACCTTTTTGGAAATCCCCCTCTTAGATGCCTTCCTGTTTGAACTCATTGTTTTCTTCCAGCCCTTCAGCCAGTGGTGTTTTTAATTCAGGGTGCAACCTTGGAAGAAAACTTGGAACACCCTGTTTTAACTACAACCTTCTCCTGCATGCAAGGTAGGCAGACCTTGAAGAAAGCCACTTGTTAACAAAACTCAGCCTGTTGTGTTTCCAGCTCTGTCAGTTGGCCTGATAAAAGCTCTGGCCTCTTCCTGCAACCTCTGCCTGACTCTGATCCACGCTCTTATTTTTGGACATTGGTTCCTCATCAGTAAGCAGAAAGCAAGAGCCCTTCCCACATTACAGCAGCGCAAGGCAGAGTTTAAGGCGGTTGGATCTTTTGGAGGAGAAGAGAGGTCTGAAACGGTTTTTGGAGAGGGAGGTGCCAGCAGCCACCAGGTTTCCAGTCCGTCTTTTACAAGCATGCACCAGAAAAGGTTTGTCACTGTCACTTGTCCCTTGGTCCTAGCAGGCTGCGTATTCCCGCAGGCCTTACCATCATTTTGACACCTCCTTCTGGGGCTCCCACTTTTATCAACTCTTCGTGAAATTGTGGGGGAATTGAATTGTCCCTGGAGCTCCAGCCACGAGATTGTGCCTCAGGGTGCAGGAGGACAGCAGAGGCGACTCCTGCTCTGCTTGTTCTCTCTGTCCGAATTGCTCATGAAGCAGCTCCATAAATGGTGCTTTGAAGCACCTTCCACGACTTTCAAATGTGGCGCTGTCAACTGGGCAATCCCTGTCTCTGGGAACTTGAACTAGCTTGAAATTAGTCTTGCTAGTAGGGCATAAAGAACTGGCTGGATGGCTAAGACTGGGTCCTCCAAGCACTTTGCCAGGTTTACTGAGCTCTGTCCCTCTCAGAGAGAACACACATAAGCAATGTGCTGAAGATCTTTGTGATCACCCATCTCTAGCAACACCTACTGAGAAACCCTCACAGCGAGGTACCATGCCTTCAATTTTGTATTTTAAATAGCCATGATGATTTTATTCTTGGTGGTGGTGGCACTTATTTCTGATAACTTCTGGGTGCCCGAGGTGCAGTGCAGTCCTAACCATCCCATGCAGCGTGTCCCCAGCGTCCTGCCTGGGCTTTGCATTTCCCCATCCACCACCTACCTGACCCTACACTGGGCTGTGATCTCAATATAGAATCATAGAATCACCAGGTTGGAAAAGACCCATCAGATCATCAAGTCCAACCATTCCCATCAATCACTAACCCATGTCCCTCAGCACCTCGTCCACCCATCCCTTAAACCCCTCCAGGGAAGGGGACTCAACCCCTTCCCTGGGCAGCCTCTGACAGTGCCCAATCACCCTCTCCGTGAAAAATTTTCCTAATGTTCATCCTGAACCTCCCCTGGCGGAGCTTGAGGCCATTCCCTCTCGTCCTGTCCCCTGTCACTTGGGAGAAGAGCCCAGCTCCCTCCTCTCCACAACCTCCTTTCAGGTAGTTGTAGAGAGCAATGAGGTCTCCCCTCAGCCTCCTCTTCTCCAGGCTGAACACCCCCAGCTCTCTTGGCTGCTCATCATAAGGCCTGTAAATATACCTCTTGTCAGATCAAGCTGGTCACTAGGATCAAATGCTGCTATTTCAAACCCTCAAAAACCCTGGGAGAGCTGGGAGTGCAGTGGAAGCACAGCTGGCTTGGTGTGAAGCACCAAGCACTTGGTTCTGGTCTCATGTTGAGTGTCCTTACAACTTTGATGCACCGCTGCATTTTTGTTTTTGTGGAAATGAACCAAAAGAATGAGGGGAAGTGCTTACAAACTCATTTTTAATGAAGATCCTGGTGTACAGACAGATCCTTTGTCCAGATATGAATGTATTTATGCTGGTGGCACCTTGCCATTCATACAGCGACTTACACATTTTATAACAAGCTGGAAGTGTATACAAGCAAAGCTGGAGTACAAAAGACTAAAAGATCAGGGTTTGGCCTTTCCTTCCCTTGTTCTTCATAGAATCATAGAATGGTTTGGGTCAGAAGGGACCTTAGAAGTCTTCCAGTTCCAACCCCTGCCATGGGCAGGGACAATTTCCACTGGATCACATTGTTCAAAGCCTCATCCAGCCTGATCTTGAACACCCCCGTGGGGTCACACTTGCTGCTATCAGCTCAGGAGAGGGTGCCTTTATTTTCCCTTGACATTTTTAGAGGAACACTAAGCTCCAATATTCCATATTCCTGGAGAAGAGGAGGCTGAGGGGAGACCTCATTGCTCTCTACAATTACCTGAAAGGAGGTTGTGGAGAGGAGGGAGCTGGGCTCTTCTCCCAAGTGACAGGGGACAGGACGAGAGGGAATGGCCTCAAGCTCCACCAAGGAAGATTCAGGCTGGACATCAGGAAAAAAAATTTCATGGAAAGGGTTATCGGGCACTGGAACAGGCTGCCTAAGGAGGGGGTTGAGTCACCTTCCCTGGAGGTGTTTAAGGGATGGGTGGTTGAGGTGCTGAGGGACATGGTTTAGTGACTGATGGGAATGGTTGGACTTGATGATCCGGTGGGTCTTTTCCAACCTGGTGATTCTGTATCAGTTTTACACCAAGGGGACTGTTGCGTCAGGGGTGCCTGGTGCACAGCACCTGGCTTGATGAAACTCTGAGCTTTGCTACAGTCAGGATTCTGGAAAGAGGATGAAAATCCCAGCTTTCATCTTTTGTCACAAATAGTATCTGAAGGAATTTGTACTATTTTTACTGTTTGTTTTTGTTTCTCCCCTCCCCTTTCAACTATGCACCTTAGCATTTTCTGTGGGTCCTGTCACTGGGATATCTCCCTTTGGACTTTGAAACAGATGACTCAGCTTCACGGTTGTTTAGAATAGTTTTAAGTTATTTTTGCTCTCCAGCCCCATTTTCTATCATCATGCTGCAATTACTGGAGTGCCGGCTCTGCAGGGGAACACTCGCTTCTTTTAAACAAATGGTTTCCTTTGGAAATAATAAAAAAAAAAGTTTATGGAAACATTTCTGTGGGCCTTTGATTTTTAATTTATTATGAAGCCTCTAATTCTATTTTGTAAAAAATACAGAATCTTAATTTTAGAAAACCTAAGTTTGGAGGCAACTTTTGACCTGAAGTAATTCCTTTAACATAGATTTCCAGGGGGTTGTGGTGTGTATTTCTTTTCTAATGGCAAACCTGCCCGGTGCTGTGTTATGTGGTTAATCCTGTTGGTTCCTGATCCGATCCTGATCGCTGGAGCTAACCCAGTGGAGCTGAGTATCAGTGTGAGAGATCCAATCTCTGCTTGGAGGGCAGCTTGGTCCTGGGGTCTGACACCCCCTGAGCTGCTGTGCTCTCAGCCTGCTGAAGCTGCAGCCTCAGCCCTGGGTTTCAGGGATCCTACCTGTGCTGGGAAGGGCTCAGGAAGGAAAAGAAAAGTGTTTGCTGTCACGTTGGATCCATAAATGTGATTTTTAAGCTGCTGCAACTGTGTCTGGAGACTGCTCCGAGCCAACTGATTTCCAGCTTGGGTGGCACAGCCCTGCCCAGGGTGGTTTTAGTTCATTCATAGAAGCATTAAAGTTGGAAAAGACCTCTAAGGTCATCCAGTACCATTGTCAAAAACCAAGTAACACTTGATTGTGATTTTTTCAGAGATGAGGTGTGCTGGTACCTGCTCTGGAGGTGATGTGCCTCCTCCTCTGCTCCCAGCAAGTCGGGACTGATGTGCTGGCTCTGTCTTGCTGGGAGAGCAGAGCCCAAGTGCCTTCAAGGAGAGAGATCAAGAGAAACCAGGCTGAGAAAGCAACCAGGGAAAGACAGGCTTTCCTTGTGCACCTGAGGGTGTGAATGGGCTCCTGACTGGTGCAGATGCCCATGTGCAAAGTCCCGCGTTTGAGTCATGGAGGGATTTGATCATGAGTCATGAGCGATGAAGATGGTGAAGGGGTTGGAGAACAGGCCTTATGAGGAGCGGCTGAGAGAGCTGGGGGTGTTTAGCCTGGAGAAGAGGAGGCTGAGGGGAGACCTCATTGCTCTCTACAACTGCCTGAAAGGAGGTTGTGGAGAGGAGGGAGCTGGGCTCTTCTGCCAAGTGACAGGGGACAGGACGAGAGGGAATGGCCTCAAGCTCCACCAGGGGAGGTTCAGGCTTGACATCAGGAAAAAATTTTTCATGGAAAGGGTCATTGGGCACTGGAACAGGCTGCCCAGGGTGGAGGTGGTGTCACATTCCCTGGAGGTGTTTAAGGCACAAGTGGACTAGGTGCTGAGGGACATGGTGTAGTGTTTGATAGGAATGATTGGACTCGATGATCCAGTGGGTCTTTTCCAACCTAGTGATTCTGTGATTCTATAATTTGGACCCACAGACCCAAGAGCAAAAGCTCACCTCAAGGGATTTCTCCTCTGCCGATGCTGAAGAGAAACCCTCCTTGCCACTGTGATTTTAAGTTTTGTGAATGAAGGGGCTCAAAGTGTCTGCTCCTTGGGGTGCAGGATAAACCTTGCCAGGCTCTGGCTGTCCCTGGATCCCTCACAGGACCCTGCTGAGACCACCTTCCAGGGCATGGGTGTCCCCGGGGCTGACCCTGAGAAGAGGAGAACTTTGAGCACCAGGGAGGGCCCTGTGTCACCTGGGGCTGTGCTGGCTGCTGGCAATGCTTGTGGCTTTTGGCCAGGGATGAGGATTGTCTCCTCTCACCCTCGTTGGGCCATGGGAAGGGGAAGAGCAGGGCTGCATTCCTAGGGATTTTTTTTAGGGTATTTTTTTTTTTAGGGAGGGAGCGATGCAGCCTTTGGATGCTTGGCATTGGGGTGGATTCCTCTCTCCCCCTGCCTCCTAGCTCTTGAGGAGTCTCTTGGTCATAGTGGGGAAGGGGTTAAGGCTTCTTCACTGGCCTGTGAGCTGTTGCTGGCTGCCTCCTTACCCTTCCAGGGCTGCTGGGCTGAGGCTTGCTGGTATGTGTGCAATGTGGCGCCGGCTGGCTTGCCGAGAGCACCCAGCCCTCCCCGAGAGAGACTCGGGAGACTTCCCAGCACAGCCTCGCCTCCCCTGGCTCCTTCCTTCAGCGCTGAGTGATGGGGCTGGGGATCCAGGACCTGCTGGGAGAGCAAAACCAGGGGCTGGAGGAGATTGATGAGGCTGAGGACCAGGGAGATGCTGGGAGAGAAAAAAACAGTGACCAAAGGAGGTCGAATGATGGTGCTGGGAGAGCAAAAACGGGGGCTGGAGGAGAATGGTTGGAAAGGAGTTGAGCAAAATCATAGAATCATAGAATTATAAAATAAGCAGGTTGGAAGAGACCCACCTGATCATCGAGTCCAACCATTCCTATCAATCACTAAACCATGTCTCTCAGCACCTCGTCCACCCGTTCCTTAAATACCTCCAGGGAAGGTGACTCAACCACCTCCCTGGGCAGCCTCTGCCAGTGCCCAATGACCCTTGCCATGAAACTTTTTTTCCTAATGTCCAGCCTGAACCTCCCCTGGTGGAGCTTGAGGCCATTCCCTCTCGTCCTGTCCCCTGTCCCTTGGGAGAAGAGCCCCGCTCCCTCCTCTCCACAACCTCCTTGCAGGCAGTTGGAGAGAGCAATGAGGTCTCCCCTCAGCCTCCTCTTCTCCAGGCTAAACACCCCCAACTCTGCCTGAGAGGCGCTTGCACAGAGAAGCGTCTCTGAGCATGTCCTTGTGCCAGCCAAGGCTTTGTAGCTCATCAGGACTCATGTTTTCACCTCTGCAATGCCACGGCCTGGGGATGAGAGGATGGCAAAGGGCTTTGGCCACTCCCATGAGGTTAGACGTGATGTGGAGCTGTATTTGGTCTTCTGCTTTCCAGGGCAAGGGAGAGGGTTTAGTGCAGACACAGGCAGGAGCTGGAAAATTGCAGCACCAGCAGCAATATTCAAGCTGAAGCATAGTGAGAAGCCTTGGAGGGAGATGCAGACTTGGAGGTAGATGCAGATTGCCTGGAGTTCTCTCTGCAACAAAAATTTATGTCTCTTATATAACTGGGGAAAAACAAACAAGGCAAATTGTCTCCAAGTAGGAACTTGGTGTCACTGGGAGAAATCCTGCAGTGAGACTTGCAACCCTCTCTCTGGACTGTTAACTCTTGAGCAGAAGGGCAACACCTTTATTTCTAGATTTTCAGATAAATGACTGTCCATGGGGGTACTGCCTAATTTAGGTAAATGGCAGGAAGAATTTTTTTTTTCCCGGGGAGGTTTTTCAGCTTCAACGAGGCTTCTTCTGCCCAGAGCTGGGATCGCTGCTGGGTTTGCCCCCATGCTCTCACGTCACCCCAAATGTCACTGAAGGGCTGTGCTTTGCCTTTGATCCTCGTACAGCACCGCCACCGTCATTGGCAGGAACTGCCTTGCGGACGGAGGCTGTTGGATGGTGCTAATTTTGTAGTCTCAGATAACGGAGCCTCTCTAAAAATGTCACTTGAGGCCATTTGCGGGGTGAGTTTGACATCGCTGACTCCTGCTGGGACGCGGGTCCTGCGGGAGGATCTAGCGCCCGTGGGAGGTGGGACATGGCGTTGCTGGGGAAACTTGGGGACAAGTTTGTTCACAAGAGAATTTCTATTTTTCTACTGCCTCTCAAATTACCCCTAACTGACAAATGAAGTCCTCGGCCCTTGGTTACTCTGGGGTTTCAGGCTGATGCCAAAATAAGATTGGTCAAAAAGGGAAAAAATAGAGGTGTGTGTGTTTCTGGATTGTGGCTACACCATAACTTTCTTATTAACTCAAATTAAGTTTAAGGAAATTGATTTAACCAAGGGAGGCATTTTGGATGCCAGTGGTGATAGACTTGATGGTGTTTTTTTTCTTTGCACAAGCAATTATCAAATTAATCTTCTTTGATATGAGCCTCATATCAACACAATCACTAATATATTTGCACTTGCCCAGTGATAGCTATTCAATAAGGTTTTTTTCTGTTGTGGTGTCAAACTCTTCTTTCCTTTGCCTTCACGTTTCTCTGGCAAAGTGGGGAGCTGGTTTCAGGGTGGAAATCCCTGAGTTTCCTCTTTGAGCTTCTCACCACTGCCCTTTCATGCGGACATCGCTATTGCAAAATACTTCAATCGGAATATCGTTAACAGCCCCAAATGTTTCCAAATTGTCACTTGCTATTGGGCACGGGGTCACTCGTGTGCGGATGAACCAGTCCTCCCTAGATCATTTGTGCCTGTAAATCCCCAGCAGCTAATACAGAGGGATGGGATTGTGTGGCAGACAAGCAATTCAACATCTCAGCTGGTGCACATTGCCACTGTAGCCTTACTTTTGTGTTTTTCTTCTTCCCCCCCCCTTTCTTGAAGGGAATAGGGCCTCCATGATCCAGTCTCTGCATGTGTGTGTCCCTTTCTTTCTCTCTCCATTTGTTCCTGCCTCCCTGTGTTTTTTACCCAGTGTCGAGTTTCAATTACGTTTGGCTGAAGGACAGAGCTCTTGTACGGCTCCCAAAAGTCTTGTGAAAACGGGTGGGTGGGTAAAGAGGAGAGAGTCAAGCGCATGATAGCCACATGGGAACTCAACCCTTACTAGACACCAGAGAACCCACACTCGAAAGGCTTCTGGGAAGCCCATTATTTTTGCCTTCCCACCCTGAAACCACCTTATTCGGTGAAGATGTGGGGTGGTAGAGAAGCAGAAGGCAGTTAAACGCTGCCTTGCTACAATGGGCTCAGTGGCCCTGGAAGAAGTGCTTCTGGGGGTTGGTGGGGAGGGTCTTCTAAAAGCCAGGGAGATGTTGGAAGCATCTTGCCCCTTCATGAACTTTGGGCTATAGGTGCAAAGGCAGGCGGGGGCGAGTCAGTCACGTTGAAGCAGGTGGTTAGACTAGATCTGACCATAGCAGAGGATAATACGTGATGAATCCTGTGTTCAGTTCTGGGCCCCTCACCACAAGAAGGATGTTGAGGCTCTGGAGCGAGTCCAGAGAAGAGCAACGAAGCTGGTGAAGGGGCTGGAGAACAGGCCTGATGAGGAGCGGCTGAGAGAGCTGGGGGTGTTTAGCCTGGAGAAGAGGAGGCTGAGGGGAGACCTCATTGCTCTCTACAGCTACCTGAAAGGAGGTTGTGGAGAGGAGGGAGCTGGGCTCTTCTCCCAAGTGACAGGGGACAGGACGAGAGGGAATGGCCTCAGGCTCCACCAGGGGAGGTCTAGGCTGGACATCAGGAAAAAATTTTCATGGAAAGGGTGATTGGGCACTGGCAGAGTCTGCCCAGGGAGGGGGCTGAGTCCCCTTCCCTGGAGGGGTTTAAGGGACGGGTGGACGAGGTGCTGAGGGACATGGGTTAGTGATTGATGGGAATGGTTGGACTTGATGATCCGGTGGGTCTATGATTCTATGATCCTATGATAACTGGAGAAGAGAGACTCCAGAGAACATTTCCACAGGAGGAGAGGGACCAAGCTCCACTAGACAGCGAGGCTCAGTCAGCAGGAGAAGGTGCCGGCACTAACAGGATGCAATGCTTATAGAAATCATAGAATCATAGAATAACCAGGTTGGAAGAGACCCACCGGATCATCGAGTCCAACCATTCCTATCAAATACTAAACCATGTCCCTCAGCGCCTCATCCACACGGCTTGAGGAGGTATGTCCAGTTGTCTGTCTGCAGGCTTGGGACCTTCAGGAATGGACAGCTGAGCCTAAGCTCCTGGGTTTCCTGAAGAAACCATTGCAAAGAGAAACTGGGGGGAGGATGTGATGCAAAGCAAACCCTGCTGATGCATCCTGGTGTCCCTCCCTGCAGGACCTTTACACTTTGCTGGCTTGGAGCTTACCAAGGTGTCCGCACTGGCCCCCATCCTTGCCGTTCCTCTACATGCTCCTAGTGTTTTTAGTACGGTGTCTGAGAAGTGAAACCTCACACAAGTAAATATGTTGACAGCCTGTTTTCGGCTGGCAGGGAATGTAAATTATCTCATTTGAACAAGGCTAACGCAGAATCAAGCTGTTGGTCCCAAATATCCCTTATAAGTGCAGATGAGAAATATTCATGGCATCTTCACTCCCGGAATATTGCTTTTATCTTTGTGGTTCCTTGAGTGGCAATATAAAAGTTACTGATTTTGCACTTTTTATGCATCTGAACCTGCAGACTTTGAAATCAGTAGGTTTGCCAGCGTGATTTGCCTCGTTAGATCCGAAGCCTTGCAGGCACCTAGGAATGATCTGCTCCATAAGCAGCACTGTACTTGTTGTCTTTGGTATAAAATCCTAGCTTGGAAACATCCTTAACCAGGGCATTGGGACAAGTGGAAGAGAGGTGGGGCAAGGCAGATCCTTAACATGGGAAACCCCTGTGTGTGCGATGCTGCTGTGACCTGTGTGGTGCAGTCAGTCAGTGTGTGGTAGGGTGGGTGCAAAGAGCAAAGGGACTCCCAGAAACTTGGAAACAAAGGCGTTTGGGGGAGTCAGGCTCTCCAGGCTCAGTGCCTTGCTTTCTGAAGCTTGCTGTGACCGGGCTCGCAGCCAGAGGCAAGGTGGGATGTGATATTTGTACTCACTGTTCTGTTGGTGAAAGTACTGGGATGCAGAGGTTGGCTTCTTCAAGAGGATGTGGATCTGTTAGAGCGAGTCCAGAGGAGGCCACAAAGGTGGTCAGAGGGCTGGAGCACCTATCATGTGAGGACAGGCTGAGAAAGTTGGGGTTATTCAGCCTGGAGAAGAGAAGGCTCTGGGGAGCCCTTAGAGCAGCTTCCAGTACTCAAAGAGGCTGCAGGAAAGCTGGGGAGGGGCTCTTGATCAGGGAGTGCAGAGATAGGATAAGGGGAAACAGTTTTAAGCTGAAAAAGGGGAAATTTAGATGAGATTTTGGGAGGAAATATTTTCCTGTCGGGGTAGGGAGGCCCTGGCCCAGGTTGCCCAGAGAAGTGGTGGCTGCCCCATCCCTGGAGGTGTTCAAGTCAGGCTGGATGAGGTTTTGGGCACCCTGATCCAGTGGGAGGTGTCCTTACCCATGGCAGAGGGGTTGGAACTGGATGGGCTTTAAGGTCCCTTCCAACCCAAGCCATTCTGTGATTTGTTATATAGAGCCTGGCTCAGGGAAGTCTCCATGCTGCTGCCTGAGGGCTTGGTTTGTGTGAGAGCTCTTGCTGCAGCTCAGGAGCCACCAGGCTGGCTGGGGATGGGGTCCCACCAGCTTTCCTCCCCTTGGTGACAGGTGAGAGGAGGACCACAGGCTAAAACTGGGGAAGGAGCAGCAGCTGGAGGTGGAAACTCCCACTGGGGTCTCAGCCTTTTGCGTGACAACCTTTGCACAGCAAAGGCAGAAGGTCAGATTGTCTCGAAACCTTGACCATGTTTACAAGCGGACGTCTCCCTGGCTTTGCTTTTTGCTTCCTAACAGGTTTTTTTTTTTTTTTTTTCCCCTTTAAGAATGCAGAAGATTGATTCCCTTGTAGGGCTCATCGCCGAGGCGAGCCATGTCCAAATGGTTTGCACGTCTGCATTTTTTTACTGCTCTCGTTTAATATGTATGCAAATGCAGTCTCTCCTGTCCTCACTCTCTGTGTGGGTTTGCACAGTCAGGAGCACATTCCCATTACTGGCTGCCCATCTCCTGCTCCGCTCAGCATTCGAGGAGACTGCCTTTGAAACACTGATAGATGGAGGTGCAAGGGAAAAAGAGAGAAATGACGGATTTTCTTAATTTCTTTGTTGGGGAGGGTGGAGGAGTCAGGAAACCAGAGGAAGGAGGTTTAAATAGATGCAAAATTGTTTATTGGGAGAAAGGAGGGGTGTGGGGGGGGGACGGACTCTAACTCTGAGAGTCAGGGAACGTATTTCGTATGCCGTTCCATTTTCAGAGCGGCAGCTCAGAGGATTTTAGCTGGAGGTTAGGGAAAAATCCGAGCGCTGGCAATAATCTTGTGATAGTGGAAATATTCAGCTTTTCTCCTGATAAATAGACATGTGTCGTAACCAAAGTCAGGATTTCAGGCCTGGAAAGCAATGTTGGCTTTTTTCTTTTAAATAAGTAAGGAGCAAGATGCTCAGAGTTATTCCCTGCGAAGGGGCAAGGTATGGCTGCTGCTACTTTCTTTTCCTTCTTTTTTTAATAGCTGTATTTTTCCAACACGCTTCAAAACCAGCGCTTGTGAAACTTGGACACTCATATACCCTGAGCTATGTTTGTATAAGTAAAATGGGAAACTGGGGGTCCAGCTAAGGCCAAAATGCGGGAACCACCTATGGAAACGTGGCCAAAAGTAGAGGAGATTTTTCTCTCCCCCAGTGATGATACTTTTTTAAGTCGTTTGGAGTTGTAGATCTCCAGTTTCTACATCTGCTTGGAGGTAACCGTGAGGGCTGAGGAGGTCCTTGCTCTTGGTGTGGGAAGCAAGGCATGACGTATCCTTTCACCACCCAGATGGTTCTGGAGGAGAAGCAGAGGCTCATGCTGCATCCCACCCCGTGCGGTGAAATTTAGGTCCTTGAAATGCCGAAGGACCAGATTTTCAGGTGTATTTTAGGCACTTCAAGTTGCTCCTTATTTCAATCTTTAAAACCTGGCTGGTTTTGAACCCCCCTTACTGAGCGCCAAATCCTTAATTCACGCCCCCTTGGCTGGTGGGGGATGCAGGAGCCAGGAGCCCGGGGAGGGGGGTGGCTGCTAGCGAACTCCTGCTTCTTGTGCTCCCCAGAGCCTGGGGCTTTCCTTGGAGCACAGGTAACACGGCCAAAGCCAAGTCTTTCCCAAACTCCTCCAGGAGTTCATAGACCAAACCCCTCTGATATGTTTCTTACTTTCCTTTCTAAGGAGCCAAAGGGCTTTGTGTGCTGGGAAAGCCCCAGTGCTGCAGCACAGACTTGTCAGATGTGTTTACTTTTGCATCTCCAAGTTTTGCAGGAGTGTTTTTTTGTCTTTAGCGCTGGATGTTGTGTAACCCCTTTCCATGTGGCTCTGTCCTCGCCTCTGCGGGGATGCAAGCAAAACTCACAGACCTTGTGCTGGGGCTCAGGTCTGTGAGACTCAGACCTTTTCTCTGCTTTTAGCACGGTGGAAGAAGAACCAAGGGGTGATGTTCAAGAGGGGACCCAGTATTTGGAGGTGCTCAGCTCCTGTGGTGATGTGCAAGAGCTGGTTTTGTTTACACAACAGGCCTGGAAAGTCTTGCTGCGTTGGAGATGAGCTCTTGCGGGCTGCCTGCTCCTGCCTTTAGCTCCCCCATGCTCCGTTGTAGGTGCTAGCTGAGGTGGGATCATGGCCTGCCCCTCTCACTGGGTTGACAGCCCACATTTAGGGCTGCAAAAGGCTGTTCTTTCTGCTCCTTTCCTTTCCATCACCTTTGGGAGGCTTATCCTGTACCAACAGCAGCGGTATCAGAGGGGGCAAGAGCAGAGTTGCTGCAAGCAGCCCCAGCTCTGCTGCTCTTGGCTGTCCTGAGTTCCCCTTGCAGTGTTTGCTACGAGGTGAATATCTTGTGCCTCCCTGTTCTCACTCTGGTGGGTTTGTGTCACTTGCGATCACAGGCTCCAAACTTCCCTGATTACAGTTGCTTTTTTAACAGTGTCTTTTTGTTGGAGAGCAGCTTTGTGGAGTCTTTCTACTTCCTTCATCTGTAAATTGTCCTCCACATAACGAAGAAGCTGTTCTGACTATGTTTTGATGTATTTGTCGCCCAACAGATGTCTGGGTGGTTAAAGTGCCCCCTGAGTACAAGTATCCTGTGTTTGTGAGCTCTTTGATAGTTGGTTCAGGAATCTTTTTGTTCTTTCTTTCTCTCCTCGAGTCCTGGGGGTTTGTAGCAGATGCCTGCTGCAGTCTCTCCTTTGTTTTCAACTCCCGATATCCATGCCCACAGTGTTGTTCCTCTACCCTCTCCCTTATCAAATTAGATTATCTCCTCCTCGTAAGTAATTTTGACACGTGTGGCCGTGCAAAAGCACGATAAGCGTATTGGATCGCTCTGTTGTGTGCCTGTTGTTCATGTTTCTGCTTCTCCATGGCACCTTTCCAGGACTTTAGGACCAAGTCTGCTCATTACCTGCCATAAATAATGATACCAACAAAAGCAAGGCTAGAGAGCTCCTCGTCCTGCTTGCAGCCAAGTCCCAATGCCTCTTTTGGGCAATGCCACATCACTCTGTGTGGGGACCCTGGACCTCTGGGGACCCTCATGTCATCCCTTTTCCTCCCTGTTGTTCTGCTTGTCCATCATCTCCCCTTGTGTCCTGAACTTGACTGGTTTCATTTAAACTTCTCCTTGGGGTTACAGGCTGCTCCTTGCCTGTTCCTTGGCTCCCTGCCTCTCTACTGGCTTTCCTGGTTTCCATGTGTGATCCAGAAATATCTCTTTGTTATTCTGTCCTTCCTCCCTGTCGCAAACCTCTGTTTCTGTTCCATCTTTCATGAAAAGGTCTAAGACTGAAGGTGAAATGTGATAACAGCCTTCAAAAATATGTCAGTGGCTGCGGCAAACAGGATAGGAATAAACGATTCTCTGTGTCCTGTGGTGGATAGGACAAGAAATTATGGGTTTAAACCATAGCACAAGGGAGATTTAAGTTTGATGTTCAGATATCCTCAGGATGAAGCAGAGGAGCAGGCTGCTGGGGAGTCGCTGGAGGGGCAGGTCAGATGAGCAGCTGTCAGGAGAGGCTGAAGGGGAGTCGAGCAGATAGCGAGGAGATCCAGAAGATCATTTTTCATCCTCTCCAGCCCTCTTACCTCCTCTTCCATATGCTGGAAGCCTCCAGCTAGGCAAAGGGCTTTTCATGACTTGCTCAGCCAGGCTCACGCCTTTCTCTCTGCTTGCTTTTTGTCTCTTGTTGCAGCAGTTCTTGGCAAACGCAATTGCAGTGAGCCTGCAAATAGTCACAGCAAGCCTCTCCTCCCAGAACCTTTCCTTTGTGGCTCTTTTCAAACCTTATATGCTGGTGAAGGCGATGGCAGCTGCTATCAGAGCACCAGGATGTACGATAGTGACTGAAACAAATGCTTTGCTGCACCCAGAAGGGTCAAGGCTGAATCTGGGGGCAGCCTCGGGACGTTGCTCAAGGCTTTCAATGGGAAGCTGCTCCCAGCTTTGCAGAGGGCTGTATTGTGTGTGTGTCAGTGTGCAGGGAGAGATGCAAAGGTGAGCATGGCTCCTGGAAGTGTTGTCCCAGCTAGCGGCACGGGTCTCCCTGTGGCTCCTTGGCTGCTACGTGCGTGCGGGAGTGTGGGTAGGAGCTGTATCACCACCTGTACGTGTGTGCCAGCCCTTGGCTGCTGCACTGAGACACCAGGGAGACAAGGGTGTGGGGGAATGGGGCTCCTTGCAGAGCTCCCTGTCCCCAGCTCCTCAGGAGGATGCTGCAGGGCATCACGCAGCACGCTTGAAAGTCCTGGTTTCACCAAAACAAAAATCTGAGGGTCTGGGAGTCATGGAGGGCTCCATCCAAACCCAGAGTAGAGCGCAAGAACAGCCGTGTTGTTTCTGACACTGCTGGCCAGGAGGTCACCGAGTCCCCTGGGCGCCTTCAGCCGCCGGCTTCTGACACCCGCCTCTCCTGACACTTCCCCATCTGGCACCACCGTGGTCCTATCTGCGTCTGGTTTCATCTGCTCTGTGCCCCTCTTCCCCACCCCAAAACTCCCTGCATCCTCTCCTTGGGGTGCTGTGGTGGGTCCTGGTCAGCTGTGACCCCCTTCACCCACCCCGCAACACCAACCCCTTCCCAGCTCCCTTCCAGGAAAGGCGGGCAGGGAGAAACAGGCGGATGAATAATTTATTATAACAATGCAAAATAGGTTTTAAAACTCTCCCCATATAAATATTTATTTTTGACTCGTTAACGCTGCAGCTGCCTCCACCCTCACCCCCCCACCCCCCCAGCCCTTCCCCTTCTTCTTTCCAAAGCCCCTTCAGCCTGTGGCTATTGCGGCTGGTTCTCCTGGTTCTCCTTCACTCTGTCCATCTATCCATCTCTTCTCGCTTTTCACTTGATTGGAGCCTGGCTGCCAAACACTTCCCGGGGAAAAGAAGGAGAAAAAAACCCAAAACCAAACAAACCCAACCAACCCTCTTCTCGCAGACGCACACACAAAAAACAACAACAGGAGGAGGGGGGAGATAGAGAAGCACACACAGGCACACGCACAAAACCCTTTGAAGCCTGTGCAGGGTAAGGGTTGTTTCTGTGGTAACGGCGCAGGGATTGGCGGCGGTTGGCGAGGGCCTCCATCCCACCGCGGTGCCGAGTGATTAATGAGCCGTTGCTGGGCTGTACGGGAGCACTCGGGCTGAGTTGCACGCCGTGGGGCTTCTCCAGTGCCGTTGGACTTTGGATGCCTCTTCATCCTCCTCCGCTCGTCCCAGGCGTGCTCGTTCCAGCAGCATCCCACACCTCCTCAGCCCAGACGGGCTCTCAGAGGACGTTGGGTCTTTGAGATGGGGCAGCCAGGCTTGGGACATCCTTCTGTCCCCTGTCCTGGTGGAGCTGGAGCATCTCTGGGGCTGTGGCCTTCGTACCGCCGCACGGCTTTGTTCCTCTGCATCAGAGTTGGTCTCAGGAGGGGTTCCGGTTCTCCAGAGCCATGGGGGAACATGGTGGAATCAGTGTGAGGGTGAGGAAGTTCAGATGAGCCCACAGCATTTTGAGGAGCATCCCTCATAGCCTCAACTCGACACCTGCCCTTGGCCACATTGCTGCCTGTCTCCCTCCCACCCTCTCAGCTTCCCAAGGCTCTAGAGGGGTTCATGGCTGAGCAGAGACAAGGGTTGTGTTGTCCCCATCCCACTGCCAGCCTTGTGGAGTGCCACCACCCCTTCACAGAGTAACAGAATCACCAGGTTGGAAGAGACCCACCGGATCATCAAGTCCAACCATTCCCATCAATCACTAAACCATGTCCCTCAGCACCTCGTCCACCTGTCACTTAAACCCCTCCAGAGAAGGTGACTCAACCACCTCCCTGGGCAGCCTCTGCCAGTGCCCAATGACCCTTTCTGTGAAAAGTTTTTTCCTAATGTTCAGCCTGAACCTCCCCTGGTGGAGCTTGAGGCCATTCCCTCTCGGTCCCCTGTCCCTTGGGAGAAGAGACCAGGTGTCACCACAGTGCTTATACCATCTCCCAGGGAGAGAGCTGCAGCTCCCAGGGAACCTTCCAACACAACGTGCTTTGGAACACCCCACCTTTTGCTTTCTGTTTTGAAAAAAGCAAAGGAGAAACAGGCATCATTCACATCTCTTGGACAAACAATAATAATGAGTGAGTTTCAAATATCTTTTCCCCCAAAATAGCCAAACCAGAACACACACAGCCTTCCCGAGCCGCTGCCTGAAACAGATGTGCTGCCAGCGAGGCAGCTATTTATAATGTGCAGCGTTCCCTTTTCAGCCGCAGCAACTCCAGCCCTCGGCTCTCACGCTCGGCAGCTTCTTTTGAAGCCCATAGCTCTAATCCAGGGACTGTTCCTGGTGCTGCTAAAAATCTCCTTGTAAACCCGCCGGGATGCCAGTGAGCCGGAGCCCTGCCTGCTCTCTGCCTTCTGAGGGGGTTTAACATCCCCAGGAGCTGCTGGGGTGGGATTGTCCCATCCCTAGATGGCCCCACTGTGATGGGACAGTGATGAGATCTTGTCAGTTGAGGTGTATGTGATGTCCCCTCTGCCTCAGGGCTGAGGGCTCAAACCCTCTCCCAACTCCTAATTTGAGAGTTGTTTTTTTTACAGAGAGGACAAGGAGGGGTCCTTGTTGCTGAGTTGGGGGAAAGGTTCATAGAATCATAGACACCCCTGACGCAACAGTCCCGTTGGAGTAAAACTGATACAGAATCACCGAATCACCAGGTTGGAAAAGACCCATTGGATCATCGAGTCCAACCATTCCTATCAAGTGCTAAACCTTGAGGTGGGTTCATGTGAGTTTGAGCCCAATGGATTTGATCTGGTCCTTATGGGAGGAGAAGATGGCACGATGACCTGGGGGGATGTGGACAGCATGAGATAAGGAGGAAAAACAAGGATTCAGTTGAAGGGAGATTTGAAGGGGTTGGTCAGCACTGCTGTCCACGCTTAGGGTGGATGTTTCCTCTCCTGGAACTGTGGCTGGATAGGAACCTCAGGCTACCTGCATTCTACAGGGAGCTTGCGGGACCCCATCCCAGGAGGGGCTGCATCTTGGAAGCACCGGAGCATCCAAGCCAAGCATCCTCAATGCTGCTTCGGCCCCTCGCGCGCCGATGAATAAGTGTGCTGGTATGTCAGGGCAGGGAGTGGGCGGTTAGGCAAGGCGGCGGAGTGCGTGTGGAAGCTGTTTATTGCCAGGGCTCTTGCAGGCCATTCCCTGCCTCCCGCAGCGCTGCGGCCGCCCCAACCAGCCGGGCCAGTGGGGCTGCTCTGCGTGGGGCCAGGCAGGGGACGGGGCCCCAGTCCAGCAGGGACAAAGCAATTACTAGGAGACAGGGCTGGCTGGGCTGAGGGCTTTGCTTCTATCGCATCCTCTGTGTTCTGTTTGCATTTCCCCCCTCCCAGCAGGGTGTTTGGAGGGGTGGAGATCTGAATCCCAGCCTTTGGGGACTGCTCGAACTCTGCTCTTCTTTGGCACTGGTGAGACCGCTCCTCGAATCCTGTGTTCAGTTCTGGGCCCCTCACCACAAGAAGGATGATGAGGCTCTGGAGTGAGTCCAGAGAAGAGCAACGAAGCTGGTGAAGGGGCTGGAGAACAGGCCTGATGAGGAGCGGCTGAGAGAGCTGGGGGTGTTTATCCTGGAGAAGAGGAGGCTGAGGGGAGACCTCATTGCTCTCTACAACTACCTGAAAGGAGGTTGTGGAGAGGAGGGAGCTGGGCTCTTCTCCCAAGTGGCACGGGACAGGACGAGAGGGAATGGCCTCAAGCTCCACCAGGGGAGGTTCAGGCTGAATATTAGGAAAAAAAAATTCACAGAAAGGGTCATTGGGCCCTGTCAGAGTCTGCCCAGGGAGGTGTTTGAGTCACCTTCCCTGGAGGGGTTTAAGGGACGGGTGGACGAGGTGCTGAGGGACATGGTTTAGTGATTGATGGGAATGGTTGGACTTGATGATCCGGTGAGTCTTTTCCAACCTGGTGATTCTGTGATTCTCTGTGATTCTTTCCCAGGTGGCCCAGAGCATTGTCCCCAGCCTGGGATGGCACGGTTGGCCATGCATCTGGGAGCTGTGGTGATCTGGAAGGAGCTCCCCGCCATTTGGAAAGAGAGATCCTGAAAAAACCCCCACGGCGTGACCTAGGATGGGTTGCCCTGGCTTTGCTCACTCACTCTTTTGGGGGATGAGATTGTGTATCATAGAATCATAGAATAACCAGGTTGGAAGAGACCCACCCTGACCCCCAAAGTCTGTCCTGTAATCTCCATCTTGAGGGGAGGCAATAACTTGTCTTCTTGCCTGGTGAACTCGCACCCAAGTCAGCCTGGAGGAGAAGAGGGGGGTGATTTTAGAATAGTATAAATGAGTCTCTGACTCAGGGTGTCATCTGGGGAGGAGCTGAGCATGGGCTGCCTCAGAAGGGCTGCGTCGCTTCAGCTCCAGCGACACGCTGGGTTGGGTCAACCCAAGGGGAACCCGGGCACAAGTTCCCGTGAGGACAGTGTCCCTGGCTGAGACCAGAGCCTGCCTGGTTTCCAATAGTAACAGACAAACCTTTGCTGCTGGAAGAGGGACTGTGACGCAGCCCATGGTGGTGAAACCTCTTAAAAGCCGGTCCCTCATTGCAATCGTGTTAATTATTAATAGGATGTGGGGAAGAAAACACTGGAAAACCCCAACTGTTTGAGGCAAGCTGCCACTTCGTCTGCATCTCGTACTGTGAGCCTGGCTTTTCCCTGACCCAAAAGGAGGTTTGCAGGTGTCTTTTCCAGTGGCTGGTGTTGGCAAATACGAATGGTTGGACTCGATGATCTGATGGGTCTTTTCCAACCTGGTGATTCTATGATTCTATGAAAGGCTCAACTGCCTCTCTGAAAACCAGAGCAATCTGAAACTCAGGAGTTAAATAAGTTGTGTGGGTCTTAGCTTGGTCTTTAGCAGAAATTTAACTCCCTTGAAGAAGTGAAGTCCCTTTTGGCAGCATTTCTACCCAGCAGGACAGACAAGATGCTGGAACCGCAGGGTCTGCTGGCACAGAGGCACTGGGGATCCTGCAGGGCTGGGTGGGAAGGATGGGACCCCACGACAGTGCTTGGATTGCACCCACGTACTGAGTCAGAGCTGGGGGATCTCAGCAGGGAAATGTTCATGGAAAACAAAGTAATGGGGGAATTTTCCACCCAAAAGCCTTGTGGACCTTGAAGGTTTCTTCCCCTACATCTGACCATGGGTACCAGGGATGTTGCTGTGTGGGAAACTGGGAGATGTTTCCATGGAAAGCAGCAGCGTGGCTGTAGGGGGGGACCTCCATGGTACAGATTTGGGGACTTCATTGGCACCGCAGAAGCGGTTCTTGGCATGAGGAGGCACCAGCCCAGCAGGGTCTTGTGGAGCAGCAGTGCCCTGGCTATGGTGCACAGCAGGGAGAAGCTTTGTTCTGCCCTTGGTCCTCCCTGTGAGGAGGACATCCCAAACCTCAGGAGCAGGCGATGGTTGTAGGTGCTGCCAGCCCACCCTCCTCCCCACCACCCCCTCCAGGAGCCCCTGCCTCCCTGGAACGCACCTCTCTCCCCTCTCCCTTCTCCTCCTATCCTTTCACCATTCCCTTTCTCTCCCTTTCTTCCCCTTGCTCCACCCCCCCTCCAGACTCCTCTGTGGGACATTGATTTTTCCATCCGTCAGCGAAATGCTTGAGGAAAATGAAAGAGCATCTTCATGATCGATCAGGAGAACTCTTCAGCCTGGGGTCAGGGAGGGTCTGAATCAGCTGCTCCCCCAGCATATAATTACCCCCTCTCTCCCAAGCTGGGGCTTTTCACACGCCTGCAGGAGCAGCCGTCCCTCTGCGGGGTCAGGGCACCGCTCGGGAGAACATCTCCATGTGGTGCATCGATGCTGGGAGAAACTGCCGGTGGATATGTTGGGTTTCGCTCTTGCCAGAGGTCTGTGCTCACTTTGTGCTGAGCGGCGTGTGCCGAGAGGGTGTGAGCGTGCGTGCGCTTCTCCCTCCCCGGCATCGATTGTTCCACGTGTAGCTAATTCTGTGCGGCGCTTGGCAAGGGTGGGGAGCTTTGAGGCTGAGAGTTTAAAGAAGCTGAAAGGAAACTAAATCCAATAGGAGTTGGGTGCCCCGCTCCCTTCTCTCTCCTTTGAACATCTCATTAGTAGGGAGCATCGTCTGGGGCGTGCTGCACATACAGACCGTGTCGGTAGCGGCGTGGAGATGCCCGTGGAAGTGCCAGAGTTTGCCATCTGGCACCGTGCTGGCCTCTGAGGTCTCTCCGCTCGCTGCCCTCCCCCAGAGAGTCAGTAAATAGCTGAGGGAGCTTCTCTCTCCACCTTGGGGTAGCTGCATGCAAATGTTGACTTCTTCATGGCAACCAGCGTGAGTCATGCTGGGAGCCGGAGGGGGACGTTGGCGCCTGTAGCTCTTGCTCTGCTTGTGGACGGTTGCCTGGATTCGATGGGTTGCTCGCAGGGAGGTGGAGGCACAGTTCTCCCTGCAGCTCTTGCTGGAGTTCTGTCTCTGCTTGGTGGGACACGCTTGCCGCTTTGCACGCGCAAGGTTTCCAGTGTCGGCGTGTGCTGTGGTGGGGTTCAGCTGGCAAAGCATGTGTGGGGTCTGCTGCCCTGGGTCTTGTGACACGGCAGGGAAAATTTATCCTTTGGACTTCTCTGAAGGCGAGAGCCCCTGAGGTTCTTCCTCACCAGTGTTGGGGGGATGCCAGATCCAGAGGCCACAACAGGCATCCCAGCACATCATGGAGCTGATAGGTTCAGCGTCACCCATCTCCACTGACCCTTCTATTTCCCACCCCTAGATTCCCTTTATTTCCCGTAGATGCTGTTCAGCCTGTTTGCAGAGCAGAGTTGTCAGAGCAGAGGGTGCGCAATATGTGGCTGGCTGGAGCTTGTTGGGCCACATGTAGATCTCAGAGCAGGGAAGAGCAGCTTCTCACGGTGAGCTGTGCATCTCAGCTAACCCCTCTCCCTGCGTAGATACAGCATGACAGCATCCTCTTGAGATTGAGGAGGAACAGCGAGGAAGTGAGGGGTAAATACAAGCTAGGACACAAGCTAGGACTCTGCTCCCTCATTCCTCCTGGCTCCTGACCCCAGAGAGCCTGGCTTTGTGTTACATTTTCACCCAACTGCTTTCATGAGTGTCTGCAGATAGAACTGAGGGCTGCTTGTTGCCCCGCGTTGTGTGGCTGTTAAATGGGAGCTCCCAGCTATTCAATTCCCCTTGTGTTTCCATGCTGGCTGGGGAATGAGTAAAGAGATGAGGACAAAAAATGCAGTGGCAGGGTGAGGAACCAGAGCAACATGTTCCTGCTCCTGCCACAGCCAGTTCAGACCAGCCAGACCAGAGTGCTGCAGGAGAAGGACAACGCAAAGGCTCTGGCTTTCTCCCTCTAAACCAGCAGGCAGAAGTTTACTCCGACACGGATGCGTTGCAGATGTGCTGATAGCAGCTAGCTGAGTGCTGACGCTGCTGTGGAGGAGCTGGCTATGGAGCCCTAGGTAAAGCTGAACTGAGTTTATCTGCTCCACAGATAATGTCTTCGGCTAAAAAGCAGCTGAAACAGCTGCATCCTGGCTTGGTTGGAAAGTTTATTTTACAAGATGTGATGAGAGCTTGCCCCGTGTCCCTGGTAAAGCCTTGACACAAAGCAGGGTCTTTCCCCTGGTGGGATTTGGCATTAGTCTGACAGTCAGGGGGAACTTTTCTCAATCTGTGAGTGTTGCATCTCAATATAAATGTGGATCTAACCCAATTTCTTTGAATCTGTGTCGCTCCATCTATAACAAGGGAGAGAGGCTGATTTATGCAAGTGGGTAGTATGGGCTCTTCCCATTATTCCTTGCAAACACAGGGCAGTTGTGAGCTGTCATCACGTAATGTCACTGCTGGGTTCGGCGCAGGTAATGGGGTCAGGGAAGACTTCTGGCATCTCCATTGCTCTGCCATCTTCTTGCTGACCACCTTCGGTCATGTCCCTTGGTCTTCCAGCTGCCTCCTTGCTCCCAGGTCTCTAAAATGAAGATAAAATACTATCTGACTTGAGCCCAATTAAAAAGTGTACGCTAATCAAAGGGAGCTCCTCCATTCCTATTGACATCCACCGGTTGGGTGCTGGAAAGCTCTGGGATGCAGGAGTGTGAGGTTGCAACAGAGACAAAACAATACGCCCTTGGACTGCTGAACAGAAAGTGGATCCATGTGTTAATCTGGGAAAAGGAGCGTGAAAACAACTGCAAATCCTTCACGACTTTCATGTAATTTCTCCCAGATAGGAAAAATGCCTGTTCCACGCTCCAGCCTCCTTGACTCCGGGGTCATTGCTGAGTTAAACCTGAGGCTGATGCAAGAAGAAATCCTGTCCCATCGCGGGGCTTGACATGTGGCTATTGGAAATCTGGGGGAAAGGGTTAATGCCTGCATTTTGTGGGGGCAGCAGGGGTGGAGGGTCAGCCAGGTCTGCTCCCTGGCGTGTCTCGGTGTTTTCCAGCTGGCTCAGCCTGGCTGCCAGAGGAGCCAGGAGGATGCCTCGGCGGGTACAGTTGAGCGGTGCCTCCAACAGCAGCACATTCCCATTGAGCCAGGGTCCACGGGGCACAGAAAGCTGGGCCCCTCCCGGCTGCCCAGCTGCCTTTCTGCTAATGCTCATCTAATTAAGCAGCAGCCTGGAGTGGCTGAAACCAGGGCAGCGGGAGAGCTGAGGTTTTCATCCAATAGATTCCTGTCTCCAGCTCAGGAACCAGAAGAAAAACCTTTTTCACATCATCAGATCGATATGCAGGTGGTGATTCCCCTCCCTTCCCCTTCACCTTTTCCAGCTTTCCTTTCCCCTGCACTAGGGATGCTTTTTCAAGGCAGAGCAGGCTGGGATCTCTACCTGGTGGAGTTTGCACCTCATCCCCACCCTGGCTGCTGTGTGTGCCACACACGTACTGAACAGCTGAGAGGTGCTGGGAACAGTGATCGCTGGGACCATGATCTCAGCAGGTATCTAAGAGAGCAAGTCTTGGCTTCAAACTGGGGTGCACCCCCTCTTTCAAAGAGGGTTTTCAGTCAGTAAAGACTCTGAAGAGTCATTGTCTCTTTGCTGAGACCATCAGCAAAGCTCCAGGAGTGTGAATGTGAGCAGGATTTGACAGGCAACTTGTTTACTGCTTGCTTAGGAGCAGGCAAGGGTTAACAAGAAGCGACATTTTATTTTGCTGTGCATCTTTGGTTTCTCTGGAAGGAGATGCTCTTCCTGGTGCTTCGCCTGTTGAAAATGCATTCTTCTTCCCAAGGTGTCTTCTGAAAATGAGCTCCAGCATGCCGGCACTGGTGGAGAGATGATTATGGAGAAGCAGCTGTCCGTCCCCTCCTGCCAGCTCCCAGCGAGGCAGCGGGAGGGGTGACGGCTCCTCTGGGTGCTTGGCTGCTGGCAGCAGATTTCATAGTGCCTAATCCAGGCCCTGGTGTAAGTAGGAAGCCTTTTCCACCTCATGTCCACGCACCGGGGCATTAAACTCTCACGCAGTGCCCAGCTCGGTGCAGTTTCCAACCGTGGTGGTTTGTTTTTCACAATAAGAAAGTTGCACAAACATTCCCTGAGACGTCAGCCTGCTCAGGCAGCCTGGAAGGGGTCGGCTTCAGCTCCTGTATTGTTTCTCCCCGCAGGAGAGGAATTACTGCCCTATTTTTCGTGCAAAAATGAGGGATTGGAAACAGGCTGAAGGGGAGGGAAGAGCTGGATGGGTGTCCTAGAGGCCTCACCATCGCGGAGGAGGGCAGCGTGGTCTTTGGTTACCATCCCTCTGTCTCTCCATCACTCATATGGTGTTGGGTTTATTTGGTTTATTATCCGTGCTCCTGCACCAGGCTTCAAACACTGCCCAGCAATGTCTTAACCCACTGCTGGATCACAAACCATCTCGGGATGCTCCAGCCAAGAGGGAGGTGATCTCCACACCTGCTAGCAGGGTAGGGCTGCTGCAGCAAGATGCAAGCTCTTCCCTGACATTCCGCCCCCCTTTCCCATTGCCCTAGCCTCAGGCCAAGCAGGGAAAATCCTTCAGTAGGACCCCAGCTGGGGCTGCTAGCTGCTGGCTTTCCATGGCAACGGTCCATCAGGGGGTCGGAGTTCTGGCTCTCCCCTTCCCTCGCCTGGGCTGTTGGTCGCTATTTTGATTGCGTTCCTGGGCAGCTGGGCTGCAGATGTGGTCGCCTTATCTTGGGAAGGTCTGAGTCAGTTTTTCCCTCCGTGACGGAGCAGGCAGCTGAGAGCTGGAGGGAGGAATAAATAGCTCCTGAGGTATGCCAGGGACATTTGTCCCTGGGGACAAGGTGATGGGCCAGGATCTTTCCACCATCTGTGATCCTGGACTCATGGTGCCCACACAGCGTGTAGGAAACAAAAGAGACCTCTCCACTTAGCAGCCTTCATACATCCTTGACATCTTGGCCAAGGGAAAAGGAGGTTGGCCCAGGAGAACTTGTGCTGAGGGCTGGATCCTTCTTCTGGGAAGACCTGAGGATTAAGTCCATAGGGGAGGAAGCACATTCACCCCACCTGGGTGTATGGAGATGTATGTACTTGCAACTCCTCAACACACACTGATGTGTCGATTCAAGAACTTATTCCTTCCTGCTTTACACGGGTGTAACTGAAAGCAGGATCTGGCCCCCAGATACATTTATTCACCAACTGTCCTCCACGTGCTGCTGTGAGCAGATCTGGGTCTTAGGTGCTACTGGCAGAGCTCAGGGTGCAGCAGCCTTGATGATGCAACTACCTGGCTCCAGCATAAAGGCTGGAGGTGGGAGAGTTGCTCTGGGTCCACTGGTTGCCTTACCAAAAGGGGAGCTGCTTTCTTCCCTTTCTCGTGGACGTTATGTCCTCTAATTGCTATTCTGCTCAAGAAGCTCACTCCTGGATGCTTCACCATGGAGATATGATGTCTCCATGCCCAGCAAAGCAGTCGGGGAATGGTGAAGCCCCAGTGATGGGTCCTGGTTTCATGCTGTAAGGTAGGATCCTTCCGTAAACTAGGACTCAGCCTGCTCGGAGCCAAGGGAAGGTCTTGTGTAAGGTGCTGTCATCAATCTAAAACATTAACCCCCTCCATGGGCTGAGCACTGTTAATCATCAATCCAACTTAAGAGAAAAACAATAACCACATTAAGTTTCAGACACATTGCAAGTTTTCCTTCTGTTGGTGGGTTCCTCGGCTCAGATTTTCCAGCGTTTCTCCAAAGTCTGGCAGCTCAGGGAGCAATTCTGCTTTGTTGTCCTTTTTATTCTGCTTTGTCTTAATGAGAATGGGGTTTGTCTTGCAGATCCAGGAGATAAAAAGCTTTTGGGGAAGGGTGATGGGCAGGGAAGACCCTTTAGTGATAAAGGGTGTGAAAGGCAGGATGTGGAGGAAGACAGGGCAGGTGAGGCTGACTTGGTGGTGGCAGTGGCCACTGCACCCTCCCTGCACCCTTTGTGCAGTGGGACCTGAGGTAGCAACACCTTGCTCAGCCCACGCCATGGGACATCCCAACGCTATCAGGGCTGAGGACCAAGCTGGCTTCCAGTCTTTCATCTCAGAGCTGCAGCTGGGAGCCAGGGCTCGGGAGAGGGTTTCTATAGCAACAGCTGCCACTCACTCCCCATATTGGATGTAAATTAGTTAGGATTTTATTAGTGTGCACAATTTCAAGAGACCGGAGCTGGTGAAGAGGCCTGATGAATTTGGGAGAGGAGTGTGTGAGGGGAACCTACCCTGGCACCATCAAGCAGTGCCGATTTAGAAGCATCCTTAGGAGTCTGAACTGAGACCCTTTTGGGGTTCTCTGAATTGCCCCAATGCCTGGCATTTCTCCCTGGTGGCAGCACGAGCCTCTGAAACGGCTCTGGGTTTTCTGCATCTCAAGCAGGAGGTTGGAGACGAGGTGGCAGGGAGAAGAGGGCTGCACTGTCCCTAAAGAAGTGGGTGGGGTAGGCTGACTTGCCCCAAAACCTGTGAAAGGGGGTGCTGTGGGATGCCTGCCCTGTGCTGGTCAGTGGGTGCGACCCTCACAGAGACAACACTGTGAAGCATGAAACCCCAAAGCCCCTCTTTCTCTTGGACGCTCTATTGAGAGGACCAACAAGGACACATTTGCACTGATGAGTCTGATAAAATTTATCAGAAACTCACCTGGCTGCACTGTACATTTGCTAGAGCAGGGCTGCAAGCAGCTGGACCAATGCATAAGACGCCTCTTATCTCACAGGTCTTGCAACCCAACTTGAAGCATCACGTAAGGATTCCAGAGCTGGAGAGCTGCTTTCAGGGCTGGGCTGGGCAGCTCTAAGCCTCCAGGTGAGAGTTTCCATGCCCTTTTACCTCCCTTTTGCAAAGTGGTTTCCTCAAGAGTGCTAAAGGTGTGAGAACATCCCGACTGACCACAGCTGGTGCCGCACTGACTCTAGGGGGGTTTCAATTAAAAGCTTGATGATGAAGCTATACGGTGGCTCAGCAGAAGTGGTGGTGGCTACAAGGGATCTTCTCGGCTAGAGAGGTGAGGAACAGAGGTTTTTTGAGACCTATGGGTAGGAGTGTAGCAGAGGTTATTGCTTGGTTGAGGTGTCTGATCTCCCTGGGCTATGGGATTCCTTGTTAGTGTGGTTGTGGCCAGTTGTTAGGTGGGATCTACTCCTGCTTAGGTTTCTCCTGGAGATGGCTCTGTTTGGAAAAGAAGTCCTGGTTGTGAGTGCCGCTCTGTTGGGAACTGTCCTCTTTTTATGCTCAAAAGCAAATAAGGAGAGTGATTGTAATGCCAGTTCCTGCCCCAGATATAAATCTGGTGTAAAACTTGTGTGAAAAACCTTGATTTCTATGTACTTCCCAGTTTCTGTGGGGCTAGAAGCTATTTTTTCAGAACTCACATTTTCAGCTCTTTTGCCTCTAACCATGAGGGCTGTGAATTTTCCTTTCTAATGAAAGAAGAGGTTTGGCTTTTTCCTTTTTCTTTTCCTTCTATAACTTCATGGCTCTGGGGCTTTGTGGAAGTCAAAAGGTTTCGCAACACCTTGTGATGGTGCTGTGATATTTGCCAACACTGAGTTCTAGTTGGATGGTGATGTGTAAAGTTTATATATCTAGTGTAGATACAATATGAATCTGCTTGCATGCAGCAAAAAAAAGAAGGCTGGGTGAGTCCTTAAAACACTGGAAGTGTAGGACTGGGCTGACTGGTTAGCAAGTGTCTACTTGAATTGGAAAGAAAAAAAAAAGCACCAGAGTTTTGATGTTTTGGGAGTCTGTTGTGCTGCAAAACAAATTACAGAGGAGTGAGTGATGCTCAGCTTGGATGGGCTGTGCTGGGATCTGAGAGGGAGTTTTCCTGCCCGATCCTGTGCAAGCAAAGCTGGCTGCGGTTCAACCCAGCTGCAGTCAGTGCTTGGGGGGGCCCTCTTAGCTTAATCCATAAATACTGGTGTTGTAATTACTACAAAAAAACTTTCTTTTCTCTTCCTGCACTGTTTTCATCCTCCAGGCTCAGGTAGCATGTTTTGGTTGATTCCCCCCACCTCCACCTTCACCCTTCCCCTCCCTTTAATTCCTCACCACGCTCTGGTAACATTAATTACTCCGATAATATAATCGAATATGCTATAGTCTAATAATATGTAATAGCTATTATTCAGGAATTGATCTGCAGTTGTGGCTGGCGTGGGTGTGGTGCAGATAATCAGTTCGGGTGCTGAGAAATTTGGGTTATCGGTGGAGCTGGGGCTGTCGCTCCTTCCCTGGCTGCGTGCCCCGGCGCAGGGCATGGCCCACGCTCTCGGGTTTAACAAGGCTTTTCGCCCTGCCCGAGGGCTGTGTTGGCACCACCGCTGCCTGCTGGAAAGTGCAGCCTCCAAGGCAAGGGTTTGCTTTCAAGATAAATTGGTCTTTGTAGGGGACCGTGTCCTAAGCACGATGAAAATGCCAAATGTGCTGATAATGCAACTCGAAACAGATCCGCGGGGATTTTGTGCTGGTGTCTTGAATGTTGTTGTGAGTAGAAAAGGAATTGGGTGATGCGTGGGGTAATTGGGTTGTGAACTCTGCAGGTGGGTCAGTGCCGGTGTGGGAGCTGCTGCCTGGGGAGGGGGAGCCTCTCTCCTGATTTTGATGAACGGGTAAGGATATGATCCCTGCGAGGTGTAGAAAGGCAGCAATGGCTGTGTTAGCCAGGAGACCAGGGTTCTGAAGACCAATTTCTGTGCCCCTAGGGTGAATTTGAGCAAGGAAGCTGGTGAGGGGGCTGGAGAACAGGCCTTAGGAGGAACAGCTGAGAGAGCTGGGGATGTTTAACCTGGAGAAGAGGAGGCTGAGTGGAGACCTCATTGCTCTCTCCAACTACCTGAAAGGAGGTTGTGGAGAGGAGGGAGATGGGCTCTTCTGCCAAGTGACAGGGGACAGGAGGATAGGGAATGGCCTTAACCTCCACCAAGAGAGGTTCAGGCTGAACATTAGGAATAAATTTTTCACAGAAAGGGTCATTGGGCACTGTCAGAGGCTGCTCAGGGAGGGGGTTGAGTCACCTTCCTTGAAGGTGTTTAAAGGACGGGTGGATGAGGTGCTGAAGGACATGGTTTAGTGTTTGATAGGAATGGTTGGACTAGATGAGCTGGTGGGTCTCTTCCAACCTGGTGATTCTATGAACTTGGGCTCCAGGACTTGGGGTGCAGTTACCCTGAAATAGTTGCGTCGCTCCTGCTTGTGGGACCGAGCAGAAGCATGCACAATGCATGAGATGCAGCCTGGCTGTGAGCTGAAGGAGACCATCCAAGCCTTCTTCATCCCAGTGTCCAAAGTTAGAGTGACATCTTCCCGAGCTGCTGAACTGGAGGCTTTGGGCAGGAGGCTGCTCTGCTCAGTGCCAGGGGCAGCACAGACCTGCTGCGGGAAGCGTGGTGGCTGCTCGATGCTTGATGATAAGCAGTGTTTTGGAGGACGGTTGTCCCTGGGAGCCGTGGGCTTTGAGTGAATTTGCAGGGAGGGATGTAACAGCTTAAGGACACCCGGTGCCCTCCCTTGGTTTGGGAGAAGGGCGCCCTGAGTGAGCCCTGGTTCAGAGAACTGACCTTTGCTGAAAGCTGCTAATCACATGCTAACCCTTGAGCACATCCTTCAGTTCCATTCAAGAAAATGGACTTTAAGTGCACGCTGGGATGTAAATGCTTGGCTAAGTACATTCCTGCTCCTGGGCCTCAGATGGGGTAACGATTGCTGTAGAAGACGATGGCCAGAGAACTTGGGAGAGCATGGCAACCCAGCCACGAGCTCGTTCCCATCTCTCATGAGGCTGACTTTGGGCATTAGCGCTGGGCTCCTTGTTTTGCTGCCCCAGGGCTGGGGCTCTGGATCTGTCCTGCCTCTTTGCCACCTTGCAGAGCCTCGTCGTGTCTCCTCCTCATCGTGAGCTCCTCTTTCTCCACGCATTGGCCCAGCTCCCCAAGGCTGCTCCGTTCCTCCGCTGCTATCCTGCTCTGCCTGCGGAGCAGAAAGCACGTGGCCCAGATATTTTACTTCACATCAGCACAAACCCACCCCAGCCCTTTCCAGGCACGGCTTGGGCAGAGCCAGCCCCACGGCTTGGCAGGGGGGGAGACCTGTGGGGTGCCCCTGCCCCAATCTGGGGTTGCAATCCCCCCTCTGTGGGCATGCAGCTGCCTGCTTTGGGCTGGCTGGGAAGCTGGAGCTCACGATCAGCTCGAAAGGCAGCAACAGCAGCCTCTGCTTTTCCACACGTCGGTATTTTTAGCTCTGCTGTGCATTAGCGTGCAGGAGCTCAAACTGCGAAGCCTGGCTGAGGTTTTATCTGTTGTGACAGCCCTTAGGGCTGTAGTCAGACACTCTCTCACTTGCTCGCTCCCTCTCTCCTTTTTTCTTTTTCTCTTTTTTATTTTATTTTTTTAAAGTTTGCGGCTCCGATCTGCTCTCTCCCTGTGCATACACAGTGCAGCTGTCAAGACAAGGGACCAAGGGTGGGAAATGGGTTCCAAAATGTGGTCTGAGCCTGTTTTAAGAGGGAGCTTTGTTCGGATCCTTTCTGTATTTTTCCATTCCTCCTTGCTGCTGCTGTCAGGGTTGGAGCGGTCAGAGCTGATGTTGCAGGATTAGGTGCTTGGCTGGCCCCTCTTGCCCTGCCCCAAAGGGTCTCCAAAAAGCTGTGCTGGGTGACAGCTACACAACTCCTGGGGACAGCGAAATGGAGATCCAAGGCCAGCCTTGTGCAGCTTGTGCCTGCTGGGGCTTAGCAGATCGAATGCTCTCACTGCTCCTGGTTTTTCCAAACTCTCTGCATCCACACCAGGGGTTTGGAGCACAAATGTTGCTCCCTCTTGGGGCAGTTTTGTGCTCCCTGTGCTCCACAGCATTGGGGAAACATCAAGCTCCCTTGCAAGCCTTGCCGGATTTCAACCCAGAAGATTTTTACTGCACCTAACTGATGTGTCTGACCTCCCTTGAGAAAGGGTCTTGGGAATCCACCCTGGCTCTGTACAAAAACCCAGCGCTTTGGTTTGGTTTCTAAGGAGGGTTTCTTTATTGGTTCCTTCCTGGACCCCCTCCAAGCCATTCTGGAAGAACGGGACTTTTCCCCAGCTCCCAGAGAGCTGCACAAATGTGAAACATCTCTTTCCCACTCCAGTGCCTCCAACAAACTGTCTGGAAATGGAGTGACAGAGAGGCAGCAATGGTGATGTGATGCCCTTCAGAAGGGTGAGGAACCAGGGTGCTGGCCAGGCTTTGGTTTTCTATCCTGCCACACCAGGCTCTGCTGGGGTAAGTCCGGACCCAAAGAGGAGCAGAAGTTGCCTGAAAATTTGGTGCCACTGAAATTTGTCCAAGGTCACAAGGGGACTTGGGGACAGAGGCAGGAATGGGATCTAGCTTCCTCTCCTATGTGTCCAGCCTTTTTCTCTGACCCTTAGTACGTGCCTGCTTCACATCATTGTTCTAGCTGGAGCTTCCTGAGATCCTGCACTGAGGTTCTGGGATGTCTGTGCCAACCCCAGCATCTCCTGAATGGGAGCACACAGGGAGGGTTGTGCTCTCCTGGCTTTCCTTCATGGAAAGATCTTCCTTTGGGTGTTCAACCAGAGGGTGCTGAGGAGAATTTATACTTAGGTAGAAAATAATGATTTGGCATTTTTGAGGCATTAAGTGCAGCAGTCCTGAGGTGAAATGGAGGTGGGACAGGGCTGCAGCACCCAGGATGCTGAGGGAGCTGGAGCGAATCCGAGAGGGGGGAGTTGCTTGTGGTGGGTTGCAGGCTCCTTTGCATAAGCCTGTCCACACCACGGTTCTTTCTGGAGTCACAGTGTTTACAAGCCCAGCAGGTTCAGCGTGTGACGACTCCTACATCTTTGTCTGAGCTGGTGCTGACAGAGATTAAAAGGCTGCAGCTATGGGTCAGAAGATGCTGTGGGCACCGGCTGCTGCCACGAGCCAGCCTTGTCATCCAGTTATCTGGGTATAAACCCAGCATGGAGCCTGGGATGTCTCCCCGGGTCCTCCTGCTTCGTTTGCAGTGATGAGGTGTGGAAAGACATCCCAAAGTTCGTCTGGCAAGCACACATCATGGGCAGCTTTTTTAATTAACCATCCCCTCGCTGTGCTTGCTCTGTTCTCCCTCCCAATTCCTTCTTTTCTTCGCTAGCAGCAGCCAATGCTGTGAACCACAGAGACTAACTGCACAGTGCTCCTGGCTCCAACTGCAGCAGGGATCTCTGGAAATATCTGATGTCTTTGCCCTTTTGTGGAGAGCACCCAGGGATGAGGATTTTTCAGCTCAGCTGGTGGCGCAGAGCAGGGTGCGTGGGGCTTCACTCTGGTGGTGTTTTCTTCGTGCAAGTTGTTTGAGATGTGAGAGTCCTCAGGAGCAGCCAGTGTGTCGCAGGGACTTTGCACTGAGCTTTAGCATCCCCCAAACAGCCCCGGAGCTGCTCTGTGGAGTTGGGCTGCCATCCTCCTCTCCCTCAGCCTCCTGGAGAAACCACACTTGTGGCTCCAGGAGACAGATGCAGATCCTCTGCAGCAGCAAAGAAACCTGTACAGTCCAAGAGCTCAGACTTGGAGCTGCTTAATCCTCTCTATACTCTTCCCCTGGCTGGGGGAAGCTGCTATGGGCAGCTGGAGTTGGCTCCTTGCGTGTTTAAGGGCTGCCTGGACCCTGTGATGTGGGGTCAGAAGCCACTATTCTTCCAAGGGCTTTGATGCCTGAGTTGCTAAATGAGGTCTGAGAGAAATCAAGCATTGCTTGTTTTATTTTCAGATTTAAATCTGGGAGATTAAGGGATTTCTTTTGAGGGACAGAGGAAGTGCTACTTTAGGGGCTTTTAAACTTGAAAGACACCCTATGGTGTCCACATTAATGCACCTCCTTGTGTTAAGAGAAGTCCCTGCAGACTTCTAAACACCTTAAATCTTGGAGTCTACAGTGCTGTCTGATGTCCCCATACAAGGCAACAGAGAAGTGAGCGATGCCAGGAGGGATGTGGGATGTCATTGCCATGCAGCTCTTCCCTCCTCAAGCCAGCTGAGCTGCTCCTGTGGAACCAGACTAATTGCTCAGGCACACGAGTCCTCTCTGACCGATGTCCTGGGAGCTGATAGACACGGTCAGGTCTGTGTGGGGACAAGCCCCAGTGACTCTGTGTACGCTTGGTACTATAAAACAGACTCTTTCCCCCGCTGCCTTACATCCTTGAGCTTCCCAGGCTGCAAGCAGTTCCTCTGCTCGCACCCAAACCCACCCAATTTTCACTCATTCACTTCTTTACCTCCTTGCTCTGGAGCTATCTTGGGCTTTCTGCGCGGCCGATGCTTCAGCGCTGCCAGGAGTTTGATCTCCAACTGCTTCCCGGCCCCCTCGCGCATGTGGGCATCGGGAGGGGGGCTGAGAAAGCAGGGAAGAGCTGAACAGCAGGAGGAAAAAGTCTTCAGGGAGGGGATGGGGGAAGGATGCAGGAAGCAAAGGAGAGGGGAGAAAAAAAAGTGAGAACAAGGAGGAGGAGGGAGAAAGAATGCTGCCTTGTCTGTTCTCAGATTTATATCGCTTGAGTTGCACTGGATTAGCCAAAAGAGGTGCAGAGCTGCCTTCCCCTCCCCTCTCCCCCAGGCGGGTGCTCATACTTGGGGTTGAACGCCTTAATTCACTTCAGCTTCAACCTGCTCCTAATTGACTTAAACCACATGGAAAGAAACTCAGCTTCCCCAGCAAGCGGCTGCAAAATTGCACCTTAAGTCAAGTCAGCGTGATTCTGCATATAAAGAAACTCAGAGCTTGGCATGGACGTCTGGAGGGATAATTGTGCTGGGGGGTTGTGCTGAGTGGTCCAGAGCCCCCCTGGGCTGTTGCTCTCTGGTGGGGTTTTGCTCTGACCTCAAGCAAGCTGGGATTTGGGGGTGGCGGGGCTGTGAGTCTGTGGGATTTGGATGTCAGAAGAATTGCTGTTCCTTCTCTTTCCTCTCTCCTCCTTCACTCTTCTCCCGCTGCAGATGTCTGCTATAAAAAAAAAAAAAAAAAAAAGGAGAGAAGAAGGAAAAAAACACCCTCCCCAAATGTCGTGGTAACGCTTACTGGAGGGGCTGTTTCTGCTGCACATCTGATATGTGTGACAGGGTCAGATTAGCCCAGCCTCTGATTTCCAACCACAGCTATTCCAAAGGCACCAAAACCAATGCAAAACACCCCAAAGGGGCTCCTCCATCTGGGCGAGGAGCTGGGGATGTGCCAGCCCTGTGCTCAGCAGAGCCAAACACCAGGCAAGGAGGATGAGATTGGACTGTGGAGGTGAATCTGGTCTTCTCAATGTCAGGCTTCCGAGTGGCCAAAGACCTTCCTTTGTATTTAAGGTTGGGATTTTCAAAGAGCAAAAGGAGGGCAGTGCTGTTAAGTGGGGAAAAAGTACTAATGTCAGGGGATGCTCTCAAAACCCCTGTTCCTTGTGGAGAGCTCTTTCGTCACACCTGGACGTGCTGTCTGAACTCAGAGAAGGAAAGACTTTTTTTCCCCCCCTTCTTCCTATTCCCTCCTCTTCCAGCTCCTCTCTCTCCTCCATCACCATTTTGGCCTTGCTGTGCTTCTTCTTGTTTGTTTAGTTCTAAAACCACTGAGTTACCCATTGTTCTGGCTCGGTTGGTTGTTTAATAAGATATTTGGCCACCTTAAACCCCCAGAAATGGGGCTGGAAGGGCCCTTTGGAGGCTAAAGTAACCTGATGGCAGGAGGAGTTACACCCAGAGGGTGTTTAGCTTCTCCCCAGTCCATCACCCTGCAAAGGGCTTCTCCTTGGCTTTCTCTGGGTCAGGTCTGTGTCCTGGGGCAGCATTGTGCCTCTGGGGTGGTTGCCAAAGACCTCAACACCAGCTCTTTGCCTCCAAACACCTCCCACTGCATCGAGGACAAAGATGCTGAAGAGCAGAACATTTCCTGGGGTAGGGATGGGAAAGTGAGAGGTGTGCAGGGACCATCCTGGTCTCTGTCCCCTCTCTGCCTGGAGCTGCCCAGGGAGGTCCTGCCGATGACATCCCTGGCTGTGTGACATGAGGGGGAATTTGCAAGCACCCCTTGTAAATCTCTGCTTGGCGTTGCTGAGTGCTGGCCCTCCATCCCCTCCTCGGGATGGGGCTCTGATGTGGATACTAGAGTGGGAAATTGGGATGGTGAGAAGAAGGGGTGGAAAAAAAAAAACTCCCAAAAAATCCCCATGGAGCGGGAAGCGGAGCTGCTCAACTGATGGGGTTGCCATGGTGATGTGGCAGCGAGGAAGAGGAAAAGGCAGAAAATAGCCCGATGCTGGGCTGAGACCTGCAGGAGCCCCAGTCTGGCAGCCCCCCATATCCCCAGCCCCATTCCTGTCCTCTTTTCTTTCCCCTTTTATTTTCTTCCCCTTCTACTATTTGATTTTCTTTAGCCAGAATTACCCCTCTAAGGAGCCAACAAGGCAACGAGGACAACTGGAGGATTATTCCTCTGCAATATTGGTGTAGGGGGCTGAAGGGAACATGCGAGGGATGCTTGTCTGTAAGGTTGGGTGTAGCCAGATCTGTTCCCTTTGGGGCTGAAGATGTGGAGGCAGATACATCATTCATAGAATCACCAGGGGTTGGAAGAGACCCATCAGATCATCGAGTCCAGCCATTCCCATCAATCACTAAACCATGTCCCTCAGCACCTCGTCCACCCGTCCCTTAAACCCCTCCAGGGAAGGTGACTCAATCCCCTCCCTGGGCAGCCTCTGCCAGTTCCCAATGACCCTTTCAGTGAAAATATTTTCCTAATGTTCAGCCTAAACCTCCTAAACAGAGGACAGAAATGGGTCATATTGATGGTGGAAGTTCTGGGACGGTACATGAAGATCTCTGGGGCTGGCACAGGTTTGTTGGAAATAGTCTGCTACTCATGCAAGCCAGATTTTGTTTCCTATGTGTGGGTCAGGTTGGGTCGTCTGCCTCCTGAAAGGTGATGCCCACTTTTAAGGAAGGAAAGAGGTTTTGTTTCACATGCTGGATTGTTTTCCTCTTTAGGAAAGTGATGCTTCATAACCACAGAGAGTCATTTCCCCTCCATGAGTCAGACTGGGGCCTCTTGCAGGATATATATCAGGACTAACCGTTGAGGCCAAGCTCACTGCAAAGGAACAGAAACCTGGGCTGGCTACGAGAAGAGAGAATGTGTCCTTCTGCCAGGTCCTGGTGGGTTTGCTCTACAAAATGTTGTCACCCACTTATGTTCCTTTCTTCATCAACATTAAATACTTGCTTTAAAGGTCCAGGTCACAGGGTCTGGTAGCCATGAGATCTTGGCTTTCAGTAAAAATTAAAGGTAGTCTTTCCATTTCTGCGGCCACAGCAAAAGCAATGAAGGAAAATGTGACCTCATAAAACATCCAAAAGTAGAATAAGCAACCCTAACTGGGCATTCTTTAGACCCAAACTTTTAGACCCTCCTCGTAACTTTGCTCAGGGCTTGTGGTGCTGCAGAAACTCATCCTGCTTCCTCCTCCATCCACCTCTCACTTTTGCAGCGGATTCAGTGCTGCACCTTGGCATGTGTTGGTATCAGTAAGTAGGGTGCAGGTGTGCATTTCCCTTTCTCCTTCCCCTCGTTGGGCTTCTGCTCCAGCAGAAACCCTCCCAGCCCTCCCACCTCCTCCCTGTATGGGAAGAGCAGCATCTCCTACTTCTCTCTGCCTTTGTATAACATCAGGCTGTGGTCTCTAATAACTCGTGCTGACGCTTGGTATCCAGATGGCCCAGCTAATAGGGCTTGGAGCAGTAAATCTCTGTTACTGCAGCCAGTCTCGCCGTCCCTCGCTGTGGCCCTGACCCTCACTGCTCCCAGACTCTCTTCCCTGGGATGCTGGGGGGGACAGGCAGCTCTGCTGATGCTCCTGGCACAAAGGAAAGCGCTGGGTTCTCCTAGTTTCATCAGCTGTTATTTTGGAGTGTTGTCCCTCTTGTGAGAAGCTAGTGCTCATCCTCCCTTCCCTGTAATTCCCAAGGGCTTTTTTTGGGGGGGGGTACAAGCTGGCTCTTCCTTCTGAAGGAGGTGCCTGGATAGCTTTACCTGGCTACCTCTCACCTCTACCTGAATCACCCCACAGAAACTCTTCCTTCTCCCCCTTTTCCCTAAGCTAAAGACTGGGGGAAGCACAATGGGGTTTCCAGGCTTTGGGTTTTTTAATGAGGAAACATCACATTGAGGAAGCAGAAAGCTGGGAGTGAAAAACAGCCTCGGAGCTGTGGCAAATGGTGCAGGATCAGCCCTTTCTATCGACCTCCCCACCGTAGCAGGGAAGTATTTTGAACGCCAGCATTTTGCTGTGCATTCTAAATATTAAGCATAGCTTGGCGAAGAGTTCACTTAAACTAGGGATGGACAAATATCTGAAGGTCATAAACATCCGGCTGAGTAATTATTTAGAGTGGTCTAAGGAATATAACTATGGGTAATGGGATGAAAGGAGGGGAGCAAAATGCAGCATAGTTATCTTAAAATTCTCCCGAGTACCATGCTTAGTGTTGCAGAGGGAAGCATACAGGTCCTTGATAAACCCGAAGGGATGATTGGTACATGGAATGATATCAAAGTCCCCAAGGAGAAGTGGTGAATGGCCCATCCCCTGAGATCCTGCAAATTCAGCTTTGCAAGTCTGGTTGATCAGGGGACGAGGAGCTCTGGGGCAGGAGAGGAGCCGTTTCACTGATGGGTATTGTTGGCTGATAACCAAATGACTAGAAACTGGGCCACAAATAAGTTTAGGCTGAAAACTAAAGAGCTGGTTTCTGGGTGAAGGGAGGGATAAGGCTCTGGGCCAGCCCTGCTGGAGCCAGTAAAAAAAAAAAGCCAATGGATCTGGATACGGAGCAGCTCACACGTGGGGCAGAGCAAGACCCAGCTGCTCGCAGGCGACGAGCGCGGCTGCCTCCAGGCAGTTCTAAATTCCTGTATGATGTGCTCTGTGAGGCCAAGCCCATCCTCGTGTCTCCACTGTTATGCTTCTAATAATTAGCAGAGCTCAGGCAGAGCAGCAATCTTCCTCGGCAAACATCTAGATGTTTCCTAGTGCATCTGGAGAGCTGCTTCTAACTTTAGTGGATGATGCATCTTACTAGGGTTTATGTCTGTGTTTTCTGAAAATATACCCCCAAAAACTGCTGGAATTGGTTTGAGGGTTCGGCTGTGTTGCCTTTGTGATCCTTTCTATCTGGACTTTGGTTATCTTGGAGCTGGCTGCATCCTCTGCCTGGGTGAGGTGGGCACTGGGCACCAAGATGGGCTCTTCTCCTCTGATCTCCTATTCTTCAAAAACTAACTACGAGAAAAATTATATCATGGTGCTGTTTTTAGAAAGCTCTTTGTGCAGTAGAGTGTGATGTTTCCGGAGGATCCTCTCACCCCAAGTATGTCCCACTCCGAACACGAGATGGAAGATTGCTCTCCTTGGGCTTTGTCCTCTCCACATGGACAGTTGAAAGACTTTTTGAAAGGATGCTGGGAGATCAAGGGTTGGGAGTGTGAGGCACGAGTCCAGGGGCTGACATGATCCTCTTTGGTGTCATGTTCATCTTATCTTCCCTGAAGTAGGTGTGAGAGAGGGAGTGGGGGTGCTGCTCACTGCCCTGAACCCCTGCCTGCGTGGGAAGACAAGCAGCTTGGGGCAGAGAGACTGTGGGAAGCAAGAAAGGAGGAGTGAGAGATTTTGGGGGCTGATTTATTAAGGTATTTGTGTGCCTCAAGTATCTAAAGCATTGCCTTCCTGGGGCTCCGGGTTCCCTGCTCCCGATCCAGGCAGAGGCTTGGACCACAGCCGTGCTCTGGTTTCCCCGACCTCCATCCCGACAGGGCATTAACCACCTTCTCCCATGCTGGTCTTTACCACTTTACTGCTTCGTGCTCCCCAGCAATATTTTACATCTTGCCCAGCAATGCTTGGTTTCCTTAATAGCGTCTCATGTGGGATTTTATCGAAGGCTTTAGGACAATCCCAATAAATTATATCTACTGATTTCCCTTTATCCGTTGTTTTGTTGATTCCATCAGAAATCCTCTCCCAGAGCGGACACACGGGCTTTGCCTTTCAGAAGCCATCCCAGCTTGTTCCATTTCTATCATAGCCATTTCACGTCTTAACTAATTTTGAAATACTCAATTACTGTTCTGGATAGCCCTTGGAAGGGACAACCTAAGGAGCAAGGCTGGCTTGCCTTGTGCCTAGGATCTGGATGTACAATCGGAGTTTCTGGCCTCAGGCATCAACAGGGAATGCTTTTTGTGGGATGTCTGCAGAAGCGGTGCTCGCGTTGAGGCACCGTCCCCGTTTCCCAGAGCTGGGGATCTCCCAGCAGCAAAGGGATACATGTGAAATGGCCTCAAGCTCCGCCAAGGGAGGTTTAGGCTGAACATTAGGAAAAATTTTTTCACGGAAAGGGTCATTGGGCACTGGAAGAGGCTGCCCAGGGAGGGGGTTGAGTCACCTTCCCTGGAGGTGTTTAAGGGACGGGTGGACGAGGTGCTGAGGGTCGTGGTTTAGTGTTTGATAGGAATATTTGGACTCATGATCTGGTGGGTATCTTCCAACCTGGTGATTCTATGATTCTGTGAAATAATCCATGCTCCAAAATAGCCTGGCTCACCTTGGAGCATAAACACAGGAGGCTGCTCATTCCCTGCAACACTGGCTGAGCACTAACACGCTCTGGCTTTGTCCTTGAAACTCAAAGAATGAGAGTTGTAGCTGTGCGGAGTGGGGAGGAGGCAGTGAAACCAGCCTGTCAAGGGTTAATCATTTCCATTGCAATTGTGTCATCTCTTTGGGGACCTCTCGCTCATTTTGCGAGCGGGCGCTGAAAGCTGAGGCGTGGAGGCTTGTTCTTATTCAGCTGCACGCAACTTCAGAAGCACCGGCCGGCTGCGCAGCTGGGCTCGGCCACCTCGGCCTTGCAGATGGATGGAGAAAAAGGATTTGTGTGCCTGCATGTGCTCGCGTGTGCTTGTGCGCGCGTGTGTGTGTGTTTCTGAAACCTAATTGTCTGCTGTCTAATCCGTCAGCCGGGGGGACAGCTTGCACGAGTCCCTTCCAGGCAGACTGATAAATGCAGCGCTGCCAGGCCCCTCTGCGATGTAGTTTGGGTTTAATTGGGATTTCTACGTGCACAGACTCTGCGTGCGTGGAAGGGATGCTGCGCGCAGGGTAGAGCCTGGCCAACTCCCTGTGTCCATCCCAGAGGGGTCCAGAGTTCTGGGAAAGGGTGTTTGGTGAAGTGATGTGAGGGTAACCCAGTGCTGGGCTGAGTGAGGTTAAGGGCAGCTCCGTGTGGTGTTAAACCGGTGACGTTAATAGTTGTACTGCACGGTCCTGCTCTTATAGACTTTGTATCTTGGAGAGGTTCATCATCCCCCAAGACCAGGGTGTGCATATACCCAGCTGCTGGGATTTTGGTATCGCCTAGTATGCGATGTAGAAGGTTTTGATATCAATGTGCTGGCTTAGAGAAGTCATAGAATCACCAGGTTGGAAAAGACCCACTGGATCATCGAGTCCAACCATTCCTATCTGCACTCTCCAGCTAGACAACCCCTATGCTGGGCTGTCCCCAGACCCAGCAGCCTCCTGCGCATCCTCCCCAACGACCAACACCAACGCGTCTCTTGAGCATCTCCCAGCCCCAAGCACATGGCAGCTCAGGGACTCCCTGAGCCAGAGTGGCATTTTGTCTTTAATACCCCTCAATGGATTTCCCATGAATTTGTCTAGTTGATTTTTTGTAAACACGTAAGCTTTAATCATCCCTGGAGAGCTGTGGCAAGGACTTCCACTGCTTAACCACGCACCACGTGAGGAAGCATCTCCTCTTGTTTCTTTTGAACCTGCTGCCTCTTAATGTTATTGGATATCTCCTAATTCTTTTATTGGGAGATGCAGCGAGCAATCAATCTCTGCTCACCTCTTGAGGCCACAAATGTGCCTCTTTAGCTGCTTCTTTTCCAGACTGAGATCTTTTTCCTTTGGATTCATTTTTCTGATCATCTTACTGTAGATCTTTTTCCAGCTTCGCTGGTGATGTCACGACTCTGCATGTGGCGACATCTTCATTCATTATGTAATTAAAGGTGATGTCACAATTATAGCAGATGGTATTTGCATCAGCATTGGTTGCTTAGTGCATGTTGATGTCAGGAGATCCTTGTGTCCTGCCCACTCATGAGAACTTCTCACAAAGTGCTGATCCTCAGCTTAGGGATTTAATAATAATACGTTGCCTTTGAGTTCCCCGGCTGAAAGGGACAGGACCATGTTATTATTTATCAGGAAGCGCTTGCTGTGCTTTGAGAGATATTTCTGACTTAGAGGAGTGATGTGCCCATGACGTTTCATCCCCAAGCTGCTGTTGACACTCTAGGTTGATGCTCTCCAACCTTTTCCATCATAAATGCACATCAGGTTTCAGGACAGGTGATTTGAGGGAAATGCGTGTGCCTGTAAGGGACTGTAGGATGGCAGACGGACTGTTCGTGTGGTCATTTCATGGCTTGAAAATCAACTCTGTGGTTCTGCTTGTTCTCAGAGCCCAGCAGTGCTGCAGGGTTTGGAAGCCGAGGGGCAGGAGCAGGGAGCACCCTGGGTCATGCTCGGTGACTCTCGCCCTGTGCTTCTTGCCTGGGCTGGTGGGAGCCCCTGCCTGTGGCTGCCCCCCACGTGGCACATGCACAGGCAGGACTGCAGCTCACTGGCCAGCCCTGGCCCCATCACCTTGCCCTCCTGCTACTTTCTGCTTCTCCATCCCTCCTCCTTCTTCTCCCTTTCTCCCTTTGCCCTCTCTTTGCTTCTCTTTCTCTCCACATCTGCTCCTCTCCTTCCCTCCCCTTTTCTCCTTCCTCTTCCTCCTCCCCTCGTGCCTCTCTCTATCCTCTTATCTCGTCCCCCTTGTTTTTCTCCTCTCTGCCTGTCCGGCTGATTTACATGCATGCTGCGTTGAAGCAGCTCAGCTGGATCTAATGCCTCCTGCCGTGAGGAGCAGAGCCGTCTCCGGACTCGGTGTGGCATTTCCCTGGGCAGGGAGGTTCTCTGTGCACCCCACCACCTTGGCCCGCTCTTTGGCCCCGTTCTGCATTGACTTTGACTCTTCATACCCTCTTCTTCTATTCTACACCCTTTATCTGTTGCTGCAGCTCTCTTTGCCATCTTCTCCATCTCTCCTGCCCCATCCCTGACCCGTGTGCCCATGCTGATCAGCTCTCCCCCAGCCTCCCTTCTGGGTGAGTGGAAGAGGTTGGACCAAAGCCCTCCAGCCAGGCTGGGAGCTGATTTGCTGTAACTGGTGCTGGTTTTGTGGCCTCGATGCTAGCATTGACATGAAAACCTGATGCTGAATATTCCCAGATGGAGCTCATGGGTCCCCTATACCTCCACCTGGGTCCAGGGTGTCTTCCTGCACCCTCATTGTCCTTGCCGCTTGCAGAGCCGGGATCGAAGTGTCCACATTATTCGCTGGCTCTAATCACTCCTGTTTCCATTCTGCTGATTTGCATTTCCGTGAGAGGAAGATGCCCTGATTAATATCCCCTCAGAAGAGCTTTATTGCGATGGCTCCTGCCTCTCTAATTGGAAAGTGGTCTTAACCTTTCAGGCAAGTGGCTGGGATGTTCCCTGCCTGCCAGAAACCCTGGGAAGGGTCTCACTCATCCTGAAGTTCAGGGGAGTGGGAGGTTTGGAGACTCCAACTCCGAAGCACAGCAGGACCTCCCTTTTCTGAAAAGGGCACTCCTGGGCATCACATCCCTGATGCCAGGGGATGGGATCATCACCAGCACAGAGGGTTTGTCTGGACAGAAGTCAGGATGGTAGCGGAAGAGGGACAGCTAGAATGATCTGAAACCAGCAAGCATGTAGCCAGCCCCAAGCCATCAGCTCGGTGCTCCGCAGCTCACACCCATGTGCTAATTTCTGACTGACCATGAGCGAGCAGTGGCCCAGGTGGCCAAGAAGGCCAATGGCATCTTGGCTTGGATGAGAAATGGGGTGGCCAGCAGGTCCAGGGAGGTTCTTCTCCCTCTGTACTCGGCACTGGTGAGACCGCTCCTCGAATCCTGTGTTCAGTTCTGGGCCCCTCACCACAAGAAGGATGTTGAGGCTCTGGAACAAGTCCAGAGAAGAGCAACGAAGCTGGTGAAGGGGCTGGAGAACAGGCCTGATGAGGAACAGCTGAGAGAGCTGGGGGTGTTTAGCCTGGAGAAGAGGAGGCTGAGGGGAGACCTCATTGCTCTCTACAACTACCTGAAGGGAGGTTGTGGAGAGGAGGGAGCTGGGCTCTTCTCCCAAGTGACAGGGGACAGGACGAGAGGGAATGGCCTCAAGCTCCACCAGGGAAGGTTGAGGCTGAACATTAGGAAAAGATTTTTCACAGAAAGGGTCATTGGGCACTGTTAGAGGCTGCCCAGGGAGGGGGTGAGTCACCTTCCCTGGAGGGGTTTAAGGGACGGGTGCTGAGGGACATGGTTTAGTGATTGATAGGAATGGTTGGACTTGATGATCCAGTGGGTCCCTTCCAACCTGGTGATTCTATGATTCTAATTAAACAGCCCATCAAGGAGCACAGTCCTGCGATGCCAATAGAGGTGTTCTCATTTCCACTCCTGTGGCTGGGAGTGAGGATCTGACCCAGCAGCCAGGATCCTACAGTTCTTCCTCCCTGGGGAGTCCCAGGCCCACCACTAACCCGTGTTGGCAGCTTGAAAGCCTGCCTTGCACTTAGCTGCTTTCTGATCTTCAAAGGCTCTGAATGCCCAAGGAAATCAGACCTCGTGCCTTTTCTTCCTGTGCAGTCCCTAGATCCGGACTCTTATTCCATTTATTATTCCTGACACGTGCTACTCCCTACCCAGCCGTGTGTGTTGGGAGGGAAAGTCGCTCTGATGCTCTTCCTTGGGTGCCAGAGTTGGGCCACCCTGACCACGGTGCGAAGCTCCTGTTCCTCATGTGCTCCCCGTGACTCCCCACCTCGTGACGCTGAAGGCGAGGGACACACGCCAGCGTAGGCGCTGCCGACTTTGTCCTGACTTCCTAGCGCTGTGCCCGCTGGCCGAGGCTGGCAGCTCCCCACTCCAGGCGGGTCTCTCGTCCCCTGCCAGCACTTCTGCTGCTCCATCCCTCCCGCCGGGGATGGCAGTTCCCGCAGCGGTGGCTGCAGAGCCCGTTTAGCCTGTGCCCATGGCTGTTTTAATAAGATCCTGACTTGCCTCCAGGGTGCTTTTCCCTCCCCTTCTCCAATCCCTCTCCTTCCGAGGTTACAGAAAAGATCTTTTCTCTTTCTTTTAATTATTTTTTAATTTTGGTATTTAAGCTGGTTTAACGGCTGCAGCAGTGAGTCTTCCTGATAAACAGCCCGTGAGATCCAGAGAATAATCTCTCTGCTTGGTGACGGCAGAGGCGCCTATCGCAGCTGCTGGCAGCACGCAAAAAAAAAGTCATCCTCGTCTGCTGCCTGCTCTATCAGCCCAGGGAGGGGAGAAATTGCCTCCATCCTTAATCACAGAATTTGAAATCCCAGCTAGTCTTCACCTTTTATTCTTCAGGTTTGTAGGGTTTTGCTGTGTCTGCAGGGGAAGAAATAAGCGGCTCTTGGATGGGAGCAGGAGTTGGTGAAGGGACAGAGAAGAGGTCAGGTGAGAAGCAGCTTCTTTCTCTTGGCCAGAAATGTCCTGGGCTTGCCTCTACATGGTACCTTTCTCTTCAGGGAGGTGGATTAGGGCTGTAATTTTAATATAGGCACACACTGTTGTGTACTCCAAAGGTTTGTGTGTGTGCACTCCCTTGCTGGAGGCCCAGTGCCGGGGCAGCTCCCTGAGAGGTGTTGGGGAAATAAGGTAAAAAGGGTGGAGAAAAGGACTGAAAAACACAGGAAAGAGCCAGAGATGCTTTGTTCTTGCCTCAACTGAACACAAATGACAGAGATGCTTAAACTTGTCCTTGTGTTATAGACCAGGTCAAGTAAAGCAACTGGGTTCGTGGTATAGGAATCACACAGAATCACCAGGTTGGAAGAGACCCATCAGATCATCAAGTCCAACCATTCCTATCTAACACTAAACCATGTCCCTCAGCACCTCATCCACCCGTCCCTTAAACCCCTCCAGGGAAGGTGACTCAACCCCCTCCCTGGGCAGCCTCTGCCAGTGCCCAATCACCCTTTCCGTGAAACATTTTTTCCTAATGTTCAGCCTGAACCTCCCCTGGTGGAGCTTGAGGCCATTCCCTCTCGTCCTGTCCCCTGTCACTTGGGAGAAGAGCCCAGCTCCCTCCTCTCCACAACCCCCTTTCAGGTAGTTGGGGAGAGCAATGAGGTCTCCCCTCAGCCTCCTCTTCTCCAGGCTAAACACCCCCAGCTCTCTCAGTCGCTCCTCATAAGGCCTGTTCTCCAGTGCCTTCACCAGCTTCGTTGCTCTTCTCTGGACTCGCTCCAGAGCCTCAACATCCTTCTTGCGGTCCAGATTGTCCAGGGAAGCTGATGTGCTGCACTGCAAGCTATAGCAGGTGAGCAGGTAATGAACCTCTGTCTAAAGGACGTGTGATGTGAAGCTGCAATACCTGTAAGGGGTTAGTTCTTGGCTGCAGGACAGGGCTGGATGTACCTCGGTTGCCCCAGAGTGACTGCGAAGCAGCACACGGATGGAAAGTGCCTCTGCTCTGCGCTCATCACCGCTGAAGGGCAGCATGGCACCTGTGCACGTGGGCTGTCACTGCTGACAGCCTGCTCAACCCAACGGGGGAAACGCAAGCGCCCGCCATGCTAGAGACTGGTGTCGGAGTTGCTGGAGATTGCCGTTAATGAGACAGATGAAGCAAAACGAAAAGCAAATTAGAACGCGGGGCTGTGGGAGCTGTCTTGAACATGGCACTGTGACTTTTGTGGGGGGAAGGTGAGGTTGCAAATGGTGGCAGAGGCACTGGAGAGGCGATGGTAGGAGATAGTCATCTTGCACAGGCTTCAACTAGAGAGCAGTTGAGTCCTCTCCGGTGCCTTTTGCAGGTATCTACCCCGCAGATATCTACCCCGCAGATACAAAGCAGACCACCACATCACAACTTCGGTCTCAAGATACTTGAGGAATGGTGTCGGTATTCATAGAATCACTAGGCTGGAAAGGACCCACTGGATCATCGAGTCCAACCATTCCTATCAAATACTAAACGATGTCCCTCAACACTTCATCCACCTGTCTTTTAAACCCCTCTAGGGAAGGTGACTCAACCCCCTCCCTGGGCAGCCTCTGCCAGTGCCCAATCACCCTTTCCGTAAAAATTTTTTCCTGATGTCAAGCCTGAACCTCTCTGGCAGAGCTTGAGGCCATTCCCTCTTATCCTGTCCCTGTATTGTCCCCTCTCTGCTCCTCTGTCCTCTTCCCCCCTATCTCCAGTGCCAGGGGGTGAGTTTTAAAACTGCAGTCACAGGAGGCAACTTTCCAACCATGATTTCCAACCAATGCCCAATGATGTTGCTGGAAGTCGCTCGCTGCCTGAAGCAGGGCTGCTGTGGTCCAGGGCTTCCGTGGTCCACAGCTGCCCAGAACGTTGGCGGTCCATCTCAAACTTTCCAGTAAGCTCAGATCTTCTGAGCTATTTCTGTAAAATCCCTGCACTGGCCTGTGTGGCAGGAAAGGGGCTTTTGCTCCAGCCAGGTCTGTTCTCGAGTAGAGAGGGTTCAACACAAAACCCTCTTCTGTTTCTGAGCAAAATACACTCAGGTATTGACTATCAACATGAGCAGCATTGTGAAGGCGAATGATGGTTACACCCTGAAGCCTTCAGACTTTCTTGATTTCGCCTGCTTCTCTGCAGAAACCCCTTGAGAAAATGTTACCGAGCAAGGCAGTACTTGGGTGGATAAATTGCCTGGAACAAACGAGTTGGAATTTGTACGATCCCATTTTTCACGTAAGAAAGATGTCACTCCTTAAGCAGCCCCTGGGGAAGTGCCCAACCTGGACAGCATCACCCTGGGCTCCTTTCCACCTCTGAGACCTGGAGGGAAGTGGGATTTGGGGGGTGCTTTAAGACTGGCTGCTGATCTGGGGTGTCAGAGGGAGGGTTTGCTGCTGCTGTATCCTGGCTCCGTGAGAGCTGATGCTGCCACTGAAGGCATTTTGGGACACATACCCTCCAGTCGTCATTGCTCGTCCCTCTCAGGAGGAGCTATTTCTGCCTCAACTTTCCAGCAAGCTGCCTCCAATACTTCCCAATCTAAAACCACACTGGTTTAGAGAGCCAGTTTCATCCCCTCTTCCATGTCTCATTTGCATATATTTGCATAGCATACAGGTTTCTGGGAGGGGAGGAGGCGCTGGAGAGGCATGTCTTTTATTCCTCTCTCTTTTTTTTTTTCCTCCTTTTCCCCTTTCAGCAGAATTGTATTTATTTATTTTAACCCAGCGCTGCTGCACTGAAGGGCTCGTTCCTCTCCGAGTCCCATGGGTGGTTCAATGGTGGACAGTGGAGTTGGGCTGGTGCTCTTGGGTCTCATCCTGGTGCTTTTGCTCTTCCCTTGTCCCCTTTCCCAAAATCTCCCCTGGTCCCTGCCCAATGCAGAGCCAAAGGACCACAGGTCTCCACCAATGTGCTGCTCCCGCAACATTCTGCGTTGGTGACTGCTGTATTTTGGTGGAGGTGATGGGCTTGGGGGAATTGGCTCCTCAGGTTTGTGTTTTTCCAGTTTCCCAGCCAAACTGGAAATGCAAACAACCCACCTTCCATCCAAGATCCAGGCATGTAGAGCGCATGGTATTTTGGTGGCAAATCTTCCCTTCCAGGGAATATCTCTGGGACCAAATGCAAACTGGGTGTAAACTTACTGGAATTATCCCTTGCTATGGCTGATTGCCCAGGGTCCCATGCTTGCCTGTCTTCCCTTGGCATCTCTGCTGGTGGGTTTGGCTAGTTCCTGGCCTGGGGAGGGGTGTGAAGGGTTCCTTCCTCAGCTCCTGCCTTGCAATGACTTTGTGGAAGGGAAAGAAAACTCCGTTTTCCCCAGGATTTGCTGGTTTTCCCCCTTCTCCCCTCCTTTCTGGTCACTCTCTAGGGTTAGTTCCACATATGCCCTGTGCTGGGCAAATTCAAGGTGTGATTTTAACAGAAAGTAAACTGATGCGTCCCCTCCAACTTTCTGTGTTCACTGCTTTCCACATAAACCATGTCTCTGCTTGGGTCCTTGTGCCTCATGGGCACCATCCCTTGCAGGCAGTAACAGTGCTAGGGTCCCGCTAATATTGCTCATCTTAAAGAAATTTAAACAAGTGGGTCCAACCAACTCCTATGCCCGCTTCTCTGGCCTCGTTGGCCTCGTTGTGCCCTTTGTGTCTCTGCTGCAACGTTCTTTGCTGTAAGAGGAATGAGGTCCAGGCACCAAGGTGGAAGGGCAAACCAGCAGGAGAAGACCACGCTAGGGTCTTGGTCTGTCACCAAAGGGGCTGTGCAGGTGCTGGGCTTCCTTCAGCTGGATTTCTTCCTTCCCCAGAGCAAGACAAGGTGGAGACACCAGCCTGGATGTATGGATGGGGACAGATGACAGGGGGATTTGGATTAGGTGACCTTTAAGGTCCCTTCCATCTCAAACTAATCTATGGTTCTGTGAGAGGTGACGGTGGCCATTGGCACATGGATGAGGGGAGGTAAGTTCTTAGAGCAGCGAGGTGTGGGATGCAGGGATATTGGGATGGGAAAGCGTCAGCCCTGGGCATGTGAAGCCACCTGAAACAACTTGCACCTGGCTGGGGTTTAATTTTTATGGGAGCAAATGAGGTCTCGCAGTTCCTAGTATTGCAGAGTGTGGAGGTGAGATGCTGAGCTGCTGACTGCACTGGAAGCCGGCTCTAACCAAACAAGAGGGCGAGCTGGCTGGCCATGACTGGCACCGCACGGCATGGCTCTGCCTGCCGAAGGCTGCACTGTCCCCGTGCTCCATGGAGCACAGCCAGCAGGTTCTTGGCTGTCACTGGGGCACAGCCTGAGTACGCAATATCTAGGTTGGTGACGCCATGGGGCTTGGCTGATCTCCATGCTGGAGACCATCTCCTTAAAGTCCTGGACTCCGGCTCTCAAAATCTATCACAGGCTCTGAGGTGAAGGCAACAGAGCCTCTCAACCCCACTTGGGGACAGGGAGAGGGCTTTGATGCAGGACATAGCACACTCTTTGCTCCTGTGCCCTCTCACTCAAGAAGCTTTCCAAGCTCCCCAGCTCAGAAGCTGTTTGTCTTCAGCTTGACCGGTCCTCCGCCTCCCCCACCTGTCTCCCCAGCTTCCTCATTCTTGGTGTCGGATTGAGCAAGAGCAGAGTGGAGCCTCCTCAGGATCAGGGTGAGGCCGGGAGGGCCTCCAGTTCCAAGTTCCTTTTTTTTTTTTTACTCTCCTCTCCTCTATTCTTTTTTTTTTTCCTCCTCCTTCACTCTGCGCACAAAGCTGGGCTATGATGAAACTCCAGCTCCGTCTTGCTCGCAGCATTCATGCACGGCACATGCTGGAAATAATTGTCCTTGGTGGAGCTCTGCAAGCTGCAGAGCGATTTAACCCCAAAAAGATGGAAAGGAGTTTTGTTTCTACACGCTGTGTTTCAGACTCGCTGCAGCCTCGGATTCCTCTACAAGAAGGATCGGAGACAGGCATGAGCTCCGGCTGGAACTGCAAGCCCTGTGACCACAACCACGTAGCACCAAGCCTGAATTAACTCATCTTGCTCTTCAGCAGCACTTAGTACATTGGGCTTGACGTGGCTTTGATCAATTCAAGCTCAAGCAGAACGAGCCGTGGCTGCCTGCAGTGCCCTGCATAGTGTAGGGTGCGAAGCGAACCCTCCTGTTGGTTTCTCCAAGTTTGGGATCAGATGCTGCAGAGGGAATTTCTGTAGGTGCCAAGTCATGCTGATAAGGGAAATTTGTTGGGTGCACGCTGTGTGCAGAGCATTCCTCCCAGCCTGGCCTCTCCTTTATGCACCTTAAATAAATTGCAGATGATTTAGCGAGTCTCGCTTTACATTTTTGAGCTGTACAAAGTAGCCGGTGAATGCCTGCTAGGAGTGTCCTGTCCTTTGTGTTATTTTGATGGGCAGAGGGAAACGTGGTAGGCTGAAAGAGGGTTGACTCCAGGACCTTTTGAAGGCATCTGGAGCAAGAATTTTGTCAGAGCTGTTTTAAGGAAAGGGCTCATCTTTGGTGCAGAAAGACAGGGCGAGGATGGAGCAGCCAAGGCCATCGTACCTCTTTAAATGAGATTTTGTCTTACCCAATGGAAGATCCCTGTCCTGAGCTCCAGCATGTGCTGGCAGGGGTTGCATGTGGGAAGTGTGTGCTCAGCACCATTCAGGATGTAGCTCCTTCTCCTGGCTTGCTCGTTAGTCATACCGAGTCTTCCTCCTCCTTCTCCTCTAAATCATACAACAGGACTGCAGTTTGTCAGGCTCTGTTGTGGAGTATCTGTCCACAAAAACATTTTGGTTTTTTCAGACTTCCTTTTCTTTCCAAATGGCCAACCCATTCTTCTGTGACTCTGCATAGATTTCTGCTCTTGGTCACCAGGGATCTCTGTTATTGTCCATCTCAGCTGGCTTAGCGCTTTGCGTTGGTCAAGGTCAGATGTGACTGTTTTCTGATTCAATTGGAGAAAAGCCCAAATCCTTTTGCCGTGAAAGCTAGAGACTGGAGGCACAACTGTCCACCTCTTGGCGAGGACCTGCTTGCCACGGCTTTTTTGGTTTCACCAACTTATTTTCTAAGTGCCAACTGGCACGAGAAAAACTGTGCAACCTCTAAACTTGTTTTCTCCTACCGAGTCAGTAAGATACGATCTCACGTGTACTCCCCAGAGCTGTGCAGAAAAGGGGCTTTTGCATTATTTACTCTGCTTTTGAGCTGGAGCCAGACCTGACCCTGGCCTGGCTCAGCTGAAAGCAGTGGAGATGGGAGTGAAGCCCTCCCAGTAACGCCATCAAAGCTGCTGGACTGGGGCTCGGGTTTCTTCCCAGGCTGGTTCTTTGTGGCTCAGCAGAGTCCAGCCAGACTCCCTTTGGTGTAGTGCTGACATGGGATTTTTTAGCTCAGTTCAGCCCTGCTGTAGCTCCCCGAAACACCACCCACCAGCAAGGTTTCAAACTTGGGGTGCTCAAGCCAATCTATTCTGCAACCGGCCAGCCTTTTCCAAGTGTTCGGTGTTGAGAGAGAGCCAAATTCTTGACTTCTGGCCCTTTGGTGGTAGCTGGGGTCAGTGTGCGGTGGGGAGCAGGAGAAGGGCTGCAGTGTCAGCCCCATTTGGAGTCGCCTCCGTTCCCCCACCTTGCTCATGGAAGGATCCCAGCGAGAGATGCTTTGCCCCCATCCATCCTTCCTCAAGCGCAGAGCTGGGAGAGGGGAGACCTATTCAACACCCGCTTTCCTCTCCACCCTCCACCACCCTCATTCCCCCCCCAAAAAATTCTGCATCGCCTAAAAAAAAACCCCATTCTCCCTGGCTGCTTTTTCTTGCTAACCTCCGCTTGCTTTGCCTCTCCTCCCCTCCCTCCCTCCCTCCCTCCTCTCCATCTCCCTCCCTCTCTCTCTCTGGGGGGAAAAAAGGTCATTGCGCAAATGATTAGTCAGAGCTCAGTTGCTGTAGCAACCGGCTGCTGGAACTGGGACAGGCGTGCAGCGAGGACAACGGAGAGGTCGAGCATCAGCCAGGGCTGGGGGAGCCCAGCCTTTGTATTTGCTTTCAAGAGCAGGGGAGCCAGGCGATGCGAAGCCCCCCGCTCCACGCCACGCGCGGGGCCGCTTTGCCATCCAGCCCCCAACCGCTCGCTCGCGATTTATTAAATCGCTGGCGTTTCGATGTTCCTGTGGAGTCGAGGTGGCTTTCAGCATCTCTTCAGTGTCTCTTGGTGTGGTGGCACCAGCCTTTGCCAGTGGTGCCCTCCGTGCCGGGATGGAGGCTCCTACCTTCGGCACAGCGGCTGGGGAGCCAGGGCACATTGTGGTTCCCTTCCTACGGCCGTGACCGAGCTTGGGGAACGCATATCGCTGGGGTTCAGGGCTCCTTGTCCTCTTGCAACATCCCACATGTGAAATATGAAGCCAAGTTCCTCTTGATCCTGCACGAGGAACCAGGCTTTTAACTGTGTCCTGCCCATTTCTCGTTCCAAAGCGCTGCCTTCCATCCCTAGCAGCTTCAGAGATGTTTTGAAATCTTCCTCTTTCGCTCCCTTCCCTAAACTTGAGGACAGCAGCTTGGTATGCTGCTCAGCCTTAGAGGATGGGGTAAGGACTCTTCTGGAGAGGGTCAGGCCACATGCATGGTGGTTTTCATCACTACAGTCATGGTGTTCAAGTGGTTTTGCTGCTGGATGTGGGCTGGGGAGCGTGCTGTGCAGGCTCAGCCTGGACTATGTGGCTGAGGTGGGCCAGCAGGAGACCTGGTGGAGGTACAGGCAGGGAGCCCTCCGGCTTCTGTTGGCCCATGGAGCCCTGTGCTTGGCTGCAGAAGAGGCTGGAGGCAAAACCCTAGTTCAGTTCTTACCCTGGGCAGTGCCGGCTCCACTGCACCCCAGCTCACAGCCCTCTGGGAGACCTCCACATCCTCCTGGCGTGATCAGGGACACGTCCCCACCACCATCTCCCTGCTCTGGAGCAGATACTGGTCCTAGATTGGAGTGGGGTGGGAGAGCCCTGATGCTTGTCTGTCTCTGTCTCCACTGTTGCCCTTGCACATCGGTTCTTTGGGGGCTGAAGACCAGATATCTGCCACTGCAGGCTTTGAGCAAGCTGCTTCTCACTCTCCTTGTGCTGAGCAGTGGTTTGGGATAATGCTTCCTTCTGGGGCATGTATGGAAGGTGAATGGACCTGAGGTGGCAGAGAGCTTTGTGACCCATAAAAGAAAATGCTGAGGAGGACTAAAGCAATGGAGTTGGTTCAAGCACTGCTGTGGAGGAGATGTAAAACCTCTGCTTTGGGAGAGCTGGGGGAGCTCCGAGTAGGATTTTGGGGATGTCTTGTCTCTTGCTCAAGGCTGAGCTCTGCACATCCATCTAGGAAGCTGCGGTTTGCTGTCCCCAAGCCTAGGAAACTATTTTCGTCTGAGTTTGTGGGAACAGAAGGAAAGGACTATTTATGCAGAAAAATGGCTTCCCATAAACACTCTTCCTTTGGGAGCAGAGAGAAATCGCTGAGATGTGCTGGAAGTCTTTTCCCTTTCCTGGGACTGTACTTGATTGCCAAGAGCCAGGCACAGGCCACGGCCACGCTGGCTCTCAGTGATGTTGTGATGTTCACCATGCTGCTCCCCAAACCCCCTTCCTCATCTCCCCATCGCTCTGTGGGCAGAGAGGGGCTTTCAAGGGCACCGCTCGCTCTTCATTGCCCACTGATGCTCCTCTCAGTCCTGTGATAGGTCCCCCAAACATCTTGAGATATCCCTTGGCTTCTAGCATTTCCTTCTTCTCTTTTGGTTTTGGTTTTGTGATTGCAGAGCACTGGCTCTTTGCTGGTTAGAGGGTTTCTTACATCATGGTTGCAGAGATGAGCTTAGCAGCGTGATGTCAGAGCAGCCTAAAGGCTCAAAAGCCAACAAGAAAATAAAAGCAAGCCGACTGGTCTCCCCTCTTTTTTTTTTTCTTGCAAATCTCATTATTTCAAAGACTGATCTTGGATTTTTCCAGGGTCTTGGAAGTCTTTAGGAGCTCTGGACGCTTGGCCACATTGTTTTGGTGCATTTTTTGGTCATATTTTCCTTTGGAAACAGTGAGTAGATTCAGTCCAACTGACTAATATTTCAGGTTATCGAAAATGACAAAAGAAAGGAAGAATGAAGGCCTCCAGGAGAGGGACAAAAATCCCTGTGACTCACTCAAACACTCTATTTTTGGGCCTGAAAACACAAAATGCTGCCTGTTCCCTGCTGCCCTTTGCAATGGGCTGGGAGACCATCACTACCCAGAGCTGGGTTTGGGTTACAGGGCTGCTAAGTCTTCAAGACATGACAATTTTTGTTCTGTGTCTCTCATCTCTTAGCCGCGTCCTTGCTCTTGAAGGACCCCTAAGGTTCAGGCTGAGAGATGGTTGTGTTAGTGTTTGAAGACATCAACCCTGCCCTGAGCTTCTGTGAGCTAAAAGATGGGTGGAGCAGGCAGTGAGGTTTCTTTCTGTGATGGATGATGATGGTTGATTCACCTTCCCTGGAGGTGTTTAAGGGACGGGTGGACGAGGCCCTAAGGGGCATGGTTTAGTGATTGATGGGAATGGTTGGACTCGATGATACGGCAAGTCTCTTCCAACCTGGTGATTCTATGATTCTATGATTCAATAGAGACTTCAACAAGATGAGTGTTGCCTGTTGAGGGCATGGGAGCACATCCATGACCAAGTGAGAGCTTTCTACTTGGAAAGGACATAGGAGTGAAGAGCTTGGGGACATCCTAGTCCCTCCCCAGGCAGTGGCAGAGGTGAAGCAGTCCAAGGGGATGGGGAAGCTTTAAATCCATTTGAAAACAAGTGCTCAAGGTCTCACCCGTGCTCCTGCAATGCTGCTCTACGTGGGGAACCACCCGTGGAGCAGGATGGGACTGTTTGTTGTCTCTGCCTGCAAAGCACCCTCAGAGCAGGGTGAGATGTGGCTGGAAGTGGCTGAGCCTCTGCTGAAAGGGACAGGGAGATGGTGTGCAGCCTTCCCCTCAGCTCTCTTATCTCAATAAGCCTGTTCTCCTCCAAAGAAATGTACTCATGAGCATTTGTTAGTGATTGTCGTCCAAACAGGCAGAAATCTATAACCTGAGGTCAGGTCCCTCTTCCAGGCTCTCATGTCAAGAGAGTTCCCCCCACCTCCTCCCTAAAACCGCAGGGAGCAGCTCCCACACGCAGCATCTCATCTTGCCGACAGAGCTTGGCTGTAGCCCACGTCTTGGAGGTCACCAGCAGACGTGGGGAAGGGCTGGAGTGGTGTCCTGGGGATGTGATGGGTTTGTGCAGCTTGAAGGGACCCAGTCACTACAGCTACCCTGAGTGCTTTGTGCTTTTGGCACTGTGGGCGTGGGTTCTGCTGTGGTGGGGTGAGTGATGCTCCTTGCTGGAGTCCATTGAGGGAAACGCACCACGAATTTAATGTGTTCTAGGATTTCAGTCGTCTTTTATTAATGGGTTTGGCCACGTGGGGAGCAAGCAGTGCTAGGGGCTAGCGGAGATGGATTTCTGCTCAACGTTGTGGCTCCTCAGTGGAAAGGACAGTTGGACATGAGCGTGGCAGCAGCACTGCTTGGGGAGGAGCCCAGCTGCTCTCTTCTGCATTTCATTCCCCAGGGCTTTGTGGGAGCACGAGGAAGCTGTGCAGTCCCAAACCCTGCTGGGGATTTCATAGAATCATAGAATCACCACGTTGGAAAAGACCTACCGGATCATCGAGTCCAACCATTCCTATCAAACACTAAACCATGTCCCTCAGCACCTCGTCCACCCGTCCCTTAAACACCTCCAGGGAAGGTGACTCAACCCCCTCCCTGGGCAGCCTGTTTGCTTGTGCTGTGCAGATTGCTGCTCCTCATGTCAGCGATCCCACCTGGAACACCCAGGAGAGATCCGCCCTGTGCAGGGTGTTGGGGTTTCCCTTGGTTCAGGGGTGTTGGACCAGTGGGTGGCCAACGAGAGGTGGCTCCTCTGCCTGACTCAGGCCAGGTCCAGGTCCTGCTCAGCTTTGGTTAAACCCAGCACTGCGAGCAGACCACTGGATTTGGCCATCTCTATCTGTTGGAAAAGCTGTTTCACCCAGCCTTTGTTTCCTCCCAGCTCCTCGTTATTTTTCAAGGTGTTCCCCTCTCCTAGTCTTGTGTTGTTGGAGGCTGTTGATGCAAACCTAGATTTTGTGTTTGTGCGTGCTCCATTTCCTTTGTGAGCCAGGTTATTTCATAGAATCATCAGGTTGGAAAAGACCCACCAGATCATCGAGTCCAACCATTCCCATCAATCACTAAACCATGTCCCTCAGCGCCTCGTCCACCCATCCCTTAAACACCTCCAGGGAAGGTGACTCAACCCCCTCCCTGGGCAGCCTGTTCCAGAGCCCAGTGACCCTTTCTGTGAAAAATTTTTTCCTAATGTCCAGCCTGAACCTCCCCCGGTGGAGCTTGAGGCCATTCCCTCTCGTCCTGTCCCCTGTCCCTTGGGAGAAGAGCCCAGCTCCCTCCTCTCCACAACCTCCTTTCAGGTAGTTGGAGAGAGCAATGAGGTCTCCCCTCAGCCTCCTCTTCTCCAGGCTAAACACCCCCAGCTCTCTCAGCCGTTCCTCATCAGGCCTGTTCTCCAGCCCCTTCACCAGCTTCGTTGCTCTTCTCTGGACTCGCTCCAGAGCCTCAACATCCTTCTTGTGGTGAGGGGCCCAGAACTGAACACAGGATTCGAGGAGCGGTCTCCTTTCGTGTGCTCCCTGGCACACGCAGTCCCTGACGGCTCAGCCCTGACTCGAGGAACAACGCGTCCACGTGAACACAAGCCCTAAAACGGCTCACAGGGAATGACGCAGTGAAGGTGAAATATCAAAGGGAGACGGGAAGTGCATGGCAGGAACAAGGGAAACAGAGGAGAGAATAGCCGGAGCTGACCTCAGTGGGGCGGGGAGCCCAGCTGCACGCACGGAAGGGAAATGGGAAAAGGATACAGCTGGGACCACAGCACCCGCGTGCTCTGCCCCAACAGCATTGTTGCTTCTTGCTTTTGCCTTGGGTTTAGGAGAATGGGCTGAGTCAAGGCTAATCTCAGAATACCAGGGCTCCCAGTGATGCTCGTTGGGGCACAAGCCGTCCCGGGGTGGCTGCTGTCCCTTCAAACTCTCTCAGTTGTCCCCAGGGATGGCTGGTTTGTTTTTTTTTTTTCTTTTGCATGTGGAGTTTTATTTTTAGCTGGAAAAAAAAACCAGCTTTTAAAAAACAAATGTGCACAAAGTTTTTGTGAAAAATTCTCAAGGTAATGGGATTTTACTTCATGAAAGTGCCTGTGACATTTCTAAATAAAGGGTTCCTACTGTCCTTCTGCTTTTTCCCCCCTCAGTGTTCAGTGAAATGTCTCCCTTCCCCAAGCCACCCTGTTTTCCTCCCCGAGAAATGTTCTTTCAGGCAAACAGCAAATATAAGGACTGTGTTTTCTGGAATGTTAAAATGGAATAATAGGATTGATCATTTTGGTTGTTTTCCCCTTTTTCCAACTAGTTCTCATCTGTCCTTAGCCTTTGGGGTGGGAGGACTCGGACAGAAATTGGCAGAGAGCAGCTCCTACTCTTTCTTTACTCGGGGGAAAGATTTTTCCATCCCAGTTGAGGTGTTCCTTTGAGGCTGGAGAGTAGCTTGTGAAGCTCTTGGTACTCAAAAGCCAATATCTGGAGGAGCTCGTGCTTCCCACCTTCTTCCCTCTCAAATGGAGGGACATTCAGAAGTTGTTTGGGGTCTATGGGTTCCGTGGAGCTGTGGAGAGGGCTGGGGTTGATAGGTCAGGGTGGATGTGAGGACTTGGGGGCAGCACAGCAGAAGACTCAGGTCCTGTGATCTGTTCCCTGTTCTCCAGCAGCACATCCCAGGTGACCTTAGGGAAGACCCTTTGCTCCTCTTCACCTTCATCTCCCTACCTGACAAAGACGGGGGTTCACTCTTTGCACCTGTGGCCTTAGGAAGGTAAATCAATACCTTTCAATCTCTCTGAACTGCCACCGGGATTTGATCAGGCTTGCTTAGAGCAGAGGATACGAGTTTTCCTTCCAGGTTAGAAATGTGTTGGTTGCTTTTAAGGAGCAGCTACTGGTTTCTTGGAGTTGAAGGTACTGGAGACACAGGAAAAAATTAGGAAAAATTTTTGAGGGAAAGGGCCATTGAGCACTGGAACAGGCTGCCCAGGGAGGCGGTTGAATCACCTTCCCAGCAGGTGTTTAAGGGATGGGTTGACAAGGCGCTGAGGGACATGGTTTAGTTATTGATAGGAATGGTTGGACTCGATGATCTGGTGGGCCTTTCCCAACCTGGTGATTCTATGATTCTGTGGAGGTGGGGACGGTTTTGTCCTCTGACAACACATTCTCTGCACCCTCTTGGCACCCTGAAGCGTCCAAACCAGCAGCTGCATTTCATAAATTTATCCCCCGTGGTGTATCCAAGGGTCTCTCCTGACCCAGCCCAGGACCTTCACGCCGCTTGGCTGGGGATGTGGTGCCACAGGGCCCTTAGAAGAAAACACTTGAGGCCACGGCAGACTGAGGTGGCACCTTCCACTGTGGAAGTCTGGACTTGGTCGGCTTGACTCATACACCCAAATTAGAGTAACTTCCCAGACATCCTATCAGAGAGGAGGATGCTGCTCTACCTCAGGTACCTGACTCACCAGCTGTGAAGGGGACCCACTGGGGATCATCTTGGCAAGGGGCTTGTGCAGCAATCTGGTGGGAGCTGCTCCCCATCACTTTCCAAACCACAGGGGGAACATCCAGGCTCATGGGCACCGGCTCCCTGGAGCCCCCGTGGGCTCCGTGCAGCCCCTGGCCATGCAAAGCCAGAGCTGGGAAGAGGAGCAAAGCAAACGGGCTTTGTCCAGGCTTTTCATTTTGTGCTGGGGTAAGGGATTTTTTTTTTTTTTTGTTTCAGACATGCGATGAGTGTGTTACTCAGCCATGACTCGAGAACTTGTGAGCAATAAAGTCATCCTGAAGTCTGCCAAAAAAAATCTTCTTAGTACACCCACCTCATCACACGTTCCCACTGTAGCTACTTTAGTGCGATCTGCTGCTGAAAGGCACCTCTCGCGTGGGGAGGCTGTGGTAGGGTAGCCAACTGCGAGCAAACCCGTACCCAACAGTGTCACCTGCCTGGTGACTGGGACCAGTGGCAGCACAAAAGCACAAAGATAGTGGGAACAGGCTGCCCAGGGAGGGAGTTGAGTCACCTTCCCTGGAGGTGTTTAAGGGACAGGTGGACAAGGTGCTGAGGGACATGGTTTAGTGTTTGATGGGAATGGTTGGACTTGATGATCCAGTGGGTCTTTTTCAACTTGATGATTCTATGATTCTATGGATGGGGGTTGCTCCAAAATCCATGAGAAAACAGAGCTGGAAAGGGCCCTGAAGTCTGGTGTCTTCCTGCATCCTTGGCTGGGTCCTGGGGTTGGAATGTTGGTTTTGATCTTCTGGGATCAAGACCTGATGCCTTCATGAGCCATGGATGGACATCTTACATCTGCTCTGCACTGACACGGCTCCATCAGAGCTGGCTGGGTGTGGGGTGACTTGGGGCTGCAGAGCCCTGCCTTGGCCACCACTGTGATTTGGGGTGTTGATGGGCGGTGTGGTGCGTCCTCCAGGCTGTGGGAAGATGTGGGATGCAGGGATGCGCCACCGAAGAGGGAGAGCTCCGCTGGAAGTGCATATTGATGGTAAAACTCACATTACTGGGAGCTGCCCAGTTTCCTGGGTGAGAAGTAGGGTGCTGGGGGATCTCCCCCTGGGGCGACCACCCCACTCTCAGGCACCAGGTCTGATGTCTCTGGGACTGAGACGCTCCTGGAGCTGGATCTTGGGGCTCGCTGCGGCAGAGAGGTCCTGCTTTGTTGAAAGCAGAAAAGGATTGGGGTGAAAACCAACCCCATCACATCCCTGCTGGTGGGGAAGGAGGGTCTGGGCAAGGAGCCTGAATTGCTGGGGTACAAGCTGCCTGAGCCACGGCCTCCTTTCCCCACCCCTTTCCTCGCGCCGAGGCTCTAAATAATTGATACGCTGGTAAATAATAGATCTTGTATTTGCTCCTTCGCTTTTCTGTGCCGGGGCGTGTGCGCTTGCAGCCTGGCGATGCTGCATGAGGGTTATGGGGATGGGGAACCGTGTGTTGGGCCGGGGTAGGGAGCTCTGCAGTGGGGAGAGCATTCCGAGGAGATAAAGGGCTGGTTTGATGTGTGTTCATGTGGCGGGGCTGTTTTGCCTTGCATGCCTTTCTCTTTTTGCTTTATTTTTTTTTCCTGGAGTGAAGCCTGGCGCCAGCAGTCTGGAACCAGCCTGACAAGCTTTTGAGTTATGGAAAGGGGGAGGAAGGGGGGAGGAGAGAGAAAGAGGGAGCGAGAGAGGCAGGGAGGAGGAGGGCGAAGGCAGAGAGAGGCAGCTGGGATGTGGATTATTAGGGGAGAACAAGAATACACACAGGAGGCTGGAGGGGTGAGGGCTGGGGGCTACCCAGGGCTGGTGGGGAGGGGATGGAGCCGGCTTCCAGCAAACCTTTCAAAGGAGATTTTTTTTTTTTTCATGGGGGGAGAGAGGGAATTGAGTCATTTTGGGCATGAAACGCAAACCTCGCAGCGTCAAGGAACAAGGAAGTTTTTTAAAGCACCAATTAAAGGGCTTGGAGAGGTCCGGGGCTTTTAAACAGCCTTGGGAAGGAGAAAGGGGTGGGGGGGTCCTGGCTGGTGTTCAGGCTGCCGTCCCATCAGGACATTCCTTTCTGCTGAACGCTGCTGCTCCCAGCCCTCTCCTCCTCCTTTTCCAAGCTGCCTTCGAATCCTTTCCAACTCCCGTGTCCGAACCCAGAGAACTTTGCTCCGTTTCATCTCGCGCCGCCTGCCTCCCCACAAGCCCCAGGCTGCGCTCGGTGCTTTGATCACGAGCTGCTTGCACAGGGGACCCCCCCCTCCTTGGACCCCCAGGCTTCATACGCTCAGGATGTGGGGGCCTGGGAGCCAGCAGCCCCTCGAGCGCCTGGCATTGCCGAAATCCCCCACCGGTTGATGGAGACCCTTGTCTGCCATCACCTCCCCGCTCAGCGAAAGCAGCTGCTTCAGCAAATCGGTTGCTGCAGTGGAGCCTGATGCTGAGAATTTGAGGGGGGGTGATGGGGTTCAGCTACCCCCACAACGGGAGACGAGGGCGGACGTCTGTGGAGGCTAAGAGGGGTTGGTTTGAGCGGCATTTTGGAAAGATCCCACTGGGAAAGCCACATGGTGCCCATTCAGGCTGCTCGGGAGCTGCTCTATCGAGGTTTGTGGCACCAGCAGCAGCGTGGCCGGTGTCCCAAGTAAATCCGATGGGTTAATGCAGGCAGAGGCTGGAGCAGCTCTGTGGTATGTTTTCCCCCCAGACACTCCCTCTCGTCACCTCCCACGGATGCCCAGCAGCGAGAAGAACAGGAGTGAACGCAACCTCACTGCTTTTGGAGCTGGGAGCGAGCCGTAGCGTGCTGGGGAGCACCATGCCCAGGCTCAGGGGGGTGGAAATCCAGAGCGCTTAGCGAAGGGACAGAGATTTGGAGCAGCTTTGCAGGGGCTTTGTTTGGTTTGATTTCAGCACAGCCTATTTAACTCCAACGACTGGTGAAGGTTGGGGAGAAAGGAGCTCTTTGTTCAAGGCTGAACAGCCCCCGGTCTTTAAACCAGACTGTGTGAAGAGCTCTGAGAAGTTGAGGTAGCCCAGGGACCAGCAGATTTTGGGATGGGCAGATTCCATACCTCTAAAGAGAAGCATGAGAGAGAGGGTTTGTGTACCCAACTCCCAAAGAAAAGCCGAGCAGAAGCCTGTGAAGCACCAATGTCGTTGCCAAGTATTTGTCTTCACAGAGGAGGTAGAAGGGGGAACACCCAGTTTTCTGAAATCTCCATTACAGGTTCTCTATGAGCTGCAGATCTTCAGAAAAAAAATACTTCTTTCTCTGGGCTTCCAGGAAGCAAAATGTTGCCCTCCGCTGTTTGCAGCGTAGCTGGAACAGAAAGCTCGCTGCATCCAAGCCCAGCCAGCGCTTTGCTCGGATGTTTCATCCCCAGCAGTGGCCAGGGCTGGGTGGTTTGGAGAAGGGCAACTCTTACCCAGCCCACAGAGGCTCCAAAGACCTGTGAGAGGTCAGGTCATCCTCCATTAGCTGCCACTAATGAACACCTCCCACTCTTGAAGTGTCCTGCTCCCACCTTGGCATGGGGCTGAGAAGTTGCAGTTGGCCATGGGATGGGTTGGGTTGGGTTCAGATGGAGATGGGTCCACTGAGGACCAGCCTCCTCACACCTTGCGTTTCACGCAATAACAACACCAAGCAGCTCAGCTGTGCATTCTTGGTTCAAATTCCTCATTTTCTCTCCCTTCTCTTTCTTCTTGGCGACTGTTTGAGCTCTTTGTAGTAACTACAGAGCCACGCTGGCAAGCTTGTCCTCCAGCTCCTCCTAGCTAGAGATGCAAACCAGATGGATCCATAGTTTTGGTTGGCTTTTATAGACCTCCAGCATCTAAACATTGGGGTCTTAAACTAGTAAATGGAGGGAGTGGTTACTTTTTTTCTGTAGATGCAGAAACCGTGGCACAGGCTACTTACCTGGGTGAAAAGAAGTCAGATTTTAGGGCCAGGTGACATGATTGCATTTGGAAACCTTTGTTGCATTGGCTTCCTCAGCACCTCTGGCTCTTGAGATGCTGCCAAGAAGGAGGTGACCCTTTTCCTCTTCTTCTTGCCCAGAAGGGAGCAGGAGATGGGGACAGAACTGGGAACACATCCCTGTAGCCCATCCCCAACCCATCACCTCCCTGCTCGCGCAAGAGGCAGCAGACGGAAATAAAACACAATTCAGGGCTAGTGGAGCTGGGAATGAGTGAGATGAGTCTTGATATGGAGACCAGCCTCACCTTTCATATTCTAATGCCTTGCCTTTGCCTGATTTGTGAGCTCTCGGGAGTCCTGCTGGGAATTCGCTCGAATGGAGGCACACGCTGCCGTCCCTCGGTAAATTACACAGAGATATAATGAAGGAGGAGAAATCAGTTACTCTGTGACTGCGGCTCCCCAGGGGACCTTAATTCAAATATTTGTGGAGCTGAGCAAGTGGGGCGTTGGGGAGCCGCCGAGTTGGAGTGTCTCTCGACAGGTTGCTTGCAGGTGGTTGGTGGTGGGGAGGTAGAGCTCTGGGCTGCAGGATTCGTCCCTAGAGGAGCTTTGGGCTCCTGACAGTCCTTTGGGTGCTGTTAGCCAAGCGGAAGATGCTGGGGGAAGGTGGGATTGTGGTCCAGTTGCAGCTGCCTAGAAAATGAAGGTGGGCTCCAGCCTGCAACTGGTGGCTGTTGGGATTCAGCAGCGGCGTGTACACCTTTGCCAACAGATTTGAGCAGCATAAGGTGATGGAGGCATCTACCCACAGCCCATCTCTGGGCTCTGCATCAAGACAGAGACCGGGGGGTGGGGGGGGGGGTGCAGCATGACCCTCCATGGTTTCCTTCAGTGAGGGAGGAGCAGGGTTTGCAAACCAGGCAAGTTCTCTGCTGCCCATGTGGCTACTGTTTCCAGTACTGAATATAGAAAGCATTAAACGCTGCACAGCAGCAATGAGGGGGTAGATCCCATGTTGCTCAACTTAAGAATGAGAAAATCAATTTACCTCCAGCTCTGTTTACAGCCCACTCCCTCCCTGTGCCCTCAAGACAGGCTTTTTGTCCTTTCTCTTCCCAAGGCAACAATGCTGTGGACCTGGAAAAACAAACGGGACCCAATTTATCCAACCAGCAAACAGGGTAGAGCCAGCGGTCAGGTGCCTGCAAGACCCGTTGGGTCCTGCTTCATCCTGATGGCTCTTGGCTCTACCAAGGATGCCCCTTGGCCGTGCTGTGATGCTTTTGCTCTCTTCGGCAGTGGCTGATTTTGCCTGAGCGTGGAGAGCTGGGGCGCGGAGCGAGCTGGGGTGCAGCGTCCTCAGCCCACAAGGTGGACAAGGTGCTTTTCTCACATGGGTCCCACCCCATCGCCCCAGCACTGAGAGGCGACGCCGTTGCCAGGAGCTGCTCCCGCGGGTGTGAGCACACACAGACATGCCCCCATCCCCGCGCCCCTTCCTTGCACGCCCCCTAGCACGTGCACCGAGCTTTCCTGCTCCCCAACGGGCCGCTCTACCCATGTGCCGGCATCACGCACTCACATATGCGCGCAATCATGCTCGCTCCAAGCTGGAGTTTTCGCTCCGGATGCCCGGGCTGCCATGCGCGGTGGGTACCATCCTGCACCTACCCAGCCACCCGCAACCCCGTGCCACCTGCCAACGGCCCCTTGCATGCTTGGCGCCTTCGGGGCTGCGCGCAAACGCGGCCGCGTTTGGATACGCAGCACGCCAACTGTTGGGAAGGGGAAGGGAAAACAAACCCCACAGATTCAGCCGAGAGAGGTGGTGGAGGGGGAAGAGAGAGAAAGAGAGAGAGAATGACAGACTGCAATCCCCCTTGAGTGCCTAGCCTCATGAATATTAATAAGGTGGTAATTAAAATGCAGGGACACAGCAGGACGGATGCAGGCGCTGCCTTCGGAGCGCTGGGAACGGGGGGAGCGCGTCTTTCCAGGCAGGTTTTGATTCCGTTCTCTGATGAAAAGAAGAAAACGGAGCCTTCAACTTTAATCAGTTTAGAGTTTTTTTGACACGACATATCTTTAATTGCTGATATTTCTTCTCTTCTCAAACCTAGCTCCACTGACTCCAGTCTTAGCAGAGATAACGAACCGCGCTGAAGTGCCGTGAATTCATGTCGTATTTAAACCTCGACTTGTTTGCTACTTTCCTGGGGTTTCACCTCTTTGCCTGGGGTCGGACAGCACATCCCTGCTGCCAGTTGCCTCTGCAGCCCCACACGGGGGCTGGAAACACAGCCTGGCATCTCTTTGTCTAACACCTCACACACACCTCCCATGGAGCAGCCTTAAGGAAAAATGCCTTTATTGGGTGATAAATCCTTTTTCTTGGCCATCACTGTATGGTGAGCTTGGAGTTGGACATGATGCCACCTGGCCTGGGGGTTGAGGTTGGGGAAATGTGTGGTGGCAAGAAGAAGGCTGGGTTGGATTGAGTTGAGTCAGATTGGACTAGGTTGAGTTGAGTCAAGTTGGTTTGGGTTGAAGAGCAGGTCTCTTGAGAAGTGACTCTGTTTCCCCTGCCCTGAGGAGGTTCCTCCAGTGTAAGCGCAGAGGTGGCTGTTGGGTTATTGAATTATTATTTATTCAGGAGGTTTAAGGCTCCTCTAATGTCCAGGGTTTCAAGGGTGGGTGAGGGTCCTGTGAAGGATGCAGAGGACAGTCCACCTTGCTCATAAACCTCTGAGCCTGAAGAGTTCATCCTTCTTGGAAAAGGCAGTTACTCCAATGGGTCTGGTCTATTGAAGGAGAACCATGTTGCTGGGAAAATGAATGGAGAGTGTTGGTTTGTGCCAGAGGGAATGCCTTGAGTGTGGGAATTGGACCATGTCAACCCAGCACAGTGATTTAGGAGATGGCTTCTGGCAAAACGTGAAAGAAAAAAGGAGGAACCCATGAAATACCCCATTATCAGTGCAAACAGTTGTTTTAGGTAAAGTCAGAATGTTTGGTCTGGCTTTTTTGTTTTGTTATGTTGTGGATGAAATCTCTTCTTTTACATTGAGAAAACTTTTTGAACTGAAGAAAACAGATTGGTTGGAATGAAAATGTCAAAAAGATCCTTCTAGAAAATGCCCAAATACAACAATTCATAATGCAAGTGATGGAAGAAGGAAGTTTGCCATTTTCAAAGCCTTCTCCCCTGACCAACACACGTATTTCTTTTTTTCATTCCAAACAATGTTTTCAACTTCCAGTTTTGGGTAAATCCACTGCTCCTCCAGAACAAACAAAATCCCCCTTAGCTCTTAGAAAGATGAGAGAGACCAAGCGAGTAGAGCACAACTCCCCGTACAGCCCCGCAGCTGGAGCTGGTCATGGAAAAATGCCCCGTCTTTTCTGGTCAATGGAGGCTCCTGGATCATGGATGGAGGATAAAGGGTTTGCCCCACCTTGGAGATATTGCATTGCCCGGAGAATGACTGTGATGTTTGCTTTCTACAACTACCTGAAAGGAGGTTGTGGAGAGGAGGGAGCTGGGCTCTTCTCCCAAGTGACAGGGGACAGGACGAGAGGGAATGGCCTCAAGCTCCACCAGGGAAGGTTCAGGCTGGACATTAGGAAAAAAATTTTCACAGAAAGGGTCATTGGGCACTGGCAGAGGCTGCCCAGGGAGGGGGTTGAGTCACCTTCCCTGGAGGGGTTTAAGGGACGGGTGGACAAGGTGCTGAGCGACATGGGTTAGTGATTGATGGGAATGATTGGACTCGATGATACGATGGGTCTTTTCCAACCTGGTGATTCTATGTTTCAGGGAGTTAATGTGATGTGGTTGGTTGTTCTTGCATCCTCCTGGGTCCAGAGATATCCCATTTCTCCCTCCCCGGGAGTGTGTCCTCATGCTTTGCTGACCTGCTTGCACAGAGAGTTGGAAAATGAAAGCTGCAGCATCTTGGAGCCCTTGAGATTTTGTTGCCTGCTGGGCCAGAGAGGGAGTTGTTTGTGTAACAGGGTCTTTTCCATCGTGTGTCTTTCTGGAGGGGTGTGGGATGCCCTTATCAACCAGGGGATGCAATGGGTTGGGTGATCTGAGCTCTGCCCCACAGCAAGCCAACATCTCCTCGTTGGCAAGGGGCTTCTTCACTAGTCGTTCTTGCCTTTTAATTGAGTGGATACCATGGTTTGTGCCTGGGGTTGGATGTCTCCTCTCAAGCAGGTAATTGTGCAGGAGTGGCAGTTGGATTTTCTCTCCTTGGCCATGCTGGAGCTAGGAAAGGCAAAAATGAGCTGGAGTCCCCATCAGGGACCAGGGCAGACAGGGGACAGCTAGGTGAGGGACAGGGAGACAGGAGCTGCAGGCAAGACATCACCAGTGGAAGAGGCTACCTTGGGATCAGCCGCCTCAGCCAGGGGAGCTGGTTAAAAAACAAAGCAAAGCTGATTTTGGTGCTTAGGGAAGGGCGGGGGGGGATGGACATTTCTCCTCCTGTTTTTTATTTCTCTCATGCTCTTTCTTCATCCTCTCCTTTCTCCTTTCCTGCAGTGTTAAACCAGCTGGTTGGATGCAGGACGAGGGGAAGGTCTAGCTAGTGTCTGAGCCCCATTCGCCCCAAATCTCCTACTGCTGCCATCCAGTCTGCACTGAAAAAAACCTTGGGTGATGACAGGTTTGCTGTGCAGAGGGGGAGATGGGGCTGGGGCGGTGGCAGGGACAGCCCTAGGTGACATCCCCAGGAGAGGTGGGAGTGGAAACCCTGTGGTGGATGGAAGGAGAAGACATTGCTGTGCTGTTAACAAAGAAATTCGGTGGTGAAACACAAATGGGACCTGGTGACTTGTGTGGGGAGCAGAGGCTCAGCCGCGAGGAGTGTGAGAGGGAGGGTACGGGATGAACCCCAGGTACCGCTTCCTGGTGACACCCCTCCGTCAGTCCTCGTCACCCCCGAGTCACATCCTGCTTGTGCTGGCTCGTGGCTCATCCTGCCGCCTGCAGTTTCTCAAAATCCTTTTCGCTCCTGCCAGCGTTTCCTGGCTGCTGAGGTTGCTGTGGGGCCAGGGGAGCTCCCTAGGCACCGGGAAATTTAGGGTCGAGGAGCAAACGGGAGAGTCCTTGCTTGCCTAGGGATGGTCATCACTTGCTTCATCCTCTGACCCCACTGTGTGGGGCCCCAGGGGCTCTGGGTGCATCTCCTGGTGCGCAGCGAGGGCTCGCGGGTCCTGTAGGAATCCATCCAATCCCATTGTCTCAGCAGAAAGCCGTGGGGGCAGCGAGCTGGATGCTTTTTCCCCTTGTCCCAGCAGTGGGCAATGGGTTTGTGGGGATGCTTGTGAGAACCCACCTAGGGCTGCAGAACACGCTGCTCCTGCGGCGAGGAGCCCAGCCTGGCTCTGCAGTCCCAGGCTGAACCGCACTCAGGACCTGCAGAGAAAACAAACGCTGAGCTCCATCCTCTCCTATTTAACTGCAGAACTGCCATTTAAGGGAGGATTTGGAGAGAAGACATCTTCCTCTTTCAGATTCCTCCTTGCCAGTGCAGCCCTCTGCCCTGGGGACGCTGGACCCCACCCCATGGAGCATCCCAGGGCTTTCTGGGTCCCCGGTGCCTTTCCCTTGTCCCCATCTCCAGAATGGCTGTGTTACAGCTCACCCGGCAGTGGGCTCTGGGCGAGGTACCATCCTTCTTCAGGACGGTTTGTGCCCTGGCACTGGAGCAGCTGGCAGGGGTTGGCAGTGGCCGAGCTGGTGCCTCTTGACTCAGCTCAGCACTGGGGTGCTGGATTTAGGATTTGTGGCCCTAAAGTCCTTCTGTGATGGCCAGGAGATTTCAAGGGGAGCTTTTGGTGGAGCAGGGAGATGGTGCAATACACCAGCAAGCTGGAGCCTTAAGGGTTGAGGGTGTCAGCTCTTCCCTCTGCCACAGACTTTCTGGGATAACCTCGGTCAAGCTTTGCGCTTTGCTTTTCCTGCAGAGCCACAGCTCCTGCTCCTTCTGTGCTGCTAAACCCACTTGTGCTGAGAGCCTGGCTGGCAAGAGAAGGGGGGTGGTCTGTGCAAACACCAATGTTTTTCATTCCAGGATTTAGCTTTGGGGGACAAGCGAGCTTTCTCCCCGTGAGGTTTTCACTCTGTTGTGACCTTGTCTTTGCTTGCCGCTTCCTACCCGCTCTGTTGAAGGAGAGGTTGGGTCCCAGTCCTCGGTGGAGGCTGTTGGCTCCTGCCAGAGCTGCAGGGCTGAGCACAGCTCCCTGCATCCAGGCTCTCCCCCCACAGACCTCGGGGCTGTGGGGCTGGAGCTGGTGGTCCCACTGTGACCCTCGAGCATCATCATATGGGATCCAGGCTCCCATCCTCATCCAGCACTGAGACCTGTGGGGATGTGGGTGTCCAGGGGGCATCTGTGCCTGGATAAGGAGCCCGGGGCAAGTCAAGACTTACAAGTCAAACCATGGGGGCCATGGTGTTTTGCTTTGCCTATGGGAAGGGAGAACATCTCCGAGGGAATCCATGAAGATTACTGCACTGGGCTTGGGGCTGGGACCCCGGCTCTCCATGGGGTGCTGGCACCATGCATCCCTCCTCCTCCAGTACCCAAGGAACCATGAGGCTGGGACCACAGCTTTCCATGGGGCGCTGGTGCCACGCATCCCTTCTCCATCACCCAAGGGACCATGGGGCTGGGACCATGGTTTTCCATGGGGTGCTGGAACCACGCATCCCTTCTCCATCACCCAAGGGACCATGGGGCTGGGACCCCCACTCTCCATGGGGTACTGGCACCACACATCCCTTCTCCATCACCCAAGGGACCATGGGGCAGGGACCACAGCTTTCTATGTGGTGCTGGCACCACACATCCCTCCTCCACCATCCAAGGGACCATGGGGCAGGGACCCCCACTCTCCATGGGGTGCTGGCACCACGCATCCCTTCTCCATCACCCAAGGGACCATGGGGCTAGGACCATGGTTTTCCATGGGGTGCTGGCACCACACATCCCTTCTCCATCACCCAAGGGACCATGGAGCAGGGATCCCCACTCTCCATGGGGTCTTGGCACCACACATCCATTCTCCATCACCCCAGGGACCATGGAGCAGGGATCCCCACTCTCCATGGGGTCTTGGCACCACACATCCCTTCTCCATCACCCCAGGGACCATGGAGCAGGGACCCCCACTCTCCATGGGGTGCTGGCACCACGCATCCCTTCTCCATCACCCCAGGGACCGTGGGGCAGGGACCCAGCCCAATGGTCCCAGGTGATGGGGAAGGGTGACTCTTCTCCGGTGGGAGGTCCGGGCTCTCTGCTCCTTCCCTCCCGGCCAGGCAGTGGTTAAATTCCTTTCCAGCTGAGCTGGCAAGCAGAGCCCAAGCATATTAGTCAGATCCCTGTAGGGGGTGGGGAGGAGGAAGGAGAGAGCAGCGAGGAGGGGCCGGAGCGCGGAGCCGAGCGCTGAGCTATTCTCCGGGGCGCGAGTGCGGGGAGGCAGGCGCAGCAGGAGTTGCTGCTTCCCAGAAACTTGATTATTTTTAACCCAGGAAGAAGAAAGGAAGGAAAGGGGGGGGGGGGGGGAGGGGGGTAAAAAAAAAAAAACAAACAAACCAACAAACCAACCAAAAAAACTGGGGTTGTTATATCTAGAGGAACTGGAAAACAGCCCCTTGGCTTTTGCAGACAGCTCTACAGAGGGTGGGGAGGTGGGTGAGGGTCTTGGTGGGGCACAGGGATGCCAGGAATGGCCTCTTCTCCCAAGTGACAGGGGACAGTACAAGAGGGAATGGCCTCAAGCTCCACCAAGGGAGGTTCAGACTGGATATCAGGAAGAAATTTTTCACAGAAAGGGTCACTGGGCACTGGAACAGGCTGCCCAGGGAGGTGGTGGACTCACCATCCCTGGAGGTGTTAAAAGATGGGTGGACCAGGTGCTTAGGGATGTGGTTTAGTGGCAGATAGGAATGGTTGGACTCAATGATCCAAAAGGTCTTTTCCAACCTGGTGATTCTATGACTGCTCATGTGCCTCCCGCACAGCCTGGTCCTGGCACGGTGATGGGGACAGGATGCAGAGTGGTGCCAGGGCGGGAGGTGCCCCCGCTGCAGCCGGAGAGCCCAGGCTGCCTCGCGCCTTCATCACTTCCAGCCTCTCCTGGCACATGTCAGTGACCTCCTGGCTGCGTGTTTGGGGGAGCAGGATGGGAGTGGGGCAGCAGGATGGGAGTGGGGGAGCAGGATACAGTCGCTTTCTCTCCCACCCACCCACTCACACACACACGGAGGTCACGCATGCCAGCGCTTGTGGCTTCCCAGAGCCTTCATCTCCCCCTCTGCTTGGGATTGTGGCTGTTTCAGAGAACTGGAGCAAAGCAGGGGGCTTGGAGGGTCCTAATGGTGGCGTTGGAGAATGTTGGTGAGGATTCAGAGGGTCCTAATTGTGGGCACGTGCTGGAGGCTTTGGGGCTGGTGGTGGGACCCCATGTCTCGCAGGGCTGGGTCTCAACAAGGACACTGTGGGGAATTGGGGCTCCCCAGATGGCTCTGGAGGCTCGCTGAAGACAGGGTAGGAGGCAAGGTCTTACTTCTTCCGTTGCCTCACCACGCTTCAGAGGGATTTCAGCATCAGGAACTGCAGAGGGACCTCGGTGGTGGTCCCGCTGCTCTGCACGGCTGTGTCTCGTCTGTGGTACAAAGCCCCGGGGTGGTCGTTTTGAAGCCCTGCAGCTGGCAGATCTTCAGGAAAACACTTCCTGAAGCCCCCGAGTCACATTGCAGGTCTGGGCTCCTCGTGGTCCAGCTCTAGGTCAGGGCAAGCTAGCCAAAAGTTGCCTGTAAATATTAAATACTTTCTGGACCAAGTCCACAAGGTGAAGACGTAGCACTGTTCATATCAAGTTTTTTTGTTTGTTTTTTTTTTTTCACTGCAGCACCTACACTTGTTGGAAGCTTAGTGTCCTCCGTGGCTGGAGTGTTATGAACCCTGGGTGCAGGGCGTTGCTGGAGCTGAAGACTCCATCCTGGAGATCATAGAATCATAGAATCACCAGGTTGGAAGAGACCCACCGGATCATTGTGTCCAGCCATTCCTATCATGTAGAAGTAATTCCAACTGGGATGGCACAGGAGGGAGCTTGGCACCAAGGTGGTGGGAGCCAAGGGCACCAAGGCAACGTGATGACGATGGGAGATGTGAGCAACGGACAGAGCTGGTGCTTTCTTCTTCCAACCTCTGCCCAAGGAACCCTGCGCTGGGAAACAGCATCATCTCCGTGGTGTGTCATGGCCAGTCAAGGTAAACCGAGGGGATGAGTGCCTCTCTGGGAAGGTTTTTATTCACATAGTAGCATCAGTGCCGTGTACCCAAGGGAGAAGAAGTTCATTTCACAGACACAACCAGACCTGGCCAGAAAATGGACACAGTTCCCCAAAGGCAGAGAAGGGACAAGGGTGAACAGTTCAGCTGAGCCAGTGTTGGGTCGGGCACTTGAGAAGTGTGCTGACTGTTTGGGTTTACTACAAAACCCCCTTTCAACAGAAGTGCCCCTGCTCTGAGGGGTCCAAGTGGGGCTCACCATGTTTTAGATGCCAGGGTAATGTCGCTCCATCCCAGTCAAGCAAGCTGGAGCTGGGAAGCTTCCCGGTTGCCAGCCCGGATTGCTAGTGAGAAAAACGTGTCCAACCTGCTGGGTATTCCCTCGCGCCTCCTTTCCAAGCATTAAAAGTGCTAATTAAACCTAAGCTGCATGCCAGCATCTAGGGGGATTGACCGTCTTTCCCAGCAGACCAGCTGTGGGTCTCCACAGGTACAGTCCCCGGTGCCATCCAGCAGCTGAGAAGGTCACTTGCAGTGCTGCTCTTTGCATCCAAACTCTGAAAATAGCCCTGGAGCTGGGGTGCTCCCAAAGGGGCAAGGCAGTCTCATGGACAGTGGGGTGGGATCATCACCACCCCCAGAACCATGGGTATAGCAGAGACTGGGCACACAAGCTCTCCTCCTGACCTCTTCCCCTCCAAGGTATTCAGAGCTGGCTCTCACTGGAGAGCCGGGGTGGGCACGGGGCGGGTGTTTCCAACGGATGGCAGGAATTCCTGACTCTTAGCCAATTCTGGGCGTTAATCCCTTCCTAGGAGGCTCAGCTGCATCTCAGACCTCTAAAGGCACAAAAGCCCCTTCCAGGGCAAAGGGCCCAAGAGGGGAAAGGGTAACGTCTCCAATGGCAGCAGGGAGGCGGGATGGAGGAAAGAAGGGATGATTTCTATTCCCATGACTGTGCATAAGTGACCCATCACTTCCTTAAACCCAAGGGAGATAAAGAGCTGCTGGAGCAGCATGCACTGGGGTTCTCAGGCAGGGAGAAGATGCCCAGTTCTACGGTTCATATTCCCACTGCTCAGAGGATGTGTGTGCATCCCCCAGGCTCCGCAGAGAGGCTGAGCTGTCTGAGCATCCATGGTTGGCCCAGGGCACTCAGCTGAATGCTGCCTGCTGGGGAAGCTGCCCCTCCACCAGGCCACCTCCAACCTCCCTCGGGGCCCTTTCCCCCCAGCTCTGCGCCCCTAGTCCTGAGCGCCATAATCTGGGCTTGCAAGGAGAGCTGAATCCAGAGGCTGCACCCCAAACCCAACCAAGGGTCCCAAGGAACCACTTGCGCCCTGCAGCCACCTCATGCCTAGCGAACTCTGCTCCCCGCATTACGAGGGCACCTGGGGCTGGGAATCACCAGGAGCTGCACCCCAAACCCAACCAAGGATCCCAAGGAACCGCTTGCACCCTGCAGCCGCCTCGTGCCCAGTGAACCCTTTGCTCCCCGCATTGCAAGGGCACCTGGGGCTGAGAATCACCAGGGGCTGCACCTCAAACCCAGCCAAGGACCCCAAGGAACCACTTGTGCCCTGAAGCCACCTTGTGCCCAGCGAACTCTTTGCTCTCCCCATTGCGAGGGCACCTGGGGCTGGGGCTCGCCAGGGGCTGGGGGCAGCGAAGGGCCCTCCGAAGAGCCCCTTGTGCTGGAGGGAGACCAGCTCTCTGCCGGCAGGGTATTTTTTTTTCTTCCTCTCTCTTTGTTAAGCTCCCTTTCAGCTGAAATGGCAATGCCTGGGTGTTCTGAGCTGACAATAATTGCTGCAGTCTAGACACTGTCTGGTATGAGGCACGGGAATCAAAGAGGCCCCTTCTCTCACTGCGACTTTCACACATGCTCCCTCGCTCTGGCTCCTTCCTTCTTTCTCTCCCATGTTCCCTTGGTCTTTGCCTTCTTTTTTTTTTCCCCCCTTGCTCCCCTCTATCTGCCTTTTGCAGAGATGGAGGAGAAGCGTCAGCATCTTCCCCCCCACGCTCTCCCTCTCTGCCGTCTGTTCCTCTCTCCCGCTCCTTCTCTCATCTGTCTCCTCTCTCCTTCCTCCACTCTTACCTTTATGCTATTCCCTTCCTCCCAAAGTTAGCAGCAAAGCAGGAGGAGGAGGGGGGGGAACCTGGCAGTGCTCTAAATTTAACTCGTTCCTTGCCCTCTTGCAGGCTTTCCTCTGCATCCCAGCCCCTTGCCCGGCGGCGTTGGGGTGTTGGGTTCTTCTCTGCTGCCCAAGCCCACGTTGGGGTCATGGCATCGATCCTTCAAGAGGCTGAGGTGGTGTTGGGGTTGATCTGGGTCGGATCAGCCTGGTTGGGGTGAAGGGAACAAGGCACCCCGATTCCCAGCACTAGGAGCTGAGGGAAGACGCCAGCATCCCAGGGCTCATCTTGGGCAAACAAGATGGGAGGTTGTTTTGGGGTCCCAGCCACGTTCACCCTGGTGCCCTGAGCAGGATGAGGATGGTTTGCTCTTCAGCAGGTGCTGCCTCTCCGCCAGAGATCACCTTTGCTCTCCTCTTGCCTTCTCCACACCACAGATGCCACCCTGTCGTGGAGGAGCCCATCCTCAGGGAGGAAGGTTTCTCCTTCCAGTGCTGTAGCAAACAAAAAGGAGATTTTTTTTTTTTCCACCCACCCACCGCAGACCTCAGCGGAGCTTGCCATGCTGCTAGAAGAGATCTAGCTGAGCTCACACGTGGCTTGCAGCAACATCGCTGCTTTGAGCTGAGCTCAGCCATCCCAACGCTGCCCTGTGCCCGCTGCGGGCTCTGGCCAGGACATGTCATAGAATCATCGAATCATAGAATCATCGAACCATCGAATCATAGAATCATAGAATCACCAGGTTGGAAGAGACCCACGGGATCATTGAGTCCTACCAGACCAGTTCAATCCTGCTCAGGAATTAGACTTTTCCACAAAAACTCTATTAACCGATCATTTCTAGCTCAACTCTAGACTTTCATTAACCTCTGATCCATGCTCAGGAGGCCCTTCTCTAAAGCCCAACAAAAGGATGTCAAGTTTTGCTTAATGTGAAATCTCATCACAGCGGATGGACCATAAATGCTTTCACAAGTGGGGAAACTGAGGCTAGAGGCAGTGAGCCCATCGAGTCAGTGTGCTGAGGTCAAACTGCCTTGGGGCCACACGACTCCCCTCTGTGGGACCCACGTTTGGGGGCCAGGGATTTGCAAGCATCGGTGGACACAGCGAGCAGCTCTTCCTGCGACCTCCAGCATCTCGGTGGCGGCCTTGCTGCTTTGCTTACCATGGAAAAGTCACATTAGGAAAGTATGTGATGTATTTTTAACTGCCTATAATGCAATTTAACAGCTGGAAAGGAGGAAGAAAGCCAACCCCATGCAAGCAGGCAGATTTCTACTGTCCACAAGTGAAGGCTCAGCGGACTTGAGGTTTTTCGCTATGGTTGGGACCTTGTTTGGGGAAAGGGTAGGAAACAACCTCATCCTTGGGACAGGCTCTGGCTGTGAGTGCAGGACAGAGGTCAGAGAACCCCACAGCTCCTCCACTTGTCCTCAAAAGCCACCCTGCTGTCTGTACGTGTTAGACGCTGAGGTTGTGTCCAGATCTGATTCCCTGAAGAGCTGAGTGTCTTGGCCATGACTTGGCATTGGGATTCTTTGCACAGTCTGGGAATAGGACTCACCGTGGAGGTTCCTGCAAGCCAGGCTCTTCTAAATATCTGCTCTCCACTGGAGCCACTTAACACAGGACATGTTTGCCCCGAGCGTTCCCAGTCCTAGGTTCCTGCAATGCTCCCCGAGCTGGATTTTCTGGGGAGGTGGGTGCTGCCAGGCTACACCCCCAGAACCTTTCACTGTCTGCAGAGAGGGAGTTCAGTGGGGTTGCAGCACGGGTCCGATGCATCACCTCCTGCCTTCCCTGCCTGCATCCCAGGGTCACGTCTGCCTCCTGGACACCAAGATCCTGCCAGTGAGGGTTAGAAACGGCTCCTATTTGTATTCCTCTTTGTGCCATCCAGGTAGAAGTGTTCCTCCACCATCAGTTACAGGTCACTAACATGATTAAAACCTCGCGGGGACCCTCTGCAGCGTCGAGGCTCTTTGGGTAACAGCAGCAGAGCTCACCTGGGGCATTTGGGTTGGTTTGCTGCCTCCAGCCAGCTGGATATTCAGAAGGCAAGTTTGCTGCCATCATTACTGTTACTGTAATGATGCTGCTTCTTGGAGGAATTCTTCCCCCCGCCACGGTCCCCAAAACTTAGAGGAAGAGCACGAGATTCTATCCAGCCCTGTCCCAGGAGATGCCCCCATGGCAAGGCTCATGCGAAGAGCTGATTTTTCCCCAGAACAGCTTGGGGGCTGGAAGCCGCCGGCAGCTGTTTCGTATATTTAGGGCTTTGCACACACGCTGTAAAAATGAGCCACGGGCTGGGCTGTCAGGGAGGGGGCTCTGCAGGGGGGGCTCTGGTGCGTGCTTGGAGGATGCAGGATCCGGGGATGTGCAGAGCTGCTGCCATCCGCACATCTTTGGGAGGATGAGGTTGGATGAAGTCTCCACGGGTTGGGATCTCACCAGGCAGAGCATCGCTGGGCTTAGGAAGGGCTGTTAGTGGGAGAGCGAGAGGAAACACAGACGTGGGGAAGGGAAAGAACTCGCTGAAGGTCATTCCTGGGCGAGAGGAGGAACCAGGAATAAAATCCAGGTGTGCTGAGATGGTCCTTGGGTTGTATTATTCACACACGTGTTTGCACTAACACTGCTGTCACCGGGCAGGGGCTGTTGAGTGGAACCGTTTCCCAAAGCCACCAGTGCCCTCCAGAGCCATGCCACAAGCTGTGAGGCTGGTTTGCATCTTACAGAAGGAGAGGTCCAGATGTTTGAGGTCCTCTTTTCCCTCAGAGCACCTTCTAAGCCCCACGGGGTGGATGGTGGATGCTGTTGGATGCTGACGGATAAGGCCAAATGGTTAAAAATGCTGCTTTTATTTGGAAGCTTATCTCCAAATCCTAATGAAAACAGACACAGAGGGGTGCTGGGGAGAGTGGAGGGGCAGGACTTGCACCCCAGTGGGGACCAGGGCTGAGCAGGGGAACCTGCTGGGGTTTGGAGTCGGCTCAGCTCTGGGAAAAGGAAGGGTGAGATTTAAAAGGTTTTAGGGCAAAACCAAGGAACAAGGGCAGGGCTGTTGGGTCTGGTGGCCAGGGAGGGAGAACCCAAACAGGGAGTTGCAATTCCCCTCCGAGTGTTTCGAATCTGGGAATCCTCACTAGTTTTCTTTTTTTTTATTTTTTTTTTAATTAGAGACTTGATGAGGAAGAAAAACCTTGAAACCAAGGAAACAAAGGAGACAAAAAGGAAAATGTCAGCTCCTACAAGGCAGAGTGAGCTGGCTCCAGCACCCTGGAATGAGGGTGGGTGCTGTCCTGACCCCTTTTATGCAGATGAGGGCAGAAAGGTGACTAGGTTGAGATGCAATAAAAGAAAGAGAAGGTGGAAGGAAGGATCTTGTACAGAGAGGGATGAAGGTCTTTGCCCTTGAGGCTGCCAAGCTGCTCCAAAGGAGGCTGATTTGGTGCAAGAGGGATGATGGAGTTGGTGAGCAGAGGTTTTTTGGAGGTCATAGAATGGTTTGGGTTGGAAGGGACCTCAAAGCCCAGCAAGGGCAGGGTCACCTCCTGCTGGATCAGGTTGCTCAGAGCCCCAGGTGCTGTGGGGCAGAGGGCAGCGACGATGGGCTCAGGGATTCCACAAGAAGCTGACGTTTCCAGGCACCAAAATGATATTCCCAGACCATCAGTTGTAGGGTAGTGGGGCTGGGAAAACTGGAGATGAGACATGTGCGTGTGTGGGGATGTAGTCGTGGTTGTGCCAAGCCCCGTAAATCACAGTGGTGTGGACTGAGGCTCCATAGAAGGAAATTCTTCCTTGCTGGAGTTGGAAATTTCCCCTTAACAATCTCAGTTTTCCCCACCAAGCGGCAGAGACGCGGGTCCCGATTACCTGGCATCACCAAGGAAGGGTCTCACTGCCCTGCAGCACATGGGGATGGGTATGTGTGGGAAGCACCTTATTTTTCCCTGCCCTGGGGCTGATCTAGAGCAGAACTAAGGGCTTGGGTGTTCGCTCTAGCATCTCCCCATCCCTCACTCTCATTCCCCCCATCCACAGCTTGGCCAGTTGGTTGGTGGTGGTGGTGGGGAGGTGGGGAGCGCAAGTTGATATTTTCCTGCGTGTCCCCCAGAGGGTTTTTTCCATTACACAGGCAGAGCAGAGCAGAGCTGCCTGCAACCTCTGGCACCGCTTTTCCAGCGGCACATTGTGCAAATGTAACCTTTCAGCGAGCCGCTCCTACAGCAGGAAGCTGGGGGGCTCCGCTCCTGCCAGGAACGCAGCCGGCGCGGAGCTGGAAGGCAGCCCGTTAATCAGAGCCGCCTGACAGCGAAGCACACAGCCTGGGCAACAGATTTCTGCTCCCTCTCCCTCGCTCACTCAGCTTCGCCTTCCTCGTCCTGCTCGCTGCGGCTTGGCTGCTCGGCCTGGCTGTCCTGCTGCCTGCCTCCCCGTCTCCATCCTCGTCCCCATCCTCATCTTCATCCCCATCCCTATCCTCATCCCCATCCCCATCCCCATCCCCATCCCCATCCCCATCCCCATCCCCATCCCCATCTCCATCTCCATCCTCATCTCATTGCCATCCCCATCCTCATCTTCATCCCCATCCCCATCCCCATCCCCATGTCCATCCTCATGTCATTGCCATCCCCATCCTCATCCCCATCCCCATCTCCATCCTCATCTCATTGCCATCCCCATCCTCATCTTCATCCCCATCCCCATCCTCATCTCATCGCCATCCCCATCCTCATCTTCATCCCCATCCCCATCCCCATCCATCTTCATCCCCATCCTCATCCCCATGTTCATCTTCATCCCCATCCCAATCCTCATCCCCAAACCCATCCTCATCCCAATCCTCATCCCCATCCCAATCTCCATCCCCATCCCCATCTGCAACCTCATCCCCATCCTCATCTTCATCCCCATCCCCAACCTCATCCTCATCCCCGTCTACATCCTCATCTTCATCCTCATCTTCCTCCTCTTCCTCAGGCAGCTGACCAGGCTTGTTCCCCGCACTGTGCTCACTTTTCCCTGACCAGGTTGGATGGGGCTTGGAGCCCCTGATCCAGTGGGAGGTGTCCCTGCCCATGAGCACGGGATTGGAACTGGATAGACTTTAAGGTCGCTTCCAACCCAAACAATTCCATGATTCTCTGCTATGTGAGTCCTGCCTGCGCCACTTGGCATGAGGCCATTTGGGGTCTTGGTGAGGACCTGGCCCCCCTGGCACCCTCCTCAAGGGGGAGACTGGCTGCAACCACATGAAGGTGAAGCATGTGTGTGGGAGCATCCTGCCCTTTGTGGGCTGGCAGCATCTTGCTCGAGGATTCTGTGGTTGGTGGAACCCGTGTGTGGCTGTGGTCAGGGCTGAGCCTCCAGCCCTTCCCAGGACCTTGTATGGGGTACCCCTAAGCAGTGTCCCCAAGCTGGGGCTCCCCATGATGCTGTGGTCAGGGCTGTGTAGTTATTTTCCTCTCTTTGACCTCAACAGCAGTGCCTTGCCCACCTCCTGCATGCTCTAAAAACCACACAGGAGCTTTTATCTTCCATGTGGGCAGCAGACACGTAGGAGGGACTCTGCTCTGCTCACACTCAGCTTTGTCTGGGCACACCAGAGCATCCATGCTGGTGGCCACCGCCTCTCGGGGAAGAATTCATCCCTGGTTCATCTCGGTGATGCTGCAGCAGATCGTGGCTGAGGCTGGTGTGGTCCAAGGAGCTCAGATGTGGGCAGAGGGAAGAGGGGCCAAATGCACCCTTATGCCCAGGTACAGTCCAGCAAGAAGAGTTGAGTGAAGAAACCCCATTGTGGCCTTTCCCAGGGCAACAGGCTCCCTTCGGTGCAGGAGGAGCGCAGGGCAGCATCAGCATTGAGCACCTCAGCACCCTTGCTTTGGGCTTGCTGGGAGTGAAGACCAACGAAAATGATCATATCTAGCTCCGTTCCTCCCCAGCTCCTCTCGTTCCTGGAAGACCAGGTGCTGAGGCTTTCACCTCTGCCCCCACCAAAGTCCTCTCAGAGTTACCAAGAGCCCCTCCAGCCAAGGACTGCCACACAGTGACTTTGGAGGCAGGATTTATCCCCCTCCTAATTGCAAGTGCATAAACCCCAGACTACTAAGCCATGTAGGGGGTTCTGGGCTCACAGACGTGGCTGAGCAGAGATGCAGGGGGCACTTTTATCCCTTCCCGAGATGGATTTGCTTCACTGAGGATGAGGGGGTTGATTTTTGGAGCTGCTGGGCCTGCGGAGGGCTGGTCTGTGGCTGTGAGGACTCTTCAAGCTGCCCTCAGGACTCATCCCTAGCCCCGCCAGTGGGGTTGGCACTGCAAACCACTGCATTTATTTTTCATCTCTGGTTTCGAAGCACTGGAGGGCTGCATTGTAGCATCTGTTTTTGTGGTATTTTGAGCCCAGCTGGAAGCAGGAGGCACTCAAAATTCAGAGATAGAAAAAATTATAATGGATCTGGTGAGATTTTATCTTTCTGCCAAACTCACCAAACTCAGGATGCCAGGAGAGCCCTGGGGGCGCAGCATCCAGCGTCCCACCACTTCCACCCTCCACTCCTTGCTCATCCCAAACCATCTTCTCATTCCCAAATCACTTTCAGGATGCTTCAGAAAGCCTGACCCTGCTGTCAGAGCCAGGACCGGGCAGATCATACAGTCGCTGAATTTATTTCACCTTTTCCTCTGGTTGCGAATTGTCCGGGAGCAGATGGCGATTTTCTCAAGTGTAGCCGTTATTCGAAGTCACTCACCGAGACAGCGATGGCTCAAACAAATCCCAGGCCCCCTGCAAAGCCATCATTTGGTCTTTCCATCTGCCCGGCCGCTGCCGTCGGCGTGGGTTCAGCTTTCCCCGGTGTGCGGGAGGGACAGGAGGAGGCAAGAGAGCCGGTGGATGGACTCAGCCCCATCTCCTCCACCTTCCTCCCCGTTCATCTCTGCACAGCGCCTGTCGAGTGCAAAGCTCTGGAGGCTGTCAGGAGCACTTAGGATCCACATCCCAGCTTTGCCGGGGCTCAGGGGGGGGTTTGCTGGCTGGTTTGCTCGGCGCCAGCGACAGGGTGAGGCATTGGGAGAGTTCCCAGTTGCAAACTGGGAAGCTGTTTCTCGTGAGAAGATACCAGTGGCTGTTTCTGCTGCACCTCCCTGCTTGGCCGAGGTGGGAAATGGGTGATTTTAGGGTGGTGAAACACCAAAACAGCCCCAGGAGGCTCTGTGCATGCAGCAGACGTGGGGTCAGAGGCGGGGATGGGCTCGGCTGTGGGTGATGGATGCGACAAGGGGACCTGTGAAAGCAGCCTGGGGACAACCACAGGTGGCCAGAGCCCTCCTAGTGTCGGTTGCACCTTGTCAGTGGAGCTTAGGCAGATCTGCGAGTGACGGGATTTGCCTGGATGTCTTCTACCAACCTCCTATGGTGCCTCCAGTGGGACCTGCATGCCTGCTATGCTGCTTTGACTCTGGGCAGGTTGAGAAGGGACCAGGCACTGGGTTTGATCCAGGCTTGGATTCCCAAGCTTGCTCTCAGCCCAGCAGTGGTCCCTGGAGCTGAGGCATCCTCAGCTTCCCCACCCAGAGAGGGGCTGAGCTGGGGAAGCATTCCTGCAGTGATGGGCTCCCTCCTCCTGGCTGGATTGGCCTTTTATTCCTTCCCCATCTTCTCTCTTTTTCCCCTTAGGAGACCCACAGGGAAGGGGCCAGGCTTGATGGAGAGGACCCAGTGCCCTCTGGCAGGGGACATGTGGGGTCCCCACTGTAACTGGAGCCATGTGGGGGGCTCTGGGGGACTTTGAATAGTTCATAAAGGGTGAAACCCTTTGAAATGCAGTTTCCTCTTCCCTCTCCACTTCCCCAGGGGGAGATGCCTTCACATCCCACAGGCTTTTGTTTCCAAGGCTTTTGTCCACAGCTGGGGAAGGGGCCAGGACCCCCAGCCTATCACGGGACACCTGTGCTGACAGGGTCCTGAGATGCTCAGAGGGAGGCAGGAGGTGACAGCTGGCTGTGCACCAGGGCTTGAGGACACCTCACGAACCACCTTGGTGGCCCTCAGTGGCTTCTGGATGCTGTCCTCCCACCTGCCACCCCAATGCCACTTACTGCCTGTCCCTGGGAGCATCATGGGATGAGTCCTGGTCCATCGTTACCTCAGCCTGCAGGGTCTGCACATGGACAAAGCCATCAGCTCATTCTCACCACCAAGGACACCTTCAGATGCTGATCTACGCCCAGCACCTCTGGGATCCTGCAGGCAGAGGGACACCAGCCACATCCCCATCACAGGGACCCACCAGGAAAAGCCTAAGAGAAAAGTCTGTAGGGTTTGCGGAGACCAGTGGCCCCAAGAACCCATCAGGAGGCTTTTGATTTACATCCCCAAAGTCGCTTTAATTACACCCCGGGGAGGGAGCCCTTCAGGGTGTTTCTCTGTGGGGCAAAAAATCTGGTGGAAAAAACCCCTTTGAACAGTCAAACAACCCCAATGTGAGTGAGGGAACCCTGACTCTGCTAACGACATCCTTGCTCTGCACAAAAGAAACACCCAAATTAACACAGAGCAAAGGTGAGATTTATAACGAACCCGCTGGAAAGCAAACCCCAATTTTGCCCGAAGCTCAAGGTTTCTCTGGTGACCTCACGTGTGGAGAAAAACAGGATTGTTTGAAACGTCCCCTGTTGTTCCTGCCTCACACTAGGAATTGCAACAAGAAAATAAATGCCCTTTTTTTTGTTGGTGAAACTGTGAAAGGGTCCCTAGGATGGGTGGAAACCGTTCGCCTCAGCTTTGCATCTCCCTTTGTGTCCCCGTCGCTGTGGGGCCAGGCAATGGATGCTGGTCCAGCCTCTCTGTCCGGCTGTGACCAGGGATGTGCAGAGTCTTTCCAGACAACAAAAGCTCCTGGCTGCCCAATTTCCCACTGCCTTATCTCCCTCTGTGATGTCCAGGAGGTAGAAAGGTCCCCAAGACATCCTGACCCCATCCTTGGGGACCAAGTGCCCTGTCATTGGTGGGAGACGGCTGTGAGTGGGGGGCTGTCAGCACTTGGGGGTCCCATCCTGCATGGGGCAGAGCCCTTTTTCTGCTGCCGATGTCTTCATTGTGTGCAGTGGGGTGAGCAAAACCTCCTTGGGGAGCAGCTTTGGAGCTGGGGTGAGCACTGAAATCTCTGGTTGCCTCCTCATCACCTCCACCCCTGGGACAGCCCTGGGGATGCTGAGCCCCAGTGGGGTGCGCAGAGGAGGCTGTGGGACCAGCCAGCGGGGAGAGCAGCCCCGGAGCTGAGCGCTGTGCTTGTTACCCAGACAAGAGATCAATAACTAATTTCACTGCAGCAGCAGCGCCGGTTTTTTTCCAATAATTGTGAGCTGGCGGTGGGGAATGAGGCTCTCAGCACCGCTCCACACCAGCCTGTGCCCGATCAATCGCCACGCCGCTGGGGCAGCAGGAAAACTCATTTTTCTCCTTTTCTTCCCTCTCTCCCACCTCCTCCCTCTCCATCCCTCCTTCTCCTCCTCCCAGTGTGTTGCTGGCTGAGCAGAGGGCTGCGTCCCCGCGTCGGGTGGGACTCGGGCTTGGGCTTTCTCAAACTGTCCCTGTGGTGGTGGGACAATGACTGAGCCGCCCATGCTGCCTCAACAGCCCTGAGCGCATCGGTTCCAGCAGCTTGGATGAAGATGGCACAAGAGGTTTATCCTCTTCATGGGATCAGGGGCTCCCAAGGGTGCGCTGGCTGCTGGGCTGTGACTTTTGGTAGCTCTCTGGTGCCTTTCTGTGGTCCAAATGTTTTTTATAGTGATCCCGAGGGAAACCACAGGCTCCATTTCAAGGGAAGAAGGTGGTGTTGATTCCCAGCTCACAGGGTAGTGCTTGGTTTTGGGGTCCCCAGGCTGATCTGAGGGGTCCTGTGCTCCGAGCAACCACAAGGCAGCAGGGAACAATGCTGCATGCTCAGCATAGAATCATAGAATCACCAGGTTGGAAGAGACCCACCGGATCATTGAGTCCAACCATTCCTATCAATCACTAAACCATGTCCCTCAGCACCTCATTCACCTGTCCCTTAAACACCTCCAGGGAAGGTGACTCAGCCACCTCATAGAATCATAGCATCTCCCCAGGATCAAGACATACTCAAGGGTGTGGACTAGGGCATCTCTGGATCTCTGGGCTACCCCAGCGTGTCGTGGATGAGGTGCTGCGCCTGGGCTTTGCAGCGAGGAAGGCTCAGCAGTGGATTCATCACTGCAGCGTCTTCCAAGCCCATCCAAGCATCGTACACTCAGTGCAGGTGGCGGCAGTGTGACCCCCTCATCCTTTCTCCCTAATTTCAGACCCTGATCTCTGTTTCCCTAAGAGCATCCCCCATGAATTAAACACTACCAAGCACTGCCTGCATAATTTCAAAGTTTTATTACTTGCCTTTAAGGTACTTATTGATCGGGGGTCCTCTCCAGCTGATGGAGCTTTTAGTATGGCCTGGGCTGGCCAAGCAAGGCTGAAATCTCAGCCTGTGCAGTTTAGCTAAGCTGTGGCTTAAAAAATCCATAGCATGGGCACCAGGACATCTCTGCTCCCAGGTCTCCACGTGCACTTCCACACCAGAGCTGTTCACACTTTGAGATGTTTTTTTGGGTTCTCGGTCTCAGCCCAAGAGCTGGTTCCCCCAAGGCCATATCGCACACAGGGTTTAACCCAGACAAGTGTTTCCCTGGGTGGGTTTGAGGTGGTTTTAGGAGTCAGGAGTGGGGCGTTTTTGGGGTGATTCTGCCCTACTGAGACTCCAGGTGTTGCTTTTCTTTGCCCTGGGGCACAGAAATGAAGGTGGGAGTTGGGTTTTATGTGCAACACCCCCTGTTGGGTGCAAGAGGCGGCTTCCCCCTGGCCCCCACGTGCTCCAACAAGGAGATCAGGTCCTGCCTGCAGGCTTTGCAGCATTCCATGGTGGGTGGGCTCTCATCCACCCCTTCCCTTGGCTTTGGAGAAGAGCACCGTTCCGCCTCAAGATGCCGGCACTGGCCTCCCCTTCCTCGCGTAGCCACCAGCACTGGGTACCAGGCACAAGGGGACTTTACCCACCCCATCCCTTCCACAATGCTGGGTCTGGTGGCCAGGAACCCCATCCCAGCAGCTTGTTTGACCCCAGAGAAAATGCAGCAGCTGGTATCAGCATAGCAAGGCTGTGGTTCTCTGACCACAGAATTTGCCACTTGCAACCTCTCCCAGATCTGATGCCCCCAGGGGTCACCCTGCTCTCACTCCTGGTGCCCTCCATCCTCGGGGGTCCCGGTGCGTGGCTGTGCCGAGGTTTGGGGGAGCAGAACGGAGGTGGTAGAGCCCCCACGGCTCCTTTAAGAAACCCACAACCAGCTCCAGGAACCAGCTGAAGGTCACAGCGGGAACCTGCGGACTTGGCAGCCGCAAGCGAGGGAGGAGGGATGGAAGGAGGGAGGAAAGCAGCCCGAGATCAAAATGAAATCACAGCCGGGGAGAGGGGACGGCTGGCAGCGCGGTGGAGGGGAGCGGGAAGGTGGGGTGCAGCAGAGTGGGGGGCGCAGAGGGTCCCACCTGTGGGTGCTCCCATGGGATTGCTGCAGCCCCAACCCCAGTGAGGACCCTTCGAGGCTTCGCTGCGTCCCCAAGCACAGAGCCCTACACCCTCCTCGGTGCCATCCAACGTGACCAGGGCTGTCCAAGCCCAGGAAGGGCCCCTCATGCCCCCAGAGGTGCCCTGGGGATGCTGGAGCCACGAGAATTCCCAGGCTCCACGGGAGGTTTTCCAGCTCGGTCAGGAACAGAGCAGAAGGGAGCTGTGAGGGTCGGATCCTGCAGCAGCAGTGCCATGGATCGCTCCCAAGCTCTTACCTTGATTTCTTTTTCAAGCTGGTTTTCTTTTTCAAGCAGCAGCTCCTGGAGTCCCGTCATCACTGCTCAGTCTCTTTCCTCCCTTCAGGCCAGGAGGACCTTAGGAGCTGTCCTTGCCAGAAAGAACAGGAGGGAAAAGTAAATCTTTAAAGGCTTAAAACTCAGGAAGTTAATAATAAATAAATAAAAAGTCCTGAACATTTCATTCTTTTAATATTTGGCATTGAAACCACTCATAGGGTTTTGAGAGCTCTGACTCGCCTTCTGGGCAGGTAAAGCTGAGGGGAAGCGAAGGCACCAGAGATGAAGATAAAACCTCTTTGAGCCACGAGGCTCACAGCTGGATTAGTCCATCCCCTCCTGGCCCCAGGGGCCTGATCCTGCCCCACCTGGCGTAACACGTCTGGGACAAGCAGGAGTGAAGCTCGGGCAGACCCGATGTTGGAGGGTGGCTGGGGTTGAGCTGTGGCTCCAGAGCAGCTCGTTCTGGGGTTGGTTTGGCGATGCCCGCTTTTCATTCTCTGCAGCAGAATTAATCTGTGGAGTTATTTTCCCCTTCCTCCCCCTCCTCCTCACTTTAGATGGAGAATTTGATCATTTCTCCCTGGAGCTCAGCACCATTAACATTCACTCCTGATGCATGTGAGATGCTTAATCACCAAGCACTGCTGGTTCCAGCATCCAACCCCGGCTCAGAGGGGACCTCGGCATCAAATTCTCCCTCTCATGGCTGGGACACCCCCAGCTCCAGCACAACGAGGAGGATGGGATGCTGGTCTCCAGCTGGAGGTTGGGCTTTCCAAGCAAATTAAAGCTCTGGGAAGAGCACCCAAGCCGAGACCCAAGGTCGTGTCCAAGTCTTGCAATATCTGGTGTTTTATGCAGATTGGGAACCGGGGGCTTTCCCAGAGTTGCATAAACTTGCAGGGTTTGTGTTTCCATTAATAAAGATTAACTGGCGACTTATTGTTATTAAATATTTTTTATTCTTATTAATAATAATGTTACTAAATGCTGCTTTCCCCAGCGACAGCGCCAGGGAGCTGCACTCAGCACAGCCTCCCAAGCCCCAGCTCCGTGCCCACCGTAGGTCTGTGTGCGACAGATCCAAGTAAAAGTGGGTAAATCTCTCTGCGAAGCAGCCTGCTCTGAGTCTGAGCTTTCTGTGCCTCGCTGAGGTCTAACGGGAGCCCGAGAGCTCGGATAGTTGGGAAGGGAGGAACCAAGGAGCCTCCCGAGTTCAACGTTTGGCTGACATGGGGTAGGGAGCACTGTCACCTGTGCCCAAACCCAACAAGGTTTCACCCTGGGGTTCCTCAAAAGCCTTTTTTTGACCCCTATTTCAGACCTTTCTGTCCTCCACAGCCCCCCCAGCAGCTCGAACCCACATGTGCAGGCTTTGCATGCAAAGGGATGCTGGCGGGCAGCAGCCCCCCAGCCTCTGAGCGAGGGAAAAGGGACTTTGGCAGCCACTGCTGCCCTCCGGATTTAATTGAAGGCAGTGGTGGCAGCGCCTGCCTGTGTGTTGAGCACAAAAGCCCACCTGCGCCCACCACGCTTAACCATTTCCTTCCTGGACCCGAGCCCTGAGCGGCCGTCCCGCCTGAGAAATGAAATCAGCTCCAAATGGGAAGTGCAACTGCGCTGGCTCAACCCAACCCAGGGAGGAAAAAAAAAAAAAAAAAAAAAAAAAAAAAGCAAAAGAAAAACAAGTTTAGAAGCTGGAATGGAAAATAAAGGTTAAAAACTGTGTGCGCTAACATCCCCATCACCTCACAGCTGGTCCCAGGCAGGAGTGGAGGCGAGAGCAGAGCCTCCACGCTGCCACGCGCCCTTAGCAACAGCTGAGCTGCTTGGTTTGTCCCATCAAGGCTGTGCAGAAAGGGGCGAATTTTGATTTAGAGGAATTCCTGCCCCAGTATATCCCTTTATTTTCCTCCTTCCTGGCTATGGAGAAGGGAGCAGCCGGGTGCTGAGTCTGCTACAGCCCAGCCGCACTGCCAGGCGAGGGCAAAGAGGCGTTAGCCGAGACGAGGAGCAGAGCACGTTATTTTTAGTCTCAGTTTAACAAGTATTAATTAATAAGAGTGTAAATGCTAATGCTGAGGTGACACAAACTGCATTGCCTGAAACGAATGCTGGGGACTTGTCTGTGCAAGGATTTACGACCGGGTGGGTTCACGGGAGCTAAATCATCGCTAAGACTGCAAGGATAAGCCAAATCAGGTTGCTATCGCTGAGCCTGGCATCAACCACGCTGTGATGGGATGTGCTGGAGGCTCCAGGGCTGTGCCAGGAGATCATTTCTGAGCTCAGGGCTGGCTCCCTGGCTTTGCCTTCCTTTGCCACACCGGCTCACCCTCCCTGGCAAAAACTCCTTAGGAGCTTTTGCAAAGTGTGGAACATTTTGGTTTCTCCCAGTTGGGGCTGAGCGGGTGCAGGGTCACATCCTGCAGAAAGATTTTTTTCAGTCTGGTGAAGACTAACTTTGAAAAAAAACCCAACCAAAACCAGCAACCCCTTTTTCCCTCTGCTCAAGTATCTCTGTCTTGCCTGTCCCCTGCCTGTAGCTTCTTGTCCTGAGAGCTCGGCTTGGCCACAGGGTGGGAGGGATGCTCAGGAGCATGAGAAGATGAAGAAATATCCCGTGGTGGAGAGACACAGCAAGTATGAGCCACTCAGCACCAACACATTTGCAAGGTTTGCTGGGATTAACTTGTAGCTCCATCAGTATTTAGGCAGTGAAGTTATGACAGCGTGAAGGTCCAGTGCTGGTTGCCCAGGGCAGGTGGGGCTGGAGATCTTCAGCCTGCGATGGGAGCTCAGATTTGGCTCGGGGAGGGCACAGGGAAGAGGGAGTGGGGCTGGATGTGGGGCTCATCCTGCCTGTGAGATGGTTTGGTACGTCAGAGGTTTTCCAGTGGGCTGCTGCAGGCTTGGGGTCCTGGGGGGCTCAGGGACAGCTCTGGGGACACTGGGAGCAGGGCTTTTAAATCAGGCATTCAGTCAGGTGGGATCCAGGCCAGGTTTTGCTGCTTTTTTCTCACAAAACCAGGCAGGAGGGAGCTGCTACCTGCCTGCCTGCCTGCCTGCTGCTGCTCAGAGCTGCCTCCAGCCAGCCCTGGGACCGAGGCAGAGCGCAGGAGGCCAAGCAGAGCAGTGTGGCCAGCATGAGCCAGGCACATGACATGCACTGGGAGCAGGGGAAACTGCTAAGTGTGCCACTGCATCATCCCAGTCTAGGCTGCATCCTCCCAGCACGCTCTGCATCCTCCCAGGGCACGTACTTTGTCCTCCCAGTGCACACTGCATCCTCCCAGTGTACTCTGCATCTTCCCAGTGCACATACTTAGTCCTCCCAATGCACGCTGCATCCTCCCAGTGCACACTGTGTCCTCCCAGCACACACTGTGTCCTCCCAGCACACTCTGCATCCTCTCAGTGCACATATTTTGTCCTCCCAGCACGCACTGCATCCTCCCAGCACATTCTGCATCTTCCCAGTGCACATACTTAGTCCTCCCAATGCATGCTGCATCCTCCTAGCACACTCTGCATCCCCCCAGTGCACATACTTTGTCCTCCCAGCACAATCTGCATCCTCCCAGGGCACATACTTTGTCCTCCCAGTGCACAGTGCATCCTCCCAGTACACACTGTGTCCTCCCAGTGCTCATGCTGCATCCTCCAGCTAAGCACCACAGCCTCCCCAGAGCGCTTGCTGAATCTTCCAGTATGAACTAGGGTGGAGGTGGGAGCTTGCAGGACTGCATGGAGGAGAATCAGGTCCCCCATCCTCCCTGTGTTCGTTGGACTCCCCTTTACCTGAAGCTGCTTAGTTGCCATTTCAGGAAGGTCAGGACTGGCTGAGTTCGATTTGGTTTTGAAGGTCTAGAAGGACACAGCACTGTGAGTGTGCAGGGAGGCATCAGACTCACCAGGGTGTGATGGAAGACACAGTGGTTTAAGGATGGTTGCGGGTTGGGATGCTGCATCAAGCCTCAATGCTGCTAGAAACCCTTTGGTCTAGGGGTTTGGGGACCCTTTCAGCAGGGCCACGAGAGGCATCGTCACCCACGACTTCGCCAAAGCCACCCATGGTGGGGCCAGTGTGGTTCTGTTCATGAGGAGGGATGCACGGATGTTCCGCGTGGCCGTGGCGCTGGCTCCCCGAGCAGAGCGCTGCCACCCTGCTCTTCAGCGGCTCCATTCGTATCATCGAATTTTAATTTAGTTAGTTGAGTTCTTTAAACAGTGTGAACTTGTTAAGTGCTTTGCATATTTTATACTCACGAGTAACATTTATCAACCAGAAAGTACAATTAATCAAAGAGGGGAGCTTGTGTAACGCGGAGCAGCTTGCATTCTCCCTTTCTCCCTGCTGTGAGCTCTCCTCCATGCTTCCATCCTCTTCCTCCTCTTCCTCTGTGCTGCCTGCATCGGTCACAGAGCCAGGGCAGCTTCACACATACACGAAGACATTCTCTTTCTCTCTCCCTCTTACCCCTCAACATACCTTGTACACCATATATACAGAATCACTAGGTTGGAAAAGACCCACTGGATAGTCAAGTCCAACCATTCCTAACAATCACTAAACCATGCCCCTCAGCACCTCATTTTCCAGCTATAAAAATATGGTTTATATATGTGTATGCATATGTGTGGGTGCATATATATATATATATATATGAACATAAATCCATGCGCATGTATCTACATGCATACTCCTATATCTATGTGGTATGTAAATACATGTATGTATATAGGTATAAAGGGTCCATTTACACTATATAGGTGTGTATATACACACAGATGCACAGTTTGTTCACTATGTTATACACACAGTGTATAGAGAATTTATACATACGTACACGCGCTGTGTGTTATCTCCTGTTCTATATCTAGCACGCAGTCTATAGCATATAGAGTACATTATACACTATGTATGGTTATATAGTGTATAATGTATAATGTGCATCATATAATGTATAATATATAATGTGTAGGATATAATATAGGGTCATCCAGCCAGGAGAAGCTCTGTATGGGGGTGACAGGGACACGGGAAGCCCTGACAAGCCTCCTGGGTGTGACAGAGCCCATGGTTGCAGCCTCCCAGCCCACATTCCCTCTCCTCGCTGGGTTTGAGGTACGGACCTGGGGTTGCTTTGGGCTCAAAGAGCAAAGGGACACCGACCTCTGTCCCCAGGACATCTGTATTTATTATAATAACTACAGGATCAGCCAAACCACACGGGGGGTTTGGCTCTGGGGTGATGCGGGGGGTGAAGCCTGTGCCAGTACCCGCTGAAGGGCTGGCACCGGGGCTGGAAGATGAGAGATGTCACCCCTCCAAGCGCCTTGGCCACTCTCAGGGAGCGGGAGAAGCCCTGACCTAATTTATTCCGACTTCTCAAGCCTTGGCCGTGGCACAGCGGGGGCGGCTGAAGGAACCAGGCAAACGCGGTTGAAGGGGCAGGTTTGGTCAAGATCAAACCCCAACCTGGCAGAGCATCCTGCGTGGGTCCCAGCAAAGGACTTCAGGGCTCTTCCCAGGGCCTTGGAGGGCTTCGTTGCTTAATTGCCATTAATAGCAGCAAACGGGGCAGCAGGCACCCACCTGGACCCGGGTTAAATGATGCTGAGGGGAGGGTTGTGATGGCACCGCAGGACCTGCCTCGCAAATCACCTGCAACAACATGTGCTGTCATGGTCACCTCTTCTCAAAAATGATAGTGCAAAATTAATTAAAATTAATTAATCAGAAAAGGGCAATAAGGGTGATTAGGCACCTGGGGAAAAGAACAAAAATACAAATATATATTCCTGAAGAGCGATTGCAGCGCCAGTGATTACCTTGAAAGGAGGAGAGTGAGCAGGAAAGGAATGAGCTGGAGAAGGGGGTCTAGGGGTGTTTTCTGTCTCTTCACACAAGGAATTACGGAGTGACAAGATTGAAACTGGTCAGAGGAAAAGCATTTCCCAGCAGCAGCGACCAGGGGGAGGCAGCTGAGCCACAGAGGAGAGCGAGTGGCTCTGCAGCGTGGCCGGAGCTGTTGCCACGGGTTTTGCAGACTTGTCTTTGCACCAACCGGCCCCAAGGTTGGACTCGTCTCCAGAGGAGAGTGGGATCAACAGGGCATCCTCGATAGTGGGATAGTTCCTAGACCTTTGCTGGTCTCGGGAGCACAGCGAGCTGAGGGATGCTCAACCCATTTCTTTTTCCTTTCTCAATTTTCAGCCACACTCTGTTGCCTCAATAATAACAATAATATGAACTCAAAGGGAACGTTCACAGGCGAGGTTGGCTCAGGTTCAAGGCAATCCCTGCGGGTTTCGTTGGAACCTGAGGGGCCAAAGTGGAGCCCCAGCTCTAGGGGAAAGAGAGGAGAACTATCCCCTCCCGGCCACCAGCAAGGACTTTGGAGGTAGGAAAGGATGGAAAAGCTCAGGTTTAATGGAAAGGGTCTGCAGGAACCCCAGTGCAGTGTAGTGAAAAGAGGATTAAAATGGCTTTTTGGGGGGAAGCAGGGAGGAAATACTGCAGGTTCCTGCAGGGAAGAGGTGACGCAGATGGGATGTGGATGCTCCTTGGCCTGCTTGAAAATATGGGTGATGCCCAGAGCGATGCCACGGCCACTGGTGGCTTCAGGGAGAGAAAAACTGTTGGGTTTTGGTCGCTAAGAGACCTGCACATGGGGGGCATTCGGCATCACCCCATCCCGGGAGCAGCTGTGTGCTGCTGCCCTGCGCTCAGTGTCCCCTCCCAGGGATGACAGCCTCATTTATTTAAAATTTAGAAAGCAAAACGGGGTAAAAGCAGCACTGCCTGTGCTTAGAGGGGCTCTTGCTGCATCCCTGACTCCACAGCCAAGTAATCACGTGCTCCTGGCTCCCCAGCATCAACCCCCACCTTGGGACGCTGCTGGTCCCAGTATTCTTGGATCTTTTGCAGGAACTGGGGGGACTTGGATGCCCTAAAGCTGCCTCGGCGTGACAGCTTCTTGCCCAAGAGTGGGGTTCACTTTCCACAGAGGCACCGTAGAAGGATGGCAAGGGGCTCAGGCACCAAGGCCACATCCTTGTCGTGCCATGGATCTTTGGATGGCTCTGGGATTCCTACAGGTTTTGTGCAAGATGGTGCTTAGGGGAAGGTGAGCAAGGGGCCAGTGCCCTGCTGAAGGAAGGACTCATCCTCTATTAGACATCAGAGAGTCCACACTGTCCTCCTTTTCCCCAGAGTCCCTGCAGCGATCCCTTTCTGAACACCTCAGGCACCGCTGGTCCCTGTCCATGGAGACGAGGGGGGATCAACCTGGTCCAGTTGGGGCTGGAGTACAGACAGGGGGAGGTGGTGGGGTGGGACGGTTGCGCTTGAGCAGAGAGCATCACAGGGAGAGAGTGAGAGGAAAGGAGCTTCCCAAAGGGGCAGAGCTCAGCTGCCAGGGCGCCATGCGGGTGGGCACAGCTGCCATGAGCAAGTCAGGTCTCAGCTCCCCGTGTTGGTGTGGCAGGACAGGACAGGGCAGGATGGGGCAGAACAGGTCATGGGAGAGTCGGGGCAAAGGGCAGGACCTGTGTCCCTGCTGGGGCAGAGCAGCTGTGATGGGGATGTGCAGGGTGGGCACAGGGCCGGTACCCGGTGCAGAATGGGTTTGGGGCAGTGCCCGATGTGGAATGCAGGTGGGATTGGGGCAGTGCCCGGTGCAGGATGGATTTGGGGCAGTGCAGGATGCAGGATGCAGGCAGGATTGGGCCAGGTACCCGGTGCGGGATGCAGGCAGGTTTGGGGCAGGTACCCGATGTGGGATGGGTTTGGGGCAGTGCCCGATGTGGAATGCAGGTGGGATTGGGGCAGTGCCCGGTGCAGGATGGATTTGGGGCAGTGCAGGATGCAGGATGCAGGCAGGATTGGGCCAGGTACCCGGTGCGGGATGCAGGCAGGTTTGGGGCAGGTACCCGATGTGGGATGGGTTTGGGGCAGTGCCCGATGAGGGATGCAGGCGGGTTTGGGGCAGTGCTAAGTGCAGGATGCGGGATGCAGGATGCAGTGCGGGTTTAGGGCAGTGCCTAGTGCAGGATGCAGGTTGGGTTTTGGGCAGGTACCTGGTGCGGGATGCAGGATGGGTTTGTGGCAGAGCCCAGTGTGGGATGCAGGCAGGTTTAGGGCAGTGTCCAGTGCAGGATGGGTTTGGGTCCGTGCCTGGTGCAGGATGTGGGATGGATTTGGGCAGGTACACGGTGCGGGATGCAGGATGGGTTTGGGGTCAGTGCCTGGTGCAGGATGCGGGATGCAGGATGCAGGCAGGTTTGGGTCAGTGTCCGGTGTGGGATGCAGGTTAGGTTTGGGGCAGGTACCCGGTGCGGGATGCAGGATGGGTTTGTGTCAGTGCCTGGTGCGGGGTGCGGGATGGGTTTGGGTCAGTGCCTGGTGCAGGATGCGGGATGTGGGATGCAGGCGGGTTTGTGTCAGTGCCCGGTGCGGGGTGCGGGATGGGTTTGGGGCAGGTACCCGGTGCGGGATGCAGGATGGGTTTGTGTCAGTGCCCGGTGCGGGGTGCGGGATGCAGGCGGGTTTGGGTCAGTGGCCGGTGCGGGATGCAGTTTGGGTTTGGGGCAGGTACCCGGTGCGGGATGCAGGATGGGTTTGTGTCAGTGCCCGGTGCGGGGTGCGGGATGGAGGCGGGTTTGGGGTCAGTGCCCGGTGCGGGCTGCAGCCCGGCGGTGCCGGTGCCGGGAGGAGCGGGGTCCGGCCGCTGCTCCTCCACCCGCAGGACGCGACCAAGTCCCGCGGCGGCGGAACGGCGGGACAACAGCGCCCCCGCGTGTTCGCGGCGGGACGGACCCCGACACCCACCCCTCCACTCCCCTTTCCGTACCCCAACCGGGCTCCCCAACCCGTTCCTCCCGACCCCAGCGCCGGGGCGGGACCCCCCGGGGACGAAACACCCCCGGGCAGCGCCGGGGCCGCTCGAGACAGGCTGCGGGCTCGGGACGGGGCCGCCCCCGCCGCGACCCAGTGTCCCAGTTCACCCCAGTCTGTCCCAGTCCCCTCCACATCGAACACACACACCCGCCCCCCCCCGCGGGGCAGCCGGTGGGACAGCGCGGGGCCACGTCCACCGAGAGGCCACGCCCACTTCAGACCACGCCCCCTACAGGGGACGCCCACTCGTGTAGAGCCTCTATGGGCATCGAAGGGCTCCGCCCATTGCACAAGCCACGCCCCTTTAAGGCCACGCCCACGCACACACCAATCCACTGGAATGGCCACGCCCATCCAGGCCCTCTCGCGAGAGGCCCCGCCTATTCAGAGACACAAGCCAATCACGGCCACGCCCGCAGCCGTAGCCACGCCCACCCACGTAGACCACGCCCCCAAATCGGGCTCTCTCTGTGGACACGCCCACATCCAGATCATGCCCATATATGGACCACGCCCACTACGACTCTCGCACAAATAGCCAGGCCCCGCTCACCTCTAGGCCACGCCCACTGTGTGACGTCACGGCGCCGGCGCCGCCTGGCTGGCTGTGGCTGTGGCGGTGCCGGTGCGGGGAGGGGGCGCCGCGCGGCGCAGGTAATAGCGGGGCCCGCGGGCAGCACCGGGCCCCCCACCCGCCTCCGACCTCCCCGTGGTGAGGAGAGCGAGGGTGGGCTGCGGGGGCCGGTACGGAATCCCCGGCGGGCAGGGCTGCGGCCTGCAGGGCGCCCCACGGAGCAGGCCTCGAGCGGGTGGGGCAGCGGGGGAACGGCCGGGTTGGGCCTGGGGGCGCCCCCACGCGCACCGCAGCCGGGCTGGGGTGCCCTGCTCTCCCTCTCCTCCTCCTGGGGACACCTCTGCCCCCTTCGCCTTCGCAGTGGCCCCTTGGAGGGTGACCCGTGCCCTGCTCGTCTTTGGCCCCTCTGGCCCCTCGAGGATGGCACCCCAGTGCCCCCCTGCAGCCCCCTGCCTGAGGAGATGGCACCCCAATGCCCCTCTGCCTGGGTAGATAGGACCCCACTGTCTCCCTGCCTCACTCATCCTGGGGACTCCTTCCTCCCCCCAGGAGGATGAGACCCCAGTGCCCCCCTCTCCTGGGGTCCCAGTGACCCCCATAGTAGAGTCCCACTCCTCCTGGAGAGGTGACCAGGGGGTCACCCAGCTGAACCTGGGGATAAAGAGGGGACTACACTGCCAGGAGGGCGAACGAGAGTGCCAGCCCAGGAGATCAAAGCAGAGCCTAACCCTCCACACACCTGCTGCCCCCATTAAGGCTCAGACTGCTACCGGCTCCTGCCCCACCCCCGCAGTCCCAGGATGGTGTCTGTGGGGTTTGAGGTGGCTCTTACCTCTGGCTCCCTGGGGCTGTGGTTGGCCTCACTCACGCTGGTGGGACTAAAAGGATGATTTGGAACTACAATCCTTTCTTTTCTTCTTCAAGATCACAGCACAGACTGGCTCCTGGCACCACTGAGCCAAACTGGATTTCAACTCGTGATCTGTAAGGTGAGATGCTGCGTCCTCTGCTCCATCCCCAGGCTGTTCAAGACCACGCGGAGCTACTGAAGCTGCCTGAGCTATGATAAAAAGGCTTTGTGTCTAATAGGATATTTGCCAGGAAATTCCAGCCATGAACACTGTATATTCCTTTATTTGTAAAGGTGTTTGAAGTCCTTGAATTTACCCTTTGGCCACCTTAAATCTAGTTTCTTATCCCCAGCACGGTTAATCAAATCCGCAGTGGTTTGAATTATGAGATGTCTTGGGGGGATTTATAGCTTGTATTGCTGATTATACCTTGACTTTATTATATTGCAAACACCTAACTTATGGTCACGGCTGAGATTTACAATCCTCAGGTAGGTGCTTAGGGTAACTTCTAACAACTCCAGATGTAATTAGAGGTGACTGATGGTCTCCGCAGATAAATGTGTAATCTGTAAATGTTGAGACAAGGCAAGAAGAGGCAGGATAGGTGAACAGGGTGGATCAGCCTAAAAAAAAATATATATATAATTGTGTGTATTGCTGAGCAGGGCTTGGGAATGCTGTGGCATCCCTGTCTGAGAGGGGGTTTGGGGCTTGCTGGTACCAGGATTTAGATCTTGACTCCTTCTTGCTGAAGGTTTTTAAAGTTGGAAGTAGCCCTGGGGAAGGAGTGATAAAGAGAAACTGGGGTGCTCAGAGCTGCCACCCCAGTTCGGAGGGGCCTCTGTGCCCACGGCTCTCCAGATCTGACCAGTGGTTTCTGCCCTGTCTCAGAGGAGCAGTGAGTCCTGCGCAGGCACATGCCCCTCCGCCAGCATGACGAGCGAGGTGGTGGAGAACGAGTTTGAGTTTTATTCCAAGGCAGAGAAGTACTGGAAGGATGTACCTGCCACGGTGGACGGCATGCTTGGGGGCTACGGCCACATCTCCAGCATAGACATAAACAGCTCCAGGAAGTTCCTGCAGAGGTTTCTGCGGGTAGGTAGCACAGTCTGTCATGCTCCCAAAGTCCCTTCTCCCAGCACTGAGCTGGGCTTTTGCCTCTTGAGTTGCTCTGTGGGGTCCTCCATTGCATTTGTGCTGGGAGGGCTTTGCCCTGTAATAAGTCCCTTTACCCCATTCCGCATGGTTGCTCCATTTCTCCTCTGTGGGTACCTCATGGTGGGATTCAATTCTTGATGGTGGCTGTTCCAGGATGGCCCCAATCGGACTGGGACAACCCGTGCTTTGGACTGCGGGGCAGGCATCGGACGGATCACCAAGCGGCTGCTGCTCCCTCTCTTCAAGACAGTGGACATGGTGGATGTGACCGAGGACTTCCTCACCAAGGCCAAGAGCTACCTAGGAGAGGAGGGCAGGCGGGTGCGCAACTACTTCTGCTGCGGCCTCCAGGACTTCAGCCCCGAGCCCAACTCCTACGATGTCATCTGGATCCAGTGGGTCATTGGTGAGGGTCGCTCAGCTTGGAGGTGGGGGAGGTCTCACCAGCCTGTCCTCCATTCAGCTTTCCCTACCAAGGTGCTCCACGCGCTGCATAGAGCTTTGGGCAGGAGAGCGCAAGGTCTGCATTAAGGGCTGGCAACCTGATCTCTGTGGGTGGTGTCTTTTCTCCCAAGCCCTTGGAGGCCAGGGGAGAGGTGTGGGTTGGATAGAGTTGGGTACAACCTGTGGAACACAAGTTGGGCATCCCCAAGCTAATGCTTTCACCTGTGAGTGGCTCAAGTATTTGGTTTCTGGAACAGGAGGGATCCCAACCACAGCTCTCTGTCTTCTCCTTTCCTCCGGAGTGTCCAGAGAAGAGCAATGAAGCTGGTGAGGGGGCTGGAGAACAGGCCTTATGAGGAACGGCTGAGAGAGCTGGGGGTGTTTAGCCTGGAGAAGAGGAGGCTGAAGGGAGACCTCATTGCTCTCTCCAAGGAGGTTGTGGAGAGGAGGGAGCTGGGCTCTTCTGCCAAGTGACAGGGGACAGGACGAGAGGGAATGGCCTCAAGCTCTACCAGGCTGGACATTAGGAAAAAAATTTTCACAGAAAGGGTTATTAGGCGCTGGAACAGGCATCCCAGGGAGGTGGTTGAGTCACCTTCCCTGGAGGGGTCTAAGGGACATGGTTTAGTGTTTGATAGGAATGGTTGGACTTGATGATCTGGTGGGTCTTTTCCAACCTGGTGTTCTATGATTCTCCTGCCCTGCTCACCCCATGCCCTCTGACCCTCCCACTCTGACTCTCCAGGACATCTCACCGACAACCACCTCTCCGACTTCCTCAAGCGGTGCCGCGCTGGCCTGCGGCCCAACGGCATCGTGGTCATCAAGGACAACATGGCTCAGGAGGGTGTGATCATGGACGATGTGGACAGCAGCGTCTGCCGGGACCTGGATGTAGTCCGCAAGATCATCCACCGGGCTGGGCTCCACCTCCTGGCTGAGGAGCGCCAGGAGAATTTCCCTGATGAGATCTACCACGTCTACACCTTTGCCATGAGATGAGGACAGCCAGCAGCAGGAGGAGGTCTCTCCGAGGCCAGCTCAGAGCACGGGGCAGCACGGTTGGTTCCTGCCGGGGCCAGGAGGGGTGAGGACCGTGCCTTCACCAGGGGGTGGTGGACAGTGGCGAGGGTGTCACAAGTCCCTCTCTCCAGGGCTGGTGGCGAGGATGGGGCTTTGTCTTCCAAGTTGCTGCTGTTTGTGAGAAGAGGTGTTTGCCAAATACATTTTCCTGCTGTAGCACTTCTGCACGTGGGCTTTGTTGGACACAGCGTTGGCTTGATGCCACCTTTGGGGGCTCTGTATGTGAGCAAGAGGGTCTGTCCTGCCAGAGTTATCCTCTGTGGGCACCAGCAGGTTGCTGACTGCAGTTGCACGGGGTTCCTGTTGGTGAACAGGAGCTCAGAACACCTGTGCCAGTCTGAGCTCTGTTCCTTGCTTGCAGGTTTGACCCTTTCCTCAACTCTTGAACTTCTTGTTCACTGCAGCAAGCTGGGTAAGGCGTGTGGGAGAAACCTCTCCCTTTCCCCTCTAGGGGGCTGGAGAGGAAACAACACGTTGTGGGCTTTGCAGGGTCTCTCCCTTAAACCCACAAGCAGGTCTCCCACACGTGCAGCAAAAGAGGTAGATAGGGACAAGGGTAACCAAGAGAAAGCCTTGGTTTTCTGAGCCCCTTTCGGACCCACCCTAACGCAACGCAACTCTGCAACACTGTCCCAGCAGCTTGCCAGGAGGGTGAAAAGACCCCAGGGGCACTAGGTCCCTCCAGCCAGACTCATATGATACTCCCCCCAATGCCACAGAACCCTCTCCTCCACCCCATCTCTCCCACAGAAGAAATGATCCCCTTGTCATTATTATAAAAGGCCTCATTTAATTGCTTGTTCCCCCTTCCAGACGACTCCAAGGGAGTATTTGATGACATTAATATTATTCCTTAAGCATCAATTAATTGTGCACAGCTCCAGTTCCACAGGGTGGGAGAAGGGAAAACACAAGCTGCCAGGAGGGCAGTGGGGGCAGAAAACTCGTATGCAGCCAAACTGCCCTTGAATCCCAAATCCACCTGCCATAAACTGTACCAGCTCCAAACAGATTTTTCCTCTTTTCATCCTCTTCTGCATGTCCCTCACAACAAACAAAAAAAACCAAACAACAATGGGGGCCTCAGCACCACAACCTGTTGCTGGCACGTCAGGTGGAAGCAGATGCCTAGAAAGAGAAGCCAAATGACTGGCAAGGCTGGGACATGGGACCTCCATGTGCAGCCTCAGGGTTTGAAGCTTCCAGTAACAGATTGGGAAGAAACCCATGAGTCTTGCTGCAACTTCTTGTCCTGGGAGCAGTGGGCAAGGGAAAGAGCCAAGGAACGGGGAGGGAGGCACAAGGCATTCAGCTGCCTGTTCCTTGTCCTTGCACAGGGAACACAGAATCAAGAAATATCCATTTGTCCATTTTGGAGCCCAGCACAACCTCAGACGGGGCTGAGCAGCCAGGCACCGCTGCCAGCCCTCCTTCCCCTCACCCTGCCCCACTCCTGTTTCAGGAGCAAGCGAGGAAGTCGTCCACATCCACAGGGAGATGCCCGAGCTGCCTCCACCACCAGAGCCCAGAGGCAGGAAACCAAGACACCGATATCAGCACTTTCCTGGCACAGGGAACACCTCCCAGCACGCCAAGGCATCTCACGGCTCCACCGCTCACCTAAGGCACTGCATCACCCACCCCAGGCCCTGCAGGGCTGGAAAGAGAGGGGACAGGCTGCCTCTCCACTCACACCACCCCAACCATCTCATGGTCTTGCCCACCAGGCCTTTCCTTAAAAATCCACACCCAGTATCCAGTTCCTGGATGCTCCCCAAGGGAGCCACAGGGCTTTCTTTGCCCACCTCCCCATGACGTGTTCTAAAGCGATGAGGCCTCCACAGACACACAGGTGGCATCGTGCCCCTAAAAGCACACACAGAGGGGGACACGGTGGGCAGCAGTGGCCAAGCCCAGGGCACTCAGACAGCAGCACTGCTTGCTGTGGAGCAGACTGGCCCAGAGCAGAGGCCTGGTGGCTGCAGGCACACGATGACCATGGAGGGGGAAGATGCAGAGGCATTAGTCAGGCTCAAGGGTCCTCGTGCCCGGCAGCAGTGTGGTCAATGAGGAGGTACCATTTCAGCCTGTCCGGAAGAGGTAGAGCCTTGATTTTGACATCTACTGGCCATGGTTTAAGGCGCTGCCGGATAAACACCCTGCAGAGATGTTTCAATGCCTGTGGGGAATGCTCCAGCTGCTTCAGAGAGGAGAAGAGAGTCCTGATCTTCTCCCCGTGGTACCTGCAGCTGCTGGTGTTGACCTCAAAGTTGCTGGGAAGCTGGATGGCCTGTGAACTGGCCATCATGAGCTCCAGCAGAGTCTGACCCTTCTGGATGAGGTCTGTAGAGAAGCCATCATCTTCGGAGACACTGAGGTGTGAGCAGAGGCACTCAAAGACGATGTGGAAGCCTGACCAGCAGGAAGGACCATGGAGGGAGCAGTTGTAGGCAGCACCTGACTCCAGCAAGAAACGCAGCAGTGGGAAGTGGCATTTGAAGCTTTTGAAGCAGAGGTGGGTGAGGGACTCGGCAGCTGGGCACTCGCTGGGGTCAGCACCATGGGCCAGCAGCAGCTGTGTGACACGAAAGCAGAAGCGACTGATCACCTGGGCCTCCTCGGTGTTGCTGCACACCATCTCTCCTAGCAGGAAGATGATGTAGGTGAAGACGGTGTCACCGTCTTTAGTGGTAGCTCTGACATCTGCACCTGGAGGAAGGGACATGGCAGACAATGAGGTTAGGACAACTAATTCTGGCACCACCAAGCTTTACGGGGGAACATAAAAGAGTTCCAAGGGCAGCACCTGGTTTTGTACAAAGAATCAGCCAACACTAGGCTTGGGGGGACTGTGCATGGAGTGGGGAGAAGTTCATCCTCACCTCCTTCCAACAGGAGACGAATGCTCTCGGTGTTGCGGATCTGGACACCATCACTGCTGGCCAGGGCGTGCAACAGTGCTGTCTTCCCTGCAGTAGAGACATCGGTCAAAGGAAAATAGGACAACACCCCAAAATGCAGGAAGGAAAACAAATCAACCCCACCAACCAGATCACCAAACATGGGGAGAAACAGCCCTACCCTCTCCTGCTGTCCCCATCATGTGGCACTGCGGTGGGGCAGGGTTACAGGCCAAACATGCAAGGCTGGTGACATCCCCAAAGAGAGAGCACATGTGCCATGGCAGATAAGGTGTTAGAGCACAGGAGCACCCAGGGCTATGAGGTAACAGCACCATGCCCTCTCCAGTGGGCCGCACAGATCTGGTTTCAGCCTCTTTGTGCATCTGATATAGCCTAGATGCCAAGAGAAAACACGGAGCACCAGGAAAGTTCTGCAGCCTGCACCCAACTTCCAAACCAGTTGGTAATCAGAGATGGAAGGACGCAGATCCTGTGCCCTGCTCTAGCCCACCTGTGTGGGCTAAGACACCTGGGCTGAGGGAACCGGACAGCGCACACAGACCGTTTTTGTCAGCTGCGTTGACATCAGCTCCCAGCTGAAGCAGCCGCTGAAGGCACGGCAGCCGCTCAGGCTCCTCGCTGGCCAGATCGAGGGGACTGCTCTCATGGATCTGCAAAGAGCAAGAGAAAAAAAAAACTCTATTAAAGACTATGAGCCTCTGGAGAGTCGCTGCTCGGGCTTTGGCATGGCCAACACAAGAGTGTATTTCATCCAATCCTCCAAAATCAGAGTGAACCTCCCCTGGTGTGTCCATAGGGAAAGGTTTGTCTCTCCCAGCTTCCTCTCACCCATCATTCCACGATGGAGGCAGGTTTGCTCGGCCAAAGGCAACCTGACCTTCTGTCACAGGCAACAGGATCAGGAGGTTGCTGAGAGGAAGCAGCACAGAGTGAGGCCCGGGAGGAGGCAAGCAGAGAGGGCTGTCTCCCCATGCACAGTTAAGTCCCAGGGGGGCTCAGCTTGGCTGTGCTCAGGCAACTAGACACGTACCCGGTCTCTCCGGTTGATGTCAGCCCCGTGGTGCACCAGGAGCTCCACCATATCTGGCTGGTTGCGGAGCACTGCGATGTGCAGGGGAGTGTAGTAGGTGACTGGATCTGAGGACAAAAAAGAGTCAGAGAGAACCAAGGGTTTCCCCATAATGGCCCAAACACCCACCAAAAGCAGGAGGGGGCAGCTGGGTGGGCCCTGAGAACAAAGCGATGTCCATAAAAACCCAGGTCCTGCTTTAGCAATAGCTCCACCTCTGGCAAAAGTCCTCAGAGCTTCAAAACAGCCCTCAAACCCCTGGCCACCCCACAGCCCATCCCTGCAGCTGGGTCTTGGCAGGAGCTGCCACAAAGCAGATCCATGCTATCCCAGCAGAGTGGGGGCTGAACAGGCAGCACCTCATCCTCCTGCCCCAGCTCTAACCACCTCCCAGGGCCACCAGCTTACCCTCAAATCCAAGGTCAGCTCCAAACTCCAGAAGAATTTCTGCAGCAGGGACAAGCCCCAGCTCGATGACCTTCAGCAGGGCATAGCTCACACCTTCCTGATAAAATGGGGAGTGGGTCTCCCTCTCCAAGACTCGTCTCACAGCTGAGAGCTGGCTCCTGTTGCCCAGACAGGCAGGGCTTAAGACACAGAAATGGCCAGTTACTCTTGTGAACAGCACACATCAGGTGTTTGCAAGGGTCAAAGTAGACCCAGGGAGGAACGAAAAATGCCTCAGTGTCTCCTCTTGTCCTGTATCCTCTGGTCTCTAACATGCTGACTATGGGATTATGCAGCAGTAGGTCACAGCTTAACTCCAGATCAGGTTTTATTGCCATAGATCAGGCAAAAAGGGCTGTTCCTGGGGAGCAAATACAGACTGTGTTTGCTCTGCTCCACCCGCAAGAGAACAGCACCATGAGGGACCATGGGACAAGCTGCTCACCAAGAACAGGGTTTGCTCCCAGCCAGTGCTGCATCTGACCTCAGCTACATTGCTCAGCTCCAGCTCTCACCCCTCAGACACCAGGCAGATTCCCAGAGCTCCGCTCACAGCCTTGTCTCATTACCTTTCAAGGGTGCTCTGCTGTTCTGTGTCCTGTATCGCCAGCAGCCCCAAGATCTCGTCTACCAGGGGCTGATACTCGAAGATGATCCTGCGGAAGCCGTGCAGGAAAGGCATTGTGCTCCGTTCTGCACACAGACCATCCAGGAACCTCCAGCATGGCAGTGGTGTCTCCTCCCACACAGGGCTCCAGCAGGCAGACCCTGGCACTGCCTGGTTTCTAAAGGACTTTTCCTTCCTGTTAAGACAAACAAGCCCTTCTAGCAGTTTTATACTTAGAAGGAAGGCTGTGCTTTTTCTACCTTCCTTGTGTGTTTCTAAACAGCAATGAAGACCAAAACAAGGACCTCCTCCCACACACCATAGGGCATTCAGATTATCTCCTGCACACAGAGTCACAAATTGGAGTTATCGGTGAGCAGGAAGAAAACACGCCAGGCAAAGCCCAGGCTCAGGGCACACCCCCTTTTCAGAGGCTCTGCCACAAGGACCCACACACTGGGGGAACTGCAGGGGGGCACTCAAAGTGGAGAGACGCTTGAGTGCTCCAGGGCGCCTGCAGCCAGCAAGGGCCTACCTGCTCTTTCAGAGGGAGCAGGGCTGAAGCAGCCTCCACACAGCTGGGAGCCCTGTAACACTCTGTGACTCACATAAACCAGTCCAGGGCCACCAGCCTCCCCACGAGGCCTGGAGAAGCCAGCCCAGGGGCCACCAGCCTCCCCCGTCAAAACACAGAAACAACTGGAGGCCACCAGTCCCCGCCACTGTAACCCCCAGGAGTCAGTTGGAAGAACACCAAAACCCCCTGTGATACACAGAAACCAGCCCAGGGGCCAGCAGCCTCCACTGTGACCCACAGGAGCTAGCACAGGGACTACCAACCCCCCATGTGACCCACGGAAACAAGTAAGGGCCATCAGCCTTCCCTCTGACCCACAGAAACCGGCCCAGGGGCCACCAGCCCTCCCTCCGACCCACAGAAACAATCCACAGCCATCAGCCTTCCCTCTGACACACGGAAACCGGCCCAGGGCCACCAGCTTTCCGTCTGACCCACAGAAACCGGCCCAGGGGCCACCACGCCCCATTACACAGGGTTACAACCCCGAGGGAGGACCGAGCGGCCCATAAGCCTCACTGCACCCCACAGGGACGAGCGCAGAGGCCGATGAGCACCCTAACAGTCCGAGGGGGAGCAACGCCAGGAGCCCCCATACCCTCATCGCGACGGTCTCAGTGGCCTCAGCGCCCCCACGCAGGAACCCTTCAGCCCAGGGCACCCGCAACACCCACGGGGAGAGGCCCGGAGGCCGCCAGCACACCCACCTGTGCCGGCACCGCGGCCGGAAGCGGAAGTGCCAGAACCGGATGTGCTGGGCCGAGCTCTCTGGTGTGGGCGTGGCTTAGAGACGGACGGATGTGTCTCTTGGGGGGCGTGGCTTCGCTGCTGAACACGCCCCCTTCTGGGCGCTGTTTAACCTGGTGGGCGTATCCTGTCCATATATGGTCATGGGGCGGGGGATCGGGGGCCGCCCGGCAGGGGGCAGCACGTGGCTGGCGAGCGGCGCCCCCGCAGCGCGCCGGGACGGGGAAATCGCTGCTGGGCACCCCGGGACGCGGGGACCCCCGGTACAGCGGGTGTGGGCATCCCTGGAGCATGGGCATTCCCGGTACAGGGGGTGTGGGCGTCCCCAGGGCACCAGCATCCCCCGTACAGCGGGCATGGGCACCCCCGGGGTACGGGCATCCCCAGTATAGTGGACGTGGGCGTCTCCAGGGTATGGGCATCCCTGGTACAGCAGGTATGGGCATCCCCAGGGCATGGGCATCCCCGTTACAGCGGGCGCGGGAATCCTCAGAGCATGGGTATCCCCGGTACAATGGGCTCGGGCATCCCTGGGGCGTGGGGACCCCCGGTATAGCGGGCATGAGCACTCCATGGGCATAGGCATCCCTGGTACAGCGGGTGTGAGCATCCCTGGGGCACGGGGACCCTCGGTACAGTGGGTATGGTCTCTCCCGAGGCACGGGCTCCCCTGGTACAGCAGGCATGGCTATCCTTGGGTCACGGGCATCCCCGAGGCACAGGCATCCCCGGTACAGTGGTTATGGGCATCCCCGGGACTCGGGCATCCCTGGTACAATGGGTATGGGCACCCCCAGGGCACAGGGACCCCCGGTACAGCGGGCATGGGCATCCCCAGGGCACGGGGACCCCCGGTACAGCGGGCATGGGCATCCCCAGGGCACGGGGACCCCCGGTACAGCGGGCATGGGCACCCCCAGGGCACGGGGACCCTTGGTACAGAGGGTATGGGCATCCCCAGGGCACGGGGACCCCTGGTACAGCGGGCATGGGCACCCCCAGGGCACGAGGACCCCCGGTACAGGGGGTATGGGAATCCTAGGGCACGGACATTCCTGGGACATGGGTGTCCCTGGTACAGTGGGTATGGACATCCCCAGTGCGTGGGCATCCGCAGTGTGTGGGATGGGCATCCACGATGGGCAACCCCAGAGCGTGGGCAGCCCCTATGCACACTTGGCTCCCGCGTGCACGCAGCGGGCGCAGGTGTGCACGGGGCATTTGCACACCCACAGGCACCCCCGTATGCACACTCAAGTGCACAAACCCCCATGCACAGGCACAACCCCCCCTGAGCCCCCCAGATGTGCAGAGCTACTCGCGTGCACTCTTGCAAGCACAGAGGCACACGCACGCGCGCACACACACACACACACACACACGTGTGCACGTGGAATCATGGAATAGTTTGGGTTGGGAGGGACCTCAAAGCCCATCTAGTTTGACCCCCCCTGCCATGGGCAGGGACACCTCCCAGTGCATCAGGTTGTTCCAAGCCTCATCCAACCTGGACTTGAGCACCTCCAGGGGCAACGGGCTGCTCCCACCCGCCCAGGGTGGGTTGAGGGTGCTGGGGGGTGGCACCCCATGGCTGTCCCCTCCCCGGGTCTCCGGGGGTTGTGGGGCTCAGGGTGTCAGGAGGCTCAGATGGTGCTGCCCACAGCACATCCAAACCCTTCCCTGCTGAAAGAGCCACTGGGGGAGCGTTAGCCCTGGATTTATTGATACCATTATCACCATCATCATTATTATTATTACAGTGGAATTTCCAGACGCAGGGAGCTCCAGGGAACCGGCAATAGCTGAAGCCGCCTTGGGTTTCCTATTTACGTATTTATTTTATTCCGATGGAGCGCTTCCAGATTTCAGAGGCAGCCGTGGCCTGGGGGCAGAGGGGGCGAGGACACCGTGCTGGTTGGGCATTTTTCTGACGTGCCATCGCATTTTCCCCTATTTCCCACCTTCCATTCCCCACACAAAGTGAAGTGTCCTGCTGAGGGACCCCAATGCCCACAGCCCCCCTGGTTCCAAATCCGCCTCCACATCAGGGCAGGGTGTCCCAAGCCCTTTGCTTTGAGGGGCTTCATGGCTCGACCAGGGGAGGTTTAGGCTGAACATTAGGAAAAAAAAATTTCATGGAAAGGGTCATTGGGCATTGGAACAGGCTGCCCAGGGAGGGGGTTGAGTCACCTTCCCTGGAGGGGTTTAAGGGACGGGTGGACAAGGTGCTGAGGGACATGGTTTAGTGATTGATGGGAATGGTTGGACTCGATGATCCACTAGGTCTTTTCCAGCCTGGTGATTCTATGTTTCTATGATTCTATGATCTTGGTGGGCAGCTGGCATTGAGGTCTCTCTTGCAGCCTGGTGGCCCCAATGGGTAGGATCTGAGGGGCATCATCCTTGTGTTGTCTCCAGAGGGAGTAGGAATAATCCTGTCCATGCACCCTGGGCAGGAACCGGAGGGGAAATGCAGCAGATCATGGAATCATAGAATCACAGAATCACCAGGTTGGAAGAGACCCATCGGATCATTGAGTCCAACCATTCCCATCAGTCACTAAACCATGTCCCTCAGCACCTTGTCCACCCGTCCCTTAAACACCTCCAGGGAAGGTGACTCAACCCCCTCCCTGGGCAGCCTGTATGATCCTCCTGATCTGGATAAAGCCCAAACCCTCCATGGTCCAGGAAAACTCTGGACCCTCCACGGTTGAGGTGGCAGTGCCAGGCGCAGCCACTGTCCCCAAGTGCTCAAAACGCCCCACCAGCCCCAAAGCAGAGGCTTTACCCCCATCCCACTCAACCCCTTGGCTGGAAAGGATGCTTTCAGGGTGCAGTGTGGGGCCAAACCTGGCTCAAAACCAGCCTTGGGGGGTGTCAAGTCCTGAGACCCCAAGACTTGTCTCTCTCTCCCTTGGCTTGGGTCTCTCTTGACTCCTCCCTGGCCATCAGTGAGGTGAGGAACGAGGCTTACGGGAGCCCTTCCCCAGAGCATCCCTGCCATGACCTTGCCGTGAGCCGTGGCCTCTGGGGAGGTGACTCTTCATCCACGCATTTTTGGGGTGAAAAAGTCCATTTTGGAAGCGAGGATGTCGCTGGTGCGGTGGCTAAAATAACAGCCTGGGGATCTGCCCCTTCCTCCCCATGGCCTTGGCAGGGAGGACTAGGAAGAATGCGAGTTGGCGATCCATCAGGGAGACAGAGCAAGAGCCAGCCGAAGAAAGAGGGGCATTTTAGGAGGAAAGCCAGGGAAATTTGATCATTAAGAAATCCTCCTGGCTGTCTGGGGGAATTTAATTAAATTGCTGGAAAGGGCTGTAAGCACATCTGGATCCAATATGTGCAGCTTTGATTTTTTTTTTCTTTCTTTCTTTTTTTTTTTTTTCTTTTTTTCAGTTCAATCTTTTCCCATCTCGCTGTGGAAGGAGGCGGGGGGGGTTGGAATAAAAGGGAAATAGCTGAGCCACGGAGTATTGGTTCATCTGGGACTGGGATTCCTGGCAGGGAAAGAAAGAGAGGGAGAGAAAGAAAGAGCAAAAGACAGAGGCAGGAACAGAGGGAATAAGAAAACTGGGAGAAAAACCTTCACCAAGGGGCTGGCTGGGGTGTATTATAAATGCCACCGGCCGCAGAGATGAGGAGCTTGGAGGGAACTGGGGTAGCTGGGGAGCTGGAGGGGAGAGGAGCTAGGAGGGCTGGAGGGAGAAAGAGGAATTGCTCAGCGGATAGAGAAATACCATTCCTGTTGGGAGCAGCAGGGCTGGGCACGAGGAGGGCTCCTCCAGCAAGAGCTCCGGGCTGGAATCCCTGTGGGAAATGCTGCGCTGACCCCTGTCCAGCCCGATGCCCTCAGTGCCAGGGGCAGGATGGGGATGGATCCGAGCAGAGCTGGGGATACTCTAGACCCTGGACCCGAGAAGAGCTGGGGATGCTCTGGTCCCTGCATCCAAGCAGAGCTGGGGATACTCTGGACCCAAGCAGAGCTGGGTATGGCTCAGATTTAATCAGGCAGCCCTCTTACCGCAGTGCTGGGGAAGATACTGACCCAAAAGTGGCTGCTGAGCACCATCAACCCCCACTATCTCCCATAGTCTAATTCCTTACTATCCCCTTACTCCTTACATCTTCCTTAAGGGTTAGTGCATCTCCGCAGTAAGAAGACACCCCCCACTCCTGGGGTTGTGGGCAAGCCAGCCCAGTTTCTCTGCACAAGAATACACCTAAAGCAAGATTTGGAGAGTATCAAGGAGAACAAGAACCTGGGAACCAAGGGGAGCAGCACCAGCCCAAGCGGAGCTCCAAGGACACTGCACGATCCCACCCCAACCACCGATGCCGATGTCTGGGGGCTGGCAGAGATACCCAGCTCTGCGCCGCAACGAGAGCTCTGGAAGCGCGAGATGTTATCACAGCATGAGAGGAATAGCAGGAAACCTCTAGGACACAAAGCGAGATTATAAAAATAAATACATATACATATAGCACCCACCCAGCTCAACAAAACCCACGTGCTTGGTGTCAGGCAAAGCAAATCCCTTTGGCTTCACCTCCAAACCATCCTTATTTTGACCTAAGCATGGCCAAGAGTCACCTTGCCAGCTCCAAAGTCCATTTTTAATCACTTTAAACATAATTTTTACCAAAAAAAAAAAGAGGGAAGAGCTCAGAAACACCAGGAGGCTGGGTTTCAAACAACCGGGTCTCGCATCGTGTGGCTGGTGGAGTTAAAAAAAACATGCTAGAAAAAAAAAAAAGGGCAAATCCTAGAGCTAAAAAGGAAATTGCATTAATACAGATTGTTTTATTTAAAAAAAAAGCAAACCCTGACCTCTACTTCAAAAAAGTCATTAGGCATTCTCCTTCTGAAAGGCCGACAGGGGATATTACTGAAAGGCCAGTTAATTTCTCAATGACTTACTGTTCTTGCTCTGCTCATGGAAATGTGTAAAGAGTCGGAGGGTAATTTAAGGCACCCTGCAGAAAGGTGTGTAAATCTTTGCATGTCTAAAGAAACTTTACCAGACTGCTAGGACTGGGAAAAAAAGAAAATGCTTGCCCTCTTTTTATTTTTTTACTGTTTTTTTCTTTTTTTCTTTCTTTTTTTTTTTTTTTAACTTTCCCTTGGAACTCCGATCCCCTTTGATCATAAAAAAGGTCATATTTCACCCAAAAAAATATCAGCAATCACAGGGCCCGAGGAAGTGCAAACCCAAGGGGGTTTTGCCGATGATTATTCCCTCCATTTAATTATTTAATGCTGCAAAGTGAAGGGAAGCCGTCTCCCCTGGAAAAGCCAGACAGTTCAAGAAGAAGGTCTGGCTGTGAACGAGGAGGAGGGAGAGGTTTATAAATGGGGCTGGGGCTGCTCCGTCCTCCCTCCCACCCTCACTCCTTCGTGGATGGAGACCTGCTCCCCCAAAATAATCACAGCAAGATGTTCCCGGGGGCCAAAGGGGAGATGCTGGGGGGAGGATGAGGGGTCTCACTGCTCCAGTCCCACCACCAGTCCCAGCTGGCTAGGGTGCGTCTCCACGGGTCGCTGTTCTCCGAGGGGACCTCTCCATTCCCAAGGCTGCTCCTTGAGTGGTTTTTTTGTGGATGTGGTGTCGTCTCCATCTGGGAAGGGAGAAAGAGGTGGAAAAAAAAAGCAGGTATCTGGCCAAGGAGAGGTGGCACAGGGCTGCGTTGGGTCTTGCAGGGCCTGGTGGTCCCAGGGGTGATGCAGGCATCTCCTTGCCAAGAGCGTGGGGCTGATGGGGAGGTGGATAATCTATATTCTAAAGCCCAGCATCGCCCCGGTGCCACCGGGGACCCATCCAGCTGGGTGCTGGGAGGGGGACAAACACCGATCCAACAAGAGCGGAAAGCAGTTTGACACCAACCCACGATTTACACGGCCAAGGGAGGCAGGACCGGACACCGGAGCTGAATCCTGAAGTTCTCTGGGGTCAATAAATTGGGTTGAAAGGACCGATAAATGAACCCCCCCAGAAAAGAAAGGGGGAAGGGAGGTCAGGCTGGCTTGTTGAGCCCCCCTGCAGGGTTGGAGAGAGCCAAAATCTGCCTTCAGCTACACCCTTTCCAAGCTGGAGAGCTCTGGGAAGCTGCTTCCCCATCAGGAAGATCGGATTTGGCAGCGCTGGCTGGCTCCAAAATCCGCACGCCTCCAACGCGAAGGGGAAGAGAGCGCAAGAAAAGCTTTCGACAAATGTTAAAATAACTCAGCCAGGGGTTTTGCCTCCCTCGGCCGCGCTGGAGCGGGGATGTTTATGAGCTCAGAGCTAGGGCTGGAGCGGCCGATCTCGCTCGCTCGGAGGTTTCGCGTGGAAGCCTGCGTGTGCAGGAGAGCACGCTGGAATCACGGGGAAGAAATCATAACCGTTAACCTCTTCGATTTCTGCTCATCACCCCGCTCTCGGCCCTCACCGGACACCGCAACCAGCCCCAACCACTTGCTTTGCCCCCCTCCCTCCCATCGCCTCCTCCCCGCATCTGTGTGTCTCTCTACATAAATATATATCTAATTTTTAAAGAGGAAAAAACCTCCCGTTTTTCCTCTCCCGGTGGCTGGTTTTCATTAGGGAGGTTTCTTTCGAACCCCAAGGGAAGCAGCCTATGAGTTTTTAACTGTGGTGCAGGACGTAATTATCTCATTAAGACGAGAGAGCCAGGCTTTTCCCAGGAGAGGTGACCTTGCTCTGGGGTTGATGGGGACCGGGATGGGGGGGTCTGGAGGTGGAGGGGGGGGGCCGTGTCCCCCCTCTAACCTTCGGGTCACCTTTCCCTCCAGCCCCCTTTGGGCTGGAAACCTGCCCCCTTCTCCTTCCCCACGGGGCGCAGCCACTTACACTTGTTGATAGAAGCACTTAAAGGTTCGGGGCGGGGAGGGGGGATGCGGATAGGGGGTGGGGGGGTGGGGGAAAAGCGGGTCCCCCTCCCTCTCTGCCCCCCCCTTTTCCAGCTTGGCAGGGGGGCAGCTCCCCGAGCCGGGGTGGGGGGTGGATAGAGGGGCCGCCCCGCTCTGCTCGGAGCAGGGGCGTTTGTTTGAACAGCTCCAGAGCAAAGAGCAGGGGAAGAAAGTTTGGGCTGGTTGGAGCGTGGTTTTTTTTTTTTTTCCCCAGACGTCAGCATAAGGCGGAACAGGGGCTGGGGAGGGAGCCGGACTCACAGGGCAGCCCTGATTTTTTTTTTTTTCTTTCCCCTATTTTTTTTTAATAGTATTATATTTTTATTTATTTTTTTAGAGGGTGGTGGGGAAGGGGAAGGGGTCCGGGAAGCGTCCCGGCACCTCGGGGAGGGCTGGGAGCCATGGACTCGCCTCCAGCCTTCGCGATGGACAAACCCTTCGCCCCCAGCGCCGCCGGGCGGGGTGCGGAGCCCCCCGAAAACCCTCAGAGCAGGAAAAACTTCAGCGTGAGCCACCTCCTCGACCTGGAGGAGGTAGCGGCCGGGATGAACGGGACCCCCCCCCCGGCCGGTCCCCAGCCCGCGGGGGGAGCCAAGGCCACAGCGGAGCCGTCGGGAGGCAGCAGCGGCAGCGAAGCGGCGCCCCAGGACGGTGAGTGACCCCCGACCCGGGGGGGGGGACAGGGGGGACCCCGCGGGGAGGGCTGAGGGGGGTGCCGGCACCCCGACTACTGGGGCAGAGGGACATGGCACTGAGGGGACTGGGGGGTCGCACTAGCGGTTGGGAATGTCGCACCGGGGGAGAGGGACATCCCGCCGGAGACGGGGATGTCACACCAGGGGAGAGGGACAGCGCACTGGGAGGACTAGGATGTCGCACTGGGGAAGAGGGACATGGCACTGGGGAGACTGGGATGTCGCACGGGGGAGAGGGACATCCCACCAGAGACAGGGATGTAGCACTGGGGGCACTGGGATGTCGCACGAGGGAGAGGAACATCCCACCAGAGACAGGGATGTAGCACTGGGGGGACTGGGATGTCGCACGGGGGAAGAGGGACATCGCACCGGAGACAGGGATGTAGCACTGAGGGGACTGGGATGTAGCGCCAGGGGAGAGGGACATCCCACTGGAGACAGGGATGTAGCACTGGGGGGACTGGGACGTAGCGCCAGGGGAGAGGGATATCCCACCAGAGACAGGGATGTAGCACTGGGGGAACTGGGATGTAGCTCCAGGGGAGAGGGACATTGCACCGGAGAACAGGGATAGCGCACCGGGGGAGAAGGACATCGCACTGGGAGGACTGGTATGTGGCACCGGGGGAAGAGGGACATCCCACCGGAGACAGGGATGTCGCATTAGGGGAGAGGGACATCGCACTGGAGACAGGGATGTCGCACTGGGGGAGAGAGACGTCGCACTGGGCAGACTGGGATGTCGCACCGGAGGGACCGGGACATCGTATCAGATGTCGCACGTCGTACCAGGGGGCAGGGCTCTCACATAGGGGGGGGAATCACAGCGGGGCAGGGACATCGATGTCACCCCGGGGGACCGGGACGTTGTACCGGGGGGACTGGGACCCCGCACCGTCTCTCGCTTCCCCCGGGGCTCCCGGGCTCGGTTTGCTGGGAGAAGGACCGGGATGCAGCAGGTCCTCTCGGGGCCGGTGGCACCGGCACCGGGAGAGGGGACAGACACCGACCCGGCTTGTGGCACTCGCTGCTGGCAGGAGACGCGTTTTTAATGGGAAAACCCTCCCTTCCCGGGAGATCCGCGGCGGCCCCGGTGCGCGCATCCCTCCCCGGCGCATCCCGGCTCCGGGGCCGGGAGGATTCGCCCCATCCCTGCGGAAAAAAAAACCCGTTCCGGAGGCAGCTGGTAACCCCCAGAGCTGGGTGTCCCCTCGGGGCACAGAGGCGGAGGGGAGATGGGGATGGAGAAGGAGGATGGGGGGCAGAGCGCAGATGTCCACCCCGAGGGGACCAAAGCTGAGGCAGAGGCAGGTTTGGGGGCTGCCAGCCCCCAAACCTGCCTCTGCCTCAGCTTTGGTCCCCCAGCTTGTCCTCTGAGCCCCAAAGCATGTCCTGCTGGGGACCTGAGCCATGCCCAGGGTGCGAAAAACCACTGGGAAGCTGTGCCCACCCCAGTGGGACACCCCTCTACTCCCTGGGTGCTCTCTCTGCAACCTCCTTTCTCCACGGAGAAGCCCCCCTTGAGCCCCCAATCTGCCTCTGCTTGGGATGCTGAGGGCTGGGTGAGGGCTGGGCGTTGCTTTCCGGGATGGTATCTAGTATTTCTGGAGTTCTTTTCCATCCTCCCTCCCCTTCCCTTGGGTTTTGTCTGTGCTCACATCGCCTTTGGGACCCTGTGCCGTGTGGAACCAGAGCAGTTTGCGGAGAGCCAGCTCATGTCCCAGGGCTGTTCTCAAAACAGCAGGGAAACTACCACCCTGCTGAGCTCCTAACGCACCCCAGAGAGACTCAGTGGGGACCAGGGGTGTTACAAATACCAGAAAGAGAGGCAAGGGGGCTGGCTGATCCCAACAAACCCATTTTTCACCCTAAAAGCCCATTCCCTGTGCGGTTTGACCTGCTGATCCCAGCACCGCTGGACCAAAGGGATTTTTCCCGTTAGCACTTGTTTCTGGGAGGCTGCAGGGATGAAGACACCGTCAGCATCTGGGATGCTCCAACAACACGTCCAGGAGTGGAAGCATTTTCCCCCTTGACCCTCCCTGGAGAGAGAAATACCTGAGCAACAGGAGCTGGGAGCAAGAGGACAACAAGGAAACCGAGAAGAAAACCTGTGTGAATAAAAACATTGACTTGTGAGACCCGTTAACCACTGCCACTGCCTAAACTGGCGCGCAATTTCCTAAATCGAGCTGGAGAGACTTGAAATACCAGGCAAACACCCTGCTAGTGCCAGCATCAGCCTTTTGCTACACATCTGCAGTGCTTTCAGCATCAGTGTGATGACAGCAGAGGAACTTTTACTGGGAACGCTATCTTTTATTGGCATCCTGAAGTAAAACAGCCTCTCAGCATTTCCTCATCTTCCTCTTTACTATCGTAATTTTTTTTTTTTTTTTTTTTCTGCCAGATGCGAGTTCGGGGCCCCACAAGTCACTGGCAGCAGGTTTATTATCAATGCCAACAGCCCCTGGTACCCAAGTGTTGCTCTGCGGGATGCAGCTCTGCGCTCTGGCTGGGAAGCGATTAGCAGGGTCGTCGCTCCAGCACATTGGAGGGAGAGCAGCCCTGCGCCTGCTGCGAAGCTGCTGGCACCCCCTCCACCAGCCAGGGTTCACTGCGGTCCCGGAGGGCCACGCTGGCAGAGCTGATACAGGGATGCTTTAGGCACCCCCAGGCTGTGCTCGGCAGACTGCGACCCCCACAAAATCCTCTCCCTTTCCCTAGGGAGCTGCAACAGGAGGAGGTTTCAGTTCCCAGGGCTGGTAGAACCCGAGAAGCTCAGAGCAGGGCATTATTCTTTGCAGAGAGGGATTCAACCCCCTCCTGCCCTCAGCCATCACCCTTGTCCCACAGCTTTCTCTGGTGGGGAGGGATGCTGGGGGCAGCACCATATCCAGCCCCTGAGCACAATTCTCCTCCAGGAGCTCTAATAGTCCCTTGCACGTCCCTTCTTGCTGGCACTGAGGATCAGAGCCATCCCCTCTTCCCTCCCCAGCCCCAAACTGGTCCAGCCTGTCCTCTCTGGGGATAGTTGCAAACATCAGCTCTGTCACACATTGCTCCCATGGCACCCAAAAATGAAGAAGCAGAAATCCCACAAGCCAAGCGAACAGCAAGGAAACAGCCACAGGGTAGCAAGGGCTCATCCCCATCCTCATCTTCACCTTCCTCCTCCCCTGGAGCCGTGCAACAGCCCCTCATGCAAACCTTTCGCACAACTTCTGAGGTCTTGAAAGCTTGTTCACCTCCTTTCATTAGACTAACAAATAACGTGTAACGCGAAACATCTGTTAACAACAGCCCTTAATGTTCTCAAGATGATAAAGCAGGAGGGTAATTTTAGCCAGCAAGTCTTGACTGATGGCTTTTCAAACAATGAACTTACTTTTGGTGCCGCCTGGGGATGGGAGAGGGAGCCGGGCGCTGGCTTTGGCAGCCGCTTCTGGGCTGAAAAACTCAGAAAGAGCAACTTTTGTCATGATTGGGCTGAGAGGAAGAGCTGTAGCTCCTCCAAGGGTGTCCTCCAGCGTGGGGCAGGCACGCGTTGCCCATTCAGCTGCAACCAGTAGGACTGGGTGATGGGATGGGGAGATGTGGTGGCTCCTGGATATTCTATTTGCAGGACAGCTTCTGAGTCCCCTTCCTCACCCCCAGGGTGGCCGGGACCCTCCGACCTGCACTACGGCTGTGTGGATGCTGAGAAGTGATGAGGAGAGGAGCAGCTGCACCAGAAGGGGCACAGGGGTTAGGATGCTGTTAGTGCAAATTGGTTTTAATTACTTAAACAATGGCAATTTAAAAAAAAAAAAAAAAGTGAGGTGAGGTGAGGCAGGGAAGGAAAAGGGGAAGGAATTTGCTTTGGGGACAAGTGGTGGCTGGTTGCCCCAAGCAGCCCTGAGCTGCTCCCAGGGCTTGGGCACCTTCCTGAGACAGAGCCTTTCCTTGGTGAGCTGCAGTGATGCCCATCAGACACTTCTCAAAGCCTCTTCTCCCTCTGGGACTGAGCTGGGGTGCTGACACCCCCATCCCTCCCCAGGAGGCCACCCAGAAATTGCATCCTTGATGTCCCCATGTGGTCCAGCCCAAGGGCTGTGCTGGTTCTTGCTCACAGGACACCTGGCTCACAGGGCACACTCTGGCTGTGCTTCTCTGCCTTCCCACATCCCACTCTTCCCAACCAGATGGAAAATACCACTTGGGGACACCTCAGCCCCTCAGGCTAAGCAGACAGAAGGCTGTCCTGTAAGACAACACCGCTGGAAAAGGGCTGGGATGTGCCCATGAGGATCTATCTGCCTTCCTTGGGACATCCATGCACGTACATGGCTTAGCTGCAATTAAACCTAGCATCATTAACTCATGTGCCTGGCTCAGGGCAACACAGACCCACTGAGCCGTGGCCACGGGTAGCCAGCTGGGGTCCTTCTGCCCCAGACCCCCAGAACCACCAGACCCCTCTCCCCAGCACCCATATGCTTTCTATAGCCCAAAAGTGATGGAATTCCCGAGTCCCTCTGCAATTTCTGGGTGGCCTCCTAGGGAGGGATGGGGGTGTCAGCGCCCCAGCTCAGCCCCCAGAGGGAGAAGAGGCTTTGAGAAGTGTCTGATGGGCATCACTGCAGCTCACCAAGGAAAAGCTCTGGTGCTTTTGTTCCACAAAGGAGGGGACAGCAGGGGTCCCAGATGCTTGGGGTGACCTCAGGACCTGCTCATCTCAGCCTGGGGAAAGAGGTTGGGCTGCACCAGGGTGCGAGGCTGAGGAGTGGGGTTCACAGAGCCAGTGGTCCCTCTCCATTCCCCAAAAGAGCAGCAGCTGAGGGTGCCTGAGTGGGAGAGTCCCCGTCCATGGGATCCTCCTGGGCTGGTAACCTCCCTCCTGGGCTGGTACCCTCCCTCCTGGAGGGCTTTGAGGGCTGCAGACCCCAACACGAGGGGTTTTTCTCCATGCAAGGACATCACTCGTGGGGCTGCTGAAGTGGGATGGTCCCCAGGAGTAGGGGGACAGCACAGCTGGGCCTTGTGCCCAAGACCAGTATTTTCCCAGTGCTGGTGGGTCCCCTGTGCAGCATCCATCAGCGCATATTGAGAAAGCGCCAATTAATCCAGGCGGGAGCTCCCCGCCCCTCACCACCTCCCGGCCTCCACATTTGTTTGCACTTTAGTGCAAGGCTGGTGACAGGCGAGGGATAGATGAGGAGCCTGACGTGTCTCTGCTCACCCAGACGCTTTCCAGCCGCTCGCAGGGAGCCCAGCGTGTCCCAGTCAGGAAAAAAAAGGGACTGCAGGGAGAGGCTCACGCTGCACCCCCCTAGACTGTCCCAGGAGACAGCCCTAACCTGCAGTGTGAACCCTCCAGCCAGGCTTCCCCTCCCTAACTGTCTCTGTCATAGAATCATAGAATCACGAGGTTGGAAAAGACCCACCAGATCATCGAGTCCGACCATGGAACCAGCTGACCTGCACGTGGGCTGCCTGGGGGTGCCCAGTCTCATGGATGAGACAAACTGGTTCCTCAGGTCTCACCCATCCGAAAACCCCAGGGTGAATGGGATCGATGATTTTCCAATGCCGCAGGCGAGACAAGAGGCTGAGTTAGGTCACAGCCCTGCCAAAACGAGGGACTCTGGGGTGGTGGGCACGGCTGGGAGACCCCAGGTCTAATGGGGCTTCGGGCATGGGGACCACCCTGGTCCTGCTGCTCTGTGCTTCCCTGTCCCCTCAGCCCTGAAGGGTGACACCTGTGCCCCATCCTGCTCCTCCTATAGTGACACCTGCTCCTCCCATGGTGACTCCTGCTCACCATCCCACACCTCCCTGTGCACCAGGAGGATGCTCTCCACCTATGGTCACAGACTGAGGGCACCTCAGCTCCAATTTGGAGAAAATTTGCCCCCATGATGGGCTGAACACCCCAACCTGAGCTCCAGGCTTCCCCCCAACTCCAGTTTGGGGGGCTGTGAGTTGGAGCAGGGGCTTTTGCAGCCACGGAAAGCAGCCCTGCTCTCTTGGAGCCTTCCCCAGGACGAGAGGGAAAGAAATAACAGCACGTATTGTGCTCTGCGGGGTCCCTGCACACACTTTCATCTGTGCTGGGAGAGCTGCTGCCAGAGGGTAAAAGGAGAAAAAAACCAAAACCAGGGTCTGCAGATATGGGTCCCCACTTTCTGTGGGAGACTTACCTGGGCCAGGAGGGCAGGAAATTTTTTTTCTCCCCTTGATACCCCCAGCAGGCCAGGTTTCTGGAAGTTATTTGTGCAGGGGATGCTTGTTCCCACCCCATCTTTCCAGCAGAGAAAAGGCACAGGAGCTGTAAAAGCCACCCCTTGATTGAGTCTGGAGGGGATGATGTGGGGGTCCCATATGCACTGAGACCATGGGGCTTTGTTCTGTTCCCGTGGGAGCCCCAGCAGCACCCACTCATGAGCTTTAAGCACCAGCAGCAGCTCCAAACACCTCATGCCCAGCCCTGGAGGGTGCCAGGGCATGGGGACACCTTGCCCAGCCCTCCCCGGGGCTGTTATGTCTAGCTGAACCAGGAACAGCTCAGTGCAAGACTATTTCCCCTCTCCTTTTGGGCTGTTATTTCAGGGAACAGGGCTGATTCACAGGAAAAATATGAAATTTTGACTCCGTGCAGCCAAGATGGGTGAATTTCAACGAATCAGCATTTTAAGAGAGCCTGGGCGTATGTCTGTAGCTGGGAGGCTGATGAAATGATTTGGGGCTTTGAGGCTGCCTCGTTAGAAACCCTCCTCTCTCCCAGGGAGCGGGGCTGATCGCCCCTTCTGCTGGGGCTGATTTCCTCTGGCCACAGGGAATTATCCCCCCTCCCAGAGCTGTAAAATCATTGAGACGGAGGGATGATGTTTGAAGCAGGATGGGATCTGGGTGCTTTGGGGCTGGCAGAGGCTCGGTGTCCCCCGGCTGGCACCTCATCCCCTCCCTGTGGCATGAGGAGCAGCTGGAAAGAGTTATCCTCGCAGGATGGGATCCCTCAGCTACTGGGCAGGCTCAGAGCATCCTTTAAAACACCAGAGCAGCGTGTTGTGGCCAGGCTGAGCTGGAGCTGGGCAAGGGTTTAGGTCAGGATTAATGCAGAACAGGTTTTGGGTTTTTTTCCAGCTGGAAAAAGTGACTGGGAAGAGGGCAAAAGTGTGATGGGCAGAGACAACCCTGGTCCAGTGCCTTTGTGGGGCCAGCGATGCCCAGCCTGGGGCAGGGAAGATGGGGAAAGCAACTTGTTGTGGTATGGAACGACTGATTTGGGGTTTCAAAGCAGTTTTCCAGCTGCTGTTGGCCAGGGCTGCCCCAGCACCGCAGAACTGGATGCCTTGAAATTTCTGAGAATTTAAAAAAATATCCCACCCTTACCCTTGAGGCATTCCCAGTGTTTGTGTTCGCCCGAGGGACACATGGCTGTGGGTGATGTTTTCCCTGTCCATGCTCGGCATCCCGCGCTGGATGCTTCCCTGCCCTGTGCTTCTCCTGGGAAAACCAGTCCCAGCGCTGGGACCTGCTGGGAGCATCACGATGTGGATGGGGAGGGGGTGTGGGGCGATGGCTCCAGCCTGTGGGGCAGCCCCTCGCCCCTGGGCTCTGGCTGCAGGTCCCATAGGAGAGGGTAAATCATAGAATCATAGAATTCTATGATGCTAATGTTGGAGAATTTGAGAGAATCATCCCAACTCATGGACAACCCCCCCTCCCTCTTTCTGAGGATGTTAGGGGGGCATATGGGGATCCCTTGCTATTCCCCCCCCATCCCTTGCAGCTCTGCTGGGGACTCCAGCTGCTGGGTGCAAACAGCATCTTAGGAGTCCATAGGTGTTAATTGAGCAGGAGACGTAACGAGGCCTCCGCATTTCTCTGTCTCCCAGGTCTGGGGGGCAAACAGCCCCCGGGAGCCAGAGCAGAGCTGGGGGGCAGCTCAGGTCCCCCAGGCTACAAGCCTTCAGAGAGCAGCAGCCACCAGCCCCCTCCCCTTCCCTCCTCATCCCCCTTCGGAGCGCTATATAATAAAGCAGCTTTTTAGCTGCGGCTGCAGTGATAGATCAGGAAGAATTGTATGAGTCTATTAAAGTCTGTGTGTCTCTGAATGGAGACTGTGGCTAAGCCAGGCGCCAGGCTCGCGCACTGAACCAGATGTGGAGAGGCGCCATCCTTTCCAGCCACTGAATCTGAGAGGCTGCAGGCTTCACACGCAAGGAAACTGGAGCGCACATGGCAGGGGAGCTGGGGGAGAGCACATGGCAGCGCTGGCGCAGGCGGGTGCTGGGGAGGGGGCACAGCCTGGGCACTAGGGGGGTGATAGCCCAGGGCCAGAGCTGGAGCAGAGCTGGTGGCTGTTTTGCACCTCAGCATGTGTGTATGGGGGGGCTGCATTAATGCACAGGCTGTACAAGGCAATACAATGTATGTATGGGGGTCGCATTGCACCCCAAGATGTGTGTATGGGAGGGCTGCATTAATGCACAGGCTGTACAGAGCAATGCAACGTGTGTATGGGGGTTGCATTACACCCCAAGATGTGTGTGTGAGGGGCGGTATTGCACCCCGAGCTGTACAGGGCAATACAATGTGTGTATAGAGGGTTGCATTGCACCCCAAGATGTGTGTAGGGGGGGCTGCATTAATGCACAGGCTGTACAGAGCAATGCAACATGTGTATTGGGGTCGCATTGCACCCCAAGATGTGTGTATGAGGGGCTGCATTGATCCCCAGGCTGTACAGAGCAATGCAACATGTGTATGGGGGTTGCATTACACCCCAAGATGTGTGTGTGTGAGGGGCTGTATTGCACCCAGAGCTGTACAGGGCAATACAATGTGTGTATAGAGGGTTGCATTGCACCCCAAGATGCATATACAGGGGGGGCTGTATTGATCCACAGGCTGTACAGAGCAATGCAATATGTGTATATAGAGTTGCATTGCACCCCAAGATGTGTGTAGGGGGGGTTGTATTGCACCCCAGCCTGTACAGGGTGTTTCGGTGTGTGTATCGGTGATGGGGGAGAGGGGAGGAGTGTGTTGCATTACACCCTGAATTATGGAGGAAGGCTTATGTTGTACCCCTGTTTCATGCAGCGCATTGGTTGGGTGGGGATTTTGTTGCACCCCGAGCTGTACAGGGCATTGCAGTGTGTGTTTGAGGGGGGTTGCATCGCACCCCGAGCTGTACAGGGCATTGCAGTGTGTGTTTGAGGGGGGTTGCATTGCACCCCAAGCTGTACAGGGCATTGCAGTGTGTGTTTGGGGGGTTTGCATTGCACCCCGAGCTGTACAGGGCATTGCAGTGTGTGTTTGACGGGGGTTGCATCGCACCCCGAGCTGTACAGGGCATTGCAGTGTGTGTTTGGGGGGTTTGCATTGCACCCCAGCTGTACAGGGCATTGCAGTGTGTGTTTGAGGGGGGTTGCATTGCACCCCAAGCTGTACAAGGCATTGCAGTGTGTGTTTGGGGGGGTTGCATCGCACCCCGAGCTGTACAGGGCATTGCAGTGTGTGTTGGGGGGGGTTGCATTGCACCCCGAGCTGTACAGTGCATTGCAGTGTGTGTTTGAGGGGGGTTGCATTGCACCCCGAGCTGTACAGGGCATTGCAGTGTGTGTTTGGGGGGGTTGCATCGCACCCTGAGCTGTACAGGGCATTGCAGTGTGTGTTTGGGGGGGTTGCATCGCACCCCGAGCTGTACAGGGCATTGCAGTGTGTGTTTGGGGGGGTTGCATTGCACTCCGAGCTGTACAGGGCATTGCAGTGTGTGTTTGAGGGGGGTTGCATTGCACCCCGAGTTGTACAGGGCATTGCAGTGTGTGTTTGGGGGGGTTGCATCGCACCCCGAGCTGTACAGGGCATTGCAGTGTGTGTTTGGGGGGGTTACATCGCACCCCGAGTTGTACAGGGCATTGCAGTGTGTGTTTGGGGGGGTTGCATCGCACCCCGAGCTGTACAGGGCATTGCAGTGTGTGTTTGGGGAGGGTTGCATCACACCCCGAGCTGTACAGGGCATTGCAGTGTGTGTTTGGGGGGGTTACATCGCACCCCGAGCTGTACAGGGCATTGCAGTGTGTGTTTGGGGGGGTTGCATCGCACCCTGAGCTGTACAGGGCATTGCAGTGTGTGTTTGGGGGGGTTGCATCGCACTCCGAGCTGTACAGGGCATTGCAGTGTGTGTTTGAGGGGGGTTGCATCGCACCCCGAGTTGTACAGGGCATTGCAGTGTGTGTTTGGGGGGGTTGCATTGCACTCCGAGCTGTACAGGGCATTGCAGTGTGTGTTTGAGGGGGGTTGCATTGCACCCCGAGTTGTACAGGGCATTGCAGTGTGTGTTTGGGGGGGGTTGCATTGCACCCCGAGTTGTACAGGGCATTGCAGTGTGTGTTTGGGGGGGTTGCATCACACCCCGAGCTGTACAGGGCATTGCAGTGTGTGTTTGGGGGGGTTGCATCGCACCCCGAGCTGTACAGGGCATTGCAGTGTGTGTTTGGGGGGGGGTTGCACCCCGAGTCACGCAGGGGTGCTGTGTTGTACCCCAGGCCAGGCAGGGCATGGGATGCTGTGGAGGGGACCTGGGTGACGCGGGGCTCAGGCTGGAGCAGCCGCCACGCTCCGTCCTCACGGATTTCACTTTCTCCGCTGGGCCAGCCACATGGCTGTAATTTGGGGGTTGTAAATACCTCAGGGGAATTTTTCAATTAAAAAAATAACTGTTTTCATTTAAATTAGAAGACGCTGAAGCATTTCTATTAGTATTAGAAGAGGTTTATAAAACCTAAAACAAATGTCAAAACTAAACTACCAGGCACCGTCCACTTGGCAAAGCCCTTCGCGTGTTTGGCACAATCTGGTTACCCGTCGGGGGTTAAATTTTAATGGGATTTATATGAAAATACCTGGAGGTCCCTGACCTGCAGCCCAGGACCCCAAACATCGGTGCCCCCGCTTTGCTCCTGGGTGGCTTTGGGGACCTCAGCCGGTTGGTTGCTGGGGTCACGGTCTCCAATGTGGCAAGACCGGGATGTCAAGGGACCTGGAGAGGATGAAGGCTCAGGGTGATGAAGGTGAGGGTCTCAGCTCTGTTGGGTTTTGTAGAAGTAGGAGCTTGATGCAGCTGCCCCCAGCCTGGCACCTCCGTTGTGTCCCCTAGTGTCCTCCCCACGGCTCGTACTTGTCCCCAGCATCCTGCCTGCCCCCCGTGCTGCCCCTGCCACCCCTACCCTGCCAGCGCACAGCTCTGCTTTAACCTGGAAATGGTTAACCGGGCTGGGTTGAAGGGAAAAAAAAAAAAAAAAAAAAAACAACCCGAAAAGATACAAGCCACTTATTAAAATGAATGTTTTACAATAAATTTGGCAAGAGGCCACCGACCTCAAATGAAAACCAGACCGGAGGGCAGCGAAGCTGCTCGCTGGCGAGGGTTTCTGGGATGTCTGTGCATGCGTGCGCCCACGAAGGTGCTCAGAGCAGCGGTGGGATGGGGGCCTGGCCAGGGGCTCGTACACGAAATACGCTGGTGTTCCTGGCGCAGGGATGCTGGATGCAGCCACGGGATGGGCTCTCGGCAGGTGCCGGAGCTCGCTGACAAAATGGGCACTCGGTGGCATCTCATCCTGAGTGTGAAAATCACCCAGTTGGCCTCAGAAAGGAGAGGGGAGTTGGGTCAGTGGAAGGAGGGGACACCATGGGCGATCCCACTGTCCCCTTTGGTCCCTGTGCATCCTCTTCTCTTCCCTTTGGCAACGACCCCGGTGCGATAAATCTGTGCTTTAATCTGGAGGGCTGGGTTTCAGCGCCAGACACCACCGGGGCTGGCTTCCTACGGGCTCTTGCTTATTAAATTTCAAGAAACCACCTTGTTTGGGTGGTGAGGATGGGGAGAGGAAGGCTGGGATTGCCACGCCAGGGGTCCCTGGCTGGGAGCCATCCCTCTAAGGCAGCACTCTTGCTCTGCACCTCTGGCTGATCAGTTTTATTTCTAAACACTGTGCAAAAGTCAGTGAGCTCTGAGCACTGTGATGGTCCGAGGCACCCGTTATCCCATCCCCTTCATGACTCCCTGTGGAAAAACACTTTGCAGTTAAAGCTGAGTTTTTGGTAGAGCTTGGTGAACGCAGGAGGGTGCTGCACTCGGGGCCGGCACTTGCCCAAGTCTCATTAGCGCTAATTAATTACATATGCCCTGTGTCCTGCTGGGAAACTGTGTAACCTGTTCTGTCAGGCAGCTGTGTGTGAGCAACGCTGGCACCACGGATGCACCAAATGGTGCCGAAAACATTTGCAGGGTGGGGAAAGAAGCAGCATCTGCCACGCTCAGCCCTGACGCAGGATGATGGGGTCCGTCCGCCCATCCATCCATCCATCCATCCATCCATCCATCCATCCATCCATCCATCCATCCATCCATCCATCCACCCTGGCATCATTCAATCCAACATCCCCTCTGCCTGGACACCCTCACTCAGGGTTGACCCAAACCCCAGAATTTAGCACCAGAGGCTGGACTAGCCATTTATGGTTGGACTCAATGATCTGATGGGTCTTTTCCAACCTGGTGATTCTATGACTTCCCCGCGCTGCAGCAGCCCCTTCACACATCTGTTACCCATCACCACCGCTCTCCACACTCAACTGTTTTAATGCACGGCAGAACCAGGGAGGCTGCTCTCAGGTGGGTGCCCAGGGACTTCGTCCCCAGAGCATCTCAGGGTGCTATAGCGATGCAAGGTGCAGGACAGCATGAGAACTGGACTCGTCCCACCTCAAGAAGGTCTTGTGGCTGGGAGATGAAAGCAAACCCCCTTGGTGAATGCCTCCTCGCCGGGGAGGCTCCGAGCTGCTGGCGGCTGGGGGAGAGCCAGCGCCTTTTGTTGGTCCCCAGGCCCCCACGGCGGGGCTGGCAGATACGCGGGAGAACAAAATTAAAATTCCTGCTCCCCCGTCAGTCGGTGCTGCTCTGGGCTTGGCCCGGCTCCGCGCTTCAAACCCACCACGGTGCCTTTTCCCGAGGCGCTTGGCTGTGCCGTGCGGGCTTCCCAACCGAGTGACTCCTACCACCCCGCAGCCACAAGCATCTGCCTGAGGAGCCTTTTGGTCTGACACAGGCTCTCTGAGCATCCCTGGGCAAAGCTGGGAGCCACAGCACAGAGCCCACCACATTCCTATATCTATCCTGTCTTCCTCTCTCGCTTTTTGGAATTTGCAGGGAACATCCAGAGGGCTGGAGCCCCTCTGCTAGGAGGAAAGGCTGAGAGGGCTGGGGTTGTTCAGCCTGGAGGAGAGAAGGCTCTGGGGAGAACTTAGAGCAGCTTCCATCGCTGAAAGGGGCTGCAGGAAAGCTGGGGAGGGGCTTTTCACAAGGACATGGAGTGATACGATGGGAGCGAATGGCTTTAAATGGGAAGGGGGAAAATTTAGATTAGACATTAAGAAGAAATTCTACACAATGAGGGTGGTGAGACACTGGTTGCCCAGGGAAGACGTTGCTGCCCCATCCCTGGAGGTGTTCAAGGCCAGGTTGGATGGGGCTTTGAGCAGCCTGATCCCGTGGAGGTGTCCCTGCCCATGGCAGGGATGGAACTGGATGGGCTTTAAAGTCCCTTCCAACCCAAACCATTCTCTGATTCTATGATTCTATGAACTCAGACTGGCAACATCAGGGGTGAGTTTTTGGAGGCTTGGTCCTCATTTAAGCAAAGGATGACCCTAGAGGAGGTGAATCCTTTGAGTTTCATGCTTCCCATGGTGACTGGGGATGATGCCAGACCCTGGCCAGACCCCAACCACACCAAGACCACCACGGTGCCACTGTTCCAGGCAAACTTGTGCAGACCTTTCCTGGGAGTCATTTTTTTCCTCACCCTGGTTTAGTCAGTGAGAAGCAGCAGCCCAGCTTGTTCCCCACTTGGCTCCTCAGCAGCTCCATCCCCACGAAGACACAATGGAGGCAACGGCAGTGCTGGAGCTGGGACAACCCATTGTGTCAGGCTGTGGTTGCAGCCTCCCTCCGAGCACATGGGATGCTCTTGGCAGCTCCTGAAAGCCCTCTCCCAGCTTGGGGTCACACGCTGTCCCTTGCAAACACAGCCCTGGGAGGGAATTCTTTGCTTGCAAATCACCCAGCCCAAGGGATGCGCTCGGTACCCCCGCGTCCCGGGCTGGACGCCCTGGGTTGGTGCCACCCGTCGGCAGGCACAGCCAAGCTGTCTGAGCCCTGCAGCCCTGCACAATGGCCCTGGTCCTGTCTCCCAGGGCTCGTGGGAGCCAGGTGGGTGGGAAAGCACAAAAAAGAGGCTTTATTGAGCCCTATGCCAGGCGCCAACACCATTGCACGGCTTTAAAGGCTGCTTCTGGAGCAGTCGTTTCAGGGGATGCTGAGGGTGCCAGGCTCTGCAGTCTGGATCCTTCTGCAGATTCAGGATTCTGGGATCCATCCTGGAGCTGGTGAGCCTGGCGGCAGGGTCTGTCCATGTCCCCTTTTCCAAGTGTTTGCCCACGGGAGGTGGATCCCACCCCAGGTAAAAGGTGGGTGATGGCACCATGTCCCCCAGCTGCTTGGGGGAGCAGAGGGGAGTTTCTCGAGCTGCTCAGCCCTCTCCCGCTGGAGCTTTGTGCCTAAAGATGTTTCCCAGCTCCTTCCCAAGGTTTGACAGCATCCCATCGACCCTGCCTCCTCCTTCAGGGAACATGGATGCAATTAATTAATTAAACACTTCCGCTGACGCAGGAGCCAGCTGTGCCAAAACACCATTCCCAGGGCCTGGCCTCAGCAAGGCAAACACGCTCCTGGGCTTCTCATGATCCTCAGGATGGGGCAGGAGGCTCTGGCATAGTGGGAAGGGCTATGAAAAGTTCAGGGAATGCTGGGCACGTCAAAGCCTCTGGGCTTCACCTGTAGCAAACGACTGCAACCCTGTGAATTTTACCAGCTTTCAACTTTCAGGGCATCTCTCTAAATCATAGCACTGCTGCCCTTGCTGGAAAGCTCCTTGAGGCTCTTGCCAGTGAATTTTGTGGCTGCTGCTGGGCTGGGACTGTCCCTAAGAGAGGCAGCATCCTGCAACACAGGGCTCCACCCTTCCAGGTTCCTTCTGGTTCGGAAACCCAGCTAAGCATCACATTCCCAGCATTACTGTGCTAAAGATGGGGACCAGCTGAAAAAAAGTTTTCAGTGCCACCATTGGGTTGCAAGCACGGGTTGCTCCGATTCAGGGGTGATGCCGGCTTGTCCAGCTCTCCAAGACCATCCCAGCTTGCTCAGCTTTTGGTGAGATGTGCCACAAGGCTCACCTGGACACCTCACCCCATCCCTAGCATCACCGCTGAGCAGTAATTGCAGCTCCTGGGGTTGCAAGGGGAAAAGCTGCTTGGGCTCAGGGGGTGCAGGCTAGAGCATCCCTGCGGTCATAGCACAGCTGGGCAGCATCCTCACAAAAACTGGCCATCCACAGGGCCAGGGGCAGCGAACCGCAGCGCTGGGTGGTTTCTGGCTGGTGCAGCAGCAGCTCTATAACCATAAAACAGTCTGCTGCTGCCTGTCAGTGAGCGCAGGCTAAGGCCCTCCCGGGACAGCCTTGGCCTCTTTCTTGGTCCAGGCTTTCGCTGCTCCTTTTAACAGAGACACTTTTCCCCCAGCAAAACTGGCAGCCTGTAAAAACGTGTCAGCGTTTCAGTTTTTTCACAATTAATGAGGTGAAACATCCTCGGAAACATTTTGCTGTAATGTTTCTCCAGTAGCTGAGGCTTGCCCCTCTCTTAAATTTTTCATGTACGCCACTTGAGCTGAGAAAGTTTCCTTCGGACTCAGCACATTTGGACCCCCCCAGGTTCAATCCCTCCTTCTCGGAGCCTCTGGGCTTCCCATGGTCTTTGGAAGGCTGGGGATGGGATAGGGAGAGGGGAGAAGGGAGTAGTGGTGGGTCACAGCAAGGAAATCGGAGCCCGCTCCCGGCAGTGGGGAATCCTGGAGAAGAGCTCCAGCCCCCGTTCCCCTAGGATACCCCGATTCCCATGCCTGTGGGTTGTTATCGAGATGGATTCGGACCTCGCAGCATCGTGCCGAGCAAAGCTGGGACCAGCACCCTGTGGGCAGGGGTTGGGGGCTCCAAGAGGTGAAACCAAATAGTGGGGTGAAACCACCCAGAAAATGGAGTTCATGGAATCATAGAAGCTGGTGAAGGGGCTGGAGAACAGGCCTTATGAGGAGCGGCTGAGAGAGCTGGGGGTGTTTAGCCTGGAGAAGAGGAGGCTGAGGGGAGACCTCATTGTTCTCTCCAACTACCTGAAAGGAGGTTGTGGAGAGGAGGGAGCTGGGCTCTTCTCCCAAGTGACAGGGGACAGGACGAGAGGGAATGGCCTCAAGCTCTGCCAGGGGAGGTTCAGGCTGAACATTAGGAAAAGATTTTCACGGAAAGGGTCACTGGGCACTGGCAGAGGCTTCCCAGGGAGGGGGTTGAGTCACCTTCCCTGGAGGGGTTTAAGGGACGGGTGGACGAGGCGCTGAGGGACATGGTTTAGTGTTTGATAGGAATGGTTGGACTCAATGATCCGGTGGGTGTCTTCCAACCTGGTGATTCTATGATTCTATAGAAAATGGAGTTACACTGATGGACTTTTGCCCCTGAGTTGTGATGCTGTGTTGGTCCCATGCCCCTTGGCTGGGCTTACGGCGCAGACACCACAGTTGGGTGACCCAGCTTCCCAGCTGCTTCTCAGCCCCTCAGGCTAATGATTTGGGAAGATTAAAGACCTGCAAGAGCATAGGTGGCTCCCACCATCACTTCTGTAACAAACCCTGTGCTCCCTGTGACCACAAGCCCCCTTTTGGCATGTAGAGCATTCATCCCTCCTTGCTGTAAAGGCCCAGTGTGAGCAGATTAAAACCTCCCTGCTCCCTCAAATCACTCCCAGCTTTGGATGTCTCAGCTCAAGGTCATGAGACAAAAAAGGGCTGGAGCAGGCGAACATCATGGAGGGGCAGTTCCCAAACCCCAAAGTTTTGCTCCGGCTCTGCTCCGAAGGGAAACGCTTCCTCCTCATCGCATGATTTAAAGCAACGAGCTAAACAATTGCACATGAAATTCTGGTGGACGTCATTGCCGGAGCTCTCCTCGCTTCCCTCGAGTATAGAAAGGGATGAAGGGAGTCCACATGTTTACTGAGAGAGACCATGGGAGAAATGAAAGACATTGTTTTTCCAAAGGATTTCTTGGCTGTAAAAGGCCTCCACCACCCTGTGGCTTCCCTGATGAAGGCCCAGCGTTAATTTGTTAAATCCACATCAAGTGCCCGGAGAACCCGTTGTTTATTTTTGCTAATTCAGCTGGCCGAGATCAAATTGGGGTTTTATTTGTTAAGGATAAACCTTAATTAATAAAAGCTATTTATTTGGTTAGAGCCGGCCGCAGCCTGAGGGTCAGATATGCCACGATCATTATTTCAAGTAAAACAAACCCAAAACGTCTCTCAACAGTTTGAAAAAACGTAGAAACTTAGAGGGCTGAATTTATTTGTCTTAGGAAGAATTTACAGCTAATTCCCTCCAGGCTATTTCAACCCTTAAATTATACCCGAGAAGAAGAAAGGGGGAGAAAAAAAGTGCTGTTCCAGGCAGAGAAGGGAAGTAAATGGTACAGCAGATTTGATCATTTGGCTGGGGAGGGGGTGAAGAATTTGAAGCTGAAAAGGTCTTTGGCAAACTGCTCGCAAATAAATGGAACGCGTGAAATAATTTAACAGCAGAAAACTGTTTGGGGCTCAGAGGTTCGCGGTGCAATGGAAAATGAAACACTTTGGAGGAGGTGTAGCCGGGGGGGTTGCAGCAGAGGGTTGAACTCCCTCCCTCCCTCATGACACCCCAAAGGAGGAGGGTAATTGCACCCCAAATCTGAGTGGCAGCAAAACCTACCCCAGGACATAGAATTACCAGGTTGGAAAAGACCCACCGGATCATCGAGTCCAACCATTCCCATCAATCACTAACCCATGTCCCTCAGCACCTCATCCACCCGTCCCTTAAACCCCTCCAGGGAAGGTGAATCAACCCCCTCCCTGGGCAGCCTCTGCCAGTGCCCAATCACCCTTTCCGTGAAAATTTTTTTCCCAATGTTCAGCCTAAACCTCTCCTGACGGAGTTTGAGGCTACGATGGCGCATGCCTGGGATTTGCAGTATCAGCTGGAGGTAGATGATCTTGCAGCCAGCTGAGGTGGTTTGCAGGGACCATGCAGGGTAATCACCGTGCTCTGGAACGAGCTAGAGGAAAGGAGGCTGAGAGGAGACCTTATCACTGTCTACAACTGCCCGAAAGGGGGTTGTAGCGAGGTGGGTGTTGGTCTCTTCTCCCAAGTAACAAGTGATAAATCAAGAGGAAATGGCCTCAAGTTGCACCAGAGGAGGTTTAGGAGAAAATTCTTCACCAGAAGTGTTCTCAGGCACTGGAACGTCTGCATAGGGAGGTGGTTGAATCACCATCCCTGGAGGGGTTTAAAAGATGGGTAGACAAGGTGCTCAGGGATCTGAGTAGTGGACAGGTGTGGTTGGACTCGATGATCTCAAAGGTTTTTTCCAACCTAGTGACTCTATGATTTTGCAAAGAAACACCTCCAAACCAAGCATGCAAAGGGGAGCCGCCCCCACATCACAGTTGGTGATGGAGCCCAACACCAAAAGCCATCCCATGGGATGAGCCACCACGCTGGAGCATCCCTGCCCCGGGACATTGTGGTTCCCTGGGATCAGGCGTGTGAGCAGCTGGGATTTTAGATGCTGGTTAGGTCTGGATTGCAGCTGCACGGAGGTCGTTTCTCGCTCGCTAATGGAGGTTGTAAGTCAAAGCCGAAGCCTCGGTGGAAATCTAGTGAAAATTACCTCTTTACAGCACTTGGCGTCTGCTGCGTGGGAGGCTGGGGGCCCTGCCAGCACAGGCCCCCCCCTTGGCAAGCCCCACACCCGGGCTTCAGCAGCCGAAACCCCTCCGAGTCCTTCCTACTAATGGAAGCACAGCGGGAAAGGGCAAGAGCCGGAACAGCGGGCTCGGTGGCTGCTCAGCTGAACCAGCACGGCTCTGACCCAGCTGCGCAGGGACTGTTGCCTTTGCAAATGGGGCAGGACCAGTTGCTCCCCAGTTTCTCGTGGCGAGGCAGCTCACCGGCACGGCAAGCCCCAGGTTTCCCAGTGTTGGTGCTCCCAGATGGAAAAAGGGTTTGGAGTCGACCCTCAGCACCCCTGAGCATCCCTAGGACAGCATCGCTCGAGCCTGGGAATGGTGGAGAGGAGGCTGGAGGTCACCCAGGCTGCATCCAGCACCCCAAAACTCATCCAAATCACGGGTGAAAAGTCTTGTGTCTTTTCGAACACACGGGGGCAATTTAAGGCTTTTTAAACGAAGCACACTGGGCCCATCCTGCTCTGCACAAAGCCCCAGCACCTCCCTCTCCCCATCCTCCCCCTATGTCACCTTTCATTATTCAGTAACGTTATCCTTCACGTTTTCCCCTTTCTCCTGCAATTTTTTTTTCCCTTTAGCGGAAATTGTAATCAGTGGAAGATAAATACGCCAAAGGCGGCTGGGGGAACGGTTCAGGAGTCCCCTCTGACCTCAGGCTTGGACAATCCAGCCGATGCCTCCAGTCACACCTCAAATGAGCCCCTAAGATTCAAACTGACAAAGGGAGGGTTTTTTTTCTTTCTCCGTAACCTCCCCGAGAACTGCTTTAGGGCAAAAGAAACACAGCAGCAACCGGTTTTAACTTTGCATGAGTACAAACTCTCATTCCTGGAAGCCTACGACTGCTTGCTCCGTTGAAGTGCCAGCGAATCCGGGTCGATCCCATTCCCCTGGATGGGTGCAGGGAAATGTCAGTGAGGTCTTGGGGTTTGATGGTGCCAGTGGCAAAGGGACATGGACCCAACTTATCCCCTTCGGGTACCACAGAGTGCTTAGCAAGGCTTGGTTTGGTAAAGCTGATTAAAGCTGTTATTAAAGCATCTTTGAGAGAAGCGATCCGGCCCGACTTTGTGCGCTGTAAACCTGTCAGAAGCACGCCACCAGCAATTAGGGTGGCATTTATCTGGTCCCATAAGCCTGCGATGCCTGAATTAATGGGGAAAATATGTTGATCCATTACTAAAACTTGTCTTTGAGCAGAGCAGAGGATCCAGGCAAGCTCCCCAGGCATGGAGCTGCCTCTCTCAAGCATGGAGATGGAGTGAAAATTGGGGTGGGAAATGAACATAGCAGGCAATTGAGTTGAAAACAAAAGGTTTCTCAGGGGAACTGGGGACTTCTGGGCTATGCCAGGGTGCAGCGTGTTTTAGGGGAGGTTTGAATATGTGGGGAAAGGGGGTTTGACCATAAACATCCTCCCTGGAGCTTCTCGGGGGGGTTGTGGTGCAGGAGAAAGTCCCTCCGTTAAAACCAGCAACAGGGGCTAAACAAAACACCCCGAGCCAGGCACTGCCCAGGGCTTGCAGCTCCCCAGCCACCAAGAAAAACCAGCACCTGGATGCATCCTGACCCAGTCCTGGTCTTAAATCTCCAGATCTGCCAGCTCTGTACAGGAACCAGCTCTGGTGGCTATTTAGCTCTTGACTCTGCAGGTCTGGAGAGATGGAAAAAAGCCAGGAACGGGGCCAGATCCTAGTGAGCTGGGTTGAGAGTTAACTTAAGAAACCTTTCCTCCTCGCTTTCAGCCAAATTAGAACGGCTAAGAGAAGCCCTCACTTATGGAAAAGTCCTATGGCCAGATTTTAAATTGGGGATGAAACCAAAGGAGGTTTATAAATTTTATTTATACATTTACTAGAGTTCTGCTCAAATCATTGCCAGTTCGGTGGGGGGCAGTGGGTGCCCTTGGTGATGGCACTTTTTGAACAAAGCCCCAGTCTATAATTTCCCCATAAGGCCCTACAGGGTGGCCATAAATCTGCAAGAAAACATCTCTCACCCTGTTACATCCCATAGCTCCTTCCCACCCTGATGGTTCCCATTTTGGTCCTTGGCTCCTGGAAAACCCAGGGACAACCATGGCTGGACTTCATGTATTTTAATCCAGCAGCTCGTTAGCTTGCAGAAGGAAAACAGGACCAAAAAAGGAGTTTAAGTAAAAGGGACAACTGGAAAGCAGACACTGGCAGAACATTTGAAGCTGCAGGAACAAGGGCTGGAGAGAATCTGGAGAATTTTATTTGTGAGTCTTTAAAAACGAACAGCGGCAAAGGGCAGCCTGAGATTTCCTGGCCGGGGAAAGGGCTTTAAACCCACATGTATTCAGGGAAGGCGCCGTCCATCCTGTCTTTACTCTACGAAGAAGGCCACATCCCAAATACAACGGCATGGGCTGTTTCCAGCCCAATGAATGGTCAACAAAGGTCCAAATGCATCTACAACGCAATAAAAGACCCAGAGAAATGCTGACAGCTGCAGCGAGGTCCTGGGGGATAGATGGAGCTCATTTTCCTTCCCATCCAGGGATGCTCTCTTTCCCTCAAAGTCCCAGCTGTTTGGCCCCATCCTTCTTAAAATGATGAAGCATCTTTGCCTGGGAGATGGGGAATGGGGCCAGGGCTGGTGCCCAGGTCCCAGCTCTGCATCTCCTCCCAGCCCAACATTTTCACCCTATGATGGGTCAGGGTGTTGGCAGCACCCAGTGCTCCCAGGCTCTGGCACTGGTCCTTGCTATACAAAGTGCCAGAAAAGCCATTGGCTCTTTCCAGGATACCACTGCCAGCAATGGAAATAAACTTAACTCTTCCTTCTCTGCCATATCATACCATAGGAATGGTTGGACTCACTGATCTGGTGGATCTTTTCCAACCTGGTGATTCTATGATTCTATGATATCTCCTGGCACAGTTCCTGTTTGGCACCAGGACGCTGTTGGTGGCATCAGCAGGCAGCGCGGTTTTCAGGGAAGGGTGCAAGGAAACTCAGTGGCAGCTCTACGTTTGGACCCTGCTTTGGGTAGAAGTCATCTAGTCCCGATGACAACCTGCCAGCAGATACTAGCATTTCTCTGGTCCTCATGGCTCATCTCAGGATGGGAAAACCCTTGAGAATGGTCTACTCAGGCACAAAAGGACCTTAGGAACTTGATGGAGGACTTTCTAGTGGAGGTTTCATGGCTTGAATTACTCAGAATTAAGCTCCAAGGAGGTTTTTCTGGCCTTAAAGATCTTGGAACCTGTAGTTACCTCCTGCTCAACAGCTTGGTGGTGTCTTAAAGCAGGAGAGTTAATATCTTTTCCAGTAGATTTTGTTTCTTGCTCAAGTGTAATCTGAAAACACTGCACATCTATTTAATAAGTATCAAGATAGCTTATTAGCAAGTATTTATTTCTTGACCATGTTCAGGGAGCGGTAAGTCCTCCCGTCACGGCCTCTGCAGTGATACAGAGCAGAAACCCCCAATATAACCCTGCTAGGAATCAGAATGTCATAAAACTATTAACATTTCAAATAATTCCAACATACTTTCCCACCAGTAGGTACAGATTAGATCCAGATGCTTTATTAATGGAAAGAATAATTAACCAATACGTCCATAAGGAAGAACGACAGCAAGATGCATTCCCCGTGAAGCCTTTGCAGGCAGCTGATGACTTATCTCAGAAAAAAGACTTCATAAACTTGCCTAAACCTGATGATATTAGTGACAAAGAGGAGATTAATCTGAGCCTGGCTGAAAGCCCAAGATCAATACTGAGAAACCAAGCTACACCCTCAGCTTCATGTTTCCATGAGCCAGCAAAGCCAGAAATAAACACTGCGGAGGCTGAGCTCCGCAAGACACAGCATCGTTCGTTCCTGGCTCCGAAGACCAGAGCTGGATAAGCAGATGCTCACATCTCAGAGGTGCTTTGGTCCTGAATTTCATAGAATCATAGAGTCACCAGGTTGGAAAAGACCCACCAGATCATCGACTCCAATCATTCCTCTCAATCACTAAACCATGTCCCTCAAATTTCCATCGCTGTCCATGAAAACTTGACGTAAACCCTTAGCAAGAGCAAAGCCAAAGGCACCTTGTGGATATGTCTGTGTTCAGGGGGTGCGAGACACAATCCCAGCGGTTTGTGCCAAGCGCTGCCCAAGAATCCACTGAAAACGGTATTTAAAATTGGGTCCAGGTGGTTTTAGCCAGACACAAAACCCCCAAAGGTCTTTGTAAATGTCTGGTTTAACCCTAAGCTCCAGCAGTTCCTGAAAGAGGTTTTCATTCTCGTGGACCCCACAGGGTTGCCTGGATGCTGCTCCCTATGGAGACTTCCCAGCAGGGTTCGAGCCCTGCTGGGATCCCACGCAGGGTCTCTCGTGAGTCTGGCTCATGTGGTCTCCTCTGTGCTTTCCCCTCAGGTGAGAGCCTGAGCCCGAGCCGTGGGACGGCCAAGAGGAAGAAGAAGCAGAGGAGGAACCGCACCACGTTCAACAGCAGCCAGCTGCAGGCGCTGGAGAGGGTCTTCGAGAGGACGCACTACCCTGACGCCTTCGTGCGGGAGGAGCTGGCGAGGAGGGTCAACCTCAGCGAGGCAAGAGTCCAGGTGAGCAAAGGTTTGTGTGGGAGAAAACTACGCCCTCTGCCTTGTCTCCAGGACTGTCCCCTCTCTCGCTTCATCCCCTACGTGACCATGATGGGTAGGACGGGAGGTTGGGACATCCCTGCTCGCACCGGGTCCCCACTGACCGCCTTCCCTCCCCACACACAGGTCTGGTTTCAGAACCGGAGAGCCAAGTTTCGCCGCAATGAGAGGGCAATGCTGGCCAACAGATCGGCATCGCTCCTCAAATCCTACAGCCAGGAAGCAGCCATTGAGCAGCCCATGGCACCACGACCCACCGCGTTGACCCCAGAATATCTCTCCTGGACCAGCACCTCCCCTTACAGGTAGGTGCAGGCACTGGAGGAGCTGGGGAGGTGGTGGCCATGGGACAGGCTGCCTAGTTACAGCCCCACAACCACAGGAGCGCAGCCCTGTGCTGAGGACACAGGGAGTTCAAAAGGAGGGTCCAAAAGGAGCTTGTCCGGCTTTGCTTTGGGAACCTGTTTCAGCCCTAAGCATCCCCCTGCTGAGCAGGATTCTCTGCCTCCATGGAGAGAGGGACTCTGGGCTGCAGCAGGGTCCTTGTAAGATATTCTCTTGGCCTTGTGCTGATCCTTCCCCCATCTCGGCATGGGAGGTGGCACGGGTTCCTTCTGGATCCCAGCCCTCCGCATCCAACTTTCTGGTCCAAAAGCTCAAGGCAGGGCCCTCTGGTGCATTGTTTGAGGGGTTCCCACATGCATCCAGCCACACAAAAATACCGAAGCCTTGACTGCTCTTGTGGGAGATGTCTTAAGAGGGGACGGCCAGTCTGGCCTGGGAAGCCAGCAGGACTGTGCAGGGCGTGAGGACTCCTCCGTGGGCCGTGCCTCATTCCTCCACTGCTCCCCTCCCTGCAGCACCGTGCCCTCCTACAGCTCCAGCGGGACTGCGACGCCCACCCAAGGGGTGAATATGGCCAACAGCATCGCCAGCCTGCGCCTCAAAGCCAAAGAGTTCAGCCTCCATCAGAACCAGGTGCCGACTGTGAACTGAGCAGGGCAAAGCCCACCCCGTGGCCTCATCCAGGATACAGCGTGGAGCTCCTGTGCCCGTCCAGGACAAACCCACTGCCCACCCAATCCATATGCCACTCATCCAATGTCTCAGCACTTCTCCTCTCCTCTTCCCTTTTGAAGGTAGAGTCAGTCCCAGGTCGAAGTGGCACATAATTATAGCCACATATGGAGCAAACTTGGTTAGAACTTGCTTTTCCGTGCACCCTTATAATAAAGGCTATATATACACACACATACCCCCCACGCACTCGTCGAGGACAAACAGACTTGCCAAGGGAACAAGAATTTGCTTCCAAACATGGAAGGATCTTGGACCATTGGATTTGACCAATTTGGGTATCGCGCCCAGAGAGCCAAAGAGTTATTGGGTCTCCTCCTCCCGCAGGGACCGCTTGCAGCGGTGGGAGGATCATGAACCCCCTTTCCGTTGGGCTGCAACTCGTGGCACTCAACCGCGCATGCCGAAGCCGACCCACACTTTTGCTTCTTTGTGCATCGCCAGCCACGGTTCTTGAGAAAGACTTTGGGAAGCTGACAGGGGGCTGCATGGACAGCCCTCGGCAGCCCCCTGTACCACACCGCCTGCCTTTAGGAATTGCCTATGTCAATGACATCAGGTTTTGTTCCTTCCCAGAGGGGTGAGGAGGGCTGGAGCATCTCAACAGGCTTGCTTGGAGGCTGTGAGCTCTCCCATGAGCCCAGGGGAGCAATGCTGGTCCCCAAACAGGCACCGCTGCCCTGCCTCTGTGGGTTTGCCAGCAATTCTGCAGAGCCCCAGGTCATTGAACCATCCCAGGGAAAGAGAAAATTGGAAAAAGCTGTTGGGTTTCAGCTGAGTAGGCGGCTCCCAGTGCTTTGTGCCAACGGCAAAGCAGGCTTCGCCTTCCGGAGGCACAGCCTCCCCATCGGCAGCTCCACAGATGTGTGTGGGGATCCGGGGCTGGCGACTCCGTAGGGGTGGGCTTTTTTGGTTTGGCAGAAAGGAAGTGGTTTCCCCCTCATCCCACCCTGCCGTGCAGCCTAATGAGGTTGCAAAGCGGGATGTTCAGGAGCTGGAGGCAGGGTGGGCAATCTTGCCTCAGGCTAACACCACCCGTGTCCTTCGCCTGTGGGACTGAGCCAGAGAGAGAGACGCGCTCTCCACCTTCCCCTGCTGATGCTGCAGCAGTGGGAGACGAGCCAGAGCGAGGGAGGTTTTACCTGTGGACAAAGCCCTGTGGAAACCAGACCACACCGCTGCAAAGATCCGCCAGCCAAGCACGGGGACGCCACCAGCTCAGAGAAGCAGCTTGGACAGAGGAGGCACCAGCCGTGCTTGCCTAAAAGGGCTTAGCCCCGCCAGGGACACACAGCAATTGCTAAGGTGGTTCCTCCAGATGAACACCCTCCAACATATGATGCCAAGGCTGAAAGTGCCCACCCGAGTCCTTCCTGCTCCCAGAAGCATCCTCTCCCTTTCCCAGCAGGGCTCTCGCTGCAGCAGCATGTGGTACCCAGCGGCTGCAATGACACCAGGACCCCTGGATTCACCCACCGCCTGGAGCTGAAGATGCAACAGAAGAAGCAGGAGAGGAGCAAGTGACTTGTCCAGCTGGGGAGACTTCTCCAGCCCCTCCATCCTTCCCCAGCCCTGGTTTTCTCTGCTCTACTCCACACAGCCCCCAGTCAGAAACAGCTTCCTCCTCCTCTCCAAGCATGGAGAGGGAACAGCCCAACCTCACCCAGGGAGCACAGTCACCCTAAACACCCATCCCGTGCCCCCCAACCCTATTTCCAGCCCTGTTTTCCAGCCCCGTTTGCCAGGAGGGGAGCACACAAATCCCCAGCCTGCAGTGAGACACCACACAGAGACCTGATAAAGGTTGAGACATACCAGACTAGGGGGAGAAGACAGATCCACTGTGGATCAAATAATCCACCATGAGAAACACCACTTGGAGTGGGAAGACGGGGCTGGGGGGGTCCTATTCCCATGGAAAGCACAGGGCTCTTTCAGTTATACAAGAAGAAACCACAGGGATATAAATGTCGCTGCCTCTTTGAGAGCATTAATGAAAATAAACCCATTTAATAGTTTGCAGATGCCGTTTCTGCAAACCTAAAAAAAGCAGGGAATAAATATTTCTTCACTAAATATCTATATGTGTATATATATTTGAAAACATTCGCTCCTAATCTTAGGGCCCCTCCTTCGCTGTGCTCTTGGCAGCTCATCGCAGCTTGTCAGTCAACACTGAAGCCGCACGGAGACGAGATGCAAATTGCACCCAGGGAGGGGTAGCAGGACAGAGGGATTATTGTAATCCAAGCTCCCTCTCACCCTTTCTATTTGTACATTTCAATTACTTGTAACAAGATCCAGGGTGGATTTTGTTTTGTTTTGTTTTCTCTTCTGCATGTCTCTGTTTTGGAAATTTTTTTGTAAGGTTTTTGTAAAAACAACTCTTGTGAAATAATGGAGGAATAAATATTTTACTGAGTAGAGATGTGTTCGTGCACATGACGGGGATGTGGCTTTGCCTGGTGGGTTCCCCACCTGCCCTGGACAAGCAGCTTGGGCAGGGAACAGACTGCGCTGGGCAATGGGATGAGAGACCCTCTTCTCACCCACTGCAAAAATCCATCAGCCAAGCGCAGGGACACCACCCGCTCAGAGGGTTGGCTGGACAGAGGAGGCACCAGATGTTGGTGCAGCTACAGCCACTTCAGTGCTGCACCCGGCAGAAAGGGAGCAAATCCCTGTGGATGACATTATCCTGAGTTTTCATGTCTTCCCACCTTGTTTTCAGCTCTAGGAGAGGGAGAATCATAGAATCACCAGGTTGGAAGAGACCCACCGGGTCATCGATTCCAATCATTCCTATCAAACACTAAACCATGTCCCTCAGCACTCCCCTCAAACATCTCCAGGGAAGGTGACTCAATCCCCTCCCTGGGCAGCCTCTGCCAGTGCCCAATCACCATTTCTGTGAAAATTTTTTCCTAACGTTCAGCCTAAACCCTCCCTGGCAGAGCTTGAGGCCATTCCCTCTCGTCCTGTCCCCTGTCACTTGGGAGAAGAGCCCAGCTCCCTCCTCTCCACAACCTCCTTTCAGGTAGTTGGAGAGAGCAATGAGGTCTCCCCTCAGCCTCCTCTTCTCCAGGCTAAACACCCCCAGCTCTCTCAGCCGCTTCTTGTAAGGGGGTAGCAACAAAATGAAAGGCTTGAAAGGATCATGAATCCTCCACAACGCAGCCAGAACTCCTCATGTCATCCTGAGGCAGTGGGTAAATTCACAGACACTGAGATCTTGCCTCAGAACCTAGAGCCAAGCTGGTGCCTAGAACTATGACTGGGTGCTGGGACTCAGGGCATCCCACACACGATTTGTAGATCAGATTTGTGGGATGTGCAGCCCGCATGTTGACCCACTCCAGCAGCCACTGTCCCACACACCATCGGCTTAACCATCCCCATTGTCCTGCTCCACTACTGCTCTGAAAACATTTATTCATTCAATAAAGGAGTCATAGGTTATTAAGGTCATTTGCCCACCCTTCTGCCTAGCCCCAGGCAGAGAATATCACCCAAGCAGCATCCTCATGTCCTCAGCGTGCGGCCAACGCAGAGCATCCCTTTGGAGGGCATCCAGCCCAGAGTCAAAAGATCCCTGGAAGTGAAAAGCTTGTAGATCCTCAGGCAGATTCTTCCAGTGACTCATTACTGTTAACCGCTGGAAATATGTCACTTATTTCCTGCCTGAACTGTCCCAGCTTCAGTTCAGCTCCCACTGGAGCAGAAGTTCTCGACCCGTGGTCCAGCAGCTCCCAGGAGTTGATGGGCTCGTTGTGCAAGCCAGAAGAAAGCACTGAGAGCAGCAGCTCACCTGGCAGGGTCTGAACTGAACAGGGGAGGGATGCGCTGGGGGAAGGATGTCAGCAAAGAGCTCAAAGGCACCGTGCTACCTCTCCACCTCTTCCAGGACGGGGGAATTTTTCCTCCCAGGAAGCAGTCTATCAGGGACACATCCATCATCAGAACAGATTTCTGTAGGAGAGCTGCTCTCCCTCTACACACCACAACTTCAGGTGGTTGGGGGAGATTGCAAGAACATTCTCAGCGAGTTGCGCTTCCTTCCTCGAAGCAGCTGGACTTCAAGCAAAGGGCAAGTCTCAGCTGATGGAAGGACCTCCCTGTACCCCATTTCCATGTTTCTGACCCCACAGCCCAACGCTCATGCTTGGGGTTCTGACTGATGAAAGCAGAAGTTTGCCCCTTGCAATATTTTAATGAGAACAGGTTTTTTTTTTATTGTCATCACCGTGGGCTGCCACAGCAGTGAGATGAAGCAGAGCTCGCGTTTCCCAGCTCACAGGGATGCCAGCCTGGTTATCCCTGTCCAGAATGAACTGTACAGACACCCAGCGGTTACTGCAGTCTCCTCTCCCACTACCCTTGCGCTGAGCCCTTCTCCCTCTGGTGGCAAGAGGAAGGTCTGGAGACCCTCCAAGCCTTGCTGTCACCACGTACAAGCTGCAGAAATGTATCTACATATGACAGCAACGTGTCACCTCCCGGCAGCTGAATCCCTCCTGCCCCGGTCACTCCAAACTCTGCACTTCATTAGGAAGGAGCATCTCCTCCCCGCGGCTGATACAGTATTTTACTCACTGCTGCTTCTTTCCAAACCCCAGAAGGAATTAACCCAAGGGTGCAGCAAAGCATTTGGGAAGCTGGAAGCTGTCTGCTGGGGTGAAGTGCTCTGCAGGAATTTGGGAAGGAGGGAGGAAGCAAAGTTCACTTTGTAGTGGGTGTTACAAAGCCAAGGGAGAGTTACTGCACACAGATGCACAGCGTGGCCAGGAGAGAGGCAAAGCATCGCGTCTGCCTGCTCCTGAGAGGCTGATGGGCACAGGAGCAGATATGATCTCCTTGAGGAATCATAGAATCACCAGGTTGGAAAAGACCCACCGGATCAGCAATTCCAACCATTCTTATTAAACACTAACCCATGTCCCTCAGCACCTCATCCACCCGTCCCTTAAACACCTCCAGGGAAGGTGACTCAACCACCTCCCTGGGCAGCCTCTGCCAGTGCCCAATGACCCTTTCCATGAAATTTTTTTTTCTAATGTCCAGCCTCAACCTCCCCTGGCAGAGCTTGAGGCCATTCCCTCTCGTCCTGTCTCCTGTCCCTTGGGAGAAGAGCCCAGCTCCCTCCTCTCCACAACCTCCTTTCAGGTAGTTGGAGAGAGCAATGAGGTCTCCCCTCAGCCTCCTCTTCTCCAGGCTAAACACCCCCAGCTCTTGGAAAAAGAGCTCTAAGTTCACCAAGTCCAATCATCAACACAACACCATTAAACTATGTGCTGAAGTGCCACATCTACACGTTTTTTTAGCCCCTCCAGGGATGGTGACTCCACCACTTCCCTGGGCAGCCTGTTCTGATGTTTCATCACTATTTCAGTAAAGAATTTTCCCCTAATATACAGTCTAAACTTCCCCTGAGCAACTTGAGGCCGTTCCCTCTTGTCCCAGCGCTTGTTACTTGGGAGAAGAGACCAGCACCCACCTCTCTGCACCCTCCTCGAGGAGCATCCCTGTCTCCACCGTCCCAACCCCGGGGCTGGGGGCTCTGGGGACAGCCTGGGGACAACCTGGTCCCCCCGCAGCCACACGAGGGAGCTGCAGCCCCGCTCAGCTCAGCCCTGGAACCCCGGCTGGGTCTGGGGTGCAGAACTGAGCTCCTCGCATCATCCTGCTCTGCTCCACATCCTTCCCAGAGCATGGGACCCCCCCGTCCCGCTCCCTCTTCCCTGCCTGGAGCTGGGTCTGGCACCCGCATCACCTCCTAGCTCAGCTCCGGAGCCAGGCAGGGAAAAATCAGGTGGATAAAGTTTTCCTCGTGCCACCTTCATCCTTGCTGATGCCACAGAGGAGCAGGGAAACGCTTATCCAGGAGGCTTATCCGGGTTATCTTTTCCAGGGGACTAATCTCTGGGATGTCTGTGCCTGTAGAGCTGGTTCTTCTCGTTCTTCCCTCTCTGGGAATTTCAATTCCTCAAAAGGAAAAAGGGATTTTTGTGGCAAAACCTTACAGCGCAGGATGGAAAAGCACCACACCTGCTAGACGTGGGAGATTTGGGGAAGGCAGAGTGACTTTTGTCAGAGGAAAGATGCTCGAGTGGGGATCTTCATCCTAGCAAATGGAAAAGTTTGCATGAACAGAAGACCCCCAGGAAGCAGCAGAGGAAGGTTAGGAAGGGGTAAGCCCAAAAGCTCGGGGGTAGGAGTGATCCTGGGGTTGAACTGGCTGGAAGTGCATGGGAGGGAAAGAGCCTTGTGGTGGGTCTCCGCTTGCTTTTCTCCCACCTCCAGACACCTTGGGCTCAGCAGAAGACACGAACCAGCAGCGTGAACGAATCATGTTCAAATATTGGAGCACCAACCTCTGAGCTCTTCAGCCCCAGGTGGGTTTTGCAGCGTTACCACCTCAGCTCTGAGTCAAGTGTGAAATCCAAAAACATAACAGACCTCAGACACATCTCCCCCTGTTCCGAGGCTGGAGGAGGAATCTGGGAGCTCTGGGCTTTAGGATATTGCTTGGGAAAAGGAAGGGGATGCTATAGCCCATCAGTTGTCCTGCACACAGAAAACGCTCCTGGCTGTCCCACCAGCCTTGGTCCTGGGAGAGCCCTGATGGGGCTGGGACTGGCCACGCAGCGCAGAGCGAGCTCTGTCCTGCCACTCGCAAACCTCCGCAGAGCTTCAAATTAAGCACAATGCTTGGGCCTCTCTGAAGTTTGCCTCGTGGGCTTTGCTGTTTGTTTTTCTGAAGCCACGAGAGTTCACATTCCCAAGCTTTTCCCTGCAGCCAGTACAGCAGGGTTTTTTTTTTTTTTTTAATAAAAAAGAAGAAAGCAGAGCTCTGCACGTAACCTTGGCTTCCCTGAGCAGGGAATCAGCCACAGGCACCAATCAGGCTGAAGGAGCTGGCAGAAATAGGGGCTGAGGGGTTCCTTTCCATGCCAATATCTCAATCCAAGCTACATCCCTAACCACAACAAAATGTATTAAACGTATTGGAGAGAATCTCGTTTATAAAGTGTCTGCCTTTCTTATTTGAAAGCAGAAAGCATGAAGGAAAGAAAAAAACCTACCAAATGGAGCTCTTTCATCAATCTTAACCAGCTAACACAGACTGTGACAGGGCAGCATCACCTAAATACCAGCAGTTTCAGGAAACAAGGCAAAACCAGAGAAATTAAGCTTTTGCTTCCCAGAAAGCTAACAGGTGAAGGAGGGGATGGCTGAGCTTGAAAAACACAGGCAGCTCCTTTGCAAGTCATAACCACAGAAATGAGAGCAACCACATCTTACCTGAACTTTCCCAGCCCTCCAGGATTTTAGCGCGAGCTTAACCACTCGAGGAAGAAGCACCTGGCTGAGCACAAGGAGGGCGTGAAGAAAGTTTGTGAGGACAAAGCACATCAGACCTGCTTTGGGTAAGCTGGGATGGAGGAGGGATAGTTGCACACCAAGCTTTGTAGCAACCTGCTACTCTAGGAAGGAAAACAGCACAACTACTTCATTAGTTCCAGTTCTGCTGAATTTAAAGGATTAGCACAAATAATGCACACCTGGGGAAGAGTCTCCTCTTCAGGGCACGTGGGCCAAGAAGAAATGGGCATCTCTTTAGGAGTTCTGGGGTGCTCCAGGCTCTGTAATGGGGCTTAGCAAAGCTCTTCACAGCTGGAGAGCCATCCTGCTGAGGCTGGAGCCAGCTGCTACCCAGCTGCATCTGCTGCTCCCAAAGGAAGGATGTATCAGAGCACAATGATTTGTTTTTATTGGGAATATTTGCTTCCTGTCACCAGGATGCATGTGCAGCAGCAGCAAAATGTACAGGAGTTCGGGACCTGCACCATGTGAGGCAGAAAAGGCTTGTAAAGAGGGGAATTTATTAGCCAGACATCTGTTAAGGCTCTGTTGGCCAAGAGCAAACTGCAGAACCTGCAGTCCTGCTTGCTTTCCATACACAGCGGGCCCTGCGCCTCCCGTTGGAGAGCTGAACACTCTGCTCCAAACCTCACCAAAGAGCTTAGCCTAAGGCTGGGGTCAGGAGTTACCGGTACAGAAGCTGCTACCCAAGCTAGGCAGAGGCTCAGAGCATCGGTACGTGCTGATATCTCACCTCATGCTTTGTGCACGCAGGCACTAAGTGAGTTAAAAGCACCTCTTAGAACAGCAGAGTAAAAGGAACAACTTTCATGCTTCGGACACGTGGAAGGGGAATTTATTTTCTGCTCATTCTAGTTTCCTCCTGTGATCTTAGCAAAACTCTGTCGTCTTTAGAGGAAGGGGGAGGCACTGAACAGCAGAGCCTTCTTCCTGCCTTGTCCTCCAAAGGGGTTGCCTGGACCAGCCCTTGGCTCTTCGTTACAGCTGCACAACAGGAGCTCAGGAGGGTTTGTCACCCTGTGATACTCTTGTCCCAGCCTCTCGTCTCCATCCTGAAAGTTTCAGAGCAGTGGCATCCTCCTCCTGCCAGGAGGTTCAAAGCCACTCTGCTCCTTTCCAGAGCTTTCTGCAAACACCAGCTAATCCAGGCTGCGCATGGCTTGGCAGCAGCGGAGAGCAGGAAAGAGCTGAAAGAAAACACCCTCAAAGCGGTCACGGCACATTCCCCAAATTGCAATGGGCTGTTCTGCGGCCGGAGAAAGGCTACAAACAGAGCGAGAGAAATTCAGTCTGCTGCCCTGGGAGTGTTTTTAGGCACCAGCAGCATGTGAATGCAGATACCACCCTTGGGAGAAAGCTCTGTCTGCAAACAGCAAACCCTCTGTTTTGTGTGAGCATCTCAGTCTTTCCAGAAGTCCCAGAGCCTTGTGTCCGGCTCTGCATACAGGGTAAGCGATTCCTGATGGCTGCTCCAGGCACATCCCTCTGCATCTTGCCACGGCAAGATTGAGATGGAAAAGCCACAGCTGCTGCTGGCTGGGAGCTGCTGAACACTGGCCAAGGGGTGTCCTTGCTGGGACAGACCAGCTCCTGCCTGCAGTGAGGCTCCCAGCAAGGAGCTGTGCCGTGTGGCGTGAGATGAGGTGCTGCTGGGAGCACTGAACTGCACCAGTGGCTTTGCAGCATCACCCTGGAGATTCTGACTTGCACGTCACGCTGCCCGGCAGGCACCTGCCTCCTGCCCTCCTCATCATGGGGAGAGGGAACGGTTGGACTCGATGTTCCAGTGAGTCTCTTCCAACTTGGTTATTCTATGATTCAATAACCAAGGGACCCTCCTCTCTCCACAGACCCACACGGCCAGGCAGGAGGAGGCTGGATGTTTTATAACCCCCCCTCTGCGATCACCCACCTCTGCTGACCAAGAGATTCCATGGGGCCCTCGTGGTTTTCTCTTCCTGATTCACAGGGTGAATGACCAAGGGGAAAGGGCACATCTTCCCCTTCCCAGTTCTAAATGCGCTTGGGCTAGAAAACATTCTTTTCTTCAATGAATCCCTTCCTCGAGGGGCAGTATGGGTGCTTTTTCCCACTACCCTGCTCCCACGAGGGGGTTTGGAAGGCTGGTTTCTTTGGGTGTTACCAGTACGGGGTGGTGGCCAGGAGAATCTGCAGAGCCATGGAGAAGCAGGGCAGCTGTGCCACGCTGTAAGCTACCGAGCGCGTGGGCGCCTTCAGCCGCAAGAGGTAAGCGACGGTGTGGACGATTCGCCCCGCGCAGAAGATGAAGAAGTGGATCCTGGCCACTGCAGGACTGGGATCCAGCAGGGAGTAGACAGCTCCAAGGAAGAGGAAGGGAAAGATGTTCTCCATGTCATTGCGGTGGGCCCTGAAAAGGGAAATAAGATTGCTCCTTTTCACCAGGTTTCCCTGATGTCTCCCATCCCTTCTAGCCAGAGCACCAGCCAAGGATGCGGATCCATCAGACAGGGTGGATGCAGCCCCCAAAGGAGTCAGATCCCCTAAAACATGCCGGCAGCAGGATTTCACACCCGTTGTCTCTCACTTGGGATGCAGTGCTACCAAAGCTTGCCCTCCATGACTGGGCCACCTTTGCCACAACAGATGACAGCTCCAGGGTTATTGCTTTTAAATAAACAAAGCAAAAAAAAAAAAAAAAAAAGACTCTGCAAAGCTATGAAAAGCTCAAAGCTGGTGCAGTGCCAGCATGGCACAGCCCCAAAACACCACGTTAAACAATAACGAGGCGGTTTCCAGGCTGTGATTTCTCCAGAGGAGAAATTCCCAGGATGGAAGGGGTCATGGCTCTGCTCCAAGGGACTGGGGAGGAGCACCTCCTGCACCGTGCCGGCACCTAATTGCACCAGAGCCAGGCAGAAGGGACGGCTGTGGCCATGCGACGATACATTGATGGGGCCAAACCTTGTGCTCCCTCTGAACATGCTCCTGCCTGGATGTCACAGCATCACCTGCTACCACCCACACCACAACTGCTACAAAACCAGGAGTGGATCGTGCCATGAGTGCAGGCTGTGTCCCTGCTCCCCCAGGTACAGTCCTTTGAAGGAGGGAAGCTGCTCCCCAAAGCAGTGAGGCTGCCCTCGCTCTCCCACCACCTCGGTCTCTCCTTCTTTTTCTCCAAGAGCTGCTTTCTGCAGCACAGACCCTGGCCCCGCGCTTCGGTGAGGGGGGTTCTTGGCTTGTGTCCTGGCTGGTGGGTTCAGACCTGGGCTGGAGAGTGACCCGGGCATGAGACTCAGTTGCCTTTTCACTGCTTTCTCTGAAGGTTTGAGAGGCAGAGATGAAGCCTTGATAAGAACTGCAGTTGCTTCCCCATTCCTGTGCCTCAGGACATTTAAATCCCCACAAAGCCCCCCCCCCAAAAAAAAGAGACAACTGAAAGCTATTTTCTCCCTGAAGCAAAGGCCAAGATGCCTGCACTGCTCTTCTGCACAAGCTGAGAAGTGGCCAGAAAGTTTTAGAACACAGCTCGTTAGTACAGACACAGTCTGGGACAGCCCTGGGTGAAAAGTGAAAACTGACTTGGGAAAAGAAAGAGGGCTGTGTTTTAACTGCTCCACCAAACCCTGATTTCTTCAGGCCAAAAGCTTCCGTGTCAGAAATTTCCAACACCAAGAGCCCTGTTCTTTTTGAGGGTGACTCTTGTCCGCAGGCAGGATCCGTCTCTGCGTGACGGAGCAGGAGCTGCAGGGAAGGGCTCCTGACACCCAGGTCGTGCCAAACTGCTCCTCCTCGCTGTCTTGCCTGGGGACGGGGACATGAACAAGGCTCCAGGTCCAGCAGCTGGTTCACGTCACCAGGTCACACAAAATGACCTGTGTGCTGAACGCCAGCCCACACCAGCGTCCCTCGCTGCCCCCTCAAAAGCCCAGGCCAAGGCACCTCCTGCTAAATATTGTCCCTCAGCTCTTTCCATCCCTAGCTTTGCTGAAACACAAAGGGAATTGTGCTTCAGCACAATTTGGGGGCTGTTGTACCCCCCTAAAAAAGCTACTCCGAGGGCTTTCAGCACCCCACTATCCCCATAACAAGGGGCTTTCTCCTCCCTGCTCTTTCACCTCCATGGGGAACAGTCCCTAGCTTAAAAGCTACATCCGCAAGCAAGGGGATGAACATGGCAAGGAACATTCTGAAAACGCTACTTCACTTGCTCTCGGTGTGATTTTGGAACAGCACAGAGGAATTGACCTGGAGAAGACATTAAAATGAGTCCTGCTGCTGTAGGAGGACTTAGTGGGAATGAGCTGATCAGAACCCAGGCTGTGAACAGGCCAACAGGGACTGTCCCCGAGTGCTTTAACTGCACAAATCACATCCCAGACTTCCCCAGGTCTTTAATGCAGCTCTGGTTATTTATTTTTATAGAAGTTTTTCTTTTCTGACTAGTCAAAGGAAGTTCATGATTATTATTACTACTATTATTTTCTTTTTCTTTGCTTGTTTGCCCTTTTCCTCCCTCTGCAGGCCCATGGATTAGGTGGCACTGGATGTTTTCTAAAGCAAATCTTGCAGGAGGTGAGAAGCGAGCAGTGCAGTCCCCCACCCACAGCAGAGCTGGCAGCTGAGGGTTCAGTGACAGCAGGGGATGGCTCCAACCCCTTTTCCCACACATCACCAGCCCATGGAAGATCCAGCCCAACATTCCAGTCACCTCCTGGGGAAAAGGGGCAGCAAAGCAAGCCCAGGGCTGAATACCTGATGTAAGTTTTGCCCCATTAGGGAGACAAAAGTTATTGCCACGGTGTCCAGCCTCTTCCCAGACCTCTAAATGGGGCAGCGTATAGCCCTGCACCCAGTCACATACTTCCAGTGATGGCTTGGTTCTACTGTCCAAGCCATGCAGAGATCTGGGAGGGTTCAGGGTCCTTCTGGAGCAGGGCACGAGGAGCCTGTGGATGTGGGTATGGGACAAGCTCCCTGAGGCTTGCAGGATTTTGAATATCTAGGAGGGAGTTTCATCATGTCCAAGTCAGACCCCAAACCCAGCTCCTTCGACCTATCCTCGCTCCAGGGCACACCGTGCTTCCATCAAATATTAAGCTGCCACAGCATACAGGGTCCTGCAGCTGAGCTCCAAGCATCCAACCCATGGAGGTAATTACTTCACTAATGAGCCCTTTAGCTTCCCACTGCTGCTTTGCCAGCAGCTGCCAGGGAAATGCCAGCTCCACTGCATACTCGCCTGCGGCACCGCTCCACATCAGGGTCCTCTCGGTAGTACTGCAGCCCCCCGTTCCGCAGCGCGTCCTCTGGGTTTGCAAACGCCTGCAAGAGAGAATCCCTGTAATATATGTGCTTATAATGTTCTCAGGAGCTTTACAGGTAGAAGCTTTGCCCCAAGACCAGCGGGGATTTCTTCCTGCCCAAGGAGACCTTCCAGCACCTGTTTCTCACCACCCTTTACAAACACGAGAGCAACCGCGCTTCCATGTGTATAGTCCTAGAGGTTAAACTCTGCAGGGTTTCCCTTATTCTCTGAAAAACCCAACTCTGTCCCAAATCAGGGGCTTCAAAGGAGATCCAGCCTCACCCCAGTCTGCTTCTCCCCATGAAACCCATCAAAAGGAGACTTTGCCAGCCACCAGGTGAGATCGTTGCTGGCACAGAGCTTGCAGACACCAAACGAGGCATCCCAAAGATAACAAGACTGACAGATTACTTTACCCTATTGAGAAAGAATATTCCCCAGCTGGCTTTTTAGCAGTGATGCTGTGTGACTGAGACCAGTCCTGGGGAAATCAGATCCTACACTAACAAACCTAGAAGTAAAAATAATTTATACAAGCTCCTCATCTATGCTCAGAAGATACCACAGGGACTGGGTTACATGCGGCAGCTTCACTCTGCAGCCTGGAAAGGATCCTGGTGCTTTCTTTAATCCCAGGGCTGGAGCATCACTCAAGGGGAGAAGCCAAATCATTCATTAGAATGATGCTGCAGCACAGGAATAACTCTTTGTATTTTATCTGAGAGCAGGAACCTCTCCCTCCTATTTCACTGATGCAGTCAGAAACTCCTCAACTACTTTAAAACAAATTTTACAGACAGCTGAGTTTTGCCATGAGTTCAGTTTGGGTTGCGGGCAATAAGAGGTCTGGTTAGCCCCATTTCCAGATGGGAGCTAGAGCTCCTGGTCCTCCCTGTATTTCCCCTTTGTGCCCCAGCAGTCTTTCCTCCAGCTATTGTTTTTATTCTCCATAACTTTCTGCTCTCCTGGAGCATTCGCACAGCAATTCAGCCTCTGGAAGTGGAAAATCTTTCTGCTACGTTGCAAGAAATAAAAATACCATTGCAATAATTTGTTCTTAAACCTTTTATTCTTTCCTCCTTTTCTTCCCGACATGGCAAACTGACTGTAAACAGCCTCTTTCCAGAAGCAGCTCACCTGCATGGCATTTTAGATCTGAAATTACTAGTTAGATTAGGACTCTGAAATTATAAACATCAAGCTACAGATGGTAGAAACAAACAAAAAGAGCCAAAGAGGAGTGAGATATTTATCTGCCACAGAAATGAAACAAGTTTTGCTTTCAACTTAAGTCAAAGAAAACTCAACTGGCTTCTGGAAAAGTTTGTCGGCCTTTAAAGCGAAGAAAAAAAAAAGGAAAGAAAAACCACAGGAACCTAAGGAAGAAGCCAGAAAGGAGAAAAAGGTGAAGGAAACAGAACTTACCTTCTTTCTGAGTCTCACTTGTCCCGTAATGATAGCAACCACATACATTTTTAAAATCAAGATCGTGCTGTAGAATGTAAATGACATAAAGACTGTGTTTTCCATCATTTTGGAGGGAAGGTGCCGCTCGGTTGCCTGCAGAATTCAGCCAGGGGAGATCTTGCTTGGGCTGCGAGAGGGCTCTGTGGGAGAGGGGGCAGGAAGAGCCATGGCTAAAGACGACACAAGTCACCAGCAAAAGCCCACAGCCCTACGGACCCTTTCGTGCAGGATGAGAGTAAATGATGCGGTAAAGCTGCTGGTGAGTGAATCCCAGATGGGGACACGGAGCAGGCTGCTCCAGCTCCTCACTCCTTGCACCCACCAGCTCCGCAGGGATGCAGTCCCCAAGCTGGGATACAAGCCCCTCGACTGTGCGAATCCCTGCAAGGCTCAGCCTGGCTACAGCTGGAACTCTTGCCTCCCTAAAACAGCTCCTCAGGACCCTCCTGCCCCAGCTCCCCTCCTCTCTGTACCCAGACGTCCACAGAGCATCCCTCGCCCAGCCAGGCTCTGCTCACCCAGACGCACGAGCCGACTTGCCGTGGGAAAAAGGAAGAGTTAGGAAGAAGGGAAGCACCTACCTCAGCACCTCCAGCCCTAGTGCTCCCTCCGTTCCAGATCCCTCAGCCCACTCCTCTGTGGCAGCACTCCCAGTACTCCCCAGTCCCGCCCAGTGCAGGCTGCGCCCTCCCCTACACAGCCACCTGCTGAGGGACGAGGCAGAGGGGACAGAGCTGTCCCTTGCCCCACCAGGCTGCACCCCTGGCTGGCCCAGGAGCTCCAAGAGTGACCAGTCTGGTAGCACAAGCAGGCAAGTCACAGACCGCAACCCCAAACCTGCAAAGAGAAATAAACACTAGCCTGTCCGGCCCTAAAGACTCCTCCTGGTTTCCTCGGAGAGAGTGAATCAGGGCAGTTGGGATGTAATTCCATCCTGGGTCTAGAAAGCAGTGTTTGAATTTGGAGCTGCCTTTTCCAGAGCCATCAAACACTGGGATCTAAGCCTCTGCAGGCAGCCGAGCTGCTCTTCCAAAGCAAAACTTTAACTCCTTCTTCCCCAACCCCTGGCTCCAGTGCTGGCAGCCGCAGCAAACCTATGGCAAGCCAGCAGCTCGGAGCTCTCCAAATTTATTAGAGTTGAAGGGCTAGATTTGATTCTTTTACACAGAAGAAACCCAGCCCACACTTATTTCAGGCAAATGGAAGCTGTCGGAGCTTGAGTGGAAAATGAACGCTTTGAAGATGCAAGCAGTTTTTTAATTCACCAACATGTTGGAATAAAAACTTTCATTTCAAGCCACAGAAAAACGCCCCCAAAACCCAAAGAATGGAGTACGAGGCTTTGTCATTTACAAAAGAATCCATTGAAGCGTTGATGCTTCTAGGACTGGTTTTGTTTTTCAGGGCTTTTGAACTTTTTAACAGCCATTGAGCAAAATTAGTCCTGTCTTTTCCAAGAGAGTCCATAGTAACCCAAGAGGAGGGGGTCCAGTCGTGTTGCTACAGACCCTACTGCACAAGGACAGGCTTGTCCCCAGCAATGGGAGGCTGGTGGCACCTCATTCCCCAGGAGAACAAGCCAGAGGAGCAGTTTTCTGGGGTGCTGCTAAGGGTTTAAGACAGCCTCCTGCTCTGGGCACAGCAGCCCTTGGCCCAGCTCATACAGAGCATGAGTCCAGTCATATGGGCAGATCCGGAAGGTCGACTCATGCTTGAGGAGTCAGCCAAGAAGGAAAAGAGTCACTCTCCATCTGGGCAGCATTATCCCACCAGTCCTGACCAGAAAGACCCTTCAAGCACACGATCTCCCTTCTGGCATGGAAAGCTGCAATTTCTTTGCATTTGCCTCTGAAACTCCCTCGCCACGGCTGTTCTGCTCAGATGCTGCAAACCCAGAGATGCCGCACTGTTCATTGCTCAGCCCCGCGACATCTAAGTGTGCAGAGAGCCTATGGGAACCCCAAATGTATGGCTTAAAGGTGGAGGTGCTTGTAGCTCGTCACCACCACACTGGCATCAGGGTGGCTGCAGAACAAATCCCAGCACAGCCCAGAGTGGAGCTCCGCAGGGAACACTTCCATCGGACTTCTACCACAGAGGTGGGAATGGGGATACCAGGACACACAGCAGCCACAAGGATTCAAACGCTGCAGTAAGGGCTGGGGTGTTCACCCTGGATCTCAGTCCTGTGCTGCCACCAAACTACATCTCCGGAGCTCAGCAATTACAAATGCCATAATGCCCAGTATCAGCAGCTGATGGCAGAGCTGTAGAGGCATAACACCTCTCCAAACATGATAGGGAGCAAATCCATACCGAGGAGGACCTTGATGCCCAAGGGCTGGGGTGATGTAAGGGCCAGACCATCCCCACAATGAATCATAGAATCACCAGGTTGGAAGAGACCCACCAGATCATTGAGTCCAACCATTCCTATCAGTCACTAAACCATGTCCCTCAGTGCCTCATCCACCCCCTCCCTAGGCAGCCTCTGCCAGTGCCCAATGACCCTTTCCATGAAAAATTTTTTCCTAATGTTCAGCCTAAACCTCCTCTGGCAGAGCTTGAGGCCATTCCCTCTCGTCCTGTCCCCTGTCACTTGGCAGAAGAGCCCAGCTCCCTCCTCTCCACAACCTCCTTTCAGGTAGTTGTAGAGAGCAATGAGGTCTCCCCTCAGCCTCCTCTTCTCCAGGATAAACACCCCCAGCTCTCTCAGACGCTCCTCATAAGGCCTGTAATGGGGGTGATCCTTTCTCCAGCAGCCCCTTCCCCAGCTCTTCCAGGAGCTTGGAGCCAGGAACGAGCAGCCAGACCCTTCACCAACATATCACACCCTGCATGGAGTCACTCCCGGTTTTACCAGCTGAGGATCCAGCCCGCAGGCTCTTCAGCAGGGAGACCTTTTTCTTTCGTGCACCTTCTCCTCCTCCCAAGACAGCCAGCACACCTCACTGGGCAACAGGAATACACAGAATCTCGATACCACCTGCAGACAAGCCAGGACTTCTGCTACCCAAACATACTTTCTCTTCCTCAGCACTTTTCAAGCTCGGGCAGGAAACCCTAGACAATTTGCACCAGCAACTGGCAGACACTTAAACTAAATGAAGTGATCAAGAAGCACAGTTTATTTAGGCATAAGCCCCTGGGACAGATCCAGGCATAGGTGTTATATGTGCTGGGCAGACTCATGGTCTATGAAAACCACATGAGCAAGAAAGTTGCTTTCCCCCCATGTTTATGCATTTCAGACCCTTTCACCATTACTCAGAGCTGAACCCCAGTGGGGAGGATCAGCACCTGCATGGATGGGGTGGAAGGACAGAAGCTGCCAGTGAAGGTAGGTGTGATGCTCCTGGGATCCCAGCTTCAAATTTACGGGTCTCACGCTAGGTAGGACACATCCACAGCTGCATCTTCCTGGAGTTCCTGACCCAAGGCAACACAGCTACCAGAAGCTTCTTCAACCATCCCATTAATCTGTGTGGAAGCAGACTAATATTAACGGTTTCATCCTCCTCCACGGATCATATCCTGTTAGGACAGAGCCATTTCTTGAATGAGACCAGGTCCCAAGGGCAGTGTGTCTTTAAACTAAAGCCCACGCCCTAAACCTTAAGCACAAGAGGTCTCAATTTAGGATAAAACCTATCCCAAACCAACACTGCTAACAAAAAAACCACTGGGTTTTTTTTTTTCTTTTAAACAATTAATAAGAATCAGGATCAGGCTTTGAAACATTTAGTCCTCAGGTCAGGTTGACCCTAGGAGATGAGGGGAAAAGGCAGAGGGTTTTGTTGGAGGAGGAACCGAACTGCAAGAAGCAGAAGGAATGACAAATTCATGGGAGATGCTTGAGAAAAGTACTTAAAAATAGAAGCCTCTAATAACAATTCTGCTTTGGAAAGATTATGGAGTAAAAATCACTCTCTGTTCCCACATGGGTTATTTATTTGAACAGCTGAGTTACACTACAGTATTATAACTGCATATTTTCCACTATTGCTATGCTGGGGAATTTCCTGGTGGCAGTGACATGAGAAGGCTGGTTGTGTAACAAATCCTTGTCAGCAGAGTACAGGTACGTTTGCTGGGGTTGCACAGCCTGGGCTCCAATATGATCTCAAAGAGCAGCAGACGCTTTGGGCAATTACAGCTCAGATTCCCCCAAATTTTCCCAAACAGGCAATTACATCCCACAGCCCAAGCTGAGCAAAGAGCCCGAGAGGACTTGCTCCAGCCTGGAGGAGACAAGCAGACGAGTGGCACTTCTCCAGAGTGCTCCCACGTGCAGGTGGAGAAGGTGCAGAGCCCAGCTGGGATTTTGCCTGCCCTGGACCTCCAGCTCAGCCCACAGCTCCCAGCAATGCTGAGCTGCTTTCCCAGTTTGTTCCGATACTGCCGTAGGCGCCGGTGCCCTCTTTTCCTGCCATTTCTTCCTGCTGTTCCCAGCACAAAGCCTTGGAGCCTGCAGACATGCCCTGCCCCAGTGATCACTTGCTCTTGGCTGCACCCAGCCCTGGGAAATCCGGCAGCTCACGGGAGGCTGCACTGGCTCAAACACAGCTATGTAGTCAAGTAAAGGCATGAGCAGTTTAGCTATTTATTAAAGAGAAAGGCGTTCCACCTGCATTCACTCCTTAGGCTGCATGAAATCACATTACCATGACACACCTTCTCCCCCAGATGAATGAAATCCCATTGCTCCAACTGCAGCTCCCCATCCTCCAGCTCCTGAGCTGCTCTTTGCAGGGTACGGGACAGCAGAAGATACAGCAAAGTCCTTCAGCAGCAAACCCACCAGCGTTAGCATCTCCTGAAACAAGTGGGATGCTTCAGCCTTTGGCAAACTCGGGCAGATTTTGTCTGGTTTGCATTTTAAAGTGACTGCCCTGGCTGAGCTATCGGAGAGGCCTCAGGCATGAGGAATGTAGACTGAGACTCTCCCAAACAGTCCTTCACACTCAGGATCACCAGATGCAGCAGGAGAGGCCCCAGGAAGGGGCAGGACTGTGGCAGCTCCAGGTCTAACGCAAGGAGGAGCAGAGCGAGCTGCTGTTCCTCAGACAGCCCTGGGACAGGGACTGGGATCAGAGCCAAGCGAGAGGCATCTTCTCCTGCCTTCTCCCCCCAGCTCCGTCCACCATCCTTCCCTGCTCCTGGGCTGCTGCCCGGCTCTCAATCTCCGCACCCACCCTGGTTGCAAGGAGGTGCTGGAAAAACATCATCTCAGGCGGTGAGCATGTGGGAGACAGATTAATTTCTCTCATTCTAAGCATCACATGGATTCACGCCTGGGCTTTCTCTAAAGAGGAAAGAATTCCTTGGCTACACTGCTCTGTGCCTTCAGGGATGCAGCCCAGCTGGAAGAGAGGCTGAGGAAAGTTGTTTCTCCTCGTCTCTGCTTTCTCCCTCTGAACCAGCTGGTGTAAACAGTGGCTTTAGGCAGAGCTGCACCTGCCACTGCTGCCACGGGGCGAAGGTGGGAAAGAGGGATCTGGGCTTGGGGTGTGGCAGAAACCAGCATCTCTCTCACTTAGCCACACCACAGCAGCTTGTGATGTGTTTCTTTTCCCAAGAACTAAGATTCCATCTGTAAACAACAGCAAAACCCACTTCTGTTACTGCCCAAAAAAAACCCGGACTTTCCCCACCAAACTGGGAGAGAAGAGAAACAAATCCTGCTGCCAAAGAAATGTCAGAATTGGGAAACATTTCCTAGGCTCCAAGCATTTGCAAAACTACAGTGTAAATACAGATTCCTTGGTGGGATGCTCTTGAACAAGAGCAAAGGCAAAGGATGCTGCACCATCCTGTCTCCATGTGCTGGAGAAACGGGAACCAGGGAATGTTTTACAGCATTAAGAGCACTGGCTTGTTACCAGGACTGTGAGAGAAAGGGGATGTGGTCCCATATTTCAGTCTTATGGAGATATGACATTTAACAGCAAATGAGCAGCTTCAAGGAGAAAAGTAGAAAACAAGCCAAGATGGGCTTTCCTTTATGCCTTACCTTAAAGCTTCACCTGCCACAAAGCTTTCTAAAACACAGAGCTTATTTTTGAAACCCTGGGTTCTCTGCACCCTCTCCACCACCCCTAGACTAAACAGCAGCAATTCCTCCCACCCTTCCTTGTAGGTCACTGTTGTCTAAATCTCTTTATCACACATGCTGATCTTTTCAATGCTCTCACTTCTCAGAGCAACATCCTCAGCAGCAGGAGGGTGGCTGGGCATCCTAGAGCAGATCATCAGGGCCTCCTTCTCACGAGACCCGACCCAGGCAGAAGTCAGAGCTTCTCAGCAGTGAGGTTTTTGGAGTTGAGTCACTTCTCAGCCTGTAGCTATACTCCAGATGCATGTCAGAACTTTCTTTTCCCTGCATTGGTGACGCACAAAGTGCCTTTTGGGCTTGCTTTAGCATCTCATTAGCCAGGAGAAAGGTGGGCCAGGTCTCAACTCTGACGTTAATAATAAACAGCTTCCCCATAATTAGCCTGGAATGTAGGGAGTAATTTAGCTGCATTATTTACAGCCCCCATTGCCTTGAAGCTTTTTCTGGTGTCATTATCTCAGGTGCCTGCTTGCTCATGGCAGCAGGAACACTCATAGAGCATGACCCAGGATGGAGTCACATCCCAAGGCAGCAGAGAAGGAGATAAGGAGAAGGGAATGAAGCTCAGAGGCCCTTGCCTAGATGTCAGAACAGGGATAACATACCCTGTGCGATGCCACATCTACTGCACTTGAAAAGTTAGAAATCAGGGCATATTTCCCAAACCCACAGGGAGGAAAGGGAAAGGGATGTAGGACCATAAAACTTCCCAGAATTACTTTATCAACGCCAAAACCTGGCCTGAGTGACACAAAGTAAAGAAGCCTCTCCATGCTACTCCACAGGCAGTGATTTGAACTAAGACTTCTTGCCTTCCTGAATGATCCATCAGCAGGACTCTTCAGGAACCTGCCTGCTCCCCATGCTTCGATTAGTCTCCTGATTTGCAGGTTATGTCCTCGTGTCCATGATGTGTGCCTAGAAATGCGTTCCACTCTGTGTTTATCCAACCCTGACTGCTCCACACAGCCCTCCAGGAGGAAATAAGTGCTCGTTACAAATATTTACAAAGCAACAGAACGCATCTGTCTAGCACAGCACGTTCCTGATGACAGTGCCACCAACTTAGCCAAAACTGAACAAGAAGCGTTCTCCCATTAGCAGGGAAGAGGCTAGATCCTGGTGAGAAGGCAGCTGTGGCATGGGTGTAGGGATGGGAGGCTACCAGATGTTAGGGCCACGTTAGTAGAGCTAGAGCTGGCCCACAAGGAGAGTCAGGCAGCAGAAAGGGGGAGGGAGCTGCCCCATACCACACTGGGGGAAGTTTGTGTGTGTGTTTGCTGGTGGAAGGGAGCTGCTGCTCTCCAACAAGAACAAGGAGCTTGCTGAGCTGTACCAGCTCACTGTGGTTTCAAGGTAGGACAAGCCCCTGGGGTAGCTAGCAATGGACTGAGGCTCCCTGGCCCTATACGCCCTGGTTCATCCAGTCTTCAAGAGTCAGAAGTTAATTTAAGCTCTGAATCACAAGGTTTAATTCTCTTTCTTGCGGACTTGTTGTCGTATATGACAATAATGCTGGATAATTGCATGCATCAAGTCACTGTCCTGAGACAATACATTCCACAGTGAAATAATATTTAAATTAAGATGATAATAGTAACAATAATCTTTTTATTGGATCTCCAGCCCCTGTTGTTCACATCACAAGGAGGTTTAGGAAGGACAGCAGTTCTTACTCTGCTTTGTCTAGCTTACTCCTTCGAGACGTGCCTGTGAAACCACGTCTTACTCAGCTTTACCACAGTCCCATCCACTTTCATCTCTCTTCAAAGGAGATTCATCCAAGCTTTTGATTATCCTAGTCATACTTTCTCATTTCGTCCAACACCGAAGCAAGCAGATGACCAACACATGACTGCCAACTCCTTTCACCCCTTGCCCTCCAACCATCCTTTCACCTCCTAACAGCTCATTTTTCTTTTAAATGCCCCTGAGACCTCACTGAGGGGTCTAGGATGACTCCACACCAAATTATTACATACTCTGGAGGGACTACTCCCAAACCGAAGGAATTCCAGCTATGTTCTTATAGAAGACAGATCTGGGACACACACTCTGCAGCCATCTGGCAATAGATCTGGGTTGTTCATCTCTGTTCCTTCGGGGCCTTTCCTCCAGCATGGTCTCCTCTATTAGCATGGACTTAACATTGTTCTTTGTAGAACACATCTATTCTCCTGTTTTCAGCTCACTCCAGCTCGCTGTTGACCAGCAAGAGCTGGTTCCCAGCTCTCAAACACCCATTTTAACAATAGCTGGAAGCTGAAGTCTTGCACACAACCATTTATTTTAGAGGAGTATATTTTTCTTCTTGTTAGATAACGTATCTCCTGGAAAAAGACCCTAACATTTTCAGATCCCTTCCTGCTCCTCCAGCCTTATTTAACATCAATTAATCTGTCTCCGTATCTAATGTATGGGAATGGCACTTTCCAGGTCATTCAGAGTAAGAGGCATTAACAGATCCTCATGGAGCACTTCAGCTGGAGGCTGCAAAAATGAAAGAATTCAATAGCTCTCATCTGGTTCTGCATGAATAGAAGGACTCATTTCTGAACACTGAGACCTAGTGACAACTGCTTATTGTCCTGTTTTCAGGAAGTGTCACCTAACCCTCTGCAGGAGCAAATACAGACATGCCTCTCCAGTGCACTCGTACGTGGTCAGCCAAGCCTGGGAGTGAGGACCTGGTCTGTCAGAACACATGCAGGAACTACCACAGCAGTAGTTGCTTTCTCCCAGTAAACCTACTCATTCCTCAATGCTGGAGCTGGTCAAAAGCAGGCAGAGGTCTTTACTCAAGCATGAGTTGGAGCCAGAGCGCAGGAATGAGAGAGGCACCAGTCAGAATAGCTACCTTGCAAGACAATTTTAGAGACCTGTATTTATAGCACTTCCACAGTAGGCGGGTGAAAGAGCAGAGTGTTTAGTTTTGCAACCCCCAAGCCAAATGCAGCCTTGGATTCCAGTCCAACCCAAAACCTACTGAGCACTTCCAAGTCCTCTTTCACCAAAGGGTCCCAAAGCATTGGCTGGGGATGTCTACCTAAGAACATCACCTCTCTATGTAGGCTGGATGAAATAGAAGCCACTAGCCACATCAGAGCCCATGACTGGAGCGAGGGCACAGCGTTACTCATGCCCTGTAAACCTCTTCCCATAGTGATCCTGCCCACGATGCAAGGATAGTGTTTTCTGATTTCGTCAGCTTCAGGTTTCATCTCGTTCACACAGGTTTTATCCCTAAATTATTATTTACAACAGAAATGAAGTTTTAAGATAGAACATGAGCTAAAGTTTCCTATTATTTCTTGCTCTCTTCATGAAATCTATTGCTACATACAGACAGGCTCACACGAGAGCTACTCCATTCCAGCTGCTTCCAAGCCAGCCTGAAGAACAAAACCAGAAAGCAGATCCCAGACCTAGACTGCAGCCCAGTCAAAGCCAAACAGGAACAGTATCCAGTTTCATATTCTGGACTCAATTTTAAAATGAAGGGGAAAAAAAAAATCCAAGAGCAGGATTGAAGCCGGTGGAATCCAAGTCTCACAGCATCCGCATTTTACCGATGAGGAACCTACAGCACAGATACTGTGACTTAGCCCGTGTGGCTCAGAGCTGGGTGACAGCACCTTGGCTTGACCCCTGGAGTCCAAATGCACTCCCAAGATCTAATCACTAAACCACAGAGGATGTCTGCACCGTGACTGTTTAGTTTACAAGTCAAAACAGAGTCTAACCGCCAGCATCCAAGTGCAACCTGATAGCCCATCCACTGGCTCTATCACTACCACTTCATAGTTACTTTATCTCGATCTTGCACAACACAGGCCCTGAAATCAGAACCCAGAGGCAATTAGGAAGGAGCAGAGCCAGTTCTGTGGCAGCAGCACTGAGGAGTGAAAAGGCGAGGTGGGTAGAACACCAGTCCCCACACCCTGCTTTGCTTTCTCAGTTCCTGCCCTGAGGGTGCCTCTCTCTGCTGCCAGCCCAGGTGGATTTGCATGGTCCAGAGCTGCCTGCTGCTTATTTGCACCTGGCTTTGAGTGGTACCATTAGACCCTGAGCTGCTGTATCCTCTCACCCTGCAACAAGAGACACCCAAGCCACCACGTAAAACACACACCTGAGCCCTAGTCTCTTTGCAGCACTTGGTATTCTCTTTATACCATAACATCTTCACTCTTGGCACAAAGCTACACAGCTTGGAGTGTGTCTATGCCATAAAAATCCATTTTAGAAATGGACACCTGTTAAGATCATGCAGTTACAGATTAAAAAAAAAACAACTGTTCTCGAAGCCTGTCACTATGGCAGCCCTGGCATCTCCTGTTCAGATGAACAGGATCCTCTCATCTTTTCCAAAGCCTTTCTCCATTTCTTCTCCCTCTGGAGCACATAGAAGTCTGTGGAGAAGCAGAGACAGGTTGGCTGCTGGGCACTTAAATAACTCCCTATGTTTGTTCTGAGAAAGACCTTCTCCATACATTATTGCTTGAGGAGTGGGTATGGCAGAAAGATTAAACGCATTTCAGCACCAGGTCTCACCACATAAAGAGCAAAGTAGTTCCCAGCCAGCTTGTCACCTTGCGCTTTTATAGATAATACATTAACTTTCAAGGAAGTTCTCACAGAAGGCAAGAAACACGAGACAACCATTTCCCTAACCCACACTGATGCTGTTGATCAAGCACGGTTTTAAACACCTCCCTGTTCTCCACCTTTCTCTTATCCCTACCAGGTAACATGACCTGGGTAGTTCCACCTGCTGAAAACCACTTGATATCAGATTAAAAATCACATTTGTTCCCCTTTGCAGAGGCTGTTAGCATTCACCATGGCCAAAGAGCAACAGCAGCACTGATAGACCTTGCCTGGTGTTTGGCTGCTGTATGTTGCTCCAGGTAGGGGCTGTGCCAGTGTAGAGCAGGCAAAGCTCTGGTCTGGACCCCTGTTGGATCCAAACGCTGTGAAGTCCTTAAAGCTTATTATTCATTCTGCTTCTACAGCACAGCAAGACTGGCCTCTGACTGCAATACAGGCTCAGGCAAAAGGACTTTATTGTTGGGCATCTTGGATAGGAAATCCTGTTCTGTTGTGGGGAAGAACTTCTCAATTTTGTTTTCTAAAGACAGAATCCAGACAAAAACAACCCAAAACCAACCTAATGATATATGAGAATTTCATGAGGGTTCAGACATGCTCAAAGGAATTATTTCGTGTGGTCAGATTTATTTGAATGTGTGTGTGGTGTTTCACTTCAACCCAGATCCCAAGCTCATCCATGGTTTTCCTTGTTGGTGTCCCTTTTCACACAGCACAGGCTGGCACCAGAAACTCCAGTTTTGGAAATCAGACAAGGATTCTTAAGCCTGCCCAGGTTAAATAATGCTCAAGCACTCGAGTAAAGATTTTAAAGACAGAACAGAATTGCCAAACCTTTTGTTATGAACTACCAGGCTAAAAAGAACTTACATCATCTATAAACCTCAATTTTCCTACCTGCAAGAGAAGGATGACAGTCTTTTGACTCCCTGGGTGTTGCTAGGATTAGACAGTGCTTGCTCAACATTAATGTGGGTTGTGGTGTCTTGTGTTATTGCTACTGTCACATTATAGAAAGGTCGACGAATGCATTCCAGTGAGTCACAGCCTTCCCACAGCATTAGTGTCCTCCTCAGAGCTTAACCAGGCGCTCTATTTGGATGAAACCCATCACAATCCTACCCTGAAAAGATCCCAGTATACGTCAGAGTGGCAGCCCTTTCCTGTCACTGCCTCATCTCTATGTTCAGGATAAGGAGCACTTGGAAAATGATGCTGAAATTGAAGCAGGGAAAGAAAACAAACCAAACCGCATACGGAGGAGGGCAAAAATAAACTGAACTCCCCTCAGAAAAACTCTGAACGTTATAGAACAACTAGCCAGAATCAGAAGGCAGGGAGAGACGAGAGGTGGACAGAGACACATTCAGATAGAAATTACACTGAACGTTGGGAAAAGAGAGTCTCACACTTCTCCAGTTAGAAACCTTCAGTGAGAACCTCTCGCCAGCCCAGCACCTTGTGTAAAACAGCAGTCATTACCATTCTTTCGTAGAATGGTTTGTGTTGGAAGGGACCTCAAAGACCATCCAGTTCCAAACACTTGGAAATATTGAGGAGCTTAAACATTCTCCAACAAAAATACAGACTTTTTCTGGGAAAATCATTCACTGACCCTACAATTTTTACCTGGAAACCTCTTGCACTCTATGAATTCAAGGCATGGCTTCAGCATCGATTCCCAGCACCCTGTCCCCTGGCTGGAGGCTTTATATTTCTTGGCTCTCCAGCCAGCTGTGAGGTATGCTGCCTCGTGATCAGAAAGCCATGCTAACCAACCATATCCCAAATTCTCTAGGCTCTCTGCCATGGAGCTGCGAGCCCTGAGAATGTGGACTTTAAACCAACAACATACAAATCGAACTGTGGGTGGGTGACAGACTATTTCAACACACCAAAAGCAGAGTAAGGCCAGGCAAAGCTCTCATCTGGGACTTTCTTCTCTCCTCACCCTTGGCCACAATTACTCCATCTCTGCATCCCTTGTCATAGAATCATAGCATGGTTTGGGTTAGAAGGGAACTTTAAAGGTCATCCAGTCCAAAATCCTGCAGTGAGCAGGGACGTCTTCCACTTATTTCTCCCTTTACTACACACCCACCCCATATCCACTACCTCTCCTATCACAATAGCTTCATCACCCACTCATTGCAAACACTCCCTGTGACCCAGCGCACACTGCTGCTCCCCAAATCCATACCTTCTCTTTTCCTATAATCCCCCCATACCCTCACTTTCTCATCACACTATTTCCACTGCTCATCAGCATCACAAATCACAGACACCCTGAACCAACTACTGCACGCTGATTGCTTTTTGCAAGTTCTCAGCTGCAAATTTTCAGTTACCTTCAGCTTGTGGCAGCTGATTCAGGATGACCTGCTGCTGCCTGACTGCCACCACCCCACGTGCTGGTCAGGGGATCAATGTGAATATATAAGAGGATGTCCACTCTGTGCCCAAGGCACAGGAGGCCAGTGGGACCAGAAGAGCAACTCGCTCAACAGCACAACACAACAGGCAAACAAGACATTGCTCTGTGGAGTGTGTGTTGCAGGGTCTGTGCTCCACTTGGAGCTTCCAGACAGCTGCTCAAGGAAATTGCCATCAATGTCAGCCTCACCACTGCTATTAGACATCTCAGCTGTGTCCAGGCGCAGCTTGAACCCATTTAACTTGTAAGGGATAATGAGATAACAGCATGACATGTTGCAGCTGAAGGTTATTTAAACACCCATCTGGTACCTGTTATGCAGCATACATCCTATTGTTGTATAGGAAATATATGCCACCTCCCTCCCACATGGAAAGATGATCTATAGATGTGTCCCATGCTACCCCTTCTTTTTGCATAGATGAAGTAATTCTCCTTCTCTGTATTGCTTCTAGCATATCACTTTGCGTTTCCAGTCTGCATTTTGGGAGATGCAATCCCTTCCGGGCTGGAGAGACCTTGTGAAAGGATAAAAAACATAATGAAAAATTTAATAGGGACATCTCATCATTCCCTTGGCACATCAGTCACAAGAGGCTCCACAGCAGATGGATTTGAAAGGGTGGATGATAAACTGTGAAAGTGATTCATTCTTTGTATGGCACAACTTGGCATGACACTTTATCCTAGAGAGATTCCTGCTGACAATCCATTTCAGCGTTCATGGGACAACACTCTGTATCTACGGAGGAATGGTGAAATATCCACTGAAGTCTGTGAGGTGAGCAACACAACCTGCTTGCAGCTTTCATTCAGATGTACAGCCAAGAAAATCTACAGATCTCAGCTAAACAGCCTCAATTCTTTATTCAAACTCTCCATCTTCCTTTGTAAGGTGGCTTTGGCTGTCCCCTGCCCCTGCTGAAAATGCTCTGTGAAGCCTGAGCAGCCAGTAGGCTGAGTTCTGTGCTGTCCCAAGGAATTGTGTTTCATAACAGAAGTGCTCAGCTCTGCAGATGCATATGCTCCTGTTTTTCTCAGCTATGACTGACTCACTTTTCCACAAAAGTTTTTCTGCCCTGCAAATCCTGGACCAAACCCTTTGCCTGAAACCCCATCTAGTGTTGGGCACAGACAAACGCAGAGGAAATCAAGGAAATGGAGTTGACTGGGAAAATCCCAGCATTTTTTTTTGCAGTGGTATTAAACCACCTTTGAAAAAATATCACTTGAGTTGACTTCAGGAGAGCTCTGACAGAGTCTAAGCAACATGTAAACCTGCATAGACCACTGCTAATTCCTTCCTCTGGCTTCAACGCAGCCTCTAAGTCTCCCAGTGGAAAGATGGCAGCAGGAAAGCTCAAAGCTGATATAAGCTGCGATGCTGTTGGCCTTCTTGGCCACCTGGGCACACTACTGGCTCATGTTCACCCAGTGTTGACCAACACGTCCAGGTCCTGTTCCACCAGGCAGCTTTCCAGCCATTCATCCCAAGCCTGGAGTGTTGCATGGGGTTGCTGTGACCCAAGTGCATGACCCAACACAAAGCATTGCTTAACCTCATACAATTGGCCTCAGCCTATCAATCCAGCCTGTCCAGAAGGATTTTTCATTTAAAAAAAATGGACCTTGGTTTTAATAATGCATGTTATTCTGGCATGTTCAGTCCTGTGAGTTGCAGAGCTCCAGCCACTGCTATGGAAATCTTTGGGCTCTGCAATGCCAGGTGCACAACCTGCTCTGAACTAAGTCCAAACCAAGCATGGCTATGGTCTTGGTTAATCACCAGACCAATTAGCACCTCGGTTAAGATGCAGTGAGGTTCCAGTCCTGCTTCCCTCAGAACTGGCATTGTTCTGATGAAACTCTCACTCTAGGACGACACCCGGTTCACAACACTTTCAGATCTCAAGGAGGAGTGTGATAAGCCTGTTAAATCATTAACACCTCCAGTTTACAGGAGACTTCCCTCCTGTTTCATAGCCTCAGGACTCATGCAACAGAAGTTTTTCTGCAATTTCTGTTTCGTTTTCCATTCATGCTGAGCCAGGCTGGCTTGTGGTTCCCACCATGAAGCTTCTGAATCCTGCTGTACTCCTTATTCTTCTGCCCACTTTGATCCCAGCTTTGGACCCTCTCAGCAGTGCAGTCTTTATGGGCAGTGCTGCTGTCGCTTGGCAGCTCTTCTCCCCTCACTCCTGGCTCAAGTGCAGTCTCCTGGAGTGCTGCAACGTGAAGGACACGTTGAATTTATCAGGTAAGGCAGCGTCAGTGAGACCAGCTGATGGTCCTTCCCAGCGTGATGAGATCCAGGGTGACTGCCAGCACTTTTTAAGGCCATCGTAATAGTGCTCATCCCACAGGTGGGATACCCTGCTTCTTCATGACAGCACTGGAGCATTTTTCTTGCTGGTATCTTGGTTTATCATAGGATCATAAAATCACCAGGTTGGAAAAGACCCACAGGATTATCGAATCCAACCATTCCTATTTATATTGGCAGAAGCAGGAAAAATCTGGAAGCTAATTGAAATAAAAACTATTAATAAGTACCATTCTCGCTAATGGTGTCAGTCTGTTTCACGCTGGCAGTCACCCTGGATCTCACAGAAACCACACAGAAGTTCAGCATCACCATTCTTGCCTTACGGGTGTGAAATCCCAAGCACAAGGGAGAAGTCTGGGCTCTTCTCCCAAGTGACAGGGGACAGGACAAGGGGGAATGGCCTTGAGCTGCACCAGGGGAGGTTCAGGCTGGATATTGGAAAAACATTTTTCACAGAAAGGGTCATTGGGCACTGGAACAAGCTGCCCAGGGAGGTGGTGGAGGCCCCATCCTTGGAGGTGTTTAAAACATGGGTAGAAGAGGTGCCAGGGATGTGGTGCTGGAGCACCTCCTATACGAGGACAGGCTGAGAGAGTTGGGCTTGTTCAGCCTGGAGGAGGCTCCAAGGAGATCTTGTAGCGACCTTCTAGTACCTGAAGGGGCTACAAGGAAGCTGGAGAGGGACTATTCATAGAGGCTTGCAGTGATAGGACGAGAGGGATTGGGTATAAACTGGAGAGGAGCAGATTTAAGCTTGAAATAAGGAAGACTTTCTTCACCACGGGAGTGGTGAGACACTGGAACGGCTTGCCCAGGAAAGTGGTGGCTGCCCCATCCTTGAGGGTGTTCAGGGAGGTGGTTGAGTCACCTTCCCTGGAGGTGTTTAAAAGACGAGTGGATGAGGTGCTAAGGGGCATGATTTAGTGATTGATAGGAATGGTTGGACTCGATGATCTCCGAGGTGTTTTCCAGCTTAATAGCTCTGAGAGAGCAGCGAGGGAGCCCCCGGGTTGTGACGTCACCATGAGGGCAGCGGCCGCCATGTTTGCCCTTCCCGAAGATGGCGGCGGCGGCGCCCGCGCGGGCGGAAGCGGGTGGGGGGGGCGCGGGAGGCGCCATGCGGCGGGCGGCGTTGCTGCTGTGGCCGCTGCTGCCGGGGCTGGCGGCGCTGGAGCCGCTCAGCGTGGGCCTGGCCATCGGCGTCGCCTCGGCGCTCACCGGCTACCTGTCCCACCCCCGCTTCTACTGCCGATACGTGGAGTGCTGCCCCGCCGCCGGCCACCGCCTCAACGCCACCGGTACGGCCGGCCGCGAGCCGCTTCACGGGGGGCCGTGCCGAGCCCGGCCGGCGCGTGGCTAGTGACCGGCACCCATGGGTGGCCGTGCCGAGCCCGGCCGGCGCGTGGCTAGTGACCGGCACCCATGGGTGGCCGTGCCGAGCCCGGCCGGTGCGTGGCTAGTGACCGGCACCCATGGGTGGCCGTGCCGAGCCCGGCCGGTGCGTGGCTAGTGACCGGCACCCATGGGTGGCCGTGCCGAGCCCAGCCGGCGCGTGGCTAGTGACCGGCACCCATGGGTGGCCGTGCCGAGCCCGGCCGGTGCGTGGCTAGTCACTAGCGCCCATGGGTGGCCGTGCCGAGCCCAGCCGGTGCGTGGCTAGTGACCGGCACCCATGGGTGGCCGTGCCGAGCCCGGCCGGTGCGTGGCTAGTCACTAGCGCCCATGGGTGGCCGTGCCGAGCCCAGCCGGCGCGTGGCTAGTGACCGGCACCCATGGGTGGCCGTGCCGAGACCAGTCGGTGCGTGGCTAGTGACTGGCACCCATGGGTGGCCGTGCCGAGCCCAGCCGGTGCGTGGCTAGTGACTGGCACCCATGGGTGGCCGTGCCGAGCCCGGCCGGTGCGTGGCTAGTCACTAGCGCCCATGGGTGGCCGTGCCGAGCCCAGCCGGTGCGTGGCTAGTGACCGGCACCCATGGGTGGCCGTGCCGAGCCCGGCCGGTGCGTGGCTAGTCACTAGCGCCCATGGGTGGCCGTGCCGAGCCCAGCCGGCGCGTGGCTAGTGACCGGCACCCATGGGTGGCCGTGCCGAGACCAGTCGGTGCGTGGCTAGTGACTGGCACCCATGGGTGGCCGTGCCGAGCCCAGCCGGTGCGTGGCTAGTGACTGGCACCCATGGGTGGCCGTGCCGAGCCCGGCCGGTGCGTGGCTAGTCACTAGCGCCCATGGGTGGCCGTGCCGAGACCAGCCGGTGCGTGGCTAGTGACCGGCACCCATGGGTGGCCGTGCCGAGACCGGCCGGTGCGTGGCTAGTGACCGGCACCCATGGGTGGCCGTGCCGAGCCCGGCCGGCGCGTGGCTAGTGACCGGCACCCATGGGTGGCCGTGCCGAGCCCGGCCGGCGCGTGGCTAGTGACCGGCACCCATGGGTGGCCGTGCCGAGCCCGGCCGGCGCGTGGCTAGTGACCGGCACCCATGGGTGGCCGTGCCGAGCCCGGCCGGTGCGTGGCTAGTGACCGGCACCCATGGGTGGCCGTGCCGAGCCCAGCTGGCGCGTGGCTAGTGACCTGCACCCATGGGTGGCTGTGCTGAGCCCGGCCGGTGCGTGGCTAGTGACCAGCACCCATGGGTGGCTGTGCTGAGCCCGGCCGGTGCGTGGCTAGTGACCAGCACCCATGAGTGGCTGTGCTGAGCCCAACCGGTGCGTGGCTAGTGACCAGCACCCATGAGTGACCGTGCCAAGCTTGCCCTGTGACCGGCACCCATGGGTGGCTGTGCCGAGCCCAATTGCTGCATGGCTAGTGGCCAGCACCTATGGGTGGCCATGCCAAGCTCAGCCCATGTGTGGCTAGTGGCCAGCATCCATTGGGTGGCCATGCTGAGCTCACCTGGTGTGTGGCCAGTGACCAACACCCACGAGTGGCCACGCTGAGCTCGCCTATAGTGAGGCTGATGACAGCACCCATGGGTGGCCATTCTGAGCTTGCCTGATGCATGGTGGGTGACTGGCACCCAGCTGTGGCCATGCCAAGCTCGCCTGGCACGTGGCAAATAATCGCGACCTGTTGGTGGCCATGCCTAGCCTGCCTAGTGCTTTGCTGGCGACTGATGCTCATCAGTGGCCGTGCTAAGCTTGCCTAGTGCGTGGCCAGTGACCGGCTCCTGTTGGTGGCCATGCGATGCAGAGCTCTCCCTGTCCCCGCAGCACTGAAGGCGCAGTTGGACACCAAGCTCTTCGGACAACACTTAGCCAAGGATGTGGTGCTGAAGGCAGTGATGGGTTTCCAGAACAACCCCAGCCCCAAGAAGCCGCTGACGCTCTCGCTCCACGGCTGGGCCGGCACCGGCAAGAACTTCCTTAGCCAGATCCTGGCGGAGAACATCCACTCTGCTGGCTTGCGCAGCAAGTTTGTCCACCTCTTCCTGGCCACCCTGCACTTCCCGCACCACAACCAAATCCAGCTCTACCAGGTGAGGAGGGACACGAGGTAATCCAGTTACCCCAACTCCCTAAATCCCTTAGGATGGGGTTTTGGCTCTCTGTGCTCCACGTGTCCCCTGGAAGCCTGGAGTGGATGGGTACTGCTGGGTATTTCCAGCATTGGTGTTTAGGAGAGATGGAGCAGGGAGTGCATTCCAGAAGTGAAAGGCAGCGAATTGAGAGTAATTCCCTCATGTGGTTCTCGCCCAACGCCATCCGCTGACTTCCGCAGCGCTTCCTACTAGGAAAGAAGCCGGTCACTAAAACTGTGTGTGTGAGTTGGCTAGGATGGAGGTAACTTTCTCCAAAGCAGCCCCTGCAGTGTTTTGTATTTGGGACCATTAACTTTCTTATTTTTATACTTTATCCTCTCACCTCTGTCCTGCTGGGGTGCTTGGCTGCTGGCTGGGTCAACCCACCACGCACTGTATGATGAGGTGTAGCCTGCATGAGAGATATTTCAAGTCACTTCATTCATTGTAGAATTCTGGTCTTTGTGTTTTAATGTTTGAAGGTACCTAGAACTGATGTTCTGATAGATGTGACTTCTGTATGGAAGAGGAAACACTGATTCTTCGTTTTAAACAAACACAAAGAAGCTTTCTCTTCTCCAAGATTTCCCATCCCAGACTGGTTTTTGGGCCTTATCCATACACTGATTAGAAGGAATGAGAAAGTCTTTCTGTGAGCAGGAGAGAATTCACGTTTAACTTCAGTGTCACGTGTTAAAGGGATCAATTGCAGTTTATGGTCCTCTCTTCAGAAGAAAGTACAAGCCACGAGTCTGTGGGATGCTGACATCTGAAAGGGTGTCCCCAGGCTCTGTCACGTACAAGCATGTTGCAGTACAGCCCCAAAAGACCTTGTTTTTCAGTGTTTTTCAACCTCTTGTTCCAGGAACAACTGCAGAACTGGATTCGGGGCAATGTCAGTGCCTGTCCCCAGTCTGTCTTCATTTTTGATGAGATGGACAAAATGCATCTAGGTCTCATAGATGCCATCAAGCCGTTCCTAGACTATTATGAGGAGGTCGATGGGGTGTCCTACAGGAAAGCCATCTTCATCTTCCTCAGGTCTGTAGCACCTATGTCAGTCGTTTCAAGATACTGAGATAGATCTGCATTAATGATGGCCAGGGGAATATTGAGTACCATGTAATGTCCTGCTCAGCAATAAAAAACGGAGTAGAGAAAGAAGGGGTTTCAGCATCCAAGGTGATGGTTCTTCAGAGACTGCCTGGGTGTTGGTCTGGTTGGGGTGGGTGAGTGTTTTCCCCCTTAGCTTTCCTTGGCATTTTTTTCCTCTACCTATTAAACTGCTTTTATCTTAACCCACAAGTCTTCTCACTTTTGTTCTTCCCCTTTTCTTCTTCCGTCCTGCTGCGGCAGCGGGGAGGAAACGTGCTGTGGAGGTGCTTGGCTGCTGGCCAGGATCGACCCATCACACACTGATGGTTATATAAAGAACTGGAGATTTTCCTTAAGTTTTGCCCTATGGGTTTCTTTTTTGGTGATGTATTTGACATCAAGAAGACACGCAATACGTGTAACTGGCTATAAAAGAAATGCTTGTTCAGTTGTGTCTGTATTCACTGCTGTACATTTTTCTTTTGTGAACAGCAATGCAGGCGGTGACTTAATTAATAAAGCAGCTTTTGACTTCTGGACAATGGGAAAGCAGAGGGAAGAGATTCAGCTGAAAGACCTGGAACCCATGCTATCCGTAGGAGTTTTCAATAACAAGAACAGTAAGTCAGTTCCCCCTGAAAATGTGAAATTCCTCTTACTTCATAACGTGAGGTTCATCCCTTGACGCGGTCCTGCTTTTCCCTGTCCTCCAACTCTTCCAGGTGGACTGTGGCACAGCAGCCTCATTGACAAGAACCTCATTGACTACTTTGTCCCCTTCCTGCCCCTGGAGTACAAGCACGTGAAGATGTGCGTCAGGGCTGAAATGATAGCCCGTGGTTACGCTGTGGATGAGAAGGTGGTTCAAGCAGTGGCTGACGAGATGACGTTCTTCCCAAAGGAACAGAAAATCTACTCTGATAAAGGCTGCAAGACTGTCCAGGCCAAGCTGGATATTCACGAAGACATTGCCATGAGATATACAAAAGCCAAGTACTGACTATCCTTCAGGTCTCCAAAGCACTTTCAGAGCTTTTGGAAATCTGTATATTTGCACTTTAGCATTTTTACTTGTTACAGGGAGTTTGGTGAAAATACCAGTGAGCTGTGTGGGCTTTTGAACTTCTGTTTTTTTAAAAAAAATCTTAATATCCCACTGTTCTCTGAACTGGCTGGTATTCACACGCTGCTCCCTTTATTTTTTCTAACCTACAGAGAATTTCTGAGCATGACACATTTATAGCACTGGATACACCCTCTCCTGTCTGCTTGTTCCAAGTGCTGGAGTTAGGAAGTATTCAATTCTTTTTTCCACAGAAAACTAGACTAGAGCAAAAGAGAACAGAGGAATTCTTCCAGGCAGTCATCTTCCACAGTCTTATTTGTGGGCTGGTGAAATGAAGGGGTATGTGGTGTGTTCAGGACCATGATAAGTGTCTGCAAGGGTGAATACCTTGATGTGTTGCGGTATGAAAATGGTATGGTGGAAGACTTACCGTCCCTTGCAGCAGAGTCCTGCTGCTGTAGCTTCTACAGATGAGCATCAGCTGTTCAGGGACAGAAGCGCGTGATTATAGTTGAAGTCTGAGCTGTGGCATCGTATCACATCTGCTACAGGAATATGGAAGGTCACGGTGAGCTCAGCAAAATCCGTTACTCTATAGTAGAGAAGGGGGTGGAGGGAAGTAACTGTTTGTCCCTGGGCTGCTTTGGGGACAAAGAAATTGCCAAAGGAAGTTTATATTTTTCTAAGGAGACAGATGAGTTTGTGTGGTTACTCCAGGGCGTTTGCCTAAGCAGCAGGCTGAGCGATCTGACTGTTGCAACACATTGGGCCAGTCTGTTCTTAATCATGAAAGTCTCATGAGGATTTGACTGTTGCAGCTTTCAGGGTTGTCTGTGCACAGGCTCCTGTGCCTGAGGGCTCCAGGATCTGTAGCAGTCTCTCCAGCTGCACTCAGTAGCCTAGGAGTGGGCACCACTACTCTTACCTTGCTTGGAAGACATTTTCATGGCAGAAGTTATTTTTAATAGTGTATTTTTATACTGAAGCATAAAGAACAGCAACACAAAGCTCTTCCTAGAGAGCTACAGAGAAGGGAGTATACCGTATTCGCTAGATAAGTATGTTTTATAGTAGCTTTTAACATTGAAGAATGTCTGTGTGGAAGGGTGAGCGAGTCAGGGAACTGGGAAAGACTCATTTTTTTAACCTTCACTCAGTTGGTAAGGCTGGGGTTTAAAACTCTTGCAAGCTTTAACTTTTTCATCCATCACTTGTGGATCAAGTATTATACTGCAAGACAGAAATGCCTCTCACTGGGTTGATTGTAGTGTGTTTTTTTTAAATGGGTATGAAGGATTGGGCTGTTCTTGGGCTGCAGCATCTACTCCCTCACTTATGTACCTTGAGATGAGATGCGAAACCTGTAGATCTCAACACCACTACCTTAATTCAAATCACAACAGGGAGCTTGGCATTTATGTGAAGCTCTGAACTGGAAGAGTCAACTGCCTTTCACAACCCCTCCTGGAGTTTGGCAAACCACTCACACTGATGCAATCGCCAGAGCCAAACGCTGCCGAGCCGTTAACCTTGGGACATTGGACTGTTGTTTTTCACGTATGTTTTGCTTGTTAACCAACTTATTCATAGGTGTAAATGTTGCATCCAGTTTGAGTTATTCTGAGTACAAAATACTTGTGAAGTTTCAAAACGCTAAGTATTACCACCGTACTGAAGTTGGAATAAATCTTAGCTTACTTTTTGCTCTCTGTTTAATCATTTTCAGCCATAGGAAGGTACCACCTTATGCAGTTTTCTGCATAAGCTGCACTGCAGCTTTCTGTTAAACTTCCTTTGCTCTTAGAATTTTGACTATAACAGTAGATAAGCAGATTAAATAGCCTGTTGAATCATCCAACAGCAGAGTAAGGTATTCAGCTGTTAAAATACAGCTCAGTAGAAACAAACACCTATGAAGCAGAGCAGGCAGACACTTTAAGACTTTTTCAAAGCTATTAAAAGGTACCTCCTACCATGCTGCCAGGCAGTGCAGGACAAATAAGCCTCAGGTACCTTATTTAACTATTCTTCCTCTCTGTGATGTCTAGAAAGCTGTCATTCGAGGCACCTCTTCACCTCTCCTCTAGCTGGCAAAGGCTTTCATCCTGTCTCCGTGGGCCAGAGCATCTGCAGCCTCTCCAGCCCTAGAAAAAAAAGCCAGTGTGAAAATAACAACCTGATTCAAGCGTGGTTGGCAAGAACCCACACCTCACTGAAGAGTCCACTGTTCCCACTGTTGTGAACCATGTGTTGCACTGTAACGATGCACAAGGAAACTCATTAGCGAGCATATACAGGGAGCATAAACTGCCTTGTTCATCAGGACTTTGCACTATGCCTGCACAGCACTGCACACACGACAGCTTGAATGTTTGGCCCCAGACAGCAGGTGGGTGAAGGGCCAGACTGACTCTGTCTAAAGCAGCATTTACTACATCGCTGTATTTTAACCATGGCCTCTAATTTTATGAGGACGGCCTGAGATCCTGGAACATTCCCCACAGAAGGCAGCTGAATTAAAGTAGCTTGTACTGGACTTCACTAAGAAACACAGTTTGGTCTCAGCTGCTCTCCTTATTTTCTTATTTACTGACAAATACTAGGGCTGATAATTTGCATATTACAGAACTTCAGATCAAAACTGGACCCCTGAAGTCTTTCAGACTTTTTTTTCCACCTCTTGCAGAGAAAATTTCAAGATGCTCCCATTGAAAACGTGAGCGGCTTAAGTCAGAGCCTGCAGGGTGTTCAGGCAGTGGTACCACACTGAGAGGAGTTGAGAAGCAGGGTTTTAACTAAGCTGTGGAATACAAATTCATCTTCATGATACTGTTCAGCACATACACATGTAGAATGTCTGCCTCTACAAAAGCCACGGGAGCATAATTATTACTGACGATCTAGAAACAGAATTTCCACTGTAAATCTCATTTGTTTCCCTTTCACCAGGTAGCAGAATTGCAGCTCCTCCCAGTTATCTATTCCCTTTGAACTCAAGAAGGGGGATACTGTGTACATGCAGAGCTGAACACTTCAGCCAGAAATGCAGTGTGCAAAGAACACCAGAAGGTAGCTGAGAAATACATTTCTCATGAGAAAAGTTTATTTTTAATAGAAACCGGAGTGAAAAAAAATAGCCTCTGCAGTGCTCACGTGGAGAAACAAGTCTGACGCTCCTTGCAGGAACTTCAGTTGACACATTTCACAGTTTTTCTCAAATGCCTTTGGCTCCGTCTTCACCCCTGACTTGAAGGCACATGGCATTGTGAGAACAGGAAAAAGGAAGAACCCTAAAATCTGGTCCCTAGATTCCACATGTAGGGGAAGAGCAAAAACCTCTTTTCCGTTTCCTTGGTTTAAAACTTAACCTGTATGTGTTTCCTAAGTCACACTCTTTCCACAAAGCTGACTCACCGGTCAGCACACTTTCTCCTTCCTGAGATCACTCCCTGGAGAGCACACCAAGGGCAACTTTCTATGTAAAACATTACTGAAAATAGGAACAAACTACACCAAAGTGGTATTCAAGAATTTAAATTCGTTTCCTCATAATATTAAGTCTGCTCTTTGAACACTGTTCACACCAGAGAGTTTAATATTCCTGGTTTGACACATATGAGGCCGATTAATATAACTGTTCCGAGAAAGACAATGGTAAGTCACAACACTGGAGAGAAGACTCTGGATTAATCACAAAATCCCCTCCTTATCTTTACAGGAACCAAGCTGTTGACGGGGAAAAGACATATCCTACTTTTAATGAAGTTATAGGAATATTCAGCCCCATGGAGGCTTTCACAGACACAGGAACTCTGATTAAAATTCTCAACATTATCTAGAGATCACCCACATCAAACCAACATCCAATTAAAACAAGGTCATAGTCTCAGTCCTTCTACACGGGCCAACAGTCTGCCAAATGGTTCTGATGATCAACACACAATCCGAGAAAATCTTCGGCACTGCACAGACCCCCACATTTGCAATCCAGTTCCTTCTTACCTTGGCAGCACAAGCCCGAAGTGCTGGGGAGCCGTGACCAGTGACAAAATATTTACACACCAGCTAAAAAAACAACGTTCCTTCCTTTAAAAAGTGCTTAAAATTGAAATGTCTTGGGTTCTCCACTTTGGAATTAAATTAAATTAGCTTCTTTGCGGATTGTACCAATAAAGCATTAGAAGTCATAGTAATAATCCAGCTTTGCATCCACAGTTTTACATCCTTTATCTGAATAAATTCTCTCTTCTCTAGGGAAGTAGGTCATTTCATCGGCTACTCTGGTTAAAATGTCTTCATCCACACCGTAGCCACGTGATTCAATCTCAACCCTGACACACATTTTCACATGTTTATATTCCAGAGGCAGGAAGGGAACGAAGTAGTCGATGAGATTTTTGTCAATCAAGGTGCTGTGCCAGAATCCACCTGCAAAGGGAAAGAGAAAGGGCTTGTTTAACTTTTGTAGTTAAACACTACCCAAGATAGAATGGGAGCAAGAGGTGTATCGTAGCTCTCTGAGTGGGAGTCTCACACCAGTGAGAGTTCACTTGTGGGTTTTGGGCCCTATAATGGGTAATTAAGTTTTTAGGACAAGAGGAAATGGCCTCAAGTTGCACCAAGGAGGTTCAGATTGGATATCAAGAAACATTTCTTCACTGAAACGGTTCTCAGGCACTGGCAGAAGCTGCCCAGGAATGTGGTTGAGTACCCAGCCCTGGAGGTGTTTAAAAGACAGGCAGATGAGGTGCTCGTGGTTTTGTAGTGGACAGGTACGGCTGGACTCGATCTCAAAGGTCAAACCAAACGATTCTATGATTCCAAGTCCAACTACAAGCTCTTTCTCACGGTACTTTGTGCATGAAGTTTTTGAGAGATATAGTCCACGGGAGCTCAAGGAATGAGTTGTGATTGAGCGCACTTAAGCCTTGTTCCCAAAGTGTTAGCCTCATAGCTTCCTCTCTCTCCTCCAGAGAACAGATTTTCTAGGTATTATCAGCTCTCCCAGACCAGCACGTCCTGCTCCTTTTCTGAGGGACTCCATCTAATCTAAAAAACAGCAGGAAGTTGCCTTCCAATACTAATTTTGGACCATAAAGGTATTAAAAATCCTTTTCACCAGAAGTTCTGTGTGAGGAAACCTAGAAGCACTGGGCTGCCCGCAGCAGGGCTGGCATGTCAGCTTGTTCCCCATAAACAGCTCCTAAATAACTGCCTGAAGGCTTTTAACAGACTGAGCAAGACAGGTTAAGCACCCTGGTGGCCACGAAAGTGGCTTCCCCGTTACAAAACATTTTATTGGTCCAAGATTTTTGAGCTGCTGCAGTATCTAGCCCTACTGTCAGGATTTCTGTTTGGTTTCCTGGTAGCCCATCAGTACATCAATAAAAGCACAGAGCAGACTTCCCCCAAGAAGTGTGATCTAATGGAAAGCAGATATGCCAGCAGCCACAGTGTACGCAGAACCTTATTTTTATCTCAAGAGCTCTCTGCAGGCCTCAAAACCATGTCTCTTTGCTAGCCAAAACCCAGAGGCCACATCAAGTCGAAGCCATAGCTGTAAAAAGGCAGCTAAATGCAGCCCATCCCTTTTGTGGAACATTCACCACCACAAAAGCAATCACGGTTTTACTCACTATTCTTGTTATTGAAGACTGACACAGACAAAGCATTTTGCATATCCGTGAGCTGTATATCTTCCCTTCTCCTCCCACTTCTCCAGAAATCCAGCGCCACCTCTGTTATCTTCTCAGCTCCTGCATTGCTAAGGAAAGAGAAGCCAAAGATTGCAGCTGGAGGTAGTTTTAAAAAGCATTGGACATCTATAATAGAAAACCTAAGAGATCGCTTCTTACCTGAGGAATAAGAAGATGGCTTGTCGGTAAGACACCCCATCCAGAAACTCGTAGTAGTCCAGAAATGGCTTGATGGAGTCAATGAGTCCTGCATGCATTTTATCCATCTCATCAAAGATGAAGAGAGATCTGGGACAGATGCTCACATTTCCCCGAATCCACGACTGCAGCTGGTCCTGAGTGACATGGATATAAAAGATGCTGAAAGAGTTCGAGCTGAATTGACAGTTTATCAACTAAGCAAGGAAGCCTGCTGAATCATTCTTATCTTTCAGTCACACCTTTAAGCAAAGCATAAATTTACAAAAGTTAATCATATCATTCTTCCCTAAAGAGGCTCAAAACACACGCAAAAAAACTTTACATTCACAGGAAAATCAGTCCCAATGGATGTTAGGATTTACCCAGTTAAGATTCCAAAACTGGCACAGGTTACATTTTACTGCATAAAACAACACTGAGGTTTCTAATACGGATCGTGCTGCAACGTTTATAAACCAACAGTGCAGCCAAGCCGTGCTCCACAGCCACGGGTTCCCCAGCACGCTCTTACCTTGTAAACATTGATGTTGTGAGCATGAGGGAAATGCAAAGTTGCCACAAACTGATGGACATATTTACTCTGCAAACCTCTTTTATAAATGCTTTCGGCGATGATCCTACTGACAAAATTTTTGCCTGTTCCAGTCCACCCGTGCAAGGAAAGGGCAAGAGGCTTTTTGGAGTTGCTGTTGTTCAAGAAGCCCTTCACGGCCTTCACAACCACCTTGCTCACCAGATGCTGGCCGAACAGTCTCTGGTCCAAATTCTCCTGCAGAACTGGAGGGAGAGAACAGCGTCAATGGGAACAGGGAGATGGGTGTGAGGTCCTGCTGGCTTCTGCCTCGAATCCCACCTGGTGAAGGCTGCCAGGATTAGCATGGGGCAAAGAGCTGGCTGAGATGGAGCTGCGGTCCATGCAGGACCCATGAGGAGGGTCCCGTGGGGAAGGGGCCCACGCAGGACCCACGGGGAAAGGTCCTGCGGGGAAGGGTCCCACGGGGAGGGTCCCACGGGGAAAGACTCCCATGGGGAAGGGCCCCCCGGGCAGGTGGCCACAAGCAAGGCCCACGGGGAGACCCCACAATCAGAAGACCCCAAAGGAGGGACCCCACGGAAAAGAGACCCCCGGAAGAGGCCTCGGGAGAGGTGCCCATGAAGAAAGCCCTGGAGCAAGGCCCACGGGGAGGTCCCCAAGGGGAAGCGGCTCACGCGTAGAGGCCTCACTGGGGGCGTCAAGGGGAATCAAGGGAGGGGGCTCGGAGCCCAGCCCGGTCCCAGTCCCGCACCGGCGGCGGCGCGCTGGCCGTGGCTCTGGAAGCAGCACTCCTTGAAGTAGCAGTAGAGCCGCGGGTAGGAGATGATGCCGGTAAGGGCCGAGGCGGCGGCGCCCGCGATCGCCAGCCCCAGGCTGATGGGCTCCACGGCGCCGGCCGGGCCCAGCAGCGCCAACAGCGGCAACAGCACCAGCGCCGCCCGCAGCGCCTTCATGGCCCGCCCGGCCCCGCAGCCACCGCGCCGCTTCCACTTCCGCTTCCGGCTCCGCCATCATGGGTGCGGGCAGACGCGGGGAAGCGTCATTTTGGTTGCGGGCAGAGCGTAACCTTAGGTGCTGGCAGCGATGGGGCCGCCATCTTAGGTGTGGGCAGAGGCGTGGCCGCCATCTTAAGTGTTGGCAGAGGTAGCAAGGTTGGCTCAATGGCGGCCCCGTGTGACACCCTGAGCAAGCAGGGCTCTGGCTGTCAGAGTCAGGAGAAGATGTGAATTGTTAGTTTAGGATCTTACTGAGACGTGGAAGGGTTTGGATTTCTTCAGACCCTTATGCAGGGGTGAAGCAAGAAGCTGTCACTATTACAAAAAGTGGAGTACTTCAGGTTGGAGCTAAAGCAGAGCCGGGTTTCATCAAAGTAATTGTGGGTTTTGAAATGTGCCTCTGAGAGCATGTTTTATTTCTGTTTTTCTGTTTGCTGCTCATCCTTTGGCGATGATAACACCTCATGCTCGGTGTGATCTGTGCCCAACAGAGGTCTCTGCTGTTATTCCTGTTTGCAGCCTTTCCCCAGCTCAAAGGCGACGTCAGGCAGAGCTGGAGCCAAAGCTCCAAACCAGCAAGAGATCTGACAGTTGTGAAGTTCATAACAATATTAAAACATGCCCTTGGAAGCAATAGAATATGTACAAGATTTCTGGGGAAATTTATCCATAGGCATGGAAGTGGGAAATAAATCCTGTTCCAGCTCTTGTCTCGTTGCACAGGATCGATGGGGATCACTCCCTCACCTGGCCCAGGCCTGAGAAAGGGTGCTTGCTTTCCAAAACTCCAAAACGAGCCTCAGGGAGTTTTCTTTGCCAGCATTTTCAGTATCAGTATTTTAAAAGTGCTGAAAGAGCTTTGCCTTGCCTGAACTGTTCATGGTGTCCCTACTCATGGCAAGGTGGGTGGAACTGGGTATCTTTAAGGTCCATTCCCATGCAAATTATTCCACAATTCCATTCTATGATTCAGACCCAGAGGCAAACCCATGCAGTTACCTGGCCCAGAGGTTTTTCCCCTTTTCTGGAAGGAAAAAAGTAAATCCTGGACTACCTCACCCCTCCCTGGAGTCTCCACTCCAGAGCGAGGGGACACAGACACCAGCACAGCCAGTTCCACTCCCTGCCACGGGCAGGGACACATCCCACTGGATCAGGATGCTCAAAGTCCCATCCAGCCTGGCCTTGAACACCTCCAGGGGTGGACCACTCATCACCAGCTTCCACTTGGACACTAAGCAGTTGACCACAACTCTAAATGACAAAAATGTGTTTTACTATCACTTAAAAACCCACTTTTTATTATTTTCAAGTTCCAAACCTTGCCTTCAAGTTCCCACACATCACACCTCCCAGGAAGGTGTGGCCAACACTGGCAGTGAGGCCTCTGGCTTCTTCACCAGCTCCCACACTGACCCTGTCCCTGGAGCTGAAAATCAGATTTTTCTTCAGTTCAACTGTTACAGCCTGATCCAATTTTCTTCTTCTTCTGAGCTAAAATAAAATGCAATGAACTGCTACAGAAAGAAGCCTGCAGAGGGGGAAGAAAGATACAAACCAACACAACACACGATATAAAATCCCCAGAGCTGCGTATCTGTCATTTCTTGCCCTGATGATAGACTCAGCGAGGCAGCTCCAGGCACAGCCAACACTGTGGTTCCTCCCAGAGCACTTCAAAGCTGGGCTGAGGAACAGCAGCACTGGATAAACTGCACAGCAGAGGCCCTCGGGAACAAATAAGAAATCTCTTACAAATTACCTTCAAGCAAACAGATTTTAAACCTTCCTTTTGTAGTCAGAAGGCAAACAGCACTGCTGCTTTCAAGAGGGTAAAGGAATCTGTAAAAGCAAGTTTGTTTTCTGACTAAACAACACCAACCATGAAAGCCCATGTTCTTATAAAATGAGTTTTATAACTGAAAATAAGTTATATACAAGATTTTACCGGCCACAGAGTTCACAATCACCTGCAAACTGATTCACTACAGGATCACAAGAGAAGCTTTGTAGGTAACACCAGCACGTGAGGGTAGTGACTCTCCCTGACTTCGCTTCAGGTCACTGACACAAAATCCCTTATTACTGGAGAACACGAACAACTGCAGAGACTTTAGTTCATGTTCATCAGTATCGCCTGTTCATCTTCTTGAATTTTTCATAGTGATAATCATCCGTTGCTTTTTCATTGAGGGGCCGTTTGCGATTTGGAGGAGAACCTTCAAAAGGAAGGGAAGGAAATATTATTTCTCTGTTCTTTCACAGGAGACAGTTAACAGAGGGCTTCATGTGTGACCTAGCAGAGTTAAAGCAAATGCAACAGCCTCTCACAAACGCAGATTGCTCCCGCCTCCCACCATCTCTGGGCTCCCAGGGAAGAGGAGGTAGGAAGAGCTGAATCATGTCTCTGTGCAAGACCCCTTAGGAGTTTTGGTATCTCTCCTTATAACATTTCAGATTAGGAACTCACGCTCAGGTTCTGGCCTCTCTGTATCCCCCACTCTCAGCGGACGGGGCTTTGGCTCCTCCTTGTTCCTTCGCACTGGTGCATTGAGCTCCTCGTGATAAACTGAAAGAAGGAAAACATCAGGAGTATTACCTGGAGTAGAGTTGTTCAAATGGACGTATTTCCGTGGCATTTATTACAACTGATCTTTAGGAGAAAAAAAAACAGAACCTCAGAACAAGCATTCCTGTAATCAGTTTCTACAGATAATTGATACATACAATATAGCAAATTTCAGTAGCGTTATTTCATCAGAAGAGGCCCAACGATGCACAATTTCCTTCAGAATACACAAATCCGACTCCAAACCATCCCTGCAAGCATGGTTAGACACAGCAGAAGGCTGCCTTTCCTCCAGATGGCTGCAGTATGAGAGGCTCTCCCGGAAATTAATTCCCATCTCCTGTCTAGGAAGGCCTATGTCTGCATGACCACCTGTCTGCTTTGGCAGCCTACAAAATTGATTCTCTCAATGATAAACCATCATTTATAATCACAGGCCAGGCAGGCATTTCCAACACACACTGAAGAAGTCTTGGAATTTATGAGGGAGTATCAGCTGGGAGCTGAAGAGCAGAAAGTTAAGCCAAGAGTTATATGTCCCTCCCCTTGCTAATGGATGGGAGAAAAAGACCAAGCCAAATGGGTCCAGAAAAAGGAGTGAGGCAGCTTCTCATGCTGATACATGAACTTATTTCTCCCGCATCAGACTCTGAGATGACAGGAAAGCTGACTGCTTGTCTTCAGCAGAGGAGAGTCACACCTGGGTCAAGAGACCAAGACTTACATCTGTTGTGCTGGACATAGTTAACAGCCATGTTTGTGGGAACAAAGGAAGTTTCGCTGTCTTTCTTTTTGTTCTGCTGCTCTGCCAGCAGCTTGGCCTTGGCCTCTTCAGTTGAGATGATGTTTTTTATTTTTGCGCTAGAAGAAAAACAAAGAAAAAAAAATTCATATTTATGAAGGGTAATAAGTCTAAAAGTGCTAAGTGGATGGGTTTGGGGCAGAGTAATAGCACTGCTATGGTATTTGATGTGTTTTTTTTGAGAGAGGAGGCAATGCTATGGAAACATGCTTTGTTTCAAAATCAAAAGGGAAGCTCGCATCTTTAGTGCGTCATAGTGCAGGGCATAAACTGATCTTCTAGAAAGCTGCTAGAGTTGAGTCACAAAAACTAAGAGCCTTTTCCCAGGAAATGGAGCTGCACTGGAGTCCTACTCCTGTGTGGACCGTGCTGTGCTAATCCAAAACAAGGCTCGATCCCATCACAGAGACAAACGGGGGCTTTATAATCCCACCACACTGCTCTGCCAACCAACAGTTGCTCATCCTGGCAGTTTGGGCCATCACCAACAGATCCGAGAACCACATACTCAATTCCTAGGTCCACTTCAGGAATGCCGCTCAGCATCTGGTTGGACAACATCTCCTCGGTCTTCTTGGCAGAAGAGACGCGGATGTTCTCTGGCAGCTCATACAGGGAGTCCTCGGCGTTCTTAAGCTTCACCTTCTGCTCCTCATTCTCCACAATCCCCTTTCTCTTCTTCAGCTCCGTCTCAATGTACTTCATCCTAAACAGCAGCACACCAGGGACACACTGTATTTAATTCTGTTTTCTGCACTCTATCCCACCACTGCTGGGCACAGCTAGGAGAGAGGAAGGAATAATCTCTCCAAAACAATTCAGCTAACATCAACTGCAAGAAGCAACCCTCCAAGATATGATCCTCCAAGCTCTTTCACAACCCACAGGGAAGGCTCCCACTGGCATTTAATGCCAAGCTAGCTGGCTGGCACCTCCTATCTCTCTCCCTGCAAAAGCCTTCTCAAGACTGGCAACCAGAAAGTGAAAGAGCAAGCAAAAAGCTCAGTGAGAACTGGGAAAATGTTCTGGGACTAGACTACTCGGTACCCAAGATGGAGAGAAATAAATTGTGAGAGGACACCCAAACCAGAATTCAACATCTTAAACATGATGCAGCACAACTTACATGTCAGCATCTTCATCCCGCCTGTTTGTTTCAGCTGAGAAAGATGTTCCCAAGTTTAGATCTTCCTCTTCATTAATCCTAAATGGAAACCATGATGTTTACTATTTGGGGGCTGTTTGTTTTATTTAATTAATTTTACAAGTTCAGGTAAGAGTAACTGGCCTGACTGCATTATGTTAAACCCCTCAAAGCAACACAAGGTCTAGTTACTTCATTACTAATGGTCACTCAATACCAGTCCAGGGAGGGATCTTCAGACTTTATATGCACCCACCTGTCCTTGCCTCTTTCTTTGAGCTTCTTCATGTCCACCATTCCCCCGGATTTTATCTTAAAAGGGTCATCCTGGAATATAAGATATAATGAAAAATGATGAACGTTCCCTCTAGTTCAACACCAGTCTTTGAAATCTGGATAAAAACACTGAAGTGTTGAGCTGTGACCTCAGCCCTACACCAGGCCAGGCTCCTGCAGTGACATCAGAGGGATGTTTGCATGTTATATTTTAGTGCTGAGGTGATGAAAGTGCCTGGCACTTACCACAAGTGTCGCTTCTTCTTGCAGCTTCTCTCCCACAAGCAGAGCTACAGCGCTGGTCAAGCAGAGAAAGAAAGTAAATAAAATTCAGTGGAAGGAACCATATTGCCAACAACACTGCATTGCTTTATCCTTCTCTCAATCCAGCTCTCAAACGCTGTAATAACGCTAAATTTTCAGCCTTCCTATCCCTCCTCAAGGACAGAGGAACTGTTATTGTTTTGGGGAGATGAGAAGTTATGGCAGAGTGTAGAGCCTTACAGCAAGTCACTAAAACAAGGAACCAAGTTCACTGAACGTGAACATTTCAACTAGCTCATGAGCTAATGGAGCACACCAGATGTGAGGGCAGAGGACAACAAGGACAAAGCAAACATCTATTTAAACCATGTGGGCAGTACAACAATCTGCTGAATAAAAAATATATTTCATGGTAAATCCCAATCTTAAATCTTTTCCTTCATGGCTGGGACACAGAACAGACATTGGTTGCTGTAAACTGATGCTGTGCAGGTGCCTGTATCAAACTTCTCCCCTTTTACATCCTCAGGCTTTAAGGCAGAAACTCTCTCAAGAACTTGGCACTATCCAACATGTAACAGTTTCTACTGAAAGGAGGCATCTGACAGAAATTTACTGTTACGTTGCACCATCAGACAAAACACAACTTTGCATCCTTGGTGCTGCACCCCTTACCTCACCCCGTTGGGTCGCTTCCTGAGGCTCTGGACTTCTTTGGCTTCCTCAAGTTTTAACCTGAAGAAAAAAACATCCGACTTCGTATTTGATGCTTTGGTTTTAACTATGAATTTCATTTTCTGCAGTTAACACAGCTTTGCTTAAAACTTCCGTGTATTAGTGTTTATTTTTGACAACTTCCCAGTACTGAAAGGGGCTGCAGGGAAGCGGCTCTTGATCAGGGAGCGCAGGGATAGGATGTGGGGGAATGGTTTGAGGCAGAAAGGGGGGAGGTCGAGATGAGATATGAGGGAGAAATGTTTTCCTGTGAGGGTGGGGAGGCCCTGACCCAGGTTACCCAGGGAAGTGGTGGCCGCCCCATCCCAGGAGATGCAGGTTGGATGGGGCTTGGAGCCCCAGATCCAGTGGGAGGTGCTCAGGGCAGGGGTTGGAACCGGCTGCAACAGCACAGAGGTGACAGCACCGCGCTGCTGCGCTCACGCAGGCCCGAGGACGACGCGGGGCCGCCTCCCGACCCACCTGACCTCCTCAGCGAGCTGCTCGTCCTCCTCCTCCTCCTCGGAGTCCTCCCTCCGCCGCCGGAACGACTTTTGAGCCGGCATCACCCCCCAGCTCCGCCGCGGCCTCCTCACCGGCAACGGCCACCGCGCGTCCCGCCCTGATGACGTCACAGCACCGCGCCGAAGCTGGGCGGCGCCCCGCGTCCGCCAGCACCTCGGCCTGGCACAGGCCGCGTAGCTGCAAACACCCCTCTCTCAGTCGCGCTATAGATGACGTCACCTCACCGCGCCGAAGCCGGGCGGCGCCCCACGTCCGCCAGCACCTTGTCTGGGCAGGAGCCGCCGCGACCCCTCGGTGCCTTCTGCTCCGCCGGGACCCCCGTCCGCACCGCGGGGCTTGTCCCCTCCCCGACGGCCCCGACAGGTGTGTGCGATGCCGGGTGCAGCGGGAGGGGGGGCTGCCGCGTCTGGGGCGTCGCCGGCTGCTCTGGCAGTGGTGCTTGGGGTGGGGGGTGGGGGGCAGCCTCAGCAAGGGGCCCCTCTGCTCGGGGAGACACTGAGGAGACCCAACTTAGGGCCATTCTGCTCGGAGAGACCCAACCTAGGGCCCTTCTGCTCTGGGAGACCCTGAGGAGACCCAACCTAGGGTCCCTCTGCTTGGCGTGACCCTGAAGAGACCCAACCTAGGGCCCCTCCTCTCGGGGACCCCCTGAGGAGACCCAACCTAGGGTCCTTCTGCTTGGGGGACCCCTGGGGAGACCCAACCTAGAGCCTCTCTGCTCGGGGAGACCCTGGGGAGACTCAACCTAGGGTCCCTCTGCTCGGGGAACCCCTGGGGAGCCCCAAGCCAAGGTCCCTCTGCTCGGGAAGCCTCTGGGGCACCCCTGCTCGGATAGAATCATAGAACAGTTTGGGTTGGAAGGGATAAGTCTATCCAGTTCCATCCCCCTGCCATGGGCAGGGACACCTCCCACTGGATCAGGGGCTCCAAGCCCCATCCAACCTGGCCTTGAACACCTGCAGGGATGGGGCAGCCACCTCTGCTCTGGGCAACCTGGGCCAGGGCCTCCCTGCCCTCATCAGGATTAAATTCCTCCTTATGTCCAGGCAAATCTGCCCCGCTCCAGTTTATACCCATTGCCTCTTGCCCTATCACTACAAGGCTTTGTAAACAGCTCCTCCCCAGCTTTCTTTTCCTCAAGGCAAGGTTGGATGGGGCTTTGAACATCCTGCTCCAGTGGGAGGTGCCCGTGGGGCGGGGGGTTGGAACTGGATGGGCTTTAAGGTCCTTTCCACCCCAAACCATTCTGTGATTCTATGATTGACATCAAACTCCACTCGCAGCCACAGTGTCTTGTGGTTGTTTTGGGGGTGCTACTACACTGGGGAGCAAGGAGGGTGTTCCTGAAGGTGTTTTTTTCCTTAAAAGCTAAATCTCCGGGTGTGTTGCGACCTCCAGTAATAAATCTGTGTTAAAGCGTTGTCTGCCTTGCCTGTTCTACATAAAACACTTGGCTTTCCTGTACATTCCTGGTTCTTGTCAGCAGGGCGGTTCAGTAAATATTTCCTTCTTTGGTCTCTCAAGTATAAAATGTCGCCAAGAGCAGCTGCAGAGACTCCTTTATCTCAGGAGGTTATGCAAGATGAGCGAGCAGACCTGGTATTGTGTGGATGAACAGCGCTAGGATTTCTTTTATTCATCCAAACAGCTACTCCACAGACGGTGAATCTTGTGGCTGACGTTCCTGACAGCTGGATGTAGCTTTGGTAGAAACCACACAAGTTGTTTCAAGCAAAAAAAAAGAAAAAAAAAACCCTTGAGAAGTGTGTTGCTGTAGCAGGCAGAGGCAGCAGGTTTGGCAGCGGTTTAAGCGACTGGAAGTAGGTTGCAGTCACGGCAGAATTGTTCTGACATGTCCGCGTGCTGTTTTCCCACAGCGGCGCTTGGAAAAGACGGGCTGAAGGACTGGTTTTAAGGTAACTTCTTTTCCCGTCATACCCAGTGCATTTTGACAAGTGCAGTTCAGTTTTCTGGCAGTGCTTCCACTGAATTCCTGGTTTCCTGAGCAGCATTTGAGAGCTGCGTGTGCTTTGATTGAATTCTTGGTTTCCTGAGCAGCCTTAGAGAGCCAAGTGTGCCAGCTAAAGCTCTTCAGGCAGGGTCGTGGGAAGGCAGGAATTGAATACTTCCTTCTAAGCACTTGAAGCTCAAACCTTTTCTGATGCGTTCAGGCTAGGCTGAGGGGTGAAAATGAGGTTTTTGCTTGCTTTGTAAGAAAAGGGAAGATCGGTATCCTAGCAGTGGAAAGTTGAAAGGCACGGTTTTGATTTCGAGTGGAGGGGTGGTCTCGTGGAACGCACTGAAACCACCCACAATCACCTGGCTGTGCTTAACACCGGGCGCTCCAAAACCCGTTCCCGCTTAGCTTAAGCTGGTGAAGATTAAGGGGTCTGGAGTTAATTTTGAAACAATATTTTGTTCATTAGATTTGCCTGCAAAGGGGTGAGAAATCAAGGAAGGTGGGCCAGCAAACATGGCATGGATGATTTCTTTTAACTGGACCAGCTGATGCATTTGGGAAAAGGGGTTGGCTTTGAGGAACTCTAAGCCTGGAAGTGCTCTGTGATCTGTGGTCTTGTGACTTGTCTTCTAAATCAACATAGAATCATAGAATCACCAGGTTGGAAAAGACCCACCGGATCATCGAGTCCAACCATTCTTATCAAAAACATTTGTTACATGATGCTATTTTGCTTCTCTGTGAAGCTGCATGAAGTCTCTGCATTGTTTGTTAAGCTTTTTTTCAGAGGTTACTGAAATCCTGGTTACAACCACTGCCGTGTTTTCTAGTGTGAACATATGATCCTTCCTGCTCTGGTTTTGCTTTGCTCTTCCAGTTTAGTTTATTCGGTTCCAAAGAATGCTGGAAAAACACTGTTACAGAATTATCCTTGAGGTTTGTCTTCTGCCAAGCAAGGTGCTATGCAAGCTTTTCAGCTCCGAAGATAAGTGTTGCTGATATGGCTTATTTGTTTATCCTATTTCTCCCCCCTTTTCTCCTCGCTGTCAGTGATTCAGACCAGATAACACTGGGAATTCTTTCAAACGTCCTCAAAATGTGAAAGCAACAGAGAGCAGCAGCCGTGCTACTGGAGCTATTAACGTCATCAGATTTTTCCATTTCTTTTTTGTAATGATTTGGGCTTTTCATATCTGCTTCCTTTCCAGCCAACAGTAATATTGCGGAGCCTGGTCTGTGTTGTTCGTATCACTTGCCTTCTTTTTTTGTCTTTAACTGCCACAAATGAGGCTGCTTAAACTATGCTTAAAAAACACAGATTCTTTTAATCTCCTTTTTTATAGCTCCATGTTACCGAGCCATGTTTAAAGTCTTATATGTACCCGAGGACCACCATGAAAGTGTTTATTGTTCTCAGAAGCACGCAGCTATGAAATCCTCTATGCTTGTGGTGTTTGGATGAACGAACTGGATGGAGCGGTGTGGTTGTGTTTTGTACAATCTTTGAGAGTGATGTGGCCCGTGTGGTTCAAATCTGCCATCAAACAGTAGATTTCTCAGAGAGTGAAGACTATTTATCAGTGTGACAGATCATTTAAGTCAAATTCCCTCCCACTGAGTTTCATTTACAACAGCAATTGTATTTTTAATGTTTGATAAGGCAACGTGATACCTAAATCTTAGATTCAGATCAGCACAGTATGGGTAACGTGAAGCCACTAAACATCATAAACTAAATACTCGTGTCCTGGACTGCAGTGCCTTTTTGCTTTTGATCCAAGTTTCATGCCAACAAGCTAATTAGATTTCTGTCTCTCCATGCTGTGTGCGTGTTGGCAAGAGGAAGTTGGTTCCAGATCACCACGTTTGTTTTCCCACCCTACCTGCAGAGCCAGCCCAGAACACCCAGTTTCCAGGGGCGGAAAGCACAGCTCATCGGCCAGGTTGGGTTCCTGGAGGGTTGGTTGTGTTGCAGACCAGTTAAGTTACCTATATAAGGCGTGTATGAGTTAATGGCAGTGTTTATGGCGTTATTTGGAGGTGCTACATGACCCAGACAGTCAAGGATTAAGAAGAGAGTGTCGGTGGGTCACGGAACCGCTGTTTTCATTTGGAGGCTACTGCAAATCCAGCCCCTTTCCTGACTCCGAGCTGACAGCCAGGCTGCTGAAGCTGTGCCTGTGTACCGAGCACCTCCCTGCCTTTCCAAACACACATTCTGCATTGTAGGGATTATTAGCTCTATTTATGTTTCCTTCTCCTCCCCCTCGCCTTGCTCGCTCACCTTCAACACCACAATGCAGCCGCTCAACCGTGGGTCAGAGCTGTGCTTGTTAACAGGACCGACTCCAAATTTTACATTTGTTCTGATCGCTGGACGTTAAAGGTGGATATCATAATCTCTAATACACAAAACATTCTGATTTATCTTCTTGCCATCTGCGAGAGCGGATCTGAAACATAACTGAAAGGAACTATCTGTTCTTATCCTAGGGAAACACCTGCTGCCCCGCAGCTGAGCGCTGGTGAAAATGGGGGATACAAGAGACATCTGTCCTCACCTGGATTCCATAGGAGAGGTGACCAGGGACGATCTGGTGCTCAGATCCAAGGTACAGATTGTCCTGGTTGTCAGCGCTTTCCCTTTTAGCTGTTGTGCATGGGTTTGTGTGTTTGCTTTCTGAAGAAAACGCTTCCTATCTCCATAGCGGAAGGGCAGAAACTCTTCTTCCAGCGCTGAGGAGCCCTGCATGTGTCCCATAACGTGAAACTTTGTCAGCCCCATCTGATCTATTTCTCACTGTCATTTTATCCTGCTCGGATATGTTGCTTTGCTAAGATGCTGCGAAGCGTATATTTAATTGGTAACGTAGTGTTAAGAAATGAAATGCTGTGAGCTGCAGGTTGGCGAGGCCTGTCTTATAGAGTTTTCCACCCTTGAAAGACTAGGTTACTTAAAACCCAACCAAGCAAACAAACTTTCTTTTATCATGAACACACAGGGAACTTGCCAGTCTTGTGGAGCTGTGGGACCAAATCTCTGGGCTTGTCTTCAGGTAAATATGACTTGCTCTTTGTCTGCATGATACGGGAAGCAAAGAGGGGATTCACAGTGGAACTAGCCAACATTTTTTGATGGATTCCAAGGAAAAGACTCCCTAGATTAAAGGCTGTCACTGTTAGAATATGCCAAGATGGAGCAGTTCACTCCTCATAAGTGGTTGCTCCCTGGTAGTCTCATTAGGAATCAGTAAAATGCCCAACGGTGGCTGTTGGCGTGAGGCCTCAAAGATGTTGCTGAGGGCAGCGAGGTGGGAAAGAACGACAAGGGGCATGCGGGCAGGCAGGGGGAGTTTGTTTACACTGAAACATCCAGGCGTTTTGAGACCGTACAACTGAGCTGCCCATTGCAGCAATTGCCTTGGAGTGGAGCCTTTATCTGAGTGCAAATCTGGCTCCAGATCTTCTTTCTTAAATCAAACCATTCCTTTTTTTTTTTTCATATTATTCTAGGCCCTGAATAAAAAGCAGGTTTGGAAACTGGCAAGATCAATTCTGAAGTTGCAGTCGCTGGTGAGATTCGAGACTGTCTTGTGAAGGGTCTGATTTCCCTGATCCCCTTTTCTCTTTTCTCTCGCTAGGTTGGGTGTCCTTATGTTGGTTGTGGGGAGTCCTTTGCTGACCACAGCACGCTCCATGCACAGGTGAGCTTATCTCTGTTGTCCACCCTAAGACAGAGTTGGATTCTTCCCGTTTCCTAATCCTCCTTTGCTTTGTTCTGGTAGCCCAGTGTTTCAGCTTGAGCCGACTGTTAAATGAGATTCCTTATTTCACCTTTGAATTTTTAGGCCAAGAAGCACAACCTGACGGTGAACCTGACCACTTTCCGCATCTGGTGTTACGCTTGTGAGAAGGAGGTGTTCTTGGAGCAGCGGCTGGCAGCGCACACGCCGTCACCGCCAGTCAAGTTCACTGAGCTGGTGGGTCGGTGTCAGGGTTAAACGCTTGACCGGGGGTTCATTTATCTGTTGCAAAATTAGCCAAGAGGTTTCCACTATTCTCCAGGCTTTTGTTAGGATAAGCCTGGAGAAGAGGAGGCTGAGGGGAGACCTCATTGCTCTCTACAACTACCTGAAAGGAGGTTGTAGAGAGGAGGGAGCTGGGTTCTTCTGCCAAGTGACAGGGGACAGGACGAGAGGGAATGGCCTCAAGCTCCGCCAGGGGAGGTTTAGGCTGGACATTAGGAAAAAAATTTTCACAGGAGGGGTCATTGGGCACTGTCAGAGGCTGCCCAGGGTTGAGTCCCCTTCCCTGGAGGAGTTTAAGGGATGGGAGGACGAGGTGCTGAGGGACATGGTTTAGTGTTTGATAGGAATGGTTGGACTCGATGATCCTGTGGGTCTCTTCCAACCTGGTTATTCTATGATTTTATGATTCTAACCCTGTCACTGAAAGTGGCTATCTGTAGTCAGGATCTGTAGCCTTGTCTTACGGGATCTTCCAGCAAGACCCGACAGCAGCCTTCCCCCTTTAAGTATAGGAAAGCTGGGGAGGGGCTCTTTATAGGGAGTTCAGTGATAGGACAAGGGAGAATGGTTTTAAGCTGAAAGAAGGGATATTTCCATTAGATATTAGGAAGAAATTAGTTATTGTGAGGGTGGTGAGGCACTGGCACAGGTTGTCCAGAGAAGTCGTGGCTGCCCCATCCCTGGAGGCACTGAAGGTGCTTTGAGTAACCTGAACTGGATGGCCTTTAAGGTCTATTCCAACCCAAACCATTTTATGATTCTAAGACTTCAGATGACTTGAATATCCATTTCTACTTTCTTTTTTAGCCTTGCCTAGCCTCTTCATTGGGGCATCTGTTCCCGGCAGGAACTACAACAGCTGTCACATCTTAATTTTCAATGCATCGGCCATGGAAATTTTAGCTGTTGGACCAGAAACACATATACTTGTGACACTGCTGCATGTTCTTGATGGCTCTTTTATTGCGTGTACTGGAAGTAGTGGTACTATTTCCACTCTCTTCTTGCATTAATGAGAAGAGTAGACAGTGCAACTGGTTCTTCTCTCTCTCTCCAGAGTGCTTTTCTTAAAGGCTGGCTTGATTTGTGTGTAAGATAATCTCTCTCACAACTCCTGCTTTAAAGCTGGCCTCTCCGTGATGCTTATTTCTCTGTCTTTAATCTAGGATTCTCCATTGCCTGCTCACCCTTTGAAAGCCGTCCCGATTGCAGTGGCTGATGAAGGCGAATCTGAATCAGAGGATGATGATTTGAAACCAAGAGGTAACTCTGCACTGAGTTGATGAAAGGGCTGTGAAAGTAACTCTGCAGTCTGTAGGACCTGCACTGAGAGGTTCCTAGGAGCAGAGTGTGGAGATGGCCTAGGAGGGGCTGAATTCCCTCTCCGTTGGGGAGGAATGTAGAATGCAGCACGTTTGGGAAGTGTTTCATGCCTCTCTTGTTTGTGCTTTAGGCCTTACTGGAATGAAAAATCTTGGGAACTCCTGCTACATGAATGCAGCACTTCAGGCTCTCTCTAACTGGTAGGCATTAGGGCCTTTCAGTAGAGTCTTTGCAAGACTTCACTAAACATCAAAAGTGACGCCTCTGATCCGAGATCTTCATGAGTCGTGCAGAGAGAAATCAGCCAGGCTAGGTGCAAAAAGAGGAATGTGAAACATTGAGTGTTTGTCTAGGGCCGCAGAAGTTTTACAGTAGGAAACTGAGTGACTAGCCAGCCAGCTTGGGGCTATATTCATGTTTAGATAAGTGCTGGGAGTAAAACTTCATCATTTCTTTTGCAACAGAAATGTATTTATTGCACGCAAGCCATGTCACATCTCGCTCTTCTCCTCAGCAATACCATTCTAACAACTTAGATCCTAAAATATTCTCTAGCCATCCTGCTGAGAAGTAATTCCAGGATCTCTTCTCCATACTGGGAACAGATTCAGATCAGCCTTTTTCATTTGTTTCAAGTTAGGAGTCAAGTCTGCATTTGGAATCACTTCTCTTGATTAAAAAGCAGGTTCTTAAGCACGATTTCTAAAAGCGCATTTCAGTTTTGATGAACCATGAAACAGAAGCAGAGGAAAAGTTACTGCACACTGAATTCTTCTCTTTTCTTCTTGTAGCCCACCTCTCACACAGTTTTTTCTGGAATGTGGTGGACTGGTCCGTACGGATAAGAAACCAGCACTGTGCAAAAGTTACCAGAAGTTGGTATCTGAGGTTTGGCACAAGAAACGGTGAGCGCTCACTCCCTAATGTAATCAGGATGGGTTTCATGCTTATGTTAGTTTTGAAGTTCGGCATCAGCAAAGAGGAAATTTGATCTTCAGGGATAAAAGCATTATCTAGAGCCAGTTCAAACCCTATGGAGACGGACATGTGAGGATTTCCCCGTATCTAGAAGATCCCGTGTTCTGCCGCTGCTGATAAAGTAGCACTTAATTGCACTGCTCTCAATGAGCACAGGGATTTTGGGTGGAAAAAATGATTCAGACGTTTTTACCAAAGAGAGAATGCAGATGACGTTTTAGGAAGGGTTTGGTATTGGTTCAGATTCCAGACCAGTTCAAAAGGACGGCGTGAATGCAGCTCTGCTTAAATCTGAGGATGTTTGCTGTGTGCAATCAATTTGAAAAAATCAAACTAGGAATCTAAATGGCATTGCATGTTCTTTTTGTGCTAGTTGTTAAGAAGGGATGAGTAAGATACACAGCAGAAGTGACCTGTGCCTTTCTGGAAGAGAGACTGTAGATTTTGAAGCAATACAGTGTCATTTGGATATTGATTTTGATTTACCTCAATTACTGTGTGGCCAGCTCACCCAGATTTTGAGACAGGTGATGCTGCAAAATCGAACCAAGTAACTAATTGCAAAACTCTGCTCTGGAAAGAATCACTTAGACAATTCAAAGTGTGGACAGAGCTTTAAGTTAAATGTGCCCTGGGGAGGAGTCTCTCTGGAAGGACAGGCTGAAATGGCTGAGAGATGCTTTCTGTATCTTAATTTGTGTGTCATCTAGCTAACAGAGAAATACATGCCCAGGCTTTTCAAGTGCATAATTATCTTTTGTCCTTTTTAACTCGTTACCACAACCTGCTCTACGGCTTATTAGACAAACTGCCTCCAGGCTTCATAAGCAAACTAACTTCTTCTCTTTTTTTTTTTTTTTTTCCATATCAAAACAGCCCGAGTTATGTTGTTCCCAGCAGTCTATCCCATGGAATTAAACTGGTCAACCCCATGTTCCGAGGCTACGCGCAGCAGGTGGGGCCTCAATAAACCCAAACCATTATTCCAAAGATGGTGGGATTTTAATTCCTGCAGCGGTGGTGCTTGCGTTGGGAAGGAAGAGCTTGAGCTCAGGTCATTCCCGTTTTGTGTCAGTGATCTGACAGAGCACTTGGGTGGGACCTTGGAGACCTGAATTCTGCCTCTGGCTTGCTGGTACCAAATCAGTGTGTTTTCCTCTGTCGGCTTTCTCACCTCTGAAATGATGAAATTCATGCCCACTACAAAGGGCTTTGAGATGCTGTATGAGAGTTGCATAATATTTCTTCACATCAGAGCTGAGAAACCTGGATAAATATATACCAAAAAGTTAAAAGATATGACTGTTCGATATTTTTGTGCTGGGGAATTACAGCAAACTAAATCTTATTTAAAGGTAGCATCCTTTCTTTTCTTTGAAGTTTTTATCAGCATATCTCTTTGTGTTTATTCTTTAGAATAAAATGTAAACATCAAACTATGATTAGAAAATTTACAAGAGAAGTGACAGTGCATCTGAACTGCGATACTGACAGGAAATCAGAACAGAGAGTAGAAGTAATAATTAGTGAAAGAACTTCTATATTTATCTTTGATGTGAAGTACGTTGGATTGGAAAACTCTCAGCTCCAAAGAGATAAAGTTGAAAGGAAGACAGGGCAGGCTAAAAGCCAGACTTCCATAAAATAACAGAAACATCATAATTAGCTTCCTGCAGTTGTCAAAAAATCAAGTTGCTTTCCAGCAGGTCCTTTGAAGCCAATGTTATCAGCTCTTTTACTATGTATTTTGAATGAAGGAGCTTGCACCTTGACTCAGTAGTCTTTGGTTTCTGGTTACATCCCCTATTTATTAAAGATTTCGATCTGCTCTCCCTTAGAGGGTTTGCGATGAGCAGAAGTCAGTGTTCATGAAATTTCCTTTGTGGGCAAGAGTCTGTTCTCTACGACTTGCTGTCTTTATTTGGTTTCTCCTTGTCTCGCCTGTTATCAGTGGTTAAAACCCCTGATAAATGAGCTCATGGTTTGCATGCTGCCGCTGCTCTCTGGCTTTTCAGTGTCTTTCAGCTGAAGATGTTCAGATAAAAATAGAGCCTTTCATCATTTAGGAGTTAAAAACATTTCTGTAGCAGAGAGGCCTCCCGGTACATCACTGTGGTGCTCTCTGGTGTGGTTGAGTCTCCTAGTGTTGCACAGGTGGCTACAGTTCGTGGGCAGCATTTTTTGAGAGTCTGTGAGTGCAGCTATCTCCCCTCTTGCCCCATTTCTGGATGGATACTAACGTGGAATCACTCCTGGTTTTCAGGACACTCAGGAGTTCCTGCGGTGCCTGATGGATCAGCTTCATGAAGAACTGAAGGAACCAGTCGTTGCAGAGACGAGGGATTTGGATATCGGTGACCAGGATGACAAGCGAGAGGGAGACCGAAGTCCTTCGGAGGACGAGTTCCTCTCGTGTGACTCAAGCAGTGACAGGGGGGAAGGAGATGGCCAAAGCCGGACAACAGGGAGCGTGGGCAGCAGCTCCCTGGCAGAGACAGAGTTGTTGATCCAGGACGAAGCAGGGAGGAGCATCTCTGAGAAGGAGAGGATGAAGGACAGGAAGTTCTCCTGTGGCCATCGGCGCAGCAACTCGGAGCAGGTGGATGAGGATGCAGATGTTGATACTACTATGATGCCAGTTGATGGCAGAGCCTCACCTGAAATGCTGCCAGCTCCCCGTCCTGCCAGCCCGTGTCGGACACCAGGTATAAACCTCTTCTAGTTGAGTTATTTCTGAGAAGATTATTATCTTACACAAGGACAGCGTTGTAAATCAGTGGCAAACAACACATAATGTGACTTTTCCTTCTATGGGTTTCAAAAGGTTTTGCATACAAGATTTTCCTCAGTGTCCCTGGCAGCAGTTCTGCTTTTGTGCACAATTGCTTCTGTATGGAAGTGAGCCAGAAGGGTGCTTAGCCGGGCTAAAGTGCTGTGGAGCTGAGAAAAACCTGCCTTCTGAAGGCTGAAATAGCTGCCTCTGCCTAACTTATAAATTCTGTATTACACCATTTCCTAATGTAAGAAAAAGGCTTTATATGTGTGCGTGGCTCTATCTGATAGGCTGGCCTGGGGAAATACCTGCTGTGGAAAAGGCATGGAAGAAGGTATTTGTTCATGTTGGACTCTGGGCTTTTGTGGAGAGAAAAGGGAGATGCACAGTTCGTGCATTTCTGTGTCTTCGGGGAAAGAAAAGAGCAGCAGTTAACATGTAGGAGTGGAGTCACCTCAAACTGAACATATCCAATCTTTCAACACTTCTTTATGTAAGAGTCTTAATCTGCCAGCTGGCACTGAAGACGGCAGTGCTGTTAATGTGGATTAGGGATACAGGAGCAAGCTGTAAAACCTCATTAATCATAAGTGTGAAAAATGGCATGGGGTTGTTTTTTTTAATATAATTATTAGCTGTTTGTTATAGCTCTGTATGCACTCTTATCCATGCTCCGAGGGAGCGATATCTGCCAGCGTGTGTGAGCAGGACAGTTTTAGACACCGAACTGTGCACCCTGTGCAGGATTCTATGCTAGACCCGCAGGGCTGGGCTGACGCCAACTGCCACAGGGTTGCCTTTCATCGTGAGTTTTCACCACTGCTCTTCTCCTTCCCCTTTTTCCCAAACAGAACCTGACAACGATGCCTACGTGCGGTGCTCCTCACGCCCCTGCAGTCCAGTCCATCATGAAATGCACTCCAAGCTCTCTAGCAGTCCTCCTCGCTCCAGTCCTGCCAGGCTTGGACCTTCCTACGTAATCAAGAAAGGTAACGTCAAGAGTATATGCTGGGAGGGAAAGAGGGGAGCACATGGAGGAGGCGTTCATTGATGGAAGAGAGAAGGAACCCATCCTCACTCTTCATTAACCGTTGCAAGGAGCACTGATTCCCCTGGACATCAGTGCTTTCTAAAATAGTCCTAGGCAAAGCCTACAGTTAGCCTGCAGGTAAAGTCAAGCTCTGGGCACAACAGATGTTCTTGTATGCTCTTATATTTGAGCTTGAAATGATTTTTGTGTCTGCATCTGCGTGCTGTGTTTGTTATCAATAAAATAGCTATGAAGTTCTAGGCTCAAGCTCTGTCCCTTTAGAGGAGCGCGGAGCTATGTAAACATTTATCTGCCAGACTTGAATTTTGTAGCTTGAGGGCCAAGGAACTGTGAGATGATGTTACCAAGAGTGAGCTTCCTGCCTCTTGGACATCATGGGCTCACAATAACAGAATTCAGGCTGCAGGTGTCAGTCCAGTGCTGGGAGCAGTTAGACTTCGGAGCAGAGCCTGGCTGCTGTTGTTATCCAACCGGTCTCCTCATCCCAAGCAAATTGCAAATCACAATCCCTTAGCATTGCACAGTCTGCAAACACAATGCCATGTGCTTCTGCCACTGTCCCTACAGCTGTGCAATAACAGAATTCTTTCTTCAACTGTGTCCCAGCTGAGGTTAGCGTGGCCGCAGATGTTCTGGCCAGACAAAGAACACTTTGTCTCCATGTACGTGTGTGTGGGGATGAGGGTTTGTTGTAGAACTGTGTTTGGCCAGTCCCTGCTGTGGAAACTCCTCCCCCGTGCAAGACACCTGGGGAACATGGAGCAAATGTCAGAGGGAGAGAAAAAGGACAAAGTACCCAGGCAGGTGAGGGGGAGCAGGAGGTAAAAGTGTAAAGCTTAGTGCAAAATATTGCAAGACCTCGGAAAAGCGGGGGTTGTCTGGCAAGGCCAAGCTTGTAAAGAAAGAGAATGGAAACAGGAATTCCAGAAAGACAGTTTCTGCTTGCTGAGAGCTGGCACGTTAGTATTGGTTCAGCTGGCTACCTCCCCTTTCTTGTGCCACGCTAAGCAGCAGCGTTCCTTGTGTCTGTTTACAATGGGCTTCACTGTCTCGCTGCCGTGCAAGTGACATCTGAACACGCAGGACAGCATTTGTCCTGTGTTCTTGTGTGGCTGCATGACTCTACTGAGACAGGAGGCTGGGAAGGAGTTACTACATGATGGGACTTCCATGTCTGTCTTTCAGCCCAGATGCAGGCTTCTGGGAAAAAGAAGAAAGAACTTCGTTACCGTAGTGTGATTTCTGACATCTTCGATGGCTCCATTCTCAGCCTGGTGCAGTGCCTCACCTGTGACAGAGTGAGTTTTCTGGTGGCTTTCAGTCAAGGAGAAAGGTCTGCTAACTTGTAGATGTCTTCTTGGGAAATGGCACTCCTGGTTGCAAATGCTGGGATGCCGGAGACCTGCTGAAATGTCAGTAGGTGGGCGTGTAACAACAGAAACCCACCATGCCAACAAGTAGTATTTCTCCGTAGGGGTCTGTTGGCTTATCCGTGTTACTGAGATGACCTAGTGATATCACATTTACTTTAGAAAACTGATTCCACTGCTACCAAAACCATGACAAAAGTCATCCTGCTGACAGCAGTGAAGAATAGGCAGAGCGAGCTCCTCTTAGTGCCAGCTCAGGTTTCTAGGCTAGACAAAATCCAAGCAGTGATGAAAGGTGATGAAGGTCAGGTCCCAGCTCCATTCCATGCACAGGAATCTCAGACCTCTTCCTCTTGGATATTTCCAGGTTTCTACAACAGTGGAGACATTCCAGGACCTGTCACTCCCAATCCCAGGGAAGGAGGATTTAGCCAAGCTGCACTCTGCCATCTACCAAAACGTGCCAGCTAAGACGGGGGCATGTGGGGACAACTATGCCTCACAAGGCTGGATTGCTTTCATCATGGAGTATATCCGGAGGTGTGTTCTTTATGCAGGATCTCTTTTTCTAGGGTTGCCCTGCAGCGCAGCTCTCCTTAATCAAGCAGAATGTCAGTTGTAACCATTCCTTGTATGACAGCGTGTGGTACCTCACAGATCTTGGAGCCTTTTCCTGTAAACCACTTGTTGCTGTTCCTCTGGTTCTGTCACACATCTTGAGAACTCTTGTCCAGCTCATAGTCCTTCTGCCTTTAGCTCAGTCTTGCCTTCCAGAGCAAATGAATTCCTGGTGTAGTTTTCCAAATCATTTCCAGTTTGAGCAATTGAAGAAGGAACATCATGCTTTCCCTGCTCCTATGGGATGTGTGATGTGCTTAGAACCTACAGCTAGAAGGAAACCCATCAATCGGTAGCAGGTTTGTGCACCAGTGTCCAGCTGTTTCGCGTGTAACACTTCCTCTTCATCCCTTCTCTTCCGCAGATTCGTGGTGTCCTGTATCCCTAGCTGGTTTTGGGGTCCTGTTGTGACGCTGGAGGATTGCCTTGCTGCCTTCTTTGCAGCAGATGAGTTGAAGGGTGAGTGTTCCCAGTGGGGTCTGGCAGCCCAGAACAAGGAGGATTTCACGAGGCTCATTAAATCTCCTGGAAATCCTGCCTCCACATTAGAGACTGCCAGTACCAAAAGTTGGCAGTTCAGCATCTCTGAGCAGAAGCAACTTTTCCCACCTGCTCATGGTGCTTTTTTTCATTCTGAATCTGGGTGAGAACGCACTTAGTGAGGAGCAGACGTGGCTGTTTGATGATTGTAAGTGTTGTGGCCCCCGAGCCACCTTAGTTTCTTCACTTTCTCCATCCACTCCACAAGCTCTAGAGGACCTAATATGCTACTGAGGAGGAAATCAACTTTATCCCAGCTGAAACCAGGGCACGCAGCCATATCTGAGTAACTACATAATGCCTTTCTTTTTGTCTACAGGGGACAACATGTACAGTTGTGAACGGTGTAAAAAGTAAGTTTGCATTATCTGTATTGTGTTGTATTTCTAGAACTTTATTTCTCTGTGCTGCTGTCAGGCATTTTGCCGTGCCCTCTGCCTGGAGTGCTCTTCCGCTGAGCAGCGCGTAGAATCTACCTTGCCTTAAATTAGAATCCTGATCTTGAGAGGTCTCTGATCGCAGATAGGAGAAGTGCTGGCTGTGGATGGGAGAAAGAAAGGAAGAAGGATATGAACAGGGATGTGGCTTGGCAGTGATGGAGCTATTGTATTAAAAAGAAGAGGCATGACAAACTGCTCATGCCACGCTTCATTTGGGAAGGATGCTGCAAAGAGTCTGAATTTGTCGCTACGGGAATACAGGATTTGTCTTGGATTTCAAAACGAGCAAGGCCCAGGCAGAGCAAGAGACAGCCATGCCTTTTGACATCCCTTTGCTTTAGTGATTGCTTACACCTAGTTTCTTTTTCTCCCTCAGATTACGGAATGGAGTAAAGTACTGCAAAGTCCTCCGGCTACCAGAGGTAAGTAAAGCCACCTTGTTTCTTAGCTTTCTTTCTCCAGCCAGTGAGAATGTAAGGAGGCCAGAAGCAGAACTGAAATAGCAATTTGTTTTGGTGGCAAAGTCCTGTATCTAGAACAGAAGAGAATTTTCCATTCTGAGCCAATGAGCCAGCAGGATTCATGGCTAACAGGCAAAGAACTGCTAACATCAGGTGCATGGAGATGCGTTGTTGGGTCAGAACGCCCCCAGCAAAACTTTGCTTTGCGTTTTTTGTCTTTGGTCTTTTAGATTCTTTGCATCCACCTCAAACGGTTCCGGCACGAGGTGATGTATTCCTTCAAGATCAACAGTCATGTCTCCTTCCCCTTGGAAGGGCTGGATCTGCGACCTTTCCTAGCCAAGGAGTGCGTCTCCCAGATCACCACCTACGATCTCCTGTCAGTTATCTGTCACCATGGCACAGCAGGCAGTAAGTCCTCTTGCAAGCACAGGTAGAGCTGAACAGGAGCAAGAAGGGCATGAGCAAAGCAGAAGTGTGTTCTGGGACTGGCTGGCACCTCTTCTGGGGTGAAGTGCCCTCCCAATCCCCTCTTTTCTCAGCCTCTACCCTTTGAAAAGTGAACCTAACGGTTTCTGACAGATGCCCTGCAGCTATTTCAGCCTCACCACTAGGCTGGCGCAAGCCCTTTCCTGATGTTCTATCTCACTGAGCCGCCTTTTCCAAGGAAGGCGAATCAGGGTGACAGTGCCAGGCTCCCCTGCTCCCGCAAAGCTTGCCTCAACAGGAACTGTGCCTTCTTTCTTTCGACTCTCTGCTCTCTGCCACAGCTAATCCTGTTTGTGCTGCTGACGTTATCCCAAGGCTGACGTCTGTCTGCTCTCCAAATCCCAGCAGCGTCCTGTTCTCTCTTGCAGGTGGGCATTACATAGCCTACTGCCAGAACGTAATCAACGGCCAGTGGTACGAGTTTGATGACCAGTACGTCACCGAAGTCCACGAGACCGTGGTCCAGAATGCAGAAGCCTATGTCTTGTTCTACAGGTGAGCAGCAGCCCCTTGCTGCTCACCGAATACTTAGAAATCTGTTTGGAAAACTAGGTTTTCGGCAATTGCTGATTTTTGCGTCCTTTCCCTACTTAAGGAAAAGCAGCGAGGAGGCTGTGCGAGAGCGTCAGAAAGTCGTGTCCCTTGCCAGCATGAAGGAGCACAGTTTACTGCAGTTCTACGTCTCTCGAGAGTGGCTCAATAAATTCAACACCTTTGCTGAGCCTGGTCCCATCACCAATCACACCTTTCTGTGCTCTCACGGAGGTAAGGCAGGTGCTGCTGGACCTGGGAAGAGCAATTCCCAGCTCTACCTTATACTTGAGCCAAGAAACTCCACGTGTCATCCGTGTGCAGTGTGACCTGCAGTAGGATCCATGTCTTTGGCAGAAACTCCAGCCTGCTCAGGGAGAGATGAAACAATTACCCCATTGTCCTGCTGATTAGAGGGCTGGAGTGATATGTAGTGCTGGGAAAAAACAGTTTTCAGTTCTTTGTATTTAAAAACAAATCCGTAGAAAGCAGATAAGGCAGCATTTATCTGTGTAACCCCACGAGCAAGTTTGGCCTTCAGCGTTTATTTGGAGAATGGAGCACGTGCTCCTGAAGGGAGCGGATGCCACGTTTTACTGTTCCTATTCTGCACCTGTCATGCTGGGGAGCCCTCAGGTTTGCAAATCACCAACTGGAAATGAAGCACTTGATTAGAAATCGAGGCCATGAATTGAGATACCACCGCAATTAATGAACTCATGACTGTCTTCCATTAGCAGAGGGAAGTTGATTCCAGAATCTGAGTTTTCAGCAAAAGAGATCTGCCTTCTTTTATCTGATGCTTTACCCAGCAGTAATGAGTTCTCTGGTTAACTCTTCCTCTTGCCTTTCCTCCGCAGGGATCCCTCCTAATAAGTACCACTACATTGATGACCTGGTTGTGATTCTGCCCCAGAACGTGTGGGAGTATCTCTACAACAGGTGAATAACAATACTTCGTTCTTCCTCACAGTGAGTTTTGGGGTTTGTTTCATGCCTTGGGCAGTGACCATGACACAATCCTTTCCCAGGGCACCTTAAAGGTGTGCAGTACCTGCTGTGTACTGGGAAAGACCTCTTTCTGGTAGACCCTTCCAATCTTGCTCTCTCCAACTACCTGAAAGGAGGTTGTGGAGAGGAGGGAGCTGGGCTCTTCTCCCAAGGGACAGGGGACAGGACGAGAGGGAATGGCCTCAAGCTCCACCAGGGGAGGTTCAGGCTGGACATTAGGAAAAAATGTTTCACAGAAAGGGTCATTGGGCACTGGCAGAGGCTGCCCAGGGAGGGGGTTGAGGCACCTTCCCTGGAGGGGTTTAAGGGACGGGTGGATGAGACGCTGAGGGACATGGTTTAGTGATTGATGGGAATGGTTGGAGTCGATGATCCGGTGGGTCTTTTCCAACCTGGTGATTCTATGATCCAAACCAAAATGAGCTGTATCCATGCACTGTGAACCGCACTGCATTGAGTAAAGGCAGCACTTTCTATTCAGAAAACGGTAGCAGTTGCACCTCGCCAGTGTCTGTAGTAGTATAATAATCCATCTCTGTAGGATTCAGGGCTGGGAAGCACTTCCATTCTCCTGCAATTCTCCATTCCCCTCCCTCCCTCCCTGTGCCAGGTTCGGGGGTGGCCCCGCTGTGAACCATCTGTACGTGTGCTCCATTTGCCAAGTGGAGATTGAAGCGCTGGCCAAGCGCAGGAGAATTGAAATCGACACCTTCATCAAGGTTGGTTCTGGGAAGCATCTGGAAGCCACAGTAAAGGGCAGAGGTGGGGAAGTAGTGACTTGTCATAAGCAGTTAGTGGAAAACTCTTGCCCCTGTTTCCCAAAACGTGATCTACAGCATGGACAGGTTGACCTTGAGGTTCTCCAGTGGTGACTGTGGGGATGTCGGCTGGGACACAATAACGCTGTGTGTGGCTGCAGGCAGACACGGAGCTTGAATTACAAGGGGCTCTTCTGAAGGATGGCAAGGCTTAGAGTTAATGGAAGGGACTCCCTCAGATCTCAGGAATGACTAAATCCTTCCTGCATGTCTCTGTTCCCCTCTGCCCTCCCAGCTGAACAAGGCTTTCCAGGCAGAGGAGTCCCCGAGCGTCATCTACTGTATCAGCATGCAGTGGTTCCGGGAGTGGGAAGCCTTCGTCAAGGGGAAAGATAACGGTAAGAAGGCAGAGAACTCTGAGTCTGTCAGGGGTGAGACCTGGAATGGGAACAAGTGGATTTTTGAAATGTTTGTTCTGCTCTTACAGAGCCTCCCGGACCAATTGACAACAGCAAGATCGCACTCACAAAAGCAGGAGGCCATGTGCAGGTTAAGCAGGGTAAGGCTTGTGCTTGCTGTCTTGTGTTCCTGAAGGCTGAAGGAGAGCGCTCCCCAGGCTCTAGCTGTTCGCAGGGCAGGGGATGATGGTTTTCTGCACATCCCTGTGCCGATGGCCCTGAGTGTGCCGTCTTGGTTCCCCGCTGCCCGCTCCACTTGCTGATGTGGTTGCAGGCCCGTCTCCTGCTGCTGCCCCAGCCCCTTCCACCATTCCCCTTTGCACAGCTCTCTAGCTCTGATCTTGTGTGGCTCCTGACTGTATGTAGCATCTGCCGTGAGCCAGCTTGTGAAATAGCATTGCTCGTGCTGTCCTCTCCTGCCAAACAGGCACAGGTTGCATCTGTATCATCTGTAACTCTCCCAGAATCACACACAGAATAACCAGGTTGGAAGAGACCCACTGGATCGTCGAGTCCAACCATTCCCACCAATCCCTAAATCATGCCCCTTAGTACCTCATCACCTTAAAACACCTCCAGGGACGGCGACTCAACCACCTCCCTTGGCAGACCATTCCTATGCCTAACCACCCTCTCCGTGAAGAATTTTTTTCCAATCTCAAGCCTAAATCTCCCCTGGCGGAGCTTGAGGCCATAAAGGTTGCTCTCAGAGCAACCCTTCCTGCATTCCTTTCTCTGCAGCCTTTACAGCAAAGTTCTCTGCTTCCCCTGCTTTGCCCACCTTAAGTTGCCCCTCCTAGGGCCACGTGGATGAGTATTCCCAGTCTCTCCCAGGCAGCACAACCCCAGCTCACTGGGACTGGTGTTTCTGAGTATTTCTTAGCCTCTTGGGCTGTCGCAGCTCATTTGCTGCTGTGCACGAGCAAGGAGCCAGGCAGGTGCTGGTAGCGAGGGCTCATGCTGCTCGGTTCCTCTCGGGGTAAGGCACAAGTGACCCCAGAGCAGTCAATGACCTTTAATTCATTGTGGTGAACCCTTAACCCATCACTGCTACCTCCACCACCAAACCACGTCCCTGAGCACCATGTCTACACGTCTTTTAAATCCCTACAGGGATGGTGACTCCATCACTTCTTTGAGCAGCTGCTTCCAGTGCCTGACAACCCTTTTTGTGGAGTGATATTTCCTAATACGCAATCTAAACCTCCCCTGGCAAAACTTGAGGCCGCTTCCTATCACCTGTTACTCAGGAGAAGAGACCAACACCCACTATGGTGCATCAGCCTTTCCCTCTGCTGCCTGCACGGCTCATTCCTGCTGTTGTCCCTTTCAGGTGCTGATTACGGGCAGATTTCTGAGGAGACCTGGATTTATTTAAGCACGCTGTACGGAGGGGGGCCAGAGATTGCCATCAGGCAGAACGTGGCCCAGATCCAAGAACAGGAAAACCTCCACGGGGAGCAGAAGATTGAAGCGGAGACGCGGGCTGTGTGATCTGTGCGGGATGGGGCAGGGAAGGTACGGCACAGACACGTCCGTGTGGGGACAGAAGGCTGGGGAATCCTGAGGAGCCAAACCTCTTCCGTTGCTGGCGCAGGAAAGCGCGCAGGGCTCCCACCACCATCCTTCCGTGTGGCTTTGAACACAGAGGTGGGTGGTGCTGGGCGAGACTGGGAGAAGCAGCTTCTCTGCAATTCATCTCTGGATAAAGCTCTGGTAGGAGACTGCAGCCAGATTCACGTTTTGACCTGCACCCTCTCCCTTTGTTTGTTTACAAGGAAGCAGCGCTCCCAGCTTGCCCCCAGTGAACTGAGTCCCTACTCCCTTGCAGGGCTTGCTTTTGGCACTTAAAATTAACTCAAACATATAAACATAATTTATGTTTCCAGCCAGAGAAAACCATTATTTGAAGCTGACTTAAAGCCAGAAGGGCTCTGGGTACTATTATGCTGGTGGGGCACAGCTGCCACCACTTCCTCATTTTGCTCTTTATCCAGTTCTTGCAAATTTGCTTGCAGTCAACTAAAAAATGTTGGAGGAGGCTACTCCTCTCGCTCCAAGCCCGCACTGTTGTGGTCCCGCAGAATTTTTTTCTCCTTGTATCTGATTTCCTGCATTCAGCACGTCTCCAGAGAACAAAGCTGGAAGACGATGAGTCCTTCTCAATTGTTTCCTGCCCTACTCTTGCCACTCCAGCTCCTGGCGGCTTTGTCGCGATGGGATGCAGCCCTTCATGGGGTTAAATCACAGGGCTGGGACCGCAGCAGCTTCAACTCCAAGCTGGGATGAGCAGGCGTCGTTGGAAGATACAAGGCAGACTTTGGGACTCCTGGTTCATCACCCTCTTCCCAAACTGACCCTGGTGGAAGTTTGGATCTCTCTCCACATCTGTGAGGGGAAGCAAAGGGTGCATGAAGGATGGGAAGGAGCCTGTTTGGAGGGGTCACCCTTGGGCAGGATCATAACTCGGTGCTGGGGAAGAGCCCCAGGTTGGTGAAGCAGCTTTTTGGGACTGAGCTGCTTTCTGCAAACAAGCCCCCGCTGCTGTGCTGAGGTCATTCCAGCTTCTCCTCGCAGATGGCGTTTGTGTACACAGTGGCTCATTTAATGAACAGAAATAACTTGCTCCCCAATCTACTGCTGCTACCGCAGCCACGGAGCCACCCGGCAGCGGTGAGGGGAAGGAAGACAAAAAAGGCTAAACACTTCTTTATGTCCTTTTGCAGTACGATGTGCGTTTGTCATTCATCTGATAAGTCAGCCAGGCACTAGTGAAGTCTTGTGCAACTTTACAAGCGTTTCACTGCAATTTATAGAAGCTGAGCAAGGCCGAAGCAGCTTCTCGGCTGAGGAACCAGACTGTGTGGGGCTAGGACCTCCTCAGCTCCTTGTGTAAAAAATGAGGAAAGGCTGCTCTTTGACTGAAGAGACAGAAAGCAGAGAAAAGCGGAGGATGGGAGAATTTGCAAAGAAAAATGTGGCCTTCAGATTTATTTATTTAATTTTTTTTAGACCAAATGTTTGCTGCAAACAGCAACTTCTTTCAAAAAGCATCTGTAAATGGTTCCGCATGTTTACTTTATGATCCTGTTTATTGGATGCTTGTACAGACCCCGCCGGGCCCCAGGGGAGGTCAGGGAATGAGCCACTGTTGGGATTTCTCATTGTTTTAAGCTCTTTGTTAGTCACTGCAGCCGCCTTTAGATCTGCTGCAGAGCCTCTAGGGCTGCATGTCCGTGTCGTTTGTGCTGCGTGGAGGTTGCTGTACAGATCGTGATCGCACTCCTGTGTTCTACCTTGTGCTGAAACGGTGTTAAAATAAATACCTGTGCATTCAACAGGCTGTTTTCTCAGTCTGGTGCTGGCTGGAGCCATCAATATTGCTGTAAATCCACCTCCCTGGGTAACAGACTGGAGAGGAGCAGGAAACGCTGGGCTCTTGCCAGCCTGATATCGCGTTCTGCCCCAGTGAAGTCGGGAATTTGGAGTTGCTAAAGCAGGCAGGTGATGTGAGGCCAAGAACTGTTCTCTGCCACAGTGGTGAATGACGCCGCGTTAGCTGCAGCCTGAAACCCTGAAGAACCCATGCTCGCCTTGGGTTAATGAGAGCGTGCTGCTTGCGCTTTAGCTGCTTGAAGGCAACCGTCAAAACTTGCCTCTCGCAAACAAACCCGTCACCTCAGCAACCACAGAGCAGCTCCCAGGCTCCAGGAGGCGTTAACGAACACCATCCCCTGGGAAGGGGATTATTCACTGTCCAGACAGCTCAGGCAAAATCGTAGTTGTACTTTTTGTTATCCCCTGCCCGCTGAAATTTAGTGGAAGCTTAGTTCTGAGTCTCTATTTCATCAGGAACCTGACTGCAGCCGACAGCTGCATTTCAAACCCACTGCCCCTGTAAGCTAAGTTCTAGGGCTCAACTCTTACAAGCTACATTTGTAAATCACCTCATTATCTCCATATTTTATCACATCCTTTGCTGATTACAAGGAAAGGGAGATGAAGGAGCTGTTCATGCTCTGGCTGGATGGCACTAACCTGCATTAGTTTGGGTGTCTGCTCCCTCCTCGCAGCCTCCTGGGAGTACTGGGCTGCTTCCCTGGAATCCCCAGGCTCCAGTTCCCTTCCTATTTAAAGTTAGTGATGCTTACACTGCTATATAAATCAGTTAGAGCCAGCCAGACACCGCCTTCTATCACTGCTCCTCAAAATGCAAAGACTGGCAGCCTGTTCCACACCTTGTGCTGCTCCGTCCTGCGCTGACAGGGATGTTAATCATCGCTGGCAAGGAACAACTGAAATGGTTTTAAAAAAATAAATTAGCCATCTGACCTTTGGAAAAAAAAAAAAAAAAACACAAACCAAAAAAACCTCTCTAGAGCTGCTCCAAATGAAATTATCAGATTATCAGTCAGGTATTGCTGCTAGAGCTGTGTGTCTGCAAATGCTGGTGATTGCTAGAGGCTGGCTCTCATGAACCAGACTGACACGGATGGAGCAGCTGTCCAGAAGGCAGCCAGGGCTTTTGTCTCTGCTGGAGACCCGTGTACTGTTCACCACCAATGCACACGAACAAGGAATTGTAAACATCCTCTCCCAGACATACAGAAAAGTGTCTGGGTTCCAGTTTATTCCACAATTTCAGACCATTAAGGTATTTCACACTATCCTGCATCTGCACATGCGCAAATGCAGTAGTTGCTGGGCTTGCAAGAGGTTTAGCTTCAATATATAAACAATCTGGATCAAACCCATCTGCAGACTTCCAGTTAAACCAGAGCACTCAGGGGGTGGTACAAGGCAGAGCTGAGTTAGAGGAAATACCTTCCCCACACTTCAAGATCTTGTGGCCTCTTCCCAAAGCGTGAAAAGCACAACCCTCCTGTCCTTCCCAAGTACCCAGCAACTCCAACCAGAGCAATGCTTTTCTCTTTCTCCTCAAACGACCCCATAAGAACCAGCTGGAAAAATAAAATTTGGATAAAATCATGTGTTAAGAACCAGCAACTTGAGGCACTCATGACAGGGACAGGCAGGGCTGAATTTCTACTCCAAATACCTGGAAATTCTAGCATGAAATAAAAACCAAAACAAAGCCCCATGTGCTCCAAGCAAAACGTCCTCCAACACAGCCTTGGGTACAAGCACCGTACTGGCTGCTTCTGCTTATTCCCTGTGAATTTTACAGACAGACGGGAATCCCAAATCCATCCCACAGCCACAGAGAAGGAGGCACAAGAGAGCAGCCTAGGGGAGTTCCAGGCTGTAGCATTTTTCCCATTAAGTCCCAGCTCAATTCCCATTCCCCACTGGAAACATCTCTGGAAGAGCAGAAAGTCCCCTGGGGAGCCACAGATCCAATCCCTGGATCAATGAGAGGAGCCCCCAGCTGGTTTTATTGGGAAACAAAAGCAACAAAACCATCTTTATTCTTCCCTGGGTGATCAAAGGGACCCAGTGAAATCGTATTTCTGGAATTAGATGTTTATTTAAATACGTGGATGACTTTCCTTTCATTGTTACAAGGTCAATATTCGCTTTCAAATGGAAGCACTTTATTTGGTTGAATTCTGTCTCCAGAAATGAACGGGCAACACCAGAACCTTTTACATTGGCAATGAAGTCACAACACGGAGATGCCACCAAACTCTAGAGATCAGTGCTCAAACACACATACACACACATATACAAATAAAAAAAGTGCTCAACATCATCATGTTAAAATAGAATTTGGCTTCTTTTAGGACTTTTGACACTTTAGGCAGAAAAAAACCCAAAAAAAAACCCCAAAGAACAATACGCATCAAACTAAACAAACTTCTGAAAAATACTCAGCATTAAACACAACTTTCAGTATCAGTAAATATGTTTCTTCTCTATTTACAGGAGTTAAGAAAGGGCATTAGAGACTTTGGCTGGAGATATTGAGATTTTGGAGGATGAGTCCACGCTTCTGGGCGAGATTAGTAAATTCAAGCAGAGTTTTGATAAACCAGTCGAGTTTTTAGTCCTGCAGGTTTTGCAAAAGGTAAATTCTACAAAAATGACTCCTTCGTTACCCGAATGAAGGCAGCAGAACCCAGGTGTGTGGGCTACGCGACACAACTGTCGCTAGTTTTCTCTTGCCGTAAGATTTAAGATCCAGGCATTCGGGAAGGAGTCGCCAAGTTTATAAAAACTCCAGCCGTGGTTGTTTACTAAAACTTTTGAAGACAATCAGTCAGCTAAAGCTAATGCTCTTTCTAAAACGCTGTGTAGCGACATGGACATTGCAATACTTCAAACGTTCCACAGAGGCTGACAATAATATACTGTCCACCTAGATTAAATATAGAAAAGCAGACTTCATCTAATTTTTTTTTTTTTTTTACATAGATGGCACAACGAAAGGTGAAAATGAATTCTTCCATCTGCTGATTCAACAGTGCATCAACATAAGAGTAAAAATACTGCAGCTAAAAATATATTAAAGATGCTTTTGCAGACCTGTTACTTGCTTAACCTTTCGGATTCCCCGATAGAGAGTTGTCGGCTGTGCACGGCAGCAAAGCCTCTGCACCAGTCTTTGCCATAAGAGCCAACCACATGGATCACATTCGGCTATCGGAGGCTCGTGGATCTAAATGGTTAAGCCCCCAGAGTAGCAGCAGCGATAAGGATGGTTTAATTCCCTGGATGATGCCCTTTCCAATGCCCCTAACACTGCAGCCTCAGTGTTGGCATCGCCTGCGGCTCAAAGCAGGCTCCTGAGCCACTGGATTTAAGTTAAAAACCAACCTTTTGCTGGTTGACACGTGCAGATATTGAGCACCATAATACAGCAGCTACAGCACTGACTGTAGGACTGAGGGACTTCGTGCTTGTAAAAAATAAAAGCTGGTATCTCAAATGGAGAGAAAGGGACAGAGTGATGAACGCGACATGTAACCCAGCTCAAAAATAACTTCATCCTGAGCAGGGACAACCCCCAGCATGGAGAGCGCTTGATTCTTGGACAAGATCTCAATATACCAGCCCTGCACAGTAGTGCAGGTGGCAGCAAACCAAAACACACGTTTGTCAGCAAACTAAACCTGAGAGGTTTCATTTTGGGGTGTCCATATAAAACTGATTTTCTCAAAGTCAGGGATTTTTACAGAAGAAGCTCCCTAAAGGCGAGCAGCTGTCCCCAAAGGATGTGTCGATCTAGGAGTAAATCAGGCCCTCAGCAGCTATTATGTAGTAACCAGGGCTCGAACAGGTACAAGATGACTAAAATCCTAGCAAAATGGTAACAATTCAGGGGAAACCAAGAGAATATAGATATTTAGAAAGCAATCGACCCTTTCTTAGGCAGCTGAGGTCCAGATCATGCGATAGTTGGAGATTTACAGCTTTCTCTCCACTGCATGACACAACAAAGTGCAGCATCACTTATCATGCTACTTCTGCTTCAAATAAAACTGTGGGAGAACAGGATGGCTGAGGAATAAGTCACAGTTCCTGTCTGGCTTCTGGATTGAGGTCCAGTCCACGACAAGGTGGGAGAACAAAACAGAGTGTGGATTTTTTATTTTTTTTTTTTTCCTTCTCTCTTATTTTTTCTAAAAAAAAAAAACTCTGTTACTCGGACACTAACTGATGAGAATGCACACGAGGTCATGCAAAAGGAGAAGGCAGGTCTGAAAGGCTGAAAAACAAACCAACAAAAGAAAACTGCAAAGAGACTAAACAACAAGGAGCCACAAAATAACGTGACCCTTGGGAAGGTGGGTGCAGGCAAGGCAACAGGGCGAGCATGCAGACTGAAACGAGAGCAAAATGGGGCTCCAAACCAAAATGCCAGTGTGTGTTTGTGTGAGAGAAAGAGGAGGGGGAGAGCACAGAGGGGATAAAGAGTAGGGGGCTGAAAGAACAAGCAGGAGAACAAGCGTACATACGTGAGCTTGAAGGCTTTCAGGAAACACAGGAAGGTCATGGGGATTTAATACTTGGTGCGAGCATCAGCCTAGATTTAAAGAAAAATAAAGGCTGACAAGTATTAGCGACCTTTTGGGGAAAGTAGAACATTGCATAATGCACACGGATCAGATTTTCCACAAATTCAGAGCCCAGTCCAGCTGCTGTAGCACTGTTCCCAGGGGAGGCTCTCCAGGCATTCACCCCCCTCTCCCAAGTTATTTGATGGTTCTACCTGCAGGAATAGCACTAAAGGCACTGTGTGAAATGCTGATGGACCAGTGCGTACGTTCAGATGGACTGAGGGACAAGGGAGGGCAGAAGACAGACCAGGACATGCGTGGGATGCTGGTTACCCTCTGCGAAGGGCAGCCAGGTCATCGACCGGTGTTGGGAGGAAGGGCACGGGGAAGGGGGTTGGGTAGGTTTTATGGAGGGGCTGTGCCAAACCAGCACAGGAGTGGGAAAGGCTGTTAATCTGAGCCACAAGTAGCATGCCATGAAAAAGAGCAAGCATCTGGATGGAACTGGGATGAAATTTAGGTCTGATTTTTTTTTTAAATGGGAACTCCAGACAAGACTGGGAGTCTGGCATTCCATGGGTATGTTTTTTAACTGCCTGCAGGGTAAACAGACCATTTTGTTTCTCCTTCTGTGACAAGCTCGCCCCGAGGTTCTTGCACCAGCACAAACACCTTTAGGAATCTAAAACATAAGAAAAAGACAAAAAGAAAGAGACTGGATTAGAAAGAGGATGGGGAAAATGGGATCCCTTAAGAGTAGCACTGCCTGCAGGAGGTTAAAGGAAATACAGCATCCAAGCATCTACCAGGTTACAAGGGGTTAAGGAAGGTGCCTGAAATCAGGAATACACTGTCAGTACTCAGTCATCCTCAGACTGGGGATGAGCATCACTGGGACACCAATCTCTGGAGGAGGAGGATGTCAAAGTCCAAAGCAAGACCCTGCCAACACCCTCTCAGTGCAACAGAAAAAAAAGTGGCTTTTCAATTTTCATTCTGCAAAGGAGCACTCTATCTGTTCAGTGACAGCTCCACAGAGCACAAATGATAGCAAAGAGTAACAGCAAGGAGTAAAACCAAAAAATTTTGCAGCTGAATCCAGACTGGCTACCCGTTCCACAACAGGCTGCAAAGATCTTTCATCCTTAAAGGAAGCCCAGAAACAAAAAGGTGAGAGCAGCCTTTGCCTCTAAACCCACCCTCTGTCACATTCCTGCACCCACAGACGCTAGTTGAGTGAAGTCTTCTTTGTGGCCAAGTGAAGCCACAACCCAGAAGTGTGATTTGGCCAAAGAAGCTGCTGTATCCAAGCACAGGATGAGTCCAAGCTTCTCTCACACTCGAGAGAGATGGGGATCCTCCTAATCCCCTTTGCACCCACTTCCATAAAAGAAAAAAAGCCCAAATGACAGCACGAGAAAGTTTTCAGAGACAAAATGAAATTTTTTCCTGAAAAGGAATTGCATTTGTACTTGGTGGGGTAAGCAGCTCCGAGCCATTTGCTCTCCATTAGTAAAGTTACACTAAACTTAAATGCCATTAAAAAGAAAACTCACGGGAATGAGAAAATATAATGTTTATTAGAAGAAGACACCAAGGTACATCAAGCTATGAAGAGATTCCTGACAAATGATGATTCCTTAAAAAATAAGAACGGAAACGAAACAACCACACTGGCCAAGTTTCAAACATTAACACAAAGCAGAAGTTTCTACACCAGTGCAACCAGATGCAGGCAGTGAGTAACCCAAAACACTTAACATCAGAGGGACTGAGCAGTTACCAAAACAACGGCTAGGTTACGCCTATAAAACCATTTATATTTGTACATAAAAGGATAAAAACAATTCAAATTCAAGTAACTTTAGTTTTTAAGTTGTTATATACAGTTTTCTTTACACTGGGAGAACTAAGGGCAAGTATTTAACAAAAGGATTTTAAAAGCCATAGTCCAGTTTATAATTATTGTCTCCTAAATAATTTGGCAAGCATTAAACAATCAGATACATCCTAGACAAAAAGTGCATCAGCGTGGTTAACTTTCATCTATTTATTTATTTCTATAAGTCAAGGCTCTGCACAACAGTTGCAGCTGCAACACGGAACCACAGAGCTGTCTGCAAGGTTTGTTGATAGAATTGGGGTGAGGAGGAACAGACCCAGAGCGGCAAAGGAGCCAAAAAGCTACTAGCCCACAGCTCCAGAACTTGTATTCAGGAGGCTGAACATCACAAACCAGCCCCTATTCCTTGTGTCACCCAAGCAGCTGGTCTCACTGGGAGAAGCGGACACAGCATTTGTGTTGGGTACAAATAGAGAGTTTATCATTCCATGGTCATTCCATGCATGTTCTTTTGGGTTTCTCACTATTTCAGAATATCCTGCAGTGAAAGAGCTTTGTTCCCCAGCAGATTCTGAGGCACCAGAGTCAAAAACACAGCGTGGGCAGCCCAATTACTCCCAGTTCTTGTTATCAACCGCTGTTAGCGCCAGACACTCAACAAGGGCAGAAAAACCCTGCAAGAAGCTACACCCTTTGTGCAGAGGAGTTTTTTTCCCCATCCCTAGCGGTCAGAGATTGGTGTATGCCTCACAACACAAGTTTACATCCAACAGATCCAATTCTTAGTCTGTACGGGCTATTTATAGCAATTGTAACCGTTTCCTGCATGCGTCACAAAGAGAATGAGTGTGTGGAATTGTACTAGGAAGGACAACAACGCTGTTTACAACTAAATTCATACAGTCGGGCCAGTGCTGTCATCGGCAGCGATGCACATGGAAATTTCAAGAGGCATCAGCTGAGCGAACGGTACCTAACAGAGTCTTTCATTGCTGGAGATAGGACATGTGCATTCATCTCTTCTAAAGAAAAACTTCTGACCCACAGCTCTTAAAACAACCGTAGCAGCAAACCAGAAGAACAAAAGGTGGACAGGCCTATGCAAACCTACTCAGAGATTTTCTGAAGTGATTTGTACCCATCTGGAAAAAAAAAAAAAAAAAAAAAGGCAGAACAAGATAGACATTACTACTCTTTTTGCGATAGGGTTTGCTCACACCCTCTGACTGGAGAGGTGCTGTTGTCAGCTTTACAAGCAACTCTCAGAGGTTTTTTGCCTTTTTGCATTTTTTTGTATTTGCAGGAGCACACAGACCTCGAGCAGGGGGGTGACTGCAGCACACGACTTACCTGTCCTGTTCATCTCAGGCTGGGGAGCAGAGCCCTGACAAGACAGGCATCAGCCAACTGGAAAACTTGCCAGCTGCAAAGCAGCTTTTCACAAAGCCTTTAGCAGTCGTGTGGCTCAGGTCGCGCTGCCTCGGGCTCACGGCAGGTAAAGCCCAACCAGCTTCTACTGACTGGGAGCACCAAAGACTCAGAGCTGGTGTGGATGCTCCCACCCTTCAGTAACAAACCTTTAGAGGTACCAGCTGCTCCAGCTTCTTCCCCAAACCAGAAAGTTAGCAAATACACTTACACTATCATCTTCAGGTAAGTCATAGTTTCCATTTTAAATACACAAGGAGTGAACAAAGTCACTTCTACTAATGTATTAAAAAATCAAAAGAAAAATCTGCAACTTGCTACAAGGTTTGCCTTTCCAACACAGCACTTCCCCCAAATCTTTATACTGCTACCAAGACAATTCATGGGAAGTTCTCTTGTAGCTTTTCTTTCTGACCAGAGAACTGAGAAATGAGGGATGTAAATCTTAGATTTCTGCTCCTAAAGGCCAGCAAAGATAATGGAAAGCCTAAAAAACCTCCATCATTACCACAGAAGTGGCTGTAACTATTTCAGCCTTCTCTTCCAGCACCAACTGCATTTGTACGATCATTCAGCAGCATCTTACAAGTTAAATGATATCATTTAAATCATACATTCTATGATTTAAATGATTTAATCATAAAAAAACATTAAAATTTAATCACAGAATCTATGATTCTATGAGTTACGTGCTAATACGATTTCCTGGCAGGTATTGCACTGCTCCTGTCAGTCTCTCCAGATGGGCAAGTTAAAAACAAGTTTGCTACCTCTCTTGGCAGGGCTGTCTCAGGGTTTCTCACCCCACCCACAGGTCTGCTTCGCTTCACTTCCCATCCAACCTCCTGCTCTGCCCATAAGGAGGTGATGTGCTCTCACATTCCACTGGTGTGAACCACGCTGTGTATCCAAGGGCTGGAGAGCCACGCTTGTTACTTAAGACAGATGGAGCTGCCACACTGGTTTAGCTCTTTCAAGCAGCCTACCCTGCCCAACAACAAGTTATCCAGCAGAATAATAATGTTGCTTTCAGCTCTTGCCACACACAAAGCAAGTCAGTCTCCAGAGGAGAGAACACTGGGATAAGAGATGGGGATCTCCCGTTCTGTGCTTTCTGCCTTGTTCTGAACACGTAAAATCCATGTACAATCCACATTCCTCTTTCAAAGGTTAGTAGAAGCCAACAAAGGGTCTGAGGTTTTTGCAGTCTTCTGCATCCTAACTAGTCCTGTGTTTGCCAACACAAAATTACTGTATAATGGCAAAATAAATCATAATCTCAGACATTCACCTGCAGCAGACAAGGCACTGCACTGTTTAATACTGAGCCCAAGCACAGTGAATGGATGAAGTTACAGGCTTTTACAGAGATGGTAGTACTCCTCTCTTCAAACTTCCATAAAACCCAGGGAGAATTGTTCGGTTTTCTTTTAAACTGGATGAGGCAGCTTGTTTCACATCAAGAACTCTAAAAGTCTAGGAAACGACAATAGTCTATAGGTTTTTTTCAGTCACTTTATCCTTCAAACAGTTTAGCAGTGGACTTCAGATACATCTGGATTTGAAACAGGACTAAAATCTTATGATTTCTCCACGGTTTGTACAACCAAGTGTTCATAGCACAAGCATCTACTCTATCCAGGATGCCCCTGCAGCACTGCTTGCTTACACAACACACCTGGCTGCGAGGAGTTAAAACAACAAAACAGAAGATTGCCAAGCTCCAACTGTCTTCATTGATATTGTGTGAGCAAAGGATTAAACCATAAATTATGGTCATCTGAAACAGCAAATGTATTTTCTGAAACATATCAAGGTGGGAAAGAACAGAGGATCTTTCTCAATGTTTTACCAATTTATCAAGGACCACAGAGTGCTGTGCAGACAGGTTTTTGGCAAGATCTCTCCTTCCCCTTCCAAATGCACTAACTACATGACAACCAGGTTTCAATCTCAAAGGCCCACAGAACACACGAGGCTCTGAAAAGCCACCACACTGAGACATGAAAATATATTTCCTATATAACATTCCACTGAACCAGTTTGGGACAAAGATCTGACTCGTGCGTATATCTGAATGCCACCTGGATAGCCAAGGAGAGCCCGTATTACCCCAAAAGGCTTTGGGTTTCCTGCTCGAAGCTGGGTGTGCAATGACAGTGTCAACTGAACAAGCACTGTCTAGGAACGACTGTCTTTCCCCTCTCGTTTCACAGTCTACTGCACTACCTCTCTCTGATCAATAAAAAGCACGTTTTGCAGTACAGCAAGCCATATTAGTCCACATACGGAATAATGCACTTTGTGGCATTGTACAGACTTTTAAAAGGCTCTATCTGTAAACCCAGAGCAGTTTCAGGGTTGGGTGTCTCTATGAAAGCAAATAAAGTAGTAATAATAGTATTAAATATAAGTCATAGCACCTTTGGCATTTTTGTCCAAATAGACTTCAACATACGACGTAGGGACATAACCCTCCTCATCTTCGTTCCTTCGGATTCGTGTCCACCCATCGCCTTTGTCTTCTTCTATTACATAGAGCATTTCTCCTTCTGCTACAGAAATTGTTCCTTCATTCTGACCTGAAAGACACAGCAGTGAAGATGCAGTGTGGAGTTCAGGCTGTCTGGTACAACGCGAACCACAGACGTGGTGCGGGACACTCAGGGCACCTTCAGATGATGTGCTGACACAACCTTGGTTGCATCACTAGCAACATGAACAAGAATGTGTGATTCTGGAGACAGTGTGTGCATGATGAATCAGATAAATGTTGCCCTGACATCAGTTTTAAGGTTTTTTTTCTTGCAGAACCCATGCATAACAGGAGAAAAATCACTGTCTTAGAGCCCTTCTAAGAAAGAGAATCATGCCAGAGCCTCACTTGCCCTTTCATTGTCTATTTAAGCACTGCAGGGGTTAAATGCATGTTTCCCATATGTGCTTAGTACATGAATTAAATAAAACAGTAAGCGAAATCAGAGTAAATGTTGAGTGATACCTTCAAACGTGTAGAGTGCTTTACATGTTCCTATGGTGGGTAGTGGTTCTTCATCATCAAATTCATCATCAAAATCCGTTGCCGGTACTTTCATCTCAGTCTCCTGACTTTGCTCTTCCGTGTAACTGCCATCTGGGCTGCTCAAGAGAGGAAAATACACAGCAACTATAGCAACCAGTCTCAGGAGCAAAGACAGTAACTTGCTTACCAGACACTTAAAGCAAGGTGAGCAACTGTAGCAGCTCAGCAATTACGAAGCACTCTCAAAACTGGCTGTTACACTAGCAGCTGTTACAAAGCGATGGGGACCAGCCCTTTTTCCTCTCAAAAGCTGTGAAAGAAAAATGGACCTTCACAGCAGTGAGCGCAGGGGCTATTTCACAGTTCATCAGATCCACAAAAGCAGCTCTTCAAGCTGCAATCTTGCATATCCTACAATCGGTGTGTAAAAACACTTCATAGATTGCACGCATTTAGTCTGGGTAGAGAACAGGTTTCTGAATGCTGGAGAGCAAACCACGGAAAGCAGCTCCAGTTATGGGTCTGAGCAGGCCAGCTCCATACAGATACTGTACCTCTCCCGGTCCTGTGCGCAGCTGTTCACTGTTGTTGTGTTCTGGGCTTCGTAGAGTCCGCTCTGCCGCCGCGCCTGTTCCGTCCGTGCGGGTAACCTGCCCTCCACCTCAGCCAGCCAGCCCTGCAGGGAAAAAACAGGCTCATGCATCTCACGCTTCACCTTGCAAGGAGGGGATTTATAGTGCTTTTACTTTGCTGCGTCATAGCTGACATACAGACTAAAATCAGTTTGTAAACCTATTTAAGTATTTTCCTTTGGGTTGCAATTGTCCAGGGGAACAGATTCTGTACTCTAGGTGTATATTCGATCTATTAGTCTTGCAAAAAAACCCCCGACACACATTTATTGAAAACTCTTTTATTTTTTTGACGCTAGGTGCTGAAAACACCGACCCGCGATGCAGCTCACAACAGCTGCGGGGAGAGGCTGCTGCTCTAGTCACAATGAACTGAAAGTGTGGCAGCTTAGAGCTAGTCTCACTAACACCAAAACCAGTGATCGCAGTGACTGCTGAATGAGTGAGGATTAAAGTAAGGTATGAAGAAAGAGCCAGTGATTTTCAATGTAATGGATATTAGAGACAACAATTAAGAAACATCTCAAATTAATGGGCTGTATCTATTTCTGTACATGGCGCCGCTTAAGAGAGTGAAGTCTTTCCTCAGCCCTAAAACCCTTCTGGTGTAATTATAATGGCTTCATACATTCCAAATACTCCTTATACTCTTGAGATATTCCCTCTCTAAGAAGCCTGCTGTTAAAGGCAGGTTATTCCTTGAAGTATGTTACATCTGATGCCTCCTGGCTTGCTATTAATGGTGCTTCACATTTATGTTCCTTTGATTTTTCACAGACATCTGTACCATGATGCTTCAAATTGTTTAATTAATTAAATAAGCATCTGAACCCACCCCCCTAGGCAGCCCAGAGAGCACATCATCTCTCATCCACCACTTAATCTGATTTATTTTCAGTGGCAAATCAAACAGCAGGATCCTTGACTGACAGTCACAAGAAATGGTGCATCTTCACATCCTACAAACAGGCTCAGAGTTATTAACTAACACAAGTGCTTAAAAAGCACTTACCTATACCTAGCAAGGAAATGCATCTGGAAAAGCAATGAAGCATCTGCTTGGAAATGAGCATGTGCTGAGCTACTTGTTACTGAACTCTCTCTTCCCATACCTCAAATTTCTGAACTTCTAATCGTAGCTTTTCAATGTTCTGTCCAAGCTCTGCTAATCTGTGGTCCACACTCGCTGCATCTCCCATCTGGGGGTTCTTGATATACACGTCTTTCATTTTTGTTAAGGCATCTCTGAAAGACATCGGAAAAATAGAACATGTGTTAGTGCAGCTGGGGGAAAACATCTTTCTCTGAGAACTAATGAAAGAAAAATTAACTGCCTCTTTTTTACTCTGTGGTTCACGCCTGATAGGCTACAAAAGTAACTGAGAACTTATAAGTAATTTTCCTCTGCACAGAACTAGTCATAAAAAACAACAGTAAAATCACTCGCCAGAAAAGAATTTACACTGTCACAGATGGAAAAAGCAGGCGACACCGTCACCTACAACATGAACAATAGAGACAGAAGCCAAACTCTTCAAGCCCCTACATGAAGAGCAATGAAGCTGGTGAAGGGGCTGGAGAACAGGCCTTATGAGGAACGGCTGAGAGAGCTGGGGGTGTTTAGCCTGGAGAAGAGGGGGCAAGGCAAAAGGAGGAATTTGGCATTGACTTTTAGCCTGGCAGGTTCTTTTATTTTGGATTACGAGTTCTATTTGCTAACCCTGGGGAGAAAAAAATGAATTAAAAAAAACCCCTCACAACCATTGCAACGAACAACAGCTTCAGCCTTCTAGATTAATAACATTCCAGTCTTTGGGGCACAAACAGTTGCATCACCCTCCATCACGGGCTGAAATCTAGTTGAGAAACTAGGACAAAGAGGACATATTAATATTAAAAATGGAGTGCGAACCAGAAATTCTCACCCAGCCTCTTGCAGTTTGTCTTTTGCAACCCAAATAATTCGCAAGGTATTTATTTCACACTGCTTAAAAGGAAGTTCCATCCAGATGGTTTACGTTTCTCACAGCGCAGCAACAGATGGACCTCAGGCCACATAACACAACCCTCCATCCTGTTAAGTTTTTTACCAGACTCTTCTTTGGAGCTGTTTTGTATCTACACAGATGCCAAGCACCCAGGGTTTCAGAGACGTCAAATTTAAGGCCTGCTATGAAGCTTGTGGTGCCATAAGAAAAAGGTGAAGGTAGCACACGCCTTCAGGAGCTCCCCAAGGAAAGCCTACGACGCGCTCGCTCGCAGCAGGGCGCTGCCATTGACCCGACTCAGCCTGAGGCTCCACAGAAGAAAATCAGTTCTCTGCATGATGCTGAACATCTCGGAGCTTAGAAAAGCTGATTTCTGAGCTGATTTCCTGTATTACTGGCACAGCTATTCAGCTTTTCTCCAGGCATTAGCTGGGGGAAGAAAGGTTAATGCGAGTCCCACGACTCAAGTTAACACTCTTTATATTTCAGAGTTTCCCACCGAACTCCTGACAATCGCAATCCTGTGCCGGCCTTTGCTTTGTGTGCCTAGAAAATGGGAAAAAGAGTGGGTAGCAAGGAAGTGGGACTGCTCTGCGGCTGAAGCCCTAAGGGACAATATTGCAAACATGAGTCATGATTAGTACTATTTTTTTAACTCTTACTTAACTGCTGGTGCTACATCCTCAGTTGGATACTATATTTAACGTAACTTCATTCTGCTCTGGTTTCGTATCAGACTTTGGTGCGGGGTTACCTCAGAAACAATACAGAGCAAAAAGAAAATCTGTACAGAGGCAAATATAAGTGCAAATGTAAAATCATAGTAATGGGAAATAGTGCTTTCCTTCATGATTTAAAAAACAAATTAAAAATTTTGGGTTACTACACCAAATAAACAGGTTTTTCAAAGCAAGTTAACAGAACATATAGGCACATCTGTACAAAGGTGAAGCAAGGACAGAGGAGAGGCTAAGTCTTCAAATCACTCAAGGAAGAAGAGTTCTGTCTCTTGCAAACAAAACACACTGAATCTTTACTACAACTGCAGAATGCAAACAAACACAAAGCAACACATAGGGGCTGCCCGAATCAATAAAACATGTGTAACTAAAATAGCCGTATTCTCAACCAGAATGATAAAAGAGGCCGTGTAGAAAAAGCACCCACAGAAGCACAGCAGTCATTATCTTCCTTCTTCCAGGAAACATAAGCTACCGTTCAAAGAGTCTTAAGATACACACCGATCAATCAGCACTTCTGATGATGCTGTCATGCTCGTAACAGCCTCTGTTGCTGGGATCTACCCATGTCCATCACACAGTAATAGGTGCTCTGCTTCGTGCTGAAAGGCCCGCAATTGTACCTTTGACTAAGGCTGTATTGACATTCTGAACTTACCCAAAACCACGTCCAGAAATGGCTCCCATCAAAAAACAAACTCAGTGTGTCTAACAACAATCCTTGTCTGCTTTCCCACAAAAGCCCAAGAAAAGAAAAGGAAAATCTGCCTCTAGACATTTATGTCATTCCCATCCTTACACCAGTATCTCCTCATGTCATAACTCCCAAGACATGATATATTATACTGAGGTGGGGAATGAATAAAGAGAAATTCAGCTTTGGCTCCAGCTCTGATCTACATCAGCCAAAATTAAATAACTGATTTCAGAATCTGAGTTGTGCAGAGCCTTGCATCACTGAGATGTTTTTAACTAGATGTAACCGCTGGTTGGTTTTTTTTCTTGGAACAAAACCTTAAACAAACCTAGAACCTTGCCCTTGCTCATTCTTACATATAATTTGTTTCTGTTCTCCTCCAGGATGCCCTGTTTCATCTTTCATTGGAGGAGCTGACATACCTTTGATCCATCTCCTTCTGAATGTCTTTGTTTAATTCATCAACTTTTTGCTGAAGTTTCTTTCTTCTTTGCTCTGGTGGGAGGTTGCTGAAGTCTTCTGGCCCTGCTCCCTGCACAGTGGGACGGAAGGAAAAAGGGAAAAAAATCAAGAGCCAGAAAGAATTCTCCAGGGTTGCATTTTGAAAACAGCTCGCAAAAGTCTGTGCAATATTACAATGGTCTGAAGCACTGTTACTCTCTGTACTGAGTTGTCTGTTAGCAGTTGGGATGCCCTAGGGCTAATCTCAGGACCATATTCTGCTTCCACACCAAACGGATGATGGGAGATCAACTAAAGAATGCCAGGATCTGATGGCAAAGCTGAGAATCTGTCTTTATCCGTAGTTATAATCAGATGTTTAAGTAACAGAGTACCACATCCATGCTGAGCTTTCCTGCCTTCCCTTACTCTGCTACATAGCATCCCCATAAAGCAATTTCAAGCTCTTACTCATGTGTCACAGTCATGCTTTTAATGTTTACTATTAATTGCTGGCTCGGTCTGCATAACTTGAGTGCCAGTCCAATACAGTTAATAGTGTCAGGGCTCTCCTGAATGCACTGAAGTAACAGAAATGCCTCTGCTGGCCCTCTGCAATCTAAAACTACGCTGCACACTTGCCAGGATGCACATTTGATGTCAAAGTCTCTCAAATATTCCCCTCTCATTTGCTCCAGCATAACAATCAGGAGTTGTATCAAAGCCATGGACTCAATCTGAAATCACAACCAAAGAACGCAAGTGAAGACCACAGTGATTACCTTTGTGCGATTCTGCTTGAAAACCCCTTTTCTGCCTTCAAACTGCTATGCTTCTTGTTGACTGCCTCAATTTAATATAGCACATAGATGAAATAAAAAGTATCCATACTATTTTCTTCAAAAAATCACCCAGTTTTGTCTGGCAGGAGGACAAGGGGGACAGTTTGGGGCAGGCTAGACTGAGCATACATCAATACTAATTAGTTGCACCACAAGGGAATGAGGTTCTTGTATGTTATCTTGAATTTATACAGGTTTTTCTTGTTTTGGTTCGTGCTCATTCCACATCCCATTTCTAAGGGGGAATACCAGCCTACGGGAGAAAAAAGGGTAAAAACACAGAGCTGAGTAACCAAATCCAGGGCCCAGCAGCTTACTGAAAGCTTGTGAGCAGAACTGTAGCATTAGCCTTGCTAAGATGCCAAATCTCTCTGAGGATTGTGATTTAGTGGACACCCTGGCACAAAAACTGCCCATTAGACCCTCTCAGCTCTGCACCAAATGTGCTCCGAGACAGAGAGCTCTTTCTCCTGCATTTGCAGAACAAGCGCTTTAGCAAGCAAGCGTGTGGGTGTCAGAGGGATGGAGAACAACTACGGACAGGTCACCATCTCCTCTCCTCCAGCCATTTCAAAGTAACAGAACAGGCAAACCTAATGAAATCACTGCCACATCGATTTTCAGTAAAAGATGACATATATGCCTCATTAAGGCTTGACCATCTGTGTAATAACACACTTAAAAGTTCGTTTTATGAGACAGAGAGAAGTAAAAGAGAAGATAAATGAAGGAAACATAAGTCATGCTTATTCTAAAAGCGTAAGTACATGAAGTCCTAGCTGTGCTTTCACTACTTGCTGTGTGTGGTACAGGACAGATCTATTTTAACTCAGTCGTTAATATAATATTTTGCTTGACAGTAACTCCCACGTCACATCAGACATGAGAATGATTCAGTATATTTTATGGATAACTTATACACTAAAGCCACATATATCTTCTAAAGACAAGGCATCTGGATGTAGCTTTGTAAATGAACAATCACTTACAGGTAAGACTAAGTAACATTCTCAAATGTAACCAGAAGAGACAGGTATGCTTGAAAATACCCTCAGTTATACATTAGAGGAATGCAACAGATGTAGTGAAACCGACATAGAAAAGCATCTTGTTTTTCATCTTCACCTTCATTCAAAAGCTTTAGCCTGGACTAAATTAATTGTCTTTATTCACAATGCTTCAGACCAAAGCATTCGTGTATTGCATGCCTGAGACTGGGAGGTGATGTCAGACTATTCCATGCTCAATAATTCCCCATCATCACAGGAGCTACAGTTCCTCCTGCAAAAGGAAGCGTCAAGGAGCAGTTTTTGCACATGCTGGGCACATTTCATGCTCTCAAGCAAAAACACAGCTGGGCTCTCTCTCTCAAGTAGTGACCACTGCCTAAATGCTACAACAGTGAAGTGGGGGAAATCCGTGCTCTTTTTCAAGTGCTACCACAGGGCCAGCAGAGCCAGTGCTCACTAGATCTCCTCGCATAAAGTTACTGGGATTTAGGAGAGACAGTCCCAAAGATGACAGACCATGAAAAAAGAGGCCCAGTTTCTAGGCTGAAGTGAGATATGGGGAGAGCATTGGGTTTATCAGCCCCGGTTCGGGCTCTCATACAGCTAGGACATTACAAACAAGCCAATTCCCTCCACCTGAGGTATATGCGGGTCTCAGTCCCCTTCACACCTTTCTGATCCGTGCAGTTCCTGGGGAACAGCCAGGTCAATAATTTATTTTGGGATGATTTATTCCTACATACAAAGGCTCGGCTCAGCTACAGAACACACTCACATTGTGATCAGGAAAACAACAAATGGAAGTTCCTGCTATAAAAGTGTTTTGACTACCAGGACAGGGGTTTGCAAGTAAGCAGTGTCTTCCATTGCTCCTCAGGCCCCCCAGAGATCTTCAGGGAGGAGCAATGTTGCTAACAGAGCCCAAGCAAGTCACGGTTGACAGGGCAGCAGCAGGACCTGAAAGCTCCAGGGCTACAGCAGGCAGCTTCCACAGCCCACACATTTCCTCCAAATAAGTTGCTATGAGCAGATCAACAACGATGTATCCAAGAACAACACATACATAGGAGGAAGAGAGCACCTAAAGGCACTGACTGGTAAGGAACAAGACTTCCAAGCTAATGCAGTTAAGGTGCTACTGCAGATCCTCTGAAGCTTCTCCAAAACCTCAATCAGTTCTTTGTGGCTCTTGCATGCTGGCATGAAGAGGGGCAGTGAACCAGTCCCACACTCCTTGTGACTGGGCTCTCAGAGGGCAGAGGAATGCGGACAAGCTGTCGCAAACAAGGTGTGGAGTATCTCACACAATCCAGTACCTTGTGTATGAAGCTCAGCACATAATTTGCTTTCCCGAGTATGTTCGTCCCTTCCCCTTCCAACTCAGTAATATATTTTCTTACCGTAGTTCAAGAAACCTTCCAAGCTGCATCCAAGATAGAATTTAGGATTCATATACATGGATATCTCTCCATTTGCGAATTCAAATCAGATTGAGTTAACCTTGTTGGTTAAGGTTTACAGAACTTTAATTAATATCATTATTAGTTATTCTGAAGGACTACATAGGGCTGTAAAATGTAGGTGATAATGAGGCAGATTTCCAGTAATACCTGGACAAGGAAAGCAAACTTTGCAGCTATGTTACACAGACACATGCATTTCTCTCTGGAAAAGGTCCAGCAAGCAAAGAGATATTTTTTCTCTTTTCATGTTTTTATATATAAAGTAGTAGAATTACTCAATACTGTTTTTCTACATTTTCATAGCCCTAGATTATATAAGTGAAAACTAAACTATATATTAGAGTTAATCTTTAGCAGCTTATTAGAGAGACTGAATTCTGATCACCTCTATTAGACTCCAGACCTGTGTATTCAGAGTTATCTGATAAATATAAAAAAAAAAGCAAACACAAAGAAGAAACAAAATTTAACAGTTAATTTCAGTGTCATCTCACGTGTGGCACAGTGCACATTAAACACACACAGCAAATTGTGATTAAAACACAGGACAGGCATGCTGAAAATGTGCTTACCAGCTTGAGAGAAAGCTTCATGTAAAAATTGGAGAGATACGGGGTGGGGGGGGGGGAGAAAGAGAAAAAAAAAACAACAGTGCATCAGTAGAAGAGGAACTTGTTCAGACTGATGGTAACAATAAAACGACACACAATCCCCTTGCTGTTGGAAGGCAAAATGGGAAACACTAACAGGTCTCTGCGAAAGTTCACAAGATGGGCCAGCGCTACCAGGCAGTCTGCTCGATGGGAAAAGAACCTCTACACGTGGGCGCTGGCACCGCAGCAGAAACCCAGCCCGGGTCGCCTCATTGACAGCAGCTACAAGAGCAGCAGTGGGTTTCCTCAGGACAGCAGCAGCTGAGGGCAAGTCCTCAGAATTTGCAAATACAGGACATCTGAGGGAAAGTCCTTAGAACTTGCAAATACAAGTCACTCCAGGTCAGAAATGTGCAGTGATGAGCATCAGTCGCCACGAGCCAGGGCTTGGGAGGGGGCTAAAACCCAGCCAAACTCAGCAACAAGGTGGGCATGGCACTTGGCCTCCAACGGGAAAAGGCACAAAGGGATCTCCAGTGATTTCCTAACTCCCAGTCCTATGTCCAAGGACAAATTCCCTGAAAGACCCCTGTTGATCGCACACAGTGCTGCCCAGGCAGTCATTTAAAGTCATTTCATGCTCTTGAACAGTTCAAAAACACTCAGTTTCAAATGTGCTTTGGTCACAGTCAGGACCAAGAAGGAGAGAAATAAAAAAAACCTCTTCCCGTAACACTGAATTGATTCTATGACAGCACAGTAAGATATTATTTAAGCTCCTTGAACAACATACACGATCTAATTCTTCAAAGGTTACTTGGTACAGAGCCAAAATATTGTGTTTTAGTTACTCTGGGAAAATAAAGCTAAAAAGAAGCGCATGCTTCACGGGCCTGCACAGCAGCGTGGCTGCCCGCACGCCTGCCTCTGCCCTCATCACGGTCAGGTTCAGCTCTCAACAGCGCTGGAGGAACTCCAAAAATGCTCAGAGGAAAAATGTGAGTGGGTAGCTGAGCACCACAACTACCAAAGTACTGCAAGACATCACCACAGCTGCAATTCCAAACGTTTTCCGACAGCAGGGAGGCTAACAGCACTGCCAGGCCATCCTTGGTCTGTGCCAAGGAGCACAGGGTAGCTGCTGCTCAAGGTGAAAAATCAGATTTTAAAGGGAGGATCATAACCACATGGTGCTGTGCCAGCATGTCAGAGACAGGGGATCTAGGCTCCAGCTACAAAAGAAACTAGTCAGGGCAGAACCGTATGGGCTCAGTGCTAGAGATGTGAGAGCTGGGAAACGCTCCTTGCTCCAGGCAATGGTCTGACCTGTGAGACTTCAGAACCTCTCTCCATTCCAAAGTTCTCAGAGTGATTTTACTACCAACAGCTCCCAGGTACAGTGTCTCAAACACATACTCTGCTTTTAGCAGAGGCTCGGTTCTTTATGATTGTATTTAAAATCAAGTTAGCTCCACTCCTGTGAATTTTTTGACAGTGTGTTTTAAGAAATATCCGTTTTCCAAAAATAACAATTATCATGAGTTACCAGAATTTGCACAGTAATTCATGCCAACCATTCAAGAAAAACACACAGCCTCGCAGTAAAGAGTGAACTACTCCATGGGAACCGATGCGTTCAGCAGCAGCACAGCGGTTCAACTTCCCTCTGAAGTCCAGTCCATTAGGAAGTCGAGACATGATGATAATCACGGTGCAATAAAGAAATTCACTCTCTCCACTACGAGGCCATTAAAAAAGGCAAACACAGCCAATCCATTTGAGAGAAATGGCACAGAGGAAGGAGAAAGAACGAGCTAACATGTGCTGCTGAGGAAATTCAGTGCAGGCGACTTTTGTTTGCATAATTGCCTTAGCGCTCCTGTGAACTTTAGCATAGACATGATCAGCACAAATTGAGATCCTTGTACATATATAGGACAAGACTCACATTGCAGAATAAATATTTACCTATGAAGCACTCTATAAAAGGCACAAATGTCGGCTACATGCGCTAGTTTCTAAACACTACTCGCTCTAAAGGCACTACACTACGGCGGGGGATCATCTGCATCAAGACTATTCTCTTGCTGTAAATTCAGCAAATTGGAAAGGGGTTATAGACACTGGATGCCAAATTCTTATGCTGTTAAGTAGGACAAAAATAGAGAACTTATTAATAGCATTTACAAATAGTACATCAGGGATTGTTATAACCAGTACAAATAAAGCAGATCATAGATCAGAAACAATGAAATGCTGAAATAAGTCATATTCGGTTTTCCATTTCTGAATGTATTCATAATATTACGTGACAACAAATCAGTTTCTATAACAAATATAAGCAGATTGAAAATAAATCTGCATTAAACACTAAATAACTACTTTAGCCCTTTTTGTTGGGTTTACTCAGCTAGAAACTTGCTCACAGCTCCTGGGAGAAAGGGGCATTTTTCCCTTAGGTGATCAAATAAATTACACTTCTTCAAAATGAGCGAATCCATTTCAAGCTGTCAATTTAGAACAAGTCTAGCTTAGTCTTGCAAGGGGAAGATGAATAGCCTAAGAGCCACAAGCTACAATAACACATGAGAGAGCATGAAAGCCAGCAAGTCCATGTGTTATTGGACAGTCACGGACACTAACCTCACTTACAGAAAACGGGGTTGAAATAAATCACTGGACTTCCATACAACCAAGAGGTCATTTTCTTTCTTAGTGGTCCTGTAACCATCTTCCCATACTCTGTTTTATCAGGGTATCAGATTTAGAGGTCAAATATCTTGATTTCATGAACCATCACCGTTACAGAGAGTTCAGGGAAGCTTCAGAAAGCTCCATGGAGTGCTCCACGACCGATGCACAGAGCGTGTCACTGCACTGCTGTAAATCAGGGTAGGCTCACGATGCTCAAGACCGCATTCATAAAATAATTTGGAAGACACGCATGGAACCCGTTTGTAGCACTTGCAGTGAATTGCACAGGCCCAGCCACTTGAATTGTGCCAATTTCAGCATTTCCAGGGCTATCAGACACTTCTTTCCTGCACGTGGCGCAGTAAGCCGCAGCTTGCATCCCACCAAATTTTCCTTTTCTCTTTTACGAAACGCATTTCCACAGCACACTCTAACGGCGTTGTAAGTGGGGTTAGCGACTGTGCAGCAACGGTATGGGCTGATCACACCATACACGGACTTACAACATATTCCCTAGCCTCAATGGCACACGTGGGCGTCCCTAAAGTCCTCTTCATGAGTTCTTTGTGAATATACAAAGACTGTGTCTGCTGGTGAGTCAGCAAGAGAAAACACATCCGTTACACTGGAGACGAGCCCGGCACCTCTGTGTTTACTGCTTCTACAGCTTGGCATTTAACTAAGCCTTTAAGAGGAGATTTCCTAGAAACTAGGCGAATATTAAGAGTTTAGCATTCTCTCAAGAAAGCAGAAAACACCTTAAATACGCAAGGTCAGAAAACATCTCCCTGTGCTAGAGGAAATCATGGCTTTAATGACCCCACCCACCAAAAACTGCTGGTCTTGGCACAGATTTATACATTTAGATTAGAATAACAAGAATTTCCAGGGCAGAGAACGGAGACGGTAGGAGAGGGGGGGGTGTTTGATTTGTTTGCTCTTTCTGCATGCTCAGAGAACAACAAAGCACTGAGCATCCAGGCAGACCAACAGCTGAGTATCTAAGGAGAAGACTGCACGGTGCATCACACAGGCAAGACGGGACGATAAGGGAAAATATTAATAGGGCAACGGAAATAAAATCACATTGTCACAAATTTCCACCAAAAAGGAAACCACAAAAGTGCCTCTGTATGCCTTATGGAATCGCCTGGAGGAAGGAACTTGGGTAAGGACAGGAATAGCTGTATCCCAGGTCCTAGACCCATCATTCTCTGCTTAATCACAACCTAGTTCCCAAGGCAGGAGAGAAAAGGCAAGTCCACAGAATGCCACACAGGGTAATTCACAGGTGTAAATTCTGCCCCTGGATGTTATTAGTTCAGAAGCATTGCTCTTTAAATAAAGGTGCTGATGTTACTGCCGCTATAGCAACAAAAGAACACAAAATTAATATCAACTAGCAGAATCCTGAGTCTTCTTTGTCCTCAAATGGAATTAGAAAAAGCAGAGCAAGCATAAATGAAATTATGACTCATGTAAGCGGTTCCTCATTTTTTGTACTCTTCTGACTTGAATTTCCCTAAAGAGATAGAGTTGATTTTAAGCGTTCTACTAGGCTTATTCTGCCTTTTGAAGAGTTATTAGAAACAGCACTCAAAAATGGTATGAAATACTTCTCCCCCTCCTTTTATAGTTCTGATCCATAACAAGTGCTAGAATGGACATTTTTGCTGTTGGGTTTATTAGAAAGAAGCTTTGAGGGACATACAAAAAAATTTTTAGAAAAGCACAGACAGGACTCAGCACCTATAGCTTTAAGCTCTTTTTTTTAAACCAGACTAGAATTTCATATTGGCAGCAACCACTGATCTCGGTATTGCTGCCTCTACGTTAAACTTGCATCTGTTGTAAATTGTTCAGGCATCTGATTCCTTCCATGAAAACAAGATTTATTGGATTTTTGGTTTGGAAGCAAGACGAAAACCAGACTTGACACAGGACATATCATTACTAATTATATAATTAATTTTAACAGCCACCAGCGAGTTTTCTGCTTCAGCTTTATAATTTCTCTTTCCAAATACAACACAAGATGCTAAACTAAAATTTTTAAGGAAATTACTAAAACATGCTGCCTCTCTAGACATGTTCAGATATTAAAGATTTCATGGTAGAACTGTGTGGGAACCTATTCGCTTACTCTCATTTCAAGGATCAATTACAATATGCAGATCTGCTGGTGGCATTTATCCTGTTAAGGTCTAGACTTGTTCACATTAAGTAGTTTCTTTCCATGCACTTCTTGAAGCCAGTGCTAAAAAGGAGTAGGATTCGGTCTCCTCTGATATAAGTAATTTGCTACCCTAGTTTGCATAGGAGTTAACAGCTCAGCTCATCACCAGAGCAGGGACTTGCTTGGCAATTGGATTGAACACTCTAAAATAATCGTTCAATGCCCTGCATCCTCACTGCAAGGTGTCTGTGGGGAGCAGATTTTTGTCTCTGAACAAAACCAGCAGTGCCGAGACAATATTCAGAGCAAATGACATGATTCTCTGTCCAAAGACAAACGCCTGTTACATTGTGCTGTCCTACTGGCTCCCTGCACGACCTTTCCAAAAGCTCCTTCACTGATGTATTTCTGTACAGATCAAATGTTCTTCTGTATAGAGAACAGTTGCCCTCTACATCCTTCTAATTTCCTCGGTAGCATCACAATCCAGTATTCATAAAATCACTGTTCAAGCTACTGAGCAAAATTCAACAAAATGCTTGTGGATTTGGCAGGACAGGAATTGAGGAAATCTTATAAAACTTAATATAGTAAAAGCAGAATTAACAGCATTATCTGGCTAAACTGAATAGAGAGTGGGTCACATCAACCACATCAGCTGAAACAAACACCAACTGCTTATTTTTCATCTGATAAATTAACAGGATTTGGGGGTGGGTCTTGACTTATTTTTTGCCTGGTTACAATTATTTTATTTTTGAGGTGGTAGGACATTTTCATGATCTTTCAGGCTGGCCATTTGTATAACAAATCACCAAGGGCCTATGAAATGTGAACTTGAGAAGCTTTCAAATCAGCCAGAGCAAGCTGCCAGAGCTTTGCAGCCTCTCTGAGGCTGTATTTCTGGATGAACCAAGTGGCCTGAATTCGCCTCTCTGGAAAAAGAGACAATGACCTGATCACTGGCCTCCAACTCTGCAAGAGGAGTCAGGCAGGAAAGCATTTACATACAAACATCCTGGTAGCTTAGGGGGGAAGGAAATGAAATGGAGATTTAGCAATAGCATTTCCTTGCACATTTTTAATGAACATGTCAGCAGAAACTTGAGGGATTCCAGGAGTATATAGGAAATTACTCTCATTATTTCACTTTTAACACAACCCAATTAAAACCAATAGGGCACGCAGGATTCATAAGACTTGCTTGGACTTCTCAGATAGTTAATACATAAAATGAAAGACTTTCCTTGGGAAATAGTAAAAGCAAGTTCAGCCTGGAGAAGAGCAGGCTCCAGGGAGACCTTAGAGCAGCCTTCCAGTACCTTAAAGGGGTTACAGGAAAGCAGGGAGGGGGCTTTTCCTCATGAGGGGGGATGGTTTTAAACTGAAAGAGGGGAAATTGAGAGGAGATCTTAGGGATAAATGTTTTACTGTGGAGGTGAGAAGGCACAGGGTGCCCTGAGAAGTCACAGATGACCCATCACTGGAGATGTTCAAGGCCAGGTTGGGTGGAGCATCCCTGATCCAGGAGGAGGTGCCCCTGTCCATGGCCAGAAGTTGGAACACGATGGTCTTTGAGGTCCCTTCCAACCCAAACCATTCTGTATTCTGTAATTGCTTATACAACCAGACACACACTAAAAAAATTGCACACGCGAAATACAACCTTGAGAATTGCCAAACGACAATGAAGGGAACGAGGTACACTTACAAAAACTGCCTCAGGACAACTTAGAAACTTCCCACTTCCTCAGTGAAAAGCACCAGAAATGGGATTTTGGGGGGTTCTGAATGTCCCATTAAATGACAACTCCCTAGCAAAGAACTGCACACCACTCTGTATAAAACATCTTTTTTTAAATGTATTGTCCGTAAGCAGATGCGACAAAACACGGTTTCTAGTGCTGTTCTCAATTCTCTGTAACTAACCACTGAAGTTCCCCACTGAAATCACCTCCACTTTAATACAGCTCCAGCCTTTGGTCCTAAATGTCACTGCAGTCCCGGGAACAGAATTTGGGCTTTTTAAAGCAGTCACTTCCTTGCTGCACAGCCTGCTCCAAAAATGTTATAAAACACTGAACACTTGTGTCAGCTTCCTGTAATTTTTATAGGAGGAAATAATTCTAAGGACCTTAACCTAGGAGACAAAGCCAGGCTATGCCAGCAAGTTCTCAGCACAACTGTGACACGTGCAAGCTACTGGGAAGATAAAGTCTTGGTTTGCTTTCAAAATGGAAGATTTTATCTCAGTGACCCATCATTTTATTTATATTTGATGAAGATCACCAATGAGAGCACTGAATTCAATTAAACTGCGTGCGTCACAGCAGTGGGAAGTGAAAGACAGTTCAGAAACCAACAAAATCCATGAGCTTAGTGGGAAATGTGCAGAAAAAGACCCGCTGGCCTGAAATTCTACGTGCTCTTCTAAGCAGGGAAGGCTGCAAGGACAGGCTAAACAAAACTTGGAATTTTTCCCTAGATTCACAATGGTTCATCAGATAAAGTTTATCAAATTCTTAGTTAATGTCTCTCCTCCACTGATAAACACTTGCTGGGAAGGTCATTTACAGGAATCAAATCAAACCTTCCCATCTTACTGAAACTTCATGCTACAGGACGCAATTAAGGTCCTTGAGGAGTGTCAGTCCCAAATATCTAGAGCTAATTGTAATCAATACATCCAGGTAGCTGCAGAGAACTTTAAACTCCATGTGTGCCCCCCAGTCTGGTTCAAAGAGCACACGTGCCACAAACAACTTAATTATCAGCTAGAAGCTTTCACATCTGACCTGTTGTTTTATCTTAAGACTCAAACTTACTAAGCAAGTGAACATTGCAGCACCTGAAGCACAACCCGAGGCCCACGCAGGGGCGTACTTGGCCATAAAATACAGAGGAGTCCTCTTCCCACTACAGAAAGAGGGGTCAGATCTCTTGAGGGAAACACTGAACTTGCACCAACTGAGGGCTGAACTATTTCCTAAAATGCCTCCTAATTTACCTTCCTCCTCCTGACACAGATATTGAGCTGAACCCACCCTGCAGAGAAGAAAACTTCTCTCATCAAGGTAGACAATGTGCAGCAAAGCTCCTCCATACACACTCTGCCACAGATATACACAGGGCTACTAAATTAATTACTCTGATTTCTGCATGACTATTACTTGATGTTCATCTCTTCCTTCCATACTTTGGATAATCTCTCCTCCCCAAAAACCAGAATGAGTATGTTTCAACAGCAACTGTACTTTTTGTGGTTTCATTATGGGTTTTTTGACTAGAAATGCCTTCACAGGTTGGGATTCCTTGGATTTGTCTACATGTTATGATAAAACACAATGGATTCATTCAAAAAACAAGTTTTACAAAACAGAACGTGCAATAAAAGCGTAAGAAAGCAAGAAAAGAGAAATAAAGAGAGAGAGGTATCCAGAGGAGAACTTACCCCGCGCTTTAGGCTCCTGAAGCAGTGGATTTTGGGTTTGGAGGTCATGAACTCGTTGAAGCGATGGGAGAGGGGTTCCTTTTGCTGCTTGGGAGACTGGGGGCCGTTGGGAACAGCAGAGGGTGAGGCAGAGGCAGGGGGAGGAGGAGGGGGCTGATGGGGGGATGTTAAAAGGGACATAAGCTACGTGTAAGAGATGGAGAAGTGACAGAATAAAAACCAAAATAAAAAGATAAAACACAAAAAAAAAAATAAGCATCAAAACCAATATTTGAAATCCAGAGGAAAAAAACCAATCAAATAATTAAATTTTAAAGGCCATGGTTCAAAAGAGGGGGAAGCAGTATTTAAGAGTTTTGTTAAATGAAGAATGTAATGAATGGAAGTTTTAGTAAGTGATGCAACAGAAGAATAAGGCAAAGTATTTTGACAGAAAGCTCATGCAGACTCTTCCATGCAGTGCTATCCCCATCAACTGCCCTGCTCTAGCTCTGTGGACAGCTCAGAATAATGCATATGGAGAGAGCTTTCAAATACCTGAATTTAAATGGATCAGATAAGGAAGGTACCTTAGTGCCCAGTAGCGTTTCTATTATCTGGAAAACAACAAACCACATTCCTTCCTGCTTTCATACCTCCGACACGTGCATCACACTTCACTTTTACAAGTAATCCTATGAATTCACTCAGGAATTAGCCCTGGGTTTTGTTTCTGGCTACACTGATGCCAGCACCAGACAGCCCTGTTCACCAGCACAACAGAAATAGCCTGTTTTGACCAGATTTTTTGACTCTCTGATCAACAGAAGTGGCTTGGTAAGGGGCAGAGCAAGGGTAAGATCAAAACAATAAAGCTACTCTGGGCTTCCATCAGTGTTACTGAAAACCAATTGAGTCCAGTCACCCTGACACGTCTGGTAACCCCAGATAAACGCTGCCATGCATTATGGTGTAAAATATGACAGTGAAATGAAAAAGGCTTAATGGACACATAAGTTAATATGGTCTTTTAAGAAGTCAACTGCTCAGTTAGTTAGGCTCCGTTAGCTGTGCTTAAGAAGAATGAATCGCAGCAATTCCTTGTTCCCAGCCACCCAACTGCTGAACCCAGTGCACAGACTGAAAAGATAACGCAAATGAAAAGCCAGGAGGAGTTTTAGAAGTGTCAAAACAGTAATGCCACATAAAAGCTTCCCATGAGCAACACCGTTAGTTAGCACACGTGGCATTAGATAAGTATTAAACAATTCTTTCTCTGAGTTAGGAACAGAAATGGACCATGGCAGAGACGTCACAACTAAAGTTAAATTAACAAAAACAGCAACGTAATTAAAGAAACAATACAGAAAAAAAAATTTAAGATATATCGAAATGTAAGTAACCAAAAACTACAACAAAACACCATCATTAAGAGATCAGTTATTAACATTCTGAATCTTAGATTCTCTTTTAAAAACTGTAATTGCCAGGATTACTCAGCAAGACAGAAGTTATTGACTAGACAGAGGCTAGCACTAAGCTCAAGTTTGCAAGTCAGTACCTTATTTTTCTTGATGAATGGCCATAACTTGCCCTTGGACTTGCCACCAAACTTCGGCTCAGACTTCCCATCCCCTCTGGAATTGGAAAGGCTGGATTCTGATATAGTTCGCTTCATTGGCTGTGTGAAGTCCTCAAATTCAACATCTCCTGGAGGCTCGAAACCTGATTTAAAGGCTTCTATTACCAGCTGTGAATCCTGAAATGAGACAGATCCAGCACAAGTGTAAACATCTCAGGTCATTAAATGCGTGTCACAGAAGACTAGTGCAAGGACAAGAAAGTCTGCCTGACTGGGAATCAGCTCTTACAGTGATGAGTCTCATTTCTGAGAATGAACACCATGCCAGAGTCCAGCATCAAGACAACATCAGGGCAGTGAAAATAGGTCCCAGAAAACTAACACAATGTGCTTTAAAAAAATAAACACCTAAGCACAGCACAGTCTCCTACCAAAACAAGGCACACTAATGTGTAAAATTTAATGCTCCCAGTTACTAAAGTGATAAAAGCAGTTAAGAACACAACTACAATCCTATGCCAGTCAGAAGGTATGACAACTGGGAACATAAATCTCAGTTTCAAAATAGATCTCTAAATAAACAAATAAGCTACGCAAATACAGCAGGTGAGCTTCAGTCTCAAATAGTCCATTATTCCTGCTTTGAAAATCGAGTTCATTTTCCAAAGGCGTCGCAGAGACCAGTCAATACTCAAAATACCAATCAACATAAAGCAGAGGACTGTGGTCTGTTTAGGAAAACAAAACCAACATATCTATTACTAAAGCATAGGGCACTAGCTAACTGAAGATGGTACTTATGAGGAGTAAACTCGGGTCTCCTGATTGCAGCCTTCCACTGAGCTGCACAACCTCAGAGTCTGACCCCAACCCAGCCATGTTTTCATCCTCTTAGTTTTGTTTCCAACACAAAAAACAAAAATCCGATACAAACCTCTTCTAAAGGCTTTTTCTTGTCTACTGGGGAAAATGACTAGGAGTTTATTATCGCTAACTTCACTTACTAGAAAAACAACCAGACTCCAGTAAAGAAGCAGACAAGTGACTCTCAACACAGATTCAAGGTATGGAATTGCTGGGCACGCAGGTGTAAGGAAGCTACTGGAAAACCCTGATAAATACTCCCATATAAAGGAGCTCTTGAGTGAATACGCTGCCGCAAGTCAACATGCTGGTGCTTGTGAACTCAGGTACCATAAATGGCAGAGGTTTATGAGCTTTACCCAACACCTGAGCAGTCTAAGGTCATGCAAGAAGCTCAACGCCTTGGAGCAGGCACAGGCTGGGAACTCCAGGCACTGTTGTTAAAGCCACATTCCCTTTTGGCACTGCTGGGAGTGAGAGATGCAAGTCAGCCGCACACTAGCAGTGTACGAAGGTTTTGTTCTTTTTTTTTTTTTTGACAGAGGGAAAAGAGAAAAGAAATAAAAGCAAGAACAATCCATAGCATTTTGCCCAGTTAGGGCTACAAACACTATTAATTATACATAAGTTCAACTTCAGACTACAGCTTGCCAAATGCACTTAGATCTAATGGATTCAGAAAAAACTTATTTGAACATAATTCTTATCTACTTGATTCCTTGGGAAGAGAGCTTTTTATGTTACTGTTCTAAGAGTTTTCCTCCAGGATCATTAGAGAAACTGTACCACAGCAAACAACTACCTCATTAGTCTCTAGAAAAGAGCATCACCAGCCTGTTCAGATAAAAAAAGATGAACTTGTTGCTTTGAAGGCATTTCACCGATTCTGCTTACACCTGTAGGAAAAACATGATTCATGAAAAACCTAGTGGGACACAAACACATCCAGAGGCCAGGCTCATTTGAGCAAAACAGATACAGGAAAAACTTTGAGGAAGTCTTCATGGAATTGCAGAGAAAATTAAGGTTTAAGATGCTCAATGTATCAGGGGTACTGAAATTCCTACACATTTTTCATAGAGTAGACAACACTTGCCATTTTTACATCCTAGTTTGACATTAAAACTTCCTGAGGTCTAAACATTTGAATAGATTTTAAATAGCAGTCAAAGTAAAATGAAGAAGGGAAAAAGAAGATACTATAAACACACAAAGTTACATTAAATACTCCATCGGTATTCTATCCTACGCATGGAACTTGTAATATTTTCCTCTTAATTCTACACTGTTCCTTCTATTTAGTCAAAATATCCTTCCGCTACAATGGAGTTAAAAATAACCAGCATGTTCCCTATATCACAGAGATAATGTCATAACAGGAACTCCAACGTTCATAACAAATGAATTTTATCTGCTGCTAGGGCCTCTGCAGCAAGTTCTGCAGAGGTTCACCTAGCAGCCACCCCGATACACTCTTGCGACGTGACCTCTGTGTTGTTCGAGTAGTTGTTAGAAAAAGCAGAAAATTCACAACTGCACTAGAAATACAGGACTAACCAGTACCTCCCAGCTAAATCCAGACAGTTTTCATGGATATTACTGGGAATTTTACATGCTGGAGCGAGGGCGTGAAGCAATCCTATTTACACAGTTGCAAATTTAATAACTAAGCTTGGAAGACTGACCGTGTTGCAAGAGGGTAGGAGGAAAAACTCTGAGATGTTTAAGCTGCAGAGAATATAGAAAGCATTAAATGTGTCCCATATGTCATTCTGCTTTTTAACACTATCCAGCAAAAGAAAGCCTTGGAAGAAAAATGATCTTTCAGAATCCTGCTAGCATCTGCAGAGGGAGGGAACATGGAGCTGGCTGGGGAAAGGAAGCCTGTCAGCAGTCTGCACTTCCACTGTTTCAGAGTCAATACAAAAATACATCCTTCCTCAGTATTGTACTACACGATTCTGATACTACAGATCATAGTGCTTCAGATACCATACAAAGCCTGCCCTCCTAGACCAACGTTTGTAATAAACCTAGCAAAAGATGAAAATTAATGATCGAAAAGCTCCGAGGTACCTACATGAATTGGTTTTGTTTCACACAGTAACACCTCAGCATCCGCTGGGCATATTTTACTGACAGCAAAAAAGAAAGCTGCACAACTTGCAGGTTCTCACATCCTTTCAGCTGGTGCTGACACACAGTTTAGTGCACACACAGCTAGAATTGGCGTTTTCTCTATTTTTTCTTCTCTCTGGCCAATTCACCTTCTATATTTAAGTTGCGGGTTTTCCATTTAAAGCCCTGGTTTTCTGAACTGAGGTTACTGTACAAAGAGCAAAGCTTTCATTCAACCTCTCCCCTTCTTCAGTAACCCTACACGTGATCTCTGGGTAGAAAAAGCGACAATAAAACCAGACAATACCAAGAGCTGAATAAGAACTCCAAATGCATCACTGCCTTTTGTCAGTGTCACCATGACACTGACCTTACGCATTTCAAGTTTGGTGATCCTGTACTTTTGTTTATGATGACTGGATCCCGGAGGTCTCTTCCCAGCTGGGAAACACATGTCTGTGTGGGCCCAGACTTTCACACAAAGCTTTTCCTGCTCGGCAGGCTCTCGGTTTTGCTCACCATTGTATAAGCTATATTATCACCAGCTGTCCTTGCGTTCAACTTCCCTGGAATCTGACCTCATGTTCAAAGTCGACCGCAGTGCAGATCTAGTTGACTTTCCCATCCCAAGTTTTTCAAGCTTGAGAAGAGGAGTAAAGGAGAATGTTCAACCTGAATCTTAGGAGGAAAAGAAGAAACTATCCCAATGGCAGCCTAAGTGAGCCCAAACCTCCTTAAACATTAAGGGGTGAGAAGGGGAAGGTCTGCTTGAGTGGCAATAGCGGTACATTATCCCAAAACAGAGAAAATCCAGCTTATAAATTGCTACTTTGTGCATCTGTGGCCATCCCTATGAAGCAGCAAGACCTGCATACTGCAGAAAGCAGAGTGAGAACATCACCTTCATCAGAATTAGAAATTACTGTTACAGAAATAATAAAAAAAAATCCTTCGTGATATTTAATTTAAAAAACAACCCTTTCTGGACATAACTGTTTTCCAGGCAGATCACAATATTCTCACCGTAATTGCTCAGGTAAAAAAAAATTGTTTAAATTCATTTTTATTAGCACAGCATTCACAGGAGATACCTTACTTATCAGTGCTCAGAGCTACCATTTTCTAATGTCATACTTGGGCACACGAGCCATTAATCTGAATTATCTGTGTGCAAGACTAATGTGAATATGAAATTCACAGTGAGCCAAACTTCCACCTTAAGCCTTGTGTGTGTTCCAAGACCTCACTTGAAGATTCAAACAGAGTAGAGGCTTAGATATGAATCTCCAACATAATTTCACCATGCAGCACCAAAAGCTGTTCCTCTTCTCCCAGTGTGAAAAAGAAATTCTCCGATTCCTTGGTTTCCCAGGCTGCTCTTGGAGAGAGCAATTGCCGAGCAGAAAGCAGTGGATTCATTTCAAAATTTCAGCCCTAGGCTTATGCTGCCAATTACTGAACTCTCCAGACTCTGGCCACTGAACAGCTCAGAAAAAAAACGTATGGGAAATTCAAACTGCCAGCAAGACACATGCTGTTTGTATTTGAAACACTAACGTGATCCATGAGAGGGGCTCAAAAAGCAAGCAGAGGCTTCATTTATGAAGGAAGAAGATAAATCTGAAAACAAAACAGAAAAGACATTTGGCCCCATGCTAACTCAGGCAGCTCAACTAAACTCTTTATCAGCCTTGTTATTAGGAAGGCTTCTCTTTATTCCTACAATGATCTTCAGAAATCAAGATTCGCAAGAGCTCACTTACAGCTCACTAGGAAATTTCAAGTCTGCAAAGGAAGAGTTTAAATTAAAGTAGAAATCTCAGAGTTGTCTGCAGTAATTTCTGTAGCAAATATTTAAAATACTTCTAATATTATAGAATAAGTGGAATAACAGCATTTCTACAACATTCAGTTTTCTAACTATTATACATATAATCCATCTGAATAAGAATTGATCATTATTAGGCATCTGGAATTATGTCCACCACCTTCCTTATTCCACATCGAAGGTATTATTCAATGACGGCATTTAAAAAAATTAATTACCTAGCAAAGGAGTGAATATTTCTAAAAGGGGAGAGAAAAAACCCCTTAAAACTGATGTGTCAGTAGAGGCGTTTCTTAGTGTTAGGTAGACTTAGGAAATAATCTGAGCACAGCCTCTCTCAGACAAAGTAGCCTGACATAAGAACTTAAGTCTTTGTTTTAGTTCTATGACTGTAAAACCCTCATGTGCAGCCTGGACACAGGATTTAAGTCTCCATATAGAGGTGATAAAAACTAACGATGTCAATGAACAATCCAAACAGTGCCACACTTACATTCTTATGATCGATTGATTCTGCAGCCTTCGTTATTTCATCCAGACACTTTCCGATGATAGGGATCACTTGGCGGTCAACCTCTGCAAAAGTTTTCATGGATTCACCTATCCTCACGATTCTTCTTTCCTCCATATCTTGTATTTTCTAGAACATAACATTTAATTCAGATCAAATATCAAGATAAAATACACAGTTTCAATCAATTCTTTCTCCCCAGCATACACCAGCTGCTTTAAAATTCATGGTTTAAAAGAAATATATTTAACAACGTAAAGAGTGGACAAACTAGAACAGCTGTTCGCATAAAGGGACCAAGTGATACTGTTCTCTCAAAAATCACAGTGCCATTCTCATTTCTGTTACTATTACCGGAAAATTTTCAATTAACTTTTTATGTTAAAAATTGCTAATATGTTAAAACTCCAGCTTTAGACTTTCATAAGGATGGCCCCTAAGGCTCTTGAAAGCATTTCTGCAACAATATATTCTTTCATTTTCCGTGAATATTCTGAAAGATCTTAATTTTCACCACTGCAGAAACCAACCAAACAAAAATCTTTATGTGCCCCCTTCTCCTTTCCCTTAGGAGGCAATTTTTGGTTTACAGGCCATCCTATGCATCACACCTTGTTCACACGGAGGCTTCCCAAAACGTACTCACTGTTGCTCAATGGATTCAGTGCCACAATCTCCACTACCTATTCCATAAGCCTCATGTTTATTAGAGAGAAAAACTGAATATTGCATAGGGCTATTATGTCAGATTATAACAAGACACAGTAGGGCACAAACAGGAACTGTTTCACCTTAGACTAAAGGAACGAAGCATCATCAGTTTAAAAATCCCCATTTTCTTGACAGAACCACAAAAACCTGACTTTTCACAACCTGACTTATTTCAAGCATTAGAGCTCACTGGTAGCGAGAAAGGTACATCTGCAGTACTTTAAGCACAATCAGAGCATTTACCAGATCTACTAATAAACACAAATACTTCACAAACATTTCACATCCAGGATTATTTATCTCAAGATATTGGTCTAAAATACCATGAAGCAAAAAAGAAAGTGTCCATTTAGTTAAGCAGTTCCAGTTAAGGACAGAAAAAACATTTTCTATGCCAGTATCAGTTATTTTTCATCAGATGATGATTATGTGACCTTTTCTCCCTTAAAGAGGTTCTATTTTCCACTTCTGATGCTGATGACCCATTACAATGGAACAGTCATTTAGAACTCCTGTTCTACTACATTAGCCTCTCTCCGTTCAGTCCAGCACAAACTCAGGTCTTCAGTCAATACAAATCTGATGGCTTTTTTGTTCTTTCTCTTTAGACACCCCAAGACATCATCAGCAAGCTTGCTTACACTCTTTGACATTCACTGCTGCAGAATTATCATGGTTTAAATTGAAACATCTGTGAAGTCTAATTTGAAGGCAGCTATAACGGGCTGTGAGGCTTTACAGATGTAATGCTGCCCAGCTGAACCCTGCCCCAACAATGCAAATAATGCTCTCATTACCCAGCAGCACAGACACAAGAGTTGAACAGAGTGAGACTGTGAGGATTCCAAAGACTATGATAATCTGAGTGACAATTCAATGTCACTTTCCCCAGATATTATCGATCACTTGATATCTACTCTAAGAGAAAGGGACAATTCATCCAACCAAGTTCTCCATCTCTTCTGTTGGCAGATGGCACATAAAATTTACTAACAGCGACAATACATGCTCAAAAGTAAAGGTCATAGAACTGAGGAGATGTGCAATATGCCCCAAATCACAAGATACTAGCCACTGTGGCTCAGTGCCAGCAACCCTTACCTGGAAGATGTTTGGTATGTGCGTGTAATAATGATCGTGCTGCTCACTGTTGAACTTCTGTAGAGTGGAGGAATATTCCGCTTTGCTGTCTTCTGCCATTTGATGTCGCAGCTGGGCTTGCTGTCTTGCCTAGAGAAATGTCAAGAGAAACTTATAATTTAACATGGAAAGAAATTTCAGTTCTTCTCATCTTACTATCGTTACCATTAGCATATGGATCTCTGAACACTTCAGCTTTTAGTTTACTCCTGTTTTGTAAAACCGTTCATCTACATCAAGCAAAGCCCGCAGCGTGCACGCTGTTGCTGTTCTTTTCTTGGGTTACAACAGGACATTTCCGTGAAGTGTTCTGCATTCCATGAACACCTTCATACTGCATTTAAAACACCAAAACAAGTTTGCCCCTCTACTATCCTGCTCAGGCATTCACGTTCTCTGTATGCTTGTGGACACTCCTCTAGCTCTGCCATATGCCATGCTGGATGGGACCTGCTTTTCCCAATGAATTACTTCCCTGTTGAATAACAGTATTTTTTGTGGGGAGGGGGAAGGAAGCAACAAAAGACCCAACACACTCAATCTCGTTTCACACGCCTTCGCCAACACAACCATGACGCATCTCGATTGGTGCTCCCGCTGTGCTCTCTGCAAAGCCCTTTATCTGCTCTTCCTTCAATAGTGCTGGCATGAAGAGCACAAGGAAAGGAGAGCCTGAGGAGCTGCTGAGACACAACTCCCTTCCTATTTTTACCCACACAGATGATTTGCTTTGCTACCCAGCATAGCAGTGCACTGGGCAATTAACTCTCACTTCTTTCCCTAGAACAGTCTGTCCTCGAGTGACCCTTTAGCATTGTCAGACTCTTCCCCTTACAGTTCTGCTTCCCAAGGCCTTCTGTTACCCATTTTGCTGCCCAATATCATTTCCTTACTGCCTATCCCATCTGTTCATTTCAGTTGCCTTTTCCTTCCTTGCTGCTGGCCTTCAGACAGCAGCTCTTTCTTCCTTCTGCTTTCCTACCAAGCTCCCTGCATCCAGCTGCCTTCACTCCCTGTGCCCACTTGTTGAAACTCCCCTCGGAGCTCTGCCGTTCCCACACACCCTCCACCTTTCCCCACTCTCACCTGGACCACAAACGCGCTCCTGTGAGAGCTTAGAACTTGGTTTTGGGAATCAGAACAACTCTGGGTTTCCACTCTTTCTTCAGGCACTCACAGAGCCTCTTCAATCTTTGCTGCTGACCCAGCCCTGAATAATGTTGTGAGCATCCAGAAAGAGTTATGTTCCCATCACACACTCAGTTTCAGAATAAATCCATTAAGAAAGGAGAAAGACTGCTTCAAAGGAAAACATTTTTCACAGAAAGGGTCATTGGGCACTGGCAGAGGCTGCCCAGGGAGGTGGTGGAGTCACCTTCCCTGGAGGGGTGTAAGGGACGGGTGGATGAGGTGCTGAGGGACATGGGTTAGTGATTGATGGGAATGGTTGGACTCGATGATCCCGTGGGTCTTTCCCAATCTGGTGATTCTATGAAAGTTATTTAAAGCATTTTGAGGTGTTTCAGGAACAACAGCACAACAAATAATTTCAGCATCTTCCAGCTGGGTTCCCACTAAAACCAGTTCAGAGCAGGGTTATTCTCTGAACTGTTCCAGGCAGACAATAGTTTCCTGACAATAAATCCATGAAACACCACATCGTGGAACACTTTAGTAATCCTAACTGGAAGGTAACAAGTTCTGCCAGAAGGTTTCAAATCTCAATTTGCAAAAAAATAAGCTTCCCTCCCATCTGTCCAGCTCGCACATCTCACCTAATAATTTATTTCACCTCAATTCAGCTATTTCTTTTGCAAGTGCAGTCAATTGCAGGAATTTCCCAGACCCCAGTTCCATTCTTTCCACAGAAATAATTCAAGTCTAATGAGCAAATGTTGGGCACTGAATGTGTAACAGGAGATGAAACAGTAGCATCAAATGGAAAAGACACTGACCATAATCAAATAAATAACCAGACAGACTTCCAACTTCTCCCGTTCCCCAAGATTTCTAATTGTCCACCAGCTCCTGTTAGGGATGCTCATATAACTTTAGAGAATTTACCTGCAGCAGCAATACTTCAAGAAGCATCAGGCATTTTCCTGCTCAAGTCCTATACAGCTTATTAAACTTTATCACCCGCACACTCACATAGAGCTACACTAAATATGCATGAAAAACAATATAGCCTTGTACTACAAACAAATTCACCAGCAAAGCAGCATCAGCCACAGAAAGGCTGACAGCTGAAAGAGTAACATGCACTTCTCTCCCAGCCCCTTCCCCAAGTTCCAGCTGCTGCAGATCAATACCCATTTGTGATGCACGTTCTCTCCTTCTACCTAAGAGCAACTCATTGTCTGAGCTGACTTCTACAGCAACCCCAGTCCCACTCTTACAGCTGTCTCTTTCACAACTCAGGAATTTGTCCCTTGACTCTATTGTTGAAGCAGAAAAACAAGAAATCCATTATTACGCATTCCCAGGCAGATCCAGCAAACTTTAAGCCATCAGAGCTCATTTTCATTAGTGAACTCATTGGTCAGATATGAGCAAAGTGACTCTGAGCTAAATGTATACAGGAGTAGATGCTCAGTTTCCAAAACCATCTCAACTGGCTCCAAACAAGAGGCAGCAGCAGATGAGTAAGTAAAACTGGGTACATTCCAAAACTGAGAATTTTTGTATGAGAGCCCTAGTGATGTTTTGTTTCTCCTGGCCATTTAATGCATTTGGCAAGCTTCAAACAGTTTAAATATTTTTCCAATGAGGTATTTGGATCTTAAAATAAAAAAAAAAAAAATGTCTAGAATTACTTCATTTGAGTGTGTCACTCAACCCAGCTGCATCACTTCTGGTATTACCACAACTATATTTTATAGCTAGGTTCCTGCACTCTGCTGAAGCATAGAATGATGGAAATGAGCTGATGACATTAAGTTTCACATACAGAATAAGGGATGCGGTGGCCTGGAGCTGCACAGAGTCACATGAGGTATTTCAGGGGCAATTTATACTTGAGCTATATAGGAAAAAAAATTGCCTTATTTACTGCTCACTTGTGTATGCAAATGGCTTCAGAGAAGGTATGTGTAGGGCTTCTTAGAGTTAATGTTAAAATATTTGCTTTGAACAGTATTTTCAGGAGGAAAGACTTTGGAATAATTTGGTTCTAGAAAACCAGACCATGACTTCAGATCGAAGAGGATGATACTGTGACACAGCTTTCAGTCAACATACTCTCTCATTTAACTGGGCAAAGGTGACTGAGCAAGAGCTCACGTTTCCAGCATCACATGTGAAACCCCAATCCAGATCTTCTACAGGCTGCCAGATTACTCAGATATAAAAGATGTCAAGGCGAGGTAATCATAATGCAACCAAAAATCCCCTCCAGCAAGAATGAGGTTGCCTTTCAGCATCATGAGAAAGCAGAAAAGGGTCTATATATTGGAAGGATTTGTGGGGAAAAGAAAAGCAGTTTGCCATCAAATATGTTCTTCTGCATGTTTGCAAAAGATAGATTTTGCACACATACTCCCCAGAATGTACCTTTGTAACATGTTTTTGTCCCCAAACAGCCTGGTTTTGTCAAGGCAGCTCTTCTCTGACCTCACATAGCGGCAACAGACCCAAAAGGTCACCTATGGCAACCCGTGTCTCATCAGAAAATGCACTTCTAAGAATGAACGACAGGCGAGTATCTGAGCACCATGAACCAGGTAAACATCAGATTGCCACTGCTCGAGCAATCAGATTTAAACACAAGCACACCAGAGGAGTGTTTTGCTGCTTGCTGATGGGGCGGAACACAGGGCAGCAGCAACTGCAGGGCAGTAGTAACTGCTTAAGTGTTTAAAAAAACAGCAGAACTACATCTACCTTCAAAAAATTGAAATAATCAGGCCTTAACAGCACTTACCTTATGCAAAACCCAACACTAAGCTCAATAGCCACATTAGAGTAAATAGTGCCTGGTGATATTTATCTCTTCAACAAGGTAGCAGAAGAAAACAAACATTATTCTCTCAAGATTTTCTTTTAACCACATTTCCGGCACGTTTTCTGCCTAACCATTGAGTTGCAAAAAACCAGACTTCCAAACAGCATCCAAAGTTAATTCCAGATGTTTAAATGATTCCACCAGGAATCCAGAGATAGCAGGTTTAAGCTAAGTGATGGATACAAGGCTGAGACATTGATGCTCAAAATTCTTTCATGAGCAAAGTACACAGAGAAGTATTAATTTCCCTTTAGAATAAGAAATTTGAAGGATGTTAACCCCACAGCCCTCCTACTCTGAAGTAACTTGTGTAAGGGACATGGATTTAGTCTAAAACATCTCATCACCTTCTTGAAAAACCCTGCACTATAGCAATACAATGCAATTGAAGAATCACTACCTGTCTTAAAGAGATAAAGAAGGTTCGCCACGGTCCTTACAAACATGCAGGATTAGTAAAGTTTTATGTACTGATCTGAAATCAATCCTAGCACTTCATGCCTTTGACCAGCAGTCAGGAAGAAAAAATTATAACAGGATTATAGACATCTCTTATGATGGGCACTGTTGATCCTGAAGGAGTGAGGGAATGTTAAAAACCACTGTGCCTCTCAGAGAATTAAGAAGATCAATCTCTGGAGTGTTACTCACACACCCCTCATCCCCCCCCCAAATTCAGCTCAATACGAAAAGCAACTGGCGACCAAGTGTAGGAGAAATTTCTAAAAACCAAGCAGACATTCTGCCATTTCAGTCTTCAATACAACCAAGAAAGAAGGTTGCTGAGAACAATCTTCTAAGACACATTCCAGAAACAGCAAGAGGGTCAATAGACACACTGTCTTGTGGGTTTACACAGACAAAAAATGCAGCTCCTCAGGGCTGTTATGGTGGGAGTGATACGAATAACTGAAAAGGGCAGAAAAAAGCTTTGGCTGCCATTCAGCTGATCCACAGCGAGTGAAACAGTTCAACTTCTCAGCAGTTGCTCTTGTCCAGAATGACAGAGTTTCCAGTCACAACTTTGGTGTAGTTTTCTTTCTTCTTTCTTTTCTCCCATTCCCCCTCCCCTTTTTTTTTTTTTCAAACCCAGACAGCATGTGAGATGCATCACTGCCAGGCCACTGCCTGCCAAAATAGATCCATCTTTGGTAAATTCAAGATCAGGCTAAAATACAAACACACACACACACAAAAAAAAAAAATCACTCCTGCCCCCTTCTCAGCCACTCAATCCCTTCAAAATAACTTAACGATAAAGGCAGACTCAGAAACACTTCACCAATTTCAGGAATGCTTTCAATTGCTCACAGATTTCTCAGCTGCAGGCTCTGACCCTCCCTCGCAGCCGGCCTCACGTCGCCGCGCTCTGTTACACGCGGGCACCACCGCGGGTGCCTCTTGGTAGCAACAACACTGGCAGCGTTAGCAGAATTATTAATAACAGTGGGAAACGTGCCATGGACTTGGAAACAGACCCAAGGATTTCAGGCTTTGATTTATACAGCCTCCAAATCAAGCCCCATTGTTTACTATTGTACAATAACCAGTTTGGTCTCTCTGAACTGGCAAGCAGAAAAAGGGTTTGAAAATTTGCTTTCCTGGAAGCAAGAAGATAGAATAGGGGGTGCAAAGAAGCAGACAGGACAAAAGCAAAGAGAAAGATCCTTACTTTTAATATTAGAAGAGGTGGGTAAAAAGATCTTGGAATCTGTGGATCCCCAAAATCCTTTGGCTGAAAATAACACACAATGGAACAAAATGCTAACAGGGGATGGAAAAACTTCATCAGATCTCAGAAACTGCTTCAGGGCCATCTAAACATGTAAGAGAAGGACCAATATATAAGAATTAACAACAGTAGCGAGTGCCGCTGCACCATGCGCTAGAGAAGTACTTCTCAGCATGTTTCTCCAAGGCTTTAGAGAAGGAACTGTGTCTTGAATCCAAAAGTTTGTTCTCTTCCACTGCCATTCACATGTCAGGAATACTAAATACCCAAACTGTCTGGGTGAGCAAACTGCAAATCCTTCCTAAAATCCAGTCACTTGCCACTCAGCTCAGAGAAATGTAGTCCCATGAGGATAAAAAAGTTTATTACAAAAGAGTGAGGTGTTCACGATGGGTAGAAGGCTGTGTGAGTCTGAAGGAGGAGATCACAAGAAAAGATGTATTCCAAGCAGTGCCCAACAATGTTTAAATGATTTCTGGAGATCTATTTAATTGTACTAACATAAGCGATCAAATTCTGCAGCACAGATAGGCAAATACTGAATACAAATAATGGAAATTATTTCAGGATTGTAGAATTGATTGCTTAGTTCATATTTTGAATACTGGGCACAGCTCTAGTCATCTCTCTCTAAGAAAGAATTTACAAACACAGCCAAAGCAGAATGGATAGTCAGGGCTGAAAAAAGTTCCAAGTATGAATCTGCCAGCCTTAAACCCAACTTAATGAGTAGCATACACTCACTTAACTAAACCTAGAACCAATAAGCTCAGTTCTGAGGTCTCTGCTTTGTTGCTTTTAGCTCTTAAACAGGTGAAAATACCTCTTCTAATATTTTGACAGAATATGAATGACTATAAAGTGTTCCTACTGTACAACACAAGCTAATTGCTCTTCATTAGCTAATAACATTCTGCATTAGCTAAGCTGGTTATATTCCACTTCTGATCCAAACCGCAGTTGATCCTTACTTTGGAAACTGCTCTTAATCCTTCCCTTTACACCCCGTTTTCCCTCCTCTGTCTCCTTCAGCAATCTACCTTTAACAACTGGGTGGTATAGTTACCCAATTCAGTCAGATTGCAAAGCAGAGCCTTACTGCAAAGGAACAGGCTACGAGGAAACATAAGCTCAGCCGGATTTCCTTACCTTACACTTCAACTGACTGGGGCTTCTGTTCATTGATCTCTTACCACCAAACACAGTGTATGCATGGGATACATACGGATATTTATTACGTTTTCAGGCACTCCTGCTGCAGTCATTAACTCTTTATCGACTAGAAATCAAACCTCCTAAATTAGTCATGATTCCAAAAGGGAAACAGCTGCTATAAGCAGTGTCACAGACAGCAGGTTGTAAACAACACTCAGTCTTCCAGAAATGCAAATGAGTGTCCTGAGGGACTCCCAACATTCACACACTACTTCATCCATTAGGAAGGAAGCAGTTCAGGAAGGAGATGGAGATCTGCATAACCCAGAGAAATAACATTAGTGTGACTCTAATGGCCTTAAATCACGTTACCAAGACAGGATAGTGCTTGAATCGATGGGAAATTTGACCCACGTCACAAGCAAAGACACAGAAGGGTTCAGCCAGCTCCATCTGCAGAACTCACCACAATGCAGAGAACAAGGGAAAATCTTAGATGATACCTAACACTCAAATAAGAAATGCACAGGCCAGGTACATGTGCAAAGTGGTTGGGACTGAGCTTTACGCACCTCACCTGTGTATTTCACTGAGACACCACTGCTTACTGCACTAGTTCCCAGCAGAGCACCGGAAAAGCAAAGGCTCTGAAGCATCCACCACAATGACTGGAAGTATTCCACATATTAATGACAAACAACGTAGGGCTTTTTCCATCTTCTAACATTATCTATCCATGCACTACATTGTCCAAAATACTGAGAAGCTCATTATGCCTCCAGGGAGGCAGGAGAAGGAGAGGGTACAACAAGCCCTGCTGTGACAAGGCAGCTCCCAAAAAATGAGACCCATTAAGTCGTTAGGTCTGCAGAAGGCAGGCACCCACAACCTCAGGTTATGCTACAGAGCCTTCTGCTGACAGCCCCAACTGACTAAACCTCAGTGACACACAATGCAACAAAGCAGCATCGAGCTGGAGATGTTCCTCTGTGGTTTCTCTGTGGGGTTTCAGTGATGCTCCCTGCATTCGGCTCTGTTGTGATCCGCTTGCTGTTCCGACACAGCACACTGTAAACGGTGTTTGCAGGATGGTGCTGAAACACAGATCAGAGATTTCTCTAGAGCCCAAACAAAAATAGCTCAGTGCATGCACCCTTCCTTATGAGGATGCATGAATTCTTAATGAAGAGATTTGCACCCTGCAGCGCAGCAGCCTGCAGGCTGGAAATGCAGTTTGCCACTTGACAGCATAACTGCGCTTGCACAGGAAGGAAGATCAGCTTATTCCAAGAATCATTCTAAGTAGCAGCATTTCTACATCTATGCCCACTAAGCCTTTGCCAGAGGTTCAGCTCGTGACCAAGCACCCAGGGGATGTGGCATAAGTGAATTAAAAATGAAACTTCAAGCATGAAACATCAATATCTCTCTAAAAATATTTACAGATGAAAAAACTAACGTCATGGTGGTATTGTAATATGAGGGTTTATGCCTTCATGCAAATCATAAGCTGTTCTGGGACTCCAAAAATTTGGATGCAGCAAACAACCTGATCCAGTAATCACAAAGCACTGGGGAAAGTTCCTAGAGATTTCAACAAATGTGAAATTATTTCTATTCCCCTCAGTTTCTTCCTCCTCAAAAACAAAATAAAACAAACAAATAAAGGTTAGTACACCGAGAACTAGTGAGTATCTCGGGGTCAGCACAGGAACAGGACCAACAACTTCTTCGTTTCTCTTGTTCTTAGCTATGACATAGGATTCTGCACAGAAGAGAGGAAGGAATGGAGTGATAATTCTGTAATAATAATTTTGGATACAAGTTTGCATAATCTTGGAGTAATTTTGATTTCAGACTGACCAGCTGACTTGCAACAAGCTCAAGCAGCTGAAAGCATGGGAGAAAGCAAATTCAGCAGGAAAATCCCACTGCCCCAGAAAAGGTGTCTGAATGTTACAGGATGTATGTAAAACCTTAACAACAAGCTTGTCCTTTCCAAGTGCAGGTTGAAGACTTGACTGAAGATGAGTCAGTCAAAAACCCACAGCAAAAGCAACAAAACCACCCCATGTAGTACTGGCAGAAGCTTCTTGACTTAAGGGAGTTCAGGTCAAATTTGCACTTTATGCCTTTCAAAATCTACTACTAATAAACTACTCTCTAAATCCACAACACTTTAATCTCAAAACCACTCAAGGTGGAACCCTCGTAACATGAGAGGAACAAAAATCAGAAGATGATGATGAACCTTGGCCTCAGGACAGCAGTTTGGGGAACTCACACAGCTCCTTTTGCACTGCTCAAAGCTGTAGTTGTTTTCCAGCAGCATTATTACCTCAGACACCAACACATGACCGCACTGCTCTTCAAGGGGACATATCCTGCCTGACACCGAGCACCTCAAACCACCACCCTGTCCCTCAACTGCTGTGCAAATCGAGAGGCAAAGCAGCCATCCCTCCCATGGCTTGTCCTCAGTCACTTCCTCTTTAAAAACAGACTCTGAAAAGCCTACTTTGAAAATAAACCTTTAAAAAGACAAATCAGCTGCCTTTTCTAATCATAAGTAGTCTGCAAAGGCACCACTGGGTACCACGCCATCCCATAAAGATGTCAGTGTTTTAGTAATTACAAATCTGAAGAGAAGGAACAAACAATGGAGCATGTTTCCTTATAAGTCCACAGGCTCCGTGCTGGGGACGAGACCGTTTCCCCAAATGGGCAAAAAACTGAAGCAGCTCCACAGTGATTCCTGAAAGAGAACTGGAACTGCTTTAAAGCACAAACCCCACTGGGATCCAAATGAAGGTAAAGCTCACAGCGGTACCTACAAGGCTCCCCAGTACCAGGACACTGCACTATTTATTTAGTTGATACGGATTTTTCCACTGCACGGCTTTCTGCAACACCGTACAGCTCCTACCTTGACTCTGATAATGTGAATGGATAAAACCTTCATGCTGAACTGTGCTTTATGTTGACACAAACATATCTCTGGAAATGAAAGGCTCCATCCAAATCCAGGAAGGGAGCTCAGGGGCCCCAGCCCATTCTCCTCCGATTCCTGCATAAAGCCCGCAGCCACGGCAGAGGCTGAACATAGCCCTTTGCTCCATGTTCCTACCACCAAAAAAGGAGATCGGAGGAAACAAAGCCAGCCACCCTGCACACTGAGATCAGCTACCAGACTCGCTGCAGAGCCGATCAAGCCCACACTGGCCACAGAAGTGGCACAGAAGGCACGTGCCCTCCATATATTGACCTGAGCTGGTCCTACAGAAGGAGTTTGGACATAGGTGCAGGACCGACATATTGCACATCCAGCCCTGCCTCCAAGCAACTGCCAGAGGCTCTCCAAACAATCTTGGGAGAAATAAGGATGAACCCAAGACTTAATTTGCTCTCTGCCACTATCCTGGTTACGTAATCCTAGCAGACCGTGATACCAAGAGTTATCCTTCAAGCAGGGTTGTTTTAAGTGCTGGTAGCTCTGCCACAGAATGCCCTGCTGCACTTGTCAAAGCCTGCAAGGACTGAAAAAATGAGGGATGTGAGCATTTCAGAGCCTCATACAGCTCAGCATTACGTGCATTAGGGAATTGCAGTGATATATTCTTTTGATTGCATGTGTCATTGTGATCACTGCAGAATTTTAATTCCATTACTCTATAATGCATGATGCAAAAAATAGCCCTGGAGTCTGCTCCTATTTGCTGGTACAAGCTCAAGGTAGCCAAGGTGTCAATCTCAGGCCAAAGAAATGAGGGCAACTGATCCCAATGCTGGAAGAGCATCTTGTTCCGCTAAAGTGAATAGCCTTGGCTCTGAACACAGCCAAATTGTCTGCTTTCCGGGCCAGACAGATTTTTGGGACCTTTTGGGAGTAGGAGTGCAGCAGCCAAGCCATAAGGGGCAAAAGAAATCAGAACTGCTGCAATAGGCGGAGGTAAAAGTCACCATACTGCTTCACTTGAAGCTGAGCAGCTTCTGCATCTCCCTGGAGCGAGTCGGCGAGATCTGCTCCCCGCAGCAGCGGCGGGTTAAACAATATCCTATTTTGCACTGGGGAGTTATGTAAGAGCAGGGCCAGTCACACAGGCAGAGGGAAGGAAAGAAAGGGCATTATTCACTGCCTGACATGGATGAACCCAGTTTAACACATGCACTTGGAAAACACTGTTCTCTCTGTTCGGTAATATTATTTCACATTCCACTCGTTTTGATAACCTTTTCATTCTCAGTCTACTCCGCTGACTGACTACAAAGTCGACTAATGCCTTCTCCAGAGATCAGCCAACACATAGCTGCAACAGATTGCTCTTTTTTTCCCCCTCTTAAGATACCACTGAGCCTCATTTTGCAATAAATAATTTACAAACACATACAATAAAAAGCTAGAGAAATTTAGAAGGGAAGCCCCAACACTTCACTTAACAGGGAAGGAGCGCCAGCGTAGGGAATGCTTCCTAGAATTTGCCTAACACCATCAGATTGATGCAATCAACACAGCCTTCCACTCAGACTAGAAACGGCCAGCCTTAAAAAGAGATGTGGAAGGAAGGAGTTCAGCCCTCTATTTCAAACAGCAAGTCATGTCTCCATAATCCTTTGACACGGCCTCAGCTTTGAAAAAAATCTAGGGCAAGTCCTAATTTCATCTATGACAAAAACCTGTATTCTAAAATCACTTTATAGAGATAAAGCAGAGATGATCCTGCTCTGTCAGAAAAATCCACATGTGGTGTTACATCTTCAACAATCCTGTACGTGCCTTCATCTGTGAAGCGCCCCGGCAAATCCAGAAGGCAACAAAGGATCAAATCTGCATGGTGAATTTGCAACTAATAGCCAAGCAAATGACATGACCACAGAGGTGTTTTTCCCTTTTGTATGCAATAGCACTGCAGGGAAATTTTCTGAGCCTCTTTTACATTTACTGTTCTCATTTCTAACAGCAAGTTTAATGCTACGCAACCTCCCCAATGCTCAGCACAGCAGAAACATCTTAAGATTGTATTTGATGGCTGCCCAGGATTGAATTAACTGAGAATAGATTGATGAGGTCTATGATTCTATGAAACAGACCTCCTGAGGAGCAAAAGCTACATTTTACAAGGGCTACCTTAGACTAGAAAAGACTCCTTACCTATAATTCAGTATCCTTTCCTGTCCCTGCATCAAAGTGTTTGGTATATTTTAAGCTTCAGCTTTTTTTTTCCCTTGTTCTTTTTTCTTACTGCCCTTTTTTAAAAAAGAATAAAACCTTCTCCAGCATTCTGGCTATTTTTTACTGGTATCAATCAAACATAGGGAAGACAAAACTGCCCTTACACATTGTAATATGGTATTTCTGATGTACATTACTGCACCTTATGAGCAGATGTGGACCACCAGAAAGAGAAGCAATTTAAATATGCTTTCACCCTCAGAGGCTGGACTGTCACAGAATATGAGGTGTTGGTTAAGAGTGATTTTGCATAAACTCATTCAGAGCCTTGTCAGCTACATTAAACTCGGATACTGCCTTACTGAAGAAAAACTGACTGTATCTGTTCAGTATTTCTAGGCAAATATAGGTCTCTGGAGTGATGTCCCTGTGAGTAATTAAGCTAGAGACTGACTTAAGCGAGGCATTAAACCTCAATGGCTTTATCCTACCAGAGGGATTCAGGTACTAAACCCATGACATCCATAGTTACTAACAGCCACACCACCCTCTGGTTTACCTTTTCAACATCTGCTTTTGTAACATTGATGTCAGCATCCATTTTCTCAAAATACTGCTGTGCTCGATCAGCTTCTTTGCAATCGCGTTCAAACCGCCTCTTGCTCTGTAAAGGAAAAATAGAAGCCTTCATTATGGGAAAGAAGCACAATGCAAAAACCTACCTCAAATCAATACCTGCCCCTAAACTGATTCGCTGTAACAACCCTTGTTCTCCCTTGTTTACATTGGAATACGTTTCCATACCAAAGAACTTCAAAAAACAGTTAACAGAAGCACATTCTCGGTTCCATTCTTCAGGCTGCTTGATTCTACCAACATCACTAGTGATTCAATATTTTTCCCTCGTAGCATCTCCTCTCCTCTTGCAGGCAAAATCATTCCCTTCTCAATACTTATCTCCTTCATTTCTATAATGCACAACAAAAGAGTTACTACGAGTCACACATTTGCACGTCTAACTTCCCGTTACTGATGTCGCTTTTCATTCATCACATGAATGAAGATTCCAATGTATTTACTTTTAGGAAATTGCACCTTACTCAAGAGACGACTCTGTTCAACTTATTCATGCCGTATGAAGCTATTCGGTTTACAATGGAATATGTGAATAGGACCCTTTGGGACTCTGCATTTCCAGCAACATTTACCACACTTTTCAAGTCATATAAAATGAAAAGCTACTCACAATAGACACAGATCCCATAGAAACCAAATTCACTCCTAACAGACTTCGTGTCTACCAGTGTATTTAAGAGTGGAGTTCTAAAAATCCTGTTTCTACAGCTTTTTATCTACACATCCATTATTTTTCCAAATACATTTGGAACCACATCTACAAAAATGGTATAAAAATTACTTAAATATCACATCCGAGGAAATTTTGACTTACTGCTTCAAGCTGTTTCCAGCAAGTTTCAAGATGCTGTTGTGCCTTTCTGCCATCATGGAAGTGCTATTTAGAAAAAGAAAAGAAGAGAACATTTTGAACAACAAAAGAACAAACAGCCAATTACACTCAAGGAGTTCCAGAAAAAAACCCAGATATTATTCCGTCAGCTGTGTTCTATAGCACGGGTAAATTGAGCAGGTGGAGGATGACTGTCTGATGTCTCAGCAGGCTGCAGATGTATTTTTGCATCAATTATAGTGGTTAGTTAGACTAAGGCTAATTAATCCCTTTAGCAATTCTACCTTGTATTGTTCACTGTATCTCATAATTATTGGTTTCCTGTACTACGAAATCTGAAGCACTTTTATCTGAAGAGTATTTCTTTGGGTACTGACTGAACACTAGCTCTAAATTACAATTTCTCTCTACACGGAATTTACCGAGATGTCCTTGATTGGCACATTCTAACAACTGATGTTTGTCCCGATTTTCATTCAGACTCGCTATAAAACCCTCTTCTTACCGACTCCTGGCTGTGTGTGAGGCCAGCTGTTCATTTCTCTTGAGATGTTTTCAGTTCTTTGGGTGCCCACAGAGCCCCATCTCCCACATGCTGAGGCATGACAGAGGCGCTTGTTGGTCTGTCCAACCACATAACAAGTGATAGTAGGAGAGGGAATGGCCTCAAGATGCACCAGGGGAGGTTTAGAATGGATATTAGGAAAAAATTCTTTACTGCAAGAGTGGTGAAGCACTGGAACAGGCTACCCAGGAAAGTGGTGGAGTCTCCATCCCTGGAGATGTTTAAAAAGTGCATGGATGTGGCACTTCAGGACATGATTTAGTAGGCACAGTGGTGCTGGGCAGACAGCTGGACTGGATGAGCTTAGAGATCTTATTCAACCGTAACGATTCTACAATTCAAGATGTTCTGTTCAAATACAGGTATGATTTCATGCAGCAAAATTGAAAAGTAAAGGTCTGCTATTACCAGATAGTCCCACTGCAGCTCATTAGAATTCCTGCACGTAACCAGATAGTAGATTAGATGTTAAGCAATTCGATACCAACAGCCTGTTAGGATAGAAAAGCTCCAACTTCAGAACAGTAGCATGCAACAAGCTACCAAAATTAGAAAAAGCGTGCCTGAGAGCACTTCATAATCGGAAGTCATTTGTTTTCCTGCATCTTCCACTACAGCAACTGGCATTTTCCCATCAGAAGCCAGTTTCTGGAGCAAACATTCCAGTGCCATTCCCTAGCTGCTTTCCTGGCTCCACCAGAAACACCAGTAAAAAGCCCCAAGACTGCAATTCTCCATGACCAATGCACTCGTATCGCCTTACAGATCACAATAACCTTCAACCTGTCTGTGAGACCAGAACACCACCACACTATCCTGAGTGCTCTGGACACAGTTCCCTGCGGTCCCAGATACTTGCTGCTAAGGATGCTCACCTATTATTGAGCCCAGGGGCACTGTTTAGCACTCTCATAGCATTTACCTCTGCAGAAAATCTCCTGAAGCAGGGAGGAACAAAGTCAGTAACACTTTTAACTCCTGGGTACGTGCCGTGCTCAGCTCCAGCTCTGCTCCTGCCTACTGAGAATGGAGAGTGTGCATCAGCCAGGCGACTGCTGTGGCTGCACAGGGACACCTCGTGCCATCGAGTCTGAAGGAATACAGGCAGCTCAGACATCTGCCCACCACACTGTGCTCCTCCAAAAACTCAGTAACTCTATTATGACATTAAAAAAAAAAACCCAAACATAACTGTAAAATTGCTGGGGCGGAGGGAAAGGCTCCAAGCTGATCACGGTTCCTTTTGTAGATTCCCATTCCCCTTCAACTCTGCGTGTGACAGATGCTGCATCTTCTTTGCCAGGGGGCTTTGAAACACTCCTCGTTTCAGGCTTGATTTTGTAATTAAGAGTTTAGAAAAACAGGCCCAAGAATCCACTGTAATGTAACACTACATTTTTCAACATTTTGCTAATGAGCATGAAATATGTGAAAATCTTTAACTGTGAAGCTGCAAGGAAAATGTCTTGGCTGTCTTCACATTGCACTTGAAGCTTCCACCAGCCCTTGTTTGTGTGCTTCCATCTCTCAGTCTCAAACTTAGCAAGAGTGCAGGAAGGGACTTGATTTGGGAACAGCTGGCCTGCATGAAACCTAATACTGTCAATGACCCATAAGCCTCCGGAAAACAAGATGCAGGGTTAACAGAAAGCAATTGTATGTAAAGGATGAACTGGGAATCAAAAGCAGATCAGATAAGGACTACTCTGACCTTGCATTTTAAACCACTCTAAAGTTAATTGATGTAATTTTAATTTTGCACCAGCCACCCCTATTATTTCCAAATTTGCCCTCTATAAAATGAGCTCTACAAGCTGCTGCAAGGACAGATGAGACAAGCTCTAACTCTGGGCGGCATAGCTGCATCTTGTTCAGCTTTTGTTATTTCCTAAAAGCTCTTTTACAGAAATGCCACACTGAGGGGTAAAACAGGCATCATCGAGCATTATTAAACAGTGAAACAGAGGAACTGCTGGAGAGTGACAGTTTGATAAATACAGATGCATCACAAATTGGAGATTTAACTGCAATACTGTTTTTTTTCAGTTCAACCACTTTCTAAATATATCTGTAACTCCCAATTCTTTTTCTATCATCCCATATATAATCTTTATTACAAGATACAAAGCCACATCTGATAATAGACGTAATATGTATCAAAAGAACTTCTGCTTTTGCAAATCTTTTGCCCTCAAGGGATTTCTGCCTTTGAAAAAACTCATCTATATATAAAGCATCGAAGCCGTACCTTCCAACCATCTGTAATTCTACTCCATCCCCATTTCACAGCTATGAAAATAGAGACAGTAAGGTTAAGTGATGTGCTCAAAGTCATACAGGAAGCTTCCCGTTTCCTCAAACCCTGTACTAGATTCAGCTTCCGCAAACTCATTTCCTTTACTTGAAAAATCTTCTTTAACAGCAAATGTCTTGTTAGCTCCGCTCCCCAAATTTAACAAAAATAACCTTAAGATGGACTCTTCCTTGATAAGGTTCCAAGATACAACTTCAAATTTAAAGAAGATTGGTTTTCTAATCAAATGAAATAACTGGTTATTCTACACCTGACGAGTCAGCAATGGGGACATGATAAATGATTTAGCAAGTCATATGGAAAAACACCGTTCTAAATGAGTCACACACATGGCAGCAGCACTCAGCGATGGATTTAGAATAGTTGATACAATCTAAATATTACTTTCTTTCCGCCCCTCAAATTGAACGCCTAGACTAGTGCACCCTAATGACAATTTCTATTTAACAAACTTGGATTATGAGCAAGATAGCGAATTAATGAATTACACTTCAAAAGTGCCAGGAAGATACGTGCAGCAGTGGTGCTGGTTATTCACCTACCAGGATTTCCTTCATGTTTTTCAACCATATCCACAGCATTCAAAGCACACAATAAAAACACAGTAAAACAAAAGTTTTGTCTTCATTATCAGACTCGATGATCCGGTGGGTCTCTTCCAACCTGGTTATTCTATGATTAGTGGTCCTTAATCTCCCTAAGCCACATTTTAATCTATACTGTGGAGTCTTAGGTTAACAATCACCACATCAACTGTAAGACTTCCCTGAAACATATTTTATCCAAGCACCTGACCTGCTATATAGCCTAAAACACAGCAGCATCGCCCAAACCCAAACCCTACGGGCTATGTGGCCACAACTGTCCTTTCTCCTTGTGTTAAATAAACAGCTAGGATGCTGCAGGGTGCTCTGAATAATCCATAAGTGGTCCTGTTTTGACTGGAGGTCTCCAGCCAGGACACCTAACACCTCGGTTATTGGGATCTCATGAGAGTTAAGACTTTTCAGCACAGCATATGAAGATTGTGGATTAGATCAACTTTTTAAAAAGCGTTCATTGTATACTAAAAATTTCCAGTTCAAGGAATGCTCCGCTACAGTGAAGGAAGACGAGTTTCAGAAAGAGCAGGAAATCCACAAAGACATGCTGTACATGTGAGTTTTTTCCCTTTTTAAATCTGGTTATACCCGTGGGCGTGCTCTCGTCCTCACCCTGCCGACTACGTTCCTAAAAGCTGGGCAGGAACTGTGGCTGCTGCGCAGAAACAGAACTCTCATCGACTTCTGTCAGGCTCCAATTTCACCCATGCCGATCAAAACACGGAGAGCAGGGAGCGAGCTACCTATACTACAGCACCTGAAACCACCAGCACCATCACAATACAGAACAGTGGGATGTTTTCCTTGGTATGGAAAGAAGATGCTGACCCCTTGAGAACAGGAGTGGCAAAGGGAGATGTAATGAAAAGCTTCTTAAAAAGGACAGTATAGTCCAGCAATTCTGCTAAGAAATTCCTGATGGTTTTTAAGTGAAAGCATTACCTGAAACATGTAGGGCACCAGCGTGGCAAAAGAGCTACTTACACCGCATCAAAAGCTGCCCACGTGGAACATTGTATTTAAGAAAGGCTGCAACCAGACATCCTTAATTTCCTTAAGGAAGTAAGTAGCAATTGATTACATGGGTAAATGGAAGACTTGCACAGCTGTAGTCTGCCTATATTAAAAACAGTCAAAAATAACCTTAGTTAATTTATATGCATAGGATATTGGCTGATTTGACAATATCCTGCTCAAGAATTTTCAAAAAATGTGGACAAGGCCACTTCAATTTTGTTTTCTGTTTTCAAACTAGATAACACACCAAAAAAAACCAGACTCCTGTAATTAGCACCCTCAGCTCAATCAATACACAGTCCTAGCAACACAGTGCTTCCTTCTCCAAGTGAAACTCCATCTTAATTGCTGTTACAAGTGATTCCTAAACTAACAGCCAGTGATTAAATCACACCAGAGACAGAAATTAGACAATATGATTTTTTTCCCTCAATTTTCTCAACTCAATTCGCAAAAAACCTTGTCAAATGTTTTTCTTTCCCTGGCTGCAGAGACGGGAAACAGTTTCCTCAGAATAAATCTTTTGTTTCCAAGAATAGCAACATGCTCTTGAGGTCTTACCACTCTCATTTGTAATAAGAGCAGCTCAAGACAGTCCTGTGCACGCTGACATGAGACACATGACTCTTCGTACACATTCAGTGCTCCTGGGGATAATCCTGTTGTTCTTTGCAACCTTCCACTTGAACGTTACCCTTAACATATACCTGTCAACTCAAACTTGAAACAGGTTAGACAAATACCTGTTTCAGTTTAATTTGATTTGAATTGTCTCCTCCTGAAGTGGTGAATTCCAAAGGAAGTACAGCTACAAGATCACTAAGACCAAAGTTGCTCAGGGTTCAAAGGCCAGATCAGCTGCACAAGACAACTAGAAGCTCCCACTTGTGCCTACTGGGAGATGTCACGAAGAATGACAACCATTAGCATAAACCTAAAAGACACTGTGGCAGTGATATTTACAGTAACTTGCTGTTTCATGCTGCATCTAACAGATAAAGTCCTTATACTGGGTACTGTAACTCAGACCCAAGAAACTTCTCAAGCATAGACACAACCATGTGTTATGCTCCTCTCGCAGCAGGTCAGCACTGTAGTCCTACAGCTTAGCAGGACAACTCCATGGGAGCAGAGCTGTGGGGATCCTGGAGAACACTCTGCTGCACAGGCCAGCCCTTTGCATGGTCCTGCTGAACCATCTGGCTCCAAGGCAGCAGGCCAGGGGCTCCAGATTCAGTGAGCGCACACGTGTCTGACAGGTTGGTTGGAGAGCATGTTCCCCACTCCCAAATCCATCCTTGGGGGCTGATGATGTCCTCAAAAGTCCAGTTGTGCCAAATTCCTCTCTGAGAGCAAATCTATGGGCTTTCCAAGGGGAAATAAAACCTTATTACTAAAAACTAAAGCATGAAGAAGAGCTCTGTGTTTTAAAGAGAGAATAAAGCAGCAAGCTACTCTGTCTTTCACCTCTCCTGAGTTCTTAGCCTCATCACAAAGCTTCTCTTGAACTGAACCTCTTTCCAAAGATTCTTTCTTCTCTCCATAGAGATGGTCCGAGTGTCTGACACAACTTTCCCAGCAATAAGCAGAAGATGTACAAGCTAATGCCTCAACAGGCAAAGAAATTCTTATTTAGGTAGCTGCAATCTTCTAGTGTTTCCATACAGCCCCCACATGTATTAAGACCTGCATCAGATTTATAAAATGTTAAGTAAAACGCCAGCTAGATGTTCCCATGTGAATCAAGAACCTCTGGCCTTGGGTAAGCAGCACTCGCACACAGTTTAAGTACACTCTACCACTACAGAATTATTATTGCTCCTTGATTTTAAGCTGATATCCATGCTGTCTGGGTAGAGCACAAAGGGAAATACACGTACATGGCTGACGCTCGACCTCTCTCGCCCTCAGGCATTTCAAAGTCACCTACTGAGCGACAGAAAGCATCTCTCATCGTGTCCCTCTAACAGGCTGTTGCTCTGCAGCACAATATTCACAGAAAACAATTACATTTGTTTGTAACCAAATTTTGTTTCAGAATCCTCCATGTAGTAAGCAGAAGCCAATTGATTCACTTGAACTATTTCGTAGTGCAATGTGCCCATTCAAAACTGGGAAGAATAGGATATCAGGTGCAGTGGTCTCAACTTCAACCCTGCTAAATCCAGAGTTTATGTTATATTTTTCAGCTGGATAGGATATTATTACTATTTTTCCCCCACAAAAATGTTTTTGGAAAACTTCATAATAAGCACTTGCTTTTTCATCCCAGAACAGTCATTCACAGCACCAGTTGATAATACAGACAAATATTAAACAATCTCACTAAATTTGTGGTAGAGTTTGGGGAAAATCCACAGACATCTAGCAAGAATGCAGGGAATTTATTATGACCTTTCCTACACAACTTTGTGTTGTTTAATTTCTTACACAACCACAACCTAACGCACTGCTGGTACAACTTAACTGAATGAAATACAGCTGAAATAACCTGTAGGAGAAGAGTTTGAACATGTAGGGTAGGACCTTTGTGCAGTGTATTAGACAAGCAGAACAACTTCTCCCATAAATCACTTTTCTTTCTGTTCATAAATAGCTTCTGCAAAGCTTCTACCTAGCAATACAATGATTTATTACTGTTTAAATTTTATATCCTTATACTTAGATTAAAACTAATTACTTCAAACTCCATCCATGGGGCATTAAGCTGGAAGAGGGTTAGTCACAAGAGCTGGAAAAAGCTTACTTGGAATCTCACAAACCCCAAATCTGAAGTACAGCAAATTACTTCCTTTCCTTGTCTCTCTTTTCCTCTTCCTACTACCCACCTCGCTGTTTGTCCTTTCCGAGAAGCAGCAATGTCTCTTTGTACCTCTGCAGCACAAAGCACAGCTGTGCTCCAAACACACGGAGACCTTGAGGCACATCCAACACGCAGCACGGAAAAATCCATTGTGCAGTTGTCAGGGTCATGTTCTGCCATCCTGTCTCAGGCTGACAGGGCATGTTTCGCTGTGAGAAATGCTGCTGAAAACCACAGGACTATTTGCAGAACAGGGCACTATTCACAATCCATGAACACAGCAGAATTCCTCCAATTATTTACTTTTCATCAACACCTGGGAGTCAACAAGAAACAGCAAGCTCTCGGCTCTGCCCCCCTGGATGAACACACAGGGGGAGGGCACACACGCTCCACTGTGAAAAACCAGACCATTTTTGCCTCCACAGCACCCATAACGATGCATTCATTCCCCAGTCCCCTCTTATCCTGCACAAAATGGAACGTATTGACATCAGGTAAATTCTCTCTCAACCACAGAATCCCACTGCTGCAGCAGTTCGGTCTGCAGCAAAGCTCCGGGCTTGTCCTTGACTTCCATGCCTGGTTGTACAGAGCCAGCTTAGCCCAGAGGGGAGGCAGAGGTGGAGGTGAAAGCAGCAGCAGCAATCAGAGGGATAGTTCATGACTCCCAAAGACATTTTTAGCAACGCTGACATGAGCAACAGCTACATGAGCAGCTGCTGCCAGAGGAGACCACGAGCCAGATACAGTTTGTGACCACAGAGGTAAATCAGATTTGTCCCAAGAATTAATTCTTGAATTTTTATCCAAACAAACTTCGGTACTAAGAGTTTTCCTAAGCCATAGTTGAGAGGATATCTAAACGAAGCTATTTCCTATTAAACTTCAATAAAAAAAGGAAATACTCAATGTTTGGGTTGCACTGGTGACATTTCCTCAGAAGTCCTTTTAGATGGCACCAAAAAAGAGGGTAGCAAAAAATGACCAGTGCCTAGGTGTTTGCGGTTTTTTTTAATATATCAAAGCATGCTGAGTAACTTGGCAAGCACAGCAATGCAGAGAAGCAAATGCCCTCACCTAAGCAATCGAAATGCTTGTGTTCTTTCTCTCATATGGAGAAGAACTTGGTCTGCTTAGGAGCTTCTGTCACAACCAATAGCTACCACAATGGGTGGGAGAGAACAACTCTTGAGAACGCTACCAACCTGGAAATGTTTTACCACTTAATGCTTGTGAAGTTAAGTCCACACATCCTTTCTGGTACCACCTCTTCTTCTTTTGCCGCACACAAGCAAGATTAAGACCTGATTCTGTAACACTGCAGGGCCTCCAACTCAAACTCAACACCTTCCTCAGCAACCTGAGAGTAAGGTTTTGATGAAACTGAGGTGGCAGAAAGAATGACGGCAGAAGCAAGGTCTTTCCCTGAACCACTCTGCGAGGCAATCCCCAACCATGTATGTGGCTTGGTGACACCAGCCCTTTTACAGTGAAGGGGAATTCAATCGCATGCGTCTGGCCTCACTAACCTCAAGAGGAAGGCTGGATGGGGCACGACTTTCACATGTACCATAGAAGTGAAATTTCAGCTTTGAAGCACCTAGCAAGATACTGGCTGAAGATGAGAACTATCCACAGGAGAGCAAGGACACACTAAGATCAAGAAAATATAAGAAGAAGTTGAAGTGAGGAACTGTATGATGAAGAATTTCACTTCAGTAAACAGCTGGGAAGAACTGAAACAGTGTAAGGAGTTTGCCCTCACACACACACACTCCGTGTGCAAAAAGCAGGGAGAGTGTATGCTCAACATCAGTGACCACAAGGGCAAAACAACTCATCTGGTACGGTGATAACATCAACAAGGGCCAGTCTAAGGAAGAATGATGTGTAATATGATAAAGTTCAATGCAGTGATTCACCTTTGTTGCTAGAGATATTCAAGTTTCACAGAATGAAAGTCTTTGCCTGATCTTTCTTACAACTTGCTGATGATCAAAACACCATCGTGCAAAGTGTGATCGGTAAAAACAAAGGTAACCCAGAATTCTCCTGAGCATCAAACCAGGCCAGAGGAAAGAGGAGGTTTCCACCTGAACAACTGTGCCAAACCACTGTGAATTTGCGCATCATCCTTCTTGTCCAAGCTTCAGACTACCCCTCTATCTCTACTTGCTGCTTTGTCCCTTATTTTCACCTTTGGCAGCTGTTTTATATGGAAAAAACATGACATAGGAAGCCGACCAGTACACCTTACGTGGTAGTCAAACAAATTAAACCTATACAAAAATTGCATGCCCCATGAATTTATCCAGCATAAAACCAGTATAAGGCCTTGTATGCTATCGGGTTCTGCTCTGCTTATGGGCTGTGGGCTTGTCAAGGAAAATCAAGCCTGACTTATTATTGTGCAATCCCCATCTTCTGCTGGTGTAATTCCACTTTAATCAAGAGCTAAATGAGCACGAGAACAGAGTAATGCAGGCATGCATTAGACCCCGTGTTTTTCAAGATCACCACATCATAACTATTAAATGCACAATTTCTACTGCTTATTAAAGTAAGTTCCACTGGAAACAGCAGCTCATCTGATATATTTGCCCACCTATCTTCTGCTGTACCTAAGATCTTTACACATTTATCGTTATGACACCTGTGTGCATCATTTTCCACATCCAGGTGGGAAATTAAATCAGAGCACCAAGGAAGCTTATCTATCTCAGTCATACTGACATAACAGGAAATCTGTACCATTTTACAGGTATTTGAACATCTGAATGATTTAACTGAAATGATACAAGACACTGTGAATATGGGTCTCCCAAATCCTACACATTTTCCTGATTCCCAGCCCCAGAAGCAATCATCTTTTCTTCAGCTTAAAGCAACTCTTGGTAATGTTAGGTTAATGGTTGGACCGCATGATCTAAAGGGTCTTTTCCAGTCTAAATGATTTTATGAATTTGAAGCAGAACAGCTGACAACATACCAAGCAGTCAGCACGAGAACTCTGCCAGCAGAATTGCTGGAAATACCAAGCCATTCATCATTTCATATCAGAACATTTCTCCAGTGCATCAGCCCTCTGATATTTACACAGCAATCACCTTCCCCTCCTGCAGATCCCAGAATGATTGATGCATTTCTGTTTTACGGTACAAAGTGAGAGGGAATGTATGAAAAATGCCCAAAGGCAGAAGCAGTTCCCTTTTCAACACCATTTGCTGATAAATGAGAAATCCACAGTAATCAGACAAGGACACATCATTCACGTAGTTTACATTCGTGTTACAGAACAAAACAACCAACCATGACTGACAACTGTTATCTGTTAAAGACGAGGAATTACCAGCAGCAGCAGGTAATACATTATCAACTGGGTTTTTTGCTGTTCCCATGCTGTTAGCACTCAACTAACATAAAAATAATGTTCCTGTCATTCACCCATTGCTTACATAAGCCCTACTTATTGCAAAAACCTACAACCAAAACAAAAAAGCAATACAGTTACTGCTCATGTTCTCTATGAGAAAGATAGCAAGTCCTCTTTCATTGTACTTAAAATGTCTAGTAAAGATTCCAATCAACTCACACACCCATAAAATTGAAACAGTAAGTAAAAACATCAGAAATGACAAAAAAAAGCCATACTAGAGTGCTTTTTTCTCACTTTGTTGAACATAAGGCCACAGAACTGGCTGAAAAACGTGCGATTAACAGCTGAATGTAAAACATCCTTCCATGTTGCTGCTGAGATATTCTGTGAATCATTCTGTGTATGATGCCTATATATAAAGGGATGCCTATATTTTAAATGCCTCTGTTGACAGATTTACCATACTAATCCTATACTTCGGAAAAGATGGTGATTTGCAGGACTCTGCTTCTGCAGAACATTTCAACGCACGGTTAACATTTATTAGGACTATTTATAAATGGATTAAGTTTTGCCGGACTGAGCAAGAATACTTTTGCACTTTCCATAATGGACCAGCAGGTTGGAAATGAAATACGGTATCTTGACGTTTTCCTCGCCTTGTTGTACTTTGCTTTGTCATTTTATACCTACACTATGAGTCTTTGTTACAACAATGCCACAATGCTTTGTAACAACAAAGCTGATGAATTTACATGTCACCAGTTGCTTTTCAGAACTGGTGACATGTAAATTAATCAGCTTTGAACGTTCACTGTAGCAGTCACAGAGGTTCCTAAACTATTAGCTAAAATAGAATACAAACATAGAGGTACTAATTCTACCATTCTTGAAGGACAACAGGCTGAAAACCAGGTTCCCCACCATGACAAAACAAGACATATTTTCCATTAGAATCCCTTTATAGAAAGTTCCTTCCGTTGATCAGATTGGCTGAGAAGCAGGACAATGCGAACCAAGATCCTAATAATCCTTTCAATCAGGCTCAGTAATACAGTTTCTCTGTTTATTTCAGGCTTGACCCGGCGCTGCTGGACTCTCCCCGAACAAGCTTTTGGCGAACGGAGCCTTAAGCACAGATGGGTTTCTGACCTTATTTAGCAGGGATTCTCCTGAAGGCATTGCTGTCTGATTTCATAACATTTGATTCAAATGGTTCAGTGACTTAGACGCAGCATGTAACCCACTTTTTTACCACTTGGTTCATTAACAAGGCTCATGTTTATTATCTACAAATAAATTTTGCTTAATACTGAACTCCCCTAATTATCTGTCTTAAACAGCAGCTCATGGTGAATAATAAAAAATAATCAGTTACCGATTTCCTCTCTTGTTTCAGCTCCTGCACATAGCGTGTTAGCTCTCCAGTGATAAGAGAGGTCATGTTCTCTGAAATGACCTCATGCTGTCCGGCGTAGTCATTCATTTCATTTAGAGTGGCTAGGAAGGCTCTAGTTGACGTGTACCTGCAGAAGACAAAAACAGTTTGCTTTTAGTCCCCTTCTTTTCAGAACAACACACTGCACAAGGAGACATTTAGTATTGCTACATAAGACTGAACACAGATTAGCATAGATTCACCTGCAGGAATTTCTCAGAAGGAAGCCTATCCCCTACACTGACAGTTGTCTGATAAATTAATCTTCATTTAAGGTTTGACACTGGCTCTTAAAATATCACAGTTTTGGTGTGCTTGGGTTTTTATCAGCACAGTTCTGGGAATTCAATACTCAAATCTCTATTGACTAAACACTTCCAGTTACACTCTCAAGCCCCAGTTTGGTGCACCTGTACCCTACCCGGCAAAATCCTGTGAAGGGAACCAACTTTTCAGCTAGCACAGTGCAGAAACTAACACTCCTAATAGTGCAAACTGGGTTTTGATCACCTAATTCTACAAAATTTTCAAAATGGCAGGGAGGTTACTAACCAGGTGCTCACGGTCAACCCATCTTTTCAGTACTTTCCAGGACAAGGTTTATTTTTTGTATAACAACCTCCAATACAACATTCCATGTATTTTTAAAAGGAAGAAACAAAACATCTGTGCACACAACGTCCAAACATCAGAGTATGCCACTAGCACATTCTGCATCAACAGAACTGCATTTAAAACAGATTTAGAGGAAATAAAGAGGGGTGATATCACACATCAGCTCAAAACCAGGAGAAGGAAACTAAAGAAAAAAGACAGGGGATCAAGATCACAGAACTAGAGACTAACAAAGAGCTTGGAAATAGATCCTTTTTAGGTAGCCTGTCTCAAAGCAGTGTCTGAGGCAACCAAAGGTTGCGTGGCAAATCCCCAGACATTATTTCAAGACAGGAGGAACCTACACCAAGGTGAACACAGTAGTTAAAAGGGCAAAGGATATGCAGGATCTTCTGTGCCACAACACATGAATCATTTAACTCCAATACCCTTTTCCAGCAAAGAAAGATGTGTCATAAAAGGCTGTAGTAAACTCAAAATATCCATTTATGGTATAACTAACTACCCAAAGGCAGATTTATTCCTAATCCCAGGTACAGACCAAAGCAGCTGATATGCTGGTAATGTAAACTCCCTAACGTAAATATTGGTATCTCAGGAAACAATGGCATAAATAACTGAGTCCAAAAGAACATTACTAAAAATAAATACAGAAGAAAATGGGAAGCTACTACAGCAGCTGTACACAGCGGCTTGGGGGTCTGACCCAAAAATCTAAATTCATATACAGTTAAATTTATATACAGTTTAACTGCATAAAAAACAATTGGACTGGTATTCAAACTCTTATGAAATGTTTCAAATTTCAAGGTCAAGGGACCAAGTCTGCTGCTGAGCTCTCCAAATGCAGAGAAGCCCCTGGCATTACATGGCTGCAGGTGGGACTCTGTGATGCCTTTATTCAAAGCTGATGCGTTACCAAACACTGACATTGAGAAACCTGAATCAGAGTGCTCTACGGAAAAGATTCTCGCTGTGACTTACAGCCTGTCTGCTAGGAAGCTCCTCTTCTAGAAAGTTGTCTTGAAAGAACATCTTTAATCTCATCAAGGGCAGGAACATGCTTAACGATATGTAGTCTGTCACCTTTATATGACTTAGTGGAGGAGCCGTCTGCACTACCTGCAAACACATTAGTCCCTTGCTACAAGGGAGACAGAGTCCAAATACACAAACCAAGAGCAGGTAGGTGAGGCCACGTGACATTCTTCAACAGCACTGAGGCATATGTCCATCCATCCCAAGATATTGGGAGTAAAAACCAACTCTTCCAGACCTCACTCTTCAGGAGCCACTGATTTCTCTTAGGTGCTTTAACATCATCCCTGCAGCGGTTACTCATCCGTGTGGTCAGTCTATTTGAGATACTCGATACTTACACAGACTGCTCAAGTTTCATGCTAAAATTAACAACTGTTTGCGTTGCTGCTGAAAGCAGTGAAGATTTAGGTCATTCACCTCAAAGGGCCACAATCTTACAGTCTGGCATAAAGATTTTAAGATACATAAAAGAAACAAAAACCATCAAACCAGGTATCTAGAAACCATAATGTATAAAGGGAACGAGTGGCTACCGACAAAATTCAAACTCTGAAAATCTACTCCTTAGTATCTAGCATATCTGTGTTTCTGCATCTGTGACTTCTATACTCTTCCATTTGACTAAAATCTTCAGTTTACAAGCCAAATTCTAGCTGATAACCCAACTTTTCCTTCTTCCTCCATCACAGGCTGACCTAGCGGTGGATCACAGACATACCTGTATTCTTCCTCTTCTTTGGAGTTCTTTTTGGGTTGGTATTTCTTTGAAAGATTCCTAAAATTAAAAAAAAACATTTATATAAAATTAAATTTTAAATGCCCTTTAAATGAACTGGATCATTATTTGTACACATACACAATCCGTGGGGCTTCAGCTTTTGTTTGCAGCAACTAGACGCCTTTTCAGAAAGCCAAATTGCAGTTGTACTTAACTAGCACTCAAACTAGTCAGACAGCGCTTCAGTCTCTCTAACTACAATAACACAGAAGATTCTCAACTGAGAAGTAGATAGATTAAGGTCATGAAGCCAATACACCTGAGTTCTGGTTCTGCTGATGCACAAGTCTCCTTCGCCTGATCTAAAGGACAGATCCTTTTACAGTGGTGATGCGGCTCCCTGGACACACTGACACGCTTTTTGAACTCTACCTTTAGGCACTACTCCATATCCAAAGGCCAGCAGCTCATTCCAGGGTGATTTGCTGCAGCAGATGACTCTTGTGGCCAGGCAAATTTGCCGGCCTCTAGCAGGATGCTTCCAAGGAAGAAAAAGGTGTGGGAAGTTGCACTGAGATAGAATCATAGAATAACCAGGTTGGAAGAGACCCACCAGATCGACTCCAACCATTCCTATCAATCACTAACCCATGTCCCTCAGCACCTCATCCACCCGTGCCTTAAACACCTCCAGGGAAGGTGACTCAACCCCCTCCCTGGGCAGCCTGTTCCAGATGACACAAGAGGAATCATTTTAAGATTATTAACTGATGCTGGGAGAAATGTGAAATGTGATTATCCCAATTAGCACAGATGCTTTCATCTCTAATTATCCCACATCCAACTAATGATTTTATTTTAAAATATTTTTATGCTCTCCAAGTGATCATATCTTGAATAAAAATTTGAAGATAACTCTGACAGCACATTTGATAGTTAGTGTACAGCATCCATCATCCTGCAGTTTCTTTTACCCTATTGTGAAAGGGATGTCAATTGTTTCAGCTTTACAAGGTCATTTCAGCGATTAAGAAGAGCATAGAAGTGGTATGGATTGGATCTTAGTCTGAAGGACAACCAAGTCTCATTGGCTTTTCTGTATCAAACTATTTGGAAGGCTCCCAGCCTCCACCCAGTTGAAAACTAACTGCTTTTTCCAGAGGTGCAGTCCAGTCCCCATCGCACGCTGGTTTGCTCATCGCTGCTGAGTGGGAGGCAGCAGGGCCTCATCTCATATTTCTTATTCCTTTTGTTCTCCTTAAGGAATTAAGCAGCATCTGCCCAAACAGAGGAGTAGCCAGAACACTGGCAGATAATCACAGACAAACATGTGTTTCTCAAAATCTAAGTATCCCTGTTGGAAGGGATCCAAATGAGCATCTTCCCAGTCTCTGCCTTCTCTGAAAAGAGGATGCTCTGAAACAATAGACTTTTCTCTAGTTTGGCATAGAGCAGCTTCAAGTGAAGAACACGAACATGGCAAGAACCCTGCAAACCGTTCTGCAGGGTTGCAGTAAGTGTTAGAGAGCACTGTTCCATGGGAATGGTTCCCTCCACACACCTGCTTCAAGAGGAAAGGGAAAACCACAGGAAAATATGCAGATGACCACACTAATAGGGGATTTTCACGCACACTCAAAACACACATGTCCCTTGACTGTCATGCTGCCCAATTAATGCTGACATACAGAGCTATTGTCGCCTTGTGAACACTTAAAGGCATAGGAAATGCAACAGAAACAGGGCAAAAATATCCAGAAAGTTTGCTTTCACAGAAAAAGATTCTGAAAGCATGTAACAAGGATTAGTATCTTGGTTAACCATTTTATTATTTTCTACGTATTTATAAACCACAAAATATAGACTCCAAGTTCTTCAATTTGAGAACTTCTGTTTGAGTTCTTCTATAGAATCTTTGAGTTCTTCAATTATTTCGCTCCCCCCCCCCGTTTATTTTTTAAATCAGAAACACGCATAGGGTTTTAACCAGGATAAACACAAAAACCAGTAGTGATACTGAATCCAGAAGGATTGAAGTTCAGCACACAAACAGCACCATGACCAGAACTACTGGCGCTTCCCAGGTTCACACTCATTAAGCACAGCAACTTCAGAGACTGAAGAGGGAACTGAACTAACACACAAGAACAAAGACCAGCAGTAAAATAACAGTTCTGGAAAGACACTGTGCCAGCCTGTGCACCTGCCTCCAATTCACATCTCTATTTGCCTTTCAGTCTGCACCATTTTTTCTGCTTTTTCAGCTTGTTTCTCTGCTCTGTTTCACTTATTTGACATCTTGTTCCCCATGTCACATTTATTATCTATCAAAGTGGTTCCCAAATCTCAAATTACCCTCATATATTAATTGTTCTCCTTCCCTATACATCTTCCTGAAGGCTATCTACCAGAAAAGGCTTTAGCACACATTTGGATGCCAAAAGCTGTGAGGTAAGTAAGCAGTGACCAGGGAGGGAGGACAAAAAGACTCCCCTTCAGCACTCAGAGCACAGCATCCAGCACGTCAACATCCAGTGGAAGTTTACAACACGATGCAAGAAAGTGAGCACACTGCTATGGTTCCTGCATCCCTTCCTCCCCAGACTAGTTCAATGACAACACAACAGTTCTGTCAAATCCAGCTAGAGTCTCAAACCAGGACTGGCTTTAAATGGTGCACGCAGAATTTGAACAGTGCAGACAACATGTGAGGTTCATGACACTGAGGAGTTTCTTTCACTGGTGTAACCAGATAAATTTGATGCATCTCACAGGTTAGTAGATCTAACTTAATACTTTTAAGGCAAAAGACTACATATACGCACCTTTTGCAGAAGAAAATAGACTATAAATAAAACTTTGAGTTAAATCCACAGGCATATCTTGTGTTAACCTGTGGCTTTTTATTAGCATATCTGCATGTTATGACACGCATTTTACACCAAATGAATGCGATAAAAGAAAAGGTTGTACCAGGATCAAGAAGACTTACCAAAAGCAGATGCATGATTTTTTTTTTTTTTTTTTAATGTCCAGCACTGTTTTATCTCAACATTTGGGAAGTCTGCTTTTTTGGTTTTTAGTTTTACACCTCAAACTTTTTAGACGACTCCCAAGAGCTCTGTTGTTTCAGAGCTCCTCAGGGATTAAATGTATTTGACCTCTCATCATACCCAGGGTTGTGGGGGACAAGCACAGCTTTGTGCATGGAATTAAAACAGAGAGAAGACAGATTGGCCAACTTAGGTTTGGAAGTTTAGGACAGAATAAGAAACAAAACCCAAGATTTCAGAGTTTATAGAATATCGCAGGTAAAATGTGTCTCCCACTTTCCTTAAACATACTGTTTGTGTGGATTTCTTCAAATTAAGCTCTTTAGATCCTCAGAAATTCCTTGAGTCTACCGAGTGATTCTTCCTAAGACAGGTCTGCTCACACAGAGACTCTGCTGGGGTTTCCCAGTCCAGTCATACTCTTTCTCTTCCAGCTCATCTTGCCTCTGTAATTCAATCTCTTCTCGTTGCCATAGGATGTGAGCAATTTGTCCCTGCAGAAATAATTTTCTATTTCCTGCTTGCCTACAGCAAAAACCTTGGGGAATCCTCATGACAGGCCCCTGAGAAAGGGCATAACCACAAAGGCAGAGGTTTAACAACTACAGCTCCTTGTAAATAACAGGCCATGGCGTGCTTCAAATCCATTTTAACACAAGCACTGAAAATTCTCAAGCTCTATAAATACTGAGAAGATGGAAGGAGTTATAATATGTATTATAGCACCAGAAAAAAAAACATGGATTTACTGGGTTAGGAAGGATTAGTCCCACACTCTCCTCCCCAGTTAGCTCCACCACTCCCAGTTTATCACCCTGGACACCAGGGGCTGTCAACAATACCGCACCACAGACCGAAGCAGCAGAACTGCCTGTGTTGCATCCCCTTCCAACTCCTATTCATCTCTCTTCTACTCCATCCTACTGGGAAAAGCAAGGTAAGAGCTATTCCTTGCGGGACTGTTTCTCTAACTAAGAACTCTAGAAAACCAGAGTTATCTTTAACTCTACCCTTTCCCCTTTTTACACTGGCTCTGACCTCAAAGTCAGGGTCTAGTTCACACACATGCGTCTCTCTACCTATAGCATGATGGTCAAGCCAGACGTATCGGAAGTAGTGAGTGGAAATTTCCAGTAATTTTGCTACTCAAGATAAATTCACAAGGTTTCCACTCTACTCAGGACTCACTGTAAGATCAGCGGCAAGATTATAAAACTGTCAAAATTCAAATCTCGGACTGATACCTGGCTAAATACAAAGATAAAATTTCTGAGAGAGACTGACTTTCTGACCTGCAGTTTCTCCAACATGTCTTGAAATAAAGCCTGAATCATGAAAAGAAACCCTAAACCCTGCATAACAACAAGTGATCATTATTCTCCAGAATCCTTAAACCCTTCAGCATTTATACGCAGCAGTCCTGATTTCATGGAAAACACTGTGATGCTGTCCTAAACGCCTGAGCCATTAATCACACTCAAATTGCGAACAAGCCCCAGTACACTAGTCAGTCACCTCAATAACCCTTCTCTCTGCAAGCCATATGATTTTTAGCAGAGATAATAAAACAGTCTTTAAAAATTAACAGCAGCTTTCCACTCTCTAAATTAAAGCTGTTCTCCAAAAGCCATTATTATAAACCAAATCACCACCGAAGCAGTGAACTTAGAGATAATAACAGGCTCTGAGCAGATGCGGCTCACAGTCCAGAACTTGACATATCGACTTACCTAAGCTGCTTTGCATAGCTGAGTTCAATCTCTGTTCTTTCCTTAACAAACTTGATGTACTTCTCCAGAACATCAATACCCCACTGTGTGTGTTTTTCCAAGTTGTCAAACTGGTCCTGCAATGAAGCGCAAAAAACCAAAAGTTTAGTCTCGTTGAACACAGAGATAACTAAAAATAATTTCCAACCTGCACATTGCCACAAAGAAAGTGTTATTCATATTTTCCATTACCACAGTTAGACATTTGTGCAGCAACACAGGTTTTTAATCGACGGAAACGTGTTGTTTGAGACTAATTCAGTGACATTATGCATTCCTCATTTCTGAATCAGTTACATTTCAGAAATCCTGGCAATTCTACTGAACACAAGCTTCTAATATAGAGACAAAAAAAGAAAGAAATAGTCCTGACAGTATTTTAATTTTACTCTGAAATTTGGGGTCTACTCCCAATTAATAATTCCAATTTTGGTCCAGCTTTGTCAGCGTTATGAATGTAAAATATCATTTAGAACAGCTAACAATCCATTTATAGGACAGAATTTACTTTCCCTATAGCCCGTTTGGTCTAAAACAGAAAGCATGCTAACAAATGATACCACAAAAAAATGATGAGCTGTTTACAGTGACTTTTCTTGTCTTTCTCCATTTATATACAGATGCTACTTTGTTCTTCAAATATTGTTGCCCTCAAAAACAGTCACACATGTTTTCAATAAAATCCTTCCCAATCAAGAACATTCCACAAGTCAGTTTGGGATTTGCAAATGCCAAAAGAAATTAAGCAACTCTAAATCCAAATTAATTACCCAAGTAGGCTTATTACTACCTGCAGATTTAACCTGAAATTACCTTATTTTTCTTAAATTTGGTTCCTTCAATAGCCCTTAAATTCCACAATCACCCGTTCCACCCAGCATTCCAGAAATTAATGTTTCTACAAGACCTGAAAAATACTTCTTAGACTGTGATATGCTGAATGCTTATCCTGACAGGAGGAGTAAACAAGGTTTTTACTATCAGCCTGACTTATTTGGACCCAGGTTCCATTAAGGCTAACATGGAAAATAAGAGCATAAGTTTGAACATCTGCAGTACAAAGGACAGATTTACAACATTCTCCGCAACTGTTGTATGTGGCAATAGATTTCTTTTGGATGCTCAGCTGCGATGCTTCTATCTGCCAAAGATTTGGTCTTGTCTTGGTCTGTCTTCATTTTGTGGAGCTATCACCACACGCCATCGAAGCGACACAAGCCACTTCCTGAGCTGCACGGAGCAGCAGACTAATTGCAAACCTACAGACCCCAGATTATGAACACACTTTGCTTTTAAGCAAATACCATTTCTGCTTTGTAGCATATCTGGCTCTGACAGTTCGATCGGTATCAGGAGAGACTCTTCCAGCACCGAATGGAACAGTCACGCACACAGAAGCTGCTACTTCCTACCAAAATGACTTCAACTGCGTTTTAAAAGGGAAAAAATAGAAACCATGCTAAAGGAGGAAACCTGCAAAATCCTAGCAAGCAGCAAGTTAAAGCACCAGGTAACTCACATCAAATAGAGGACACAAAGTCTGTGTATTTTCATATTTGCTCTGGTTTAGCATACGGTACTGTTTTGAACCAATTCAGCCAAACCAGACTAGGGTTCAATTTAAATTATGTGTGTTTTGGTCAATTAAAGAGGCACTGGGGACAGAAGAGCAAAAGGGCAACAGTATGAAGTTACAAAAGTAGTAAAGAACTTCAAAGCCCCATGCTTCAGGAGATAAGAACAGCGGTTTAAGGGCAACTAAGGAGAAATTTCAAACTAGAGAGTAAGAGCCAGCCTTCCAGCAATATAAACAACCCTTAAACCAATGTAATTTGAAGATAGGACAAGTGTGTTCTAGAAAGAGAAGACATGGACTAAACCAGTATGTATTTGCATTCAGACAAACCCTTATTTCAGACAGTTTCACAGCTAGAGAGAATACAAATCTGATAGGGGTAACATCACAGACCTCTCCTCCTCCCAGAGAGTTCAGAGCCGGAGGGAACACTGTGTGCTGTCCCAAGCATGATGCCAGCAAAACGAGGCACCTTCTGCTTCAAACATTCCACCTCTACATCTCCCAGATTGTGCTGGCATCAAGAAAATATTGCAAGCAGAGCCTTTTTAAGGTTTTGGATAAAGAGGTCTTATAGCTACCCCACACCCTGCTCTTCCATAATTTACACTACTTAACATAAACACATGAATGTAAAGTAAATACCCCACCGGGCAGTCCATTCCTCACAAGTTTACAGGCTTTCACTTTCAGTGTTGAGTAGGGAATCTCAGGAGGGAAATCCACTCCTTAATTCTCATAAACAAATAAAACCATCCTTATCAGATACACCATATTAGCAGCAAGAAACTAACTTAGCATCCTAATGTAACCCCATCCAAAGAGGAAGGGTCATGGTTTCCCAGAGGAAAAAATCCCTTCCAGGAGACCCGCCCTTCAAGATAATCCTGCTACTTTCACAGAGAGAACAGGTTCACCCTAGAAAGGTGACCTTAGTGGGTCAAGAGGCTTGTCCAAATTTCTTCCACCACCATCCTGACTCAATTCTCACAGCACCATTTAGATGAGACTATGAAAACCAACCTGAAAATGGCTTCATGTAGCTGCCTCAGTTTGGTTTGTTATCCCGTGGATAGATCTGCCGGACTGTTTCAGTGGCTTCGCTACATCAAACTTGGTGAAAGGAAACTCCATGATGTGCAGAGCAAAGGCAAATGTGCTGCAATGCAGCTGTTGGACAGACCAACTGTGTGAAGATGCTACCTTCTATTTACAAGGTGAGCAGAGACACTTGTCCTGCACCAAGCTGCAACCAGAAGAACCTCGACAGGACAAACTACAAGCAAGTGAAGGCAAGGGAAGGTGAAATTTAGCTCCCTTGTGCAGACTTTACTTAAGATAAGAGTTTGTAACCTGTTCCGGACATGGAACAGTTCTGGCCCGAATGCTGTTTTCACTGAGCAGCCAACACCCCACAAATGTATTACACTGGAGTCATGTATTCCATTATCCATTCTCCCTTCTGTGTTCCTTAAGCATGAAAAAAGTCAGTAAAACTGGCAACAGCATCACTTGCGGAGCATGAGATTCCAAAGGAAGGCAGTGCAGCCGGAGACACCCAACAGACAGACTATCCTTGTTTCATGGGTCTGTTCAGCAAGCTGAAGGGAGGCAAAGGCTGAGAAAACAGCGATAGAGTACAGGGAACATTTTGCTCATAAAGCATAACCCTGAACTTGTAGAACCCTGAAGTCCAGGGACACACACAAACAACGCAAAACCAGAGCTTTTAAAAAAGAAACTTCTGACAATTAGCAGGAATACCATTCTGTCAAACAATCAACATATGAAAGATCTTATCAACTATTTCACTGTTTCCAAAGTTCATTAGAAATGAATTACCACTTGAGATCCTAGAAGATAAAAAATACCTCAACTACTCTGTAGTAAATTCATTCTAGTATCCTGAACCTTGTGAGGGTTTGTCCATCTCACTCTGAAGGAACTTGGCTCTACAACCAGGAGCTGTCTAACCAGAGCACTGCATGGTGTGCACCATCCCTGCCAGGGATGGATACACAGCACAGTGAGCAGGTAGAGTGCCCCAGTGTGCAGGTTCTGTCATCAGCTGGAAGCTGGATCAGGTAGCTCCACAAGCTGTTTCAACGTGCACATTCTCCTGCGTTCATTTTTGCAGCCTCCTCACCCTTTCAATCATGGATAACACGAGAAAACAAAGAATTCCACAGGGCTTTAGCATTCTTCAGGAGAGGCAAGGAAACAAGACCAGAAGCATGACAGAGTGTTCAGTGAGAATGCTCCCACCAGACCACAGCAAGGGGGAAACAAAAGGTCACTCTCCACCTGTTTTCTCTGAAAAAGAAACACCAAAACATTTTCTGGAAGCATTCACTACTTTCCTCTGACTCAGAGGCTGGTTTACATGCAAGAATACTCTTGAGAAAAACACTGCACTGATGATGAGTCCTGTTTCTCAGCAAGCTCCTACCACAGCCTTCACCTCGTTGTCCCTGCCCTTTAGCCTTCCAACTCACTAAATCTCATGTTCTCCCATTTTCAACCCTTACTCACTGTGATATCAACAGATCGTTAACAAGAACAGACTTCTGACTGACAACTCTCTGCAACTTATTCCTCTCCATCAGATTCTACCAGCTTCCCAAAGATAGCTGCGTGACAAACATCACACCTTCCCCAAGGGATGAAGGCAGTTGGATATGCCCAACCTGACTTCCCAAGGGTGGGAAAGCAGAGCCTCTACTGTGCACTGCTCAAAACCAACAGTAGCTTTATCTTCATCCGGAGTTTACCACGCTTTTGAGCACGCACACAAAAATTAAAGCTCAAAAGAACAACTTCAACCATTAACTTGAATGGGAATTGAGCATCCTAGTACCAGAATGCTTTGAACATTTTATCCCTAAGGCAAAGTGTGTTTCTAACTTCATTTGTTTCCATTAATTCTCCCCCAAATAACCTCACATTCATGCATTCTTTCTGAAACTTGGCTGCATGCTTGTTACACTGACAATGCTTAAAATGGAAATAGCATGGCCTATTTGCTTTTCCTCATTTTAATGGCTACTTTAAGCTGTCAAACCCCCTCACTTCTCAACTGTTCTCCTGAAGTCACATTTCCCAGCTATGCAAAGTATTTTGGGAATAAGAAAGTTAGCCATTAAAAACAAAACAAAAGAAAAAGCTTTCTTCCCATTTCTCAGCCACATAACATGGAGTATAACCAATTATTGAGCAATAAAGAAAGTGTTATTCATGCGGTATTTGAAGATCAGCTCAGTAAGATATTCCTTCCTCTTTCAAGAGAGTTTCCATCTATTGCGAAATAGTTCAACCCAAGGCTTTTTCAGATCCAGCGACGGATGGGAGCTTAATTTGCCACCAAGGGGCTTCAGCTTTAACATCTGCAGCATCGATGGGGTGTTCTCCCTCGTCTCTCAAGTCCCAGTCTCTCTGCCTCCAGATGACTCGCTTAGGTCACTGCACTCATGTCTGGAAGGCACTTCTCACCATCAGACCGGCTGATGCTGTGGAGTCTGACACCACCACACAGCTCGAACAAAAGTCCTGTGGTTTCTATTAAGTTTCAAGTGTAAACAAAACATGGCATTCTGGGCGACTTTGCCAATTAATTTGGTGATTTTAATTCTTCTGTCAGACCTGCTCAGACCAGATCAAGGTGGCAGTGTTTTTAATACATTATATTTCAGTACCCAGGCTGAACTGTCAGTCTTTCTGCTGCTTCCACAAGTAGCAAGGCAGCAGTGCTAAATTAAGAACATTCATACAGGGAAAAGCAGCAAAGAAAGAATATACAGAAAACTCAGATGCTAATAACAGAGAAACTAAGCCTTCATATTCAGCATATTCCTCCTATAGTTCCAAACCAGCAAGACAGAAGACTCATTTCCCTCAAATGTTAATATATGAAGACTTTCTACTACCTGGTCATCCAGGGAGTTCGATTCCACTTCCTCCCAAAATGACCTGTTTATTCATTGTCCTCAAAACATAATCAGGAATAGGGGAATTCAATGCCAACTTCACATCTGGCTCTCACCTTCTCATACGTCTCTTTTTAAGCACTCTCACCCATTTCCATAGGCAAAAAAGAACTAAATTGAAAATCAAGACTATATTACAGTGCTCAAATACTAAATTACTTTTTTTTTTTCAATTTCATGGTTTAACAACTTCAAATCATGAAAATAATGAACAAAATTATGAGACCTTCATAGGCTCGGTCAAGTCCCATATAGCACTACAGAGCTAGCAGAACACAAGAGAATTCAGATCACAGATCCTTGGAGCCCTACAAGGAAGCTACATGCAAATTTAACAGTCTTCAGGCAAATTAATAATTAAAGAAAAAGCATAAAGCACTGGCTAGCACTGCAAGACGTTCCAGAGAACAGAGAGGAGCAGAAAATACGAAAGCATTTCAGCATCTGTTGACTCAGCCACTAGCGATGAGAGAGAACTTCCCACACAAAACTTGTCAGCTGCAGTCAGTGAAACCCTGCTAATGACAACCAAACATATCCCTCTTTGTACATCAAGTATGTTAAGTACAAAAGGCAGCACGGGGCACTAACCTTTGGCTTCATGCAGCACAGAGGAGCAGGACTAATAGCACCATGGAAGACGTACCAACTGGACTGAGAAACCATCTCTTTATAGTTTACATCCAAACGATGTTGTGACTTGACGAATCTGCCCTTGCATTACCCTGCGTATCCTGGTCACACTCACAAAACTTACGTTCACATATGTTGCTCATGAGGGTCTCCTAATAGTCCATGTGTGTAATTTCATTTTACCCTTTAAATATTAAGTCAATGCTTCCTGACCTTTCACATTATACAGGCACACTCCTACTCAAACTGAAACTCTAGAAAAAAGCATTCTACTTCAATTTGCTCTTCACTTTCACATTGAAACACATTTTCCATACAGCCCAAGAGGTTTTTAACTGTTCTGTTATCTCTTTTGATTCACCTCAGAACCTGAGATCAGGAAAAAACAGACAACAAGATTTTTTGCTGCATCATCAGGCAACTGAGTGCATTTCATACTGGGTGGTCCCAGAAATCAAGACTGGAAACAGACTATGTTTAATGTTGCAATATCTTTTAGGTTGCTAAACAAACTCACCTGTAATTGCCCTACTTCTTGCAATAAACATTATGAATTAAGCAGTTACTGGTCTATTATTGAGCCTTAAAATGCTCACTGTCTTCAGCATTCTGCTGAAATTGTAAAGCAAAATAAGTTCTAATGGTTATCCCACTTTTAATTTGTATTTAAAACAAGGTTGCCACAGTATAATAGCAAGGTCCTATAATAGTAAAGGTTAGCAGCAGGGAATAAACCTCTTACCTGCTCCCGAGACCAATCACCCCATCCCCACCCAGAAAACCACCTTCCACAAATGCAAGGGTGACCCCTCCTGCTAATGACGCAGGAGCGCTGTGTCACAGGCAGGTTTCGCCCTACCCTGAGCCTACCTTGATGGAAAACTGGCTGAAATAAGACAAGAAGGATTTACGGCAAAAAGCCCCCTCCGAGCATACCGTGCAGCAGCCAGCATCGGGAGAGCAGAATGAGTATCAAAATGAGTATGCCAGCCACACAGAGGCACAGCCAGGTCGTCGGGGTTAACAGGGAACTAATTAATTGCAAAATCGGACAAAAAGACTCACCTACAGTAAGGCTGTACCTACAGCACAACCCCCACTAACTCAGCCGCTGAGCTTGTCTTCATACTGGTGTAGCTAAGGACCTCATATAGAAGATGATGCACAGTATCAGACCCTAAAACACCAAGAGCAGGACAAGAAATAGCATGGCAAAGCCAACTGGAAAGCTCTGAACACAGGGAAGGGAAGCAGAGCGACTCCCTTGGCAGCAGCACGGAGCATCGGGTCGGCAACCGGACACCTCTGCCTGCCTGACAGGTCACCGGGCACGCAGCCCAAGCCCTCGTGCTGGTGACCCACTTTAACACCTATTATGGAAGCCTTGCAGAACCTGACACCTGGTTCACCGGAGGACGCTCCCCTGGGTGAGTACAACTGGTGTCATCAGCTGCCAAGATGTTAACACACACACACTCACACCAACTCTCAATGTCTCACTCTCTCTGCTAACAGATTAAACCATGAACTGAAACTGCTTCTTCCTGCAGCAGCCAGAGGCTTCTGAGTCACTGCTGCTGCCCATCTGTGGGTGCAGGAGCAGTGGAGCTCCAGGAGAAGCAGGTGCTCCTGCAAGAAACCTCCTGGCCTTGGTTCTAAGGGTTGCTCTTACCAACACAGCAAACAGTTTTCTACACCAAAGCCCAAATCTCCATCTCTTCCATGCTGGTGCCAAAACAAGTCTTCTCCTCCCCCTTTGCCTGTTGTATCCTACAAAGGATGTGGTAAAGCAGAACTTGTGGTCCCTCTACAGCAAGAGGACAAGTAACAGTGCTAACACAGCAGCCAGGAAGGAAGGTGAGACAGGATGTGCCGTATGAGAGAGGATGTGGTTGCTGGTGCTGCAGTAGCTTTAAGAGAAGATGCTGTGAGAGGTAAAAGAGAAATAATTAATTCTGGAGAGTGGGAAGGCAGGAGGACATGAACAACTGGAGCAAGACAGATCTGATGAGCAATAGGTGATTAAAAGAAACAGCAACTGAATTACAAAACATTGGATAAGTATAGACATTAAGACAGCCCTTCTGCATACAAAAGGCTAACAAGAAGCCTGGTTTCTTGGAACAAGGGAGATAAAGAATAAAATTATGCAGATTACATGTCCTGGGTGGCACAAGTACAAGAAGAAAAATCCACTTGGCACAGAGCATTCCATAAGTGCTGTCTTGTTAGTATTCAATTACCTGAAAAGGCCATACAGAGGCGTTCGAGACTTGACACAAGTCATCTGCCGCTATCAGTTGGACATGCTTCTAAGAAAGTTGTGTTACATCTCTTGAAAGAGGAAATGTGCATCTTGGAGGTGTCAAAATTTCGTGCTTTTGAAACTGAATTTATACAGTTTATATTTTTCTTCCAACAAGGGAGAGGTAAGGCTCAGAAAACATTGTTTGCAATGTCCAAGGATACTTCTCATAGATGGCCATGCTGCAGCACAAATTCATTTCCTTCAAATAAGTTTATACATGTTGAGGTTTGAGGCGCTGCATGACTTCACCACAATGAGAACCATCTGTCATAAGCAGACCACTCAGAAATGAACACTTCTCTTCAAGTGTACAATTCTGCTTATAAAATACATGCAAGAAACCCCAGAATGGGACAGAGTTTTGTTTCAAAATACATTATAATGTGCAAATTACAACCCAGGATATTAGAAAGCTCTTAAAGAGCGAGATAGTAAGAGAGAAAACTCAACTAATGCCAGGTGTAAGGTCAGAAATAACAACTATTTTTACTGAAGGACTGAGTGCATTTAAATTCTTTTCTGTACACGTTCAGTTATTTAAATGGAATAAATACAAACACACATGCTGCTTCTCCTGAACTTATTCCTACTAGGTACGGGGACAAGCAGCAGAACGTAGACCTGAAAATGCAGACTCATTAGCTAAGCAAAAGCTAAACAAAGACAAAGGCTCCCAACTACTGAAATCTACTGGGGCCCAGACAGATGATGAATCTCTACCATTAGCATTAATGATACCCACAAAACTCATTTAAAAAAACAAAGAAACAAAACAAAGCTATGCTAACCTCTTCCTTCTGCTCCTCCTGAGGGAATAGGAATGAACAAGGATTTGGTTTTTGCTGACAGTATCCAGAGCTGCAGACTGAAAGCTGCAAGGACCCACAGGGATTCACTGTTCCATTCTGTGTGTTATAAACAAGAGCTTTGAAAATGAGCAGATTCTGGTGTGTATCACTCTGCGGCCTGGATGGTATAAATCATGAGCTGCAGCAGAGCTCCAGAGTCGAGCTGCCTCCCTCAGGGCTTGCAGCATGGTAACAATGCTAAATATATGCTCTTGTTGTTCCAGTACAGTTTCTCAGTTGACAGTGTTGCAACTTTTGACTGTTCCCCAACACCATTCAACTTCCCTGATTCAATACAAACCCCTTCTTTTATTCTGAAATAACTTGCACAAACGCAATTTTAGAACTAATTCCCAGTAAATCTTTTGATGCCTGGATACATCTTTGGATTAACTGTTGACTGATTTTCATCCTCTTTTTTCCATTCTACAAAGCTCCCCCTTAATAATACCAGCTGTTAAAACAAAGAGCAACGAGATCTTTTACCCACACTGTTTCCCCTTTGGGCAGCTCTGTACTAATTATTAAAAATGAACCATAGTGTTCCTGCTTATTGCATGGATAACTACAATAGAAAAACAAACAAGCCTGCTGATCCATTTAAAAGAAGACATACACACAGAGAAAGAAAAGCAATTCTGCCCTCTTATCCAAAACCAAAATGAATTACAATTGTAGCATCTTATCCACAGGAACAATACTTCAAGTTGTAGTGGTCTGCGGGACTGTATTTTGGGGAAAAAATAGCTTTTTTTTCCCAACTTCTTCATAAACCAATGCCATATTGGATTTGTTGCACAGAATATCCAAGCTGTTTATGCACCATTTGTCATTAACATCAAATCTTTTCCAATACAACATCGCTCTAAGCAGATAGAGTTTAGGAACTCCTGAATTGCAATCCCATTCTATTGAATTCTTTGAAGGAGTAATATTTGGGTGGGAGGTTTTTTTGTTTGGTTTTCAGGGGATTTAGTTTCATAATTTTAATGTAACCATTTAAAAAATATTTACCATTGCCATCGTTAAACTTTGAACAATAACAGCTCTTGCTCTCTCTTTATATGGGCAGCATTTAACATGGTCTCACCAGGTATGCCTGGTATTCTCAATAGCAAACCTTCTGATCTTCTAATCCCCATTAAATAAATTACCTGTTAGGTGTAGAACTCGGTACACGTGCGAGTCTTTTCTATAAAGATGTATTTATTAAACAGAAAAGCCTTTACTCCTCTGACTCATTTTCACCTCCTTCTGTGGCTGTGAAGCGCTCTGAGAACTGCCTAACAAACTCCACTGCGGGCATGGTGGCCTTATGGGATGTTTATGTAGAGGCTGGGAAAAGAAAACTGTTGTAAAATCCACTGTTATTCTGCTTAGCTTGAGGATGCCTCCTAGAATCATCAGCGCAATTGCAATACTTGGGGTCAAAAAATACCCCCTGCCAGCACGAATACAGGTTCTCCTTTAAGTTCAAATATCCAAAATCACTGTTCCCTCCTCTCTTTCCAAAATTAAATTAGACTAACAAACAAAAACGACTAAGTAACTCTCACAGATGGGGTTCAAAAGTATTTATCATCTTAAATATCAGGACACTACAAATACAGTCCTAGATTTTTCATGGGCCACTTCACACTCAGGACTAGGTAAAACCACTGCTGTGCCTTAAGTATATCTATCTGCCATTCCATCCCATTTTTAACACAGAAATTAGATCTGCTCTGAACCAAGGAAGAGCTAAGTTTCCAAAACAGGAGACTTCTCAGAGAGATATGATTCAGAAAATCCAGTGCAATAGATAGAACAACATTGCAGTTCCGCATACATAGTATTTTAAATGGCTGCAAACCTAGGCATAAATTCAACTCAAATTTTAAAACTGGAGTTTACCACGCAGCTTTTCTATTACAAGACGACCCAACTCTTGCACAGCTATGAGAATGGCGACCAAGGCGTTCGGCTAACATGCTGTCAAGTATTTTCCTATTACCTACAACCTTCCTCATCTCATTCTTTCAGCTGAGTAACGCTTCAGAAAAAGGGCTAACCCTGCCGCATTTGCACACCCTGTAGGACCCCACAGAGTCAGGCCATTCGTCTGTGTTTGGACAAGAACATTGTTTCAGACTGATCCCACTTGCATTAATCACTTAAACTTTAAGCTGAAACTTGCCGTGCCTCTCCTCTGCAAAAGACAAGGTCATCTTTACAGCCATAAAATTAATCTACGGTTATATACTAAAACACGGTCAACCCAAAACTTTGTATGGCAACTCACTGGGGATCAGAAACATCCACCTGTGCATCAACACACACATGGTTACCAATAGATAAGGATTCCCTGATAATTTTTTTTTTTTTCCACTTCAGGGAGAGAGCACACACTCATTCTCACATGCTCAATTCTATTCCGCTGCTGTGAAATTTAACCTCAGGTAACAACTCCCATTAATTACAGCATGAACTCGTGTTAAATCAAAGTTTAAATCTGAGGAAAAGTAATTGCATTTCCCTTAACCAAATAATCACTATAATGACTCTCTCCAACTCCACTGGGCTCTCCCCTCCTCCCAACAGAAGCCTCCCTCAGTTCTCAATAATAAAATTGCAGCAAAAATAAATGAATGCATTGACGTAGGTGGAATAAAGAAGGGGAAATATTGTGCAAAATGCTGACCCACCAAAAGCATACAAAGCATTTGTTCAGCAGTGACAACAAATAATTTAATGAGAGGCAAATTACCAAACAAACATCAATTAAATTACATGCTAGAATACAAGAAAGTCTCCCACACACACACATTGCAGGTTTGCAGAGTCCATAGCACAGAGCAGAGCTGCGTGCTCTGTGGGCTGGGCTGGAGTCATCCCACTACTCACTCACGGATGCCTGAGATGCTCCACAGGACAGGAGACAATCACAAGCATCTAAAGATAAAGAGGTAAATTTAAGTCCATCACACAAAACAAACATTCGTACAAGAAGAGAGATATCACGCGTCTCAGAGCTTTGAAAAATGGGAAGAAATAAACGTCACAGCACGGTGGGAAACATTGATTTCTTCCCATTTTACACACAGAACTAGAGATTTATAACACAACAATCTCCACCATGTGTACACTGAAGTGTCCAATCACCTGATCAGAGCACGCTGGAAGGAAGTTATAGCAGCAGCAAAGCTCCTCCAGCCTCAACAGCAGCCTGCTAAGTGCTGCCCACACATCTACAGAGCTGAACTGGGGACCAGCTCACAGAGAAATCAGAAACAAGAGGGGACCACAGCACAGCAAGCAGGACACGGTGAGGTTTGCTGGCTGCCCCACAGAGAAGCTGTAGTAAGGCCACATTCTGAGCCCCAACGGACACAGCTCAGGTTCAGAGTGCTTGCCATGCTGTGCTGATCAAGATAACCTAAAATGACAGCTTCTAGAAAGTCAGGTATCTCCAGACTGTGCAGATCCACAGCCTGGCTCCTTGCAAAGCCTCCACCCTCTCAGACTAAAATCATCAGAACGTTTGATGGAAATAAATATGCAATTACACTCTTTTGACCCATGCGTCCTGCAAAGCTAAGGAATAAATGATATTTCCCCATCCTGAGCAAGAAAAGCAAAATCCTGTAAGCAAGGACTGCTTCCCTTGGCAGGGATACTCCACTCCTAAGCTGGATGGGCGAGTCTAACCAAGCAAAAGGTGTAATTCAGTTTTATTATGACAACAATTTCATGTCCTTGGGTTCCAAATAAGCATAAAGTATTTTATCATGCTATAACAATGATGATGGCACCATGACAGATTTAAGCCTTCAAGACACTTGAATAAGCATGCATCTTGACAAGCCTAATGGGAATTGCATCAGTAATCTTCTATCAACCTCATTTTTACAGAGTCACGAGGAAAAGCACTGCCCGATGTAAACCAGTGCCTGTGGCAGATCACATTAAAAACCACATGTAAGTCATACCAGTCCGACCACTTTCTTCCACCCAGCCCACCTTCCAGTACTACATATCTGCCTAAATCCAGTATCAGTGAAACAAAAGACAGGACAAAGTGTTTTAAGTTTGTTTTCTTTAATACCACTCCTCAACACACAACTGTGATAACTTTACATTCAATTCCCCCTTCTGAAAGGTGAATCAATATCCATTTATAACCCCCACATGGAATTTCTGCTGCAGCAGGCAATAACGTTATACTTTACCAAGTTAGGCAGCTTCCACAAAAATGTTTGGGTTTAATCTGTGAACAAAAGTTTCCATTTTAAGACCTTAAAAATAGACTTCTAAGGTTTTAAACTTATTGTAGTTTTAAATTCCATTCATGTCCTTTTCTCCAGGAGGCTGGGGCAAGGAAGGCGTTGGTTTACTACACAAAGATGAAGAAAGCAATAGTTCAGTGTCATCAGTTCTGCTCTAGCAATTAAATATCAGGTAAGAACTTAAAATGAAACACACACATGAAATAATACTGCTGAGAACATCCAGCCTTATTAAAACCACATTATTTTAGTTTACCTAACAGTAAAGGTGACTTATATTCCAACATAAATCCCACACTGTTCATAAAGATTAAACGCATATCAACACATGTAATAAACGTATTTGTTGGCAGCTACACAAAAGCACTAACAGGAGCCTCATACAATAATGAGCTGTTCAGTAAAACCTAGAGCACACTGAAACTCCAAGACAATTAATACCACCAGGAAAAGATCCTTACTAACTTTGCTAAGCCTGGGACGTACATTTTTCAAATAGAGATCTTGAAATTCTTTATAAAGCTGGTAAGACTACAGCGAGCAGAGAAGAATTTCAAACTCTCCTCTAAGGAGTTTAGGGCCAACAAAGGTCCTGGTATTTTAGTGACATTGCAGGCTCTTGTAACACTGCAGGCATTTAGAAGTGCTAGCAAATTAACATGCTGCACCAACTCATTTGCTGAACAATCTCATTCAGATCTTAAGCTGCTTGTCCTGTGTTCTGAATGTGTTACCAGGCTGAAAAAATCTGAGGCGCCAAGGATATTTTGTGAAAGGGTGCTACAGTTTTTCCAAGTGCAAAGCCACTTGCTGTACTTCAGACTGACTGCCAGGACAGCGATAAAAAGCGTTTTCAGTCTCAAAGACAAACAAAACCAGGACCAATACACCTCAGAAACTGTGATGTTATCAGAGGTCTAACAAACTATGGTTCGATATTTTTAAAATCTTCATAACAGCTGCTGGACAAGTTTTGAGTCAGTATTATAGCACGGCGCGTTTAACAGGAATACTTCATAAATTGCTTTACTGTGTGATAGAAAAGAGTGCTGTGAAGTTTTGTGACTAAAACTGCACCATCCTGATTTCCATTCTTCTCACATTCTCAGAGGATCAAGCAGAAGGCACACAAAACCACACAAAAAATAAACATAAGAAATGCTTACATTATAATGTGCTACTTTTGTTTTCGTATCACAGCAATAACAAATCATGGAGTATCACAAGAGGATGGTAAGCACAGCGCTGCTCTTTTCTAACACTGTTGTGGGAGGAAATCTAACAAATGTTCCCTTCATTTCCACAAAGTAATGGATTCCTCGACTCTTAAGTCTGTTTGGAATAACCAATGCCCACAAATTACATGGAAATCTATTACAAATTCACTCTTCCATAAGCCTGCCATTCAAAATAAGCAGCTGATAACAGCAATAAAATGTTCATGTATCAAAGCGTTGCATCCTGCAAGAGATCCATCAATGTAGGTCAACTCGTAGCTGCACTGTTCAGCGGCAGAACAGGAAACAATGCAAACTGCAGAATAAGATGTTGGTCACTGGGGCTCACTCTTTCTTGAGGCAAGAGAAACAGAATCACACAGAATCACAGAATAACCAGGTTGGAAGAGACCCACTGGATCGTCGAGTCCAACCAATCCCACCAATCCCTAAATCATGCTCCTAAGTACCTCATCCACCCTCACCTTAAACACCTCCAGAGACGGCAACTCAACCACCTCCCCGGGCAGACTGTTCCAATGCCTAACCACCCTCTCCGTGAACAATTTTTTCCTAATTTCAAGCCTAAATCTCCCCTGGTGGAGCTTGAGGCCATTCCCTCTCGTCCTGTCCCCTGTCACTTGAGAGAAGAGGCGAGCTCCCTCCTCTCCACAACCTCCCTTCAGGTAGTTGCAGAGAGCAATGAGGTCTCCCCTCAGCCTCCTCTTCTCCAGGATAAACACCCCCAGCTCTCTCAGTCGCTCCTCACAAGGCCTGTTCTCCAGCCCCTTCACCAGCTTCGTTGCTCTTCTCTGCACTCGCTCCAGAGCTTCAACATCCTTCTTGTGGTGAGGTGCCCAGAACTGAACACAGGATTCGAGGAGCGGTCTCACCAGTGCCGAGTACAGAGGGAGAAGAACCTCCCTGGACCTGCTGGTCACGGCGTTTCTGATGCAGGCCAAGATGCCATTGGCCTTGTTTATACCACTTATATCATTTTATATCATATGGTGAACGCTGTAATCCTAGTACAGAGAATCTATTCTGGATATCAACATATACTATTGATTATCAGTGCAAGAAGACACAATAAAATTGATCTCTCTATTACTTTAACTTAGCCTTAAAGTACAGTAAGTAATCAGTAGTCTAAAATTTCACAACACAAGAGCTTTCACAAACATGGGTGGGACAGAAACATTACAGCCCATTTTCAGTATTAGTTCTACAGGGTTACTTCGACTGGATGCATGCAGAAAGGTGGAGACCAGCTCATTCCATCCAGGAAACAGAAACTCTCTTCCTGGTAACATTCAAATTCACAGTGTAAAGAGAGATTAAGCTGTTTCCTACACTTTAGTGTCGAGCCAGGCCATGTAGGACATCTTGCAACTGCATCTTTAAGGAGTAAGTAATTAACTCCTTAAATGAAAATAAAACAGACACATTCCATCCTCTCTTTATCAGGGATGTGTGAGCACCACTCCCACGCAACTTCAAAAGTCATGCTAAGCAGATGCCATTAAATATTGATGTTGTAGTTCACTTTGTCTGACTATCTATTTGAAGGGAATTAATTAGTACATTGGAAGAATAATTCATTGAAACATGGCTGTTGGACACAGACATTTTATATCATATGGTGAACGCTGTAATTCTAGTACAGAGAATCTATTCTGGGTATCTATCAACATATACTATCGATTATCAATGCAAGAAGATACAATAAAATTGATCTCTCTATTACTTTAACTTAGCCTTAAAGTACAGTAAGTAATCAGTAGTCTAAAATTTCACAACACAAGAGCTTTCACAAACATGGGAGGGAGAGAAACTACTGTCTTATTCCCCAGAGTGGAAGAGACAAGAAGGGAGAGGCTTGGGATTTGTGTTCTATTTCCACATCCTTGAGTGATATGCACTCCATCCTTCCAGTCTGGCTTGTCTTAATTCGTATCACACAATCAGCATACAGGGCCAACACAGACTCAAGGATGGGATCTCCAGCAACAACTATGGCAGCTTTTCACAGATTCAACAAATAAAAGAAAAAAATTAAAAAATTAATTTGGCCCTCTTCAAGGGGGCTATAGCAAATCTGGGGAGGGGCTCTTGATCAGGGAGTGCAGGCATAGGATGAGGGGAAATGGTTTTCAGCTCAAAGAGGGGAGATTGAGGAGATTTTAGCAAGAAATATTTTGCTGTGACGATGGGGGGGCCCTGGTTCAGGTTGCCCAGAAGTGGTGGCTGCCCCATCCCTGGAGGTGTTCAAGGCCAGGTTGGACAGGGCTTGGAGCAACCGGACCGGGTGGGAGATGTCCCTGCCCATGGCTTTAAGATCCCTTTTCACCCCAAATCATTCCATGATTCTGTGAGCATTTTACAAACTTGTTCTGCTGCAGAACATCAGAAAAGAGAACATTCATAACACTTAGGTAGAGCTCAGGACTAAATTACAAAGCATCTGCATGTACTGGAGAAATATTTCTTAGTAGGGACACCAGAGAGACAAATGCTTAGGAAAACATGTGTCTGAAATGAGACCAAAGGTTCCAAACATCACCTTGCCTCGCACAGACATTCATGCAAACAGAGCAACAGATGTTCAGAGAAAAGAGTCAGCGTTACCAAATTAAGCACAATGATCTAAATTTCTTATTAACCTCAAAAAAGAGCTGAGAACATAATGCAGGCAGACACAATGGATGCACAAACAAAAAGACCAGGGCTCTCATCTCTTATACATGCACTGAAATAATTGGAATGGCTCGTAAAGGTAAGGGCTGAACAATAAGGTTCAGTCTTATATATAAAGTGATTTGGTTGAACAAGGGTACAAAATACAAGCAATTTCTATAATAGCAGATATGGTGATAAAGAGAAATAGTTTGAGCAACATTTTACATCAGCGCAGGTGCTCTGCAGGATGAAGCTTATCATAAGGGCTTCATATTAGAAGCGACAGTGGTGGTAAGGTAAAGTCTCTTGAGTTTATCCTCTCTCTAAAACTAAAAGGCTGTAATTTAAGTAAAATTATAAATTTCCCAGTAGACAAAATCCCTCAAATTATACAAACTTCTCATATCTTTGCTTTCATTTTACCACTGCAACTTCTACTCTATTCTACTTTTCTGTCTAGATTGAAGAAAAAATGTGGCCTACAAACTTTATATCAAGTGTTTCAAAACACAGATGTTAAGTTCACATACTGTCTCATTTATACAGCAGTAATTAGCATTTTATCTTGGGGCAAGAAGATCAAAAACATACCCCTTGTTCTGTCTTGGTTTTAATATGAACGCAAAATATAAATCAATATCATCTTCCAAATCTGGATGTAAATATAAATCTGAGTTGAACTCAAAAAATACTAAAAATCAATCTGCAGAATGCTCTTGCTCGGAAATGTTTACCCAGAAAGCGATTTCAAGAAATCAGAGCATCTCTCATATCCAAAATGAATGAGTCACTATTATAAGCATCCGGCATTACCATCACAAGCAACCCAGAACAGTCACACAGACTAAAGTGCTCCCTAGGACAGACAAAGGAGAGGCTGGATTTTCATAATTCTCCTGTCTCTACATCCAGCTGCTCCTTCTGACAGAAAGCCTGCCAGTCCCTTGGCGATTGTTATCAACTCCCACTATTAAAAACAGCAGTGTGCCAGCCTTCCCCCTCTTTCCTTTTCACTCCTCCTCGTACCTATGCTTTGCTTACTTCAGCTTTCATCCTTCATTACATTGCCACAGCTTCATCTGTTGGATTAAAGAGCACTCAAACACAGAAGAAATGCCTTTCTTTGAAGAGGAACAAACAGGAACCTCCTGTCCAACCTCTGACTTGGATGGATCAGAGCTCCTGATCTTCAAACAGCAACTGGAGCTCCTGGGCACAGTTCCCTGAACATCCCATGACTCCCCAACTATCTTATAACACAGGGATAGACCATTTGCTCGATGAGCAGTTGAATCATCTAGAAAATATGAAAGAGGATATTGCCTTGAGTCTACTAGATGCTTTATCTGCCAAGCAGGGAAAGCAAGCTGACCTCTGAACACACTGATACAGCAGAGGAGGAGAAGGGAAAACAACTGCATCCTTACCTATGTACACAGAAGGCGAGGGAAAGTAAGGGAAGTTCTCACAATTTGACATGAACAACCCCTCCCACCACAAGGACAAGATCCTTTTTGGTGCTCCTCAGTTTTTATAAACACGATACTTTCCACTTGAAATGCTCCTCAGTGACTACAGCTCTGGTCCAAAGGCTGAATCAAAACTGCTACTACTCTCAGCCAAGCCAGGGAAAGTAAAGAGCTTATTTTCCATAAACCCACCTCCCAAAAAAAAAAAAAAAAAAAAAAAAAAAAAAGGAGTTTTTGCTGCTAACTCAGACTGGATGGCCTTAAACTGCAGGACCAAGGAAGATGTGTTATGGTAGAATACATTGGCAGAACATCTTTGAAGTGGGAGGTCATTAAGATGAGAGCATCTGCCTGTTTCCACTAGGGACATTCAACATATACATCATCCACAAAGAGCCACCCTAAAACATTCCAGCTTTTACAAAGTCCTCAGGCTGCCTGGATGTATTTGTAAAGGATTCCAACATTCTGCAAAGAGAAAATTACACCTTAGTCAGTTTGGTGTGTGACTGAGATGAACTGAGACAAAGCAGCTAAGAACCAAGAGTAAGACTGAAGAAATGCTACGTGGTCCATCTCACTTCTTATTTAGCATCTTTGTATATGAATGACATTCTTAACTATCAGTAACCATATCGAGCAGGGTTACTGACACATTATAGTTAATTCTTGCTTATGAGCACTTAATATACAGACTAAAGCTCAGTCACAACGTTTCATTCCTCATTCAAGTTAATGAAAGGATTTCCAGAAAAGCTGAATGCAACCATGACATTTTATCCTCCAGAAACTCAGGCATAATTGTAGGCTTGGTAAACACATGCCAGGAAGCACAATCTTAAATTTTTGCAAAATTAAGACATAATACAATGTATACAGGAACCCACGTTTCCTCAGCAGTGACTGCCGTTTAAAAAAATCTGTGTATTTCCTGGCTTTAATATACTTAATTCTACTAGTTTAATATTTGTGACTGTATCTATTTTGGGGATGGCTATGGAACACAAACAAAAAGGAGAGAAAACAAGTTAACAACACAGTGCCATGAACAGAGCTATACAGTTCATGCATTTTTTCTTTTCTTCCCTAAGAGAATATAAGCATTAAGCACTGCACCACACAAAGAAAATCTATTCCAGTCCCCCTTTTTAAGGGTGGTTTGTGCCTGTGGCCTTTTTCTTTTTGTTTTGGTTCATCTTCTGATTATTTTCAAAATTCTCCTTATCCAGGAAAGCCTCTTGAAGTGCATTAGGGCTTACACATTAGCCCCCAGTCTGTTTAATTTAGCCCTAATACCTTGAGGATGCTTCATGATGGATTGTTGCTATTCTGATTAAGGAATCAATCTCCCCCCCTGCTGAGAAGGATGGATGAATGCCTTGCCCCTAGAGGGAAATCAATATTGCTCCACTGACCAGCAACTTCCAAACACTGCATGTGCCCATGTATTATGAAGAAAGAAAAAAAGCACTTAACTCTTGCATTCTAATTACAAAATAGGATCTGAATTTCCACTATTTTGACACTTCGTTTACTTGTATAACCCTCCAAGAAGTACAGATTCCAGCTTTTTACTACTCTGTCAATATCCCAGATTATTTTTTGCTCCCAGAAATTAACCCACAAGCAAACCACTAAAGATAACCACATCAAGCCAGCAACAGATTCAGCATTCTAGGCAATACAAATTGTTGTAATCATATGCATAAACACCATACATACTGTACAAAAGAGCAGATCTTCTGGCCTTTGTGTGAATGGAGCACACTACTTTGTCACCTTGTTCCTAACCATCAGGTGCTTTAATAACTTAACTCCTAATAGCCTAGTTAAATATTTATATTTAACTCAGCTAAGGCTTTTGTTAGCTGAACAATTCAGCACACTCCCACAAACATTAAATGTTGGCACTATGATACACAAGCTTTCTGTTCAAGACTATTTTCAGAGTATCAACAACTTCGCAAATCCAGTCTCCAAAGATGCCTAAATTAGTGTTTCACAACAGCACCTTTCTTGCAAAAATTGACTTAAATTACAGATTTTCTATTTCAATACACTTTCATGTCAAACATACCGAACCTCTGGAATAGGAGCTTTTCAACAATTTGATACATAAAGCAAGTATAAGATCAACACAGATGAGAAACAAAGCAAAACCCACAATATGAAAAGGAAAAACAGTCCACAATTCTGCAGAAGAGGCGGCGCAGAGGTGCTCACAGTTCAAATCGTGCTTTACCAGGAATGGACACGTTTCCAGGGTTGTTTCCTGGGATATTTCACTGCATCTGGGAAGACTGCATGCAACCACACAGCTGGAGACACATTATTTTGTCTTTTAAATAGCACCAGACTCTAGCTATCCCCTCCACTCCAAAAATAAGGCTGTAAATCCCCAGCACACCGATTTAAATAGGACCCGAGTCACATACGTCACGTGCTGTGCACTCTCATTACCTAAGGGATAGGCTGGTGCATTTGCTCAGCTTACAACTTTGGTTTTCAGGTAAAGCACACAGCAATCATCTTGAAGCACAGAATGCCCTGACCACCTTTCTCATCAGCTGATGACAATGTCTGAGCAAAGAAGTTACCAACATAGACACTACTGAAATGTCTGCTTAAGAGGTTTTTTTCACATCAAAGACAAGTAAAGCTGTGCTACACAGTTTTGCAGCTTTTATATTTAAGTTAAACGCATGCCAAAAAGCATCCTCTGTGAAACACAGATGCTTCACGCTTTGGAGCTAAAAGGAAATAAAGGCTCTTGACTAGCACATGCAAGCCCTCCCCTCGTCCTTCTTTTTAGGTTTTTCCAGTGACAACACACAAGCAGAAGCATCCCAGACTGAGACTTGGAAGAGACAGGCAAGACGGGTAAAAAAAAAAAAACCCACAAAACATTGACTTAGTGCTTCATCACAGCTCCTCTGGTTCATCCAGTGCCAGGTTTTCCTTTTAGTACAGCAAAATCTTAGTTACACATTCTTAGTGGATGCCACTCCTACAAGACTCACTGTTTGACAAATCAACAGCCCTCACAAGGGCAAGAAATATTTCCCTTCCCTCTTTTAACTTTTGTTCAAGAAAACACGCTTCCATTCACTCACTGCCACATGCCAGTAATTTTTTTCCTTTTGTAAATATAAGATAAACATGTTATTTATCTCTGCATAGGCGAAAGCACAATGCAGAGTGAAAAAATTACCTATATGCATTTTAAACCTATTTGCTAAACAATTCCTCAAATTTCCTGCACAGAACGAGTGGATGAAAAACAGAGTGCACACTTCTGGATAAAACCCTCATTAGGGGATGTGGGTAAATATTCTTCCACAGCCAGCGGAGATGCAAAATGCAGCCACAGAAATCAGTGTACAAGGATTCAAATCAGTGAGTGGACTTTACTTAAACACAACATGGAAAAGGCTACAGTAAAATAGCAATGCTTCAAAAAGCCAAGCATACACAAGAGGACTGCTAGGTCCCTTCACTGCTTTTCTGTTGAATTTCTCATCAGATCTTCACCTTTTGCTCCACACTTGTTTCTCCTCGTGCAGCCACTATACTTTCTCCTGATTCCATCAAATTATTCATGCTGTCCCTAATCATAGAATGTACTAATCCCATCGAGCACCCTGTCTGACAGCAAGGCAATCCCACCTGTCCTACCCAGAGTCCAGCCCTGCTCTCCCTTTGTCCAAGCTATTTCCTCTTTACTGGTTTCCTTGTCTTTTTTTGTTTGAACTCCCTTTCTCCTCCTGAGCTCATTTCTACCGTTTCCTTTACCCAGTTAGTCACGGTTCTCATTCGCCCCAGATTCACGATCAAAACTGCCAATTTGAGTTGTCTCTCCTCAAACAACCCCATTCCCATAATTCTTGGTACTCCAATCACAGCAACAGTTCATGGACAAGCAGCTCCAAGTTCCTGTAACTGGATCCTAGTCTGAGCTCTGCCATATTTAGCCACTTGATTGGTTTCTCTCTGGCCACAGCATCTCTTCACACACTTGGATGAGCATAACAAGAGAAGAACTACTCCATAACAAGAGAAGAACCAGTTTGACACCATCAAGGGAATGTTAAGTGGACAGATGGACCTTTAGCATCACTGTGCAGCCAAGTTTTTCATCTCTTCTCCCTCCTAGGTGTAGTTCACATTCTCCCAACTCCCTGTCCCACATTATCCTCCCTTAACACAGCCTGGACTCCACGCATGCAGGACTGTGTTCCACAGCTCCCTCCTCCACCCCGCTAGGTGCCAATACAGGAGTTTGAGAGCATTAGAGGCCACCTGGCTCCACCCTGGCCTCCGGCAGCCACGGCACGGACAGTCTGGCTGCGCTCTCGCAAAAATCTGACCGAGGAACGTTCAATTATTCTGTGGATGACTGTATCATCTTGCCCCACAAAAAAACCTCCAAGGCTAAAACATACTCCGCACACACTGGAACTTCTGAAGACTTCAGCACTAACATCTTCACCAAATGTTTACAAAGTGGTGTTTTTCCAAAGACAAGTTTGCCTAATTTGGGGAAATTCTCCCCAGAACAGCAGAAGGCACATCCCAGTTCCACAGCTATTTGCTCATTTCAAGTCCTTGCTCCAACAAATGCGAGCCCTACTGCTTCCCAAAACCAAAAAGGAGTAATGTTTGGGGTGTGTGCAAGACCCCAACCCTGGCAACAACTGAATAATGCAAAACACAAAAGAACAAAACTTGAGGAGAGCACAGAAATAAATAAAACTGCAGTCTGAATACGACAGCTTGGAAAAAAAACGAGGAGCAGAAAACAGGTGACTCCTGTTGAAAGCATTAAATAAGCTTCATAATAAGGAGAGCTATAAGCTCAGTACAGAATATAGGCTGAGGCAGAGAAAACTGCCCAAGGCACCCTGCAAGCAATTTCTCAATTGGAGCTGAGCATCAAAATGTCCAGGTTCCCAGTTTCCAAGAAGCAGTAACCCCAGCCTCTGTAAGACTGTCATTCTCATGTCACATCAGTAATAATCCTTTACCTGCATGCCCACAGACATAGTGCAATCAAAGTAAAGTTTTTGAACTATAGAATGAATAATTTATGGAAAAAATCATGCCTGCTGTTAACACAGAAGTAGGTGTAAACACTTCCAACTGCCCTTCCCCTTCAGATTCCCAAGTGCTACTGGCAACACTCATCCTGTCCCACCAATAGGGTGGAATTAAAGGATTTGCGTTAAAACCTTTTTAGGTACCAAGCAGAAGCACTTCAAAAATACTGAACAAGATGCAGCCAAACAACACGTGTTCAACACAAGAAACCGATGTTATTTCAGCTACAACAAGAGGACTGATAATCTGCTATGGCATTTCCTCAGGATTAAGGAATATCTGGATGATTCGGTAGCTTGCTGGGGACCATCTTTCCAAACCAGGCGTTAATTCCCGAGAGGCTCTGTTTCAAGCTGTATTGCCTCATTGGGTTTCCAAGGGCATCTGGGGGATTGCCGCTGTGCTTTTGGTTGTTTTTCAAATTAGGTTGACTCTTCCCCAAATAAATTAAGGACAACATTGCAACAGAACTGCTTCTTTATGTGCTTTACAACATGCACGTCTGCCTCAGTGATCAGCAATGAAGACTGGGCAATCAACATTTCATTCATGCACTTCAACTACACTGCTCTGTGCTGTAAGAAAACTCAAAAACCCAGGGACAGTTTGCCATGTATAGATGCCAAAAGGAACATTTCATTTAATAACACAAACAAACTGTTCCAAACAAATTGAGCCAAATTATCAATCAGGTTAATAACAGCATCATAGAATGATTTGGGTTGGAAAAGACCTCAAAGATCATCCAGTTCCAAACCCCTGCCACAGGCAGGGACACCTCTCACTGGATCAGGCTGCTCCAAGCCCCATCCAACCTGGCCCTGAACACTTCCAAGGATGGAGCAGCCACCACTGCTCTGGGCAACCAGTGCCTCACCATCTCCCCAGGAAAACATTTCTTCCCAAGATCTCATCTCCATCTACCCAAAGGAACCCAAGTCGCCCCTACCCCACCTGCCTGAGAAGACTAAAAACAAATCCTGTACACACATGCATGCATATATACACAACATAGAAAGCCCTTTTCCCTATTTCTTATTTTAGAAAACAAAGACTGCAATATGTCAAGAGACAACAGTGCGTTGCCTTTCACCAATTTAATCAGCTTATTGTTTAAAAAAAAAAGTGAACTGAAATAGAAAAGCAGAGTTTCATGCGGCTGAAGGAGGAAGAAGTTTCATCTGAAAAGCATACAATTATATTGAAGGGGGAAGTTACTTTAAAATATTTATATAAACGCTAAGGAAACTCTCAGCGCTCTGGATTTTGACAGCTGGATTGGATTCAATCTCTAACCAATCTCAGAAGTGTTATTTCAAACAAGATGAAAGTGAATTTCAAAAAATTCATTAGCAGGTTACCTTTCCAGCAATCAACAAAGGCAATAACGTATAGCATGTCATTATGTTACAGTGCAGCAATGGCTCCTACTCTTCTTGCGGAGTACAGCTTTTGAAATTCTGCTTTAAAAGAATGTTTCACAACATGAGTAACACTAATGAGCTGCAAGGAGCCCAGAAAAACATCTCTCATGTATGACTGCCTTCCCATATGGTTCACAAAAGCGGGGGATCTTGAACAGCCACAATACAAACGGGAAGAGTCTGATTGAAAGGAAAAAAAAAGATATTCTGGAGTCTTGACTCACGCTGACAGACTGTAAATCCCCCCTTTCTTTAATGAATAGGTAGGAAATACAAGAATATAGGCAGGTGACAATATTATAGTAATCCCCTTTTTCAAAGCAAAGTGGAATTGTAAACAAAATGACTCAGATGTTCATACATGAGAAGACCCATCAGGTACCAGAAAGGAGGCTTTCTACTCCTGGTGCCCAGGAATACCAAGGGCTGTATGCAGGGACCCCTGATGTAAATCCATTCTCCTACCAACCAGCTCCTGCCAGCAGGAGGGCAGCGTCTGGCCACTGCATCTGAAAATAAAAATTTAAAAATAAACTACTTTTAAATGAATTAAAAAGACTACAGTAGCACTGATGTCAAAATGCAGACTCTTAGAGGATGCAGCAGCCTGGACTACCACCCTGGGCTGGGCTAAGGCAAAGAGGCACGTGCTGCAGAATTAAGATACTGTGCAGTAACTCAACTTCTACAGTTTCTCACTCAGTGATCCACGCAGACAGGCTGACCACTTAAAACAGGGAGCCACCCGCTGTGAAATGAGGACATAGTAACATCTGGCAATTTTGCTACCTCAAAACTTACTAAATAACTATGCAGAATACTTAGTTAATGAAAAGTGCCTTTTGCTTTGAAGTGTCCATCTCCATCCAGCACTTTGCCTAAAACTTTTACTCAGAGTCTTAGAATAACCAAGACAAAATTATAAATGTGATGCATTTATCCCTGACCTAAGCTTTTTCTCAACCTCTCACTATATTTGCTTTCTGAGAGTAGATTTTTGTGGGTGGAATTCCAACCTCTTTGAATTACACAGAAGTTTTAACATGTAACTAAACAGAAACGGAAATTCTACTGAATAGAAAGAGAAAAGGGTCAGGAATGCACAGATCTGCCTCAATGAAGCCAAATAAGTTTCAACAATTCACAGCCCACTTACAACAAACCCCACTTTTCAGCAGAGCATTAGCAGTCACTACAGATTTTCTGAGCTGTAGACAATTCACCCACCCACCTTTAAAGGGTGGGCCCATTACTGTATAGAATGGAAACTCTCAACTCATGATCAGAGTTAACCTGTGATTCAGCACACAAGACTGAATATTTCTGTGTGTCTTTGTCCCATCAGAAACCAGCTCCTGTTTCTTTTGGTTTTGGGGAGTAACAGTTAACACCCAGACTCAAGGAACTGGCAGGAGGTGTGAGAAGGGGATGGGTGGAATGACACAGTTGTATGCTATCAACTACAGTAGGAGTCACAATGAAACTACATGTTGGTTTAAGAATCAATACATCAAACCCAGATCCAGCTCTGCGGATCCTCTTACAGAGAACAAGCTGACAAGAATAGAGCTGAGCATTTAAGCTCACCCTTGCCTACTGTGCCCAGATGATGCCACCAATGCCAAGAGCACCCAGGTGCTCCAGAAGGTTTCTGAATGCCAATCACCACCACACGCAACACCCGTGCATTATACCCATTATTAACAGTGCTGCATTCAAGCAAATTAAAGAAATAGAAGTTTACAGCTGTTTAAACACACATTCTGCTGATGAAAGAGAGATGTGAGTAACCTAAGAGGAAACCATTTATCAGTTACAGATAGCAAGTGGGGCCTTCCAGTTCTGAGTCGTACCTATGTTTCATCGTCCAACTATGAGGATGCAGTTAAGAGAACATGGTCTACAGGAAAATTACTTTTTATTTCTGTGAAATAAGAAATAACCATTACAGAGAATAAAATGTTTAATTGGCAATTCCCATTTCTAAGTGGAATGAACTTTTAAAGGTAAAAATAATCACATCCACAAATTGTATTTTTTTTGCGCACACTATAAACAAAAGGCACAGTGCCCAAAGTATCAGTCATGCGAGGAGTTGGCCATCACAGCCCCTTGCATAAGGACAGCAAATTAAGTCCTTCACAAATACAGAATATTCACCTTCTCACACGCCAAAAAGACAGTGACAGCTGTAAGCAGACACGCAGCTCTTCATAAAGGGGAAAGAAAAAGCTTTTTAAATCACCCACCTTCCTCTCCAGTCTCTTTACATTGAGCATGGAAAAGATAAATCTTCTCACATTTAATCATTTCACTGCTTGCACTTGCCATGCTGTGTGATGGAGTTCTGAAGAAACAGTTTTTCCAAGACCACTTAACCACAAATTCACACGTAGCTCCCCCAAACTACACACTGTACCAAACCTCATCATCAAGACAGTTCATTCCCTTCAATATACTGACCATGCAGCCACAGCTTTTTCCACTCAAAAGACAAGGACTGAAGTGCTGAGGTTAGTTTTAGCTCAATTTGCTATGTAATTCCTACCACTTGCCTTATGGGCTTCATACCACATTGGTGGGAAGCGTAGCACACAGCAGCATTTTACTAGCTGCAGAACAGCTGTATGTGCCACACTGTTATTCCCCATTTCCCAAGAGAGGAAAAGGGTGAAAGAGACCTGATGTGCTTTTACAGCCTATAGTCCCCAAAGCGCAGCTGATGGAACGCACAAGTTGGGTCTGGACATTGGTACATGTAATCTTCACCACTTATATCTAAATATTTACATCTCTTTCCTGAAATTTGCAGTCAGACATGAAATAAGCATCTACCACACTCAAACCTGTTAGCCCTTAATGCTGCTTCTTGGACGGGGGTGAAAAACAAAATGGTTCAGTCCTGCGCCTGCAATTTGTCTTTCACCCAACTCTTCTTCCTCCCGTTCTTGAATGTTTTGAGTTTAATGGGCTGAAAGACTTCTGCAGGGGCTGGGTAGATGGACAAACAGCACAGCACGCACAGCAGTCGCTGCCATCCTGCTCTGCACATTTATAGGCAGGAAACTCACATGAGACCTTCAGGTTTTGCTCTGTAACACTGATTGCTCAGAGGCCCCAGATGATCTCGTTATCCCAAACATTTAACCTTATGTAGGATATAAACACTGCATTAGTACCTCTAATAATTCTGCTGGTCCATTTGCAGTCACAGAGCCCACCCTGTGAACTCAGAAGTCTAGATTTGAGCAAAACATCAATAGGAGCTTTGCAAGAGGAGCTACAAGCCAGAGGCACGGAACATGCTCACATCACAGCACAAGGCTGAAAGTCTGTCTAGGGACTAACTCACACGTTGCCAAAGGGATTTTACTGCTTCTGAAGTATGAGCCTTTCTGCAACCAGCGCTTTTTTTTCCAGGAATGAATAGAAATTCCACATAATTCTATGCACATTAACATTCTACACGCTCCAATGAGCAAGCTCAACTTTACTTCTCCTTTGCTACATTTAAAGGGGTGAATCATGAACATTGCATCCAGCCTGGCAGATCAGCAACACCACACAGACACACGACGCAAGATGAGCCTGATCAAAGCGAATCTTCCTAGCCCATTTCAAACTTCTAAACTACAATTGGAAACACTTTTTACTGCCTCAGCTTTGAGTCCATCAAATAAATGGTTGCATCTAATCACATACCAGCCACATCATGAACCAGGCATCTGTTGCTTACAACATTTACTCCTAAATACGCATTCTCCAACTACTTATACCAAATGCTAACGTCTAAGGTAAGCAGAAATTTATGTTTGCTTTTAAAAAAGCATGCTGCGATCAACAAAAGGAGGCAGCATATAATAAATACAGGTTGTTTGTGTGGTTTCCTTTCCCAGTGAAAGGGAAAACATGGAGAGAAAACAGTGTTTTGGCCTAAATACCCAAAGCATTGGAAACTGATGTGTTTTCAAAGCTCTGCCCAATTTAAAATAAACCAGCTGCTGCCAATTTCGTATCTAGAATCATTTAATCTATTGGTCCAACCCTTTTCCTCAGTAACCTACTAAACTTCTCCAAGTGCTGCACTGTATCTCTGAAAAAATAACACTTTGATGCTGCTGAAGACAATTTTCACCAACAAAAATCTTCAAGGAGAAAAAAAAGTATGTTACAAAAGCATTTTGCAACTGTTACAGAGGACAAATGTATGCACACCTGCAGAGATTACATAAAATAGAAGCAACTATTTATAAGCACTACTATAGTCCCACTGTTCTTGTGCAGAAACCTCTCAGTTTGCACACTTTTAAGAACGTGCAACTAAACTCGTCTTAACTCAATTTATTTTCCTGTCTCAAATTGCTTTGCTCTCTCTTACTTGAATTCCACTCAAACGATTTCATCAGCCCCCAAAGCTTTCAAAATGCAGAAAAAGAAGGCAACTGCAGATTTTCCCATCAACACTCCCATGCAGCAGAACCATTTATACACCAATGAATCAATACAGCATCAGAATGATGTGGGTTGGAAGGGACCTCAAAGCCCACTCAGTTCCACCCCTGCCACGGGCAGGGACACCTCCCACTGGATCAGGGGCTCCAAGCTCCATCCAACCTGGCCTTGAACCCCTCCAGGGATGGGGCAGCCACCTCTGCTCTGGGCAACCTGGGCCAGCATCTCTCCACTCTCACAGGGAAACATTTCTTCCTAAAAACTCATCTCAATCTCCCCTCTTTCGGCTTAAAATCGTTCCTCATCGTCCTACTGCCACTGTGCTAACTGCAGTACAGCATCACTACAGCATTTCTTCAGTACCCATCACCCCTCTTTCTCTGGACTGTACAAACATACCACAAAAGCCTCTCAGCAAGCATTTGCTCCCTAATTTGCTCTCCAGTTCTGCCCAGACGGAGCTGTAACTCCAACGTCACAGCAAAACGGGATGCTCGCTTAACCCTCTGCCAGAACAGGCCTGTAACGCGCCCCGAAAGAACAGCAACCAGCACACCTAAAACAACCATTTCAGCGCAGAGACAGATTTAAGAGCTCAGGCGCTTTTACAACTCCACTTGCACCGGTTCCTGGCCACAAACAGCTGAAGGCAGGAGGGAAACCCTGCAGCGCTCCGCAACCCAGATGACCCCCTGCCACTCAGGCCTGACTTCTCCATTCAAAACAGTCTCCCTTTTCCTCTTCTCCCCCTTCCCCAACCAGCACACAGATTTCTCCAGGGTTTGCCTCGTCTCCCCCTGCCTTTACACGAACCAGCAGCTCGCAGGGCCTCCTGCCCACTGTCCCCGGCCTCGGCCACCAGTTCGGCTCCTCAGAGCTGCCAAACATGGCTGCACCGTCTCCCCTTTGTGAGGGAATTATCCACATCCCTGCGGCTTCCAGCTCCCCTCTTACCTGCCCACCCTTATTTTCTCAGGCTGGGGGAAGGACCGTTTCAAACCCGCTTTTCAACCCCTTTTAAACAGCCCGACGTTTTCCAGGCTACACCAAAAGCGCTTACACCTCCCAGGTTCGCTTCAAAAACAACCCAGGAGCTGTGGGCACCGAAATCTTCCCCATCCTCCCCGTTAAACCGTGTTTATTTACACACAACAGAAGACACGAAGTCACCTCCATCCTTCAAACTAAGCCCCTCAAGCTCAGCGAGAAGGGGATTTTATCATTCGGCTGTTCCTCCCTGCAGCTCCCTCTCCTGAAACTGGACCCCTTGGATATAAACCCACCTCCTGCAAGAGCCACACACACAGAACCCACCCCAGCTTTCGCCTCCCCCGCCCCGCTCTCAGCCTCCCTCTCTGCGGGAGAAATTTTAGGGGAAGAAAAAAAAAAAAAAAAAAAATCAATAAAACCAAGGAGTCTCTGCTGGGATCTCCACGCACGTGTGAGCTTCCAGAGCCGGGGGACCCACAGAGCGGAGCTCCCCCAGCACGGCCCCGAATCCCCACCCCACAGACACCCCAGATCGGCCCCCGGACCCTGCAAGCTCCCCACCTCGGACCCCAGACACTGCAGCTCCCCCTGGACCCGGCACTGTCCCGGATCCCCGCACTGCAGCTCCTCCTGAACCCCACACCGCCCTGGATCCCCGCACTGCAGCTCCTCCTGAACCCCACACCGCCCTGGATCCCCGCACTGCAGCTCCTCCTGAACCCCACACCGCCCTGGATCCCCGCACTGCAGCTCCTCCTGAACCCCACACCGCCCTGGATCCCCGCACTGCAGCTCCTCCTGAACCCCACACCGCCCTGGATCCCCGCACTGTAGGTGCTCCTGAACCCCACACCGCCCTGGATCCCCGCACTGCAGCTCCTCCTGAACCCCACACCGCCCTGGATCCCCGCACTGCAGCTCCGCAGACCCTGCAACTCCCCTTCAGACTCTCCCCCACCCCCAAGACCCCAAACCCTGCAGCTCCCCCTGGACCCCGCGCAGCCCTGGATCCCCGCACTGCAGCTCACCCCAAACCCTGCACCGCCCCGGAGCCGAGTAATGAAGCTCCCCTTGGATCCCAAACCCTCCAGCTCCCCTCAGACCCCAACACCAACCCAGATCCCGCACTGCAGCTCCTCCTGGACCCTCCATCGCCCCCCGAGCTGCCCCCCACGCCCCAAACCCCTCCTGGCCCATCAATGGCTCAGACCCCAAACCCTCCATCGCCCCCCGGATGCTCCCACTCCAGACCCCAAACCCTACAACTTTCTCCTGGCCCATCAATGGCTCACACCCCAAACCCTGCAGCTCTCCCCGGATGCCCCCACCCCAGACCCCAAACCCTGCACCTCCATCCAGAACCCCAAGCCTTGCAACTCCCTCAGGACCCCTCCACCGCCCCGGACCTCTAACCCTGCACCTCCACCCCCCCACCCCGAGGCCCCTCCCGCGCCCCAGACCCTAAAACCTGCAGCTCCATCCAGAACCCCAAATCCTGCAGCTCCCTCGAGACCCCTCCATCCCCCCCCACCCTCGAGGTCCCTCCCGCGCCCCAGACCCCAAACCCCGCAGCTCCCCCCGGACTCCTCCACTGCCCCAGACCCCAAACCCTGCAACTCCCTCGGGACCCCTCCACCGCCCCGGACCCCTAACCCTGCACCCCCACCTCCCCACCCCGAGGTCCCTCCCGCGCCCCAGACCCCAAACCCTGCAGCTCCCTCGGGACCCCTCCATCGCCCCGGACCCCAAACCCTGCATCCCCCCCTCACCCCCGAGGTCCCTCCCGCGCCCCAGACCTCAAACCCCGCAGCTCCCCCCGGACTCCTCCACTGCCCCAGACCCCAAACCCCGCAGTTCCCCCCGCACTCACCCACAGCTCCGTGCCCCAGCTCATGGCTCCGCCGCGCCGCGGGCGCTAAGCGGTGTGTGTGCGCGGGTCTCCCTGTTCCCCGGGCTGCGCTCCCCGCTGCACGGAAGGCGGCCTGCCTGCCTGCCTGTCTGTCCTGTCTGTCTGTGTCCGTGCGGAGGCGCGCGCACGGTGCGGAGGGGTCGCTCCGCCGTTTCACCGCTTCATCGCGCTGCAAAATGGCCCGAGCGGCGGCGCGCGGGGAGGCGGTGGCGGAGCCGGGAGGGTTGGGGTTGGGGGGGGGGGTGCGAGTGACAGCTCCCGCGCACGGCGCATGCGCGAACACCCCCCACCCCACCCCGCGGGAGGGGCCGCTCGGCGCACGCGCCACCGCCCCCCCCCCCGCCGCCGCCAGGGTCCCGACTCTTCCCCTCACTGGAGCCTCCGGGCTGGGGATAAAGCTGAGGGGTCATCCAGTCCGATCAACCACTAAACCGTGTCCCCCAGCACCTCGTCCCCCCGTCTTTTAAACGCCTCCATGAACGGGGACTCCACTACCTCCCTGGATACCTTGTTTAAGTGCCCCATGACCCTTTCTTGAAGAATTTCTCTGATAACTAGTCTGAACCTCCCCTGGTGGAGCTTGAGGCCATTCCCTCTCGTCCTGTCCCTATCACCTGGGAGAAGAGCCCAGCTCCCTCCTCTCCACAGCCTCCTTTCAGGTAGTTGGAGAGAGCAATGAGGTCTCCCCTCAGCCTCCTCTTCTCCAGGATAAACACCCCCAGCTCTCTCAGCTGCTCCTCCTAAGGCCTGTTCTGCAGCCCCCTCACCAGCTTTGTTGCTCTTCTCTGGACTCGCTCCAGAGCCTCAACATCCTTCTTGTATCAACAATCCCAGAGCTGAACCCTTGCACCCCCCAATTCCCACTGTCCACCCCACATGCTGCTTCCCAGGGCAAGGTGGGGGTTACTTAACAACCAAATATTCCTGTTTTCGACTGTTTGGAAGCAGGGCAGCCACCCTAGGGGAAAGGAAAACCCACCTTCTTAAATCCAGCTGCAAGGGCTGCCTGCTTCATACACTATTACATATCTGTTTAAAAGACGGGTGAACAAGATGCTCAGGATCGTGGTTTAGTGGTTGATAGGAATGGTTGGACTGGATGATTGAAGGGGTCTTTTCCAACCTAGTGATTCTGTGCATCCTAGAGATACAAAAAGTGGCATATTTTGATTTAAGATGAAGTTCATCTAAGTAATTGTACTTTCAAAAGGGGTTTGGGTTGGAAGGGACCTCCAAGCCCATCCAGTTCCACCCCTGCCATGGGCGGGGACACCTCCCACTGGATCAGGGGCTCCAATTTTCATCCAACCTGGCCTTGAACACCTCCAGGGATGGAACAGCCACCACTGCTCTGGGCAACCTGGGCCAGTGCCTCCTTGCCCTCATTGTGAAGAATTTCCTCCTAATGTCTCATCTAAATTTAACCCCTTTCGATTCAGGACCATTCCCCCTCATCCTGTCACTCCATGCCCTTGTAAAAAGTCCCTCCCCAGCTCTCCTGTACCCCCTTTCAGTACTGGAAGGCTGCTATAAGGTCTCCTGGCGCCTTCTGTTCTCCACACACTCACACCGAAATAACACAAATCCAGAAATACTAAGCCTGCCATTTGTCACCAACACGCTCAGCAAGCAGCGGAAAAATAACCAAATGGTCTGGCTTTGCATAAATGTGGGTGGTTGTAGCAATTACGCAGGCCTTACAGAAAACAGCCCTTTGCCTTGCCAAAGAAATAAGATTTGTTTTGTGTGCATCTTCTTCTCTAGGAGCATTTATTTGAGCTGCATCACCTAATCAGAGTCTACCTTCCTGTTCTTTAGCTACAAGACATGTAAAAAGATCTTTATACTGATTTGATATTGCTGCATTTGTTCATGAAAGGTTTAGTAGGCTGACAGTCAGATTCTATGATCTTAGAGGTCTGTTCCAACCTCAGTGAATCTATGACTTATATGGAGGGGGAAAAAAAAAAAAAAAAAAAAAAGGAAAACACATTTATTCACCTGAGGAACACGGTATCTGCTTAGAGAGGGCAGGGATCCTTTTGATGTCAGAATATTAAAAAAGTGACCAGCTGCTACAGCAAGCATTCTCTCCCCGAGATCAATGCTTTTCTTTCACTGAGGCTTGGCTATTCACCTACAAGATAAAAGACCAGAAAAGAATAACTTATTAAGCAATTCCAATGTTTAGAACAACAATGAAAACAAGTCTTAGGTTAATAACCAAAGTGCATTTGTTTTATCTTGGTTCAACTGATTTGAACCTCAGTAGAAGGCTGCTCCTCACACAGCTGTCTTTGAAAGGAGACAGAGGAGACGCAAGTCTTTTGTTCATTATTAAAAGCTGTTACTTTTAAATACTGACTTCACAACAGCTGAACAACACTGTTCAACTCATTTTACAGAGTGCTTCTTGCTTCTGCCAACATATTTAAATATCTGAGCCTGCCATGCTGCTAAAGGCACAACCACAACCTTCCAAGGGCAAGTGCTTCTCCAGGGAAGGGGCACCAACGCCCTGCAAAGCTGTCTTCAGACCCACATCCATCTAGAACACATTGCAAAACCAGACAATAAGCTTGCACCACAACTTCTTGAGATCTTAATCCATAAACACTTGAGCTAAAAGAACGTATGGGGCCCAAACAGAAATTAGCACTGGTATCATCCAAGGTAAATTTGCTGCGGAATTTCCTTTTGCAGAAAGAGCTGGGAGGGGAACAAGGCAAACCTGTTGCACCGGCACAGGTAGGGAAACCTGTCCGCACGGAAAGATAAAAACACTTAACCGGTTACAGAAAGATAAAGGCCAGTAGTGCAAGTTTTGTGTTGTGATGGTACATTAGCATCAACCACTCCAGAACATATGGAAAATTATTAAAATGGGTATGGACAGAGATTTAAGACAAACACTAAACAAAATTAAATCTAGATATTTCTAGAAAGGGACTTCTTCCTATCTTAAAGTAGAATTTAGCCACACACTCTTCAAAGCAGGATTTGCCATGTATATTACTACTCTCAGCTATACAGCACCCAAACCAACAGAGCCTTCAGCTTAGTTGGTCCCCAATTCCTAACGCAATTAGCAATGAAGGGAGCATTAAGAGCCCTTACTGCTGAAGCATAATGCTGAAAAGCTCAGTAGTTCCCAGCCTCAAAACAATAATTCAAAGTAATGCTTAAGTTATATTATCCATTACTTTATTAGCAAATTCACACAATACAAATCTGAGCAACACAGAAACCAGTGCAGATCTGTTATCTACGGGCCTGTTCCTGTTAATTCTCACGTTTACCTCTCCTGTTGTTATGATTCAGAGCACTCCCAGAGATAGATCCTAAACCTAAATAAAAGTAGTTCTCTCTTTGAAAGACCAGACCTTTGTTTAGGAGGCCTTAATTCCACTTGAAAACAGCCAGATTAGCGCTAAATGGTGTAAAAGATACTGAAAAAAGATAAACCAAATCCCTAAACTATAGTCCAATTTAAGTCCTTCTTCTCTGAGTTTGTTTACTCATGCAAAGCAGAAAAAAAAAAAACCAAAACCCAACTTCCAAAACACGTACAAGCATTTTTAGCTTCCACAATACAAAAGGAGGAGGACCCACCTTTCCCCCCTGGAGTTATCACTTTTGCAGCTGCTTCCCTCTTAGTTTTATAACTCTACTCAGATCATCCGTATCCAAGATGAAGAACCTACACATTACTTATAACCTCTCATACACTGGCCCTAAAACAGCACCAGGAAAGGAAGAGGACACACCTTTCCCTAAAGCCATCACAGCTGCTTCCTTCCTGATGTTACAACACTACAGGAATTCTTCTAAGGGACAACTGAGAACCTTGGTTCTCTTTAAATGCCCTGTGAAGGCTCAAAGGGGCCTGATTAAGGCCTAATTAAGACCTGATAACTCCCCATAAACCCCTGATAAACCTTAATGGCCCTGGCCAGCCTCACCTGTGTCCTCCACCCACACACTCTGCCCAGGAGCCTCATTTAAGCTTTGCCCTGAGTGTTTCAGCAATGTTGTAGGGGTTTGTAGGTCAGCTATGGATCTGCCTGGTCATAGACCCTGTTGATATACAGCCTGGTTTGCATCTGGCTTATCTCTAGACCTGTCTTAGTCTTCTGGAGCTGTTTAGGCATCACTAGGTTGTGTCTGACCTTGGTTATCATCACCTGAACTACAAACAGACTTCTAAACTCAGAGTAGTCCTTGTCTTGCCTGGTGACATAGACTTTTGGTTGTTCCTAGGTGCCCTCCCTTGTCATGCCTTGCTTGCCTTGCTTTGCAACTGTGCACCTGGACTAGGTGAGTCTCCTGCCCTGTAGTCTGTGTTATCATGCATATCTCCCAAATCCATGTTCCTTGGGGAACAGCCAACCCCTGCTACTCTACAACATCCCCACACCTCATAGAGTACATTGATAAACTAATACTTAATTTGGCTCACTCTCTACTGACGTAACTGTAGATTGTCCCCATGCCAAGATTTTCCAGACATTGTTAATGCCTTCCACCCAATCTCAAGAGCTGCCCATGATATGCTTAAAAAAAAAAAAAAAGAAAAAAAATCTGTGGAGGCTGCTAATTGGATATTTGTGTACATGTGAAAATGTGATGGAGAAGTAAAGGAAGACGGTATCTAGGCTAAATATGTCTAAGCACAGCTGAGAATAAGTGTACTTGCTAGGAACAGCACATCAGCACATCTGGAGCCAGGCAAATCTTGTCTGGAAGCTGCAGTAAAACATACCAGTGTAATGATGAGAGCTGCTGTCATAGCATATTCCTTTCAGACAGCAGCCAGTTTGCATATTGAGAGGGATGTAAATGTCAGTACAGACATCTCTTAACATACAATTTCCTAGAAAAATGCACAGCCAAAATAAACATGTTATAAATTCCAACGTGGAGATTATTTAGCTTTGGTAAGTGGGAAACTTACAGTAACTACAATATCCTAATAGTTGGCAGAGAGTTACATGAAAAAAAAATAAAGCTTTTCAGACTGTTTCTAGTCTGTGGTATAAAAATCCCTGATTGTGATTAGGAAGCATCTTCAGACTTAGAGGCTCTTCAGCTGAACCAATACCTTGAATTACAGGGGAAACCTCTTACTATTTAACCATTGAAGCGGTCAAAATGTACCTGATACTTAGCAACGGAGCAAAGCACGAAAGCCTGTGCTGCAGCTGTGATTGGAAGCAGCTATTTCTCAGGAGTCAAAAATCCAATTTCCCCAGGTGGCCCATGCACAGGAATGGTAATAATTACAACACTAAAAATAAAATAAAATAATATCTGGATCAGGCTTATCTTGACAGAATGAATCATCTGATGTTTATAATTAGGTAGGATTCTTTCGATCCACGGGGTGTAGCCAAATGCATGGCAAGGTCTGATGCTGACAGGACATCTAGTGGCACACATCAGCTATTGCCCAGAGAAAGAATCCTCCCAGTGCAACACAGGCCGATTCCAGATGTTTTCTGGTACCAGTCGAGATTTCTTTGGCTGATGGCGTCATTTCTCTGTTTATTTTATTACCTAAGAGTATTAAAAAAAAAAAGAAGAAATGGAAAAGAGGTCACATCTGAATCACCTCTGTACAAAGATGTGATCTTCTCCATTTTCTTGCTAATATAGTCAAGACTATTGATTTTTCTCTGCCTTTTCACCCTCATTTGCAGACTACTACTTGCCTGGTCCAATCCAGTTGTTTATCTGGCTCTAGACGAGGAAACTTGCACAGCTGTAACTCCATGGGAGTACAGGGAACATGAGAATGTTTGAGTTCCAAGAGCTGACAGTACAGGATTCCCCAGTGACCGTGTGCATTTATTTAGATTGACATTTCCCATTGCTTAGTCTTTTAGGACTTTTTAGCAATGTGTTAGCCTAAAAGCCATTTTAATTGCTGCTATTCATTTGTGTTTGCGTCGCTGCTTGTGTTACTGTCAGTTTGAGCAACAAAGAAGTCACTGGAGAGAGGCCAAATCTGCTTTTTGCTTCGTTCAGGCACGGGTGGACGAGGTGCTGAGGGACATGGTTTAGGGATTGGTGGGAATGGTTGGACTCGATGATCCAGTGGGTCTCTTCCAACCTGGTTATTCTGTGATTCTGTGATTCTGTGACTCGATGATCTGGTGGGTCTCTTCCAACCTGGTTATTCTATGATTCTATGATTTGGAAATGGAGCTACAACCAACACTTTCAAATAGTTCAACAGCTGTAAAACTATTCCAGCAAGGAAGCAGGAAGCCATTTGTTGTGTTATATATGTATATGTTTTATATATTTAAAATTACTTCTCTCCACCCAGCCTCACACAGAAAGGCACTTTTGGGGCCCTCAGTACAAGAAGGACATTGAGAGTGTAGAGGGTGTCCAGAGGAGGGGAACTGAGCTGGTGACGGGGCTGGAGATCAGAGGTTATGGGAATGGCTGAGGGACCCAGGGCTGTTTAGTCTGGAGAAAAGGAAGGTAAGGGGAGACCCCATTGCTCTCTACAGCTCCCTGGAAGGAGACTGTAGCGAGGTGGGTGTTGGTCTCTTCTCCCAAGTAACAATTGATAGGATGAGAGGAAACGGCCTCAAGTTGCGCCAGGGGAGGTTGAGATTGGATATCAGAAAAAATGCCTTTATTGAAAGGGTTCTCAGGTACTGAACAGGCTGCTCAGAGAGGTGGTGGAGTCCCCATCCCTGGAAGTGGTACCAAAAATGGTGGCAAATAAACTCTCTCAGACACATTTTGGAGTTATAGGAAACAAGCATCCTTTAATTAGGGCCAGGCAACACGAGGGAGTGTCCATCAGTCCCATGTGGCAAGACAAGAGCTGGTTACAGAATCTATTTCACGCATATGGATAAATTCTCCCATATTCTTATGCATATTCTGTTGCTTTCCAAGGACTAATTTTAATGTTATTATGAACTTCGCAACAGTCAAATCTCTTGTTGATTTGAAGCTTTGGTTCCAGCTCTGCCTGACCTCGTCTTTGAGCTGGGGAAAGGCTGCAAACAGCAGGGATGGCAGCAGACACCTCTGTTTGGCACAGATCCCACTGAACACAAGACATTATCATTGCCAAAGGATGAACAGCGTCTGGAGACACATGCTGTCAGAGGGACATTCTGTCTAACTTTCAACAAATACAATCACTAAGGTGAAACTTTACACTCGCTTAAACAAAAATAGATTCCACTTCTTGTGGTAGGTGCTACTTCTTGTATCAGAGGGGTTTAAAAGACGGGTAGATGCGGTTTTCGGGGTTTAATAGTGCACGGGCAGGGCTGAACTCGATGCTCTCAAAGCTCTTTCTCCACCAACCCATTCTCTGACTCCAAGAGGGGGCAGCCCCGCCGCGGTCACGTGACGGCGGTCTAGGGCCACGTGACGGCGACCGCTCGTCACGTGACGGCGGTCACGTGCCCCCCGACCCGGAAGCGGAGCGGAAGAGGATGCTGACGCTGGAATAAACATGGCGGCCCGCGGCTCCGAGGTTCTAGTGGCGCGGGCCCCGGCGACGCTGGGGTTGATGCTGGTGCTTCTCTGCGCCGTCCCGGCCGGCGCCCGCGTCCACCACCTCACCCTCAAAGTAAGGTCTGCGCCGCCCTCCGCCTCTGCGGGCTCGGCCGGGCCTGCCCGCCTCCCTGGGGCAGGGCTCTGCTGGCCTCCCCGCGCCCCTAGATGCCTTCTCGCGGCGCTCCGTCCTTTTCACTGCTTGTTGGGCTCTCCCCATAACGGGTCCTGTTATGTTTGGCTTTTCCCGTTAGTCTCATGAGACCCAATTTGGAGTATTTTCTTTAGTTCTGAAATCCTTAGTGTAAAAAGGATGTGGCGTTGTTGGAGCGTGTGTAGAGGAGGCCGTGGAGACGATGCGAGGGGCTGGAGCACCTCGTGTACGAGGACAGGCTGAGAGTGTTGGGTTTTTTTAGCCTGAAGGAGAGAAGGCTCTGGGGAGACCGTATAGCAGCTTCCAGTACTGAAAGGGTCTGTGGGAAAGCTGGGGAGGGACTTTTTACGAGGGCTTGTAATGCTAGAACAAGAAGAAATGACTCTAAATTGGTGGGGGCAAGATTTAGGTTAGGCATTAATAATAAATTCTTCATGATGCAGGTGCTGGGGCACTGGCCCAGGTTGTTCAGGGAAGGAGTGTCTGCCCCATCCCTGGAGATGTTCAAGATCAGATTGGATGGTGCTTTGAGCAACCTGATCTAGTGGGAGGTGACGCTGCCCATGGCAGGGCTTGGAACTAGATAAGCATTAAGGTTCCTTCCAACCCAAACCATTCTATGGTTCTTTCTCATCCCCCATCTTGCCACGTTCTTTTAGCCCCTGTCCCTGCCTAGGTGGCCGTCTTTTTTCCTTAGTTGTGGGGAAAGCATGGGAAAGGGCCTTAGAACTGCAGTGGTTTGAAGGTGCGAGTGCTTCACAGGCTGCTAAAAAGCAAGATGAAAAATTCTATGTGATAAGAGGAAGCTGATCATGGCATGCAGGGAGGTTTCTGAAGGGGCTTTGAGGTCGCTTTTGCTTTTAGTGTGTGCTGTGTGGTAGCATTCATATCCTGACCACTGGTTGCTCAACTCTAAAAGGCTTATGGCCATATTACTGGCCTTCTGCATGTAGTTTCTTCACGTTAATCAAGCAATCAGTAGGGACAAAAGAAGTTATTGGTGGTAACAGCTGTCTAGTTATGATTTAACAGACTTCTGATTGTTCTTTAAAAGAATGTTGTTGTCTCGACCCTGTATTTGAAAAAACCTGGTTGTTCAGGACTGTTGATGGGAAGCAGTGCAGGTTGTGGTGAAGATCTGCAGCTCCATGGTGCTGCTGTCTGTTCTTTAAATGAAGAGCTGCACAGTTGAGTGATAGAGGTGATGCTTTTGAAGTGATGCTTTTTAAGGCCTTCTGTATAGTTCAAGAAATGCTTTGTAAATCTTGAGGGCGAGATTGTTTATTTTTTTTTCTTGCTGTCAACATGCAGAAGCTGATAAACTGCTATTTGATTAGGACCGGTGTTACTGTGTTCTTGTAGCAGTTTAGGGAGAGTGGTAAAACTTTGCAGGAGCTCCCCTTAAGCCTTTGGGTTGCAGTGAATCTTGGAAGACATTCATGATTTATTCGTAGGGAATCTTCCAAACTATGTGGTTGCTTAATGTGCAATGGTGTGAATATTGTTCTGCTTCAGGAGAAGTAAACTTCTCTCTGAAGCAGTTAAGTGGGAGTTTTATGCTGGTTATGTTGTTGCTTTGAGGAATTTGTGACCAGAAGCTGAGTGCTGGAAGAATTTCTCCTGGCATACGACTTTTCCTTTATACAGAAAACTTTGAGTGGCCTCAAGCAAATGATCTCAGCAGCAGAAGTTAGTGTCTAGTTCCTATTAGAGCCTCTCTTAACTGCCTGAATCAATCACTAATCTGTATGTGCTGATTTTTATGGTCAAAGTCAAGTATGGTTTTTGTTTCTTTGTTTTTTTGTGTGAGGTGGAACACCGACCTGCCAAGCCCGTGGAAAGTCAAAGTGCGTTAATGTCTTTGTTCACCTCCTGTATAAATACAAGCTTTATTGTTGGAGCACAGTTGCTCCTGTTCTGCTTCATCAGCCGCTTTACAGTGTTTTATGTAAACATCAGACTCCAACAACTGTACCCTTTCACAGCGAAATCTCCCTTCTAATGTTCTTGCCATTGGCTCCTTGCTTTTAAGTGTACTTTGACGCTGTGCCAGGCTAAAGGCCATGGCTTTGTGTGAGTATTTGGTATTGGGTTTCCTCAAACAAGCTGCTATTGCTTAGGTTAGAATAGCCTCATTCTTGAGTCTTTGTAATTAGTGTGCTAAGGTGAAGTACTTTTGTTGTCGGAAAAACCAGCCACAGTCTGAGAAGTTTCCTGTTCTGAAAAATAATGTAAGGCATAAAAATGATTTCTTTCTTCTGAGTTAGGAAAAAAGATTTCTTTGAATCTGGCTGTTAGACTAACGTTGTCGAAGGAGACTCTCTTCCTTAGTAGCAATTGTTATCAACTTCATTAGTTTAAGACTAAAAAACCCTGAACCTTACAAAAATTGAAGTTATCTAAGTCTGGTGGGAGTAATCTTCAGAGTTTTCCAGAGGTAGCTGGAATATTTCCCTTGACCGAAAATAAGGCTTCTCTTGTCTTAAAAGTTGAATGATGTAGCATGGAAGTCTTATTTTGCGTAGTGCGATGGCAAACTGTCTCAGAGAATGAGCAGGGTAGTCTAAACAAGGTCTTAGTCAGGCACGCAGTTATGGTCAGTGCTGGCGAGTAGCTGATCAGACCAGTTTCAAGAGGAACCATCCAATGGACGGCGCTGTGTGGCAGCTGTGGTGTCAGTTTCTGATTGGAGTGATTTTCCCAATTAACCAGCTCTCAAAAGAGAAGTAAGGTGGCTCCTATTTTATGAATTTGTCAAGACTGCAGTTTCTTGGTAAATTATTTGAAAGGTGGTGTTTTTCAGGGATTGGTTGTAAATAGTTGTGACCATTTAATATTGGTTGGTCTCAGGGTTCTGTTGGTGAAGTTGAAAATACCTTTTGTGATAATTAATATACTCTTACTCAAATTAAGTCTTGCTATTAGTCTCATTTTGGGGAAAATGGTAAAGAATATTTTTCTGCCCATTCTGGGCTACAGGATCTTAGGTATCACTTCCCTGTAAACGTATTTAAATATTGCAGGATCAATTTTTATCCCAAAGAAGTGGGGAAGTTTTTTTTTCTTAAGTGGAAATAAGCTGAGAAATTACTGACCTGTTAGTGGCAAGTCTCAGATCCTCCCTTCTCGGAAGGGCATGCTTGATTGTTAAATGCATTCCACGTTAATTAAAATAATGTGCATGCTGATAACTTGGCTACTTGAGCTTTCACCTGTATGGGTTCACACCTTTGTAAAGTTACAGTTGAGTATTTCTGAAGTCAGCAGCTGAGTGATTATAAATACAAGCCGGATTCTTCAGACCTGTTAAACCTCCTGTAAGGGGTGAGACAGTCATTAGTAAGCCGGCATCGTTAAGCTGTCCATGTCTGGAGTGGTCTGCGCTCTTGTAGAGTGCGGTGTTGCTTGGTGGCAACCAGTGACAGAGCAAGTGGGATCATGTAAAGCTACAGGATTTGTGAACTAAGTTTATAAACTAGGTGCTCATAGCTGAGATAAAACTAGGGAGGAAAGCATGTGTGTGTGTGTTGTGTGTATATATATATATATGTATTTTTGTTTTGGTGGGTAGAATATTTGTGAGCTGGCAGGGGAAATAAACTTAAGCGGAACTGAACAACTTTTGCAAGTGCTCTCTATTAAGCTGCTGTCTCTGTGTTTACAAGGTACAAAACACGTTCTGGCAGTGTGATGCTGCATCTCCCTCCTGTTCCTCTTGACCCAGTCACACAGACAAGCACTTCCTTGTCCAGATGTGGTTAAATACTCATGGTGTACTGTGTAAAGAGCTGGTATTAATCTTCTGTTCTGATCGGGCAATTATATTGCAACAGCATTAAATGAACCAGATGGGCTCATGTTCAAGCACATTAAGTGACCTAGAACCCGAAGTCAGCACAGCTCTAATACTCTGTTGAACAAAGCATCTGCTGTGAGCCATGTATCACCAACTTTTTTTTTTCCTTTCGAGCATTAAGGGGACCATCTGGCTATTTGCCAGGTTAACTTGACTTTATTAGGAAAATCTTATTATGGCTGGATTACAGGTTAGCTGTGTTGGGTTTACTGTCCTGCTGTTAGAGTGATACTTATGCATTGGGAATGTTTTATGCAGAAATGTCAAAAGGAGAGGACTTATTGTACTTCTACAGTTCTTAGCTCAGGCTTCCAGTACCTTGTCTAGGACAGTTTGTTTGCCTTCAGCAGCTGACTTTTTCTCCTTGGAGTATTGTGCAATTTGATTGTCTTCCTCTAGAAGAAACCATTTTCCTATTTCTAACGGGAACTTGTAAGAGTCTCTTAAGCCGCATTTTAAACTTGCTTTTCAATTTTTCTTACTCTGTGTTTCTACTTTTCATCCAATTAATGATCCTATAGAATTGAGGGTCCAACTGCATTCCTATTTATTGATTTGTGGATGCAAGATAGCAGGGATTTGACCTTTCTTCATCTGATATGGCAGCTGTGTAATGTTTACTACTTTTCATGTGAGGTACTTCATGACCTCCTTATTTAAATAAAAAAAATTCACCGTACTCGAACTTTTATCAGCTGAGTGAAGCACAGAAAAGGATCAGTGCCTACAATTTCCTTGGCAGACAGAAAGGAAGTATGTTATTCTGCAAGAAAGACGGGGAGCAGGGGACAGGACTGAAATTTTCCTGTTAGAGAAACAAACACAAGTGATTCTATTTAAACCCACATAACCAGTTTTCAGTCTTTGTCCTGCTTATAAGACACAAGGCCTCGCCAAAAAATCATTTTGAGGAATGGGACTGCATAAGAGATTTTCTTATCTGCCTTATAGACGTAGTTTTCCAACCTGTTAGGTGTTTGACTGTTCAAGCATTGGCCCTGCCTAACAAGGATCTGATGGGGTGATGGTGGCTGTGATACTTGTTAAACATTTAGCTAAACCCCAGTGCTCTCGGTTAGGTGAGATCGCTGTAGTTCAGTCTGTTGCGATGACAGTAGCTGGTGTTTAAACTATAGTTGTCTTGAGTTGTCTGCAGTCTTGTGGGGTTTTTTTTGGTAGCAATAGTTTCTGATCAGTGATACCAGATATTTAATTCTTTCCAGACTTCATTTCGCACATATTTCTCAGTAGTATAGCCAGTTAATTACTGATGACACATTTATTTAACGTTTTTGCTGTTCGGGATATTAAAGAGCTGGTTGATTCCGGTGGCGTTATTGGTTATGTCTGAAGGTATCCTGAAGAAATTTGCTCTCTGTCACCCTCTATCCTCGTTGACTGCTGCTGCAGATGCCTCTGTATGTCATTTGTAAACTCGCTTTCCTTTTTGTACAGGATGATGTGAGGCAGAAAGTCCACCTGAATACCTTTGGCTTCTTCAAAAATGGGTTCATGACGGTCAATGTCAGCAACCTTTCACTGAAGCCACCTGTGAGCCCTGATGGCAAGAGCAGCTTATCGGTAAGTCACTTGGAGTCCAGTGACTGTGAAATTTCAAAAGTCCTGTGAAATTGCCCATGAACTGGATGCCTGAAGTTGTTTGAGGTACCAGATCCTAACTGGTGGTGCTGTTTGCCTGGTTTTCCATGAGCCATTTACCAGGATATGTATATTGTGAGATTTATCCTTGAGCACTAGCCTTTCTGCTTTAAGGACAGACTTTAACTTCAGTTCCTGTACTGAACTTGATGCATGCGTTTACGACCTATATTGAACGCAGGTTTCCTAAGCAATCCTGTGATGTGAGATTTTCACGTTGCTGTCCTGTTATGTTGTAATGCATCCTCTGTTCATCCTGTCAGTAGGTTTCCAGAACAGTGACTCTTCTAATTGTTAGATGACTTTAATGCTATATCTTTTATAGCACATTATGTTGTTGATTTTAATAGAGAAACTCTAATGCTAGGATGGAAAACAGACCTGTGTTCTTACTCTTCTGCATAGTTCAACTTCTTTATTACTCAATGTATTAGACTTTTTCCTCAAGCAAAAACATCTGGAAAAATACTGAAATAAATAAAAACCTTCAGGGGCAGGTAGTACTCGAGATGAGTTTGGGTTTGAATGGGTATATATTTTATTTTTGATGGGTGAAGCAGCAGGTTTATTATATTTGAATATTTTTTCAGCTGAATTAAGTCATGAGAAAAATAACCTGGATTCTGCCTTTTGTGTAGGTTAACTTATTTAGAGAGTAGTATCTTTGAGATTCAATGGTGGTTTGGCTTATGATGCTAGGGGAGCCTGAGCTGTACTAATTTGACAGATTGTTCTCGATTGTTTTTGTAGGTGGGGTTCAGCTTGGATCGAACGAGGAATGATGGATTCTCTACTTATCTGGTGAGAATAAGAGATGTGAATTTGCTTTTCTAAGCTAGGGACATCCTGTAGTCTATCTTACTCCAGGAATGGTTGGAAGAAAATAAAGGACAACAGAGGTGGCCCTTAAATATGGTCAGGTTGTTAAGGATAATTCAGTTGTACAATTTGCTGGACCAAGAATGGTGACCTCTCCCTGGGGTCGAGGGGAGCATGTCCTGTTCCTTATAAACAGAAGGGAACTTAAAAGATGTTTTGCTTCTATTGCCAGGATGAAGAAGTGGATTACTGTATCTTGAAAAAGAAACCAGAGCAAGATGTCTCTGTTGTAATCTTACTTCTGGACTTGGAAACAGAAGTGTGAGTAAATAGTGTGCACTATATTTTCAAGTTATTTCTCCTGCTGAAGCTAATGTAACATTTGTGAAATTTCTTTATGGGCTTCTATAGAATCATAGAATCATCAAGTTGGAAAAGACCTCTTGAATCATCGAGTCCAACCATTCCTATCTGCCCCTAAACCATGTCGCTGAGCACCTTGTCTCCCTGTCTTTTAAATGCCTCTAGGGATGGGGACTCAACCACTTCCCTGGGCAGCTTGTTCCAGTGCTCAATGACTCTTTCTGTGAAAAATGTTTTCCTGATATCCAGTCTGAACCTCCCCTGGTGCAGCTTGAGGCCATTCCCCCTTGTCCTATCACTTGGGAGAGAAGCCCAGCTCCTTGAATCCTGTGTTCAGTTCTGGGCCCCTCACCACAAGAAGGATGTTGAGGCTCTGGAGCGAGTCCAGAGAAGAGCAACGAAGCTGGTGAAGGGGCTGGAGAACAGGCCTTATGAGGAACGGCTGAGAGAGCTGGGGGTGTTTAGGCTGGAGAAGAGGAGGCTGAGAGGAGACCTCGTTGCTCTCTACAACTGCCTGAAAGGAGGTTGTGGAGAGGAGGGAGCTGGGCTCTACTCCCAAGTGACAGGGGACGGGACAAGGGGGAATGGCCTCAAGCTGCACCAGGGGAGGTTCAGGCTTGACATAAGGAAAAAACCCTTCACTGAAAGGGTCATTAGGCAATGGAACGGTCTGCTCAGGGAGGTGGTTGAGTTGCCTTCCCTGGAGGTGTTTAAGGTGCAGGTGGATGAGATACTGAGGGGCATGGTTTAGAGTTTGATGGGAATGGTTGGGCTCGATGATCCGGTGGGTCTGTTCCAACCTGGTGATTCTATGAACTCATTTTTCTTCAGCTGCTCTTGTATTTGATGTAAATGTATAGCGTGACTTCATCTACAGTGATCAGTTCAGTGCCTGCCTGTTCTCTATGGTAAAAAAACACAAGACAAGTTGTTTTTCTTTTATTGGGTATATGTGGGCTGTGACACCCTCATTGTGAGTGTTGATTTGCTCTCAGTTTGTTTGAAAACTGTTTTTTAGGGTGAAGGTACGATTCTCTGCAGAAGCTTCTTCATTGCCTAAAATTTCCTTCATATCTGAGGCAAATGGCCCTACCTTAAGTACCGCATCACTGAAAACTTCTGAGCAGAGCAGTGATTCTGGTAAAAATCCTCCAAAGGTCAACCCAAGTACAGACAGTGAAGGTAAGCCTGCTAAACCTGATCTCTGTGTGCTTCCTCTGCTAGTTCCTTGTGGATATGCATCCAGCAGTGTGTTGTGGTCACATGCTGGAGTCCTTTTGGGCTGGAACGTGATGCACAGTCTTGTGTGAACCCGTGCGTAGAACTGCCTTTTGGGTTGGAGTGTCTTCTGCTTGGTGATTTGCGTCAGCCAGTTCTGTTGATCCAGCAGAAACCTAACGTGGCTATTTGAGACCTGCAGTACCTGTGAGGTGGGGTTGAGGGACATGGATCTCTTTTGTCTGGCAAAAATAAGGCTAAGGAGGAGTTTCTTTTCAAGTTTTACTTTGTTAAACAAAACCAGGGCCTGTGTGATACAGTATTGACACTTGGCATGCTTTGAGTCAGGGGCTGGACTGAATATACCTCCAGAGATGCTTTCCAGCCAACATTTATATGGGTTTGTGTGTATGTTTCTGAAGAGTTGAGATCTAGTCTGTCACGTAGAAGCTATGGGGACGGAGAAGCAGCTCTACCAATAACATCTCTTGGAGGGACAAATCTTTGTCTTGGCTTCCAGACCAGCAGGTGAAAGGATTTTATAATCTTAGCACTGATGGGATTGTTTAACTCTAAACAGTTCATATTATCCCTTCCTGGAAGAATTTAGACTTCAGATCAGACTGCTCAGCAGTCTGAGTAGTCTGAGTCTGTCTTGGCCTGTTGTGTTCACAAGCTTTGCCATTGAAAATTTTGCACAGCCGTTCTAACAAGTCAAGAACAAAGCTGGATGGCACTGAATAGAATTGGTCTGGCAGCTCTAGTTTTGTTTTTTCTTGCATTAAAAAGTATAGTATGTATATTAACTGCACTGAGGTATGGGTGCTGAAATGAAAGCTTAAGTCTTGAACTTTTGCTTCCTGGTAGAATGGGATGAACTTAAGTTTTAAAAGCTGCTTGTGGGATCAAAGTGAAACTGTGACCTTGTGCTGCTGTAACGAAGCCTCCTGTCAAGTTAAGTTTCTTAAGTTCAGAACAGATCTTAATTTGGCAGGTCACCTATGCTTCTGTGGTTGTTTTCTTGATGTTTTTACTGGGGCCTTGCTTAGTAGGGAGCTAAGAACTTTTTCCTTCCCCAGGGCTAATTAGGACTTCCATATGTTTATGGAGCCATGTTTAAATGTCTAAATTAAGATTGGTCAGTGAGAATAACAGTATTTGGCCATAACATTAAAAGTCATAGCTGTAGCCTGTATAAAAAAGGCTATAGCCTGCCTCTGGTATAGGTAATCTGCCTCCTGCATTGTATTAATTGCGGAGGCTGGAAAGCTTCATTGGGAAGGCTTTTGTAGAAGGTGTAACGGTGGAGAAGTCTATCCTAGTATTTGAGAATGCATTTGGAATGAATGCTAATTGTAGGAGGAGTCCTGGGAGATCAAGGAGGGACTGGAAAAGAACCTGTGTTAATCATTATGTAGGAAACTGCCATGCAGACAAGTGTAGGAAGATATAAGTAAGGTATTGGCAGTGTATAAAAGGTGGTAAAAGGTCTATGAGGATGTCTAAATGCAAACACTAAATGTACAATTAATACTTTTATCTCTAGATAAGAAGTCCAAACGAAGTACAACATCCTCCCAGGTAAGAAACTATGTGCTATTCTCTTTCAGAAAGCTCCTGGGGTCCTACTGCAGTATAAGCAGAGCTAAGGAGTGGAGAGCAGTGTTTTTTATTGCTCTGCTTCCACTGTAAAGATATGGAATGCAGTTTTGATTGCGTGGATGATGTAGCCAGATGTGGTAGTTACCTGCTTAAAAAAAATCTAAGTCTCTTTTCCTTTTCCCAGAGCATAGTAGAACAAGAACATCATGTTCACAGCGAAAGAGGAACTTTTTCATTTCAGGTGGGCTATCTGACAGTGTAGTCTTGATGTGTGCAAACTGTTCCTTCACTGTACTGCTTTGTGAAAAGTAAAACTTTATTGCCTCCTACTGTAGTTGGAAATCTTTCTTCATTAACAGAGGAGCTGTTTTAAACTGTTTTTACTGTGATGCAGTTCTTCATATCTTAGGTTGAGGCTCACAGGTTATTTAAGTTTACTGTGGTGCAACTAGAATATCACTTAGGAGGGGTGATACTCTATGTGAAACCAGATTAACACTTCGTTTCAGCACACTGGTTCACTTGTGATTGTTGGTTACTATAAAACAAACATGTTTTAAGTTCTATTATGTGACACGTTTCATCTCCGTGACTAGCACAATTTGTATATTTGAGGGTAGGGGTGATCAAAATTTTGTGCTTCACTATGTTAGATGTACAACACTTATTGTTACTCTTCTCCTGCCCTGATAGAAATGGCTTCTTACCAGGGCAACCCTTTTATGAATGAAAAGAATGCTGACTTTCCTATTTTTTTTATTTTCAGTTTTATTTTAACATCAGCTCTGATAACCAAGAAGGTCTCTACAGCCTGTATTTCCATAAATGTGTTGGGAAGAATGGGCAGGCTAATGATAAGCAGCTATTTAGTCTTGATGTAAGTATAGCTTCTGAAGTATAATTAACTCATCCTCTTAGACTGAAATTTGCAGCTTTCTAGTGCGTGTACTAAGCACACACTGCACATGGGTGTATAGATGGGGTGGGAAGAGATCCAGAGTTGTGCCTTTCATCTCTATAGTGGCATTTCTGAAGGAAGCAACTACAGTAAGAAGAATGAAAATACTAGGTTTGGAGAAATGTCTCAATGTGAAGACTGTGTGTGGGCTTTGTTCAGTCTACACAGTTGTGACTGGATGCTGTAGTGAGACGGGAGCTAAACTGGCTGTTTTGTGTTTCGCTGTGCTCTACAGATCACATTCGTTTTTCTTTACAAAATTGCAGAAATTAAGGCTACTGCTGCAATATATGTTATTGGTACTTATGAATTCAATGTGTTTTCTTCTGGCCTAATTAAAGATGTGTTTTTACAGTGTTGACTGCACATCTTAAAGGCAATATGTTATAACAAACATCTCTTAACACCCAAGGCTTCAGCCCTATGCTCTTTTGAGCCAGAGTGCGTTATCACAGCCCAAGCTTTCCTGTTTTTTCTTTTCTGTGCTCATGCTGGCATCCATACTAGTGTGTAGTGAGCAGTTCTGTGAGGAATCCTCTCATTGACCAATGTAACTCTCAGCCAGATCAGACCCTTGAACTGCTTTTTACAGGATTCTGCTGACACTACTGCAAGGGAACGTGTAGGTGATAAAACGTAGCATTGCTAACTTCACTCTGAATTCGTGTGTTTAGAAGACCAAATTTTTCAGTTGCTGTTTGTTGCTTTGACCCACTGAAGAAATCGGGAAGAGAAGAAAACCTGGAAACAAACCTCTTTGGTTGTGTTTAGAGATGCAGGACAGCTTCAGTACTGCAAACTAATTGTGATGCCTTATTTTAATGAAGTCCTAGCTGTTTAAGGGCATAAATAGGATGTTAAATACAGCTTCTGTTTTTCAAGTCGCAGGACAATAGGCTTGCCAGCAGAGTGTTTCCTTTCTCTTGACAGGTGAAGAAATCCATTGTCATAAATCTGAGTGGGTTTTTCAGTTATGTCTGTCTCTCCCTGCACCTAAAATCAGGACTGTGCTAAAAAACCTGCTTGTTTACGCAGGATTGTAGATACTGTTTGAGTCAAACGTAGGCAGACTCTGAAGTTTGATATAGAGAACGACTATTGTTTGGGAAAATCACTTTGCCTTTCTGAATTATTTTACATAACTGAAGCATGGAAAGGAAGCTCTGTCCCTTTCTGCTTTTCAAGGAAATTGTTGTTAGTGTAATTGTGCAAAATACTTTGGGATTCTTGAGGATGAAGCGCTGGATTTATTTTTTTTTCTCATAAGTCACCCCTTCAGAAAAACCAATTTTAAATAAGAAAATTTGATTGTGAACAAGAATTGTTAACTTGGTGCCTTAAAGTGTTTTTTCAACTGTACACATAACACACCATTCAATATTCAGATAGAAATTACGGAAAAGAATCCTCAGAGCTACCTCTCAGCTGGTGAGATCCCACTGCCGAAACTTTACATTTCGATGGCGATCTTCTTTTTCCTGTCTGGGACTGTGTGGATCCACATACTTCGTAAACGCAGGTAGGTGGACTAGTTCGGTGTCAATAACAAGTATGGACCTACCTTGTTTGATTTTTACCTTTTATTCTTCCTCTCCTAATGCCCAATTCATAGTCAGATTTAATCACTTGACACTCCAAATCTGGGTCAACATTGCATGCCTAATACATGCAGCTTCTAGTTGAAAACAGCTACTTTTGCCAGTATCATTGTTACAGATCGTTGTTCTAAACTTATTAGGTCTTGCATTAAGAAATTCTTTGCGTAGTGTACGTATTCAAATATTTTGTGACAACAAATAAACAGGAAATTCCTGTAGTTGATGACAATAGGAGAACATTATTTGAAAATAACTCTAAATAGCAAGAGAAACTTGATTGAGTTTTTTTCTTGTAGTATGTGGCAGCTTATGTTAATGAAGAGCCATAAACGTTTTCATTATAGCTGAAAGTCGTAGGAATTATGAGTTGGAAACCATGCTTTTTTAGTAGTTAAACCAGCAACAGAACCCAAGACCACCTATGATTCCATTTTGGCTTTTCCTCTGACTTAGTCTGGAGTTCACTTGGTGCGGTTTAGTGACTTGGGGGCAGAGGGTGGAGTGATACATGTGTGAATTATGTTCAGCAAATACTTGAACAGTTACACTCTATACGAGATGTTCCTATGAACTGTTGTTTTGAATTAACCCAGACAGTAAAAATCAGAGTTCTAGAACATGTAGTTGGTATCTTGTTCAGGATATTGCAAAAACTTTGACTGCAGCATTAAAGGGAAACCTACTCTAATAACTCAGCCAGGAGTTACTGTTTGACACTTATAGCTTCTAAAGAAATACTTGAACTGAGATTTTTACTGCTGTCTTTTAACTGATGCTGCTCCCTCCTCTTTTCTTCCCAGGAATGATGTCTTTAAGATTCACTGGCTAATGGCAGCCCTTCCTTTCACAAAATCTCTGTCCTTAGTCTTCCACGCAGTACGTATAATGTCTCTGCCTTAAGCTGTTCAGCTAGGAAGTAGAAACATGGGAATGCTGTTAGAGAAATCTGCTTTGGAGGAGAGAATCAGAGAGCGAGAGAGAAGTGTCTTTGATATTGAACCATTGGAACTGCAGCTGTTTAGTGGAAGTGATTCAGTTTTTCAGTCAGCAAATTCTGACTTTGAATACAATTGAGATCCAAGTGAAGTGATGAAGCCGCGAGCATGTGAGGGTTGAATGAGTTCCGTGAGTCGTGATGTTTTAGCCATCTGAGCCTGGTGTGAAAGCTTGAGCTGTGGTGCGGTTTCAGCAATGTGGCTTGTAGTAAATGTTAATAAATGGTGACCTTGATGAATGTTTGTAAAATTCAAGAGCACTACTTCAGATGAACTGTTATGGTGTTTTGTAACAGACCTAACGTAATAAGCTTTAATGGTTTCAATACATGAGTGCTTGTTGAATTGAATTGACTTTGCCTTTCTGCTGGAAAGGCCTCATAAACAAAGGTAGTGACAAGCATTTAATCTTTCAGGGTTTTTGCCAGCCATGATCTTCACCTTCACGGTTGCAATAGGATAACTGCTACGAATATTTCTGTAATGGAATTAATTGAATCTGGTTTCCAGTGAAAGCAGAAAGCCTCTAGTCACCTGATGCAGCTGAATGCAAACAATGAATGAATAAATAGGTTACAAATGCTGTTGTTTGAGTGTGGGAAGGATGTAGATTGTGTGAGAGATCCTCTAATACTTAGAAAATACAATAAATGGAAATTACCTCATTGCTAAACAAAACTAGAACGTGGTGGGATGTAGTATTTTATAAGATGCAGCAGAGCTCAGTTTGTACGCACTGATTGCAAAGTGAAACTTGAAGTAGCTGTCAGGCAGACTTCTTATAGGCATGAGTGGAGTGCTGATGAGCAGCTTGTGAAGTAATGTACTGTATTTTCTGCTTCCAGATCGACTATCACTACATTTCTTCTCAGGGATTTCCTATTGAAGGCTGGGCTGTTGTTTATTACATTACTCACCTGTAAGTGTGTCAAAAGATGATGTAATAGGTTGAAACAATGGAATTTAATTCCCTGTGGGGCTGACTGTACTGATCAAACTAAAAAATTGCTAGTTCTTTGGTGCTGTTTTCTGAATGACAAGGCAACAGTCAGCCCTGTGTGAAGGAGAAAGCTCTACTAATAGAGGGCAGCTGCAGAGAATTGGCACTAATGTGGGTGGAGACATAAAAGGATAAGAAATGCTTTGCTTTTCTTTGTTCATACTAATATTCAAGTATCTAATTTGCTTTTGATATGAATGGTAAGAGGGTGCAGCTGCCAGTGTTTTCTCCTGTTCGCAGTGGTGAATGGATGACTCCCCCAGGAAAGGCTGTGTGTATTGACAATTGTGAATAAAGCACAATATTGCTGTGTGATACACGATTGTAAGCAAATGCATCTGCTTAACTGTTGTAGGCACTTGCCAAAATTATGAATAGCAAGGCTATTGTTTGTAGCTTTACTGACTGTAGGAGAGAACCTGGGTAGAAGAGGAAGTGTGATAAAATAAAATCTCTCACTGCAGTATCTGTTTCTCTTTCAGGCTGAAAGGTGCTCTTCTGTTCATCACTATTGCCCTTATTGGCACAGGCTGGGCTTTCATTAAACACATCCTGTCAGACAAGGACAAAAAAATTTTCATGATTGTCATCCCACTTCAGGTGAGGACTGAGCAGGGTCAATACTTGCTCTCTTGTGGGAGAGCTGCTTGTGGAAGCTGTGGGGGCTGTGAATCCCTCACAAAATTTGCTGTGGTTGCCGCTTGTGGAAACCTGTTGGTTACAATTTCAATCGAGAGGGAATTCCTTGGGCTGAAGTTACTTTTATAACTGTCCCCACCTTTTTCCCTCTGTTGAGTGTGAGATAAGGGTGAATGGTGTCAGGAGGTGAACAACTAGCTGTAATGGGAGGGCAAAACTTGAACTACAAACCAGTACTTAATCACTAAGAGGAGAAATTAATTTTAAGTGATCACTTCTGAAATGCTTGTGAAATGGGCTTAAGGAAAAAAAGGGGAAAACGGAGACTTAGAAGTCTGTTGGGGAAACTTCCCCAGCGTGTTCAAAGTAATCAGTGCTTGTTTCCTACTCCAGGAGTTGAGGTAAATAGGAGAGCAGCACTTGTATTTGTTTTCGATAGAACAGCTTTCCTGCCTTTCCAGGTGCCTTTAGCTAGCTGCAAAACCAGAAGTAGATAACTCATGTCGGAGGCTCTTATAGAGCTGAACTATGGAGTACAGAACATGATTGATGACTAGTTAGAATTATTGGCTTACTTTAGAATAACATGTTTAAACTTTGCTATATGTGTATCTGCAGAGTCCTATTCCTGTATTTTAAAAAAGTAGGTTTTGCTCTTTTGTCTCTACTGATATGATAGATTCAGGAGAGTATATAACAAAAAGGACTACTTTGGGACTGTCAGTAGAAATGAGTTCCAATCAGTCTTATTTTTGTAAATCCTGTGAAGACCCTGCTGAGCATGTGGCTTTCTTGACAGAAGAATTATTGGTTCTGCAACATGAGGCAGCTTTTGCTGAATCAACAGCCTGCATGTAGAATCTCCTAGGAAAATTTCTGAAACCGTTGAGTGTGTTTTGTCCTGTAGGTACTGGCAAACGTGGCATACATCATTATAGAGTCAACAGAAGAGGGGACAACTGAATATGGACTGTGGAAAGAAATTCTCTTCCTCGTAGACTTGCTATGTTGTGGAGCCATCCTATTTCCCGTGGTGTGGTGAGTCACTGTGTGCGTTGTCATTTGAGCACCGATGGCTTGAGCTGCTTCTGAGCTAGTATTTACTGCTAGTTAGAGCTAAGGATACTGTCAAAGCAAAAAGAGTTGGTCCTTTGGAGTCAAACATTCTGTTAACCATTTTAAACTGTATTAGTCAACAGTTCAATCTCATATTGTGCAAGAGACTTGTTCTGGGGATGCTGAAGTGGGGCTAAGGTAAGGTGGGTGGTGATTTATATGTGGCCAGCACAGTGCAGAGTATAGCTGCTTTTGAAACTTGGAATTGAGCTCTTTGACAAATCACACTTCGCTTTACTGACTGAGGTTGGAAACTAGGCTGTTAAATTCTAAAATGATCCTGCTCTCTAAGATCAGTACTGCCTTCAAGCAGAGTAGCTGCTTTTTTACTTGATTGTTTAGAAGAAATAATCCCACAGGGAGCATTTCCCTGCCCTTCCTTCCACTCTACTTGGCAAGAAATAATGTTGGTTATATAAAACTTAAGTGAAACACAGATAATGCAGATAAACAGTATTGCTTCTTGCCAGTTAGTCAGAACATCTATCTTCTAAATTCATTTTACTCTTAATGGATAAACAGCTGGGTTTAAAGGAGGATATGAAGGAGCTTCTGACTCCTTGGTTTGTAAACACAGGATATTCTTCTTTTTCTCCAGTGTTTATTCTGAAATGCTGAGTGAATATAAACGTCTGTCTAGTGAACAGATCATTGCTCTAGAGTGTGTAACTCCTTGAGTGTTTGAGAGAATTGTTTCATATTGTGTGTGTTTGAACATACATGTTGCTCAGTAGAGGGGAGTGAGCTTCAGCTTGCCTTGTGAGGGTGAGTTTCAGCTTTTTATCTTCCCAGTCGTCCTCTGTGTAAGGGCAAATCCCTACACAGTCTTGATGGGCTTCTGCCAAGACTGGGAGATACCTTCCAAGAAATTTGCAATACCAACTTGTCCCTTCCCCTACTACAGTCAACATGCTGCAGCTCTCCAAGGCTGAGAGTATTTGGGTGTGGTAAACAAAATTGCAGGGATATTCTATTAACTTCAATTGTAGAGAAACTCTGATTTCTATTGATAAAGTTGACTTTTACTGCCACAGCTCTTACTAATGCATGCTAGAATCAATACATCAGTGATATGCTGGTACAATACTTGTTTTCCATAAACGAACAGTGTCTGAAGAACAAATATAGTTGGGCGAGCTGTCCTGTAAGTGTTTATAGTGTTTAACCAACTGCATTGTCATGGTACCGGCATAAACTGGCCATGAAGCCCGGGACATAAGATCTTACCCCTTTTTCATCTGGTTAGTGTCACTGCAGCTGGTGGGATGACTCATGTGAGCAAGGTGACTAAGACTTGGCCCTTGTATTTACATTCCTGCAGGGTAGCTTGTGTTACATAAGTTGCCTGTGTAGACGTGTAAGCTGTAATCAACTATTTAAACGAAAAGAGCTTAAAAGAGCAATAAGATGCCAAATACTTGGCAGCTCTCTGAAGAGTAGCTCAGCTTAATTGTATGAGTGGAAGGCATTATGCTGGAAAATGCCCCAGTTTCTCGCTTTGCTCCCTCCCTCCTACAAAGCTTTCTGTAGGCTGAAGCAGGCTTTAGCAATCCGCTTGTTTAATCACAAGGTGATACAGATACTTGAACTAACTGCCAGGCTAGGGGGATGGGGATGAAATCTATGCGGTGCTAAGCACGGTTAGTTATGAACATACCCCAGCCATGAAGAACTACCAAAACTTGTCAGCATTTGAGGGCTGCAATCAGAAGAGAGTGCAAAAATTATAGCTAATCTACTCCTTATTTTTTCAGGTCAATAAGACATTTACAGGAGGCTTCAGCAACAGATGGGAAAGGCAAGTAATCTGTCATGTTTTCTCTGGTTTATGCTATGTGCCATAAGATAATGCTAGAATTTCAAGCACATGCTGCTGATTTGAAATATGTAAACTAAAACTGCCAATCTACCCTATGTTGTTGTCACATTGTTTTTCCTCAGTAGGCGTATGGGAATAACTTCTGGAAAATGACCTTTCTTATGTCTTGTGCTGACTATCAGAACTCATGTGTGGAGCTCATTCTCATACGTGCACAGCTCTGAGAACCCAAGCTGGACATGACATCTACAGCAAATTGTCCTGACAGATTTTCTGCCTTTTCTCAGACTTGAGTGTTCAGAAGCAGAACTGGAAATGAATTGTAGAGTTGCTCACTATTAGTCAAAATAGCTGCCCTTATTTCAGTTTCTGCAGAAATCTGTGCCTGTCAGAACAGAAGGAAACAAACCTCATTATGAAACAAAACATAAATTGGCATTCGGCGTCACACAGTTCTTGAGTTGTCCGTGTTTGTACAGCAGCATAAAGGACTGCTTATGTGAAGTCGAGTTATGTTTACTGTAGCAGTGAAAAGGAGGTGATGGATGGAAGGCCAACCCAAATATGGTTTCTGTAACGTCTGCTTCTCCTGCCCTCTGCTCACTTCTTCAGTGTTAGTTTTTCAGTTGGCTGCAGATGTGAGCCACGGAGTGCTGGCTCCTTGGAAGCAGGCAGCTAGTTCAATATTCTGTCATTTGATGGCTTAACGCTTCTTCAAAGCGTCATTTGTAGAAGCATTCTTTCAACCCGCTCTTATCCTTTAACTCATCTCTCCTTTCTGGAGATAGCCTTCTACCTCTGGATGCCTCTTCTAGCCATTTCCTTGGCTTCCCCTGGGACTCTTGTGTATCAGTGCAGGTTGCTTCTGTTACCTGTAGGTGAAGTATAAGGCTGTGCAGTGCACAGATGAGGTCTTTTCTTGCTGTCTTTTAAGATGAGACAATAATTGAGTCCATCTTTAATTTTTTTTTTCCAGACAGTCCCAAGCTGTTTAAGAAAAAACCAAGACAAGGGCCACACACACACACTCTCCAGAAAAAGCCCAAACCTAAACAGAGGAATATTAATTTCTAATAGAAACCAATGAAAAAGAGGTCAATGTTGATAATGTAACACATGTTATTGGTAGTGTTCTCATCAGTGTGTTCACATGGACTCAGTGACATTTACCAACGTCTTTCTCTTACTTTGCCCACTGTAAGCATATGTTCTGCAGTATTTATACTGTTATAAAGTCTGCTTAAATTTAGACACTCCTTGAAGCAGTCTCTCTAACGCCTAGTTCTTAGCTGAAGCCATCATGTGATGACAAATAGAGGATTGCTTTCCTGTAACTACGGCAGAACTGCTGGGTGGTAACGGAGCTTGTGATGACTCTGATGCTGAGCGCTAAGCAGCCAGTGTGGGTAACTGAGACACAAACCTTCACCGTCTCCGTGGCCTCAGGTGATTGCACTGTGCCTACCTTGCACTAGATACTTCTCATCACAAGGTGGTGCCATGGGGTTTGCTGAACTTCCCAGCATTCAGTGAAGGGGAAAAGTAAGGTGGCTGACATTAAGGATGTTCAGCATAAAGACTGGACCTGTCCATGGTTCATAGCAATGGATGGAATCCAGAGCTGAGTAAAACCAAGCAGTTATGAAGAATACATGGAAGTGTAGGCTGGAGGCAAAAAAAAAAAAGCGTGATTGAATGCACAGTTTGTCTTTACAGCATGTCTGTATTAGGCACAATAGCCCCTGCAGGACTGTTCAATGTCCTGTATTTTGCGGTGTTCTCCATGGGTAACAGTGCTTCTTATCATAAATGTTGCTTGTGGACCTGCCGCTGTTACTACGGTTTACCTACTGATGTTACCATCTGGTTGTGCAGATCCTGCACGTTCAATAATTGAGTGTTGGGAGGTACTTAGCAGCTGTGTTATGCTACATGAATAATCCAAGAAGGTAAGAAAAAAAATTTCAGGGAGAGCATAGGCACCAGATTGTGGCCAGGACAGCCACAGTGCTGGGACTTATGAAATACAACATGGTTGGAGTGTTTGGAGGCCCTTGATAGGAGCCCATGAGGAACAGGTGAATGGCAATGGGATGCCAGGAGCAGTATGTTACCTAATGATGTCATTCTGCTAGTGTGCCTGGCTGAGAAAACCAGAACTAATTTGGTTGTGCTGTAATAAAGTAAAATCATTTGTTAGGCTTATCAATGAATAGTTTCAGTATCCTAGTGGTGTTGCCTAACTGTGTCACCCTCTTTTAGCTACTTCACAGCCTGTTTTTTTCTCCCCTGGGTCAAGTGCAGCCATGACTGCGATGTGACTAAACTAGAGATGAAGCAGAAGGCTGGTCACACCTGTGGTCTTTTAGTCTTACAGCTGTACAGCTTGTCATAGGCCTTTGTATTAGCAACATACAGTCATTAAAATGGCTTGTTCTAAGTAGCAGTGAGTCGGAGTCACTTTGTAATGGTCACTTAAACTTATTTAGAAAATCATTTTTAAAAATAAAGTGGGAAAGCTAGAGGAATAACCATAACTGTCCAGGAAGACGGTTATGCTGTGGATTGCTGGTGAAGAGTGGGCATGGCACAGTGATACAGCTGAGTTTGAGCTGCCTGGTTATTTGCTTTTTTCCCCTTGAAGGTGACGTTTAAAGCAAAATGCCTGACCTACACAGGCTTTTTCATCTTGAACATTCCATTTTTAGAAGCATTTTTCTTCCCCTTTTAAAATGGCCACCTTCAGAGTCAAGCCAAGTGCCTAGCTGCGGCTCTGTGCTCTGTCACTGTCTTTTTATTTCAGTTGAGAGCATGCTTTCTAGATTCTGCATTACATTTGTGGATCAAATGTTGTGCACGTTTAAGGAAATCAGCCTTGAGAACTGAACTAGAACTGTTTGAGCTGTAGAGCTGCTCAACTACCACTGCTTTGTTTACAGGCATAGTGGCAACTGGAAGAGAGGGAGCATGTTGTGGTAAACATGGATATTGTTGTTTGAAACTCTAAGTTCTTGGTCACTGAATCTCTTGAGTCTTAGAACCCACTTGTTTGTATCAAACATCTGCCTGAGGGAGGAAGCGCTGGAAGCACCACTGCAGGTTTTGTACCTCTGAGTGTGGTGAGGGATGTGAAACTCGGTACAGTCTGATCACGAATGGTTAGCTGTTCTCCTGAAGCACTGTCGTGTGTCATAATTGGCAGCAGGATTAAGGGGAATACATTGCGCTGTGTAGCTCGCAGGCAGCTCTCCCCGCATGCTGTGCAGCGGGCAAATGATGATTAATGCTTTTATGCTTGCCCCCATGTCAGTAAAAAAACATTTGCTGTATTTAGTGTTTTCCTGCTTCTGTATCACGAAAATTCTTTGAGCAAAGAGCCTGGTCCTGTGTGGTGCGGAACACCTTCTGCTTAGCTGAGCTCAGCAGATGCTGGAGGCAATGGCTCTGTGGAGACCCATGCTATAAAACACCTCCGCAGCTCTCCAGCGAGGAGGAGGGGGGTAGCGTGGGGGTAAACATGCCCTAGGCAGCATGTGGGCATCTCAAACCTCGAGATAAAGCTCAGCAATATAGGTGTCAAGACCTCAGTGGATAGCACTGGAGAGCTGGAAAACACTGAGAAATAAAATAGGCCAATTATGTTCCAGTGTGCCACTTCCAGCCCATCAGGATGGATGTAGCAGTTACGTGTTGAGGATACATTCCTTATCCTGTACTTTGGACTTTTTTTCTGTCCTTGGTGGGGAACTTGAGTGCTAAATGGCTAATGTGTTTCAGAATATTCAATATTAACTACTCTGTGCTACCTTCTCAAGCATGACAGAGTTGCTGCATCTGTTTGCTTGACCTCTTCTTTCTAGCACAGGAATATTTTTAAGCAGAGTGTTGTGGAGATTATAGAGCCATGCTCGGTTATTCCTGGAGCAGCTTTTTAAAGTGTAGATCTACATACATGCTTCATTCTTGGGGAAGAATAGAGAACTTCCATTTACTGTTAGGTAATGGCAGAGACTGCATCTTAAATGCACCAGAGTTAGCACAGCACGCAAAGCATTGTTGAAATATTCTTAGTTGTACTTCATTGTATTCACTCAAGGTGCATTATGGTTTGCCCTTGTGTGCTGTATTTTCTGGACTTGAGCTGCCTGTGCCCTTGGCTGCAGTTCTCTTATTCCGATCGCATACCTAGTCTAAAAAGGTATTTTTTTTCATCAAAAAGCCGTTGCCTGACAGTGTGCAAGGCTATACTGGATGGTCCGATTTTCTTTTTCCTTATCTCATAGGCTGTCTCAGCATTAAAATTAGCACAGGGGACAATCTGAAAGAGACTGATTATCTGATTTGTGTGGTGTGATATGTTTTGATTGCTGCAGATGAGGCTATTGCAGGCACAAGCTGTTACAAATGGAGGTAGAGAGGGGAAACTGAAGGCAGCAAGGTATAGACGTTATAAACCTTTCTTGGAGGATGGCTTTTATCTTTTTAATTACTTTATGAAAGAGGTGGAACACAAGTATGGATTAGTTTGTAAGACCTTAGTATAAAGTGTCTATTTTTTTTTTACCTTCTCTGTAGTTTACTGTTCCTTGAAGAATTATCATACTCAAAACATAAATTTACCCACCTTCACAGCATGCTGTGGTTGCTGCTGTGTTATCACAGCTTTACAGGTTGGAACTGCAAGTGATTCAAGTTTTACTTGACAGCTGCTGGCCCAGCCTCTCTGCTTGCAGGTGTTGCTGTCAGTGTCTTGACTGCCAGGCTAAGGTGAATCAAAGTATAAAAGTGTCCAGCATAGCAGAACTCAACTGTTACTGCTTGGAGCACATACAGCCTGTGAAAAAGGAATTTGCAGGCTGCTGATGCCAAGCAGTGATGATTTTGGACTTTGTCCAGAACAGTGTGTGCTGTAACTTTGAGCTGTTTAAAAAAAGAACAAAACAAAAATGCCTGAATTTGGTAGACATGCATTAATACCGACTTTAGTATCTGATAGTGGAGAGAAGTATTCCTGAAACTGAGGCACCTACAGAAGAGCAACTAGTTGTGATAAATAAGCAAGCCAGCTCATAGAGATGGTTCTTTCGTCTTTCTGCTTGGTGATGGTTGTCCTTTTTTTCTCTCCACTCACCTTTCTTTCCCATTCTCAGCCATTCTAACTATCTGGAAGTACCAACCTATGACACTTTGGTGTTGATTATCACAATGAGTGGGTGAGATCCTGAGCTGTGCTTCATCAGCTGGAAGAGGTGGCGTTGTGACGCTTCAGTTGGCAGCCAGATATTTGGCTTCTCTATCCTTTCCTCCTATGCGCCGCCTGAATCCAACAGGAGTCACTCCCCAGCTTAGTTGTTGACTGCAAAGCCTTGATGGACTGGCAGTTTGAATCACAGCTGTTGAGTTGGTGTTCCTTTAACTACAAAGCCTGGTAATTCTCATGGCCTGTCATTGCACCAGTTGGTGGCAGTTTTGAAGTTGAATGCATTGAGTTCGAAATAGATCCTTCTGTGTGCAAACCGGTATGTGGTAAATCACAAGATCTTCATGGTCACACTTAATGTAGCTCTCCTTTAAATAGGACAATATTGCTTCCCTGCTTCATGATTTAATGAGTTTGTCCTACATATTTACGCGCTTTAATCTTTCTCCAACTGTGTTTTGAAAAGCTTTTAATGTTAGGTTATCTGGTAGAGCACTAGACCCATGAAAATCTGTAAGTTTTTGTTATTTAAATGTGGAAACCTAGCTTTTGTGAGGAATCGAAATGAGGGAGAAGTAGTTAAACCAATGTCTCAGGGCTTGATTTAGCTACCAGGGATTTAGTCAGATTGTTATTCTGGCAGTTCCAGGTTTTGCCATCTGTTGCCTAGTGAAGTGCTCTGTGCTTAACTGCCGATGTTGTACAGATGCAAGTGTACAGCTTGGGCACTGCTTTCTGGAGTCCAGAACTGTATATTGCAAAGAAGATGCTCTTCTATGTTCAGCAGTTCATATTGCAGTCCAGAAGGGAGAATCCTGGGATTCCTCTGGTATCTTGTGCCCCCATGAGCAGTCTTGCCCAAAGCCAACGCAGTCTGACATCCGGATGAGCAGTGCACTGTGCAGGCTTAAGCTGTGTGGAAATAAACCTGGTATTCCTCCACAAATAAGGCTTGTTTTTTCCCCTCTTGAGCTCTGGCTCTGCTTTCTCTTACTCCGTCATTCCCCGTGCTCTGTCAGAAGCTAAACATACCATTTGGAAGCGTGTAGAAGCCACTAGCCAGCTCTAAATCAAACTACTCTTAGCTTAATTTTATCTACCTGTCAGTCAGTTTATGCCTCGTGTTAGTCAAGTGGTGGTGTTATAGTACATCTGCTAGAGGTGGGTTTGTATCTGTCCTGAGGTGCCTGTAGCTTTTAGTGTTTCTCCAGGAACGCTAAAGGTAAGTTTTGAGAAATGACTCTTGATCCCTGGATTGTGCAAAGTAGGTTTATGACAGAATGTTGTCTTTTCACTGTAGCTTATATAGTGGGAACTGTAACAGTTTGACATCTTTCTGTAAGAAAAGCTTTTTGTCACGGAAAGCGAAGCATTTTTGGTAGCTGTTAGCCTTCCTTTTCCTGGTGTGTAATAGCTTATTTTGCACTGTTATAAACCTGGAAGAGCTTATGTCTGCAAATACATGCAGCCTTTTATAAATCTGCTTCTTGCAGTGGACGGTTTATTGGAGGGGGTGCAAGTGACCTTAGGTGTAATGTATTGTGCTTCCACATCTGATAAAAATAATCATGAGGGCTTGAGGGAAGTACCAGTATGTATGTGACAGTGCTTTCTAAACGGCAGCTTGTGTTCATTGACTCTAAACTGCATCTCTGTAGGCTGTCAACATATCTTGGACTCTTTGCATCTCTTGTTGTCACAAAACCACCAGGAGTCTGTATTTGTAATTCTGCTGCGCTCCTCAAACCTGGCTCTCAAAGCAGAGCTGACAGCTGTTCCATCAGCTGCTGACCTCTGCTCGTTCACATGAATATCTGCTTGGTTCCTCAAGAGCCAATGTAATTGGTCCCATAAACGCAGGTTAGCCCGGGGCCTTAGCTCACATCATTTGTGCCTGGAACGTGCATTTGCTATGAGCTGACTTCCCATTTCACTTGTAAGTTATGACTGAGCCATGAATGACAGAGGATGCTACGTAGACATTAAAATATTTCTGCTACTCTTCAACGAGATACAGTGGTTCCCAGAGCTGGAAGTGCTTCAAAGTCACCTAGGTCAGCTGAGAATACAAAGCAGGTCAGGAAGTGTTCTAGAAAGGACCTGAATTTTCTAGGTGGTGTTGTCAAGTGATGTGTAGCCCTTGTGGCAGGACTGGGGTCATGGCATGTAGCTAGCTAGCTACAGATAAGCATTAGAGGAAGGTTTTATATTGTAGTGCATGCATGTGAAATTTAGCTTAAAAGTGATCGCACCGAGTTGCCTTTTTAGGAGGGAGTTCACCCCAGCCTAGGAGCTGCCCGGTATGTAGAGAAGCCAGATTGGCACTCCTTGGAGCCCAGTGCGTTGTGGGACAAACCTTCTATTCTGGGATTACTCGAGTCCTAGTTTTGAGCACTTGCCTACCTTGTAAAAACTTTGTCTCATTTTAATTATTTTTTGATGGACTTCTGTGTTCTCTTGATAGCTGCCATTAACCTAGCAAAGCTGAAGCTTTTCAGACATTACTATGTTATGGTAAGTAACACACTAGTATGCATGCATACAGAACATTTAGAAGCTATTCAAGCCTTTTGATGGATTGCCTGTTGGAAGCCACTCTATCCAGTGGATGTGGTGGAAATGTTCCTGGTTCTGTGGCAGTGCTGTACTTTAGTACTTAAAATCCTCACAGCAACTTCCCTTCACTCCCTTCTGTCTATCTTTAATTTGGTTCCATCTATTTGTAGTGCTTACTAATTTCCTCTGGAGACAGCTTGAGCTGCCAGTTGAATTGATGGGCTTGAATAACGTACTGTAAACTTGCTAAAAAATAAACTTGGGACCAAATGGTGCCTTGAGACACATATGTGTGGTTTCTGGTTAAGTCCATGGGAGCTGTGAGCTTACCTCCCAAGAGAGCACAGGCTCCTTCATGATTTCCAGTGGCCTCATTTGAGACTTTTATGAGTGATAAGATAAATTACAATCTTGAATCTTGTAGTTCTACAAAATCTTAATACTTAAAGCATTTTTCAGCTGTAAGTTAAATAGCTTGAGTTGTTTGTATGTTCAACAAGCAGCAGAGCCCTCAGACTATATCTTCCATGCTTATCAAGGAGCATAGTAAGACTCAGCTGACATGATGAGTTGTATGGGAATTGTTTGAGCTATTCTTCCGTAAAAAGAAGTTCTGTAAGGATGCTGTTCTTCTCATTCATGCTTTCTCCTTTTCCTTCCCAGATTGTGTGTTACATTTACTTCACAAGGATCATAGCAATTTTCATTAAGATTGCTGTTCCATTCCAGTGGAAATGGCTGTACCAGGTATTTGCCAGCAAAGGAAAATGCATCCATTCCTTGATTTGTTTGGTTTATTTATTTATTTATTTATTTGTGATATTCTTTAAATATGAATGTACCAAAGAAAGATCCATAAATTGTTCCTTGTGTTGTAGGGATTCTCTGCCCTCACCCTTGTGTTCCTCATGTAGTAGAACATCTCAAAGCCCAGTGCTTTACCCCATCTCCTGCTGGCTTTTATCACTGATGTGCCTAAAGTGGCAGGAATATATTTTTAGTTCTGTGTTTGTCCAGCAAGGCTGCCGGATTATACATGAGACGTCTAAAAGTAATTGCATTATTGATTTTTGTCTTTCAATTTAAAAATGTCTGAAGGAAATTAATCAAGAATATGCAAAGGAGAAAAACTAGTCAGGTTTGCCTTGTGTAATTGAGGCCCCAGGGAGCTGGTGGAATAGGCTTTCGTTCTTCGTCTACAAGCTGTATTTGTCAAGTGACTTTTAAATACTTAGTTTCTTAACATATAATCAAAGTAACTGTGCAGGGAGTCTTTGGAATACGTTAACTGTTGAAAATATTGAACAATTTGGGGATGATTATTTTTTTCCCCATTTAAAAGGCAAGTCTTGCTGTAGTTATTTCAAGTCACTGGAGTGATGGCTAGAACTGTAACTCTATTAAAAGTGACAGGGAAAGCTGAAAACACAAAGGTTGACAGACTTTAGCCTGGGATTAATGTTGCCGGGACATGGATTACTTTATTTCTGCTGCGGCACGGGCTTCTTGGCCATTAAATCTTGAACCTTATGAACAAGAAGGAGCATTTTATGACCACAAAGGATTACAGGACTGGACTTAAACATTGTGTTTTTACTTGCAGCTGCTGGATGAGATGGCCACACTTGTGTTTTTCGTCCTCACTGGGTACAAGTTCCGTCCAGCATCAGACAACCCCTACCTACAGCTTTCTCAAGACGATGAGGATGACTTAGAGATGGAAGCTGTGTAAGAAGCCCTCCTCTGTTTTTTTGGTGGTTTTTTTTTTTTTTACCTCTTCACTTGATTTGAGAAAATGAATGTTGAAAAACGGATGTTTAAGAACAGTTTACTTTAATCTCTCTAAATCCTTCTTTGAAAAAGATTAAGATCTGCCCACACATTTAAGGATCAGGTGTCTATTTGATGTGTATTAAACTACCGAAGAGATACGTGATATGCATAGGAGCCTCTGAGCTGGGTATTGCAGTAGCGTGGAATAATCTGGTAAAGCTTTTCGTGGGGCAAAGAGATGCCCATGAAAATACCAATTTAAAAAGCTTTTATTTTATCTTACTGAACACCGGTGAGCCTTGCAGATTGTCACTAATGCTTCATATTTAAAAAAGCAAACAATCAACTAGACAGCAGCGAACTACCAATCCACAGAATATGGTGTAAGGTCACTTCTACTCTGAAGTTCAGCCTGTAGCTTTGCAGAAATTTATATTGAGTAACAGCAAGCTGAGGAGGTGGATTTTTATCCACGCTCTACTCTGTTCTATTCCTTGCGGCTAAACCATTAGGCACCACAAACACAGCAGGACCCAAGATAGTCTGGAGAAGTTCATGTGAGGCTCAACCTAAGTCCCTGTCATTTTCTTTGCAGTGGTTTTCTGGGGATTTAAAATGAGTGGCATTTCTGAATCTGTAATAGAAACTGCCCTCAGAAATTCAGCATGCCAAGTGTTGAATACAGCTATAATTACCACAGAATCTGTTGCCTTAATAGGAGCTGAGCTAACCTAATCTCTTCAGTAGTTACACGCTTCGTGCATAATTGCAGTTCATGTACAGGCTCAGAAGCCTGTTCTGAAGAGTTGATTTCCAGTTTGGCAAATCTCCTTTACTTGGTTTTGGGTGAAACAAATCAGTACTCCAATTTTTATTTTTATGTGGGGGCAAAGAAAGTCAAAATGTGTTTGTCCTCATAGTTATCTCAGAAAGAAATGGATCTTATTGGGGAGTTTCCTCAAGGAGGTTTGAGGTAGAATCCAGCCCAAAATCTTATAGAATCTTAGAATGGTTTGGGTTGGAAGGTACCTAAAAGATCATCTAGTTCCCAACCCCCTGGATCAGGCGGGGACATCTCCCCCTGGATCAGGCGGGGACATCTCCCCCTGGATCAGGCGGGGACATCTCCCCCTGGATCAGGCTGCCCAAGTCCCATCCAGCTTGGCCTTGAACACCTCCAGGGATGGAGCAGCTGCAACTTCCCTGGACAACCTGTTCCAGGGCCTCCACACTCTCATTGTGAAGAAATTTCTTCTTGTGTCTGGTCTAAATCTGCCCCTCTCCAGTTCATACCTATTGCCCCCAGTCCTATCACCACAAGCCTTTGTAAAGAGCCCCTCTCCAGGTTTCTTGTAGCCCCTTCAGGTACTTGGAAGGTCGCTTTAAGGTCTTCTTGGAGCCTTCTCTTTTTGAGGCTGAACAAGCCTGGCTCTCTCAGCCTGTCCTTGTATGGGAGGTGCTCCAGCCCTCTGATCATCTTTGTAGCCACCTCTGCACCCATTCCAACAGCTCCGTATTCTTCTTATATTGAGGATTCCAGAGCTGGGGGGACAACTCCACATGAGGAGTCAGGCAAGGAGTTTTATTTTTCATGAGTGTCTCTAGTAACAAGTGTTTCCAATTTGTAGTTATTTTTGCTTTGGATCCATAACATCTCTCATTGTTGGAAGTAGGATCCAACTGGTAGGCAGTGACTCTAAAAGCACTATCACTTAAAAGCGCTTAAATGGCTTATATAAGAAGTTGATTTCAGTCTGAGACTTGGAAAGTAAGCATCCACATTAGGAAGACACTGTCTGAACTGGAAGATGTGGAAGGATGAACTGGGAGATGTGGCAGGATTTGTAATTGTATAGAAATGAGCTGCTTTTTTTTTTTTTCCTTCTTACAAGATTGTCTGTTAGAGTGGATTTCAGCTTTGCGTGACATGCTTAATGAAATTGTACTTGCGTTTTCTTTTTTAGGACTAATAATATGGCACCTTTCACATATAGCGATTTCAGTAAATTGGAGAAGCTGCTAAATTTAACACAATCTGCCAAGAATAAGCTGGAGGAAGTTTAATGAGCTAATGAAATTATTTACATCTTGCTGTAGTGAAACCATTACCAGAAACTCAGGAACTGGAATTCCTTGTGAGATTTTTCCTTTTAAGGCATTTTGCTCTTTGCCATGGGAGTTTCCATTGTTGTGCTTTGTGGGTTTGTTCCTCTTAGCCTGGCTTGAATTTTTTTGATCTGATTCACTAGAAGTTTTACTCCATTTGGGCACTTGGCAGGGTATAATCTGCAAGAGTCGTGTTCTTCCGTCCCCAGCTGCCTGAGGGAGATTCGGTGTGCACGCATTTGAAAAGTGTGGTGTTTGCACATTCTGTGACAGGTGAAGCGCTGCAAACAAAGTGCATTCAACTTCTCATTGACTTGGTCTTGGTGGTTCTATTTTTGCTTTTATAAATATTAAAGGTTGTTTCCGTGGAGGAAAAAATATTAAGGATTGTTGGAGCAAGTGAGTAAGTGCCTGACAGCATCCCGACTAACCATTGCATGAGTGTGCTTTATCTTTGATGTGATAAATACTCTTGCCTTCAGAGGCCACGGCTGAAGTTAAAAGCCTGCAAACTTCAAACTTCATGGTTTTCTGCTGTGCTGTACTGCTATGTTTTATGGTGGTATTCCTCTCCCAGAGGGGTTTTTGTTAAGATCAGGCTCTTGAAAGCATTTACTGTAGAACCATTCTGTTCCTTTAGACTCAACATTTGTATGAAGCAATGGAGAGGAAAGCCATGAGATCACCAAGCCTGCTTTCCAGGCTTGCATGCCTTCCGGTAAAAAAAAACAACACACACAAACATTTTAAGTGCAGCCCTCTAGTTTATGCCTCTTTTCATGCAGTGCAAACTATACAAAACTCAGTCTGGCAGTAAATATAAATATCACTAAGGACAGTGTGGCTGTCTGCAGAGTTTCAAGACAAACCCGAAGACGATGTGTCTGTGCCAGGAGCAACATAAGGCACAAATCCTCCCTCTGTAAATCCTTGTGACTCTTGAAAATCAACTATAAATCAAGAACAGCATAGGTAACTTGTAGTAAGTCTCTTCTATGAGTATGCCTCTCTCTTTGGGAGAAAGCATCCACAAATGCTCTAGGACTTTATCTCCACTTCTGCCAGACTCAATAGAAATTGTCCTGGTGGAGGAGAGGTGGATGTGACTAACCCTGAACTGAGGACTAGTCTGTTCTTTTTCAAAGAGTGCTGATAGCCATTTGTCACCAACAAAGTGGCTTTCTGTGTGTTCTGTGCTGGGTGGGCTCTTGAGCCTGTTCTGTCAGGATGTGAGCTCGTCTCTGATAGTTCGTTAGATTCAAGTACTCTGTTTGAAAAGGTGCAGCCACACTTGGCAGAACAAGTTGTCATACTTCTAGTCCTAATGCTGTTTCTGAGGCACAAACAAATATAAACAGTTCAGTAGATAAGGTGAAGTGAGGAAGGGGAAAGGAAGCAGCTTGGGGTTGTCTTTAACCCCTACAGTGCGTGATTCCATTAGCTTAGTCTGTTTGTTTGCCTTAAATGTCCTCAAGTTCTCTGCTTCAAATCTTGGTGGGAATGATGTTCGTAGGTATGTGTGAGGCTGAAGTAGTTCCACTGGAGGAAGAATTGCAGGAAAGGCTATTAATGGTTTTGTTCTCAGTTCAGAAAATGCATCTTACTGAGTGCGTGGAGACTGATGTTGTTTGTTCTTCATGCCCCAAACAGCCTCAACACAGTGAACTGTTGTGGCAACACTGATCTATCTTTGCTTACGCTTTTGTATCTGGAGTTTCTCACTGTATCATGAGGCAACCTATTCTGTGCTGAGACTTGAAGTCCTGCTTGGTCGCTTTTCTCTGCGTTCTTTCAGACTGTGCTTCATGGCAGACTGCTTCATGACACTCTTCATTAGAAGTGATTTTCTTTATCTAACACATTTCCCATGCTGAGATCAGTTTTTTGCTCAACGACTGATCGGTTTTCACTCCAGTTTACAATAGCTTGGGAAGGCTGGCTGCTGCCAGTATTAGTGTTTCTTTTTGGACTATAAAACAAAAAACAAAAGACAGCTGAGATCCACCACCATGGAGGCCTGAAAATGCTTCTGAGTGTTTGGCATTCCCTGATATCTTGGCTGTAATACCAGTGCAACTTCCATAGTGTGTACCACTGTGCAATGGAGTGTTCAGGCGTTTTGTGCCTCGTTCACGATAGGTATCCCTCTCTCTGGAGAGAGATGGTTTAGTGAGAAGCATCTGTTGCATTTTTGCCACTGTTGGCTTGTGGGCTACAAAATGCAGCTCAACAAACTGCAGGCAAGAGGAACGTTTCCTTGCAGTTGTGCAAGCCAGAAGTGAAGCCTTGAGACCTCTTGGAGGGACAGAATGAGAACTGTAGTGTGCTTGGTTTTAGTGCTGATACCCTTATTTCACTGGGCAGTGAAACATGTTGGCTCAACTGATTTTGAGAGGGAGACAAATTGTCCATTGTATGTGAACTGTCTGAGAAAATGAGGACTCGACTCAAGAGCTACATGAAAGACTTGTCATGACACAAGAACACTGCTCATCAGATGGTTTTAACTCCCAATATTGAGGAATCCACCCCCAAATCTCTCCCAATTCTTTGCTGTTGCAAGGCGAGAACACTAAGTGGCCTCTTGGATAACGAATAACTTCACTTGACCTGGCTGTAGTTTCAGTAGGTAGCTGATCATTTTTTCCCCTCCATGGAAGCGGTCCTTATCTCTTAGCCATAATCTCTAATCATTTTTGTCCTCATCTTGGTGTGTAATGGGTTTGTAATTGTATTAAATTACAGTGCTAACATCTCAACTGTGTGCCAGGTGGGCTTTACCATCTGTGAGTTGTGTTAGGGCCACTTTGGTGTTGTGCATGTGTGAAACTCCTGTTTGCATATCCCAGTGTGTCTGCTCTTGCACTGCTATGTTAGTGGCTCATTTTTGGTTTGTGATCCATTGTAATTCTCAGCTCCTCCCTCAAGAACTGTTACAGGGCCTGTTGGTCTGGAATTAAGAAGTTGATTATTTCTGAAGAGTAAACTTTGTAGTTGTCTTGCTGTGTTGTCCCATATTTTTTCAGATGATCGCTTCAATTTGCCAGAATCCTTCTGTGTTGTAGTCTCGTTCTCAGATATGTAACTCTTAGTGCTGCAGATTTAATAAGCAAGTTCTCTATTCCATTACTCAGGCAATTACTGAGTAGAAGTGAAACCAGGACAGACCTCTCTGGAACTGCGCTCAATGTTCTTTCATTTTTGACAGGAAACCATTAAGTCCATCTCAATATATGCTTTTTCCAATTAGTTATGCATCTACTTTGGTGGCTCTGTCTAGTTCATGTTTCCCTGGAGTTTTCCTATGTGACTGTGGGGAAAAACCTTTGTCAACAGGGAGAACTTAAGAGATCTACAGCTCCTCTGTGCTGATAAACTTCATGTGGTCTCTTCCAGGCAAATGTTTATTAATTCCATCTTTCTCCTTAAAGCGTACTACTTACTTTTCTTCCTCCCCTCCCTTTTTTTTTAAATTACAATAGATAATAAAGTTACTAGTTGATCTGTTCTCTTCTGACCCTTTCCCTGTTGCTTTAAACATGAGCTCATGTAGCTCAAGTGTCTGAACCACTGACAATCCCAGCACTGCCACCACTGGAGTTGCTGAACACACCAGTTTGAGTAAATTACTTCTACAGTACACGAGCAGAAGCTGATATCTAGTGTGGAACTAAGGGTATTATCAAAGAATGTGAGATTATTACAAGAGTGAACATTACTTCTCCTCTTGGGTGGTACTGTGACAATGTTGTTAGCTGGTCTCATCAAATGAAATATTCTCGTGTGGTAAACAGCAAGGGGAAAGCACACGCAGACTAGCAGCAGCATCTTTGAACAGGACCGTTCTAGCTGTGCTTCCAGGCATCCCTTGTGAATGCTTTGAGCTATTGGCAGTATTACTTTCAGCATCCAAAATTACCTGTGCAGCACATCTGTAGGGAGAAAGTACCTGAGTGGAATGAGAATCTTATTGTGCAAAGGAATAAAGCAAATGTCTTGTGCGTGCGAATAGCCTGTTTTGTATAGCAACACAAAAAGCTACTGGGCTGAAAAGCTTGTTGGGAGAACCAAGGTAATTCTGAGAGGAGTGGTGCTGTTCTGCTGGGTAAACAGTTCAGTCTGCCTAATGTTTGAATGATATGAAGTTGTATAGTCCAGTGGTCAGATTTCCATGCGAAATTCGGACTTGGATGGCATGAAAAGGATGGCCTCTCTCTCCTGTTTTGTGCTGCTCTTTGAGTAATTTTGCTGTTAACAGGAGTGTGTGTGCATTAAGCTAATAAGATGCATTTGTGGTGCTGTCCACCATGTGTGCATCCAGACGATACGTTGAACCTATTAAAAGCAGTGCAAATACTGAAGAAACTATTTAATGCACAAAATTAAGAGTGCTCAGTTGTATACCAAAATAACTTCTACGCAAGCTGTTCAAACTGTAGCAAATGATCACCTGTTTTAACCATCTCCACTATCTTCTTTCATGTATCAGCAGATATGATTTTCTCATTTAGTTTAATGATAGATGAGGGGAGGCTTGATGCTCTCAAGTATAGTAACCTTGCTTCCACACCTCCCCATCAGCATTGTGTCCAAGATGATACGTGGCCCTCAAAATGGTAGCGATAGGAAAGGCCAAACATCAAGAGGGTTGGGTCTTGGTTTTGTGAGGAGCTTGAAGTGTTGTTTGTCATGCACAGGAACACAGTTCTGGGCTGTTGGTCAAATGGATGTCTCAGTTTAGGTTGGATTCTCTGATGTTTCTCCCTTCTCTTCCAGGGTGACGACTTCTGGAGTGATGGAAGGCATGAAGAAGGTCAAGAAAGTGGTGAATGGTTCGGCAGAGCTACGGGGCGAGTGGGAAAGCACGGCATGACGGACTGGGCTGAGGCAGCACTTTCAGAGAAACTTTTTTAATTTATTAATATTACTCTCAGTGGAAAGGGAGCAACTGGCACTTCCCAACACTGAAACTGTGGCGTGGGGTGTGTCTAAGGGGAGCAAAGCAGTGCAGAAATACAACTCTTCCTCTCATCATAAGAAAATGAGATCTCTTGGTACCTGCAAAGAGTGTGAAGCTTTCCTAGGGATTGTGGGTAGCTTATTCTTTTTTTCCCCGCTTTCTGGATCGATTTGGTATTCCGAATTGTTTGCAGTTGCATTCTTCAGAATGTGGAATGCTAATATTGAGAGAGACCTGTAGTGTGTATCTAAAGTATATATTTTATATAATGCTTATATATATCTCTGTACACACTTCCTACATAACATGTATGCTGGGAGTTACGAAGTGTTGGAAGGTGGGAAAAGAAGATAAGAGATGTGAGTATTTATTCTGGTTTTCTTTGTTTTTATAAACCTTTCTTTTGGTTTGGACAAAACACTGCAAAACAAAGGAATAGAAACAACTGCAGTTATTTGAGAGACTAAATGGGGCATTGGATCAGATGAGTTCTGCCACTAGTCGCGTCATCAGGAAGGCTGATAAGTATCTTCTTGTCTTTATCCATGCAGGTATCCACTTGAATATGTGAGGGTTTCAAATGTATTGCTATACAGGGAGTGAGTAACTGTTCTTCCCTAAAAGCACTGCTCTTGATTCACACCCACCTGACAAGAAATACACAAGAGGTGTAAGACTGATGCTTGCTTTTTCAGAGGTCTGCCATGCTATCTTAAAACATTTAATTTCAAGCTGTGACCCAGAGCACTTTGATCTGCTCTATAAGATATTTTCAAGGTATTTTAAAAAGATGCTTCTTTCTGGCACAGTACAAACAGTACTGGAATCTCCAGTGGAAGTCTGTCTAGCAAGCATAATGCAGCATATGTCTCTGGTTCGCCGTTATCCTGAGTTCCTTAGTCTCTCTGGGTGGCTACTTGTACCTCTCTGGCTGTGTAGGATTAATAATATTGCTGTTTGAGGTGAGCTGAACTTGTCAGCATAGTATTGCCACTAAATCCAGGCACCTGCAGCTCCCGGTCCTAAATGATTTTTTGTCAGGGAAGGAAAAAATTATGATCAGAACCTCAGTGCAGGGGAGTACAGAGGTCTCTACTATTACCTGCAGACTTGCAGTGGAGTCTTTTACAGACGTGTTACAAATGCCACATGTTTTATCTGTTGTGCTCTGGTCTTGTTAGTAAGGCAAGCTGGTGTCCATAGCTGTAGTAGGAAGGCATAACAAATAATTATTTGTCTCGAGGGAGATGGAAGTGGTTCACTGATGTAATGAGGGTAAGCTTTAAGAAAAATTAATCAAGTTTAACTCTCTAACCCACTGAAGCCTTAATATTCATGTAGAGACATTGACATATGGTGCTGTTGAGCAAAATGCTTCTGTCAGAGTGGCAGGGATAGCAATCGGCACAGAGCTGTGAATGTACCACAGCTTTTACAAACTCATCTAGGAATTGCTTTTTTGTCTGAAGAGACTAGCCAGTTGTGCCCCAGAGATGCAGAGGACTGTTAGCCACTAGGGTTTTTATTCTTTAAGTTTAGATGGGGGACTTTCTTTGCAACCTTGAACCACTTCTTTCTTGGCTTCGAACAGGGTTTGTAGAGCTCTTAAATGAACAGTCCATACCAAGATTTTCTGTTTGATGAGCAATGTTGTTTTCTCCAGTTGCTACTTCTCTTCCCAGGTGTTGGTTCCTGCTTTGATACCTGGAACTGTTTTTTCTTCAGGTGAAGCATGAGAATAGCCCTCTTCTGTGTCTTCCTCCTCAATTTATAATGTGTAGTGATCACAACAGTGATAGTTCAACTTCTGCTGTCGTTGTCTTGCAATGACACAGTTTTAGTTCAGGGAGTCTGCACCACTAGCAAGGCTATTGTGTGACCTTTTAGACCTCCCGTGTGAAGAAATGTTCTACCTATTAAGTAGCTGAGGTGTGAGTAATCGGACTATAAGCAGACATTGTCAGTCCCAGCTCTTTATACACTTAAGTACAATATGTGAAAAACTCATTCTTTCTTGCTTTACACAGTCCTGTGTGGAAATCACTGTCTGCATCCCAAGAGCCACTCAAACAGGCTACAGACTTTGGAGTAGTTATCCTGGAGGCTTGAAGTCTGTAATGGATGAGGATTTCTGCTGTCAGGAACACAAGTGCAGCATCCCTGGTAAACTGGGCACTTTGCTGGCGTAGAACTTGTTCACGCATTTTGCAAAGGAGATGGGAAATTCTGATGGATGTGGCGTTTCACCCAAACGTGTGAGAAGCTGTGCTGGGATCCCAGCATGTGCTGAGCTTGGTTCAAACAGCGACCAACTTCATACCTCAGCATTGGTGGAGCTGCTGATTTGGCAAGTGCTTTTACCTGAGTCTTGGGTTTCTTTTTTTTTTTCACATGTACCTTTTTGCTGAAATTGTGTATGGTGTAGGTTTATCTGCCAAGTCCCTGGCTCTGTAGTCAAAAGTCCAAAAAACGATGAGGTTTTTTTTTTTTTGTCTTGAGATGAAAAGCCATGGCAGTACTGTTTTTTGAAAGAGAGTTTTTCCAAGTTCAGACCTGATCAGTCTTCTATACAAGAGACTTCAGCTGGCACTAAATGCAGGATGCTAACCAGCAGCACAGCAGTAGTAAGTCAGACCTTAGTGTTAGTAAAGAAAATGAATGTGGATGTACAAGTCAAACACAGAGTGATAGAAGGTTATTACTGCAGCCATTTCCAAGGTAAATTTCCACTTTCTCTGGATTTCCTTGGAGCAGGTAAAAAAATTTGTTTTATAAGTTTGTACGATGGATTGGACAGTGGCTGGGGTGTTGAGAGATAGAGAGAGTAGCTGCAGTTGTGCCTCTCATGCAGCACAGCGTGTGCTGCACTGCAGAGCATCGAAGGGAGGGCTGCTCCCTCCCCTTCTTCCCAGGGCAAACCTGCATCTGCATGACTGGCAAGTGCCTGACGTTCTATTGCTAGGAAAAAGCAGCAGCTTTGCGCTCACCAGGCAGGATAATCACAATACTTGCCTTTCAAATGCTGAAGGCTGCGTATCTGATAGGAAACTCCTTCCTTCACAGGGTGGGAAAATAGAAGAGCTGCTTATGGCTTTTACAGATAGTTTTGGGATGCAGCTTTTCTTTCCTTTTACTTATGTGAGCACAGATCACCCTGCAAGCAGACAGCAGCGTCCTCATGAAGTCCTGGAAATGCAGGCCTGGTGTAATTCCCAGTAAATGGCTTTGAATGTGCTTGTGTGTTGCTGCAGTGGAGTGCTCGGCACCCTCAGCAGACAAGAATGAAATCAGTTCAGTTTTCAGTTGTAATGGAGGTTATGCCTCAGTAAATCCCTATTGATGATGACATGCAAATGCCAGGGATGCACTCCTCCTTCCTGCTGTAACTGTTCAGCAAGCTGTCTTCCGTAGGAAGCCTTCCCGAGCAACTGCCAGACTCTTGCTTTCTCCAGGCCTAAAAATGTTTTCCTTGATGCTTCATCAAGACACATACTAAAAGATAGCAAGACATAATGGGGTCATCTGGAATGTTGCTGCTGCTCACTCGGATTGTAGCAGTTCGAGTTGAAGAAGCCACATGCTGTCCTATTAAGATGCTCTTTCATGTTGTCATCTCGCTCAGCATGTCATGATCAGCGCAGTGCATTGTTCGGTTTCTCTCCAGCCGAGTGCCCTGTTCCTGGATTCCCATGCTGGCATACCCTGGGAGCATGTTGTAAAAATTTGCTGCATTGCAGCATTTTGTCTTGGAGCTAGGAATGTGGACGATGTATTTCTCTAAGCTAAGTGGACTCTTTGAGCATGAATGTGCCTCCACCATGTACCCTTAAGCAGTGTAACTTTCCTTCTGGCTGTGAAAGGGCATATTCTAATTATTCTAATCATTCCAGTGTGTGCATTCAGGAAAGTCTAGTGGGTGGTTTTTAGGATGTTATGTTGTCTTTACAGCGTGCTCCCCTTAGAGAAGAGAAATGCAGCCTGACCAGTGACTATCAAATTGACTAAAAAGGGAGGAGGTTTTATTGTCTCTTTGAAAGTTGCCTGGCTGCATTTGAAACAAATATTGGGAGTTTACATGTTCTGTTGAGCTCTGAAAAACTCAAGTTGCTTAGCTCTTAAAAAAAGAATTGAGTAGTAGTGTGGGTATAGAAGGGAAGGAAATCCTTCCTCCTTCACACTGCCTGGTTTGTCTCCCTCAGTCTGACCTGTCATGATAGCTAACGAACTGCTGTTACTTTAAAGCAAATGCTTTATTGATTTTGTGTCTTGACCTCGGCTTCAATCATAAAGTATTTCTCCATCTTTCACCTTTGTAACAAGAGCATGAGCTCTGGTCTGCAGCAGATGGAAGGTGCAGTGATGTTTGAAACATGGTGGGACTGATGTGCAAGGTCATAGGTTTCAGACAGTGTAACTTCAGTAACCTCAATGTTTCCTGAAAACTGAGGCAGTGCTGCCCAGAGCCCTTGACCAATGTTTCTCTGTGTTCCCTAGGGTTGGTTTGCTGGAAAACGTTCTAAATTGGATTAATCTGGCTTGCTTTATAGCCGCTGGATATGGTGCTGTATTGGGCTTATTTATCACCTTTACTTAGCAATATTGGGAAGCTGTGTATTTTCCCCTGTTGTAGTTTCTTGCTTGGCTGTAGCAATGATCCTGTAAGAACTCCGTGTTGCAAACTTGTAGGTGCCAGAACAGGATTTAAGAAGAACACTGAGATACTTCTTTGTGAAGTAACAACACCAGACGTATGTGGTTAGGCAGAGTCACTCCTTGTAGGATGACTGGCTCAAGAACCCATTTTTTTTTGATGGCAGTGATCATTTAGAAAGGACAGTTCTTAATAAATATTTCCCTGTGGGATTTCACCCGGCGTTCTGCTCTCTGTGTAATAAAGTGGAGCCCAACCTCCACATTATCCGAAGCACTTAATCTTGTAGCTAGGATCCTGGGGCGTTGGGCTGGTACCTGGTCTGTCAAAACAAAGTATGGGTCGAAATAGCTTCCCTTTCACTTTAGTAACTATTAATAATTAATTCTAGATCCTTTTATGTCATTAAGCAGCTTTAGGGCACCTTGTACAGTGTAGCTTTGAATTCATTTAGTAAATGACCTCCACAAGAAGTCAAAAAGACTTCCCTGTGTACAGCAAGGTCCAGTTCCAGGGGTTTTGGTGACCTGTAAATATCCTGTTCATCAGCTCATGTTCAGATGTACAAATGGATTTTTTTCAGTATTTTTTTAAGCTTTAATAAAAGAACAACCAGTATTTGACGAGAAGCAAGGTAGATACAAATCAAGACGGTCTGTGTAACTTGGTTTCCCTACTGTGATGCAAATGTGTAAAATAAAAATTGACCAGAAAGAAATTTAATGCATCTCATTTTCTGCTTCTGAACTGCTAGCGTCCAAGCTGACCCATTGCTTCTGAAGTCTGCGTTTCCCCATCCCTGCCTTCCATTTGCAGCCATTAACATCTGCACTGTGGATATAGAGTCAAAACATAAAAAACTTGTGCAGGAAAAACTAGGGGAAAAGCTCTGCTGTCAGTGACCCACAGTGGGATTCACCGAGGTGCCTTTCCTGGAGCTGAAAGTTCTCCAGGTCCTACAGCTGTGCTTGTGTGCACTTCAGTCCTCTTTTAGTTTTGTAAGCTGAACTTCTGGAGTGCTTTATAGACTCTGTCTCAGGTGAATGGAAGCATTTCCTCACAGTCCTTTCTTCCAATGCCTGGTAGTTGAGGGCAGGCGTCAGCAGAGCTTGTTACTCGTGGTCTTATTCCACAGGACTTGGTGTCAGCTTGCCATGCAGGGGAAGACAAGGAGCCTGGTGCTTTAAACCTTGATGAGCAGATACAAATTAAGGGTTGAAACTTGCATCTTAAGCAATATCTTCAGTGAATCAGGCCAAGTTGTCTCAAAAGGGCAAGTCCTTGACTTGTTTGTTTTAGGCTGGGCTGAAGTTGAGCTGTGGCTTTTGTAGTTCTTTTCCTGAGATGCTGGGATCCAACCATGCTTCCAGTTGGCAGGGGTGAGGATGAAAATATTTCTGTGAAGTGTTCTTCCTGGTAATCCCCAACATCTCAAGCATGTTTCCTTCATCACAAAATGTAGTTCTTCAAGATGTTCCTTCCAGTTCAGCCCGTAGTTCTCATCCTACCACTGAGGGGTAATGCCAAAAATAGCTTCTGTTCTCTACCCTGCAAATCCCAAGTTATGTGTTGCCTGAAGCCTTTGGGTGGGTGTTGTTTTACCAGGGAACTAAACTATAAAAAGGACGTGGGTTTGGGGCTTATGAATACCCTGTGGTAGAATAAAACTTGGCTGCACTGGGCCAAGAAACCCCTTGGCTGTAACAAAAGGCAAAATGTGAGGGGTGGAGTGTGTAAAACTGCATAAATTGTGGGAAAACTTATTTGAGGTTGAGACTAAATGTAGGTCATGTGGGAAAAAGGTCTTGATCTCTGACTGTCTTCTCGAAGGAGAGACAAAAAGAAGCCCCTGCTTGCAACAGAGCCCCTAGTATAGAAGGTCTATTGCAAGCAGAGATTGTCTGGTTGACTTACATAGGGGAGAGAATAAGCAAAACCAGAGCCCTAATGTGGCTTTCTTCAGTGTGCTGCGCTTAGATGCGAGTTAATAGGTCTAGAAGAGGTAAATTTTCCACCCTGGTTATTCTGTGGTTCTGAATTATTTTACTCTAAGGATTATCTTCTAGTGTTTGAAATTCTGAGCTGTCTTGATCACGTGGTGGTGCTCCTTGTTGCAGTCTGAGCTGCCTGCTGTCAATGCTCTTGCTAGAGCAAGATTATTTTCATGACTGCGAAGAACTGCCTTCTCTTTAAATCTTGTTTTTACCTTCCTTTGCCTTCTGACTGACAGGCTGTAATGAGCAGGAGCGTGTTGTAGTGCCCTGGATAGTGTATGGTCAATAAAACCAAATTGCTTTGTACAGAAGAGGCAATAACACAACTTGTATTGGCACAGCTGATCCTGATAGCGGGATCCTCAGTTAGGAGACAAGGGCTTTCATGTGTCTTGAGTAATAAAAAATGCATGTCATCCCTCTTTTCTCTCCCCTTTTATCCATGGAAAATAATGTAACTTGGGGTAACTCTGCTTTCTCTGACTCTTCTCTGCTGTGGGATATTTTTAGTGAGGTGGCTGAGATATAATGCATGAGATAGCTTAGGTTTATGGTTGGACTTGATGATTTTAAACATAGTTCTCCTTTTACTGCTCCCTCTTGGGATGACTGTGTTGAGCTTGGCAAGAGACTTCCAGCAACCTCTATGAGAGGAGCTGTTAACAACATGGATCTCCTGCAACAAGGGTAAATATATTAATACAGGGGTTTTGTCCCTGAGGACACTGTTCTGATCTGATGTTCTGCAGTCTTGAGGCAGTTTTTTAGGGTGACACAATGTCCGCTTGGCTGCCTGTCACCCTAGGATGTGTCTGTGCTCGTTGTGGGATGTGCAGGAGCGATTTTTAGTGCCTCGCTCAGCTTCTCTGTGGCTGGAAATGTCTCTTTGGCTGAGCTGCATGGGATGCTTTGTTCAGCTGGAGCTCTGAAAAAGTCCTAAGGAATCCCACACGCAGCAGGGTGTGAAGGTATTGATGTGCCTCCCCTGGGAGAAGCCAAACTTGTTAATTTTGGGATATGTATCGTACCAGGAGGCAGCAGCCAAATTGGAGGGGCTACAAAGAGCAGCTGTGGTGACTGAGAGGAGAGAATTGGGCGATGACAGCAGATTACAAGAATTAAAGCTGTAAGCCTGACTAAGTGATGATTAAAGAGAGCCAAGAAGATGTAGGATGCTACAAAATGGCTGCATTGTGGGGGGGAGACTGCAGAAATGGGTGGGGAATTAATTAGCGTGGCTCAAGCCTGAGCTGTGGAGAGGTGAGATGGAGGCAGAGGAAAGCAAGATGTCAGGAGAAGCCTTCTGCCAGTGAGAAGGGTTTGGCTGCGAGCAGTATCCCTGGAGAAACAGAGGCAGTTCAGTGTCATTTTGTATAATCAACACCAGACTGGACAAATTGCTGCTAAATATACTGTAGGGAACGACCTCTTATCGGCTGAGAGATGGACTGAACGCCGAAGTTGTTCTTTTTCCATTTGCTTATCTCTGTGTGAAGTACATCGTGTGCATAATTTCTGGTTTGGGGATTTTTGTTTTGCCATTAAACCTTGTAGATGCCTGGAGTGAGCTTGGCTGCTCCATAGGAGGAGCATTGAAGTCCTACGTTAAATGAAGCTGGCGTGTGTGTGCCCTGATCCCTGTTCGTTGTAAGCTGGGTTTTGCAACAACAGTAAAACCCCTGAGCAGAAAGATCTGCTGGGATTTACCAAGAACATGATGCCTGTGTTGCCAGAGCAGCCCTGTGGGACCTGTTATGGCAATGCAGTCTCAAAAATAGAATCATGGAATAGCTTGGGTTGGAAGGGACCTTAAAGATCATCCAGTTCCACCTCCTGGCATGGCAGGGACACCTCCCACTGGATCAGGGGCTCCAAGCTCCATCCAGCCTGGCCTTGAACCCCTCCAGGGCTGGGGCAGCCACCACTGCTCAGGGCAACCTGGGCCAGGGCCTCCCCACCCTCAGAGTGAAGAAACTCCTCCTTATGTCTACTCTAAATCTTCCCCTCTCCAGTTTATAATCATTGCTCCTCATCCTATCACCACAAACCTTTGTAAACAGCCCCTCTCCAGCATTCTTGTAGCCCCTTCAGGTACAGGAAGGTCGCTATAAAGTCTCCTCGGAGCCTTCTCTTCTCCAGGCTGAACAACCCCAACTCTCTCAGCCTGTCCTCGTACGAGAGGTGCAAGTTGATTTTGTATAATAGAATGTTTTTTTGAGTTTTGGAGGTTTTTTTGTTTGAAAGTTTATTCTAACGATTGCAGGTGGACACTGACACTGCAGTTACAAAACCTGAGCAAGAAGCTTATGTCTCGTCGTAAAACCAGAGCAGGTCAGCAGTGACCAGCCCTGGCTGCTGCTCCTTGGCAGCGTCCCTGGTGGGGTTGCTCACAGTCCATGCATCAAGAGGCTGACGATGCAATGTGACTCATGAGTAATCTTTGAGAGAGGCCGACTTCTGTCCGGCTTATGGCACGAAAACCACCGTCACGGCTGCTCCCCCGTGCCTGCTGTGAGTGCTCACAGCTCTGCAGTGGATAGACAAAGGCACCAACCTACTTTCAGAGCAAGGTTTGGGCAGGGAAGCAGACTTTCCCTTTATTTTGAAGGCTCCTACATATACATCCACATATATATATATATACACACACAGGCCTTAGGAGCTGCTGAGAGAGCTGGGATTGTTTAGCCCGGAGAAGAGGAGGCTGAGGGGAGACCTCATTTCTCTCTCCAACTACCTGAGGGGAGGTTGTGGAGAGGAGGGAGCTGGGCTCTTCTCCCAAGTGACAGGGGACAGGATGAGAGGGAATGGCCTCAAGCTCCACCAGGGGAGGTTTAGGCTGGACATTAGGAAAAAATTTTTCACAGAAAGGATCATTGGGCACTGGAACAGGCTGCCCAGGGAGGGGAGTTGAGTCACCTTCCCTGGAGGGGTTTAAGGGACGGGTGGACGAGGTGCTGAGGGACATGGGTTAGTGTTTGATTGGAATGCTTGAACTCGATGATCCGGTGGGTCTTTTCCAACCTGGTGATTCTATGATGCTATATATATATATATAGGCAACTTTGTTCTGCTCCAAACCCCAGTCTTGCAGTTTTAGGGACACTTCTATCTAAGAGGGATTTCTTTTTTGAAGTGAAATCACCTGCTGAAGCTGGGCAGTAGAACTGATGAATGATCCTCAAGTATCCTTGTACAGCGCATCCCTCGCGGTGCGGAGAGCAGCCTCTGCAGCTGCTCCTTCGGCACAGGGGGATGCTGCGGGGTGGCTTTGCTGCCAAAAGCTGCTGCTACTGCTGCGACTGTGATCTTATCTCACGCAGACACAACTGCGCAGCCTTTGCTTGGTTGTCGTTATGAGGAGCCTTTTATTTTCTGTCCCTGAACAAATGCGCCGCCTGCTTCTAGCATCGAGCCTTGTTTGAAGGCTCTGCAGTTCCTGTACTGCAGGAGCAGAAAAAGAAGGTGGCTTCTCAGTTGCCAGCTGTGATTTGTAATGCGTGCTGAAGGAAGATCGCAACACCTCCTCCTGCTTGGCTCTGTCCCAGCCAACTGCTGGCACCACAGGCAGGAAAGAACAGTGGATGAGTTCACCACAGCCGCCCTTTCCAGGTTCTGGCATTAGCATAACAGTTACAGCCCCAGAGGCTGTAAAGAGAATATAGTCTTAAAAAAAAAAAATACTGGAATTTAACGGAGAAATGAATAGCGTAGCAAATTGTAATGCCTAGCGTGTCGGCTGGGTGTCAGTCTTAAAAGCCTGGGAACGTTTGTGCCCATTCCCAGACCTTCTTCGCCATCATTTCAACATCTGCAGTTCTGTTTCCTGGGGAAAGAGCCTGCAGGGCACCATTCCTGCTGCATTTTACCTAAAAAAACTGGTATGTTTGTCTTCTGTTTTCCTCAAAGCCATCTGAGGTATTTGCACTAAAATGCTGTGGTTAATTTGCAATGATGATAGGCAGGAGTTCAAGCCTCAGTGTTTTGGGTTCTACACCTTCATTTCTGAGGGTTTTCTCATTTAGTTGTATGTAACTCAGTTCTCAAAACAATTACAATGGTATCTGCCAACCCTTGGTGTTTGCTGTGGCCTGTGGTGAAACAAGACACAAAGCAAGAACAGCACCGCTCGCATCTTGTCAAGCTTCAAAGACCTTAGGAACCCAGCGGTTGAGGAGTTCGAGATGTGGAGTCCCATTTAAAGGTGCTTGCAGATTGTAATCTGGGATTAGGGTGATGCCTGGGTGAGGATGTTCCCGGGACTAACTCCCACATAGCCCAGGTTGCCCAGGGAGGTAGTGGAGGCTCCATCCCTGGAAGCATTCGAGGTCAGATTGGACGGGGCACTGAGCAACCCGGTTGAGTTCACGATGTGCCTGCTCCTTCAGGGAGGTTGGCTTGGATGACCCATAAAGGTTCCTTGCAACCAAAGTATTCTACGATTCCTGCCTGTTCCCTTTGTGGCTGTTGCACCAGGATCCTGAACTCTCTCTACTGGCATCTTTTTTTCTTTCAAAACCTCTTGAAAAACAACTATTCTGCTGGCTCTCTGTGCCAGCACTGACCATGGTTTGTCTGGAGGAGCAGCCAGTGCTGATGCCAGTGATTTCTTTGGCTTTTTTTTTCTGTCTGAGTTGGCTAACTTGAGCATTAACCTTAAAATAGCCACTATTTTTGCAGCTGATATAATTAATTTTGTGTATGTGTCTATTTTCCTTCCCCGTCTTGGGCTTTGAGGATTCACCACCCCCTGCTGACCGACTCCCTGCTTTGGCACAAGAAAGCTCTTAGCAAATCTTGGCTTATTCACCAAAAAAAGAGGCTGTTTGCCTTTTCTGCTGCCATCCCTAGTGCCAGATTCCTCACTCACGTGGTCGGTTGTTTTTGGAGCACCTTCTCGATCTGCTAGGGGGTGGGTGGATGTGGAAGGGGGATGTTCACAGGTCTGAGGGTAACACTGGCCATGAAGACAGCAGTTAGACTGAAGGATGCGTGGGTTTAGTAACACATTAGGAAAAAGGGTCTTGGTGAAGCCTGAAGCCTGGCCTCATCCAGCCCTGAGCTGGGGATGGCTGCGTTGAGCCACATCCATCAGGGCACATCCAAGAGTACAAAGATGGGGATCCTGGATACTACCCCATCCCCAATTTCCAGCCCCAGTCACTGCTCCAGCTCTACTGGAGGTGGAGGGCAGAGGGTGCTGCGCTCTGGCTGTGTTTTAGCGCTGAGTTTTCATGTCTGAGCCCATCAGCAAGAGGGAAGAAGGGTGAAAGAAAATATTTTTTGCTATGAAGCACAGTGAGTGTGCTAGAGCAGGGGAACCAACCTCATGCTTGCACGCAGCGCTGTTCCCAGGAGGGGACTGTAATCCCAACAATTAAATCCACAAGGACATGTTGGGGAAAACCCCCGTGATGGTGTCTAAAGATGCTTATTAAGTGCACGCACATGGAAGAAAAGGGCTGTGTGGCTGAGTCCTGGGGAAAAAGAGCTGAGTGGTTTTGTTAAACACTTTAAAGTAAATATTCGAGGAAAGGAAAGCTTTCTGCAGATGCAGCCTCGGCTGCACAGCCCACGCAGCTCCCAGCTTTTGCAGTCGGAGAGTGCAGCGTCCTCGGATCCCATCCCAACCTCCTGGCATGGTAGGAGAGGTAGCGGCTTCCCTCTAAGCAAGACCCAGCTCTGACTGTGCCAGCGACAGCAAAATATCACCCAGGGAATGATCATTTCCATGGCAGCGCGATGCAATATCGTGAACAGACGGAGGATGCAGGGCCAGCAGCACGTGCCGGTGCTCCGAGAAGAAGCCACACGCTCCTGCTGCGCTCATCGGAGGCAAGAGGTGAGCACGTCTGCCTTGGGAGAGAGGTGCAGGGAGATTTGCGAAGGAGCTGACCCTGAGTTGGATTTTCATGTCTGAGCAAACCTGAGCCCGTTCAGCTGGACAGGATGGGTTTGTGCCCCACTCACCATTCAGATTTCAATCCTACCAGCCCCCAGAGTCCTTCCAGGCTGCAACTCTGTGCCTCTGGCTTTAGAAAAGTCAGTGTCTCCCAGAAAAGGCCATGAGTGGTGTTTTTTTCATAGAATCACCAGGTTGGAAAAGACCCACCAGATCGAGTCCAACCATTCCCATCAATCACTAAACTGCATCCCTCAGCGCCTCGTCCACCTGTCCCTTAAACACCTCTAGGGAAGGTGACTCAACCCCCTCCCTGGGCAGCCTGTTTAAGCAATAATAGGGTTAAAGCTATTATGAGCAAGAGAAAGTGACTGGCTTGCACAGTTTCCGATTACTTTTCTCCTCTGTGTGATCTGAGCTCTCTCTTCAGCGTTCCCCACGGTGGAGGCAGGGTAGAATTTTAAATAGAATTAAATCCCTTTAACATCAGATTTGCATCCAGAGAGTTTGTGCTGAAACGTCTGTGCTGTGCAGGGAAGGTTTGGGACGTGGTCCTCGCAGATTGCCTGGAGAAAAGGAGGCTGAGGGGAGACCTTGTTGCTCTCTACAACTGCCTAAAAGGAGGGTGCAGGTGCCTTGCTGCCCCGGGGAAGCTGTGGCTGCCCCGTCCCTGGGGGTGTTCAAGGCCAGGTTGGATGGGGTTTGAGAACCCTGATCCAGTGGGAGGTGTCCCTGCTGGAGGGGTGGAACTGGATGATCTTTACGGTCCCTCCCAACCCATTCTCTGATTCTTGCAGCCGTATGCTGCAAATCCCCACTGGCTCTGCGCTGTTATCCTGTTCATCCTCCTGGGTGCCCAAGCTGGGATGTGGGGATGGTGTTTTTATACTCTTCTGCCTTAATGAGCTTGTTTGTGGAAGACTGGCGAGCAGAGGACTAGGCATTTCGGAAACATCTGCCTGGGGAACGTATCCCAGGAGAAGCAAGTGTCAGGCAACCCTTGCCTGGTGAAGAAAACAAGGTGCGGGGACCAGCGCTGCATCAGCTGTGCTCCTTGTCCCCTCTGCAACTCCCCTGTCTGGTTTATGTTGTGCTCTGCAGCCTCGCAGACAGGTTTTACTGTATCCAAGCAATTTTTTTTTCCCCTCCTTGGCTGCTACCACAGAAGTCCAGGCGTGCCTGGGCAGCTCCAGCAGGGCCTTCGTTGCAACACAGGCAGGAAGAAAACAGTGTTTATCGCGTGCATGGGTACAGTTAATGAATGTGTGCACACATACACAGAGAGCTTGTGTAGAGGCATAAAGCAACCGCAAGGTTTTGTGATGGAAAAGAGCTGAGCCCCACTGCTTTTAGCACGTGGATGGTTTCCTGGCTGCAAACCTGCTGTGGGTTAAATCCATGGGGCTTTTTGAAGAGTTTGAACTTGGTCTCTAAGTGCACATAGCAGAGAGTGAATGAAGGCTCACATGGACCCTGGAGATCCTGGGTGAACAACAGGGTCCTGCCTGGGGGCAGCCAGGAGTTGGGAGATGCTCCTACAAGGGAAGGTGTTGGTGTTCTCCCAAGGTCACCCTGGTGCCCCAGGCCCTGTGCTCAGCCTTGCTCCAGCCTGCAAGTTCCCACCATGAAAGCCCTTCTCTGCCCATCGTCCTCCAGGCAAGACCCCAGCGCAGTGTCTGCCCCCTTTCCTCCTCCACCTTTTCCCTGCTGATCCCTCTGGAGTGGCTTTTGGGTGGGGGGCAGCCTTGTGGGTCTCCCTCCCATGCAGATCCCCTGCTATTTTGGGGCAGAGTGTCTGTACCTTCGCATCCCATCCTCGTCCCTGTGTATCTCCCCCATACTCCTGGAGTATCTTTCCCCTGTATCCCAAACCCCCGTATCTCCCCCTGCATCCCATCCTCATCCACCCAGTGTCCTCTCCATATCCCATCTCCACATCCCATCGCATCTCCATCCCATTCCTGTGTATATCCCATCCCATCTATCCCCCTCCCTGCATCCTGTCCCGTCCCATCCCCCTGTATCCCCCTTCCTGTGTCCCATCCCCATCCTATACCATCCCCCTGTATCTCTTATTCCATCCCATCCTCATCCTATCCCATACTCCTGTATCCCCCTTCCCTCATCCCATCCCTTGGTATCCCAACCCCCGTATCACGTCCTCATCCTCCCAGTGTCCCCCTGCATCCCACGCTATCCCATCTCATTCCCCTGTATCCCCCTCCCCTCATTCCATCCCATCCTATCCCCCACATTCCACCCTCATTCTCCCAGTGTCCCACCCCATTCTATCTCTATCCCATCCTATTTCCCTGTATCCCTCTCCCTGCAACCCATCCTATCCCTCTGCATCCCTCTCCCTGCATCCCATCCTCACCCCATCCCCCTGTATATCTCATCACACCGTATCCCCCTCCCCTCATCCTCCCAGTGTCCCACCCCATCCCATCATATTCCCCTGCATCCCATCCTCATCCCATCCCCCTGTACCTCTCATCCCATCCTCATCCCACCATATCCCCCTCCCCTCATCCTCCCCATGTCCCACCCCATACTATCTCTATCCCATCCTATTCCCCTGTATCCCTCTCCCTGCATCCCATCCTCATCCCATCCCACAGTATCCCCCTCCCCTCATCCTCCCCATGTCCCACCCCATCCCATCTCTATCCCATCCCATTCCCCTGCATCCCATCCTCATCCCATCCCACCGTATCCCACTCCCCTCATCCTCCCTGTGTCCCACCCCATGCTATCTCTATCCCATGCTATTCCCCTGCATCCCTTTCCCTGCATCCCATCCTCATCCCACCCCCCTGTACCCCTCATCCCATCCCATCCCATCCCATCCCATCCCATCCCCCTCCCCTCATCCTCCCCGTGTCCCACCCCATCCCATCTCTATCCCATCCTATTCCCCTGCATCCCATCCTCATCCCATCCCCCTGTACCCCTCATCCCATTCCATCGTATCCCACTCCCCTCATCCTCCCTGTGTCCCACCCCATCCTATCTCTATCCCATCCTATTCCTCTGCATCCCTTTCCCTGCATCCCATCCCATCCCATCCCATCCCATGCCATCCCCCTCCCGTCATCCTCCCCGTGTCCCACCCTATCCCATCTCTATCCCATCTCTATCCCATCCTATTCCCCTGCATCCCATCCTCATCCCATCCCACCGTATCCCCCACCCCTCATCCTCCCAGTGTCCCGCCGCATCCCATCTCCAGCCCATCCCATCCCACCCCCCTCATCCTCTCCCGTATCCCACCCCCTCTTCCCAGCGTCACCCCCGTCCCCGGATCCCGGTCCCTCCCGCGGGGCGGGGCCGGCTCGGCGCTCCCGGCGCTCCCTCCTCTCGCCGCTCTCGTCTCTCTCGCCTCTCTGCCCGTTCCCCCCGCTCTCCCCGCGGCTCCCCCGCTCCCTCCCGCCCGGGATGCAGCCGGGCCGGGCCCCGTGGCCCCCGCAGTGAGGCCTCCGCGCCGGGGCCGCCGCCGCCATGGGCAAATCCAACAGCAAGTTAAAGCCTGAAGTTGTGGAGGAGCTCACCAGGAAAACCTACTGTGAGTGCCCGGGCTCCCGGGATGCGCCGCCGGCCGCCCCCTCCTCCTTCTCCTCAGTCTTCTCCTCCTCTTCCTCCTCCGGCTTCCCTTTCTTCACCTTCTTCTCTTTCTTCTCCTCCTCCTTCCCCCTTTTTCTCCTCCTTCTTCCCTTTCTTCTTCTCCTTCCCCCCCCGTTTTCCTCCTTTCCCCCCTGCATTTTCCTCCTTTCCCCCCCCGTTTTCCTCCATTCCCCCCCGTTTTCCTCCTTCTCCCCCCCTTTTTCTCCTTCCCCCCCTTTTTCTCCTTCCCCCCCTTTCTCCTTCCCCCTCTTTCCTCCTTTTCCCCCCCTTTCCTCCTTTTCCCCCCCTTTCCTCCTTTTCCCCCCCTTTCCTCCTTTTCCCCCCCTTTCCTCCTTTTCCCCCCCTTTCCTCCTTTTCCCCCCCTTTCCTCCTTTTTCCCCCTTTTCCTCTTCCCCCCCTTTCCTCCTTTCCCCCCCTTTCCTCCTTTCCCCCCCTTTCCTCCTTTCCCCCCCTTTCCTCCTTTCTCCCCCTTTCCTCCTTTCTCCCCCTGTCCTCCTTTTCCCCCCTTTCCTCCTTTTCCCCCCTTTCCTCCTTTTCCCCCCTTTCTCCTTTTCCCCCCTTTCCTCTTTCCCCCCCCTTTTCCTCCCTTTCCCCCCCATTTTCCTCCCTTTCCCCCCCATTTTCCTCCTTTTCCCCCCCATTTTCCTCCTTTTCCCCCCCATTTTCCTCCTTTTCCCCCTCTCTTTCTACCTTCCCCCCTTTCCCCCACCTTTTACTCTTTTACCCCCCACCCCCTTTTCTCCTTTTCCTCCTTCCCTTCTCCTTTCCTCCTTCCCCCCCAGGCTTTTCCCTGCCTTTGGAGCAGCCAGCCAGGATTTCTCTGGGCACCAGCACAGCCGCTCCCTGGGCTCCTCTGTGCTTTGTTGCAGGAATTCTGAGAGAACCCTGGGAGGATAAAAAAAATCCCTGCGAGGCAGCGAGAAGGGGAAGGGAGCAGGAGGAACACACCGTTTCCTTATAGAAACGGTTCTCTGTGGCCTATTCCCAAGCCTTTGGTGACCAGAGGATAAGGGCCTCATCCTGCCCACCCCAAGTGATGCGCTGGCCTTTTCCTGGCCCCCTCCCTCCTGCACCAGCTTCTGAGCATCCTTTCTCCCTGCTCACCTGCTCCGAGCATCCTCTCTCCCTTCTCCGAGCATCCTCTCTCCCTTCTCTGAGCATCCTCTCTCCCTTCTCCGAGCATCCTCTCTCCCTTCTCCGAGCATCCTCTCTCCCTTCTCCGAGCATCCTCTCTCCCTTCTCTGAGCATCCTCTCTCCCTTCTCTGAGCATCCTCTCTCCCTTCTCCGAGCATCCTCTCTCCCTTCTCCGAGCATCCTCTCTCCCCTCTCCGAGCATCCTCTCTCCCTTCTCTGAGCATCCTCTCTCCCCTCTCCGAGCATCCTCTCTCCCTTCTCCGAGCATCCTCTCTCCCTTCTCCGAGCATCCTCTCTCCCTCCTCCGACCATCCTTTCTCCCAGGGCTGCTTGGCCCCAGGGTTTTGCTGCCAGGCACAAGGACTGGCCATGGTGATTTTCTTCCCTTCGTTGCTTCCTTGGAATCGGGCATCTTTTCCTTAAACAGGGAACCAAACCGTCTGGGTGGCTTTTCAAGTTTGGGTGCATTAGTTGGAGGCTTTTCCTTTGTTACCCTGCTTTGAAGTGAAGAGCTTGACACCGGGGCGTTCAGTATTTTCCTATTTCAGTATCATTTTATAACCTGATTTTCTATATGGGCGGCTTTCTCGTCTGAACCTCTGCTGTAATCTTATTAACGTGGCTAGAGCCTGAACCAGGCAGTTTTAGCGAAATCAGTGGTTTGTTTTTTTTTCCTGAAGGATGCACAAAGGAAACAAAGGCTTTGGTGGTTCAAGTTTACCTCTCCGCTCGCAGGCTGGAGATGTCCCCGCTTTGCTTCGTCAGGCAAGCGCTAACGTGCAGCGGACCTGCGAGCTCTCCCCCCGCTGCCGGTGCTGCAGTCCCACGGCAGCGCTTACCCAAAAAGGCAATAGATTAGGATGCAGCGAGTTCTCCCATATGGAGAAGAGGCGATACTGGTGCATTGCACAACCCTACACGCCGGCTTTGCTCTCTCGTCGTGGCCCAGGCGGGAGGAGAGCAGGTTGTGCGGGGCACGTCTGCAGAGCCGAAGCACGAGTGATGGTTGGAGAGGTTAGGGTGTCCCGGTTGGGCTTCCTCCAAGAGAAGAAATAGTGAGAACGTGGTCGTACCGGCTGGATGCAGAACTGAGCTGGAGCTGAGCTCTGGGTTTTGATGTCCTCGCTGCAGCTGTAACCGGCGCTGGGCCGGTTATTGCCGTGCTGCAATCGCTCGCTCGGTTTGCAGGTGCCGTGATGATCCAGTCTCGGATGGAGAGGGATCTGGAAAGAGCCAGGCCTGGTGCAGCCTTGTCTGCTGGTGATCTCCTGGGCTTTCTGGACCCCTAGGGTGGTTCTTCTCTGTGCACAGATGGTGCCAACCCCAACGGGGCACGTGGGCAGCAATGCCCTGGGTCTTATCAGCCGCCGATGCCAAACACAGTGCTGGTGAAAACATTGTCTGCAGGCACTGGGATGTCTGTTTTGCTGAATGAGGCCAGTAGGGCATCATTGCCTTTTGAATCGCTTCATTCCCAACTTCTCCTCCTCTCTCTTTAGGGTTCCTTTCCCTTTCCCCCCTCCCACACCCTCTCCAAAAAAGATTCCTTCCTCTGCTTGCTCTCTCGATGAGTCCCAGGCCTCTCATTGCCTCTTTTTTGAGGTGCACCAGACCTGTTTGCTCAGGCAGGTGCCTGTGCAGCCGTATCGTGGAGCAGCCAGTGGCCTTTCCCACATCCAGAGTCCGGTGCGGCATCCCAACCCGCCCCAGCAGCGTGCGGCCAGCGGTGCGCTGCCTCTCAGGGAGAGCCGTCCTTAATACCAGGCTCTGTTTGTTGAGCTCTGCTCATTCCACCTCTCGTCTCTGGGATTAATTACTTTTGCAGAGTGTTTCTGCCCCTTTTCTGCAGCTGTCAAGGCAGGCACACATTCCGTTGTCTGGTGAAACACTTCACAGGGCCCTCCCAGGCATGTTTGGGAGCCTCTGATTTATCTTCTGACCCTGGGAGATTGGAAAGATATTAACTTATTTCTGTGTTTTGGGGAATCTAGGCAGAGGAGATGGGGGTAGGAGTGCAGAGTTGCATGGAGAGCAGTGGGAGGGACTGATCCGGATGCTTGTGCTAGTGGACTGGCTTGAACAGGGGGCAGTGGTGCCCTCAAATCCATGGCACATTCAGGAATTTCTCGGGATCTGTGTAGGAAAGGTTTCACGCCACATCACTGGGGTATTCCGGCACTCCATAGCACTGTGACTTGGAGCAACTGGATCCAGTGGGAGGTGTCCCTGCCTGTGGCAGCGGGTTGGAACTGGATGGGTTTTGAGGTCCCTTCCAACCCAAACCGTTCTAGGATTCCCTGATTCTCTAATTCTGGGAGGCCAGCAATGTCCATCCTTCAAGAGCATCCCTGGCACGTGGTGCCCTTTCCACACGCTGACTGCCTCGTTACGGAGCAGGCACTGGCCCTGCCTCACGCCTGCTGCTGTTTCTGCTGCTGTTACAGCACATCTGGGCAGATGTTTCCAGGAGCTCGTTACTGGCAACTAATGAAGGGGACCTACTTTTTTTCCTGGGGAGGTTCCTCTGGCTGCTTGAGCTGTGGCTGCTGGACGCGAAGGGTTTCTCCCACGATGGGATTTCCTTCCATTCCATTTTCTGTTTGTGCAATTTCCAAACGTAAATGAAGCAAATAACAAAACCCCCGTTCTTGCTTCTGCAGGATCAGAGGGGTGGGGAGATGTCCCCCTCTCTCCCTGCCCCATGTGGCTTTTCTGCAGATTTATCTCCTCTGGGAGACACAGGGGACCCGCAGCCTGTGCTGTGTCATCTCTTCCAGTGCCTGGTCCCTTGGCCACTGTCCCTTGTCCCTGCTGGTCTCTCCATCTCCTGTTTGTGGCATTTCTCTGGCTGTGGCTTGGTTGCAGCAGTCGTGGAGCAAGCAGGTGGTGGGAGCAGCCAGGAGAAGAGCGTGGGACCAGGGCAATTGCAGGCGTGGTGGTCTTGCCAGGAATGAATTATTTTACTGTGGATATTCAGAACAGGTTGTCTTGGACCCTGCTGGGAACTGCACACGGAAGGGCAGGAGCCTGGAAAACCTTGTGTTTTGGCTTCCCTCTCCGCTCCGTTCCTGATTTACAGTGCCGAGGGCCAGATTTTAATGATACTTGGATGTCTAAAGGTGCAGAAGGACACCTGAGGGCTTCTTCCAAGTGCTGGCTGCCCAAGTCCTGTTCGCTTGGGCCCATCGCCGTGTGCCTTTGAGCACCTCCAGCACCTGAGTGCCCGGGAATGTCTGGCAGCGCAAAGCTCCCTGTTCTTCCAGGCACTGGCCGGGGGATCCCGGTGGTGGGGTGAGGATTTAACCTTCCTCAGAGCCTGTAGGAGCATGTGGGAGAAGCCAACACTGAGTGATAATAATAATAATAACAATAACGAATAATAAATTATGTAATTCTTTGTACTTCCATAGAGCCTTTCATCCAGAAGTTCTTAAAGTGCTTTATAATCATTAATTTATTAATTCTCTTGATGCCTCATTGAGGTAGCTCAGAGATGCGGTTTGTCCATTGTGTGTTTTGTCCCAAGAGATGATAACGCCCAAGACTCGAAGGAACCACCATCCTCCCTGGGTTGCATCTACTGGCCCTTCCTTGCAGGGATTTAATCCCGGGCTTAGCCTGGACCAGGTGCTTGCAGCTCAGCACCACAGTGGGATTGGGGATTTTCCTAAGAGCCTTGCGGGGCTGCCGTCGAAGGGTTCTGCTAAGCTGCAGGTTTACACGGGTCTTGGGGTGGCACCGCTCCCTGCAGCCTGTGTAGGGTTGTGTCAAGCGCACTTGGGCAGTTGTGGATGCAGGATACGTGTGGTAGAAATGGCTTGATGTGGACTCCGGGCAGAGAAACTGGGAAAGAAATGCAGTGCTGAGCATCTCTACTTGGTTGCCTGTCCCAGCCCAGCCTAGCCACGACATTGGCGACCTTTAAAATCATGAAACAGGCTTAAAGATTTGAGATTTTTTCAGAAAAGCTGTGTTTTGTTCTTTTGGGGGGATATTAGATTCCAATGTTCACTTTTCATAACTATTTCCCACATCCAGAACTCCTAAAACTGTATTTTTTTTTAACGCTAGCCACAGTAGCTGTGCCATCTGGCACACTTGAAGCCCTGTAGGTGCAGCAGCATCGCTGCCTGAACCCGGCGTGGGGTCAGGATGATGTCCTGATGCTCCAGAGGCCACGCGAGGCTCCAGGAGAGGCAAGTGAGCTGTGGTGAGGGTGCCAAAACGATTCCTGAGGCGCTGGGAGGCCTGGGCTGCCGAGTGGGTGTGGGGAGAGGAAGATGCTCTTTTCTCCAGAACCGCATCCCACCCACTGTGATCTATTTTGTGGATTTTCAGCTCGCTCCGGCATCATCATTTTTTCTGCTCTTTTACAATAAGCCGCAAAATTGGCTCTGTTGCTCAACAGTAATGCCTCGAATTAATGGGAATAAGTTTAAGAGCAAACTACTAACACATCGGATTGTAGTTACGGGCTATGTGGCAGCGGGTGGAATTCTCTGGGAAAGGAAAGAAAATTCTCCAATTGCAGCTGGTTTCAGCCAGGAAAAGGAGTTAATGCCTTGTTGAGAGCACCGGGCTGGGGCTTTGCTCCATGGTGCCACCCTGGTGGGGGGAAAATGTGCCGCTCAGGGCGGTGGCAGGAGCAGAGAAGGGACCTCGATCCCCACTGCCGGTTGACTTTTAGCCTCGGAAGCGTTTGGCTCTGGGTGCTGGGTTTCTCTGCCAGGTTGGTTCATGTTGAAATCCTTCCTGTTGCTCATCCAGCAGAAAGTGGGGTAAACTGGCCAGGTGGTTATGCACCCATTATCCCTCGGAGGCAGATGATGGATGAAATACTGGCCCCGTTCCCCTCAGCTCCTCTCAACCCATTTTTGGAGCTGCTGGTGCAGTTATGGGCAGAGAGCTGGGGGTCAGGATCCCACCAAGGAACCCGGGGTGCCAAGGTGGGTGCTCGCCTGGTGTGGGAAGCTGAGGCAGGGCTGCTGCTGGCTGCTTGACCTGGCGAGCGTGCCTCCCTGCTCCGAGCGTGCCGGGTCCTGCCCTTGGGGCACAACAACCCTGAGCAGCTACAGACTAGGAGAAGCCTGGCTATAAACTGCATGGAGGAGAAGGACCTGGGGGTGTTGGTTGACAGCGACTGAACATGAGCCAGCAGTGGCCCAGGTGGCCAAGAAGGCCAATGGCATCTTGGCTTGGATCAGAAACAGTGTGGCCAGCAGGTCCAGGGAGGTTCTTCTCCCTCTGTACTCGGCACTGGTGAGACCGCACCTCGAGTCCTGTGTTCAGTTCTGGGCCCCTCACCACAAGAAGGATGTTGAGGCTCTGGAGCGAGTCCAGAGAAGGGCAACGAAGCTGGGGAAGGGGCTGGAGAACAAGAGGAGCGGCTGAGAGAGCTGGGGGTGTTTAGGCTGGAGAAGAGGAGGCTGAGGGGAGACCTCGTTGCTCTCTCCAACTACCTGAGGGGAGGTTGTGGAGAGGAGGGAGCTGGGCTCTTCTCCCAAGTGACAGGGGACAGGACGAGAGGGAATGGCCTCAAGCTCCACCAGGGGAGGTTCAGGCTGGACATTAGGAAAAAAATTTTCACGGAAAAATGTGATTGGGCACTGGCAGAGGCTGCCCAGGGAGGTGGTTGAGTCACCTTCCCTGGAGGTGTTTAAGGGACGGGTGGACGAGGTGCTGAGGGACATGGTTCAGTGATTGATGGGAATGGTTGGACTCGATGATCCGGTGGGTCTCTTCCAACCTGGTGATTCTATGATTCTATGAATCTAATAGCGTTTGCAGGGATCCAAAAGGGAAGTTTTATGGGGAGGAGGAGAGCACCTGCCCAAGCATCCTTGAGATGCGCTGAAGAGAGGGGAGCAGAGTGGGTTTGCTGTCCCCTGCCATCCAGGGAGCCCTGATGGGCAGGATACACTGCGAACCTGGCTTTTGTTTGGGACCTGGTTTTTCTACAGCTGCCTCTTTCCAGAGTTGTGAAGGTGGCAGCTGCAGCGTGGGTTCACTGTGAGCTCAACGGGGACCTGATGTGCTGCATCTGGAGGGTTGTGGTGGTCTGCAGACATCTGCAGCCCCTTCCCCAAGGAGACCCCGACTTGCTCTCAGTGACTCTCATGTCCAGCTAACCTGTGTGCACACAGACCTGATGCTTTGCAGGTAGATGTGAGTGAAGCACGTTTTGGGGTGCCCTTGTGGTCCCTAGGAGGTGCTTGCAGGTGCTGGGTGGGAATGGGGACGATGTGACCGAGGGCTCTGAGGGCTGTCTCTGCGGCAGAGCGGAGCAGCCTTCCCTGCCGGCCGCGCTTGCACTGTCTGCTGCTGCTCCAGCATGAGTAGAATCACATTTCATTTATCCCCTGACATGTTAATGGATCTGCTTAACCACTCTCCTGACCTTTGCTGCTGCCGCTATAATTAAGGTTGTGAAACAAGAAGCTCTGAAGGCATCAAAGGAGATGGCTGCTTCAGGGAGGAGCCCGCAGACGTGTTTGCTCTGTTATCGGGGTGACATTTGTGGGGTCGCTTTGTTCCTTCCTTGTCTTCCCGAGTCTTCTAGAGAGCCAGACAGGAACGGGGCCCGAGGTCCATGCCCTGCACCTCTGCTTGAGAGCAGTGGCGGCCGGGGGTAGGGTGGATGCTCAGCCCCAGGGCATGGTGTGTGTTGCTCCCATCGCTGCTGCTGTGGATTCCCATCACTCCCCATGCCTCCTGCCTGTTTTTCTCCCTTCAAGGCAAGTTTTTGGTTTCTGTGTGGAAGGAGGGCTGCTTGTGCTTCCTCCATCTGTGTTTCTCCAGCCTTTCCTGATGTAAGACCGGACCTCGTGGAGGTGCCCTGGGTGTCTGTGTTTCCTCCTATGGAGGTGCAATCGTTCGGTGCTTCGTGAGCCCTTGACACAACCTCATCCCTGCCCATGAGCCAGGGAGGGAGCGTAGGCTTTGCCCTGTAGCATCCTCCTGGCCTTCTGATGGCTGAGTCACAGAGACCTCCCTTCCCCTGCCCGCACTGGGTCCAGAGGAGAGTTTTCTCCTCTGCTTGGGGCAGAATCCGTGGCTCTGTGGGTTGGGGCCAGCACCTTGAAGCCCCAAGCGCTGCTGAAATCCTTGAAGTCAAGGGGAGATTGGAGCTGGGGAGCAGGCACGGCCACACCACGGGGGCTGCTCCGTCCCTGCTCCTGGCAGCACTGGAGATGCTCAGCCCAGCCATGGGCCATCGCTTTGTTGGCTTGTTGGGAAGCCAGGATTAAAACCAGCCTGGGATAGACCTGCCGCAGCCACCGGCTCCCGCTGTGGGCGTGTTTCAGTCTGATTCATTAATTCCCAAATGAAGACACCGTCCTTTGCCCTTCCTGTGCTGCCTTTGCTGCGAAGAGCGACTGCTGCTTTTTTCCCCGAACCCTATTTCCAAAGCCTAATGTCGGGTCCTTAAATATTTAATAAAGCCTAAAAAGGATTTTAACTGCATATTGGCTTTCGTGTTGGTACTAGCCCTGGGGGAGATGAGAACAGGGCTGCTCATGGACCTGTTCATCCAGTCTGGGAGCAAGACAGACCACTAATGGCAACCACCGCGGAGAAAGAGTGCCAAACGCACACGCAGTTCTCTCCGCATATTGCTTCGTGTCTCAGCAGTAACAAATGACACCAATAACAGCATCGGGCTTCTGCTCCGGATGTCTTGGAAGCTCCCAGACCCGCCGTGATGCTGGTGATGTCTGTGGCTGATGGGGAGAGAAACCAAATTGGCCAAGTCCATGGGGAGATGGGCGAGCTGGGATGGGGACGTCCTGCTCCAACAGGTAGGCAGCTCCGACTGTGTTGGCACCTGTGTGATGAGGATGCTCCAATATCTCTTTGCGATGGGATGTTGCAGGGACGAGTACCTGTATGGGGATGACCTTGGCGTGGGGACAGCCCTGATGCGTGTGTGATGCGCCTGGGAGTGGGGACTGGGCACCGCTGGGGTGCGCGGGTTGAGATGGGGTACAGTGGTTTGGCCAAGCTGCTGTGAGTCATCTCTGGGAGCCACAGGAAAATGTCATCAGCAGGTTCTCACCGTGCTTATTTCCATGGGGGTGACCCTGGTGCCGCAGTCAGGTTTTGCTGGGGTTGTATTTTAATGCTTCTTCCCCAAATCTACTCTGTGCCAGCCGAAGAGCTGGAGTGGGCAGGCTGGTAACCCCAAGCTGGGACTACACTCTGATGAGAACGCGAGGACTGTGAGCTCTGTAATGCTTAGCCAGGACACCGGTTATGTATTTAAACCTGAATTTTAATGAGACTGAGTCACCAGGGTCAAACAAACCCAAATGTCCAAAGTGCTGGCATGCAGCAGATCTTAATAGTTACCGTCATTGAACGAGGACCCAAATGAGCTCCAGGATGCCCCAGGATGGGGTGATGGATGGTCCTGGGGAGGATCCAGCCTGTCCACGACAGCCTTAGTGGTGTTTTACCCTTTCCCTTCCCCTCTGCCTCAGTGCAGCTCCTGCAGACACTGGGCTCGGTGCTGGGATTTGGTGCTGGAGCTGGGGAGCACGTTGCTGGGGGAGTCTCATGCCCACACTCCAGCCATCCCCAAGGACCAGCAGGTAATTCAACCCTCCCCTCCATGCACAAAGCCGCCCAACAGCCAGAGATCATCCCTGGCAGGTGGCAGGTCCTACCTGCAGGGAATGCTTCCTCTCCTTGCTGGGAGATGCCTGTGCTGCACCAAGTGGATGTTGCCCCATCCCATTTTGGGGGCTGGATGGAGCCCCACAGCTACTGCTCTTGGTGCCTCCAACAGCCTGAGCTGCTGCTGTGTTCTTGGCTACGTGTTTTGTAGGGGCAAGGCCTGAAATTGGTAATAACTGTTCTGATTACGATGCAGTTACCCCGGGTAACCTGCTCTGCAGGGCTGGGGGCTGGCGCTGGGGATAGATCTACAATCCAGTGGGAGGTGTCCCTGCCCATGGAAGGGGAACTGGAACTGGATGATCTTCAAGGTGCTTTCTAACCCAGATTACTCTGTGGTGACTGATGGGAACTTCTCAGATCTGCGTTTGCAGGAGCAAGGTGTGAAGCGTGCACCAAGCATGCGTTCAGACTGCTGTATTGTGAGCCCTGGCGTTGGTCTGTGGGCGCCACGGGCTCGTTCTGAGGTGGGGGTTTGTCCAGGCTGTGATGTTGACCCTTAAATCTGTGTCCTGGGGGCAAGGAGTGAAATCCAAGCGAGTGCTTGCGTGCCTGCTGAGCCCCGTCGCCTGCTCGGAGGGGAGAGTTCATAGTGTAACGGGTGAATATTAACACTGTGATGATGTTGAAAGTGGAATTGGTGACAGGTTTCTGTGCAGATAGTTCTTAAATCTGTGTTTTGCTGGGGCAAGGGGTGGAGTGTGTTGGGCATAGATTGCGGGGGGTGCGGGGTTAGCCCTGGAACACTGTGGTGTTTACGCACGAGGGGCTGATTAGCTCATGCATCAGCACCCCAGTCCTTTCTGCATCAGCACCTGATAAGTTCATGCATGAGCATCCAATTAATACAGACCCAAGTGCGCAATTAATTTACCTGTGAGCGTCCGGTTGTTTTAGGCGTGGGTGCCCATTTAATTTCCATCGGTCCATGCGTGAGTGCCCTGTTGTTTAATGCATAGGTGCCCGTTTAATTGGTGCATGTGCCCCTAATCAGTCCCTGCCTGAGTGTCCAATTAATTTATGCATGAGCACCCGGTCTGTTCACACCTGAGCACCCGATTAGTATGATTAGTACACGCACAAGTGTGTTACCTACTAATTGCACTAATTTACACCTGAATGCCCAATTAGTTCATGCAGGAATGCTCAATTAGTCCATGCATGAGTGCCCAGTAAAGTCACAAGTGCCCGAATAACTCATGCATGAGCAGCCCTGTTCATTCATGCATGAGCAGCTGATGAAATCATGCATGAACAGCCAGTTAGTTCACCCAGGAGCACCCAAATAATTTATGCATGAGTGCCCAATTAGTCCATGCACCATCGCCTGATTCTTTTTTGCATGAGTGCCCATCTAGCTCAGGTGCCCACTTAGTGCAGGCGTGAGCCCCAGTGAGGAGCTTGTGCTTGGTCCCATGGACCGGGATGCGTGGGGAGCTGTGGGAACCCTGGGAAGGAGCCGCTGCAGCGATGCCCTGGGGAAATAAATGCCACCAGGGCATGGTGTTGCCGAACGAGTCACCCATGGCGCGGTGACGGAGCTGCAGGAGTGCCCTGCAGCATCTGCGGAACCGCTCTGTGGCTGGAAATAATTAACACTGGTTTCCTTGATAAGGCAGTGGTGCCGTGGCTGGAGCAAGGGGGGATGTGCTTGGTGGAGACTTTGCTGGCTGCTGCATGGGACCTGTGCTTGCAGAGCCTTTTGAGAGCCCGAACCCACAGACCTGTGCCTTGGGTAAGGCTGAGTGTGCACACCCGCTCGGGATCCAGCCCTGCGGCTGTAGCTACCCCTCTGCCCTTGTGCAGACAGGGGACGAGGTGGCTAGAGAATGGGAGGGCAGCACAAAAAAAAAAAGCCCTGTGGGGCTGGCGATGTCACTTCAAGCATCTCATCGTGGCCAGGGGTCCCCAAATTGTCCCAAATCTGGCCAGGACACCTCTCCCGTGCTCCTTGCTGCCACCCTGTCCCTGCTGTGGTCCAGTGAGCAACAAACTACCCGACGGGCAAGGCAAGGGATGGGGATTTGCAAACCCGGGTCCCTCCTCTTCTCGCTGCCTGGCAAACACAAATCAACGGGCTTGAGCACTGATTAACCAGAGCTGTTTCTTGCTGCAGTGGCAGCTGGGTGGTGGGAAGAGAGGGGGCACGCGAGGGGCGGGTGGTGATGGAGCTGTCAGTCCTCGCCTGTGCCGCTGGGGATTGATGGAAGGCTGGGGGCAGGGAGTTGGGTTTTTTGGGTGCTGGTAGCTGGGAAGAGGAGGCTGGGGGGCTGCTTGAACCCCCCCCTTAAGTCAGTCTATGCTCCCGAGCGCTGTGTAGGACGTGTGGCTGAAACCCTCCTCCCAGCTGAGGTGGGATTGGGGATGGAGCCGCGGCTTGGCCGCGTTGGGTAGCCCCCGTGCTGCTCTGTGCCAGCTGCCTGCTCCTACCTGAGGTGTGAGCCCTGCACTCAGCGTTGCCTTGTGCTCAGCGTTGTCCTGCGCTTTGCCAAGAGCAACCGAAACAAAGATGCTGCCGTGCGGCATCATACAAACGGGAGGGCGTCTGCGGCGCGTAGCCGGGGCTCCCAGCTTGGCGATGCCTCTTCCAGCGTTGCGGTTCATCACCAGTGCTAATATCCTCCCTTTATTTAGCGCCTTTCATCCCCAAGGATGCCGGGGCACGCTGCATCCACTAACAAGCTGCTACGTGCGCTATTTATAGCCATCTCCACGGCGGCTGCGGAACGGCGATCCCTGCGGACCGTGGCACCGTGGCCGAGCCCAACCGCAGCCCAGGCTGGACAGGGGCACAGGGAGAGAGCCAGCCCTGCTCCGGTGGGATGCTGCAATGGGGCCACTGCGGGTCATCCCCGTGTCCTTGAGCGCTCGGAGTCAAACCTGGCTGGGGATTCTGTCGCTGCAAATTGATTTGCATCAGCTCAGCATCGCGCCGTAATCAATGCCTGGGGAGGGAAATGCAGCAGCCGCCGCTGCGTGGGTACTTTTCTGTGAGCTCGGCTGGGAGCCGCAGAGGATGGCTTGCAGAGAGCAGAAAGACAACCTTGTCCTTGCCTGTGTCTCCTGTCCTCAGCCCCAGGATGGGTGGGTCAGCCTGGCCAGTGTCCCCAAGGCTTCCCTGGCTCTGGGTATCTGCTTTGGGGACAGGTATTAGCATCGCTAATCACTGCTGCTTGGTCCCAGCGAGGTCGGAGTGGCTGGAAAGCAGCAGCTGTGAAGTTGTCATCTGTCTTGGATCCAGAATTGCAGATCTGGGGAAGGGAGGCAGGTGCCTGCTCAGCCCCGGCTTGCCCTGCCGCAGCGATGCTGGACTTGGGACCAGGGTGTTTCCCTGCACTGGGAACACTCTGGCTCAGGGAGAGACAAGATTTTGGGGCAGCAGAGGGATGCACCCAGAGGTGAGTGGTTTTTCAAGAGCTGCGAGGTAGGGCTGTGTTCCCACCCCAGGGCAAACCCTGCAGCTTCCCCACCCAGGGCTGGAGGAAAGGGTATTGGTGCCAGTGCTCTGGAGGATGGATGGGGCTTTGCAAGGCCCCGTTCCAGGGATGCACAGAGACAAATCTCACTTTAGGTGGCCCTGTAGCATTTTTTGGGCTCGCACCTGAACATTCCCTTCTGCTGGAAGAGCCTCTTGTGGGAGCACTACGCATCCTTCCTGCGGGTACGAGGGGAGCCTGCTCCATCCCTCTCCTCCTGCATTGTTAGCGGCATTTCTCTGTACTAAAAAAAGCACAGATCTCTTTAATTGTTTCCTGCTGGCGTTGAAAGGCAGCTCCCCGGCCCGAAATAGCACGCTGGGGGAGACACAGGCAGGTGAGAGAGAGCAAGCAAGAGGTAATTTGCCCAGGGGAAGCGGGGCTGAGCCCCAACTGCAGTCCTGGGCTGCTGCTATTGCCCCTTTCTCTTGCCCCAAGGGCTGTTGGAAGTCCTGCTGCTCACTGTCCTCCTCCCACTCACCTTCATTGACACCTGCAGAGCTGGTACCTGGGGCATCCCCACTCCTGAGCATCCTTGGGGTGGGGAGTTATCTCCATGCTTGTGGGGAATGGTGTGGGGAAGCCTGTTTCTGTTAGAGACATCACTCAGCACCTTGCTTTTGGAAGGATGCTTCTGTGCAACCGTTCTTTTTGGGATGCAGATCCTTTGGGAGCAACACAACTGTTGTTTTTCCCCGCCTCAGCTCAGCCATGGGATGCAGCGTGTCATTCCTGGCTCCCTGCTGCCAGGACACCTCTGTCCTTTCCCCTGTCTGCCCTCCTCCTGCCTGACAACCCTGCCAGAACGTCCCTCCAAATCCCTCCTGCGGTGCAGCCGGAGCCCTTGGTGCCCTTCAGCCCATGTGCTGAGCATCCCTGTACCTCCCTCCTCACCTCCCCAGGTGCTGCTCTCCGTCCACATCCCAGAGTGGCACAACGGGTGCTGCTGCCCTCCTACCACGGCTGTTCCTGCTGTGCCCATCGCAGCCCTGTGCCAGCTCCCTGGGGAGGCAGAGGGAGAGGCTGCTGAACTCTCTGCCCCATGCAAACCCTTCTGGGAGGGGTTGCAGGCTCGAGCGGGGATGGACAGATCCCCAGGATGCCAAAGGGCAGGTTTGGATGCAATTTGTGCCCATGGGGATGTGGGGCCAGCGAGATGGGGGCTGGCGTTTGCCCTCCTGGCCACCCCACTGCTGCTCCTTGGCAGCCCTCGCCTTCTGAGCCCTGCACCTTCTGCCAGGCACGCTATATAAATCTTTCTGATGGAAAATTGCTTTCTTTTATTTGCCATCCAAGGTAATTGGCATCTGTTGATGTGTCTTGGGTCTCTATTTTTATCAGCTGTTTGCACATTGACACATCTTCACTCCGCCTCATTATCCCAGGGCGTTTCAGACCTATTGCTTTTTTATTATTATTTAGATGCACGATGCAAAGGAAATGACTAATGAGGCCGTTCCCCCTGCTGGCATCAGGCTCCCCGCTGGCAGGCGTTGCTCTTGCCATGGGCTGCGCAGGGATGGGTGCCAGCCCCACGCCTCCTCGGGCTCCCTGGCATCCCGCATCCCACCAGAGCCTTTCCTCTGCTGAGAACATTTGCAGTCTCAGCAGCTGTCCCCGGGCTGGGGACGCTGGGAGTTGCCAACACTCACCGTTTTCTAGCTTGTCACGTTTTCTGGGGTTCTCTGTAACCCAGTAAAGCTTCCCAGGACCCTGGCGTGGACGTGATGATATTTCTCCTTGTAGTTCAGAGGCAGCTGGTTCCGTGTGTCGGTGTCAGGGCCGAGCAGGTGCCTTCCCCCAGCATCTATCTCCGCAGACATTTCCAGGGATGGTTCGGTTCTGTAGAGATGGGAGGGCAGGGTTGGATCCTCCCCAGGCATGGTGCAGCCCAGCCCCTGTGTGGTCCATAGCATCTTGTGGTGACAATGTTGTGCTCCCTGAGGAGGAAGCAAAACATCTTGGTGGGCTTCATGGTTTGAGGGCTGGAGGGACCCCAGAACCTGTGTTCCTGACCCCATCAACTGCCTGGGCTAGCCCAGGATTTGCCTCTAAGGAAGCTACTTGCACGTGTGTAACACACAGTGGTGCCTGGAGCAAGCAAGCCCTAAGGCATCCCCCCCACCAGGGAAATCACTTCTGTGAAGTGCAAACCACCAGCCGTCACTGGGAAAGTGCTAAATTCTTTTCTTTTTCTCTTTTCTCCTGTTTTCTCTTGCAGTTACAGAGAAGGAGGTGCAGCAGTGGTGAGTGTCCAGCGTCGGGGCGAGCTGCTGGGGCGCGGGGCTGGGAGCCAGCGGTGCTCAGCATCCCCACCGGCCGTGCACAGCAAGAGGCGCAGGAGGTGTTTTGGGGGTGCAGGTGTTACCTCATGGAGGGGAGACTAGAAAACAGAGAGGGGGTTTCCTGCACACCCATGCGTGGTGGGGCTCTGCTGCTGCTGCTCTTGGCTGCCTGTGTGGGATGGTGCATCCCTCTCCCTCTCCGCTGGTGGATGAGGGGAGTGGGGATGTGGGGACTGTCCCGTTGTTGGCCATAGCCCGGGCTGCAGGACACTGGTGCCATCCCAGCATGTCCCTGTTTCATAGAATCATAGAATCACCAGGTTGGAAGAGACCCACCGGATCATTGAGTCCAACCATTCCCATCAATCACTAAACCATGTCCCTCAGCACCTTGTCCACCCGTCCCTTAAACACCTCCAGGGAAGGTGATTCAACCCCCTCCCTGGGCAGCCTCTGCCAGTGCCCAATGACCCTTTCCATGAAATATTTTTTTCCTAATGTCCAGCCTGAACCTCCCCTGGGGGAGCTTGAGGCCATTCCCTCTCATCCTGTCCCCTGTCACTTGGGAGAAGAGCCCAGCTCCCTCTTCTCCACAACCTCCTTTCAGGTAGTTGTAGAGAGCAATGAGGTCTCCCCTCAGCCTCCTCTTCTCCAGGCTAAACAACCCCAGCTCTCTCAGCCGTTTCTTGCAAGTCTTGTTCTCCAGCCCTTTCACCAGCTTCATTGCTCGTTTGCAGGGGGGACCCCAGTGGCTGGCAGGGCTGGGGCTGCGGTGCCTTGCCAGCAGCATCCCTTCACCCTATCCCCTCCACTCTTTTCAACGCCCTAGAAAAGCCACCGCTTCCCTTTCATCTTCCTATCCCACCAGTCAAGGTTTGCTTTCTTTATCTCTTTCTCTCATCCTTCCCCCGCCCTCCCAGATGAGTCATAGCTGCAGCAGCGTGAAAAAGATGTCACCGGCACTTCGGTTTCCCACCTCGCCACCCCCTTCCCCTCCTCCTCCAGCCCTAGCCCTGCTGCAACGGGTGCCTGACAGATTTGGGTGACACGTTGCATAATGTTCCTGACTCCTGCGTGGTCCCAGCGTGGTCCCTGTGTGGTCCCCATGCCTATGGAGCCATCAAGCCCCTTCCTCTGCATCCTCCATAGTGACACTTTGCAGCATCTGAGTCCAGCCCAGCGCTGGGACTGAGGGTTTTTGGGGGTGTTGAGGCACTGATGGGCTTTGGGAGGTGCTGTTGGCTGTGCCACCCTGAAGATGCAGTAACCCCGCTGTGGCCCCCCAGTTCTTCTGAGCTGGTTTCACTTCAGGTCGTGCAGAAAATGCCATCACGGAGCCTTGGTTGCCCGCGGCCACCACGCTGTTGGTTTGACCAGGGCACAGCTGCAGCACTCGTGTGCCGAGCAGTGGGTTGCAAACTGCCTATGGGGTTGTTCCTGATCACAAATCCTTTGCTTTCGGTGCTGCAGCAGCTCTAGGAGAGCTCTGCTGCCTCGTTTCGTGCCGGAGAGCCGGTTGGATGTAGCAGGGCCAACCCACAGTGCTGGAGGGGAAGGGAAACTCTGGTCCTTGGGTGAAGTTTTCTGTCTGCAGCTTCTTGCTGGGGAGCTGCGTGCATTCAAAGGTGTGAGGAAGGGATATAAACACTCTGCTGCTGGTCCTGCGAGGGCTTCAGAGGGCTGAGCCAGGCACCGCCTGCCCTGGCGCCTCTGCCTGCAGTGTGGCCGTGCTGGCAGGAGACGACTCTCCGCAGAGGACTTTTTATTTCAAAGGAGGTTTGACAGGTTGTCCCAGGTGCTCCTGGCTGGGCAGTGGGTCCCCATCCTCTGCCAGGTCCTGGACAATGTTCAGCAGGAGCCTGATTGTGGCTTGGTTGCCACTCCGGGGCTGGTGCAGCATTTGAGAGGTGTCACCAGTGCTGCTCGCTGCTTCTCCAGACTCTCCCTTTGGCCACCTTCGGTGTGGTGCCCCCAGGGACCTCGTCCCATGGGGCTGGGAGGTGGCAGTTGAGTGATGGGAGCAAAACAGGGAGCAGCTGGGGACCTTCCCAGCTCCAGCCCCAGGATCCTGGCTCCTCAGGGCTTGGGAGGCTACATTCAGCGAGGAGACCCACCTGGTGCCTATCCTCTGCCCTTCTTTTGCAGGTACAAGGGCTTTATCAAGGACTGCCCCAGCGGGCAGCTCGATGCCGCCGGCTTCCAGAAGATCTATAAGCAGTTCTTCCCCTTTGGTGACCCAACCAAATTTGCCACCTTTGTTTTCAACGTCTTCGATGAGAACAAAGTAAGTCTGCGAGCTGCCGATACGATCCTGGTGGGTCTGTGGCGATGATGGGTTGGGTTCAATAACGTGGCTGCGTGGCGCCAGAGGAGCAAAATCTTCCAGGGCTTCCTGGGGCGTGAAATTAAAAGTGGCGCAGCTGCAGCGAGCGAGCCCCCGTGCTTATTTTAGTCCATGAGAATCACGTGGGAAAAGGCAATGAAGTGGCAGCTGGGAGAGAAAAAACCGCGATGTTACGGTGCCGCTGCCTAAAGCCGACCCGTGCGGTGCCCCCCGCGCTCTGGAGTCGCTCCCGCTAGGATGCTCGCTGGTGAGCTGGGCACAGCTCTTGCTGCTGGAGATAAACCTGTATCACTTCTCCTTCCCCGCTGTCTTTTTGGAGGTACCCTCTAAGAGCACCCAAAGCCAGGCTCGCGTGGGCAGGGGGGGCTTTGTGGGGTGACGGCGGCAGCACCCTCACCCCCTCCTTCCTGCCCTCAGGATGGGAGGATCGAGTTTTCAGAGTTCATCCAGGCGCTGTCGGTCACCTCCCGGGGGACGCTGGATGAGAAGCTGAGGTGTAAGTGCTCCCCAAACAATGGGCTCAGCCCCCCAGCGCGGCGAGGGGGCCGGGGGGGTGGCGTGGGGGCTGTCCGGGAGGGTCCCAAGCACCTTGATGTTGCTTCGGCTTGCAGGGGCATTTAAATTGTATGACTTGGACAACGACGGGTACATCACGAGGAACGAGATGCTGGACATTGTGGATGCGATTTATCAGATGGTGGTAAGCGGCGGGGAGGGGACATGGGGAGGTCTCTTCTGGGCTGGAGCCAGGGGGGCTTGGGAAGATTCTGAAACACCCCTTTTTTCCTCCCTGGGCTTTTCTGGTGGGGGCTGTGGCCCCCTGCCCCCTATCCTGATGTGAGGAGGGACAGGGGCAAAGTGTATGTCCTCGCCTGGGGACACTGTCCAGGCAGCACCCAGCTGGGTGTGTGACTGGGTCCCATCCTGCCACCCCAGGGAAACACAGTGGAGCTTCCTGAGGAGGAGAACACGCCTGAGAAGAGGGTGGATCGGATTTTTGCCATGATGGACAAGGTGAGGATGCTTGAACATTTTTTTTTTTTTTTTCCTGGGGCCAAGGGATTTAGGAGGGAGTTATGGGACCCCTTGCTGCATATTGGCTCTTGTGGATACCTCTTTCTCCTGTGAAAACAAGGTCCCTGCAGGCCCCTGCATCCTTCTGGGGTCCCCATATGCATTTCAGGGTCCCCAAAGCAGTGTTGCACCCTGTGGCGTTCCTCTGCCTGCAGGTGTGGGTGCTTTGATGGGGAAACTGAGGCTGCGGCGGTGAAGGGTGGGATGATGTGGGTGCTGTCAGGGGCTTGGGGTGCTCAGCATCTCCCTTTTTACAGAACGCAGATGGGAAGCTGACGCTGCAGGAGTTTCAGGAGGGCTCCAAGGCTGATCCCTCCATCGTGCAGGCGCTGTCCCTCTACGATGGGCTTGTATAGTCCCGGGGCCGAGCGGCGGTGAGTGCAGTGCAGAGGGACCTGGGGGTGCCCCATCTCCCACCCACCTGATGGCATTCCCACCTTCCCTGGGGCTGGGTGGCTGGTTTTCCTGTGCTGAAGCATCAAACCTTGGACTTTCCCCCAGAATCTGATGTGGAGGGGAATGTTTTCCCCATACCAGTGGGATTTTTCCAGTTCCCTCATCTCACAGCACCCCAGGACCTCAGCCCATGAGGATGCAGGTCAAGTTATTCAGTGAGCAGGTGTTTTCTTGCAGCACAACTCACTCTTTCACCTGCAGATGCAGCTGCAGAGGAGGCAGCTGATGTGCTGGGGGCATAGGGATGCTCCAGAGAGATATTATATTACATGTTTTATTTATGTTATATCTTATTACATTACACCCTGGAGCTGGGAGAGTTTGTCGTGGCAGTGTCAGAGACGCTGTGGTTCACAGCATCCCAGGGATGTTGGATCTGAGCACCCGATGCTGTGAGGGGCTGTGCAGAGATGGCTTTTGGGGTGCCCAGCCATGTGTGTTGTTTTTTTCAAACCTCGCTAGAGGTTTTAAAAATCATAGAATCATAGAATCATAGAATCACCAGGTTGGAAGAGACCCACCAGATCATCGAGTCCAACCACTCCTATCAAACACTAATCCATGTCCCTCAGCACCTCGTCCACCATAGAATCATAGAATCACCAGGTTGGTGATTGTTTCCACTTTCACCCTTCCAGCTGCGCTGGTGTCATATGAGATGGTTGCAAGGCTTTCTGCCCATCCTTCTCACCCAGTTTTTCCTTCTCTCCTCCCTCTCTTGCAGATGCCTGGGGGAAGATGCTCTCTGTGCCATCCGACCACCACTGCGCGAAGCTTGCCTGTCCCTCTCGGCCTTCCTTTCTGTTCTGCGAGCAAAGGATGCCCTCGAAGCGCGAGCTCACTCCCCCTCTCTGCACTCTGAACCAGCCGCTGCCATTTGCCAACTTCTGCTTTTTCCAAACAAAAACCCGCGACAGATCCCAGGCTGAGCGGCAGCGAACGCCCGAGACTTCAAGGCCAGGGGACCGGCTCGAGCATCGCCAAAGGCAGAGCCCCCACCCCGGCCTCCTTGCTCCCTTTGCTCCCCCTTTCCTACATTTCGTATGGGACTGCGGATGCATCGACGTGGTCCTCTCCTGGGAACTGGCCGGCTGGAGACGGAGCCCAAAGGTACCGGGGGGCTGTGCACCCCGCGGTGCTGCCTACGCGGGGCGGCCGCGGAGCCGAAGCACCGACAGCGATTGGGAACGCAGCCCTGGCATCACCTGCGATATCGCTGGCAGCCCGGCCCGCCTCACTAGGGATATATATTATTATATTATTATTTTATTTTTGTTGGTGAGACAGTATTGTGCTTTTTCTTTTTTTTTTTGCTTTTGTTTTTTCCTTTGGTGGAAAAAAAGTGAGGCTTTTTTTTTTTTAATATGCCTGTCTCGATGAGCGATATCCTTATTTATTTGTTGTAAATGTTGCTGCCGTGTTTAGTCTCTCGTGTGTGTGTCTGACCATCTAGGTGATGATGTGTAAGGTTTACATGCTCGTACACTATTGCGGGGCACCGGGAGCCTGCAATAACAATGAAGCCAAAAATCTGCCTTCCCTTCTCTCCTCCCTGTATCCCGAGCTCTGTGGACTGGCTGCTGTCGTGAGGGGATGCTGTAGCTTCCTTTCCTCTTCCCTTTCCTCTGTTCCCTGCATTTTTCTTTTCGCTCTTCCCTTCTTTGCGAGCTCCGAGTGGACTGAACCCACTCCATCCCTCAGCCAGGCAGGGCAAGGAGACCACCAGGCACTGGAACATCCTTATTTCCATTTTATTTTTCATCTTCTTACTGCATGAAAAAGTATTAATGGAGCTGAGAGTTGGGGTTTGCTTTAAAGCAGATTCCTTTACTATTTTCTGGTTTGCTGTGACTCAGCTTGTGCTGGGGAAGCAGAGGGGATGCCTGCAAGGAACAGCTTGCTCCGTCCCCCCATCCCATCTGGAATGATGAAGCACCTCCTGCCTCGGGAGTGCCCGGCTGGGAGATGTGGAGCTTGGGGTGTTTCCTTATCCCCTGGCTCCTCGTTTAGGTTGTGGGAGGTTTTGCTGTAAATTAAAAGCAAGGCCCCAAAGCAGAGCCAGTTGCGCCCACTCTGCCTCGTGCTCCTGCCTCCGAGGAGGCTGAAGAAATGCAGCTGGAGACTGAGATGAGCCCCAGAAGGACTCAGCCCACCTGGGGGACGCTGGCATCAGCTGGAGGGTGAGCATTTCATGGTTGCTGCTGCGGCTCCGTTTCCATCCACCTCGGTCCCTCGTCCTGGGTAAGGACACATTGGCATCTAGTTGGGAGCAAAGACCGAGACACCTGTGGGACCCCTAAATCTAGCAGGGATGCAAACCCCTCGTGCTTCAATATGATGTGTTCCTGGCCCAGCAACCCCGATGCCACTCTCCCACCACCATGGGATCACCCTTCCATTCCTGGTCCAGCAGACGGTGGTGGAATCTTTCCACCCTGCTGTCTGCAGGGATGTCTGCAGCTCCTGTGGCCAAGCCCAGCCAGGGGACTGTGGGAGGTGACATCTGGATGTGGAAGACATTCTCGCAGGTGTCCCACGAGGCAGGAGACAAGACAGTCCCCCGGTGTGGTCTGAATCCTTCCCGTGTGGCAGGGACAGACCCTCCGGCCAAGTGATGCTGCAGCTCCACTCCCAGTTTTGGGGCTGTGTGCTGGTGAAACATTCTGGTGCCCATAAGAAAATCACCCTTCCTCATCCCAAAGAGACCAACCTCACCTCCACGTGCAATATTTCTGCCTCTTCTGTGGTTCCTGCCCCTGAGGAGGCCCGTGTTTCGTTGTAGGGGGCTTCTGGAGATGGTCACCTTGCTTCCTCCCATGGAAACTCCTTTTTCTTGATGCTTTATGGCCAAAACGCAACTCTCTTGGGTAGATCTTTGCAGTGCCTCCAACTTCTCTGCCACACCCCTTCCTTCCCAGTGCCAATTGATGTTGCCAATGAATGTGATAGTGCTGCAATCGCCTCTGCTGATAAATGATGGACCGCACGGCATTTGACTGAATTCCCAGGCAAAAGGAAACCTCATTCGCTTTGACACTTCTTAGTTTTTTTGAGGACCTGCCATGCCTTGAGCTCCACCAGCGCTCGCCGATGTCTCACCAGGGAAGCAGCTCTGCAAAGGGTCTGTGGTCGCCGTCGTGGATGGGATGAGGAACCCGCATCAGCTTGTGAGAGCTTCAGACCCGAGAAACACCAAAATTCAGTGTCCACAAGGCCAGTGCTGCCATCGCTACCAGCAACCTCCTGCTGCTGCGGCTGCTGGCGGGCTCGGGGATGGAGCCCAATGCCTCATCCTCCCTCGCCCCTTGTTAAATATTTGCACATTAAAATTTAAAGAAAAGGCAAAAAGGAACAAAGGTTTTGGCCTGCATTCAAAAGCTCTGCACTGGCTGGCAAAGATTGTGTTGGTTTGGTGGCGACAGTGAGTTTTCTGGGGCAGAGACCCCTCCTGCAGGGTCAAGGGTGGCTCTTGTCCGTGGGGTCTGTCGTGCCCCACTCTTGCTGTGCTGAGTATCCACGAGTAAATCGTTTTGGTGCCAGTATTCCCCCTCATCTGCAGATTCAGGACTCTGGCTTGGATGCTTCCAATCTCACTTTAGGGAGCATCGAGGGCTCCTGATTCCTCCTGAGCATCACCAGGATCTGAAGCTTCTCGGTACTGCTGAAAATAAGGCTTAATGCATCTCACGCTTGGAAATGTTGGCCTTAACCTCCTCGTGCCTCAGTTTCCCCATCAGTGAAATGGCCTGGTGAGCCATCCCCCTTCTGGAGAGCGATTTGGTACTTGTGCCCAGGCTGCTGGATTCGGCTCGTAGCTGTGACCAGGCGGGTTTAGCAGGACCCACTGAACATCAGGAACATGCGGAGCACCAAGAGCAGGGCGTGAACTGCTGGAGCAGGTTTTACATCACTGAACAATTCATTTCGGTCTTCTTTTAACACCTGCTCATCATTAAAAGCGAACAGCCGACAAGACCTGAATTGTTTCTGTTTATACCTGGGTTCCCGATGCCTGGCTGGAATAAAGTCTTGCTGATGGGAAGGGGAACCAGGCAGAGGCAAGGGTCCAGCCCCGGTGACTCCAGCGTGTCCCCACGACTCTCATCTGTCCCTGTCCGCGTTGCCCCGTTGAAATGCGGTGTCTGTGTTTCCCTTTCTTTTGGTTTTTCTGTTCATGCGCTGAGTGTTGCTGCTTCGTAACCGTCTCTCCTTGAGCTCTGGGGCCAGGCTTGGCTGAGCTGTTTCCCCCAGAGAGCGAGGACGTAGGAGAAAGCTCTGGGGGGAGGGCAGATTCCCCCCGACTTTCTCATCCCGGCACAAACCAGAACTGGAGAAAGAGAAGAGCAAAGTGAGCTTTTGCTGTGGAGCAGCCTTTTAATTGCAGTTATTTGTAACGAGAGCGAGTGGCCCCTGGGTCTGCTTCTTGCTGGGTTTGTGGAGATGGGGTGTTTGCTTCTTGGGGAGCCCAGACCCCGTGTGTCTCCCCAGCCGGCGCAGAAGCGGGTGCCTGTTGGTGCAGGTTCCCCATGCGGGGACAGAGGGTTGGATGGGGGGGCTGAGGCTGTGGGACCCCCATCCTAGAGCTGCTGCTCCCCAGAACGAGCGCAGGGATGCGAGAAACTGGCTGCTGTGGGGCTGTGCTAATCCAGGGGGTGGGATGGTCTTGGGATCTGGAGGTTGGAGCAGGGCTGGCTTCGAAGTGGGGCCAGCTGCCCTCTTCCTATAATTTAGGGAATAAAGGGGGGTTGGATGGTGACCTACAGCCATTCCATCATCCCCAGCCCCAAGGTGAGAAGGGGATCTGGGACATTTTGAGAGGGCATCAGCCCCAGTTGGGGCAGTGGTGGTGGCTGGGGATGAAGGAGGGACCTGCTGGCCATGCAGCAGCTCAGGGGTCGCCTTGCAGAGCAGTTTCGGGGTCTCGGTTACAATGCCAGCCCTGACCCTGTTCCAGCAGCAGGAAAACCATCCTTTCCCTCTCCCTCTCTGCTCCTGCAGCCCCCAGCCCTGGCTCTGGGTGCTGTGTCCTGCGGGAACCCTGCCCAGGGGAGCAGCCGAGCTCCAGGCTGAAACAGCAGCTCCAGCAAAAAGCCTCGTGTGTAAAGATGAACCTGTTTGTGCGTCCGTGCCGGTGTCTCGGCTTGCATGCCCTGCTGCCTTGTCTTGAGATGAATTCAAGAGCAAACCAAGCAAATGAAACGGTTTAGAAAAAAACCACAAAAGAAAATGAAACAAAACCCAGGAATTTTGTGACAGTGGAAATAAAAAGCTTAATGACAGTAACGAAGCCCCCGTGGTCTGTGATGCGCCGTGGGGCGAGCTGGAGGAAGGCAGGCAGGGTCTGGGGGGGGATTTGTTGTGCTCAAAGGATCCTGTAACCCCCAAAACTGCCCTCAGAGGGGCTGGGGGAACAGGGTGTGTGAGTACCTGGTGCCCCGAGCATGGAGCAGAGCAGAGGACACACTGAGCTGTGCTGTGATGAGCTGTCAGGTCTCAGCTGCAGGCACACAAGGGAGTGTTTATCCGTTTATCACTGCACCCTTCACCTATCTTCACCCAAACAGCTTTCCTTGTGCCAGGTCCTATCATCCCTGGTGCCCTCATCCTTTCTTCCATTTCCATTTTGCAGCAAAGCCCTTGTGGCTGTGCCGCGCCCGCCTGTGCCATCCCTGTCTTCTCCAAGCCCCTTGTCGACACAGCGGGCTGAGATCCATCAGGCTGCTTTCGATGCACAACGGCTGCTGGAAAACCTTGATATTAATATTTCATAGTTGTTCCCCAGCCCGTAACGGAGTCGCCCCTTGGCAGCCCCCTCCTGGCTGGCTGTCTGGCTGAGCAGGGAGGGGTTGCAGCCTGGATTAGGCTTTTCACGTGCCACGGGATCTCGTTTGCCATTCTGCTGTGCCAAGTCTTCTGGAAACAAGCACTGCAAGGCTTCCCTGCCAGCCCATCTTCATTTATTTGCTCTCTTAACGAGGCTGACTAATTATTTTTTGGGAGGCCAGAGGAGGTGCCCTAGCAGTCTAAACAAGGAGGCTGTGTTTGTGCAGGGGTTTTGTTGGGAGGCGCCGTGCGCCAGTGCATGCCAGGGGGGCACCCAGGGATTTGTCCCGCACACTGGGGAGTGGACGATGATGGGTGCAGGCTCTGAACGGTAGTTATGCAGAGGCTGTGCCTGATTTTGCTGTGCTTTAGCCCCCAGCAAGGCAGGGGTTAAAGCCCAACTGGTGCAGGTGCTCCTGGGACTGGGAGCACTCGTGGGTGTGGGTGGAATTAAATTTGGTGATGCCAGCAGCCTTGGAGAGAGGTGCTCCCTGCTGGGGGGCAGGATGGAGCTGGGGGGCAGGGATGGTGGCTGTGGTTGCCCCATTCCTAGAGGTGCCCAAGGCCAGGTTGGATGGGGCTTGGAGCATCCTGAGCCAGTGGGAGGTGTCCCTGCCATGGCAGGAGGTTGGAACTAGGTGGACTTTGAGGTCCCTTCCAACCTGAACTATTCTATGGGTCAGTGGTTGGTGATGCTGTGGTTTGGGGGACGTTGTCCCCCCTCCAAGCCTGTAGTGAGGGTGAGGGTACAAAGCATGAGGAGGGATGCTTGGGGCAGGGGGATGTGCAAGAAGGTCCTGCTGCTCTGTGGATGGGGATGTGGGATGCGTGGTCCCTCATCTCCCCCAGCCCCTGCATCTGGGAGGAGCGGGACTGATGCTGTGAGTTGCTGGGGTTATAAGGGGGGTGCTCAGCGCAGAGCAAGATTCATCCCTCGGTGCACAGCCTCACCTGGAGCCAACCCTTGGCCACAGCCTCTCGCTGGGCTCCTCTCAGGGGGAGTTGAGCAAGAGCAGAGCATCCCTCTGGAGCAGCCGTGAGCTCAGCGCTCTGCTTCGAGGGGAGCCAGGAGAAGCCCCACAGCCCCCGGCCAGCACTCCCAGCCAAGGGCTGCCTTTCCCAGCCAAGGGCTGCTTTTCCCAGCCTTTTTCCTGGCTCTGGATTCGTCTTTACGTGGCTGTTTGCTCCTTGCTCCCAGGGTGGCTGTGCTGGGGAGCACCCCACCCCGAGCCCCATCGCACCCTACTATTCCGGGGGATCCCTTTGCGGGGCAGAGGGGTGGTTGTCTCCTTGGATTCCCTTTCACAGCTGGCTCTCCTCCCCCCTGCTGTGGGTTTGGCAGGGTTTCCTCGCAAGCTCTCAGCTGTGTCCTCCCCTAACCCTCATCTCCCCCCGCATCAGACTGAGGGGCTCTTGGAGCTGGGGGGGTCAAGGCCGGGGAGGGAGCCTGGGCAGCGTTTCTGACCATCCTATGGGCTGAACGACCCGCTTCCCAATCCCTACATCCCCATCCCAGTTTCCTCCCATTCCCACCCACCTCCTCGCTGCGCTGCTGGCTCAAAAAGTCCTCGTTTTCCCCTCCCTCCCAGAAGTTGAGTGCTGGAGGAGCAGCTCTGCAGCTGGGGGCTAACCAAGATCCCCACCGCACGTGTCCCTTGCACCCTCCCCGCTGCGAGGGGAGCACCCAGGGGCACAGGGCAAGGACAGAAGGGGTGTCCCTGCCACCCGAAGGTCCTCCTCACGATGCCACCCCACGGAGGGGTGTTTGTGGGTCTCTGGCTGCTGTTGTTGGCCCTCGGTCTTGCCGAGCGCACCCCTGGCACAGGGGGTGTCACCTTGGCCTTCGTCTTCGACATCACGGGCTCCATGTACGATGACCTGGTGCAGGTGATGGATGGGGCTTCGCGCATCCTGGAGCGCACGCTTGGCAGGAGCACGAAGCCCATCAGCAACTACGTGCTGGTCCCCTTCCACGATCCAGGTAAAGCTCAGGGATGGGGCCACGGGGAGCTGGGGTGCGGTTCTGGTCAGGCTTGGGGCTGACACGTGCGATTCCTAAGTGCCTGCACCGTCCCTTTCTCCTCTTTTTTAACGTCCCAGTGACCGCTGCCATGGGGATGCCGGCACGGGGTGAGTTGCAGTTTGGGGACACGGTGCTGGGCAGCAGCTCCCACCCCTGCGGGCACACGGAGAATCATTTCTCACTGGGTTAATCCCAGTGATGCTGGAACTCTTGTGGGTGGCTTTTCTATTCCCAGCCTGTCCTGATCTCCCCAGTCTAATCAAGGCTGGGGAGCATTCCAGTACGAGCACAGCGTGCTTTCAGGTTTCCCCAATAAAAGCACTACTTGCTAAGAGTTTTTTCTTCTAATTTACTGCAATACTAGAGTTTCTTTCTGTCCCAGTCTTTGCCTTGGGATGTTTGTGCACACCCATGAACAGCAGCTGCTCTAAAAGAGCCCCAACGCCCTGCAAGGAGAGCAAGACTAAGGCTTTATTTTCAGCAGAAACACTGAGTTTGAATGAAAACCGCTGGAGCTGGGCAGGGAACGAGGCAGAAGCAATAAACGGGTTTCTGAATAACTTTGCTGGGAGCTTCCCCCAGCAGATAAGGACACCGAGTCTGCAACTCACCCTGTCCGAGAGCTTCCCTGGGGCAGGCTGTGCCACTGGGTATGGACTGGGCTGTACAATCCACACATCTCGCTGGGTGCCAAGCTGGGATAGATGCATAACCCTGAATCTCAGAGGTCCTGGAGGGTGCAGAAGCCGGGGCGGGTGTTTGGTTGCACTGGAGAAAACTGGTACCAGGTCTCAGGGATGCTGTGTATTTGCAGAGGTGGGACCTGCTACCCTCACTGCAGACCCCCGGCTCTTCCAGCAGCGCCTGCGGGAGCTCCACGTCCAGGTAGGCATCCTCAGCTTCACACTGCTGCTGGCTTGGTGGGAAGCCCAGCTCTGCATTCCTGCACCGTGGTGGGTCCTGCGAGCCATCCCTGCTCCCCTCCAGCCTGGCATTCCCTGGGTGGGGGCTCAGGGATGAGCTGGGCTTGCTGGGTGGGAGCAGAGCGAGTGGGTAATGCTGGCACAGCACCCCAGACTCCTGTGACAGGGCAGAGTGCTCTCAGTTCACTGCTCTTATCCAACAGTGGGAATACTTTTCCTGGGAGAGTTTGTACATACTCTCTTTGGAAGCAAATCTCTCCTTCTAGAAGTGCAGTTTGAAAACGGTTTGAGGTTTTTTAAAAACAATTTCAGCCACTTTCTGCCAGTCGAAACGCTCTCCAGGAGTTTAATCATGCTTTCTCCATCCTCCCTCCTGCCCTGCCTCCCATGCCCTGCTAAATCCCTGGGGTATTTCCTTTTGGATGCAGCTGTGGTGTTTTGGTGGGAGGAATAAAGCTGTGATTGCAAATAATTTCACAGCCCTTTAGGGTGGAAAGCCCTGAGGAACCAGCACCTGGTAGCCATCGTGCCTCTGTGCTGGCCTGGGGTGGCCAGTTCTGCAGGCGTTGAGGGGTGATGGGAACAGGCGTGGATGTGCCCATTGCAGGTGTTGGTGGGAAGGCAGCAGCTTCTGTGAGTCTGTGTCTCTAAATAGGTGGTTTAATCATCGTTAGTGGTGAGACAGGGAGAGGTTCTTGTGATTGCGTGTCCCTGCATCACGCTGCTCTGGCCGTGTGTGGGCTGACCCCACTGAACCGCTGCAATTCCTCCTCGTGAGCAGATCCTGGGTGGGATCCTGCTGGGATCTTGCTGGGAAAGGCTGAGTGTTGGGTGGTTTGGTGCCTGTGCCATGTCCCTCCCTGTGTGTGTGTCAGGGCGGAGGGGACTGCCCCGAGATGAGCGTGGGAGCCATCAGGCTGGCAGTGGAGCTCTCACACCCTGGCTCCTTCATCTACGTCTTCTCGGATGCTCGTGCCAAGGACTATGAGCAGCAGGAGGAGCTGCTACGGCTGCTGCAACACAAGCAGAGCCAGGTGAGCACAGCAGCAGCTCCTGGCAATGACCCACAGCGATAAACTCCCCTCCACCACCTGTCAGAGGGGGGAATTTTGCATCCTTTGGGCTGGGTCCATGTACCTGGGGCTGGTGGGTGCTGGCTGCATCCCTCCCGGAGACAACACGGGGGATGTTGCTGTGGCAGGTGGTGTTCGTGCTGACGGGAGACTGCGGGGATAGGAGTCACCCTGGGTACCACGTCTACGAGCGCATCGCAGCCACCAGCTCCGGGCAGATTTTCCACCTGGACAAGCAGCAGGTGACAGAGGTGAGCGGGGAGACCTGTGGGAATAGGGACAACGTGGATGAGATGTGTGTGATCCAGCCCAGCTTGGATGCTCTTATATTCTCCCGAGGCTAATCCTTGTGCCTAACGTGCCTCCAAATTGCTCTAGGAGTCCCCCAAGCTCTAGCCTGAGACAAAAATGAGGGCTTGAGAAAGCTGTTTGCTCTTGAGCTTGCTACAGGGCTGCTTCTGTGATTTTTGTGATGAGCTGACTTACCTGATCCCGCGGAGGGAGGCACCTGCTGGGGGCTGATGCTGAAGTTGGGGTGTTCCTGTTGCTCTCTGCATCTCGGGCATCAGGCGCATGGCCTGGCTGTGGGGGCAGGAGCTTCTCTGCCTGCCCCTGGCCTCGGAGCTCTTGACCAGCATGAAACCTGAGACCTGAGGAAGAGCCAAGTGCTTTTCTGCTGGTTACTGGTCAGCCTCTCTCAGCAGCCCCCCAGCACCAGCCCCTGCCAGCTGTGTGTTTTAATGGTTTCTATTCCCATGACCGAGCTGGGGGGTAACAATATGCCTGTTCCAAATAGCTGAACAGAAGACATTTGGCAACAACAATTACATCAAACTACCCAATTCCTTTTAGGAATGGTTGGACTCGATGATCCGATGGGTCTTTTCCAACCTGGTAATTCTATGAGTCTAAGAATCCTCCTCAATGTGTCTGCAGGTGCTGAAGTGGGTGGAAGAAGCCATCCAGGCCTCCAAAGTCCACTTACTGTCCACGGACCACGAGGACGGTGGGGAGCATACCTGGCCTGTCCCCTTTGACCCTAGCCTAAAGGAGGTCACTATCTCCCTGAGTGGCCCAGCCCCAGGGATTGAGATCCGGGATCCAGCAGGTAGGAGCCCATGGGAGGGGATGGAGGGGATGCTCTACCTCCCACAGAGCAATCAGAGAATCCCTGTAGGTCAGGAGAAACAGGGCACTGCAGGCATGGGGGTTGCCAAGCTTTGTGAGGAAAACTTAAATAAAAAAAAAGCAACGAGACGTAAACACCTCATTAAGCACCAAGTGCATCTGCTCTGCTCCCCTCTTGGGTTGGACTCGTCTCTGGTTTTGGGATGGTCTTCCCTGTGCCTAGGCTGTGGAGCTGTGTGATGGGCTCTGCTCCACGGTGACCCCCAAGGGAGGGGACACCTGGCCAGCTGCAGGGATCGCGGGATGCAGCCGGGTTGCCCATCCCAGAGGTTCACTCGCCGTTGCAGGAAAGGTCCTGGGGAAAGGCCAGGGGCTGAAGGAACTGCTCAGCATCCCCAACTCAGCCATGGTGGTGGCCGTGGAGCCCCAGGAGCCAGGGATGTGGTTGGTCACGGTAGGCTGGTGGCAGACCCTGCATGTTGTCCCCTACCCATCCCCTGGGGCATATTTATCCAGCCAGGCTTTGCGAGGTGTGGGCTTTCCACTGTCCTCCTCCAGCCGGGCAAAGGACGTGAGCATGCTAGGAGGGGGCAGCTGGTGCCTCCACCCTTTCCCTGGCTTCCTCATTGCCCTGCCCTCAGCCCATGCCTCTCGTTTTGCTTCTAGACCCAGAGCAGCGGCCGCCACTCATTGAGGGTCACAGGCATTAGCAATATTAACTTTCAAGCCAGCTTCTCCTCCCAGCTGGACTTCGATGCCAACCAGCCTGCGGAGCGGCCGGTGCAGGGTGAGGCTGGTGCTGCCTGGGGGACGTGGATGCTGCATCTGGGCTTCTTGCACCTGGGAATGTGGCTGAGTGTGGGTTTTTTCCCTTCCCCATCACCAGGTCTGCCCATCTCCGTGGTGGTGAACTGCACTGGTCTGAAGCCACCTGGGCACTTGCAGGAGATTGAGCTCTTCAATACCTCTGGCCATGCCCTTGTCTCGCTGCCCATGCGGCCTCTCTCTAACACCTCCTCAGGGCAGCTCTGGGTGGGCTCGCTGCTCCGTGTCCCCCCAGGGGACTTTCTGCTTAAGGTGAAGGGTGAAGACACCCATGGCCACCCTCTGCACCGTCTTTCTGGGGTCACCTACACCAGCGTGGTCCCTGGTGAGTGGTCCCCATGCTCCCCACAGGTGCTCCCTAAGGCTCCAGCATCGTTTCTGTGTTGGTTTCTGCTGGTTTTTTATCCTGCTTCCCAGCGCACCTCTATTGAGCTCTTGAAGAATGTTCTATGTGTGTCTCCCCAACTGCTTCCAGGTCTACCCAAAGTGAACATCTCCAGCAAGATCCAGGCTTACACCGGTGAGCCACAGCTGGTCTCCTGCTCAGTGTGGAGCGAGCTCCCTTTCCGCATGCAGCTCAGCAGGGGTAGGATGAAGCTGGCGGAGGAGCGGTTCTTCAGGTGAGCCTCCAGTTTGACCCAGGGAGCTCCACTGTGGGCAGCAACGTTCCCCTGAACTGTGATGGTGTGGAACGCTGTGTGCTGGCTTGCAAGTCCCAAGCATCCCAAGGCAGCAGAGAAAAATCCTGAGGGATGTGTCTGCATGATGCTGTGGGGAGTGGCGATGCACCTGTGTCATAGAATCATAGAATCACCAGGTTGGAAGAGACCCGCCAGATCATCAAGTCTAACCATTCCTATCAAACACCAAACCATGTCCCTCAGCGCCTCATCCACCCGTCCCTCAGACACCTCCCCTATTGCCTGACTTGGATGGAGACCTAAAGATTTGGAGCAGGGTGGTGGCACCGTGACCCAAGCTCCTGTGCCCCCGAGTGAGGCTGACCCTGTCATCTCCCTTTCTGTAGGGCTTGGGGGAACATCAGCTGGTTGATTCCTGTTGTGTCCAAGAGTGACGAAGGGTTTTACGAATGCACAGCCACGAGCAAAGTCGGGGCTACGCGGGCTCACGCCTACATCTCTGTCTCAGGTGGGGGCTGCTTATGCCAAGCCTCCGTGCTGGATCTGCAGCTGAGTGAGGGCTCGTTTCACCCCGCTGCGTTGTGTTTGCAGACCCACCGCCACGTCTCATAGCCCCGGGCAACATCACGGCTTCCCCGGGCCAAGACGTGGTCATGTCGTGCCCGGTTCTGAGCGATGTGCCCTACAACCTGACGTGGAGCTGGGATGGGATGGCAGCACAGCCAGGGGATGGACGGACCCGGTTGCTGCAGAATCGCTCGCTGGAGATCAGCCGCGTGCAGCCAGTGGATGAGGGGCAGTACGAGTGCGTGGCAAGCAGCACCCGTGGCTCGGCCACCGCCTCCCTCTGGCTCTTTGTGCAGGGTAGGCTCTGCCCCACACCAGGTGATGCTTTTCCCCATGGGACAGCACCCGGGGGCTGAGCCCTTCTTCAACCCCACGCAGAGGCACCGTGGGTGAAGGTGGATGCCAGCCCCCAGCGTTTCAGCAGAGGCCAGGAGCTGCAGCTGAACTGCACCGCTGGGGGACACCCCCTGCCCCGCATCACCTGGAAGCGCTGGGGCTGGGCGCTGGAGAAGGATGAGAGGTGACCTTGGGGGGACCAGGGTGCCTTCATCCTCCCTGTCCTGCTAGGGATGATGCTTCCCTCGCAGGGGGCCCTGGCTCAGGGGCTCGAGTTTTCTTCTTTCTATGGAAAGAAGTAAGCTCTGCAATATCCCCACCTGAGTACCTGCAACGTTTGGCTGCTACCCTTGATTTCATATACTTATTTTCAAGCCGTCTAGCCTTATCCCAGTCACTGTCCCCCCTAAGGGGCACCTGAGGTGCTTTGCATGCCTGGTGTGTACTCAAGTCTCAAAATACTCCTTGAGCTTCCCCTCCTTTCTTCTGGTTTTGGCTTCCACTTCCCTGCCTATGTCAGGTTGAATGCTGGAGTGGGCTTGGGGGCTTTTCCCTGGCTCCAAGAAACATCCTTCCCTGCAACAGCTGGTTTTAAGTGCTCACCCACATCTATCAAATGCTCAGAACTTCAGAACTTGCCACGTGTACTTTAATGGGATGGATTTAAGCCCGCTCAGTGATTTCAGTGCATCTCTTGCTGGCTCCCATGCTCACGGCACTTGTTTTTTCCTTTCTCCCTGTTTGCTGCAGGGTTTTTACCGATGCTCGGGGCACCCTGCACGTCAGGGCGGCTGTCCCAGAGGATGCAGGGGATTACAGCTGCAATGCTGCCAGCCCGCTGGGCTGGGACGAGCAAACCATCACCCTGGAGTTCACTGGTACCCACTCCCTGCTGGCTGGGAGCATCCCTGGAAGGGCCAGGGGTTGCTGTCTCTTAGCTGCCAGCTGGGGTCTTGTGGCACACGAGCTATGGGATGGGGCTATGTGTGATGTGGGGTGTTGGAGGGCATTTCTGGGGTCCCCTTGGGGTAGTAGAAGTCTGGCTGGAAAGTTGTCTGGAGGAGAAAGACCTGGGGGTGTTGGTTGACAGTGACTGAACATGAGCCAGCAGTGGCCCAGGTGGCCAAGAAGGCCAATGGCATCTTGGCTTGGATCAGATACAGCGTGACCAGCAGGTCCAGGGAGGTTATTCTCCCTCTGGACTTCGCACTGGTGAGACTGCACCTCGAATCCTGTGTTCAGTTCTGGGCCCCTCACCACAAGAAGGATGTTGAGGCTCTGGAGCGAGTCCAGAGAAGAGCAACGAAACTGGTGAGGGGGCTGGAGAACAGACCTGATGAGGAGCGGCTGAGAGAGCTGGGGGTGTTTATCCTGGAGGAGAGGAGGCTGAGGGGAGACCTCGTTGCTCTCTCCAACTACCTGAGGGGAGGTTGTGGAGAGGAGGGAGCTGGCCTCTTCTCTCAAGTGACAGGGGACAGGACAAGGGGGAATGGCCTCAAGCTCCACCAGGGGAGGTTCAGGCTGGACATTAGGAAAAAAATTCTTCATGGAAAGGGTGATTGAACACTGTCAGAGGCTGCCCAGGGAGGGGGTTGAGTTACCTTCCCCGGAGGTGTTTAAGGGATGGGTGGACAAGGTGCTGAGGGACATGGTTTAGTGATTGATAGGAATGGTTGGACTTGATGATCTGGTGGGTCTTTTCCAACCTGTTGATTCTATGATTATGGAGGGACACCACATCCAATACCGCAGTGGACACCAAAGCCACCTCTCTCCCCATGGCACAGAATCTCCTACTATCCTTGCCGTGACGCCCAGCGTGAAGGCACTGGTGGGAGAAGATGTGACCCTGGAGTGCTGGGTTTCAGGAGTGCCCCCACCCCGCGTTTCGTGGTACAAAGGTGAGGCTGGGATGGGCACGGGGACCAAACCCCCTCTGTGCAATGGGGACCCTCTGTTACCTGCAAGGTTGTCACATATGGGGTTCCCCAGGCAGATGGCCGGAGGGGCCCTCAGAGGCACTTGGGGTGCTGACATCGTGGGGTCTCGGGGCAGGTGAACAGTTGGTGGTGGCATTCGCACCTGGCACCCAGCGTGCGGTCCTGCAGCTGCAGGCGGTGCGAGAGGAGGATGCAGGACGATACGTCTGCAAGGCTCTCGGCGAGGCTGGCACTGCCTTCGACAGCACCGTGGTGGATGTGGGGTGTAAGTCTGCCTCTCCTTTCAGATGCCACCGAGCACTCAAGATGATCTCCACTGTTCTCCCTCCCAGCTGCTGCTTCCCAAGTCTCCTCTTGCCCCCACCTCCCTTGTTTCCCATCGTGGGGTGTTGGTGCTCAGCACAAGTAAGCTGAAGCCTGGCAGGTTTTCCAAGGGTCAGGAGGATGGAAGAGGCTCAACAAGTGGCAGAAGACGAGAGTAGATGCTACTGCATTGGGATAAGGCAGCTTGGGATTAAACTGAGGATGTTAAGTGCAGTCAGTGGCATTAGGTGGAGGTGGGGGATGATTTCTGTGTGTCTGAAAACCCAGGTATCCCAAGTGGTGCTCAGGGCTTCTCACCAGAGGCAGAAGTGGTGGAAGAGCCTGGGGAGGAGGAAGACAAGGAGGTTCAGAGCTGGGGGCAGTAAGGCTTGAGGTGGTTAACAGTAGAAAAGTGCAAGTGGTTTTGCCTTGTCAGAGGCACAATGGCTATAATAGCTTTGGAAAAACACCAAACATTTTAAGTTGATCTCATAAACTTTCATAGAATCATAGAATCACCAGGTTGGAAAAGACCCACCAGATCATCGAGTCCAACCGTTCATATCAATCACTAAACCGTGTCCCTCAGCACCTTGTCCACCCGTCCCTTAAACCCCTCCAGGGAAGGTGACTCAATCCCTTCCCGGGGCAGCCTCTGACAGTGCCCAATCACCCTTTCCATGAAAAAATTTTCCTAATGTTCAGCCTGAACCTCCCCTGGTGGAGCTTGAGGCCATTCCCTCTCGTCCTGTCCCCTGCCACTTGGGAGAAGAGCCCAGCTCCCTCCTCTCCACAACCTCCTTTTAGGTAGTTGGAGAGAGCAATGAGGTCTCTGCTCAGCCTCCTCTTCTCCAGGCTTTCAGGGCACTTAGTTCATGGGTTTTGCAGTCGTGCCTCTTCTCCGGGCTCAGCTGTGCGCACAGCTTGCTGTGAGGAGGCCAGAGTGTTGGACCTGCCTGACCCCCTTCTCTACTTCTCTCTCCTCCAGCTGCCCCACACTTTCCTGAGCCCCTGGGAGACGTGATGGTTGAGGTCGGGGAGAGCGTGAGCCTCCTGTGCCGAGTCGAGGGCTCTCCCCTGCCACGGGTCGCCTGGTCCCGGCAGGATGGGAAGCCCGTGACAGGCTGGCACGGGCCACACGGTGTTTCCAGCCAGCTGGAGGCTGCCGAGCTCCTCATCAACAGTAAGAGAGCTGAGCATGCAAGATGCATTGGCACGGTGGAGAGCGTGCGTGGGCATCTTGCCTGGAGCTGGCGTGGGCCTCTCCAGCCCCACCGTGCTCTGAAATTGCTGGGTTCAGCCTTCTTCCCGCTGTGCTCCAGGTGCCTCGCTGGATGACCAAGCCGTCTACATCTGCAAAGCCCAGAATGAGTTTGGGAAAATCCAAGCGGAGGTCAAACTCACGGTCATCGGACACGGTTTGCGTTTATGTGGTTTTGTTGGTTATCGATTCGGGCTGCAGCCAGCAGTGAGTGAGCAGCAAAGCCATTCAGCCACGTCTGCTCCGAGCTGGTCATGGTGAATGCTTAGCAACAACTTCCCAGCCCTGGGTTCAGATAGCGTCCTTCCACCTCTTTGTCTTAACGCACTGACATGTGCTTGAACCCAAACTGCAGACAAAAGTCTCTAAATTCTCAGGGAGGTGAATATCAGAGGTGGCTTGTGCTGAGCCATGGTTTGGACCTCGGAAGAAAGACAATCCAGATCTGTTGTCCTGAGCATTTCTGGCCAATTAAGCTCTAATTAGTATTGTTTTCCCTTTCCTCTCTCTCAAGCAGCCCCAGAAATAGCTCTTTCATCCCCTGTGGTCCGTGTGCTCCCAGGCCAGCCCGTGTCGCTGCCCTGCGTGATCCTGGCTGGGCGGCCGCTCCCAGCCCGTCGCTGGCTGAAAGATGAGCAGCCGGTGAGGCTTCTGCTCCTGCTGGGGTGGTGGGTGTGTGGGTAGCTGCGAGCACAGCTCTGCGCTAGGGGTTTGGCTGCAGGATGGGTGCCCCAGCCTCCCAGGTCCAAAGCTGCTGGTGAAATGCCAGGAGAACATTTGGATCGTGAGGGTAATGTGGGCTTATCCCCACATCAGGATGTTCCTGTTGTTGGAGGATCCATATCTAGGTATGCCCCAAAGACCCAGTGATACAGTAATGTTTGATCTCCTCATCTACCCCAATTTCTGCTCTCTGCCTGTGCCCAGGTAGCTGCAAGCAGCCACTACACTGTCCAGGCTGATGGGAGCCTGCGTGTGGACCAGGTGTCCCAGGAGGATGCGGGGACCTACACCTGTGAGGTGACCAATGCTCTCGGCTCGCACCGGCAGGACGTCTCCGTGGTTATCCATGGCAAGTGGCAGGATGCTGAGCATCCCTGCGCGGTGGTGACTGGCAGTGTGCGCCCACCACCCTTCTCAAGCAGCAGAGGACCTCTCTCTGTGGCAGATGTGACCCTGGCCATGCAGGGTGAGGTGCTTCTCTTCTTTCCCAGTCCCTCCCAGCATTGAGCTTGGCCCTGTCCTCATCACCGCCACTGAGGGATCTGCCGTTGCCCTGCAGTGCAATGCCACAGGTGTGCCCCCTCCTGCTATCACCTGGGCAAAGGTAGGTGACAGGGACAGGCCGGTTGCTGTCCCCATGCCAGGCAGGCTGGGTGCCACTATTGGGTGTGGGGTAACGAGTTTGGAAGGGACGTTGCTCACCAATGTGGCTGTGGCAGCCAGAGAAGGTGGCACACTCTGGGAAGCTGGGACCAGGAGGTAACTTGCTCTGATGGGTCCAGAGCCCTCTTTTTGCTCTTGCTCGGATCATGAGAGAGTCTCTGCTGCTTGTCTTGCTCCCTTCTGTTTCCCCTGCAGGGCACAGAGCCCCTTTTGCTGAGCCCACGCTACCACCTTGACCTGAATGGGACCCTCTTGATCCCTTCACCCTCCTCTGAAGATGCTGGGACCTACTTCTGCACAGCTACCAACGCAGCAGGCTTCTCCAGCCGGGAGATGCAGCTCTCCATCATCAGTGAGTGCCTGGGACTGGCCCTGGTACCAGCTCCCAGGGGTGACTGACTGGGAAATAATCATCTGGGGACCCTCCTAGCTTCCTCGAGCCACTTAACTAGGTGCTAGATGGGTTTGCGGGATGGGAAGAGCAGCAACTAGGGCTGTGGGGCCCCTGAAGTGTTCCTGCACCAGATGTGCTCCCTCTCCACCCAGCAAAGCCCAGGATCAGTGTGAATGCATCGCAGACATCGGACCCCATAACCATCCTGGCTGTCCTGGGGCAGGAGACCACCCTGCCCTGTGAGGTTCAAGGCTACCCCCCTCCCTTGGTGGTGTGGACGCAGGAGTCCCAGCTGCTTCCCCTTGCCACGGAGAGGTGAGGACAGTGGTGGGTGCCAGGGCCACATCTCTTGGGGTTGTGTGTCTCCTCAGATGGATGTTGAGTCCATGAAGGGACTCATCTGCTTGGTAGGGAGATGTGAAAAGCATCCTTGGCATCAAGTGGATGATGCTCAAGTAGCACACATTAGTTCTTCTCTTCAAGGAAAGAAGAGCAAGAACTGCCAGACATTTTTTCCATCATACAAACATCTGCTAGGATGGAGCAGCTGCTCCTGACCCTCCGCGTGCCTGCCCTGGACACAGGGCTGGGGTTAGGCAGCTCCAGCACAGCTCCTCGGCCCCACTCACCCATCTGCCTTCATGCACATTCCTGCCCTGTGCCGTCATGGAGCTCGAGGCAACGAGGCCAAGGAGATGGTGGATCCCGGTGGGAGGTGTTGGATCAGGGCTGGACGCTGCTCCACGCCCAGGTGGCTGCAGGGCACAGAGGAGGAGGAGGAATATTGAGGTCTGGAGTAGGAGGAGAGCAGCATGGAGATGGGAGCAGGCAGCCAGGGAAGCTGAGGGTGCTGCAGCCTCCACTGCCCTCACAGCCCACGTGTTGGGAGGACTTCATGGGCTTTGGGCACTGAAATGGTCCTGGCATGAGGCTTGGCAGAAACACAGTTGTGAACCTAGTTTTGTCTGCAGTGGGATGTGGGTTTAAAGCCCAGATCGGTTCCAGTGGGTGACTTCACTTGGTGGTGGTGGTGAAGCTGATGGCAGCCTTGAGATGGTCATTTAATGCAGTATGAAGGGAGAAGTTAATCTGGAGAGTGGTTGGATATGTGTTTATCAAGTGCCTTGGTTCTCCCTTAGCTCCATGCTCCCTAAATTCATGGGCCCTGATCTTGGGATTAATGACTTCTTTCCCTGCACATGAGGATTGACTGGGAAGGCAGGAAGGCATCTTGGTTTTGCTCCTCTTGAGGGACCGTGTTGCATTGTTCTTATTGTCTGGTTCTCTGTGGCTGCTCCTGGTTGATTAGTGTTGCTCCCCACATCTCAGCTGGTTTGTCCTCACGTGTCCCAGTGATTTCTGGGAGCACATGAGGAGGAATCTGCAGCCGTGGGCTGAGATGATGTTATGTCTGCGAAGCACAGACAGCGCTGGGAGCGAGAGCGTGGCCAGCTCCAGCTGCAGGGACTGTGCTCCGCGGGGAGCTCCATCCCACTACATCCCCAAAGCGGGTGGCTCAAGCCGCTGCCTCATGCTGAGCTCGTGTAGGGGCTGAGCAAAGGGGATTTGCACCCACGGGCAGCTCTGCTATGCCTCTCGTGCAGGAGGTTGCCCAAGGGACCTTCTCTTGGCTGTCTCAAAGCAGTCGTGAGCTCTTAGCTTCTGCCCAGGGGTAGGTGATGGATGGCACAACTGTTCCTCCCATCCAGCTTTCCTGTTCCCTCTTCCCCAAGATACAGCATCCTCTCGTCAGGGTCCCTCCAGCTGGCTGAACCCCAGGTGACAGACACCGGCCTCTATACCTGCACAGCCACGAACGCTGCAGGGAACGCCTCGCTCAGCTACAGCCTGCACGTCCAAGGTTCACAGCCACTTGTTAAAATGCTTCTCCCGTGGGCTGCGGCTCCTCGTGCACCACTGGGGTCCTGCACTCTCTAAGCCTTTGGCTGCTCCCACATCCTCGTGCCAGGGTCTGAGGCTGGTTCCAGCTTGAGGTGCTCTTTCCCCTCCAGCTCCTCCCCAGATGCTGATCGGCGATGGGGAAAGCCACCTGACTGCTGTCACCAATGACTCCATGAGGATTCGCTGTCGGGCCATGGGTGTCCCTGCACCCCAGATCCAGTGAGTCTGGAGTGGTGGGTCCTGCTCTGAGCTCCCTCAGGGGCTGCTTCGCTCCCTAGGGGTGCTCTGCATGCAGAGCTGCAGCAGAGATGGAGGTGGGAACTCAGGATGAGTGATGAGGACCTCTGGCTTGAGGTGTCCCCTAGGATGGGAGACATACATTCCTTCTTCCTGCCCAGGGAATTTTCTCTCCCAAAGCATCTGGGCACTGCCAGCCCCTTTCCAGGTGACAAGGGGACAGCCCATGCTGCCAGCATCCCACTGGTCACTCCTTTGGTGGGCAGAAATGGGGGGTGGGAGGTAGCAGGACAGACCAAGGACTTTCTACTTGTTCCCTTCCTCGCAGGTGGTTGAAGGATGGGCATCCTCTGGGTGAGCAGGATGGTGTGGTGGTGTCTGAGGACGGTGGGACTCTGCTGATCGCCCGCGTGGGGCTTAGTCATGAAGGGCTCTACGTCTGCCGAGGCAGCAACGGGGCAGGGGTGGCCCAGGCAGAGGTGCAGGTTTCGGTGCAAGGTGAGCATAGCATCCAGCACCAGACCTGCTGTCCATCCCATGTATCAGGGAGAATGTGGCTGGCCAAAGGGGTCAGTGCTCTTCAGCTTTTTGGGAGGCATGGGATCACTACCTTGATCCCTTGGGATCCTGCCCTTTGCCAATGAGGTTGAGAGGTGATGGCCACTGGCACTGCAGTAAATGGTTGGACTCGATAATCCGGTGGGTCTTTTCCAACCTGGTGATTCTATGATTCTATGAAACCATAGCATCCATCCTTCATGCTTCCTGCTGGAGGATCTGTCCTCTGCTCTGTTTGCCTTCTGGCCAGAGCATCCCTTAGTCAGCACTGCAGAATGCGATGCTGAAGGTGCCTGAGGAGAAACCAAGCAGGGAGAGGAGATCCCTGCTTGGGAAGGATGAGTCTCTCACTGGGGCAGAGAACAAATCTGCTAGCTGACCTGGGGAACAGCAGAGAAGCTCCCCAGAGTGGGGAGTGAGTCCTGGCTGCTGCTGTCCAGGACTCGGTGCATGCTGAGAGCTCCCAGTGAGCCCAATAGTGCCCCAAGGCTGTGTGTCTGCAGCTGGCCTGGGCTGCGCTCAGCCTGTGTGCTGGATTGCAGTGCCTCCGAATATCGAACCCAGCGCGGTGGACCTGGTCGTCTTGGAGAACAGCACAGTGTCCCTAGAGTGCCTGGCCTCGGGGCTGCCTGCTCCTGGTGAGCTGATCCTGTTCCTCAGCTCTTGCTCATGAGTCCCCTGGGTCCCCTTGGTGAGAGGAGCAGCAGCATCGATCCTTAGAGCCCAGCTCCCTTTTTCCTGCAGATATTGCCTGGTACAAGGGGCGTGAACAGATCTCAACTGGACCGGGCTGGACCCTCTCCAGGGATGGGAAGCGCCTGGACATCCAGCGTGCCCAGGTCTCTGACACTGGCAGCTACCGTTGTGTGGCCTCCAACGTAGCCGGTGTCACCGAACTCTGGTACAGCCTGCAGGTGACCGGTGAGTTGCGGTGAGCGGAGGAAGGACTGCGACTCCCTGAGAGCTGGGTGCTTCCCCTCTCATGTGTGCATGGGACCGAGGGGGCTGCCCCAGCCCTCGCACACATCCCTGCAAGACAGCTTTAGCGGAACTCCATTCTCTGTTCCGTTTGCACATCCATTCTTGTACTGCCCTATGTCCATCCCAAATCTCCTAGAAAGCCACGGCCCCAGGGATGGGTATGGCCTGGTCCACACCAGCGTCTCCTACTCACCTCTTGGTCTCTGCTGCTCCTGGTAATGTTTCTCTGTCGCTCCAGTGCCCCCGCGGATCACGGCTAGCCCCAGATCCCTCACGGTGATGGTGAATGAGCCAGTGACACTGGAGTGTGAGGCCACAGGGGTCCCTGTTCCCGTGCTGTTGTGGCTCAAGGATGGCAACACGGTGCCCAGCGTGGTGGCAGATGGCACGCAGGTGAGGCAGCTCCTGGGGTTGTCCCTCCAAGAAGATGTTCCTTTTACCATTCTGACTCTTTGAAACTGTTGCTGGAGCTGAGCACGTGCAGTGCTGCCCTTCCCTGCCCCACGTTTGTCCATGGAAACATGGACCAGTTCAGCCCCATGCTGGGCTGGATGGGTGGAGGGTGTCCATGGTGTGATGAGGATGGGCTCAAGGCAGACTTATGCCCACACATCCCTGTTCCTACGCGCCGGCTTGCAGCACAGCTGCCTGCAAAGTTCTCTGGTTTGCGGATGACACTAAGCTGGGTGGAAGTGTGGAGCTGCGGAGGGCTGGGAGGCTCCAAAGGGATCTGAACAGGCTGGACTGCTGGGCTGAGGCCAGTGGAATGAGGTTTGACAAGGCTAAATGTTGGGTCCTACACTTGGGGCACAAAAACACTATGCAGCTACAGACTAGGAAAAGTCTGGCTGGAAAATGCCTGGAGGAGAAGGACCTGGGGGTGTTGGTTGACAGCGACTGAACATGAGCCAGCAATGGCCCAGGTGCCAAGAAGGCCAATGGCATCTTGGCTTGGATCAGAAACGGAGTGACCAGGAGGTCCAAGGAGATTCTTCTCCCTCTGTACTTGGCACTGGTGAGACCGCTCCTCGAATCCTGTGTTCAGTTCTGGGCCCCTCACCACAAGAAGGATGTTGAGGCTCTGGAGCGAGTCCAGAGAAGGGCAACGAAGCTGGTGAAGGGGCTGGAGAACAGGCCTGATGAGGAACGGCTGAGAGAGCTGGGGGTGTTTATCCTGGAGAAGAGGAGGCTGAGGGGAGACCTCATTGCTCTCTCCAACTACCTGAAAGGAGGTTGTGGAGAGGAGGGAGCTGGGCACTTCTCCCAGGTGACAGGGGACAGGACGAGAAGGAATGGCCTCAGGCTCCACCAGGGGAGGTTCAGGCTGAACATTAGGAAAAAAATTTCATGGAAAGAGTGATTGGACAGTGGCAGAGGCTGCCAGGGATGTGGTTGATTCACCTTCCCTGGAGGTGATTAAGGGACGGGTGGACAAGGTGCTGAGGGACATGGTTTAGTGTTTGATGGGAATGGTTGGACTTGATGATCCGGTGGGTCTTTTCCAACCTGGTGATTCTATGATTCTGTGCTTATCTGGGCTCTTACTATGTCTTGGGGAAACACAGATCCTCTCTGGAGGGCACGTGTTGTCCCTGCCCTCTGCCCACCTCCGAGACTCAGGGACGTACATGTGTGTAGCCAGCAGCTCAGCGGGCGAGGACAGACGTGAGGCCACCCTCGAGGTGCGGTGTAAGTACCCTGTGCATCCCCAGCCCCTTGTGCAGCTGGAGGTGATGCTTGGGGCTATGAGGCTGCTCTGCTGACCCCTTGCAAGCGCACAGGGCTGTGGGGGACCAGCCCTGGCGAGGGGTACCAAAGGGGAATGTATTTTCCTATCAATCTGTTTTCCAGTGCCTCCCACCACCCTGGGCAAGGAGGAGAATGTCTCTGTCATCATCAATCAGCCAGTGACTCTGGTCTGCCCGGCTCTTGGGGTTCCCTCTCAGGGGTCCCACTGGCTGAAGGATGGGAACCTACTCACCCTAAAGCCAGGCGTGCAGCTGTCTGCAGAGGGGACCACGCTCCAGGTGATGTTTCAAAATATCACAGAGGATGGGAGGCAAAGGAAGCTGTGAAAACCCCTGTCACCTCCTCTCCACCCCTGGAAAAGAGTGGGTACAGAGGGCTGGGATGTCCCTTCCTGCTGCCCATAGCTCAGGACCGTTGGATCCTCATGCTGATCCCATCATCATGGCTTTTGCTGGTGCAAAATATCCCACTGCAGAGGGGCTGCTTGGGTCCAGCTCTGCTGCAGAGCATCTCAGTGTCTGTGCTTGCTCTGGCAGATCGAGCGAGCCACCACGCAGGATGCAGGCGGCTACACGTGCCAGGTGCCAGGCCACCCAGAGAAACACTTCAACCTCGACGTGTGGGGTAAGGGCCACCGTCCTGAAATAGCCCAGCAGGGCAAATATAGTGTGTGTGTGTGCATCTACACACACAAATATATATGATTTTTTTTTTTGTACGTATACTGTGTACCTGGGGTAGGGGACTGGCTTGGAAAAACACCAAGCCGAAGATATTAAACCTCTGCAGAACAGTGGAGCTGGAGGTGGTAGGGAATCCCCACCAGAATGGGTATCAGGGCGGAAGAAGCCAATGTTTACCTGAGTCTTAAGGGATGTATTTCAGTGATGATGCAGAAGAGGTGTCTTTCCAAAATTCAGGCAGGAGAGGGAAGGGATTTCCTAGCTATTGCTGGGGTTTCTCTGTTCTTTCTTTCTAGTTACTCAGCACAGCAGTCATTGCAGGTATCGTTCCCCTTCCCTCCCCATGTCTGAGTTAGGATTATGCCAATGGTGGTTCCTTGTCCACTGCCAGGAAGGGCACCAGCTGCTCTTTCTTGCTTTATTCAAGCATCCTTACAGCCTCCTGGCCCATTCAGCACATCCACAGCACCAGGGTCTGAGCCAGGGTCTGGCTTTCCTCGGGGATGCTCTGGGCCAGTTGGTGGAAATCCTGCAGGCAGGTAGCCAGAGAGCGGAGAAAATCCAGTTCTCCTGATCCAGGCTTGTTCCTGTGATTCCTTCCCAGGGAAACATTTTGCACGTCTGGCGTCCTGGCTTGGGTGGATTGTTTGGGTTCTGCTGTTATTGTTTTTCAGGGGTTTCTGGGTGTTGGGGTTTTTCTTCTACAAAATGATATTCCTCATGGGAAGGAGTCATTGTTCTCCAGCCAGCTGTATTTATGAGCAACAGAGAGCAGCATCTGATAATGGAAAGAGTTAGGTAACCTTCCCAGGGAGCGGTGCTACCTAATAAGGCTGTGTCTGGCCAACCTGGGCTTGGCTGGCTTGTGTGGCTGGCACGAGATGCTCAGTTGTCCTCTGCTGTAGGCCACGTGCAATTAAAAGCAAGACTCTCCAGCTCTTAAGCTAGTGAAGATTATTATTTCCACATGGAGCCAGTGGAGGGGAATCTTGCTGGTTCTTTGGAGCCTAGTAGAGTTGCAGGTGATGCTTAGCCAGCAGGATAGGGTCCAGCAGGGAGCTGCCTCTCTCCTCTCACCCAGCAGCATCACTGAGCTGCTGATCACCTCTCATCCCCTGCAGTGCCCCCGTCCTTCTCCTCGTCGGAGCCTGTCACCCTGTCTGTGCTGGAGGAACAGTCCATTAGATTGACCTGCGAGTGCCACGGGATCCCCTTCCCCACCCTGAGCTGGTGGAAGGATGGTAGGGTCCTTCTCAGCCTCGTACCTCCTCACGCATATGTTGACCCACCAGAAAGATGTTGGTCTCCTCGGAGCAAGGAGTGCTTTACATGGAGCAGTATCCAGGTTCTGGGTGGGACCTGGTCTTGCTGGGCACCTTAGAGGAGGCTGCTGTCCCCTTCCCCGGGCAGGTGAGTCCCTCTCCACCCAGCCTGGAAGCCCGAAGCTGGTGTCCATGGGAGAGAGCATGCTGTACATCGAGAAGGTGCGGCTGGCGGACAAGGGGACGTACACCTGCGAGTGCAGGAATGCCGCTGGGAGCAGCAGCAAGGAGCATCGCCTGGAGGTGAATGGTGAGCTGAGGGGCCCCAGAGACACAACAGACCTGTGAGAACGGCTGGAGGTGCCATGATCTCTCTCAAAGCAAGGTCCTTCTGGACCTAAAGGCTCAGAGACGTTGCCTGCTGCCTTGGGTGTTTTGGAAAGGATGCTGCTAGCTGGGCTAGCTCTGCTCCTCCAGCTTCCCTCTTGGCTCCAAGCTACTTGCAGCTGGCTTTCACCGGTTGCATCTGCTCACATTTTCTTCTCTCTCCTGCTGTGCCGTCCAGACCAACAGTTTTTATTTTGCCACTTGCATGTGGTCAAGGGAGTTGCTTCAGCATCACCTTGACCTTGTGTGTCTCTGCCTGCAGTGCTGCCGAGGATCCAGGGCAGCAGCAAAGCCCCAAGGAAGGTTTCTGTCATCAAGACTGGTGAGACAGTTTTGGAGTGCAAAACCACGGGGACACCACCGCCCACAGTGACATGGATGAAGGACGGGCAGCCAGTGGCTGGTGGGAACGGGCTTCAGGTTCTGCAGCAGGGGAGGCGGCTGCGCATCCTCAAGGCAGAGGTGGCCCATGCAGGACGTTACACTTGCCTAGTGATGAATCCTGCGGGGCAGGAACAGAGAGAGTTCAACGTTGTGGTGCACGGTAGGGGTGCGGGACAGGGCTGGCAGCTGGGGGATGATGTGGAGGGAGGGAGGCCTGGGAGGGTGGTGATGTTGCACTGCACGAGTGTGGAGAACAAGATAGCGTGGAAGGCTTGGATGACCCAGAACACAGAAGATGTTGGGTCGAAAGGGGGATGCTCTTGGCATAGCTGTGGAACGGGCTCCATCAGGCAGGAGTTTCTTTCCAGGTTCATCAGAGCAGACTGTGTTACACTTCCTAAAGCTGCCTGCTTTCCAAAGAGTCCAGCTGGTGCTGGTGAGGGGGCTGGAGAACAGGCCTTAGGAGGAGCGGCTGAGAGAGCTGGGGGTGTTTAGCCTGGAGAAGAGGAGGCTGAGAGGAGATCTCATTGCTCTCTACAACTGCCTGAGTGAAGGTTGTGGAGAGGAGGGAGCTGGCCTCTTCTCCCAAGTGACAGGGGACAGGATGAGAGGGAATGGCCTCAAGCTCCACCAGGGGAGGTTCAGGCTGGACATTAGGAAAAAAATTTCATGGAAAGAGTGATTGGGTAGTGGCAGAGGCTGCCCAGGGATGTGGTTGATTCACCTTCCCTGGAGGTGTTTAAGGGATGAGTGCATGAGGTGCTGAGGGACATGATATAGTGATTGATAGGAATGGTTGGACTCGATGATCCGGTGGGTCTTTTCCAACCTGATGATTCTATGATTTGGGGAAACCTCATGGGTCAAGGTACCAAGCACCTGAGCTGAAAAATGGCTGAGGTGGCTCTGGGTGCATGGTTAGCTTGGTGCCACACCTGCAAGCGTGGGCTTAGTGGTGGGGGAAGGCTTCACATACTTGCTAGAAGTCACCTGTCCTAAAACACTTCCGAAGTTGACAGCTTCAGATCATGGTGATCTTCCTTCTGGGCCCTTGTCCTCAAACTATACGAGCAGAAGGATTGGAACAAGTTGTGTTTACTCAATTTACCTTGCTCCTCTGCTGTTTTGGAGACTGCTTTGCAAATGGATACCCATCCTTTTCTGTGTCTGCAGTGCCTCCTGAGTTCATTCAAGGATCAAGTTTGACAACAAATGTCAGCGTGTCTCTGCATGAAGCCCTGACACTGACCTGCGAGGCCACCGGCGTTCCCCTGCCCACAGTCACCTGGTCTAGGGACGGCTTCCCTGTCACCCCCAGCGAGCACACGCATGTGCTTTCAGGTCAGGGACAAAGCATGGAATCCGTCAGAGACGAGTGCTTCGGGAACACGTTTTGCTCCACTGCTGATGGGTTTAAAGGTGGTAGAGCTCCAGCCCTGCAGGAGCACTGCTGGGATGGGCTGGTGCCTGGATCAGGGCCCTGAGATCTCCCTGTTCCATGCTTCCAGGAGGCTGGATGCTGAGGCTCACCCGTGTACAACCCCAGGATGGTGGCCACTATTCCTGCCTGGCCAGGAACATAGCTGGGGAGGCCAGGAGGCATTTCCATGTGGACATCCTTGGTAAGGAGGGGTCCTTCACCTGCTGCAAGATTCCTGGTGGGGTTTCAGAACTTCACCCTTGCAGGAAAAATTATGAGTTAAGACTGGGCATGGCGTGAGCTGCAGTGCTGGAGTCTTTCATGCCTTGGCGTGTGAGCTTGGAAGCTCCGTGAAGCTGACCAGCTGCTAAGATCCCTTGTGGCTTGTGTTCCTAGTTCCTCCCCACATCGAGAAGGCAGATGAAGAAGAGACCATCAAAGTGGCTGAGGGTCACCCTGCCACCTGGTCCTGCCTGGCTGCAGGTGAGCATCGCACAGGGAGCAGAGATGGCACGAGTAGCTGGGAGATGGGGCTCAGGGACCCGAATCTCCCTTTGGGGTGTGGAGCAAATGGATGGAGCCAGTCGATGACATGAAAATAGATGAAATTGGCTGAAGCAGGTTTTTAGGATAGTTCCTGGCTTTGCAGTTGGACTGTCTGGGAAGGACTGGGCCCACGCCGAGAGCTTGTTCCACGACGTAAGCTCCGTTCTTTCCCAAATGGAGCTAAAATTCCCCTTATCTGGTTTCTCCTTTAGTGATGGGAATAATTAATCACCTCCTACTCAGGACAGTTTTCTTTCTTCTCGCTGGCTCATCCAGCAATTTCTAAAAGCCTGATCCAGATCATGATAGTTTTGGATTTGGGTGGATGTCCCTGCTTCCCAGAAAAGCTCCGGTGCTTGACCCCAGTCAGGCCATCCTCAAGCACAGAAAAGCTTTGCACAAAGACCAAAACCCGCTTTCTACCCCTCACAGGCAACCCCCAGCCCATGATCACCTGGCTGAAAGACGGCTACCCTCTGCCTGGCAAAGACACCTTCTCTATCTCCCGTGGTGGGTCCGTGTTCCACATCCCCCGAGCCTCCCTGTCCGATGCTGGCCGCTACTCCTGCGTGGCCTCCGGTGCCGGGGTGAATCAAACCAAGCACTACCTGCTAGATGTCTCAGGTATGAGATGCTCTGGGTGTAGGCAGAGTTTCAGGTGTGAGCAGGGAGCATGGACTTAGAGGGCTTTTTAATTGCCTGCCCTAAGCAGGTGGTGAGGGAGCCTTAAGCTGCATGGCATGATGCCCTGGACCTCCCAGAAAGCACTTGAGACCCCTCTGAGGAACATAAAAGGCACATCTAGTGCAGGATGCATGTCCAGCAGTGCAGGTTCTGCCTCTAAAGGTGGCTGGTGGGAACGGGGGGAGTAAGTCCTCTGTGTCCCACGTGCTATTGGAGGGCAGAGTCTGAAGCTGTACGTGCTGTGCATCTTGCCCACTACAGTTACGTCCAACTCCCTGAACTTGGATTATGCTCTCTGGTGGGAGGATTAGGAAGCCCATGTGGGTGCTAATTCTGATAACCATGCAAACCCATCTCTGCAGCTGTTCCTGCGTTCCCTGGAGATGCCCACGATGCCACCACAGAAGTCGTCACAGTGAAAATTAACAACCCGATCTCCCTCGTCTGTGAGGATCTGGCACACCCATCTCCCAACATCACCTGGCTCAAGGATGATGTTCCCCTCAAAGAGTCTAGAAACATCCACCTGCTTCCTGGTACTGTGCTGGTGTCCACTGGCTCTGCCTGACTGTGATGGTCCCTTGCTCTGTGGCCAGGGAAGCAGGAGTGGGGCTTTTGCTGGGCCTGGCTGTGGGTCAAGGCAGGGGGATGGTCCTGCAGGACCCTAGGGGCTTAGGCCATCAGGTGGATGCTGATCATCCAGGGGTGATGCATCGTCTGACAATAGCTAAAGCCTCCTCAGCAGCATCAGTGAAACAGCACTGGCTTTTCCAAGCCTGGAAAATGGGCTCTAGAAGAGCCCTAGAACCCCTTAAATCAGGCTCTCAGGGCATCAGGGTGTCCCTTAAGATGCCTTCTTGTGCTGCATGGGGATAAACAGCTGTGGCTCTGAGTGGTAACCCTCTCAGGACCACCCGTCTTTGTCCAGGTGACCATGGGCTGCAGATCCTGAATGCCCAGGAGGAGGATGCGGGCATGTACAGCTGCATCGTGGCTGATGAAGCTGGGGAGGCTGTGAAGAACTACGCTGTGAAGGTCCTGGGTGCGGGAACTCCCTGTGTTCTTCCTAATCCCTGTAATGATCCCACAACCCTAACTGGGCCAGTGCACCTGCCTTTCCTGTGCCTTATTGCAGCTGCTTCTCTTGCAGCTGGTGCTCAATCACATGCATGTTGACCCCTAAAAGCCTCTGGTCTTCTCTGGGGGGGGCAAAGAGGTCCACCTGGGGATGTCAGCAGCACCCCGAGGGTGTTACCTGTTGCTGATTAGGGCAGAGCAAGGCACTGGGGGCTCTTCTCTCATCCCAGCCGTGCTGCCTCTCCCCACTAGTTCCTCCTTGGATTGTCAGAGATGACCCTTTAGCAGAATTTGCCATGAAAGAGGTGAAAGCCAAGGTCAACAGCACGGTGATGCTGGAGTGTGAGACCTGGGCTGTGCCTGAGCCAACAATCCGGTGGTACAAGGACAAGCAGGTGAGGCTCTAACTGTGACCAGGGAGGAGCTGCTGCTTTTGGGGACCCTTCCAGGGCCTTTTATACATCTGGCTGGTTTCTCTCCCACTCCTGGGTATGTAATCCTCTTCCTACCCTTCTCTTTCTTCCCTGCCTTGCGGTTGGGGTCTCTGTGCAGCTCCTGGAAAGCACCGACCACCTCCAAATCCTTAGCGATGGGCAGGTCCTTCAGATCAAACCAGCTGGTGTCTCAGATTCAGGGCACTACACCTGCGTGGCCATCAATGCTGTGGGCGAAGATGCCAGGAACTTCATCGTGAGTGTCCAAGGTGAGACCTGGGTGCCCGAAGGGGTCCTTGGTGAGGTTCCTTGTGGGAGCAGAGCCAGGGGGGCGGAACAGGGTTTGTATCTGCTGGAAAACAACCATCTCCTTAGCTCCTGTCAGGCCTGGGTAGATGTTCTGGTCACACCTGGGGGTTGCGAGTCCCTATTCTGCACAGCTGACTGCATCCTGTCCCCACAGTGCCGCCCCTCTTCCAGCAGCAGACAAATCCCAATGAAGCCCTTGAGATCTTCTATCGGGAGGAAGACCAGGATGGGGAGGTGATGGAGCATCGTCAGGCTGTGCTCCACCAGCCAACTGCGCTCTACTGCGACACCAATGCCATCCCACCCCCCAGGCTCACCTGGTACAAGGATGGGGAGCCTCTTTCGCCTGGCCCCGGGGTGTTGATGCTGCTAGGTAACGGGCATGGACCCTCACTGTGGGGTTTGGGGATTCCCTGCAGTGACTCTGTGGGTCGAGAGCATCCATAGCATGGGGTGGGGGTTTTGGATCCTGTCCCCTTGCTCTGGCCAGTGCGTGTGGCACCCAAGGGATCTGCAGGACCAGGTTCTGTGTTCAGTTCTGGGCCCCTCGCCACAAGAAGGATGTTGAGGCTCTGGAGCGAGTCCAGAGAAGAGCAACGAAGCTGGTGAAGGGGCTGGAGAACAGGCCTGATGAGGAACGGCTGAGAGAGCTGGGGGTGTTTAGCCTGGAGAAGAGGAGGCTGAGGGGAGACCTCATTGCTCTCTCCAACTCCCTGAGAGGAGGTTGTGGAGAGGAGGGAGCTGGGCTCTTCTCCCAAGGGACAGGGGACAGGACGAGAGGGAATGGCCTCAAGCTCCACCAGGGGAGATTCAGGCTGGACATTAGGAAAAAAATTTCATGGAAAGAGTGATTGGACAGTGGCAGAGGCTGCCAGGGAGGTGGTTGATTCACCTTCCCTGGAGGTGTTTAAGGGATGGGTGGATGAGGTGCTGAGGGACATGGTTTAGTGATTGTTAGGAACGGTTGGACTCGATGATCCGGTGGGTCTTTTCCAACCTGGTGATTCTATGATCCTATGACCACGTCACCAGGGTTGCATGGGAGTTGAGGCACAGCGAGGTGGGAGTGGGAGGTTGGAGGGCACCCTGTGACACTCAGCAGAGCCCCTCTATCCCCTGTCCTGCTCCGCAGAGGGCCGGGTGCTGCAGCTGACGGCCGTGCGGGAGGAGGACGCGGGCAGGTACACCTGCGAGGCGGCCAACGTGGCAGGCCAGGACCGCCTGCACTACGAGCTGGAGGTGCTGAGTGAGTACGGGCTGGGGTGAAGGGTGGATGGAGGCACACGGCAGCCCCCTGAGCTCCTGTTTTTAGCTGCCCCGGTCATCCATGGTGACACGGAGGACCTGGTTGAGGAGGTGACAGCCACCGTCAATGGCATCATCCGCTTAAAGTGCGAAGCCACTGGGCACCCGCTGCCTGTGATATCCTGGCTCTGGAATGATGTCCCCATTGTTGCTGGCCCACGGCACCAGCTCCTGGAAGGTGGCACCGTCCTGCAGGTTGGTGTCCCTTTGGGCAGGGCAGGTGCAACCCTGGGGACACCAGGCTGTGGGGACAGGGCGCATTTCCTTCCCCTGGAAGGGGGCTGCTCCAGTTTTGCAAATGCTGAGGTCCACATGGGAGCTCCTGCAGCTCCCCGGCTCAGCTCCCTCGCCCCTTTGCAGGTCACCGCAGTGGATGGGGGTGATGCTGGCAGCTACACGTGCATGGCTGAGAACCCGGCTGGTGCCACGGAGAAACACTTCGCACTCACTGTGCAGGGTGAGGCACCTCCTCCAACTTTCCTCTAGGTCACTGATTTACCTCCCACCTCCTCTGCTACCTGGAGTCTCCTGGGGCTCCTCAGTTGTGTAGCTATCACTGTCCCCCTGTGCAAGGAGGTCAAGGTGCCACCATGCTCCGAGCAGGCGAGCTGCTTGGTGCCCATTTCCCCTGGGGGAGAGCTCAGCCTCTGGAATGACTGTTTCCCTTTGACACTGTCTTTTGGGGTGCCCTGAGCAGAAGCTCCCTCGATTGTGGGCACAAACCCTGAAAGTGTTGATGGCATCGTCAATGGGAGCATCTCGCTGGCTTGTGACATCCGATCCCACCACGCTGAGAAGATTGACTGGTACAAGGATGGCCGCATCCTGCAGCTCAGTGAAGAGGTGACCTTCACCCCAGGTATGCTGGGATAGACAAGGGTGACAGCTGGTGCCCTGGGGCTTGGCTTGGCTGTCAGCCCCCAGTGGCAGGCTCTGACTTCCCTACATTGCCTTTCTGGATGCCACGCATGGGACTTAAGCTCAGATTTTCACTTGTGACCACTCACTAGCCACTGCCTGCTGAGTGATCGCTCCTTGAGAGGACCGAGGATTGCATCCTGCAGACTCTGTGGTGCCACTGCCCAGAAGCTTAGCACTTGCTGCCTTGGACCTCAAAGCAACACTGATGACCAGACACCTCTCACACGGCTTGGCTGCCTGCTGAGGGACAGGTCAGCTCCAGCCTGCCCTGACTCCCTGTTCTCTGCTCCTTCCAGGCTCGCAGGTGCTGCAGTTCCCTCGCCTGCAGCTTTCCAGCTCGGGCACGTACACATGTGCGGCAATGAGCGAGGCTGGCCGCGAAGAGAAGAGCTTCATCCTCACCGTCCACGGTGAGCGGTGAGGGCTTGGCCATGAGATCTGCCCCACGAGCGCACACAAAGAAGTTGATGGCAAAAACTGATCTGTGTGTTCCTGCTTCTCCTCCTCAGGGCCCCCGGCCATTGAGGACCCGCAGCAGGAGATGCTCCACGCTGATGTGGGGAGCCACCTTGTCCTCACCTGCCAAGCGAGCGGCATGCCCGAGCCCTCTGTCACCTGGCTGAAGGACGGGAGACCTCTGGGTATGTGCACAGGGGCCACCCCGAGCCTTGCTGCCACCCCACCTGAAGCAATCCTGCCTCAGTTTCCCTATTTCTCATCCTGCTACAAGAAATCTATTGAGCCTTGTGGGCAGAGCATGAAGGGGCTGGTGTTTTCCATGCATGTTTTTAAGAGGCTTCTGGGACATGATGAAGGGATGTGGGCGAGAGCTCTCTGGGTACCAGCCCTGGGGGACCTGCTGGGATGGGGTTTTGCTGCCAAGCTACTGGCTCCCTGCTCCTGCAAATCTCCAGCAACACATGGTGAAAACACCCTGCTCTGCAGAGCCCTGACCAGAGGATGGCTGTAAAGATGATCAGAGGGCTGGAGCACCTCCTGTAGGAGGACAGGCTGAGTTGGCCGTCTTCAGCCTGGAGAAGAGAAGGCTCCAAGGAGGTGTTACAGTGACCTTCCAGTGCCTGAAGGGGCTGCGAGAAAGCTGGGGAGGGACTGTTTACAAAGGCTTGTAGTGATAGGACTGGGGACAGCGGGGATAAACTGGAGAGGGGCAGATTTATACTAGACATAAGGAAGAGTTTCTTCACCATGAGATGGTGAGGCACTGGCCCAGGTTGCCCATGGAAGTTGAGGTTGCCCCATCCCTGCAGGTGTTCAAGGCCAGCTTGGACAGGGCTTGGAGCCCCCGATCCAGTGGGAGGTGTCCCTGCCCATGGCAGGGGGGTTGGAACTGGATGATCTTTAAGGTCCCTTCCAACCCAAACTATACTACGACCTCTGCTTTAACAATGGCCCCAAACCTGAATGCTGGCAGTGGGAATGGGGAGTGTGACAAGGTGCCCGTTGAGGGCTTGGCAGCAGAGTGCTGCTGCAGCCCCCTATGCCCCATCTCCTTGCAGAGAGCAGCCCAGAGCAGGGCTTGGTGTCTGGGGCAGGGCAGCTCCAGCTCAGCCCCCTGCAGCCCTTCCACCAGGGCCGATACACTTGCCTGGCGCCGGGCTCAGGCGTGAAGACACGCAAGGACTTCATGGTGCTGGTGCGAGGTAGGGCTTCTTCAGGGCGGTGGTGGGTTCTCACGGGCTCTCCCTCAGAGAGGAGCCTTCCTCCCCCTCCTCTTCCTCAGCCTCCCTCTCTTTTTTGTGCAGTGCCACCCCGGATTGCCAGCGTGGGGATCCCCAGCGAGTACAGTGTGCTGGAGGGTGGAGGGGTGAGGCTGGAGTGCCGGGCAGAGGGGCAGCCCAGCCCCCAGATCTCCTGGCTGAAGGATGGGCAACCCCTGCGGCTGCAAGCTCCATCACATGCCCGGTGAGCCTGGGGTTGGGGGACCACCCCATGGACTACCCATGGCACAGCCCTGTCTGTGCCTCAGCTTCCCCATGCGCAAAAAATCAGTGCAGGGCAATCTGAGCTCTTCTGGTTCTTCTCGCTTTCCCTGCATAGGATGGGGTGTGCCAAGAGAAGGCTCCGGGGAGCTCTTTGAGCAGCTTCCAGCACTGAAAGGAGCACCAGAAAATCTGGGGAGGGGCTTTTTATCAGGGAGGCAGGGACAGGATGAGGGGTGAATAGTTTTAAGCTGGAAGAGGGTGGATTTCATTGAGATCTTAGGAAGAAATGTTTTCCTGCGAGGTTGGTGAAGCACTGGCCGAGGTTGCCCAGAGAAGTCATGATTGCCCCATCCATGGAGGTGTTCAAGGCCGGGTTGGATGGGGCTTTGAGCTCCTGATCCAGTGGTAGGTGTCCCTGCCCGTGGCAGGGGATGGAACTGGATGAGTTTTAAGGTCCCTTCCAACACAAACCATTCCATGATTCTATGATTCTATGTTCATCCCACCTGTTTGAGAAACGTCATCCAGGGTTAAGCCCCGATGTCCTGGATGATGCTTGCAGCCTGGCATGGTCATTGTCACCCTGTCAGGGTCCTAGCTGCTGCCTTGACTTGCAGTGTACCCCAACCCCTGCAGCCTGGGTTGCAACCGAGCACAGAGCATCTCTTACCCCATGGAGACGTTCGGGATGGACACGCAGATCACTGCCCTGTTGTTCCTGTGCAGGTTGTCCCCAGATGGCAGCTCCCTGCTCCTTGAGGGTCTCCAAGCTGCTGACTCGGGTGCATACACCTGCCTGGCCCGGAACGATGTGGGAGAAGATGCTCAGCTGCACACGCTGACCGTGCTGGGTGAGCAGGCCTGGGGTTCATGGGGCAGCAGCAAGGCCACCCGCCTCCGGCAGCCCCATCAGCCCCTCTGTCCCCTCACCCAGTCCCTCCCGCCATCGAAAGAGGTGCTGATGACTCCGAGGTGGTCCAGGGCATCCTGGCTGCAGCGGTGATGCTGGAGTGCCGGGCACGAGGGTCCCCTCCCCTGCATGTGAGCTGGCTGAAGGATGGGCTGCCCCTGCGCCTGTCCCCCCGCGTCACCCTGCTCTCAGCTGGGCATGTTCTCCGGTAAGAAATGACCCTAGAGTGATGTTCAGCAGCAGGCTTTGGGGCTTTTGGGTGTGCTGGGATGGCCCCAGCTCAGCGTGGAGACCTTGAGGGGATAGGCAGGACTTGGAGCTGACATCTCCCCCTCATCCTGAGGGGCATCACCCTCATGCTGAGGGACATGGTTTAGTGTTTGATAGGAATGGTTGGACTCGATGATCCAGTGGGTCTCTTCCAACCTGGCGATTCTATGATTCCCATGCCCTGCTCCATGGGGTAGGATCTCCCAGGCACAGATCTCTGACGTTGGGCTCTACACCTGCATCGCCTCCAGCCGAGCAGGAGTGGCCAATCACAACTTTGTCCTCCAGATACAAGGTAAGGGGCACCTGGGGGTTTGGGGAGAGCAGAGCAAAGGGCACCTGAGCACCAATTTTGTTAGCAGAGCACGTCATGCCTTGCAGCTCTGTCTCTATTAGGATCCTAAGCCAATGCTCAGCTGCTGAGTTGGGCTCAGGGAGGATGGACTCGATGATCTGATGGCTCTTTTCCAACCTGGTGATTCTATGATTCTGTGACTGCTCCCTCCACAGTGCCCCCAGTCCTGGAGAGCCCGGAGAGCAGCGAGGAGCAGGTGGTGGCTGAGGGCTCTGATGTCACCTTCACCTGTGAAGCCAGTGGGTCCCCAGCGCCAGTGGTGACCTGGCTGAAGGACGGCGAGCCCCTGGCGTGGCAGAGCAACCGTGTGCCAGGCAGCCGGCGGCTGAGCCTGGTGGCCGTGGGGCCAGAGGATGCAGGGATGTACTCCTGCCTGGCAGCCAACGAGGTGGGGGAGGTCAGCAAAGCCTTCCACCTCCTGGTGATGGGTATGTGTCTTTCCCCTGGGATCTGGGAGGGACAGCGAGCCAATTTTTGGGGAGCAATGAGGGCGTGAGTCCACCTGCCTCACTGTGCGCCTTGCAGAGCCTCCCCGTGTCGAGGCTGGATCCCATCCCACCGAGATGTCCATCGCTGTGGGCACCCCCTTAGTGCTGACGTGTGTGGTGACAGGTGTCCCCTTGCCTACTGTCACCTGGGAGAAGGACGGGAGGCTGCTGGCAGGGCCCTGGCTCGTGTCAGGGAATGAGAGCACCCTCCACATTGAGAGCACAAAGGTAGGGGCTCCTCTTTTCCCCACCTGTGTTTTCTTTTCATGTCTTAATTTTTCTCTTTCCTGGCTTTGTGTAGGTGGCTGATGCCAGCTTGTACACCTGCCTGGCCACTAGCCCCGCAGGAGAGGACAGCAGGAGCTTCCACATCAGCATCCAAGGTACTGTGGCCCCAGTGGTGCAGCAAGGATGTTGCTAGCAGCGGGTGCTGTGGTAAGAGCTCTGGGGAACCAGAGCACCCCACGCACCCAATCTTGGGATTCTCAGGGAGAGCAGATGACTGTAAACTTCCAAGAAGGTGTTGGGAAGCACGGCTTGATAGCCCTGGAGAGAGGGGAGCTATGTGTGACTTGTGGGGATGGGCATAGGCTGGGAACAGGTATGGGGATGCCTGACCTGCCTGGCATTCCCTGACCCACCTGGCCTGTGCCATGCAGCACCTCTTGGCACTGCAAGCGATGGCGAGACCTCCAGTATCACTGCTGTGGCAGGAGGGCAGCTCATCCTGGAGTGCCCCGAGGATGCTGTGCCACCCTCCCACATCGAGTGGCACTGGGAGGGCTCCCCACTGCGGGTACGTGTGATGGGATCCAGGACAGTGCTGGGATGCACCTTTGCTAGCCCCATCATGCTCGCGGTGGGGATGATGCTGGGAGAGTTGCTAACCTGGAATCCGTGGGGGGGTTAGGAAGATGCCCGCAAGCAGGTCCTGGCCGAGGGACGCTTCCTGCAGATCCACAACGTGGGGGCGGCGGATGGTGGGGAGTACAGCTGCAGGGCCACCAACACTCTGGGGGACACCAGCCTGCGCATCCAAGTGGAGGTTCACGGTGAGTGCCTTCCATTAGTTGAGGGGGATATGATATTATTAAGCTGCCTGGAGGAGAAAGACCTGGGGGTGTTGGTTGACAGTGACTGAACATGAGCCAGCAGTGGCCCAGGTGGCCAAGAAGGCCAATGGCATCTTGGCTTGGAGCAGAAATGGTGTGACCAGCAGGTCCAGGGACTGGTACTGGTACTGTACTTGGCACTGGTGAGACCGCACCTCGAATCCTGTGTTCAGTTCTGGGCCCCTCACCACAAGAAGGATGTTGAGGCTCTGGAGCGAGTCCAGAGAAGAGCAACGAAGCTGGTGAGGGGCTGGAGAACAGGCCTTATGAGGAGCGGCTGAGAGAGCTGGGGGTGTTTAGCCTGGAGAAGAGGAGGCTGAGGGGAGACCTCATTGCTCTCTCCAACTACCTGAAGGGAGGTTGTGGAGAGGAGGGAGCTGGGCTCTTCTCCCAAGTGACAGGGGACAGGACGAGAGGGAATGGCCTCAAGCTCCACCAGGGGAGGTTTAGGTTGAACTTTAGGAAAAAATATTTCATGGAAAGAGTCCTTGGGCACTGTCAGAGGCTGCCCAGGGAGGGGGTTGATTCACCTTCCCTGGAGGTGTTTAAGGGATGGGTGGACGAGGGGCTGAGGGACATGGTTTAGTGTTTGATGGGAATGGTTGGACTTGATGATCCAGTGGGTCTTTTCCAACCTGGTGATTCTATGATTCTATGATTATGGGGTGTCCTGTGGTTGGGGTAATGAGAAGGTGGGATTGGACGGTGCCCAGCCATCTGAGCTGGCGTTCTCCATCCCCTGAGACCTGACTCTGGCTTTCTCTGGCGCTGCTGCAGTGGCCCCAGAGATCCAGCCGGGTCCTGAGAAGGTGAGGGTGCTGCTGAACGGCTCGGTCGTGCTGCCGTGCCAGGCAGAGGGATGGCCCGTGCCCCAGGTGACCTGGCAGAAGGATGGCCAGCTCTTGCCTTTTCATGAGAGCAACAGGTACAAGACTCTGTGTTGGCAGAATCAGGAGCTGGTGCTCTGTTGTAGCCTGGCCACAAGAGCTCCCATGAGTCTCCCTTGCTCTCCCTCCCCAGGCTGCTGCTCCTGCCCGGTGGTTCTCTGAAAATCAGCCCCATTCAGGTCCAGGATTCAGGTTATTACCTCTGCATGGCATCCAGCCTTGCTGGCTCCGACCGGCGAGGCCTGGATCTCCATGTCCTGGGTAAGCAGAAGAGCCAGATGGATCCCTCCTGGGCTCATCCCCCTGCAGCCCTCCACTGGGGTTGCTCTCTTTGGTGTAATGATGTGCTGCTGTCCTCTGCTCACTGCTGTCGTGCCCTTCTGTAGTCCCTCCTGCCATCACACCTGGGCCCTCCAACCTCACCTTGCTGGCTCAGCAGCCAGTCACGCTGGGCTGCGAAGCCTGGGGAACCCCCAAACCTCACATCAAGTGGGAGAAGGACGGTCGCCTACTGAACCCAAACCTCCTGCCTGGTGCCTACAGGTACCCACACCCCTGCCAGAAGGTCCCACCGTAGAGTGGGGTTTGCTCCCTCTCACCAGTCCCTGAGGGACAGAGATTGACTCTGATGTGTGCTCTGCCTGCGCAGTTTGCAGTCCTCGGGGTCACTGCTCATCACCAGCCCCGGCCCCTGGGATGAGGGGCGGTTTGAGTGCATCGCCACCAATGCTGCTGGAGAGGCACGCAAGGTCTTCCTTGTGTCCATCCATGGTGAGCTCCTGGGGGCTGTGGGTCTTGCAAAGAGTGACTTTCACGGGGTCTGTCACCACCTTGAGTGTGACATGAGGGTGCTTCAGCCTTCTCCAGGATTGGGTCCCCTTTAGAGAACTAGGTGCGGGACGGGTAAGAGTGGGGAAAAAGGAATATCTATGCCATGCGTGTGGGGATGGGATCCCATTCCACATTTCCATGCAGCCCTGCTCACCTCTTTTCTTTACCTCTCCAGTACCTCCCACCATTGCTGATGATGTTACGGATGTGGCTGTCACTCGGCTGTCCCCTGCGGTCCTCACCTGCTACGTGTCCGGCGTGCCCCCACCCACAGTGTCGTGGAGCAAGGAGGGGGCTCAGCTGGGCAGCCGAGGAGGAGGCTACCACGTCCTGCCCACAGGTATGGGTGCAGGGCAGTGCTGTCTCAGTGGGGATTTGGGTCCCTACCAGCCCTCCCGCTGCCTCCCCTCTGACTGTTCTCTTCCCAGGAGCTCTGGAGATCAGGCAGGCGTTGCCTGTTCACGCTGGCCGCTACACCTGCACAGCAAGGAGCGCTGCTGGCACAGCCCGAAAACACCTCCGGCTTGCAGTGCACGGTACACATGGCTCCTGGTGGTCCCAACCATTCCCATCAGTCACTAAACCATGTCCCTCAGCCCCTCGTCCACCCGTCCCTTAAACCCCTCCAGTGAAGGTGACTCAACCACCTCCCTGGGCAGCCTCTGACAGTGCCCAATCACTCTTTCTGTGAAAATTTTTTTCCTAATGTTCAACCTAAACCTCCCCTGGCGGAGCTTGAGGCCATTCCCTCTCGTCCTGTCCCCTGTCCCTTGGGAGAAGAGCCCCGCTCCCTCCTCTCCACAACCTCCCTTCAGGTAGTTGGAGAGAGCAATGAGGTCTCCCCTCAGCCTCCTCTTCTCCAGGATAAACACCCCCAGCTCTCTCAGCCGCTCCTCATAAGGCCTGTTCTCCAGCCCCTTCCCCAGCTTCGTTGCTCTTCTCTGGACTCGCTCCAGAGCCTCAACATCCTTCTTGTGGTGAGGGGCCCAGAACTGAACACAGGACTCGAGGTGCGGTCTCACCAGTGCCGAGTACAGAGGGAGAATAACCTCCCTGGATCTGCTGGTCACGCCGTTTCTGATCCAAGCCAAGATGCCATTGGCCTTCTTGGCCACCTGGGCCACTGCTGGCTCATGTTCAGTTGCTGCCAACCAACACCCCCAGGTCTTTCTCCTCCGGGCAGCTTTGGTGGAGTGCAGGTGGACAAGGCTTCTTAACCTCTTGCAGAGCCTCCTGCCTTGAAGCCCCTACCCGGCATGATGATGGTGATGGTCAACACCAGTGCAGTGCTGTCCTGCGAGGTGACCGGTGTCCCCCGGCCAGCTGTCACCTGGCAGAAGGATGGTGTCAGCATCGCTGGAGGTGAGCAGGAGCCTGCTAGAGGCTTTGAGCACGTGCTGCCTGCCAGCTCCTGGCCAGGGACAAGATTTTGGCAACCAAGCTGCATCCTAGCAAGGTGCAGGGGTTCTCTTGGCTGCTGTCCAGTGGATGTGGCAGCTGCTGGAGCCATTCCCAGAAAGGGGGATATCTGCAGGGACAGCAGTCTCTGCACGGTGTCCATCTGCACCCCAGCATGGCTGCTGTGCCCCATCCTGCCTCTCATCCCTCCAGGGCATGGAATGAAGGTGCTCCCCAATGGGCAGCTCCATCTCCTCCAGGCGTCCCCGGCGGATGCTGGCACATACCTGTGCGTGGCACACAACCCCTCGGGCACCGCATCTGGCAGGACCAGGCTCATCGTACAAGGTAAGGCAAGACTGGGGCTCCAGAACTTGCCCTCTCCTCTACTTGGCTCCTTCCCCAGCACCTCACAGTGAAAAGTGGTTGTTGAGGTGCGAGTCGGTCTCTGTCCTCCCGCCCCATGCAGTGCCCCCCATCATCGCGGCTGGCCCAGAGGAGCTGGCTGTCCTGGAGGGGCTGGAGGTGCTACTGCCCTGTGCTGCCCATGGTGTCCCTGAGCCTCGCGTGTCCTGGAGCCGCGAGGGAGCCCTGGTGCAAGGCAGAGGGGGAAAAGCCACTGTCCTGCCCTCTGGGGAGCTGCTGCTCCAGGATGTCCAGGTGAGCACTGTCCCCTCCTGCAGCTGAATAGCTGTGATGTTGGAGAGCTGGAGAAACAGTCTCTCTTGCTGCTGAAAGGAAAACCCAGGTGGTTCTGCGCCTGGGCTGGGGCTAACAGGACCCGGTGCTGTAGCCAAGATGTATCCTGGTTGCATTCAAAAATATTTGAGCGCTGTTCAGTACTTTGCAACAGGCTGATGGGTCAAGGTACTGTGAACTTGCTAACACGGGCTGGAAAAAGTGGCCATGACCAAGCTATGGCTTTTTAGGTATTCAACAACCAGCAGAAACACAGCCCAGTGAGCCAGGGCTGCTGCTGGGCCCCAGACGCAAGCTGATTCCTTCTCATCCTCCCTTTTCCCTATACAGGAAGGGGATGCCGGGAGCTATTCCTGCACAGCAGTGAACTCAGCCGGGAGGGCTGTTCGCCGGCTCTCCCTCTCTGTCCACACCTTGCCCACCTTCACTCACCTGCCCGGAGACATCACCTTGAGTCGGGGCGAGAGGCTGGAGCTGGTGTGTGGGGCTGCGGGCAGCCCCCAGCCTCATGTCTCCTGGATGGCCAACGGGCGGCTCGTCACAGGTGCGTGGGCAGGGGGTGTAGAGGATGCTGGGGTGGGACATTTACAAGGGCTCCTAGTGATAGGAAGAGGGTGAATGGCTCTGAATTGGAAGGTGTGAGATTTAGATTGGGCATTAGGAAGAAATTCTTCACTATGAAGGTGGTGAGGCACTGGAACAGGTTGCCCAGAGAAGTTGCGGATCTCATCCCTGGAGATGTTCAAGGTCAGGTTGGATGGGGCTTGGAGCAACCTCGTCCAGTGGGAGGTGTCCCTGCCCATGGCAGGAGGTGGAACTGGATAATTTTGAAGGTCCCTTCCAACTCAAACCATTCTATGGTGCTGAGCCTGGTGAGAGGACATGATCCTGGTGCTAAGCTACTCTTTGTTCCACCGTTTGGAATCCCCAGGGTGCTGGCATGTCTGGCTGTGCAGGATCATTACCAGCTGGTCCCTAACCACGATTTTTTGGGGCTTTGCACCCCACAGATGTTGTATCAGGGCAGAGTGGACAGAGCATCCTGCTACGGGAGGCAGCCTCTGATGCTGACAGTGGGACCTACGTCTGCCACGCTGAGAACAGCGCTGGTGCCATCAGAGCCACTGCCTTTGTCTCCATCAGAGGTAGGTGCTTGTGGGAAAACTGGGGTGCCCTGCCAGCCCCTCTCCTCTGCCACTCATCTTCCTTCCCCAGAGACACCCAGTATACAGGGAGACCCCAGCACCTACCAAGTGGAACCCCCTGGAGGTGATGCCCTCCTTGACTGTGATGCCCGGGGCCACCCTGCCCCTCTCATCCGCTGGAGCAAGGATGGGGTACCAGTGGCAGCTGGTGGGCGACTACAGCAGCTGCAAAACGGCTCCCTGACCATCCGTGCTGTGCGGGTGAGTGGGGTCTGGGGGGTACCAGCATGAGCTTTAGAATCATAGATTCATAGAATCACTAGGTTGGAAAAGACCTTTGAGATCATGCAGCCCAACTGTACCTGTCCACTGCTAAACCATATCCCTGAGCACTTCATCTCTCTGTTTTTTTAACACATCCAGGGATGGGGACTCCACCACCCCCCTGGGCAGCCTCTGTCAGTGCCTGAGAGCCCTTTCAATGAAGAAATTTTTCTTAATGTCCAATCCGAACCTTCCCTGGTGCAACTTGAGTCCATTCATTTTATCCCATCTCCTCTCGGTTGGGAGAAGAGACCGACACCCGCGTCGCTAAAAACTCCTTTCAGATAGTTGTAGGCTATAAAGACTCCCCTCAGCTTTTCTTAGCAAAGTTCTGTGCTAATGCTATTGGTCCTGCTAGAGCACCGACGCCGGGCACTATCGCTGTGTGGCAGAGAACGACGCGGGCACGGCAGCCAAGATTGTCACCCTGGCCCTGCAGAGTGAGTTCTTCCCTCCTATGCTCCCTCTTTTTGAGGGACTGAAAATCCTATCACCCCCTCAGCCCCTGGGGAAATGTCCTCACGCCTCTGGGATGCTGCGGCTTTGCCTGCACCCCTCTCCCTGCCCAGGTGCCCCCGCGGTGGTGGTGATACCACGAGCAGCAGTGGTGCGCCCCGGGCAGCGGGTGATGCTGCACTGCACCGTGTCCGGGGAGCCCACCCCGTCTGTCGAGTGGCAGAGAGATGGGGAGCCGCTGCCCGAGGGACCCCATGCCCTCGTCCTGCCCAACGCCACGCTGCTCCTGCCTGCTGCTGCCCTCCACGACGTCGGCAGCTACTCCTGCCTCGCTCACAACGCCCTGGGATCTGCTGTCGCCCATGCCTCCCTGGTTGTCCAAGGTGGGTGTCTTTCCTAGTGTCTGGGGGCTGGGGCTGCCCGCAGTGCCATTGCACCCTGGGGTAAGAGCTGCACAGTGATTTGGAGGGCTATTGCCTTTTCTTGTTTGCTCTAAACCCCTTGATTCATGTTCTGGTTGGCCCTCTCCTCCCTTCTGCTGCTCTTTTGAAGGGCTGAGTCCAGAAAAACCCTTACCCTTCTCAGCCGTCCTGCATTTGCTGCCCATGATTGAATCCTGGAATCATAGAATCACCAGGTTGGAAAAGACCCATCAGATCATCAAGTCCAACCATTCCTATCAAACACTAAACCATGTCCCTCAGCACCTCGTCCACCCGTCCCTTAAACCCTTCCAGGGAAGATGACTCAACCCCCTCCCTGGGCAGCCTCTGCCAGTGCCCAATCACCCTTTCCATGAAATATTTTTTCCTAATGTCCAGCCCTGAACCTCCCCTGGTGGAACTTAAGGCCATTCCCTCTGGTCCTGTCACTTGGGAGAAGAGCCCAGCTCCGAACCTCCCCTGGTGGAACTTAAGGCCATTCCCTCTGGTCCTGTCACTTGGGAGAAGAGCCCAGCTCCGAACCTCCCCTGGTGGAACTTAAGGCCATTCCCTCTGGTCCTGTCCCTTGGGAGAAGAGCCCAGCTCCCTCCTCTCCACAACCTCCTTTCAGGTAGTTGGAGAGAGCAATGAGGTCTCCCCTCAGCCTCCTCTTCTCCAGGCTAAACACCCCCAGCTCTCTCAGCTGTTCCTCCTAAGGCCTGTTCTCCAGCCCCTTCCCCAGCTTTATTGTTCTTCTCCGGACTCACTCTAGAGCCTCAACATCCTTCTTGATTGAATTCCCATTTCCCAGGGGTCTGTTAAATGTACAGACACATCCTCCCATGGAGCAGGGGCCCAAGCTGGCCGGCAGCGTGAGGGAAGCGCTGGTGCCCTCTGTGCCCTCTAGGCAGCTGTTAGTGTTCTGCTGCCAGGCCACCAGAGGAGAAGAAAATAAAAGCTTGGGGCTGTGGCCAGGACTATGGGGGCTTGGGGATGTTGGAGCATGTTGGTGTGTGCGAGGCACAGAGCTGTGCTTGCAGCATCCACTTTCAGCTTGGCATCGTGCTGCGTGGAGCTGTGGGCTCTTGTGGGGCTGTGCTTGCAGGCAGGTAGGCTCTGTCATCTCCAGAAAATCAGATTTTCTTAGTGTACAAATTACTGAGAGGAAGCCGGGAATGCACCCCAATTTCCCATGGGAGAGCAGCCCCATCGCCACAGCTCCTGTCCTGTTTGCCCCAGGGGAGCCACGCTGGGTGCGGGGCAGCCTTGGGGGAGTCATCAACACTCACCAGCTCAGCAGCGCCAGCCTCGATGCCAGCGTGCTGCGTGATCCGCACTCTGGCACTGCCGCCATCCGGAGCAGCATCAGCAACATCTCACCTGCTGTCGGTAGGTGCTCATAGAATCACCAGGTTGGAAAAGACCCATTGGATCATCAAGTCCAACCATTCCCATCAGTCACTAACCCATGTCCCTCAGCGCCTCGTCCACCCATCCCTTGAACACCTCCAGGGAAGGTGACTCAACCCCCTCCCTGGGCAGCCTCTAACAGTGCCCAATGACCCTTTCCATGAAAAATTTTTCCTAATGTTCAGCCTGAACCTCCCCTGACAGATCTTGAGGCCATTCCCTCTCATCCTGTCTCCTGTCACCCCTGCCCTCCGCCCAGGGAGGATTTTGACTAGTGTCAAGTGAAAACCTTGAGGGGAAGATTCCCCCCCTCCTCAAGGGCAGCACCCCAGGTCTGTGCTGCACCCTGGAGGTGAGGGGAGCTGGGGTTGCTGGGCAAGGTTGGGTCCCTGCTTAGGAAGGTGCTGGCTTTGTGGTGGCATCTTTCTCCCTCATCCCCAGGGCCACTGATGCGGGTGCTGGTTGCCATCATCGCCCCCATTTACTGGTCCTTGGCTCGTGCTGCTGGGGAGACCCAGAGTGGGTTTCTGCTCACCCAGGGCTCCTTCCAGCACGAGTCCCAGCTGGAGTTTGCTACAGGTGAGTGATACCAGGAGCCCCAGGCTTGCCAAGGGCTGTGATGCCTGATTCTCAGCCTCCATCTCTCCCGTTCGCCATCCCTGGGCTGAGATTTGCAGCCGCAGATGGAGCTGTGTTTTGGGGGGCTGTGTGATGCTGCTCACCACTTTTCCCCTGGCAGGGGAGCTCCTGCGTGTCACCCACGTCACCCGGGGCACAGATTCCACTGGCACTTTGCTGCTGGACAGTGTGATCAGCGGCTCTGTGCCAGAGAGCATCGGCGAGGCCGCGGTGCTGCTGCAGGTGCCGGTGCTTCCCTTTCTCCATGTGGGGCTGCGACTCCGATGCTGGGAGCATGGGGGAGGCTGTATCCTGATCCCCTCTCCCATTCTCTCCCCAGGACTTCAATGAGCGCTACGTGCAGACGGGTGCAGGGCAGCTCTTGGGGAGCTCGGTGCACAGCTTCCTGCGGGACGGACGCCTCACCCGTGCCCGCTGCAATCACACCATCGTGTATGACCCCATCACAGGCCAGCAGCCCCCTCGGGTGCAGCACCTTCGCGCCAGTGATGTTAAATCCTCCTATAATCCAGCCTCGGAGGAGCTCCGCTTCCAGCTCCACGTCTCGCTTGATGCGGGTAACAAAGATTCCTAGGGATGAGGAGGGAGATGCTGGGCTCCTTCATTGGCTTTGGGTGGCTAAGTGCCTGAACCTGGGTGGCCGTGTGCATGCAAAGGCCATATCCCTGCAGTGACAGATCCCTTCTCATCCTTTCTGCTCGATTCCCAGGGGCCAACAGCGGCCAGTGCCCACCAGGATTCACCCTGGGCCCTCAGCAGCTCTACTGCATTGGTAAGGACCCTTCCCGAGGGGAGCAAGCGGATGGCGAGGGGCACTCATTATGTGGTGCCATCTCCCCAACCCTATCCCCCTCTCTGCTTTCCAGATGTTGATGAATGCGCCCAGGGGTCCCACGTCTGCCGTTACAACCAGCTCTGCCAGAACAGCCCCGGGACGTACCGCTGCACCTGCCCTCCCGGCTACCGCTCGCTGGGGGCTGGCTGGCCCTGCTTGGGTACGAGCTACGGTGTCATGGGGACATGTCCTTAGGCACAGGGTGCCAGGCCATGGTCACTCCCCAACCCTGTTCCAGCCTCAGTTTCCCTATCCAGCTGCAAACCCCCAGCTCTTTCCTCCACCAGATGTAAACGAGTGCCTGCAGTTTCCTCCACCGTGCGCCTTCGAGTGCCGCAACCTGCAAGGCTCCTACGAGTGCCTGTGCCCTCCGAGCAGCACCCTGCTGCCAGGGGGAAGGTGCAGCGCAGCAGGAGGGGATGGAGGGGCTGCGATAGGCAGCACCCCCCGGGATCACCTTCTGAGCTGGCTAGGGCCAAGCAGCCGCCTGCGGGCACGGTCCTTCTTCACGCAGCTCGCCCTCCGCCGCGTGGCAAAGGCTGCGGGGCTGGCTGCCAGGGCTCCCTCCTGCCCCGTGGGCTTCATCAAAAGGAATGGTACCTGTGCTGGTGAGTGTACACAGGGGAAATATTCTTTGCAGGGAGTTTGGAGGCCACTTTGTGCCCAAAAGGCACCTCCTGTGCCTGTTCCTGCCCCATTTCCCATCTTGTTTTTACTCCCATTCATGGAGTTTGGGGTTGGCTGTGCCAGGAAGGGGAGGAGAGAGCCAGGCTGCCCCAGGGCAGTGGAGGGGATCGATGCTTTCCCACTTGCTTTCACCCCTCTTGCTCTGCAGACCTTGATGAGTGTCAGATGCTGAACCAGTGCCAGCATGAGTGCAGAAACAGCCTGGGCACCTACCACTGCGTGTGCCCCCCTGGCTACCGGCTGCTGCCAAACGGGAAGACCTGCCACGGTTAGTGTGGGGTGTCGGGGGGATGCCCTGCCCTGCAGGGTGCCTGCATCCCTCACTGTGTGGACCCACAGTCCCCACAGTGCCCTGGACATCATCCCTTTGGGGTTGCAAGGCTGTCTCCATCCCGGGGAGGGCTGTCTCCAGGCCACCAAGCCTGGGTGCTTTCACCCTGCTGCCCGAGCAGGGTGTGGAAAGGTGGGAGAGCTGGGGTTTGAATCCCAATCTCTGCCCTGTGGCACATGGGCACCCTCGGACTCATCCTCTCTCTGCCCACAGACATAGATGAGTGCGTAGAGGGCACAATCCAGTGTGGCTCAGGTCAGATGTGCTTCAACACCCGCGGAAGTGCCCGGTGCCTCGATGTGCCATGCCCGGCTGGGTATCGGAGAAGCTCCAGCCCTGGGTGAGTCCTTCTGTAGGGCTGGGGGTGCCTGTGTCCTACCTTTTCTCCTGGCACCTTGGCTGCTCCTGACACCCGTGCCCCACTGCGTGTCCTCCTCTGCTCTCGTGCAGGCTCTGCGTTGGCCGCTGTGCCCCAGCCTGCGGCTCGGCTGGTCCCCCAACGTTGCAGTACGAGCTGCTCGCCGTGCCCCTCGGCATCGCTGCCGGCCGGGATGTGGTACACCTCGCCCCAGGTGCTGCCCTCCACCACCGCCCCGACTTCACGCTGCTGGAGAGGGAGCCTGGCAGCCCCTTCGCCCTCCGCACCGAGCGGGGTCGTGGCATCATCTCCACCCTGCGCCTGCTGCGGGACCCCGGCACCCACCGCCTTAAGGTGCAGGCGCTGGCCCCGGGTGGCCGCCGTGCACCCAGCATCTTCCTCATCATCATCTCCATCTCTCCTTACCCCTACTGACACAGCCGAGGGACAGGAGGGGATGCAGAGTCACTTCTCCTCCTGTTCCTCATCGCCACGCTGGTGCAGGCACATGGCTCAGGGAGAGCTGAGCTTGCACCTTTCCTCTCTCCTCCTGGACACCCCATTGCTTTCCTCTTCTCGCCCTGCAATTTCTGCCTGCACTGCCTTCACCTGGGCCAGTCCCTGACTCAGCAGGGTCCTGGGGGGGACGCGATGTCCCACCAGCCTCTTGCAATTGGGTTTTATTGCCTCTCTGCAACAGCAGCCCCAGAACAAACACCACTCTGGATGGCCTTGGCCACAATCAGCCTTGAGATAGAGGTATTGGGGGGATAAGCTGGGTGACAGTGACCACTAAGGGTCCCCCCAGCCTGGGGATGGCACGGAGCACCCAGCATTAACCACATATTAAACCGAAACAGCCTTACGTACAATTTTTTTATTCTACTTCTTTTCTGTGCACGTTTATTTATTTATGGTTTTGTTCCAAATAAAGGTGTTTTGTGGATAAATAGTGGCCACGCCTGAAGATAACAGTGTCCTCAGCATGTGGGAGGGGGCTGCACCAGCCCTGGGTTCTTAAGACCTCGGGCACCTCCCTGTGTGGCCTTGGACCATAGAAAGAAGATTGTCTGGATGTGGCAATGCTGGAGGGCCAACGTCCAGCATCTGAAGGTCCAGTTCTGCCCCTGCAGCAGGTCCCTTGGTCAGCAAGAGCAGGATCTGGCCTCTATGCACGTGATGCAGGCAGAGGTTGTTCCCAAAGAGCCATTTTGGTCCTGCTCCACGGTGCCGGCTGGAGGGAGGGGAGGTGCTGGCTCCGAAGACCTGAGCACAGTCCCTCCAGGCTGGGGATGATGATGGTGGCCACAGACCCAGGTGAGGGTGCCCTGGTCAGATCCTAGTGCTGGGGCTAGCATGCAGGGGCATTGAGCTGCCTCCAAAATCATAGAATCATAGAATCACCAGCTTGGAAAAGACCCACTGGATCATTGAGTCCAACCATTCGCATCAATCACTAAATCGTGTCCCTCAGCGCCTCATCCACTCATCCCTTAAACCCCTTCAGGGAAGGTGACTCAACCCCGTCCCTGGGCAGCCTCTGCCAGTGCCCAATGACCCTTTCTGTGAAAAATTTTTTCCTAATGTCCAGCCTGAAATGCCCTGCCCTTCGACTTAGGGCTTTCTCGTCCCCTAGAGCCACGTCTGCTGCTGGTCTGGTCTCCCCTCTGCACTTGGGACACGGAGAGGTGGTTTTGCCCTATCCTCTCCTGCCCAACTCAGCCTCTCTCAGGTCTGTAGATCCCAACTTCCAGCTTTGCCTCCTTATAGGGTTTCAAATAAATTCAGCCTTCCCTTGTTGCTGTGCTGGGGGATGAAAGCTGAGTGGTTGCCCCTCGTTTTCCTACCCCTTGGGGCAGGGTGTGGGGTCTTGGGGTGGGGGGCACCCCTTCGGTGCTCTATGGAGGAGTGGGGGGACAAGGGTGACAGCGTGGAGAGCAGCAGTGCAGTGAGCTAGGGCCAGGCACAATCTCCATCCCCGCTCGGGGTGCAAGCTGCCCCCCCTTTCCACCCGCCCTGGGACGGTGCCCACAGAAGGGACAGCCCTGTGGCAGCTCCGCCTGCCCACACCAGGGTATAAGAGAGAAGGAGGAGGAGGAGGAAGATTCTCTAGGAACCGGACCAGAGCGCTGAGGGCAGCCGAGGAGAGGTGAGTGCAGATATGATACGTGGGGAGGGCAAAGGGGTTTCTTTGCCTTGGGGAACCTGACCCCCTGCCCCTGATTGTTTCCTCTCCACTCACCCATGGGTCTCACCCACCCCTGAGTGCTGGAGAAGGATCACTGGTCACTGCAGAAGTTGAGTGGGGGGTCCAGTCCCTTCCCAGCACCGGGAGGTGTACGGCTGTACAGTTTAGGCACTTCTAGCTCTGTTTTAGAAAGAGGGGGGTTTGCAAGTGGGTTCAGTTTTCCTGATGAAGACTCTGGGCTTGGCCACCCCAGGGCGGGGAGCTGGAACTTCAGCTGGCACTAACTCCTGCCCTCCCCGCTCTGCTCTGGTGATTCTAGAGGGCAGGTTGGGACCCCTGCAAAGTAGGGGAGTGATGCTGGGGCATAAACCCAGCACCAGTGAACTCATGCCTGCCCTCCAACTCTGTCCTGGGAGCTGCCAGTGCTGCCTGCCCCATCCCAACCCTCGGGCAGCACTCACCAGAGCAGTGGTTGCTCTTCCTTGTATCAAAGTTTTGAGCTTTTTCTTCTCCTCCTCTTTTCTTTTTCTCTCGGTTTTAAAAACAAAAGCACAGTGTTTGCACTAAGCAGAGCAGCCAGAATCTCTCTGGTAAAAAACCCTGCCCCAACTCAGACGGAAATTGCTACAGAATAATAATCAGGGCTGAGAAAGTCCCAATGTTCCGCTTTGCTGAGTTTTGTTTGCTTTGATTTATTACCACTTAACGCCAAAACTTTGGGGCTCTCCCTTCCTGAGCAGGCAGGTTTGGCACAAACCCTGTTTCTGGAGCTGGAAACGCTGGTGGCCCCACACTGTTCCTGGGATACAGGATGCGTCTGCAGAGCAAGGTGCCCGGGGTACCCCCAGCATCACCTGAGCAGCACGACGTGTCTGAACAGGCAAAAGCTGGAGAGGTTTCCTCTAACCTGTTGCCAGGTCACTTGTGAAGCGAGTGTGACTGGTCTCAGGGGTGCTTATTCAGGCTGGCAGCCACCACAGCAACTCTGACGGCTGCAGTAGGGATGGATTTGGTGGGGGGGTAAAGGATGGAATTTGCCTAGCAAGGAGCTGCTGGTGCAGTGTCATGCTTGGCCTGAGCCCCTTCGGGAAATGCAGCTGCCTTCCTGTAAATGCCCTGATGAGGAAGGGAACAGCTCAGCATCCCTGGGCAGGGACCCAGCTCGGCACACCCGCTAGGGAAATGCCAGTTGCACAAGCCTGGGTGCTGCCTGCACAGGCAGCCCGACAGGCTCGGGAAACCAAATTATGCCTATGGAGCTCTCAGACCCCTTTGTTCTTCAACAAGAAAGCAGAAGCAGGTCAGATCCTGCACTGGAGCTGGCTCCAAGCTATGCCCTGAGAGATGCTGGCCCCATGCTGTGCTGGCAGAACTAGGGATGCTGGGATGCACCCCTGCACATCTTGCTCTGAAAGGGGCACGGTGCCTACCCTGCCTGCAGAAGAAGCAGGATTGTGCTGACTCTGTAGCAGCAGCATGAAAGTTGCTCAGGACAGGGTCTGCTGGCTCTGCTGTCTGCCTTCCCTGGGCAAAGGTTAGCTGGTGTTGCTTCCTCTCAGGGCCCTGGGATTCACAGCTCAGTACAGGGACAGCCCCGAGCCCCTTCCTGCAGAGCGATCCCTCATCCTGAGCCCTGAGCTGACGTGTCCATTGTCCCCCACTGTTGGCTGAAGTCCTTGATCTCCTGGTCCGGAGGGTGAGTGGCATCCAATCCCTGTGCTGGCAGGAAACACAGGGCAGCGTAATTAGGACAAAATGCCCATTAAGCATTAATTGGGCTGTGGGGATGCTGCTGAGCACCTCAGCCCTGCAGTGATCACACACCTGGCAGTGCCAGCGGTTGCTTGGGGCCAAGCAGGTGGGTGGCTGCACCCGTCTGCTGCTTCAGCTCCTCCACAGCAAGTGCGGGCTGTAATATCCTGGGTGATGCCCAAGAAGGGCATTGGGCTGGGCACCTGTGTCTGATTCCTGGCCCTCCAGCATTGCAGGGAGCTTGCAGAGGGTGGAGCAGGCTGTACTAGGATTGCCAGACCCACGTGGAGCAAAGGTAGGCGTGAAGCAGCCTTGATGCTTCCCTCGTTTCTCTCTATCACTCACCGGCTGGCACGTAGGGTGCCCTCCCCCAGCTGAGAGCCATGGGTTTTCCCCCCTGCACCAGCACTCCCCTCCTGCTTTTTGCAGCCCCAGGAGGGCTCTTAGTCCACCTGATCCCTCCTGATGCTGCAGTGAGTCCTTTCCTGCTCCTCACTGTCCCCAGCCTTTGAGGCAGCATGAAAGAAAGCGCTGGCGGAGAAGGAGGTTCCACCAGAACCAGGCTGAGCGTGGTCCAACCTGGTGTGCTGCCCATGGACCTGGTCCTGCAGGAGCACCTTGAACCTGACAGCAGCCCTTGCTGCCCGTGAACAAGAGCAGCATTAGGAGCCTGTGTTTTAATCAGAAAGCTTGTCCTGGCACCAGCACCTCTACCTACCCGAGCTGCCCTTGGCCCCGAGTGTTTTGTTTGCTGTGGGATTTACCTCTTGCCTCCTGGTTATTCATCCACTGGATGTTTTTCCCAGTATATCCCATCCCCAGGAGAACCCTCACCCCTGGCTGCCCTCAGCACCCAGTTCAGAGGCACTGGGGAGAGTTTTGCCGCTGATGGCACCAAGCAAGAGCAGGCTGGTGTTCGAGGAAGGGGTTGGGACCATCGTGAACCTCTTTCTCTTTGCTTTGCTAGCACCATGGCTCAGCCTAAGGGCACGGTGGTCCTCGCCTACAGCGGGGGTCTCGACACCTCCTGCATCCTGGTGTGGCTGAAGGAGCAAGGCTACGATGTCATCGCCTACCTGGTGAGCCCTACGTGGAGCCCATGCCTGGGTGCTGGGGCTGGAGGGGATGCTGAGCCATGGGGCTGGAGATCTGGGTGGGTGACAGGGTCCTAGGGTGTGCGTGGCTATGGCAGTGACCCTGCTTTCGCTGGTTAACCATCGCCCAGCCTGGGTGCTGCTCTGCTGAGCTGCCAGCCCTGTGCGGCACAGCCTGTCGCTGCCAGCAAATGACCCTCTGCTAACGAGGGCAGCGCATGGGGGCAGAGCCAAGGGGCTTGGCAGAAGATGCATCCCTGAGATATATATCATCTTGGTGGGGGGAAGCCCATCCTGCCTGTGCTGGGTGGCCCCGAGCCCAGCCAGCATGGGCTGTACAGTGCCTTGGGCGATGCCTCATGAGACTTTGGGCTTGTGCTGAGTTTTGTGGTCTCCTTTGGTTGATGTCTCATGAGAGTTTGGGCTTGTGCTGAGTTTTGTGGTCTCCTTTGGTTGATGCCTCATGAGAGTTTGGGCTTGTGTTGAGTTTTGTGGTCTCCTTTCAAACTCAGTCTTGTTTTCCGCCCTCCTTTCAGGCCAACATTGGGCAGAAGGAAGACTTTGAGGCAGCACGAAAGAAAGCGCTGGCGCTGGGGGCTAAGAAGGTAACAGCATTCCCCCATCCCTCCAAGTGCACAGGGGTCTGAGCTCCTTCTGCTTGCTGCTGGGACTAAACCTTGGGATCAACTCATGGCTGGGGTCACTGCAGGGGAGGCCAGTGACAGCGAGGACTCCCTTTTCCACAGATTTTGCGTCAAAACCTTTTAGCACCATCTAGGAAAAGAGAGGCAAAAGGAGCCTTCGCTGTGTTGTCCCCGGGTGCCTTAGAGGAGCAGGATCTGCTCCAACCTCTCTCCCATCGCGGGTCACTCCATCCCGGCAGGTTTACATTGAAGACATCAGCAAGGAGTTCGTGGAGGAGTTCATCTGGCCGGCAGTGCAGGCCAACGCTCTCTACGAGGACCGATACCTGCTGGGCACTGCGCTGGCTCGGCCGTGCATCGCCCGCAAGCTGGTGGAGATCACCCAGAGGGAGGGAGCCCAATACGTTGCCCATGGGGCCACGGGCAAGGTGAGAGAGGATGGAGGCAGTGGGGCAGGGGTGGCACGGGGTGCGTGGGGCTCCCCTGACCAGGCTGTGGGTGCCAGGAGGAGAGCACAGGGCGTATCGTGGGTGCTCTTCGGGGAAATGTTTCAGCACTTCCTTCTCGCTTCTGGGATTCCTGCGCACTGCTTTGGTTCCCTGCCAGGAAGGCTCGGGTCACAGTCCAAAGTGCTGGTTTTGGCAGCAGCTTGTGAAAAGCTGCAGCGGACACGGGCTGCCAGGGCCAGCACCCGGCTGCAGGTCTGGGGGGGAGGGATGGGGGTGAGCCAGCATTTCAGGGTGGGATGCAGGTGCCCCTATCCATGCCCCCATCCTCGTCCCTTTCCTCATCCCTGTCCCCAAGCCCATCTCCGTCTCCATTCCCATCCCTTTCTCTGTCCCCAACCCCATCCCTGTCTCCATCCCCATCCCTGTCTCCATCCCCATCCTTATTCATGTCTCCATCCTTATCCTTGTCTCCATCGCCATCCTTATATCCCCATCACCATCCTTATAGCCCTCCTTATATCCCCATCCTTATATCCCCATCGCCATCCTTATATCCCCATCGCCATCCTTATATCCCCATCACCATCCTTATAGCCCTCCTTATATCCCCATCCTTATATCCCCATCGCCATCCTTATACCCCCATCGCCACCCTTATACCCCCATCGCCATCCTTATATCCCCATCGCCATCCTTATATCCCCATCGCCATCCTTATACCCCCATCGCCATCCTTATTCCCCCATCGCCACCCTTATATCCCCATCGCCATCCTTATATCCCCATCGCCATCCTTATATCCCCATCGCCATCCTTATACCCCCATCGCCACCCTTATACCCCCATCGCCATCCTTATATCCCCATCGCCACCCTTATACCCCCATCGCCATCCTTATATCCCCATCGCCACCCTTATACCCCCATCGCCATCCTTATATCCCCATCGCCACCCTTATACCCCCATCGCCATCCTTATATCCCCATCGCCATCCTTATATCCCCATCGCCACCCTTATACCCCCATCGCCATCCTTATATCCCCATCGCCATCCTTATACCCCCATCGCCATCCTTATACCCCCATCGCCACCCTTATACCCCCATCGCCATCCTTATATCCCCATCGCCATCCTTATACCCCCATCGCCATCCTTATACCCCCATCGCCATCCTTATACCCCCATCGCCATCCTTATACCCCCATCGCCATCCTTATATCCCCATCGCCACCCTTATACCCCCATCGCCATCCTTATACCCCCATCGCCACCCTTATACCCCCATCGCCATCCTTATACCCCCATCGCCATCCTTATATCCCCATCGCCACCCTTATACCCCCATCGCCATCCTTATATCCCCATCGCCATCCTTATACCCCCATCGCCATCCTTATACCCCCATCGCCATCCTTATATCCCCATCGCCATCCTTATACCCCCATCGCCATCCTTATACCCCCATCGCCACCCTTATACCCCCATCGCCACCCTTATACCCCCATCGCCATCCTTATATCCCCATCGCCATCCTTATATCCCCATCGCCATCCTTATATCCCCATCGCCATCCTTATATCCCCATCGCCATCCTTATATCCCCATCGCCATCCTTATATCCCCATCGCCACCCTTATACCCCCATCGCCACCCTTATACCCCCATCGCCATCCTTATATCCCCATCGCCATCCTTATACCCCCATCGCCATCCTTATACCCCCATCCCCATCCCCATCCCTTTTTCCATCCCCATCCCTCGCCGCTGGCCGCAGGGAGGACCCTTTGCCGCTAGAGGCAGCCAGAGACCGCGATAAGGATTCTCGGGGCCAGCCCCTGCCCGGGGAGCGAGAATCCTCCACCTGCACGATGTGAGCCTGGGCCACCTCCTGGTACCTCCAGCTCCTGCCCACCCCGGGGAGGGGACACCCGGGGCAAGGTCACACTGTCACCAGGAGCCCAGCTGGTCCCAGCTCTGTGGGGCCCTTGGGTGCTGTGCAAGTGCCCAGGACCTGCTGGATGCCTCCTCCTCTCCGTCCCTGCTCATAGTCTGTGCTCGGCTTAGCCTAGGGGCAAAGGAGAGGTGCCCACCGGGATGGGTCTGGGTGCAAGGGGCTGGATTTGGGGGTCCTCTGCTATAAGGGGGTAGTTAGATCACAGAATCACTAGGCTGGAAAAGACCCATCTGACCATTGAGTCCAACCATTCCCATCAATCACTAAACCATGTCCCTCAGCACCTTGTCCACCCACCCCTTAAACACCTCCAGGGAAGGTGATTCAACCCCCTCCCTGGGCAGCCTCTGCCAGTGCCAATGACACTTTCCATGAAATATTTTTTTTCCTAATGTCCAGCCTGAACCTCCCCTGGCAGACCTTGAGGCCGTTCCCTCTTGTCCTGTCCCCTGTCCCTTGGGAGAAGAGCCCAGCTCCCTCCTCTCCACAACCTCCTTTCAGGTAGTTGGAGAGAGCAATGAGGTCTCCCCTCAGCCTCCTCTTCTCCAGGCTAAACACCCCCAGCTGCAGCCAGGGGCACGATCACGGAATCACTAGGTTGGAAAAGACCCCCAGGATCATGGAGTTCAACCATTCCTATCACCCACCATGCCCCTCAGCAGGACAGCCAAGATGATGATGACAACCAAGATGATAGATGATGGCCAAGGGACATGCCAGCACTGAGGAGATAGGGCAGAGGGGCAGCTGTGGAGCTTGGAGGGGACTTCATAGCTGAAATAACTCTTGCAATGGGTTCCCTTCACCCCATCCATCTCACCCATCCCCAGCAGCCACCTCTCGGATGCTCCCACTCAAGGGGAGCTCCAGAGTACAACTAGCACCAGCCCTCCCCGCTGGCAGGGGCACCTCGGCTGCTCCCCTGGCTCTGCCTGCTCCCCAAGCCATTAAGCCGCGGGCAGGGACCGACTGCAGGTAACTCGAGCTGGCTGCACCCCGTCCCCATCTGTGGCATCCCCGCTGCTGGAGCAGATGGACTTGTTTTGGGGCTGTAAGGGAAATGAGTGCTTTGGTGGATGTACTCGCCTGCGTGTAATAGTCCTCAGGGATTAACCAGCCCGGTTGTAAATGTATCCTCCAGGCCAGGGTGAAGAGGAGGGGAGGGGGCTCCTTACGCCCCTTGGTGCTGGTGGAAAATAGGCTTTGGTGAGGGCGGTTCCCTTGAAAGTGCTAATAACTCCCAGGCTTGATCTTTGCCCCTTCCTGACTACCTGGTCTCATTAGCAGGACCTCATCAGCACGGGCCAATTAAGCTAAAGGGAGGTTCAGAGCTATTTAATTATGAGCTACTGCATCCTCCTGGGTGCTGTAGTCTTCTTTTCCCCTTCTCTTCTCCGTGTGTCCTTAGATACTTGGGGTGGCGGAAACACCCAGATCTGGATTTCTGCTTATTCTGTTTTAAGGAGAGTCAGCCCGCGGCTCTTGGGCGATCCCAGGATGATCGGGGCTCTCTCAGAGCTGGGTAAAGGAGTTGCATTGGGGATTTATTCACTTGGTGCCCAGTTCTATTAGGAGCACCAGGAAAGGTGGGTTTGGGTTCAAACGAGCCATGGGGAGGAAGCAGGAGTGACCCTGCGTGACAGAGCCAGCCTAGGTCCTGCCACCCATTACCATCCCCTTCTACCACCCCCTCTATGCTGGGAGGAGATAGATGAGTCCTCAGCCTTACACCTTGGAAATTACCAGTAATCCCACCCCAGTGGCATTACTGGGAACAGATGTGACCTCTCTCTTGCACAGAGACCCTCAGCCTATGAAGTCCTGGGTAAGGCCAGTGGATGTCCCTCCTGGCTGGTGGCTCTCTCAGGGATTTGCCAACACCCTCCTCAGCCAAGGGTCTCTCAAGCCACAGGCTGGGATGCTTTTCCCAGTGGACATAGGACAGCTGGAGCTGAGACCCAGAGCCATGTCCCTTCTAGCTCTCTGTGGGGGCATCGTGGTCCCATCCCTGTGCAGGGTGAGCATTTTCAGAACCAACCCACCTGTTCTGAAGTGACCCCTCAGCATCTCCCATTCACGTTTCAGGGCAACGACCAGGTTCGGTTCGAGCTCACCTGCTACGCCCTGTGTCCTAACATCAAGGTAAGGCACCCAAAATTGTCCCCTGGGGCCCCGATGCTGGGCTCTGCGCCCCCTCCCCAACTGGTGGGGAATTCAGTTTTAACACCAATGCAAGCGGCTGTGCCTCGCTTTAACAAGCTGCCAGCTGTACAGAGCGACGTTTTGGCATTTGAGGGGACTGTAATGATCCTTAATTGACCTAATTTTACCCCAAACACCATGAGGCCACAGAGGAAACGGCACCAAGGCAGCTGCTGGATAATCGATGCTGCCTGTTTCCCTCTTTCATCTAGTGCCTTGTTAGGGTCAGGAGCTGAGGTTACTCCGAACTTGTGCAAGGAGATTCAGTTTCAGATGAAGGACCAACATCCCATGGGTTCTGGCTCCCCAGGGTTGTCAGGAGCCCTCTTCTGGGGGGAACCCAAAGGGATACTGAAGGGCAAAGGGAGCCTGAGGGCTGCAAGGGGGCTGGGGGCTTATTTTTCTCACATTCCTGCCTTCCCATCAGGTCATCGCACCATGGAGGTTGCCTGAGTTTTACCAGCGCTTCCCTGGGCGCCGCGAGCTGATGGACTATGCCAAGGTAGGAGCCAGCATGGGGTGGCTCTGGGATGCTTGGGGTGACCACAGGATGCTCAGGGTGGCCACAGAATACTTGAGATGATGGCAGGAGGCTCAGGGTGGCTATGGAAAGCTTCCCACAGCATGGCAGTAGCCATGGGGAGCCCTGCATGACAGCCCTGCAGCACCATACAGGAGCCTTCTGGTCAGAGACTTATTTATTTCCCTTTATCTTTTTTATTTTCCTTCCTTTCTTAAAGCCCCATAATTACCTGGCTATTAATTGTAACCCATTTTCCAAGGAAACAGGTCCCAGCTCCCTGACTCGTGCAACAGATAAAGCAAATACGTTTGCCTTTGTTGTCCCTTCCTTTTTGAAGTACAAGTTGCAATAAAACATATTAGAAGTTTTGCATCAGGTTTTTACGTGCCCACCAGGGTACCTTTCTTTTTTCGCGACTTCATGGAAATGCTTGACAACTCAGCTCAATCAATCAAAAGGGAAAAGGCAGCTCTGTGCATAAACCAGAAAATTGCTTCAGTTTTTAAATAGCTGCCGTCGAGGCTGCCTGGGTAATCTCTGGGAAGGCGAAGCGCAGAGCCGGAGGGACACGGTGTGGGGTGAGGAACCCTCCGAGCCCATTAGGGCCACCGAGAGTGGCATGTTGAGGATTGTGTTTGCCATCTGCTCTTGTATTATGAAGGGACGAGTTTACGAGAGCTTTCCATATGTTGCCAAACAAATCGTCAAATAAGGGAGTTATTAAGAGCGCCGCGGTTTTATTATATGGAAAATGGAACATGTGTTTTGGGTTCAGGGGTTTTGTTTGGGGTATTTTTTTTGTTGTTTGGAGGGGGATGATGGGAAATGAAATGGGTTGAAGACTCGTTCAAAGAGAAAAGGTTGGGGCTGAGGGTTTGTAGTGCCTCTCAGTCTCTGGTTACGTTCAGCATTTAAAAAAAAAGGATGTTTTCCCTTCGTTTTTCACACTCAGGAGAGGGAGGTACATGGCGAGGTCCTTTTAGTGCTTGGATGTGGGGAGATAATGCAATGCTTTTTGGGGCTTGGCTGCTGCTGGGGAAAGGGGGGATCTGTGCCATCACAGCGCAGCTCTTGCTGTAGATTTTCTGCCTCTGGCAACCGGATCATCCCTGCAACCAGCTGAGGCTGAAACACTTCCATGAGAAAGACGAAGCTTTGCTGGGTGCTGCTCCATGATTAGCAGTCGCAGTGGGCAGAACTGGATGGGATGGAGCTCATGGGGGCTGTGTCCTGCAAACTAGATATCTCCTTGCTCATGGCACGTTTGCCCTGGCCAAGGCTGCCTGGGATTGGAGGATGCTGGAACATGGGTCTGAACTCAGAGGAGCCCCTTGGAAGTGATAACGTGGGGCAAGAATGGGCCTGGGGAGCATGGGCTTCCCCGGCTGCCAGGAGGAGGCAGAGGGAGGAGAAGACTGGCTGGGAAAGCAAACCAACATCCATGAGGGCTCTGGGATGAAGATAAGAGGGCAGGTGCTGATGGAGTGTGGTCTGGTCCCAGGGAAGAGTCGAGGTCTGTCCCTCCAGCCCTTGCTCTCCCACAGCATTCAGGGTGGCTCTGGAGTGCTGGGAGGCATCCACAGCTCCATCTGTCCAAGGGATGGGATAGGCGTCTTCTCACTCTTTCCTGAGCAAGTCAGGTGAGCCTCAGACCTTGCACCCAGCAGCCAGCGTTTGACCCTCCCAGCAAGTGTTTTGAAGCCCATATGAAGCATCAACACTCCCTGTCTGCTCTCCCCCATGGACAAAGTCCTTGGATAAGAGAGCCCCCCTGCAGAAGGACCTGGGACAAGGAGGTGAAAGCTGCCAGCAACTACCTCCAGAGCCTGGGATTGCGTTCTCCACACTGGGAGTGCAGTGTGGGACCAGCAAACCATGACCCATAAACCTGCGACGACTGTCCCTGCAACAGTGAGGCTTAGTCAGTCCCTCTGCAGCATCAGGAGGTATCTCAGGACCTCACTCCTGTCTCAGGCGATGGGTTGAGGACCATGTTTTAAAAACCAAAAAACATTTCCTTCCCCTTTTCCTGGCAAACAAGGAGCTTCTCCTCAGCCCTGCTCCTTGGTTCTTGGCCATATGATAGAATCATAGAATCACCAGGTTGGAAGAGACCCACCAGATCACTGAGTCCAACCATTCGCGTCAATCACTAAACCATGTCCCTCAATGCCTCATCCACCCGTGCCTGAAACCCCTACAGGGAAGGTGACTCAACCACCTCCCTGGGCAGCCTCTGCCAGTGCCCAATGACCCTTTCCGTGAAAATTTTTTCCTTATGTTCAGCCATGGTTCATGCCCTTGGCAGAAACCCTGCTATGGTGACGCCGCGATGGCAGAGCAGCTGGACGATGTATGGGTTGCATGGACACGGTGGGAACCCGCAGCTGCTGCCACCTCTCCATCAGTTCCCCGTGGCCAAACCACAGCAGAGACACCGAGGCACGGCGTGCCGGCAGGGTGGGCAATGTCCCCACTGGCTCTGGTTGTTAGCTCGCTGCTGTCGCCTCTCCTGCTAATTCCCCTGCATGTTCACCTCGTCTTCACAGGCAATTTCCCCCATTGAAATGTCAGTGGATAATTGAGCGTGCCGGTGACCTTGTTAGGGAGCTGGGCACGGCGCTGCGTGCCGTGTTGGGGAGTCAGCCAGTACGGGGCTGTGTGGTGCTGGGCATGGGGCGCTTGGGGTGCTGGGCTAAGGAGGGTGTCTGCCACCCATGTGCCTGGATCACCATGTGATGCACGAGGCTGTGGGGACACATGTGTTGTCCCCTCGTGGCAGAGCATCAGTCCTGTTTAGGCTGGAGAACGTCGTGTGGCCTGGGAACTTCTGTCCCTGTGTCACCTACCCTTGGTGAGGAGCTCAGCCAGGAGAATCCACCAGCCTGGACCTGGAGAAAAAAAGGAGAACAGGCCTTATGAGGAGCAGCTGAGAGAGCTGGGGGGGTTTAGCCTGGAGAAGAGGAGGCTGAGGGGAGACCTCATTGCTCTCTCCAACTACCTGAAAGGAGGTTGTGGAGAGGAGGGAGCTGGGCTCTTCTCCCAGGGGACAGGGGACAGGACGAGAGGGAATGGCCTCAAGCTCCTCCAGGGGAGGTTCAGGCTGGACATTAGGAAAAAAATTTTCATGGGAAGTGTCATTGGGCACTGTCAGAGGCTGCCCAGGGAGGTGGTTGGGTCACCTTCCCTGGAGGGGTTTAAGGGACGGGTGGATGAAGCACTGAGGGACATGGTTTAGTGATTGATAGGAACAGTTGGACTTGATAATCCAATGGGTCTTTTCCAACCTGGTGATTCTATGATTCTATGAAAAGCATGGAATATCTGTGCCAACATCTCCATCACTTGGGTGCATGGGGTGCTCTGGGGCCTCATCTCTGCTCATGGTGGGGCTGGGGCATCTGTTCTCCTCCTAGCAGCACTATGTCCCTGGTCTTCCCTTTGAGGTGGCCCTCGGTGTGGGAGGTGATGTTGCCTGGGGATGTCTGCCTTGCTCTGTGCTGGTGGCCATGAGTTCTGCCTTTGCCCTGTCAGGGTTGGTCTGGGCAGGAGGCAGTGCTGGCACGGGCTGTCTCTCTCCATGGGTTCACTCAGCCCCCCTGCTATTCTCTCTGCAGAAAAATGGGATCCCGGTGCCGGTGACACCCCAGACACCCTGGAGCATGGATGAAAACCTCATGCATATCAGGTGAGAGGCCAGGTGGGCAGGGAGCTCTTGCAGGGTGAAGTTGTAGAGCCAGTGGCCCTAATCCCTCTATCCTGCTTGGTCAGGGCAGCCCTTCTCATTTCCAGAGTCTCAAAAGCTCCAGTCTCCCTTTCTACCCAGTTTTCCGTGTCCCGCATGGCAGAATCCGTGTTTTGGTCTTTCCCAAGCCTATCGTTGCTTCTAGAGTTGCTGCTAAAAGCCCCTGGAGATCCATAACATGCAGTTACCCCCATCCTCATGGGGTGGTAGGAGCAGGATAGTTGTTCCACTGGGTTTTGGGATTGCAGATTGCAGATACTGTAATGATTTCTCTTTCCTACTCTGCCCTCCACAGCTACGAAGCTGGGATCCTGGAGAACCCCAAGGTAATCGATCACAGCCACCCAGCCAGTGTGGCAGCCACAGGGCCGGGGGCGTCTCATGTATTTGCAGCCTAATCGGAAATTTCACGGCGGGCAGTGTGCGATGGGGAGGCCCTGCCGACCATCCCGCTCCTTCCACTTCTCCCGGCACGTTAATTGCTGCCGGCATGAATAGGGGAAGGGACCGTTTCAGGGTGACACTGGGAGAGACAATGTCACGGGGCAGCAATAAAGGAGCAATTAGACAGATGAGGCACTGGTGGGATAGTGGGGCTGGTGATGGAATCATAGAATCACAGAATCACCAGATTGGAAAAGACCCACTGGATCATCGAGTCCAACCATTCTTATCAAACACTAAACCATGTCCCTCAGCACCTCATCCACCCGTCCCTTAAACCCCTCCAGGGAAGGTGACTCATCCTCCTCCCTGGGCAGCCTATTCCAGTGCCCAATGACCCTTTCCATGAATTTTTTTTTCCGGAGCTGTGGATCCATCCTGAGCTGCCTCCCAGTAGTGCTTGAGGTCCGGATTGTGCCTGTGGTCCAGCTGCCTGCTGGCCCCTGCCTGCCTGCGCCATTCACGCTCCAGCGGGTCGAGATGCTCGGTGGCTACTTAAACTATCCATCAGCGCTAATTAGACAGTCTGGGGAGAGGAGGGGGAGGCAGGCAGAGAGGGAGAGGAGCAGGCTGGAGCTCAGCAGCCACCTCGCTGTGGCTGGGCTGGCGCGTGCCTCCTGCATGGAGGTGAGGAAGGAGAAGGTGGGAAGAGGGTTCTGCTCCCCTTCAGTGCCCTCCAAAGGGTGTCTGCAGGTTGGGCTTTGCAAAGACCCTTTGGAGGGTCTCCTCCTCCTCCAGGAGAGCAGTTGGCATAGGGATGGATGGGGGTTTGATGCTTTTAGTCAGAGCTAATGAGGGACTGAGCAGTGCACACCTCCCGATCCACCCCTCCAACCCAGCATCTCTTCCCTTGGGGAAGACTCTCCAGTCCCAGGGCTCTGCCAGTTGGGAAAACGAGGCCGATTTAGCAGAGCATGGAGAGCAGTGACCCCATCCCCGAGCATCCTCCGCTCCGGCATCTCTCCCTCTGCCTGGAGGTGGCTTCCCCGAGCGCAGAGTCACCGCTGTCCCCGTCCCCAGCCCCAGAAGTGGTGGCAGGACCCGGGGTGCCAGGCACGATGAGCTCCCCTCCCCAAGCCCCTGGGACCTGCCAAACGCAAGGATTTGAAAGCAGATGGTTGAGCTATTTTCTGCCTCTGTGAGGCCCGATTGAAGGGCAATGAGGCAGCTAATGCGGAGAAAGATAGAAATTTACTTGCTTTAACTTCATATGGCACTCTGAAAGAGTTCATTCAGTCCCGGGCACAACAATATCAGCCGGATGAATAAACCATTTGCGGCATCGATAGCTCTGCATCATGGTTTACTTCATGGACCATTTGCTTCCAATTTCTTCTCTTCTTGCCCCGTTTTTCTTGCTTCTTTCTTCCCCCCTCCCTCTTTCCCTTTCCACACACTCTTCCCTCTTTTTTTTTCCCCCTCTTTTTTTTTTTTATCCTCTCTCCCCTTTAAAGATGACATTGCAGGACCAGCCCCCCTGCGGGGAGGGATAAATAGGAGGCATTGATACACTGCAACAAACTATTTGTCATTTGAACTGTGCTTTTAGGAGAGAGAATAAAAAGAGGACAGACTCGCACGGTAATGATGGAATGCAAGCCAAATGTCACTTTTATTTCTATTTAGTTATTTTATTTAATAGGGGTTTTCATAGTTGGCTTGGAAAATTGGAAACTACCTGACTTTGACTTCCAATGTTTAGTAAAGAGTTTTTAATACTTTCCAGTATTTTTTCCCCTCCCGCCTCCCCCCGTCTTTCCTTTTGAACTCAAAGTTTTTCATCATCTCTCGCGGGTTTGTCTAGTTAATAAGTGTGATCAGGGCTAGGAAAGGCCAGACGATGTAAAATTGAAATCTGCAGCCCGTGTAATTTGTACGGGGGAGGCGCGCGTGTGAGCGCCTCTTGTTTAAAACAAGGGACAGGGGCAAAAGGAGAGAAAATGGGAACCCGAGGGTGGGTGTGCTGGAGCGTGCGCTGGGGTAGTTGTGCCTGCATTCCCTGGATTTGGCTGCGGTTGCGGCTGGGACGGGCACCGCGGGGTTTGGAGTGAAGCGAGGGGGCTCCCCTCGGCTTGGAGGGCAGCAGGGATGCTTGCAGCCAGGCAGGCTGACCTCACATGTGGCCTTGCTATTTCCTAGACTGAAAATAGGATAGGAAGTTTTCACTAACAAAAAAGCTCATTTCTCATCTTTTAAAATTTTAGATTAAAACTTAAGCAGAGAAATTAATTTTCCCTTTAAAAAAAAAACAAACTTAAAATTGTAAAATTTCTATCTTTTTTTTTCCTCTCTGGAAAGGAGGAGAAGGGAGAAAAAGCAAAAGTGAATAGGAGAAAAGTTGTGCTTTAGGAAGGAGAGGAGAGACAGCTGGAGGAACAGACCAGGCTGCAGGGCCCTGGGATGCCCGGAGCTCCAGCTCTCACCAGCCAGGTTTTGTAGGGAAATACCAGTTGCCCATCCATTAAAACACCTGCAGGAGAGGCTCCTTTTGGAGAAACTCTACTCGGGCTGTTTGCACAGGGGAGTTAGGTTGCTGGAGGCTCCTTTGAGCTTGCCCTCCGATCTCTGCCAAGGGAAGCTTTGACCCCGCGCTGCTCTGTAGGGGCTGCCTGCCTTTCTACCACTCTGTGCCTCAGTTTCCCTCCTCGGTGCCTCCTCGAGCTGTGCTTTGGTATCGGGAGGGATCTCTTTAGAGGCTGGAGTTTTGCAAACGCTGCTCCGAAATTGTTTTGGGGCCAGCACACGCAGCCATGTCGTGCGTGAGTGCTGTGGGGGCACGAGAAATTGCAAAGCATTTGCTCTCTGGGATGGAAAGCTTTTTTGTTGTTGTTGTTGTTTTATTCTATTTTCACCCCCTGTCTCCTGGCATGCGCTTCAATTGCAGCAAATCATCCCCAGCACCCAAGCTCTGATGGAGATAAGATGCCTCCTTCCTATAAATCTAGAAAAAAAAAATATACATAAAGGTTGATGTGCTCTGAAATGGGTTTTTGCTTTGTTCCTCTATTTTCCCCCGTGTGTATTAACCCCGGGGACACCATGAAAGAGCCGGTGTGCCTGGAGCACCTGCTGGGGTCAGGCCTCCTCATTAGTTTTTTCGGTCAGTGCCGAATGAGCCCGGCCGCGACGCAGGGACCCGCGGGTGCCCTCCCTGCCGCTCGCTGCCGTCGTCTCCCGCTTTTCCCTGCCTGACTTGCTTCTCCGCTGCCATCCCGCCTCCAGCTGTGGAGGCGTCGGAGGAAAAGATGAGATCAAGTTGAGGGGAAAAATTGGTTGATTCCTCCAACCCCTTTGTTCCCAGCACCCCGGGAAGCGCTGGTGCTGTGCCGTGCCAGCCCCGTGCTTTTTGGGATGGCGGATGCAGACTTCGGGATGGGGGATGCGCATGTTGGGATGGGGGTTGCACTCGAGGTTTGGGGCTGTTGCGAGGGTTGGCGATGCCAATGCCACTGACTTTGCGTTTTCTCTTTCCCCTCCTTGGCAGAATCAGGCCCCACCGGGGCTCTACACGAAGACCTGCGATCCGGCCACCTCTCCCAACGCCCCCGATGTGCTGGAGATCGAGTTTGAGCGGGGTAAGCGCTTCCTTGCAGACAACCGCTCGCGTCTCTGCCCCTCAAAGCCAAACCCCGCTCCCCAGCCAGAAGCAGGAGATACAGGCAGCCGGGAGCATCTCGGAGTGGAGGCAGGTGGCGTGAGCTCCAGCTGGTGGCATCGGGGCTTGGCATGGTGCTTGCAGCACGCTGGGGCTCTGCGAGGCGTGCAGAGGGTCTGAGGGTCTTGCTGGGAGGGGGATTCAAGCCCCTGCTGTCGAGATGCAGTGGGCACAGAGTCACTCTGCTGCAGGGTGGCACGTGAGTGGCCCTGTGGGCACACAGGGGGCTCCAGTTGGTGTCACAGCTGCAGAGATGCTCCAGCAGGATCTGGCCAGCTACTAGTGTTGCGCGAAGGAGATGGGGACACCCTATTCCATCCCTAGAGCAGGGCTCAGCCCCAGAGCTTGCCCAGTTGTGGTTGCCCCATCCCTGGAAGTGTTCAAGGCCAGCTTGGATGGGGCTTGGAGCATCCCGATCCAGTGGGATGTGTCCCTGCCCATGGCAGGGGGGTTGGAACTAGATGGTCTTTAAGGTCCCTTCCAACCCAAACCATTCTATAATTCTATGAATCTGTGATTCTATCACCCAGAGAGCAGGCACAGGGCAGCATCTCCCACCTCTGCCACCCACGGGCATCCCCAGGCCACTGTCCCAGCAGCAGCAGCGAGCCCAGACTGCGCTGGGGAGACCCCGCTTGGAGCAGGCACCACCTCCCCTCGTCCCCCCCGCTGCTGCCAGCATCCCTGCTCCATTTGAATGATCCCCCCCCAACCCCACTCCAAGCAGCAGCCCCTCCTCCAGCATCCTATTCAGCCCCTAGTTAATTTATTTGAAGTTTTAATCTAATTATTAACTATTTTAAAGGCTAAGCAGCTTTCGCCAACAACAGCCCCGACAACTTCGGCTCTCTGCCGAGCGGACCCCGGCCAATACCCCATCAGAGGATGCGAATAGAAAAAGCTGGGGCGAGGGGAGGGCGCGGAGGGGGGGCCCGCGCCGAGAAGCAGCTTAAGGTTCATTATTGCCGCGAGTTACATTTAATAGCAATTTACAACTGAGTTTATAAACCCCTGGAAAATAGGGGGTTTAAGGGAGGGTTGAGGAAGGGGGGGGGGGGGGGACCTGACAGCCCCCATCGCTAAGACAGGGCACCTCAATAATAAAGACTAGAAAGGGAGGCTTTGAGTCTGATTGGCAACTGATAGTGCGTTAAATGGTAATGAGGAGGGCAGATGGAGGGGGGATTAGCCTCCAACTCCGCACCGCTTTTCTTTGTGGGCCCCGCAGCCCCCTTGTCAGCTTCCTAATACATTTATTGCTCATTTCACACCGCTAAAGAAAAATGCTTCTTTCTATTCAGCATCCCCCCACCTCCAACACTTGCCCGCTCCGCTTCTGCCCAACACCCTTAAAAAAAAAATTAAGGGGGAAAAAAAAAAAAAAAAGAGTTAAAAAAAAACACCACATAAAAGGTGCAATAATTAATTCATGGCGGGGAGCACCCCGCGGCGGGGTGCGTGTGCGTGCGTGTGCGAGCAGCCGTGCCCCGGCGTGGGGGTCCCCCCCAAACACCCCCTTGTGCTGCTTGGGGACGTGGGGGGAGACATTTGTCACCACCCCCTCCCCTACAGGGGCTGGTGGGACAGAAGGTGCTGTGCCATAAGACAATTGCCGAGCGTGAAATTCAATTAGTTAAGGGCCTGGTTGCAATTTCACAGGCCCTAAAAAAGAGAGAGGGAGAGGAGAGCAGAGCGGGGAGGGGGGGACGTTTTTATGGCTCTTTTTATTTATTTATTTCACTTCTCTCCCGAGGTGGGTCCCCCTCCCCTCGCCTCCCCCCAGCACCAGCTTGGATATGCCTTTTTAAGAAGTTATTTAGAGTTCATATCTGTCACATCTATTTAACGCCTGCGGGGTGACGTTCCGAGGGGATCCTGACACCGGCTGATCCTGCCCGTCCTCCCTCTCTGCCTCTGCAGGTGTCCCCGTGAAGGTCACCAACACCGCGGATGGAGCCACTCGTTGCTCAGCCTTGGAGCTCTTCGTGTACCTGAATGACGTTGCGTAAGTACCACGCTGTCATAGAATTTCATCATAGAATATTTTGGGTTGGAAGAGCCCTCAAAGCCCATCCAGTTCCAATCCCCTGCCCATGGGGCACCGTCTAATGGATCCGATAACTCCAAGGCCCATCCAACCTGGTCTTGAACACCTCCAGGGATGGGGCAGCCACCACTTCTCTGGGCAACCTGGGCCTCCCCACCCTCACGGGAAAACATTTCTTCCTAAAATCTCATCTCAATGTCCCCTCTTCAAGCTCCAAACCGCTCCCCCAGGGACAAGGGCAGTATCCGCGGGGTCCCCAGGGTGGGATGGAAGCAGGATGCTGGCAGCAGGCACGTCCCAGTGTGCCCAGGGATGATGGTCAGCAGCATAAGGATGGGATGGGTCCCAGTTGTGCCACTCGTTCCAGGAAACATTGCTGAGCACCATGGCCAGGAGCATAGGGGTATTTAGGGTTCTGCTCCCTGTGCATGAAGAGGGTTAAAAAGTCTTATTAAAGCTCTTTGCGTTTACCGTGTGCCCGAGCTGTGCAGTTGGGTGAGGGCTGCTCTGCCTGCAGGGGATTCTTCACCCCTGGTTGCTTCTCCAGGGGCCTCAGCGTTCCTTTTAAGTGGAGAGTCAACTTTTTTGGTGCAACTATTTTGACCTGATGGTCAAGTCCCTGACCTTGTCTCCTCTCTGCCTCCACAGCAACAGCTCCTGTGTGGTTTCCTCATTGCTCTCATTGCTCTCTCCAACTACTTGAAAGGAGGTTGTGGAGAGGAGGGAGCTGGGCTCTCCTCCCAAGTGACAGGGGACAGGACGAGAGGGAATGGCCTCAAGCTCCACCAGGGGAGGTTCAGGCTGAACATTAGGAAAAAAATTTTCACGGAAAAATGTGATTGGGCAATGGCAGAGGCTGCCCAGGGAAGGAGTTGAGTCACCTTCCCTGAAGGGGTTTAAGGGACGAGTGGATGAGGCGCTGAGGGACACGATTTAGTGATTGATGCGAATGGTTGGACTCAATGATCCAGTGGGTCTTTTCCAACCTGGTGATTCTATGATTTTATGATTCCTGCCCTCTGCCATCCCATGCTCGGTTTCTGCTGCCACTGGGCAAAGCTATCCCCAAGATCTTGCCCAAAAACACAGCAGCACCCACGAGGGCACCCACTCCTCCTGCCCTGTGCCAAGTGCCACCCAGTCCCTGGCCATCCTCCTTTGTGCCTCTGCCTTTATCCCCCCTGGGCACTGAGTGGGAATGAACATTTCCATGTAGTTTGCTTTTTAAACGTTAATTAAGTGGTTTTAAAATGACTTCAGCCATTGGGAATACAGCTGCTGGCCTGTCCCCTCACCTGGTTTATTTTCCAGTGGCCCAAAGGCAACCGCTGCCTGCAGCACTGACAATTCCAGCAGCAAACAAGGATGGGAAGGCCAGTGGCACAGCAAAGAGAAGGGGAAAGGGAGAGAAAATCTACCTCCTTGCCACCTGTCCTATCTGGGGCTCACTACTGGGGGTCACCAATGGTGCTCAGGGGTTGGCCATGCTGCCATTTAGGGTTTGCCCCCCAGTGTCGTCCCCGCTCAATGCGCTGCTGTGGTGTTGGGGCTACTGCAAGCTCCCTTCTCCTTGCCAGGGGCAAGCACGGCGTTGGACGCATTGACATCGTGGAGAACCGCTTCGTGGGGATGAAGTCCAGAGGTGAGTCGTCAACTACCACTGATGCCATCTCTGCCCTAAAAACAGCACAAAAAAAGGGAAAACCTTGCGGGACATGGTGGGTGCTCAGCATTACTGGGGTGCTCTGGCTCCAGTCACACCAGCAGCCTTCAACTGCTCCTTCCCCATCAATTTTGACCAAGATTTCCCTGTGGCAGGGACTTCTCATTGCTCTCTAATGAAGGCAGGTGCAAAGAAGGCCAATGCAAATCACTGACTTCTTTTAAAGTGAACTTTTTGATTTATCTCTGCACTTTTGAGGCAGTGACTCTTGGTTTTTGATCAACCACTAGGGCAGCTTCATTGGAAATCTCCAGAGGCAGCAAGCTGCCCCATCCAATGTCATAGAGTGGTTCAGGTTTGGAGGGATGTTAAAGTCCATCCAGTTCCACTCCAGCCATGGGCAGGGACACCTCCCATTGGATCAGGGGCTCCAAGCCCCATCCAATCTGGTCTTGAACACCTGCAGGGATGGGGCAGCCACCACTGCTCTGGGCAACCTGTTCCAGTGCCTCACCACCTTCATAGGAAAATATTTCTTCCTACCATCTAATCTCAATCTCTCCTCTTTCAACATAAAACCCCTTGTCCCATCCTTACTCTCCTTGATCAAGATTCCTTGATCTTCCCAGCTTTCCTGTAGCCCCTTTCAGAACTGTAAGGCTGCTCTCAGGTCTAAGAAACTAAGCAATGAGGTGGCTTATCACCATTTCCTATCTCCTTGCCCCCACTCTTTTGTTTTATATCTTGTTCATAACTAATTAGGTCTTTAAACTTGCCCTCTGTGCACAGCGGCAACACATGTTTTGATAAGAGCCAGCCCGCAGTTTCCCTCCCCACCGCAGGGCACCAGCCCCTTTGCAAGAGCGTCAGCCACAAACGGCGAGAAACAAAACCCCGAATCATTTGAGCTGTGTTTGAATAATCAAATTAAAACTGAAAGGGAAGGGAAAAAGAAACCCCAAACCGCACAGACCAGCCCGCGCATTTGCATGCAGGGTGCTGAGTAATTTGTCAAAATCTATTTTATTTTTTTAGGAGCTGCTGACACGCTCTAGTGACCCTTCCAGCATTTAATAATTTCTCTAAACCCCATTTAACTGTCATGCCTGTCTCCAGCGTGACATCGCCAAGCGATCGCTGCCGTGTTTGTGCGCCGGCAGACGCAGGAGGACGGGGGCTTTCTGGGGACAGCGGGGAGTAGACGAGACCTTGGGGGTGGGTTTTCCCCCTTGCTTTGAGCAGGATCCTGCCCCCGGTTTTGCTGCTTGGGATCAGCAGGAACCTCACTAAGAGGTGATCTGCAGGAGAGATGGAGAGATGGGGTGGCCGAGGGCTGGAGCCAGAGGGTTCTGGGGTGCAGGGCAGCTCAGGGTGTCCCCATCACTGCTGTTCAGGAGCAATTTGGACCCTAAATGGTGTTAAGGCCAACAGGGAAAAAGATAGGACCTGAGCTCTCAGGTGATAGGAGATGATCCCTTAAATCCCTTGGCCCAGGGTTCTGCAGTTCCTCAAGATGAGGCAGGGACCCCTTTGGACCCTAAATGGTGTTCGGGTCAACAGGGAAAGAGACAGGACCTGAAATCTTGGGTGACAGGAGATGATCCGTTAAATCCCCTGGCCCTGGGTTCTGCAGCTCCTCAAGATGACACAGGAACCCCTTCACCCCACAGAACTGTGCTCTGAAAGGGAAACTGAGGCACGAGCAGCACAGCAAGTGCCCACCATGACCACAGAGGTGGCAGCAAAGGCTCCAGGTGCCTCCTCTCCGTCACCTCCTGGACCCTGGAAGTGGGAAGGGAAAAATTCATTTGCATTGATTTTTACTAAGCTCCTAATTGAACTTCGTTAAGGCCTAATGGGTGAAGGGTGAGCTGAGCGTGCCTGCGCCAGCCTTTTAAGCCCTATTAACTCAATTTTGCCATATTTGTTTTAGTGGGAGGAGGGTGGGTAATTATGGGGTGCCGGGGAGCAGTGCTGCAGCTAGCTGGGGGGGCCACGGCTCAGCCGGGGGCTCTTGGCTGCGAGCAGGAGCACAGCCCTGCCTCTCCTGCCTTTTCACATCCTCATTATCAAATTATCTTTTTAACTCCGAAGGGGGGCTAATTAAGTGAAGTAAATGAAATCAGTGGGGAGGAAGGAGGGGATGGCTGCTTCCAAAAGAGCTGTGCGCTGCCTTTGGCTGAGGCTTTTCCTCCCCCTGCTCTGTCCTTCCTTTTCCTCCTCTCGATGCGCTGAGCAGATGGAGGAAGAAATTGGAAAAACCCTTCCCTGCAATGAATCCAGACCAGGCCATGCTCAGCTTCAGCCCTGGGGCAGCAGGAGAAATTTAGGCAGCACCTTCCCATGGGCAGCATCACCCTCCTCTTCCCCTTGGGAAGCCTCCGCATCCCTTCCCATCCCATCCCACCATCCCAATCCACCATCCCATCCCATCCCACCCCACCCCACCACCCCATCCCACCCCACCATCCCATCCCATCCCATCCCATCCCATCCCACCCCACCATCCCATCCATGTTGTCAGGAGTGACAGCCCACACTCAAAGCAGCAAAATTTCTCGGACAGAGGTGAACTGACGGCCGAGGTTACAAATTAGAAAAATTTAAGCAGCAGCAGCTGTCTCCTTGGCTGCCCCTCACGCTCCCCACCACCCCCCTCCCAGCTCCAGTTCCCCCCTTCCCCATCGGTAATTATGGGGTGATTGAAGCTTCGCCAGGCTGCAGCTCTGACACCTCTGTCTTTTTCCTGTAAACACGGGGAGATGAAAATAGACACTTGGAGATGCTATGAGTGTCAGTTTGAAAGTGTCTCTTGTCTCCTCGGCTGTCAGCTCCTCTCCACCCTGGCTGTCAGGCTCCGGTCCCCCATCCTCTATCATCAGGTCAAATGGGATGGGCAGTAAGTGAGGGTCAAGGCATGAACCCAAACCTTGGTTCAGCCCAACTTGGCTTTAATGCCTCCTAAGAGGAAAGGAAAGGGGAATATTGTGTTAGTGGCAGGCTTGGTTTCACAGTCAGTGTCTGGAGAGGGTATCCAGCAACGCTCTGTGCCATCACCATGCCCATGAGGACAGCTGGGTTTTGGTGTTAACTTGTCTGTCTCCTCTTGCAGCCCCACAGAATGGGGTTTTGGTGAGTACCCCATGACCTGACCCCAAGCATCAGGCTGCAACATCACGGGGGCGGCCAGAGAGGGAGGGAATGGCTCTCCTTTAGGATGGAGACCCATCTTGATCCTGTAGGACACTGAACTGGTGCAAGAATCACAGTATCATAGAATCAGCAGGTTGGAAAAGACCCATCGGATCATCAAGTCCAACCATTCCCATCGATCACTAAACCATGTCCCTCAGCACCTCGTCCACCCATCCCTTAAACACCTCCAGGGAAGGTGACTCAACCACCTCCCTGGGCAGCCTCTGCCAGTGCCCAATCACCCTTTCCGTGAAATATTTTTTCCTAATGTTCAGCCTAAACCTCCCCTGGCAGATCTTGAGGCCATTCCCTCTCGTCCTGTCCCCTGTCCCTTGGGAGCAGAGCCCAGCTCCCTCCTCTCCACAACCTCCTTTCAGGGAGTTGGAGAGAGCAACGAGGTCTCCCCTCAGCCTCCTCTTCTCCAGGCTAAACACCCCCAGCTCTCTCAGCCGCTCCTCTTGTTCTCCAGCCCCTTCACCAACTTTGTTGCTCTTCTCTGGACTCACTCCAGAGCCTCAACATCCTTCTTGTGGTGAGGGGCCCAGAACTGAACACAGGATTCGATGTGCGGCCTCACCAGTGCCGAGTACAGAGGGAGAAGATCCTCCCTGGCCCTGCTGGTCACGCCGTGTCTGATACTTGCATCCAACCCAGAGCAGAGCAGCGCTTGGCTGCCAACGTGTTCAAACTCTGAATAAACATGTTACATGGCAAATAAGCCCCAAGCAGCTGAAACAAAGGGAGCAGTTCACCCACGGCATTAGCCCCCATCGCTAAAATAATTAAGCATCCCTCCATCCCTAGCTCTAGTGCAATGGTGGGGGCTGGAAGGGACTGGGGAAGGGGGCTGCCAGCCCCAAATGGGGTTGTCCTCCCATTCCCCAGGTAGCCTCATCGCTTCGCAGCGGATGCGCAGGGCTCTTTCTCACCAGCAGAGAGGAGAGGAGGGTATTTCAGGCCCTCTGCTCCCTGTGCCTGTGCCCCGCGTCGTTCCTTTAATTACAGGTTTTCAGCCGCAGACCGTTGGGCATGGATCGGTGGGGGGATCAGTTCCCAAACCCTGTCATTTAGCCTCGTCAGAGTGCCTCTTCAAAGAGGGGAATCTAGAAATTTTCTCCGCAAGGTGCGGAGTGGACTGTCTCGGCCCCAGCATGAATATAATGACAGATGCATTTTACAGCAAGCTGGGACTGAATGCGCTCGACCACAGCTCCTTCTGTCAGCCAAGTCATTATTTTTTGTCATTTGCTGACAGTTTTGGTCTCATTCGTTTCTTTCTCTTTTTCTGCTTTTCCCCCTGCCTGGAAAAATGGCTAGGTATCTATGAGACCCCAGCGGGAACGATCCTATACCATGCGCATTTAGATATCGAGGCCTTCACCATGGACCGGGAAGTACGGAAAATCAAGCAGGGGCTCGCCTCGAAATTCTCCGAGCTGGTGTACAATGGTATGTACGGTCCTTCTGCCTGGCCCTGCCGCTGCAGCATCCTCCCAGCCCTCCTCATCCTCCTCCTCTGCTACAGGCAGCTGCAGGTCCTGCTGGTACCTGTGCTCAGGGATATAAAATTCAGGTGTGGATTTTGAGGCTATTCATGGGGGGAAAGATGGTTTTGCTCGCGCCGAGCTCAACCCCCCGCTCTGTTTTGGTGCTGAAGGGGCTCCACACCTTCCCTCAGGAGGCATCGCTGCCTTCCACGAGGGTTGGCAGGAGATGTTCCTGGCATCTCTCCCAGCCCAGTGCTAACACTTGGCCCCATCCAGCCCACTTGGATGCCTCCCAGGCTGTAACTCACCATCCCTTTGTCCTCCTTACACCACCTTTCCCCAGCTTTCACCCCCATCCGGAGCAAGCACGCTGGGATTTGGGGCGTGGAAGCACCCGAGCTCCTGGCACAGCCACCCCTGCCGTGGGGTTTGAAGCCAGGTGACGTCTCCCTGTGCCCTGGCTGCCAGGGTCTGGGGGGCTGCGGGAGGGGATGGAGGGTCCTGGTCATGCTATGTGGTGTGCAGCCCACACAGTGGCACTGCTCGCCGGGGGCTGCAGGACGGGCTTCCAGGGATCTGGGTAAGGCCAGCACTGCTGGGAGCCCTATGGACAAGGGGACGCTGGCTTGCACCCCCAGTTAGGGACAGAAACAAAGATCTTTGCCCTTCCTCCTGTGATGCACCCAGTGGTGCCAGGTCGGAGGCTGCTCAGCCTCCTGCATGAGCTGAGTTTGAGGGGTCTCAGCTCAGTCCTGTGGTGCCGCTGGGGTGGGTGCTGTGGGGAGCAGCCAGCTGGAAGGAAGCAGCTGCCCCTGGAGGGGCTGGGAATGGCATCCCTGGGACACAGCCCTGCGCTGCTGATCAACCCTGACTCTGTCACTAAGGGCAAGGAAGCAGGATTAGCCTGAGATGTCATAGGTGACAGCGGTGTGTCCCCATGGCCCAGCCCTTCCTCCCCTGCCCAGTCTAAAGCTGCCATCCCTGGAGACCCCACACCGGGGAGATTTCCTGCCCCTGGTTCGAACAACATTTTTTTTTCTTTCATATTTCCTGATTTCTCATCACTTTTTGGGCATTGCTGCCTAACTGTGAGGGCTGGGATGATTCCCACGGGATCTGCCATGGGAATAACCTGACTCGGAGAGCTCAGGCTTTGGGTTCGAGAAGCAGATCCAGTGGCACCGAGTCAGGCTGGTTGCTCCTCTGCAGTTTCTGATGCCTGTGCTAATCCTCAGCACCTTCTCTGAGGATGTTCCCTCCTCTCCTTTCCTTGCATTCGATGCCCAAGCCCATTTGAGGATGAAACTGTATTTTAGGGCCTCAGCAGGTCTGCAGAAATCTCACACAGAATCACAGAATCACAGAATAACCAGGTTGGAAGAGACCCACTGGATCGTTGAGTCCAACCATACATCTCAACTACCTTCCCCTTGAAGGCCCCTGCCTTAATTCACTACCTCTGGCTGGTTTTATTAGACTTTGTCCTGGGCTGGCTTTATTTTGACCTGGATTTTTTTAGTTTAAGTGTAAACATTTGTATTTATTTCTAACTGCTTGTTTGTTGAGAAGCCACAAGCTTAAAGAGACACTTGGGGATTTGTCCTGCTTCTCCCTCCCCAGCTGTGCCAGGCACGGCTGCTGTTCTCCTGGCTCCAGATGCTGAATCCTTGGGTATTTTCAGCCTGGCTCTGGGTTTTCCTGGCAGCCGAGCCTGAACCCAAGGAAAAACCCCAAGTGGGTGCAGGCGGGTGCAGACAGCACCCATGGGTCTGCCTGCCAGAGGCCAGGCTTTCAAGCTCCCCTTCCTTTAACACTTCATTATTGCAACCAGTCCCTGATTTTAAGAGAATTAGTGTTTATCTTCCCCTTGTCCCCATTGATCCCATTGTGGACAGGTGGCTTTGAAGCCAGCTCCCATCCCGGCAGCTACGGCCAGGTGTGGAAATGCCATTGTCCCCCTGCTCTTTCCATGATTAGGGCAGGATCGCGGTTACAAGGCAGGAAGGTCAGCAAGGGGGATCGCTTCCAGTGGGGAATGCGTCTGCCGTGGGGGGCAAGGAGGGAGGAGGATGCATCCTCGCACCTGGAGCTGTCAGAGGTGGGGTTTAAGCAGCTGGTTATTATTTTAATGTGTCTCGGGTTAATTTTTATGGGGTTGTAACAGCCCTACATAAATCCTGGGGCTTGAATTGTACTTGGAGGGTGCTTACCAAAAACAGAAATGTATTTGCCTGGAGCTGGGGTCCACACCTGCATAGGGAAAGGGGTCCTGAACCCTCTGACTGTGCCCCACTGGGTCAGGGAGATGGTTTTGGTGCTGGGAGGTTGCAGGGTTTTGATGCTGAGTCTCAGAGCAGGGCTATGCAGGTCCCAGGGACAAGGCTGCAGGATACGGCCCCCGCCAAACAACAAAAGAAATTGTTTGTTTCTTTAATGGCTTCATCCAGGGAGCCCAGCTGGGAAGGGAAAGGTGAGAGGGCACCGGTGTGCGGCCAAGCGGCAGGGTGATGGGAGAGATAAAACCTGGGGATGACCGGAGGGTGGTGAATGGGCTCTTTCTCTCTCTCTGCCTCTATCTCCTTCTCCATCTCCCAGGCTTTATCCCAGGTTTCGAAGAGCTCCCTGGCTAATTAGCTGGCTTGGGGACAGGAGGAGGCATGGGGGTGGCGGGCAGGGCCGTGGCCCCTCCATTTGGTGGCCTCGGTAGATGGCAACACCAACAGCTTCTCCTGCTGGATGCATGTTGGGGGGCAGCGGTGTGACTACATGTCACCCCAGGTCCCAGATGGGGCTCCACCCTGGCTGCCAGGGACTTGGGGTGCCAGGCGGGGCAGAGGCGTGTGCCGAGGTCGTGGTGAGATGGATTTTTTGGGAAGGTGCTGCTGCCAGTTCCTGGCAGCCTTTGCTCTGAGGGTGCGGAGTAAAAAGTCAAACTGTGAGCAGCGACGTGGGGAGCACGGTGACCCGGAAAAGTAGAGCCTCGCTGCCCAAGGAAGGGGCAGGGAGATGAACCTACTCGGAGCTGCTGAGATATTTGTGCCTCAGTCCAGCCCCAGGCTGTGTTACCTGGCGGGAGCGCTCTGCTCCGCATCTTGCTGGCAAGAGGTGTGGAAGCAAGCTGGGGGTCACCTGGCTGGGACCCCTGTCATTGGGGTCCCTTCCCAAGGCGGGTGTTGACCCTTTGGGGCTGATCACTGCCCTGCCTGTCCCAACGGAGAGCAGCTCATCCCCATCCTGGAGCGCTGGCAGGTGCTCCCCTCTAGATGTTGTGTCCGTCTGTCAGTCTCCACCTGACCCTCCCGAGATGCTGGGGTCTGAGTGGCAGTTTCATAATCACTTCAGAAACCTTTTCATTGCTGTGAGGGCCCTGACCCAGAGGAACTGGAAGGAGAAAGGTCTTGCTGCCTCTTCTCCATCAGCTGGTTCCAGTCTCCCCTTTGGGTGGGAACCTGAGGGCCACCAAGCGGAAGGGTCCCCAAAGCTCAGAGCTGAACCCAAGTGTCCCAGCACCTCATTTCCCTCACCTGGTGGTGCGATGGCCTCCCTTCCTTCGCAAGTTCCCCTGGGTCTGCCTTTCAGGGCTTAGCCAGGGGATACCACCCATCACGGGCACCCCTGTGACACCCCAGCTGTCCCAAGTCCCCGCTGACGCTGCCTCCTGCCCGCAGGCTTCTGGCACAGCCCGGAGTGCGAGTTCCTCCGGCACTGCATCAGGCGCTCGCAGGAGGCTGTGGTGGGCACCGTGCGCCTCTCGGTCTTCAAGGGCCAGGTCTACATCCTGGGCAGGGAGTCCCCACAGTCGCTCTACAATGAGGAGCTCGTGAGGTGAGTGGGGCTGGGAGGGCCGGGGTGGGCAGGGGTGATGGTGTCGAGCATCCCATCCCACCCTATCCTGTCACACCCCATCCCACTCCACTCCATCCCATCCCCAGAGGCACTTTTGATGCCGTCATAGAATCATAGAATCACCAGGTTGGAAAAGACCCACCGGATCATCGAATCCAACCATTCCTATCAAATACTAAACCATATCCTCCCAGCCAAGCACCCGGCCAAAGCACGAGACATGTTTTTAAGTCAATATTACTTTTTTCCCTCTGTCTTTTCCCTTTTCTTCACGTTATTTTCCCTCTGGCTCTCTTGCTCACTCCCCCCAAGCCCTCCCTCAACCCCTTTCAATCTTTCTAAACACTTTATAAGCCATAAATACACCCGAATGAGTTTAGATCAGTCGGAGTAAATGTCAAATTATCTTCTCTCTTTCTCTACTCTGGCTTTTTTCCCCCCCTTCCCTCCCCCTCAAAATCAACAGCTCCTAATAATCCGTCCCAACCCTTCATTATGCTTCGAGCTCTCACTTGGAGAGATTAAATGAATAAAGTATAAAAAAAAAAAAGAAGGAAGGAAAAAAAGGAGGATGGAGGGGGGTGGGACGGAGGAAAAAGAGAGAGGGAGAGAAAAGCAGGGGCACTTATTCTCCCTGCGTCTCCAACCATTTTCCTTTTCTTTTTGATTTCTACATCGCTGGTTTGAAAGCCTTTGAGTGACGGCGTCACAGGAACCCAAGAGAAAGCTGTGAGAGGCAGAGCTGTGTGGAAATGCCTCTGCACAGTAGGTAGAAAGTAACGTAATTATAGAGCAGGTCAGAACCACTCGAATGAGCAAAAATAAAAGCACAGAGGTTTTTCTGTAGCCCGTCAGGGGAGGTAAAATCATTGTAAACTCTTTCTTTTTTTTTTTTTTTCTTCTTTATTTCCCCCCTCTTCCTCCTTTAAGGTTTGCGGTTTCTGGGAAATGAGCCGTGTGTTTTGGGGATGTTGGAATCAGAGTTGGGATTTGGTGTGGGGCTGCTGGTTTGGGGAGGGGGATGTCCTCCGTGTTGCACTGGCTGCTGTGGCCACAAGCCCCATCAGTGCTGGGACATCCCTCCCCTGCCCAGGACCCTGTCCCTGCCCCAGGGCAATGCCCGTGCCTGGCATTGACAGCTCTGGGGCAGGGGGAGCATCCCTGCTTCGATGCAGGAGCTCAGGGAGGCAGGGTAGTGATGCACACGAAGGACCACAGAAGCAAATTTGAAGTCGTGTTTCTAGCAGGGTCTGAGGAGCCCAGGAATAGCCATCAGGGTGGTCCCGTGGCTCTGCTGTTCCCTCTGCGGGGCTGGCTTCCCTGCTCCAAGCCCCCTCACAGCTGAGGAGAAAGGCAGCAGCGGTCACCAGCCCCGGGGAACAACCAGCTCTGCGGTCCCCTGCGTCCTCTCCCTTCCCAAGAGGCAGCACCAAGACCCCCCTAGGATGCCCCAAGACCCCCCATCCCACTAACGGTGCCTTCTCTCTGCAGCATGAACGTGCAAGGGGACTACGAGCCCGCTGATGCCACCGGCTTCATCAACATCAACTCACTGAGGTTTGTAGGGGTCACAGGGGGAGAAGCCCCCAGCATCCCTGGGTCCCTCCCTGGCTACGATGGGCATGCAGCCTCCTTCCTCCTGGGGCTCTGGGGTGCACCGAGGCCTCCCACTAACCTCTGCCAACCACCAGGGTGCAACCAGCATCCCCCCAGCACCATCCCTACCTAATTACACCCTTCCTCAGGACAGCCGGTCTCATTATTTTACTTATTTCTCAGACCCCGCCATGCTCCCCCCACCCCTCCCAACTCCAGGGCTGTAAAACACGCTGCATTTACATAATGGGCTCTTAATTTTTCCATTGCCTGTTAACTGCTTTGTTCTCCCCGATCTGCCATATCCCCCCACCCCTCTAAGATAAATTAATTACATTATCTCGTGGAAGAAAAAATATAATTAAACTGTACAGGCCTTAACAAACGCCTGCTCTTCACGCCCCCTCATTCTGCTTAAATTAATTGAAAGGAAATGTGTGTTATTACTGTTAATTTACAATTAATTTTTTTTTTTAATCCGGTTTCCAGGCTGAAGGAATATCATCGTCTCCAGAGCAAGGTCACCGTAAAGCAGAATGAATAGCAATCAATTGCACACACACGAGCCTCCTGCTCTCCTTTCTAATTTCTCTAAGAACTAGCACTAATTGTGGTGGTAATTTGTAATTGTAACTCTTCTCCACCGAGTCACGAAGGAGGTGATGGCTTTGTTACAGGGAGGCAAGTGAAATGCAGTCATTAAAAAAAAAAAAAAAAAGGTGGTTGGCCAGAGGAGAAGTGGGGAAAGAAATAAAACCTCCCGCCACGCGCTGGGTTTGCTCATTGAGAGCCGGGCTTTATTCCTGCCTTGTTTGTTTGCTCTTCTGGCCCAGCGCTTCCCCAAGCCAGGCTTTGTGAAATTTGTAATGGATTAAGTGCCTCTGAAGGACGTGGAGGGGGTTGTGGGTACCTTGTGGTGAAGGTGGGGAGCAGGGAATATCGCCCCGCACGATGCTGGTCCAGAGCGGAGAGCTGGGTGGTGGCGATGGGTTAAGAGGGTTTGAACCTTTCTCTTTGTTTTAGTGCTTTTTAAGAGCAAGGTGGGGGCTTGTTGAAAAGGAAAAGACAAGGGAAGTGTCCTCTGGTGGTGCTGCTGGAGGCAAGGAGGAGGCAGAGGGTTTCTCTCCCATGGTGCCAGGGTGGGTTGTGTGTTCTTCTGCAGCTGGGATGCAGAGGGAAATCTGCTCTGAAACGAACTGTGGGAGCAGGAGAGAAGAAAGAAAACATTTTCTAACCTGTGCAAATGCCTAGGATGCACTGCTGCTTCGCACCACCAAGGATGGGGAAGGACCTGGTTTGGGATGTCATTGAGGTGGGTGTCCCCAGGCTGGGTGCAGAGATGCTCTCAGGAGCCCAGGAGCGATGTGTCCTCCTTGCTGTGTCCTGCAGTGCCTAGTACGGCTGTGGAGCACCAGGCAGCCCCATCCCAGTGGCAGGGAACTGCTCTTTCCTACCCAGCTAGGGAGCAAAAAACCCAGATCCATCAAAAAAAAACCACGGGAATGTTTTTGTAGCCCCGAGGAAGGGGCAGTCAGACCCAGTGGCCATTTGGGGATGTCCAGGCGTGCCTTGCCCACCCCGCTGCCGAGCTGGCAAGCGTGACAAGCTCTGACATCACAGCTGGGAAAATAACATGTTATTTTCTCAGCTTGGATGTGACTTTCCCTGCTATTACTGGCAGCGACCATCTTGGGAGGAGAAAGCAGTGGAGGGTTGTCAAGCAAGGCAAAAGAAATGGTTTTCTGGGCTGATGGAGCCAGCCTGAACCCCGTGGGGTGCGGGAGGAGGGGATGCAGCACAGAGCTGCCCTGTTCCCTACGTCCCATTGCTTTCAGCAGCAGGCCCATGCAGAAAGCGCAGCCACACGTGACAGTCCCTGGTGAGCAGCATCCCGAAGCCCTGACGCGGTGGTGATGGTCAGCGAGGATGTGCTGCTGAGCCCACCCTGGCATAGGTGCCTGGTGTCCAGCTAGCCCCGTTCCTCCCACAGCAGACTCTTCCTGGGGGGGAAGAGGGCTTGAAACTTCTCAGGAGACATCTCCTGGGGGGATCATCTGAAAAAAATAAGATGGGTACGGAGCTGCTGCCCTCCCAAACGCCGGAGAAGAATGCTAGGCTGGCCCGTGGGACAACAAGCAGCGCTGTAAGCTGTGGGTGTTACTTTCTCTGCCCATCCTTGGCAGCAAAACAGCTTGGCAGTGTCACAGCAGAAGCTTCTTGTGCTCAAACGCTTGAGAAATGCCAGACGTGCTGGGGCCCCTCACCACAAGAAGGATGCTGAGGCTCTGGAGCAAGTCCAGAGAAGGGCAACAAAGCTGGTGAAGGGGCTGGAGAACAGGCCTTATGAGGAGCGGCTAAGAGAGCTGGGGGTGTTTAGCCTGGAGAAGAGGAGGCTGAGGGGAGACCTTATTACTCTCTACAACTACCTGAAGGGAGGTTGTGGAGAGGAGGGAGCTGGGCTCTTCTCCCAAGTGACAGGGGACAGGACGAGAGGGAATGGCCTCAAGCTCCGCCAGGGGAGATTTAGGCTTGAGATTAGGAAGAAATTCTTCACAGAGAGGGTGGTTAGGGATTGGAACAGTCTGCCCAGGGAGGTGGTTGAGTCACCGTCCCTGGAGGTGTTTAAGGTTAGGGTAGATGAGGTGCTTAGGAGCATGATTTAGGGAATGGTGGGAATGGTTGGACTCGACGATCCAGTGGGTCTCTTCCAACCTGGTCATTCTGTGATTCTGTGATTCTGTGAGGAGGGCTCATCAGAGCAGCTGGGCCACCTCTCCCTGGGGTGGTTAAAGCATCGGCTAGAAAAAGCCATTCCACCCCAATACCTCAAATTTCCTCCAGCACTCGTGCTGTCACCCTTCAGATCATGGGCCTGAGGGTGACTGGTTGCCTGTCCCTCTCCACACCAAGTGGGATGAGCAGTGATGTTTTGGCTGAGGGTAGAGGATGCTGTGTACCACGGCAGCTCCAGTTCCTCAGGCAGCACAGGGTTGCAGCTTGTGGAGGACGTGGCTGTGGTCAGCCTTGGAAGAGGAGCATTTGTCAGCTAGAAGCTTCCTTGTGTTGGAAAAGTAGAGCTTGGTGTATTCAAAAACCCAAGTCAAACCCAGTGTGAGTCTTGCAGGAGGGGAAAATCCTCTTGAAAACGGTGGGGTCATAGGATATAGGAAACCCAGCAAGCCTTTCTGCTCGGTGCAGCTGGAGCGGGCTGCAGCGATAGGATGCTCTGAGTCAAACACCACGTTTAATTACTTGGCTACTTTAATCACCATCAGCCCTACCAGTCCCCATGATTTGGTGGTTTCTCATTGTGACCTCCTTGCAGTTTCCCAGCATCCTTCCACACCCGAGTTGTCTCAGGATGGCATTTTGGAGGCTGCCCGGGTCAGCCTCTGCTACTCACGTTGAAGCAAGAAGGTGAGTGGTGTGAGCAGCTCCTGAACCACCTGTAAACCCCCAGCAGAGGCATTTGGGGGACAACATTTTGGGCTTTCAAGGTGTCCAGTCTCTTTCTGCAACACTTACCTGGCTGTAAGTGCAGAGGGCGTGGGTTTGGGGCTTCACAACCCAGAGGTGCAGCTGGGAAGAGCCCAGAGGGACTTCAGGAAGGGACCTGGGTCACTGCTATGCTTCAAAGCTCTTCTGTGCATCACCCATCGCTTGAGCCCCAGCCTGCTCCAAGGCAGCCGCTCGTTGCCCTGGGGCTGGATTTCTGGGGATGCCCCTAGGTAGTTGCACCCCCTCTTTGTGCCGTGGGGCTGCTCTGTCACCCTCCCAGGCTCTGGGGAAGGGCTCGTCCAGGGTCACGGCAATCGATATCTCATCTGCAGGCTCTCCTAGCGGAAGTGATGGTATATTGGAACATGGTAATGGGTCTTGTCTAGTGGAAAAGGCTAATCTTCCACAGCTGTACAGGATCTCCGCAGGTGTCCTCCGGCTCTCCCTGCTGCCACCAGCCCTGCAGACGGCTAAGGAGCAGGCACACTTCTTTAAAGCTGCAGCAGTCCAATTTATTGCTGGTCTCAGCCTCCAACCTGACCCCACGAGGTGCAGACCTGAGCTCAGGGCTTCCCAGCAAAGGACCAGCACCGAGGGTGGCACCGCACAGCACGGACAGCCACATATGCTGGCTCAAAGCAGAGAAGGTGACATGTTCTCCAGCCTTGTTCACCCCCAGAGATGGCATTTCCCCAGGGACAGGAGGAGGAGGATGATTTGGGGACAGTGCCAGGAGGGATGTGAATCTCTCTGAGTGCCACCTGCAAGTGTAGGTGGGAAACAAGCTTGTGCCACAGGGAAAAGCTGGGGGGGTGGAAGAGAAATGCACCTCGCTGTTTATTTGGCATTGTTGGCAATGTGCTCGCTGCCTGGCAGGGCTCACTGCGCAGGGCTTGGCTCGGTTTACCCATCCCTATAGCCTGCTAGCAGAGACAGGTCTTCTTTTTTCCTGCTGAGATGACCGTTGCACCCAGGTGGGTTTTGTACATGCCTAGGGGGTCACGGTGTTTTCAACCTGACCAGTCAACACGAGCCACCACAACCTGCTGCATCACTACGGCAAAATCTGTTTTCCTCTTTCTCTGGAGGTAGAGGTAATTACCAGGTTTAAGGTTTGATACGCATGTGGATTTTAGTGCGAGCGTTGCCAAGAACAACTGGAAACAATGCACAGGTTTGGGCAATGAGTCCTGAAAGCCTGGATGTAGCCACAGCAGGAGGAGCCCCCAGGTGTGGTTTGCAAAATGTGGGGGTAGGCAGGGGCTTGGAGGGGCTTGTCCGAAGCTGAGCAACCATCCAGTCCCACAGCAGTTGTGTGAAAGTTCCCACTGTTCAGGGCAGGGATTGCTTCCTGCAAAAGAAAATAAGAATTGATGGATCTTAAGAGAAAATTCCCAAGGGGGATGGGGCAGCTGTGGGACTGCTGTTTTTACTGCTTAAACTTCATTTTACTGAGCAGTGAAAGGTTTACATAAGCAAAAGGAGCGATGGGAAACCAGAGGGGTGTTGTGTGACCTGTGGGACTCTGTCCCCATCATGTCCCCTCCTGGAGCTCCATCTCCTCACCTGCAGGGTGTGTGGGACAGGACCCTGGCTTCCAAGAGAGAGGCAGAAAATCCTCTTGTGCTACCCAATATCATGTAATTTGGGGCAGGTAGTGGTACCTGTGTACTGGTAATGGTCTGGTAGCATCGGGGCTGCTGTCCCCCAGCATGGACACCACTACCAGCGATGCCTTCATGGGAAAATCACAGGAGACCCAGTAGTGAACATTTGGTCCCCGTTTTCCTTTGGAGATGCAGCTCGGAGGGGCTTCATGGGAGCACACAGGTCACAGGGCTACAGCGCAGCTATTAAGTGTTTCTATCTTTCCGAAGGAAAGTCACCCCCCCCAAGTGAGGTTGAGAGTTGCCGGCCGCGAGCTTCCCAAGCAAGGGGGAGATGGTCGCCTTTGTAAACCCCTTAACAAGGTGGCTTTGTCTCCCCATCTAACAAGAGGCTCCCTTGCTTCTTCCCTGGGAGTTTCCCAACGCCAGATCCCTGAAAGCCAGCTTTATGCTCCGGCCGGGGGGACGTGGTGCCATGGGGCCGGCAGGGATCAGAGGGACACAGGGGCCCTTCTGCACGCCCCTGACAAAAGGCTGCCCCGGGGGGACAGAGCGTCAAAGCTCAGCGGCTTGGAGGGGGACAAGGGACCCACAGAGGAGGCTGCGGTGTGAGCCCTGCCGTCCATCTGGTCACTTGATCGTGGTGGGCAACGATGCTCGGAGAGGGCCAAGGGGGTCCTTCTGGACCATGGCCCCAAGAAAGGGGGCTGGGAAAGGGGCCAGAAAGGGACAGGTAGGTTTTGTTGGCGGCAGGTAACTAGATCCGCAGCCGTTGGTGCCTTCCTGCCCTCTCCTATGGCCTTGGTGAGGGGTGAGAGGTGGGAGCAAGGAGCTGAGGGCTGGAGGGCTGCATTTGGAAGGGATGCTTCCCCTCCACGGGATGGCGAAAGCCTTGGGGTATCTCTGCTCTGGCACCCCACAGCCCTCCCAGCTGGACCAGGGCACGTGTGGCAGCAGGAAGGACCACTCAGGAGTGACCCTTGGCTACCAGGGGCATCCTGGTCATGGCAGAGGTGCTGCCATCCCCATGTTAGCATCCAGCTGCCCTCCCCTACCTCCTCTCCATTCCATGGGGGCTCTGCCAGCCTCCACTTAGTTTGGGAGCTCTAGCAATTCCCTCATCCCACCAGCGAGTGCCCAGCCTCACCTCCCCCCTCCAGCCATCTGCCTCTGAGCCCCCCACCCAGATTTACTGTCAGCGCCAGGGTCAGAGTGTCACGGCGATCCCTCATTGATTTGTTTTACCTCCCCTTGGCAAAAGCACTTTGGCCTCAGCCCCCTTGGCAGCACAAGGGGCTTCCCAAGGCCCCAGTGCTTCTCTTGCCCATCCTGGACCCCGTGGGCACAGGGTGACAGGCGGCCAGCTGAGCTGATGATCTCCTGACCCCCCGGGGCACCTAATGTGTGTCCCTGTTTTTTTCTGGATCAATATTTCCACAAGAGTAAGGAAGATGCCTCTGGGGGAGGAGGATGGGGGGGGTCCTGCTTGTTTGCACAGCCCCACGACTGGTTTAGTGCTTGGTTGACCTGAAGATGCCAATCTGGAGATGTCAGCACAGACTGGGGCGTTCGGGGTCTCCACACAAATGTCTGCAGGTCTTGAGCTCTGCGCTGTGGGGACTGGCCAGGGTACCTTTGGGTCCAAAATCTAGGAAGCTGGCATGGCTCCAGCCCTCAAGAGGGTGCAGGGTGCTCACCGGCTCTGGAGGAACAGCAGAGGAACTGAGGGATGCCAAGGGCTGTGAGCACATGGCTGCAGGGAGAGCGCTCAGTGGGCTCTGCTTCTGTCTGCCTGGTGTTTGGAGTTGCGCGAGTGATTTCTAAGCTGTGCATTTAGTGCTGAGTGTGTTTCCAGAGGAGCCTGGAAGTGAAGGTAAAAGATGTTTGTAAGCTTAGTAAACCCAAGCAGCAAGCTGCGGGGAGAGGCAGCCAGGGTGGCAGCATCCAGTCCTTCCCAATGCACGCTGAGGGATGCACGAGTTACAGGGGGAAACACAGACAACTCGCAAATGCCATGCAGGCATTTCACCTCTGCTGAAGGTACCACGCTTCCAAAATCCAGTGTCCCTGTCCCCGTTCCCACAGCATTGCCCACACCCTCATCCCATGGCATCACCTCCGTCCTCATCCCACGGCATCACCCCATCCTGATTCCCATGGCATCACCCCAGCCCCAATTCCATGGCATCACCCCATCCTCATCTCACATTATCGCCCCAGCCCCAGCTCCATGGCATCACGCCATCCTCATCCCCTGGCATTGTCCCAGCCCCAATTCCGCGGTGTCACCTCCATCCTCACCATCGCTGCCGTGCCCACAAGACCCTGTGCCAGAGGCCAGGGCAGATGTGTAGCAGCACGGGGAGCCCAAGGAGAAATCAGGGGCTCTTGGCAACTCTGCCTTTTGCTTTTAGCCTCGCTCTCTCACTGTTTATCGGTGACTTTTGTCCTTGGCCAGCTTAGCGGCTGAAAGGGGCTGTATTATATCACATGTAGGCAGCTCCTGGGGGGAGAGGGCCGTGCTTTCTGCTGGAACAAAGCGTGGGTTGGCTAAGTCCCCTCTCCTCCCGCAGCACCCGGGTCCCATCTGGTTGACACAGTTTGCTCCAGTGTCTCCTGCTATTAAGACCCATTTGCCTGCTTGAATTGTTTGTGCCTCCCCCCACCCCTGTACCCTCAGCTCCTTTTTCTTGCTTTATTTTTCATTTTCCCCAAAGCCGGGCAGAACTTGCTCCATGGAGTGATGTCAGATGTGTACGAAGCAGACCAATAAAACCTAATGCATCCCCTTCTTTGTCTGCTGGCCTCTCCAGCGCCTCACATTTTCCACTCAGAAAGCCACTTAAAACACATCAGCAACAATCCCTCACAAAACAGCCACTTGTTGGCTAATTGTGCCGAGGACCTGCGCGTACCGCATTGCGCTTTCCGGACGAGGAAGGTCTGATGCTGCCAGGGACCAGGGCTCCCTGCCAAGCAAAGTGTGATGAGTCCCCTCAGCATCCTCCAGGATTGGCTCTGGGGTCTCAGATGCTCCCCAGGGTTTGCTGGTGCAGGTAGGTCTGGATTAGCCGGAGAGGATGGTTGCAGAGCTGGGAGCAGGTCTCAGGTCAGGACCCCCTTTTGCAGGAAGACAGATGAGCAGATGGAGCTGGCAGAGCTGCCTGGTGCTCTCTGTCCTACCTGCTAACTCCTGCTGAGGCAGGACAGCAGGCAGGCCAGTAGTGCCAGTAGGACAGGAGCTTGGCAGGGAGGCAGGGAGTGTACTGGAATCCTGTCAGGATGGTGAGTTTTTGCTCAGTGCCTGTGATCCTGGGGTCATGGCTCTGTGTCTGGACGCTGAGAAGAGCTGGCTGCACCATGCTGGTGGGAGAGAGCTCCCTTGCAGCTTGGAAAGACGCTGGTGGGTTTTACTGGAGACAGTGGGGACCCAGACACATGTTGGAGATTAGATAGGGTGAAAGTGAGAGATGCTCCACAATGGGAAGGAGACAGAGGGGCTTGGACCTTTGCCTGATGGAGAAGTACCCAAAAGTCTCTCCCCAGGGAGAGATTTTGGGCTTTTTGAGACAGGGGAGAAGAGATCAGCAGGTAGCTAATCTCCTCCTTTGCATCCCAGGGGCCAGAGCATCCCTGTGCCCCAGTGGGTCCCCAGCATGCCCAGCCTTCCCCACAGCAGACAGAGAAGAGTGTGGAGTAGCTACATTTATTTTACTGCGGAAAAACTCCATCAACTTTTCCTGCTGCCACTCCCAGTGTCCCCGGGGAGCAGGACCAGAGCTGCGTGTAGTCAAGGCAGCCTAGACTTGTGGGGGAAAGCTGTCATATCTCTTAGCTTAAAACCGTCTAATTCTACCCTGGTTTGGGGCTAATTTGAGGCAGACGAGGATGTTCGGTGCCAAAGGCGGCAGCCAGCGATAGCAGGAGGCTTGTGGCAGGTGCTGTGCCGGGCAGGCAGCCCAGAGCCCTCCCGTGCCGTGAAGCACACCTGCCTGCGTTCACCTGCCCACACTCACCTGCCCACTTAAATGTCACAGGGGCAGAGCCAGGTCCAGCTTTTTGCCTTCTCAACGGGAAGCGATGCTCTCAGCCCGCTCGGGCTGGGTTTGGTGCCCAGCAGCAGCCAAACGATGCGACGTGAGCTGCCTCCTCCTCCTCCTCCTCCGTCGCTTTGCTGCCAGGGGCAGCAGGTGATGGGGGGGCAGAAGGGACCCCACGTCAGCCGCACATCTGGGCAGCGAGGTGGTGCCAGGGGGAAGAAAGGGTTAAGCTGAGGCAGCGCCATCAGAAATCAGAGGATTACAGGTTTGTTGCCGGACTGTCCCATCTGTCACCAGCACAAAGATGAGCCCTGTCTCGGGCTGGGCTGTCAGCGAAGAGCCCACCACTACATTAGGACTCCATTAGGGGAGACTGGCGGTGGGAAATGGCAGCTGTCAGGGCACTATCATTTCTCCTGTAATTCCTCCCACTCGCTTCTCAACTGCACTTAAATAGCAGGTCTACCCACTGGGCCAATTTTGCATTTTCTTCCTCCTGCTGCTCCTCTTCTTTCTTTAAAGCTGCGGCTCCCTGGGCCCTTAGCCTGGAGAAGAGGAGGCTGAGGGGAGACCTCGTTGCTCTCTCCAACTACCTGAAAGGAGGTTGTGGAGAGGAGGGAGCTGGGCTCTTCTCCCAAGTGACAGGGGACAGGACGAGAGGGAATGGCCTCAAGCTCCGCCAGGAGAGGTTCAGGCTGAATATTAGGAAAAAAATTTTCACAGAAAGGGTGATTGGGCACTGGCAGAGGCTGCCCAGGGAGGGGGTTGAGTCATCTTCCCTGGAGGTGTTTAAGGGACAGGTGGATGAGGTGCTGAGGGACATGGTTTAGGCATTGATAGGAATGGTTGGACTCGATGATCCGGTGGGTCTTTTCCAACCTGGTGATTCTATGATCTCTGTGAGGAGAAGGGCTCACAGCCATTGGCAGCATCCTGGCTGCCGAGGTGGCCATGGACCTGCAGCGATGCCAGCCCCATCTTCAGTGGCACTAGTGAGCTCAGCAAAGGGACTCGCTGACCTTGGCACAGGCAGGTGGTTTACAAGCTCCAAGGATGGGTTTTACCTGGATAGGCGGCATCCTTCCTATCTCCTGCCATCTGGGACTCTCTCCAAGCTGGTGAACGTTTGCTGGTCCATGCTGCCCTCGTGCAAAAGCTGGACTGCCCAGGCAGGGCTGGCAACACTCTGTGAAGGAGACCAGGGTGGGCAGGAGAGCTGGGGACCATGTTCAGTGATCATGGGCTGAGCAGGACCAGGGTTTCTTCCTTCAGCCTCCAAATCTGCCCAGTCTTGCAGTGCTTGCACTCCTTGCTGCTGTCATAGCTACCTTGGGGTGGGATGCTCCTCCTGCACCACACAGTCTTGGGATCCACCTCAGTGTAGCACACCTGACTTAGGGATTAAACCATGGACAATCAGTTTTCCTGATGGGATAACATCACCTGGAAACTCTCAGGACCCACAGAGAGCATCCACTCCAGGAAGAACCCCAGGGAAGCATCTTGGCGTGGTGGGGACCCCTCTCCCGAGCCACATGTTGGCTGGAGGTCTCCACACTCACACTTCTCCAAGGAATCCCTGGAGCTGCCCACACCCTGCCCTGTCCTCAGCGCATCTCCTGTTGGACCTGGCGCTGCTGGAGCTCCGACGCTCCCTGCGGAGCCTCCTTTTCCAGCAAGGGATCAAAACAAACACTTCTGCGGGGAAGTGCATTGCAGTGGTGCTCAAAATAAATAACTAATTTCTCCCTACATGATCTCAAGGAGCTGGAGAGGCGTGAATAGCAAGGCCCGGTGTCGGGCTGACTGGACTCCCCGGTGCGGTAATTCAGAGGATGACAAACATAAGCCAAAGAAAAATGTTGAAAAATGGGCACTTCCCGCAGCCCTGAGCAAAGGAGCTATTGCAGGGTTTGGAAATAACGAAGGCAAAAGAAGGAGAGGGGGGAATTTTCTCATTGAGACCAAGTGAAGTGCCAAACAAGCTGCTATTATGGTGGCTTTGAGAGGCACGGGGAGGGGGTGATGGGGAGGAGAGCAGGGGGAAGGAAAGGAGGGAGGTGGGGGAGAAGAGAGGGAGAAAGGGCTGGAGGAAAGGAGGAGGGAACGCAGGGATGAGGGGGCTGCGAGGAGCCAAAGGTGTGAGGTGATACAGGGCAGATGGAGAGAAGAACAAGTTGTGTGATGGTGGCAGGGCCAGCGCATACCAGCACCTTGTCCCTCGCCTCTGGTCCCCTGCATCTCCTCATCCATCCCCAGTCCTGCTCCTCGGCCACCTTCCACCCCCCGCACCCACCGCCACAGGGAAGGGGAGGAAAAAAAAAAAAAAGAGATGGAAAGAAGGAAAACAAAATATCTACAGTTGTGGAGACAAGGGGAGAAAAATAGAGGCAAACATCCATAATTTTCTCTGTGGGGCTTTGCAGTAATTGAGCCATTTGGATAAAAATAAAGGCAGCAGGCCCTTTAGGTAAGAGGAGCTTTTGCAATCCAAGAAGCCTGAATTATGCGTCTTGTATCACTTGAAACCCCCCAGCCCATCACCCCCCTCCGCCTCCCCCATGTGACACCAAACCACTTTCCCTTTTATTCTTCTTCTCCTCTTTTTCCCCCCTCCTCCTCCTCCTTTTTTAAGTACCCTGTCAAACAGCATCCGAGGAGAGGAGAATTTCAGCTGTCACAACTAATTTCAGCGTGCGTGTGTGTGAAGGTGTGTGCGCCGGGGGTGGGGGGAGGCGGGGGATGGAGGCGTCGAATCACTCCTTTCTGGGTGGTGGGTTTTTTTTTTTTCCTCAAAAGGAATATTTACATCAGAAATTTGTTTCTGGGAGTGTTTAAGGCCTGTAATTTCCTTCTTTTCAATTGCTGACTGATGTCTTCTTCTCACCAGGCTCCCTCCTGGCTGCTTCTGTCCATCCAGTGCTCGCTGTCACTCCCATGGCATCTTTGTCCCTCAGCCCTGGTCCCACAGCGGAGGCTCCTCCATCTCCTTCCAGGGCTTGAAGCTACCAAAACCTTTTGAGGCCTGACAAGGAACAGCTGAGAGAGCTGGGGGTGTTTAGCCTGGAGAAGAGGAGGCTGAGGGGAGACCTCATTGCTCTCTCCAACTCCCTGAAAGGAGGTTGTGGAGAGGAGGGAGCTGGGCTCTTCTCCCAAGGGACAGGGGACAGGACGAGAGGGAATGGACTCAAGCTCCACCAGGAGAGGTTCAGGCTGGACATTAGGAAAAAATATTTCACGGAAAGGGTGACTGGGCACTGGCAGAGGCTGCCCAGGGAGGGGGTTGAGTCACCTTCCCTGGAGGTGTTTAAGGGACAGGTGGACGAGGTGCTGAGGGACATGGTCTAGTGATTGATGGGAATGGTTGGACTCGATGATCCAATGGGTCTTTTCCAACCTGGTGATTCTATGATTCTATGAAAACTCATCTCTCGCAGCCCTAAGTGCCACACTGGGTCCAGCAGGAGAGGGTACGGCTTCCCTCTGCCGGCATCCCAGCACAGGGGCTTTAGGCTTCAGATTTGGTGACCTCTTTTTGCAGCCCCTTTGAGGTTGGCTTTAGCTGGAGGGTTGCAGGGCACTCCTGAGAGCCAAGTGGGGCTGGGAGCCTCTCCTCAGCTTTCTTGTAGCCCCTTCCAGTACTGTAAGCCACTCTAAGGTCGCCCTGGAGCCTTCTCTTCTCCAGGCTGAACAACCCCAGCTCTCTCAGCCTGTCCTCGTATGGGAGATGCTCCAGCCCTTAAAACATCTTTGTGGCCTCCTCTGGACCTGCTCTAACTGATCTGTGTCCTTTCCATACTGAGGACTCCAGAACTGAACGCAGGGCTCCAGGTGAGGTGTCATAAGAGCAAAGTAGAGGGAAAGGGGCAGATGGTGGTGAGCCTGTTGGGTCTTCTTGGCCAGGGCTTGGAGGAGAAAAAGTCTCCGAATCCAGCAACGCAGCCAGGCAGTTTGCAAGAGGGGAAGAAGCAAAGCGTGGGCATGGCTGGAAAAGTTTCCTCCACTGTGGAGGCTGCAGTGACACAGGTTATCTGAAAAAATCCTTCCCCCATGGGCTCTGTTTCTTTCTTCTGAAATAAATGGTTCGTTTTGTTTAAGAAAATGTTACAAACTTCTGAAAGGAGGAAAGGTCATCTGCAAGCCCACTGGCGTAACGTAGGTGACCGGCAGCAGACTCCGCATCCCAGTGAAGAAGTTCCCTGCTTTTGGAAAGCCACCAAATAACTTCATCAGCAATTCCTGCCTACTCGTGTAGGTGCAAATGAGATGCATAAAACTGGAAAGAGCAAGAAACAGCTGAGAGGGAACGCAATGCAAGGTAGGTCATGGTTTGAATTTTGAATTTAATACGAGGTGGCTTTGGGATGGTGGGTCTGGGATTAAACTTGGACTGTTGCAGGGTGCAGTGGCATAGCCAGGTAGGAAACCTGGTGGATAGAACCATAAAGTTTGGAAAAGAGCTCTAAGCTCTTCCAATTCAACTGCTGGCCCAACCCCACCGTGCCTACTAAACCATGTCCCGAAGCACCACGGCTTCTGTGGGCAACCTGGGCCATGTCTTCCCACCCTCACTGTGAAGAATTCCTTCCTAATGTGTAAGCTACATCTTCCCATTTTCAACTGGAAGCCATTTAAATGGATGATGGCTTAAGCACCTCCAGGACTGAGGGTGCATCCCAAGCACCTCCAGCCTCTCCCTCTTCCCCTCTGAGGCTCTCCCTTCTCCCTCTCCCCGCCTGAGCAGGGATGGAGGGGCTGGAATGGGATGAAGGGCTGGAATGGGAGGGGGGGACTGGAATGGGATAGAGGGGCTGGCGGGATGGGGGGAATGGAATGGGATGGAAGGGCTGGAATGGGGTGGGGGGAATGGAATGGAATGGAATGGAATGGAATGGAAGGGCTGGAACGGGATGGGGGAATGGAATGGGATGGAAGGGCTGGAACGGGATGGGGGGAATGGAACGGGATAGGAGGGCTGGAACAGGATAGGGGGACTGGAATGGGATGGAGGAGCTGGAATGGGATGGACGGCCTGGAACAGGATGGAGGGGCTGGAAAGGGATGGAGGGGCTGGAATGGGGTGGAGGGGCTGGAATGGTATGGGGGTTACAGAACGGGATGGAGGGGCTGGAATGGGGTGGAGGGGCTGGAATGGTATGGGGGATACAGAACAGGATGGAGGGTCTGGAATGGGATGGAGGGTCTGGAATGGGGTGGAGGGGCTGGAATGGTGTGGGGGGATACAGAACAGGATGGAGGGTCTGGAATGGGGTGGAGGGGCTGGAATGGTATGGGGGATACAGAACGGGATGGAGGGTCTGGAATGGGGTGGAGGGGCTGGAATGGGGTGGAGGGGCTGGAATGGTATGGGGGATACGGAACAGGATGGAGGGGCTGGAATGGGGTGGAGGGGCTGGAATGGTATGGGGGATACGGAACGGGATGGAGGGTCTGGAATGGGGTGGAGGGGCTGGAATGGGGTGGAGGGGCTGGAATGGTATGGGGGATACAGAACAGGATGGAGGGTCTGGAATGGGATGGAGGGTCTGGAATGGGGTGGAGGGGCTGGAATGGTGTGGGGGGATACAGAACAGGATGGAGGGTCTGGAATGGGGTGGAGGGTCTGGAATGGGGTGGAGGGGCTGGAATGGTATGGGGGATACGGAACAGGATGGAGGGTCAGGAATGGAGTGGAGGGGCTGGAATGGGGTTGAGGGGCTGGAACGGTATGGGGTACACGGAACAGGATGGAGGGGCTGGAATGGGATGGAGGGTCTGGAATGGGGTGGAGGGGCTGGAACCGTATGGGGGATACGGAACAGGATGGCGGGTCTGGAATGGGATGGAAGGGCTGGAATGGGGTGGAGAGGCTGGAACCGTATGGGGGATATGGAACAGGATGGAGGGTCTGGAATGGGATGGAAGGGCTGGAACGGGATGGAAGGGCTGGTGAATGGATCCCCCCCGATGTGCTCCCGCCCCGGGGGCCCGGGCGGTGGGCGTGTCCACGTGGGCGTGACCGCGGGTTGGCCACGCCCCTCCCATGCCAGCCCGCCCCGCCCAGCACGTGAGCGGCCCCCGCCCCGCGCTCCCGCCCCCCCCAACTTCCGGCGGAAGTGGGGGGCTCTTTCCCTTTCCGGGTGCGGGGCCCCGGGCGGAGCGGCGGGACGGCGCGGCGGCGGGCGCGGCGCGCGGGCCATGGCGGAGCTGGCGCAGGGGCAGAGCGCGGCGCCCGTGGGGATCAAGCCCGAAGGCTTCGTCGACGCGCTGCACCGGGTCCGGCAGGTGAGGCACGGGCCGGGGGCGGGAGGAGGCCGCGGGGAGCTGCTAGGCCGCTGGGCTGAGGCGGGGCCGCCGCGAGGGCCAGGGCCGCCGCACCCCGGCGTCTCTTCTCTCGGGAGCCCCCGGGCTCTGTCCTGCTGGGGGGCGGCGGGGTAGTGGCTGAGCTGTGGGCTGGCATGGGGAGAGGCGAGAGGGCCTCCTGCCAAGTCCGGGGAGAGGTGAGGAAAGGTAGCAGAGCCGGGAGGCGGCGATGGGGCTTCTGCCAGGTCAGGGGGCGGCAGTGGGGCTGTGGGCAGGTTTAGAGAGAGGCTGGAGGTGGTGACGGGGCTCCTGCCAGGCCGGGAAGAAGCGAGGAACGGTGGCTGAGCTCCAGGCAGGCTGGGGAGAGGCTGGGACTGGCCATGGGGCTCCTGTAAGGTTGGGGAGAGGCGGGGGCAGCAGAGCCTTTGGCAGAGCCCTCCAGTGCGGGTGGTGGCCAGGGCTTGTGACACAGCCAGAACACTGCTCTGCAAGGAAAGAGATGGTCTAGAGCCAACCAGAGCTGTCATCTCCAACGGCATCGTTCTGAACTTTGTAATAGGTGGGCATGAGTTTAATGTTAATTCCATTTTTAAGCAAGTCCATAATTGTGCATTAGGCTAATCAATAGAAAACCTAGCAGAGGGGGAGCTTCATATTCCCTCCTTAAAGGGGAAGGATAAGGGGAGTGGAGTTTTCCCCAAAGGAATCTCTGAGCTTACATATGCTAAAATGGAAACTTGGAGTGAAAGTGCCCAGACTTGTAGAAATCAACACCCTTGTCTTCAGCGCAGGATGTTCTAAGTGTCTCTGTGCTCCTCCCTTTGAGGAAGGTAATTCCAGGAACAAGGAGCTGCTCTTCAGAGCAAAGATTTTGTGGCTGTTTGTTGCTTTTCTGCTATGTTGCCGGTGTTTATTCCATCTCTGAGCAGGTTGTGCTCCACTTGTGCTTAATAACTGACACAGTGTAGCTAAATACCAGGATCACAGCCCAACTGGCGCTTAAAGACCCTGACTTTGTTCTTTCCAATGTTACAGGCCAGGCGGGAGAAATCTCCTGTGGCTCAGACTCGCTTTTCTCGTTTCACTGAGAAACTTCTGAAGAAACTAAGCTGGACCCTAAGACCTTTCAAGCCATCGCTTTAGTGGGACTTAAGTGGCTTCCCGTCGCTCGCAGCTCACTTATGAATCAGTGTGGCAGCAATTCCACATTCTATGTGGTCTTCTCTGACTCGTACGGCAGCACTTGCTGTTCTTGATGAACACCCTGTGCCTTCCCAGAGGAAATCACAAGCTGGTCTGCTCTTCAGTCCTTGATGCCTTTCTCAGCATAAGTATTGCAGTGGGCATTTTGTATGTTGGCTGCCTCCCGGATGAGGCCACACATCATTTTTTTCGGTGGCTAACAAAGCACCATGGCCTCGATGACCTGTGATATCTGAAAGCTTTGCTGTTAGCCCAGGGATGTCTACAGGATGCGGTTACATTGAGAGATGTTGTGGCTGTGTTTGTCTTGACCGGGTCATCTGTTACCAAAGGCCTCTCATCGCAAAACCATCTTGTTGAATAGCTAGTAGCAGTTGAATAATCTTTGGATAACTTAATTATGTAGAAGAAAATAATAATTTGTTTGTCAGTTGCAGCTTGTTGAAACTGTTTGGTGTAAGTGCCACATTGCGGAGCACTCACCCTGTCAGTAGCAGCCTAGATGTGACGCGGTGGGATGATGTTAGGCTAAAACATAGCCCTGACTGAAAACTAATCTGGATCGGTGTTACGTGGTGACTGGCATCGTGTTTGTAGAGTAAATCTGTAAGGTCCCTTAACTGACACGTGAAGGAGAGGGAATGTTAAATAATTCTGGTACCTGACTGTGTTCCCTTCTTCCAATTTTGCTGTTCTTAAGGCTGCTACACCTGCAAGAATATATTTGGTTTCCGTGAGCCTACAGTTTAAGGTAATCTGAACTGGAAGATTTCAAACTCCCCTGGACTGCCAGCTTCAGGTCAGGCTCTGCAGCGTAGCAGCTTTCCTGCTATCTTTTTATGCTGGAAACAAGTGCGTTGAGAAATGTGCCCTCTGCATGTGTTCATGGGAGCGCAGTGGCTTACATTTTTTGTGCAGTGAATTGTATGGTGTCTGCTGAATGTGATTTTTTTTTTTCCCATTAGTATTTGTGGGATTAAATGAAATGTTGCCAAGTGCTAAAATTTCTCCTCCCTGCAAAAGTACTGGATTTATTCTAGTTTGGTAGAGGCTTTGTTAGGGAGTAGGTGGTCTCTTCTTGCACAGGTGATCAAGATAAGTTGTTGCTAGTGACATGTTAACAAATGTGAATGGGGATGGTCTGAATCGCTCAGTGGATGGATATTTACCTCACAGCCCAAGCAATCTGTGATGGAACTTTCCTGCTGAGAATCTGGTGGGATGTAAAGGCAGTTACACCTAGTGCTTCACTGGAGGTGATGGCAGAGCTTTCACTGAGTAAGCTTAAAGTTGCATTTGCCTGATCCTTACTGATTGGTACATAGATGGGTAGTGCCATTGCCTTTTCAGAGTATTACTTTTGCCTTAAGGGGATGAGGAAGCAGATTTAAAAACTCAGTCGTTGGTCATTCTTGTGTTGTGGGTTGTATAGCGTCCCTGGCTTAGCATTTGAACTCTTCCAAAGTTTGACCTTAAGTAATCAAATTTACTAAATTCTGCTCTCATGAGAGTCTTAACACCAAAACCACACTGTGGAATACAGCGCTTAGTTACTAATAACTAAATAATTCAGGGCAAGGAAAAGTTTCCCAATCAGTCACAGTAAATGCGACCCTGAAAGTCACCAGAATGTTAGATGCCATGAGAGTGAGGAATCTGGAATACCTTCAAAAGAAATTGCTTGTATGTTGCTTTCAGTGTTTGTGCTGGACTTGCCTGGGTGTTTTGTGGACTCTTAAATATTTGAAATTTATCAAGAATAACTTCTCCAAGTGAATGCTGGGTCTTTGAGATGGGCTGTCTTGCATCTGCTGCACCACACCTCAAATGAGAGGATTAGTTTATGGATCATATGTGGTGACATGTCTGTCCGGCTGCTCTTAGGCAGGGCAGCTTTTCCCATGTGGCATTTTGGGGTGGGGGAAGAGAGAGAGGTTGTTTGCTCCCCTTCTGAGTAAGGAGATCAGAAAATAAGCAGGGCTGCCTGTATTTTGGACAAAAAATGGATTTCTGTCAGGCTGTTCTTGAGTCTGTGAGCAAGACATTATTTTGCTTGGTTTTTACCCTCTCTGGTACTTCTTGGCAGTCTTATTTTCAGTACAGTGCATGTTTGCAGCACTTACTGATTCCTTCTCATTCCTTCTTGTAATCTGCCAGATGTCCTGTCTGAATCCAAATTTCTGGGAATGTTAGGGAGAGGAAAGGCATGGTAAGCTTGTATTGGGCCATCTTGGTACCTTGAAAGGGGGTGGATATCCCAGCACTCACTGAGAGTCTGAGAGAGAAGCTGTGTTTAAAATCCCTTTCAATTATCAGGCTCTAACTTCTAATTTCCGTGGGAAATTTCCTCAAATAGATTTAGGGGTGTGCAACTGCTCTAGCATTTTGGAAAAAAACACCTGTGACATGACACTTAAATGGTTGTGGATGGTCTCACTGCATCCAACAGAGCTCTGGAGCAGTGGCTGTCACATGAACTCAAATATTCTGCTTGACTGGAAAGAGTAGCAGAAGCACTAGGAATTGCCTGAAGGAGCAGATGACAGCGCCTGTTTGTTTTATATCCTCCTAGTACCTAGAATTGATTATTTTATCAGTTGCTGTTCTTTTGCAGGACTGCTTGGAGAGATTCTTCCCAGAAACTAGACCTTTCTCTTGAAAGCTGAATTCTGCAGATACTGATATTTGAGTTGTGCTATGCCTTGTGAAGAACCTTCATATTTAAAAGTGTTTTTGACGTTATACCATTTTTAAGGGGTCTTTAAAGTATAGGACAGAAATGTAGGGCTTATTAAAGCATATCTTCCTCACACAACTGTGGACTGTTTTGTTTGGCTTGGCCTTACCGTTGTAATTTGTAGCTCAGGTTTGGGCTGTGTCCTTTAAAATGTTTGTTGGAGAGCTTTGTTTTGGAGAAATAAAGTGCAGAAACAGTTCTGTGGTAGTGATGCTTTTCTCCAGTGAATTTCAGAGCTCAGTAAAATGGCTATGTTGGTTTCAGGGGGGGGAAAAAAAGGGGGAAAAATACGCAGACGGGCATACAGCAGGACAAAAGCAGTGGCTGGCAGGACATTATTCAAGGTCATTTTGTCAGATAAGGGCTAGGTCTGCTTACTTTTGCTATGTTCTGACTTTGGTGCTTATCTCCATGCTGAACCTATAGTAAAAGCTGAGGATCCCATTTTAAGTTGGACCTAAGAAGTTAGAATGTGTTTGAACAACTGCTCCTACTTAAAAACTCAGCTCTGAATTTTGCAGTGTGTTTTCCTGCTGCTGCGGAGCGGTGTGTCTGCGTGTAACCTGGTGGCTCTGGGAGGCCTTTGAGATAAGGGTGCAAGTTTAAATAAAGGAGTGGGGGGGCAGGAAAATATCCTGAAAGCTGATAATGTAAAAATTGCTTTGATTGTCTTATTTTGCCCTTTACTTAGTGGTTTCTGTGCCAGAGCAATAATTGCACGCGAAGCATGAGTAGGGAGTAGACAGCTGTAGTGCTGGTGATCTCTTCTTGCACACCTGTGTGCTTCATGTGAGCTCTGGTGCTATCCACAGGCTGTTCTCTTCTTTCCTTGAGCCTGTGGTGTGTGATTTCAGCTCTAGTTTCCACAACTTGCAGATTTTTTTCAAGCAAATAACTGCTAAGATTAAGAGTTCATAAAGAGCATTTTAAAATCAAATGTTGCCAGCCATGCCAGGATATGTTATAACCAGTACTGCTGCTTTTGGCATACATTTGTAAATTATTAGGTGAAAGCTGTTAATAGATTGTTATAAAATAGATTTTAAATTTATTTTTCAGCAGTGAAGTGGTCAGGAAATGTCTGTACTCTTTGTACGTTCATTAAAATCTTCTGTGTTCCAGGTGTAAGGGGGAAACATGTAGACAAAAGGCTGGAATCATGGGTGCAGTATGGCTTTCTTCGGAAAAAAAAAAAAAACAAGGCATCACCTGGGAGGTGTTCAAGGCCAGGTTGGATGGGGCTTTGAGCAACCAGCTCCAGAAGATCCATGGCAGAGGTGTTGGAACTGGGTGATCTTTAAAGGTCCCTTCTAACCTAAACCATTCTATGTTTCTATGACAGGGAGGGAATGGGCTATCAGAAGAAAATTATCAAAACTTGGAGCCCTTTTCATGCATGGTATTGAAGAGAATGTTTTCTATTCTTTTTCTAAAAGCAGTTCCCTCAATCTTTTGAGATTATTTCAGATAGCTTTTTTTATTACTCTGTGGTCCTCAATCTTGGGCAGTTGTTTATTGCACTGCAGCAGCTGATAGTGTCAATAACCAGAGTTGCGGTAGATGTCTTTCTCAAATTTTAGAAACACCTTTAGTTATATCTGTTATTTAAAACATACATCTGTAAAATGCTCTTTCATCTATTCCTGTTGGTTATTCTTTGGTGAAGTCTCAGTTATAATAGGCTGAGATCAGATTTCTAGTTAAGATCCTGTTCAGTGATTTTTCCTTTTTGCTGGAAAAGGAAGCAAACACTGTAAATACACCGTGCTTTATGTTCTTTAACTGCTTTGTTCTGCCCTTGCTTGTTATATAGCCAAGTGCTTTCTGTAGGCAAGGGGTGCTGTGTCTGTGCCGTTTGCTGTCCCTGCAGGGCTGTGAACTCGGGTCCTGTTCTTAGGTAACACACCTCTGTGTTTCTGCAGTGGACTGACAGTGAGCTCAGGAGCAGTGAAAGCTCACATCTGTCGGCATCCATCTGTGCAGATGTCTCCTACATGTCATTAGAGACGAGCTTAACTTTCCAGTTTTATTAAGTACTGTTTAGGTCTCCTAGTTTGTTTACTTTAGTCCGCTTACCGTGATACTTCACTGTCTCCTTTAAATATCCTCCTTGCATCCTGGCTTGGCAAGGAATGGCTTTTACCCCTCTGTTAAGGGTTTGAATTAGGTGCACAGGCAGCATTAGTCATGTTCGTGCTGTATTGAATGCTGCAGGAAATAGAAACTAATTCTGGGCTAATAGTTTGCCCACTGGCTTGTTCTTTGTACAGTAAACACAGGGTGATCCAGTCTCTTTGAGATGGAGTTCCCAAACCTGTCGTTGCGCTGTGTATTTTCACATTTTTCTCCTTCCACTGATGCGAGTATGCACTTCCATGTATCCGGATATACGTGGATGCACATGTCCTCCTACACGGCTACAGTTCTAGCAGCTTCTCCAGGACTAAGATAGTGGGCTAGTTTGAACTTTTCTCTGCAAGATGTAGCTTGTCAGCTGCTCATTGAGTGAACAACCCTGAATATAGTGTTTCAGGGAGTAGATACCTACTTATGATCAGGAAGAGGGATTGGGCAAGTTTAATGTTAAATAAGCAAACAGTAAAAGCAAGCAGAAAATTGTTTACTTTACAAATGAAGCACTTCTCTCTTGGAATTATTATCAAGCCACCTATATAGTAAACAGCTGAGTGAAGTCTTGGCTGGGGTGAATGCCTTATTGGGGGTTGAAACTTCAGGTATGCTAATCATGCTTTTATCCCTTGTTTTTATAGATTGCTGCTAAAATTGGAGATATTCCTCACTTGAATAATTCTACAACACTTGTGGACCCATCAGTCTACGGTTATGGAGTGCAGAAACGGCCTCTGGATGATGGAGGTAAGCTGGCTTTGATTTGTCAGTCTTGTGGATGCAACTCCTGAAATTTGTCTCTGGAGGCAGATGTCTGCTTTAAGGACAGAAATTACTGCATCCTTCTGTCTATAGAAACTTTATATGAGATTCCCCGTGCTTCTCTAGATAGCACAGGGATCCTAGGCATTAGTAATATTAACGTGAAGCAATTCTTTCATAGATCATCAACTTTGGGAATTAGCACACAAAGTGTAAATTAAATCTTGTTCTATGGTAATTGGAGAGGGATGTGCCAATCAGAACTGTGCAGAAGCCTGTGTGTAGTATACCAGATGTATGTAGTAAAGCTGCTTTTCCCTTACTTTCCAAGAGCAAGCAGTGTATAGGACAGTACTACGTGTGCTCCTGTCTGTGTAGAGCAGGGTTACAGCATAGTGGTTGAGTAGCTGTTGAGTTCTGATTATTTGAGAATTCTTAAGTCTCTGAAGCATTTGACAATGGTGAGAGCTGAAGAATAATTTACTGGGTGGACCACATCTGTTAACTGCAGTGAGTTAATATTGTATAAAGTGTTACAATTTTGAAATAAGTTATTTGTTTCTTATCTTTGGGAACAAGAAAAATGTTTGAACAGGTATTTTCATTTCTACAAATCTATTGATGTGTGCTGTTACAAGAACTGTTTAACCTATATTATTGGCTGCTGTATAGATGGGAAAAGCTCACCTTTTCCTGGTGGTTATAAAAAATGATGTGGCTGTCTTCCTATTTCCTCTAGTACTTTTACTGACACAGACAGCCCTGTGGGGTGATTCTCTTCCCCACAGATATGTTCAGTACTGAGGAGATAAGCAAAGCTGCTGCCTAGAACTTCATTTTGAAAATAACTTTTTCTGTCTGATACAAATGCTGAAAATCCTGCGCATCTGCTGCTCGTTCTGAAAAAAATGTGTTGGGGCATGGGGAGGAGTTTGTTTCATGTGGAGGCTCTGGCTTTTTGACATTACTGCCATGAACCTACTCTGTTCTCTGGTGTTGGCTCTGAGCAAGAGGTGGCTGCTGCTTTGGCTTGGTATGTTAGGAAATACTGGGTTTATATGGGTGACCCCTTGCACCTCATCGCAGGCTGGTGCAGTGCTGTGTCTGTGAGAAACCAGGGGCCTGATATTGCTAGTATGTGTTGGTTCCTGCTTGGGAAGGCATTGGGCTGTTGAGTGTTGAAGAATGCCAAACAATTTTGAGCTGTCGGAATAGCTTAGATAAGTGCCTGCATGTGAAACAGACTAAAAGTAGCCTTTGAGGAACTCATCATTTGTATCATTAATCTTGCCCGTTTCTTTCATTGATTCTTCAAACTGAACTGAGAAATCTGACCTCTTGAATGTTATTTTAATGAACTTCCAACATGCGAAATGGTTGTAGCGCTTAATGAAAGCGCAGGTTAGACTTTGTACTTTTGCTGGTGAGCCCTGTTACTTGCTGAGACACGTTTGTGTGGACACAGACCATGTCAATACAGTTGGAGTCTAGGCTATAAATGTGCAGTACTGCTGGTTTCTTGTGTTGCAACGGGTAACTATGTGGAACAGGTCTCATTTCTGGGGGAACCTGCCAGAGAGAGTGGCTGTATTTGAGTGTTGTATTGGCAGTCGTTCTGGTGATATAAAGATCTGCGAGTATTTGCTCCCCTTGGGTGCTTGTTCAATACTGAGCTGTTTGTAACTTTTTAGAGCTGCTCCAACTGCTGCATTTACCCTTGGCTTCTTCCTATAAATCCCTAGGTGCTATAACTTTGTCATAGAGTCATGGAATGGTTTGGGTCAGAAGGGACCTAAAAGCCCATCGAGTTCCGACCCCACTGCCATGGGCAGGGACACCTCCCACTGGGTCAGATTGCTGAAAGCCTCGTCCAACCTGGCCTTGAACCTGGCCTTTTTTCCAACCGCTTTCCCAAAAATCTTCTCTAAGAGATCTTAGAGGCATAGATAAACAATGGAATTAATACTTTAAAGGGCTGGAATTTAACAAAGACATTGTTAGGGTAGGAGCAAAGCTTGTGTTGCTTCTTTCAGCTTTGATTATCTTGGGGTTTATTCCTAATGGCATCAGTAAGTCCTGTAATGACGTGCAGTCGTGTGATGAGTTCTCCACCTAACAGTGTAATCCGTGTACTCAGGCTGACAAAGCAACTCCTGAAGCTGTGAGTGCGGCTTGCTCTGTATTTGTGGTGTGATCCATACCTTAGTCTTGGGCTCTCTGCTCTTACAGCAATGGCATTAAAAATCTGTAATGCAGCTTTAGCTCAAAGCATCTGGAAGATAGCGGTTGCTTTTAATAGGACACTTAAAATTATGAACGGACTTCCCGTTTGGAAGATCTTCTAGTTCTCTGTTAGCAGTGCACAAGAGGTGTCAGGATTGCATGCCCACGCTTTTCTCCATTTTCTGCTTGTCTGAACCACAGTTTAGAGATGGTGTGGAGAAACAATTATTTACATTGTGATGCATGCTCTACAAATTTTATAGCGTGGGGGTTTTGATATGTTCTGCTCCTCCCAATAGCTTGGAAACAAATCTGGTGGTAAATCTTTTGACTGTTTACGTCTGTGTACTGTGCGCTCATGGGTGGATGTGGGCCTCGCTGCATCTCTGTCCCTGTGTAGCTGTTAGAAAATTACTTCTATTCTTAATACTCTTGGAAAAAAATTGAATCCAGAGGATGTATTTAAGGTGACAAGAAAACTGTCTCTTTCAGGAAAATCTAATTCTGCCTGTCTGTTTTTGTACAGAGCTGCTGGCGTGGCTGATTGATGTCAGCTTAGGAAGTGGCCTTAAGACAGGGTGACAGTGTGCTGGTCAAAACCAATTCAGCTGCTTTTAGAGCATTTCCAGGAAAAATAGATTTGTCATAGTATTGGAAACCAGAACGTGTGAGTGATTTTTGCACTTCCCTTAACATAACCTTCATCTAAAATGAAGAGCTGCTAAGACTAGCTCTGATGACCTGGCCTGTTGGTATTATATGAAGCTTGAGACTGATTATTTCTCTTTTTTCTGCACTTTATTTTCCCTTTCTGGAAACAACTTTAAAGTAATCCTGCAAATAACTGTAATGCAAAGAGGGGATCAGATTCATTTCATAGTCAGTGTTTGTATGACTGCTTGCAGCAGCTCTTGTTTCTTAGCAAAGGTGAGCGCTAGAGATGGGGCTAGCACTGAGCTGCAGAGAGACCTGGTGGCTTCTTGCTTCTGGCTCCCTGCTTAGGACAGATCCCAGCCTTCCCGTTATGGCCAACAGCTACTCCTGGCCTCCATTCTAATTAAGGGGTCCCTCTAGTTACCAGCACAATTTACTAAATTTATTTAATGTTAAATATTCCTTAAAAGCCAGCCTCTTTGCTCAATGGGAGTGAGGATCTAGTCTGCTGGAGAGAGACTGATGGCCTGAACATTGGCCTTTGTTTGGACTGCTTTGAAGAAGTTTCCAGTGATACATGTAGGGTTAAGCAGCAGCGTTGAAGCTGAAGGCTGTAGCATCCTTTGAGTCTGGGGAGACAAAGATGAGAGACCTCGGAGGAGCCTCCTGGTGATCCCCCCCTCTCTCCACCCTCTGCCTTCCCCCAGCTTCTGTGGTGCATCCAGGTATGAGGACGGCCTCTTTTGGTGCAATAAAGCTTAATTGTAATAGAGCCTAGGGCTTCAATCTCAACATGATCCTGTTGAATACTTTATTCTTTTCCTCCAATGTGTTTTTAGTAAGAATAGTGATGGCAGAAGGAAATTTTAAACCTGTTTAACTGATGGTGAAAGTTAGTAGTGATGCTCCTTGGCACATCTTTAGCAGCAGTAGGACCAGGACAAAAATCCAAATCTCTCTGCAAAAGGTTTAGTGTAGTACACAAAATGCCAGTGGTCTTCCAAATCACAGCTTTACAGATCACTGGTTTTTAAATAAGACAGTTTGGGGGGGGTGGAGACACAAAAATTATTAGGTTTTGAGCATTTAATTAAGTTCCTTGGCAATATTTAATACTGAAGAATCAAGAGTAAATGGCATCTTCCTCATAGCTTTCAAAAATTTATGATGATCCCATTTTTGTTGAAATGCAACCCTGTTCTACTGCTTTCTAGGAGATGCATCACTCTGATATTATTCTAACCGTGAAGATTTTCTTGATGAGACTGTATATTCCCATCATGCACATTAATTTAGTGGGAGGCACTGCTCTGTTTTATGGGGTGGAAAAAAATTCCATATTTATTTTGAGGGTCTGTTAGGTAGAATTCTGTTAAGGTGAAGCCTAAAACAGAATGAAGAGTTATCAACCAGCAGGTGCCATTAATAGGAAATTGTGCTGATTTTATTCGGTGTTTTTCCCTGTTTGCAGTAAAATGACTGCAGTTACAGTTAAATTGTACTCAATAGATGTAAAAGGGGGTATATGTACGTGGCTTGTCAGAGTTCAGCTACATTCCTGGTGCAAGGAGGGAGATGGTGGAACAGAACATTGGTTTTCTGTACTGTGGTGAGTGTGGTCTGTCCCAGCCCTGCTGATCTGTTAGTCCTGGTCTTGTGGAATAAACTAGGCGGGTTATAGAAGGGATGGACCTTTGGATCGTTTGAACTGGGAGCCACATCACTGCTTTTTCCCCCTCCAAAATAGAGAAAAATCATAACTGACTTCAAGTAAGTCACTCCCAGTTCTCACCATCTACCATGGAGAGGTTATTTGTGAAATGTGGAAGAAATGAGCATGCATTAAGTTATTGTGGCTTAATTTTTTAAACTAATGTGTACAATTAACATACTGTAAGGCTGATACCTGCCTGATGTGGTGAGCGGCTTGCTGTGTGTGTATGGCACTTGGAATGGGTTGCAGACGTTGTTACATACATAAAACATCATTTCCCTGACTGATTTAACTTCTTGTGCTCGTACCATTTCCCCTAATAAGTTGTTTTTATCAAGTGTAGGATTGTGTTACCAAATGAAGGCTCTTCTGTTCTTCGTGTGAACTTCAGGAGTTGATTATAGGATGTGTATCTGTCTCATAATTTGTGGGCAGTGGCTGCAGCAGAACAGGCTGCTACGAAAGCTGTTATGGTGAATTGAGATATGAAGCGGATATTTAAATACAGCCTTGTGGTGTTGAGGCCACTTTTTCTGGCATCTTGGGAGGAGAGCGGCCTGGTCCATGGCAAGGGCAATCCCAGAGCTATTGCGTATGTTAAAAATATTTGAAGCACAGTTTGGGGTAAGATGGTGAGATTCTGTATTTGTTTGGTCATGTTTGCTCAGCAGTAGTAGCTTACCAGCTAGAGCAAATCTTCCCCATTACATCATCCATCTTTTTCAACTGCAGTATTGATAGTTATCAAATTAGAGCTTTTTATATTCAGGGTGAGAATATGCAAAGACAAATCTAATGGAGTCAATAACGCAGCAGTTGCCTTATCACTGAGCTGGGGAGAGTAATAAAATATATAAGCTGTCAATATTTTGGTCCTGAACTATTATGAAGATATTGACACATGGCAGAAGTATGGTATCGACTCTCTTTGTCTGTTTTATTTGAGTAAAGTGGTCGGCCACAAACTTTATGCATTTCTCTACCTGATTCAGAGAGTGTGGGACAAATCTGCTTTCTGACCCTGCCAGCCGACTGCCAATTTATTTCAGGTCAAAGAATGCACAGGTTGCTGTAAGGTGGTTTGAAACAGCATCCTTATTATCCCAGCTCACGTGTTGGCCGGTTTCATTTGTTTCGCTACTCGTGCCCTCCGGGCGTGCAATATAATCTTTCAACTGGTTCTTAGGACCAAATGGTCTGTTTTTCAGCAGGTTTGCTGCAGGCAGAGCCCAGGAGGAAGCCCAGCAGGGCACAGGTTCCCACTTTGCATGAGGTGGTCTAATGATATTTTCCCCATTAATGTTTGGAAGAGCTAATCTGCTGGGTTTAGGGGGGAGAAATCTGTTTGAGGGATCTCAGCTGGGGTGGGAACCGTGAAGCATAAATGAACCACCAGCTAGCATTGAAATATGCCTGGAATGTTTGTATTCAGGAGAATACGTTTGGTTGTTGGATTTGTTTTATTTAAATACTATTTGGGTGCCACAAGGTTACTTAATGGACGTATTCCTTTAACAGGTCTCCGTGTAGGTGGGCTCCATGGAGCACAGATAAGAGACACAGAGAGAAGTATGTGCAAGCAGTCTTTAATGCTTTTTGCCTGCTCTAAATCTCTTGAGTCAGCTCAGCTTTTATTTTGGTTTTTTTTTAATACCTACCAGTCTAGTTGACATTTATTTTCTCCCTTTGCCATCCTGCCTTTCCCTCCCCCCTATTTTTTTTTTTAACTATTTTGGGCTTAATTTGGGAAGCGGGGAGGTTAGTTACAGGGATTTGGATTTGGGCAGGCAGGATTTTCTCCCATGACTCTCAGCATGGGGAGACACGGATCAATTCCCTATCCTGTGTTCAGCTGGACACTGGGTTATGGTGTGTGTTGATCAAGAAATCCCCTCCTGTTTTGTACTACATAACGCATTCATTTCAGCCACTGAACCTAAATTACTGTTTTGCTTTTCTTTCTTTTTTGATGAAATGGTAAGAACTCTTTTTCTATAGGGATGAAGTTAGTTTATCCGTGCTAATGCTTTGATTTTTTTCCTTTTTTCTTTTCTCTGCCACAGTAGGTAACCAGTTAGGGGCCCTGGTACATCAAAGGTAAGCAGTGGGTTATGTTTTATTATTTATTGATCAATTCTAATTGTTTATTGATCCACCATCTGTAGTAGTGTTAGGAAGTCAGAGGTTGAGAATATGGAGAAACTGTCAGCCTAGATTTTCTCCAGGCTGGGGTTTCTGCTAACCCTTTAAGAGTATTTGTTATGAAGAAAAAAAGAGTTGATACGAAACTTGGATTTGGTTCCTCTAAATCTGCAATACTGAACAGAATAAATTCTTCCTCTTCCCTTCCCCTGGTTGCGGTAAGGGGAGGAAGGAAAAGGAAGAAAAAAAAAAAAAAGCTTTGGCATTTTAACAAAAGTTAGAAGTATTCAAGGGGCAGATAGATTCTTTTATTATTATTACTATTATTTCATTTTGTTGGTGTAATGTGACCTGGCGTGACTCCTTTGTCAAAGATGATTTGCGGGAGACTGAAGCAAGGTGAGTTGCCTTGCAACTTGTCACAGTGAATCTGTGAATATTGTAGGGGTCATTCCTCTCAGGATTGGGTTTAGTTCGTGTCTCTTAGCAAGGGTGTATCCAAAAGGAGTAAACGGAGACTGCGGCTTGGAAGGTCTAGGCTAACTATTAAAGTGACTTTGCTGTTACTGCCTTAAATCTGTCTGGAACAAGAATGACAAAAAGAGGTTCGTCTGCCAGCATCCCTGAGGATAATGGAGAGTGGGCTGAAAAACTATCCAGTGTAGAAGAAATTAGGTGACCACGAGAGGTCTCTTTCAAAACAAATGATTTTGATGTAGTGTTTACTTATGTGTGCCAAAGCGTTCTGCTGTGCCTGTTTTCCACAGCACGGATGTAGTTGTCTTCCAAATTGTTCTTTGTAATGACTATTTGATTTTTTTATCTTCCTTTTCTTTTAGAGCTGTAATAACTGAAGAGTTCAAAGTGCCTGATAAAATGGTTGGATTTAGTAAGTACCTTGGATGCTTTTAATATGTTTCTTGATGTGTTTTCTGTGCAGGAATGCTGTTCCTTCTGACATGCTCGCAAGTTTTGTGCTTACTAGCCTTGGATAAGCCTTGTCTAATTCTGTCTTTGTGGGGACCAGATGATCTGTGTTTGAAATCTGGATGCAAACTGCATTGAAAAGCTTGGTTTCCCAGTAATAAGAACAAGACTGTCTGGTACAGGTTACAGAGTTTTAGTGATTCTCTTCTTAAAATTCCCACTAGTGTAGTACATAAGTCTAAAGTGAATTTATTTTCCCTCACTGGAACATCCTACTTAAAGTATGCAAAACTGCGAGTTGAGAGAGGGAAATATTTAAATGTTAAAATAAGAATTGACTTAAGGCAAGTTAAACAGAATTTTAACTTTCTCACATTTGCTGCAGGGAAACATAACCAGCATGCATTGTCAGAGGAGCTTTTCCTAGATTTGCATTCCTGATACTATTCTCTTTCATGCTTGATGCTAATTCCTCTCTTCCTCAAGGATCGTTACTCTTCCTTTCAATGGCACCTCCTGCTGATGTGTTACTGCAGTAATTGCACAGGCTCTTCCACTTCTGGATCTCTATGCATCTCTCTCAATTTGATATATGAAGAGTAAAAAGTGAAATAACAGGCCATGATAATTACGCCTTAGTGTGTGAAGTTTTGTCCTGACTCTAAAGACACTCTAAAACAGTAACTTGAATTTCTGCAGAGGAAGCTCTCGCCCTCCTCCTGTTGGACCTTTTCGTTTATCCGTCCTGGCACCATGTGTGCGAGTGGTATCGGGGGGATGCTGCAGCTTTGTGATAGGGGAGCCTGCGTACTCTGCGGATGCATCATCTGTGTTAAATCTGATCCTGGTTCAGGGCCAGACAGATGCAGGAGGGTGGCAAACCCACAGCTGAGAGATGCTTCTGTGGAAGCATCCTAAGCCAGGTGTACCTGTTTGACTTGACAGTTTTGCTCTTTTTGCAGTCTGGGAGGAAGATGAATGGTGATTGGCACATAGTCGTTTCACAGTATGTCTCAGGAAACAACCATGTGCCGACTCCGGGAGTTAAAGGAGATGGGTATTTGTTTTCACTTAAGGTTTGATAGAGCATTTCAGTACATAGAGATTCTTTCTGAGTGCAGATCAGCCAAATAGCATCTCTTTTGAAAATAGGTAGCAAAATATGAATTTTGAAGAAATAAAAAGTAAAAGACTTTGCCTTTGTTTGGACCCCAAATAACTGGTTTATTGGCTCAGGCTGAACAAGATATACTTAAATGACTCTTCTAGCAGCACTCAAACTACTGCCTTATTTTTTCTATACTATGTGTTACCATTCCAGTGCAAGATAGGATTTTTTGTCTGTGGAGTTTTTTTCCAAGCAAATAGAATAACTTTCAGCAGTATCTTAATGTTTTTCTGCTATGATAAATTTGGTCACGCTGTGGATGCCTTTTCTGCAATCCTGGAGTCACACTGTTCCTTTATAGATAGCTGCAGCGGAGTAAAAGGGGGAAGGTGCTCTGCAGTTACTCGGAAAAATGGTATGTTCTGACGCTTGTTGAACTCATTTCAGTAATCGGCAGGGGAGGTGAACAGATCTCAAGGATTCAGGCAGAGTCTGGCTGCAAAATTCAAATTGCTCCAGGTAAGAGCCTCTTTGTGTGGCAGCTGAACAGGTTGTAATGTTCAGGATGTTGTGTCCATTAGATCAGGCACCTTGCCATGTTCATGATATGTTACCACTATGAGCAACCAACACACAAGGCTAATGTGCACGGTAGAGCTGTCGTAGGACTGATGCCCCAAATAGCATGGGAACCAGATTTGGGGAATGAAACGATTAAGGAATTGTCCCTAATCAAGACATGGGCACAATGCAAATGGACAATCCGTGTTTTACTTAGGCGTGAAATTGCAGCCATTTATTTTTCTCCTGGCATTACCACTTTGCTCAGCTCGTGCGGTTTGTCTCAGATTAGCGTGATCAGCTCCAACTCCTGGCAGAAGACGTTTCAGGAGGGTGGCAGCAGTTCTTCATACAACTCACTTTGCGTTGAAAATATGAGTCCATCAGGTTGCTTTGTGCCTGTTTTTCTTTGGGGGAAAAATGTAGTACAGTGCTGTGCAGAAAACTGATGATGAATGTAATCTCAGTTCTTACTTCTCCCCTTAATTGCTGAGGAAGGCTTTAAAAGAATGCAGACATCCAGCAAATCATTTAAAACATGATGACTCTGGATGCCTTTGAATTCATTAATATGCTCTCTTTGCGGGGGTAGGAGTGGTGGTGCTTCTGTTAGTGCAGGTAGTCACCAAAACAGCTGGTGGGTTTGTTTTTTTTTTTTTAATTCCATGTATTAAAAGTTTTCTTTTTGTTTCCTTTGAAGACAGTGGCGGAATGCCTGAGAGGCCCTGTGTACTCACTGGGACACCAGAGAGCATTGAGTGAGTTCTGATTTCATTTTTCTCTTTTCTCCTTCTCTCTCTTCTCCCTAATGCTGAGCTCTGTGCTACTCGTTTATCCACACCAGCAAGTGCTGGCCTAGAGATACTTGAGAGTCTCTGGAGCATAGAGTCTCTTGGTCTGATGCTTTAAACCGTGCACCTCAAAGGCTTTTTTCCAGTTGCAGTTTGAACCATCTGCAGAAATGTCCATGGAATTCCCTTCCGCAGGGCAAGGTTGCTCTTAGGGCACCAAGGATGCAGTTTTCTAACTGCAGCTTTCCAGGATACTGAGCTAAGCTGTTGAAGGGCACTTCTCTTCTCCCCTTCACTTCCCTATTGCTATTGAGATGACCATCCTTCCAGCTGAAGAAGGGCTGCATGAGGCCTCCAGAGCCTGTCGGTGCCACTCCAGAATAATCTGGATGTGTTGGCGTTGTTGCAGAGCAGCATGAGGCCCATAGGCATGCTTGCCTCTGCTTCGCTGCCAACAAGATGCAAAGGACTGAACCAAAGTCTTGAATTCTGATTCCTGCATGGTAGATACATGGCCAGCCAGCAGGGGTTTCTACGCTTTAGACCTATAGAAACTTTAGGGACAGTGTTTCCTCCCTCCCCCTTCCCAGGAGCTGAGTTTGAGACTCTCACAAACCAGTTGAGGACCTCCTGCTGGAACTGGATCCAGGATCCTCAGGCTTACAGGAACCCACTTAACATATGGAGCTGCTCTTTCTCTCCCCAGCCTTTGGGTAGGTGGGTTTTTTAAAATCCATCTGGAAATCTTTGAGTTGCATTTAACAGTGAAAATACATGGGCGCAAGGACTGTCTCTCTAAAGAGAAGACAGTCGTCATCCTTCCATTCCTAAGAGATCTGAGGGTACTTAAGTCTCCTTATTTCTACCATAATACTACAACCAGTGAGCCAGAATAAGTATAATTGGCAAGCTCACATTATAGGGCAGGCAATGTATTCTTGCTGATATTGAAGTGCTTTTCCCCCTTTAGCAAAAGATATTTCAGAACAAGAGTGAAATATTAAAAAGCCGGGGTGCCTAATGAGATGCAGTTGGGGAAAAATGGGGGAGAGAGGTAGTTAAGACTTCATGGTTCTGAAATAAGGAGTTAAATATAGTCATGTCCAAGGCTGTCCTTAAATAAAATATAAGTAAATTTAAAAAATGAGAACTGAATTTATTAAGCAGAACAAAGGGTTGAGGATATGGAATTAAACAAAATTTGATTTACGTTTTGGCTAGAATTCTTGTTGAGTTGGTTTTCTTAACTATTTTTCCAGACTGCTTGTAAAAAAAAAAAAAAAAAACACAAACCCAAAAGGAAAACCCGAAAACTGAAGGAAACCAATCAAGATCTCAGATTTCTTTTGTGGTAGGAGTGTTTCCATTAGCTATATCCAGTGGCAAACTAATAGAGTTGATTTGCAGGTGACCCCTTTACATCTGAAATACATTGTGTATAAACTGTTGCAGTCTCTATATTGTCACTAAAAGGACATTACGCAAAATATAAAGATAGATGCGTAAAGGCGCTTAAGACTCTTCCTGAATATTTGAAGCATGCTTCCAGAAACTTTCTGCTTTGTTTTGTGAGGAGAGAAGGCAGTGTGCAGGCTCAGATCACCACTCCGAGCTGCCGTGGGTGGTTGTCTGTGAGGGATGACTGTGTACTGCTTCTTCAAATCTCTAGGGAGAAGACAGTCCCTCTAGGGTGGCTGATATGGCTTTTATATCAGCTGGAGAGAAGGGAAGATGCTGCTTTAGACCCAATAGGGAACTGGTCCCTTTCTTCTACCTACTTTGAGAAAGGTTCTGGGAGAAGGGCAGGAAAGAGACGTGTTGGTTCTAGGAGACTTCAAGATTAAGGGAAACCTTGTCTCCTACCTCTGATGTGCTAAAGATTTTAGAGAAGGTATCTTTAATCTCCCGAATGCTTCTGTCTCTTCTCACCAGGAGTAGAAGAACCCAGTCTTTCACTGGTTGCTGCTGCAGTATCCTTGCCTCGCTTCGCGGTGTAGCTTCAACACCTACTGCTTGGGGCAGAGGCTGTGTTAGAAAAATGTACTGGTGCTGCTGGTAAGAGCAGGCAGAGAAGAGCAAGGCAGTTGCCTGGGATGAATCAGAGTGGTTAACCCCTGTGCTGTGTTAATATCAGAGCAGTGTGTGGTTTTTGTTTTGACTAAGGAGAACAGAGCTTGAGTTTTAACAGATATTGTATATGTATTGAAGTTCAGAAAAATTTAGAACATAGAGCATCTTCATTCACAAAAAGCACCCCAAATGATAAAGCTCAACTGTTATCTTTAACTTCCAAAGAGGTCAGAGCATGCTGCTGCTCTTCCTTCTCTCTTCCCCTTTCAAAAATCAGACTGCTCATAAGTAATCATGATAGAGGAAAATACATCAGAATTTTTTTTTTTTAAAAAAAGCAAACATTATGCTAACTATGGTTTCTTTCATCTTTTCACTACTTCTCCTCTCCCCAATTGCTTCCCATTCCAATGGTTCCTGGTCTCTTGGTCACATGGAACAATATTGTCTAATGGTTGTTTCCCTCGATTCTTTTCCAAAGACAAGCAAAACGGCTACTGGGGCAGATTGTAGATCGCTGTCGGAACGGACCTGGTTTTCACAACGATGTTGATGGCAACAGTACGATTCAGGAGATTTTGATCCCGGCATCCAAAGTGGGTCTAGTCATCGGCAAAGGAGGTGAAACAATAAAACAGTTGCAGGTGCGCAAGATGCATTTACTTTAGGGCTCTCTTCCCTACTGCAGCTTCTCTAGATCAACAAGAGCCTGCTGAAATGGAGAGCCTTAAATGCTCTAACCTTCTATAGCAGGGACTACTCTTCTGCCTTCAGAGAGCTGAACTCAAATCCAATCTTGTGTTAAAGAAATCAGTTTGGCCTCAGCTACGCATGGAGTGGAGTTTTGCCAGAACTGTGAAAGAAACTTAAGTGCTTAAGATACCATTTGGTGCGTGCTGTTTAGGAGGGGATCTGTGTAGCCAAGAAAAGGCTATCTCTGCTGTTGCAGTAGTTTTTAATGCCAGCCATACTGTTTGTGGAGTGCTGTGCTTCTCTTTTGTTGCTGATCTGTGGTAAAGCTGGTGTGTCTTCCTTTTTTCCTCATCCCACCCCATTCTAATTAAAAGTGTTATGTTACGTATAATTCCAGGTTCCTAGACATTCTTTATTCCTCTGTCTGATACAAGTTTTCTAGAGAACAGAAGGTTTCAGAAAAGCACTTAGGTAAAAAAGTAGATTTTTGACTGCCCTGATTAGGCCTCTGTCATCTGGTAGTTTTAAGACTGGTCACTTAATTACTATTCTATGCAGACAAGTACACATTTTGGAGAGGGACAAAAAAATCGGTTGTTGAGGGTTCTCTTGTCGCAAGGGATTCATCTGTTTGAGAGCTTCAGCAGTTACACACCTCCTGGTGGTCCTTTACACTGTAGGACTATCACTGAATTTGTGCTATAAGTACCCATGAAGAGTTAAAGTAGCATTCTATAAAGATGATGATTTGACTTAAAGTGAAGTTAAATAGCCAAAACATGGTCCCTTGTTTTAGGGACTCTGCTTAGCAAAGTGCTCTGTGCTTTTTCTTCAGGAGCGAACAGGTGTGAAAATGATTATGATCCAAGATGGTCCATTGCCTACTGGAGCAGATAAACCTCTCCGTATTACTGGAGATGCATTTAAAGTACAGGTATGTAATGAAAGTAAGCAGCTGCCCTAGAGAACTGAGGAGAAATTTGAACTAGCATATTTGAGCATCTAATGGGAGTTGAATCCAATTGTGAATGTAATGATCCTTGCTGGGTTTCTTTGTTCTGCAAGACTGAAGTTTGAGTAGAGCAAGTTAAAACAACAGACTAGCAAGTGTTGGCTTGTTTACAGTGTAACCTAGGAGCTCTCACTCCACGTAGACATTGGACAGGAGAGCTTGGAGGAAGTAGCTTTGAAATGCTTTCCAGTCCATGAAGTAACTTGAGCAAATGGGTTCTTAGTCACTTACTTATCCCCACATTTGAGAAAGTTCGTTATCTCAGACAGCCAATTGACGCAGGTCATTAAAAAAAGAAAGTCCCATGACAACTCCTGAAACCAAGGGGTTTGCATAATATTGGTGCCTCAGTCTCCTTGTGTTGGGGTTCTACGGATGTGTTCATACCTGCAGTTCAAAGCAAGAGCCCGTCATCAGCTGGAGACTGGAAGATTAAGGCACGATGGGAATGCTTGAATTAAAGTTTAGCTGTGGCACTTATCAAGTGCTTTTCATACCTGGTTGAGGACTTAAATCCAACTTAGCATTCATGTCTAATACAAACGGATCTGTTTCATAGGATCTCCCTAATCATAAATTGTTGCAAAGGCTAATGTTGCTCAGAGATAGCAAGTTTTGGGTTTGTTTTGAAAACCTCTTATTGCAAGTGGGCTTTTAGATTTAAATGTTTGGGCTTGGGTTGTGGGGTTTTTTTTCCACAATTCTTATATTTATTTTGAGGGTACAGATATGCAAAAAGTGGCAGTCTTGCTACTTTTAACCAAATCATACTTTAAGTGCAGCCACTTCCCAGGTGGTTTCTACTGCCTTGCAAGTTTTGCTGTTCTCACATCGTCTGTGCCTTAAATCATGCCAAGCAAACGTGGACACTGCATAGGCTGGAACGTCTCTGAGGCACTTAGAAAAGTTGAGCACGCTTAGAAAGCACTTACGCTGCTCAGTGAATCCTTGGGTTTGGTGGTGGGTTTCTCTGGATGCTGCAACAGTGTTTCTTAACTCTATCAGATCCCTATGAAAACTCTCCTTTGCCCTTATTTTTGTCTTGGCATCTCTGAAATGCCTTGAACATTCCTACTATAAAAAATTACCATGGGGACATGGAAAATATGTAAAAGTGTGAAAGGAGCCAGACTCGCCAGTGCCCCTCAAACTTGGAAATAGAACTGAAATGTTAAAAGCTTGATTGGTAACACATAGAAACAAAGGCTTTGAGTTTGACACACAGGCTTTTTTTTAATGGTGACCATTGCTAGATTATTTCCAAGGTACCCTTCTCCTAGCTCAGCTACACGCAAGCTTGTGAATAGGCTTGAGGGCTGCAAGTTGGTAGGAAGAACATTCATTTGTCTCGGAAAATGTCTTGCAGGATTGCTGCAGGCTTGGACTTAATTTTTCCGAATGTCAGTAAGCTTGTTGCTGCCCACCTGCCTCATTGCTGCGTGCTCTCTAGCTCTTAGTGAGCCTGCTCTCTGCTCTGCTGCCAGAGCTTCTACTTTACTGTATTCGTTTCAGTCCTGTCCAGTAGCAAAGGGCCTTCCCTACCTTGAATTTAAAAACAACATAAGATCAAAACCAAATCAAAGATACTTTAAAAGCTAAAGGGCCTTTTTGAAAAACCAAAGGCAGCACTTGCACACAAGAAACTGCCGCCTTGCAAATGTGGCAGGTTTTGTTAAGAAATGGAAGATGCCATCAAGAACAAATCTCCGCTGATGTTGGTAAAAAATTCTGAATCAGAGTACTGTTTCCGTTAAGCAGATGGAAATAACTTTGTGATGCCTGACCACTAGCCAGCACTGAGGCCCTGACCAAGATGGCAAGCAGAATAATTTTAAGCTAACTGTAACTTCTTTCCTTATGTAGCAAGCGAGGGAAATGGTACTGGAGATCATCCGAGAGAAAGATCAGGCAGACTTCCGAGGCGTACGCAATGATTTCAGTTCTAGAATGGGAGGAGGCAGCATAGAGGTACGTTTTCTTCACGAGTACTCTGCTAACCTCCCTGTGGGATGGGTAGTGGGTGGAAGTCATCAAACTGCACATGTAACCTGTAAGCTTATTTTAAATGCATTGTGTTCTGTTGCCAGAAGAGCGAGCCTGGCTGCAAAGGAGGGAGTTCTCGCGGACTCCCAGATGGCACTTTTCTAATTGACTTTTTAAGCTGCATTCTTGTAGTACAGAGTTCGTTTAGTGGGGAAGGGATTTGTGGTCACATGTTTGTTTTTCTTAAGGGATATGGTTCTGTAGCCTGAAGCTGCCTAATGTGGCCTGTCCTCATAGGTAAAATCAGAGTAATTCAGTCTAGTTCTCTGAGCTTTCATACTGCTTTGCCTTTCCCATCAGGTCTCTGTGCCCAGGTTTGCTGTTGGAATTGTGATAGGAAGAAATGGAGAAATGATCAAAAAGATTCAGAATGATGCTGGAGTTAGGATTCAATTTAAACCAGGTTTGTGTGAGGATGGAGAACCATTGCATTCTGACCAGCCGTCGAGCTTGGGATTGCTAAAGTGAATGTGATCTGAGGTTACAGCAGCTAGGCTTTTCCCAATTTAAAAGTGCATTGTCTTTCTTTCTGAAATCCATTTGAATACGATGTGCTACTTCCTTGTGCACTGTTTTTCAGAAAGTAAGACTGTATACAGCTCGTTTGCAAACATTAGGTGTCACAGCAGTCTTGTCTTGAGTGGTAATTTTTATGGATAAACAAAATAACAATAACAAAAAAACCCTTATTTCTTGTGAAAAAATTCTTGGTCAGGACATTAAAGCCTTTGGGGATCAGGAGTTGATTAATTCTAAGCAACTTTCTCTGGGTCCTTGGCTGTCTGATCACCTATCAAAGCTGCCTTTGTCCTCTTAAAATTATAGCAGTCTCTTTCATGGCTTTTTGACATTTGAAAGTGTTGCCTTTTGAATGTTGTTCCCTTTGCAATGTGGGCTGGGTTTTGTCATCTTTTGATATATGGAAGAGGGGCTGAAGGTGGAGGGAAGAGGTAGCTTTTGGGGTAGTTATGTGAAAATGCTGCTAGCAGTAGTGGTGCTAGAAGGAAGCTTTTGTTGGTGGGAGGATGTTTTCTCCTTTTAATTTAGTCTTTGCCACCTCTCTTCACAGATGATGGGATTAGTTCTGAGAGAGTCGCACAGGTCATGGGGCTTCCCGATAGGTGTCAGCACGCAGCACACATCATCAGTGAGCTCATTCTCACAGCACAGGTGGGTTCTGGAGGCTGCTGGGAGGAAGATGCTTGTCTGAGAACGTAGTTTGCCTGCGTGCAGCTGTGTGGGTGGATGCCACCCTTGGAAGAACAACAGCGTTAAATTTTCCCTCTGGTAGACCACATGTGCTGCTGCCAGGACAGGACTGCTAGATTTGGTCTTTGTTTATTTGGGTTTTTTAATGTGATACAGGCTAACTGAGCTATGGGAGGGTCTCCTATTCTCAGACAGTATTACAAGCTCCGTGTATACCCCATGTGTTTAGTTGTAGCTCCGTGTTTACCCCATGTGTTTAGTTGCTCTTAAGCTATTTGGAAGTGGTGACCTGGTGGAACAGAGTCCAGCACTAGTGTGTGACTGCATGCTCTGCTTAGTGGAGCTGAGGAATGCTTAGACAGCAGAGTGTTAGCAGTGCTCGGTGGTGCTTCCTTTTCAGACTCCAGTCCTCTGGTCTGGTTGCTTTGAGAAAAGCAGAGGAAGGCAATGGACGTCTGCGATCACTGTGCTCTAAGACACCAGCACATGGCATTGCCCAAGAGCAAGGTGCACAAAGATGGGTTATGTAGTAGGGCACATTCATGAAGGACATTGTCTTTCCTTTGTATTGTGAGAAGTAAAGATGTTAGAGCATTACCTGAGTAATTTCTCTATCATGGATAGGTCTTCTTGCTGCAAGATCTCATTTAAATACTTGATTTCAAAATTTTTTTAATTGTCCACTTAAATTTTGAGGTCTATTGTGATAGCCTCTGACTGCCTGTGGCCTTTGCTTTTGGAGAAATCAGTTACCCCATATTGGTATGTCCTTTAAGTGTCTTTGGACTTGAAAGCTTCCTTTGGAAGTTTTTCAAAAAAGTGCATTTTGCCTGAGTAATTCCAAGAGTTCTTTAAAGAATGAAACTTGAAGTGGTTTGGAAGCAACTTGTGTGTGTCAATGTCAAGATCTATTGGTTGCTCTGAGGAAAGCCCCCATCGCAAACTGCTACTTTAATAGTTGATGCATGTTTATGGGTTTATTTCAGCAGATATAAAGGCATGCATTTAAAAATATATAAATATCTTCCTGAGTCAGGAAGGCAACTATAACCTATGTTACTTGGCATTTCTTTTAAGTGCTTCTAAATCTTGAATGTGAAGTCCAAGAATATCTTAATTCAGTGCCATTGATTATAATGCAATTTAACTTACCTTGCTTTATTTTGTTTTTTTTTTTGTTTTTTTTTTAATGTACACAATGCACACGTTGGGACCAGCAAAAAACAAACAAACCACTGATACAAATCTTTTGCCTTCCAAGGAACGAGATGGCTTTGGAAGTTTGCCTGTTGCCCGAGGAAGAGGTCGTGGCCGTGGGGACTGGAGTGTTGGAACACCTGGGGGCATGCAGGAAATCACCTACACGGTGCCGGCCGATAAATGTGGTCTTGTTATAGGCAAAGGTAGGCCCAGTGGCGCCGAGTACCAGAGCTTGTAATCGTTCTCTCTGAGGATGGTCACGTTCTTGCTGTCTGACAGTAAGGCTTTGGAGTTTTCTGTAATTGCAGGTATTTAATGGCCAGTGAATGCAGCATAGGAATAAGCTATAAGCATTTGTTGTTGCTTTCTTTGTGATGCTCTCATTCGTAATTGTACTCTCCAGGTCCTTCTTCACAATATGTGAGAGAGGCTCTTCATGCAGGGCTGTCAAGTAAGCTTGTTATAACAAGGAGCTGGCTGAGAAAAGGCAGGTTCATTTGTGGGTTCTTTTTATGGAGAATTCATTTAAAGGGCAGTTTATCAGGGATGAGCAAAACAGTCGTTTCATCACGCTGGATTTCCGAGTGCCATGTGATAAAATGGGAGGTCTCTGAATGTGGTAATAACAGTAGCTGCTTCCAGCCACATACCTCAAGTGTCTGAATAAAGTGAAATAGTAGGATTTGTCTGTATCCAAGCCTATCGCAGAGCAGGCTGGTGCACCTTGTCTTGCTCACACAAGCGTCTTCAGAGCCATATAGACCCCATAGGCTCCCTAAGCTGTTGCATCATTCCATGCTAAGGAGGTGGACAAGGAATCATCAGACCTTCCTCTCATGAGCCAGCACAACCCCAAGACAGTTCTGAAACCAGAGCATCAGCAGCAGTCTGGTCGTCATAAAGCATGAGCTAAGCATTGGGTAATGACAGTACTTAGATTAGAGCCAGAAATAGAAGAGCTCTATCACTCGAAATTGTTGTGATGCTTCAGAGTTAATACACTGATGTATCAAAGGAGTTGTATTTAATTTTTCTGTCTGCTTAGTTCAGAAAGAATGACATATGCCCTAACTGGTATTTAAGTAATCACAGTTGGCTTTCATCCTCAGCAGAGATGAGGTGAACAGAACAGGAACAGATTAGCTACAGCGGTAAAGGAGGCAGATACTTGAGGGCATTGTGCCATGTTTCAGTGACATTTAGTTTCCCGCTGTCCTGTTGGGCAGCCGTGAGCTTGCAATGAAACGTGTTGTGGCCTCTTTCCCCACCTGCACAATCCTGCTGCGTCTCGCTTGTTCCCTGCCGTTTGCCTGGCCCTTATCGCACCCTGAACTCCTGCTTTATTGGATGAAAAGGAGCACAGATATCGGACAAGGATGCATCTACGGTTGTTTTCAGGTGTTGTTCTTTGCCGTAGACCTGTTCACAAGGTAGAAAACTTTTCAATGTGAAAAAACACCTGCACTGCCCATTATAAGGCAATTGCAGAGCGATTGTGCTTGCTTTCACTGAACAGTCCACTTGGGCAAATTTTAAGCCTGTAAGTGAGAGTTATATGTACGGAAAAAATGAAATTATAATGAAACTTTATTGCTGTATCCATTAGTCATCTTAATAAAGGATCGGAAAAGGTCACTTGTTCAGCAGTGCGCTGAAGTGGAGCATTTGTGACTACAGAGAGCACTGTGTGCTGAAAAGATAAATGCAGGTAGCAGAGTTGGTTGTCCTAGCATTCAAGTGCAAGGCCTGGCACAGACTCACAGTGGGGGTGAGGGGGAGCTTTTTACCTTTGTTTCCACAACAGCAAAATATGGATTCTTACCTAGCTGGATCAGAAGCTTTCTGGAGTGACTAATTACTAGTTGTATGGTGATTTGAGTGCTTGTAGCTTTGTAATACCACCTTGTAATCAGTGTTCTCACAGTGCCTGTGCTCTTAGTTTATTGCAGCCTTCATTTTTGTCAAGTGAGTGATGGCTGCGGTGTTGCCTTTGGGGGCCTGATAACCTGGCTGGATGTACCACATGCTCTATATGTTGATGCAAGACACCTGATTCTTCTTATTTCCTCTCCCACTGCCTGTGGGGTAGTGTAGGGGAGAGGGGATGTTAGTGGGAGTTTCATAGCAGTGGACAGTTGTAAAACCCTTGCTCCCCTAGTTTAGTTTCTGGGCAGTTTCCAGCTTTTTTTTTCTTTTTGCCTTTTTTCCTGCACTCCCTTGCTGTGATGTAGGAGTTGCCTTCTCTGTAAGATCTGAGTCTTCTGAGCATACTTAGCTTGGTCTCTGACATCAGCACCCATGCAGTGGGTATCTTGGCTCCCAGGTGTAGTGTATGCCCTGTGGCCAGGTAACTGCTGCTGTGCTTCCAGCTCCACATCTCCACTCAAAGTGGAGAAAAGACAAAGATGAAGTTTCTCAGCTCAGTTTCTACAGTATATATGATAGAAGATCTGGGCCCTTTCGAGCATCGCTTCTCAGCTTGGGAGCAGGAGCCTTTATGAGCTGATACGAAATGCTTGGCTCCCTGCAAATCATGTATGTAGCTTTTTCCTCTAGAGGGTGGGTAGGTGCAGCTTTTCTTTTCTGAAAGACTCGAGGAAGGGTGGAGACGAGCACCATACACATGTTAAGAGCTTTCTCTGTTTGGTGGTGCTTGGAAACAAACCACCGCCTCTCTGGGCCCCCGCTGGATTTCCATGATAAATACAGCAATATTGACAGATAACGTGGCCGGCCTGGCTCTTGTCAGCTCTGCCTTTTAGCAGGTTTGATTAATTGCTTTACAATTTCACGTCCAGCTGGGGGGCCACTCTTGGATCACTTCTGCCCCCCATCAGGTAGAAGAATGGAGCAGGCTGCTGAATGCTTCTGTAGACAGGCACCATGTGCCGAGCGGGTCACCTCGCTATGGGGGAAGGTGAACTCCTTCCGGCACCGCACAGCATCATGTTGACTGCGTCACTTCATTTACATGCTCCGGAGGCTGAATTGGGATAGCTCAGATGGGAGGGAGCACTTCAGTGTGTACTAGACTGGAGGGCAGGGATCAGAAGGCCACAAAGTCCTAGTATGGTGGCCTCTGACCAAACCTGGAAAGCCAACTAACTTGATTGTGCAATATAGTCCAGGAGGGGCTGGTGGGGAAACAGTCCCAGCTGCTGCCAGCGTGGTGCTGAATGGGAAAATTATTTGAAATCTATATTCGCCTTGCTTCCCCTTTGAGAAAGCTTTTATTTTTAATCCTGGTTTTGGAAGGAGAAGCCTAGTCTGTTGTGAGTAGCTACCTGTGGTGATGGCTCTGTCACCCAGTAAAGTTCTCCCACTCCTTCATGATCTAGATTGTCTTGTCTGAAAAGGTCTTCTATTTTCATTAAGCAGGCTGTTGATTCAGATCTCACCTCCACGTGTAAAATCCGGAACTTCAGACAAGTCTGCATCTGGCAAAAGCAGGGCATTAAAAAAAAAAAAACAACAAACCGAACTTCTTAGTTTTGAAACTTCATCTTGCCGCTTTCCCATCATGCTTCACTGAAAATAAGTAGCTTGGCTTTTGGCTGCACAGTACAATCGATGTTGTCTGCCTGGGGATGTGACACGATTATCTTTTGTTAAATGCATCTTCAAAAATTCATTTAGAAAGAGTTAATTGCCCTTTGGCAACTTTTCCTCCTCCCTTCCCCAAGAAGGCTTTAAAATGTTAAAAAGGTCACGAGTCCATTACAATGAAATGAACAAGTGTCTGCAACATCCACAGTTTGTTTTGAAGTTGTGCTGCATGTATAGAGATGGAAATGCAAGGAAAACCGAGGAGTTTATTTTTTGAGACTCTTTTTAATTAAAACCAAACAAAACCCTCCAATTAGGTCCCTTTGCTCCCTTTCCTGCTTGCTCTGTGTCCTTTTGGCTGGTAATTTTTGCTTTGTGATTTGAAAGTTGTAAAACCTCTTCCTTCCCCACACCCTTTAATTTCTCCAGTTGAGTGGAGCCGGTCTGTAAGTTGTGTGAGCTCCCAAAAGAAGAATTGAACCATTGTAACATTGGCTGAGGCTTTTGTTAAGCAAATTTCATTAAGAGACTGAGACCTAACAGGTCTTGGGGAAATCGGATCTACTTTGGCTGGCCCTGTGGCATCCTGCTTGAAGCACTCCTGTGCTTTAGTGTATCCAGATGGCAAACTAGCCAGATATGTTCACTGCATGCATAACTAGCTCTGAAATAGTGGGAGACTGCCTGGAATCCCACACTGCTACGGCTGTGTGGAGGGATGTGTGCACTGCAGTGGGAATGAGAAGCGTGATAAGTGAGGTTTCTTCAAGGGAATAAGCTATTGAACAGCACGTGACTGTGAGAAAGCTTTAGCTCTAGTTTTAAGCTACAAGGTATTTGACTGGTTGCTTTTTGCCTTAGTGGAATGAAATGCCTGGTGATGGGGGATGAAAAAAAGCCTCATAGAAGAAATAAAAAGTGTGTTCCAGTTGCAGGCAGCTTCCTGTTCTTGAGGATCACAGATAGCAGTGCAAAACCACCAGAATTTAGGTTTTGCCTCTGGTTTGTGAAAGTGTGTCTCAGCCATGCTGTGTTTTGTTGGGAGCCAAGCAGTGTGCTTGCAGGGCAGCTGTGTGTATTCTTCAAACTGCACCATCCATGACCCCCTAAACCATTGCAGTAGCTCAGTTTCAGGTTATGCATACGCAGTTTAAAGGAGCCCTGTGAGCTCAGGTCCTGTGGCTGCTGTTGCCACCCCCAGCCCTTGAGATGCACAGAAGGCAATTGAAACTATATTCCATTACCAGAACCTGACTTTGTTATGCCTTACAAAAAGAGATGATGAATGTCCCTTCTTACATCTTGGTTTTCTTTTTTTTCAGGTGGTGAGAACATCAAAAGCATAAATCAGCAGTCGGGAGCCCACGTGGAGCTCCAGAGAAACCCACCTCCAAACACAGACCCTGGTGTACGAATATTCACAATCAGAGGCCTCCCCCAGCAAATTGAACTCGCTAGGCATCTCATAGATGAGAAAGTTGGTGTAAGTTCCATCTTTGTTGATCTTGGTCTGTCTCTTCCAGACATACTGTTTCCACTCTTGGGTACACATAGGCCTAGACTTACAGGATAGCACAGGATACACACACTTAACATTACTTAGCTTCAAAACTATTTGCCTGTTAGCGGCTGTCTTGAACTTTGATGGCCCTCCAGCAGCCATTGGACTAATTTTTGCTGTGGTCGCAGAAGGATCTGACTATTTGCTGACACAGTTAAGGGTAGTGTGCAGTGTATGCGAGGGAAAAACAGCAATAAGGTATGAGAAGGCTGTCGGAAGAGTTTTTTTGAAGGAAAGACGGTAGTGTCTCTGCATGAGAATGACACCATCTTGGCATCATCATCCTGAATGTTACACTCAACTCCTTGCTCCAGTAAATCTAGGATGACTTTTATCTTCCTCTTAATGCAGTGCTGTGGTATTGAAGCTTAATAATGCCAGGCTGGAGTGCTACTGAAGGGGGAGACATGGGTAAAAGAAAGTATGGGAAATACTGAACCTGGGGTGCGGTAAAGCTGAACAACAGCCTTCATGCTGAACTGCCTGGGAGGAGGAGGCTTGATCCCAACCTCAGGATCCAAGCTGTTCACAGGAAAACATCTCACTATGCTGTAGTCCTCTCAGCCATTTTGTGGGCTGGCCAGAGTTGCTGGGCTCCTCAAGTATGTTGACAGTCCCAAGAACTTTGTCCTTGGAGAATGAAACACTTTTCAGGTGCAGAGGTTTAGTAAACGTGTCCCAGATTGTCTTCTCCCCGTTCTTAACTGCTGATACTGCCTCCACCCTGTGCCTAGAGCTGGCATTAAGTGTTTGTGGTTTCTCTGACAGGGTACCAGCATGGGTGGACCTGGAGGATTTGGTCAAAGTCCGTTCAGCCAAGCACCCGCTACACCTCATCAAAAGTAAGTTTCTCTGTTTTATCAGGGATGGGCTTTGGGGTAGGGCTGGGAGCTATAAAAGCCTTGGAAGAAGGGTGGGGGGCCCTTAAAGGGGTGATATATGAGTGGAGCTTTTTAAAGATTGAGCATTCAGAAACAAGAAGCAAGTGAGATGAAACCTTGAAGCTTGCCTGCAGGAAGGATTTTAGCTATTAAATTATAAGCAAGGTAGGTAATGGCATCTCCAAAACACCCGCCTCTAGTGCAATGGGAGCATGGAAAGAAGCCTCAACTGCATAGATCATGAGAGGCTGTTAACTATGATGTATCTTTGTCTTGGCTTCATGAAGTGGCCAATATGAAGAGAGTTGGCAGTCACACCTACAGTGTTTCTTTTGTTCCTAATTCACCTGTTTGCTCAGCAGCTGCTGACTAAATGTAGCCATTTCACTACTGTGGGCAACTTCATGTATATGGCCTGTTAAGTGTTTTGTTGCCTACTTCAGTGTGCCTTTTTGTCCTCTGCAGTGGTCCTCAGGCGTTCATGACGCAGGGCTGGGGCAGTACCTACCAGACATGGCAGCAGCCTGGACAGCAAGTCCCAAGTAAGTGTCTAGGACTTGAGTTGGAGGAGGATTGGTGTTCCCTTTGCAATCGCTGCTCCATGCCTGCAAAACACAGGTTTAGCCATGGGACCACACAGCAAAATACTTCCCTGAGCAGCAGAGGTGTGTGGAGGAGTGCTGTGATGTAAGCACAGACCCTTTGAATCCCCCCATCACTGGTAGTGCAGCTTTTATCCCAAGGATGGCTGCTTTGTAGTGGGATGTCAGGTTTCTGGTGGCTTCTGAGACCATTGAAGCATCCTGCCTTGCCATTGTTTTTCCTTAGGAAGGATACCACAAGCCAGTTTTTTGGAGGCAGATATTTTATTTCTGCTGTTGAACCTGGTGGAAAACCTTGGCTCTCTACTTCCATGTCTACTTAGGCTCTTCCATGTTCCTGTTTGTAGCCAGGCACACTGAAACCAGTCTTGGTCAGGAGAAGAGGACTTTGCTTTAGGCAGCCTTCACCTCGTTCTTCTCCTGCTGGTCTCAGTGGTGCCCAGTCAGGCCGGATGGAGTTCACTGAGGTGTGGGAGGAGTATTGTAAGAAGCTACATAAATACCTGCTGTTGCACATCAAGTTTTAACTTGAAAGCAATCTGAGGAAGGATTCCTTCCCTGTGTGCTGCAGCCCGTTTGTTCACAGCTCTGCTAGCCCTGTCAAAGAGCCGGCTGAGTTGTTTTCTGAGCAGGCTTCCTAGGGACAGACTCGAGAGTGCCCTCCTTGTGGGAGGAGGGGCAGACCCCCACCCCTACACATGTATTTAGATTTTAATTACTTCCCCCATCTTAAATAAATTAACTGGCTGGGGAAACATTTTGCTGTGAAATGCATTTAGCTGCGTGTCCTTTCAGCCTGCTGCGGACTGTAATTCTCCTAGAAGAAAAGGCATTGAAGGAGGCCCTTTGTTGGCATTAGCAGGTGGACAGTTGAGGCAGCCTTGACCTCTGCCAGAAAAGGTCCTGACTTGTAGCGTTGGTCAAGTCTTTTAACCCGCTTTTATGCCCCTGGACAGGACACTGCTGCCCTGTTCCCTCCACCCACTTCACACTTCAGTGTATTATTTTCCCCCTTTCCCCCACTTCAAAGCCCCCCTTCAGCCAACATCGCAGGGCAGAGCTGTACGTGGAGCACAGGCAGTTGGATGGGCTGGAGAGAGCTGTCCTCCACACATCCCTCCTGTCCTTGCTTGCTGTCCATGTGCAGCGGCTTATGCTAAGCGCTCACGCTCTCGCTCTGACTCTCCGCAGTTTTCTGATTGCTGTTTTCTGTTCAGAGCTTGCTTTGTTTGCTGTGTGTCTGGCTGAGGGTTCTGTGCTGGGCACCTCATACAGATAGACACTGCCTGCTGGGGCTCCTTCAGATGTGCTCTGCTGGTGAGCATGGGGAGGCAGGATGCAGAGCCCTGAAAACTAAGTGAGATGATTCAAAACATGCCCATTTTCTCAGCAGCTCTGTGGCTGGAGGTGGAGGTGACAGGGCTCAGCCCTGTTAAGGGTTTGAAGGCTCCATCCCTGTGCTAGATGTTAGCAGGCTGACAGCCCTGGGTGGTTGATGTGCACACCGAGCAGCTCCCAGCTGGGGTGCTTTGGCTTGAGCAGGTCCCAGCAGTGGGGAGATGTGGCTTAAACCCTTCAACAGGGCACAGGTGAGGTGAAATCAGGACCTTCACCTTTCCCTGAAGATGCCCAACCCTGCAAAAATGCGGAAGCTGAAATGTGAAAGCTAGGTGACTGAGGTAGCTGCAGAGCCTGTGTTGTAGAAAGGTAGATGTCACTGGCTGGAAACTGTCACCTGCTCCATATCGATGTATCCCTTGTTGTCGTCTCTGCAATGGCCAGCAAAGCCAGCAGCACAACAGCCACCCCGATTACAGCGAAGCATGGGAGGAGTATTTCAAAAAACAGTGAGTGAAACAGGGCTGTTGGAGATTAATCACCTCTTGTTCTAAACAGAATTAACTCTAATCCAATTACTTGTGTCTCCATCCCCTGCCATTATTAGCTTCCAGTCCTCACAAAATCCCTTTGGACCTCTCCCGCTGGTGCATGTAGCTGAAGGTCTCGGTGCTGTCTGCTGTCATGCCTTGGGAGAGGTGCTCCCACTGAACCACAGACCACAGTAAACCTTGCGTCCACGCTGGCTGTTGGCCTGCCTGAGGCAAACACAGCAAGAACGGATGCTAACAACCCCTAGGAAGCTGAAGCTGGGTTGTCAAGAGGGTAGGAGAGCTCAGCTCATGTGGGGAAAGCATGGACCTAGCATTCTCCCCTACATTGAGAAGTGTATGATGCCAGCTTCTGGATTTGCTTTTGACACTGTGCTGCTGGAGCCGTAGGACTGAGGATGAAGGTTGTGGGCTGTTTGACTGTGTCCCTGCAGCTGCAGGAATGGTCTCTCAAAGCTTTCTGGCTACTGTCAGCTTGTCCCTTGTGAGCCACCTCAAAGCCTGTCCTGTTATATCCAAACAGCAGATACTCACTGTCGATCTTTCAGATATCTGCAGCTATTAGAAGGGGACTGGCTCTTCTTTAAGCTTTACAAAAGGCAATCCTAAGCCTGGGTTTGATCTTACTGAATTGCTCACCTCTCCCTTTTCTCTTCTCTTCCACCAGGTCATGCTGCCAGTGCTGCTTCTCAGGCGAGTTCCCAGCCAGACTACACGATGGCGTGGGCAGAGTATTACAGACAGCAGGCTGCCTACTACGGGCAGACACTAGGGCAGGCTCAGGCCCACAGCCAGGTCTGTATTTGTATTCCCTGGACCCTGCTGCTCTTTCCTTTCAGAAATTTGGTGCATTGGCCTTGCCGTGGTCGGGGGATTCTGCTTTGGGTTCACAGGGTGAAGTGGAGATTTTGTGGCTGAGGAAGTGTTCACAGAGGGATTGGATTGTCTCAGCATAGAATCATAGAATAACCAGGTTGGAAGAGACCCACCGGATCGAGTCCAACCATTCCGATCAAACACTAAACCGTGTCCCTTAGCACCTCATCCACCTGTGCCCTAAACACCTCCAGGGAAAAGTCTTGTTTCCTTGTATGGAGTGTGGGGGTTTAGGGTGAGGACTAGGGGGTTATTTGTTTCTTCTGGCAACCTTTCCTGATAACCTGTCGACTGTTTTGTGGCTTCAGGGAATTAAAGTGAAAGGAGTCAGACTGGTGAAGTATCGCAACACTGTCACTTTGTGTGATCTGGACTGTGTGCAGGCTTTGCTTTTGCTCTTGCCAGTTTTGTGCTGGGATAGGAGCCGTGTGCTTCCCTCAGGAGGGAGCACCCTGTCCTGAAGGGGTGTGGAAAGCAGTTGAAAAATAATTTGGATTAACCAGCTGCCAAGTACAATCTCACCTTATCTGGCACTGGGACCACCGGAGTGCTGTCTGATTTATCCTAATCGTACCCGCAGGGCTTTCCTGAGCAAAAATCTTAGTGCTTGGCAAGAAGCAAAACACGCGTGCACCTTAGTGTGTTCAGATGCTTCTCCCTGCTGAACCGTGTTTTCCGTCTGGCTCCTGGGAGCAGCCGCTGGTGTGGATGCAGGCGGCGTGGGGAGCCAGCACCGTCCTCAGGCAGCTGCAGCCTCCCCACCGCTGCTCTCCGGCACCGGCGAGGTCGAGCAGGGCGAGCCGGGCGCAGGAATCGGCGCTTGCCGCAGGCGCTGGCCAAGTGTGACCTAGAAGCGGTGATAAAAGGGAGTTCTCTTCATTCCTCTCTCAAAGTCTGGCCCTCTAGAGAAGAGAGATCTTGTTCCGTAAGAAGCAGGAACTCCTGGAAGGAGAGAGCTCAGGGGTAGCGGGCGTTAGGGCAGAGATCCTCTCGACAGCGGTTCAGAGCATCGTTGGAGGGAGATACCCTGCGCGGCTGCTGCGGGAACGACAGACCTGGCTGCGTCTGGGGAGGAGGGCTCCACAGCTTGGAGAATTTCCTGCCGCCGAGTAACTTTTCCTTTCCCCTTTCTCTCTCCAGGAGCAGTAGAACAAGGTCCTCGCGGCAATTTAATTTTTTTTTCCTCTTGGAATCATTGTGGAAGAAAACCTTTTTGTAACAGAGGTTTCTAGATTTGCAACCATTTTGATGAAGACTTTTCTGTTTGTTTGTGAAACACTAGTTGTAGGATAATCGATACTGAACTTTTCTAAGAATCAGGAACAATTAGTAACGTACTAAACTGATGGACATGCTGGTAATTTTGTTTCCAAATTTGTATAAAAAAAAAAATAAATAAACAAAACCTCCAGGATTCTTTTTGGAGAGAAGCCAGAGAATTTGCAGGCACCAAAACGCACCCCAGAGCTGTGACATTTCAACACGTTGGGTTTGTGTGTGGTTTTTTCCTTTTCCTTTTTGATCTTTTCTGTTGCGACAGAAAGAGTGGCTTGGAAGTCTTAGGTGGTATGTAACAAATCCTAAACAGGGAGTGAAAATTTTAAACAGTATTTAAATATTCTTAAATATGTAAATTCATTAAATGTTTTACTTCTAATTTCTTGTATCTTGGCTGTCTTTTGATTTTATTGCATTTTTTTTTAAAAAAACCTGAACTATATGTATTGTAATTAATTATGTGAATTCTGTATTGAGGCAGATCCTGGTTTGCTGTCAGGCGAGTTATGGGTGGGGAGGGGGCATTTTTGTAGGGTTTGTATAATTTCTAGAGTCTAAAGGGGTAATATAAAAATGTGTTAATTTTTTTAGCAATACATTTTTTCATGTCTCCATTGTTAGTTGCATTTATGGATCTAAGACCTCCAAGCTTGTTTAAAAAAAGAAAAAAAAGAAAAAAAAGAAGAAAAAAGCCTTTCCTCTATGCTCTCAGAAATATAAATACTGTTATTTTTAATATTAAAATGAATCTGCTATTAGTACCTTTAACAAACACTGTGGAACATAAAACCATATTAAAAGTAGTAACTATTTTTTAATTCCAAGGTGTTTTTTGCTTTTTTCATTTCTTTTAAATATTTTCTTATCTAATATTTGTCAAATTGCCTAGAGAGAAAGAAATGAATCTAGTATTAACCACAGTATGCGCTAAATAATTTTGATTTAATAAAAGGGATAATATGATTTCCAATGTTTACTGTAGTGTTTCTTGTACAGATAACAGTGTATTTTTAAAGGAAAAACGGAATTGAAGCTATTTTTTCTTGCATTTTTAATTGCCCTGCGGGACATTCCGTTTTGAAATGTACTGAAGTTACTGTTCTTGGGTTCTTTCCTTTATTTTTTTCCTTATGCTTGAAATGTCTAACTATAAAGAAACGCGATTGGGTAATGTTGAGCATGGTGTTTAAAAACAAAGAAGTGTTCTTTTTATTTGACTGACAGTTGCATTTTACACTCTATATAATAAAATTCCCACAAGGTGTCTTGTGGGTGAAGTATTTCCAGTCTGGTTTGCTCCTTCTGCTCCCTCTGCGCTCGCCCAGACCCCGCGTCCTCGCGCCGTCGCTCGAGTTGTTTGGGGTGATCGGAGAAGTCAGTCTGAGTTTTAATTCCGGTAAAACTCTCAATGTCGTGTCAGCCAGGGTGATCTGTTTTAATGAAAGCAAATTTTCTCTAAGCCAGATGCGCATGGAGCTGCTGCCATACAAGTGTTTTATTCCTTGTCGAGGAGGCGGCAGCCGCGGGGTTTAATACCCTGGATTCGTTGCTTTTTAATAACTTTATCTTTGCGGCTGAATCCATCTAGAACCCTCCCTGCAAAGGGGTCGCTGGAGCAGCTCTGGCTCAGAGCGACGTGGCTCTAGCCCTTCTCATCTGTCAGACTTTTAGTTCTATCCGAGCCAAGGCTGGCGATACCTCTAGCCCTTTCAAAGATCCTTTTCTTGCAAAATTTTGTGCTCCTCTGACTTAAAATAGCTCCAAGCAGCCAGCTATGAGAAAGTCATGGACGGGGGAAGGGAGGGAGGAAGGATCCCATCTGCAAAGCAGGGAGCGGGAGGCATGTTGAGAGCCGGAAGAAAAGGAGATGTAGCATCTCTAAATATACCTCCAGAGAATCAAGAGAGACGTTGAGAGATGGGATAGTAAAAGCCACTTGGAAAGAGGGGAGAGGGGGGAAAAAATGGCTAGAGGAGGGCATAAAGGCTGCTGATGGGAATTGGGAGCGGGCATTACCGAGAAGACTTCCTTCTAATTCATCTCCCAAGCTCCGTGCCAAAACAGCATTTGGCATGGTTCACAGGGAGCAATTGTGTGATAATGAACCCTAAGGTGTCCCTTAATTGAAGACTGAGTATTACAGATTGTGCCAATAGTCGTAAATGGCGCAGGATTGTGGGAGGATGCATTTTCTTAAATGTATCTGTAAGTACAGATTAGCGACTCTCCCCAGTGAAATACCCGTACTATAAATTATGGAAATATCTCTTTCTGATGCAACCTTTTATTGAGGGGGTGGGGCAGCCAAAGAAATAGTTTGCAAGCCTTTGAAATTTGGCCTGTCATTAAGATGGTGCCTGCAAAGCTGGGTTTTCATCAGCAGTCTGGTGTCCTGGAAGGCTAAAGTGCTTGAAACGTTCCCAAATTCAGCAATTTGTTTTCCATTATTGCTGCCTGCTCCGGGCGGAGGGGCCGCAGCCATTAAACTTCTTGCTGTTCTGAGTCACGGATGGGCTGGAGAGGGGCAGGGCAGGAGGCGAAGAGGCGCCTTGGCACCTCACGAGGGGCTGGTGGCCTCTGGGTTCCTCCAAACCCCGCTCCAGTTCCTGTTTCGGAGGGTCCTGGGGAATGGTGGGATGATTCCCACTCCAGGGTCTGTTGGGGCACCTCGTGTTTCAGTCTGGGGTCTGTAGGCAGCTCCTCGTTTTTCCTGGCTCAGATCTATTGTGCAGCTTGGAAGCTGCTGTGATGCCTTCAGGCCAACTCTGTGGCCTCTTAAGAGTCTCCTGCTCAGCTCAGGGCAAGTTGAATTCCCAAAACAAAGTGAATAAAGCATTTTCTGTGTTAGTTTTTGTGGCCCTTAGGTAGAAACGTTCGACACGGCAAGGCGCAGGGCAGGTCCCCGAGGTGTAGGAGCCAGCGTGTAGGTGCATTTGGGGCTTTGGGACCTGTGGAAGGTGGTGGGGACAGCACAGCCTTTCCTCCTCAGGGAACTGGCTCAGGGCTATGCCTGGATGTTAAACCTGAGGGACAGCAGGGAGCTCCCAGGAGAAGACCTTCAAGTCTGGGAGACGCTCCAGAGCGCCACGTTTGGGGATGGAGGAACTGGAGTAAAAGACCATCCCAGGTGAGCGCCCACACCACCTCCAGCTTGGCTTCTGCTCTTTCCTATCCTTCATAATTCACGTTCCTTCCTTCAAGCACAATCCTGTTCCCAGGGTCTTGGCACGCGATGGCTTTGCTGCCACCCATCACAGCTCTATCCAGCAGCGCATCTTCTGCACCGGGGCCGAAGTGTCTTGGCCTCGTGCCCCATGGGAGCACCTGGGCTCTGCAGCACCTGCTCTTCAGGTACGCAGACTTATTTCTGAGTAGAAATTCATTGCAGTCCTGCAAACCATTTCTGAGCAAGCACTAAAGCATCTCGGGTTGGTGATGACCTCGATGCCATCCTGTGCTCTATATTTGGAGCACCTGAGCAGGCAGAGGCTATTTCAGGAGCTGAGGGGAGACTTGCAGAGAGGCTAAAATACTTGCTTTAATTTTGCATGATTTGAAAATGAACCACATGGTGGACATTGTGAGTTAAACCGAAATGATCATTGAAAGAGACAAGCAGGCATGGAACTTCTTTACCTCCCCCCTCCTCCTCCTTCCCTGAGTATTAAATATTTAATTGCATTAGAGCAACAGTATATTTACAGTAAGCTGGGTGGGTGACGAGCGGCGTGGTTGGAGGGAGAGCTCGTGGGATTTAGCATGGAGCTTTTTGACGTGCTACGGATGTCTGCGAGGTCCCACCTGCCCTGCTGCTTCTCCCGAGAATCCACTGGCTTCATCTTGCTCTCAGGGGGATCTGGGGGCTCTTGGTGCCATGATGGAGGGTGAGGAATTGGAATCTTGCAGCGACAGGTTATTCCTGTGTAGATAAAGGTGCCGGTCAAGCAGCACACGGGTGTTTCATTCTATTTAGCCTTCACTGGGCTGTTTTGGAGGTTTTTTCCCCCTGGATTTGCTGTGCATGGCAGTGGTGCTGGGTGCCCCATCGCAGATGAGTGTTTCTTTGCTCCTTTAGGGTTGGAAAAAAACACAAAGGGAGTTTTCCACAGATTTCATGCTGGAAATCAGCAGAAATTGGGCTCTCAGAAGCTGCTCACAGGAGGGATTCTGGAGTTGGGTGAGGTGAGGGTGACTTGAAGCAGCCACAGCTCCCTGATCCATTGGAGAGAGGGAACAGCAGCCCCTGGAGCCGAGCTCTGAGCCCTGTCCTTGTCTTGGTAGGTTCTGGAGATGGAGGGGGATGGCAGGTAGGGACCAAACACCCCTGCGACAAGGGCAACAGAGTCCCCAGGTCCCTCCGCCGCCTCCTTCTACGTCTGAGACACGGGATTCAAGGCAGGTGACCCTGAAAACCCATCTCTGGGGTTGTCATAGGGGCAGGTACCAATGCCCCCGTTCTGTTATCTTCCCACCCTGCCCCTTATCACTTGGGAAATCCTATATCAAGGCCACTAGAAAGAAGCCTCTGATGTTGGCAGAGGCTGGCTCGCTCCCCTTTAATCCGGCCGGGCTGGGGTGCAGGTGCCGTGGTCCCAGGGGATTAGACAGTCCCTTCCCTTTGTGTGAACCATCACTCATCGCTGGCCACGGCCCTGCGAGCCGCACCGGCCAGCGGGGCTCCTTGTTTGGGCCATTCACCAGCAAATATTAAACTTCCCCGCCGTGGAGTCATTACACGGGGAGGCAGGGGCCACCGCTCTGTTTGTTTTGGAGAGAATGGGGCCGGCAAAGGGCAGGAGCTGCGGGAGGGCTCATGTCCCCTGCCAGCCTCCAGAGCCCCGAGGCCGCGGTCACCTGTCTGCAGGGCCAGGGCGCGATGATCCCTCACCTTGGCTGGACACGACCCACGCTGCCTCCTCGATGCACCTGGGTTCATCCCTCACCTTGTCCCCTCACCCTAGGGATGCTGCTGGACCACGATCTGGGGCACCTTCACTCCCAGCTCCTGCGGTTCCCCCATTGCAACCAGACCGTGGCCCCATCGCAGCCCTCGTGGAGAGCAGAGAGAGGGGCAGGGGCTCACAGCCCCCCTTTTCCTCTCAGGCTGCTCACCCTACGCTCTCTGGGCTGGTGTCTCGGTGCCAGCAACAACACCAGGTTGCAGTCTGGCAGCTGGAGCTGCTGCTGCAGGGAGATGGTGATGGGATGCGGGAGAGCTGGCAGTGAGATGCAGGAGAGAATGAGGTAGGATATAGGACAGAATGAGGTGGAATGCAGGAGAGGGTGAGGTGGGATGTAGGAGAGGGTGAGGTGGGATGCAGGAGAGAGTGAGGTGGGATATAGGACAGAATAAGGTGGGATGCAGGAGAGAATGAGGTGGGATGCAGGAGAGAGTGAGGTGGGATGCAGGAGAGAATGAGGTGGGATGCAGGAGAGAATGAGGTGGGTTGCAGGAGAGAATGAGGTGGGTTGCAGGAGAGAGTGAGGTGGGATGCAGGAGAGAGTGAGGTGGGATGCAGGAGTGAGTGAGGTGGGTTGCAGGAGAGAGTGAGGTGGGTTGCAGGAGAGAGTGAGGTGGGATGCAGGAGAGAGTGAGGTGGGATGCAGGAGTGAGTGAGGTGGGTTGCAGGAGAGAGTGAGGTGGGATGCAGGAGAGAGTGAGGTGGGATGCAGGAGAGAGTGAGGTGGGTTGCAGGAGAGAGTGAGGTGGGTTGCAGGAGAGAGTGAGGTGGGATGCAGGAGAGAGTGAGGTGGGATGCAGGAGAGAGTGAGGTGGGATGCAGGAGAGAGTGAGGTGGGTTGCAGGAGAGAGTGAGGTGGGTTGCAGGAGAGAGTGAGGTGGGATGCAGGAGAGAGTGAGGTGGGATGCAGGAGAGAGTGAGGTGGGATGCAGGAGAGAATAATGTGGGATGCAGAACAGAATAAGGTGGGACACAGGATAGAAAAAATTGCATGCAGGAGAGACTAAGGTGGTACGTGACTGTCCCATCCCCACGTCACTGCCAGAGGGGAATAAAAGGCACAGAGATTTTCCTGCTTGTCCAGTCCAAATTCCCCCTCGCTCCCTCCTGCCCTGCGCTGTTGGGGAGGACCCTCTAATGGTTGGGGGCACCTTTGGAATCCAGAGACCGTGCAGATGAGAGCAAGCAGGAGTTGTGTCTGGCCCCCCAGCCTCACCAGGAACCCTTGGGAGGACCCGGCTGCTTCGAGGAGGTTGAACCACCCTGTGCCTCATTCATCCCCAGCCAAAATGTTTGTTTGTGGGCAGGAAAGCCAGCACGAGGCTGTTTTACACTTTGTGTTTGCGAGCAGCTCGGTGAAGGCCCCGCAGGGCTGGTTCTGCCTGACATCCCCAGTGCCACCAGCCCCGCTCGTGAGCTGCAGCTGGAGTTTCTGCTGGGATCCGCCGCAATCGTGTTTCATTTCAAGCCCCCCCAAGCCCCACTGAGTGGTTGGATGCAGCCAGAAAGGTGATTCTTTTTTTTATTCCCCCTCTCCTGTTTGCTTTTGTGCGTGGTGACACCCTCGCCAAAATAATCCTGATAATGTTACTTAAAAAAAAAAAGAGAGAGAGAGAGAGAGAAAGAAAGAAAAGAGGGAAAAAAAGGCAAGAAAGCAAGGGGAGAGCACTCAGCATCTCTGCTCGGCTCCACGGCCTCCTGCGGAGTGAAATGGAGGCAAATAATGCCCTAAAGCTCGTTTTCTGAGAGTGCAATCAGCCTGCCTGGTTCAGAGAGGCTGCAGAGCTCGGTGCTGGGATGGCTACGGCTTCACCAACCTTGGGGCTGCCGGGCACCTGCCGGGGGGGCACTGAACCACCCCGGGGCCCTCTTGGAGGAGAGTGAGGACAGACAGGCTGCGTGCGGCTTGGAGACGGATGGGGGTTTGTTAGTGGCTGTGGCACCTGGGGGACGGTTTTTGCTCCTGGGGAGGTGGCAGCGCATCCTCTGTGCCATCCTCCTATTTGCACTGGCACAGGGGGGGCAGGGGGAGCACCCACAGGGATCCCCACGGCCTCATCGGCACTTAGAGTCTTAGAATCTTCAAATCGTAGAATCTTAGAATCATGGAATCTTAGAATCATGTAATCTTAGAATCATAGAATCACTAGGTTGGGAAGGACCCACTGGATCATCGCGTCCAACCATCCCCATCCCTATCAGTCACTAAACCACATCCCTCAGCACCTCATCCACCCGTCATGATGAAGCACCCAAGGTGATGGGGCAGGGATGCTGCTTGTGTCCTGGGGTGATGGTTAAGGGGTGTCTCACCCCATGGGGTGATGGTTAAGGGCCCCCAGATTCGAGCAGGGGTCACCAGCCCCCCCTCACAGCCCCCAGCCCAGGCTCCCCCCGGGCACCTCCAGCTCCGGGGATCCCGGCCACAGCGGTGGGAGTGTTCCCGGGGAACATTTGGGCACATTCCCATAACCAAGTGCCACCAACTGCTGCGGCGGAGGGGCTGGAGCCCCCTCTCCAGCGCTGCTGTTTGCTTTGCAGCCTCCTTAGCCCCTATTGAGGCTTTTCAGCTCCGGCCCCTTCAGGGGGTTTAAGTAGGTAAAACCTGAGGAAGAGGCTATTTTCCTCCCTCCCTTTTGAGCCCTGCCTTGTGCCCAAAAGGCCCCCTTGTTTCACGCGTGCCAGTCACCTGGCTGGGCCCCCCAGCCCCTTTCTCTCCCAGCCTCCCCTTTCTTTCTCCTTTCTCTCTTTTGACTTTTCCAGGAGCCCTCGCTCTCCAAACGAGCTTCAGATTGGATCCAGATTGAGGTCCCTTTGTCTTTCAAGGGTTGTACTAAGCTAATTAAATGTGATCCCAACAAATAAACGCGGATCTCCCCATTACATTCAGGGCTGCCTTTCAGGCAGCAGCGGGCGGCCCCTCGCCCCCTCCCGCTGAGCGCAGGGTCCCCCTCATTGAGTCCTGCCCATTGAAAGCTCTGCCAGCGTTTCTTTTGTGCCGGGGGTCTCCGAGCCCTTTTTCCATCAGAAAAGACCCCCAAACAGCAGCTCGGCCTTTGTCAGTTGGCAAGCAAAACGCCAAAGAAAAGCCCCCCTTGAATGCTTTAATAAATGACACATTTAGCAACTTCGGAGGCGCCTGGCTCCTGCGGCAGCCGCGGGGGCGCGATGATCCCTCCAGTCCCCCCCTTTCTCTCCGGCTCACGGGGGGTTTCCAGCCCGTGGAGGTGTTGGGGTGCGAAGATCCCTCCAACCCCTTTCCTTCTGGCTCCCGAGGTGTTTCCATCCCGTGGAGGTACCGGGGTGCGATGGTCCCTCCAGCCCCAGAGGTACTTGCAGGGCTGTTATGATCCCTCCAACCCCTTTCCCTCCAGCTCCTGAGATATTTCCATCCCTTGGAGGTGCGGGGGTGCGGTGGTCCCTCCAACCTCTCTTTCCCTCCAGCTCCCGAAGTACTTGCAGAGGCGTTATGATCCCTCCAATCCCTCTTTCCCTCCGACTCCTGGTGCATTTGCAGGGGTGTTATGACCCCTCTAACCCCTTTCCCTCCAGCTCCCGAGCTATTTCCATCCCATGGAGATACCGGGGTGTTATGATCCCTCCAGCTCCCTCTTTCCCTCCTACTCCTGGGGCATTTGCAGGGGTTCTATGGCCCCTCCAAAACCTTTCCTTCTGGCTCCCGAGATATTTGCAGGGGTGTTACGATCCCTCCAACCCCTCCAGCTCCCGAGCTATTTCCATCCCACGGAGGCGCAGGGATGCTGTGATCCCTTCAACCTTTCCCTCCAGCTCCCGAGCTATTTCCATCCCATGGAGTCGCAGGGGTGCTATGATCCCTCCAGATCCCTCTTTCCCTCAGACCCCTGGGGCATTTACAGGGGTGCTATGGTCCCTCCAACCCCTCTTCCCTTCCAGCTCCCGAGCTCTTTCCATCCCACGGAGGAGCAGGGATGCTGTGATCCCTTCAACCCCTTTCCCTCCAGCTCTGCAGGTCTTTCCATCCCGTGGAGGCTCCAGGGACGCTGCCGAAGCACCTGCCCGTGCGGCCCCGGGGCTCGGGGGGCTCCGCTGGGGTCTCCCCCGTCCCCGGTACCGGAGCCGCTGGCTGCGGGGAGCGCTCAGCGGGGCTTTTTTCGATCCGAACCCCTGAGTCCCTCCACTTATTATTAGTTTTGGCAAATCCCGACCCGTCTCTAACGCCGCCCCGGCTCGCGCTGGACTTTTCTCAGCTCCACTAATATCTTTTTAATGACTTTTTTTTTTTTTTTGGGGGGGGGGGGGGGGGGGGCAGCTCTGCCCTAGAGCCTGGGTCGCTCCAAACAGATGTTGGGGCAGAGGGAGGGGAGGGGGATGCTCTTCCCTGCCAGGGACTTTCTTCTCGAGTTCAAACGAGAGGGGACCTTTCAATCACCGCTAAAAATGTATTTCTCCCGGCTGAACAATGGGCTCCTTTCTGCGCCCCGGGGGGACTGGGTTGCGATCGCGTTTCTGCTGCCGGGGATGGAGAAAAACTCCGGGTTCAAGGCAGGAAAACTCAGCTCCGAAAAGAGCTTTTTCCCCTGCTCCGGTTATTTCGTAGGTCCGCAGCTCCCCTCCTTAACAGAAAAAAAAAAATAAAAAAAATTTTTTAAAAATCGTAATTACAGAGAAATAACAATAATTTGCTGCTGTCGCTGTTCCCCAGGAGCCGCCAGCAGGTTTTTTTCCGAGCAGTTTGCAGCGTTGGAGAAGGATTCGCGGCTGCCCCTGGCCCGGGGCAGCGTTGGCCCCACAAGAGTTAAATTTTAAAGCAAATCAAATTCCCATTGGCCACTGTATATTATCTCAGCAGTCTTCATTTGATACCTCTTTAATACAGAAAGGAGCTTTTCAAGCCCCTTTTCTCTCTTTTCTCCCCGCCACTCTTTAAGAGCAATAAATGTTCAACTGCAATAACTATAAATCAATCTCCGCTCTGTTCAAATCCTATTCATGCGAAGGGCTGGAAGAGGGGAGAGAGCTGCCCCCCCTCCCTCCCGCCCCCCAAAAAGCAGCTGCTGGGCTCTAATCTCCTTTCTTGCACTGTCATTCACCCTCATTTTTCCTCCATCACCCCATCCCTGCGATCTTTTCTTGTTTTGCTTTTCTTTTCTCTCTTTGCTGCATTCTGATCCCATGTCTCCCCTCATCAGACCCCAACCTTGTCCAGATCCTGACCATCCCCTTGTAGGCTCTGAAAGAAAAGAAGAGTCCATGGATGTCAAATTGGTCTCAAAAAGACCATGAAAGATTGATTTGCTCCACTTTTCTTCTGCCTGACATTATTTCTGAGGGTCCTGAATGGGAAACCAGAAAGTCTGGGACTGGAATAAAGATGTTCTCTCTGTAAGGGGGAGACGGAGGGGGGAAAATGCCCATTTACTCCTGGCCCATCAACCCTGCAAAACAGAGAAAAAGAAAAGAGGACTGTGGCTATTCAGAGTCAGAGCAATATGTACACCTCCCAACAATATGCCAATATACTGAGGGCTTCTCTATTAACACCCATGAATATTAAAGTGCTCACTAAACGCTCAGAAGGAACTTTGGGAATATACACATGAAAATACAAGCAGCATTGTGAGGGACCCAGGACAATGGGGAGGCGATAATGGCCCTTCTCTATTAACAGCCATGAATATTAAACTTGTTTCCTCTTAAATGTTAAAAAGAAGGGAGAGCTGAGATATTAAAAAAAAAAAAAAAGAGAGAGAGAAACACCTCCCCATACACACACCAAAGCCTCCCTAGGAGCGGGGAGAAGCTTTGGGAAACAGCTGGGGATATTTAAAACCACGCAGAAAATGGATTTTTTTTTTTTTTCCCCTCTCCACACCTCTTTTCACCCCCTCCTCTCTCCGAATCCCCGCACCGGAGGTTTCAAAGAGAATCTGACTTTTTAAATGTTTTTTTTAATTTTTTTATCCCAGGATAACCTGTTGTGTTTGCAGGGGAGGGGAAAAAAATATGCAATCCGAGTGCATCGCTTGCCTCGGCAGCCGGAGGAAAACGCAAGGAAAAAGCTTTCCACCTGATGCTTTATATTTAGCGAACCTGAAATATTCACACGCCACAGCGACTCCGAAGAGCCAGAGCCCAGAAAAAAAAAATCAAAATAAATTCATTTTTTACGCAAATTAAGCCCCAAATCGAACCCTGACAGGTGAGGAACCTCCCATTCCCAGGGCAGCGCTGCCTCTCTCCGAGCAAACACCCTCGAGCAGCCGCGGATTTGGGTTCATTCCTGATATTTGCGGCTTTTCTCGGTTTAATTGGAACGGTCGCACCTGGGTTGTAGCATCATTTTCTCCAGGCAGCCCTGCTGAGGTTCTCCCCTTAAAATACCCACTCGGGGGGCAGGAATAGGGGGGTTAAGGGGGTCTGGGGGTGCTCGGCTCCTTCTCCGGACCAGGCTGGGACCCAGCGGGGCTGCTCGGAGCTTTGGGGTCGCAGGAGCTCGGGCTTTGAGTGCTGCAGGAATTTGGGGGCCAGTTCTTTTTCTCCCCCCAGCCCTTTACAGCCCCTCGGTCCCCATGAAAATCAAAAGAACAAGGCTGAGGAGAGGGCTCTAAGCTCCTACACAGCAGGATTGGGTTTAAATCCAGGAAAGATTAACCCTTTGCTGAGCAGGCAAAGCTCCAGGCCCCTGGGTGGGGAGGATCTCTGGGTTTGGGGGGGCTGCCCTGGAGCCACGGTGATGGGGACGAGGGCTCGGCGTGGGCACTGGGGTTATTTTTGGGGATGCAGAGCCCCGGAGACGCTGCCGCCTCCCCCGATTTGGGGGTCTGGCCCTGGGGGGACCCAGCAGGACACGGTTTGCCCCCCACGGGAGGTGAGGGAGCCTATCCGGCTCCTTCCACCTGTGGGTGCAATTCCCGGCCCTTCCCACCTTCCCAAGGGGAAAAGCAGCGGGGTTGGAGGGTTGAGGACCTGGCTGCAAGGTGGGTTGCGTCTCCGTACCCCGGTTCTGGGTTTGGGGACCCCGCCCGGGCTCCGCGGGGGCAGCGCCGCCTCGTCCCGGCTCTTCCCGACGGGGACGGGCAGCGGGGAGCCACGGCGGCTCGGAACCCCCCGAGAGCCCCGGACCCGTTCCCCGAAGGGGAAAGGGACCAAACGCCTCCGAGGAACGCGAGCTGGAGGCGTCGGGGCCGCCGATTTCGTTGTAGAGCGCAGCGGCCCCGAATTGCTGCGTTTCTGTCCCAAAACGAGCGCGGGGGCCGGGAGGGGAGCGGGGCCGGCTGGGACCGTGCCCGGGGCTGCCTTCAGCCCCCGGGGCACCCGAGGGGCCGTTTGGGTCGCTTTCGTTGCTTTTTCACCCTTACCCGGCTGCTGGCCGGGGGCAGATGCTCGGTTTTGCCTTTTCTGGAGCCCGGGCTGAGCCGGTGCCTCCGTGTACGTGTCTGTACGTGTGTAAATATGTGTGTGTGTGTGTGTGTGTAATGTGTGTGCGCTCGCCCTGTCCCTCCCTCCAGCCATCCCCCACCCCCGGGGAGGGGAGGGAAGGAGGGGAGAAAAGAAGGGGGGGGCTTCGACGGCTCGCCTCGCTCCGGCAGCCCCAGTTTCCTCGCCAACGTCAGGGAGGTCATTAATAACCAATTAGGAGGGTCAATGAAGCTCATATATAGCCGGGCGGGAGCCGCCGAGCCGCACGGAGCCCGGGCCGCCGCCTCGCCCCCATGATGGGCTCGGTGCTGCCCGCAGAAGCCCTGGTGCTCAAGCCCGGGCTGAAGCCGCAGGGGCTCTCCCTGGCCGAGGTGATCACCTCCGACATCCTCCACAGCTTCCTCTACGGCCGCTGGAGAAACGTCCTGGGCGAGCAGCTCTTCGAGGAGAAGAGCAGCCCCAAGACCGCCTTCACGGCCGAGGTCCTGGCTCAATCCTTCTCCGGAGGTGAGTGGCGGCACCGGACTCCCCGGACACCCCCATCACCCCAGGACCCGCACCTGGGGCTGGGATGCGGCTCCTGGTACCCAGTGTTGGTTGGGATGCGGCTCCTGGTACCCAATGTTTATTGGGACGCGGCTCTTAGTAGCCAGTGTTTGTCGGGATGCGGCTCCTGGTACCCAGTGTTCGTTGGGATGCGAATCCCTGAGCACTCGGCACTGGGATGCGGCTCCTGGTACCCAGTGTTTGTTGGGATGCGAATCCCTGAGCGCACGGCACTGGGATGCGGCTCCTGGTACCCAGTGTTTGTTGGGATGCGAATCCCTGAGCGCACGGCACTGGGATGCGGCTCCTGGTACCCAGTGTTTGTCGGGATGCGGCTCCTGGTACCCAGTGTTTGTTGGGATGCGAATCCCTGAGCACCCGGGGCTGGGATGCAGCTCCCGGTCCCCAGTGTTTGGATGCGACTCCCTGAGCACCCGGGGCTGGGATGCAGCTCCCAGTCCCCAATGTTGGGATGCAGATCCCTGAGCACCCAGGACCGGGATGCGGCTCCGGGTACCCAATGTTGGGATGAGACTCGTGGTACCCACTGTTGGGATGCGGCTTTTGAGTCGCTGGTGCTGGGATGCAGCCCCTGGGTACCCTCCGCTTGGATGCGGTGTTGGGATGCGACTCGTGGTACCCGGCGCTGGGATGCGGCTCCCGGCTCTCCCCAGGCGTGTAATAGCAGTTGACTGGGGAAGAAGGGCTTTAAATTCATTTGGTTAACTTAGGCTTGACCTGAGAAAGTTCCCACTTAAACCGCGGGCTGGGGAGGGGGCCGGGGGGGCCGGGCAGCCCCGCATTCAGCCGCCCGGGACAATATCTTTTCTCTCGCCCCAGCATCGCCGGGGCGTCCCGGCTCCCTTTTCCCCCTCTCGGATTTCTGTTCCTCTCTTAATTTACCATGAAGGCTAATTCCATTTCCATTCACGATATGTCAACCATCTCATCTCCCCATTTTGTAAGAGGAATTCCTGGGCCCTTTTAAACAAGCCCTCGCGCCATTCAGGCACAATGTACCGCTACAGCATTCCTAAAGGACTAATGAATTTAGAATTAGCAATTTCTTTCTAGTTGAGTTTAATGAATGCAGATCACTTTAACAGCATGACAAATTGCTGGATGGGCCGAAATAGACACCATTTAACCTCCTTTCTCAGCCCCGCTCCCTCGCCCGGCCCGGGCTGCTTTTCCCAGGTACCTCCTCAATGCCCCGGGGGGAACCTTGTAGCTCTTTGTAGGAGCCCGGTTGGGCGTTTAAAAAAGCTCAGAGCCGGGATTTGGGCTGGGGAGGGCGAGGGGGCCCCGCTGCCCCCCCTTCTCGCCGGGGTGGGATGGGGGGTCCCGGTTCCGAGCCCTCTCCCGCTGCTCGCAGAGGTGCAGAAGCTCTCCAGCCTGGTGCTGCCGTCGGAAGTGATCATCGCGCAGAGCTCCATCCCCGGGGAAGGGCTCGGCATCTTCTCCAAGACCTGGATCAAGGCCGGCACCGAGATGGGACCGTTCACGGGCAGGGTCATCTCTCCGGAGCATGTGGACCTGTGCAAGAACAACAACCTCATGTGGGAGGTAACGACATCCCCCCATATATCCCTTCGAGAAGCGGGGACTAGGGGGATTTTGTCCTGTCCTCGTCGTGCCTCAGTTTCCCTGTTCATGCAGAGATCCAGCTCCTCCGGGGCTGGTGAGTTTAAGAAACCCTTGAGTGGGAGATGGACAAGGCTTCCTCAGCTCTCAGGGTGCAGCCAGAGCTCAGAGGAGCCCCCAAATCATAGAATCATAGAATCACCAGGTTGGAAGAGACCCACCGGAGCATCGAGTCCAACCATTCCTATCAAACACTGAACCATGTCCCTCAGCACCTTGTCCACCCGTCCCTTAAACCCCTCCAGGGAAGGTGACTCAACCCCCTCCCTGGGCAGCCTGTTCCGGTCCCCAATGACCCTTTCTGTGAAATTTTTTTCCCTAATGTTCAGCCTGCTGCCTGACACAGCGGGATCACACCCTGCCCTGCCCTTCCTCATCGTGGTGAAACCCTCGGCTGGCAGCTGCCTGCACCCCGCTCAGCGAGCCAGACCAGCTCTGTCCCATCCCCGCTTTGCCCCAGCCCCTGAGTGAAGCCCCAGGGTTACAGGGGGACCTCAGCTCCCTGGACATCACACATTAATGCCAGCCAGCAGAGGGGAGCTTTCCTCTTTTTATTTTGTTCTACTGAGTATCAGACTTATGCTTTTAAACTGTTATTATTTATTCTCATTATAATTTTATGCCTAATAGAAACCTGACTTGCCTTTCCTGCCACCCTGCAAAGCACCATCCCCTGAAGGTCAGGTCTTCCTCCTCTACCCAGGGATGCTCTCACTCCCTCCGGCAGCTGTGGGATGCTGAATAAACCCTTCGGGCAGAGCCGGCAGGAAGGGGTTGAGGCAGGGAGATGGGTTATCAGGTGGGCAGGGGCTAATAGGTTATGAGAGCAGGGCATCCTTCCTCAGCCCCGCTACGGATGTGTGGTCCAGCACCACAAGGAGGACATATCCTGGCATCTCCCATAAGCAGGCAGCAGCTCCTGGTCACTGGCAGGCTCTCAACCCCCAATGCTCTGCTGGCTTTGAGCTTACCATGGGCCAAAGACTTGTTTCTCAGCGCTTCCCCAGCACCAAGATACTGAGGGGCATGGTTCAGAGATTGATGGGAATGGTTGGACTCGATGATCCGATGGGTCTCTTCCAACCTGGTGATTCTATGATTCTATGATTCTATGCAGGAGATGGAGAGGCTTGGTCCATTGTGGGCAGCATTGCTACCAACTGTTCTCTTACCCTCCCAGGTCTTCAATGAAGACGGCACGGTGCGTTACTTCATCGATGCCAGCCAGGAGGATCACCGCAGCTGGATGACCTACATCAAATGTGCACGGAATGAGCAGGAACAGAACTTGGAGGTTGTTCAGATTGGGAACAGCATCTTCTACAAGGCCATTGAGGTAAGCAGGGAGGCAGCAAGGCAGCCACAGGAGGGAAGCAGGGCACTGAGATGCACACACCCAGTCCCCCCAGACCTGCTCTTGTTCTTCAGACTGGTGCTGGGTCGCTTGTGGGGGCACAGGGTGGCTTAGCTGTCCCTGGCACCCGGATCCACTGGGACAGGTAGGCAATGCAGAAAAGGACCATTGCAGGGGCTTTAGGGAGCAGGAAACCGCCCTCTCTGTCCCCTTTTAGTGGTCTTGTGCAGTGACATGTTAGCAGAGCGAGAGCAAATGCTGCCCGAGGTTTGGAGTGTAAAGCATGAAAAGTGCTGCAATCCTGGCTCAGACAGGGCTTTGAGCAGGAGCAGGGGTTTGATGATCTCTCGAAAGATGAGATTTTGTGCAGAGCCAGCTTCTTTGTAGCAGGGAAGAGTTTGGGGGCATCTCTGAACCAGCTGGTGAGTGCAGGCTGTGCACCCTGGGGTCACAAATGGCTCAGGGTGTAAATGGAGCATGACAGTAGGAGCCAGGCAGGGTGTGGCACTGGGACGGCCAAGCCTTCTCGGTCTTTCTGCAGCAAAAGGGGAAGGAACTCATTCTGCCCAGCTCATCCATACGCTCCCGTATGAAGCACTGGTGGGTGCTGGTCTGGCAGGGAGCAGGGATCCCCGTGATGCCCCAGAGCACAGGCTGCTGTGCTGATGGTTGAAGTCTGGAGGTGCCCACATCTCCCTGCAGAAGACAGGATGGAGATGGCCGCCCAGCTCCCTGGTTTTATTGATGCCAAATCATACAAATCACACAGTGACAGTGGTGTGACTGTGGGAACCCGCTCTATTTGTGTTGTGTCCCCATAACCTGCTGCTGTTGTAGGTGCAAGGAGGTGGTAGTTCGTGGTGGTGTCCCTGTGCCGCTGCTTCAGCCCAGGGTCACCAGGGAAAATTTCCCATTCCAGCCCAGCCCAGCTCTGTGGGGCTCCCCCTTTCCAGTATCACGTCCAGAGTTTCACATACTTGGGAGCATGGGCTTATGCAGCTGCTCACAGCTGGGAGAGGGTCTTATCTGGGAAAGGACACAAGTGCTCGCTGGTTCTGTGGGCAAGTGCAGCTCCCTGCATCTATCTGGGCTCCTGTGCTGCTTACAGAGGAGCGGATGCTCAAATGCTCCATGGCACAGGACCATGGCCCAATCCTGCATCAAGCCAGCATCAGGGCTGTGTTTGGAACCGCCGCAGAGGGGATGGGAAGGGCAAATAGCTGTCTGAGAAGAGAACAGGTATTATCTTCTGCTGCAGAAGAGGTCCCATGTGCATCTTGGGGCTCTGTCTCCTTTCCCCATGCAGCACTGCAAGAAAGAGCCCCAAGAGCTCTGTCCTGCTCTCTCTATCTTGGACACCCCTCTGTAGGCTCCAGCTGTACCCAGTTTTAAGACCTGATATTTTTGTGGGCAGCTGTGCTGGTTGAGACAGCAGTTTAATTGCTTTTTATTACGGTTCTTAAATTATGAAAAGAAGTAAAATAATTCTAGGCAGCTGTGGTGTAATTAGGACCACAGCCATGTTTCTCACACCTCGTGTGTGCATGGATGATGGAGCAGATGAGCCGACTTTTGGAAAGCTGCAGGTAGAGGTCCCACATAGTCACTGTGAATCTGCAGGATTGCTCCCGGGGCTGAAGCAGTGAGTGCCGGAGCAGGATGAGTTTAATTCCCTTGGTACAAGCAGCAAAGTTGAAATGTTGAAAGCACCGAATCCCGAGTGATGGGGAGGTGAACGTGGGGATGAGGGTGCCTGCTGTCTCATTGTGGTGTGTTTCTGGGCACAACAGGTGCCCAGCTATGCTCCTGCTCCCACTGGGCTGGCACGGATCCCTCTGTGCCAGGAGGAGCAGAATGGGCCAGGGCTTTCCTTGGCAGAATGTGAGGAAGGGAAACGTGAAGCTTGTGAGGAGCCGAGTCACAACCAGGCACGACAGGTCAAGGTTCTGCATCTTTTGCAGGCTCACTATTCCTGCCTGTGCCTATGGAACATCCCTGCAGGCACACACACACACACATGCTGTCCAGAAACAATTGCTTTTCAGTCGCTGTGGTTTGTGAATGCAACAAGAAAAGGAAAAGCAAGAGAAGATTTTTCCTTTTGCAGTTCTATCTCTGCTCATTAATCCCCTGGCATGAGGCACACAAATACAGCATCTCAGACCAGAGCGAGCTTCTGCCTTGTTGCCTGCTGCTCCTGCCTTGCCACCTCCCTCACCACAAATCCTGCACAGAGAGCTTGAGACCAGCTGGAAAAGCCCAGTCTCAGGCAGGGTACCCAAACACCAACCTAAACTTAGCGGTTCCCTCTCTCAGCAGCACACATGTCCCTGCAGGGGCACTGTCACCCTCTGTCCCCCACCAGCCCAATATCTCTTAGGATGCCTTTCTCACCTACCCACCTCAAAATCGGATTTATTTGGTGCCTTTCTCAATGTTGGCCTTTAATATTTTCATGCATTCTGCCTGTTCCTGCCCTTACTCGCTAGTTTGTTTTTCTCACCCTCTCCCTCAGCAATTCCCGCTGCTGGCAAATAAAGCGATGGCAGCAAGTTTTGGCCTTTGAGCTGAAGGCAATGAGATTCTTGGGGTGCAATTTAAATTGCTTTGGGGTGTAGGCACATGAGTGCTCACCCGCTACTGGCATAGGTGCTCCAGCGGAATGAAACATGCACCCACACATGCATGCATGCATGCAATATGCTTTATCCTTTTGGCAGCCTTTATACAATACAAGCCTATTAGCTTGTATTAAAAATAATTTGCTTTCTGTTAAGAGAAATTGATGCAGAGAAGCAACCCTGATTTGGGGTGCAAAATGATATCACCTTTCCCTGCTTTCCAAATTCCTACTCTGCAGCCCTAGTGAGATCTTTATACAAATGGACACTTACAAATATGAAATCAAAATTCCCACTTCTTTCAGATGCTTTAAATTGGGCATGTTTTCAGTGCTCAGATGATCTAACTTACAATCTGTATTTCATGGGGATGATGCTTTTCTTTTGGCTACTCTGTCTGTGGAAAACCGTTCTTGGAATCGGGCAACTCTCCCATTTCTAATTTAGATTATCAGCACTGGGGACTGGAAAGGAAAAAATCTGTGCAGGTATTTTATGAAGGGATGTTGTAGTTAGTGTTGTTTGAACAGGTGTGAGAGCATCCTTCCTCCTAACCGCAGCTGCTGTGCATGGGGATGTTTGAATGGTGTTTTCTGGCTGCTCACTCTGGCTGCCCCGGCAGCGCGGGAGCACAATGGGAACAACAAGAGAAGCGGTGCCATCATTTCAGGGAAACAGGAAGATGAGTGGTGCAAAAAGCTTTCCCAGAAGCTATAGATCATCTCCTTGGGCTACTGCAGGCACCAGGGCATTGGTGTGGAATGTAGGCAGCATCTTGCACCCGAGCCATGCTTTCCTATAGCAGCCAACAAGCTCTCCTCTGTTCCCTGAGCTGATAAACCTTTTGCTGGTGTATCTGCATTTCCATCTGCTAAAATAAAGCCCAGCAGGGCTGGGCCAGGAGATGCTGCCTGTGCTCTACAGCAGGAGGCTGCTGATGGTTCCATCCACAGTTGAAACGCTCTGCTGGAGCACCAAACCAGGGTTCTGTGTCACGGCTCCCTGCTTCGGTCTCTGTCACTTGTGCCTCGCTGCCATTCATGGATCTACAAATGGCTTATTTGTCTGTGTCCTCATCTTCCCTAAGCTGCAGGGGAGTCCTTCACCTCAGAGACCCCAGCGCTGTCTCTGGGCTCTGTAGATGTTTATTTGCCTGTCATGTTATTTGTAGTCCAGCTTGGGGGAGACCACGGAGCAGCTCTGTGCCAACAGCACATGGTGCTGAGCTGTGCCACTGCCTCCAGTGCTGAGGACCACTGGCAGGTTCCAGAGGCAGCAGGGTCTTCCAGGAGATGGGATGTGGCCAGTGTAGGTCCAAAGCGACCAGCTGAGGATGCATGTTCATTGCCACTCCCAATGCCCCCATCTGTATCTCTTTCTAGATGATTCCTCCAGACCAAGAGCTGCTGGTCTGGTATGGGAACTCCCACAACACCTTCCTGGGCATCCCGGGTGTGCCAGGACTGGAAGAGGAGCAGAAAAAGAACAAGCATGGTGAGTAACAATGGAAATAGCCCTGGGTGCAGCATCCCTGCTCATTCTCCGTTCACCCTGTCCTCAGCTCCCAGGGGATGCGTCAGATCCCCCAGCTCTCTGGGGACAAACACATGTACTATAAAACAGATCCACACAGACTGTGTTCCCTGCATTTAACAGATCTTTCCCCAAATAGCAGTGGCAGGAGGTTGGTTTTTTTTTTTTCTCCCTGTGCTTTCACTCTCTGGTTGTCTTGGCGTTCCCTGAGATGCTCCTCTGCAGGCAGGCAGCAGAGCTCTGGGCACTTTTGGGGGATGCTGCGTTTAGAGCCAGACCCCGACCCTATCTGTGCTCCCCAGCTCTGCTTCTCCCTTCAAGAGCAGCAGGTCAGAGCCCAGCGGGGAAGAGGAAGAAGCTGGGACCAGGGCAGGGATGACACGATGCTGTGATGCTGCCAAAGGGCCCAGGGCAGTGGAGCTGTGGGTTGGGGGTTCCTGCACTCAGCCCCTCTAGCTCTGCTTGCAGCACAGGGAGGGGAAAAGAGTTTTTCGTACCTGTCTATAGGGGAAATGGGTTGGCTCGAGTATTCCCCCTTACCTAAATTTGGGTGAGTCCCTCCCCAGCTCTGGCTTGACCCAAAAGCCCAAAGTGACCCTGCTCTGTGCCCAGACTGGGGGGGTCTCTGTGCTCGGGATGGGAGTCTCTGCTCTCGGGCATCCTCAGCAAGTAGAGGTGCCAGCAAGGGGGCACAGGGTGGTTATTCAGTCACACGAGGAACTGGGGAGTGGTGAGCTGCTGTGCTGGAGAGCAGTGCCTGACCATCCCCTGTTGTCCCCAGAGGATTTCCACGCGGTGGAGACGGGGGCCAGCACGACGGGGCGCATGCGCTGCGTCATCTGTCACCGCGGCTTCAACTCCCGCAGCAACCTGCGCTCCCACATGCGCATCCACACCCTGGACAAGCCCTTCGTGTGTCGCTTCTGCAACCGTCGCTTCAGCCAGTCCTCCACCCTCCGCAACCACGTCCGCTTGCACACTGGCGAGCGCCCCTACAAGTGCCAGGTTTGCCAAAGTGCCTATTCCCAGCTTGCCGGCTTGCGGGCACACCAGAAAAGCGCCCGCCACCGACCCCCCAACGCCTCCCTGCAGGCTCACTCGCCGGCACTGCCCGTGCCCCATCCTGCTTCCCTGGCCCATCACATCCCCACCATGGTGCTGTGAGCCCTGGCCTGGCAGAGGGTTTTTGGACAGCAAAGACTGGCACTGAGACATGCCATGAGCTGGGGGTGTTGGCCCTTGGCGGAGCTGGAGGGCAGAGGCAGGGCTGCTTTGTGCATTACAGGGTTATTTTTTGAGTGTCACCGTTTCCGTGGGGTTTCAGCAGGCTGCTCGGTGAGCGAGGGACCCCACGGTAGCATGTCCTGCATGGATTTGCTGGTGCACTGGAGGACGTCTGGGGCAGCCTAAAATCTGGTCCTGGCTGAGTCATGGCTGAGTTTTACAGGTGGAAGAAAACTAGTTCTTATCCTTCCTCCTCTGCTCCAGCGAGTGTCCAGGAGAAATGTGCGCCCCGCTGAAAGGCTGGCATAGCCCCAGTGTGGCCACCCCATCCTCTCTACCCCAGGGGCACCTTTGTCCTGGTAGCTCTTTCCAAGGGACACATTTCCCTCCTCAGGAGCCCTGATTTACCAGATGGTCACGTTCCATCCCCCAAATCCCCTTTCTTGCCCTCCTCCAGCCCGAGCCACGCGTTGAGGTTTGCCCCACACCTCTGAGCAGCACCATGGGCGGAGGGGACAGTCCCAGGACCACGTACCAGCTGGAAATGCTCATCCACAGGCAGGTTATGTGGGGAACCCTGTGCTCTGCTGGGCTGTGTCTGCTCCAGCTCTGGGAGCACCAGCTCCCCACAGCCCTGAGGGAACATTCCGGCTGTTATCACACTTTTGCTGCCCTCTGGGGACAGGGAAAACCAGTCCCTGGACCAGCTCTGTCCCTAAGGACAAGTCTAAGCGCCCTCTGGAGTCCGGCCACATGCGAGAAGAGGGCTGTGTATCATAAAGCTTAAAAGAAGGTATTCTAATATTAATTATAAGTCTAAGATGTATAAAGTTCTCACAAACTGTGTTTTACTTCCAGAAAAGAACTGAACTGTCACTTTAACTTTGTAAATATTTATGAAAACATTATTTACAAAACTTTGATATTATATATTATTTGATTGTATATGTACACAGTGTAAATACATTTGTACCTCTCTCTTGTATTCTAAATAAAAATGACTTGGAACATTTATCATTTAGAAGATTGATGGTTTGGAGAGATTTCTTTTGGGATGTGCTGGGTGCAGGATGCAGTGGTTGGGATCAGTAAAAAAGGAGATGTAGCATTGTCTGTTGGACCAAAGAGTGCAGCTGGGGAGAGGGAAGATCAGTTTTGGGTAAACCAAGCCCTTTGGCAGGTCTAAAAGAGAAGGGGCAAGCGCAGCTTCTGTTCCTCCCTATGTCCACACATAAGGTGTCTTATCGGAAGCAGATGCTGCTGAACATGCTTTGATACATTCTATGAAACAATGGCCTTATTTTGGCTGTAATTAGGCACAGATGCTGGTCTTGCTTGACAGAACAAGGTTTGATTTTGGTCTGGAGGAAGCGAAGTATCTGCTGAAGGTTGCTGCTGGTGGCTTTTTCCTTGGTGTTCTCCCAGCAGCATTGAGCACCTCACTGCTGGTTGAACTATATGAATAAAGCCTCCAGTCCCTACCCCTACAAGCCTTTTTGAATGCTCCCTCCCCAGCTTTCCTGCAGCCCCTTCAGGTACGGGAAGGTTGTTATAAGATCCCCTCAGAGCCTTCTTTTCTCCAAGCTGAACAACCCCAACTCTCTCAGTCTGTCCTTGTTGTGGGAGCTGCTCCAGCCCTCGGATAATCCTTGTAGCCTCCTCTGGACCCGTTCCAACAGCTCCATCTCCCTTTTATGTCGGGGATTCCAGAACTGGACACGATACTCCAGATGAGGTCTCACCAGAGAGGAATAGCGGGGCAGGAACCCCTCCCTCGCCCTGCTGGCCGCGCTGCTTTGGATGCAGCCCAGGATATGGTTGGTTTCTGGGCTGTGAGTGCACATGACCGGCTCACGTCGAGCTTCTCATCCCCAAGCACCCCAAGTCCTTCTCCTCAGGGCTGCTCTCAATCACATCATCCCCCAGGGCCTGCCCCGACGCAGGTGCAGGACCTTGCACTTGGCTTCATTGAACCTCAAGAGTTCGCACAGCCCCTCTGTTCACAGCCTTTCCCCGTCTCAAATGCAAAGTCAGGCAGAGCAGGCTCCGAAGCTCCAAATTACCAAGAGGTTTGACTGTTGAGAGGTTCACAACAACATTAAAATGAGTCCTTGGAAGCAACAGAATATACACAAGATTTCTGGGAAAATTCATCCTTGTGCGTGGAAGCAGGAAATCCATCCTGTTCCAGCTCTTGTCTTTATGGCCTCAAGCTCTGCTAGGGGAGGTCTAGGCTGAACATTAGGAAAAAAAATTCATGGAAAGGGTCATTGGGCACTGGCAGAGGCTGCCCAGGGAGGGGGTTGAGTCACCTTCCCTGGAGGGGTTTAAGGGACGGGTGGATGAGGTGCTGAGGGACATGGGTTAGTGATTGATGGGAATGGTTGGACTCGATCCGCTGGGTCTTTTCCAATCTGGTGATTCTACGATCGATGCAGATCACCCCCTCGCGTTGCCCAGCCCTGATAAAGGATGCTTGCTTTGTAAAACTCCAAAACGAGCCTTATGGAGTATATTTGCTGGCATTTTCGGTACGAGCCAGGCAGGGTGCGCTCTCACAGGGAGGGTGAGGCACCCTGCCCGCACTAAACATGTCCGCCCTTCCCCTCGCTTCCCAACGCGGTGAAGCCCACACAATCCCTTTCCTGCCAGGAATTAAAATGGCCGAATAACACCACCGCCCTCATTGAAGATGGCGCCTCAGCCGCGCTCTTGCCAGCACCCAACATGGCGGGCGGAAGTAGCCTTCCTCCCGTGACCGCGGGCGCCGCGCCGCCAAGATGGCGGCGATCAGCATGAGGCTGCCGGTGGTTCGAAAGCTCGTGGGGCCCAGCGCGCCCCGGGACGGCGAGAAACACCTGGTGGCGCCGGGGGACACGATCACCACCGACACGGGATACATGAGGTAGGGCTGCGGTACCGAGAATGCTGGCAAAGCAACTCCCTGAGGCTCGTTTTGGGGTTTTAGAAAGCGTGAGAGTGAAATGATTTAAGTTTTGCTGCAGCTGGTTCGTGCGTTCAGTGATCTTGTCGTATATGTCTTGTGTCAAGAGAGAATATGCAGGCAGTCTCCAGATATGGATAAATAACTTGAAAGAATAAACACTCCCTTAGAGTTGCAAGAATTTCTTGATCATAGAATTGTAGAATAGTTTGGGTTGGAAGGGACTGTAAAGACTATCTAGTTCCAACCCCCTGGGATGGTCAGGGGAATCCCACTAGATGAGGCCGCCCAGGGCCCCTCCAAGCTGGCCTTGAATTGATGAATTTCATTTTCTTGTAAGATGTTTTAGGTCAAGGCAGAACCTGGCTTAGGGCAGCGAGAACTTATTGACGTGCTTAATTGACTTGTGAGATGGGGTTGTCTTGGGTCAAGGGATAACCGCCTCTGGTATTGTGTCCAGTTCTGGAATCCTCAACGTAAGAAGGAGATGGAGCTGTTGGAACGGGTCCAGAGGAGGCTACAAAGATGATCCGAGGGCTGCAGCACCTCCCATAAGAGGACAGGCTGAGAGTTGGGGTTGTTCAGCCTGGAGAAGAGAAGGCTCCGAGGAGATCTTATAACGGCCTTCCAGTGTCTGAAGGGGCTACAAGAAACCTGGGGAGGGGCTGTTTACAGAGGCTTGTAGTGATAGGACTGGGGGCAATGGGTATAAACTGGAGAGGGGCAGATTTAGAGTAAGTGTGAGGAGGAATTTCTTCACTCTGATGGTGGGGAGGCCCTGGCCCAGGTTGCCCAGGAAAGTAGTGGCTGCCCCATCCCTGGAAGTGTTCAAGGCCAGGTTGGATGGGCCTTGGACAGCCTGATCTAGTGAGATGTCCCTGTCTGTGGCAGGGAACTGGGTGGTCTTTAAGGTCCCTTCCAGCCCAGCCGATTCTATGACCTAAAGAGAGTCTCTAGACATAGTTGGGTAACCTAAAAAAAAAAAAAAACATTCTTTAAACACTTACATGAGTTTTTGCCTAGAAGTGGTGTATCTTCCTACTGCTTTTGTAACATGGCATGCCTGTTTTAGAAGAACATCCAATTCAATGCTGAATTGTAAAAAAATCTGGGACAGAATGGATTTTCCACTTCCATGCATATGAGTAAATACTCCCAGTAATCTTGTGCATATTCTGTTGCTTTCCAAGGACTCATTTTAATGTTGTTATGAACTTCACAACTGTCAGATCTCTTGCTGGTTTGGAGCTTTGGCTCCAGCTCTGCCTGACGTCACCTTTGAGCTGGGGAAAGGCTGCAAACAGGAATTCCAGCAGAGACCTCTGTTGGGCACAGATCACACTGAACATGAGGCATTATCATTGCCAAAGAATGGGGATATGCTCAGGCACTCCTCATGTGTCTTCTCTCTCCGCAGGGGCCATGGCACCTACGTGGAGGACGAGAAGCTCATCGCCTCGGTGGCTGGTGCTGTGGAGAGGGTCAACAAGCTGGTGTGTGTCAAAGCGCTGAAGACAAGGTGAGTGCCATGCCCGCCACCTGTGCATGGTGTGAGACCTGCTGCTCCACACAGGTGAAACCTCACTGGAGCCCTGCATCCAGAGCTGGGATCCTCAGCACAAGAGGAGAGCTGTTGGAGCAAGTACAGAGGAGGCCGCGGAGATGATCCGAGGGCTGAAGAACCTTCCCTACAAGAATAGGCTGAGAGAATTGGGTTTGATCCGCCTGGAGAAGCGAAGGCTCTGAGGAGACCTTCGAGCAGCTTCCAGTACTGAAAAGGACTTCAGGGAAGCTGGGGAGAGGCTCTTTATCAGGGAGTGCAGGGATCAGACCGGGGGAGCAGTTTTAAGGTGAAAGAGGGGAGATTTAAGTGAGGTCTTAGGAAGAAATTCTTTACCTTGAGGGTGGGGAGGCACTAGCTTAGGTTGCCCAGAGAAGTCGTGGCTGCCCCACCCCTGGAGGTGTTCAGTGCCAGGTTGGATGTGGCTTTGAGCAACCTGGTCCTGTAGGAGATGTCCCTGCCCATGGCACGGGGTTGGAACTGAATGGGCTTTAAGGTCTCTTCCAACCCAAACCATTCTGTGATGATCCCTGTGGTATGGGGCTGGCCATAGGCCCAGCTCCCAGATGATTTCTTGAGAGGATGAGGCGTTTGATGAACTGCTCTTTCTCTGTCCTGTTTCCAGGTACAACGGTGAAGTTGGTGACATTGTGGTGGGGAGGATTACGGAGGTAAAGCTCAGTTTTTCTATATGTGCCATGGAGGAGGAGGGGGGCTTGCTGGCAGTGTGCCAGGCTGGCATGTCTCTGTCTGATCCAGAGCCCGCTTGGTGTTCCTAAAAGCACTTTAGTATCTGTGCACAGAGGCACTGGGAGCGTGTGGGTTTTAAACAAGGTGTGGGTGGAAGCAGCCAGCAGAGCTGTCTGTTTCATGGAATTGTTTAGGTTGGAAAAGACCTTCAAGATCGTGGAGTCCAACTGTAACAAGGTTCAGCCAGCTGCAGGACCTATCACTCTGCTGAAGGGCTTCTGTTCAGTTTTTGTGTGTGTATCAACAGATTATTTTCCTTCTCTAGGTTCAGCAGAAGCGATGGAAGGTGGAAACCAATTCCAGGCTTGACTCAGTCTTGTTGCTGTCATCTGTGAATTTACCTGGCGGGGAATTGGTGAGTGTAGTTCATGCAGAGCTGTGCCGAAGCTGCTTCCCTGGCAGAAGTGGAGGTGCTGGGAAGCTCTGGGAAGCTCTGGAGCTCTTCTTGCAGTTAGTAGAATGGTAGTGTTGTGGTTTGTGGGTAGGTCTGTAGTGCTCTGATATTTTTAACTCTCAGTATTGTCCGGACATAACCTCTTCAGTGGTCTGAAGGTGTGCTAGTCTGCCTGGTTTTCCTCTGGTGACTAGATTCCGTATCGCATGGCACCCTAAGGTCGCCCCACTATGCAGGTTTAACTGATGTTTTCTCATGCTGAGCTACATGTAGCTTTTCTTGTGTTGTGCATTTCAGAGAAGGAGATCAGCTGAAGATGAGCTTGCCATGAGGGACTATCTGCAGGAAGGAGACCTCATCAGTGTATCCTTGCAGTCAGAAGAGCCAAGGGGCGTGGGGAGAACAGCCAGGCCCAGCAGCGAGAGCTCTCTGCCGGGGCAGACAGCAGCTGTTGGCTCTGGGCAGCTTTAGGGACCGTGTTTCCTTAAGTGGCACTGACAGGCAGAGGTCCAGTCCATATTTTCTGATGGAGCTGTGTCACTGCACACCCGGAGTCTGAAATACGGGAAGGTAAGTTGTTCAGAAGCACTCTGTCTTGGCATGATTCTGCTCCAGTTGACTTGTTTAAGGCGTTTTAGAGAGGATTTTTAAGAAAAAAGCTCTGGAGTAGAGCAGGATGTTGTTATAACCTATTCCTGCAGGGTAGGAACAATCTTTGATCCTGTGTGGGAGCACCAAGCAGGGTTTTCCCAAAGCAAGGAGTGCCCTTGAGTTGCCCTTTGAGCTGCTGCTCTCCCTGTCCACAATTACAGCCCATGAGTCCTGTTTCTCCCCACTAGACACTTGGGAATTAAACACTGAGGAGAAAAATGTGAAGGTCTGACTCAAACTTGATCACTCCTTTTCTGCAGGCCATTACGTCTGTGACTTGTTTCTCTCTCCAGGGCTCTATTTTAGGCTTTATGCAGTTGGCATTTGTCTCTGGTTTTGTGCATTGAAAGAAGCCAAGGGGCCACTGGAGTATAGGCTGCAGTTCAGGATTACCAGACCAAGGGTATTAGCACTTAAAAGATGAAAGCAAAGTGTACTCATTGCACAAAGGGTGAAGGACAGCGGTTGGATTAAAAGGGGAAAGTGTTCTGCTAAACTGGGCCTCTCGCTTCTCATTTTTCTGCAGGGATGGTTGATGTGTAGTTACGATCAAGATGATATTAACATTTGTGCTAAGCACTTAGAATATTCTTCATCTTCAAAGGGCTGCACAGGCATTAGCTAATCCTCCCAGTACTCCCAGAGGCAGGCAGGTTTTATGTTCAGTGTTTCACAGGAAAAGGTGTTAAAATTGACTGGTTCCTAGAGCAGGAGTGGAATGCATGTCAGTAACTTGATGTTATCTACAGTGTCTCAGTTTTATGGTCTCCTTTTCAGCTTGGCCAGGGTGTGCTCGTCCAGGTCTCGCCCTCCCTTGTGAAACGCCAGAAGACTCACTTCCACGACTTGCCCTGTGGTGCTTCTGTGATCCTCGGCAACAATGGTTTCATCTGGATCTACCCAACTCCAGAGCAGAAAGATGAAGAGGCAGGGGGCTTCACCACCAACTTGGAGGTAAGGTTTCAGGTGAAATGATGAACCTTCTCCTACTGAAGGTGTTTTGCTAGTCCAGTGCAGCCAAGAGGCATATGAATAACCTGAGGCTTTTAAGATTTGGTATTAGGTTTACGACAAAGCTGTTTCTTTGCAGTAGGCTTGCATTATTTCCCTGCTTATTCATCTATTTTCCTCTGTCCTTCTGCAGCCGGTTCCCTTGTCTGACCGGGAGGTGATCTCACGGCTCCGAAACTGCATCATTGCTCTGGTTACTCAGAAGTTCATGCTCTTTGACACCAGCATCCTGTATTGCTATGAAGCCTCCCTTCCTCATCAGGTATAGAAATCGGTGCTGTTTACTTTACTCCACACTGTGGAGAGGGAATGGAAAAGCTGCACCAGTTGCTGCTGAAGTCCATAAGTTAGGTGGTGGAGCTTCCGTTGACTTTGCCTTGGACCCTCTGCCATGATAGTTGTTTGACCACAGCCCTCTAGACTCACTTGCTGCTCACTGCCATTTGCCAGGGATCCTTGTCTGTGTGCAGTAGTAGTTGTTGCTTTTTGGTATCAACGTTTCTTCTCTTTCCACTCCAGATCAAGGACATTCTCAAACCAGAGGTGATGGAGAAGATCGTTCTGGAAACCCGACAGAGACTGATGGATCTGGAGGGATAGGGCACAAAGCCTAAAGCAGTCATTTGAAGTCCTAGCATGGCAGCTTTTGATACTCAGTATTTTTTTCAGTATTCTAGTCCCTGACATTCATTCCACACTTCAGAAACCACCAAAATTCCTCATTTTAATGCCTAGGATATCTCCTGAGCCCTTTTAGGACAACAGTACTGAATAGTACTTACATACAATAGGCTTTTAGTGCAGCAGCCTGAAAAATATCTGACCTTCATGAAGACACAGATGCAACTAGGACACATCTCATAGCATTTGCTGCTGTGTCTGGTGCCCCTGAACTTTGTGCAGAATGGTAGAGAGGAAAGGATGTGTCTTGTGATGTTGCTCTCTCCACAAAGGTTTTCCTTTTGGTTTTCCTTTACTGTGATGTAGACCTGCCAGTCAGTGCTCTAACTGAGAGTGCTTGTTTCTCTCTTTAGGACTGCAGATTGCAGGTACAAGTCTTGAGAGGACAGGAGTATCCACACCCTTTCTTAACCATGTTTTAGGTCTGTCTGTTCATGGCTCTGTGTCTCAAGAGAATGAGATTGGACGTGGCTTGTTGAGCCAGGAGCCATGGGTGAGCAGTGCCTTCTCAGCTTGTGTGCATCTTGCTGAGCTCCTCTGAGGAGGCTCTGATATTGTTTTTTATTGAGTATTTTACATTTCAATAAATTTTTTGGAACATATCAGTCCTTTGTGGGTGTGTGCATTAGCTTGTCTTTCTCCAGAATGAATTGAGTCTAGCTGGAGAGCTATGGTTAGCTCAAGTTCCCTTGTGCCTGGACACTTGGGATGCTTGCAGTGTCCTGTTATCTCCTCTTCAGCTGTTGGTCCTCATCCCAGGACTTGACTTTTCATCTTCAACCCATCTTCTGTGCTCAGTTCCTCTGTAAGTAGATTGCCTGGCACTGTTTGCAGTGGTGCTCCCAGCATTGCTTCCCTGCCATATCCCATGGAGAAGCGAATAATGCAGCAGCTCTGCCTGGGGAACAAGGACCTGGTGTGACCCTGCTGGAGATCCTCAAGCCAAGGGTTGCAGATGGGTGAGCTGAGCCAGGTGCTGGTGGCCAGTCGCTTGCTTTCTCTGTGCTGAAGGGATATGTGGCTTTGCATTGAACATCCTCTCAGATCTCTGGTGCTATATTGGAGCCGCTTGTGTGATATATGTATTGTGTGTATGTATATTGTTTGTGTTGTATTATTGCTGCACTGCTGCAATTCTTTAATAGGCTGAAAAAGCAAAAAGTCTACCCTAATTATCCCAGAATCTCATTTTCTTACAAATTCTCATGCCTGCTGCAGGCAAAAGGAAAAATTCTTTGCTCTGTCTTCTCCTGGGAACTAGAAATACCCTTCGTTGCTTCTCATGTGGTCCCTACTGCTCTGCCTGCTGTCCAGAGCAAGCACTAGGTGGCAGCTGCAGATCGTGTTTGCGGTATTTACCTTCCCCGGCAGCTCTGCCTCACTGCCCTGCTGTCTGCCACTAGGCTTGAGATTAGGAAAAAGTTCTTCACAGAGAGGGTGGTTAGGCATTGGAACGGCCTGCCAAGGGAGGTGGTTGAGTCACCGTCCCTGGAGGTGTTTAAGGTGAGGGTAGATGAGGTGTTTTGGAGCATGATTTAGGGATTGGTGGGAATGGTTGGACTCGACGATCCAGTGGGTCTCTTCCAACCTGGTTATTCTGTGATTCTGTGATTCGAACTAGAGCGTTATGGAACTCGGTGGCTGAGGACAAGCAAGAATACAACAATCCATTCTGCTGCTGTGCAACTCAAGCTTCTGCCTGTGCTGCTGCTCTGTAATAGTGCTTTACTTCTTGGAGATACTGGTGAAGTGCTCCACACAAGACCCAGGAATTGTCATTTTTTTTTAGTTTAATGGATATTCCCCAAGAGATGTTGCAACAATCACATCCTCAAGACGACTTGGGAAATCTGAAAAATAAGCTTGATGGTGACACGATGAGGTATGAGCGTGAGGCTGGCGGCAGCATTATCCATAGCTGCCTGGACAGGAACAGTGCAGAAAGGCTAAAAGCTTTAGCAGCCTCTGGATCTTTTAATTAGAAAAGTGCCTTTCTTTTTCCCTACCCCGTAGCTGTAGTTGAGCAGCTGTTTATCTTATTGCCATATGGAGAGATGAAGGGATTTCTGCTGTGAGGCTTCGAGGTATAAGCAGATGGGAGTCATATGAGCGATAAGATAATGTATCTGATGTTGCCTTTTTTTAAAGCGGTTTTGAAGGCTGATGGAGAGGTCTGTAGTTAATCCAGTCGATCTCTGTGTATCTCTGCCACTTAACCAACTAGGTCAGGCCAAGGGGTCAGGAGACTGTACTTTGTTACCACCAAGAGAGATTTGATGTCTGGAAGTGGATCTGCTGAACTCATAGATCATAGAATCACTAGGTTGGAAGAGACCCACGGGATCATCGAGTCCAACCGTTCCCACCAATCTCTAAACCATGCCCCTAAGCACCTCATCCACCCTCACCTTAAACACCTCCAAGGTGAGTGCAGCGTGTTTCTCTGTCCTCAGGCAACCTCTCTGCCTTCACCTAACAGGTCAGGAAGGGCTGCAGGGGTTATGACACTCTGGAAAGCGTAGTTGGTAACGTGGTGGAAACGTGCTGAGGGAGTGTGCTCCAGAAATGCTTCATTTGGAGTTGGATCCTGCTCACGGGTACCAAGCATGAGCTGTCAGACTGCAAGGTGAGGCAGTGCCAGGTTCTCATTACACAAGAGAAGGGTGCTGGTGTCTCTGCAGCTGCTGTGTGGGCTGCACAGACAACTTGTTAGCTTTTTTTCTCGTGTCTCTTTTTTTTCTTTTTTTTTTCCCTTCTACATAGCAGTCAAACTGTAGTCTATTTCCAGACTTCTTATGCTGGTCCTCTCTCCCCATTGCGAGCCTTTTTTGTTTATTTATGCTCAATAAATGAGTATACAACCTGAAAAAACCATGAGCTCAAGCTCTGGATGGCTTCAGCTCTGCTTGGGGCTGCTTTTTGCTTCCTCCTTGCTGCAACATTCCTGATTTTGGTCTTGGAGGATGTGCTGCCTGGGGGAGAACGTGGCTTATCCAATTCCCTTGCTCCCAAATACCTGACACTTCTGTTTTTAAGCCTAAGAACTAGAGCACCAGCTGGGAGAGGTTTAGTTATTTGATGTTTTCTGAAGGGTGGAGGGAATTGGTACTTTCCTCCTTGGCCACGAGGCGTCATTGCCGCTCTTTGCAAACTCAACCAGGGCTGTGCCAAACCCAGACCTAAATTCTGTGCTAAAGCTTCAGCAAGGACTTTGGTGGCCGTTCCTGCAACCCCATCAAGCACAGCTTTCTCTGCAAGCCAGCAGGTAAAAAGAGATGAGAGTGACAAACTTGCATGAGGAGGGAGACCCTTCCTGAGCAGTTTCAATGCTGTCTAAGAAAGGCACCAGTCCAGCTGCCCTTTCTCTTGATTTGGCTGAATCCCTGTGATTTTTATCCCTCTTGATGAATGTTGAGGGCCGCCAGCGCTCATCCATCTCTAAAGCAACTGGATGTGCTGCTGGGGCTCATACGGAGAGGCCTGAATTACCACTTTTCAGTTGTGACACACAATATGGCAAATGACTTTTCCCCAGTGCCCAGCAGAGATGAGTGAGCAGTCGGACGGGGGCTGGAGGAGGCTCGGCAAACAGAGGAGGCTCTGGCATTTCAGGTAGGTGGGGGAGTCAGAGCCCCTTGTTCCACAGGCAGGGCCACATGGGAAGGTGGGCAGAGTATATTAAAAATGTCTTTGCAACGGGAAGCACTTGAGATGTGAAAAGCTCCTGCAAAGCAGCGTCCTCCTGAATTCTTGAAATAGCCTGTGGAGTTTTGCTAGCGACTTCTAAGCAGGAGGGCTGAAAATGAAGAAACTATGGTTTCTCTGGTTTAAGGACAAAAACATAGTTGAAAGAGGGGTGTGAAAAACCTAACAAGTGTTCATTGACACATGGGGAACTAAAATGGCCATGCAGGCATTAAAACAGCTTAGAGCAATCTGCTGGCTGTGGGCAGCGGTGTCCCACAGCGAGGAGCCTGTTTGCGAACCAGCTGTAGCTCCTGCCTGTGCTGCGTACCCCAAGGGTGATGCATGGCACAGACGTGCTTCGAAGTGGAGCTAATAAATAGAGTTCCCTTGCTGGTAAGTGTTGCCTGCAGAAACAAGAACACAAAATCACAGGAAACAATTTTCCTGTTTCTTGGTGCCAGTGTTTGATTCATGTACTAATATGAAGAATGGCAACCCCTCCCTTTACTCCCAGTAATAACCTTTGGGAATTAAAATCTGTGCTAATGGGTTATTAATCCAATTACTGGTGCTTATTACATTACTTCTATATCATCCACATGCAGCTTTGCTGTTCAGTTGAGAAGAATGCTATAAATACAAAGCTTTGAGCAGACCCTAGAAGATACTGAAATCCCACTGAGATTACAGGCAGTCTTGAAATGTTTGTCTCAGGTTCCTGAGAGCTGCTAATTAATATGCTAAGGTTTGTTATTTGGTAAAGAGGTTGAAGCTTTAAGATATTGTTTTGGAGGAAACGTCAGACACTGTTGAGTGTAACAACCCACACTTAAATCAGTATAAACAGAAAAAGGAATTGAAATTTCTTTTATGCAATATATGAGATGTACACAGGCCAACCACAAGGCTCAACTGAAGGAAAAAAAACCTGTAAATTTTTTTATTTATTTATTCTGCATTCGCAGTCTTCTGTCTCATCTTCTTTAATAATTTCTGAACCCACTGGGTAACTTCAAGTTTGTTAACGTGAGACAATCACGTTCACAAAAACTGGCAGCAGGGTAGGGGGTAGAAAATAGAATGCCCTTCAGGAAAGAAAAGAGGATGAATGTCTTGCCAGGGTATTTGGGAGTGACCAGCTGGCCCATCTGCCTGTGTACAGCCCCAGATTAACTACAACTCTGCTTTGGGAAATGCTTTTGGAGCAACTGCTGAGCTGGGGACTGCTGGCAAAGAACCTGCTATGCTTTGCTGCTTATGATTGCAGAGCATCAGAAGGAATACCTGACTGTTGACTTGAGTGATAAATTCACCCGGTCTGTTAAATGAGAAGCACTTTCATCAGCATAGGTCTCAGGTGAGGGAGAAGCAGCTGTACAGCTTGTATTGGGCAGAACACAAGTCCTGCTTATGTGCAATTTTGCATATTTCAGTCAGGTTTTCTGCATATCATGGACCTGTGATAGTCTTCTGGAGTTCACTAGGCTTCAGTCCTTCCAGAGTAGGAGAGATTATCTAGGATGCTTCAGTCAGACCCAGAAAGGAATAACTGTTTTCAGTAAATGATGGTGAGTATTGGTTTTTGTAATAAGTTTCTCTCAGGCTGCTCAGCCTGTGTTGACGGACAGCTTTGTTTCCTCAGTTTCCTCCAATATGTGGGAGTTGAGCAGGGGATTAGATCACCGCAGCGAGAGGCTGATCATTGCTGAGATAAACCTGGAGAAATTCTGCTGAGTTCAAGAGATGTGACCCTGGATTTGCCTCAGCGTAACATACCAGAATTTCTCTCTCCTGTGCATGTGTAGCACAAACAGCCTTGGCACCAGCCGTTTGAGTCACAGATGGAGAAATTCAGTAGAAATGGTTTGGGATCTGTCTTCTGGCTAAAAATTAGTGCCATAGGAGCAGACTGGTACAGCAGAGGTGGAGCTTCCCCTAGGGCTGTATGAAGTGCTACAGCTAAGATGCTGTTGTTGGAAGATAAAAAATACATGTCTCCCAGGGACCTTAGACGTGGCATAGGAGCCACGGAGTTTGTTTGGATTTGTCACAAGGGAGGAGCTGGCATAAACAAGCCGCTCTGCATCCAGATGGCTGCCCTGAGCAGGAGGCTACTGCACAACGTTGTGTTTGTGTGCTCTCCCATTGTTGAGTGGGAGCAACCACGGACCTTTGACCAAAACACCCTGACCTCAAGCTGCTGCCTCAACCCTCTTCTATTCCCAAGGTGAATCGGAGACCATACGAGAAAGTAAATATCTTTGGTGTCACAGCCTGCGCTGTTTAGCTCCAGAAACACTCGTACTGCACATCTAAGGTCTCTGCAATGAAGGCTGAAGAATGAGGTTTAACTTCATCTTTGTGCCAAATGGTGCACCAAAGTAGATCAGTAGAATATTTTTTTATTGTCACGTTCATTGGCCTCTATGTCTGTTAATAGTACTAAGTTTCTTATAAATGCTGTCAGAACATATGCAGAAGTGAAGTGCTCCCTGTTTCTCCCAGTTCCCTCCATCCTGATGGCCGGTTCCTGCCAGCCCCATCTCCCTGTTCCCTCTGGTCCCCACCACGGTGGTGGGCTCAACCCCATCACCCCGCCTCCCCCATTCCCTGGTTCTTGCCATGGCTGCGGATGCTGCCCCATCGCCCCGTTCCTGCTGTAGAGATGATGCTGCCCCATTGCCCAGTCCTCCCCTCCATTCCTGCCCAGCCCCATCGCCCCACAGTTCCCGCTATGGCAGTGGGTGCTGCCCCATCTCCTGGTTTAGAATCATAAAATAGTTTGGATTGGAAGGGACCTTAAAGTCCATCCAGTTCCAACCCCCCTGCCATGGGCAGGGCCATCTCCCACTGGATCAGGGGCTCCAAGCTCCATCCAACCTGCCCTTGAGCACCTCCAGGGATGGGGCAGCCACAGCTTCTCTGGGCAACCTGTTCCAGGGCCTCCCCACCCTCATAGTGAAGAAATTCCTCCTTATGTCCAGTCTAACTCTGCCCCTCTCCAGTTTATCCCCATTGCCCCCAGTCCTATCACCACAAACCTCTGTAAACAGCCCCTCCCCAGGTTTCTTGTAGCCCCTTCAGGTACTGGAAGGTTGCTATAAGGCCTCTTTGGAGCTTTCTCTTCTCCAGGCTGAACAATCCCAACCCCCTCACCCTGTCCTCAGATGGGAGGTGCTCCAGCCCGGTTCCCATCTCCCCATTCCCAGTTTCCCCTTTTCCCATTCCTGGTCTTCTGGTTCCCCATCTCCCCGGTTTCCTGGTTCCCACTTCCCTGTTCCTGGTTCCCCCACTCCCAGTTCCTGGCTCCCCAGTTTCCCTTCTCCCCATTCCCAGTTTCCCTTCTCCCCACTCCCAGTCCCCTCTCCCCGGTTTCCCCTTTCCCCATTCCCGGTTCTCCCTCTCCCATCTCCCTTATCCCAGTTCCCCATTCCCGGTTCCCCCACTCCCAGTTCCTAGCTCCCCACTTTCCCTTCTCCCCATTCCCAGTCCCATCTCCCCGGTTTCCCCTTTCCCCATTCCCGGTCCTCCCTCTCCCATCTCCCTTTCCCCATTCCCATCTCTCTGTCCCCCATTTCCCCATTCCCAGTTTCCCCCGGCTCCCCAGTTCCCCTTCTCCCCACTCCCAGTCCCATCTCCCCGGTTTCCAGGTTCCCCCTTTCCCCATTCCCGGTTCTCCCTCTCCCACCTCCCTTTCCCCATTTCCCCATTCCCATCTCCCCGGTTCCCCCTTTCCCCATTCCCGGTTCTCCCTCTCCCATCTCCCTTTTCTTGGTTCCTCAGTTCCCATCTCCCTGTCCCCAGTTTCCCCGGTTTCCTGGTTCCCCCTTTCCCCATTCCCGGTTCTCCTTCTCCCACCTCCCTTTTCCCGGTTCCCCATTTCCCATCTCCCTGTCCCCGGTTCCCCCTTTCCCCATTCCCGGTTCTCCCATCTCCCCTTCCCCATTTCCCCATTCCCATCTCCCTTTCCCCGGTTCCCCCTTCCCCATTCCCATCTCCCTGTCCCCAGTTTCCCCGGTTTCCCCATTCCCATCTCCCTGTCCCCGGTTCCCCCTTTCCCCATTCCCGGTTCTCCCATCTCCCCTTCCCCATTTCCCCATTCCCATCTCCCTTTCCCCGGTTCCCCCTTCCCCATTCCCATCTCCCTGTCCCCGGTTCCCATCTCCCACTCCCGCCGCTCCCCCCTCTCCCCCGTCCCCGTTTTCGCGGCGCCGCCCCGCGGGGGGAGGAGGGGCCGGAAGGGGCCGAGCCGCCCGGCGGGCCGGGCCCGGGGCTGCCGGGGGTTCCGGGGGTTCCGGGGGTTCCGGGCCGAGGCTCCCGCGGTGATGCGGGCGGGAGCTGCCCCCGGCCCGCCCGCTCCCGGGCTCCCGGCCCCACCGACGGAGCTCGGGCGGTAGGAGCCAGCTTCGGGCTGTAGAACCGGGGCACGGGCGGGAGGAGCGGCGCTCGGGCGGTGGAACCGGGGTTCGAGCGGTAGAACCGGGGGGGTTGGGCTGTAGAACTGGGATACGAGCGGCAGAACCGGGGTTCGGGCGTTAGGAACGAGCTCGGGACGGTAGAACCGGGGTTCGGGCTGTAGGAGCAACGCTTGGATGGTAGAACCGGGGTTCAAGCGGTAGAACCAGGGTTTGGGCTGTGGAGCTGGGATACAAGCAGCAGAACTGGGGTTCAGGTGGTAGGAGCGACGCTTGGACAGTAGAACTGGGATTCAAGTAGTAGGACTGGGGTTCAAGCAGGAGAACCAAGGTTTGGGCTGGAGAACCAGGATACGAGCAACAGAACCGGGGTTCGGGTGGTAGGAGTGACGCTTGGATGGTAGAACCGGGGTTCAGGCTGTAGAACCGGGGTACAAGCGGTAGAATTGGGTTTCGAGTGGTAGAAGTGACGCTTGGACTGTAGAACCAGGGTTCAAGCGGTAGAACCAGGATACAAGCAACAGAACCGGGGTTCAGGTGGTAGAAGTGACGCTTGGGCTGTAGAACCAGGGTTCAAGCTGTAGAACCAGGATACAAGCAACAGAACTGGGGTTCAGGTGGTAGGAGCGACACCTGGATGACAGAATCGGGGTTTAAGCAGTAGGACTGGGGTTCAAGCAGAAGAACCAAGGTCCGGGCTGTAGAACCAGGTTACAAGCAGTAGAACGGGGGTTCGGGTGGTAGAAGCGACGCTTGGGCTGTAGAACCGGGGTTCAAGCTGTAGGACCAGGATACAAGCAGCAGAACTGAGCTTCGGGTGGTAGAGCTGGGGTTCGGGTGATAGACCTAGGATACAAGCGGTAGAACTGAGGTTCAGGCTGTAGAACCAGGATACAAGCGGTAGAACTGAGGTTCAGGTGGTAGAAGCTACACTTGGATGACAGAGCCAGGGTTCAAGCAGTAAAACCAGGGTTCAAGCAGTACAACTGGGGTTCGGGCTGTAAAACCAGGATACAAGCAGCAGGACTAGAGTTCAGGCAGTAGAACCAAGGTTTGGGCTGTAGAACCGGAATACAAGTGGTAGAACTGGGGTTCTGGTGGTGGGAGTGAGGTACGGGCAGTAGAACCAAGGTTGGATGATAGAACCGGGATACAAGCAGTAGAACCAGAATACAAGTGGCAGAACCGAAGTTCAGGTGATAGAACCAGGGTTCAGGTGGTAGAAGCAGGGTACAGGTGATAGAAATGGTCAAGGTGTGAAGCAAGACCCCTCGCAGCCCCTGCTTGGCTTCACGTGCCACCGTGGCTCACCCCAACGCTTGACGCCCAGCGGACGGCTCCTCAGGGTGTGCGAACTCAATGCTATGCATAAGAAAAGGAGGAAAAAAATAAAAGAAACCTTGATACTGATTGTGGTAGGAATGGCTGTGTCCTGGCCTGGGTGAGCCTGTGTGCGGTTTCTTGCTTGTGAGATGAACTAATTCTTCACCCTTTGTAAGACTTACGTCAATGTGAAGCTTGGTCTTTGCTAAGCAGTTGGAACTTTTTACGTGTTTTTTTGCATTAAGTCACCTAAGGAGCCTTGTTGCTGTCTTCAGAAGCCTTGGAGGAACCTGCTTTTGTCTTAATTATTCACCTCAAGTGACTTTTATCAACACAGTGAGTGCAACTGGTGCACCCACCTGAAATCTGTTCGCCTTCAAAGCTCCTTCCCGACCTGGAGGACCAGAGATCACGGAATTCTTCAAACACTTTTTACCCTTGGGAAGGCTGCCCATAGTTACTTTATGGGGCAGCAGCCTGGAAAAGTTCTTGGGGACCAACGGAGGCCGAGTCTGCCTGCCCTGCACTTCATCAAGGGAGCAGGGAAGAAGGAGTCATCGAGGCATGGGGGCCCACACTGTAACGTCTTCGTCGAACATGGTAAGAGGTTTCTTGTGGTATTGGTTTAACTTTGATTTGCTGAGCTAGATGCGACATGGACTTGTTCAAAGGCACAGTGCAGCTACAGAGATGTTGTACTTTATGGAAGTTTTATTTTCTTTTTCTTGCTGCTTAATGCAAATCCTCTGTGATTGTTTATTAAGAAAACACTTGGATTGTTTGAAACCTGGAGGGAGGTTGTTGTGCGGCTGAGTGCAAAATACATGGAAGTAACTTTTTAATATTCTACAAGATTCTAATTTCTGCCTTAGAAATGTTCTGGTTTGAAGTCTGCGAAGGCGTTTAATCCTTTTTGAGTTGCCCGTTTCATTGGTGTAGACTAACCACAGCTAATGGTGATGCTATGGTCAGTGACAAGTGTCCTTTAATTATCTCTACAAAAGGGGCTCTGGTACTCAGGGGTGGAGAAAAAAAAAAGACTTCTTTTGGAAAGTTTTGTGTTGAAATAACACGGTTTCTTGTTAGTTTGGTTAGTGCATTTACAGTGCTTTTGGCTGGTAGGTTTTCGTAGCTGGTTCAGCCTGGATCTCCTGCTGGGATGGATTTAAGTGCTAGAGGTCAAAAGTAGTTTAGTTAGGGGTCCTGCAACCCTGTTGCTTGCTGGATTTCCACAAATTAAGATGGGCCTGAGAACCTTGGAAAAGAAACCAGATGAAGAGCTCATCAGGACTCGGAGGTGTGTTGAGGGACTGTTTCAAATGTCGCTTTTTTTTTTCTTTAAAAAAAAAAAATTACCAGAGAAATTGTAAACTGAAGGCATCACTACGGAAGAGAGGTGCAGAAACACATTGTTCTACTGAAACTTTTTGGAGTAATCCTTGCTTTTGCACAATGCTTTTTTAAATTATACTGTTCTCTGAGAAGACACGCTACCGGGCGCTGGGATTTTCACAAAGCTTCTTCAGCAGTTTTGTCCTCTCAAGGAAGTTTATCTGTGAACAAAATAAAACTGTGTCTGTAACCTTTGTATAACTAAAAACTGAAATATTTACTGTGTCTGAGAACACAGTCTGCTGGTTAGTGGGAAGGTTTTGATTCAGTTTCGTTTTAGCTGGGCTTTGCTTTCAGGCTTTTCTTCTTGCTGTGTTTCTAGAAGGGTGCGAGAAATCCTGTGCAGCGTCCAGGTTGGAGGTGGTGTGTACGTATTACTGTGTTGAAATATTGTTTTGAGTTAAATCCATGTAATTTCTTCTCATTTCGCCCACAATCTTCGTGTGCTGAGGTTATTTGGCAGAGAACCTGAGAGGCTAACTTAGGCTTAAACCTACTGCTGGATTTTTCCAAGCTGTGCTTTCGGTCTTGTGATACACCAGCTCCTCCACCTTCAGTTTGGTCACTGCTTTCGCTGCTTTGGACAGAGTTTCAAGGTCAGATGAGAGACGGCGAGAGCGCTAACTGTAAGCAGTGCAATATTCTACCTGCCTTCGGTGTTTTGATGTAGTTGAAAAGCCAGAAGCGCTCCTTTTTGATCATCTAACAGGAATAGGCAGATGGTAACTTCTTGTCAATATGACCTGAGGTCAGAAGATCCTAGCACATTTGCAAAGAAAAATAGCATCTATAATGTCCATACACCATATGTCCACAGAGACCTCGGTGTCTTGATTTAGAAAAGAATAAACTTGAAAGGGGACATCAAGGCCAGGACATCTGTTAAGAGAACTGCAAAAGATCAGCCTCACTTATCCACATGGGGAAAAGTTTCTTCCTTTGAGCGTATGAAATGGTTCTTCGAAGTGCAGGCAGTAGAAGGCTGTACCACCGCTGTTCGTTGCTCACCTCTGTTTTGAGTTTGGGCTGCTTCTACACTGATAAATGCTGTCTTAAAATATCTGAGAAATACAGAGGGAACAAAGCTCATTTCATAAAGTTCTTAAGTTCCCTCTTTTTTTTAAATTGATAATTTGAGATACGTAGTTTGACATACTTTATCATTAATGGACAGAACAGTATTTAAGATTTTCAGCCCTATTCAGATACGTGGCCATAGGCTGTGGTTCATAAAAATAGACTGGCATCTTTTCAGGCCTTAAATTTTTGCATGTTTATCTTTCAATACTTTCATTACACAGTTTCTTCTAAATGCCAAACACTGTGTCTGGTTTCTCTGTCCCACAGTGGGAACTACTTTGTCCTAGGAAAGTCATGCTTCTTGCTTTTCATAACCAAGAAGTGCTTCAGGAGAAATTCCAGGGTGGGCTGTTTAAAGTGAACCCCTAGAGATAGTTGAAGTCTTAAAGGTACTTGTTTGAAGTTCTTGTGTATCGAAGCAAACAGAAAATGTGGAGTGGTAGCATCCTGGCTCTCTTATGGTTTTATTTTTAGGGCTGGTTTGTGACCCTATTTCAGCGGGACCTTTACCTTCCAAGTTCTCCTGAGGGTCACTCAGCAAACGCTTGGCACTGGTTTTTGGAGTAATGATGATTGTAATTGCTCCAGTGGTGTTGAATCTTAGTTGAAATTGTTAATGAATATTGTTGGGTACCAACAGTGTAGGGCAAAGTAACTTTCAGGGAAGTAATTCCATTTCTTGGTTGTTGCAGTCGCTGTAGCACTCAAAGCTTCTGAAAAGCAAGGACACGCTGGCCAGGAATGAGCTCTGTTGGAGGTCAAATGTTCTGTGTGAACAAATGTTCTGTGTATAGTGCACAGAGGCTCTAAATTTTTTCAGGAGTTGATAAGTGAGGGAAGGGGGGAGAGGAGGAAATAATCTATGGGCAAGGTTTGGGTTTCTTTCTTTGTCATGCTGCTTTCCTACTAAAGTGCTGGAGCTCACGCTGGTGTGGTTACCTTGGGCAGGAGAGGAGCCCTTGGTGGGATTTTGCAGATTTCATCTGGATGCAGGTTGCTCAGTCTCTTAGATTATTTGCAAGCTTGAAATTGTAAGTGTTTAAGGGATGGGTGGACGAGGTGCTGAGGGGCATGGTTTAGTGATTGATAGGAATGGTTGGACTCGATGATCTGGTGGGTCTTTGATTCTATGAAAGCTGGACCCACCGTACTACAGCCTCTTGCATATTTTCTTCTTACAAGGGTGTTGAAAGTTTTAGTGTTTTAGTTAGGATGTGGTTATAGAAAATAGATCCACTGCATGAGCTTGCCAGCTAGAGATGCACCCTGTGACATTCACTATTAGAAAAAAAGACCAAGTAGAAGTATTATTGATTACAAAATTGAGTTTAAGAGTCTCTAGGCTTAATAATCCAACTTGTTTATGTTGTTAAAGTTCATGTTTCAATTGTGAAAGTTAGTAAATTACATTGTAATTGGTTGCTTCCTCAGGCCTTAGTGACTGGCCAGCACATATGGGTGTATACTGCATTATATACTGTTATAATTATATCAGCGTTTATTATTTCTATGAAATATTGATAATTTTCACACTACAAAGGTAAATGCATAATTCCAAGGGGCAATATCTATTGTTCTGTTGTGAGTAAAATGTGATTAATAACTACATGGGTTTGCAATGTGCTTTTGTCAGCTGGATGCTCCGCAGCAGGTAATGATCAAGCAATAATATATGACTTTGTACCCCTTATCAGTTATCCTACAGGTGAGCTCAATATATCTTCTTTATATGCAATATGCATTTATGAGATAGTCAATTGGCCATACATGGGAATGATTTAAGCAAGATTCCTTCCATACTAGAACTCTCTTTAAACCCACGTAGTTACAAACTGTGCATTTATCTCTTTCCATTGTTCCTCAGGGCATTTTTATACTCTCTGCTTCACCAACTGCAACACTCGAGACTTGAAAGAAACTCCTTTACTGCTCTGACTCCACTTTAGACCATTCACCTGAAATGGTATTGTTAGCGTAGGAGTCCGTTTTTCAGAACCTGCCTTCAGCATCCCAGGTCTGGGTTTTAAACTGATGAAAAAACTGTTAAGTTGGAGATTTGACAGCTCCCACACTGTAATTTCCATCTCTATTAGGAGGGACTTATCTCCAGCTTCTGAGATCATTATTTATGTATCCAGTTCTGATGTGCTTCAGTATTAGGCTGGTTAATGCCGACATCTGCTGCACACCAAACACACATTTGTTTACTGCCTCTGACTGCATCCCTTTTCATCATACAAAACTGTTCCTGTATTTTTTTCCTGCTCCAATTGCCAAATACCAGTACACTTCACTAAGAAGCTCTTCCACAAAGCTTGATTTAGGGTTGGAATGTGTTAGCAAAGAGACTTAAGACTTGCTTAACTGCTTTTCTACAAGCTGAGGTAGATGATGATGATGGGGAAAGGCTAATCCTTTTCTTGGGCAAAAAGCAGTTCTGGCTTATGCACTGACTAATCTTTGATAACTTGCCATGTTCACGCAGTTCATCTCCTTCATGACAAATAGATGGTGGTTGCTTGTATGCCAGGGTTTCATTAATAGATTGTGCTGGTTCTGCATTCTTATTTACAACTTTTAATAGGAAGACTGTGAGAAGATCAGTACAGGGAGAAAAAGCTGCAGGGTATTAGAACAGAGATCATTGCTTGTAAGCAATCATATAATTCACCACGCTTGAATACTTACCAACAAACTTGCAGTATTTTAAATTGAAGAATTTAAATCTTAAGCTTGAAAGTGAGGAATTGATGCAGTCTCACTGCTGAGAGCTGGGAATCCTGACTTTCATCCCTGGTGCTGTCTGGATGGGCTCTGTAGCAAATCAGGAGGGTGCAGAAAGGTGAAAGTGACCTTGGGAAGTCTTGTTGAGTTGGTTGCCTTTTAGAGTGGGGATGCTGTTGTGCTTTGGGACCATAGGGTTTTGTCCCAGCAGAGTTCCAGGAACTCTGATAAAGCTGAGAAGAAATAGATTTGGAGTACTTTGGCATCCCTGGATCTCCCTGAATGTTGCTGCAGCTCTATCATCGTACTCAATCCACACTGTATGATTTAGATATATATTGCTGCGTGGGAGAGGACGTTCGATATGCTAGAGGTGTCATCTCTTTCAGCTATATGAAATGCTCCGATTGGTTTGCATTCGTGCAGGCTGAAGGAAGTGTTTAAAATGCTGCTGTCCTTCTGGAGTAATTGTTGCTGATGGACTTTGCTTTCCTTTTTTCCCTTTGGAGGGGGAGGGTGCTGCCTTCCATCCACACTGTTGACAGCCGTATAAAGAGCACTCATGTCTTCACGTAGCAGCCTTTTCACATTTCAGATGTACTGTGCCATTCTCATGGGAAGGAGTAAAGCTCCATAGAAAGGTCCCTTGTGGGTCACAGAGGTCCATTCCGGTAGGAACATGCAGACCAGTTTCAGCAGGAGCTAGAGGGACTCCTGTAGCTTTGCTTTTATTGAGCGTCTTATCGGTGAACTCTTATCTTGCTTTATGCTGGTTGAAGATAAATCTCAACAACCTGTAGAGGTTATTAACCTGCTTACCAGAGGATCCATTTTACTAGTTTAGGGCAGAATCTTGGGCAAAATGGGGAATGAACATCTAGACAGTTTTAGTAAGTAAAGCCGCCTAATGGTCGGTCTTTCCTTAGTTCTTCACTTTGTTCTTTCTTTAAATTTTTACGTTTAATGCCAGTTCTGCAGTTAAATATTAAGCATAACTTTTTGCAAAATGGCTGAAAGTTGCACCCCCTGATGGCAAAATTTAATAGGAATCTGCTAAAATTGTGTTTTGTGGTCAGGGAGAAGTCCCTTTCCATGCGTCTCATCATAATAGCAGCACAAGTGTGTCCTGAGTACCAGCCTACCTCAGTTTTTGCCTAAAGTACTTTGTGAAGTTAGACTGGGAGTTCGATATTGAGTTGGTTTTTTTTCAGTCTTTCCCAGCATTTCCTCCTTGCTGTTACCGGTTGGGTTGTGAAAAGCATGAGCTTGCTTTTCCGCAGAGTGATTGCTGCTAATTTACACGAACACAAGCAAGATCATCTTTCTTTCATGAGTGAGGAAACTGCCTGATTTATGTTGTGTCATCTCTGTGCTCTGTTTTTGCCTAATGAATAGAATTGCACAACAGATTATCAATCACTAAGACTTTAGTTTCATCGTGTGTATGAAAGAATCAATATTGCTAGACGTTGCCTGCCTTGAGAAGCTTTTTATCCATTAGTGACGCTTTTCTAAGGCATTTTGGTGCATTTATCTTTTAGACTGACTTCAGTTCCTACCTTATTCCTACTGTACCAGCTCAGTGCCCCTCTTGTGCCTTTCCAGGGACTGAGTTGTGTCCAGTCTGCCTCTCCATATACTCATCCTTTGAAGTGCCATCTGAGCACTAGCAAATCCCATTTGGTCCAGTCTCTACTTAAAACTTAGTAAAGCCTTTGACACAGTTTCTCAAAGCATTCTGTTTCAGAAACTGTCACCTCTGGGCTGGCCAGGCGCACGCTTTCCTGGATGGAAAACTGGTTGTATGGCCGGGCCCCGAGAGTGGTGGGAAATGGAGTTAAATCCAACTGGAGGCCAGTTCCAAGTGGTGTTCCCCAGGGCTCAGTCCTGGGTCCAGCCCTGTTCAGTGTCTTTATCAACGACATGGATGAAGGCATCGAGTGCACCCTTAGCAAGTTTGCAGATGACACGAAGCTGGGTGGAAGTGTGGATCTGCTGGAGGGTCGGGAGGCTCCAAAGGGATCTGAACAGGCTGGACCGCTGGGCAGAGACCAACGGCAGGAGGTTTAACACGGCCAAATGCCGGATCCTGCACTTGGGACTCAACAACCCTGAGCAGCTACAGACTAGGAGAAGCCTGGCTGGAAACTGCCTGGAGGAGAAGGACCTGAGGGTGTTGGTTGACAGCGACTGAACATGAGCCAGCAGTGGCCCAGGTGGCCAAGAAGGCCAATGGCATCTTGGCTTGGATCAGAAACGGCATAACCAGCAGGTCCAGGGAGGTTCTTCTCCCTCTGCACTCGGCACTGGTGAGACCGCTCCTCGAATCCTGTGTTCAGTTCTGGGCCCCTCACCACAAGAAGGATGTTGAGGCTCTGGAGCGAGTCGAGAGAAGAGCAACGAAGCTGGTGAGGGGCTGGAGAACAGGCCTGATCAGGAGCGGCTGAGAGAGCTGGGGGTGTTTAGCCTGGAGGAGAGGAGGCTGAGGGGAGACCTCATTGCTCTCTGCAACTACCTGAAAGGAGGTTGTGGAGAGGAGGGAGCTGGGCTCTTCTCCCAAGGGACAGGGGACAGGACGAGAGGGAATGGCCTCAAGCTCCACCAGGGGAGGTTCAGGCTGAACATTAGGAAAAAATTTTTCACGGAAAGGGTGATTGGGCACTGTCAGAGGCTGCCCAGGGAGGGGGTTGAGTCACCTTCCCTGGAGGGGTTTAAGGGACGGGTAGATGAGATGCTGAGGGACATGAGTTAGTGATTGATAGGAATGGTTGAACTTGATCCAATGGGTCCTTTCCAACCTGGTGATTCTATGATAAGTTGCCCAGTTTCAAAGGTGCCGTCTCATTTAATGTGACTGTTGAAGGGCTTTTCCCAAGTTCTGATTATTCGCAGTTTCTGGCGTGGCCGCAGTGGGTTTTAGACAAAGCTCTCGCACAGCAAATTCGACTGGGTTTGCTTGGGTTTTTGTGCTACCTTTACGATAAGCCTCGAGAAAATGAAGCTGTCGTTTGATGCACTGGCCACCAGGTGTCTTTTCGGAAGCTGTTTAATATTTCCCTCTGGCTGTAACCAACCCCTGCAAAAAGGAGAGTTCTGGAAGTGAGCAAAGCTAATAGCCAGAACCGGGGTCAGAAGTGACAACCGTAAAGCTCAGGAATAGTGGCTCTCGAGTCTTTTTAGTTACTTTTGGAGCCTATAATCTCTCTGAGCTTGCTTGCTGGTGAAAAAGAGGTTGGTAGATGACGTTTGCTGTTGCTGTTAAGGGGAAAATCCTGCTCCCTCACCTCCAGCTCCATTTCAGCCCAACCTTCATTTTCTAAAACAACAGAAATAGTTTGCAGGGCTGTATTCCTTTGCACTTATTGCTGTCTTTGCAGCAGATCTCATTCCCCACCTCTCTTGTTATGCCACACAGACTTTTAAAAATTATACACATTTATTATCATTTTTAAAAAAAATAAATTATCTGATCCTTTCAGTATAGAAATTGATTCTGTAAATCCCTTCCAGCATTGTGTCTGGCGTTTCTAAACATGAGCTTTTCCTGGTGAGGATGCTCAGGGAATAATTGAAAACAATATTCAGCCTGTTACAGCTATTTACACAGTTGGTGTTGTCTGAATGTCAGAATTGCTATCACAGAGCTAATTATGGAGTTAAACTTTTATGAAGTCATAACAATGCTAACAAAAGTGAAGCTGTAATTTAGTAATTCTCTATTTTACTCAAATCTCTTTTGGCTGGGAGAATTTTATAATAATGCAGAAGATTTAATGCATCTAGCAAAATAGTTTAAGCTATAAATATGTATGCTCGAATGGGTTTTTATTATTTTTATTAGCTCTAAGCTTTCTTCATATCCTCTGTAAATCTGACAACACATAATGTTCGTTTAAAAGGTGCATTCTAGTTTAGCCAGAATTACTGGAACAGCTATTAGAGCTATTGTTGTCTGGCTGCACCTAATGTTTGCAAATAACTTAGGAAAGCTCAAATGACAAATTTTGAGTTAATGCCAAGCTGTTATTTCTTCTTAAATATATTTAACTTGATGGGTAAGAAGATGCATTTAAAACTCTCTACAATCAATCCTTTACTTATTTTCAGGCCGTTGATGGATTGTACTAAATGTGTTTGCTATATACATTTTTCTTCCTAGTGTGTGGCTATTTAATACAAAATAGATGCCCTTTACTGGAAATTAACTGGAGAGAAGACGAAGCTGTTCCCATCATTTGATACTGTTGATGTTCATGGAGAAGCTGCAATTTCTTTGGGCTCTGTGGATCATCTGTTATGTCTAAATAGTGCCTCCCACTCAGAGGGTTGGATGTCAAGGTGCTCTCGTGTTTTGGGTATCAAGTAGTAATTATTGTTGTGAGGTGATCACAGAAGACAGTATAAGTGTTGCTCAACCCTTCGCATTCCATATCGTTAGGAAAAAAAAACCTGTTGGGAAAACTAATTAGAGCTCGTTGCAAGACTCACTGGTGCTTCTCACTTTGCTCTTGCTAGGGAGTTGGGTATATAGGGAGGATTTGTGCGACGAGGAGTGCAACACCAGATGCATTTTATGTTTTGCTGAGTACAACTTGCAGACGTATTCTAGGAGTTCATCCTGGAACTGCTGCCACGATGGGTCTGGAGAAGGCCAGATCCTAAAGGCTGGTCAGCAAAATGCACAGTGCTAATTATGCCTCTTCAATAAATAGGTAATATCTCGAGCCAAGCAGAAGGATGAATTGGAACAATAAAGGTTGGAGTTTTGGAGGCAAATACTAGCTCTAAATGTGAATATAATCATCTCTGTTACTACAGAGGTACGGGATGACATTTCATTGCAGACCTGCCGCAGTGTTGACAAGCAGAGCTCTCCTGAGAGTCATCACAGACTTCACTGAGCAGTAACGGGGCTTTGTAATTGTGGTTGAAAACACAGGATGTGAGAACCTTAATTTAAAAATAGTGATGAATGCTGCATTTAGTCTCAGGTAAGGATTCACAGAACCATGAAATGCTAACATGAAATATTTGCATTCTGCTCATTGAAATAAGTAGCACAAATCCGGTGGGGTGTTTGTATTCGAATTTGATAATGGGTTACGTTTCCCCAGGGAAGTGGGTATTACAGTGTATTTGCCATGTTCACATTGTTTTGTCCTGTGTAACTACAGAGGCATTAAAACCATCAAGGTGAAAGACACAGACACCACCAGAGCAGACACTTTCCAGCTCAGACATCTTTGTCATCTGCAGCGTTTTCCAAATTAGGAAGTGGTGGGCTTCAGCTGGGCTTCAGAACCTGATGATCTGGAGCTCCTGGTATGAGACACACGTTTCATGGCCACTAGATAGTCTTGAATCACCCGGTGCTGAGGGTGCCTCACCCCGCTGGCCTCGGTGAGTCACGGCAGCGATAGCAGAACGCTGTCTGCTGGTTAATAAAGGGTAGATGTTGTGGCTGAAACGGAGAGATCGCTGGTGAGCTGCATGTGAAATAACTGATGTGCTTGGTTGCGCTGAAATATTTTGGCCATTCTACCTCTAAATCAGTTTCAACAGCTCTGTGGATGTCACCGTTGTTAAATTCCAGGATTAAAAGGACGGCAGCTCTTCTGTGGTTATGAGGCTTTCATCTGCTGAAGCTGTATTTCAGAAAGTTGATGTGCTGCTTGTGAAATGCTCCCCTAAGGCAAATCAAGCCCTTTGGGGAGGGGGACTGAGGGCTGGAGCGAATCAGACAGGCATTTTACATTTCAATTATTAATACAGTACTTTTTATGATTCTCAAATTGGAATTGCTAGCAGCTGAATTTAAAAAATGTACTACTACTAAAAATTTCAGAAGTAAAAATAACCCCACGCAAGTAGAGGTGCTCTCTCCTGCGGAGACTTCGTTACTACAGTCTTACACAATCACACTTGGGTCTGAGTTCTCTTTATCCATGCTTTGATGTGTACAGCAGTCGTATCCATAGCCAGCTGGTGTGGAGGTGCCCGTGTATGCAGTGTGCGTAAATGATGAGGCCGTGAGAGCTTTGCAGCCCTTGCTGGAGAGGAAGGTCTTACTTAAGGAGAGATGCATTGCAAAGGCAATTGTAGGGTGTGTTCCTGACTTGTAAAGAAACAAGAATATATTTAAACTGGAGCCTAGCTCCCTCCTCTCCACAACCTCCTTTCAGGTAGTTAAAGAGAGGAATGAGGTCTCCCCTCAGCCTCCTCTTCTCCAGGCTAAACACCCCCAGCTCTCTCAGCCGTTCCTCATAAGGCCTGTTCTCCAGCCCCTCACCAGCTTCGTTGCTCTTCTCTGCACTCGCTCCAGAGCCTCAACATCCTTCTTGTGGTGAGGGGCCCAGAACTGAACACAGGATTCAAGGAGCTGCCTCACCAGGTTAAAGAGCATAAAGGCAGAAGTTCTGAGGTTTGACATACAGGCAACCAAAGCAGGCACCTGTTAACGACCTGTGACGTGCACTGGTGATCCCTGCTACAAGAAGAATGCAGCATTGCCTTTGCCTTGGTACTGGCACATCCCTGGAATCGCCCCCTACTCAAACTACAATTACTCAGTGTGAAAATATACGTTTTGTTTATCCTAGGACAGTCTTTGCACTGAGGGGAAATGATTGAAAACCCCAAATCTCGATTGTTCTTTCAAAGATAACACCAGGCACAAAGGAAAAAAATGGAGGGGGGTGGATTTTATTTGGTCTGCATTTGGAAGCAGTTTTCATTTCTACCGTGTGCAAGAGCCACATGTGGGAGGAAGAGAGTAGGTGGGATAAGGGAAAGTAGGAATGAAGGTCGGTGTCGCGGTTTATCTGTGGTACACTATGTTTCAAAATAACAGGAGCTCTGTCATCTAGGCTGGTTCAGGGCCACCCCCGCAGCAGGAAGCGGCTGAGAGAGCTGGAGAATCCACGCATGCTTCTGCCACCCTCCACCCCCCGTCTGCCTTATCTGCTTTTTGCTTGTGCATCTCATAAAACACCCTCAGGCCAGCCCCTGGCAAGGCCAGCTCCTCAAGCCAGACCTTTCATAAAACGTTCCAGGTATGATCTTGGGATAAAAGCAACCCTCTCACCCCAGCAGCAAAGCCAGGATGCTCAGATTGAGGCATCAGCCTCCAGAATCAAGTCAGGATGGGCAATTTGTACTCAAGAGGAACAAGGGAAAGCACCCAAGTGTCTCTCTTCCCTTGTAGTGTAAAGAAATTGTTTTGTTCAGCGTTGTATTCAGCATCATTGTGATAATAATTTTTACTTGTCCAGAGAAGAGCGACAAAGCTGGCGAAGGGCTGGAGAACAGGCCTTACGAGGAACGGCTGAGAGAGCTGGGGATGTTTAGCCTGGGGAAGAGAAGGCTGAGGGGAGACCTCATTGCTCTCTCCAACTACCTGAAAGGAGGTTGTGGAGAGGAGGGAGCTGGGCTCTTCTGCCAAGTGACAAGGGACAGGACGAGAGGGAATGGCCTCAAGCTCTGCCAGGGGAGATTTAGGCTGGACACTAGAAAAAAAATGTTTCACAGAAAGGGTGATTGTTCCCTGTCAGAGGCTGCCCAGGGAGAGGGTTGAGTCACCTTCCCTGGAGGGGTTTAAGGGACAGGCGGTTGAGATGCTGAGGGACATGGCTTAGTGATTGATAGGAATGGTTGGACTTGATGATCCAGTGGGTCTCTTCCAATCTGGTGATTCTGTGATTCTATGACTATCGATGTAAAGATACAACTTCTTGCTATCTGAGCCTGTGTAAAAAGGTAATAAGGCTTTTTCATACTGGTGGAAGTGTTGTTAAGGAAAGGATGGAAGTGCCTGATACTCAGAGATGGGATAATTTGTGTTTGCTGGTTTAATTTACAAATGCTGTGTTTTGTACAGGTAGCAATCATACAATAATGGAATGTTTTGGGTTGGAAGGGACCTCCAAAGCCCATCTAGTTCCACCCCTGGCCACGGGCAGGGACACCTCCCACTGGATCAGGTTGCTCAAAGCCTCTTCCAGCCTGGCCTTGAACACCTCCAGGGATGGGGACATCTGCGGCTTCCCTAGGCAATGCTGGGATACCGAGTGTTGTGTACATTCATTTTACTTTGATTCTTCATGGATATGAGGGAAGATTAGACTCGTGTAACGTTCTCTGTTAGATGTCTACGCAAATTTGTGCGTTGTATCCCCTGACGTTTCACACTGTTCTTGTAGCTGCTCACCTCTTGTCTCCCAGTGCTAGTGCCGGTCTCATAATGCTAGTTTTTTGTTTGTTTGTTGCCTCTACTAAAGTGTCGCTTTTTTTCCTGGAGGAGCAACTGTCAGTCTTCAAACTGAATGCTCTTGCAGGTTGGCTGATTGCTTTGTATTCCATTGGACTATGAAAATCCTGCAATTGAGCTGAAGGAACCAAAATCCTTGTTTAGAAAAGAAAATCATAATTTCTTACTGCCTGCTAGAAACGCTGTTGGCCTGCACTTGCAGGTGACCTGCCAAGGATTTGAAAATGAAAAGTTGGATTTTATCCTCTTTTTTTCTGGTTTTAAGATGGTCAAAGCTGGCATGAAAAATGGGTTTTTTTCTGAGAGGAGCTTTGTCTGCCCTAAGCAGCAAAAAAGAGCAAACCTAATCTTGTTTTTCTTCTCGGGTCACCTTTTAAGCTCTTGGATATATTAGCTTGCTATTGAAAACAGTATTTCTTTCCTTCTGCCCACTCAATGTGCTGTTTCGACATCTTCTTTCTATAGTTCTGCATAGATGTTCCTGTCTGCTGCGTTTGGGGAAGATGGTGCTTGGAGATTGGGGTGTCCTTCTGGGGGCACGTGGATGAGTTGAAGTGCAGCTATCCCTGCTTTCCTCCCCTCTTCTCCGCAGTCTGTAACTCTGGAGCTATTGCTCTCATCACAAGTGTTGCAATCTCAGGCTGCTGCTTCTGTAATTATGCACACAAATTAGTGTCACTCGTGAATAATCTGATTTTAGTGGATATTCTGACAATGTCTAATATGCAAAATATTGCCTCCAACTGCTATGGAAACAAAACCTCAGACTCGTTCCTGGGAAACTTGCTTTTCAGCTTTCTTGATGAGACTGATGGCAGTTTTCACCTGAGCTCATTTGTATGACAGGATCATACTGTCTGAGTGAGTATACAGACAGGAGACTGTTGTGTGTTATAATAAAAAGCTTTGTTTTTGAAAACCTGTATTTTTCTCTTAGATTGCGATGACATGGGATGGGGCTTTGATTCCCACTTTGTTCTTGCCAGTTGTTGTGGCCTGACCTGTCGCTCGGCTGGCTCGGTGCGGGACAGATGCTCACGACTTCCATGTCAGACACATTTGTTCTCCTCCAGCCTGCTGATTTTCATTTATTTTAACAAACAGTAGCAGAAATTGAAAGAACGACGTGGAGGGCCCACCTCTGGGCAATTTCCCTTCTTCCAAAACAGCGATGGGGAAGACGACACATGATTGTAGCAAAGCGTTTTGTGTCTCCTTCACACCATAAACCCTGTACTTCAGTAAAGATTTTTTCTGGCTGTACCCAACGGTCCAGAAACATTGTCCTTCCTTTTTTTTCTATGTTGTCCCTTTCTTGCTAATAATGTTTTCATAAGATGCTGCCTGAATTAATGCCGTTTATTTTGGTTTATGTGAATGCCTGTCTTTCTAGTGCTGTAAAATAATCCTTCCAGCTGAGATGGAGTTCATCATTCCGCATCCTTGTTTGAAGGAAGCGATGACAACAGGCTGGAATCAGAGAGAAGGCCATCTTGCTGCCACGATCCTTTGGGCTTTGAGATTTTGGTTCATAGCACTTGGCGTTTTTTTTTTTAATTTACTACATGTCTAGGGACATTTTATCATCCTTCTCTTTCCTGTTCCAAGCAATTACCATTTGTTTTATCTTCAAGCAGCAGCCTGTGGCAATAAATTTTAGGAAATTCCTTCCCGCCCTTTATTAAGCCCTACATAATAGCTTCCGCTACTCACTCATACGTTCATTAAGAAGAATTAAATGAGTGCTGGCGGTCATTAGCAGAGCGTTTAATAACCTCTCCAAGGGAAGGTGCAGCAGATTGGAATAAATGAACAGAAGCAAAAACAAATGAAATAACTTCATAGAATATGCTCAACTAATTTGTTCTTAAAAAAAAGTGGCTTATTTACAGGAACGTAGCATGTTAAAAGGTGCCGGTTTAAGCCCCCCAGCAGAAGAATCCCCAGCTCAGAAGATCCGCAAGCGGTGTCAGCGAGCTCTTGGCTGTGGTACCTGGAAGGGTGGTGGCTTTTAGGGAGAGAAAGAGCATTTCAGTCTGTCCTGCTCACTTTCCTGGCTGCTGATGCTGCCAGCAAGGCCGATAGCTGTGCTGGGGATTGCAGGGATGACATCTGTCTTGTAGGAACAGGGCCATACCTAATAGCTTGTCTCACTGCCATCAGCCACGCAAGCAGCCTCCGGGTGCTGGTGATGCCTGATCTGTAAGCAAATTCCCCCCTCCTTCATCACTTAACTCCTTTTTTAAAGAAGATTTACTCTCAGCTGACACTTGGCCAAAGAGTGAGCAGTGTCTAAATGTTCCTAAATGGCTTTTCTGAAATAAAAGTAGTTTAGCAGATATCGTTGCAAGTGATTTGCGTGGGAGATCTCAACTGGTAAAGCACCAGGGCTACTGATAGACTTTGGAGAGGCTGAAAGGATTCTCTGCCACTTGCAGTCCCTTCCATACCGTGCGTATGGGCTGATCTGCGCCGATGAAGGAAAGGCACTGGGACTCGTGTGGAATCAAAGTGCTCTTTGAATGGTTAACTGGAGGTGTTCAAGGCCAAGTTGGATGGGGCTTTGAGCACCCTGATCCAGTGTGAGGTGTCCCTGCCCATGACAGGGGGCTTGGAACTGGATGGACTTTAAGGTCCCTTCCAACCCAAACCATTCTATGATTCTATGAAGACTTTGCAGTAGTAGTTCTTATGGCAAGCGTTTCATAATGGAAATGCTGGCAACCTTATTTTCACATCACAGTTGCTTTTTTTAGAGGTATAAATATCGTGATTCAAATGTAATTCAGGTATTGTGTATGACAGATTTTTGTTGAGATTTTTGTGGATTTTTTTGCTGCAGTCATTTCTGATCTCATTTGAGGCGCTCAACGACTGGAAAACAATGACACAGTAATTGCTGTTATTGAACTGAAGATGCAGTTTAAGACTTTTACCTGGATCACTACATTTGATTGATGTTTTAATTTGGGGTTTTGGCAGATGAAAGATAATGAGAATCAGTTGGTGGCTGGAAATATTTGCAGTAGAGAATTCCTGATTTTGTTTTAATTATTATTTTTTCCCTACTTCCTAGCACATTTGCTGTTGCCTGTTTTGAATTCTTCATTACATTTTGAGCATTGACAGTCTATGACTGGAGGAAACTGCACAAATAATTTCAATATGCTGCTAATACACTCCAAATATCTTACTTTAGTCTCTGTGCCAGATAATAGCTCAGATAACAGCTTTCAGACACATTGTAAATAACATTGGAGAGAGATGGCACAGACATTTGTTTTTAATGTACAAATATGTATATGACCTGGTGATTTGCATTGGTTTTTAAACAGCCTGATCACCTTTCATCTAAGGGAAGATTCTGGGAGAGGGGAAGATTCTGATGGAGCAGATTGGGTTTGGATTTATCTCATGCAGTGACACAGACGACTAAGTCCTGCTTAAAGCAGAAATGAGCCTGCAGCCCAGCAGAGGAAGGGGTTGCAATACTGATAGTGAGCTAATATGTTCTTACAGGGTAGAACTAATAAATAGCAGCCTTGGTAATTCTTCCTACTTTCTTGCAAGTTTGCATTATTTCAGTTGAGCCCTGGCTTCCCAATGCAGGCAGTAGAAGCTGAAATATTAGAAGAAACCAACAAGCAGCCCAGCCTCTATCTCCAGTTTTGTTTTCCCTCCCATCACTTTCCGTGGGGTGCGAGTTGGTGTTACTGGAGCAAATCTTTCTCCATTTTAGTTACGCTTGAAGCTTTTGTCCCAGAACTGAGAAACTTTGCTAAAGGCACAATATACATTGCAATAGGTTGCCCGGATGCTAATAAAAGCTAAAAATTGTAATAATATCTTTATCCCTTTGAAACAGTTCTTGGGTCCTTTCCTCCTGTCGGGTAATACAAGCCGTTCAGCACTCTGACATCTGATCGGGAGTTCAGGCAGCCGCAGCGGCGAGCGGCAGCTTGCTAATGGATTTCTGATTGTTCTCCTGGTCCATTCTCCTCCTGATGAATGGTGCGGAGTCAGCTCTCGCAGACTGGAGGACTGATAAAAACACTTTGCCATCATGTCATTACATTTCTCCGGGAGAGGAGAAGAGCAGATTTCCTCCACTGCCCCCATGGCTTGCTATCCTGCTCAATTAGAGAGAGAGAGAGAGAAAGATACAGAGGAGCAGCCTCCCTGGTTGAAGCTGAAATTAATTTTACGGCTTCCATTAGGTCTTTCCTGGGCAGCTGGTGGAATCCCTGCTTGCTCTGGAGAGGCTTGCGCAAGCTTTCCTACTGCTGTTCCACTGTGTGAATGCCTTAAAGCGGTGATCATAGAATCATAGAATCACCAGACTGGAAGAGACCCACCAGATCATCGAGTCCAACCATTCCTATCAAATACTAAACCATGTCCCTCAGCGCCTCATCCACCCCTCCCTTAAACACCTCCAGGGAAGGTGACTCAACCCTGTCCCTGGGCAGCTTGTGATGTTACACGGCTGACAGATGCAGGGAGGTGTGTGTTTGCGAGGGAAGCTTTGCTGCCTCCTAGACAAAGCACCTTTTATGCCAAACTTCTGCATTTCAGGCAAGCGTGGCCACATCTGCTTGGGGTGAACATGCAGCATACCCCTGCAGAGCTGCCTTCAACTGGGCTATGATGCAGGGAGCTCTGAAATGAGCCGGGTTGTTGGTTCGGTGACTGAGGTTATATGGGTTTGGGATGCTTATTCTAGGGTTTGTGGGTGCTGGCAGGGAAATCCAGGATGATCCTTTTGTTTCAGGTGTTACAGCATATTGAAAATAAAATAACAATATTGAAAAAAAGCCCTTTATCTAAGGAACAATTAATTGAAGTGTTTTTATCAACTTAAAACCAGCGTTTGCAGCGCCTTCTTCAGCCCTAACAACTATTTCTAGCCCATTCTTTTCTCTTAAAGCACTGATTCCCTTCCCACCATTCCTGGTGAGCTGTGAAAGTGAATTTTGGGCTTTATAATTAAGATATCTTGAGTTATTTCTGGTTTGTCAACATGACTGATGAAAGTGGTTATGTATTACAGCTCCTTTCGCTGCTACGCTCTTGCACGTGGAGGCATTTCAGGAGCTTTGTGGGTGTAAATCAGCGGTGTGCCAGCCTGCAGACGTTGAGTGCTGGAGTAACAACACAGCTTAGCCCAGTGGGATCCCCTTTAGGCGATGCACCCGCCTTTTTTTGTGTTTTCTGGAACACTCCAGGTCAATAGGCATGGGTTTTGAGCTTGCTGAAGATAGCTGGTGATAAACTGTCTTCTAACAGACCTACATAATGAACATAAATAACACCTCGCTGTGTGTTTTACTCCCATGCCTCTGGGAAGTACCTGCTGTGAAGGATTTAGCTCGTATTTCTGTCGCTATGTCTTGTTCTCCTCCTCCTAGTTATAGGAAAAAAACCCTAATGAATTGTTTGCTTCGTCAGTGCTGTTTTATGGCTTAAAAGTTGAGGCTGTGAGTTTCTTCCTGTCCCAATCTCATTATATTCCACAGCTACCTCTGTTGGCCTAGTTCAGATAAACAGTATTAACTTGTATTAACCCCAACCCTGGATGCGTGGCCTGTGCTGCCCTTCCCTGGCGCAGAGAAGTTGTTCCAGGGTTCAATCCTTCCCGTGCAGGCAGTTCCCTCTAGGGAGAGCTGATGTACAGCACGGAGCACCCCGTGCTCGGTGGGGTTTGCAAAGGAGTCTTTATTGGACTCCTCTTCTTGTGAGGAGAGCATTGGTTGCTCATCCCACCAAAATACAGCATGAGCTGTTGAAAGGATACTCTGGTAGTTGTTTGAAGCTTTTAAACAAGTTCTTCGTGCTTCCCTTGAAAGAAGGCGGCCAATTTATCTTCCTCCCTTGCTGTTACTCGCTTGTTTTGATTGATATTCTCACCATTCCCATTTTTCCTATTGTCATGATCCTTCTGCCTCTTCATTTACTCTGTAGTCACAGAAAATGCAAGCTGGTGTGGTTTCCTGCAAGCCTAGTACAGCTCGTGGCTCGGTTTCAAGGTGATCGAATGTGGACCTACTGCTGGTCACAGGAGTGTTCAGGATCTGATGGCATCACGTTGCCTGGTCCCATCCCTGCTGAGACACGCAGCTGGACCCTCCTCTCTGCTCTTTCGTTTGACTCCTTGATAAAAGCAAGTTGATTATTTGACCTTGTAATAGTTATACAGCTGTCCCATGGACAGCCTAATACCAGATATCTGCACAGTCTTTCATTATCTCTTCATTCGTAGAGCAGAAAATGTGCAGAAATGGGCTGCTTTTTCCTGTGCATCCATAACACTTGGGTTTAGCAGCTGGTTTGGGGCCTTGTTTGCTATTTCAGCTACAGCCATTTGGGTTTTTTCTTTATTTTGAAAGGATGCCAGCAAAACGGCATATTCAAATGTTTCCAAACTTTCCCAATTGCGTAAAAAGTAATCGCTGTGCCAGAACCACCAGGAATCTTTCTTATCATACAAGTTTTTTTTCCTTTGATTGCTGAAAGGCAGTGTTTAGGCAGACATTCCTCTTTGTGTTCCCTGGGATGGGTTGTCAGTTTGTTAGGCTTCCAGCAGTCCTGTTTATTCACGTGTGCCTCTGGAAGGGTTGGGACACAGCAGGTCGTTTTCTGTCTTTGTTCACTGCTAAGCAATTAGAAAATAATTTATGGCTTTGTTTCTTCCCTTGAATCCCTTCAGAAAATGATGGCATATTTTTAACCCAAGAACTATGGCACTGAGGCCTCAGCGTCAGAGAGAAGCTGTTCCTTGTCTGTGTTAGCGCAGCTGCCGATTGGGCCCTTTGGCTGTTACTTAAAATTAAATGAATAATGAATTTCCCATTCAACCAGAACCAAGTAAGTGGTAGAAATGATGTATGTGCTAGATCGCTGCCTGGGAGCAGCAAGGTGACTTAAAAATCGAATGCAGCTCAGGGATGCTGGCTGATGTGCGCAAGTACGTGACATCGTTAGTACTTTAAGGTCCATCTGCCCCCTACTAGCAAGTAGTTGCTCTGTGTTACAAGCTGTTGAGGTTTTCAGAGGATATCTCAAGTTGGAAGGGATCATCAAGTCCAATGCTCTGCTGCTTGCAGAACCACTTAACACTAAACTATATTTAAACACATTTAGTTTTCAGTCTCAAGTCTTGTCTAACAGAAATGACTTTATCGCTGACTGACCACCCAAGAGGTCTCCATCATCTTTGAAAGTTGCTTTTTATAGACTGGGAAAAAAAACGTCCCGGCCCAAACTGCTGTAAACTGCTATATGGGTAGGATAGGGGATCTTCCTGCAATAGAAAGGGATTTTCCTGCATCCGTAGACATAAAGTAATGGAGGCAGCAAGAGATTGATCTGCTTTTCCCGTGCAATGACAAAAATTGTTGAAGATGGACAAAGAGAGATACTTCATTTGGAAAAAGGGTCAGCACTTCACAGACATCTATGATATCAAATTCAAATGAAGAAGGGGGAATGGAAACTAGGAAGAACTGGGTATGATTTTATCGCAGCCCAGTAAAACATGTGTTGTGGCTATGGAATTAGTGCCTATGTTAATTGATTAGCTAATAGTGTGGTCTTTACCTGTTTAATCTGTTGAAGGTTAATTAAAAAAAGAGAACGACTAACACAGCGACCTTATTGTTAATCTGAGTATGACTGGGCAGAAGTAAGAAATGCCTTGTGTGCTGAAATTGGTTTATGAGCCTTTTCTAGGTTGCCTCCCCTCCGCCCCTGCTATGTGCCTGGCATTTTCCCAGCTTGACGTAAATATTTGGCCAAGGCTAAAGGGATGAATAGAATTACATACTATAAGCAGAATTAGAGGGAAAAAGTTCTAATGCCAATCACATCATGCACGGAGTAGAGCAAAGACTTGACTTAATGCATCTTATTGTACTTGGCATGTGCTAAGCAGGATGAAGATGCAGTGGGTGCGGGTCATCGCCCACTGCGCGTTTCCCAGGCTTTGGGAGAGCTCTCCATCCAGGAGTTTCAGGGAGCCGCGGGCTGGAACGAGCGGCATGTGTCAGTACCCGCTTTGCAATGTGACCTCCGCGCCATTCCCCAGGCTCATTCCTGGCATAACTTGGCCTCTCCATCCCCACCCGCTGTCGCTGTCGTGGTTCACGGTCAGACTCGAGAACGGTGGTAACCCCAGCAGCAGGACTTCTCCATGGTAGAGCCACAGACCTAAGGCTATACAGCTGTTTTGCTTGAAGGCTGGAGGTTGGTTCTGGGTCTGAGTGCACCCTGGCAAAACAGAAATGCTGCATGGGAGGTGTTGGCAGATTGAAAAAGGTTCTTGGCCTGTGACTGGTGTGTTCCAGGTGTGCTAAACCTTCTCTGGAGCGAGTCCAGAGAGGAGCGACAAAGCTGGTGAAGGGGCTGGAGAACAGGCTTTATGAGGAACGGCTGAGAGAGCTGGGGGTGTTCAGCCTGGAGAAGAGGAGGCTGAGAGGAGACCTCATTCCTCTCTTTAACTACCTGAAAGGAGGTTGTGGAGAGGAGGGAGCTGGGCTCTTCTCCCAAGGGACAGGACGAGAGGGAATGGCCTCAAGCTCCGCCAGGGGAGGTTTAGGCTGAACATTAGGAAAAAAAATTTCATGGAAAGGGTCCTTGGGCACTGGCAGAGGCTGCCCAGGGAGGGGGTTGAGTCCCCTTCCCTGGAGGGGTTTAAGGGACGGGTGCACGAGGTGCTGAGGGGCATGATTTAGTATTTCACAGGAATGGTTGGACTCGATAATCCAGTGGGTCTTTTCCAGCCTGGTCATTCTATGATTCTATGAAACCTGAAAGCCAGCGTTGCTGTCCCAGCGACACGGAGCTCCCGTAGCAGGAGAGGTGGAGAGCGCCTGAAAGTTGCCTGGCTGAAGCCGTGACTGATAGAAGAAAGCAGCTAACTGCCTGTTTGTTGGCTTCCTGAGCTTCAGTCCTGGGCAGCCTCACCACGTGGAGACACTTATCCTTGTTAAGGGCAGTGTAACCTCTTCCCAAGTAATTTAAACAGAAAAAGAAATCCATAATGCTGGAGTAAGTGTCAGGTAACGGGTTATGTGTCTTTACGTGTGCCCTTTGGATTACAGCAAAATGTCTAATGGGCAAGACCTCTTGCTTTGGCTTTTCTTCTAGACTCTGCTCATCTGCCTGAGTAAAGCTATTGGAATGAGACATAATTAAGGTTTAATTGGAGGTGTCCATTAGGAGGATGGAGTGAGTAACACTGTGAGAAAATACAGATGAGATTAAACTGTGAAGGTTTAAAAGAAGAAACTTTAAAGAAGAATAAATTGAGAAACGGAAGCTGATGCAATATTGGTGCAGTGGAGGAGCAAAAAAAGACGTGGGGAGCCACAGCTGGAACCAAAGGGCATTAGAAGAGCTGAGCTGGCGGATCAGGTCTCAGAAGCACAATTGCCTGAATTATTTTGGGCAGAAGAGTGGAGGAGCTGAGGAACATCAGGGCATAAATTTGAAAAGCTTGAAAGTGAAATGGAGTGGTTTTTTGGCTGACAGAAGTATAAATGGAGAAGGGCAGGAGGCCTGTTGGGGTGAAATAACAAGTGGGAACATGGTTTGCTGGAGGGCCCTGCAGTTCGTGGAGGTTTATGGTAATGCTCTTGTCCCGATGAATGGGAGTGGGTGTTGAATTAGTAGCAAAAATGCCTTTTCTCCAAAATACCATTGTTAATCTCTCTTAGTGTCAGTGCTTTGTTTATATAGAAGTTTATAGCCCTTACTTTTGTTATGTCAGAGTTTCAAGGTGTTTTTGTTTTGTCAAGCATATTTGTACTGACATGAGGGAAGTAAATTGCTCTTCAAGTGGAACGTGTCCTCGGTGCTGCTCTGGGAACACAGAAGCAAACCCCACAAATCACAAACCCTGCAACCAATCAAAAAAATATGTTCTTGAGCCCCGCTTAGCAACCCTGGTGGAACTGTAGGAGTGGGAAAACCTGAATGAATCGTCCATTTATCTTCGCTGGAGCTTTGCAGAAACTGAAGTTTTGAGAAGTGTGATGGCTTGTCCTCGGCCATGCGAGAAGTCCAGATTGGGAAGAACTAAAGGCTGGTGGCTCCTGCAGATTGCCTAGAATGTTTTGCCTTGTACATGCTAGCCATAGTGAAAATAGTTCCCTTAAACAAAATATTTAGGCAGATTCTATTAAACATCCCCTGGAGTTTCCTTTCTTTTAAATTGCAGGCTGAAATGCAAATTCTGCTGTCCAAAGTGGAAAAGTGCACGTTAGCAGTTTCCATTGAATTTCCTAATTGTGAGCATATGCATTTAATGCCTTCAGATTTTCATTGTGCCCTTTAGCAGACTGAATTCAAACTCTCCATGGAGGGAAGTGCCTTTTCCTGAGAATCTGGGAATGTTTGAAATGTTGGGAATGGATTTAGTATCTTTTGATGAGAAGGTTGGCTTCAAGCAAAGTCCTGGGAGCTGTAAAAGCGCAGGGCTATTATGCTGGGAGAACAAACTCTCTTTCCTATCTGTATGACCTCCAGCAAGTCCTCAGACCTCTCTGCATAACGTTCAGCCCAGCTGGAAAACCTAAGTAAGCAGCAGGAACCTTGCTGGAAGCCAGAAGCCTCGACTGACTGAGTTATTCTAGGGAAACGAAGTCAGTCATGAATTCGAATCAGGTAACCAATGTGTGGATTGGGTAGTTTCAAAGAGAAAGTGATTCTGTAAATATTCAGAACAGCTTTACTTTGGCTTAGCTTGAATGAGTGAAGTGATTGCTCTGTCCTGCTTTACAGCAAAGGGAAAAGAAATGATACTTGCAGTTTCCTTTTCATCAGACTGTTTACAGAGTCTGTAGCAATCGAGTTAATCAATATTTCTGTCGGGCACATGCTTGGGCCCCATGCCACATGCACTCATTTTTAAATGCTTCAATCTTGTATCATTTATGGAGATTGTATTGTCAGAAATAGTGCTGTAAATAATTTATTTTGCTGCCAGTGCTTTTCTAACGGTCTCTAGGCATGACACGAGATTTCCTCTAGGACCTGTAAAGCTTCCAGATCAGTTTGTGATGGCAAAGGGATTTATTTTTATGAGAGATGAGTAGGATGGTGGAAATGATTGGTTATTTTGGGGAGTGGCTGGCAGCTGTTTCTTTTGCATCGTTATTGTAATCGAGAGTAGAGCAATTAGCGAGTGCCATAATTGCCATCTCATTGTGTCATGGGTTGTGTGGAATGAGTCAAGTTTCTTGGTGCACACAACCCCCTGACACCCAGCTGTCCCTGTCGTGGTCAGTGGGGATGTGCAGAGCCAGGATAGCGCGTATCCCACGGCTGCGCTGGCTCGATTGGGTGCTGGAAATGGCCATGGGGCAGCACGTGGTGGGAGAGAGGTCAGCCTGCCTTTGGAGGTGTGTCAGTGCTGTCATAGGTAACGTGCTCCAGCGTAGCAGAGGGTGTTTTTTCAAGCTGTGTTGTGCAACTACAGCAAAAGCGTGGAGACTGGTTTAGGTATCTGATGTTTTCCTTTCTCTGTTTTTTAGCTAGGCTGGCAGTTGTAGAAGCAGCGTAGCACTGTCTTCTCTTTGTCTTGTTGAGGGCAAGTTCTTCGTGGGCTGTCTGGGTCTCCTCTCCTCCAGGCAGCTGGTGAACACCCACCCTCAGCCATCCAGCCTGACTGCTGCTGGGTCACCTGGGAGATAAGAATCATAGAATAACCAGGTTGGAAGAGACCCACCAGATCGTTGAGTCCAACCATTCCTATCAAACACTAAACCATGCCCCTTAGAACCTCGTCCACCCATGCCTTAAACACCTCCAGGGAAGGTGACTCAACCACCTTCCTGGAGACTGAAATCTGTCCAACTTCTGTGACTTCTCAGAGACTGGAAACTCTGCTGATTCAAGAGAAAACCCTATAGCATCCAAATAAGCATCAGCTATGGACTGGGAAGCTTGCAAGACAGTTTCTCTTTCCAATTTATGCTTGAAAAATCTTCCCAGATCTTTAACACTGTTATGGATTTCTGGGTAATGAGCAAAGAAAGTTCCATGTAAGCCATAGAATAGAATCATAGAATCACCAAGTTGGAAGAGACCCATCGGATCATTGAATCCAACCATTCCCATCAAACACTAAACCGTGTCCCTTAGCACCTCATCCACCCGTCCCTTAAATCCCTCCAGGGAAGGTGACTCAACCCCCTCCCTGGGCAGCCTCTGCCAGTGCCCAATGACCCTTTCTGTGAAAGTTTTTTCCTAATGTTCAGCCTAAACCTCCCCTGGTGGGGCTTGAGGCCATTCCCTCTCGTCCTGTCCCCTGTCATTTGGGAGAAGAGGCCAGCACCAACTTGGTTTACTCCCCAAACAAATTAGAGGACAAGTATCCAGCAGGAAAGTAAGCACAGGTAGCCTGAATTACCTCCACAAGCTTCCTTTGTTGCAAGTTTAGATGCAGAGAGCTGACCGAGCTTTAACTATGGTCTATCAAAGCTCTTGCTGAAGCACGGAGAGCCAGGTGTCCGGAGAGCATTTGGGTACCATGTGCTCCATCCCTATGCTCTGCTAGTCTGCATCCAGCCACGACCCGCAAAGATTGGCTGTAGCTAATGTAAATCTTGCTGATTCCTGGAGGTGCCCTTGCCTGTCCTTACCTTGTGTAACGTGTAGAGGAATCAATGACTTTAAATGAAGCAAGACTGTAAGCAATTTAAAAGAGAAGCCCTGGCATTTTGCTTCGCAGGGATAACACAAAGCGCAGCCTGGCTGCTGTTGTGTTGCAAAGGGTGATTTACAGGTACTGGATGAAACAAGCAGATCCTGCGCTTCCAACTTGAATTGTGATGTGCTTGATGCAGCTGAGGAGCCTCCCGTCCCCATGGACGTGACATTAGTGCCTTCTGCTAACAGTCTAGCCAGCTGGGCTCAGACTTGATTAATAGACGAATCCTTGACTGCCTGCCTTGCGTAGGTGCATGTAGTCTTAAAAATTGCCTCTTTTTTAGTGTTTTGGAGAAACACTAAGTGCAAGAGTTAAAAGCAACTATCGTTTCATGTCAGATATAAAACATTGCATTTTGACTCAAGCTGTGGGCAGATGTGAGAGGTTGTTTTTCCTTCTTTTTGTTTCAAGCTGCATCTTTTCTTGCCTCTCCTGTGTGCCTGTATTTAACCCCCAAGGTGGCAGTTTCATCCAAAACAGTATTGTCAGACTTTGTTGTCAACGATTTTCATGCGTCAAAGGAAAAGATCAGAAATTGAATTTATCGGTTTTCATACTGAAAGAGCAAGCCAGTGCTATTTGAAATTTCCTTCTTCAATGCTTTTTTTTCATGGTTTGTTTTGGTTTTGTTGCATGATCCCTCCCGACATTTCCATCAGCGTGCTTAGATGCACGGGGCAGCTTAGGTGGGTGGACTTTTTGGTCGTGTCACTTCAGCTGATGCTGTCTTTGTGGCTCTGCTTTTCCAAACACGGCAGCGTGGTCCGCTGACCCCAGTGCAGCGGTTCGGAGCTCTGCCACTTGGTGACAGTCTTTTGAAATAAAACCATTATCGGTGAAGCATGGGTTTGAACTGACTGACTATGGTCTGCTTTGCCACAGCAAATCTCAATATAAGAATTTATTCGTACATGTGGTAGAGGTGTAGATGGCTCTGTGATGCCAATTTTCTCTAAATGCCACGTTATCAGTTCCCATTAAATCAATTCCCATTAAGTCGGTCCCCAGAACATCATGTGCTGCTACAGCTGTTCTGTGGAGCCGCCCAGCAGGGTAAGTGACAGGTCCCAGTGCTGGAGCATTGCTGGAGGGGTTGTCACTGGGGTGACATATACCACACGTTCACACCTCTTAAAGGCTGTTCAGGCCGTCTCCTCTGTCTCTCGTAGATGCAAAGGTGCAATCTAGGTGCCGGGGAGGTCTTAGCTGATTTGTTCTGTGCAGTGAATCCATTTAGCTGGCCTTTTTTCAAGTGTCCTAGACAGGTTTTCTGGGTGGTGTCTTTCTGTCGATGTAGTGGCTGGTCCATACCTCATAACTCACAGACAGATTTAACCCAAGAATAGAGGGAAAAGCAGGGAAAACTCATCTCTCAACCTTCCTGCCCAGTACGAGCCAGTCAGTGCAGCAGACGACGTGCTGTCTTAACTGCAACGTATCTTCCTGAAGCAGAGGGCCAAGAAGTACTGGGTCTTGGAGGAATCTCTGTCTTGGATAGAGGACAACCTGCTGTAAGCTGAGGGATGGGTGCGTGGAGACTGAAAGCAGTCGTTCTCCATTTCTCATATCTTTTGTACACTCTCTTGCTCACCCAGACGGATCTGGGGCTGTTTGTTGTGGGGGGATTACAGCTCTGTCTCGGCAGGGCAGGGCATGGGCCGTGCTTGCCCTCCTGGCCAGGCTTTCTGCAAACTTTCCATCTTCCCATTCCCTTTCTCTCCTTTTCTAGTGGGACAGGCAAACATGTCCTTACTTAAACTTTGAAATAATTTCACAGCCTGGTTTGCATTTCCTGCCAGTGCTCTGCGTTATCTTTTCTGTACTCTCCACCTAAGGCTAAGGAATAAAAAAGCATGAGGTTTTGGGTTTTTTTGCCCTTTGAAAAATCCTATGTTGGTCATTATCTCAGTTTCAAACACAGTTCCTAGTAAAGGGCAGTATGTACAATTGCTCTGACATTGGCCAGTGGCTGTCAGAGTTGTGAAAGTGCTGGGGTCCCACTTTGTAGGTCTTTCTTCCAATTTATCTTTTGTGATCAAAAAAAGCTGGTGCAAATGTTTGATTAGTCTTTATAAGCTCACAAAAGCCGTGTCTCACAATGTGTTCTTTGCTCTGGTGGGCTTGCATTTTGAGAAGAAAATGAGCACCACTGGTTTGTTTATGCTGGGATTTATTTTGGCCACCAAAATTGCACACATTTATTTTCCACCTTCCTGCTGTTTCTCGAACATTTAACCATTTCATTTCATGTGTTTTATCTGCTGTTTCCATTCAACTCTGATGAAATTCTCCCAGACTGTGAGAGCAGTAGAAGAAAATAAAAAAATTAGCAGTTTGCTCTTCTTGGGCTTGTGTACAGCAACACTTTGGCTGTTGAAACATTCATGGAAACATCTAAAAGTGAGCTCTCTTAGTGGATTTATGCTGCTGGTGCCAGGAGAACCTGGAGCAAATCTGTAATCTCAAGAATCTGGGATCAGTTTACCGAGGTTCTGAAATCTAGTGTGCTGTGAAGTGTTGTGTTCGAGTCAGTGCAGAATGGTTGAGCCACACAGTAAAGTCAAAGTACTGGTGCTTCTGGTGTTTTGTTGTATTCTTTAATTTGAATTTGCAGCTATAGCCCGGGATTAGAAAAAAAGATGGAAAGAATATCTGATAAAGACTAGAGCTTTCTCTAGAATAAACCAGTTTAAGGGGATTGCCAAAGGCAACAGAGACATTCTGATGGGAGGTGCTGCACCTACCCTAATGTAAGTTTTGGATTAAAACATCAGCATCATCAGTGTCAGTTACTTTGTTGGATTTTGCTTGTTTCTTAAAGTCCCAGGGCAGGAACATTGGTTTTATAGAGAATGGTTTTCCATTTTTAGCATCGTGAGAGCTCTGTTTCTGAACTATCTGACCAGGGAGCACCTGTGCCTGTGCGCTGCTGGCCAGTTCAGGATTTTTCACGTAGCTGCGGGCTGGGCTGCAGGTGAGCCAGAGAAATCCAGGCTTCCTGCAGGCTGCAAGAGCAATACCCTTATGTTTCCATCTTGTTCAGTTCCAAATTCTTGGGGGTTTTTTTTGCCACCAGAGGTGCATCAGCCTCTCCCTGTGGAGCGTGCGTCTGCTGGTCTCTGACCCTGGAGGACAGCGGTCGCCCTGAGCCGTCTCTGTGTCTCCAGCAGCGTGTGTCCTCTGTCTGGGCAAAGGATACCGTCTGCTTCAGCTGCTGTTTTCAGACAGCTTCAGCTCTCAGCTTCAGAGTCTGAATGGTTTGGAGAGGACACAAGGTGGAGGAGGGGCTGAGATCCTCCATATTCCCAATGTTGACATGGCAGCAGTGATACAGGTTGGGTTTCATGCCGTATATATTTAAGGCAGGACACAGTTCCCTGTTGTAAATCTTTCGATGCAGAGAATAATACTCAGAGAACAGATACTTATTGCTGTAGACGCAGAATGCTTTAGGCTTGTCGTTGTGTGCTCAGTTTCCAACACAATAAAGTATATTTGTGAGAGCTGTGGGTTTGTGGCACCAAGTGCTGGTTTCTGACATTGGGTTGTGTCAGTAATTAGTTTGAGACACCCGCCACATGACCACAGTCAGAGGACGATATATTGGATTATTTAGATGGCTTGATGTGCCAGAGAGCTGAATTTTGATTCTGTTCCTTTCAGTCTTGCTGGAGCCAACACTGCTTCTGCAGCTCCAAGCTGGTCTGCTCCAGCTGACCCGAAAGAGCACTCGGTTGTGACTCAACCCACTTGGAACCCAGGTCATGAAGGATAACAGCATGCCATTTTTTCTGAGTCCTCCTTTTTTTTCCCTGTATTTCCTGAAACATTAATGAGCCATTTCGAAGTAATTGACATCGGTTTCTAATCAGCAGTGTCCATGAAGCAGCGCTCCGTCGCTAAGCGTGTTGACGTTGTTTGGCACGAGCGGCTGCCAGGTGAGTGAAAGTCAATCTGGAGTTGTGGAATGAGTGGAAATAATGTGGCCTGGGACATGTGTATGTAATTTGTTCGGATGATTCAAGTGAGAGCCATGGCAACTGAGATAAACAGAGGAAAAGATACTGGAAAACCAGCAACGACTTCAGTTTAATAGCACAACCTCGATTCCAGACTGCTCAGACATTTACTATAAGAGTTCCATCTTCTTGTGTGTCTCTTCCTCCCCACCACCCCCATCGCTTCGCATGCACTTAGTCATGAGATCAGATGGCTTGTTGGGTAAAGCACTGCAGGCCAAATTCCACAGTTTCTATTGGAGCAAAAAGCCATGCCTGTCTTCAAATACAGGCTGCAGAATTTCTCTCCCTGTTTGCACATCCATGGTTCAAAGGGTCCTAATAAAAAAACGTATCTTATTTGAGTTTCCTGTGGATCAAAATATGCTTTCTGAAAGCGTTACGGATTATTTGGTGAAGTGCGATGTCTTAGCTGCTAGAGAGAAAACTGTTGGGTGAGCGTAAAGTCTGTGCAGTGCAAAGGTAGCGTCTGAAATGGAAAGAGAGGAGTAAAGGGGAGTTGGCCAACCAGCTCCTGAGGAGATCGAGTATGATTTCCATGCCAGGGCTCTATCACGTGCTTGGCAGCAGGGACCATGCTGGTGTGTGGGCTTCTGGGCGACTCAAACCTCAAGCTGCAAGTGGAAGCAACCCAGAAGGAGCAGCAGAGCCCTTGTGCTGTGGAGAGGGGATTGGGAGTGGGGACCCCAGCTCTGTCTCCAAGCTAAGGATCCCAATGGCTTCACTTGCTGCCCGCAGTTGTGTAATCTTGCGTAGGGCTACAGTTGGGTACACGTATCCCAAATCCCACCCGCTGGGTGGTGATTCAACTCTCTGAATCATAATTCCTGACAGTCTTCTAATCGCTGTCCTTAGCGTGTCCTTGCTTCACTGGCTGCAAGTCCAGCCTGATTGGAAGAAACAAGTTTTCAGGCAGTTTCAAAGCTGACCAATTTCCTACACTAATATATTAATCCTGCATCAGTTATGTCTTTGTGGCTCGTTGTTTCTTTTCTCTGTTGCTTTAAGAGTGAACTAAGAGACTCAAAAATTTACGAGAAGAAACTTAATGAGCTGTAGAAATGCGACCAATATCTAGTAATTTGATTGTGTGAACAAGCACGCCATGTGTACAGTTTTCAGTTCACAGTTTAAAACTGAGTGTATTTGTTTAGAAAATCTACTCCTTTTGTCATGAATTGGCAGGATCCTTGGTTCTCTGTCATTCCAAGATTGCAAAGACCTATAAAGTCTAAATCTAAATAAAGTTAAGTATACTTACACTCTAGAATGTTTTTAACATATGGCTCAATATAAAACTCCTGGTGTCTATACAGAGAATGCTGAGCTGTGTGTGTTTTTTTTTCTTTTAAATGACTGAAAATAAGGATTAAAGCTAATTTTGCTGTAGGAGTGGAGCCAGGGCACTGGTTGCTTTCAGGTAACTCACCATGTAAAGCCATCTGGTGTTCCTTAGCATGCACGTGCTCCACTCCTGGTGACTCCGCGCTACCTGTCTGTTCAGTGTTCTCGGTCATAGATACTGCAATATCTGTAACACCACTGGCTCTGTTACTCTCTGCAGTGTGAGAAGAGGAGCATTAGGTGCTGCCTGCACATCCCTTGCCTGCCCCAGTGCAGGTCTGGCCGATGTCACTGCGACTACCTGCAAGGCAACACTCAGGAACCCTCTGCTAGCCAAAGATTTTGCCTGAGTGTTGCATTCTGCGGAGAGAAATGTGAACAGGTTTGTCTTAGACATTTATCTTGCCTAACTTGGCTTGAAGGGGATAAGCAGGCTCTCTAGCAAGAGTGTCTTTTTCCTTATGATGTGTATTATCCATGTGAGTGTAGATGATAAAACAAGACACAGTCATCTTTCTCTCCGATTTTTTTCTCTACTTCATTATTCGGTTTTATATTTCTGTGTCACTTCCAGTACTCTTGTCACAGTGAAATCTTTCAGAGTGGATAAAAGCTGAAAGCTACAAGCAGAAACAAATTTTTTCAGCTGCCTTTGCTATCAACATAAGTCACAAGCCCAGTGTTTGTTTTGCTTTTGTTATCATTCCCATACGAAAAAATGTACATAAAAGGTCTGTTTGCTGAGTCGCAGGGATTGGGGGAGCACGAAGAGCTGAGTGAAGGGATTCAGAAGGAAGAGATACAGAGTTCAGCCTTGACTCATGGAAGATGCTTTCCCTGATCCATTGTTTTTGCAAGCATCATTCATTGTGGTGGCTTCAGGTCTCTCTATGGAATCTACTCACTGGTGCAAGTTCTTGGCCCGTTTGTGTCCCCTAAATGTTCCCTCCTGGAACAGCTTTTCTCTTTCTTTATGTGCCTGGCTTGCTGGTAGAACTGGGAACCAGTGCGGAGAACTTGGGATGGGGTTTATATTTGTGGGGTGCTTGGAAAGGGCACAACTTGAGAGCAGAGGTTTGCATGAAGACTCAGTGACAGAACCAGAACTACAAACCAAGTCGGAGAAGGGGCTGATCTGGATGGGCTGGAAGATGTGGTGGGCCAGCTCTTAGGGGTGTTCAGTCAGAAGCAAACTATTTTCCACAGGATTCTATAGTGGAAACTTAAGCTTTCCTAGAAGTATTCCTGAGAAGTGCCAGTAATTAACACATTTCCAATAAGGACAGGAACTGAAGCTTGCTCCCTGCTTCACAGGGTGATGCCTGCTTGGGAAGAACACCTGATTTATATGGTTTTTTGGTGGCCAGTTTCTGACTGGAAATGTTTGGAGCCTGTTTTGAAGCTGTGCAGAAGAGCTTGCTTGCGTCATCCAGAAAATGCAGTGAGTCAGTGGAGTCCTGGGGGAGCTGTAACGGCGCAAAGAGAAACTTGGAAAATGAAATGGGGATGGTTTTAAAGATACAGCATTTGTGGACGCTGTTCTGTTTAGAGATGGTCTGCATTCATTGAGGCCTTGGTGATGAAGGGGTTCAGTAAGGACTTTGCTGCTGTAAATACAAGAGGAGCTTTATAAGAGAAATCCACCAGAGGCAGGGTGTGGAGCTGGAAGAGGGTGTTAAGCTCCTTCTGCTTGCCATTATACTCAGTATTTTGGTATTCAGGGAATCTCCATGAATTCTTCATTGATACGTGTGTTTTGGTATGTTAATGAATAACTTATTGGGAGGAACACGAAGGAAGGGAGGGAGCAGCCTCTCAGTTTGGCCCCCACTCATCCTTTTCCCCAACGTTTTCAACCGCCTTCAGATTTGGGATGGTTTCTGCAGCCTTACAAGCTCTGCTCCTGCTGCAGTGCAGCTGTGCTGGGATGACCCTTGGGCCATTTCATCTGCCCTGGGAAGACAAGGTCCTGTTACAGAAACACCGTGTGGTTTGGAAACGCGTGCCCGGCTCCTGGCTAGATCACTGCTGCTTGAGCCACCACCTCAGGGAGGACAGCAAAGACTCTCTCATCGCATCCTAGACAAAATGGATAGGGGATACCTCCTTCCTTCAGCCTAAACATAGATCCACAGGAGGTCATTTCAGGGATTAGGTGTGCTCTTCTTAAAATGGTTTTGGTTCTTATTGTAGATGGAATTGCCAAGTTCTGTTTGGATTCTGTTGGTGCACTAGTCAATTCATGTGAAAACTTTGTGATGCTAACCTGTAACTGTAGTACTCGGGCACCTCAAACCCACAGATTAATTAATCTTTATGATATAGTTCTGGAGGGAAATGTATCCATACAGTGGCAGAACAGTGAAGTAAAAGTTAGTGTTGTGCTTTGTATCATCCCTATTGTATCTCTGTTATTTTTGCTTCGGTATTAAGAGTCTGTTTTCCTCATTTACAAGACCAGCCGGCTGAGGCTGTTCCTCTCAGGAGAGGCAGCAGCAAAAACCTGATGACTCTTCCCTCCAGGGATGCTTTTCATCTGCTGAAACAGAGCACTTGTAACACAACTTCAGGTGCTGAACTTTATCTAAGCACAGCAGAGCAGGATGCATCAAAGCTACCTGTCCCTTACAGATGAGATTGTCCTCCAGAGTGACTCTTCCAATAATAAAAGAAATAGTTTCTGGAGAGCTAGGAATGAAGAAAAATGAGAAAACCTGGCTCTTCTGGTTTGAGTTCTTTGAGCAGGACAGCTCAATCTCTGGGCTCCCTCAGGAGACCTGCCAGAGCGACTTGTAGCTGCGTTGCTGAACAGCGTTTTGAATGGATGTCTCTGTCTGTCCCACCAGCCTGGCCTTGTCCTGCTCAGCAAAGCTACATAAAAATCTTGTAACTCCCAGGTTTTGCTACTGTCTCTTTATGGTGAGCTCATTTCCAGCTGCAGATCATTAGAATGAGGCAGTGGTATTCCTTCCTGGGCCTTCAGTTCCCCTGCATTTGCTGATTCGTTCTGAATAAGCCTGTTCCTTGATTTTGCTTCCATTTGCTTCCATTTGCGTCATACACTGACCCATGCGTTCTACATGTACAAGCTACTTAGACGCTTTATTATAGAATCAGAGAATCATCGAATGGTTTGGGTTGGAAGGGACCGTGAAGGTCATCCAGTCCAACCCCCCTGCAGTGAGTAGGTACATCTTTAACTCCATCAGCTTGCCCAGAGCCCCATCCAACCTGGCCTTGAATATTCTAGGGATGGGGCAGCCACCACCACTCTCAGCATGAAAAAATTCTTCCTAATACCTAATCTAAACCTCTGCTCTTTCAGTCTAAAACCATCACCCCTTGTCCTATTGCTACAGGCCCTCCTAAAACATTTTTCCCCGTCAGGAGTATAAACGTGTCTGGTTGCACATCAGTGTTGGAGTTTAGCTTCAACTCTCTTCCTGCAGCTGTTATATTCAGACCATGAAAGCTTCGTTAGTTCATGTTGAGTGAAGAGTGATATGGTCCACAGCAATGCATATACAAATTGATGACTCATTTATATCTTTAGAGTTGAATTTAGATATCTATAAAATTTTAGACTTAGGCTAGTAATTGCGTTGCAGTTTTGCAACTTCTGTGAAAGATTTCTACCTTTTTTTTTGGCACCTAAGGCCATATTTCAAACCTGTGACCTCATTCCCATAAAGCGAAGCTATTTCATTATATCATAGCTGTGCAATTTGACTCTTGGTAGCTGACATTTGCATCTATGTTGCATCCATTAAATATTTGTCTGCTTAAAAAGCTGCTAGGCATTGACTTGTCAACGTGGACATGTTAATAAAAGAAAAAATTAAAAATTGGTCGTCTATTGGCCTTCTCACAGGAGTTTTGTTGAAAACAAATGAATCGTAGTTTTCCCTCCCATTGTCATACTCTGCTTGGTTTCCAACGAAAATGATTAATGATTTTTTTGCCTTTGCAGCTGCAATATTTGATTGCAGTCTGACTTCATTAGTGATACACATGGAAATGTTTCTGCGGTGAATTGGACATTATCAAATCCTCAGCTGTACTTGAATGTAGCTGCTCTCCCTCTGCTGCAGCGAGCAAGATCTCCGAGGGCGAGTTCCCCTCTGTGGCACTTTCTCTGTTTGTACAGTGGTATCAGTTCATGGTTTACATTGTCTAACTAAATAATTGAAGAGCTTAGTGTCCAAGATCTGCTGTTCCTTTTGCTTTGAGGCACTGATGTTTCCGTGCTGCTATGATTAAAGTTAGATTTCAGCTAAGCTGAATGAGACTTGTATGAATCTTTTGAGATGGCAAAGGATAAATAGATATTTGAAACAGTACAATGTGTCAGCTTGTCTGCAGGCTTCTTATAAGTGTTGAGTATTTAACTTAATATTTATTTTCTTAAGCAATGCAACCATCTTTGAATCCTACCGAATTCCAGCCCTACCTTCTCCTGCTGAAATGAGTTAAAACACATCTTTGATGGCTCTGCAACTTTAAATTGCCTTTTTTTTTTCCTTCTCTGAACCCCTTCTGTCACCTATCTTTTGCCAGCAAGTCTTGTGAAAGCAGCATCCCTTGTGATTCAGCTCAACTGACTGTCTGGCACCAGGGACTGATGCAGCGCGAGGGAGGGACCCCTCCCAGGGACGATTGCCTAACCCTGTGCCAGACTGCACGCTGCTCCAGAGCGGGATGCTCAGTGAATGGAATTAAGAAAACCTGGGCATGCTGGTGAGGGGAGCACCAAGATTACCAGTCATGTATCCTTGGCATCACAGGTTCTGCAAGCTTGTCCCCTTGCTAACACCTCCACTCCGCTGATTTTTCATATTAAAACCAAAAACAACAAAGGGATAATTGCCCAAATTTTGTAAAATGGTTATTTTTGCACATTCAGCCTCAGATGGTGTTTGACCCTTAATACAGCTGGTTTCACTTAATGTATTTTGTTTAAACAATCCCTGTTCCTGGAAGTGGTTTCAGAATAGGCTGTTCCTCATTGCTGTTTGTGTTTGCTTTTTCTTATCATATTATAAGAAGCTTAAAGAGAGTGGAATCAGAAAAGGGCTGTGATCACTGTTAGTAGCATTTGTGGAAGCCTTTGTATTTTCCAGTTAAGGTACCACAACTTTGTTGACTCTTCACAGCTTTCAAGACTGACGTGGTCTGGGGCACTTTTGTCATCAGGCTGAGGAGCTCACTACGTTTCCGTTACTCCTACGACTGCGTTACTCCTCAGGGAGTCCCAGCACATTTAAGTGGAACAGCTTGTCATCTCAAATATCTGCTTTCCCCTGGTTTTTCCCCGTGGAATAGGCTTCTTGGTGCTCCACCACACACGACTTCTCTTTCTCTTGGATACAAATGAAGCATTTCTGTGTGAAGGAGGAAAAAAATGTCTGTTATCCTTGGAGCTCGTTCCTTTTCACGTCTGTTACAATTTCTGCATGTGCAGACTCCTTGCGGGTTGTGCTGGATGTGCTGTTGATATTATACACACCCTAGGCGAGCTGGGAAAAGCCTGCATCAAGTTCAGTATCAGGAGTCTTTTATCATAAAATCATAGAATCATTAAGGTTGGAAAGACCTCTAAGTTTATTCAGTCCAACCATCAGCCTAATGCCACTGTGCCTACTAAAGCATGTCCTGAAGTATCACACCTACACGCTTTTTGAATATCTCTGGGGATGAAGACTTCACTGCTTCCCTGGGCAGCCTGTTCCAGTGCTTCACCACTCTTCCGATGAAGAAATTTCTCTTAATATCCAATCTAAACTTCCCCTGGTGCAACTTGAGGCTGTTTCCTTTCATCCTATCGCTTGTTAGTTGGGAGAAGAGACCAACAACCACCTCACTACAATCTCCTTTCAGGATGCTGCAGAGAGCAATGAGGTCTCCCTTCAGCCTCCTTTTCTCCAGACTAAACAGCCCCAGGTCCTTCAGCCCCTTCTCAATAACCCCTGTGCTCCAGACCCTTCACCAGCTTCATTGCCTTCCTCTGGATACTTTCCAGCACCTCAATGTTCCTCTTATACTGAGGGGCTCAAAACGGGGTGGGACCTCATTTGTAGTTTGCTTGTCCACTAGCCAGGTGGCATGAAAAATCTTTAAAATTTGTAAAATGTGAAGGCACAAGTTGCGTAGTTGGTTTATCTACAATTACAGGAGAAACCTAAAGAGTTGGTAATAAACCTGTGCTGTGTTGATTCCTAGACCATATGACTGAGCTGAATGGTTTATGTTCCGTTCTCTTCCTTCCAAAATAATTTTCATTTCAAAATCCACACTGATTTTGAGGGGTTGATGGTTTAAAGAGGAGAGAACCAAGCTATTACCAGCTCTTTCAAAGCAATGAGCTACTAATCCTCCCAAAGGCATTGAGACATCCTTTATCAGGTACCAGTAAAAAATTGGAGATCACAAAATCAGTAGGGGTTTTGCTCTTTGCTTAATCCTAAAAATTGTTTATTTGCCTTAAAATCCTTCAGGTATCTGTTATCACCCGTGCAATATGAAGTGAAGCATTGGCTTCAGCCCTGTCCTTGACTCCAGAGCTGCTGGAGACTTTTGTCCTATTTCTTTCTCCAACCCTTACTCTCCTTTGAGGTTAATTGTAAAACAGGTTCTCCTGGCATCCTTGCTGTAGTGCGCCTTGGAGGGAGGGATTAGGGGAACACAGCAGCTCTTTCACCCTGTGCAAATCCTCTGGCTGCATTCCAGGCTCGAGACTGAGCTGAACCAAGAGAATGGAGGAAATCGGGGCGTGTGGCCTAACAAAAACCAGTTGGCTTTGGCTCTGGGTTTTCCCACTTCTTGTTGGTTCAGGCCGGAGCCTTCCTTCTCCTTTTAGTGGTACGTGTTCTAGGCTGCTTTTGTTTGTTCACTTATTTTGTAGGCTTTAGTCTTTATTCTTGTAATAACTTGATAAAACTTATCTAACTTAGCTGGGCAGGCAGGGAAGCTTGCACAGAGAGTCTAGAATAAGCTGTAAGAGTGAATTTAAGTCTGTATCACATTCCAAGTGTCATCCATATAAACCCCAATTGTTTTATCGGAAACCACCAGGTGAAGTCAAACAAAGGAGTGTCCGTTGTGTTCTACCTGGCCAATATACAGTATTTTCTATGCTTGCAACATGCTGGGATAGAGATGCAGCTTTGTAAAGTGTTGGATGTTGTTTATTTTTACTGTGTGTTGCATAACTTCATGGAGAAAGCAAGAACAAGATAGTTCAGTAAGAGGTTGTACTAGGGGCTCGCAGGCTGCAGTGTATCCGTTTAATGGTGCGGTAAAAAGGGAATGAATTGAAAGGATCTTTGGGTCTCTCAAAATACACAGAAAGGCAGAGTCTAGGGTTCCTGGACGTCAGTAGCAGCGATTTCTTTTTACACATTCCTTCTTTACCTTTACTTCTTTTGCCTGGAAAGGCAGAAAACATGGAGGTATTCCATAATCTTCTGACATTTTCTAAATGTAAATGCAAATATGACAAACATTAGACTCTACACATACTAAGGAAACTCATCCTGACAGAGTTTAATTTAAGAAACTTTGCCCTGATGAATTTGCACCAGGCTTTTGCTTTGCCTTAATGGTCCAACCTAGAGGAAATGTTACCTAGATTTAAAAAAAAAAAAAAATCTAATTAAAATGCTTCTTTCAATTTTTTCTGTTTGGTAATTGAAAAAACAGTGGTTTAAACCCTTGTGAAATTTCAGTACTAGATCTAGCAATTGAACTGCATCCGTCTACGCTCAGCAGTGTGTAAGCAAAGCGGATGCCTCCTCCTGTAGGCTGGCCCCAGTTGGACCAGGACGGAGGTGTATCTGCACAGCTTTGCATTTGCCTTGAGTCCCAGGGAAATGCCTTATTTCTTTTTCCTTTACGTCACAGTCCCAGCAGGATGCTTAAAGCTTCTTATATAGTGCCCTAACAACAAAATAAAATGCTGAACTGTTTGGAGGGAGCCGTTGCTGCAGGCAGTTCTAATTAACTGGAAGCGGTTCCTTTCTGGGAGTCTATCTTTAATTTCCTATACTGGGAATAATAAGCAATTAGTGCTATGGAGCACCAGGCACTTCCCCTGCAAACCTGAGCATGGATAATACTGGAATTGAAATAAAGTGTTTGTAGATGCTTTCATATAGCATCTTTTATTTTTCTACAGATGCTTTCATATTTGTTTGGTTACAAAGGGCTTCTGCTTTCTTAGCAAGTACGTACTCCCCTGTGGATCAATTAGCAGTCTTGAATTCCTGATTGGAAGGTGCCGTTTGGTTTAGAGGGAAGAATCTTTGTTTATTTTTCGTTCTGTTTTGTTTTTTAAGGTACGCTCTGTGCGTGCTGTGATCCTGTCAAGGTTTGATGCTGTTGAGAAGCGTAACTCTACTTAGTATTAGATCCCTAGAGACAAGCAATCCTCACAGTTGAGTTTATCCCAGTCTCTTGTTGCTCTGTGCGTTACCTCAAGTTTTCTGCCTTTCAGAAAATTATCACAATCTTTGCTGAATTGGAGGCTGAAAGAGCTTGGGTGAGGAGGACTAGGGGAGCGGTGCGTGGCTGGGCAGGGAGACCTGGCTTGTCCTGGAATATCTGTTCAAGGATCGATGCTCGTGGGTCCTCCTCTACCCAATCAACCTCAATGCAAAGGAGCTGAATTGCTATGGGGTTTGATGGATTACTTGTTTATTGATGAGTTATTGTTTGTGACTGCTATGTGTGGTTTTTTTTCTTTGCTTTTCAAGTACTTTGATGATTCCTATAACTGTGGCTGCATCCCTGGAGCTCTATCCTAAGGTTTGCTCACCATTGGGAGTGGAAAGGCAGCCAGCTGGGTGGAGGGAGCAGTGGGAGAGAGAGGTTTTGTCTGTTCCAGCAGTATTAATTCAATAGCTGATGCACAGAGGGTTTATTCACATTGACACAGGGCTGAGCACAGGTCGACCTTCCTGAAATGTGGGTGACCAGATGTGTGGGCAGGACCCAAGCCCAGGAGCTGAAGGCGCTTGGGTGTGGATGAACCTCCTCCCCAGCCCTGCTGGCCTGGTGCACCAGTGGTTCAGCAAATCTTGTTTTCTTTTCTTCCTCTCCCTTCCACCCCCTCCTCATGTGTAATTCGATCTCCTAGGCCTGGTCTTCTGCTCTGGCAGATTTTTCAGCTCGCAAGAAAAATTAACCCCTTGGTTCCTGCCGGGAACCAAAGTGAGTTGTGCAGAGCTTTGCCTGTGACCCTGCTCAGTCCCACAGAGACCGGGCAGGCATCACCTCCAGGCTGTTCCCCTGTTGAACCCCTGGCTTTAACTTTTCTTTTTCCATCTGCATTTCCGTGCTTTTTGACTTAGAATAAATACGGAAATGCTCCCCCTCAGGATCTGAGTCAGTATTTGGCAAAGAAGCTTCTCTAAAATTTATTTTCTGATACTTTCCAAGTATGTATCTCCTGACCGTGTCCTGGCTGGCTGTAAGCCCGCTCTGCTTTAGCAGAAAACACTGAGCCTCAGTAGGATCCTTAAACCGATGTGGTTCTACCTATCTCACAGAAACTCTCAGTCCTTGCTCCAGCTTTTGCAACCTTAATAAACCAACCAGACAATGCAAGTTAAGTAATCATAGCACGTAGGAGTTTGTGTGATCGGGGAATTTTTTTTTTTTTTTTTGGACTTTACGGTACTTTTTCAGATCTGAGAAATGCAAGATGCTGCTTTCTTTTTCTTTGCCTGCAGATGTTTCAAAAAGCGTTTAATGGAAGAGGCCCAAAACTTTCCCAGTGATTTGTGAAGAGCCCCTTTGCACTTGGATTTAACCTTGCACGCTTCAACTGCTAATGCTCCAGGCAATTCCCTGTGGAGCTCCCAACCCATCTTGCTTTTTTCCCCTGAGCATGGTGAAGACAGACCACCGCTGAAGGAGTTTAGTAGTACTGTTTGCCTTGTCACTGCCTTAAAAGTAAAGATTATGTCCTGTTGCTTGAAAGGAATTGCACGTAGCTGAACATCCCATCTCTGAAATCCCACCTCTTCTCAGCCACCCCCTTCGCTCATCAAATAGCAAACATCTGTTAAACGGAGGAGAAAAACTAACAAAAGCACATGCTGTATTGCAAAATCTTTTGGGTTTGTGTTGATGTGTATTGCGGACTTCTTGTAACCTGGTTTTTCTTGTAAAATCTTTTCCTGTGAGAGGGGGGCATGTGCTAAGCGCAAGTGCCAGAAGTGTTAATATTTCATTGTATGTGCAGACACCTCTCTGTGCTCTTGCAGGGCCATTCATGCTGTGCTGGATGATTTCTGAAGGAAGGAAAACACTCTTTGCCTTCAGGTGTTAAGTAGCTTTTGTTCAAATTCATGTGTGGTTTTTTTTTTTTTTAATTTACGGTAATGCCTATTGTAGAGTGGTCAGAACAGTAGGAAGAGGCTTTTGTTTTTAAAGAACTATTTTAACGTGTTATTGTAAACCTGTCAGCTGGATTTTAAGAAGAGCTTAAATGGCAAGGTGGAATAATGGTTTCTATAAGAATGGTTTGAACATGAACTGGGAAAGGAAAGGCAGAGATGTCTACCTAAAAGCTGAAAGAAAAGAGACAACAACAGCATTGATGGAGTGGTTGAGGTAGGGCAGTGGTGGAGAAACTCAGGGTGGCTGCTACACAGAAGATTCATTTGAGCAAGGTGTCCAGGCAGAGCAGTAAAACCACTCGAGCTCAGACTGTCTGGGTGTACATTACTAATGCCAGTGGCATTACTGATCCCTAGGGATCACCAAATAAGTAGTAGTCAGAGATCCTTCAGCATCTTGGTTGCTCGGGCTCACTCCTTAGGTGCGTGAACAAACTTGGAAAGTTTTACTAGGCTGGTGTAGTCATTCTGTGTGCAAATACCAGCAAGGGCTTTTCTCACCCTCTACCCGTTACGTGGCAGCTATTACAAATAAATCACAAACGTCATCGCCTTTTTGTGTAGTGCTGTCATTGCTAACAGGAGAAGGCTGGAGTATCCTGAAAGACTTGTTTTCACTTGTCTTCTGGAGTAGGTATAAGGTGTTGATGAATAATTACTGGGACTAAGAGGTGATGAACTCAGACAGTTGTGAGGTGGCTTTTACTGGGCTGAGTGTGGGATGTGCACTCAAACCCTTCTGTGCTTTCTTTGGTGTAAAATAGCGAAGCTCTTGTGACTTCGTGTACATGACCCACTGAAGTTGTATTCGTTGCAAACAGGTTTACAAGACCCCTCCAGACAGTGGTTTGTGCTGCGCCTGGTGAGAAGGAAGAATTTAGTAGCCAGGATTGTAAAGCCGCTAGTCCTCTCCATCTAATACACACCAGTATCTTCCCAAAAGTTTGGCGCGTTGTATCTAAGGGAGGATGGAGGTGTTTAATGGTGGAGGATCCAAAAATCTGAAGGAAAACTGGAATCTGTCAGACGAAGCTGGGCTAGCCCCCAGGAGAACAGGCAACGCTGTGTTTGCTGTCGGATCAAAGCCCAGCTTGGTTCCAGCTGTGCCTGTAGCACATGCTGTGGTCATTCATGGATTTCAACATAGACTGCTTTGATCATTTTCATAGACACATATATTTTTAATCAGGTAATGGTGTTAGAATGTGTTATTTCACTCTGTGAAAGATGTCATCAGAAGACAGCTATGTAGTGTGGCAGTGCTCTGTGGCATAGACCTGGTTTTAGTCCCAAAGGCTGTGAATGCCCAAAATCATGTGTAACCTTATCACTTACTAAGAAAAAGGCATCTTACAAATGATATGATTCTACATTTCATTGCTTCCTACCTTCAGAGCCAGCAGTACTTTGAGTTAGTCCTTACCACCTGTGAGGAGAGCTGCATTTGAAAAAGAGCAAGATGAGGCACAAGTAACTCCAAACTGTAAGCAAGAATTTGGTCTTTCTCACTTGTTTGCTTTAACCACTTGTTTGTGTTGCTTCTGTTTCAAGTGACTTTTCCCATGCCAAAACAGCTGACCATGCTTATCAAACAATGCCCAGAGTTTGGGGCTTCAACTTTCCATGCTTCAGAAGAGGATTTTAAACTAAAATTAAGCGCTGCTTTTAAATGGGTGATGAGCACTCAAGCTGTTTTTAATGGTATCGCAACAAAATTCACTCCAGCTGCTAATGTTGTAGGATCCTGCCAAAACTTACTTTCTGCTCATGGATCTCAGTCCTTTTGCTGCCACTGGTGTGTGTGTGATCGCTCTCTTAGGGAAGAATCCATCCTCAACTTTTGGTTACCTTTAAGAAAGTGAATAATAAATAGCTGTCTGTTAGAAGAAGCTCAAACATGAAGGCAATTGGCTAAATAGGTTTATGCTTTTGTATGAGCGTGAATGTTAAAGGCTAATGGATACTGGATTGTATTAGCAAGAGCAGAGCCAGCAGGTCGAAGGAAGTGATTATTTCCCTCTTTTTGGCACTTGTGAAGTCACATCTGGTGAACTGCATCCAGCTCCCTCCTTCCCCCACAGCAGGCGATGACAAACTGGAGGAGTCTGGCAGGGGCTGGAGCAGGCAGTGGCCCCTGGGCCGAGGGAGCTGCCTTCACCCGCTTGGGAGGAGGGGACTGAAAAGGTCCCAGTGCTCTGTAACCACCAGCTGGAGGCTGGAGACTTCTTAGAGCAGCCCAGCAAAAGAAGGAGAAGCAACGTTTAAAACTTGCAGCAAGGCAAATCTGGATGGACAGAAGAGGATAAAAAGTGTTTCGTGCTGCCCAGCAGACTCTGTTCCTAGGGCTACCTGCAAAAAGCCTGGAACAACTTGATGCAGGTAGGTAGGCACCCTCTGAGCAGGAGATTGAAACTGGAGACCTTGTGAGTCTGCTCCCAACCAGAACTGTTTTGCCATTCTGCACCAGGGAGCCTGATTTGAAGGTTGCATCAGGCACTCTGTAGTCCAAAAGGCTGCACGCTTCTCATGAGTGACTTTGAAGATGGGTATGTGACAAAGAAACCTGAAAGCGATTAATAAATGTCAGCTCTAAGAGTAGCAGAACTTGTGTGCTGCCACCAATACGGCTTTTATTTCTGTATCGCCAGTTCATTTCATGGCATGCAGGAAAGGCAAAGGGTGTTTGTTCCGAAGTATTTACATGTTTGCCATGACAGAAGAAGTGGAAACACTGAAGGATGAAGTTTGTTGCAAGAGGGACCACACAAGCTTGTCTTCGTGGAAGCAAAAAGGGAATTAACTTGTTTATCTACAGAGGAAGTTATCCTAGGATAGTTCTTTGTGTTTAACTCCCCAAGTGGATGCATTTCTCCTGCAGTGAAGTTCTTCTGCAAGTGAGTTAATTTAATTTGAGATGAGGCATTCTTCTTCTGGAATGAGAACCCCAGGAGTTCATTAGCAATGTAATCCACATTAATTCTGCTGGCGCTCATTGTATTAACCTTAATTGTAATGGCTGGGTGCTATTCATGGGGGCAACCTTTGTACTGCCAGGGAATGCTATGGGGATTCTGCATGCCTGCACCTGAAGGAGAAGACAGATAGGGATGCTCCTCACATGGAAATGAAGTTGCATGCAAGAGGCTTGAACTGCTCTCACAAGATTACTTCATCCCAGTTCTCTAAACATGACACTGGGCCTAAACACATGATGAGGGAGCTCCTCCTGTGATTTCTGTGACCTTTCTCCTCCAAAACTGCTTTTAACTCCTCTTTTTTTCTTTCCCGGTGCAGTTTTGCACCAGTTCTCTGTCACAGCCTCATCTGAAGTTAGGCAGGCAGGGAACAAGTAGATAGATGTTGGTTTCTATTGAAACTCTTATTCTTCCTGAAAATAGAAATAGTCCTCCAGAAGTGGAAGGAGGAAGGGAGAGCATGAAGAGAATTACGTTGTTGTCTTTCTAATGCCTGTGCAGGCTGCCAGAGGTGGAGGACTGGATCTGTAGCCTCATCTCCTCGCTGGACTCCCTAAATTCAGGAAATATTTATGTTCTCTTGCTCGTTTCTGGTTTAGTAAATGGGAATGTTGTACAATTATAGGATAGTTTGACTTGGAAGGAATCTTAAAGCCCATTCGGTTCCAGTGCCTCTGAAAGAGGGCACATTTAGGTGAGATATTACGAAGAAATGTTTTCTTGTGAGGGTGGGGAAGCCCTGGCCCAGGCTGCCCAGAGCAGTGGTGGCTACCCCATCCCTGGAGGTGTTCAAGGCCAGGTTGGATGGGGCTTGGAGACCTGATCCAGTGGGAGGTGCCCCTGCTCATGGCAGGGGTGTGTGTGTGGGGCTGTAGAACTGGATGGGCTTTGACGTCCCTTCCAACTCAAATTGTTCTGTTTCATTTAAGACTTTTTATTAGTCTTTAAATTTCAGGCACTGAAAGGGTGCCTGAGAGCCCTTCCAGTGAAGGAATTCTTCCTGATATCCAATCTAAACCTCCCTTGGTACAACTTCCAGCCATTTCTTCTCACCCTATCACTTGGGAGAAGAGACTCTACCCATAAATCAGACAGCAAACAGTGTCTACAATCCCATTTTCCCCTTACCCTGTGCTTCTCACAGATGCCTAGCGCATCCTTTGGGAAGTTCGTCCACCTCGAATCCTGTGTCCATCTCAAATCCTGTGTTTGGTTCTGAGCCTCTCGCTACAAGAAGCTGGTGAAGGGGCTGGAGAACAGGCCTTATGAGGAGCGGCTGAGAGAGCTGGGGGTGTTTAGCCTGGAGAAGAGGAGGCTGAGGGGAGACCTCATTGCTCTCTACAACTACCTGAAAGGAGGTTGTGGAGAGGAGGGAGCTGGGCTCTTCTCCCAAGTGACAGGGGACAGGATGAGAGGGAATGGCCTCAAGCTCCACCAGGGGAGGTTTAGGCTGAACATTAGGAAAAAATTTTTCACGGAGAGGGTGATTGGGCACTGGCAGAGGCTGCCCAGGGAGGGGGCTGAGTTCCCTTCCCTGGAGGGGTTTAAGGGACGGGTGGACGAGGTGCTGAGGGACATGGTTTAGTGATTGATGGGAATGGTTGGACTCGATGATCCAGTGGGTCTTTTCCAACCTAATGATTCTATGATTCTGTGATTCAAAGAAGGATGTTGAGGCTCTGGAGCGAGTCCAGAGAAGGGCAACGAACCTGTGAAGGGGCTGGAGAACAGGCCTTATGAGGAGCGGCTGAGAGAGCCCCAGGGAGGTGGTTGAGTCCCCATCCCTGGAGGTGTTTAAGGGACGGGTGTATGAGGTGCTCAGGGAGTTTCAGCGCAGATCGGGCTGGTTGGACGATCCAGGAGGCCTTTTCCAGGTGGTTGCCCAGCGGGTTTGGCGCTGGGTAAGGAGCGGGCTCTGTTCGCCGGGGGCGGTGTTGCTGCTCCCTGATGTCACGGCGGCTCCGCTCCCTCCCGGCCCCTTCTCCCCGCCTCCTCCCGCCAAAAGAGTTGGGAAGGAGGGAAGGAAGATGGCTGGAATCAACTTCCCGACGGCAGAGATGCGGGGCCCCTGGATTTTCCGCCTCCCGGGCTCGCCCTTGTAATGGTTTCAGAGCGCTGGATGCCTTAGACTTTCCCTGGATCCTTTGTTGCAGACTTTCCCTGGATTTTCTGTTTCAGACTTTTACTGGATTTTTTTCTTTTAGACTTTCCCTGGATTCATTGTTTCAGACTCTCCCCGGATATTTTATTTCGGACTTTTCCTGGATTTTTGATTTCAGACTTTTCCTGGATATTTTGTTTCATACTTTTCCTGGATCTTTTTTTTTTGATTTTTTTTTTTCGTTTTGTTTTGTTTTAGACTTTTCCTCGGTTTTTTCTTTTTAGACTTTTCCTGGATTTTTTTTTTTCTTTTAGACTTCTGGATTTTTTGGGTTTTTTTGTCTTCCCCAGTTTTATTTTTAGGCTTTTTTTAGTCTTTCGCCACATACTTCGACCGAGAAGAAGCTGAAAAGCTGGGGGGGAGGGGAGAAGGGAAACTGGACAGCCAAAGCTAAACGCTAACAAATGAAAATGTTGGAGATTTGCTTGAAGTTGGTGGGTTGCAAATCGAAGAAAGGGCTCTCCTCTTCCTCCAGCTGCTACTTGGAAGGTGAGTACTGGGGAGGGGGGGGACGACAACCTGACCCCCACCATCCCAGACCTGGGGTTTATCCAGGCTGGGGAAGGGGCTGGTCCTGTCCTGATCTAGGTTGGGGTTCTCATGGGGGGCAGCATCCAGCCCCCAGGTGCCTTTGCTTAGCGCTGGGTACAAAACCAGCGCCGCTCTACCATTTATGGTTGTGAAATGTCAAGGGATCCTGCTGCCCAGCCATAAACAAAGCCCTGTCTTCGGGCCTCTGCTTTAGTTTTTGTGCGTGAGGAAGGATCTCCCTTAGTTTGGACGGGAGAGGAGGATGGTGAAACCAGCTCTGGGCTCAGGACGAACAGTTGGATGAGTCCACCAGTAAAATACTTTCAGCGTGCGCTAATACATGAGCTCTGAGTTCCTTATGGTTATCCTTGTGTCAGTTTGCTTCCCACAGGCATTCAGTTAACTCAGTTTTCTGGCGTATTTGCTTTTGTTTGCTTTTAAGAAGTGATTTTTGATAGACGCTGAGATGTTAAACGCATGGACCCGACTTTCCGATGGAAACCATGGGCAGCAGCCTGACCCGGGGGGTCTTCGGGCTGAGATCATCTTGGCGTGACCTCGAGCAAGTTCTCCATCCCAGCCTGGCTTCGCACCCCACCTGCAGAGCAGCGTTGTGGGGCCCAAATGGAGCCCTGGCTCCTTTGTGGGGCTGCAGACATCCCGCTGGGCCGGGACGGGCTTCTGCAACTTCTTTTGTGTTGCTGGCTGTTGCTTCAGTAAAAATAATCCGCATGCCAAGCGGGCTGCGCTCACTCATCAAATGGGAGGCTAGGAAGGCAGCAGCTGATTTCCCGGGGCCTATCGCAAGGCGCTGTTGCTCAACTCTCGAATATTCAGTGGAGAAATGGCCCTCGGGAATTCGTGGGTTAGGAATCTCAGCATCTACAAATGGCTTCACGTTGCGAAATGAAGAAACTGAGCATCAAATGTCGGTGTTTATCGAATGTGTTTAGTGGCTCTGAAGGATATTCTGTTGTCTGAAATCAAAGAACAGTGTCCAGAAGACTTAACATTTTATCTATTTAAAGTTTCAGAAACCAAATGGTTGGTGGATTCGGATGAGTGATTTAGATCTTTCCTATGTGAATGAACTCTTCTGTGATCTTGGAGGTCTGTGAAACCTCTGTGTCCCCTTCCCTGGTGTTATTCAGGCAGGGCCAGGCTGCAGGTTGAGAAGCTCAGAGCTGTGCTGGCCTCTCTGAGCCCTTGGATTTCTGGAGGCAGCACTGGGAGCATATGCAGGGGTTTGGGGGGCCTCTCTCCCCTGCAGAATCCAGTGCTGAAGGATGATGTTACAAGGGTGTTACCCTCGCTGTTGTGGCAAGTTTTCTCTTTTGTGTGTGTTGCAGTCACTCCTCCCCTCCCCAGCTGGCGACGCAGTTGCATAATGGGATTAGAGCATAGCTTGACTTGCGCCATACAGGCAGCATTGCGTTAAGAACATCATCATCAACGCAATAAATATTGTAGTATTCCCACCTTCTGCTTCCCTGAGATTATGGTCGCCTGTTTATTTTTTGTGATAGGATGGGAAATGAGCATTGAAACAACTTCTAAACGAGCTGCTATCGAAGTTGCTCAGCTTCCTTTCTCAGGTCAGCATGGGCAAAACTGAAGCCAGTATCCAGGCAGCATGGTAGAGGTGAAGAAACGTGGGAACTGCAACCTTAGTGCTATCATAGTCAGGACACGGGCAGCCCCGGAGCTATCAAATCAGCAAAGCAGGGTGATAAGTGAGTGTCTGTGCTTATTGGGCAAGGAGGGGGGAATTAAAAAAATAAAGTCAGCTTTTATGTTATTCCTTTCTAGGTGGTATTCATAGGGAACTTTCTTATTAAAGTTATTGTGATGTTGAAGGCCCTGTTGAAGAGTCTTCAAGAAAAGCAGTGGTGGCTTGTCCCAAATGCCTGTGCTTGGAGGGCACAAGTGAATACACGCTTGCATTATTACCCTTAGAAAGATAACGGGTTTGATACATGGATTTATTATTTCAGCAGCAGTCGCTTGAGCTTGCAGTCCAGTGAAGGCCAGACTGGCAGATCGTGAGAAAGGGACGGGCTTAGGTCAGGGCCACAAACAAGGGACCTTTGCTCCTGGATCCTTGTGGCCAGCACATGATGGCCAATCCATTCCCGTGTGTGTCGCACAACCTCACTGAAGCTTCTGAAGAGATGAAGGAGATGACAGTGATACCATTGGAGGATTTAACTCTGCTCTTGTTATCTGATTTGTATGGGATGCTATTGAGGATGTGAGCTGAAAGTTTCTTTAGTGTAGTAGACTATGAAAACTTAAACATATATGCTTAAGGTTGAAAGGCCCATTACCTGTGTGGAAAACCAATTGCTGGCAGGAGGATGGATTCGAGTTTACCTAATTCATAGAATCATCATAAGATGGTTTGGGTTGGAAGGAACCTTAAAGCTCATCCAGTTCCATCCCTCCTGGATTCCACTCACACCTCCCACTGGGTCAGGTTGCTCAAAGCCCCATGCAGCCTGGCCTTGAACCGCTCCAGGGATGGGGCAGCCACGACTTCTCTGGGCAACCTCATAGTGAAACATTTCTTCTTAATATCTAATTATATGTCTAATATCTAATTAATATCGAAATCTTCCCTCTTAGAGCTTTAAAGCTGTATTTCTTCTTTTGGTTTTCTTGTGTTCACAAAAACACGGTAGTGTTTGATGAATGACATGGGACTGTAACAAAATCAAATCTGTTTGTTGCATTTGTAACAGTTTTTGAAAATACAGTATTGAGGGTGAGTTTGATAATAAGGCTGGTTTAGAGTCAGGCACATGTGTAGGTGTACATTGTTCTTGACCAAGTAATCAGACATTGTGTTTTTTCATGGTAGTTCTTTTCTGAAAGGCTTTTCTGCTCCATTAGTTTGCAGGAACGGGGACTATTCTCTTTGTGGTGGTGTGGAGTGATGGCAGGTGTTGCATCCCATTGCTGGGTGCTTTGCTGTGTATGGGCAGGCTTGCCTGCTGGCTGGAAGAGTTGAGACTTGATCAAAAATAAGTTTAAAATGGCTCTAACGATTACTGAGATTTCATGGTGGTGTTTGAGCTGACCATTTTTTGTCCTTGTTTCTATTCCCACTAGTAAATACTATTTTAAAATGTGAGAGATCCGAGTTTCTATCATCTGCTTTCTCCTTTCTGCCTTTGCCAAACTGAGTAATTCCTCGCCCACTTCACACCAAGAAAGGGTAAAGAGTGGAAGGGAAAAGGCACAGCACGTTCTGTTGCCAATCCGATCTGGAAAACAGTGTGTCCATGTCCCAAATAGGGGTTGGAATAGTCTTGCTGCCTTTTTGGGCTTGCTCTGCCACTGGAAGGCAGAAGCTTTGTTTAAAACCTGTCAGTGTTCTCTGTAAAGTTTAAAACTATTTTGGGGACACTACTGAAGTCCTTTGTTTTCCAATTGAAATAATTTCTGTCCTGTCAGTTGTCCGATTGTCTGTGGGGTTTTTTTTGTTAACTGTGTCTTGTTACAGCCAGAGCAGCCAAGCTTGGGGAGGAGCAGCGCCCAGAGCCATTGCCCTGTTCCTGGAGAGTTTCTTTTTGTGCCCTTGGGCACGTATTGAGCCAGACCCAAACCTGCAGTGCCAGCAACTCATCCTGCCCCAGTGTCGCTGGGATCAGCAGGCAGGTCTTCGGTCAAACTGTTAGGAAGAGCGAGTGCCTTAAGCCAGGGCTTATTGCTGCCTCCCAGGGAAGAGACTTCTGTTTGTTTCCTTTCTTCCGTGACTATTTTCTGCTCCTCACCTCTTGGCCTCTCATCTACAATCACTCAGTGGAGTACTTGCTTTTAAATATGTTTGTGGCTTTGTAGTGACTTGCTAGTTATGTGCTTGTTCCAGCAGTTCTCGCCTGTCCCATCCTTATTAAAAGACTGATTGTGCTGGACACGATTTCCCGTAGGCTGTGGTGAGGAAAGGATTATCATTTCATAGGAAAAGCTGGTACTGTCTTCAGACCTAAAACTGATCATCTACAGGCCTTTTAGTCCTTCCTGGGGCAGTCTAGGGCTGCATGGTAAAACAGGAAAATAGACCAGTAAATCTCAATGATTCTTGTTGGGTGCTTTCTCTCCCCAGAGCTCAGAAACAGGCAAACTTTACTGCTTCTGCTCCCTTAGTAAGGACACCAAACCAAGAACTGTAAAGGTAAAGCTTTCAGAAATGCTCAGTGTTGTTCAAGTTCACTTGGATCTAGTTGCTCTTTTCCCTCCCTCTTCCAGAGGTTATAATCTAAGGGCAGGCAGTAGCTCAGGAGCAGATTTGGGAATAAACTCCACATTTCTGCCATGCCCACAGTTCCACTGCACACATCTGTGGCTGTGCTGAGCTAGATGCAGAAAGGTGCTATTGACCACGTCACTAAGGGGATATAAATGGAATAAACTCCATGAATGAACTCGAGTGGAACCTGCAGGCTGATATAAGAGTGAACTTTCAAAAAAAAAAAACAACCCACAATGAAACAAACCAAATAAGCAGAAAACAGCAACACCTGAAACCCCAGCATGACAGAACTATCTCTTGGAGTAGTGGGAGAAGCCGAATCCACAGGGTGCTCAGTGTCGGACAACGTCAAAGATGATGCAGCAGGAGCCATGGGTGGCCTTGGTCTCTTCTGTTTACATTCAGCAGGCTTGGTTTGCAGCATTTGGAGCACTGGAGGTTCCTGGTGACCATGGGAGGAGCAGCACAGCCTGTGGGCAGGACTGACCGTGTTGGGGATGCAAATGGGGTGGCTTGGCTGGGGAGAGCAGCCCAGCACAGGGGGCCTGGGTCTGGTTGAGAGAGGCTGGGTCTAGCTTTGCAGTTTTCATCTCTGTGTAGAAACACGCAATATTTATAAAGTGATCATTTGTCCTCCCACTGGTTGTAAGAGTGTGGACTTTGCAAGTATCAGCCAAAAGCAGAAGCAACAGCAACCACCTTTGTTGCAGGAGGTTACATGGCCCGTGCTGCAGAGTGAGTGGTGGGAGAGGCCGAGTGTGATCTTGCTGAAAGGATGAGTCTGAAATAAAACATGAAACCTTCCTTCTTTTGGAAAGATCTGGTTTACAGCTTTTTTTTTTTTTTTTCAAATTCATATTCCATCAGGCACAGGCAATCTGTGAGGGGCACTGAGGAAATACTGGGACAGAAAGGCAGCTGCTCCATCATATGTGCTCAGGGTTGGGAACATTTGGAAGTATTAAGTCTGCATAGCTCTTCTGCCATTTATGATACTTTATTCCAGGGGAAAAGTAGAGTTGGGGGAATGTAGGGAAGGGAGACACTTTAGATGGCATGTGCTGTACCTCCAGAGCAGTTACTGGATGGAAAAAGCGTCAGCACAGTTCCTAAGACCACAGGATGTTTGTTTTGTAGGGAGACAGGAGGTCTCTTCCTTCTCTCCAAACAGCCCTGCTGTCATTTGTGAAGGAGTGAGTGTAACTCTGTGCTTCGATCTGTTTTCCAACCCTTCCCTTTAAATTGCTGAGGAGATTTGCTTATGTTGGTCTAGACCAGAATTGTTCCTCTCCGAGAACTTCTGACACCGTCCCTGACAATGATTCATGACTTCATATAAACAGTAATTAGGTGGAGATAGTTAGTGTGAAATAAATATCTCCTGGTAAAAACTTAATTTAGGGGGGAAGTGAAGACTTTTTTATGGCCAATGCTTTAAAATAAAAGCTGTTCTTGTCTTATTTTGAAGTCTGCTCTGCTTTAATTAAGAGTCGTAATTTAGTTGGTGTTAGTGGAGAACTGGATTACAGCATCTCCTCGGGACTCCTCCCAGGAATCCAGGTGTCATCCAGAGCACAGTCTGATCAAAGTAATAAATTACAGTCTTGCTGGGATGCAGCAGAAGATGATGTGGATGCATGGAATAAATCACAGTGCAGAAATAACAGATTGAATTACGCCTGCTTCCTGCCCTGCCACCGTGCCGGGATACCCTCCTGTAGGTACAGCAGCTGGGCTGATTTATTAGGAAGAATCCAGCCATTGAAGAGCTCAGCAGTGCTGTAAAATTGTAGTTAAAACCAGCAGTAGGAGGTGAAGAAGCTGTAGTGTGTAGAAAAAGACCCTCAATATGTATGAACAGCAATGTCTAATTCCTGCTCTGAAGGGCTATGACGTCTGGACACACTAGAGAACAGCTCAGAGAGATAAACGCTGCTGACAGACAGCTGTACATGTCCCCCAGATGGACATGTCCTGTTGGCTTCTCTCGCTTCGTGGTTTTGTGTCCCGAGGCTGCTGACAGCCTCCTCTGGGGGCCCAGACCTTTAAAAGTGTGTTTTGTCACGGTCTATCAAGCTTCTGCTACACTCGGGTCACCACAACGCTGCTCTCTCCTTTACGCTTTTCTCAATGTTGACTCGAGGCCTCATCCTCCCTTTCTTGCTGCCCTTCAAGCTTCATCCAGTCACCACCATCGCCACTTGAGGTGAACTTAATTTGGAGTAGGGTCTTGCGTCTTCCCGTCATGCTCTCCTGCACGGCAGCGTTCACATGCAGCGGGCTCCTCCCTTGGGGTGCCAGCGGCTGAGTGGGTTGACTTAGAGGATGCAGAGGATCCGATCCCATCTGTCCTGTGAATTCACTGAGGGACTTGTGCGGTTTTCCAGCTTAGCAAGTTCACATATATTATTTAGCAGCCCTTGCTCTTGCCAGTCCTTGGGTTTGCAGACAGTTATCACGGAATCAGTGTTTGTAGGAATGTCATCAAGCAAAACCAGCCTTCCCTGACTTCCTTGCCACAGCTTGTGGTTGGTTTTGGTGTTGGACACAGCGTTGTCTCATGGTCTGGATCGAAGCGCATACCTTGGCATCCGTGTGCAGTGAGTCAATCCCGGCATCGCTGTGGCCTGGGCACGAGGGAGGGATTCTTGTGGAGTGCTTGGCCTTCCTCCCACATCACCGTGGCCGTAAGAGCCGCCCTTTGCTGAGCTGTGATCGCCCTGGAGTTGGAGGGGAGCCTGCCTTGGATTTCCTGCCTTCCTGTTGAATCAGCCCCCTGTGGGGGAGGCACTTTCCTTCCTGACGGAGGTTACGGCCCATCCCACTGTGAAGCGTGCACTGGGTTGTACCTTATTTGGGGGAGAGCATCACTGCATTGCTCCTGGCTGAGGTTGTCTATCAGCTACTTGCAGCTCTGCTGTCTGTCTGTTCCAGGTGTTTACGGATGGTGTAACTCCTTGGAGTATCTCCAGTCACTGCAGCACTCGGTGTTTGATAAGAGAGCTTAATGGGCTTGACAGGATCAAGGCGTTTTCGTGGTAAAACGGTTACAGCTTAATTTTCTGAAAGTGGATTTTCTTTCTGTTTCTTTTCTCATTGTCCCCCTGGAAGCAAACCTGGGCTGTTAAAGTATGTTCTGCAGGGAACGGGAGAGGGAAGCAAGAATGCCGAGGTGCTTTAAAGAACAACCTGAAACACCACTACCTTTTCTAACTGTGGAATTGTTTAGAAAGAAGAAAGGTGTGACTTCTCTGATTTGCTGTAAAAATTTATCTCCCTGTAGAAGTGGTTTGGCTGGGAAAATGGGCAAAACAATGCATGTGCTTGCTGGTTTGCTCCCTGCCCACACAGGTGATCTTACCTTTTCCACAGGAGACAGTAGTACTCATGTTGATAAGTAATCACCCAGAGAGCCTTCACCAGAGTTGATCTGACCCATCACATGGAGGGTGCCAGATTGTCTGTGGGTGACTAGTGGCACTGTCACCTCCAAAACTTAGAAAATAATGAGATTTGTTATTGTTTGTAGGGCTGGAGTGGGTTGTTGGTTGATTTTGAGGCCTTTTCCTGTAGGGAAATGTATTTTAGGCACGGCCCAGTCCACAATTGACTTCCAAAGATTTTCCACTGTTGATCCTATCAGTTCTTCACTGATTTTGGTGAAGCTGATACCAGATTTCCAGAGCAAACACGTAATAGTGTTAAAGTGTATTTTAGTGTGATCGCATCTTCATGGTAGCCTCTGCTAGTGAGCGTCACAAGTATAAAGAGAGAACTGTGCTCCCACTGCCGTAATAATGAAAAAGTCAGTTGGACTGGGACTTATCCCTCCAAAGCCCTGCTGCTTGTGCTGAAGAGGGGTTCAGGAGTGAGGGGGCAAGAGCAATTTTGTGGTGCGATGGTGCCGTGTTTCCTGTCCCTGTGGCTGCACTGATGTGATGTTTGTGTGCAGTGCAGTGACCTTGCTCAACAAGCTCATCCAGATGTTAAATACAAACAAGGATTTTCACAATTTTCCTAGGTTTGTGCTGGCACGGTCACCTGGGGGGCTGCCAGAGCAGCTGGAGTGAGGGGGCACAGCTACCTGAGCACCACGGCCCCAAACCCTGAACCATGACCCATAGGGGAGGGTTTGCAGAAGCCACCGTCGTGAAATTCTCTGATGTACTTGGACTTGCCTGATACTGAATATTACATGCTTAAAGTGCTGCAGTGTACAGAGAACTTTGATAGTTGGTTTTGCTTATCTGTGTAGCGCTGAATTTCTGTTTCTAGAGGTGTCTCAGGGCTCCTAAAAATGCAGAAAGCTCATTGTGTGAAGTACACTTGCCATTGTGCTTTGGTTTCAAAAGCAGGAGAGAGAGCAACAAAAAAAAGACATAGCTTTGTACTCAAATAAGAAGAGAAACGTTGAATAACACTATGAACAGGGGAAGTTTGTATCTTGGTCTTACATACCTTGTCTTCTAAATTTTGCCCTGCCTGGTGTTCTGCAATGCACATTTGCGTGATTTTGTTTATAGGATAATTAACACATTTACCTTTTAAAGGGCTTGGGTTTATACTATGTGAGTAGCATTTGCTGGAAGGAGGGAGAGGACCTTTTCCTTCTTTGCTGTGAGAGGCAGGAGCTGGGGACTTGGGGCAGGCTGGAGGAAAGCTCTGGGACACGAGTGCCCTGCTGCTGTGGTGGGAGATCCGCATTGAAGCGCTGTCTGTATCTGTCCTCTGATGCATGAGGAGCACACATGACAAGAAACAATGCAAATTAGAAAATCAGAGTGCGTGAGTTAACCAGATGGCTTTGATCAGCAAAAATTAACCTGTTTTTTCCTCTCTCTCTCTCCATCTCTCTCTCCTCCTCCTCCAGAAGCCCTTCAGAGGCCGGTAGTGTCGGACTTTGAGCCCCAGGGTCTGAGCGAAGCAGCTCGTTGGAACTCCAAGGAGAACCTTCTGTCCTGTCCTAGTGAAAATGATCCCCATCTCTTTGTTGCACTGTATGATTTTGTGGCGAGTGGGGACAACACTCTCAGCATAACTAAAGGTAAGGTAGGGGGCAAAGCAGTGCTGGGAGCGTGTGAGAAGGCGTAGAAGGAAAAGCTGCTGTGGAATGGCTGCTGAGTTGTACACTAAACCCTATGGAATTTTTTTTACTGTGGGAATTCTTCTTAAACAAATACAAATGTTTCACAAAGTCATAACCTTTTAAAAGGTTAAAACTGCCTGAAGCTTTTGCGTTGGGCATGAAACTGCGAAAACCAAGGTCTCCATTAGGAGCAAGAATTTGAACTGAGAAATTAAACTAAGCTGATTTTAGAGCCTGCCTTCTGCCATTTTCATAGTTCTCCCAAACAGAGTGCCTGTATGAAAAATGACTGTATGGATACAGTGGTTTTTATTCTGTCCTTCTGTTCCTTGTGTGTATTCCAAGTCACATCTGCTTACCTGGCTAATAGAAGTTATTCTTCTATTGTTTATCCACTCCTGTTCTCTCCTGGCCCCACAAAGCCAACTCAGTTCAAATAAAATTTGCTGGATTCATTTGCAGTATCAGAGCTGGTGCAGAACTGCAGAGCCAAACAAACTCCTGAAGCATGCATGTGACTTTATTTGGCTTTAGGACTCCACTCAAGCTTAAAGAAACACACATGCTCCCTGCTCAGTCAGATATCTGTTCTTACAGGAGATGATTTAATGATCTGTTAGCCAGAAAGAACCTGTTTGTATCCTCAGCTCCTAGTTTTGTCGTGTCTAAATGTATTTTCTTTTTACACTAAGGTGAAAAGCTCCGCGTCCTGGGCTACAATCATAATGGTGAATGGTGCGAGGCCCAAACGAAGAACGGACAAGGCTGGGTACCCAGCAACTACATCACCCCAGTGAACAGTTTGGAGAAGCATTCCTGGTATCACGGACCAGTGTCGCGTAATGCTGCTGAGTACCTTCTGAGCAGCGGCATCAACGGGAGCTTTCTTGTGCGAGAGAGCGAGAGCAGTCCAGGACAGAGATCCATCTCACTGCGATACGAAGGAAGGGTGTACCACTACAGAATAAACACTGCGTCTGACGGAAAGGTAGGCTCCAGGCTATCCAAACCATGAGAGAAAAGCTTGCTGGTATACTTTGTGCACTGAGCGCACAAGGTCAAGTAGTAGCAGTTGAATTGAGCAGTTCTGAACCCTGGTCACGATGCTCATCGTCTGTAGAGACAATGAACTGTGCGTGAAACAAAGCTTAGGCCTTTAGCAAACTTTTGAGGGATAATACAGCTTAGTAGCAAAATGTGGTGAGGTAGGAGATACCAGTTCCATCATAGATATCATTAATAAGACACTGTGAGGATAAATTCTTATTTAATATGTTCAAAAGATAATCTCTGCAAATGCCAAATCAGAAAAGTCAAAGCCTATTGCTAATAATCCTGCAGATAGTAGGAACAGAATGCTTTTTGAGCTATTTTGCAGTATCTTTAACTACTGTTTTGGTTTCTCTACAGTATTTCAGCGTGATCGTTGGAGATGGGTAGGCACTTTTCCTTTTATATGGACCCAGTCTCTTAATATTTTTCCCCTACATCGTTGCGTGCTGTAGCAGTGTTGCAGTGCCGTGCTTTGTGGATGCTGCAGAGAAATGTTAGCGTAGAAGTGGAGTTTTTCCACAGACTTTTTGTTTGAATTTCATGGAAACATTTCTACTGGCACTGGATTTCAGAAAACCTTGTTTTTGACAAGTCTATTTTCAGCAGTGTCTCTTTAGATTCTGTGCAGAAGTTGAAGTGTGAGTCTGGAGCATGGCTGCTGAGGCTCTTTTTGCCAGCATCTGGTAGCTGACAGGTTCTGTGCCATAAAAATACCTCAAAAGAAAAAAAATCAAGTCTAACAGTGGCCCACTGTGGCCACTTTTCTTTGTCCTGTGAAAGCTTTATTCTTTTTATAGCAATGTTTTTAGTATGAAGCATAGGGAACCACAGTGTTTCCTATTTATCAGACTTATCACCCTAAAACATTTCATCAGATACACAGATTTTATTCAATAATTAAGTACTTTTTGTCTGCTTTAGCAAACTGATTGTAATGAGACAATTATGACCTGTTATTTAAGGCAACGTGAGGCAAGTTACAGCACTTTGATTCTTCTGTTTTCCTGTCACGTAGACACACTCTGTGGTCCAAATCAGCGCTGGGAAATGCTGATGTGCAACATGCTTAGAGGGCCACATGGCAATCTGGAATATTATTCCTCCTCCTGTCTCTGTAGTTGATATTCCTTCAATTGTTATTGGTGCTGGCAGATGAGTAATGCTGACATGTCAGCATTTTGAACGCGGCCCGCCTTCACTTGGTGTAAATCAGGATGTGTCCGTGATGCGATAGCATGTTCTCCATTTTAGCTGTAGAAGGCTTTGGCGTATGAAGGCTTTCATCTCAGCAGAGCTGGTTTTATCCCTAAAAACAGCTCTGTAGTGCTACCATAGTCCATTCAGGTCTGTATTAGCCAGGTTAACTGTTCATTTTCCACAAAGTTGCTTGAATTGGTGTTTTTGAGAAAAGGCGCAGGTCAGCACAAGTCACTACAGCAGAGCTGCAGTTGGTGGTAGTTGGAAATACAAAATCGAGAAGCAGCAGCAACCGAGAACTGTGGCTCCAGGCTTTGCTCTTTGTGCAGGAGTGAGCGAAGAGGTAGCCACAGTTCTCCCCGCTGCCCACACACCTGCAGACAGGGCCGTTTGCCACGTGTACACATCAGGCCCTGCTGTTTGCGGCCTGATGCGTTAAATCCCATCGGCTTGAGTTTTTGTTAATTAGCGGGGCGGTGAATCACTACAACTTAGTGGCAGGCGTGCTGCCTGCTCTGCTGCTGGGCTGGGGGATGCCACGCTCTTCCAGCTCCCCATTTCCAGCTGTAACAGCTGAGGAGCTGGGAAAAGAAACAGCTAATATCCTGACTTTTCCCTCTGTGAAGTGGAGACTGCTGGAGCAGGTTCCCTGCTTTAGGCCGCTTGTGTCGCACTCTATTACCCACTTTGTAGCAGAGCAAAGGAAAGCACTTACCTTCAGCTCCCTGAGCACCTGAGGCCTTCCCAGCCAGCTGTATCGTTACTCAGCCTGTCCAGGGAGTTTAACATCTGCCAGTGCTGCAGTGAGGATGAATGGCTTTAGTGGGATCATATCCTGTGACCGAGAGAACACGCTGTCGGGAGAAAGAGGCATTAATGGAATGTGTGGAGTGACTGCTGCTCGGCGCAGAAGTGTACCATGCATCACACAGCCTCACCCAAGCTTTTTCCTTGAGGGAAACCTAAGGGATTAGGAATATCGGAGAGTTGTGATGTAATTTTAGCTCTGTTCATAGTGAATGCATTGGACTTCAGCAACTGAGGGACTTTTTTCTTGATTTCCCAGTTTAATGGGTCATATTCTTCCAGACCACCTTGTAATGTTTTGGTTTGTTGCTTGTTTTTGGGTTTTTATGAAAAGGATTAAAAGTGACTGTTCTTGATTTGGCTGGCACGGTGTGGCTGATCTTCTGGTAAACCACTTCCGTGGTACAAAGAACTTGGGTTTCCTGACTTTAGATAAGACTTGAGGCAAAGCCTCCTGTCGAGTAACACAACTGCATAAACAGCATTATGTCCAGCCAGTTCTTCAAATCCTGCTGTGCTCAGCATCAAGGACACGGGACATTTGTCCTGCTTGAGTCTCTTGAAGCCTCCTGTAGCTGAGCTGGATGCAGACCCGCTCCTTTATCATGGACCTTCATGGATTTTTTTCTGTGAATATTCAGCTTTGTCTGCTGACTGGGGATGGTGAATCCCATCAGGTTAAGGATGCCCACCCAGGGTTTTAGCATGGGCCAGTTCAACCACGCTTATAAAATACCAGCCAGAAAATGAGACGTGGTCTGGTGGCAGAAGCTCTAGATGATCAGCGAATTTGCACAAGCAGAGCCCCTTGGAACAGGAGTAGTTGTGGTTTGACTTCCCATGTGGAAAAATTGCCCAAATAATGTGTCAGGAGCACAGCCAGGAAGCAAACTGTGTGAGTCCCTGCATAACCTCACGCAGTGCAGGAACGCTGGTCTCTTACCTCTGTGTGAGCGCAGCTGGCAGCAGGAGGCAGTTTTCTTGGGGGAAGTTATCCAGCAAGTGACTTGAAAGGCTCAGCATTCGGGGCCAGCGGAGAAGGGAGGTTGCAGTGAATGGCCAGCGTGTGTGCGCTTGCTGGGCTGCACCAGCAGCGTGTTGTTCATAGCTGCTCCTTGCTTCAGCTTCTTGGGATACATGCTGCAAATTCCCAATGACGATTCAAACTCTGATTTCCAGTAGTGCTGCTGATGGGAAGTAAGGCCTCCAGGAGTCAGTGTTGGGATGTAATCACTGAGAGGTTAGAACTGTCTACAGAATGAGCACATTCAGTGGGTAGATGTAGGATTTTTAATGTAAATGGAAAGTTTTGTGTGGGTTAAGGAATGGAGAGTTGTCCTGTGGTCTGGACAGGACGATCCTGAGTTCTGTTCCCAATTCTGCTACAGATTTCCCTTAAAACCTTTGGCCATTTATTTAACTTCTTTCTCATCTGTTACAAGATTATGTAATCTGTCACATAAAATACAGATATCTCTGATTTTCATGGGGTTTTGAGATCATGAAATACAACCCATCAGAAAAGCATTGGCAGCTTTCTTCATTGGCTTCTCTGATACTTCCAAGTGATCCTGGGATTCAGCATAGTTTTCTATATCCACACGTTTGTGTTTTGGTGCTCAGTGTAACACGTGTGAACTGCTGGTACCCCTGCCAGTTCTGCAAGTCATTCTCAAACAGGTACGGCTTGTTAAAAATTGTGGTTGCACTGCCTGATGCTTGGTGGTCCAAGCCATGCAGCAGTAAAAGCATTTTTTTTTATGTTGTCACTTGTTTGTTTTCAGAACATCAGATTTTAAGGTGATTTTACGTCTTTGACCATGGAAGGTTGGTTGGTTGTTTTCTTAACATAGTGTTGAAGTGAGATTTGGCCTGGTTACTTTACCAGAATAATACCCCGCTCATTTTGATAGCGGGTGAGAACATGGTCCTCAGGAGGATGCTTTTATTTTTTAGCTATAAAGTTTCCACGGGAGTTTTGTTACCAGCAGCTGCAGCAAAAGAAAAGCAAGAGTGAAGGGAAAGTGGCTTTCTTCAGCCCAGTGCCTCAAACCTTCCTCTCCCCCAAAGCGTGCATGTTATCACCAGTGATTAGTGGCACGGGTGTTGTTCAGATGGCTTACAAGCAGGTTAGCCACTCAGCTGCTTCTCCCAGCCCCCTGTTGCCTGGAAATGCCTGTTGAACCTGGGACTATAATTTCCCAGTGCTGCAGAGGTAGGTTTCTACAGCCTAGTCCCCTTTTTTGGATGCTAAATCCTCTGTGAGATTCCCTTTCCCAGAAACCTTATAGGGTCGTCGTTCTGTAACCAAAGCCATAGCTTGAAAGCTGGTGGGCGCCCCACACCTTGCGTTAGTCTGGCTTGGCCATGACTGATCTGTGGGGTTGTTCATGTCTGGGCTTATTTTTCCCTTTTTGGACAGTACTCTGTTCCTGAGCTGAACATTTTACCTTCCTGCAGCTCTTTCAAATTAGTCCATGACAAACAGATTGGCAGGTGACAGTTACCATACGTACATGAGGACGCAGCTTATTCGCAGAAAATGAAGTGGGTATTTGGCAAGCAGGATGCTGAGGGATAGAGGACTTTGATCTGTCACTCTTGACTACGCTTGTATAACATGGCTTCTCTTTTCAGTTACCTTTTCTTCTATGTAGTGTCTGTGTTCTCATATTCTTCAGAATATTTGGTCTTCTCCAGTTCCTCTCATTCTCATTTTGGGTTTGGTGTAGTAAACAGATCCATGCAGAAATTCCCAGTGTCCGGTCCAAAGGCTTTACTCAGGCTTGAGGGTGTTTTTATCCTCCCTGCAAACACTTCTTTTTTTTCTCTTGCAAACTCATCACCATTTTCTGTTGGACAAGTTTGCTCATTGCTGGAGCTTCACAGATTGATTTTCTTTTTCTATTCAAAAATTCTGTCTACATGGAAGAAGAAGAATTTGACCGCAAGTCTGGGATTTCTGGATGCCTGGCAGCCTCGTGAACTTCCCAGCCTCCCGAAATCCCAGACAGATGGCCCCTGCACACACACAAAATGTCAGAGCGCCTATCCAGCAAGTCAGAAGTTTTGGGAAGTCTGAGCATAGCTATTGGTATGCGGTGTGCACAGTAGGGCTCGCGTATCACACCAGTTTCATAGTGCGTGGACTGGACAGAAAGCCATGTGGCTGACACAGTGCTGCTCTTCCTTCACAGTTGTCCCTTGCCAGACCTTGGTCCTTTGTGAGAAAATGGCATTCTTCATCTTCCATGTGCTGCGTCCAACATAGTCTGTTGCACTTTGATACAAAGCTTTCTCCTTCAGGTGTTATCAGCATCACTTACTTTAAAGTTAAATCTCTAGCTTTTGTAATCTTGCCAGCAGACAGCTGGGCCTGAGTGCAAAAGCTGGAAATACCAAGCTCTAGTGGCAGGGAGTCATTTGGCCGTCGTCTTCAGTAGGCTTTTAGGCTTAAAGTGGATCTTCTGCATAAATGTTAAAAGGTAACAAATACGTTATCATCCCTCACAGCAGGTTCTCCTTCAGTACTAATGATTTTACTTCTGTGTTATTGATCGGTGCCCGTCACAAGAACGGAGCAGCCCGGCTGTCTAACTTCATGCAAAATAATGTGCAGCAGCTTAGGCCAAAAGCAGGGAAGGCATCAGTTTACTTAAAGGAAAATGTAGACAGGTGAAATGTCATAACCTAAATAGTGATAATGGATTCAAGACACCAAGGTTGATAACCCTGCAATCCCACAGTCTCTACTGACCAGCCCTTTGCAAAAAAGACATTTCAAGCAATACCATACCAATACAGCGCTGTCTGCAGTCGTCCCTTTCATAGTTTCAGCAAAGTGCATGTGTTTGCTTCTGAATCCATGCATTTCCTATGTAAGTGTTGACTGTTCTCCACTCTGGGAGCTCGTGGAACTCATAGTACTGCAGATTGAGTAGAAGTGATACAACACTTTGCTTTCACAGTTTTACGATGTGATTTCTACATACGAAGTGCGTTACATGAAAGATCTTTCTCTCTCTGGTCCCTAGCTGTACGTCTCTTCAGAGAGCCGCTTCAACACCTTGGCAGAGCTGGTCCATCACCATTCGACTGTCGCAGATGGGCTCATCACCACTTTGCACTACCCGGCGCCCAAACGCAATAAGCCCACAATTTATGGCGTGTCTCCCAACTACGACAAGTGGGAGATAGAGCGAACTGACATCACGATGAAGCACAAGCTTGGCGGAGGGCAGTATGGAGAGGTGTATGAAGGAGTCTGGAAGAAGTACAACCTCACAGTGGCTGTGAAGACGCTAAAGGTAGGAGGACTTGAGTCTCTGAGAGTTGCCATTCATCTGCTTTGAGCAGGGACAAAGTTCAGGCAGGCTGCTTGTCCTCAGCCACAGCTGGACAGTTTCGATCAGGGCTGGCTCTTCCTTTCTGTGCTGTAGGCTTGGAGTAGAGTTTTATTGACAGAGCTTCATCCTATTGTGGTTTTACATGATACCTGAAACGCTTGTAGCTAAGCAAAGGAGGACGGTAATAGCACAATTTTAATTTCAGAAGGGATGAAACCTTAGAAAAGTAAATAGTGCCGTGATATCTCATGTTCAGGGTGTGGCAAAGGTGAGCTGTTCATGGATAAGCACACCAACACAAGCAGGATTGTGGATTGTGAGTCAGACCACAACATTCAAAGGCTGTATTTCAGGGAGGCTTTTGATGTTTTGATTTTCTGTCTTACGCAGCATCTGTCCCAAAAGTCAAGCTCCCTGTGTACCTGGAAGTCTTGTGCAATTGTTCACAGCTGCTTCTTATCAAAAGATACAAGAGGAGCAAAAAGTGTACCCAAGCCAAAATATATTAAAATTAATGAGGAACTGAATAATCGGTTCTGTTTCTGGCTCTGCTCCCTGATTTCTGTGTCTTGGTTTCCTTGTCTCTTGAAATGCAAATAATGCTCTGTGAGTTCATAAGGTCATTGCTTAATTCATTTATGTTTATAAAAGCGTCTTGAGATCTCCTGGCACCATCCACACACATTGCATTGGATTGCTTAATCAGAATTTATGCTAACTTGACACCATGTTCTCTCTCCTCCAGTGGGGCTGTGGTTCGGGCTTGTAGAAAACAAACTGAACTGAGTTCTTTGTTTGTTTCTTTTTGGTCTTTTTGCAATGGAAATTTTGAAGTGGAGAGAACTGTGTGGATGCCTTAGTGTCAGGGGAAGAGCCTTTTCCTTGATTTGGGGAAAATGTTTCTTCCTTACGCTCGGAGCAGCAGCTGCCTCAGTATTTCTGGGTTGCTATGGTTGCAGAAAGTATTTTCATTTTGGCCTTTTCTGTACTCTGGAGACTCCTGTTGCTGCTCCCCAGCTGAGGAGAGTCCAAGTGCCTGCTCGCACAGGGAGTGAGTGACACCTAGTGTTATCCCTGCTCGGATCCATGGCTCTGGGGACCACAGGGCTTACACAGGAGCAGCGCAGGTGGAGCTGGGATGTGACCAGGTTGAATAAAATGCTTGTTAATCACGAACAGGGGAGATCAGTTGTTTCCGGAAACATTGTTTGCTGTACGATCTCATTTTCTGCCTCTGCTTGCAGCGTGAGGATACCTGGCATCTTCAGTTTTCTCCTTTTGCTCCAAACTGTAGTTGTCGCTTTCGTTCTCTTCTCTCTAAAATCCATCAACGATGGCAAATTGTGTGTTATCTCATAAAATCTGTTTGTGCATAAAGAGAAACCTTAATAGAGACCGTCACTGTTTCAAATATCTCAAATAAATATTTAATGAAACATGACTAAAAGTGGTTCATAATGTGGTATGAAGCAGCACGTTCCACTGGGGAATGTAAGAATAACCAAAGGAATAGAGTTGAGAAACACTCCAACCTGCAATTATGCACACTAAACCCATCCTTAAAAGCAAATTTATAATCCACCTTCCTTAAATCCATCAGTCTGCTGCCTGACAGGTGGATTATAGCTTTCTTCAAAGATTTTAGAAACATTTTAAAATCACATTTATATCCCAGTTCTGCTGGGGAAAACAAGCCCTCCGCAGCTTCTGCACAACGCTCAGATGACTCACGCTCTTTTTCCTCTGAGAGAATATTTTTCAAAACTTCTTATGGCTCCTCTTCTTCCTTCCCTGTCTACTCCAGGTATCTCTGTAAGAAAGACAGAGGGGGGGGACAACTAAAACAGAAAAAAAACATTGTTCCAGCTTCTTTTTGAATAGCGATGCTTACAAACATCCCTTTGTTGTTCAGTTTTCTATCAGGTGCCTAAAGGTTTCCTATAGCTGGCGCAAAACACTGAAATCACACAAGACAGCAGCTGGAGCAGCACGTGCTGTTCCTCAGCGGCTTTAAATGGGAAGTGCTAGAAATGTTTTGGTGCTTGGATGATTCCCCTTACAATACATCACCGGGAGCTCAGCATGTTGTGCAGGATACATCAGTGTTTATAGGGCTCTGGTATCATAATGTGACATACTCTGAATTTGTGTTTCATGTCTGATGTTGGTGGCAGGGGCAATGAGGTAGCCCAGGGGAGTCATGGATGGAGGTGTTCCAGGCCAGGCTGGATGGGGCTTGGAGCAACCTGATGCAGTGGAGGTATCCCAGGCTGTTGGAACTGAATGGGCTTTTAAGGTCCCTTCCAACCCAAACCATTCTGTGAGGTGGGCAGGGGCTGCAGTGACCGGCATGGAGTTTTGTGACCTGCATGAGGTGGGACTGAATATATTTTGTGACTGTGGCCAAAGCTTGTTCCTCGCAGGGACCATTTAGTGGCTGAACTCCTGCGAGCTAGTCTTCTCAGCACGTCTTGCTGCTCGCCTCAACTCTGCATCCTGTAGCAATGCTTCTGCTTTAGTTTTTCCTTTTTTTTTTATTCCCCAGGAGAGAAGCCTGTGTTTTATATTAGGCGATGTGCAACCCTCATGCCCCTTAATGCCACGATCCTGTGCTCTGCTAGGAAAATGCTGTATGGCCAGAACAGGTTTATTTCTCCCGTGGTTTCGAATGCTGGAAGATGGAAGCTGGTTAAGCCTGGTCCTTTGCATGAGATCAGATTTCCAGGCAAATCATTGTTAGGGTAGTTTTCTGTGTGTTCCCATCCTATTAAATCTGGTTGCTGAGGGGGAAGAGATTTGGAATAGTGGCACAGCACTGCAGAGGAACAACCTTTCCCAGTTTGTAGTGTGCATAAGGTAAATGCGTGTTTAGGGTAATTTTGCAACCTGGATTATGAATCTGGTTTCCTTTGCCAGAGAAAACAGTTTAAGGTTCTACTCACAAGGACCTTTGGGCTATTAGTTTTGACAGAGTGTGTTCAGCAAATCACAGCTGCCAATCAAGCTAATTGGCAAGGAATAGGAAATGATTGAATGAAACACTTTGAAAAAGGTTCTCGATCCTCGCTGCAAAGCAGAGTGCTGGCTGGATCTCGCAGCGGCAGCCCACTGTTATCATTCTCACCAGCAGCAGTAAATCCTTTCCAATCCTTCCTTAAAACACTTCATCCATGTAGCCTGTCAACATTAATCCACCAAGGGAAAAAAAAATATGGATATAGAAAGAAACATTGCTTTAGGAATAGATCTGTATTTTTGCACCACTTTGAAAGGGCCTCCTGGCCATTTCAGGCATATTTACTAAAGAAAATATGTCTTTGGAGCAAGATTGTATCCTCCTCGGTTTTGTGTTGTGCCAAGCAAGGTTATGGCATTCAACAAATAGATAGTGACACGTCTGCCCAGAACGGTTACATCCTGGGTCAGGCTCTAAATGCCAGGAATGAAATCTGTGGCACCTCGGGCTCTCGGTGATGGAGAGGCTGCCATCGGTCGTGCCTCCCTGTCTGCAAGGGGGACTTCTTGCTTCTTCCCATTGAGACCAGGGACCCACATTTCAGTAGCTGCTCAAGCCTTTGATTGTGGTGTGTCCTTTCTTTTATGTGCATTCTTGTTTCTTTTCTGTGCTTTTTATTTCTTGTTACCTTTTTTTTGTATTAGGAACAAGCACATTTTTCCTTTTCATCGCCTGAGTGGCCCTGCGAGAGGCCCTTCACAAAAGGGATATGGATTTTCTTGTCCCAAAAACCTCTGTTAGAATAAGAATGATAAAAACACTTTTTTTTTTTTCCAAGAATCCTACAAAAACCCCATGTCCCCAACTCCCTGGCATTGTGGTATGGCTACAGGAAAAAATTACCTTGAAAGAACTGTGGCTTATGTTGTCAGTTTGCAGTTCTTTTTGTGTCCTTGTACAGAACTCTGTTCCTCCTTTGTGCACGCCGTCCTTGCCAAAGCTTTTCCATTGTTCTGCAGGAGGATACCATGGAGGTGGAAGAGTTCTTGAAAGAAGCCGCGGTAATGAAGGAGATCAAGCATCCGAACTTGGTGCAATTATTAGGTAAGTGATAAATACCAAGCAGAGGGATTTGAACTAAACCCTTGTGCAGTGATATGGATGTTAAGGAGCAGATAAGCTGCTTACCATACCAAGGCTTTAAATACAGACACTTATTGTCTGGCAGAATTCACGATTTGTACCACTAATACATGGTTTTTAATGATCTCGTCTCCCTAATGTTTAAGTTGCCAGAGCCCAAAGCAGGAAATTAAAACCCTCTATTAACCAATTCCAAGTAGAACTCATTCCTTCTTTGAGACCTCACTTTCTGCCTTCTAGAGGTACAAGTTGCCGTAGGGGACAGAACCTGAAGAGTGACTGCTATTCTCAAACGTTCAGTGTAAACTATCTGTCAATCCCTAGGGGTGTGCACTCGGGAACCTCCGTTCTACATCATTACGGAGTTCATGACATACGGGAACCTGCTTGATTATCTGCGTGAGTGTAACCGGCAGGAGGTGAATGCTGTGGTTTTGCTGTACATGGCAACTCAGATCTCCTCGGCCATGGAGTACCTGGAGAAGAAAAACTTCATTCACAGGTAGGAAGGACACTGAGCACACCTGATTTTATTTTCCTGCTTTTCAGATTGTCACGGCATTGACCTCGGGGGCAGTTGGTGTCTTATATTTACCACACCAGTGCATTGTATTCTGATGCAGTACATTAACCTGGCTATAGGATGGTCTTCTAATTGATTTTCTCTGCGTATTTCTCTTACCTTTGAAGCAGATGCAGGTGAAAAAACATATCAGCACTTTTATATTTTGACAAGACTCTTGCATGTAAATGCTTCCCAAAGTAACAGGCTCTTAATGGACCAGATAAGTCACTGCTCTTCCTTGATTCTAACACCATTAAGAACAGCTGCAGCTTATGATGTGGATTCGTGCAGATGTTCACAGCAAAGCCATGCTCTTAGCGCTTCTTATCGCATGTTCTTTGTCGTCTGCTTCACTTTTTTTTCTGCCCTCAGTAGGGGTTGTTTCCCACTATTGTCCAGAATGCATATTCACTTTAATAAGCGTCTCTGCAGTCTTAAAAGTCTCAGAGACTCTGACCTTTAAGTGTGCTGCAATTATGGCTGGAGCTTTGCATTCTTCATCCGTGGAAATGGCCTCCTAGCAATATAATGACACATCCTGCACGAAGGTTGGAGAGTCACAGCGCTTTATATAAGATGCTCTCTGTGCCGTAGTGTGACCTTTCCTGCCCAATTAACTGAAATACGAAATTAGCACATGTTTTTTCATAGAGACAAATATGAAGATTGTGTGTAAAGTTCTAGGTGCTCCTCTAAGTCATGCATCACCTTTGCTGCCTGAAAGGCCTGTTTAAATGCTTCCGTCAGTCAATAAAGTGAATGGTGATGCTGCAAATTAAAATTTCCAGCCTTTGATTTGCTCTGTTGAAAGTATTTCATCCCTTTAGCCAGCGGGAAGTGAACTTTAGAAACTGCTTTGTGTGAATCCCATTTTTGTGCTCTCCCATTCATTTAATTTCCTCTTATTTTTGATGACCCATTTATCTACAATAAATTGTAGCGTTTTCCTTATCAGCCACCCCCATACCCACCTACCCATTATTTTAAGAGTGTTGTCACAATTCACATCCATAGATTCAAATGCTGGGCTAGGACCTTATTTAATGGATCAGGAAGGAAGAGGAATTTGATTATGAAGAGGAGCTTTTATTTAGACACACATTGTAGTAATCAGCATTGATAAGAAAGTATAGTCAAAAACACTGTGAAAATTTAATGGGCATCTGGTAAAACGTACTCTTTTTTAATTTATTCTGAGCAGAACAAGCGAAAGAAAGAGCAGCGTCTGACTCCTATCTAAAGATCTCACTTGAGCTTTCTGCTAGAATCAATTTTAAGCTCAATGTGACATAATCTGGAAAAGTGTTTTTAACGAAACCTAGTATTAGGAGAAATGTCCTTCTGCACTGTACATTTTTATACTCGTCAAGTGTTTCTGAGGGTGCACGTATGAGGTAGGGAAGTGGCGAGTGCAATGTGCTCATCTCTCACCTGCCAAGGTGGAAGCAGCTGAAAAAATGTGGAGGAAAATCTTAATTTGCTTGTTGTCCAGTGTTCTAAAAATATAAGTACCGGTTACAGAGGCTGGAATGAGTTTGAAAAGGCCAAAACTTGGTATAAAAAAGTTGAGTTGTAAATTGTGGTGCCTTGGGAGAAGGAAGAGTGTAGCTGGGAGCTTGATGTGGTGCTTGAGCAGGGGGTGGAAAAGGAGCTCTGGAAAGCGCCTGCTGTTGGCTGAGGTGACCAAAGTGCTGGAGAGGTGGGCAAGAAGTGAGGCACCGAGACTTGGTTTATTCAGAGCTCGTCCTCAGCTATTGATAACTTGAGCAGTGACATTTTCTTTACATTATTTTTATCCTGAGGGTGGCAGCTTTTATTGACAGTGAGGGGGCTTCTTGTAGCTTTCACTGCGAATTAGAAAAAAAAAAAGTTTGGATGACAGTCTTACAGAGCCGGAACAGAAAATAACTTTCCCTCTAACCTGTATGCTTGTAGCTACATGATTTCTGTCTAATACTCTGATCAAAATAATCACATGCAGGCCTAGGTTTCTTCGGGAACAGCAGGTTTCCTTGCTACCGCTGAAAGTGAGATGGTAAAGGCTTCTCATTGCCTATTTTTGTTCTTATTTTTAGGGATCTTGCTGCCAGAAACTGCCTTGTAGGGGAGAACCACTTGGTGAAGGTAGCAGACTTTGGCCTGAGCAGGCTGATGACAGGTGACACGTACACTGCCCATGCTGGAGCAAAATTCCCCATCAAGTGGACTGCACCGGAAAGCCTGGCCTACAACAAATTCTCCATCAAATCTGACGTCTGGGGTAAGAATTTGCATGTATGAATTAATGCAGGTTATAGCCTTCTTTTCCAGCTCTGTGAAATGAGGACGTTGTGAAACATTTTAGGAGGGAGCATGTTCCTTGGTTTGAGCTATATTGTTCTCTGAGCTTGTCGGAATGCAGGAACTAATCTCTGCTAAGTCAGTCTTTGAGTTGAGCACTGAGGCTGCCGACCTGGCTTTGTATGTTGGAATTGTCGGCAAGTATGAAAATAAAGGGTACTGTAGCGTTGATAGAAACATTTGAAATGGGGCTGGAGAGCGCTGATGCCTTCTTAGAGCCCTGGCCAGGACTGTGAAGTGATGTGTTGTACAGACAGGAACTTTCTAACTACTTCAGGGAGGAAAATGAGAATCTAGTTCATTTTATGTTAAAAAAAACCTATGCCTGTGTCAGTCGAGTGATAGCTCCAAGCTTGTCTTCCTGCATTTTAAAAGAATAATCGTTGCAACAAGATGAGGAGAAACAGAGGGAAAATTTGATGACAAATGGTTATTGAAGAGCCTTGAGGTGCTGGTGATAAGAATAGGCTTAGCTAAGTGGAGCTGCATCCTATCAAATCTGACCACAGAAAATCTCATTGTACTTTTTATCAGCCTTTCTCTGGGTTCTCTATCTCTGCCATTGCTGTTGGTCAAATTCTCAAAAGTGCCCAGTGACATGAGATAGAAAGTGGTGGGATGTGGTCCCAAAGGCACTTGGAAAATGTCCTCAGCATCTTCTATTTATAAACCAACAGACAGCAGTGTCACAGCAATGAGGTTTCTGGAGTTTGGGGGAAACTGTGCAGAAAAGGCTTTATTTTGAAGAACCTTTTAGGCAGATGGCTCATCCAAAATGTTTTATAGATGGGGAGGAAACCCCCAAACAGCCTCCCAAGAAGTATATGATTGCTGACTGAGGAGTTTCTTCTGCTTTAGGCTTGCATGTGGTGGTTTTGTTAGCTGCCACGCTCGAGGATGCTGCTGTGTTGCTGTGGTGGCTCCAGCATCCCTATTGTGTTTAAAGAGTGGAGTGCTCAGGGAGGACAGATCCAAAGGGAGTATTGGTATCTTTAATTAGGGTTAATGTAACCTTGTGTAGCGAGAGTCAGAGCAGTGGACTTGAGGATCTGATTAGAGCGAGCCGGCCGTCCCCGGGGGCCATGGCTGCTGCTGGGCACGCCAGAGTTCAGACGCGTTCCCCTCACTGCCTCAAGACAGCAATCAAAGAAAATTGTGCACAGAAATGTCTAATGTAAATTGCCCTTGGTGGTGTTACCATGTAATGTGATGTGATTTCCTTACTTATGCAGAATTGTAATCGCTTTCTCTTCAGGTTAAGAACAGAATAGGGTGACTGAACTAATTACGTGCAGGTTGTCGAACTGGTGTTGGGTCTGTTCTGCCAGCCCGACTCCTGCATTTGCTGCTTGACCCTGGTGCTGACCTGCATCCCCACTGACTTCTGGACTTGAACGCCTCTCCTGTTTCAAGACTATTTTTGTGCTCTCCCTTTTCCTGTTCGGCTCTCCTTGGAACCAAAATGTCTCACCAAAACGTCTTGTTGGCAGCAACTGCTGAAATTTCCCTCTCACTGCTGTCGCCCAGGTTTTCCCTCTAGACCATGCTGCAGCTAAACAAGGGTGCCCCAAAAACACGGAGCTATTACCATGTGCGAGTCCTCTAGGGAGAGGTTGCAGATGAGAGGAGCTGTCAAATTGAGGGAGAGACTGCAGTGCAGCAGGGAAACAGTTTCAGCTAATCCACTGTGAAGTCTCTTAATTGTGGCTTTAATAGGACTTGAAGGATCTCAAGGCGTTCAGGTTTGAGACAACTGATACATTGAAAATTAGTCTAATTCTACCCTGTCATATCGCAGGAGACTTGTCCGTGCTGACGAAGAGCCTTGTTACGCTTCTTTAACATTTAAGCTGCTGCTGAGTATGGGATCTGAGCCACCCAGAGCTGGTTTTAGTGTGCAGCACTGTTTAGTGACTACTCCCACTAAACAGCCTCTCAAATTTAAGATGAAAACAAAGCTTATTGATTTTTTTTTCCCTTTTCTTCCCTCCCCTGCAGCCTTCGGCGTTCTGCTGTGGGAAATTGCGACCTATGGCATGTCCCCTTACCCTGGGATTGACCTGTCTCAAGTGTATGAGCTGCTGGAGAAAGACTATCGCATGGAGCGCCCCGAAGGCTGTCCTGAGAAAGTTTATGAGCTCATGAGAGCGTGTAAGTGTTCCTCAGCCCTGCAGATGCTGGTTTTTAGCTCTGAAGTGTGAAAGTGCCAGGGTCTGGCCACGTATAGCGAGGTGCAGGAGACCCCCTGCCATTTCCAGTGAAGGTGCAAGACTGCGTAGAAGCGTTTGGTTAAAACCACTTTCCCCAGAGGATGAATGCACTATGAAACCAGCCATTCTTCTCTACTGGGAGCACATAGACCTGAGGGAAGGATTTGTTATTCAGCTCAACGTTTTCTTTGTCTCTTTTTTTCCTGACAATTTAAAGACAGGCTTGTGCTCTAAGGATGAAGCAGGAGCTTCATTAGGCTTCTTAAGGGACTGTTACTCTTCACTGGGGCCTTTCAATACGTGACTTAGTGCGATATGTTTTTTTCCAGCATTACTTTGGCTCAGTGGTGCTTGCAGATACCCAACACCCCTCAAATGAGCTTTCCACGTCATTATTTTAGCTTGCCCATTGTATAAAAAAGGAACTGCGATAACTGGCTCCTCCTGGTGCAGCGTACGGAATGTCTAATGCTGGTGGGAAGTGCTGAGTGCTGTGGTGCTGTTTTTTCAGGCTGGCAGTGGAGCCCTTCCGATAGACCCTCCTTTGCTGAGATCCATCAGGCCTTTGAAACGATGTTTCAGGAATCCAGCATATCGGATGGTAGGTCTGGGTCCCTCTCGGACCAGCAGTTCTGGGCATGGGAAAAGGGCCAACTGCATCTGTAACTGCACGTTGCTCACAGGCTGCTTTGCAGTGAAACTCAGTCCTGGGTTATAAAGCCTGGTGTGAACGGTGTAGAAAGCAGAGAGATGTTTACACGTGGGCTTTTCCTGCTTGCGGGCACACCCCTGATTTTTAGAGGGCCAAATGGCTGAGCAACCTCAAGGAAACTGTCTTGCGTCATTCACTTTTCTTTTGTGCTCTGAACAGCACAATAGTTTTTCTCTTCTGTTGATTGCAGTGATTATTTTTCTTCTGTGCATTGCAGAGGTGGAGAAGGAATTGGGAAAGAAGGGCATGAAGAGTGTAGTGAGCAATTTCCTCCAGGCCCCAGAGTTGCCAACCAAAACACGAACGTCGAGGAGAGCTGCTGAAAGCAAAGACGCCAACGAGGGCTTGGAGACTACACATGCTCGAGGCCAGGGAGAATGTGGTAGGTTTTAATTAAAGTCATTATTCCTTCAGGAAATAGAGAGGAAAACAAAATACAAGTCCAGCTCCAGGTCTTCACCTAGGAAAAGCTGTGCCTAATAACAGTGCCAGCTTTCTGTACCAGCATTATGTTTCTGTGTGACAGACTGCTGAGTTTGCTTTCCTGGGTTCAGAACTCCTTTTATTGTTCTGTGCAAAGGCAGGTTGTTAATCTTGGGACCAGATACACACACGCACACGCACACACTCACAGCAGCTGGGAGTGTGAGTCCTTAACTGGTTGAGGGGCTGTTGCTTAGGGAAGCTTTAGGAGTTCTTTTAACTTAATGGCTGTTGCTTGCAGCTCCCTATAGACCAGAGTCTGAGCGCAGAGCTCTCTGATCATATCCTCTTCCGATTCCCTGGCAGGAGCTATCAGTGGGATCTCTTGGTGCATCTGAGTGCTGGGTAATCTGCTGTGTTCAAGCCACTTTACACTACCACACTGCATAATTTAAAGCAGGACGATTGCTTGGGTTTAGAAGCCCCATAAGGGAGGGTTCTTCACTGTTCCATCCTCCCAGGTTTGTGCTTGCAGCACTGAAGAGTATTACTCTTGGCAGGTACCAAATATAATTTCAGCAAGGGACAAAGAGGTATTTACAGAGTCTTTCATGAAATTAAACCCTCTTTCAATCAGTTTCTTCAACAATGTACCTTGCATTCTGAGGTGATAAAAGCAGTGGTAAAACGCTGAATGTATACAGTAGATTTGTATCTAGTTCGTGTGAAAAATAATAAGGTAAAACAATGTAGAGTGGTTTTTCCCAGCTCCTGTAGAGAGTGCCTTCTCTAACCATTCATGTGACTGACCTTTCCTGTGTAATGTCAAATTCACTTAGCAGTACATGTTTCAGTAGCAGATGTACATCTAGACAAAAGGGGGAAAAAAGAGAAGACGTAAAATGTTGGAAAAAGAAAGTATCCATGAGTTAGGAAGGGAGGTTATTTACCATATATAGGAAATATAATTGCCTAGTATTACCAGCTTTGAAGTAAAATAACTTCATTTAAGTACTTAAGGGCTTTGAGAGATCCAAGTGCAGCAGGAATAATACAATTTTAACATTATGCTGGGAATCATTTCACTCTTTATTGAAAACATTTTGCATTAAAGCTATATTGCAATTTCCCCTGCAATTATCAGTGTTTCTATAGCAAGGCCAGCAACTGGAAGCTGCTCCTCAGTGCAAGCTGGTGGTTCTCTCTGGGTCTGCGCAGCTTTGCTATGTCCAGATGCAGGAAGGACCTGTGCTATGAAAGCATTTCTGGCTCTCCAGGTCCCCAGAAGTTGTTGTGTGAGAGTGGTTTAACTCATGCTCCTCTGGAAGCGTGCTGTCTTCTCAAAGTACACAACTATCATTCTTCAAATTCTGTCTCCTCAACCAAAATCCCTTCCTCTACCAAAATCCTGCCCATAGCATGATGATTGCCAATATGTGACTAAGAGCATCTTCTTTTTCCCTGAAGACTGTGCTACATCTCCCTTATTACTGCCTACTGGAGCTGTAAATGTATATGCTGCCCTGAAGGTATTCCTGCTTTGAATTAGAATGCCATCTGAGTGCTGGGCCTGGGAATGAGCCCCCCTGTCGATCAAATACAGAGACCTTCAGGACTCCGTATAAATTTATTATAAGCCACTATTCATTTTTAAATACCTCTTGTAAGTGGAGAAAGGGTCACCCCATCATTTCCTTCTGGAGCCGTGCTGCCAAAGGAGGTTGTTACCACTGCTTCCCTCCATTATCGTACAAAGCTGGCCAGCTTCGTGATGGTTTGACTCGAGGCGTTCAGCTGCCAAAGGGCATCTTGATTTCTGCTCGTGAAAATGTTATTTCCATTCCCCATGAAGGATGACATCAGAAAAGAGGTTAGGAGTTCGGAAACTAAATGAACAAGGAGACTGGGGCTGGCGCTGGGTTACAGAGATATCTTATTAATTCAGAGGGTCAGCTGTTAGAAGACAGCGACAGCGTAGGAACTAAAGAAAAGTCCTCTTAATATTTATCTTCTTCACAATGTGAAGTTCAGACAGGTCTCCAGATGTGAGGGTGAGAATCTGGACTTAAGTATTTTGTGTTTGTATGTCACTGTTTAAATGGGAAGCCTATAGGGAAAGTAGTTTGATAGTGAAGTCTTGTAGAGGCCACCTTGGAAATGAAAGTAAGCAGGATGAGGGACCATGTGCTGTCCAGGCATGTGTGTGACTGTACTGGCTTTACTTCTGGTCTGAAGTTGTCTCTCTTTATGGAACCTGCACCTTTTGGAGATGTTGCTGTAGTTTGTTTGTGGGAGAAATCCAATTATTTTGGCTGTTGAAACAATGCTCAGTAGACTCTTTCTTTCCCTTGCAGACCCTCTGGATCATGAACCTGCTATTTCTCCCTTGCTCCCTCGGAAGGAGAGGGTGGCCCTGGAGAGCGGTTTGAATGAAGATGAGAGGCTGCTTCCAAAAGACAAAAAGCACAACCTCTTCAGTGCCCTTATCAAGAAGAAGAAGAAAACCGCACCAACCCCTCCGAAACGGAGCAGTTCCTTCAGAGAGATGGACGGCCACTCGGACCGCAGAGCGGGTGGGGAGGAAGAGTGCAGGGATGGCAATGGAGCTTTCCCTGCGCTTCCCCCAGATGCAGCCGACCCCTCCAAGTTTCAGAACCCAAGCAACGGGGCTGGTGTCACCAATGGGGTTGTCACTGGGAACTCTGGATTGTTGTCTCCCCATTTACGGAAGAAGTCCAGCACGATGAGCAGCAGTCGGGGGGTGGCTGGTGAAGAGGAGGGTAGTTCTAACTCCAGCAAGCGTTTCTTAAGATCCTGCTCAGCTTCCTGTGTGCCCCACGGAGCAAAGGATGCAGAGTGGAAATCTGTGACTCTGCCTCGGGACTTGCAGTCCACGGGACGCCAGTTTGATTCCTCCACTTTTGGGGGGCACAAAAGTGAAAAACCTGCACTGCCTCGGAAGAGGGCAAACGAGGCCAAGACTGACGTTGCCGTCAGGGGAACAGTGACCCCTCCTGTACGGCTGCTTAAGAAAAATGAAGAGACCACTGATGATGTATTCAAAGATGCAGAGTCCAGCCCTGGCTCCAGCCCTCCCACTCTGACACCAAAACTTGGCCGTAGGCAACCTGCTGCCTCTCCTGCCTCCAGTGTGCTCCACAAGGACGATGGAGTCAAATCCAGTGCCTTAGGTACCACTGTGACCATGGACCAAGGTTCTGCTGCCAAGCCCAACCCTGCTGGGTTTGCGGGTGCCAGCAAGGCTTCCTCTGAGGAGCCACGACTGAGGAGGCTCAAGCAGACCTCAGAGTCAGCAGGGAAGGACAAAGGGAAGTTATCCAAGCTGAAACCGGCCCCTCCGCTTCCACTGTCTTCCTCCTCTGTTGGCAAGGCTGGGAAAGTATCTCACAGTCCCAGCCATGAAGCAGCAGCAGATGTGTTGTCTGGGCCGAAATCCAAACAGTTGACTCAGGTTGGAGATGCTGCGAGCAGCGATGCTGTCAAGCCAAACCAGTCAGGGGAAGGTGTGAAAAAGCTGGGGATCCCCTCCGTACCAAAGCCACAGTCCTCTGCGAAACTGCTGATGAGCACAGCAACCCCAGCTGCCTCTTCCTCATCTGTACCCTCTGCCCCAGGCGGGGACCAACCATCGTCTACAGCCTTCATCCCTCTCATTTCCACCAGGGTCTCGCTGCGGAAGACCAGGCAGCCCCCGGAGAGGATTGCCAGTGGCACCATCACTAAAGGAGTGGTGTTGGAAAGCACTGAGGCTCTACGGATCGCCATCAGCAAGAACTCTGAACAAATGGCAAGCCACAGTGCCGTCTTGGAGGCCGGCAAGAACCTCTACACCTTCTGTGTGAGCTATGTGGACTCCATTCAGCAGATGAGGAATAAATTCGCCTTTCGGGAGGCCATCAATAAGCTGGAGAATAACCTACGGGAGCTTCAGATCTGTCCAGCCACAGCCAGCAGTGGTCCTGCAGCCACCCAGGACTTTAGCAAACTTCTCAGTTCAGTTAAAGAAATAAGCGACATTGTTCAGAGGTAGCAGAAACCAGGTTGAAAAGAAAAATATATCACAATGGGCCAAAGCCGACTGTGGAGAGAGTAACATGTGGACTGAGAAAGGACGGGGGCATTCAGGTTAGGGCTGTGCAAAAGACACAGACTGTGAATGGATGCCCCAGCTCCAAAGGGCAGGGCTGTGTTCAAGAGGCACTTTCCACCCTCTTAACTCAGTTCCCCTGTGTTTCATATACTCGCAATTGTCCTTATCTGTGGAGTTCTTGCCTTGTGGACTATGAGTCTAAATGCTGATGTCACACCATGCCTTCTTATTAATATTTTATTGTTCCGGATGGACCATTAGAACTAAAGCCAGACTGATGGGCACTGAGATGCCATCCTCCTCAGAGGACTTCCTACTGCATTTCCATCCCCTTCCTCTGCCCCACTGTACACAAGGCTAAGTGTTTGAATAGCAATACACCCATGGCATTTCCTGGGAGAGCTGCAGCACGTGTCCCTGCCCCGAGTCTGACATTTACCTGATTTGGTGCTTGTTAATGTAAGGGGTTTTTAATGACAGAATGCTACAAGTGGTGTTTTACCCAAATTATTCTTCTGATTCTACCTGCTTGGCCTTCCTTTCTGTGTTTACAGCGATCAGTGTTGATGAGCCCAAATGAATTGCTTGGGTTCAAAGCGCTGCAGAAAGCACCTGCTGATGCAGTGGCACAGGAGCTTGTTTGCAGATCTCCCTTGGTAGCCAAAAAGGGCTGGAGAAGGTCTGAAGGAGGACATTGCGGTCGCTCTCTCATGATACCTAACATCGTTTGGGCTGAGGTTTGGGGTGGGGAGTTGCAGAGCAGGTCTGGGAGCAGCGGGCTGGAGCTGAGCAAGGCATCGCTCCCTGACAGGCAGGAGGGGTGCAGCGGGAGGATGAGTTCAGAGACACCATGGTGCTGCCAACAATTGTTTCGGCTGAGCTTGCACGTAACAAATGAGCGAGAACTGCTGTTTCTGTAGTTGAAAATCCAGCTTTTTGTTCTGTGCGTGGAGATAGGCCTGGCTTCTGCCCTCCTGTGCTTTGACAGGGCTGTGGTGCCCCCTGTTCCATGCCAGTGCTAACTCCCCGTGGAGAGCTCAGATGCCAGTACTCTGAGGTAAAATCCGTCACTACCTTCATGCCAATGTGGTTCCATCTAGCATCAAGCAAGGATCTGTGAAGACTGCAGACACTTCTCTTGGGTGCAACTCCTGAGGAAACTGCCACAAAACGCTGACAGCAGGACTCCTGGCCTTCCTTTCCAAGGTCCTGTGACCTTCCCAACTAACGCAACATGACTGGGAACTAACTGTGACTTGTGACAATAGTGAAAAACAAGGTTTAGGGCTATTAACAGTGCAATTTAACTCCTCTTAACAGTTCCAAACAAGAGAAAAGAAGCATTTTCCATGTCCTCTTCCCCTGTAACTCTTGTGACCCCTCTCGTGTATCTTTAACACTAATTGCCTTCAATTGTATTTTATTCTGTTCTCTTTGGAACTGTTTGTTTTGTATATGATTTCTAATAGTTCACTCGTGTGTGTTCACGCCACTTCTCGCCCTCACAAACAGCCATGACTTAACACGTGACAGACATTCAAAAGAGAATACACACTTACGCCACCAGCTGCCTTTAAAAATGTAAGAAAAAGGAAAAAAACCCCAACCCTTGGACTTTCTTTTTCCTGGAGGTACTGTTTTTACTTTGATAACATATTGTGCCACTATCTTATACATTTGTATCTTGTTATTACACACTTTTGTAGACTCGTCTTTTTTACAGTGTGTACATAGCTCTGTCCTTCATCTCTGTGATACTTAAGGGGGTTGTTTCCCCTGTAATTTGGTCCAGTACAGATTGTTTCTGTACACGGCTTTCGATACTTCCTCCTCTCTTTCTCTTTCTTTCTTTTTTTTTGATTTATTTTTTATTCCAGTCTCTCTTGCGTAGTATATTTAAAAATAAATCAATGTTGAGGAAAACCCATGTTTGTCTTGGCGAGGTTTTTCAAACCCAGTTGTGTCTTCTTAGACTCTGTGTCCAAAAAAGAGGGTTTCCCTCTTTGGGTGGTTCATGTGGCTGTCAGAGCCAGGCAGAAGCACCTTTTCACATCCAGATCTAGCTCTGGAAAGTCAGGAGAGAAAAAAGTTGCACAGAATAAACTCTGTGTCATCTCCTCTTTTGAAGCTTTACTGTTGTCTTCAATGAATTTTAAATCAGATATTTGACTTCCAACTTTTCTTCTTGTTAATTGTTTGTGTTCTATAACTCAGCTGCTGTTGTTTCTTCCTCCTCTGCTATGAAACCACCTGTGAGTTTCTCCTCAGACAGTTCTAGCCGCTCCCTCCCTCATTTCTGGTTGTTTGCTGGCTGAGGCAACAGACCCAAAACAAAGAACTTCCTCCTCCTCCTCTCCTTGGAGATGCTCCCACGCTGTATGGCCACAGTGCTCACCTCACAGGTTTTCTGTCTGAAATTGGAAATAATGCTGTTTCCAAAAGTCTGTGTTTTCTGCTTTTGGCCTACGTTCAGCCTTCCCAGCAAGTCTTGGGGAGGGGGGCCGTATCCAGGTACGAAGCAGCCTTGATAGGTGAAGATGTAAAGAGCAGAAAAGGAGGAGAAGAAAACAAGGGCAGATGGTATCACGTAGTTGCTTCATGGTCTTCTAGGTTTATAAGCCAGTTCATCTAATTTCTAATCCCCTCAACAAGTCCTTCCTGGAATGTGTCCTGGTGTGGGGAACTGCTCCCCCATGGGCCGTGAGAATAAGGCTCGTTGGAAACTGGGTCCGGCTGTGGCAGCGGTTGCATTGAGCTGCTTCTCAATGAGCGTGAAGAAGATGAAAAGAGGAGCGGGAGGATGCTGTTGGCAACTATAAATGTATAAATTTAAGTATAAATTAAAGCCTGCACTTGGCAAGGCACGGGCTACCCTTCAGTGAGGTGGTGGTGTCCAGTGAACGGACATGCAGAGCTACAAGGAGTTCCTGGTGGGTTTGTGATGATGACCCTTGACAAAAATCAAGGTCCATGCTGCTCTTTGTGTACGTCTCTAGCACAAAGACTTGAGGATAGTGAACAGCTGTAGGCTGAGGGAAGATGGAAAAGCTGCACCTGTCCTGAAGGCATCTCTGCTGGCTTCGGGACCTGTTAGTGGTGTCGTGGGAAGGCAGAGGCTGGCTGACCTGGCTGGGGAAAGGCCCTGGGATCTGCAGTGCTGGGAATGAAAGAAAGAGGATTAAAGGCTAAATTTAGCTGAGTACAGTAGGAGTTGATTTAACAGATCGATGCATTTAACAGTTTGATTGCTTCAATTTTCAAGGCTATTGAGCTTGAAAGTGAGAGTGCTCTGGGGGAAAAATAGCTGTGTTTGTGTTTTTGTTTTGGTTTTCATGTCTTTGAAATTACCATGTTCACTCTTTTTAAATTTTCCTTTAATGTCATCTTGCCTTTTGTTGAGAAGTTGCCTGTCACAAGATGTAAAATGTGGCTGGGTTTTTACACTCACTTCTTTTCTGGAAAGGGAACATTAAAGGTAGGCTGGCGTGGCAGCCTGTCTCGCAGCGATGCTTGTGGCAGCCCGTCTCGCGGCGATGCGGCACTCAGGTGCGTTGCAGCACTACCTGCCCCCGGGGATGATCGAGGCCAACTGACAGCTTCTTCCTTGTTTGACATTAATCCTTTCACGACTGAAAAGAAAGGAAAAAAACACCTAAGCTCTTCTGTCACCTCTGAAAAAAGGGTTCCTGGCATCACGCGTGCATCTAAAAGCAGGGTCCTGATCTGAGAGTGAGCTCTGGTCTGGGCAGGTTGGATGCTCCTGGATCAACCTCCTTCTCCAGTCAGTGTTGATGCCGTGGGGTTGGGGACAGCCCTGCGAGCCAATAGATTGTTCAGGCTGGGCTCAGAACTGTCCTCCCTGGGACTGAATCATAGAATCACAGAATCACCAGGTTGGAAAAGACCCATTGGATCATTGAGTCCAACCATTCCTATCAAACACTAAACCATGTCCCTCAGCACCTCGTCCACCCGTCCCTTAAACACCTCCAGGGAAGGTGACTCAACCACCTCCCTGGGCAGCCTCTGCCAGTGCCCAATGACCCTTTCTGTGAAATTTTTTTTCCTGATTTTCAGCCTAAAACTCCCCTGACGGAGCTTGAGGCCATTCCCTCTCGTCCTGTCCCCTGTCACTTGGAAGAAGAGGCCAGCTCCCTCCTCTCCACAACCTCCTTTCAGGTAGTTGCAGACAGCAATGAGGTCTCCCCTCAGCCTCCTCTTCTCCAGGCTGAACACCCCCAGCTCTCTCAGCTGCTCCTCATAAGATTTGTTTTCCAGCCCCCTTAGAAGCTTCGTTGCCCTTCTCTGGACTCGCCCCGGAGCCTCAACATCCTTCTTGTGGTGAGGGGCCAGAACTGAACACAGGATTCGAGGAGCGGTCTCACCAGTGCGGAGTCCAGGGGGAGAATAACCTCTCTGGACCTGCTGGTCACACCGTTTCTGATCCAAGCCAAGATGCCACTGGCCTTCTTGGCCACCTGGGCCACTGCTGGCTCATGTTCAGTCACTCTCAACCAACACCCCCAGGTCCTTCTCCTCCAGGCAGTTTCCAGCCAGGCTTCTCCCAGTCTATAGCTGCTCAGGGTTGTTGTGCCCCAAGTGCAGGACCCGGCATTTGGCCGTGTTAAACCTCACGCCATTGGACTCTGCCCAGCAGCCCAGTCCGTTCAGATCCCTTTGGAGCCTCCCTGCCCTCCAGCAGATCCACACTTCCACCCAGCTTCGTGTTGTCTGCAAACTTGCTAAGGGTGCACTCGATGCCTTCATCCAGGTCGTTGATAAAGACACTGAACAGGGCTGGACCCAGCGCTGAGCCCTGGGGACACCACTTGGAACTGGCCTCCAGCTGGATCTAATACCATTTAGTGCCGCTCTCTGGAGCGCTGTTCAGTGTTTTTTCAACTGTAGATCCAGCTCGGCTTGAAGTTTACCTGCAAACCAGGCTGTACTGGACTGTTTTCCCAGCAACCACCCCCCTGTTGAAGGTTTTGTGTTTGTCCTAACATCCAACCTGCTGATAACAGTCCTACCTGTGCTCCTGAAGCCACGGTGCTGAATGACCCATTTACTCTCCTCATCAGTCCCTTGGATGTGATTATAACAGGTTGTTTCTCTGCAGAGGATCCACTTGGCTTTCAGGGATTTGCTGTGCCCGCTGTGTGTGTTTGTAGGTCTGCTCAGGGCAGAGGAAGGATGAGGAGGGGAGGTGGGAATAGGGCAAAGCCAAGGGCTGTACCCTGGTAAGGAAGTATTATGGGGTGTTTGATAGAGAGTGTCTCCGCTGGTCCTTGCTGGCCGAGTGTAGAAGAATACAGTGACAATTCCCCTCTCCTTCCTCCCAGGCAACATCCCCCTGATCTCCAGGCAGTTAATTTTCCATTCACTTTTTCTTCCTTGTCCCCCCCAGCCTCACTCACCGAGGAGCAATAACAAAGAGAAGGGAGCACTGCCTTTTCCCAAGCTCAGCAGCCATCCTAATCCAAGGGGGATGCTCTGGAGCTGCTCTTCATCTGCCAGGAGCCTCTTTCCTCCCTGCGGGTGTGGAGGGGGACGGCATCGCCTATCGAGGAGCCCTGTGGGCACACGGGCTGAGCCCAGCTCCGTCCCACCCGCCAGGTAAGCGCTGTGGGAAGCGATGCCTTTTACAGCTAAATGGCTTATACAGGAGGTTATTGCGCTTCAATCAAAGCCTCGTTATGTATCAGGTTTTATCATGCTGTTCTGACCCTTTTCCTCGCCTGGACTTGAGAGCAGGAGCCCAGGCATCCCCCCCACTGCCAAGCCCCAGCATTGCTCTGCACGTATCCTTTCCCTCCCACTTCTCCCTGCAAGGATCCAGCTCCGCAAAGCCAGGGGTTCACCAGCCCTCGCTACCCCAAAACTCTTTCCCCTTCTTCCCCCCCCCCCAATTCCAGCACAGGGTAAAATTGATCAATGTGTGTTTATTGATGGTTTGAACACTCAAAAGAAAGGAAAAGGAAAAAAGAGATGTTGCCATAGAAACGTCGATAAAGCTCCTGTCTCCGCTGTGGGATGCGAGTGCCTCGCCTGCATCCCCTGAACCAGCGGCCGCTGGTGGGGTGGGAGTTGAGAGGGATCAGAGAAGGGTTTGGGGGTGCCTGGTGGGGGACGCTGCATGTGCTCAGCCACCCCGAGTGCCTTTGTTGCGCTGCTGTGGTCCCCGTGGTGCTAGATGGATATTGCAGCAGAGATGCAGGGGAAGGAAAACGCCTTTCCCCTCCTTCACAGCCGGTGCTGTCCTCATATGAGGGCCAATTCCTGGCTTCATCTGTATCCCTGCAAACCTCTCGTCCTGCACCGGTGGGGCTGTGACCCATGCGTAGCTCCCTGGAGGAGCAGCCCCTCACACCTCCATCCATCCTCCCTACGCTGTTTTCCTGCTGCCCCAGCTCCCCTCCACCCAGCCGTCGCTTACCCATCGCTCCTGCTGCGCGAGCAGCTCACGCCAGCCCTGGCAATGCTGTATTAAGCAGGCTGCCTGCTTGATGGATATCACAATGCACCTCTCAAAGCCTGATTTTTATGCCCTGGCCCCCTTCAGCCAAGTCCTGCCACGCTCTTTGATTTTAAGGGTACAATTTAGCACTTGCAAATAATTGCCCTGCTTCATTTTTTGATCCTGCAATGAAATGTTAGATGTCATTAGGTGTCTAACTTGCCGTTAGTGCCTGCGAGCCAGGTAGTTAGACCTCTGATTACTAATATCACTGCCTGCAGGGGCAGGCGTGAAATCAAACGTCAGCGTTGGCATCGGCAGAGCAAAATCTGCCCAGAGGAGAAGGCAGTCACTGAGGAGAGGGGCTTGTTCTTTGTGGCCGTGCTGGAATTTCGGGGTCAGCAACTCTCCAGGTGACACTGTTGGCAGCAGAGGGGACAGGACACCAAGCACCCATCGGTGGCCCCGGATAGGGGCAGGGGTCCTTGTTTCAGCCTCTCTGCACCCAAGTTTGTGCCGTGGCTGGGAATAGGTGGGGATGAGGCCAGGAGGGGGGCGGGAAGGGCTGGATTTTCAGGCGAGTGATGAAGGATGCTGGAGGTCAGGTCACCATCTCACCCTGGTGAGGAAGCTGGTGGCATCTGAGAATGGGTCTCGGGGTTTAGGCTCGAGTGGTTTGGTGGGACTGCAGCAAGACTGGTGATGTTAGGGATTTCTACAGACAAGCTTTCCTCAAACCCCACCGCTCTGTCCTGCTTTGCACGCAGGAGCCAGCTCTTGTGAGTGGCATCTTGACACTAAGCAGAATTTGCTGCCGGAGGGGCTTTCCCTTAATAAGCAGGAGAGGAGAAACTCCATGGAGAGATCTGAGGGACCTTGCTTCTTGCCCACAACCCTGCTCTCGCTGGCAGCTACAGGCAGTCCCCACCAGGACTGTCCCACTCCAACCCCCAGCCTGTCCCCGCTGGCTCTGCCTGTGCTGCTGTGACATCCCTGTTCCCTGCAGCACTGGACACTGGCACAGGACCCTTTCCCTCTGCCCCAGCGAAGGCTGCGTGTGATCAGGGAAGGGACGCAATAGCTTCTTTTTAAGGCACTCTCCTCTTCTTCCATTGAACTGGCTGGGAACAAGGATGCGAGATCTGGAGCGGGGCTGCAAGTGAGGAAATTGCTGTGTGTCCCCTCCCCAGGGCCATTCCAGCTGCAAACCCCCAAATACCCTTTAATCCTAGCAAACCTAGGTGAGATGGAAGGGAAGGATGGGACGAAGTGACCTGCGAGAGGTAAGGAATCAAGTCCAGGCTCTCATCTCCCAAAGCGGAAGGTGAAGCCCCCTTTTTTCCTGTTGTAGCCATTGAGCTCCTCGGCCAGGTTCCCCAACGTGCCGCTGCGCTTCTCGCCTTCACCGGGCAGCAGCTCGGAGCCCCTCTGCCTGCCCAGCCGCTGCCCACTGCCCTCCTTGCCGTATCCCTGCAGCTCCTGGATGATGCCCAGCAGGGTGCTCAGCTCCTCTCTGGGTCTCTGCTTCGCTCCTGCCTTCCAGCAGGTACCTGAGTCCTCGGCCACCGCTGCCACTTGCCAGCTGGTCCCTTCCCTGGGGTCTCCGGGCTCCTGCCGCTCGCTAGGAGGGAAGCAGGACCCCAGGCTCAGGAGGAAAAGGCAGGACAGCGAGTAGGGTGCTCTCATCTGGGGGAAGCACAGGGAGGGAAAGACAGGTCTGTAAACCCAGAGCGTCCTCGGGCAGCGGTTAAAGCGGCAGCAAGGGCTGAGTTGGCTAACATGCATTCCCCATCCCTGCTGCGGCACCCAAAATCCAGCCCTGCCACCCCTACACCCTGCGAGAACCCCAAAAACCAGCCCTGCCACCCGTACACCCTGTGAGAACCCCCTCCAGCACCCACAAACCAGCCCTGCCACCCGTACACCCTGCGAGAACCCCCTCCAGCACCCACCACCCTTCTGCGACCTCCCCTCGGGCACCTGGTGCTGTGGGGATGCTCAGCTCCCTCTGCCTCCTCCAGACCCGCTCCCCTTCATCTTTAGCCTTTCTGAGCTCACAAATTACAGCTTTCCAGTTCCTTCCCTGGTCCCCAGTGCGGAGCTGGGCTCTGCTCGGGCAGGGGTGGCAGAGCAGGCTATTAGCCAGGCAGGCTATTAGCCAAGCAGGCTGATGGGCACCAGAGCCGCCTGCTCCTCTTAGAAGCACTGCAGGGAGGACTTAAGTGCATTCACCTGAGCCAGCCTTATCTTCCCCACCCGCAGGTTCTACCTGCAGTGCCTGGCTAACGTGAGTGCCGAGGAAGGTGCTCCACATCCCTCTGCTTTATGGGGCTTGCAAGTGCCTCTCTGGCAGCAGGGTCTGCTGAGCAGAGCGGGATGGAGCGCGGTCCTGGGCCATGAGCAGCAGTGCCGCAGGCTCTCAGGGTGACCTTGAGCATGGACAGGGTGGCTCTGCCGCCCGTTCCTCCTTCTACAAAGGCTCAGAAAGGATAAATGGATTTTTTTAATGATTATTTTTTTGCTACAGATATTGCCTTGGAAGTCACTGCTGGTGACCGGGGGCCAGGGTGTCTCCCCTGTGCTTGCAGGGCTGGGGGCTGCTGTGGGTGTTCCTCACTCCTGCGCTGGATCCAGATGAGCCCAAGCCCCTGCCTGCCCTCCCCAACGACCCCTTTGCCCATGGGCTTCGTTCTGGGGTGCTCCCTGCCTCATTCACACCTCGCTGCTGAGCTGCGCTCTCCCCTTTCGCACCCACAGAGCCAAATCTCTGGGCACAACCAGAGCAGGGAGCACCTTCCGTGCCCATCCTGGGGGCTAGGGGTGCGGGTGAGTGCCCTGCCCAGCCTGTCCCGCTGCCCTCACCTGCCTCCCACCAGCCTCCTGTGCTCCGAGTCGAAGCAGGGTGCAAAACAAGCACGCAGGGAAAGACGGAGACGCACGGAGACTCACCTCTCCGCCTTGGCCGATGCCCAGCGCCGTCTGCCCTGGCCCTGCGCTCCGTCCCCTTGTGCCCAGACTGAGCTGGCCAGCCTGTATCTCGCTGTTAAATACCCACTGGCACTAATTGCCATGTCACCCCTGGAGTGCGTGACCAGAGCAGGGGCTGGGATCCCGCTGGGGAGGGAGCCAGGGGGGCTGGGGGCTGGCCAAGCCACCACAATGGGAGCGCGGCACCACGGCTGATTAATGCATCTCCTTCATTTGCTGCCTCATTTGGAGGAGAGGCTGGGTGTGCGCTGGCTGGAGCTGCCCTTGAGTCACCGGCAACTGGCGGGGACACTGGCTGGAGGGAGCGTCTCATCCGGGGGGCACAAGTGCCCCCAATTCCCTCACCTGGCGCGTGCTTGTGTTGGGGGATCCAGATGTATGAGTGAGTGGGATGGGTGCGTAGGCGCCGGTGGAGACCCCTGCACCCCAAAACCCACTCAGGGAGCCCCTGCATGCACCAATCTGTGAGCTTCCCCCATTCCTGGTCAGCGCATGCAGCTAAAAGATGGTTCTTGAGGCCTGGGGTCAGCTGCTCAGCGGGAAGGGGCATCGCTCAGTGCTCTGCAGTCAGCGCAGGCAGGGGAAAGCAGGGAAACTTGGCACTACAACCTGCATCTCAAGGTCCTGCAGTGCCTGGGTTTGGGCTGCAGCTCTGGGAAGCCTCCACTGCCCCATCCCTGCCCCGCTGGGTCTCCTCAGACTTTGTGCAGAGCACTTTGGGTAGGCTAAGCGCGGGATGGGCTGTTCCCCAGGATTCTGCGCTGCAAGCCCTGCTCGATGTCAGCAAGGCCCACAGCATCAAGTCCTTCTTCCCTATAAAATGTCTCCACAGAGCCCCACACAGCGAAGGAGCCGCGATAACCCGGTGCCGCTCCCTTTGCTGTCACCGTGGCCGGTTCCTCCGACACCATCCCCGTTCCACGCTGCGGGCAGAGGCTGCCACAACACCAGCTAACGATGAGTTCCTTTTATTTCAGGAGTTTAGAAAGTCCACATGTACAGCATTGGACACCACTCACACACGACCTAGACTTCACAGCACTGCTACACACCACAACCCAGCCCAGGGCTTCATCGAGAAGGTACGTGGCCACATCCCAGACCCCCCTGCTCACCCTTCCCTGGGGAGGTGTCACCACGGAAGGTTTTAGCCTAATCCGGGGCCGTGCGGCAACGCGTGCGCCCTTGGGAATAATCCTGGGAAATCCTGCGTCTCGGGGTGGATTAAATACCTCTCGCTCAAGACGAAACAAAGTCATTAGGGAGTCCCGGGTGTGCTACCATCAAACCGCATGTACAACGTCCCCTCCCCGGCGCGGAGAAAAACACTGGTGGATGGGGCCAGGGCACGCGGCTCCGTGCGCCTTCTTGTCCTGAAGGCAAGTGCTAGAAAACCTGGCTACAGCTAATCCACCAGAATAAGTTAATGAAAAGTAAAGGTGGGCATTGTGCTCCCTGCCTGCACGGGACCCTTCCCAACGGGATCCAACAGGGAGCCCCTCGGGAGCCGCTGGGGACTCCTGCTCTTGTGCTGGCTGGGAGATGCCACCACCGAGCTCCTCTAAATCCCATCGCTGTTCCGGGCAAGGATGGAGCAGGTAAAGCTGATGCTTTGCCCTCGCCCAAGGGCTTCAAGGAACGTCTCTGGCAAAGGGGAACGCTGCAGCGATCCCAGTGCGTCACTTGTTCCTTTTTCCATGTCCTGCTGGGGACCCCACAGCCAAAAGGGCTTGTCCAGCACAGGATCCGAGGTGGCAATGGCTTAATAAAAAAAGAGAAGCTTGCAGAGAAGTACAAATCTGCCACAGCCGGGAAGGTGAGCCTTTGATCTTCCCATGCTTTAAACCCCCCTGGAAACGGACCCAGCAGGAGTTTTCCTCCCCTCCTCAGGCAGTCTGTCCATCCAGTGGAGTTTCTTGGGGCTCAGCTCCCTGTTGCTGCTGTTGCACAGGCAGAAAATCACATAAAGGGTGGCAAGGTCCTTGCTGTCCCTCTCCCCTCCTTGTTCCTGTACAGCCCAGTCAGTCTTGGTTGGGTTTTTTTAGACAAAAACCCCTATTAGAGTCCTCCCAGGGAGCTGGAGGAGAAATCAGCCCCACACGCTATGGCAGCTCCTCCTCGGTCAGCCAGCACGAGGCACTGCCTGCTGCCTGGTTATCAGGGCCCTGCAGATGCTAAGCCCCACTCGGGGCTTCTTTTTGCAAAACCTTAATGGGATTTGAAGAAATGAAATGCTTTGAATATCTGCAGGTGCCGAGCCAGAGCGTGGCTCATCCCAGGTGAAAATGAACGTGGGTCGCCAGGCTGGGAATGAGCAGAGCGGCCAGTTCACAGCCTTCAGGAAAGGTCACAGGTCTGATGTGAGTCCGAGTGGGTCTGGTTGGGAGGGAAGAGCTGTGAAACGCAGGCAAAGCCATGCCTGGAGGGAGCCTTCCTCACCTCCTCATTCTCTCCACGCTCCCCGTTTCCGCAGCGCTGCCACAGCAGCTCCGTGCCCTGATCCCTTCTGGGGTGCATCCTTCCAGCTTGCTTTGGGTGGCCCCAACCCACCAGGAGACTCCAGAAGCCCACACAGGGACAAATGAGGGTGAAGAAGTTCCTAGTTGTCCCTTTCCATCTGTGTTCCTTTTGCAGGGGTAGAGACGAGCATTTACAGACGGGAGAAGGAACTGGTCAGGCATCTGCAAAGGCTTCAAGCCAGCTGAGCCTGCCCTGTCCCCAGTAGCACCATGGAGCGAGCTGGAACCGTGGAGCAGCAGCTTTGTCTCAGTCCAGGGGTTTCTGTGGAGCATGGGGCTTCCCGTGGTGAGTGTCTGCTGGTTCCTCACCAGCTCAGCCAGGCCACTGTTGGGTGTCTGTGCCCAAAGCAGAGACGAGTGGAGGTGCCCAGCCTGCCTGGGATGCTGCATCCATCCATCCATCCATCCATCTATCCATCCATCCATCCATCCATCCATCCATCCATCCATCCATCCATCCATCCATCCATCCATCCATCCATCCATCCATCCATCCATCCCATCCCTCCCTCCCTCCAGGCAGCCCCATCCCTTCCTTGCCAAGCCCCACTGGGCTCCCCAAATCCCTGCATCCCACTGCTGTCTCTGCCGCTGTGGGTCACGCTCTGGGAGCCAGGGCAAGGGGAAGCAGAAATCCGGTGATGTCCACGGGCAGCTGGGTGCGAAAGCCACCTTCTCAGGGGGCAGGCACTCAGCAGGGGCCCCTCGAAGATGAGCCAGCCCCCAGGGAGGGTGGCAGCTGCGGGGACAGGGCTGCGGGGTGGCGGGGAAAGGCAGGGTGCTGGGCATGGGGCAGGGGAGACACTCATGTCATCCAACTAATTCTCCTCCCGGACTGGCCGGATCTTCATCTCGGTGAACTTGAGGGAGTACTGCCAGCCGGTCCAGGAGGACCACTCGATGCCATCGGCATAGGAGCTGTGGTGGCCCTTGAGGTACTGCCCGTTGAGGTTGGAGGTGTGGCAGTTGCGGTACCACCAGGCGCCGTGGTAGAAAGCCGCGCAGTTGTTCTCCGAGTGGTCATTGTCCAGGTCCTTGGTGGTGAACTTCATCCCGTTGTGCTTCAGGAAGGAGTCGCCTGTCGTGGGGGGCAAAGGAGCCAGGATCATAGAATCATAGAATCATAGAATCATAGAATCACCAGGTTGGAAAAGACCCACCGGATCATCAAGTCCAACCATTCCCATCAATCACTAAACCATGTCCCTCAGCACCTCATCCACCCGTCCCTTAAACACCTCCAGGGAAGGTGACTCAACCACCTCCCTGGGCAGCCTCTGACAGTGCCCAATCACCCTTTCCCTGAAAAATTTTTCCTAATGTCCAGCCTGAACCTTCCCTGGTGGAGCTTGAGGCCATTCCCTCTCGTCCTGTCCCCTGTCACTTGGGAGAAGAGCCCAGCTCCCTCCTCTCCACAACCTCCTTTCAGGCAGTTGTAGAGAGCAATGAGGACACTAGCACCCCAGCGATGGGGTTTGGAAGCCCCTCTGTGTCCTGCTGCCCTACCTGCCGTTCCTGAATAGTCGGCGATGGAGATGGGGTACCCGTCCTCCTCGGGGTCAACGGAGAAGAGCCCCACGCCGAAGCTGCCGTAGTGGGCAAAGGCGGTGCCATTGTCAAAGTCCTCCAGGTCGACGCGGAGCTCGTAGCTGCCCTGCACCGTCAGCACGTGGATCCGCTTCAGCCCTGCAGTGGATGGAGGTGGGAAGTGTGGGGATGCTGGCAGGGACGAGGTGGCTAGAGGTCTCTAGGGAGGGATGCAGGGTGGCGTGGGGAGCGATTCCCACCTTCCAGCCCTCACTCTGTTCTTGCTGCATGGCCAAGGGCACATGCTCAGCTCACAGGCAAACCACCCCATCGCTTCCCTGTCCCCGTGCAGCCTCTCGGTGCCCTCCTTAGCTGCCATTCCTAGGATGTGAGTGCTGGCCAAGGGGCACTCGGTGTCCTTTCCTTTGCAAAGGGAACCCCGGACCCCGCTGTGGGAGCTGGGGGGGACCCAGGCTTTGCCAGCAGGCACTGCCAGCCCCACGTACCTAACCAGTGCTCTCCCGTCAGCTTCCCAAAGCCGTCCCGGTAGGCTTCCCAGCCGCGGAAAAAGTTCACGGAGCCATCCTCCCGCCGCTGGAACACCTGGGGAGACAAGAGGGGGTCAGTTGTGGGGCTGCTCTGAGCCTGCGCACCCCAAGCAGCCTCCTCAGCTCCCCTCTGCCCACCCCTTCCTGCTGCTGCCTTATTAGACGTGGGTGCAAATTAAACCCTTTCAACTCAGTAATTATAGGGGGACAACAGCGAGAAGGTCTCCAGGGAAATGCTGGATCGTTATCTGCCAGCTCCTGGGTCAGATAAAACACTGCCCCCCCCCCCCCCCCACCACCTGGAAATGAGAGCAGGGCTCGGGGAACCTTTGGCTTTAAATTGGAAAGGGGGAGATTTATATTAGACATTAGGAAGAAATTCTTCACTATGAGGGTGGGGAGGTGCTGGCCCAGGTTGCTCAGAGAAGCTGTGGTTGTCCCATCCCTGGAGGTGTTCAGGGACAGGTTGGATGAGGCTTTGAGCTCCTGATCCAGTGTGAGGTGTCCCTGCCCATGGCAGGGGGGGAACTGCAAATAGTGCTGCGTAAAACTGCTCTCTCCTGGGCAGCTGCCCCATGATCAGGAATCAGGGAGAGCCTCGTTAGTCTCCCAGAGAAATGAACCATGGGACAGCGACCACCCCTACTCCTGCAGAGCCCCCAGATCCCCAGGGCTCAGATCCCCAGGGCTCAGCACGGCTTTTCTCCATGGAGCCTTTCCCTTTTCCTCTCCCATCCGCTCATCGGCATGACGTGCCCTGTTTGTTTCATCCGCTTTTATTTGTAGTTTCGGGTTTGATTTATTGACAATGATCCAGAAAATGCTGCTCCGTGTCCAACCATTGGAACTTAATTAAGCCTCCAGCCCTGGATTAATTGCATTAAACTTGGCTGAGCCAGCCTGCCCAACAGCCACTGAGCCCTGTGCTCCCGTGGCCGCGGCAGCGGAACAGGATGCTCAGTGATTTAGGAACAACCACCCCACGTGCGGGCAGCTGAGAGGGCAGAGCACCTTGTTTGGTGGCTGAGCATTGCTGCTGACCCCGCAGACCCCAATCCCAGCATCCCAGGCTCCAGCAATGCTGCTGAGTCCCTATACCAGCCAGCCAGCTGCTGTGCTTTGCTCTACCAAGGGGTGCTCCTTTGCAGGCTGCTCCTGCCCTCCTGCATGTGTGGGGTGTCATCCTGGCATGCAAAGGAGACCCAATTCATGAATTTCATCCCATTTTTCCCTTCTGGACAGGCACTTTCAGGGCTGGGGATGCTCCAGCGCGCTCCTTGGCACGGCACAACTCTGATCCTGCTGTACTTACCTTCTAGAATTAGAGCCTTAATTTTTATCCCTGCGTTGAGCACTTGAGAAGCTGTGGTTAAGCCCGTTTAAGGGTCTTTCTTCGGGCTTGCTCAGAAAAGGGGGATGGTGTGGCTGTATGGGGGCCCAAAGCTGATTTTCCCCGGCCAGGTCAGCTCCGACACTGCCATGTGGGGAAGGCAGTGGAAGCAGCACCAATGCTCCCTCTTAATCTGCTTTGACCCACAGTTTTAAATAGGCCAATTGCCCAAGTGGTGCCTGGGGAAACACGCGGGGCACATCTCCGCTGGCTGAGCCTCATCACGGCTCAGCAATCACCCTCGGTTCCCCGCTGCCTGCTGGGCTCAGCCCCATGGGGGCTCAAAACCGGGTCAGAGGTGCTGTGTCCTCATGAGTCTCCTGCTCCACTCTCATCTCTCATGCATGGTCTCTCCTCATGCCTCCCTCTTGCACGCTGCTCTTCTGCGTGCAGGTGGGGATGCGGGAACCTCCTCCTTGACGCCTGTGCTGGCATGCTGCGTGCACTGGGATGCTGCAGGTACCAGGATACTGCGTGCACTGGGATGCTGCAGGTACCAGGATGCTTCGTGCACTGGGATGCTGCAGATACCAGGATGCTTCGTGCACTGGGATGCTGCAGATACCAGGATGCTTCGTGCACTGGGATGCTGCAGGTACCAGGATGCTTCATGCACTGGGATGCTGCAGGTACCAGGATGCTTCGTGCACTGGGATGCTGCAGATACCAGGATGCTTCGTGCACTGGGATGCTGCAGATACCAGGATGCTTCGTGCACTGGGATGCTGCAGGTACCAGGATGCTTCATGCACTGGGATGCTGCAGGTACCAGGATGCTTCATGCACTGGGATGCTGCAGGTACCAGGATGCTTCGTGCACTGGGATGCTGCAGGTACCAGGATGCTTCATGCACTGGGATGCTGCAGGTACCAGGATGCTTCGTGCACTGGGATGCTGCAGGTACCAGGATGCTTCATGCACTGGGATGCTGCAGGTACCAGGATGCTTCGTGCACTGGGATGCTGCAGGTACCAGGATGCTTCATGCACTGGGATGCTGCAGGTACCAGGATGCTTCATGCACTGGGATGCTGCAGATACCAGGATGCTTCATGCACTGGGATGCTGCAGGTACCAGGATGCTTCGTGCACTGGGATGCTGCAGATACCAGGATGCTTCGTGCACTGGGATGCTGCAGATACCAGGATGCTTCGTGCACTGGGATGCTGCAGGTACCAGGATGCTTCATGCACTGGGATGCTGCAGGTACCAGGATGCTTCATGCACTGGGATGCTGCAGGTACCAGGATGCTTCGTGCACTGGGATGCTGCAGGTACCAGGATGCTTCATGCACTGGGATGCTGCAGGTACCAGGATGCTTCGTGCACTGGGATGCTGCAGGTACCAGGATGCTTCATGCACTGGGATGCTGCAGGTACCAGGATGCTTCATGCACTGGGATGCTGCAGGTACCAGGATGCTTCGTGCACTGGGATGCTGCAGGTACCAGGATGCTTCATGCACCGGGATGCTGCAGGTACCAGGATGCTTCGTGCACTGGGATGCTGCAGGTACCAGGATGCTTCATGCACTGGGATGCTGCAGGTACCAGGATGCTTCGTGCACTGGGATGCTGCAGGTACCAGGATGCTTCATGCACTGGGATGCTGCAGGTACCAGGATGCTTCATGCACTGGGATGCTGCAGGTACCAGGATGCTGCGTGCACTGCTGACCCACAGGCTGGCTGCCACACTCCCAGCCCTGCCTTGCTGCTCTTTTCCTCCTCATCAAATATGCATCACTCCCTCTTAAGCAAAAAGGATTTTCTTCCCTTCTTTAAGGGAAAGGCTGAAATATTTATCTCTCCCGCTCTCTCCCTCCCCCAGTTGTGCTGAGCTCGCGGGGTAGGGACAGGCTCCTGCGAAGGCACCAGCCCTGAAAAATGGGTTAAAAACAGAGTAAAGTGAGACTGCCAGCCTGCCGAGGTGTTGTTGGTGAGGGAGGGCTCTGCTCCTTCTCTCTGCAGCGCCCACCAAAACCTCAGTGGGCTCAGAACCCCACCAGCTGCAGCCTGGGGAGATGCTCAGCCATCTCTTTTCTGCCACCGCAGCACTCGAGCTCGGGGTCAGACCCCACAGCCCTGGCCCTGTGGCATTCCTCTGAGCCCTCCTATCAAACCATCTTTGGGTTCAGCCACAGAGAAGACAAGCTTCGAGCATCTCAGGTGCCAGCCCCGTGCGATGACCTGCAAACACCACAGCCAGCAGTGCTGCTCGTCCTGGGGACCCGGCTGCTCCTGCCTGTCCCAGCTATCTGAAGAGTCTCATCCCGGTCAGTGGTGACACATAAATCACATCTTTTGGAAACTGCACATTTCCCCGGGCTCGTCTCGCCCTCTGCTTTGGGCTTATCCCAACCCATGTGTAAACGCATCAGTGTTGTGCTCGAAGCCCCAGCTCGCCCCGGGACCGATGAGCAGGCTGGGTGAAGCCGTCCCCACGAGCATCCCCGGTGCGGCAGGTGCCTGTGAAGCTGGAAGCTGTCACTTAACATTAACCACAGCCCTTGTCCTGCCGGCACAGGCTTTTCTTCCGCATCCTCCGGCTTTCCCACCACTTCCCAATACACACTCTACATGCACAATGATGCTGAGGAGCCAGAGCTGTAGCAGAACTGTTGCTCACGGAGCCAGGATGCTGAGCCTGGGGTCTTTGCCCCTGGCTGGGTAGCTCAGGGGCACCAGGAGGAGCATGGGGCATTTTGCAAAGACTTCCCAAGAGAACAGCAAGGGAAGAGGCAACTTTTTCACACCTCCCGGGATGCCAAGCGTCCCCTGCCCTCCGTCACCTCTTTATTATTTTAGTGAGTGTCAAAGGGGGAGCTGGGGTCAGGCTGGGCAATTATACAGCTGCAGCCCGGTGCTGCCCTGAGGCTCGGGGCAGCTTGGGGTAGTCCCTGCAATTAAAATTGGTGCTGAGATGTTCCCGCTGGCACTGGTAGGCACTGACCCAGACCCATGCCCCAGCCAGCTGAACGTGGCCCTGCTGCTCATACTGCTGCTCATAGGCAGAGTCGAGGGGGGAGAAAAACATTCTAGAGGGTGTGCTGGGGGCTTCCTGGCTCTTCTCTCCCATTTTTCTTCACCTTCATGTCACCCTGCCCTGCATGGCTATGGATGCTGGCTGCCCTCTCTGCCAGATTTCTGCTTTTCAACTCTGCAAAAAAGGCAGCAAAGAGCCCCAGAGCTGCAATCACTCACACAGCACAAGGGATTTCGGTGGCCACTGCAGAGGACGAGAGGTGTTGATCCAGAGAGGGCTGCAAAGAGATGGGACCCTGCCTCTGGTGAGGGGACAGATCACACCGTGGGGATGGGGAGGTGCTGAGCAGCATGCGGTGAGTGAACCCAGGTGGGTTTCTCCCCAGTGGGACAGCGGGGTGGCCTTTCCCCTTCCCTGCTCCCTGAGATGTCTAAGCTGTCCATGCAGGATAAGGTTTTAGCTCAGCAGCATCCAAGCTCCCAAGTCAAAATTGATTCAGCTGCTGCCATCGCTTCCACCCACCCACCCACATGCAAATAAGCCCAAATGTCAGGAGTAATCGCTCCAGAGGAGGAGGAGGAGGAGGGGAGGGAAATTTCCCAGGCTCTGCACCAGGGTGCTTAGCAGGGCCATGGCTCACCTGGAGCCCCAGGGACACCTTCTGTGTCCTCACCCCCCAGGAGACACCTGAGACCACCCATCGCCCCTCTGCAGGGGCTGCAGGTACGTGTGGGAGCTGCAGAGCAGCCCAAGAAATGGGAGCCTGGGGTGAGCACCCTCAGCTCTGGATGCTTCTCCCTCCGGAATTCCACAATTCAGCACCTGGTTTGGCTCCTCAGAGCCGCGGTGCTGCCTGGCTCTGCCCTGCTGCTGGAGTCCACGATGCTGTGGGGTGTAAAACCATTTGCTTCACCCCCTCCTCAAGCCAGCCGGAGCCCCCCTGGCAGCAGCAGCTTTAAATAAGCCTCTGAGTGTCTCACTAATCACCTTGGGCTGCTCTTCAGGCAGCGCTGGAGCGTGGCTGGGGCTGGGGGAGGCTGTCCGGGGGGGTTGCAGGGACCCTCCCCACCTTGGAGATCAAGTGGGGTCCCCCCTGTTTCCCCTCTGTGAACCCCACAGGTGCTGGGGTCCCCAGGGCTGCACTGTGCCTCAGTTTCCCCACTGGAGCTGCCAGTACGGAGTTGCACACGACAGGTTGCTCCTGTTTGGAGTGGGCTCTTGGCAGCCCCCCGAGAGCAGGGGGGCTAAGCTCCCTCCTGGCACCGCTCAAAGCTGCTTAGGGGAATCAGATCGCGGGGATTTGTTTCTTGGAGCGCCCAGCTGGAGGGGTGCTAGCCGGCTCGGCTCATCCAGCGTGTCCTTGGGGGAGAAGCTGCCCCCTCCGTGCCCTGGTGCCAGCCCAGGGGATGCCCTCCTGGCTAGGGGCTGTTTGTACCCAAGGGGTTTGCGGGGGGAGAAGTTTTCCAGGTTTGGGGCTACCAGCACCGCGTCCCCCCAGCTCCCTGCCCCTGTTGCTGTGATGACAAAGCTGCTGCAGCCCCCACAGCAAAGGGAATTGGGCAGGGCAGCCAAAGACCGAGTGAATCGGCACTGGAGGAGCCCCAGAAACTCCTGCATTAGACAGTATGAAACGTGTTGAGTTTGGGGTTCATCCTGACCCCAGCACCACAAGGATGGGGTGAAGCACAGCCACTCAGCCCACAGCACAACCGCAGCTCATCACCAACCCCTCCAAGGACAAACTCCAGCTGTTGTACCCAAATCCCTGCCTGAAACCACCCTCCAGCTCCAGACAAGCTCACCGAGCCCAGGGCAGGGCTGCTGGGCTCTGGCAGAGGGCTCAGCCCAGAAGCTCTGCTGATGCCACCAGCACCCTGTGCACAACCAGCCCCCATTAGCATTTATCCCCCAGCCCGAGGACACCTCCAAGTGCTGAGAGTGACATCTCCCAGTCCCAGCATCCCAGCACGGGGACAGCCCGCAGCCAGGGTCCCTTGGTGTGGTGGCAGCTCACCGTCCAGCCGCCCCCGTCGGTCGTCATGTCGCAGTAGACCTGGAAGCCGTCGGGATAGTGCGTAGGGAAGATGGAGTAAATCCCATCCTCTTGCTGTCCACTCGTGTAGATGTCAAAGCAGTCTCGTGGCCGGGAGCCTGCAGCGTGGCGTTGGGATGGGGTGGGATGAGAGGAAAGCTGGTTAATTAATGATTTAATTTAATGTCTTGCCATTTCGTTCAGGCTCTCAACCTTGCTGCCAGCGGCTTGGTGCTGCCTTGCTCTTTCCTTCCTTTCTTCTCCAGCGCTCAGGGTGGTGCCTAGGGGGACGCAGCCATCCCAGGGATTCCCCCTGGAAGCCCGGAGGGACCAACCCCATGTCCCCGAGGGGTGGAGAGGGCACGCTGGGACTCAGTTGGGAAGGAGGGAGCTGATGCCCAAAGGCGGCTGGAGGCAGAGTGTGGGCACGTGCTCACAGCCCTGGGACGGTCTTACTCAGCTTCATCTTAACCAAATGATGATGAACGTGACTATTTATTCCAAGTCCCATGTAGTGCTGCCATTTGCACCCAAATGAAAGCAAACAATTGCTTCTTGGTCTGCTTTTGCCCCGGTTATGTCTGTGTGGGGAATAGGTGGGTCTGTTGGGGTGCAAAGTGGCTTTTGTGCAGGCTTTGCAGGCTCTTTATGAACAACTGGAGGTCGCATGGTGAGAAACACCCCTTCTAGGACCAAACTTTCCATCTCCCTCCTGCTCCGTCTCCCATATCTCCTTGCCAGCCCCACACTGAATCAAATCCTTCTCCAGGTTGGTTTCCCTCAACCCTGAGTGGGTTTCTCCCTCCCCTCTCCTTAGGCAGAGAGCCAGGCGCATCCCTCTCCCAGGGGAAGGGTGGATGCCATCTCACCGTTGGAGCAGCCCCGTGGCCGCGCTCCCCTGGCCGGAGCTCGCTGCAGGTCAGCCTTGAGCCGGGGCCGGGCACCACCACGCTCCTTCTGCAGGGTGTCCAGGATGTCGCTGACGGAGCTCACCAGCCGAGCCATGTTGGTCTGGCTCTCCGAAAGCAGCTGTGGGTGGGGGACAAGGTTAAAAACAGTCAAACCCCTTCCACCCCTAACCCACCGCCACTCTACTGTGAGGATGCTCTGCCTGCTCCCACATCTCCCCAGATGCCAGGGGACAGGCTGCTGAGGGCCAGGTGGGGACACAAAAGCCACACCAGATCCCATACGACATCTCCAGTGCTTTCCAGCCCATGGTCAGGGTCCAGATAGCGCCTAACACCACTGGAGCTCAAAACCCCCTGAAACTGAGGTGCGTTGGTGCCGCCACCCTGCGGGATAAAGAGCATCTCTGGGCAAGAGGACGGTGGCAGGAATAGCCGTGTCCTGAGACAACTGCTGGCTCTCCGCCGTACCCCGAGGTGACCCAGGCTGGCCGAGTGACGTGGGGTGGCCGTGGCAAAGCAGCAGAACGGGGAGCAAAGTGAAGCAGTGGGGATCGAGCAGCTCCAGACAGGCAGCGATGAGCGCCAGGAGGGATGAGCAAGGAGCTGAGCATCCAGTCCTGCTACGATGCCTGGCAGACCCTGGTAAGCATTTCAACACGGCTCATCGGCTGGGAAATTTTTGGGGCTGTAGATAAGGAGAGGCTGATTGCTGCATGAACTGCTCGTGGGATAGTCCTGTGCTGTGCTTGGCTCTCCTTGGAGTCCCCAAACCGGAGCTGGAGCTGGGAGACCCACAGGTGGGAGGCTGCGCACTCACCCACTGGGGTGGTTCAGCAGCTGATGAGCTGGAGCTCCAGTTGCGCTTCCACGCTTGCTTTAAACCTCAGCTCCTTCTGCTGGAGGTCTCCCCTGGACACCTTGGGCAGGGGCTGCAAGCAGCCATGCCCTAGGGACATGGGGACAGTGGTGGTTTGTCCCCAGGGAGCTCCGTGTTGCACTCCCAGCGTCAGCTCACCTGGATGAGCCTGCCCTGCTCACCCTGCAGGGCGCCGAGCTCCTGCCCCATGGCGCTGTGCCCTTTTTTGAGGCCGTCGCAGTCGGCACGCAGCTGCACGGCGTGTGTCAGCAGCTTCGACACCTCGTCTGCCACCGTGACCAGCAGGGCCTTCTGCTGGCTCTTGGTGGCCTTGGCCTCGGCGTCGTGGTCGGTGACGGCGCGCAGCAGGGAGCTCTGCAGCCCCTCCAGGCGCCCGAAGGTGCCCGCTGCGTCGGGGCAGTTGGGGTCGATGAAGATGTTGATGCGCGAGCTGTCTGCCCTCTCGATGGTCACCAGAGCGTTGGCTTCCTCGGGGTTGGTGCTGATGACGGGAGGTGACTCGGTGACAGGCGTGTGGTAGTGGTTCATGAAGAGAATGGCCCCCGTGACCGTCACCGCCAGGAGAACGGCCACCGAGAGCAGGACGGTGCACAGGATGTACCCGCAGCTCATCCTCTGCAGACAGAGAGACGGACACTGTCAGGACCCATCTGGATGGGACCCATCCCGCTCCCCTTCATCTGAGAGGTGCGTTCAAACCCTCAGGAGCTTTGGGGGTCCAGCACTGAAGGACCCACCTGGATGGGACCCATCCTGCTCCCCTTCATCCTAGAAGTGCATTCAAAACCTCAGGAGCTTTGGGGGTCCAGCACCAAAGGAGGGGTTGTAGGACACAGGGGTGATGGCAGAGAAGGGGATGCAGGGACCTAGGGCAGCCCTGTGGTTCTGCCAGGGGCACGGAGGCCCCAGGCGAGCGCTCGGCGAGCAAAGCAGCTAAACCCGCCTGGGACCTGGAGGTATGAAATAATAAAGAGAGCGAACGCGTGCTCCTGCTGGCATGTTTTATTTAAGGCAGCGATACTCAGCCGTAGCAGTCCCAGCTCCCCATGAGGTGCACGTGGGGCTCCCTGCTGCCCTGGGCACAGGCATGGGGAGGAAAAGGGGGAATGTCTCCAGTGTTCCGCGGAGCAGGGACGAGTCGAGGGAAGGCAGGGACTGTCCCCAGAGCAAGGGGAGCCTGGAGGTCGATGTTGGGACCACATTGCCCTGAGTGTGATGGGGTTTTGCTTGGCACCTGGCATCTCCAAGCTGCACAGGCCGTGCATCCCCATCCCCTTTCTGCCCTGGCTGCCTGCCAGAGGGGAGCAGAGCTGGTCCCAAAGCCCTCGGACCTCGCCTGGAGCCTCTTGGCGAGGGGGAGTTGCTGTGGGAATGATCTCTGACCCCTCTCCCCACGCTGGCAGCTCCGCGGCTGCAGGGACCCATGGGCTGAGCCCACAGGGGCTGCTCTGCGAGCAACAAGAGCGCATGGAGCCTTTTCTCCGAGCAAAGCGTGAAGCGCCAATGCCGTCAGCGTGGATGGGGCAAGCTGCCACCCAGCCCCATCAGCCCCCTGTCCCCCAGGCTGCCTCCCCTTCTCATTACACCTGCAGGACAGAGGCTGTGATTTTCCCCTGACCTCGGCCACGGCTGTCACAAGGAATTGCAGGGCTGCCAGAAAACTGCAGATTCAGAGAGACAAAGACTACTTTCCCCAGAAACGAGAGGAAAATTGCTGCATCTGCAAAGATTTCTCAGGCCCTGTCCCCTCCTGTGCACATCTATCTGGAGTGACACCTTCCTTCAAGCACCCTTCATTTCATTTACGCTCCCGCAACCATTTGCATTAAGGTGACCCTGGCTGCGGTGGGGCCGGCTGGGTAGGGGCTGGGGGGCCATGGAAGCCCCCCCAGCCCCGGGGAATGCTCTGGGTTTCTTCCCCAGCCCATGGAATGAGGCTGGAGATGCAAAGGGCGCTGGGTTTGAATGGGAAGCCACGCTGCGAGGACCTCCATAACGAGGAAACCACAGGCTCAGCCTCCAGGTGCGCATTGAAAGGAGGTGTCAAAGGCAATAAGGAAGCTTTTGGCAAGCAGAGAGTGGAGGAGCTTGCCCTGTGTTTGTAGACAGGGAGCCCCGGCTCTGGGGCACAAGAGACACCGGGGAGAGGCAGGGATGGTGGCAGATGGAGGTAGGAGATGTGTAACGCTGACACCTTCACGTGGACACCTGGGACGTGGGCTCAATCCAGTTCCTTGGCTCCCTGCAAGCGCAGAAGTGGCAGGAGGGACAGATGCTGACCAGAGGCTAATGTTGGGTGGTTTGGAATCTATCAGGTGAGCAGGAACTGTGTCCCTGTGGCTGTCAGGGCTATCACAGCATCTTCAGCTCCCTGCTCTGTGCCCTCCCAGCCCACGCGCTGCTGCTCCCCATCACGTTGACATCCCCAGCCCAAACCATTCCCAGCAGAACACATGGATGGGGGACCCATCTGAGCATTAGGGGCTTCAGGAGCAGAGCCATGCGCAGCCCATGTTCTGTTTCCCGCAGCCACGCAAATCCCGCGGGGGCTTTAACACATCAAATTCCCACAGCTCCACTTGGTAGCCACATCCAGCTGTTTCCCAGCCTTCGAGCCCCAGCATCTCTGCCCTCCTGCACTGGGAACTGTGGTAGGAACTGAGGGCCGATCCCCTTTGCACTCAGCTACCCCTCTGCGTGCGGTGGCGACGTTACGAGTCCCACGGCATTTTGCTGGCAGGTTGTGTTACCTGGCAACCTGCAGTGGGGAGAGGAGGGAAACGCTCAGCCAGCGGCACCAGCGACGCTCCAAAGCGGGGTGTGGGTCCCCTCAAACCTCCTCAGCATAACTGCATCCCCAGCTGCCAGCTCAGGGCCCTGCAGACACCTCTGCTGCATGCTGCTGCCCCACCAGGGCCATCCTCCTGACTCCAGAGGTTTCTGCTGTCCAGCGCGTGGCCTCAGGCTCCTGCGTCTTGACAAAGCTTTAGGGCAGCTGCAGGACATCCCCCTGCTCTGGTTAGTGATGTGCCGCTGAGGACATCCATCATACTCACGGTCCTAATTCTCCAAATCCCTCTTTCCTAAGGAGAGCAGAAGCTGGGAGATGCTCAGGACGAGCCGAGCTTCACTTACAAACCTGCTCTGGAACTGGGGCTGGAGCTCAGGAGGGAAGTCTAGGCAGGAACTGAGGCACCACTGCAAAGTTCAGCCGAGCTCTCCATACCCTGCGCTGGCTCGGGCAGCACCTCTGCGCTCGGCCACCATGCCCTGTGGGAGCTGAGCCCTTGGTGGCCCAGCCGTGCTATGCGAGCAGCCCCAAGGGTGGCTGGAGCGGAGCTGGTGGTGGGCTGGTACCCAGAGACCATGCGCCCGAGAGCAGTTCTGGGCCCCTCACCACGAGAAGGATGTTGAGGCTCTGGAGCGAGTCCAGAGAAGAGCAACGAAGCTGGGGAAGGGGCTGGAGAACAGGCCTGATGACGAGCGACTGAGAGAGCTGGGGGTGTTTAGCCTGGAGAAGAGGAGGCTGAGAGGAGACCTCATTGCTCTCTACAACTCCCTGAAAGGAGGTTGTGGAGAGGAGGGTGCTGGGCTCTTCTCCCAAGTGACAGGACGAGAGGGAATGGCCTCAAGCTCCACCAGAGGAGGTTCAGGCTGAAAATCAGGAAAAAATTTTTCACAGAAAGGGTTATTGGGCACTGTCAGAGTCTGCCCAGGGAGGGGGTTGAGTCACCTTCCCTGGAGGTGTTTAAGGGATGGGTGGACGAGGTGCTGAGGGACACGGTTTAGTGATTGATGGGAATGGTTGGACTCGATGATCCAATGGGTCTTTTCCAACCTGGTGATTCCATGATTCTATGAAAGGCTGAAGTCTGCCAAGGCAGATGATCCTTGAGGAGGACATGCCCTTTGCTCCTACCCAAGCCGCTGCTCTTTGCCAGCTCACCAGGGAGGCTGTGGGATGGTGGGCAGGACCATGGGCAGCCCTGGGTGCTCCCTGCTGAGCCCCAGCCAGCAAGGAAGCAGGACCCTGGCTGCGTTTCTGAGGCAGGTGGATGCTGCTTTGCATTGCTCAGGCTCAGCTGCTGGGACAAACTTCAGCCCAGCTGCCTCTCATCTCCCTGTCAGGCTTAACCCAGCCCAAAAGAGCCCCAGGGCCACCAGGGCTATTCCTCTACCTCCCCAAGCCACTGCTTGCTCCAGAGCAGCTCATTTTGCATCCCAGCTGCTCGCTCTGCGCTGCTCCACTGCCCCTCTCCAGCTTCCCTGCCACACCAGCTTTGCGCAGGGCTGCAGCCCCTCTCCCTGCTCACTCTGGGGTGGTGGCTGTACCCCAGCCTCCCCCCCAAACCCTCCTGCTCCCCGTGCCTTCCCAGAGCCCAATACTGCAGGAGTGCAGAGGAAGACAAACTGAATCCCACTGCCATTACCTGCTCTCCTCCAGCATCCAAAGCCTGCTTGGTATCGCTCCTACAGCACAGTGTGCTCTGCGGCTTGGGGAGAGGAGAAAACAGAGCTGGGGAGTGCGCTGGAGCCAGCTTCATGGGTGAACGTGCCAGTGGGCTGGGATATGTTTCCACAGGAGTTTCTGGGAGCTGGGAGCCCCAGCAAACTCTGTGCCTGCTTCGCAACCCCCTGCACGAACCACAGCTCCGGGCTGCCTTGTACAAACCTGGGTGGGTGATGGGGCTGGACCCATCCTGCCCAGCTGGTCCCTGGGGCTGGACCCCCTCCTGCCCCCAGCTCGTCCCTGGGGCTGGACTCATCCTGCCCCCAGCTCGTCCCTGGGGCTGGACTCCCTCCTGCCCAGCTGGTCCCTGGGGCTGGACTCATCCTGCCCAGCTCGTCCCTGGGGCTGGACTCATCCTGCCCAGCTGGTTCCTGGGGCTGGACTCCCTCCTGCCCAGCTGGTCCCTGGGGCTGGACTCCCTCCTGCCTAGCTGGTCCCTGGGGCTGGACCCCCTCTTGCCCAGCTCATCCTCAGTGCTGGAGGGGGGCATAAAGCTGGGCAGACAGAGGTTCCAGCCAGATGGCTCCACTGCTTGGAGGGGCTGCGTGCCAGGGACGCCACCTCTGCTGGGAGGGGGAGAGGAGAGCGAGGTTTTCATCTCAGGGTGGGCAGCGCCTCTCCAGCAAGGTGAGGGAGCCGTTCGGCATGGATGGGCTGAAGAAGAGGGCTCAGAGAAGGGTTTGCAGCAATGCCAAGTCAGACAGGAGTCCCTTTCCTGTGCTGCTGTGGGTAGAAGAAGGACAGGGGAGCAGCAGACCTGGGGGCGAGCGTGTTCTTATGGTTGCTCCCCTCCATCCTTGCCAGCACTGGGGTGCAGAACGAGGGCAGGCGCTGCTGGGTCCCACTGCCTCCCCATGCCTAGCGCCTTCCCTCGTCTCCCAGGCTTTGCCAGAGACCTCCTTTCCCCCATCTCTCCCCAGACACGCTCCAGGCTCATTTACCCCTAATTCTCCACCTCTTCACTCCCTGCTGGCGCCCAGGTGGGCTGGTTGGGTGCCCTGGCCATGCAGCCCTGTTTGTGATCCCTACCTGCTGGGGCTCGCTGGGTGGCTGCAGCCCTGGGGAAGCTGGTGCTACCTGCACGCTGGGCTGGTGGAGTTGGCAACGTGTGTGGCGCGTTGTGCAAACAGGCTCCAGCATGTGCCAGATGCCCCCCTGCGTCGCCACAACACCAGCCTCACCCCCCCAAAATCATAGAATCACCAGGTTGGAAAAGACCCACCGGATCATCGAGTCCAACCATTCCTATCAAACACTAAACCATGTCCCTCAGCACCTCGACCACCCGTGCCTTAAACACCTCCCCGGGGAAGGTGACTCAACCCCCTCCCTGGGCAGCCTCTGCCAGTGCCCAATGACCCTTTCCGTGAAAAATCCAGGAGGAGGTTAAGAGACAGCCAGGAGGCTGGGAGTCCCCGAACCAAGAGGGATGCCTCTAGCTGCAGCAAGGAGCTGAGATGCAAAATTCTCCGTACGGGGTTATTTAAGCAGTTTAAAGCGTGCAGTCGTTCATCAGAGACGCGTGCGGCAGCATCGCCTGCTGCCTGGGCGAGGGGCAGCCTGGCACTGGAAGGTGAGGGGACACTGCCTGCAAATACAAACTCAATAATTCAGGGGTACTGAGGGAGGCAGCTCCCCCCTCGAGGGGGGCTCTGCACTGGGGGGGGTTGGGGGGCAGCCCATCCTGCTGGGCTGCACTGGAAGAAAAGCCGGTAAGTAGAATAGGTTGGGGGGGGCTTCATGAGACCCCTGCAGTGGTCACTGCCCCCCACCCTGCCTGCGATTCCTCCCAGGGGGGCAGGTCATCCTGCTGGGATGCATTGGAAGAAAAGCTCGCAGGGGTAATAGGATGGGGGGGGGGCTTCAATGGGACCCCTGAAGTGGTCACTGCCCCCCACTGCCCCCCAGCCTCCTACCTGTGATTTCTCCACGGGGCTGCGCTGGGAGAAAAGCTCATTGGGAGAACGCGGTGGGGATGGAGGGTGGGCTTGGATGGGACCCCCCCCCCCCCCCCCCCTCGCCCCAACAAATTCTGGCAACTGTCCCCCTTTGCCCCCCGTACCTGCGATTTCTCCTGCTGCCCGTCCTCAAGTTGCGAGGCTCCTCCCATGGTTTTCCAGCGCTCGTTCCCCATCGCGGCCAAGTTCCAGCCCGGACCCCCCCGGACCCCCCAGCAGCGCAGCCCCGGCAGCCGCGGAGCACGGGCGGAGAGGAGGAGGAGGAGGAGGAGGGAGGGAGGGAGGGAAGGAGGGTGGGAGGACACGGGCACGGACACGGGGGTGGATCTTCCCTCCCCGCCCGCCCCGCTCCCCACCCCGGGCTCCCCCAGCTCCGCTCCGGGGACACCGCCCGGTGATGCTCCGGAGTCACTCCGGATCCGAACCCCCCTTGTCCCTGAGCTCCGAGCTCATTTCGGACCCGACCCCCCCTTCTCCCCGAGGTCATTTCGGACCCGACCCCCCCTTCTCCCCGAGCTCCGAGGTCATTTCAGACCCGAACCCCCCTTCTCCCCGAGCTCCGAGGTCATTTCAGACCCGACCCCCCCGTTTTCCTGGGGTTCTGGAGTCATTCCAGATCCAATCTCCCTGCTCCCTTACCCCGGGACTCCGGAGCAAGTTCGGATCCGAGCCATCCAAGCCCCGGGGCTCCAGATTCAACACCCCCCAACACGCTTTGCCCCAGGGATCCGAAGTCATTCCGAATCAAAGCCCCCCTTGCCGCGGGGCTCCGGAGTCATTCCAGATCTGATCCGCACACCCCTTGTCCCAGGGCTCCATATCCAACACTCACCGTGACCCCCACCTTTCCCCCAGAGGGACAATTCCAGATCCGAGCACCCTACCTTGGGCTCCGGAGTCATTCCAGATCCAAGCCCCCATCCCTGGGCTCTGGAGTCAATCCAGATCTGATCATCCCATCCCCTTGCCCTGAGGCTCCAGAATCATTCCACCTCCTTGCCCCGATGCTCTGGATTCATTCCGGATCTGACCACCCCTCTTGCCTTGGGGCTCCTTTGCTGCCCAGATGTGCAGCACAGCTGGAGGAGCAGCAGCAGATGAGACACGGGCCCTCGCTAACAGGTCCAGGGGTGTTTGGGGCACAGGGAGGCCACTCACCCCCTTTTCAAAGCCACAACCCCCAGCGCATCAGCCCCCACGCCGATTCCCACCAGGGGTCTGTGGGGGTGTGTGGGGGGGCGTTGGCATCAAACCTTGGTGCCCAAACCTTTGTGCCTAAGCAGCCAAAGTACCAGGGACCTGTTTGCGAAACCCAGCGTGTGGTGCAAAGCTGGGGGGAGGCGGTGGCCAGACCCCTAGCCCATGGAGCCCCACTAATCCCTGCTGGAGCATCACTTAACCAAACCCCAGTGTTCCCAGTGTTCGCCCTGCGTGCCACCAGCTCTGGCACCGAGTCCTTCCCCCCCAGCCTGATTTACCGCCACCTCTCCGGGCGTGGATGTGGTTTTCTTTACCGTACCTTTGCGGCACCTCGCTTAAATCTTTTATTTGCCAGTTGTCTGACCTGCGGGCAGAAGCATTGCTAAGAGGTTCTGAGGAGAATCGTGAGAGCAGCGAGGGCTCAGCTCTGTGTTAATCCAGCTGGGGGGGGGGGGAGGCTGGATTCTCTCTTGATGCTGAGAAGCCCCCAGGAAACCTCCTCGGTGGGTCGGGGGGGTTCCTGCAGCCAATCCCCCTCTTGTGGTGCAGGGCTGGAGGTTCTCCTGAACCCCCCTGGGTCTCTGTGCCATGGGCTCAGCCCCAGATGAGACCCAGTGGGCAGCTTGAGGGGGTGTCAGGTGTCCAAGGGGCTTCTCTTCAGGACACATTCCCTCTTGAGGGAAGAGCTGGGTGCATACTGGGCTGGCAAACAGTGCCCGCTGGGACTGGGAGGGAACCTGGAGTGGTTGGGGTGTGTGTGTGTGTGTGTGTGTGTGTTTGTGTGTTGTCTCCCAGCCAGGTGTAAATCCTGCCTCTGGCTGAGGCGACGTTGTGTGGATTTACCGGGTGATGCTCATGGCTGGCAGCCCAGGTTCTTCCCCACGGACAGTTTTCAAGGACTTCCCTTTACAGCTGAGACCAGCCAACTCGTTCCACTGGTGGGTTACTTGGTGTGTCCACGCCAGCCGGGCTCGGCCCCTGCACCACTTGGCTGTTCTGGAAGCAGGAGGCTGCAGGTACCCGGGAGGCTGTTTTAGCTGAACTCCAAACAATAAAAACTTATCATTAAAAAGAAATGTATCTTGGCTTCACGTAGGCTGGCAGCGCAGGGAGGAGTGATTCAGTGGCTTGTCAGCCCTGGGTGTTAGGCACGCCGGGCTGCACAACTGGACACTCTCCAAGTCCAGCAACTCATTTTCTGCAGATGGAGCCGGGGCCGTGCAGCGGGCTGCTGTCTAGTTTGCAATCCAACATACCTTGACATCACCCACAGCTGAAATCAGTGAGGCTGGTGTGGGACAGGATGGTTGGAGCCCCCTGGGCAGGGCTATGCAGGTGAGGCTGGGGTCCCCCTCCTGCCCTCTGACCCTTAGGGTGCCGGTGAGGGCACAGGGTCCAGCTCGGTGGGTCCCAGCGTCGTTCCCCGTGGCTGGGCTGGTGTGTGGCTCTCTGAGATGTGGCGATGCAGCAGGGAGCGAGGTGGAAGGTGCCTGGTGTTTCTGGGAGCCTGGGTGACGCTCAGATGGGTCGGGGGCGATGGGGATGCTGGCCTGGCTCATCACTGACTCCCACCGAACCATGTCACCTCCCGTTACCCATCACAGCATCTGGCCAGAGCTGTGGTGCTGGGGGACCTGGGGAGGGTGTCCCCAGCAAGCTGAGCCCTGTGGCTCCAGTCCTGGCACCCCCAGTAGCCCCGTGGGCTGCGCTGGGAGAGATCAGGTGCTTGGGGTGCAGCTGAGCCCCCAAGGACTTGGGCACGGGACACCTCGGGGGCTGCTGGAGCCTTGGCTGGGTGAGGAGAGGGTCTCTGCCAGCAGCCTGGCCCGGATCAATAAGCAGACGAGGGGATGATTCATGTCTCAGGCTGTGGCCTGAGGGCAAAACTGGGAGAGATGTTTGATGTGTGGATGCTGGCAGGCTGCTGCAGCCGAGTTTCCCCTCCCCAAGCCAGCTTTACCCGTGCTGCCCGGGGGTCTCAGCTTGGCCTGGGGGCAGAAAATGACTGAAGCAACATGGGATCAGACCCATGTGCTAAAATGAATCTTTTTAAAAAAGAATTCAGGCGCTATCTTCTGTTTTGTGGCCCGAGACAGCGAGAAGACTTGCAGCAGTGGCGGTGGGCAGAGGCTGGGCTCACGTTGGCTCCTGCAGGGGAGCAGGACACAGCAAGGCAGGGCTTGGTGGCATTTTATCTTCCTCCTTGCGTTCATCCAGCGCTTGGTTTGCATCCCCAGGATGTCAGAGGGTCAGAGCCGGCCAGGGGCACAGTGTCCCGTGGGTCCAATCCAGCGAGGGGCTGTGCAGGATAGCGCTGCTCCTTTATTTAACACCCGAGATGTAGAGCGGGGATGAGGGGGGGAAAAAAAAAAGGTTGATGGAGGGGTATAGACCCCCTCCTGGAGGAGCCACGTGCGCTTTCCTTGGCAGGGTGCCACCGGAGGCAGAGAGCCATCGCTGCGCACACACGGCGTCAGACATCATCATCATATTAATAATGAAAGGGCAGCTCCTTCAAAGCTCTTCGCCCCTGCGCCGGCGAGAACGCGGAATGCAGAGGAGGCGCGTGAGCTTCATCCCAAGCAGCTGCGGGGAGAGCGCTGTGATGCTCGGACAGTGACCCAGGGAGACAATAAATAACCCGTGCCAGGTCCCTCCTGGGTGCCCTCAGTGCTGTGAATTTGGCTGTCAGGGGTTCCCTGAGTGGGAGCAGCGCAGCCCACAGTGCCCCCCAAGCCCCTGTCCCCATCCCTCCCTCCCTCCCACTAGGAAAGTCCATTACAGCTGATGGGAAGGAGCCTCTTGTGCAAGGGCAGAGAGCTCTGACCATCATTTAGCAACACCCTCGCTGTGCCAGGGTCTTTTCTTTCCACAGGAGGAATCGATAGCTGAGACAATGAGATGAACTACCTCCAAAGTGGTCTTGGGCTGCAGCCAGAAGTGGGTCCGTGACAGCAGCTCCTGGGCCATCTCTATGCAAGACTCCTGGGTTTCAAAGAAAAAAACTTCTTTAATGATCCCTTTTTGTCCAGAGCATCCCTGAGCCTGGTCGCTCTTCGCAAGGGTCTCAGCAGGACCAGACCAGAGGGAAGAAAGGTGATGAGATGAGACCAGATGAGACCTTGGTTTGGTCTCATCTCATCACCTTTCTTCCCTCTGCTGCAGCCAGGAGGGTTTTGCTGCGGATGCTCTGATTTGGTGAAGAAAGGAGTCAACCTCCCTGTGCTGGGTGGAGAGGGAGCACCCTGAACCCACCCTGCACCCTCCCTGTGTCCATGTGCTCTCCTGGCACCAGGTGTGTTTTGGAAGGTCCCACAGAGAGCAGGGATCCTGCTGTGCTCCCCCCGTCTCTTCCTGCTCAGCCCTTTCTCAGGCTTTTTTTCTTATTCCCTCCAAACACAACAAACCCCCCAAATCCTCCACAACTGAGAAAGCTCTTTTTGTTCCTCTTTTCCCTTTGCTTTCTGCTGCGGCAGAGTATTGATTGGAGTTGATGCTCTGTAATCCGCTCTTTCTGTGAAAAGTTGGCATCCTGGAGTCTCTGGAGGGGACGGATCCTGCACCCGCGTGGGTCTCGCTCCTCTGCCAGGCTCAGGGAGCAGTGGGAAAGCTGCATCCCTCATCCCTTCCCATCGTACCCTAGCAAAGCTGGGGCCCAAATGCTTGGTTGGGGACTGTGCTGGGTGGGAAAAGCCTCTGGTTTGGAGTGGAACCAGCTCAAATCCTGCTGGGATGGAACTCCAGAGCACTGGGTGTCCCCTTGCCCAGCTCCACCTGCCGCCACTCCACCTTTACCCACTCCACCTGTATTTATCGATAGCAAATAGGCCAGATCTCCAGAAAGCGAGGTGGGGGAACAAGAAAAAACCCTCAAAAAAACCCACAGGTAAGATTTTAATTTAAATCCTTTTCCCGCATGAAGAGCAGCAGCCCGGGCCATCTGGAGGAGCATATGTAGGAGAACAGGAGGCGGGTGCTCCCCTCAGTTCCCTTGCAATCAACAGCCCCTTCGAAGATATTTTGGCTGGTAAAAATTAACCCCAGCGAGGGACTGGACACTCTGATCCCAGCTGGCACACAGGGAGCTCCAGCTTTTCCTCTCAAGCTACCAAGACCCCTCTGTTTAACTGTTATATTTGCAAGAAAAGTGATTTGGAATCCCAGAGCAAACTGCAATAGCGGCCGAGTTTATTGCAAGAGATTAGTTCAGCGATTTAATTGAAACTGCAGGAGCAGGATGGGAAAAGCATCAGTCGGGGGGCTGGGAGGAGGAGGGTCAGCCCTCCTTAGCAGTATCCACACCCACTCCTAAACCCCAGCAATCAATGACACCCGAATTAGCAGATTTACCAAAGACTCCTCTCCATTGGCTGAGCATCACATCCAGCATCCTAAAGCCCCAAGTCTCCTAGCAACTCCCCAGCACTGTCTCTGCCCACCCATTAACCCCTTCCCGGAGCTCCTGTGCCATGTGCAGCACTCGGTGCTTCGAAGGAGTGGCTACCACGCTGGGAACAAGCAGGGGTTTTATCCAGCAAATAAATCTGCAGTGGTGCCTGAGGGATGCTCGTGATGCTCAGCTGGGAGATCAAGCTGGTTAGCCAAGACTCAGAGTCTTTTATTTCAAGTGGCACAGAGAAATCCTGGGTTTATGTCTTGATGGCAGAGGTTTGGTTTCTAAATGGCACAAGGGTCTGGAAGGTTTCTGCCCCCTGAGATGCTGAGGAAAGGTCAGGGCAGCCCCAAATCATGGGCAGCTTGAGCAGCTCCTGGCTGGTTTCAGCATCAGGAGAGGCAGAGCACGAGGATCCCAGCCACGTCCTCCGCTTTTGATAGTAAATCAATTATATCGTTTCCTTGGGAAGTGGATGAAGAGTGCTGGAGTCACTCTCCTAACCTCCCTAGGCATGAAAATATCATCTAAGGTGTAAAAATCACAGCAGGACACAGAGGGATGTCCAAGCGCGGACTGGAGGGTGTGAAGCTGCTCCGCGATGGTTCTTGTTTTGGTTCACGTGTCAGATATCTTCTCGTTTTGCCTTTAGAGATCAGAAAGCCGGAAACAAGGACTGGAAAAAATAGTGGGTTAGTTGATTAAAAAATAACAGTTGACATGAAAAAAACCAACCAAACAGGTGGGTTTTTTTTTTAAAGAACTGTCTTACATGGGCTGGGAAATATGTTCAAAGCTCACGTGCCATGAAAAAGGATAAATCACTGCTCTTACTTTAATGTGTTTTGTTGGGTTTTCTCTGCAACTTCGTCATAAAATTACCAAACTGAAATTTTAAACGAGGGAGGGTAGGAAGGGGGAAATATCTGGAGGGTTTGTTGCTGCTTCTATTTTCTTATTGCCAAATAAAATACAATTAAAGCAACATTTTCTATGCCAGCCAGCAGAGCTAACATTGGTTTTCTGACAGCACTTTTTTCTGTCAGCCAATGAAAATAAATGATGCAGGATTACCAGTGAGCATCCAGCCTCTGTGGCTGGAGGGGGATTCGGAGCAGCAGGCATTCAAGAATGAAACAGAGGGATTTGAGTCCCGCTGTAAGTAGAAATCTCCGGGGACGTTACCCGCAGAGATCTGCCACGGCCCTGAGTGATGCTTTGCCTTCGCTGCTCTCCCAGTGCTTCCAGTTCCCATCGATGCTTCCCAGTCTAACCCAGTCCCTGGCACAGCCCCCGTCTCAGGGTGGTAATTTAACTCAGGACCCCCCAGCATTTTTGGGGTGGCCAGGCCAGTGTGGGTTCAGCCCCCAGTGGGGTTTTGCTCCTGTGCCAGAGGCTGGCGGCGGCTCAGCTGCTGATGCACAAAAAATCCCCGTGGTAATTGGATGAGGGCACCGGTTTCCATGAGAATATTAAATCAGAGCCCCAGCCCCGATCCTGGGTGACGCGCTTGAGAATATTAAGACACGGTAGATCACATTAAGGGAGTGTGTGTGCGTGATTATTTCTCCTGCTTTAGAGGCAAAGGTATGACAATAACTTCCTCTTCTCAGAGTCTCTTGGACCAACTCTTACTGATGGGAGGGAGAGGGAGAAGGGGAGGCTGAGCCAGCAGGGGGCTGAGCACTCACAGCTCATCACAGCTGTTGGCTCTCAGGGAACTTCAGAAAAGTCGGCTCCAAAAGAACTTCTGAAGCCCCTTGAGAGCCCATCGCTGTGAAGAGCTGCCAATGCTCAGCACCTCTCAGGAAAGAGCCCCTGAAGTGATTGCAACCTGGGGCTTTGTGAGCAGGAACTCAATGCCACCATCCTGAGCTCGCTCCCACTTCCCCGTGGGACCAGTGCAGGGAGTCAATTAGCAAATGAGGGGGCTCCAGTGTCCTCCCAGTTATCGGTTTAGCTGAGCCTCCAGTTGGAGAGACCATCTGGTGGCATCTGCTGCTGCTCAGCTCTCACCCACCCTCCTGGTGAAGGGGATGCTCAGGGCACGTTGCGGAGGGGCAGTTGTACTGGGCGCATCCCATAATTCCTGCTACAGGGGGACAGATGGATGGGTAGGTAGATGAATGGATGATGAGTGGGTGGGTGGATGGATGGATGAATGGATGGGTGGATGGATTTCTTCCCAGCCAGAACAGGGAGGCAGAGGAGGACAGACAGACAGACAGCTTTGCCTCATTAGCCATTGAGGTGGCCTCATGTGATGCTAACAAGCCCATTAAGGGTGTTTATCAAGGGAGGGAGGCCATGGGCTGGCAGGAACGTTGCTGGTTTTATCAAGATGCTTCTTTTTGGCTGGGAGAGCCTAAGCTCCTGCTTGTTAATTAGAAAGGCTTCAAGGAGGTTTGTGCTGGTTGGCCTCACTTGTGAGCAGCCGTAATATGATGAGTGATTAGGGACTCTGAAGCTTTTTAGCAGGTATCATTAAGCTACTGATGAGCTCGGGCAAGGAAAGGACTTTTTTTGGCTCTGCCTGAAACTGCCTGGTTCTGTGCTGACCTGGCTCTTCCTCATCTCATGATTATTGACCTCCTGGGCTCTGAGAAGATGGGTGAAGTGTGTGTCCTGGGGACAATGATGCCTTGACTGTCACCTCCGGTCCCTGGATTGGGTCAGATCTGGTGTCCATCATCTGTGAGATGATGAGCTTGTGGTTGCGCATGAGTGAAGCTGGGGTGTCCTTATTTTCACTGCCTGCCAGGTACTGAGAAAAATCGGGGACAATTAGCTCTGAAAAGGTGGCTTCCAGGCTCTCGGTACATTAGAGAAGAGGATGGTGATGGCTGACCTGGATGTTGCTCTGGGAGCCACCTGCTTCCAGAGAGCTCATTTCCAGGTTAGGGGGTTTCCTCCCTTGTCCTAACCATGGCTGATGATGAAATCCCCTTGCTCAGGGGCATCTTCTTGAGGGGCTCTGCCTCTGTCCCATCCTCTTTTTGGTCCCCTGAGGTCCCCAAGGGCTGGGGCAAAGCAGGGAGCAAAATCTGCTGGATTTTTGCTGCTTCCCCCTCCTGTCCACCGTGGAGAAGCTTCCCCCTGCTCAGCTGCATCCTGCCCTACCGTGGTCTGGTTGGCATCACTAGTGCTGTATTTACAGCAGTGTTAATTAAATATTTTCTGCAATCAGTGCCGCACACGACCCTGTTCCCTGAGCCAGGGTTGGGCTGTAACGGGCCATCACCGAGCGAGAACACGACTGCCACCGTCCTGGGGAATTTTTAATACAGATTTACTCATCCCATGTCTCCCATTTCCCCTATTTCATGACATTTTGCAAAGTTCAGGTTTACAAAATAAGCCAGCGCACAGAAGAGATGCTCCAGACGTTATTTACACTGCGTCTGATGTTTCCTACATGATGGGCTCTTCACCTCGCAGTGATCAGAGCTGGGGGCTCTGCTTTGGATGAAGACCACCCCATCATCCTGCTGCAAAGCCTTTGGTGCTGGAGCTCATTGCGTGCGAGTCAGGAGAGAAGCGGAGCCATTGAAATGCTCGTGGCATCGCACGGCTGAACCTGCCTCTAATCCCAGCTCCAGTCCCCAGGGTGAGGGATGGGGTGGGAATGGGAAAGAGGGAGCTGTTACGGCCGCTGCCCTGGAGAGAGCAGGGAGGTAGGGCTGCTGTGGTTTTGAAGGTGGTGATTTGGGATGCTTATCTGCTCTGCTTTTAAAAATAAGTCTGGCTAAAAGCTGGTGGGGAGCGCGGAGGCAGCAGGCTGCCAGCAGAATCTTGTTTAGCGTGTGAAAGCCTTGCAGGGGCTCAGCTATGGCAGAAAAGCCCCTTTTGGGAAATCACTGGTGGCAGGAGCTACCTGTTCTGGGAGCATAAAGCAGTCTGTGTGCTGAAAAGTGGTGAGAAGGGGGTCTGTCCTGATGGAATTCAGCTGTCCTTGGAGACTTGCCCTTCCTAGTGCAGAATGCATTGACACAAAGTGATGCCCGATGCTTTTCTGACCTGCTCCTTTTTAACCTGTGCCCAGCTCCTGCGGGTTTTAGCCATGGGACCTGCAACAAACAGCCAGCCTGGGTGACCAAACTTTCTTTTCCTCCTCTTCCTTAGGATGGAGCCAGCCAAGGGAGAGCTCATCTTGCCCAGGGCTACAGCAAGAGCGGCTCATCACTTCTGGGAAAGGTTCTGCTGGAAAATAAGTGTGTGCCCATCTCGTGTTACCAGCTCGGTGCAGTCGGAGTCAGTGGCACCAACCCAGCTCCCACCACAGCCCCGTGGGATGGGACCAGCCGCAGCTCCACAGTTGGTGGATGCAGGTAAGTGGGTGGTGGCACCTGGTTCCACACCCGAGCACCTTGTCAGATTCTGGTGGTGCTTTCAGCTTTGAGCTGGGCTGCAGGAGATGGGGCTGTGGGCTCTGGCACACCTCCCTCCCTGCCCTGAGCCTGCCTTGTCAGGTCTGATCAGGAGGAGGATCAGTCGGCCCTGAGCTCTCTCTCCAGATTTAATTAACGGGCCTTTCATCTCTACCCTGAAGGAATCCGCTATCTTCTGTCTTCTTAATTAACGTTCATTAAGCAAATCAGAAGAACGTTTTCTCCTCACCGTCCCCACGGCTCTTAACCCTTGCGGGGTGCCCCGTCCGTGCTGGGGCAGGAGAAGGTTCCTGGGCTATGACCAGGTTGGGGTTCATCACAGCCTTGGTCACCACATCTCCACCACGCTTGGACCCATCCTGGGGCAGTAGGTGACGTCTCTCCAGGTACAGAGGACTTCAGCTGAGCAAATCCCACTCTGTTTGCTCTTGCGGACACCCTGGTCAGCTCATCCATGTCACTGTAAGGCAAGGAGTTTCCCATAACTAGCTTTAGCTCTCATCTAGGTGTGAAACTCACCCATAGCAAAGTGATGCACCTGTGCATGAAGGTTTTGCTGCAGGAAGCCACTGTCCAAACCTGGTAGGTCTCTCAAGACATGACAGAAGTGTCCAGCATCTTGTTTTCAGAGAAAAGGGAATGATTTGGGATTACCTCTGCCCTAAGATTACCTTACCTTAGATGTGGTGGATTTTTTCCTTGCCTTTTGTGGATATTCATGGGAGACAGGGTTGAACCAAAGCCTTTGGCTGACCTTCCTCGTCCTGCAGCCCCCATCAGGGTGGTTACTGGGCACCAGGACATGGAGGTGTATGTGCAGAATTGGTGTCTCCTACATCCCCAGTTTGCTCTTGGAGAGGACCCAAGGAAACTTGACCAGAGGGAGTTGCCCATCATGGGAGAGGAGCTGAGGTTTCCCAGCCAGCCTTGAGCCAGTCCCAGATCAGTGCCAGACCATGAATTTGGAACGGATCCTGCCTGGAGCATCCATCCCATGCATGGCAGGTGGAGGGCATCACCTTGGGCAGGGCAGGGCTTGTGCCCAGCACCCAGCAAATGCCCAGTGAGGGGCTTGGCCACCCTGTGGTGCAGCTGAATTTGTCTAGGAACACGTGTCTCCCATCTAGCTGCAGCATTCCCACTGCTGTGTGTGGTGTCACCACTGATCCATCAAGCTCCTACCCTGTGGGGCATCTTCCCATGCTGAGTTGGCTCTGCTAGAGGAGGAGGTGAGGTTGGGGCAGTCATCAGCTTTGCTCAAATCCCCTGTGCATCCCATGAGCAGCCACCGAGCCCTGGTTGCGTGGCCTCATCACTCTCTAACGTGGATCCTTCTGCAAGAGAGGATGGGCCAGGCAGGGAGATCATCTCCTGGGTGTGTGTAACCTCCCAAAGAGGAGGTGGCAAACACAGGACACGAGAGGCCCTCTCCCACCCAGAGCTTGCAGCCTCAGTAGCAAGAGGAAAGCAAAACACCTGGAAAACCTCATCCCCTCAGGATGCAAATCCACTTAAAATAGGTGGCGGAGATGCGCCAGGCAATTATTGAGCTAACCCCCCTTTTCTTTCTCCCCAGAGGTTGACTGCAAGTTTGCCACTGGCTGCCTGCTCGCAGGCAGCTGATGCACAGCTCCTCGGTGCTGGGAAATTCAGAGCTGGCTCGGGCTGTCAGAGCCCGGGTCAATATATGGTAATGGGGCTTTGAAACAACTCTGCTGAGGGAGCCGCTGCCCAAGACTCTGATTCACAGCTTCCCTCTGGTGCTTTCTCCCCGCAGCGTGCAAGGCGAAGGAGAATAAAATAAATAAGAGGAAAAGGGGAGAGGAGGATGGGAGCTTAAATTATAAATGAGGGTTAAATTTCCAGGGCTCCTGCGGGCAGCTCAGCTGAGCAGTGTCGGGGCAGAGGCAGCGTTCCCCTGTGCACCCCACTTTGCAAACATTCCCCCTGTGGAACAGGGTTCAGGGTCTGCCCAGGGGCACTTCGTGCCAGCCTTCCTCTGTCCCCATTAGTTGTCACCCTCCTGTCCCCCTGAGTTAAATCTGGAGGGTGCCAGAGTCCCAAGGGGGAGTTACCTTGTTGGCACAGACTATAATTAGTATTACCTGAGAAGATGCTAACGAGCAATCTGGTTTCTCATCGTGGTCCAGGGGACTGGGCTGCCCCATGGCAGCAGTCAGGGATGAGACCCTCACCCATGTGTGCTGATGTGGGGGTGCTGGAGACCTCTGACCCAGCCAGGCTGGTGTGAGTGGGGGAGCAGTGGGGTCCCCATAAATCAGTGTAGGGGGAGAAGAGGGTGCTGGTTCTGCTTTAAAGACTTTCCTCCGCCCCCTCTCGGTTTTGGGGGTTGTGAGATTACTGGTGACTTGCACCAGTTTAAGGAAAACCCCACCTGTGGGGCACATATCATCACGAGCTCATCCTTGGGGCAGAGAAATGGAAGAGCTCAGCTCCATCCACGCAGCCAAAGGTGCAACCCCCTCCATCCCTGAAGCAGCAAGACCAAGGTGCATCCTGCTGGAGGGGTCCCATCCTGCCTGGATTGGTGGCCTGGGGACCAAAGTGGCCTGAGGGAAGCCCAAACCCCAGAGCCTGGGCTCATAACATGAAGCTTTCAACATTTCCAGCAGCTTCCACAAGATGGACCTCGGAGCGAGAGGAGGTGCTGGGCAGGGGGACCCATCCCATCCTGTCCCATCCCATCCCATCTTTTCCCATCCCGTCCCGCCTGCTCCTGCTGTACCATCTGGAGGAGGCTCAGAGTCCAGCCAGGCGAGCCCCAGTATGGCACAACCTCTGGGGCTCTGCCTGCTGGTCTTACTGGGGTTGGGAGTGGGGGTCTCGTCCTCCTGCTGGGACCCCCGGGGCCAGCCCCGTCGCTGCATGCCCGTCTTCGAGAACGCTGCCTTCGGCCGTGCCGTCGAGGTCACCAACACGTGTGGTTCTCCCCCCGAGGAGTACTGCCTGCAGATGGGAGCCCGGCACGCCGGCACCCTGTGCCACCGCTGCGATGCCACCGACCCCCGGCACCACCACAACGCCTCCTTCCTCACCGATTTCCACAGCCAGGAGGAGAGCACTTGGTGGCAGAGCCAGTCCATGGCCTTTGGCATCCAGTACCCCAACTCCGTCAACATCACCCTCCGCCTGGGTAAGTGACGGTGAAGCCCCTGCAGTGCTGGAGAGGGAAACTGGGATCGGGATCGGGGAACATCCCTGGGGAGAGGGATGGATGCTTTCTGCATCCTGCAGCTCTCTGTGCTGTTTTGGGGGTTAAAGACAGGACCCTTCCCAGGGCTTTTAGCTAGGGCAAGGAGGGAGATGCCTTCTGCAAAGCATCGTAGGTAGATCACTGGAAGGACCTGGGAGGGTCTGTCCTGTCCTTCGGCTGAGCCCTGGTCCCTTGCAGGGTGAGGATGCCGGTGTCTGTGCCACCTCCCAGCCAGCCGTGCCCAATTTTCCTGCTTTCCCATTGCCTGAGGCTGCTTTTTACAGATTGTGCAAGTTGTGGAGCAGGAGGCAGGCGGGGGCAGGCACAGATCCCCCCACGAGAGCCTTTCCTGCTGGGACTATGTGCAGCGGGTGCCCAGCCTGTCCCATTTTGCCCCCGTGCATTGCTGAGGATGCCCAGAGAGTCTTGAGGGGCCAGAGCTGTGCACGAGCCTTGCAGCCCCAGCAGGTTTTCCCAGCTGGGCTCTCATCCTCTATGTTTTAAATACTGCGCAAGCTGCCTGCTTGGAGGGTATTTAAACCCGTGGGACATGCTTGGCATTTTAAAAAGGTTTTTTTTAACATTTTCCTGCCATCTAAACTGCCCTGGCTATTGAGCGCCGCTGTATATCTTCATTCTCTGCCGTCTCCTGCCATCTGCATGCAGAAGGGGGGTAGCGAAGAAGCTGCTGTCAGTGAGGATGAGGGGACAGCTGGGTGCTCATGTGGCACAGGGCTGTGCTGGTGGGATCCGGCGGTGTTGGGGTGACTGGAGGGTCTGAGCATACCCCAGCAGGGATGCGGGTGCTGCCCGGCTGGGCAGAGGTCGCTGCTTTCCCAGCCCCCTGCGAGCGGGAGGACATCTGGTCCTCATCCCGAGCCGGGGCTGGGCTCCCCACCGGGCATGAGAAGCAACGCTGGAGGAGCCCGTCATCCTTGCTCCCTGGTCCTGCTCCTGCCAGTCCTGTGGGAAGGGATCTGCTGCCCCCTGAGCCATCTAACACAGGTTGTTAGATCGCCCTAAATTCCTTTGTGTTTGACTCAAAGCATAGACAACCTGAAGGTAACTACATGGCTGAGCAAGTCACTAGTTGGCCCCTCACCACAAGAAGGATGTTGAGCCTCTGGAGCGAGTCCAGAGAAGAGCAACGAAGCTGGTGAGGAGGCTGGAGAACAGGCCTGATGAGGAGCGGCTGAGAGAGCTGGGGGGGTTTATCCTGGAGAAGAGGAGGCTGAGGGGAGACCTCATTGCTTTCTACAACTACCTGAGGGGAGGTTGTGGAGAGGAGGGAGCTGGGCTCTGCTCCCAAGGGACAGGACGAGAGGGAATGGCCTCAAGCTCCACCAGGGGAGGTTCAGGCTGGACATGAGGAAAAAATTTTCACGGAAAGAGTGATTGGGCACTGGCAGAGGCTGCCCAGGGAGGTGGTGGAGTCACCTTCCCTGGAGGTGTTTAAGGGACGGGTGGATGAGGCGCTGGGGGACATGGTTTAGTGATTGATGGGAATGGTTGGACTCAATGATCCAATGGGTCTTTTCCAACCTGGTGATTCTATGATCCTCCAGTGGCCGGTCCCGCTCTGCTGCAGGTGACTTCTAGCCTGGACTTTCCTCCTTTCAGCCTGCAGCATGGGAAGCTGGTGGCCATCTCCAGGACAGCCAAGCGAGTCTGTGGCCACCAGCCCTGGCTCAGGACATAGATATGAGTGGGCTCCCAGCGCTCTGATGTGTGCAGCAGCCCCTTGCCCCAGCCTGAGCTCCCCAACCCTCAGGGCTTGCTTCCTATTCTCTCTTCTGGCTCTTCCCCAGTTTCTCTGTGGGCCCTGTATGTTCTCGCGCTTGGTGTTCCAGTGGAGTCTTGTCCAGTCCCTGTGACCACCCTGCTGTGCCTGTCTCCAGTTACCACACCCAAGGCCATAATGTTGCACCAAGATCATCTTTAGCCCCAGTTCCCGCATCCTTTCCTGAGCTGGAGCATCTCCTGGCAGATGTACCCTCCTTCCTGCATGGTTTCCATGCCTTCTGCCACTTTGGTGCCCCACGCATCGTTGCCCGACCTTTCTCATAGCTGCCAGGCTCAGCTGCAGACCTTCTTATTGCTGACTTAATGCTTTCACTTGGGTTATGGAGGAAAAGCTCAACCGGCCCCCTGCAGCCCCCCAGGATGACACAGACCAGGGCAAGTCCTTGTTCATTAGCTCTGTTGAGTAATAGGGTTTTTCAATCCACGTAGCACATCCCTGCCAGCCTGCACGTCTCGCTCAGTCCCCAGTCAGACTTCTTGTAGGCTCCCCAGCGCAGTTACCTGGGGAGCTTATTAAATAAGATGCCAAATGGGATGACAAGACCTGTGTTTACCTGTACGCTGTTGATTGGCGTTAATTAGATTATCCTCCTTTAAATCTCTCTTCTCTGTGAGGTTTCAGCCATGCCGTTGCAGGGCATTGGACTTGGAGCCGATCGATAATCCCCAGTGCCTGTGGCCGTTGCATTTACCCTGTCAGACGTGAGGGTGGATCCTAAAATATCCATGGCTTGCGAAGGCAACAGGCACTGGAGCTTCTCAGGTAGCTCTCTGAATGCCAGTGGCTCACAGCAGAGTGGCTGGATCAGAGGGTATCTGCATCTGTGACTCTGTTTTGATTTTCTTGTGGGTTGCAAGTCTGAGGACACGTAAGTGGCAGGGCTGGCCCTCATGCTTCTCACTCCTCTTTAAACTCCTCTGCCTGCAGCTGCCGGTGCAGTATGAGCTGTAGTTCGGGCTCTGTGGGAGGTGGGTAAATGCTTTATTTGGAGGACAGCACAACTAGGATTGCATCCAGAGGTCTTGGTGCCATCATCCTCAGCTGCCTGTGCATGTCCCCTTCCCTTAGTTCAACTTTGGGACACGTCGCACCTTCCCAAGCAGGAAAGGAAGAAGAACTAATCTGTTATTTTTCAGATTTTTTTTTTTTCTAAGTTGAATTTTGCTGGTGAAAATGCCTGACTGGAGAAAGCATGCGCTCCCTTGGGATGATTCCCCACAGCAGCCAGTGTTCTCCATCCCAGCTGGAGGCACCACTCTGGCTCCTCCAGCCCAGCCGCCCCCTCCCCTCGTGTGTGCTGCGTGGGGTAGGGGTTGTTTATTGACCCAGTGCCGAGCTCCCTTCCTCTCCCAGAGGAAACCATCCAAGGAGGCAATGGCCCCGACCTCGCTGTTTTGGTAGACATCCCCTTTGGGACCGTGCTGTCTGGGAACTGGCGCCCGCCAGGCATCTCCTGCGGGGTGCAGGGCAGGGGCACCCTGGCTGCCACCAGCCCAGAGGGAGGTGAAGAGTGGAGGAGGCACAGGGGCAGCTGGACAGCCTGGTGGCAGCCCCTTCCTGGCCCTCGACACCTCTGGGTGGGCTGCGAGTGGGTTTGTCCCCCTCCAGGCACCCACCCGGCTGCTCCCGCATCCCTGATGGGAGGCAGATGCTTTTTCCAGTACCGGTAGCCGGGGCTGCCTCGGCTCCCCCGCAGCAAAGTCGCAGCACATATGCGACAGTATTCATATGGGCCTAATTAAAGGCTTGTTTTCCTAGTCCCGGAATAACCCCTCTAACATTCCCAACTCATTATCTTTTCAAATAAAGCCAAAACCTTGCAGCTAATTGTTTTGTGCTGTCAGGAGTGATGCTGTTATGGAGCAATCCAGGGTTTGAGCTTCCTTCATCTCTGGCAATTAAGCTGTTCTGATGTTCACTTCGGTGTTTTCTTTTCCCCTTTTTGTTAATTCTTTCAAGCGCTTTCAGAACTGCACCAGCCGCCCCAGGGTTTGGTGGCCTCTCTTTGTCTTCATGCCGGCAAAGACAGCAGCGATGCCGGGTCCTGGCATGAGACTCCCTGGGAAGAGACCAACCTTGACCCTTTCCACCTCTTCATCCCTGCGGTACCGCGGCCCCGGGGATGCTGCTGACTCTTCTCCCCTGGCTTTACAGCATCTCTTTGCCCACGCAACCCACCCAGTGCACCCACGCTGAGGTGGGGCGAGAGCCAATTTGAGACTCAACGGGATTTGGGCTGCAGCAAAGAGGAGCTGGTTAATAGCAACTGGATGGTGATTTCTGCTTTGCACAAAAACGCTCCTCTCGTAGCTGCAGCAGGGAGAGGGGGATGGTGCCTGTGGTGGTGGCTGGGAAGCGCTGGGATAATTTCAGCCTATTTGGTGGCTGGGAGAGGGTGATGGCATGGTGGATTTGTCCCTAGGCAAAGCCTATGAGATCACCTACGTGCGGCTGAAGTTTCACACCAGTCGCCCTGAAAGCTTTGCTATCTACAAGCGCAGCCGTGCCGACGGACCCTGGGTGCCCTTCCAGTTCTACAGCGCGTCCTGCGAGAAGACCTACGGGAAGCGGCAGCGGCAATACCTGAGGCCGGGGGAGGATGAGCAAGTGGCTTTCTGCACCGACGAATTCAGCGACATCTCCCCACTAAGCGGGGGCAACGTGGCCTTCTCCACCCTCGAGGGACGGCCCAGCGCCTACAATTTTGATGGGAGCCCCACGTTGCAGGTGCCATCAGGGTGGGAGACGGGTGGGTGCATGGTCCTCCAGGAGGAAAAGGTGCAGGATGCATCGTGGCTGGAGTTGGGAGCTGGTGGTCCAGCCCCCTTGCCAAGACACCTTCCCTGATTCTCTTCTAGGAGTGGGTGACCGTAACGGACCTACTTATCTCCTTGAACCGGCTCAACACGTTTGGGGATGACATCTTCAAGGACCCCAAGGTGTTGCAGTCGTACTACTATGCCATCTCCGACTTCTCTGTTGGTGGCAGGTGAGGGGCAGCTGGGCTGGGGTGAGAGCAGGAGAGGGGAGATCTTCTCAGGGCTGTGGGACTGAAGCTGCTGCTGCCTATCTTGGTCTTGTTTGAATTGTGGTTTTCATAGAATGACCAGGTTGGAAAAGACCCATCAGGTCATTGAGTCCAATCATTCCTATCAAATACTAAACCAAAAGGTTTTGGGGCAAAGTGCTCAGATGTGGTTACCTCCATCTGTAAACTAGAGCTGGCAGTGCAGAGGCGGATGATGAAACTTGGAGCTCTTTGAGTTATGCACAAAGGAGATCTTTTCCCCTTAAGCCTTTTCCATTCGCCATCAGCTGTATTTGCTTTGCCTCTCCCCAGCCCCATGGCTTTAATGGCAGTTGGGCTTGTGTTGCTCCTCCTGTGACCCTGCTTGGTCCTTTGACACAGCAAAGGGGAAGCCCTGGGGTGCAAGAGGAGGGATGTCCCTAGGCCACCGATGCTGGTGGAGGAGTTTCAAGTCAGCATGGCCACGGCCTGAGGAATCAGAGCAGCTGCCAGTGGGATGGGAGAGCTAATGGGGGGCAGAGACCTCAGTGCTGCCCATGGGCTGGGTTGTGTGTGCCCTTCCCTGGCTGGAGGGACTAGGCAGTGTCTCCATCCCGGTGAGATCTGCCTCCCAGCTGGCCCCATCGCTGTGATCCCACTCCCAGCCTGGGCTCCAGCAGCTGCAGCTGGTTAACATCTCGCAAGGGCCACCTTCAGAGTGTGACCTCCCAGCAGGCTGGGCTGGGAGTGCCTCAGGGACGCGTCGGACAGCGTTATTGCTGGCACAGTCCTCGCTGCTGTCTGCCTTGCTCCCCGTCCCACTCCCAGCCTGTGTTCTGCACAGCCTGGGCACCGTTCTGCTGGCTGCTGCCCCTGCCAGTGCTTGTCCTCGAGCTGGCGTCTTGCTGCAGGTGCAAATGCAACGGCCACGCCAGCGAGTGCGTGCCGGATGAGACGGGGCAGCTGGTGTGCGTTTGCCAGCACAACACGGCTGGCACGGACTGCGAGCGCTGCCAGCCCTTCTACCAGGACCGACCCTGGGCTCGCGGCACCACCGAGGCTGCCAACGAGTGTCTTGGTGAGTAGCGCCCTGGCTGGCTTCGTGGTCAGGGCGTTCAGCCGGTCCCGATGGCCTGTGATGATGCTATATCAGCTCGTCCAGCAGCTCCTGCTCTTCCTGCTTGGGGAGAAAGTGCCTGCTCCCTTTTACAAGGCTGCTCCAGGCAAAGGGGACAGATTTTTGAGGGGCCTGCAGGAAAGCTGGGGAGTAGCTCTTTATCAGGGAATGCAGGGATGGCATGAGGGGGAACGGTTTTAAGCTGAAAGAAGGTGCATTTAGATGAGATCTTAGGAAGAAATGCTTTCCTGTGAGGGCACTGGCCCAGGCTGCCCAGAGAAGTTGTGGCTGATCCATCCCTGGAGGTGTTCAAGCCAGGTTGGATGGAGCTTGGAGCCCCTGATCCAGTGGGAGGTGTCCCTGCCCATGGCAGGGGGTTGGAACTAGATGGGCTTTAAGGTCCCTTCCAACCCAAACCATTCCATGAATTACATCACAAGCCCCCCTTTCACAGTATCACCCCAAGGATCCCCTGACTTTTCATAGAATCATAGAATCACCAGGTTGGAAAACACCCATCAGATCGAGTCCAACCATTCCTATCAATCCCTAAACCATTCCCCTCAGTGCCTTGTCCACCCGTCCCTTAAACACCTCCAGGGAAGGTGAATCAAGCACCTCTCTGGGAGGTTTCCTTGCCCCATGAGTGCAGCCGTCTGCTCCAGGCAAGGTGCTGACCCTCCTCCTCTCCCAACAGCAATGACATTGCTGAACACTCGCACCACTGAGCCAAGCAGCCCCTCTGGCTCATCCAGCCCCCCAGGAATTCTCTCTAAGCCCTGGACGAGCCCTATGCCCCCTAGGTGTCCCTGAGCTGCAGGTGACCACCCTTCTGCTCCTCCCCAGCTTGCAACTGCAGCGGCCGCTCCGAGGAGTGCTTCTACGACTGGGAGCTATTTCGCCGCAGCGGGCACGGGGGCCACTGCCTGAACTGCCGTGACAACACAGACGGACCCCACTGCGAACGCTGCCGGCAGAACCACTACCGCTGGGAGCCCCAGGCAGCCTGCCAGCCCTGCCACTGCCACCCCGCAGGTGCGCAGGGCTGTGCTGAGCCAGGCTCTGGTGAAAAAAAAACCCTGTCTTATCTGGAGCTCAGCTGGGAGGGATGGGTTTGGTTGGTTTTTCCTTGCCCGGTGTCTCTCCCCAGCTAGGGTTGAGCCTCAGGGTTGGTCGGGGTCCCCGCAGGCTCCTTGCAGTCCCAGTGCGACAGCTCAGGGACCTGTGTCTGCAAAGCCAACGTGACGGGCTGGAAGTGCGAGCGCTGCAAGGATGGGTATCACAGCCTCAGCGAAGGTGGCTGCAGGTGAGGGGGAGCTGGACCTCAGGCAGGAGCAGCAGCACAGGACCAGGGCTCACCTTGTGCTGTTGTCTCACCCCATCCAGACCCTGCACCTGTGACCCTGCAGGCAGCGTGGGCACCTGTGACCCCAACACGGGGCATTGCACCTGCAAGGAGAGGGTGGAAGGGCACTTGTGCAACAGGTGAGCACCACGGTCCTATCATAGGGATGGGAATGTGGCCCCTTCCCTGGGTGGGAACAGAGCTGGGGCTCTGTGCTTGGTGCAGGGTAGTCATCTCCACTGCCATGAGGCATTGCTGCTTCTCCAGCTCCTACATGTGAACCCTCACAGGGGCTTTGTGATGGGAATCCTGCAGAGTTGCTCCCTGCAGAAGCCCTGGCTAGCTGGCAAAGTCATAGGGCTGGATCTCTCTGGACCACTGGGACTGGGGTCACTTGGATCTGCCACCAGTGTCCCCCTTGGGATGCTGCTGTGGTCCTCTGTGGCTCTGCCCATTCCATGTCCCCTGCTCCTGTTTCCTCCCTGTGCCCAGGTGCCAGCCAGGCTGGTTTAACCTGCAGCCCCACAACCCTGCTGGCTGCACCAGCTGCTTCTGCTACGGCCACTCCACCGCCTGCATGGCAGCAGATGGCTACGAGGTGACCCACATCTGCTCCAACTTCAGCCAAGGTACCAATCCCCTGGTGCTGGGTAAACGGAGGGCATAGCTACACCAACTCCAGCCAGAAGTCTCCAGCAGTTTGAGAAGGCTGGGGCAGAACACTAGGGCTTGAATGTCCTGCTCTGGGGCTCAGCAACCTGCTCTGGAGCTCAGCATCTTGCTCTGGATCTCAGCATCCTGCTCTGGGGCTGAGCATCTCCTTTGGGGTGTGACTGGTGATGATGACTGAGGGTGTTTTTTCTGGCTCATCCCTATTTGATGTTAAACCCCAGCTTTTGTCCCCAACTCTGTGAGTACAGGCTCTCCCTGGCTCCCTGTGGCATCCTTCCATGCTGTTCCCAAGGCTCGGGGAGGGCTGTAGGGCTGCACACAGCCACCCTGTGAAAGCACTAAAAATCAGCTCAGAAAGATAAAACCTTAAAGGATGGAGCCTGGTGGGAACTTTCCCCTTTATTCCCTCCTCTCCCCATCCTCAGCTCCAATGGGGCAGGGCAGATGGGAGCTGGGGGAGCAGGATGGGATGCTCTTGCCCAGCTGCAGCTGGCAGGGCTGGCTGTGTGCGGGATGCTCAGGGAAACCCTGCCATCTGCCGCACAGCCCGACGCGTGCAGCACCATGAGCTCCGCTCCCTGGGACCCCCATCTACATCCCAGCGGGATCTGGGCACCCCTGGCTGGCAGCCCCACTCTCTGCCTCACCTGTACCTGATGGATGCACGCGCCAGAGAGCAGATGGAGCTGAACACACCAGGCGCTGGTTTATCCTGATTGCATTTAAACCACGCTGCCAATTGCGGTGCTGCTCTGATGTCTTCCATGGCCTTGAAAAGGAGCCAGGCTTTAAACTGAGCCTTTTTTCCACCCGTCACGCAGCCAATTTGGGGCTGCTCCTTTAGGGACAGACTTGGTAGAGCTTTGGGCTGCGTTGCAAGAGGCTCATCGTGGCGGGGCAGGGAGCAGCCAGCTGTCCCCCCACAGCCCTGCTCCCCAAAGCGCTCCTCACTCTGCCCCTGAGCTGGGCCAGCTGGAATTTTCTGGGTACAAGGGTCCACATTTGAGATGATTTGATAATCAAGCACAGCCCACTCGGGAGCCAGGGAGGGATTTCTAAGCATTCATCCTGTGGGCGCCTAAGGCTGGAAGAAATAACTAACCCTGGGGAGTGGGAGTTTAAGTGGTTTCCGAAGGAAACCAACTTAAAGCAATTGCAGCTCTTTCTCTCCCTGGGCTTCCTGTGCTCTCCAGCCCACAGTGACGTTGGAACTGCAGCACAGGCAGGGAGCAAAAGTTTAAAGATAGTAATTTCCTCCAAATCTAAGAAAATAAACAGATGGGAGGGGATGGTTAGGGCCACTCTCCAGCATGCGAGAGCAAAGAGCCCGAGCAGAGCAGGCTGTTACAATGTGCTGGCCCCTTACAAGACCCTAGAGAGTCTCAGAAAGAGGGACAGAGCCCTCAAAAGCAGCACCCCGATGGTGCTGGGCTTGTGGAGACTTTGTTGCTCCTTTCACCCTTGCACCACCACTGCGTGTTCTCATGCAGGGCTGGAGGGCTGGGCTGTCACAGCTCCGGGCACTGGGGACCTCCCTCTGCGTTGGGCTGATGGGGAGATTGTCATCGAGTGGGATGGAGAGGAGCCAGTGGATTTTCTTGCACCAGGTATGGTGTGTGTTGGGTCCCTGGGGTCCTGCTGTGCCATGGGGAGACCCTCCCGCCTCTAAGCTGGTGCATGAGGCACTGTGCTCCATCCCAGAGCTGAGCACGTTGCGATAACACAAACCAGGGCGGTGGGCTGGGACATTGAGGGGCAGGTTGGACCTTGCCCTGCTCTAGGAGGGTGACCGTGGCTCCTGGTGATTCTGGGGAGAACAGAACCGTGCAGGGGTACATCCATATCTGACAGACTTCTCTCCCCTTTCCTCTCACAGAGAAGTTTCTGCAGAACCAGCGTCTCAGTTATGGGCAGCTCCTGTCCCTGCTGCTGCGAGTGGAGGGAAACAGTACGTGGACAGAGACCAGGGTTCCTCTTCTCCGAGTCCAGCTGATGCTGGAGGGTGAGGGGATGGAGATCACCATGTCCAGCAGTGAGAGCCAGCCCCAGCAAGGAAAGCAGGTTGTCACCTTCAGGTACTTGTCCTAGCACTTTGGGGAGCCTCCTCTGGGTTTGGGACGCTGTGTCTGCTCTTGCCTGGGCTGCCCTGTGCTGGGGGCTTCTGTCCTTCTCTGGGATTTAACTGTGTCCCCATCACTGTACCTGGGCTAAACCGTCCTGTGCTGGGTGGCTGTCAGGCTGGTGCTGTCCTTCCTCCCACGCTCCTTCTCCACCAGGCTGCACGAAGCAGAGGAGGCTGTGGAGCCTTTGCTGTCAGCCTTCAGCTTCCAGCGCTTACTCTCCAACTTGACCGCCCTCCGCCTTCGCGTGAGCAGCAGCCCCGTGCCAGGTGAGTGGCTTCCATGCAACGTCCCTACGAGGACCAAGCTGGGATGGGGACATTGAAGCAGCATCAGGCTCTGCGGGAGGGGTGGTGGGGCAGGGACTGACTCCTCTCTGTGAAAACTTAGGGGGTATTTTGAGGTCTCCTACACCTGCTCGAGCATTTTCAGGCTGGATGGAGAGAGCGGGACCTGGAGACGTGCCCCACCATCCTCATACCTCTCTTCTACGAGGGACGGCTGAGAGAGCTGGGGGTGTTTAGGCTGGAGAAGAGGAGGCTGAGGGGAGACCTCATTGCTCTCTACAAATACCTGAAAGGAGGTTGTGGAGAGGAGGGAGTTGGGCTCTTCTCCCAAGTGACAGGGGTCAGGATGAGAGGGAATGGCCTCAGGCTCCACCAGGGGAGGTTCAGGCTGGGTATCAGAGAGAAATTCTTCACAGAAAGGGTCGTTGGGCAGTGGAACAGGCTGCTCAGGGAGGTGGTGGAGTCCCCATCCCTGGAGGTGTTTAAGGGATGGTTGGACGAGGTGCTGAGGGAAATGGTTTAGTGATTGATAGGAATGGTTGGACTCGATGATCCGGTGGGTCTTTTCCAACCTGGTGATTCTATGGTTCTATGATTCCTCTCTCACAGGCAGGCTTTTCCTGAGTGAGGTCCAGCTGACTTCAGCTCGCTCTGGGCCAGGGCCACGGGCAGGCTGGGTGGAGGAGTGCACGTGTCCCCCAGGATATGCTGGGCAATTCTGCCAGTCCTGTGCCCCAGGCTTCAAGCGGAAGATCCCCTTCGGTGGCCCTTTCATCAGCTGCGTGCCCTGCGCCTGCAACCAGCATGGGGACTGCCACCCCCTCTCAGGTGCACGTCCCTCCGCTCGTCCCATCCCTGCATGCGTGGGGGACAGATCTGTGCCACTGGTTGTTTGTGAGGGATGCTGGAAACCATCTGTGAGGCTACGATACCCAAAACTTGCAAGTTGAATTGCTTGGCTGGTTTTAGGAACTTGGGTTCATACTTAGATAATTAGTGAAGTGCAATAATGATGGTTACTTGTAATGAGAGGAGCATTTTTCATGGTACTTTGTGATCTTAAACGAGGAGAAAGATGCTTGTATTCATTGGGGCAGGGGTCAGGGCAGGAGAGAGGCAGAGGGTTTTGCTAGGATGGGTCTCGCAGGCAGCTTTGCTGCCCAGCAGATGGAGCGGGATTGGGTGCAGCCCTAGTGCCTGCAGTCTGGGGGCAAACCTGAGCAGAGAAACGAGTAAAAGAGCAGGAAAATATGGCAATGCCAGGCTTACAGGAAGACACCAGAGGAGCCAGCTCTCATGCTGTGAGCCCAAGCCTTGCTCTGCCTCTGGATCCAGCTCAGGGGTGCATGACTGCAGCAGAGACTGTAGCTTGAAGGGAGGAAAAAGAAAAGCAAAGTCTTCAAGGCGGCACAGCTATGTAGTTCACAGGGTGTTGACTCCCACTCTGCCGTCAGGAAAAGTGTCTGGATGACTTTGATGAGGGAAATGGGGCAGGTTGCAAACCATTGCCTTGGAGCTTGAGGTGGCTGTGTGAATTCAGCACCAGCCTTGCTGTTGTTGGCCCTGGGGAAAGGCAGATCAGAGCCACGAGGGGCTTGTGAGATGTTGCCTTGCTCTTCGTCCACCCCTGCAGAATGCAGCTGTTTCAATCGATGCTGAAAAGAGCTTGGAAATAAGATGATGCTTTGGTACCTGGACGGAGTCCCTGGGGCTCCCCACTGACTGGTTTGCCTCAGAGAGGAGCAGCAATACTGTATGACCGGGGTGGAAAGGGCTGGAAGAGGTGTTGTGCTCAGCAAATGCCCCTTCCCTGCCAGCAGAAACATGGCAGCAGCTCATGGAGCTGGGGCTGGTGCCAACCACACAATCCCTAGGGACTGGGCCAGGCTTTTGATGTCCCGGCTCCAGCGTTGCCAGTCCAAAGCAGCCTGCATGCTTCATTTCATTTATTTTTCCACTCCTTCCTACCACCCACTTTTCCTCTCTTTTCCATCATCCAGCTCCACTTGGATGTGGGGAAAATAGAAAAACACATATTCCCTCCTTCATAACCCAGCTGGCATGACCTGAGCCCACAAATCATAGGGAAAAATCCTCCCCCTGGCTCCTTCTCCCACTTCAGTCAAACAGAGCATCTGCCTGGAGGTGGGGGGCTCCTTGAGCATCCTTCCTCCTCCTCCTTCTCCTCCTCTTCCCAGCTGATTATAGAAGGCTGTGACTCACTGACTCGGCTCGCAAGGAGACGCTCGCTCCCCGCTGGGTGCCAGCCGGCCGCTTGTGTTTTCCATGACAGGCTGGAAACGGTGCTCCTTGTCACTGAGAAATGTGTTGTCAATTATCGCAGGCGCCAACAGACTCCGAGCACATGGACGGTGTCGCCTGCGTGCGCCAGCGCCGCTTGTCCCCACGCTGCAGGGGAGCGCAGGGCTGGCACTGCAGCTCAGCATCCTCTCCAAAGCTTTCTCCCTTAAGCAAGGAGAGAAAACGTTGAGTCCTGTGTGGGGATGCGCCATACAAGTGTGTTCCAAAGATGGAGTTACGCATCCCTCTCGGCACACGCCATGTGTTTTCCCCAGCACTTGGATCTCCATCGGCTCCTGTGATCCTCACTGTTACGTGAGGCTGGGTTTTTGCAGACCTGCAGCTCCATTTTCCTCCTTGCAGGGCGCTGCCAGTGCTTGCACAACACAGAAGGACCTTCCTGCGAGCGCTGCAGCCCTGGGTTTTACGGCAACCCCTTCGTAGGTCGCTTCGATGACTGCAAACCCTGCCCCTGCCCTGGCCACTCACCCTGCACTGAGATGCCTGGCAGCGGGGAGGTGATTTGCACCCACTGCCCTCAAGGGCAGCGAGGTGAGGCTGGGGGTTGCTGGGTGAGGTGGGGTACAGGCAACATCGGCATGGCCAGAGCCTCCCTACCTTTGCACCCTCCCTAGGAAAACGCTGCGAGCTCTGCGACGATGGGTTTTTTGGGGACCCCTTGGGCCAGAAGGGCCCTGTGCATCCCTGCGTTCCCTGCCAGTGTCACGGGAATGTGGATCTCAATGCCGTGGGGAACTGCGACCCTGTGTCCGGCCGGTGCCTGCGCTGCCTGTACAACACAACCGGCGAGCACTGCGAGAGGTGTCAACTGGGCTTCTACGGGGATGCACTGGCTCCCAAGCCTGCTGGGAAGTGTGCTCGTATGTACAGCTCCCCTGGGTCCTGCTGCAGCCAAAACCCTCCCAGTGGCAGAGGGTGGAAGGGTGGAAAGGGGATGCCCAGCAGCTTTAGAGGCTGATGGATGATCCAGGTTGGCCTCAAATGCTCAGGAATGGCCTGTCTCCACTGTTGCCATTCCCTGGAGAAACATTGGTCTGCAGAGGCTCAGCCTCTCAGAGCCCTGTTTGAGGCCTCAAGCTCCACCAGGGGAGATTTAGGCTTGAAATTAGGAAAAAATTCTTCACGGAGAGGATGGTTAGGCATTGGAACAATCTGCCCAGGGAGGTGGTTGAGTCACCATCCCTGGAGGTGTTTAAGGTGAGGGTGGATGAGGTACTTAGGGGCATGATTTAGGGATTGGTGGGAATGGTTGGACTCTACGATCCGGTGGGCCTCTTCCAACATGATTATTCTGTGATTCTGTGATGGTGAGGATGTGGTCCTGCTCGCTGTGGGGGTCTCAGCCCCAGTGCCCCATTCCTGCTGTCCCATCTGCCAGCGCCATGCTGGGATGTAAGTGGTATTTTGTCTCCCGTAGCTTGTGATTGCAACCCTGACGGCTCAGCCGCGGGGCTGGAGGGCTGCGATCCTGTCACAGGCCAGTGCCACTGCCTCCTGCACGTGACGGGCAGAGCCTGCGAGCTCTGCCAGCCAGGCTACTACGACCTGCAGCCCGCCGTGGGGTGCAAGAGGTGTGTGGGGCACAGTGTGGGGCTGCAAGGGTGTGGTGGTGGCTCTGCGTCCCCACCTCTGGTCTCTGATCTTTGCATCCGTGGCTCACTCACCACCCTTCGCCTCTTGGTGCCAGCTGCGCGTGCCACCCGATGGGGTCGCCGGACAGCGGGTGCCATGTGCAGACGGGGCAGTGCTCCTGCCAGCCAGGTGTCACAGGGAAGCAATGTGACCGATGCCACCACGGCTTCTTTGGTTTCTCTGCCAGGGGCTGCCGAGGTAACGGGGATGGGAACTGCGCCTCGGTGCCAAAACCGGGGCTGGCAGCTGTGGCGTGACTCCTTTTGGCTCCCATTGCAGCCTGTAACTGCTCCCCGCTGGGCTCCATCACCCCACAGTGCCATGAGAACAGCACCTGCCTCTGCCACCCTGGCTTTGTGGGCTACAAGTGCGATCGGTGCCAGGCCAACTTCTTCCTCGACATCTCAAGCTCCCGCTGCCAGCAGTGTCCTGTTTGCTATGGGCTGGTGAAGGACGAGGTACCATCCCCTGCCCTGCCGAAGCGGGCACAGCGCCGTGGTCCTTGTGCTGCCTCACCATCCCCCTGTGTCCCCCCACATCTTGCATGCAGGCTGACCGGCTCAAGGCCAGGCTGCAGGAGATGGAGGAATGGCTGCAAAAACCAGGCTGTGACACCCACCTGGGCCAGTCCCCCATGCTGGGAGATGTGCCCAGGGGAGATGGGCTGCTCAGCCCTCACCTTCTGCAAGGTACAGGGGACACCTCATCCCATGTCACCCCTCTGGGGACACTCTGCTTCCCCAGGGAGCTGTGACATGCTGGGTGTGTGCAAGGAGTTCCCAGGTCACTGCTGGGTTCTGCATGGGTGATAGGTGACCAAGAAGGGAGGGCAGCCGTACCTTTGCATAGGATAGAGCACCACAGGGATGCTGGCACCCGTGAGGTTTTGGAGCATCACTGGGGGCTGGGCATCGGCACATGGGTGCCCTTTGGGTGTTGCACACCCGGGGCCCTCCTGAGCACCTGGGAGAGCCTGTCTTCCCCTTTTATTAGTGGGCAGAAGTGGAGGCCTCAGGCATGGGGCACCCTACAGACAAATGGGGAGTCCCGAGTACCTCTGTGGACAGCGAGCAGCTGCTTGTGCCACCCACAGGTGCCCAAGAAGCCTTCTCAGCGCAGATGGAGCTGCTGGCAGGGGCGCTGGGCACCGTGTGGGGCCGTCTTGGCAATGCCAGCCAAGCCACCGGCTGCTCCGGCCATGGACCCCCCAAGACCTGTGTCCTGCTGTCTGAAATTAGGGCAGCACTGCAGTCAGCACAGAGGCAGATCCTGCATGCAGTGGACACTCTGGCTGCCATGGTGCGAGCTCCCCCTGGCTCTGGACTCCTGGCAGGGCTGGTGGGATGTGCAAGACTGGTAGGGTGGGATGTGACCAGCACCATGGGTGAGTAGAAGAGCTGTGTGCGTACAGCCCTCCTTGCAGCTGAGTCAAGAGGAGCTGTTTCCCTTGCTCGTTCCTGTTTGCAAACCTCCTCCAGGAGGTTCTCAGTGGTGCTGGGCTGGTGGGGTTCAGGGATCCCTACTCCCTGCTGAGGTCTCACTGCTATTCTTCTTATTTCAAGGAGGTTCCCCAGGATATCCCACAGCAGCCCACGAACTGGAGCCGCTGGGCGCTAGAGGCACGGGTGCTGGCTGAGAGGTGCGCTTTCAAGTCTGACCCTGGCATGTGCTGGCAGGGGATGTTCCCTAATCTATCCTAATATCATCTCTCTGGGTGCCCTTGTCCCTGCAGCCACAGGGCCGTTGCAGAACAGGTGGAGGCGGTGGTTGGGCGAGCGCTGCGTGCCTCCAACACCAGTGCCGAACTCCTGCGGAGTCTACTGGAGGGGAATGCGACGTGGGAGGCACAGAACAAGCTGGAGGCCCGGTGAGGGGCTAGCAGCAAGGGGAGAGTGGGCAGGAGGGCACCACAGCCACTTGCACTGCATTGTGGTGGTTTGGCACCTGCCCAACAGGGCCGCAATTGAGTCCCATCAAACTCATTGCAGTGCAGTGTTGCAAAGCAGAGAGACGAGGCTCTGTGCTGGAGGGGTTTCAGGCCCTTTCCACCAGCGTTTCCCCCTACATAGAATCATAGAATCACTAGGTTTGAAAATACCTTTGATATCATTAAGCCCAACCATACTTGCCCACTACTAAATGATACCCCCAAGCACTTCATCAGCAGGGATTGAGACTCCACCATCTCCCTAGGCAGCCTCTGCCAGTGCCTAAGAACCCTTTTGGTGATGAAGTTCTTCCTAATGTCCAATCTGAACCTCTCTTGCACGTCTTGAGGCCATTCCCTCTTGTCCTATCTCCTACCACCAACACCCACCTCACCACAACCCCCTTTCAGATAGCTGTAGACAGTGATAAGGTCTCCCCTCGGCCTCCTTTTCTCTAGACTAAGCAGCCCCAATTCCCTCAGCCACTCCTCATAAAGACTTCTTCTCCAAAGCACATCCACGTCCAGGTCCCAAGCCATCATCTCCATCCTTCAAGGAGCAGAATGTCTTGGGTGACCATAGCATTCTGTCCACTTAGGTATGAGGAAATCCAGCAGGCGCAGGAGGAGCTGGGCTCTGGTGTGGCAGAGGTGGCCATAGAGGCCAGGAGAGTTCTCACAGCCGTGCAGCAAGCAAACACAGCCATGGCTGAGAAATTTCTGCAGGTGGCTGCGCTGGGGCAGGTGAGCAGCATCCGAGCTAAGGCTCTTGCTTGCCCTCCTCCACCTCTCTTTTACCTCTTGGGCAGCGCTGCTTTCCAAGCTGGGAGATGCTCTCATGGAGCCTTTGGCATCCCTGACACCCAGCAGGAGCTGCCAGTGCGGGTTGGAGCCCTGGCACAGGACGTGGCAATGCTGGAGCAGGCAGTGGAGGCACAGGAACCATTGGCTCAGCAAGCCATCAAGGCATCCCATGCTCTGGCAGCTGGATTGCGCCAGGAGCTGCGGAAGACTCATGGCTTCAAGCAGGTAATTGCTGCTTGCTGATGGGGGTGTCTCTGCAAAAGAAGTGATGGGGACTCCCACTTCCAGCTGGAGCCATGGGCATGCTGGGTGCACCCCACCCGGGACACCTGATCCATCTCCACTTACCCCATTACTGGAGGCACGATGCTTGCAGACAAGGGGTTGGGAGCAGATATTTTGGGATACATCTCTCTTCAGCCTCCCAGATCTCCCACAGACCTCACCTGCCAAGCAGGAGCAGGCTGGGTCCCACTTTTCCCAGCTGGCTGCAGCTCTTTGCGCCCTCTCTTCATGCTTTTCTCTCTCAGCTGCGGGACCAGGCTGGCTCAGCCCACGGCACAGCCACCTCAGCCATCTCGCATGGAAAAACCGTGCTCTCCGATGCAGAGTCCCTCGTGGCCAGCTTGGAAGGTAAAAGGCATTGGCCAGAGCATCTCTGGCCACAGTTTGGCTCTCACTACACTAGCTCTGGGTACCAAGGGGAGAAAGGGGCAGCTTAGTGATGGCTGGATTGTCCCCACAGGCATGAAGAAGGTGCTGGGTCATCGGAAGGCTCAGGCTGCCCTGAGGAGGAGGATGACGCTTGTACGGGACCGGGCGATGGTGGAAGCCCGGAGGAAGATTAAAAAGGCAGAGAAGATGCTGGGAAACTCTTTGTCCCTCTCCACTACAGCCCAGAGGACGGCCAGGGAGGCCGAGCAAATCTCAGGAGAGAGTGCCAAGGTCTGAGCAGAGGGATGTGGGGCATGGCTGGGGGGGCAGGGCTCGAAAACACAGCTTCTGCTGCCCTTCCAGCACAGCCCACCCTTGCCTGTGAGCAGACTGGAGGGGTGCAGCCAAACAAAGCCTCAGCCTGGGAGCCAGATGGTGTCTCCCTATGCATCCCCAGGTGACTATCCCCATCTCTGTTCCTTTGCAGAGGGCACGGGCTGTGCTGCAGAAGAGCAAGCAAGCCCACAAGCATGCCAGCCAGCTCGCCACACATGCCAACAAGACCCAGCAGGAGCTCTCCCGGCAGGAGCGTGTGGCTAAGGAGCTCAGGGAAGAGCTAGAGGAAGCACACCAGGTGAGCTGGGTCCCTTTGGGCAGGTTGTGTCCTCCAAAGCCTGGAAGGGGCTTTGTCAACAGCCCAAAACACTGAGAGCAACTGGCTTTTGGGCTCCACGGTATGGGAATGCCTTGGGGATGTTCCTGGGATCACCTCCCCTCTTCTGTCCAGCCAAGGGTCAACTGTGTCCCTGATCTGGGTGTCTATCTGTGTTGGAAGGTGGGGACAGAGGTGAGTGAGATGGCAAAAAGTCTCCAGGAAGCCCGGGGTTCACTCATTTCGGACATCGAGACCCTGAACAACCTGCTGAGCAGCCTAGGTGAGACCAGGGTGGGAGCGGATTGCAGGCTCCCTGGGAGGGGCCAGGCTGTCAGACCTGGGGCTCTCCTGCTAGCTGGCCATCCAGGCTGAGCTGGGTGCCCTTCCCATGAGATCACTTTTGGTTCTAGCAAAGCTTCTTGAGGGGTCAAGTCTTGAGGAAAGCCCTCACACAGAATGAATTTGGGCTTGCTGAATGTGTGCACTCAAGCCTGGTGTGGGGACACTGATCTTCCTTGGCATCTGCAGGTGGAGCAAGGCTGGGTCAAAGTCTCAGTCCCTTCAGAGCTAAGGGAGGTTCTGGGCTGGTTTTACTCCTTATTGCTGGTTGGTTTTGCTCCAGCTCCTTCTGCTTTGATCCTCTGAGTACACTTCTGAGCGCTCCAGGACTCCTGTGTCCAAGAAGTCTGCAAAGGGGTGGAAATCATCACCCATCTGTAAGACAGAGACATGCCTAGGCCCTCCGTGGAGCCACAGTCCCATTTCCTTATCTGTGATCGCTGGGAAGCTGTGATGCCTCCATGCCCCACTGCACCCACTCCCTCCAGTTTGCCTGGAGCTGAGGGTCTGAGCCGCTGGAGCACATCCAGAGGCTCTCCTGCCTGATTTCTCGCACTCATCCATGCCCTCTCCCCTTGCCTAGGCAACGTGGACCAGGCTGCACAGGTGGATACGGTGCTGAGCGCTGGGCAGCTGCAGCTGGAGCGGCTGTGGCTGCGCCTGGGTGCACCGGGCACCTTGGCTGGCCAGCTCAGCCTGCTGCAGCAGGAGGCAGCACGACAGCAGGAGAAGATCCTGGCGTTCGAGAGTGACTTGGCTGAGATCCAGGCCGACAAGCAGAACCTGGAGGACATTTTGCGAAGCCTTCCCGAGGGCTGCTCAAAGTGATAGCGAGAGGTCCCCGGCCACTGCGCCATCACCTCCGGGTCCCCCTGCACAGGGAATGGCAGAGCGAAGGATAATCTGCATTAACCAGCGACGATCTCTTTCACTGCTCTTCACGCTGCCCACCATGCAATATCACACCCCAGGTCTTTATCTGCACCAGTTAAGGCTCAGCATCCCACATGCTCTGCAGCTTGGCTTCAGCCACCAGCTCTGACCTCAGGGATGGAGGAAAACCAGCCACCCAGGACCACCAACATTTCTGTGCAGGAGATGGAGCCATCACAGGGTTGATCTCTCAACAGAGAATGAATGAAGAACCATCACCACTGAGGACAGACAGCTTATCAAGTACCAAAGCTGTAACACACAGCAGTCCCTCTAGCCCGGGGGAGATGAGAGAGGCTGTTGTGTGCATTTTGGAAGCTGGTCCTGCTGCACAGCACCCTGCAGAGTGAAGCTCACATGCTGCGGTCACAGAGGTGAATTGTGGTGAAGCCAGGCAAAGAGTTGCACATAGGAGGACACACAGCTTGCCTTCTTCCCAGGGAAAGGGACCTTGGAGCAGGGAGGACTAAATTAGGTCCAAGCAGAAGCAAAGCTGGACCTTGAACCAGCTCCTGGTGTGCAGGCAGGGCATCCTCTGCCTGCTGCAGGGTAAAAGCAGCTCTGCTAATGCTCTTTCCCTGCTCCGGGATAGTGCAAGGTTGCCACTGCCTGCAGCTCTAGTCTTTGTGTCCTGTCCCAGCTCCGCTTAGCTCACTGGATGCCACCAGGTCTGGCTATAAACCAACCCAGGGGCTGTGTCTTCTAAGAATGTGCTGAGCAGGGAGGTGGGGGAGCTGACCCTTGCAGCTGCATCACCCCGGAGCCCCGCATCAGCACCCACACGCCCTCCCCACAGCGGAGACCTCAAGCTGGCTGGTGGCACCAGTGTGGGCTGGATGAGGAGCAGCTGGACAGGACCAGCTCCTGCCAGTCTCACTCCCACTGGGCCATGGAGGTCAGTGGCTGTATCGCCTTTAAAGGAAAGGCATGTTCCTTCTCCCCAGGCTCCCAGGAGGGACGCTCTGTGGGGCCACTCAGGCAGCAGAGCTGGGTCTTGCTTGGCTCACCCTGTGCTGGCTGTGCTGTGACTCCCAAAGTCACTCCGGTAAGACCAGAAAGGAGTCCCCAGGTCACTTTTTAACCAGTTTTACCAGTATTCTTCTTCTCACAGTGCTGGAAATCGGGTTTACTAAAATCTTGCAACACCGTATGTAAAACTGCTGCCATAGACATTGGTCACAGGGGTCTGGAAGTGACAGGATTTTCCTACCATAAACAAACCTCTCTCCCTCCTAATTCTGTGCAAAAGCTGCCCCAGGAGCTGGGTGCTGGAGCTGGGGTGCTGCAGGAGCGTAGTGGCAGAGGCTCCCCTCTCCCTGCCCAAGGACAGCTCTGCAAAAGCAAAACCGTGCAGCAGCGAGAGGCCGAGAGGCAGGGAGCCGCAGCCACTTACTGCCTCCCTGGGAAGTCAATTACATGTCTCCAATCAACACACAAATTTGCTGCTGTTAAAGAAATGTCAAGCCTCTGCCTTGCGCCTACTGCTGAAAAAGCGGTTCATCCTCCCTCCTGCTCTCCTTCGAACTCTGGGGTTTTTTGTGTGGTTTTTTTTTTAGCTGGCGACACCTGCCTCGAGCTGTATCCATTAAAATTCCTTAATAGAATACATAGCTGCCCATCTGGCTGAGTGCATGGCAGCAGGAGGGGACACGCAGGACCTGCGCTTGCAGCCTTCTCAAAGAGCAGAAGCAGCTGCTCCCGGGGTTGAAATGCAGCTGGCTTTGCGGTGGCGTGGGGTGGCAGCCTGACATTTCCTATTAAAAACCACTTTAAGCGCAGGTCTTTTAGAAAAGGTGTCTAGCTGAGAATGCAGGGGGAGGGAGGGGGCTGAGTGCCCACATTGTATCCTGGTTAGGACACACATCACCTTGGTCCTGTCTGTCCTGCGCTAAGTGCCTTTTCCTGATCCTCCAGGGCTTATCCAGCACCGACTTGGAAGCGGCTGCTTGCAAACAGCACCTCACAAAGCTGCCCTTGGAATCAGTGCTGGGTATGCAGGCAACCTGGGGTGGATCCCAGGGGTGCCCTGGGTTGGAGATGTAGAGGATGCACCCACCCCAGGTGGATCCCAGGGGTGCCCTGGGTTGGAGATGTAGGGGATGCACCCACTCCAGGTGGATCCCAGGGGTGCCCTGGGTTGGAGATGTAGGGGATGCACCCACCCCAGGTGGATCCCAGGGGTGCCCTGGGTTGGAGATGTAGGGGATGCACCCACCCCAGGTGGATCCCAGGGGTGCCCTGGGTTGGAGATGTAGGGGATATATCTGCCTGGGGTGGATCCGGAGCAGCTCCCAGGGGTGCCCTGGAGTGGGGATGCGGGATGATGCTCCCACTCTGGGATGACACTGTACTCGGCACTGGTGAGACCGCTCCTCGAATCCTGTGTTCAGTTCTGGGCCCCTCACCACAAGAAGGATGTTGAGGCTCTGGAGCGAGTCCAGGGAAGAGCAACAAAGCTGGTGAAGGGGCTGGAGAACAGGCCTGATGAGGAGCGGCTGAGAGAGCTGGGGGTGTTTAGGCTGGAGAAGAGGAGGCTGAGGGGAGACCTCATTGCTCTCTACAACTGCCTGAAAGGAGGTTGTGGAGAGGAGGGAGCTGGGCTCTTCTCCCAAGTGACAGGGGACAGGACGAGAGGGAATGGCCTCAAGCTCCACCAGGAGAAGTTCAGGCTGGGTATCAGAGAGAAATTCTACACAGAAAGGGGTCATCGGGCAGCGGAACAGGCTGCCCAGGGAGGTGGTGGAGTCCCCATCCCTGGAGGTGTTTAAGGGACGGGTAGACAAGGTGCTCAGGGCCGTGGTCGGACTGGATGATCCAAGAGTTCTTTTCCAACCCGGTGATTCGATGCTTCTATGACCCTGTAAGCCCGCGGCGGCTCCCGGGGTTCCCGGGCTGGGTTTCTCGGTCCCTTCCCTGCCGCCGGGGGCGGGGCAGGGCTCACCGGGGCCTGTCCCGGGGTGTGTGTGTGAGGGTTGGGGGGGGGGGGGGGGTCGCCCCGCCCGGCTCTACTTAAGGCGGCGGCGGCGGGAGCAGCGCGGCCATGGCGGCTCCGCGCCGGGCGGGGGCGGGGGGCGCGCGGCGGGCGGCGCAGGACGGGCGGCTGGACGAGATCAACAAGGTGCGAGGGGGGCGCCCCCCGACCCCCGCGGGACCCGGAGGGGTGCGGGAGCTGGGGGATAAGGGATGGGGGCTGCGGGGTTTAGGGGGATACGGGATGGGGGCTGCGGGGATTGGGGGGATAGAGGATGGGGGATGCGGGGATTGGGGGATAGAGGATGGGGGATGCGGGGATTGGGGGGATAGAGGATGGGGGCTGCGGGGATTGGGGGGATAGGGGATGGGGGATGCGGGGATGGGGGGATAGAGGATGGGGGATGCGGGGATTGGGGGGATAGAGGATGAGGGATGCGGAGATTGGGGGATACGGGATGGGGGATGCGGGGATTGGGGGGATAGAGGATGGGGGATGCGGGAATTGGGGGATAGAGGATGGGGGATGCAGGAATTGGGGGATAGAGGATGGGGGATGCGGGAATTGGGGGATAGAGGATGGGGGATGCGGGAATTGGGGGATAGAGGATGGGGGATGCAGGGATTGGGGGGATAGAGGATGGGGGATGCGGGAATTGGGGGATAGAGGATGGGGGATGCGGGGATTGGGGGGATAGGGGATGGGGGATGCGGGGATTGGGGGGATAAGGGATGGGGGATGTGGGGATTGGGGGGATAAGGGATGGGGGCTGCGGGGATTGGGGGGATAGAGGATGGGGGATGTGGGGATACAGGATGGGGGCGGCAGCAGGGATTGGGGGGCTGTGAGGATTGGGGGGGCTGCAGGATGGGGGCTGTGGGGATTGGGGGGCTGCAGGATGAGGACTGCAAGGATTGGGGAAATGCAGGATGGGGCTTCCAGCAGGGATTGGGGGGGCTGTGAGGATAAGGGGAATGAGGGATAGATGCTGTGGGGATGCAGGATGGGGGAGGCGCGAGGATTGGGGTGATGAGGGATTGGGGGCTGCAGGATGGGGGCTGCAGCAGGGATTGGGGGGCTGCATGGACTGGAGGGCTGCAGGATGCAGGGCTGTGGGGATGCGGGATGGGGGTTGTGGGCAGCAAGGATGGCAGACGCAGGGTTGCAGGATGGGGGATGCAGTTGTCCGGGGCAGGGGAGGAGGGAGAAGGGATGGCAACTGGTTGCTGTGAAATTCCCTTTCGGAACATGCTCTAGCAAGAATAGGAGCTTTTGTCCTCCTGGAGGGTTTCAATCTTCTCTCCACTTTTTGATATCCTCCCTAAGAGTGAAGTGTTTCTGCTGCTTAGAAGAGCTGATTCAAGGCTTTCTAGTTCTTAATTTTGGATGAATGGGGAACCCAGAGCAGTTGAACGTCCCACAGGCCTTGGGCAGGGGGAATTGCAGCTCCTGGATTAGTGCAAAGTACACTGGGCTTTATGCCCTTCATGCTGAGGTCAGGCAAGGTCCTTTTCCCAGAGATTTGGGCTTGCCCCATCCCTTGCTTGGCATGGTCTGTGGGGGCAGCTCTGTTGGCATCCCTCCCAGTCAAGAGCGGTTTTGAGAGTGAAAAGAAGGTTTTAACCTTGAAAACTTCCAACGATGGGATTTCTCAGGTCATTTCTAGATGGGTCACTTGCTGATGAAGCCAAGGGCACCTTGGTGTTACTGGTGGAGAAATCAAAGAGCTGCTCAAGATGAGCGCCTGGAAGAGATGATGGGCTTGCCTTGCCCGCACATTGACTGGGCTATGAAAAGTGCCAGTGTGTTCCTCCAGGTGAGGGTGAAACAGCAGAGGTGAAGGTAGGTCCCTTGAGAGGGAATCTCATGGTTAGAAACCAGGAGGTGCCGCAACATAAGAGCAGAAAAAGAGGTGCTTCAGAGTAAAGTGTAGAGTAAGAGCACTTGGCTAGAAAGGATCCTTGAAACCTGCTGTTGGAAGGCAGGCACAGCGTGCCATGTGCCAAGGAGGCACGTAGGTGAACATAATGCATCCCCCATAGCCAAGGTGGCCTTGACCCTTGGGCTGAGGAGGGAAGGAGAGTGCTGTACCTTCTGCTGCTGTAGAGCTTTCTCCCAGCATCTCTGAGGTGGCTACGTGATCCTTCAGCTGGTAAGAGCTGTGGGTCTGAGTCTGGGAAGCTGTGATTCCCTGGCCACTGCTGCTGTGCACAGGGCTGGGGGCTCTTCTTCCTGCCACGCAGGGGACAGGCTCCTATCTCTCCCCTAAACAGCCATAATTTCTGGCAGGCTTTTCCTGCCAGAGGAAAAGTGAGGTTTTGTTGACAAAAATGAAACAAGCTACATAACTTCCCAGTGACGGAGGCTGGAGCTGCTTGTTCACATCCTTGCTGGCCTGTGTGTTGGCTCAGTGCTAGGAGAAGGGATTTGTGCAGCTAGAAATCAAGCTGCAGATGGCACAGGTAGTGGCTGCCCACAGATCCTGAGCAGCTGTTGTGTTGTAGCAGCTCTGGGCAGCAAACCCTGCACTCCTGTGCTTTGCTTGCTCTGCCAGCTCTGTGAAGGAGTTTGCTGTGAGCAGGCATGCAGTGAAGCTGCTCACACCTTCTTCTGGCACCAAACTGATAGATACACCTCAGTGATGCTGTGGCTGGAGCCAAGGAGGGGGTTTTCCCCAGCCCCGAAGAGCGCGCCAGGGCTGTAAATTAGTAAAGTGCTCCTAGTAAAACCTGTGAAGCCAAATTCCTATCAGGCCTAATCTCATTGTCTCATTCTAACACAGGGTCCCTCCCTGTTTTCCTGGCTGGTTTCTACCCCAGAGCTCTCGCTGGGATAAAGGTCTTTGGCAGGCAGCGTCCTGAGTGCACACATTCTGCTGAAGGACAGCTGAGTCCTTGTATTGAATTCTCCCTTCCAGCCTGAAACGCTCCTCTGGGATCCCCTCTTGGCTTTTCCCCTCTTCCTGGGGAAAGGCAATCACATTGTTCAGCCTCGTGCATCAAGGTGGCAAGTCTAATCCAGCATAGATTACTTTCAACCTAGTTTTACCCTCTAATGCCCTGGGCTGCAGGGAAGGAACTCATCCTGCCATGCAGGTGCCTGCTTCTCCTGTTTGGGGTAGATGTGAGCATCCCTCAGCCTCTTCCCAGCCCCAGCAGGCTGCTGTGGAACCTCAACGGTCCAGTAAGAGCTTGGCCTCCTGGTTGGAGAAGCCTTTTTGGAGAGGGAGGAAGGATCTGGCCTTGCTCAGGTTGTCTCGCAGGTAGCTGGGACTTGCGTGGCTGAATTTATTGGCTTAGAAAAGTGTCTGTGCCCAAGAAAGGCTGTTCAGGGCAGGAGCGGGGGAGAGGTTGGGGCTTATTTTTAAGCAGTTCTTATTAATAGAACATGACCCTTAAAATGGGAGCTTTAGCAAAGGGCTCTAAGGGGGAACTTAAGCCACTTGGGCTGAGAATGAGTCACTGGCCCTGGGGACTGAATTCCTGTGTGCTATTGTGAGTGTTTGCCTTATCAAAGTCACAGCCTGCTCGTATACAATGCAGAGGGTGGAATGCCTTTGAAATAGGCTCCCCTGTTGCTTCCTTTGGCCTGGAGCAGAGCTGTGACCCTGCTGGGCTGTCCAGCTCCCCTCCAGTTGAAACATAAGGGGGCTGAGTGCTAGGTGTGTGCACAGTGTCACCCATCCTACTCTCCTGCGAGGCCCTGTTGGACCTCTGGGCACGTATTTATGCAGTTGTCATGCATGAATGTAGCATTCGCTTTGATCTTCACCATTTCTGTGCTGCTTCTTGCTTGCAGAGAAACGCAGCTGCTCTGCCCTCACAGACCCTGTCCTGCTGGGTAGCGTAAGCTGACTGCTGTGCCTGCGGGACAGGAATGAATCTGTGACCTGGTGGCCAGGAGATGCTCTGGCTCTGTTTTGGTTCCCAGGGATGTTTGGCAGATTCTTTCTACCAAGGCTGCTCAGTGGCAATAGCAGTGGGTAAGGTGACTCTGCTCTCTGGTGGCTTCTGCTGCTGGCCGAGCCCAGGTCTCAGAGCTGAACTGGGCCCTTTGTGTTGGGCTGGCAAACGATACCCCTGGGTAGAAAAAAACTGAGATAAATGAAATCGAGTTGGCAAAGGAGAGCGAAAGAAGGAACTGGGAACATTGCTTTTCACTGCAGTTCTCGATTTGAGTTGGCGTCCATGGTGATGAGGGAAGCTTGGGTCATGCTGGGCATGGTTTCTGGTGCCCCATCTGGAGTTTGAGGTGGGAGGAGGGTCACTTCTGTCCTTGTGTGCTTCCTACAGAACTTTAGTTTGGCTGCACAGCGAGGACTTGCCAAAGCAGTATTTAACTTGCCATGAAGATTTGAGGCAGTTTGACTCCATGGGCAGGCCCAGGCTCCTCTGTCCCAGTGAGGAAGGAGGGAGTGGACTGGAGGGGCTCAAAGCGTGTGCAGCAGGGTTAGGGTGGCAGGTGGTGATCAAGCATGAAAGGCTCTGGGCTGGCAGTGGCAGCAGGAACCAGGCTTAGGGCTGCAGTGATTCCAGAGCTCCCCAGCAGCTCATTGCACCTGGGGACAGCTGGGTTTAGTCTTCCTTCTGGAAGAAGTGAGAATGTGCTCTGGAGGCTGAAGGGCATTCACGTTGCTGATGGCTGTATGGACTTCATGAAGTCCTGATGCCCTGGTGTCTGCAGATGGGACTTTTTTTAGGGAGAGCCGTCTCATGAATCACCAGTGATGCTGCCCCAGTACTACCAGTACTGGAGATCCTAATCTCTTGGGGACCCACTTCTGCTTTCCCTGTAAGCATGGGTAACAGTGGTGAGAAACACGTGTCCAGAGTGGGGAGCAGCCCCAGCCCTCTCGCCACTGAGGGGTTTTATCCTGGACAGGCCATGCATAAGCTGTGCAGATGTTAATGATTTCTGTGCTGAAGAATGTGGTGTTGTTGCTGAACACAGAGTCATTAAGCTGAGCTGGGCTTGCTGGAGCTGGGCGGTGTGGGAGGGCAGAGACAGGAACGAGACCCTGCAGCTCGTAGCTGCTGGGGAGGGGAAGCATCGCTGGTAGGGTACAGCAGTAGAGCTGGCTTTGCAAGTTGTGGTCTGTTCTCTCGGGTACCTGAAAGTTTTGAAGAGAGGTTGTGAATAAAAGTGACCAGAACTGACCCAGGAATTCCTCTCCAATCTGAGCAGGGTAGAGGGAAAATGGATAGGCAGTTTGTGGGAGTGAAAGCTGTTCCTTACCCCAAAATGCCCGTCCCCTCCTAGATGCAGAGTGTTCTGCACTTCAGCTGTTCCATTTGCCAGTCCTCAAGTATCCAAGAGTTTGAAATCTCTGAGATCAGAGTGCTTTTCGCAACAAATAGGAGCCCTTCTTGGGAAAAAGTGCCCAATCCATGTGCTATGTGTGCTTAAGCAGAGATAAGAGAAGTTGAAACCTTGGGTGAGCAAGAAAAGGGCATTTTGTGCAGTTATTCCAAAGGTGCATGGGGTCAAGCCCTCCCTCAGTCTGTTGGTGTGAAATCTGAGACAGCAGAGGCATTCCCCTTGCACTGGAATGTCAAGGGCAAAGTGTGGAGGGATTCAGCCCATTTTCAAGTCTCCTGGCACTGTTGCTCAGATGTGGCTCTCTTGGAATTGTGTAGGCCTTCTGGTAATGCTGCATTTGTACGTGACCTCTAGGATGTTTTCCTTTGTCTTTAACCTTGAGGGTTCTCTCTCTCTCTCTCTTTTTTTTTCCCCTCCTCCAATTTTAGGAATTTCTCTGTGACCCAAAGTTCAGCGATGAAGAAGATCTGGAGGAGAAGTTGGCAGTATTCAAAGGTGAGAACTGGAGGGTTTCCGTGTCCCGTTTCAGCCTATTTGCTCTGAATAGATTATTTTCCTCAACACTTGGATCTCACCAACCTGTGATTCTCTGCCAAGTGACTGAGCTGGGATGGATGCCTTCCCCTTGCCTGTGGGACTTGGTGAAACTCCCTGGAGAGGTAGTTTTCCCACATGAGCCTTTGTACTTCCCCCCACTTGCAGGGCAGGGACGTGTCACCCTGCAGACATCCTGCCTGGCAGCTGCTGTTACTGCAAAACCTGCTGCATGGGCAAAATCCCAATGGGCAGCAAAAGAGGATGGTCTCTGTCTAGATGCCTCGACAAGCTAGCTGGTATAATGGATGATGCAGTAGCTGGAATCTTTTTTTTCCTTTCTTTCCCTCCCCAAAAGTTTCTTCAGTCTGGTCCTTCCTGAGCCCCTTGGTACCAGAGGCATGAGCAGTAAAGTGTCTCTAATCCTGGCCAGAACTTAACTCCAGTGGGTCAGCAGATCTGGGGCTTAGATTTGGGCCGTTTGTTGGGATGGGGGATAGAGAAGCAGCTCAAAAGCCCAGGGTCCTCTGGGACTTCTCCCCAAAGTGGTCACAGGACAAGATTTGACAGGGCTGTGCTGTGTGCATCCACTTTCTTTCCAAGCAGTGGCTGCAGGCAGTTGAGAAAATGTGTTTTCTGTGTCCCACTGCCCTCAAAGTTTGTCATCAGCCAGGTTCTAACCAAATAAAGCCTGACTTTGCTTCCATTTCAGGTGTTGTCTGCTATTTGCCTTGAATTTTGATTTTTCAATACAGCATGGAAGAATTTGGCTGGGGTTTTGTGATCCCTTACCCTGCTGGGCACAAAGGAGCCTCCTGTGCTCCTATCCTTTTTCTGTTCCTTTTTGTATGGCCGTGGCTTTTGGCTGCAGCCCCACATTATTTTTCCCATCACAATCGGGGCTCTTCAAACATTGCAACTGTAGGTCAGCGGCGCAGAATTCCCTGTAATGAGAGCTTTTGGCATCTCCTCCTGCTGCCTCGTGAGTTTGCCTCCGTGGCCTGTCCTGCTCTCCAATGCCTCCTCCAGCTCCTCCAACAATCACTTCATTGTGTCACGATGGCTGGAGTGTTTCTTCTCTGCCGTCCTTCGTGCTGCCTTCCCCAGTCGAGCCTGGAGAGCTCCCGTGCAGTGTTTGTGTAAATGCATTTGTGAGAGGAGGGACCACGCATGGTTTTTCCCCACTGCAGCTGGGATGGGAGGGAGAGATGAATGTGCGAGCTGAGGCTTGGAGCACGATGATGGAAAGCTGCCTGTGTTCTCTGCGCTTCTGGCTGAGTGTCAGCTGAGAAGAAAAGAAAACATGTGCTGGGCACAGACACAGCAAAGCAAGGTTTGTGTCCCTGAGCACATGCTGAGGTGCCTGACCCCTGCCCAAGGAGGTGGCCGTTCATTGGCACAGGGTCATTACAGTGCAGCAGAGTGTGGGAGAGCCAGTTCCACATCAAACTTCTCTTTTTTTGCCCTGAAGGACATGTGTGACAGCCCTAATTTCATCTAGGAACAGTTGCTTAATGCTTGCAGGGAGACATTTATTCCTGCCTGAAGCACAAACAGCTTTGGTTTGGATGCTGAGACCCTGGTGAAGACTTGTCAAGCCATTCCTCTGCCTGGAGCTGCCCTTCAGTCCAGTTAATCCAGAACTTTCCTTCAGAAGCACAGGTGCTGGGAAGGCTTCGATGTGTGAAATATCTCCTCTTCCCTTTGGGTCCTTCAGTTAGCCTGCCACTTCTCTGTTCACGCTTATTTGCTCGCTGGTGTCCCTGAAGCAGAGGCAAAAAGTCTTTTCCCTTGGGGGAAAGGAGCAGCCTGGGAGGTCTCACTTAATTTGGATCCTCTGAGCCTGTTCTGGGGAGTGAGTGCTGACTGCAGGGCAAGTGGAGATTTCTCCAACTCAGCATGGATGGATGGTGGCAGCAGGCATCTTGCTCTTCTCATTTAGCAGAACTAAGATGATGGGGGGGGGCCTGCAGTGCTAGGAGCTGCAGGTCTGTAAGACAAATCCTCGCCTGAAGAGCTTAAAGTCTGAATGGTAAGCATCTAGCAAGGGAGGTAGGGGGGTGGGAAGCACACAGGTGTGCCATTCCAAGGGTCAGAAGCAGCACAGGACTGAAATCTTGATTTTCTGACTCAAATTAGTGCTCTGTTTGTTACGGCGTGGCAGCTCTTGTCTTGCAAAGCTAACCAGACCTTCTTGAGCAGGGCCTGCCATTCTCTGAGGATGTTGGAATCATCTGACAGAGCCCTGTTTGACAGCGAGCTGGAAGGGCAAACAGCCTCCTCTGGCATAACTTGCTTCTAGGCATGTTCTTGGCTTCACCCTCTTGCTGTGATGCTTGAGCATCTCTTCTGGCAGGTGCTGCTCTGGGAATGGGAGGACTGAAGAGAGTCCTTTGCTATTGCAGGCAACTACATCATTTAATCCCCCTCCTAATCCGATCAAGCTTCATCTTGGGAGTGCCCAGGGTTTTGTTTTGCTTGCTGCTCCTTCTGGGAGGCTGTTCCAGAGCTTTGTTTTTCTGGCTGAAAACCTTTTAAAGCTATTCATGGCTAGCTGATATCTTGTTCTCCTGCCAGTGTTTTCCTTCAGCTTAAATGAAAAGTAGCCACAATTAACGAGCACTTAACTCTAGAGCCCTGGAATTGAGATAAGGGAGCTAAGACCAGGTCTTGAGATGGTCTCTCTCTCTGAATTCTGCATTCAGCAGCATATAAATCGTATCCCTGAATCCTTTATTTTTGTGCTTTAAGCAGGTAGCCCTGCATACCCACTACTCTAGCATCCTGTTAACTTGCTTCTGTGTCTCTTCCAGAGAAATACATGGAGTTTGACCTGAACAACCAAGGCGAGATTGGTGAGTGATGCAGGGATGCTGCTGCTGGGCTGGAAGAGCAAGAGTGTGCTGAGGTGGTGTCTGCTGCAATATCTGCTGCTTCCCTCTGCACTCGTGTTGCTGAGGTGGAAAACCTGTGGGCTTTTCCTGTGTCCAGCCTTGCTTGGCTCTTGATTGCCAGCCAGGGGCTTGCTTGGCTCTTGATTGCCAGCCAGGGGCTTACTTGGCTCTCCAGCCCTGCCTCTCAGATTCCTCAGTCTCTCCTCACCTGCTTCAAGGTCTAAGTTCTTCCCAGTCCTGTTCTCCTCCTGAGCCTCTGCTTAGCTCTTCACTTCTTTCTGCTCTAAATGCTTTTCTTCTCCCCTTTTCTCCACTGAAGGCTGCCTTCCCAGTCTTTGGTATTTCCAGAGCTGGGAAGATATAGGGCTTGCACAATCCTGGGTTTTGCTTGTCTTGAGGCAGAAGCTGTGTAAAACCATACACAGAGAAGTTCTTTGCTTTGCTGGGAGGGGAGTGGAGGGACGTAGGGGACTTGGAAATGAGCCTGGCTCAGCTGGGTGGCCCTGGTTTGCCAGGGCAAAAGCACCAGTTACATCAAGACTCAGCTTTCTGCAGGCCTGGAGCTGACACCGAAGTGTGATCACTCGTATGCTGCGCCCTTCCAGGAGGCAGCTGCCTTGCTCCCCTCCTCCTTCAGCCCTTGAGCTGAAATAAAGCCTTTGAGGAGCTGGAGGAGCCTGACTCAGGGCTGCGCTGCTGTTTCCAGGAGGGAAGGGGCCACAGGCCGCAGCAGGTAGTAGAGCAATGGAAGGAAATGGCCTGTGGCGATGGGCAGGGGCATCCGCTCCCCACAGCCTGTTTGTCTCCAGCTTTAAGCCTAGTGTGGCTTCCCTCCTCCCCTTCCTTGTGATTCTTGGCGCCGTGCTCTGAGCTAAAGAGCAGTGTCCCCAGGCGTTTCTGGAGCACTTGGAGAGTTGTCCCTGTTCAGCGAGTGTGGTGCTTTTATCTTGAACTGCACAAGTGGGCAGTGATGCTCTGTCCTGGGCAGCACAGCAGTTGGCTGTACTGGAAGGCTTCTGCTGGCTTTCAGCAACAGCTCAATGCTGTGAACCCTGGAGCCTGCAGGTGAAGTCTGAGGTGGGAACTTGCACCTATGTCCCTAGGGTTCATCTGTGTTCAGCGTGGTCACCTCCTGACAGCACTGGTTACCTTCATCTTGCAGATTTGATGTCTGTCAAAAGGATGATGGAGAAGTTGGGGGCTCCGAAGACCCACCTAGAACTGAAGAAGATGATCTCTGAGGTGACTGGAGGGGTTAGCGAGACCATCTCATACCAGGACTTTGTCAACGTGATGCTTGGGAAACGCTCTGCTGTGCTGAAACTGTGAGTGCCCCTGGGACGGAGTGGGGGAGACGCAGCACTTGAGCTGGTGTGACCGAGAGGTGGGAAGCCGAAGTTGTTCTGTGTGGTGCAGGTGGAGCTGTGCATGTTTGGTGCTCGAGGAAGGGAGACAAGGACTCTTGTAAAGGAGGAGTTTGCAATGAGACATGAGAGAGTGCCCATGCTGAGCACTCCCAGTGGAGCTGCCTGATGTGTTAGTGCAGGATTCCTCCTTTGTGCTCCATACAGAGCAATTTTCCCCCTTTACTGAGGGTGAGCATGCACTCAGTGCTGTGTGGCTTCTTTCCTTCTCTTTCCTATGGCTCTTGCTGGTTGTGGGAACACAGGCTTCCTCTGTGAACAGTGGCAGGACTTGAGCAGTGAATGACAGTCCTGCCAACACTAGTAGTTCTGGCTCCTGTTTCCCCACAGGATGCTCCCTCCCTGCCTGATTTGGGAGAGAGGACACATGCCTGAAACAGCTGGCTTGTGCTGGGAGAGCTTTTCTCTGGTATAGGCTGCCAGCATCAGCCTCCCACGGCCCCCTCTGCCCTCTCAACAGGGCTCTGAAAGTCCTGCTGTAACAAATGGCTTCCGAGCACTTGCTTGGCTGCTTCTCGACCCCATTGAAGCCTGGCTTTTCCTTTCACAGCCACAGAGGCTGGCCCTACTTTTGTCTCTAACCACCTTGAATAGGAGCTGCTCCTCTCCATCCCCCTCACCCCTTTCTAAAGGCAGCTTTAAAAACACAGCCAGCTTGGGGCAGGATGGGAGGAAGGCTCTTGCTCCAGCCTCTCACGTGTTCCCTCTAAGCCAGTAAATGCTTGCTAGCAGTGAGTCTTTCCCCACTGAGTGCCCTGTGTCTGCATGTTGAAATGCTTCTCTTCCAAGCACGCACAGACTTCTGATACCCCTGTTCAACCTTTCTTCTCCATGGCCTGCAGCCTGTCCCATGTCTTCCATCCTTCCTCCCAGCTACAGCAGCTTTCACAGACGGGTCCCTTCTCTTGCTAACAGACACCCCATTGTCTGCTGGGCTCTTCAGAGCGGGAGCAGAAATGTAGAACTCGTCCCAAGAGCAGTGCAGTCCTTTGATCCAATGTGGCAGCTGGCATTCCCAGCGTAGCTGCAGTCCTCAGGGAGGAAGACAGTGCTGGTGGCTGCAAAATGCTTAGGATTCCTCTAGCTAGTGTCTTGCTCCTGATGTCTGCCCTCTTTCCTGGCTGTAATTGCTGTTGCATGCTCTGTGTTGGCTTTTGAGTGTTCTGCTGCGTGGTTATGTGCAAGGTGGGCCAGGGACTGTATCTGCTTTCATGCGTCAGGAGAACTTGGCGTGCAGTGTGTGCCCAGGGTATTTTGGAAGTGGCTGTCTACATAAAACTGTGGTAATCCGCTGAGCTCTGAGGGGGAAACCAGCAGAGGCTTGGGAATCCACTCCTGGAAGCTGCCGTAAAAGCAAAGCTGCCTGCCAGGCTGGCAGCACTGCCCTCTGTGGGCTCTCTCCTCTCTGTTAATTATCAGATGCCCTTCGCATAAAAGGCAGATGCTATTTTTCAGCAAGTAAGATAATCCCATCCCCCAGTGATGGGTAGAGATCCACCTGCTGTTTTCATTGGTATTATCTGTTGTATTTTGCAGGGTCATGATGTTCGAAGGAAAAGCCAACGAAAGCAACCCCAGACCTTCTGGTCCACCTCCAGAGAGAGACATAGCCAGCCTCCCTTGAAGAGGACAGGCTGAAGGATTGGCACTGTTTGCTTTGCTGACCCATGCTTTGTCACTCTTGACTGTGGACGGTCCTAGTTTTTTACTAACCTGCCTTAGAGGAACAGCAAGGGAAGCTGGAGAACCCCAGCTCACGTCTTTCTGCTGCATCCCTTAGCCAACTTGATTTGTTAGAGCGAAGTTGTAGCACCAAGTGTAATGTGAGACCAAAAAAACCCAATCTTGTGATCTTACTCTTTCCTCTGCCCTTCCTGCATTTCTCAGATGAAGAGCTACTCTCCTCCCAGTGTTTCAATTCAGAGCTGTGCTTGTCCTGACGGGTTCCTAAAGGGCCTTGCTGCCAGACATCGAGAGCTTCTCTGGCAAAGCCCTTGGCAGCAGCTTCATGGGTGAAAAGAAATAAGTGCCTTTTCTGCTCTGTCCTGTGCTTCCTGACTTTGAACTAGTTCTTCCCCTCCTGACCTCACCAAAGCACAAGTCAGGTTCACCACACGCTAGGTGAATGTGGGAAGGTGCATGGATGCCAGAGGGCTGCCTGCAGGCTCCTTGAGCTTGGAGGTGGGCATGGCTGACTGCAGGGACAGCTTCCAGCTGCTCCATGGGTTTCTCCTGCATTCGGATCTCAGCAGGTCCAACACCACCCACTATAAGAGAGGATGACTTAACTTACTTTAGGGACCCCCTTCCTGGTAAATCTCTTCTTGGATCCGATCAGGAGTGCAACTTCTGAAGGGGTGGTTGGCTGTTCTGTCTGTCGGATGAAGAAACAAGCCTACTGGTGCACGTTTGCAGCCCCTCAGGAGGGTCTTGGGGAGGTTAAACCCTCAGGTGAAAGGAAGCTGGGTGACTGGACTGTGAGCCCTGTCAGACCAGGGCAGATGAGGATCTGTCCTCATGCAACTGCTCTGCCCCTCAGATTTTGCAGACGTCCCTGTATATGTTTCAGCTTGGTCCCCTGGGACTATTGGGTACGTTTCCCTAATGGATGAGCTCTCAAATCTGCAAAATAAGAATGGCTGTAAGTGTGGAGTGTGAGCTGGGATCCAGATGGAGCTGGGACTGTGCTATCCACACTCTGGTTACTGTGGTGATTCTTGCTCTATATGAAATTTCTGGAATCCAGATGTTTGCTCTTTGCCCTTTTCCTACTCTTAAATATTCTTGGCAGCTTTTAACTTTTTAAAATCATGGTTTAATAACTAATTTTTAAAAGGAAATACAGATGATTAACTTTACTAGGCTGATTGTTCTTGCCAAAGGCTGCACTTTTAAATAAATAAAAAAAAAAAAAAACCAAAACCCCAAACCAAACATTCTTACTACTGTTTGCAAGAAAACCAAAACTGTACTGGAGAGAAAAGAAAAATATGAGCAGAAGCAGCACTAGTCTACGTTAAGGACTGAAAATAAAACTTCTGAAGCTACACTGTGTGCCAGTGTATTTAGTTTAGCTCCTCTGAAGCTTGGTCCATGTGATTGGTTGCAGATTAAGTGAACTGGTTTCCAAGTCTGTTAATATAAAACCCTAAACAGATCCTAGAGATAGGTTTGGACTGTCTTGATCTGATCTTTATCTTTAATAACTGACCAAATGCCATGGAGTTTTACAAAATGCAGAGGCCACCTCCTGAAAGCTGTCTCTTATTTTTTTTTTTCGACTTGCTGAATTCAAGCAGGTGCCCGTGCTTGTTTTAAAGAATAACTTGATTATCAAGAGCAGACACTTGTAATGCTTCTCCTGAAGGAGTATTCTTTTTTTTTTCATCCTCTCTGCTCTTGAAGCAGTTGCCTGAGGTTCTTGTCTGATGTGAATTATCAAAACAGAGAGCAGGCTTCCTGTGGGAACAACTGGGTCTGCTTTTTCCATGTGTTCCTCAAAAGGACAAAATTGCCCCTAGATCACTGTCCTGTGTCTGCCTCGGGGGCAGCCCTGCCAGGGGGGATTTTCCGAGTGCCAGGGGACAGGACGAGAGGGAATGGCCTCAAGCTCTGCCAGGTGAGGTTTAGGCTGAACATTAGGGGAAAAAATTGTTCACGGAAAGGGTCGTTGTGCATTGGAACAGGCTGCCCAGGGAGGGGGTTGAGTCACCTTCCCTGGAGGGGTTTAAGGGATGGGTGGATGAGGTGCTGAGGGACATGGGTTAGCGATTGATAGGAACAGTTGGACTCAATGATCTGACAAGTCTATTCCAACCTGGTGATTCTGATTGCCTCCCTGCTCCATAGACACCTCCACCTGCCCCAGAGATGCCTCCCAGCCCCCCAGAATAGCCCCACTGCCCCCCTCCAGGCCCTCACATAGCCCTGCAGCCTTCTGAACCAGCCCCCGCCCCCCCCAACAGCTCCCTTCAGCCCGCAAGATAGCCCCACAGCCTCCCTATAGCCCTCTGGACCTGTCCCCCAAGCAACCTGTCATAGACCCCTCTACTCCTCCATAGCCCCCCCAAATCCTGGCATGCTGGACATCTGGATCCCCCCAGGGGGTTGGGGAGGCAAGTGCTGGGCTGGGCTGGCCCTGGCCTTTCTTCTGCAAACACCTGGGGCAGAGGGCAGGAGTCAGGGAGGACATAGGGTGCTGAGGAGGCATTGCGGGGGAGCTAGGGGTGGTTATAGATCCATAGAATGGTTTGGGTTGGAAGGGAACTTAAAGCCCATCGAGTTCCAGCCCCCTGCCGTGGGCAGGGACACCTCCCAGTGGATCAGGGGGGTCAGCACTCCGTCCAGCCTAGCCTTGAACATTAGAGGGAATGGCCTCAAGCCGTGCCAGGGGAGGTACAGATCCAACATTAAGAAAAAGTTCTCTACTAGAAGTGTTCTGGTGCACTGGCAGAGGCCAGTCACCACCCCTGGAGGCATTTAAAGACTGGCAGATGAAATACTTAGGTCAACGATTCAGCAGTGGACAGGCACTCTGTGGACTGGACTCTGATCTTACAGGTCTTTTCCAACCTAGCGATTCTGTGACTGTATTTCCAGGGATGGGGTACGCGCAGCTTCTCTCTGCAACCTCTGCCACTGCCTCACCACCCTCATCATAAAGAATTTCTTCCTAATATCTAAGTCTTCCCCCATCCAATCTAAAGCCATTCTCCCTTATCCTATCACTCCATGCCCTTGCAGAAAGCCCCTCCCCTGCTTTCCTGCAGCCCCTTTCAGCGCTGGAAGCTGCTCTAAGGTCTCCCTGGAGCCTTCTCTCCTCCAGGTTGAACGACCCCAGCTCTCTCAGCCCGTTCTCATAGCAGAGGCGCTCCAGCCCCCTGATCATCGTCTCAGTTCCACAGAGATGGGCAGGTTTATTAAACACTTCGCCATGGAGTCGCAGCTGGAGGACTCGGCTCCCCGCGGATCATCGAGAGGCACGGCCAGAGTGGTCCCGCCGGAGAACTTACGCCGCCGCTGACCATCGAGAGGCGCGGCCTAGAGCGGTCCTGCTGGAGGACTTATGCCTCCGCTGACCACAGAGAGGGGCGGCCTAGAGCGGCTCCGCCGGAAGCGGAAGTGAGCGCAGCGAAGAGCGCGCGGAGCTTTCCCGGGGCCCGCGGGGCTGGCGGTGTCGCTGCCATGGGGGACGACATGGACGTGATTCCGGAGCGGGAGATGAAGGTGAGGGGCGGGTTGCGAGGGGACAGTCCGCGGGGTGGGGCTCGGGCAGCAGGGCAGCAGGGGAGTTGGCGGGGGCGCTGAGGGGCTGATGGGCCGGGGTGCCTCGGAATAAGTATGAGTGTGTGCGGTGGGAGGGTGTCTGTGGGGAGAGTTTGTGTCTGGGTGTGAGGGGGCTGGAGGTCTGGGGTGGGGAGGGGCCTAGGGGTGTTCAGGGGAGTGCTCGGAGATGTCTGGGTTTGCGTTTGTGTGTGTGTGGTGGGGAGGAGTGTGGAGGATTTAGCGTGTGTGTCTGTGTGTACGTGAGGGTTGGTGTCTGTGGGATGTGTGTGTTTGTGTGTTGGCTTAGGCCATGGGGGGAATGGGGCTTCAGGCAGGCTTCATTTGGGCTCTGAGAGGTAATAGGCTAGAGGAAGGACTTGCTGTGGGGCTGGCAGGCCAGTGGCGGGATCAGCGTTAGCTCGGGTTTTCAAGGCATTTTTGGAGAGACTGTGAAGCTCTTGAGGCCTTTTCAGCAGGGTTTGGTGCAGCCTGTGGAGTGCAAGAGGGAGGGGCTGGCTTGGCCGGTGGTCGAGGATGTCTTGATAAAGTCTAGGGGAGAAGAAACAATGTTAGAATTGGAGGAACCTTATTTTAGGAGAGGAGCGATGCAGTTGAGTGCTCCGGTCAGCAGGCCTTGTTCTGGGATTCTCTTGCTTTTGGGAACAAGAGGATATATGTGAGGATATCTGCTGTGGGGCAGTGTAAACTGGAGTCTTGCAGCGTGTGCCAGCCTAGCCTGTTGCAGTATCTCCTGAGGTATTACTGTGAGGCTGTGCAAGCAGGGACATGTGGGGATGGATTCCTGAAGCCCATGAGGATCTCTGCAGCTACTTTCTGCTCAGGCACTTTCCAAAGGCATTAAGATGTGCTAGGGGAGATTTAAGTTGGGTGTTAGGAGGACTTTCTTTACTGAAAGGGTTGCCAAGCATTGGAATAGGCTGCCCAGGGAAGTGGTTGTGTTACCATCCCTAGATGGTAACACAACCCTAGAGGGGTTTTAAACCCTAGAGGGTTTAAAAAAGGAGTAGATGTTATACTTGGGGCCGTGGTCTAGTGGTGAATTTAGCAGGACTGGATTGATGGTTCTACTTGATCTTAAAGGCCTTTTCCAACTGAAACCATTCTGTGTTAAAAGCAAGGGAGTTGGGCTGTGTATTTTGCAGAAGTTTGAGTTCCTACAGCCTCCTCAGGTTGCAGGAATGTACTTTCTTGGTGCTTTGGCAGTAACTTGGAAATAAAATTTGTATGCTTGATTTGAGTTACTGGCATTAGATTAAGTGCGCCATTTCTGCTTTGTTCATTTCTCTTCTTTCTTCGGTATCTGTTGGCTAGTTTTGGTGTGTTTCTAAGGAGGTTAGATGTCCTGGACAGAGTCACCTTCTGTGGTTTTTATGAACATGGGGACTGGGTAGAAAAGAGATTCTGCCAGTGGAAAAAATGTAATGTGATCTCAGTCTGTCTTAGATGAGATGGAAAATGTGATGGACAGTGACAGCGTGGGTGGAGACTCTGCCTTGACAGGTGTTTTGCAGCTTTTGTGGAGAGGCTTTTCAACTTATTGCCTTAGAGGAACTGAAGTGCACTATTCCTTTTTGCCAACATATGTACAGCTACTTCCTAACTCTTTTACAACAGGATTTTCAGTTCAGAGCACTGAAGAAGGTTCGCATCTTTGATGCTCCGGATGATCTCCCCAAAGAGCGCTCCAGCCTCCTTGCAGTGTCTAACAAATACGGGCTCACCTTTGCGGGTGGAGGGACCAGCCTGCAGATCTTTCACACTAGAAATCTTCTCATGCAAAACTATCAGGGAGAGGATCCCAATAAAATTGGTAAGACATACTCAAGTTTTGTGTTCTTTGCAGAGACAGCTTTATATGGATTTCCATGATAGGTAGCTCCTGGCGTCTGACGCAGTCCTTGTTGTGCTCTTCCATGTGTTTCACATTGCCGTGTTTTGTGTAAGAGAGCAGGAACAATATTTGTTGTTCCTCTAGCTGAAATGAAGTACTATTGTTTGGAGCAGGATGTTATTGTCACCAGGATGCTCTGTGCTGGCTCCTGCTCGAGTGTCATTTGCGTTTGGCCACCCATTTTTAGTGCTATACAATGAGGTTGATTTTTCCTACCTGAGAACGTGCCCCTTTCCTTGCAGCCGTGTGCTGTCTTGGTAGCTGCAATTTGAGCTTCACCCTCTGTATTCATCGGGCATGTGTGTTCTTACTTACACTGAGTTATCCACTCTGACTAAACGTCTGTCCTGCAGGAAAAAAAGCAATCACTGTTCCACCACCTAAGTGCAAAATGGTGTTTGTTCTGTTGTCCTTAGTAAGTGTACAACCAAAAATCTGTCCACGTATTTTTCCTACAGGTTACTGAGGAAGGAAAGTGCAATTTTCTTTTCCTAGGAACTTGACATCTCTTGAGATTGTATTGATAGAGATGAAGGGCTTTCCTTTCCCTCAGTTTTCCGCATGTTAGCTTTGACAGCTGCTGTTAATAGGACCAGTGATTTTTGCGAAAACTCGTTTGAATGGTATTGTTTTACAAGAACAATTCTTGCTGTTTAAACTTGTCCCCTTCATTCTGTCTTCATTGCCTTTTGTGTTTCAAGTGGAGAATGTTCAGAGTGCCTTAGTTCCCATGAAGTTTCCTATGCAGCACCTGGCTCTAAGCTGCGATAATCTCACGCTGTCCGTCTGTATGATGTCCAGTGAGATCGGTTCCTTCATTGGCTTTTATGATGTCCGCACGTTCTTAAACCAGGTAAAGCAAATGCAAAGTGGATTTGGGTTTTTGGGTTCTTTTTTGGAATACAGCAGGAGAGGCATAGCTTGGGTGGGATTTTGTCTGTTTGAGGAATGTGTCCTGTGAACAAATTGTTCAGTAAACTCAAAATCTGCTTCTTATTTCTGTCAGTCATTAAGTTATAGGAAGGTGGAAACTGCTTTGAATTATGACTTTGAGAGATCTTGGTTTTGGCGTCACCTTTGACTGTCTCAAGTATTTCTTTACTAAAAGGCAAAGCAGCAGAAACGTGCGTTTGCTTATCACAAACTGGCCAAGGACTCGGGAAGCACAGCAACAGTCAACGACCTGAAGTGGAACCCCACCAGTCCTGCTATGGTGGCCATCTGCCTGTCGGACGGCAGCATCTCTGTCCTGCAGGTCACAGACTCTGTGAAGGTGTACGCCACGCTGCCTTCCTCCGTAGCCGTTACATCTGGTGAGTGGCAGCCTTGGACAGCACACGGGGTGTTGCATTCAGAAGCAAATTGATAGGTGTAAAAAGACAGGCTGTTTGTCTTGGAAGGAGGCTTGTTAAAAAAAAAAAAAATTCTTCGTGAAGAGGAAGAATTTAAGCTCCCCGAGACTCAAAAATGTGTTGTAATGTAACTGCTCTTTCTCAGTTGTTTGGAGGAGCTGCATCTTGTGAATTAGTCACGTGTACCCACCTCTGGTTTGTGCGGTCTCAGGCTTGACTTTGTGCTTCCCTGGAAATGACAAATAAGAGTCGTCTCTTGGTTTTTGATCTGTGCAGCCTTGGTTTCTCCATGACTGGATTACTTCCTGATTGTTTAATTTAGATTCACCTTTTTTTTGCATTACTGGGGGGGAAATGCAGTTTTAATATATTGGCCCTGCTTTTGTGAGACCTACACTTCCTTAGCGCTAATGAAATTCTCTTTTTTGCTTAGTGTGTTGGAGCCCAAAAGGAAAACAACTGGCTGTAGGGAGGCAAAATGGCACTGTGGTGCAATATCTGCCTGTAAGTATTGTTGTTAGGAAGGCTTTATGTGTGTTCACTGGTTTGCAATGTGCGTTATTTTCTTCGCATCACAAGATATAGAATTAGGTCAGGCGGCATGTGGTGTGAGCTATGGGAAGCTGCCCAGCCACTCTAGTTTATATTAAAGTGTCTTAGACTAATGGTGGGTTTAGTTTAAGGTTCGCACTTGCCACTGAGAAGTCATGATTTCAGAGTGGCATGTGGCAAGGGTTACATAGTTAGTCACTCTAAACCAGTTCTTTGGGCTCCCTGCAAATCTTGGCTTCGATTGGTGTCTTTTTCTGTGTATTTAAGAGGAGTTTTGTTTGCAGAATCTACAGGAGAAGAAAGTAATCCCTTGTCCTCCCTTTTATGACTCGGACAATCCTGTTAAAGGTACATCTCTTTCTTTCTTTTTAACTTGTTTTCTCTTTTAAAATATTGTTATTCATTCCTCATAATTTTAGTTTTCGTTACAGCAGCTGCATACTGTGCTGGTTAGGTAATTGCAGTGTGATTTTTTTAAATATTTGGGGGAAAAGATAATTATATACTTGATCTCTGGGTTGTGTACAAAAATTACCTGTCAGACAGGTTTTAAGTATACACTTTACAAGCTATTTTTTGCTCACCGATGCGATATACAGTACTGTCACAAGTAATCTCTCTTTAGCATGAGGATTTCTGGATATAAAACCCCTTCTTGTATTCTGTGTGAGTTCCAGCTCATCATTTTGCCTCTTCAATAAAATGTCAAAGCAGTAAATTTAGAAAAGCAGAAATACTTTATTTGGATATGCCAAAACATCACCTGTGTTTGGCAACCCTGGCCTTGTCTAGCCTGTGATATCAAGCAAGTCTTGAGCTTCTAACACACATTGTTTTGTTTTGCGTATGAAATTTTTGGGATCAAATAGTTTTTCCTCCTAATAAGGTTGATGTTCTGCTGACAAATCGTTGAAATTTTTTCTCAGTAGTTTAGAAGATAGTGAGTCCTGGTTTGTTGGTGTGTTATTTTACTTTTGTTTACCATGCACAGTTAAAATCAATATAGAAGGAAGTCCCATTCTAAAGTGTTTCTGGCTAAAGTATTTGTTCTCTTTCAGTTTTGGATGTCCTTTGGATTGGCACATACGTCTTTACTATTGTATATGCAGCGGCTGACGGGACACTGGAAACGCCTCCAGAAGTGGTTGTAGCCATATTGCCTGTAAGTGCCTGCAAGTCAGAACAACAGAAATGTTTATTACTTGTTCTTGACTTGTGTATTATGATGGCAAGTTGTTTTTATTATTCATGTTGGTATAAGGTAGAACTAGAGTTTGGTGCTACTGTCAATCGTGGTTTTGGAGTTGGGAGGATTGAGCGGATGGAGTAGTAGCACTTGAAAGCCTATCAGTAACCTGTGACATGAAGACAATTTAGCCTCTGAAATAAACACATGGGAAGAATACCTCACCTGATGTAGAGTCCTGATGGTTTTCTGTTTGTTAGGTTAGGGAGAGTTTTAGGCTACCTGACATGCGCTTATGTAGTATCACGTTATTTGTTGTTGGGGGGATATGAGGTGTAAACTCTCTGGTAACCTCTTTATTGCCAGTTGGAGGAGGGGTTTGGTTTGTTTGCTTTGTTCTTTGTTTTTCAAGTGGTCTCACCATGCCTGTTCTTCTTTAAAGAATGCGGCATTTATTGGTGTATTATTGATGCAGTCATGTTTATGGGAGATTACTCGATTTCTGGAAGGTAAATTATTGGTGTTGGTCTTGCAGAAAAAGGAAGAGAAGCGACCAGAGAAGTTTGTGAATTTCATGGAACCTTGCTATGGGAGCTGCACAGAGAGACAACATCATTACTTCCTCAACTATGTTGAGGAATGGTGAGTGGCAGGAATCACAGCAAAGTCCTTTTTCCTTCTTATGCATGTCTGCCTGGTTGATGCTTCTCAGTGTGTTGTGTTCTGTCCTTTTGTAAGCTATTTAATACCTGAATGTGAGACAAAAGAAAGAGCTGTTTTGTAAAGTCTTTGTGAAGTACCTGACATGGACTGTCATTATTTATGACAATAGAGTGGCTCTCGGATCATTGGTTGCCAAAGGGTTACAGCCCCTGGTGGATCAAGTTTTAAAGGAAAAAAAAATGTTTAAAGAAAAAAAAATGTACAGTGATGTAGCAGATCATGTTTCCCTCATCTTGGGAGGAAAAGTCAGTTTCGTATTGTTATAACTGTATTCGCATTTAGGAATTTGCATAGGTAATGAATCATGGAGCTGGGGGCCTTGCCAGGAACTGTCATGTTGGGTTTAACCCGTTTATGTCCGTACTTACAGGGACCTCGTTCTGGCAGCTTCAGCAGCTTCCACGGAAGTCAGCATTCTTGCTAGGAAAGGGGATCAGGTAATATTTTTGTTCCTTTTTGCATTTGTGCATTTGTTCCTCCTCTCTATGCAAAACCTGGAATGCAGTGAGATGGTATATTTTTAAAGAAAACACTCCAGAACCAAACAAACCCCTTTCTTTTTACATCTGAGTTGCAAACAGAGTATTGGAAGTCTGTTTTTAATGATTCATTTGGCAGTCTCAAAATTTGGTCAAGCTCACTGTAATGAAATGATTCATGTGAGGTCATCAGTTGCAGTTAAACATTAAAACTGTCTGACCTCAACTCTGGCATGCAATGATGTGCGGGAAGTCACGCACAAATCTGTGAAGTGCCCCGATATTTCTAGCAGCTGATCTGAAACTTAAGTAGATGCCCTCTAGCTTTTTTGCAGTCTTATCTTTGAACTGTAGTAGGTTGGAATTCCGAAGAAGGCTGATCACAGGAAAGCAATGATCAAAATAACAATCTCTTTGCAGAACTGGGAATCGTGGCTTTTGGAGGATTCCAGCAGAGCAGAACTTCCTGTGTCGGATAAGAGCGATGACACTCTGCCTGTTGGTGTTGCTGTAGACTACACCAATAACATGCCTATCCCAATCAGTAAGTCTTGTTATTCTTGTGGAATCATCCAGTAATAGCAATGTATGAGATATTTCTGAGGAGTAGCCTGGTACTGGGCGTTCTGGGAGACCGTTCTGAAAGCTGAAAGGGAGATCAATACACATCCTGCCTTTTTATACCAAGCCCACAGCATATATGGGCTTATTTCTGTATAAAGATTCAAATGGCAAAGCATTAAATACAGTTCTTCCTCAGAGCTTTCAGCAGCCTGGGATATACTACACTAGCAGACACGGCAAACAAAGCACCTGAGTTATGTCTGTCTTTTACAGAGCCAGGATAATAGTGAGTTTAAAGGAGTCATATTCTAACACCAGGGATTTGGGGTTGCAGTGAGCTTTTCTTTATTCTCGTAGCTTATGTCGTTTTGCAGAACTGCTTTGTATGAAGTGCGTTTGCACTGATCTAAAGGAGAAGTGGGTTAGTTTCAAAGCCAGAAAAAGCAAAGATCATTGAGGTGAATGCATAGTTTTCAATTCTGCTTTAAAGCACAGAGCCTGTATTGGCTGAAACCTGCTGTGCTCTACAACTCACCAGCTGCATTATTGCTGTACCTTCTGTGCTGCCTAAAGGCGCTTCAAAGCACCTTGTCAGAGGCTGAAGCTGATGATAGCTCTGAACTATTGTGTTGTACCTTAGTGAATTCTGAAAACTCTCCCTTGAATCCCAGAGACAGATTGAAACAGAGATGCCTTCAGGCAGAGTGGAAGTCAAGAGTTCCTGAAGAGCACAGGAGGGTGCCGATTAACTGAGAACTTTACCCGAATGAAAACTTACAGTACAGAATTGAGGTCAAACTTTGTGCTTTAATGCAAAATTGAATTAGAAGCATTTTCTCTGCTGATCTGTATGGTTATTGGATTAAGGAATCTGTCAGGACAGTTTTTTAAGCCCATGTTGTGCTGCCTTAGAGGTTTTAGAAAGGGTTGCAGAGAAGCCTTTTGCTAACAAATTCTCTGCGTTCTCACAGAGTGCAGTCAGCTCAGTTTTGGCTGTACATTATTCTGCTTTGCAGTTCATGGCAATTTTGGATTGTAGAGAAACCTCATTTGTCCTGGAGCTTGTTCCCATGCAGAAACTGCCCTTCCCTGGCATGTTTTTGCTGAAGAACCAATAGGCAGAGGCACATGGCCATCCAGTGCACTGACCAACAAACAAAGCACTGTGATTGTAGCAGATTATTCCTGCACCCTAGATTTGTTGGGGTTTTTTGTTTGTTTAATTAAGAACAGTTAAACCATTATAGAAGTTTTTTTAGAAATATTTGGGTCTTTGACTCTGCCCAGAATATTTGAACTGGAGCAAGCTCTAGCCTCGAAGCTGCAGCTGTGCAGAACGCAAGGATTTTATATCAGAAGTTCAGATCATCAGGTGTTTATTTAATGTTGGTATTCTATAGAGGTTAAAAGCTTCCTGTCTAGCGATTCTCTTTCATACTTTATGTATTATGAATGTTAATGATGCAACAGGAGCCACTGGAATATGATGATCACTGAAAGGCATAGAGAAACAAAGGAATCAGCACATATGTGAAGGAAAGGTACTACTTCAAAATATGAAAAAGCTTGGCACATGAGTTCTTGAGTGAAAGTTGGGCTTCATCATTCAGGAGATGTCATTTGATTGTCAAAATAACCCATCAGTGAATTTATGAAACAGAGACAGGAATAGGAAGGAGTAAAGGAAGAAAAAAAGAGAATTGGGCATTCACATAGAGGCAAGGAAATAAGTGAAAGCCAGAAAGGAGAAATGTAAGAAATTATTCTAGGGATGTTGTAGGAAGGTGCTGATGCCAGTAGAACAGAACAGGAAATTTTGACTGCAGGGCTTACATGTGTTGTCTCTGGCAGATGATGAGAAGACCCTTGGTCCAGCTCCAGTTCTGATCTTGCTCTCTACGGATGGCGTGCTCTGCCCCTTTTACATGATCAATCAAAATCCAGGAGTCAGATCGCTTATTGTGACCCCAGAGCCATTGCCATTAGTAGGGGAGAGAGTTGCAAAATCAGCAGGTAAGTGTTCTAGTGGGTTAGGGAAACATCTGAACTAGTGGATGTTTGTCATTTTCTTCTGTCAGTTTGGTATTCAGACATACATGTGGTCACAGAAAATTTTTTTTATAATGACAACGGGGAGCAGTACTGGAGTGTTTTGTGCTCCCAGGGCTGTTATGTCTTTTGCACAGCAATGTGAAGTTATCTAGTCCTGTAGGATCTGAGGCACCTGGCAGACTGTGCGCTTAGACTCTGCTGTGCAATCAACGTTTGAGGAGCAGTGTCAAAGCAGTAGTAGGAAGCCCTTCGTCCAGGTGTGAGGTGTGTGGCTTTAACTGCAGCAGTGACTGCAGGCTCTGCTTAGGGACAATGATTGGGCAGAGCCAGAACTTGGTCTGTATCCTTCAGAGAGGTGATGATTTCCCTCACGTTTTGCTACAGGAGGCAGTGATATGGCAATTGTGTTAGCAGGTGAAGAGCAGTTGTTTTGTCCGAATTGTGTATGTATTGCTAAGTACAGTGGGAAGTGAGCAGTTTCCTGTGTTGTGTAGGCAGGTAAGCTGATTGTCTTACTTGTCTGCGTGCATGCAGTAATAATTGGAAACCAAACTTTTTCATCCCTAAATCCAAATTTGCTTCTCCTTCCCCAAACAGAGTGCCTTTATTTGGCAGCCTGCCCCTCTGCAGCACTGGCTGACTTGTGTGCTGACAGCCTTTTTTATTTGAGATGGCAGGAACCTCATCAAAACCAATGGAGAAAGGTGAAAAATTCAAGACAACATTAATCTAGACAGACTAGTATTGATTATGGCTTGGACTTTGTGCAGTTTCTGTATCACCACTGGGTTTGGGGACTGGAAGCCTGGCTCTGTCATCTGTTTTCCTCACCGTGCTATCTGTCCAGTGGGCAAGATAGTGCTGAACTGTCCTCATCAAATAGAATTTGCCTTGCAATACCTTCTGCCATTAATCAGTGCAGACAAATGAGGCTCCTCTTTCTCCATTTGTGTCTCTGCAGGAGGTACTGCCACAACTCCAACCACTCCAACTTCTGTAAAGCCTGACACACCACCCGGTGTTGCTCCTACTGTGCCTGCCTCAAGTCAGCCTCCTGCAGGGAGTGGAGCAGCTGCTTTTTCCTTTACACCTTCAGCTGCAAAGATGCCTGGCACTACAGGCAGTGATCCTCCACCTTACCCCTTTGCCACTGACACCTCCAAGCCAGCCCTGGCTCCCAGTCTGACTGGAGCAGCAACATTCTCTTTCTCATCTGCTTCTCTGAAGTCATCCGCACCTCCTGCTCCTTCTGCAGGCACCGCTACAGCTACCACCACCTCCTTTTCATTTGGATCCATGAACTTTAAACCAGCTGCGGACGGCACACCTGGGACACCACTCTCCACAACACCTGTTTTACAGAAGCCATCTTTGGCTGCTTCAGCTTCTTCAGTCAAAGTGAACCTCAATGAGAAGTAATTACAGTAGTTAATGGGGTGGCAGTAGACTTGTTAAATTGCTCCGGGCATGGGCAATGTGTGGTAGTTCTGAAGATGATTTTTGGCTTTTTGCCCTGACAGCTGTTCCTCACTTTCCCAGGAAAGGGCTGAGGAAGCCTGTGTTTATCTAAGACATAGCTCTCTTGGCTGTGAAAACCCTCATTGTTTTCCATGCTAGAAGTTATGTTTGTGAGCGAACTATTAGTTGAGGGAAGCTGTCAAAAATTAAATTGCTATTCCAACAAAAGGAAAACTGATACTGATTAGAAACTATGCAAAATTATTTGAGTGATGAATGCTCTCAGGTTTCATGTACCCGCATTTCTCTCCAGCTCCTGAGATTTGCTCTCTTTTTTTAGAAAGAATGATTTAAACCACAGAGTTATGTTAATTTGAGCTGCTTTCTGTGGAGAGCAGTTTTCATCTAAATGCATCATAAGAAATTTCTGATGGTTCAGATGATTATATTTAATTGGAAAAAATCTCAGCTGCACCAGGATCCAATGGTAGCTCTTAGGGCTTTTAAACTTTTATATTTTGTGTATAAAGCAAATGATACACTTGTGATTTGGCTCTCTAGATTGACTGCCTTGAGGAGCCAAGATTGCAGACGGATGGAAGTTCGTATTCTCTTGCAGAACAACAGTTTGAGCCTTGTTGCAAGTGTGACACTGAATAGCAGCTCAGATTTGCTGTAGTTGGTGCGTTGGTGCTTTGGTGCAAAGCAATGAGGTGCACTTTGAAACAGAGTAGTACTTTTGGCTGATGTATGGCTTTTGCTCACTATGGTAATAGTCTTTGTGGTTCCAAATATTTGGAAATGATCCTGAATGGATTCCCACTATCTCCAGAAGTTGTGCTAGTAATTTTGTCTTTGGAGCTTGAGTTGTTGCTGAACCTAGAGAATGCTAATTTGTTAGAACTTAGTGCTTCTTTTTGGATGGAAGGAAACAGTCAGGGCAGGTTCAGAATTGAAAGACGTTGTGCATTCTCTTGCAGGTTCAGTGCGGTAGACACTGCTTCTCCCACTAGTAGCAGTGGTCAGTGCACTTCTACAATGTTTTCATTCTCAACCACTTCAAAAACTACTTCTGGAGGTCCTCTGAGCCAGTCCACAGCCTCTCCTGCCACTCCACTGAAGGCTTCAACCCCTCTGCCTGCCGCAGGTAGGAGTTCGATACATAGTGTTGGGAATAAAACATTATAAACAGTGTTCTGAATGTTTTGAGACATACTGAGCTTCATTTGACTTCCTGCTTGTTTTTCCTGCTGCTTTTACTGGTGCAGCAGACCTCCAGATTTGTACATTCTAATGACGTGATGGACTTAGTACCAAAACTGAGAAGGTCTTCCATTTGTGTGGTTTGTTTCCCAAGAGCCATACAAGAAATGAAGATATTCGACTTCTAAAGTTCATCCAGAAGTTCCTGGCATTTCAGTGATCTGAAATACAACTGTATACAATGAATATACTGGGCAGTCACCCAAATCAGTGTCTTATCTTGAATCCAGAGTGATTAGAGTTCAAAATGGTCACAAATGAGTGTAAATTAGATGGCAATCATTTGTTAGCAGAATAATACTTGGGCTCTAAAATGATCGTGTGACTGGAGGTTTTGAGGAGTGGTACTATCAGAAATTGAAGTGACAGCTGTTACTGTTAGCTGGGAAGTTGATTAGGAGTAAAAACAGTATCTAAGGAAGGTGTGTTCTTGCAGTGGGGCCTGTACTGCTATTGCTTTTTGTTTTGACAGGGGTAAATATGGTTGTGTCTGATCACAGCCTGTTTTCTCAAGCTTTCTGTAAGTTCACAAATTACTGTTCCTCTTCTTAAATTCCAGTGGCACGTCCTGCTCAAAATATGCCTTCAACTTCTTCAGTACAGAAGGCAGCCAAAATCGCCCCATCTGCAGCAAAGCCAAGCTCTACTCAGGTAATGGGAACTTGAGTGGATTTTTTTAGAGGATGAATGTTTTACTTGGCCTATGAATTGCTTGGAATTCACTGGACTGCATGACTGGTCTTACGTCAAAGAATGAGCTAGCTTTTGACCTTGTAACTGCAACAAATCCGTGGGACCAGAAGTATGGTCTATGCATGTCTTTAGAGAACTGTGTTTTGATGTATATTGTCATGATCAGCGTTGTAGAAACCAATTCTTGTTATAGAAATGAGTGTTCAGTGCTTTCCTAGCTATTAAGCACTTGAAAGATGTCCTACCTGTGCATTAAAGGAGACAGAGTTTGGTGGATATCAAAATCAAAGGAGTTCAGCACACAAAAATTTCCTTTGCTTTCATAAATCTATCTATCTCCAGGTAGTCTGCAGTCCTACTTTTGCACAAACCAGACTTCGATTATTGTGGAACTAGTATTTATACTTATGACCTTTGTCTTCCTGGTGACTAGTGTCTGAATGGGGATTTTAATAGCTGGCATTTTTTGATACTTTGAGCTTCCTATTGCTGAGGGTATATCCTTAATATTGTTTTTGGGTTTGTTTGGGTTTTTTTCCAGGGCAAAACAGCAGTCCCCAGCGCAGCTGCAGAGAAACAGGCCCACCAGTGGAAGGATTCAGACCCTGTCATAGCAGGAATCAGAGAGGAGGTGAGATTTTTCAAGCACCTTTCTTCATTTTAGAGTCTGCAAGATGACTGCATGGGTACCCGGACACTTATTTTCAGTTTGACTGTGTTTTGGTGGTGTCTGTTAGTAGTTTAGGAATCGGAATAGAAGTTTACCCCAAGATAATCAGCCTGGTTTGTAATTGCTGTTTGTGTGTCGTGTTCAGTCATCTTTAATTTCAGTCACTGTGCTGAAGCAGTGGTGTGTTCTTTCCAGGTAATGTTCAATTTCTTGCTTTGGCTGCAAAGTGACAGGTGTTTATGGTGTAGTAGAAACATTATCCAGGAGCTGCGACATTTGTTCCAAACCCTTCCATGTTTCAGTGACTGCACTTTCTTCCATTTGACTTTGTAGATTGCACATTTTCAAAAGGAGATGGAGGAACTGAAGGCCCGCACTTCCAAAGCCAGTTTCCAAGTCGGTACTCCAGAGGAAATGAAGATGTTGCGGACTGAGTCGGATGATCTTCACACCTTCCTCTTGGAGATTAAAGAGACAACAGAGGTGAGTGGAGTATCTTCAAGCTGTTTAGCTTCTCAGCAATGACTGTTCCTCGCCAGATGTTCCTACTTAACCTGTAATGCTGATGTAGATGGAATTGCTTTAATGTGGGGATGGAATTGGCATTTGTGCTTTCAGACAGATGCTTGCAGAAGCTCCTGTGCTAGAGTTCACAATGAAAACTTGTTACTTGGAACCTTTTCCCATCTGTTCTATTTCTATTTGCAGTCACTTCATGGAGATATTAGTATTCTGAAGACAACCTTGCTGGAGGGGTTTGCAGGGGTAGATGATGCTAGAGAACAGAACGAACAGAATCGTGGCTCGAGGTATTTACACTTGCTCTATAAGAAACCTCTGGATCCCAAGAGTGAAGCACAGCTTCAGGTATGAAGCATGTCTGCCTGCTTCTTATCTAGAGTTTTAAATAAAACAGTCCTGCATGTGCAAGTACCCAGGAGTTTTGTTCTGCCCTAGGTATTTGCTGTTTCAACTAGTGAGTGTGATGAGTCCCAATTTCCTTGGGTTTGCAAGCCATGCTGAAAATCCTCTCCTAAAACTCCTCTGTTGTCACCATTTGCAGTGATGATTCAAAGCTTCTGCTGAAGGGAAGTAGTTCACCTGAGATCCAAGTCTGTCCTAAACTTAGAATGTGACTCCTGACATCCTGTTCCTTCTCAGCCTGTGATGTTTGCTCAGGGATTTCAGTTAAAGGAATGGTTTTTTCCAACACTTTGACAAAGAGTTCTTGGAATTATTTTTATCTTCAGCAAGTGACTTATGGACCAATTTGATGATTTATTATGACTTACACAATTGTGTGTTAATTTCATGGATGGTGAAGCATAAAGCTAAATGATATTCTAAAAGCTGGGGCACAAAGGAAAACAACCAGCAGTACACAAAAAGGCTTTCAAAGATATGAAAGAATCTAGGGGTGAAGGACTTTTTGTTATAGCTCTGGTGATGAGAGGGCTGTTTAACCCTAAGCAAAATAGAGTGGATGTGCCGTACAAATGTTACTTGGTCTTTTATGCACTGATAAGTTTCCCAAGAAGTTTAGCGAGCAGGCTGAAGATGTAATTGAATGCCATCTTTGTTACAGTGAGTATCGAGGGCATGCACGCAGTCAGTTACTGGAAGTTGGCTGATGTGAAGTCATTTCTTTTAGGTCTGATCTCTAATCTTTGATGTCCAGTATGTCTCTGGCATTTCAAACTTAGGCTTGTGACTTCAGAGCGATGATAATCTTGGAATGTTTATTTCACTGGTCTAGAGGAAAGAATAACAGTGTGGGAGAGATGCGGAAGTGGGTTGGAATGTAAGGAGAGAGCTTTCAGGTCAACTTCCTGAAAGGTTACAAGAAAGAGAGCTGTACTCTGACTCTTAAGTTAATGAAAAAGCTCACTTAGTCAACTTCGTGTATTAGTTTTCCATGAAGTTCTAAAGATCCTGAGGCTTTTCTCTTGTCCAGCCATATTGATTTGCTGTCCAGAGAGTTGCTGCTATATAATGCTTAGTGTTGCTAGAGAGAAGGAAACCTGTGCTTTTGCTTGGTAGACTGTAACGCTAAGCCCATGGTAGGACAGGATTTGGTTTCACGTTGGGTATGTCACATTAGAATTTTGTGCTGCATCTTGAAAACTTTTGCAGTGGAATTTTTCCCGAGCTGTGTTACTTGGCTGCTTTGTCATTGTGTTTAAGTGAGCATTCTGTTGAGATGAGCTCAAACCAACTGCAGTTTCCATTTCCATTTTTTGAGATTTAAAGTTCAAGACATGTTTATGCCATGGCAGGCTGGATAGATTATTCATGAGAGTGAATGCTGTTTTTGTTTAGGGAGCAAGGCTTGTAGCCTCATCTTTGGCTTAGTTGTGCCAGTTGTGCAACTATGTGGTCATGGATAAATCACTTTACTCTGCTTCTTTTCCTTTTCCTTTCCAACCTATAAAAACCAAGTTAATTCCTTGCTTAATGTGGGAGTTGTGAGCATTTGTGAATGCTTTCATGAATCATTGTCTATGAATGCTGGTATCCTAGAGCCATGTGGATGGCCTGCAAAGCTTTGATCACCTATAATTGTTAGAAGTTTCAACATTATAAAATGGGAGCAAATGCCTCATCTTTTGGAAATGAGCTTTAAAATAAGGTTTATATTATATAATGTCTGATGCTTGTAAAAACCCTTTCTATAAAGATGTGGCAGTGTTCTACAAATGTTATGGAAGGTGTTATTTCTGGTTGAGTGCTCGGATAAAACGTCCAAGCCAAGGCCTGAGGGTACCCCATTGATCAATAAACAGATTTTCAGTATGTTGGGTTCTGTAGTGCTGATAAAACTTTCCAGGAAGAAATGTGGGAAAGTGTTGTGTGGCTTGGACTGAATGATCCCAAAGGATCTTGAGCTTCTTCAATGGAAACTGAGATTTCTGAAGTGATTTAGTGGCTGGCTTTATTTTGCATGGTAGGAAATTCGACGCTTGCACCAGTATGTGAAGTTTGCTGTTCAGGATGTGAATGACGTTCTAGATTTGGAGTGGGATCGGCATCTGGAACAGAAGAGAAAGCAGAAGTAAGTAACTGAAATTGGAATGCAGAACAACTAAAAGGAACACGTCCACGTCATTGAATTGGGCATTAGTTTCTAATCAACAGACAAAAGCCTTTTCCCATTTAACAGTATAATCTTTCCCAAGGAAATCTAAGAATAAAACTTGACTCAGACACCTAATGGGAGCTGTAGGTTCAGACTGCTTGGCTTCATTTGTATTACAAGCTTGCTGCATCTCTCTGTACAGTGTAAATAGTGCTTACAGAAAAATCTGTAAAATAAGCTTTGTAGAAACCAGGTGCATCCATTGGTGGTAGCTAATGAAACCTTTCTAATAAATAAATCATCTTGAAGTAAACGAGCTAAATGAATAAACTTGCAGCATATCCAAAGGAAAAATGTGCATTTGAGATAAACTGAACAGCTTGGATGTTAGAACAAAACCATCTTTGACCTCATGGAGTTTAAGCAGCTAGAGCCGTTAAACTGCTTAGTGTATGCATGCCTGCTTGTGGCCAGATGTATAGAATGGTCCTTATCCCTGTCTCTTCATCTCATGTCTTAAGGCGTTTGATAGTTCCTGAGCGAGAGACTTTGTTTAACACCCTGGCTAACAACCGGGAAATAATCAGTCAGCAGAGGAAGAGACTAAACCACCTTGTGAACAGCCTGCAGCAGCTCCGATTGTATAATCAGACATCTCAGTGGAGCGTTCCCAGTGATACATCTCCTAACAATGCTGAAAGGTATGTGAAACAACTTCCTGAGTGGGGTCCACACTCCTCTCTTGCCCGCAACAACCTGCAAGGATGCATCCTCCAAAGAATGATATTTTGTGGACATGATGAGGACAGAGTGTCCTGAAGATGACACTAGACTACGCCCTGGTAATATTGAAGCTCATTGTTTGCCGACACTGCTAGATGCTTATCAGAAATATCCCCTAAAAGTCATGTTTTTTTATGGTAAACCAGATAGTAGATCCTCCAGGCTGAGGTACTGCTGGGTTTCTGTCTGAATTCAGGGGAAGAACTGAATGGCTCTTGGTATTTCCAAAATAATTAAAGATGCGTGTGTTTAAATAGCATAGTATCTAGAGGAGCTAACTGTTCTTCCAGATAAGACAATGATTCTAGTGGCAGTTTTGGCCCCTTTTGTTCCTGATTTGATTGGTTTCTTTCTGCTGATCGTTTTTTTTTTTTCCACTGCTTTGCCTTGTCCCATTTTTGACAGTGACCTTGAAAGCCTGCGCGATGCCTTGATGAAAACTACCTTGGAATCACACGTCAAACCTCTGCCTAAAGTACCTGGTAATTAATCCTTTTTTCCTGGCATTCACACCCTAAGTGTGAATTACTTTGTCTTGACTTGCAGTTTGATTATAGACTAATAACTGTCTTTGATTTTTCCAGCTAAATTATCTCCTGTGAAACAGGCACAGTTGAGGAATTTTCTAGCAAAGAGGAAGACTCCACCAATTAGGTCTACAGCTCCTGGTAAACCATTATTTACCACAGAAGTCTGAAATGCTTTCTGGGTGGGTGACTTATCAGCTGAGGGAATTGGTCCTGAAGTTTGGCTTCTCACTCTTCAACCCCTATTTCTCATTCCCTGTTCCCCTATCCACTAGGGAATTTCCTTCAGTTGCAGTCTTGTTGAGTGCTGCCTTTTCTGGCAGTTAAGAAGTCATATCCTATCAATGCAGGATTGAAACAAACCAGGAGAAGAGAATCTTAAAATAAAGTGTCTCTGTCTTGACTGTTAGGCTGGATGGTTCCTTCAATATACAGATGTGATTTTGTTTCTGATGTTGCAGCAAGTTTGTCCCGGTCTGCCTTCTTGTCCACAAGATATTATGAAGATTTGGATGAAGTCAGCTCAACATCCTCAGTTTCCCAGTCGCTGGAGAATGATGATACACAGGCAGTGGACCAGGAAGAAGAGGCTGCTCCAGCCCAAGTTCCTCGTCATGCTCCTGTGGTCCGTACTCCTTCCATCCAGCCCGGTTTGGTGGCTCAGTCCCCAGCCTTTGGGAAGCAGCACGTCTCGCTGGGTACTTTGTGTAAGTTGTTTTTGTAATGTTTCTTCTATTTTGCATGCATTCTTGTCAGTATCTTTAACCACCGTATCCATTGCCAGTGCTTCAGGTGCTGGAGAAATGAGATTGCAGCGTGCAGATTGGCATTGCCAGGTTTCTAGAAGCAGTTAGCACTAGCACTGACTGTAGGTAGCATTGCCTTCTGTTAGAAATTTGCCTTAGCCATATGCAGTGATTTCTTAAAATAGAGACCAGGGCACCGAAGCACTACTGCATTTGGTTGGTGTGGCCGAGGTTAGGAGTTCTTAGCCCAGTGAGTCACAGCAAGAGCTATATTTGCATACGCTCAGTTTTCCTTGTGCAAAAGTAGTTTGGTTTTTTTTTTTTTTTTAATCTCTGTAGCCAGAGGGAAAAATAAGGTGTCAGCAGAAGTGTCTGTAACAGCAAACTGAAAGTCATGCTTCGCATTGAAATGACAGCTATTGAGACTTGCTTGCAAAGTTTTCTGGGATGTACAGAAACTGCCAGGGAGAGATTGTGTTGATTATTTAGAAGGCCTGCGTGCCAGTCTTGTCAGAACAAAGCTGTGTGCTTAGAGGAACTGTAGTTCAGCAAAGGCTTTCAAGTTGCCCTGATTTGTAGAGATGTAGTGAACTGTAAATTTTTTGTTCGTTTGTTTTTTAGTGCCTACGTCTCCAAACAGAATCATACCGCAAGGGGCAGACAGTACAATGCTTGCAACAAAGACTGTGAAACATGGGGCTCCTGCTCCCACTGTCACTGTTCCAGCACCACAAGCAGCTGCTGCTGCAGCTCTGCGGAGGCAGATGGCTAACCAGTCCCCAGGTAAAAGATGGCTACTTGCCCAAGTGATCTCTGAGCACTGGAACGTGGCTTTTGCAGGAAAAAAGATGATCATCAAACAAAATGTGACACGCATATGTATTTGTTGCATCTCTGAGCTATCCAGGATTTCTTTGTCTTCCTTCTTCTTATAAGCTACTGGTATGAAATACCTGAGAAGCTCTCACTTCATGTTTCTTTGTACCCCTTCTCAACTGTGCAGTGGCAGAAATGTCGATGGTTCCTAGGAGATCCTGGCATGGCACTTGATCTGTGTGCAAGAAACGCTGTTGGAGAGCAGAGAAATGCTTATATTAATAGCTCTTCATTATTAGCTGAGCAATTGAAGAACTGAATTGGATAACAGTTTTAATATTGAGAAGTTAAAAGTGAACAGTTCAGTTAAGCCTGGGATCTGCTTGCAAGGTTTTGAGTTGAATTGGGGATCAGTATAAGCTTTTCTTGTTTGGTGTTAGGCGTTTTTAGTGCTTTCCCAGTACTGCAGCATTAGTGCAGAAAAGACAAAATTCAGTTACTGGTAGAGGAATTGGATTGGTTTCTCTTCCTTGCCCAAGGAGAGCGTGAGTGCAGCAAGTGGACTAGTGACATGAATTCTGGCAGAGCCTGGGGCTGTAACTACACAGGTCATTTCTGTGTAACCTACGAAGTTACAATGTAGGTGAGGAAAAGTTTGTAAGAATATTTAGATTTGATCATAGAATCATAGAATAGAATCATAGAATAACCAGGTTGGAAGAGACCCATCGGATCATCGAGTCCAACCATTCCCATCAGTCACAAAACCATGCCCCTTAGCACCTCGTCCACCCATGCCTTAAACACCTCCAGAGAAGGTGAATCAACCACTTCCCTGGGCAGCCTGTTCCAGTGTCCAATGACCCTTTCTGCAAAAAATATTTTCCTAATGTCCAGCCTAAACCTCCCCTGGCAGAGCTTGAGGCCATTCCCTCTCGTCCTGACCCCTGTCACTTGGCAGAAGAGGCCATTACCCTCCTCTCCACAACCTCCTTTCAGGTAGTTTTAGAGAGCAATGATCAGCTAACAAGGAAAAACACAGTAACTATATAGAAAGCTGCCCATTTCTTTGTTGTCCTTATTGAAGGCTGAGAGACAAAACATTTTGGGCGAGATACACCACATGCCTTCTAAAAACTTGAATGGAGTTACTCATAGGCACTAAGTTGAAAGAAATGTTTGATATCGACATCATCTTTACCTCTTTTTTTTCTTTAAAGCTGTAAGCACCTCATTAACTGAATCGACTCTGAAGAATGTTCCTCAGGTAGTGAATGTGCGAGAACTCAAGACCGGTGCATTGACGCCAGCTGTCTCTGCAGTAATAGGGTGAGTGGTTAAGCTCTTTCTCGCAGCCTTCTGTACCATTTGCAATAAAACACATCTGCCAGTGGGGAGCAGCAGTAGTGTTTTACATAGTCTGACCATGCAGGACCTAATGTGGATGCATTTAGAGAAGAGTACTAGGTTTGTGGAATGAAAAGAAAAAATATTTTCTTTCTAGGTCATTCAGGGCATTGCTAATGGCTTGTCCTGAACAAACGATGAGACCAGAATTAACCTCCTTCTCCATTAGTCTGTGAAATGCGTTTTAGTACATCCTTTCCTTTTGGGATCCAGTGGTTTTACTGCCAATATGTATTTTGGATCGGGTAGCTGCAGTCACTACCTCTTCTTTGCCACTCTGTGAGGGAAGTGTACACCTCTGTCACCTGGTGTGGTCTGTGGCCTGTCCAGATGTTGTTCCTTTTTGCTTTGTCATCTACTACAGAGCAAATCTCGAGTTATGCCTCTTCTGTCTATTCCCAGATTCATCCTCTAAGGGAGGGGAAACCATGTCCTGGCTTTTCTGGAAAATTATCTTAATATTTTTGGCATCAGAAATTTGACTGAAGGATTTGTGTGTCAATAGGGGCCGATCACTTTGGAAAAATCCAGAGCTGCAAGGCTGTCTTTCTCATGAATAAATTGTGAATGTTGTCTTCTGGTATTTAACCTTGAATTTGCAAAGATTTGTCCTGAGTTAGCTGTAACGCTTGGCTTTCCTACTTCTCTGCCTCCTACAGACAACAGCCAGCTTGGCTCATTCCAGAGATTTCTGTTTTATCACCAGGCTCTGTCACCAGCTGCAGAACTAAGTCTTTTTTCCCTGTCGTCATAACGACCTTGAAACTGTCTTTGCTTGGAGTTCCTACCATTGCTTTATGACCAAGATAATGCGTGGCTGTTTCTGGGCAAGGGAGGCAGGGACACTACTGAAAACTCTGAGCAAAGTTGAGGTTACTGTGTAAAGCAGAGTAAACTCACCACACGCATCTGATTAGAAGACCACGTGGAGCTGCAAATGCTTTATCCATGTAACTATGGGCTTTATTTGCAGCTCCTGGAGCAATTTCTGTCGTTCCATAATTTCTGGGTGTCATAGGTGTGTGTACTCTTCACCGTCAAACAAAAGAAGTGAAATTCCTTTGATGCAGCTTTTCAGAAAGGGAAGAGAGTCTCACAGCGGTGGTACTCTGCTGCTGACCTGACATTTACTTCATGGTTTCTTCTGCATTTCAATTGGGAAACAGTTCGGGAGCTTTTTACTGCTTTATTTTGTCCTAAAGGGGATAAACTGAAGGGGGAGAAGGGCAATGCTGCATCTTTTGAAAGTAAAATTTCAAACAGCTTTGTTTAGGATATTTTGCTAAAGGCAGTGTTATGACTGGGAAGAGTTCTCCACCCTTTGTTTCATCAAAGCTGTGATGAAAAAAGAGGGTACTGGCTGTACATAGACAAGGACACGAGCCTGCGGTACGTATCTGAGATTGGTTTTCACTTCAACTGTACTTAAAGATCTGTCTGTCTTTCAAGTAGTTTTAGAGTGGCAGTATTGATTGAGCTCTCTAATTTATAGAGCGCCAGCTAGCTTGATATCTTGAAGACTTTTTACAGTCTTATTTTATAGCTGACCTCATAAAAATGTACTCTTTAAAATTTCTACCCAAATGATCCTGTGCCTGCCAGTCAGGTTCAGCACTAAAATAAAGAGCATTCACCCAGCAAAGTTAATTCATCACTTTTTGCTACTTCAGACATCCTGGCTCTCTTTTGCCGCTACAGCACACTCTGCGGATTGTTAAGCAGAAATGATTTTTCAGTTGTTAGCAGTTGTTCAGTGAGCTGTGGCTGGGTGTGTTGGTGGTCCCAGTCCAGTTATTCAGATAGAGTTTTCAGTGCAAAACCTCCGCTCTCCTTTCCACAACTGAAATCAAATCCAGCCTCTTCATAGTCTTGTCAGAGGAGCAGTGGGACAAGGGATCTTGAGGCTTTTCTCGGGGAAAGGTCCCACCTTATCATGGATTTCACAGACCTTCTGCTGTTTTCTTCTTTGTTTGGAGTTCACGTGAACTTGAAATTTACAGCTTTGCCTTTACAACAGAACTCTTTCCAATGTTAATGTGAAGTTTTCCTTATTTGTTTCATTTTTCCTCTGGGCAGAAGGCAAATTCAAGCAATGCATTGTAGAGAGAGAGCACTCCTTGCTGGAAAGGAGGACTTACTAGTAATACAAAACCCTGTCTAAGACTAGATGGCTATGCAAAAATTACAGTTTCTTGTGTGTCCCCTTCCTTTGGAATATGGTAGGAAATTTCTTTGAGCTGGCCTTAGGGTGACTAAATAGTAAATGCAGTTTGGGAGTTCTCATGGTTAGGAGACAGACAGCTTTTGATGCTTGGATTCACTTACTGTCTGGGATTTGCAGCCTCAGACCTTTCTGTAGTACAGAGGTTGCTTATTGCCTTAGGTAACACCTGGCCTGAGTAAAGAGGGAAAGAGCTGGCTCAGAAAGAGAAAGGTGGCCTTTGCCACCAAGAGAATGCAGGCAGAGTTGAATTTGTTACGCTTCTGAAGGCTTCTGGTATTGGCCGTTTAGGCTGCTGATCCTGGGGAGCCACAGAGAGGCTAAAATTGAATGGCTGTTCCCAGCTTATGGTGATTTCATGTGTTAATGGCCCGCACCATGTAGGATGCTGCACCCCACAAGTAGGTAATGTGGGCTCTGAGGTGCAATTTGTTTCATAGTCAAAATTCCTAAACGTATAATGTAGAATATAGGTTAATTTTATCACAATTCTTGCTACGATTTCATCAATGCTTACATTACACTTCAAAGACATGAAGTGCTTCCTCCCCAGCTTTGTCTTCTTGCTCAGCATTTCTGAGAGTTGCATGTACTTGTCTGGCCTCCTTGCTATAGAGCAAGCTTCTTAAGTTTGTTATCCACTAGGCATAAAATTGTAATCTCCTTACTTGCTGATTTTTCGTCAACTCCCTGTAAAATAGAAAGGCTTGACTCTTCAGAGACAAGAGTGTGTGAAGAAGACTTGATCGTTTAAGTCTAGGACTTAAACACGTTTGCAGACATCCTTTGTTAAATGTGGCTGATTCATTTAAGAGGTTTATTCCCTAATCAGATTTGTTCGTTTGGAGCCATGTGTGGAATCCTTAATAACAGTCTTTTTTTTTCAAGACTTCTGGAAGCTGTGCTTTTTGAGAGGCAAGGAAGTCCTTTTTCAGACTAGTCATTCATTTAACGTTTTGATTTTTCTTTTTAAGGTCATCTGTACCTCACTCTGCAGCCCAGGCAGTCCACCAGGTTTTGGCAACTGTTGCTACAAATCAAGCTAAACAGGTATCTTGTTATAGAATCCTTTCCCTGTGGAATACGGTACCAGGGCATGTCGCACAGTTTGGGGGGTTAATTGTTGGTGACCATCTAAAAAAAAAAAAAAAAAAATCTCTTTTCACAACTTGTCCTGCATTCTTAGCAAACCATTTATTTGTCTGTGACCTCATCTGTGTGTTGCCAGGCATATCTTTGTTATGTCTTGACTTTTATGTCTTTCGAAGGCTTGCAGTTTTCTAATGGCCACAGCCTTGCAGCTGTAAGGGTGAGCGCTAACAATAAAGGAAAATGTATTAGGTAGATACACCTAAATTTCACAAGTTAAAAAAATATTGGTAGGCTATTAAAGGAGAGAGTAGTTTACACATCCTGTTACTCTACTTTAAACATTTCTTATTGGTCGACAAGCTGTGCCAGGTTTTATGCCCAAGCGTCAAAAAAACACACAGCAGTCTTTGTCCCCTGGAGTCATTGAGCTGTTGCCTGTGGGGGCCCACTGGCCTCTGCAAGAGACTTGTTGAAAGAGCAGTGACCCTGTGTTTAGGTGTCAAGGCATAATGGGCCCAAGATTGAAGGGTACTTCTGAGTGCTTCGGCTACCTTCCTCTGGTTTGTTCTTAAGTCATTGAATGACTCTTGTGATACCAAACTAGGATCAGAAGGACCATTGTTAATGAACAAACTGCACTGACCTGAGGTGGGTTTGTGTTTTTAGACCCCTGTAATGAACTCGCTTAAGGGACAGACTCCACCTTCTTCCTCTGTGTGTGCACCCTGTCCTGTGGCATCTACATCTGGTCCAACGTCAGCTGGCAACAAGATCTCGGGTGAGTTGTCTTTGGTGGAGGTGGAAATAAGGCCTGGATGTCTCTTGCCACTTGTCAGAGTGCATGATCCAGAAAACGAAGGCACTGAGAAAACAGAAAATAAGAGGAATAGTTTTTCCATACATTGGTACCTGACCTGAGTGTTTCTGTGCAGCCCAGCAGGAGTACCTGAACTGGCTTGAAATGAGCTAATTCAAGTGCTGTGTCTGTTGAGCACTGGGGTGCATGACCAACCTCAAAGCCGGTTCAGATACTGTGGGCTGTTGTGTACAGCTTATGAGCTTCTAAGGAAAGAAACGCTCAGTTCACATCCTTCAGTGCAAATGGGGGAAGAGGAAACTCTTAGGGAAGGAAGGAATTGATTTTTAATGTGCGTTGGATAATAATGTTTGCATCGGACACGGTTTTATAAGCCTCTTGTATAAATGCCTGAAATCTATCTCTGTTGCTCTTCTGCCTTTAATCCGTAGATGTAGGTTGCCTCTTAGCCAGGAGTAAGAAGCAGCAAAAATAGCTAGGAATCATATTTGACTTGGCAAATGCTTCTTAAATTTTGGTTTATTGAAAATGTCAGCTCCTGAATTTGATGGCACTTCTTTAATTTCAAATGCCTTTTGATATGACGATGAGAGGTTTTATGGAGCATTTCTTAATTGATTATTTTTCTTATTGTTTAACTTTTATTATCAAGATGGTGACACATCTTTGCTCTAGTCAGATCTATGTTGCTGCCTTAAATCTCCAAAATAATTTGTGTTTTCTCTAATGCTGTAACAGTAGCAGGAATGCTCCTCTGTACAAATATCAGATTTGATGTAAGTGGCAAAAAAGCTTCATTTCCAACTGATAAAAGTGCATACTCTGCATGTGAGCTATTCTTTTTTGACAGCTGGATGACAAAGGGTCTTTTTCTTATTCGTAATGCTTGTTCTTGTAACTTACAGGACAAGGGACAGTAAAAACAGTTACAGCTGTGACCTCCTCTGCAGTGACATCGGCACCAGCTACAACTCCACAGCTTAACAAAGCGTTCTCCTTTTCTTCTGTGGGGTCTGTATGAACGTTAACGTTTCTTCGTAGTTGATGTTAAATATGAGCGTATTAGCTGTTAAAGCAAGTGTTACCTACAAGCTGCACTATACTGTAAAACGGCACCTGCACGGGGTAGCTTGTGGGGCAGGGGTTGTGCCAGAGTTCTTGGGAGACCTTCCTGTTTGTGGAAGCCGACCTGAGGGAGGTCAGATGAAGCTCTGTGAGAATCTGACACAATATTGTGTGGCTTTGCGATTTTTTTCATACTATGACTAATCAAGGGGAAATAACGACGGGCTTTCTTTTCAGGTTTATCTGTAGTGGGCTATTGAACAAATAATACACTGTGTATACTGGTATTTCTCATCATCAGGTGATTGGAGATCAGAGCAGTGTGACTGTGGTTAAAGCACTCGCTCATGGTCTGATGGGCTGGGTCTGGGCACACATCACGCTTCCCATAGAGTCAGGGAACTTTTATCTTGTATGTTGAGGTTGAGGAAGAGGAGGCAGACAATAGCTAGTTTTAAACCTTACTCTTTATTTAGTGAGCAGTAACAGGAAAATCATCCCTGGCAAGTTGTGCAGATGTATGTGAAGAATGAACTTCAGCTTTACAGTAGCTGGAGAAGAGGTTGAATGCTGGGAGCTTCTGCTTCCAGCAGAGAACAATGAACCTCAACATGGTCCTATTAACACTTGTCACCTCTGAAGGTGAATTCTAAGGAGAATGATGTTGAGGTTTCTAACCTGATCACGCATACATGGCTTTCAAATGCTGGCAGAGGTTTGGGAAACAGAAATGCTGGAATTCCCTATTAGGACTTGAAATCCGTGCTGATGGTCAAACATTCTGAATTTCTTATTCTAGTTAAATCAAACAAATTCCGTGTTTTGGATTGAGAAGTAGTATGTTCATGAGGGTGACCGGAGAGTCCCTTTGCCACCTTGGTGACTTCTGTCACGTAACAATAACTCAAAGCAAGGCGCATGTTATGAACATGTTATTCTGAAATATCTCTTACGGGTTTCTTTTCACAGATGGCAAAAATATTTCTGTGATCATATCTTATGTTTGGGGAGGAGAGATAACTCCTTAGAAATGATTGTTTGATTACTTTGATTAATTCTGCATGTTTGCCTGTCTAATACTCAAATTAATTTCTCTTCACGAAATGGGTAACATTAAGTATTTCAGAATACACGTACTTTCAAATGGCTAGTTTTTCTTTCTTAACCATTTCTCTGCAAGTGGATGTTACCCAAACCATTTGCAGCGCTCTTCGAGGGACTAAAATAGTCCTTTTGAGAAATGGAAATTCAGATTCAAAAAGCAAACGAACTCTGCCTTTGTCCCACGGTGCAGTGCCTCATTCTGAAAACCATATGCTAAACACAGTGCTGTTGTCAGTGATGTCTTAGTTACACGGCCTGACTTCTGTATAAACAGCTGGTCTTTGAGAATCAGAGAAAGCTTAAAAAGCCTCAGGGAATGAAGGTCTCTGGAGGAGCTCAGTACTCGTTATGAAAGATCACACCATTTTTGCAAGATGGAATATTTTTTGTGTGATAGTCATGGAAAGTTTTAATTTCTGTCTTGCTATCGGGGATCTCCTTTTTGACGGGTGGTAGTATCCATTATTCCCTTTTGAATGTGCAGTATCTTCTACCTTGTAGCTCTCTTAAATAAATTCTCATCACCATTGTGGTTCTTCCTAGTCTCCCAAGAGCTATCAGGATTTGATACGTAGTGTTCAGCTGCTGAGCCGAATGGGAAGGAAATATATAGGAGAAAAGAAAGAATATGGGACAATGAGGGATGGTAAAAAGAACTTCAAACTCTGACTCGCTTTAACCATCTAGAAGCCTTGTCAGAGGGGAAACAAATGGAGCCCAGTCTATGTGCTTGCATCTCACTGACTGTTTAGTTGTTGGAGAAACTGTTCTTCTGCATATGTACTTGACTTCGTGCAAGTCTGTACGGGACATCTGAATCTCCAAGTTGTGTTAATCATGGGGTTGGACGGTTCCACACTTTGAGCAAAAGTGTTGTTATTTCCTTTTTCTCTTCTTAGGTCTGGATTTAATTTTGGTGTTGTCACATCATCTGCTTCATCACCAGCACTGCCCAGCCTGCCTTCTTCACAAGGTTAGTTTGGAAGAATGTGCAAACGTGTCTTCCCTACTAAGAGAACACTTACTCTTCCTAACTTGTGTGGTTCTTATTTTATGTTGCAGTTCTATTATTAAAATTGTGGTAGCTGCAATGCCATTATATATGTATGCTGGATTAATCCCTGTAATGCACAGAAATCTAGGCCACCTGCCTTTCAATTTAGAGTAAGTGAAATATTTGCTGCCAAGAACATCTAGGAGTTACTAGTTTATGAAAAGGGTAATATCTGTAGTCATAGTCATTTCCTCTGCTGTCTTTAATCTGTAGATTTTAAAGTTGTCGAGGTGGTCTGACCCAGAAAGCTGTCATTAAGTGAAGTGAGCATTTAGTAATGAGAGGAGAACGCTTGCAATGGCTTTGTGTTGCTTCTAAAATTGAGTTGACTATATAGGCTGCCTTTCCATTTCATAGATAGATCATATTTAACCAGCCTGGAAAAAGGGGAATTATACATCTGCTTGATAATAGTCTTGAAGTTTTCTGCCTCTGCATTCAGTCTTGCAAAGATCATATGGTCAAAACCTCACCTGCAGTGTTATTGGTTGCTCTAATAAGAGATATCTCCTCTTCACGAATCTTGGCTTGCTTAAATCCTTAAGCCATCGCAGCCACAGCAATGCTGTTAATGCTATTCTGTTGATGTTAAGCAGAGCGAACTTGGCTTACAACTTGAAAATTCAGTTAACGTAAAAGCTTAGGTAAATAACAGTGATTGAAGGAGGAGCGGGAGGTGCAGGAGACAGACTTGTAAACCTTGTGAGGGCAGTTAACTTCATGTTGCTCTGTGGAATCACAGCAGCATCTTTGCCTCTGTTAGCGGGTGATGAGGAACAACAGAAGGAATTTCACTGCCTCAGGAGGAAACAAATGCTACGTTATTCAGCGTCAGTTACTAATATACTTAAATACACTTAATATGCTTACAGGGTGAAAAAACAAGGATAATACTAGCTGTGCTAAGAAGCTTTTGCTCTTTATTATTTGATCTCCATGCAGATTTCCTGTACCTTGTCCAAACCAACCTATAATCCAAACAGCAGTGCAGTGTCTTCAAGTCAGAATTTGTATTCTTTAGTGCTCAGAAATGGAAAATCAAATAGAACTGGTCCAGTCTCCCATAACCCTTCAGCAGTGTATCTTATAAATGGAGTTGCTTTGGCAGTTACATTTGAGAGCTCTTTCCCTGAGCTGAAACCAGACCACGTAGAAAGTGGTCAGTAGTCTATATTTGAATTTGTAAGGAAAGAGTTGATTCTGGAGAAGACTTTCCACCTGCCACAAAGTATTTTTATGACCCAAATTCTGTTCTGAGCCATTGGTTTAAACGGAGTTCTCTGGTGAATGTCAGGAATTGTTTAGCTGAACCAAATAAGGAGGAGTGAAAATGGTGTTAACAGAAAATGGTCTTTTATGTTTTTATCTGTTCAATAAGAGATAGGAGCCAAAGGCTGAAACTCTACTTGAGAAGGATGGTTAAGTGGAGGCTGTGACATGAAAGCAACAGTGTTTGTCACTGTTGTCTCCTGAATGCACATGAAAGTGGCAGTTACTCATGGTTAGAGGCCTTATGGTTTTGAGGCAAGAGCACTGTCTCTCTAACAATCTGTGAAGCGCCAAAGCATGCTACTGTTGTAAGAATGAAAAATGAGCTTTGCATACTGTAAATGGATTTGAAACTTCTGTCTCTTTTACTGACAGCCCCTGCTAAAGAGTCCACTCAGCCCGATTCATTTTCGCTTGCTGGGGGTTCCAAATTTGGAGTAGTCCCTGAGAGCACTTTTGCTTTTGGGTCCCTCAAGCCAGCAAGTGCTCCGGGAGCCTTAGTAGCAAGTAGCTCGTCGGCAGATGGCACCCAGTCAATCAAACCTGCAGCAACAACATCATCTGCTTCCACCACAGCCTCTGGCAAGTTGGATATCTCTCCATCTAAACCAGGAGATCACTTGTTTCAGAGCAACCTAGCTGGGGAAACTCTTGGGAGCTTCTCAGGACTACGAGTTGGTCAAGTAGATGATAATGCTAAGGCCACACCTAAAGCACCATCTACCAGCGTTGCAGGAGCACAGTCAACTAAAACATCTACAGTACCTTCTGGATTTACTTTTGGTGCTCCCCTGTCATTGGGAAAAGCTGGAGAAACTGTTTCAGCGTCAGCCACGTCAGCTGGCACAGCTTCCCTGTCTGTCAGCACCAGTGCCACAGGCAATCTCTTTGGCAATGTCCAGATAACCAGCCCAGGGTCTTCAGGGGTATTTAATCTTGGAGGCGCTAGTAGCAGCAAACCCACCTTTTCATTTGGTATTCAGCAAGCAAACAGTACAAGCACATCCGCCTCTACCCCTTCTACTGCTTCTGCTTCCTCATCTCTCTCATTTGGAAGTTTCTTGAGTTCATCACAAACTGCTGCTCCTGCTGCAACTTCTAGTAAGAGTGCAGGGGATGCTAAATTACCGTCCGTGTCAGAAAAGCCAACTGAAAATGAAGCTGCAACAGCTGGGTCTTCACCTCCAGTGGCACAGTCACCACAGCCACAGATACAGCTTTTGGACTCTGTTAAAGAGCCTGCTTTGCCCCAGGCCACAGCTGGAAACACTGTCCCTGCAGCCTCTGGTGCCACATTGGCAGCATCTCCTGCTGATGCCATTGCTACTCCTGCCTCCACAACTGATTTGAAGGCACTAGTGCCTCCCCCTGTCTCTACATCTGCCCCACCAGATCAGAACATCTCAGTGACAACCTCTACAACAAACATTGCCTCTCCTGCAGAAGCAACAAGTGCATTGGCTGCTACCTCTGATATTACTACGTGTGTTCCGAGCCCAGCTGTTGGTGCCTCTGTATTTGCCCCAACTTCTGCGAGCTCCTCGGTGTTCTCTCAGCCTCCAAGCTCCAGTTCTTCTGGCTCAGCCTTTAGCCAGCCTACTGGCGATACAGCTGCCGCTCCGTCCACCCAACCCGTTTTTGGACAACCACCGGCAGGTACCGCTGCATCCTCTCCATTCGGGCAACTCACCACCAGTACCTTGTCCACTGCCACCACCACCACGCAGGCTGCCACCTCAGGTTTCGGTGCTCCTGTTTTTGGCACCGCCACTACCGGGGGCTTTGGTCAGCCAGCCTTTGGACAAGCACCCACCTTTGGGCAACCAGCAAGCAGCACTTCAAGCGGTTTTACTTTTAGCCAGTCTGGATTTGGGACAGTGCCAGCTTTTGGCCAGCCAGCGGCTTCCACGGCAGCCTCAAGCAGCGGCAACGTTTTTGGAGCAGCAGCTAACACCAACAGCACCAGCTCCTTTTCCTTTGGCCAGCCGTCCGCCAGCACTGGAGGCGGGTTGTTTGGACAGAGCAGCCCTCCAGTGTTTGGGCAGAGCACTGGCTTTGGGCAAGGGGGATCCGTTTTTGGTAGTGCTGCCACTGCCACTACTACAACATCATCTGCTGGGTTCAGCTTCTGCCAAGCTTCAGGTAAGAAGAAGCTTCAGGGAGATGTGGTATCCCAGCGGTGCTGTCTGGCTGTAATGCAGAGAGGAGGCTATCCCTGGGGAAAGCAGGATGGAGTTTACTGCCTTTTTCTTCTTTTCCATATGACACTTGATGGTTTTTTGGGGTTTTTTTTGTTTCTTTGGGGTTTTTTTCAGTTATTAAGAATAGGAGCCGTCATGTGTGTGAGGGAGAGTCTAATGCTGGAAACCAAAGAAGGTTTGCTCTGCATCAGTAGACTTCAGTGTAGCTTATTCAATCCAATCTTGCATTCATTTTAAGCTTCCAAGTCTACCTTGACTTAATTTTTAATTACATATTGTCTTGCCTGTTGCACAATAGGTAGGTTGGATTCAGCATCATATAAAAGATCTCAAACTAGGATGTTATTGTAAATCATTACACTGAGGTCTTGGGGCAGCTCTGAGACTGTAATCAAGGTAATGAGTACAGGTGCAGCATTTCCTTCAGCGTGTGCAACAGGATTTATAGCCAGGTATAATATTCTTTTGTGATCTGAGATGGCGAAAAAAATCCATTAAGCCCTCAGAGTGGTGGGTTAGCAATGAATTAATCTGTTAAATCTGATTTTGCATTTGGAAACATCTGAAAACTAAATATAGCAGTAACGTGGCCGTTAGCTGCCAGTCTAAACAGCTAAATTGAATACTTCACAGATCAAACGTTCTCTGTCAACCTTCTTTTGTTCTCCACATTGCTGCAATATATTGTTGTTTTTTTTCCAAAGCTTTATCTTTTATCTTCAGCAATCTCACAGGGAAAAGTGAAAAATACATAGTAATAATAGCGAACATGTATTTCCAAGGAAGAAAAACTAATTAGGCTGATTTAATTAAAAATGATGGCACTGTAGGCAAACTGCTTCCTCATTTTTAACTACAGTAAAAGTGAACAGTTAAATTAGGGGAAGTGAACTGTGCTTGAGAAAGGTGTTTCTGATTATAGAAATGCAAGTTTCATTACAAAATGCACATTTAAGTGAACTGGGAAATGGAATGGGGAGGTTTTTTTTAATCAAAACATTTCATTATCTATAACGGGAGTCTTTAGGTAACAAAGCTCAGATCATCCTTACTCAGGGGAAATTGGAATGGTACAGCGCTTGTTCATGATTTGCAGCATTCTTAGAGCAATGGTAACAGAAATGCAATTTTCTTATATTGTTAGCAACAGACTTGCAAGTGAAAAAAACTTTTATTTTCTGCTTGGTTTTAAGTTGGCTGAAGAGAAAAGGAGAATGACTTTCAGATAAACATTCAATGGAATTTATTATTTGTGTGTTGGCTCATGCTTTACGTTTGTCCAACCAAAATACATTGGGTAACATCATTTGTATCCTGTGTTTTGACACAGGAGAGCTGTCCTTTCCCTGTTTTGGACTAACGTCACCTCCTTGAATTGTCTTCTACCCTAGTAATGGTCCTGGTGGTTTATTTACCTTTCTTTTCTCAGCAGGTTTTGGTTCTAGTAACACAGGTTCTGTGTTTGGGCAAGCAGCTAATACTGGAGGCACTGTCTTTGGCCAGGCAAGTATTTATGGCTTTTGTAGAAACCATGGGCTGTTGTGTACAGTGGAATTGTCCAGGGTTCCCTACCTATTGCAAAAATCAAATACAATTCGACATGCTCAGTAAGAAGTATCCCAGTTTGTACCCAAGAGATTTGCTGTTGTAGTGGGCACCTAAGCAGCATCTGTATGGATGTTTTCTGAGGGGAATGGGGAAACAGACATTTTATCGCATGCAAGATAAGGCAGAGCCATCTCCCTCTCTTCCATGCTAAGTGGGAAGTGGATGGTGTAGGGCAAGTGTCTTAAACCTCACCTGCGGTACAGAATAAAGCCTTTGATTGTGTTACGTGTTGGAAGGTAATTGCTTGATGGTTCCTCAGCCCCCCTGTACACTCAAGGAAGGAATAGACCAGACAGAAAAATCAGCCTTGGGGAAACGTGCTACTTCGACTTCTTCTTAATCCTTCTTTTGTCCATTTTGTGTTCTAGCAGCCATCTTCTTCCAGTGGAGGCTTGTTTGGATCTGGCAGTGGTGGGAGAGGTTTCTTCAGTGGTTTGGGAGGAAAGCCAAGTCAGGATGCAGCCAGTAAGAATCCTTTCAGTTCCTCCAGTGGAGGATTTGGATCTGCAGCTTCCCAGAGTAAGTGAACAAATCACCCTGCATGACAGATGCTAAACCAGCCCTCTCACATGTTGCTTCTTGCCTAGACAACCAGCCTAACAAAAGGAGGCATGAAAAGTAGTTAAGAGTGTATTAAAGCTGCTCCCAGGTTCGTTTGTGCCAGGGTCTATAAAGAATTTAACTGTCAATGCAAGAATCAGTCACTATCTATTAGTGTAAAGTTGGATTTTTCTTTTTTATTGCCAGAGTCAAGTTAAAAACTTAAGTCCTGAATTTTTTTGTCTAACGGGTCTTAGTAATTGTCTAAAATTTGAGCAGAGATACCTGTATGCTATTGTCTGCTTTAGCAGTTAGTTTTTAGTACTAGCAAGCTCTCTCATGCATTTGTGTGCTGCTATTGCAGAGCCGCACTTGTTACATATATATGTATGTCACAAAAGTTCCTCATAATGATTTCTTAACTGTGGCTTTTATTTAATTGCTGCTCTGCTTCGTTATTTGGTCACTTGGATTAGTCAGAGAGGGAAAGCAGAAGGCGTGGAGTGAATCAGGTAGAAAGCTCAAAGAAGGGGAAAGATTGGCCAAGTCATAAAAGTAAGGGAACAAAGGAAAGCTGTAGAATGTGCTGCAAGTGGCTAAAAGTAGCAGTTCAAGTCTTGGAAGAACAAATCTCTTTCTTTTATTACATCTTTAATGATCTATGTGGATTCATGGTTCAGGTCAGTTCTCTAACCTTGCTGATTTAGTTTTCCTTTAATGCAGCACTGGGTTTTGTGGTGAAATAAAACGGATGGTTCAGCAGGGAGAAGGTTTGGTTATTCTCTGTCCTGCCACTTGACACTAAGAATCTGTGTAGCCATGTGAAAGACAAAAACTTGAGTCATTTCTCAGTAAGGCTGCAAAAGTTTGGCTTCTACCTTTAAGGTCCTGCCAGATAGTCGTGTTAAGAAATACTGGCCATCGCCAGAATAGCTGAGAATCTTTGAGTTGTGGTGGAGTGGCATTTGTGTTGTCAAGAGATATGATTCTAGCTGCTCTTATTTCTCACTTGAGGGATTGTCCCTTAGAGACTGTGGTGTGGGATGCAAATAAACAAATCATCCGCCCCTGGGATATACTAGATTACAGCAATAAAGGGTTGTTAGTGGTCCATCAGATCCAGAATGGATCTTGGTGGAAACTACAGAGCCCTGGGGAACAGGGGAAAATTGGCTTCTCTCTGCCAAGTGCTGTTTTTGGTGTGGTGTTCATGTTGTGCTTTAGGGCTGGGGAAGTAAAAGAGGGTAACGTAGAATGCTGTCTGAGCTTCATGACTATTCTTCATCTCCCCAGACTCTTCTAGCTTATTTGGAAACAGCGGAGCAAAGACCTTTGGATTTGGCAGCTCGTCTTTCGGAGAGCAGAAGCCTACAGGTACTTTCAGCTCTGGCGGTGGAAGTGTGGCATCCCAAGGCTTTGGGTTCTCCAGTCCAAACAAAGCAGGTACTTTAACCCACCCACTATGAACACCTATGCTTATCTGTGAGATATTTAGTAGAATTCTTCTGCCATTTAATTGCCTACAGCCTGGATTCAGTATGCGTATGGAAATCATCTCTGAACAATAAATAAGTAATTAATGGCTTAGCAAATGGGACTTCAGCTGGTAGATTCAAGGCAGAGATTACGTTGTGCAGAAAAGCACCTGGTAAACTACATTTTCAGGAGTTCCTTCCAGAAATTCCCATTGCGGTTAAAGAGCAGAGAACTATGCGAATTAGTTCTGGCCTTAGGTACCATACAATGAAGAGTACAGAATATGGAAAGGAATAAATTTTTCCTATTTTAAATGCTTCCTTGGAATATTGTCTAACAAACTTCACTCTGGGTTTTATAACCCTTTTTGTCCCCAGTTCTTCATGTGAGTGAATGCACAGGTGTCTACAGTGGGAAAGCTGCCTTATAAAATTCATATCAGACATGCCTCAGGCTCTTCTCTTTTGGAATCAGTCTGACCTGTCGCCATCACTTTATTCTGTGGTTGAGTTGTTCTCTCTTGATTGAGTTAATTAAATCAAGTATTGGAAATTTCACAAAATCCCTTTTTTATATTTTTACTGTCATCTCCCCAAAGAGCCAGCCGCAAAAGTAGTGGTGACTGCCGTATGTTTGTTAAAACTGAATGGCAAAACGTTCATTTTGTTAATTACCAGGCAAAAATGGAGACCATTCAAGCAGAGCAAAGCTTTTCTACTTTATCCACAGACCATTCTTGCAGTGAACGCTGATGAGGATTGGTGTTCTGCTCCAAGTGTGTCTACTGAAGCTTCATCACTCAAGGAAATAGGGGAGGCTTGGTCGTTCTTGAAGTTGTCTTGAGATAATGATGCTCAAGAACCACCCCTGGAGAAGCAGTACTTTGAGAGGAAGTACTTGGCTTTGACAGGAGCTGTGCTTTTATGTCTGTGAAGTGGCTGAGAGCATAATGATGATGCTGTCGGATCCAGCAGCCATTTGTAAGGTGTCTCTTGAGTATTGCATTCTGCTTAAGGGTGGACCGAGTTTAACTCAGGCATACTTCCCATCTGTTATTTTTGCTAGAGGAGGAGAATGGCTTTGCAGAACGAAGTTGTTCTTTTATTTACCCGATGACTCTTTCCTTGCTTTTGATTGGTTTCAAAATTCTTCTTGAGATAGGTTTTTCAAGAGGTTTCTGCAGGTGGCATATCCACTTACACAAAGCCCATCAGATCCATCCCTCCTGTGGTTATACTGAAATGAATGATGCATCTTCTTCTCCCAACTGCAGTGAAGGGCTTTACTCGATTTGAATCCCATCTGCCTTGGTTTCACTTTGCTTTCTCCACTATTTGTTAATACGTATTGCAAAAGAGAGAGTATGCTGAGCAAAGCTTCAGCCCCTTTGATAAATGCTGTAACTTCCTAGACACAGAGGTAATAAGATAGCTGATCTGTGTTTAAATAATTCAGGCCTAGCATTTATTTTTTCCAGACCCTTTGTGTTTGCAGCCAAACAGTATCCCATTACCTTGACAGGGACTGGAATTTCACCCAGGACCCAGGGTATTAAAATGCGTGGCAATATCCTAGTGTTCATCCCTAGTCAAACAAAAGAGTAGGTGTCCTTCATGTTCTACAGTGTCAATTAGAGGCAGGCCAATAATATCTGCAGATGAAGATCGAATAGAATAATCTGGGTAGAAGTCCGTTCAGAGCTGCAGAAGGAGCTGAGGCCTGAACAGAAATTGCCAAGAGCAGAGTTCAGTTCTTGATTGCCTGCAGGAGTTGTGCAGTTCCACTGACCTGGCATTTAATCATTGTGTCTTGGTTTCCACCACTTAAACCAGGAATAAGTAATACGCTGCCTCCTGAATCTTCTTGCCTTTCTGAAGCACCTCAAAACCAAGCTTGACTCTCCAATTTTAAGAGCTGAGGGAGACTTGCCCATTGCATTGTGAAGAAGTTCTAGTTTAAGAACTTATATGCATCAAGTTCTGCCCTCAGGACCCTTGTATGTGTAGATTAGGAGCCAGGATAAAACACTGTGAACAAAACACAGCAGCTGAATGTTCACAAAGCTCCCCTGTGTAGGTGACTTTTCATTCTGCACTGTTACGCGCACTTCCTTTGGATAGGACCTTGTTAAATGGTGATGAGCAGAGCTTTAGTTTAGAGCTGACTGCATAAATTAAGCTTTTTTTTCTGATAATAAAAGCATTAGTCTATCCCCTGCTGTAGGTATTTTTGCTGTAATTTTATTATTGTGCATGCTTCCTATCTCACAACTCGGATACTGGTCTTTTTTATATAAAGCAAGTAGAGATTCCTTCACTGCGTGTAAGCATGAACGGTATATTATGACCCTTTAGTACAGCTCTGGAGATTGAGCTGATCTTGTGCTTCAGTCACCCAGAATGTAATTTTTTTTTCTGGTTCATCTGTTAATTCAGTTGTAGTTTTTCATCCATGTCTTTTGTAACAACATTCCTGTCAGTTTGGAAGCTTTGTGGCAGTTAGTTTTATAAATAATGCTGTGTCCGTATGAGATGAACAGTCCCATTATGGAGATTGTCTCCTTGGAAATCTAAGTTTTGGTTTCTCTTTCTGCATTATTGTTTATGTGATGTTCTTGTCTCTTTTTTTGCCTCTGTTTTGCTCAGGTGGCTTCGGTGCTGCTCCAGTGTTTGGCAGCCCTCCCACTTTCGGGGGATCCCCTGGGTTCGGAGGGGTGCCAGCATTCGGTTCAGCCCCAACCTTTTCAAGCCCTCTGGGCTCAACCGGAGGCAAAGTGTTCGGCGAGGGTACAGCAGCTGCCAGCGCTGGAGGATTTGGGTAAGACTAGGGGCCAGAGTTTGAGAAAGCAAGATTCTTGCATGTCACAAACTATAACACAGATATAACTGAGCGTAAATGTAAAGAATGTGTTCTGCGATTGATTGTAAGCTCTGAGTGTCCTTTGTTGGTTGCTTGTTTTTCAAAAATAAGAAAAAAAAGGCATAAACCAAAGTCTTTAACCCCAGAGGAAAGAATATGTGTGATCCAATTTTAATGCCGAAATTGCCGTGTTAAGTCTTTGGCTTTAGAGGTTGCGGTGGGGGGGGAAACGTGAGTCATCTTGCGAGAGTCTAAGCGAATGCAGAAGAACTTCCCGTGTGCACATTTAATAAGTTCAGATCTGGACGTACAAACCAGGCCTGTCAAAGAAAACAATAAATATCATTATCTGTGACTCTGTCTAGCCACTTTACCTGCTTCTCAGATTTGGGCTAGAAATACTAATGAGAATTCAGTCTGTTTTCTCACCTTCTAGGTAGGAGAAAGCACTTGTAACAGCCTGTGCTCCCGGAGTGCTTTATGTTTATCCCACTCTGATTGTTTTTACCTGTTTCCTTACCCCTTGAGCCTGTGCTTGGCACCAGAGTAGACAGCACTTTATTCCATTTAATTCAATCCCCACAAAGAAGGATGCACTTGTAGGAATGACTTAGCTTTAATTCAACTGATATTTTGTTCAGTTCCAACTTTCAGCCATTGTGCTGCAGGATTTTGTTCTGAAACTGGATGCACTCAGTGATAATGTTGGAAACTTAAAGATAAGATGGAGTCTGCAGACTCAGGAAGGATAATTCACTGGGAAGTTCTGATAGTTTCTTCTCTTAGAAAGGTGCAGGCTCAGTCTAATATTGTCCTATGTGCATGAGAAATTTGGACTTGGTTGTAAAAACTTTAAAAGAGTGTGCAAAATTCCCAGGCAGCTTTGAAACTCCAAATCTCACCGCAGCATTTTGAGCAATAGTTTAATTCTGCACCATAATGTAGCATCTTTGCAAGACTTCCTTTCTGCCTTTCTCTGGAAGTGAAACTGAAGATCTCAGTTCCGGAGAAGTTACTCGCCAGTCTGTTGGGCGGTATTAGCTCCAAGTTCCTGAGAACACCCCGCTAACGTAAATGCGTGTGGCTCATTGTTGCTTCAATTCTGAAAAATCTGCATCACTTGATAAATAATGTGGCTATCGCTGTACTTCTTGAAAATCTGCGCTTCAGACTGCTTGTGAGCAAATATTGTTTTGCTTTCATAAACTAACCTCAAGTGCCCTCGATTCTGTTTTGTATAGGAGCTTTACAAAAGACCTGAAAATCTGGGCAAGATAGGTTTGATTAAATTGTTGCCAAGCAATGACTGTATCTCATGGCTCTTACACATTTAAAAAAACCCTGTCCGTAGTTCAAGCTGTTTCTCTGCTCACACTGCTTAGCGTTTTTCAGCAGACGTGTTCTTGTAGTTGCAACTGAAAGAAGCAGTTTGAGCCACAGATTTCCTTGTCGCTATTTTTGCCTCCGCTTTATCTCACTGGGTAGACACAAACTGTGTGTTTGCTGGCGTAGTCCTGGGGAGGTGGAGCGCTGTACAAACCCCTTGTTCCCAAACACGTCACTGCATCTGGCCTCCTTTTTAAGAGAACTACAAAACCTGTTCTGCCCTTGCTGAGAAAACCATATTTGTGGTTCTGAGCTGAAGTTGTCTGCAAGGTAAATAGCCAAACCAGAGGCACAAAGGGTGGTTTGCAGGGCCAAAGACACGAAGTCACTCAACTGTCTGCTGTATCTAATACTGCATATCGAAGTCACGGGTGCAGTTGGCAGCGTCTGGGGTAGGAGAGGTGGTGTCGTCCTTTACCAGATGAATTGCTTGTCACACTGCTACAAGGGTTGTCTTTTGTCTGGAGAGATACGTTTTGATGTGGGGGTTGGGTTTTTTATTTTTTTAGGTCTACTAGATCTGGGTGGATGGAGAGGTGGGTTAACGTGCTGTCAGTTCATATTTTAAGTCAGAAATGACAGGAGCGAGTGTGAGGCACAACCTTGCAAGGCTGGCGCACAGTTTGACTTGGCCAAGTGTCTGCTCAGGGCTGGTGCTGGGCTAATACCAATAACATTGTGCACTTGCAGAGCTTGTAATTTTAAAATATTGTGCCTGCATTTTGCCCAGTTTAAGTTGGAGAAACACTTGAAGCTCCTTTTCAGAGTACGCCTCTTACATTCAGAATTGGCAGAAGAGTACAAGGGGAGCAGAGGACTGTGATGTGTTCCCTGGTCTCTTTAGTGTTTCATGCTGATAGCTCTACAGTGCCTGGTTGGATGGAGCAGGAGACCTATTTCCATATATATCAATGTATTTCTTATTTCAGTCTCCAAAAGCATTTATGGAAGTAATCCAAAAGTGGCCAGGAGAAGTGCCAGGTAGGTGCAGATCTTTAGGAAAGTCCTGGAACTGTGTATGGTTAAAAATGGGCTGTGGAGAGGAAGGAATTGAGAACTCAAAGGTTTATGTGGGCACTGGGTAAGGTACCGTGTGAAAGCTGGGAGTCTGGGTTCTGTGTCTGGGCTCCATTTTGTCCTCAGACTTCCAGTGTAAGTGAGAACATGCTTGCAAACACAAATTTTCTCTTTAAACTTCAGGTTTGGTGGTACCAGCAACAATACAGCGTCATTTGGCACACTAGCAAATCAAAATACCCCAACATTTGGATCACTGTCACAACAGGGTACCAGCTTCGGCACACAAAACAGTGGATTCTCGGCTTTTGGGACAACTGGAGGAGGTAGGAGAAGCTAAAATATAATGAACCTAGTGGGCCTCATGTCTACAATTTTCGCTGGAACTCAGGTGTGACTCCAGTTCCCTGTCAGAAATTGCTGTAGGGAAGGCACCGTGGCCTGGAGAATTGAGCTGCAGGGTGAGGTGTAGCATCTTCTCAGACTTAAGCTCATAATTCCACCACTGATTTGCTGTGTGGCACAGCAATGAATCAGTCGTCTTCTGCACACCTCCTCAGATTACTGCTTTTCTCTCCTTTTTGTGGAGTTGTTCCTCCTTAAAGGAAAATAGTGAGAAATAACGAGTAGCCACTGATCTAATTCAGTGAAGCTGCTGTGATTTACGTAGGGCTGAGAACAGAGCCTTTGAGAGAGGGTATGTTCGCTGGTGGCCTGTTCGTCACCACTGCCTCACATTAGGCATGAACTCCATCTTCAGAAAGCAGCCCTCTCTTTTACAGAGAAGTGAATAAACTAGGCATATTGTATGCTGCACTGCTAATGAACAGACCTAGCTGATTAGCAGTGAAAGCAAAGCCCTCTTAGGAACCAAGGCAAGTCGCTTTTCTTCTAGATGGAGATTTGACTTTCATTGTTTGCCCAGCTCTTTCTCCATAGCCTAAGGCAGGAACAAAATGTTTTTCAGGCTGTGTGTGGGAGGGGACATTTACTACAAATCTTACACATTTCTGTTACCTTTTAACAATTAATTCTCTTATCTTGCGTTTGTTTCAGGGTTTGGTTTTGGATCATCTAACACGTAAGTACCATTTTATGACTAACTCTTTATTATAAATACAAATAGAACCAGAATAGAAATGTTGAATGGTTTACAAGAGCGAGCTTTGAAAGTAGCAGTAACATACTAGTTCTGATTTTGTTTTTAGTGGCACTGCATAGAGCTCCCAATCCAGGTTCTGAACGTGTGCTTTCCAGGTTAATCTTTGATATAGGAGGATTTTCAGTCCAGTCATGCTCTTTCTCCACCTCTTAGGCGCACGATGTGTGTACTCAAGCTGTGTGTGTGAATCAAGTATCCACTCCATTTATCAGCTTGAAACAAGGACTGAAATAAATGAGTACTTTTCTGGTTGGATTGAGATGATGACTTAAAGGTGGGGCTAAGAGCTGAGGTTAACTGTCATCCACCCTGCTTCTGGCTTGCTGGATTACTTTCAGCAAGTTCCTTAAACTTAGTTTCCCTGTCAAGTAGTGTAAGCGTGTGTCTCTCCAGATAAGCTCTAGAATAAGCATAATTCTGTCTGGTTAGTATGTGTTGATGCAGCTTCAGGTAAAAGATGCTGGAAATGCCAGTGCATTCCCATAATAAGCTTCTTCTGCATGGGAGGTGAGAAGTTTGTTTGAGAGATCTGATGAATTAATACTACCTGAGGGAAACTCTAGCCATCATTGCTGTGTTGTTTTTTTTTTTCCTTGCTCCACAGATCTTCCTCTGGATTTAGTGGATGGAGAAGCTAAGAACATCCTGAGCGCTCTTGTAGAACTGTGCTGTAGCTGCTGTGTTCAAGTCACCTACATGATCAATATCCAAACAGCTTTTCTTTCAAATACAAGTTCTCAGAGTTTTTATTTAAGAAAAAGATTTTGCTTATTTTTATGCAACACTTGTTTTCGCTCCACATTAAACTCTTTTATCTGTGTTTGGGTTTTTGTGTTGGAAGGGTTTATCTCCCTGAATGTAGAAGAAATAGATGTATGCTGTGGTTACCAACACCATACCAGATTTGGCTTTCATCCCTTGCCCTGGACAAGGGAGTAGCTCAAGTTGGCTCCTGATATAAACCAGCATGATTTTCATTGAGGAGAGTGACTGATTATCCTGGGCTCTGAAGAAGGGGGGCTGAAGTTTGCCCTGCTAATTTTAAGTATAGGATGGGGCACATGCTTATCTCAGTGAAGTGCTAAAACTGAGTCATGTGTGAACAAGAGGCTTAGTGGAGAAATAGGAAATTATCTGAGAAGCAGCTGGCAGCGTGCAGAGCACGTTCCCATGGCAGTGGCATTCAGCAAAGAGGTGGGAAGTAAAAGCTTTCCTATTTTTACCTTTCTGTAATTTTTACAGAACTCCAAGAATGGAACTCAAGTTATAGGGAAATCTTTTGGCCCTTGACTGAGAAAGTGTGACCTCCATCCAGAGGCATTAGTGATTTTGCAGCTTATTTGGCTTTGGCCGTTGGATTCTACTGTCAACTACATTTTTCCTAACATCTATAAAATTGTACTTTCTCCCTGTAGCTCTGAGCTTTAGTCAATAACATTTGTGAAATTCTCCTATGTTTATACTTGAACATACTGAGCGAATGCTTTAAAGAGTGCCCTGAGGCGTTCTGGGCAAACACTTTTTCTATCTGATGTGTCTGACCTCCATGAAACCTCTAAATGATGTAATGGGGTTTTGTTGCTCTGTGGGAAAAAATGCATTTGAAATAACAGCTGCTGTATTAGTTGAACACATGCAGATTAGATGGTTTTATATTGTTGGTCCTATTAGGACATTCTGAGGTACTTCTACTTTTTCTGTTTTCAGCAGAAGCATTCTAATGTGTTTTTTTGGTTTGATTTGTTTTTTTACCATGGCAAGCATCATTTTCAGTTTTGGTTGGTGAAGAGGCATGTGGTCACTTTTTGGAATTGTAAATAGTTGATGACTGCTTGTTTTCAAATCCAATGTTATAAACTAAAGACTTACATCTATCAAGAGTTCCTGAAGAAATTGCCTTTTTTTTTTTTAAAGTCAACCTAAAAAGCATTCACCCTAACTCCTGTCCTAGTTGCAGCAAGCATCCTTTTTCTCAGCACCTGGGAAGGATGTGAGGTAGGTTCCTTTTACAAAGGAAGGCGACTAAGAAATGAGGGAATATAGTGTAGAGGAGGGCTTATTTTTAAATGTGGAGAGGCTTTGCAAGGCTACAGGCTGTAAGACTTCTACAGATGTCCTGCATTTCTGAACTCCAGCATTCCGCATGTCGTGTTTGTGACAGGGGTTTGCTCATAACCTCCCTTTCCTCTAGCAGAAGAGAGAGTGCTAGCGATGCTGGGACCACAGTGGAGAAGGCTTCCTGAAATTTGCTGGTTTGGAGCTGGGTTGAAGTGCGCCCTCCCAGTGTGTTCCCCTTGACTATCCAACATTTCTTAAAGTCTAGAGGTGATACTGCTGTTCTGCTTTCCTTCCTCTTTATAAATAGCAGCTGGCCCAAACCATTGACCTTAAATTCTTTGCGTTAATCTCCCCTCGCTGTGGCATGCGACACCTCCTAGCAAGGCCCTATCAGCTGTGCTCCCCCAGATAGCTAATAAACCTCTTGCTATGGAGAAGATTGGCTTGGTAAGAATGCGATGTTGGCATGCTGAGCCATTTAAAGTTTCTTTTTTGGAATGATGGGAGCAGTTGGGGGTTGTTCCTGTTGTGCTGCTTGGTACCTGTTTAACTCCTTTACCCTCAGCAAGTGAAGGGCTGTACAAATTCTTCCAGATTCTGACTGAACATGCATTTTCTTGCAACACTTCCACAACTGTGGCTGAAAACCCAAGCTCCTGAACTACCTGCCCTTGAGAAACAGGTGTTGCTCCTGGTTTCCATAGTAGCTGCTGGAGAAGCTGAGGAGCGTGAAGAGGCTGAGCGTGACCCCAAGCCTACAGGAATATGCACAAAACCTAGTGAAGTCGGCTTAGAAAAAGCAGCACCTTTATTAGATGACTCAAGGGCTTGGCAAGTGCATGTGGCACTGTTCTAGTCTGTAATCTCTTTAGGGTGGCCTGTGATCTTGTGGCCTCTGTCCCGTGTTTAATGGACAGATGTCCACCAAGGAATAAAGCTACCCCAGGAAAGCCCCTGGCTGGGCAGACCAGGTGAAGAAGCCAAGGACTACTGGGCTTGGGGCCCTCGTTTCATTAATTATGTTGTCTGGGCTGCTTAATCCACAAATAACTAATAGCAACCTCTCCCCTACTTCGAAGGAGCTTCTTGTTTTGTCTGTGCTAATGTGGTTGTGCCTCGTTTTTTCTCCCTGCCATTTCAGTATGAGAAGAAATCTTGTGGGGCTTTTTATCAAAGGTGGATCCTTAATTATCAGTAATGAAACAACATCCTTATTTTCCCCTCCCTGGAGACTACGCTGTGGCCTTGAGGCAGTAGAAAGCCGTGTGCTGGTGATACTCCCCTGTGGCAGAGCACTAATGAGGGGGGGCAGAGGGGTGCCTGAGGCATAGAGAGGGTCTCCCCAGACCCAGGGAGGGGATTTCTGCATCCTGGGAAGGGGTAGAATCTCATTTCATCACAGAGGCACACATAAATTAAATAATTCCCTGGTTTAGAAGTTTTTACTGCATAAAGCTTGGTATTCCAGAATACAGGTGTGTCTTGGAGTACAGGTGTTGCCAGCTGTACCCATCTATCTGGATCCATTCTCTGGGAGGGGAGGACACCAATTCTTTGGCCTTTCTGTGGTGCCGAGGGGCAACCAGAGGGCACATACTGGTGGCATCACCCCGCTCTTGAGCTGAGAAGGGATTGCAAATGCAATTATCCTGTTCTATTCCTTGGCTTGCCTTGTCCCTCATGTCAACCCATTGCCTGAGCAGTGTGAGGGCAGAGCCGCCGTGCTCACCAAAACCTTGGTGATGCTCTGCGAGAAACCAAACCTGTTTGATGTGACGGTCCTGCTCAGCGCGGGCTCATCAGCCTCACCCAGGAGCTTGTGCGTGTGGTGAGTCTTGGGACCCCTGGGAGGGATGGTAGAAACGCGGAGCTGCCTCCCTTGCCCCTGCCAGCCTGTGTACGTGTCCCTGTCGCGGCAGGGCCAGAGGCTGAAGTGACATTTATCCCTTCTTAGTTTTCATGTGTCCTGCCCTTGCGTGTTGCTCTCAGCATTGCTTACAAGGAAAAATAATCCTGCATGAAGCTTTGGCAGGAGTGTGTGCATGTGTGGTAGTGCCAAGGGTGTTTTTGTTCCTAGATAAATGTCACGTCGAATCCTGGGGGCTGCAGCTCGGTGGGGATGAGCAGCCCTGTCCTTCCTCCCTCTTGCAGCAGCAGCGAGCCCCCAGGGTCTTGCAGAAAGCCCAGTTCTTCCTTGCTGAGGGATGAGCTTGGATGTGTTGGTGTGGGTTTTGACTCTGCACTCCCGTGTGTGTCCCTGCTTTTCTGCCTCAGCTCCCGAGGGCCCCGCGCTAGCACTCGGCACCTTTCCTGGCTCGCACCAAGCTCACTTTGTTATCCTGCGACTTCCAGTCGGCTCCTTCTTGCAGAATGTGTCTGCGGCTGCCACTGCCGAGCTGGGACTTCTCCGTACGAGCCTTTATCATACGCAGAAACACTTTGTGCTGCCAGGGCCTCTATCTGAACTCGTGCCCTTCCTTGAACATAAGATACAAGTGCAGCCGCTTGTTGTCGGCAAGCACGTTGCTTGTAGAGTCCTGCCTTGTCCCACTATCCTGTTCCAGTGCTGGAAGGGATGGGGAACCCTCTCCCAGCACCCTCTCTCGGAGCAGGGTCTTCTTGCAGGTGCCAGCAGTGGCCCAGGTGGCCAAGAAGGCCAATGGCATCTTGGCTTGGATCAGAAACGGCGTGACCAGCAGGTCCAGGGAGGTTATTCTCCCCCTGTACTCGGCACTGGTGAGACTGCACCTCGAATCCTGTGTTCAGTTCTGGGCCCCTCACCACAAGGAGGATGTTGAGGCTCTGGAGCGAGTCCAGAGAAGGGCAACAAAGCTGGTGAAGGGGCTGGAGAACAGGCCTGATGAGGAACGGCTGAGAGAGCTGGGGGTGTTTAGCCTGGAGAAGAGAAGGCTGAGGGGAGACCTCATTGCTCTCTCCAACTACCTGAAAGGAGGTTGTAGAGAGGAGGGAGCTGGGCTCTTCTCCCAAGTGACAGGGGACAGGACGAGAGGGAATGGCCTCAAGCTCTGCCAGGGGAGGTTTAGGCTGAACATTAGGAAAAAATATTTCATGGCAAGTGTCATTGGGCACTGGCAGAGGCTGCCCAGGGAGGGGGTTGAGTCACCTTCCCTGGAGGGGTTTAAGGGACGGGTGGACGAGGTGCTGAGGGACATGGGTTAGTGTTTGATGGGAATGGTTGGACTCAATGATCCTGTGGGTGTCTTCCAATCTGGTGATTCTATGATTCTATGAAATGTGCTGGGCTGCAATGATGTCAGAAAGGCTTCTGTATGAAAGGTGAAATCAGCTGCTGCTCTGCTTCGAGGGGGAAATGTGGGACAACTCTGAAGTCATGAATTATGGTAGGGTCAGACCTGACCCTCCAGTGCTGCTCTCCTGTGTCTGGCCATAGTGCCATGACCCTCTACCTTATAGAATGATGGAACAGTTTGGGTTGGGAGGGACCTTAAAGCCCATCCAGTTCCACTCTCTGCCATGGGCAGGGACACCTCCCACTGGCTCTAGGGGCTCAGCAATTGTACAAAGGTTCCTAAGGGCACCCTTGGAGCTCTCGATGCGGCTTGTCTGAGGAGCTCAGCTGTAACTATGGGCATGCAACACATGACACAGTAGCTTTTTTTTTTTTATATAGATGCTTCAAGGCTCTTCAGCGCACCATTGCTAAAAATATCTTACTTTGAAACTTGAAAGCATGAAGGAACAAAAGGAGTGTTTGCAGCTGCTGCAAGTGAACAGCTTAACAAGATGAGAGAGAGAAGAAGTAGGAAACAAAACCTGATTTGCATCAGCAGAGAAAAGTTCCTGCAAAAAGTTTCGAACAGGGACTGTGGAGGCCAGGGGTGATTTCTTTAAACACATGGTCTGTTTCCTCAGTCTGCTTAAAACCAAGGTTAGAAAACCACGAAGCTGAGTGACAAAACAACTAGAAATGTGAAATTTGATTTCTGGCCTCATCATTCACAAATGCACCACAATGAAGAATGGAGTTTGTGTCACCTGAAGCACCAGGACTGGGCTCCACGCTCACCTGGGCTCTGCTGGGTTCAGCAGCCAATGTCCTTCCCCCCATCCTCCTGCTCCTATCTCGAATGTCTCTGTGCAGAGAGAGACCGGAGGCCTTGAGCTTTTCCCGGGTGTCACCCAAAACAGCTGTGAGTTGGCTGTTGAGTTGCTGGAGTCCCCTCTCCACCCCTCCCTCCCTCCCTCCAAAACTAGGACATCTAAATTTAACCTGCTAGCAACAGATGAGGCTGGAGAGTTTCCACTGGGGAAAGGAATCCCGCTCAGAACCTGTCCTCTCCTCTGCTGGGGCTCCATCCATGCGCATTCCTTTCCTCAAGCCATGACCTCCCGTACTTTTTGTTCCTCCCCATCCCCTGCAGCATTTGGGTTTGTGTCACTGCTACGTGCTGCTGGCGCTTCCCAAACAGCTTCTGTGACTGTTGGAAGACGATGGTACCAGGTCTCTTGAGCTGCAAAGGTTGCCTGCAACCTTTAAGGGGCAAAACGGGATCTTGTTCATTCCAGGCAGGACCCAGGGAGATGTAGGGAAGGAGGAGACGTTTCTTAGGTTAGGGTTCAGCTCAGGGCATGTGCCAGGAAAGCCCAACTTGTGATGTGGCTCCTCCAGCCGGACCAGGCAGGAGGGTCCCAGGGGGCTGTGTGGGGTCTGATAAAGCCACGTGGTCTTGCAGTAGACAGAGCAAGTCTTTCCTCTGCTGCTTTTGGAGAAGCCTTGATAATTCTATGATAACAAAAATAGTCAAGGTTTAATAGGAATGGTTGGACTCAATGATCCTGTGGGTCTTTTCCAATCCGGTGATTCAATGATTCTATGATTCTTAGCAGCAAAACTACTGAAAGGACAAAAGAAAAGAGAAACCTGGGGGCAGAGCTGGTGGGAAGGGAGCCTGTGGTGGGATCAGCCCATAGCAGGAGGAGCTGGAGCACACACCTGGAAGGTGCCTGTGGATTAATGGTTTAGCACGGGGGCAGCGCTGGCTGCTTGGCTGAGCACCTCCTTCTCTCTGAAATAGTTTTGGAGGTTTCCTTCTTTACCAGAAAGCAAAAAAAAACCCTAAATGTGAAAATTTGGAGGGGGGGTTGAATGATTAAATTTAGCCTGGAGAAGAGGTGGCTGAGGGGAGACGTCATTGCTCTCTCCAGCTACCTGAAAGGAGGTTGTGGAGAGGAGGGAGCTGGGCTCTTCTCCCAAGGGACAGGGGACAGGACGAGAGGGAATGGCCTCAAGCTCCACCAGGGGAGGTTCAGGCTGGACATTAGGAAAAAATGTTTCACAGAAAGGGTCATTGGGCACTGGCAGAGGCTGCCCAGGGAGGGGGCTGAGTCACCTTCCCTGGAGGGGTTTAAGGGATGAGTGCATGAGCTGCTGAGGGACATGGTTTAGTGTTTGATAGGAATGGTTGGACTCGATGATCCAGTGGGTCTTTTCCAACCTGGTGATTCTATGAATACAGTGAGGTATTTGAAATCCTATTGTGTCCTGCAGCACCTTGTGTGTGCCCAGGTCTCAAAGGGCAGGGCTGCTTTGCTGCCTCTCTCCAGCTGTGACGTTCACAGCTAAGGTCTGACCAGGCTTTTGCTAAATAAGCAACCAGCATCAGGAAAAAGAACGGTGTGGAAGTTCCACTGCTGCCTGCGCCGAGCAGCGCTGCTCTGTCCTGCCGTCACAAGATGCACAGCAGCCCGAGGATGAGAAATGCAGGATGTCGTCTGGTATTTTTAACCAGAAACCTCCACGCTCTGCCTGTTGCGGCGTAAGAGCTGAAACGGAGAGAGAAAAGGCGTTTATGATAAATAGGGTGTTTATCGCTGCCTTGAAATGTGAGTGCAGAGGTGGTGGAGCCGTTTCGTTTAAAAACCAGCCACCGCCCAAACGACTCCAGGCAGACGCGTTTGAAAACTTCACTTTATTTCTCTGTCTGTTATAAAAGCAGGGTTTTGGTTTTTTACATCTCTGTGAGTGTCCAGACTCGGTATATCTTGGTTTTGTTTTCACAGTATCTCTTCAAGACCAAGGACGATTCTTATTGCTGCGCCGGGAGCCTGGGCAGGAGGGAGGGTGATGCCAAGGCTTTGGCAGCCCTCGCCTTAAACTCCTGCTGGCACCAGCCTTGCTCTCCACCGCACCAGCTCTACAGGTCTCCCCCTCCCCAGCACCGTTGGATCTCTCTGTTGACTCTCCAAGGGGCTGCCCCTCGCTTGTCTCCATGTCAAGAGTAGGAAACGAAAACCAAACAGCCCATGATGCTGCTCGATGGTGTCTGCCAGCCCCTGCCTCGCTGCTCAGAGAAGGTGAGGGTCCTGGCCAGGTCTCACCTTGGATTTTGACGGGGTGGCCGGGTTTGACACTCGGCTCCTTTGGTGACCTGGGGCTGCAAAGAGCCAAGCGTCATTGATGGGAGAAGTGAGGCAGAGACAACCTCCTCCACCAGTATCCCATGTGGGTGCCCCCTCACCTCCCCAGGTAATCCTTTGCGTAGTCCTGCTTCTGCAAAAAGCTGCCAGAGGAGGAGTTTTATTTACCCCTGCTTATTTACCACCTTACTGGGCACAGGGTGCCTGCATCCCAGACATCGGAGTCCCTGGTTGGTCTGTCAATCCCTGTTCTAAGCACACACCTATTAACCCCCCGTACCAAGAGCGACGTCCATAGCACCGATTGCTCCCAGCCACCATTCCTTTCATATTCCACCTGTCCACCTCAGTTTTATAATGAAGCAGCACTGGAAAACCATCACTTTTAATCACAACGCATGGGATCTGAAAAGAGGCAGCATCACTTTTCTGTGCCGTGTCTGGTGATGTGGGTGGAGGTGGAGGGGCACGTTTCAACCGAGGCGTGGGATAAAGGCATTCTTTGGGAAGGGAGAAGTCCATGCAAAGCTGACCCCAACGTGAAATTTGAAATTTGTATTTACTGCTCAGCTGGGTCTGTTCAGTGCAACAGGATGAGTTAGCCAGGAGGTCACTATCGAATTGCATGGATGCATCCAGTCAACCAGGTAGAGGGAGGAGGAGGAACCAGATTTACTTAATGCATTGGGAGGCCAAGTACAACACAGAGCTAAATGGAAAAGGATGTAGGTGTTCCCTGAATGTGTTTTTTGGTGACTGAGAAGAAATCTTTCCTTGGAATTCCTTCGTGCAGCTAATTAAGACAACTGGGTCCGATTTCTTCGACCCAGGCTGACATCAATGAGAACTATAAGTACTCAGCACCTGGAGACAAAGTGAATACCAGACGTAAACTCCCCTTCTGCTCCCACCCATGGGCCTGCCCAGAAGCCACCTTAAGCGGTAGCTGAGATGTGTGCGAGCGTTATCAGCTATTCACCCACAGCTCACATTGTGTCCTCTTCTGCATGTATTGCCTAGGAGAAAATACAGATGAGTCCTGAAGGGCTGTGCCAGTAGATCTATAGTTAGGATTCAAATCCACATAAGAAAATGGAGTTTAACACAGAGAGTGACTGAGCAAGTCAAAGTCTCCCTCGCTTCATCCTTTATAGTCCCAACGCCTAGATTTAGGCAATCTATGGCTCGTGGATTTGGGTTTGATCCAGTCCATCCAAGCTGCTTGTTAACGCTGGACTTCCCACCTCAGAGATGTGCCTGTCGGAGAGAGCAGCTCCGTGGCTGAGCATCTCTGAAAAACGGTGCTGCCCTGGAAACGGGAGTTGTTGCAGGGACCCAGGATCCTTGTTTGCTGGTTTGAGACTCTCATGATGAGGGGTGGTATCTTCTGGACATGCCTTCCCCAGGCAGGTGGTGGCGTTGGACCTGTTGCCAAAGTAGATGGTATGGCTTTGGAGAAGTAAGGAAGGAGAAGTTCTTGCTGGTAATGTCCTACGTGGAAGGTGAAGACGGCAATAGCAGCTAATTGGTGCCTCTCCGAGGGGAGAGACTTTTGAGCAGCATGTGTGTGGCTGTGAGACCTGTTCAGACCAGCTCAGCAGGGCCAGGCTTGTATCTGGCACCCTGAGCTCTCTTCAGTCCTGGCTCTTGAGGCAGATTGTTAAATAGAGGAAGAAACGTTATCTAGTGGAAGGAGCTGCGGAGGGAAGGGGAAGTGATCTGCCTCAGGCCATGTGCAGCAGCCAGAGAGCAGATCCTGTGCCCCGTCCTCCAGATGCCACCTCTGTAGAACCTCCTGCAAACCCTTCCCCTCCCATTCAAACAGCTCCTCCGCGCTGCCTTCCTCTGCACAAGTGCATCTGGTTTTCTCTGAAGCCATCTGGTCAAGGTCCTTATTAAAACCTACAGGCTCCACCTTCCGCTCCAAACGCACCTTATTCCCTGGAGGATCTACGCCCAGGACTCAGGCGTTGCCCCTCTTGCACCTTCTCGTGCATTACCTGTTGCTTCATAGATGTTTGTGCCATAACCAGACAGGTACAGCATCATCCTCCTGTCTGTGCCCCACTCCTGACAGTCGTGTAGATCACGAGGTCATTCGGAAAAAAATTACTGAACCCCAACGTGATGTTGCTGTTGTGGGAAGAAGAGTTTTTCGTATCTTTCGCTTACAGTGTTTCCTAGGAATGGGTGCCTGTCACATTCAGATGTGGCTGCTCCTGAAATATGGATATCGCTGGGTAGTCTCCGTAGAGAAGATCTGCCCTCGCTTACACCCATGCATCTGCAATGACTTCAGAAGGAGCCTTTTTATATCCTGCTCTTCTTACAGCACCGTCATTCGGATTCCATGGGAAAACGGGGCAAGAGCTTCACCCAACAACGGCTGCTGCACGAGCTCTTACGCCACGAGAAGGTGAGACCATGGGCTAGCTGAGCGTGTCCTAAAGACAAACCTGGTGGTACACTCCCCTTCCTCATTTTATGTTGATTCCCAGGGCCACAATTCCAGTTGAGAGATTATCCCATATTATAACGCTGATGGGAGACTGAGCTCACCACGTGCAAGCAGCGCAGGCTCGTTGCTGCTCCTTCTGCGAAGCAGGGACATGGCCTAGGAGCTCCCACTCAAGAGACATCCTACAGCAGGTTTGTTATTTGCATTGCGTTGAAAATGAGATTATTTCCGTGCTTCCTTGTTCCAGGTTTTAAAACCAGGAAGGTATTTTTATCATATTTCTTCCAGTTTCATGCCCTTTTCATCCCTCGGCCTGTGACACACTGACAATCTATTCCTTGTTCCGAAACTTTCTCCCAAGAATTGTGTAGAAAGGACATTCTGCGTGGTGGTGTTCTTGTTGGGTTGTTGTGGTTTTTTTGTTGTTGTTTTGTTTTTTTTTTTTTTCAAACATAGCTTTAAGGCAAAAGTTTGGCAATGCAAAGCAAAGTCTACATAAGGCCGCATGACTTGGATTTGCAACTCAGAACTTTACAGCTTTAAAAAAAAAATATCCTTATCTTAAATAGTCAACTTTTTGCTCCAGGAACTTGTTTTGTTCTCAACCAAAAAGAAAAAAAATAGACTCTTAAAATCCCAAATAAAATGTTCTCGTTGTTCTGGGCAGTCTGGACAAGCTCATGAGACTGAAGTTCAAACAGTAACTAAAGTAGGGAAGAAAAAAAAAAAAGCTCTACGGGTAGACATCAGTGTTAGTTTCTTCCCTTAGGAATCCAGTGATGAGACAGACCCCAGTCAAAGGTCTCCTCTTTAGCTTTAGCACAGTGAAATCCGTCCCAATGGGAGAAGGTAGAATGGTTGCATTTGTTGAATGAATAAAAAGTGCATTTTGATTTTGCTCAGATTATACGCATGTATTCTAATACCTAAGTGATTGTTTCGCTTTGTTTTGTTTTGTTCTTTTTTTTTTTTTTTCTCTCCCTTTCGGTGCCGGGACGCCAGGTTTATGTCATCGGTGTTTTGGAGGTATCACCACAAGCGGTGGTCCATCCTTTGGCCTCCACATGAGTACCTGAGCATCATTGGCATTGGGTTTGACAAGGGCACTGGGTGGTATTGGCTCATTCTTGCTAAGGACCTGGGGCTGCTCTTGAGCAGAGGGCTCCTGCAGCTTGGCACGCTGCCCCAAGGGTCTGCTGGGATTCACCTCGATGCCCAGCCTCATGCGCCATTTGATAGTCTGCAAGGTCACCATTTCGTTGGTGGCCGTGTTGGTGGCCACCAGCCAGGTGGTGAAGCTTTGATCCCGGTGAATGCTTGTGAGTTTGGCCACGTTGCTCTCGCTGACGGGCACGGCCCACGTCACGCTCGGGTAGAAGTTGTCGTTCATGCTGATGTTGAACTTGGACTCCTTTTTCGTGGGACCCACGATGGTGCAGGTTTCGGTCGTGTTTCCGTACCAGGGATAGTTCACTCCGTCTGAGTCACTGATGGCCTGGATTTTACCATCCAGTAGATCCGGAAGCTCCCAACTTGACCTGCCATAATCAACAACAAATTATGGATAATGCTTTAATTAATTAGTTTAGAAACATGCAGGACTTCAAGGGAAGAGAGGAAGTAGTTAGAATTATGAATGGTTTGGGTTGGAAGGGACCTTAAAGCCCATCCAGTCCCAATCCCCGCGAAGGGCAGGGACACCTCCCACTGGATCAGGTTGCTCCAAGCCCCATCCAACCTGGCCTTGGACACCTCCAGGGATGGGGAAGCACTCAAGTTTCTCTCCGGATAAACCACTGTCCCTCCTTGCTGTCTGCCTGGCACTGGAAGTGTAACCCATCCTTCCCACCCCTAGGAAGGACCCAGTTCAAAGGCTGCTCACCAGGCTCCGGGCTGGGATGGTGTTACAGTAATCGGAGAATCTGAGGTCAGCCAGCTTGTAAAACTGCCTGAGCCAGGCACCTGCACACTGAGCTGGAGAGACTGACAGAAAGGTCAGTCTTTCTAGCAAGAAAGTAAGTGAAAACGGTCTTCCATCACCTTAAATGCTGATGCACAACTTGGATTTTGTTGGTGGTTTTTTAATTATTAATTTCCAATTTAATTTTTAAGATTCGATTTGCCGATGGAAGCAAACTACTGTGAATGCCTCAGGTAGAAAAGGGTTATATATTTGAAGAATAAAGGCACTAAGGCAGCGTATCCATAAACCACGTGCTCAGCGCGTGCCAGGTATTTTAAGGACACCCTTTCACAAGTCAGGCTGGCAGAGGTGGCTCTAATTATCTTGGGAGGGAGACAGTGGGGACGCGCTGAGGCTCGTCAGGGTAACCGGCCAAGCCTTTCGCAAGAGTCCAGTGGCTTAAAATATCTCCTCGGCTGAAGCAGGAGCTGTGGGGAGGCACGCATGGGGCACGGCCAGCTCTGGTGCAGCGTGGTGGCCTCAAGCTCCACCAGGGGAGATTTAGGCTTGAGATTAGGAAAAAGTTCTTCACAGAGAGGGTGGTTAGGCATTGGAATGGTCTGCCAAGGGAGGTGGTTGAGTCACCGTTCCTGGAGGTGTTTAAGGTGAGGGTAGATGAGGTGCTTAGGAGCATGATTTAGGGATTGGTGGGAATGGTTGGACTTGATGATCCGGTGGGTCTCTTCCAACCTGGTGATTCTGTGATTCTGTGATTCTGTGATTTAGGATGAGTTCCTCCTCCTCTCCAGCGGCCAGGACTAACGTGGCTGTCTCACAAGGCTGCTTGTTAATTAGTTAATGACCGTGATGTGCCTCCACATTTGTAACCACTGGATCGCTCAGCGGATAGCTGCTGTAGCTGGAAGATACCGTGGGGGATTGAAAGAGCTCATTTATCTTTATTTTCACGCGAGCGGGGGTCCTAGCAAGCCTCTCTCCTGTGCTGTGGCAGGTGTTGGGGCTGCAGTGCACAGGACACGGATGATTTACGGGTTGGATGGTGTTGCAGGAGCCCAGAAGGATAAGGGCAAGGGAGGATACGGGCTGCAGGGATGCTCTGAGCAGCAGGACTGGGGGGTCAGCAGCAGCCAGGGGTTACGCAAGCGCAACACCTCCCTGTGCAGATTTATGGGGGCTGCTGTCTGCTACAACACCGCAGCTGCAGCAACCCTCCCTCCCGAGCTCATGGCCAGCAGGCAGAGGGAGTCCTTTCCCTGGAAGAAAATTTTTAGTGAAGGCAGCCAAAAGGAGATCCCTGAGCAGTCCTGCCAGGACCCCCGGCCACCGGGGAGATGCTCGTATGCTCTGCTCTCCAAACCAGTCATCCTGGCTCACCTCCTCCCACGCTCTCCAAAGAGAGCTGAGAAGAAAAAAGGCTTTCGGGATGTTGGATGAACTCAGCCCTAGGCAGGCAGATGAGCGAAGGTCGTGCTCTGCAGCACCTACACCTCCTCCCCGCTCTGAAACACCATCTGGGGGCTCTTTCTCTCTCTTTCAGCAGATGGTTTAGGATTACTTTCCACTCAGTGGTGAGTACTCAGCTTGGCTGTCTCCTGGGGATGAGATGTGACTATTTCCCGGAGGTTCCCTCTGTGGTAGCCGTGCTGCAGCCACAGCATCGCCGCACGTGTGGACATGCCAGGCTGGGGCTGGAGATCACAGAATCATAGAATCACCAGGTTGGAAGAGACCCACCAAATCATCGAGTCCAACCATTCCTATCAAACACTAAACCATGTCCCTCAGCACCTTGTCCACCTGTCCCTTAAACCCCTCCAGGGAAGGTGACTCAACCCCCTCCCTGGGCAGCCTCTGCCACTGCCCAATGACCCTTTCTGTGAAATATTTTTTCCTAATGTCCAGTCTGAACCTCCCCTGGTGGAGCTTGAGGCCATTCCCTCTCGTCCTGTCCCCTGTCACTTGGGAGAAGAGCCCAGCTCCCTCCTCTCCACAACCTCCTTTCAGGTAGTTGGAGAGAGCAACGAGGTCTCCCCTCAGCCTCCTCTTCTCCAGGCTAAACACCCCCAGCTCTCTCAGCAGCTCCTAAGGCCTGTTCTCCAGCCCCTTCACCAGCTTTGTTGCTCTTCTCTGGACTCGCTCCAGAGCCTCAACATCCTTCTTGTGGTGAGGGGCCCAGAACTGAACACAATGCTATGAGATGCTGATAAACCTTTGGGCTGCTCCAGTCTACTTAGGTCAGATCTCAATGGCAGGAGATCTGGATGCTCAAAAACCGCAGGTCAACAAAGAACTGCTCGTCCCCATCTTTGTACCCAGCAGACACAGCCGACCCCAGACCTGTACAGAACTGCAGGACCTTCTCAGGATTCATAAAATCATAGAATCGCCAGGTTGGGAGAGACCCAGCGGATCGTTGAGTCCAACCAAGGTTTATAGGAGAGCAAAAAGGCAGGATGCTGCCCGCAGAGCCTGAGAAACCCCACAGCAACGCTGAGCGCCTTGGTGAGCAGCACAGCTGGGCTCAGGGTGGTTCAGAAGAGCGCCCTTCTTAAGAAAAGGCGTGGGCAGGAACGGGGAAGAAGAAGAAACCAGCCCGCGTTTCTCTGTGGAGCACGCCGTGCCTAATTCTAGCGAGTGCGGTTAACCCCGGGGTTTCAAAATCATCACGCTTTATCTGCGCCGCTTAGTAACGAGAAGAAAAACGAGGCCTTATGATGATCCCATGACTGGAGCAAAAGCAGAGGTTGCTGCTGGTGGTGGTTGCCCCTCGCCTGCTGCTTCAGCAAAGCCTGTGCCAGGTCCATATCCTCTCCTTGCATAGTCTGTTCATGTTAAATAATATGCCAACAACTGCCCTTATGGATGATTTTGGAAAGAACGCTGTGGAATGATCTTAGGCTGCGTCAGCATCTTGCTGTGGTGATGTCGAGCCAAGGCGAGACCAGAAAGTGCCCAGTAAACACTTTGCTGACAATAGCAGGGAAGAAGCATGAAAAGAAACAAACCTATCCGGTTTCATGGGTTCACTGTGGCTGATTCTGGCTTGTAATACTGACTAGCTTGTTTCTGCTACTTCTGAAACCCTCAGAGTCTGAACGGGCATAACCAGAGAATGGAGCAGCCAACAAATCTCTCTCAAATGTCTCCTTGCTACCAGGAGTAGGAACTTTCAGCTCTTTCTTACGGCACAACTGTAGCCCTGCTGCTCACAGCCAAGCAGCTTTCTGTAGGTTTGAGCCTCCTAGTTCTCCTTCAGATACATTTCTTCCCATTCTGCCACACGAAATGAAGCCCACAGCTTATCCCGAGCCCTCCAGATGGCTGCCCTACAGCACAAACCGAAGCAATCGCTGCGGTGGCAGCAAATCCAAGCACAGCAGCCTGCAGCCCCGTGCACCCAGCAGTGTATTCAGCTAACCTCTTCAGACAGGCATCTATTGCATCCTCAGCCTCAGCTCCTTAACGCCAGCTCCTAATTAGGCACGGGGCAGATGGATTTGCGTAACCCTGTGTTTTCTACCACCCTTCCCGTCCACGAGCTCCCTAACGAAGAGGAGCTCCGCTCGGCTGCAGCCTCTGCTCGGTGCAGGTACCAGCGCGACGTGTGGGCGCAGTGAAAAGCCGTCTCGGGGATTTCACATCTCTGCTCTCCCTGCCTCCCTCCACCTCTGTGCCTGCTTGAAAGAAAGCAAACCCGCTATTCAGAGCTGCTTAGTTTTAAACTGTCCTTTAAATTCTCTCTCTCTCTCACCTATTCCAGCACGTCAAGAAATTCAAGCCAGGGTTATAGTGAAGAACAGGAAAGAAATTTAAGCTGTTGTTCCTCAGCTGTCAGAGCCACGCTGCGGTCCCTCTTCCCCCATCCTCCAGCTGCGCGCTCCTGCCTCCTTGAACCAGCAGAGATGTTTGATGTGTGCTGGGTCAGGGAGTAGAACTAGCAGAAAACTGGCATGAAGAAAAAGGGACCCGCCAGGGGAGGTTTAGGTTGAACATTAGGAAAAAAATTTTCACGGAAAGGGTGATTGGGCACTGGCAGAGGCTGCCCAGGGAGGGGGCTGAGTCCCCTTCCCTGGAGGGGTTTAAGGGACGGGTGGATGAGGTGCTGAGGGACATGGGTTAGTGATTGATGGGAATGGTTGGATTCAACGATCCGGTGGGTCTCTTCCAACTTGCTGATTCTATGATTCTATGAAATTCCTACTGGTTCAGCTGAGCAGGTTCAAGACAGACTGGACAAACTATTTATCTAACTGGGCTAAGATGTGTGCTCGCAGCACAGGTAAGGGCCACACACAGGCAGCAAAGCTTCCTCTTCTGAACCCCTGGAGTGGTATCCGTAAATTCCCATGACGAACTGACCCCTGCTCTGCCTCCCATGGAAAGCATCATTTTTTTCTTCCTTTGGTGGATCTGGTTTTGATTGTTTTCCCTCCTGAGGAGCAGGGGTTTATTCTCTTGACAAGTCAGTTTTAAGAGTTCGTTATGTTTCTGCTGCAGGGCACGGAAGATTTAATTTTGCGAGAGCAAGATGCCTGGTAAGGTAAAGCGATGATGTAACGCTGCCCAGCTGCCCCATGGGATCCTTCAGGGGGAGAAATATCTCCATGAAACTTCTCCAGATCCTTGGCTGATCATATTCAAACTCTGATTTATTTATCCCTCTGTTTTGCATATCCCCATCTGCGCCGCTCCTTGCATATCTCCATGGAGATGAAGAAACAAGGTTGGATAATGCCATTCCAGTGTTTCCCAGCCTCTAACACGGGTCCCACCAGGAGCTGCACGACCTGCAGAAACCAGCACCCGCCCCAGGAGATCTCAGTGAGGGACCTGGTCCAGCTGCTCCTGCACAGGTCAAGAGCTCTGCGGCCTCATCCTGATGCCTCCCGCTGCAGAGCAGCCTCCTTCCCCAAGAATATGGGGTAAAACTCTGCTTGGGGGGGAGCAGCAACACCAGCCATGGGGCCAAACAGCAATTCTGCATGGAGGGAGGGGTGAGAGAACACATCCACATCCTCATACTGGGGATTTTTATGTTCCCAGCATCATCTACTGCCTTGCACGAAAAACAATGCCAGCACTTCCACGTTATCGGAGCTTTTATTCCCCTTTATGTTTAAAAACACTGCACGTGGCCTAAAAAATTGCCAATGCCACTTTAAACACGTGCGTCTAAATTATCCCCCTCCGTAGCGAACATCCCTATAGGAGCGTTATGCCCGGCTCCATCTGCTCCAGTATTTCTCAGCTGTTTCTGTCCTCAGCGTAATGGCCCAGCTTATACACCACTAACAACTTTGGAGCACGCAAGTGAAAAAATTAATCCAAAGCCTCCTCTAAGTATTAACGCCGTGGTTGACAGCCTGAATTTTTTTTTTTTGGTTTTTTTTTTTTTATTATTTGCAGTTTTTTCTTTGTCTCTCGCCACAGTGATTAAAAATACGTAGGTTCCAGCAGTCTCTCTTCATCATGGAAAGTTGGGACAAATACTCTGCTGGCATAAATCAATGCAGCTCCCTGGAGGTCAGTGGGATTACACTGAATTACACCAGCTAAAGGCTTGGCCCACCCTTTCAGAGAGGTTTGTGTCCTGTCTCCCTCTATAAAAGGTTTTCCAAGAGCCTGATCTTCCAATGGCATCAAGAGAGGCCTTTTCTCCTAACGCCTTTTTTATAGTTTTTTGAGTCTTTATAAAGAGAATGGAGGAGCCGACCAATTCCTACTTATATTTGTGTAACTTTTTTTTATATCAGAGTTAAACGTCAGCGAACATCCTAGGGAAAAATTGTCTTTTCTATGATTTTCTGGCTAATAGCTGCTGTGTGTCACTCTTACTACCTGTTTACAGAACTTAGCTGGTACATACAACTTTTTTTTTGTCTCAAAGCATTCAATTAAGCCATATCCTTACTTAAACACAGAGAAACTCAGGTGCAGAGAAATAAAAAGGACATGTTGAGTTTTGCATCTCAGCTGCCCAGTCCTCTTTATTTAGGTGGATGTGAGCTGTATTTATATCCAGTGGACTTTGCTGCTTTCCTTTGGAGCTGGGCGCTAAAGATGAGATTTCCAAACGAGCCTGAGAATTACAGCCGGAATCGGGAACATCCGAGCAACAAATTGTCCTTGCTAAAGATGGTGTTGGAGCTAAAAAGCTTACAGATTTCAGGCCTGCTGTAGGTAACTTTTAAAACCTGGATAAGCTGGTCTGCTCCCTCCCTCAGCATCACTCCTGGTGTTTGCCAGGTACTGGAGTTTGCTCCTCAAGGCACTTTCTGCTTGAGCAGAGAGGGGACGTGGGGACAGACGGGGGGAGCACGGGCTGTTGCTTACAGCTGCCCCTCCCTCTCTGGACTAGATCTTACAATGCAAATTTGCTTTACGTCTGAGATGCTGAACCCGCGCCCTCATCTGGATTTACAGAAGGAGGGGGAGAAAGGGGGTGCGTGCAGATGTTCAGGGCTTCAGGAGGGCACTGCATTAAGTCAGAGATTGCCCCGTGCTGCAGCCCGGCTCCGTGTCCCCATCCTCCCTCCTCATTCACCATCTTTTAATCCACCCAGAATGACCTCTGCAGGGCTGAACCAGCATCCCCGTGACACGGGACGAGGAGACAGAAGGGTCGCTTAGACCTGACCTTCCCATCCTTTCTCCTTTGCCCCTAGAGACCGGCGTCTCCAGCCACCAAACCATCTGCCAGCACTGGGCTCTGCGCTCGGGTTCTGTCCCTGTGGCTGGACGGACAGATTCCTGCTGTGCCCGACGCTGCCCAGCACCGTGAGCTGCAGAATTGCTGCTCTGTGCAGGCATTTGGAGATGAGGTGCTGTTGCTGATTTAACTACGGGCCAGAGCCTGCAACAGCGTTTAGTGGGGGGCTTTTCGCAGTAAGGGAGGTGACATTTTAATTCGACTCATTCCTGTCTCGCTCTGATCGTCTGACCGTTAACACGGTTTTTAGTGAGCAAACAGCCCCTAAGTTCCCCCCATTTGATATTTATTTCTCTATAATTCCCATTCTTGCAGCACTCAAAGTGACAGTAACGTCAAATTTTCACCCTGCTCCAAGGTGATGCGGCGGGTTTCATTGCCAGCGGGTTCAATCCATCTCGTTCTTTCTCTGTGAGCTGCCTGTGGGCAAAGCTAGCAGGATTCCTCCTGTGACGTTAACGTGCATCCCCAGAGCTGGGAGCTCAGAGCCAGGGCCCCACTGCAGCAGCAGCGCAGCGCGCCGGGGACGCCACCGAGCCACAAGTGTCACCCCTTGGCTCTCCCTGGGGCTTGTCGATGTGCTGTTTTACCAGGGGAGGGATGGCTGAGGAGAAAAACTCGCCGTCAGGGGAATGCCAGGGGTCAAACGCATCAAAACAGGGCTGACCTGGGATTTCAGGATCTCCAGAGCTGCTCAAAAAAAAATTCAATATTGCTTTTGGGTTCCCAAGTCAGTTTTGGTTGGGGCTTGGGCACGTTCCCAGTAGAAGAGGACACACCGTGGAAGGGCAAGGACAAGCTATCCTGTCTTTTCAGCATATTAGAAAGTCCTGTCAAGTTTCAGAAGAGCTGGGGTTTAAAAAATCAAACCAACCAGGCTATCCTTTTTAGCTTAATCTAGCATTTCCCAGCTGTGGTTCTCCCCACTCTTTCCTCCCACTGGCCAAACGCACCCAGCACCCACTCTTGGAAAATACTTACATGCCCTGTTCCCCGTAGTGATTGTAAAATTCCATGTGGCTGCAAGCCTGGATCCAGCCCACGATCCAGGTCTCCTTCTTGGGAAGAGGGGGCACCAAGACTTGCGCAGAGGCTCGGAAGTGAGGGGTCCGGTAGCGCAGGACCACGCTGGAGGACTCGTCGATGCTGGTGGGAATGGGATCGATGGAGGCTTTGACTTCAATCACCGAAATACTTTCCCGGAAAACTTTGGATTTGCAGCTAATACTCTGAATACAGCCCATGGCATACCCCGAATACAGTCCGACACGGCTCCTCGGGTACTCCAGCAATCCTGGGGAATATTAGGCATTGAAATTATCTGGTGCTAGATCAATTACAGATCTTCTCAGTTTGTAATCTCAAAACTGATATCCATAGGATAGAAAATTCATCACGTAAAGCCTTTATCTGAGCGTCTGTCTTACAAGTACCGCTCCTATTTTGAGGTTAGCTGCGCTTCAGAAGCAAAAGGGCCTTTAAAATGTTTTTTTTTTCCCCTTTTTATGGCCCATTAAACCTCTCGCTCAAACAGTCTTTGGGTTAAAAAAAGGTCTCTGGAGTTCAATAAATAACAGTGGTGATCTTCGCTGATATATTTAGTCCTTCCTTTCCTCAGACGCAGTCTGTCATTCAGGAATAGCCGGTATTTCCCTTTATTCTTTGGATGAAAAGCAGAATGGTGATAGACACATCGATATAAATAATGAAATAGGTTTTTGAGCCCCAGCTTGTCGCAACCGGTGTGGATTTCCACTTCCTGACTCGCAGTTGTTCAGAACTTCCTTTCGCACAAAAAATTGACAATGAGAACAGCGAGAAAACGACGGGTGGAAGAAAAAAAAAGGGGGGGGGGAAGGAAAAGAAAAGGGAAAAAAGGAGGGGAAAAAGGGAAAAAAAAGGGGGGGGAAGGGGAAAAAAGAAAAAGAAAAAAGAAAAAAGAAAAAAGAAAAAAGAAAAAAGAAAAAAGAAAAAAGAAAAAAGAAAAAAGAAAAAAAAAGAAAAAAGAAAAAAGAAAAAAGAAGAAAAAAAAGAAAAATGGAAAAAAAAAAGAAAAAAAGAAAAAAAAAAGAAAAAAAAGAAAAAAAAAGGAGTCAAATCTCCGATATTCACCCAGGGCTCGGGGTCTGAGGATTTAGTGCCGCTTCCCTTCGGAAAGAGCCGAAAGCAGCTCGGGGCTCAGGGGGAGCCTCCCCCGCTCAGCATCCTCGCACCGTCCTCCTCCTCCGGGGCTCAGCGGGGCTCTCCGACCTTCCTCCTCCTCGGGGGCTGCAGGGCATCACCGCATCATCCTCCTCCCGCGGGGGGCGAGCAGGGATGCAGGGGAGAAGATGCTGGGGGGGGGGGGGGGTGGGTGGAAAAAAAAACCAAAAACAACCAAACCCCTTCTCTCGCTGCTTTTTTTTTTTTTTTTTTTTTTTCTTTTTCTTTTTCCTCCTCCTTCTCCTTTTCGCTAGATGCCCGAGGAGGCGAGAGGAGCAGCAGAATCGGTGCCTCCCGGGTGCCGCAGGCTCCTTCTCCCGCAATACATTCATGCATAGACGGGGCTGAGCCGCGCCGGCTGCGGGGGCGAGGCGGGGGGGGGGTCCCCGTCTCCGCATTCGAGAGGCGGCCGGGGAGCGGGAAGGGGGTTTGGGGGGGACACACTCAGCGTTGGCGGCCGCGGGGTGCGCGCAGGGAGCGGCGCCGGCCGCCCCCGTCCCAGCCCTCCCCCCGCATCGCGCTTTTAAACCGCAGCTGCGGGGCAGAAGCCTCCTGCGCGAAAGCAGCGGTTCCTCCCGCACCGCTCGGGATTCTGGGTAATGCAGTCCTTGTTTTGGAAAGGGCTCTTTATTTTGCCCCTATTCTTTTTTTATTCTTTCCTATTCTTTCCTTTCCCCCATTCTTCCTTTGACCCCTTATTCTTCTTTCCCCCCCATTCTTTCCTTCCCCCACTATTCTTTCCTTTCCCCCCACTCTTTCCTTTTCCCCCACTCTTTCCTTTTCCCCCACTCTTTCCTTTTCCCCCATTCTTTCCTTTCCCCCCACTCTTTCCTTTCCCCCCACTCTTTCCTTTTCCCCCACTCTTTCCTTTTCCCCCACTCTTTCCTTTTCCCCCACTCTTTCCTTTCCCCCCACTCTTTCCTTTCCCCCCACTCTTTCCTTTCCCCCCATTCTTTCCTTTCCCCCCACTCTTTCCTTTTCCCCCATTCTTTCCTTTCCCCCCATTCTTTCCTTTCCCCCCACTCTTTCCTTTTCCCCCATTCTTCTTTTCCCCCACTCTTTCCTTTTCCCCCACTCTTTCCTTTTCCCCTTCTTCTCTTCCCCCTTCTTCTTTTCCCCTCATTCTTCTTTTTCCCTCATTCTTCTTTTCCTCCATTCTTTTTCCCCCACTCTTTCCTTTTCCCCCATTCTTCTTTTCCCCCACTCTTTCCTTTTCCCCCACTCTTTCCTTTTCCCCTTCTTCTCTTCCCCCTTCTTCTTTTCCCCTCATTCTTCTTTTTCCCTCATTCTTCTTTTCCTCCATTCTTTTTTCACCACCCTTTCCTTTTCCCCCATTCTTTCCCTCCCCCACTATTCTTTCCTTTTCCCCATTCTTTCCTTTTCCTCCTTCTTCTTTTCCCCCATTCTTTCCTTTCCCCCTTCTTCTTTCCCCCTTCTTCTTTCCCCCTTCTTCTTTCCCCCTTCTTCTTTCCCCCTTCTTCTTTCCCCCTTCTTCTTTTCCCCTTCTTCTTTTTCCCCTTCTTCTTTTCCCCCATTCTTTCCTTCCCCTATTATTTCCTTTCCCCCTATTATTTCCTTTTTCCCCCATTCTTTCCTTTTCACCCCACTCTCCTTTTCCCTCCATTCTTCCTTCCCCCCCTCCATTCTTCATTCCCCCCATTCTTCCTTTTATCCCGCCATTCTTCCTTTTTATCCCCTATTCTTTCTCTTTTTCTTTTTGCCCCTATTCTTTTTCTTTTTTTGCCCTAGTCCTTCTTTGGTTTGCCACTATTCTTTCTTTTATTTTGTCCCTATTGTTTCATTTTCCCCTCCTTATTCTCTCTTTTTTTGGTCCTATTCTTTCCTTTCCCCCCCCCCCCCCATTCTTCCTTTCCCCTGCAATTCTTCCTTTCCCCTCCTCATTCTTTTTCTTCCCCCCGTTCTTTCTTTTCTCCTACCCCATTTTTTTCCTCCCCATTCTTTCTCTTTCCCCATTCTCTTTTTTTGCCCCTATTCTTTCTCTTTCCCCCCATTCTTTCTCTTCCCCTCATTCTTTCTCTTTTTTCCCCTGTTTTTTCTCTTTTCCCCCATTCTTTCTCTTTTTTCCCCTGTTCTTTCTTCCCCCCCTTCTTTCTTTTTTTCCCCTTCATTCAACTGCAGCATCTTTCCTCTTGCTTTTTCATATTAAGATTTTCCTATCCTAGAATCGTCGAATGCCCCATCGGAAGGGACCTCAAGGATCATCTGCTCCAACCAGATGGTGATCTGTTTTAGGTGATTTGTAGTTTAAATGTAGTTTAAATGCATCTACCCCTTCCCTGGAGGATTGTCCCATCCCTGGAGGTGTTCCAGGCCAGCTTGGATGGGGACCTGAGCAGCTTGATCTAGTGGGATGTGTCTCTGCCCATCACAGGGGGTTGGAACAAAATGATCTTTAAGGTCCCTTCTGACCCAAACTATTCTATGATTCCCTGGGGAGATTATTCCAATGTTTAACCATTCTGCTAGTGAAATTTTTTCTTCTGGAATCCAACTGGAATCTTCACAGAAGCAACTTGTATCCACTACCCCTTGACTTTTCCACGACTCCTTGTAAAAAGGGAGTCTCTACCCTCTTGGTAGACACTCTTAACGTGAGAGGTAACATATCACAGAATAACTAGGTTGGAAAAGGCCCCCAGGATCATCGAGCCAAACCGTTCCTATCAACCACTAAACCATGCCCCTCGGCACCTCATCCACCTGTCCTTTAGATACCTCCAGGGATGGTGATATAATAAGGTCTCTTCTAAGCCTGCTCCTCTCCAGACTGAACAAACCCATTTCTCTCAGCCTTATTTCCTATGGTTTCCTAGTCCTCTGATCATCTTGGTGGCTCCTCTATGGACCCTCTCACACCAGCAGCTTGGTTCGTTGATTAGATAAAGGGATGATCTCCTCATCTGCAAAACCTGTAGCCCTAGGCTGGGTGGGCTGGTGATTCAAAACCAATTAGAAAGGCAAAACTCTCCTTAGCAGCAAAGGGTCACTGGAATAGGAGCAGAAGTGTCTGAGGTGGCAACGGCCTGTGGAAAAGTTGTAACATTCTTCCAGTGTCCGTGAGGGGCTCAATTTTAGCCCCTAGCCCTAAGAACACGCTCATGTTACGAGCAAGCCACTTAATCTCATGTGTAAATATAAGAAAGAACGAAATGAACATCTCCAAATGAAATATCCAGTTGCTTCAGCAGCCTCCAGAAGGTGCTGAAATACTTTGACATTTCCAAGACACTTTCACACTTTTCAAACAAGCTTGTCACAGTTTCCCAGAGCATTAGGAATCTGGTGAAACTGCATATTCCGTGACTTGTATTTCACTGAGGCTTCAGCCAGGTCTTGCTTCAACTTGGCTGTCTCTGGCACTCTGATCAACTAGGAAATTGCATTATCTCATTCTAATTAAGTCTGCTTTTCATCTTCAGCTGGAGTTTTCATTGGGCTTTGGCCATGCCTGTCTTCGCGGCGATGCTGTGAGTGATTAAGGCATTAATTAGTACACTCCACCCCAGACTGAATGCACTAAGCTGTGTGCAGAATGGTTCCTGTGCCCAAGAGCATGGTGCTCCTTGATGGAATTACTGGAGATGTGAGGCCAAGCTGTGATAAGAAAGAATTAGGATTGTCTGGTGATGCCAAGATGCCTTTCCTTCTGCTGCTTGTTTGATGACCCTGTCTCGTCCTAGCAGAGCCGTGCTGCGTCCCTGCTCCTGCTCCCCCTGGCACCATGACCTGCGCTGCGTCTCTGTGTTCTTCCAGAACGTTTTCCAGGTTTACTGAAAGGCAGGATATCCCCTTCACCATCTGAGCAGCGGCAAATCACTTGTAATTCTATGAAATAAAACCAGCTGAGCAGAGGCTGTGCTGTGCTAAAGTGGCCTGATGGCCACTGCTATTTATGTCCTAAATACTGCAGAATATTATATTTTAATTCAGCCAAGCTCTCTTTTTTCTCGCCCCTAGAAGAATCCCACCCAGGAACACCACTGGTTTGCTTGCAAGCATTTTGGCTGCAAGAACTGCTTCTCGGCCAGCCGCTGCAAGATGCTGGAGCACACCAAAGGCTGCGATGAATAGCAGCAAAATGAGATGTTGCCAGCCCTCCCATCCCACCCGCATCTCCAGCGTGGTCTGCATGGCTGCGGCGGCGCAGGGAATCGTGCCCGGCAGCCCCCAGCCCTGGCACTGCAGCACCACATGGGCAGGGAGTACAGCCAGGACCAAGCAGACGGGGCACGTGGAGCGTGCCAGATTTATCCATCTGGATTTGTCCATCTGGGCATCTTCCCAGGTATTCGGTGACCTGCATGGATCAGGTGTCAGGCCTGGAATAGCAGCCCTGCTGGAGCAGGGAGCCTGTCTAGGGGTTTAGTGGGAATATTTATAAACCCCTGGGGTCGTGGCTGTTCTGCGAGCAGAGCAGCAGGATGGTGCTTGTCATGGTCCCAGTGCAGGGACTGGGGGTGTTTTGCTCCTGAGTTCAGTTTCTCCAGCTGGGAGCGATGGTGGCAACCTGCTTGGCTGTAGGAGGGACCAAATTTCTTTCCTGTCCTGCTGCACTTTTGACAGGGAATTACTAGCCCTGCCTCCGTCCCATTCCCACTGGGGACACGCGCTGATGTGTGGCGTTGGGTTCCCATGGAGGGACCAGGGCTACTCTTTGTGTAAGGCAGAGAACTTCCCTTATATTGGTCTCAGCAGAGACAGGCACCAGATTAAATTAACTCCCAGTGCTTTCAAGGATTTTTTTTTTTTCCCCTAGTGATTTTTTTTCCCCTCTGCTCACAGGCGTTTGCAGGAGAAGCAGGGAGGCGATGACTATAGGCAAGTTAAATCGGTGACGATGGTTATCTCTGGCTGATAGCAGGTGGGCTGAGGTTTCCCACATGCCTTGGAGCCGGGCAGCGGGATAAGGGCAGGCAGATAGGGATGAGGCGCTGACTTGTGCGATAGTGTGAGAATGCAGTCGGTGACGGGAGCTGCTGGGTGTCAGGGATGTGGCAGCGTCCGTGCGTGCTCCCGGGCTGCCGTGGACCCAAACGGTGTCTGAGCTGAATGGGTTTGAGGTTTATGGGGCTGGGTAAAGGTGCCTGAGATGAGGATGAGCTCTTCCTCCAGCTGGGATGGTCGCTGCAGAGAAGGGATAGGATCCCGGAGGGTATGAGTCAGAAATAACCTGTATTATTTTCCTTTCATTCATAACAGGGGCAGCATGAGCAAAATGCACAATTGCTTGGCCCTCACCTCTGGCCAGTGTGTCCGTAAGCCGGGCACAGGCTGGGTGCACAGTTCATCTGGAGGATTTGAGATCAATGGATAATAAGTGCGAAGTGCAATTTTCTTCTTATTAAGTTAGAAAGCCAAGAACCGCCTTTCCTTTAGCGCTTTAGCTTCCCAGAGCATTTCGGACGAGACTTTTAAAGATACCAGGGAGCCTGATTCCCAGGGAACAGACCTGCACAAGTACTGACCTCCGTAATGGAACATTTGTGTAGGCAACTGGCAGTGGCACCAAGAGATACGCCTGTTCTGCCCCTCGGTGCAATATTCATCTTCTCCGCTTCTCAGTCCACAGGGGATTTCCAGCCTATTTGCATCGGAATAATCCCATTTATGGAGCGTGCAGGAGTTGTGGAGCCGCAACAGCCGCTGCCAAGGGAAAGCAGTGCAGGTGGATCTAAGGTGGCTGCTGCAGCCAGCTGTGTCCTTCAGGCAGGAGAAGATGAGATGAATGGTCTCTCCCAGCGATGCTTGAGGCTTAGATCCACACGGCTGCAGCTCAGGGACCGTAGGAAGAAAGTTCAGACCTGTAAACCGTAGCTGAGAGCACAGACGGGGTGTTCTCAAGGGGGTCCCGGTGGTGGGAGATGTCTCAGGGGGCTCCACCCCAGCTGCGTAGGAAGCGGAGAGGTGGGAGGCTGATGGCAGCAATGCACAGACGAAGCGATGGAGCAGAACACGCCACGGCAAGAGGGACAGCAGGTTTTCCCTGTCCTCTGCGGGAGAACACCCCAGGGCCTGGCACGAGCCTTCCTCCTCCCTGTCCCGCAGTGTCCTCTTCCCAGGGGCTGGTACCTGTGCTGCTGATCGCACCTGCAGCTCCGGAACACGGGCACTGCCTGTCACCTGCTCTCAGCGTGGGATCCGCGATGCTGGATGACACGGCAGAAACGCGCGGTATTGAGGCCACGCTGGGGGCAGGGGGACGGGAATTCATCTACGGTGCTGCGTCTCCTTTCATCAGGAGGCAACTGATGCTTATCCATGGGTCTGGAGAGGAGGTGAGCGATGGAAATCACTGCAAGGATGCACCTGGGGTGGGCAGAGATGATAGAGCTGGTGACGTTTGAAAGCATCCGTATCAGGGACAGCAAGGTGCTCACTAGGGTGCCCTAGCAGGGATGGGGGAGTCGCAGAATAACAAATTGAGAAGATATCTGGGGGGAAGCCCCTTAGGGGGATGCCCCTGAGCAATGTCCAGCCTTGGATATGGCAGATCCAGGTGGCACAACCCACTGTAGGAGCAATACCAGCTGCCATGGGGAGAGGTGATGCTGTGATCTCCTCTAGCTCGTAGTGACCGATATTGAAATGTGACTTGCAGTGGAAAAAAAAAAAACTACATTTCCCAGTTTCCCTTGCAGCCCAAGGGAATAAGCAATTGGAAGATTTAAATAGACCAGGCCAGAAGCAACCAACCTTTGGCATGAAGCTTTTCCCTCCTCTTCTTCCAATCTATTGGCTGTTTAACCTTTTTCCCTGGCACTGGAGTGGCTGCCAAGCCTGGCATTAATTTTCCTTCCAAGCTTGCTAGGCCCATGAAGTAAACAGCCATGTGCATTCCTTACTCTATATTTAACAGCTGCAGCCTGTGCTGGGGGCAACTGCCACAGAGGGGAAGCTTTGGAGCTTCCCAAATTCACGACTCGTGAGGGTGGGAGTGGGGAAAGCGTTTCTGCGGAGAGAAGAGGGATTTGTCTCCTTCGGCAGGTTGCGTTAGAGAGAGGCTGCAATGCCAGCATCCCAGCCGCGGTCCAGGGCGAGAGACAGGAACAATGTCCTCAACAGGGCTGAGTTCCTCTCCCTGAATCAGCCCTTGAAAGGGAACCAGGAGAGCAGGAGCTCCGGCAGAAAGCAGAGCGGCCAGGCTGGGGCGGCTGGTGCCCCGAGCAGCAACCCCAAGGAGCGGAGGCAATCGCAGCAGCTGCCCGAAGAGGACTGCATGCAGCTCAACCCTTCCTTCAAAGGAATCGCCTTCAACTCCTTGCTGGCCATCGATATCTGCATGTCCAAGAGGCTGGGAGTGTGCGCCAATCAAGCATCCTCCTGGGGTAGCGCCCGCTCCATGATTAACCTCTTGGGGATAACGGGGCACGGGATCCCCTGGATTGCGGGTACCCTCATCTGCCTGGTGAAGAGCAGCACGCTGGCAGGACAAGAGGTCCTCATGAACCTTCTTCTAGGTGAGTGGCAAACTTCCCTCCCCATCGGGAAAGCCCAGCCCCGGTCACAAGGGTACCAGGACTCCTCCTCTGACTGCTCCCAGCCAGGGATGTGATGGGGTAGCAAGGAGTGACCTTCAGGGTGAATGTTGCACCTATTGGCTGTCTCGGTGCCTGGTACCGGGGGTGATGGATGTGGCAAAAAGTTGCGTGAGTTGGGATGGAGCAATTCTGGTAGCTGGTGCTAGCACAGAGCACAGGGCAGGGTTGTCCTGCCAGACCAAGGAAGCATCTGTGATGTGCAGGTGGATACAAACAGTGATGTCTTTTATTTAATCTATGGCCATCCGCCTTGGTAATTTGATATGTGGGGAAAACAGAGATTTTAATCTTTGATATCTGGATCAATTCCTGAGGATACCCTTGAGAAAAAAAGATTCCCATCCCCTCGCCACCTTCTTGAACAGACCCCGGCTCCATGTCTCAGCCACCATGTGATGGAGTCCTGTCTCCTTCCCCACTGCAGCTTGAACTCACTTTTTTTCATACCCTGAGGACGTTTTCTTGCTGCTGTCCCCATTTCCATGCACTAATTTGACCCAGAGACTGTGCGGGTGGGCTGGGATCTGTGTCTCCTGCTAGTCCTTTCTTGTGCAGGGGTCAGTGTTGTGTTTGTGAAGGTTGGGACGCGTTAGAGGAGTTGCATTTTCAGTTGAGCTGTGCCCATTGATGTCCCACCAGTGACCAGGCTGAGCTCTAGGTGTGACTTGCCTTAGATCTCGGCCCCAACCCACCTTTGGCCGTGTCTACCTGTGGACCTTGCTTTTCTCACTCTTCTCTCTTCAGCATGGGGTCCCTTGAGATCCTGCTGACCCTGCTCAAAAAACGCTGAGGTGCTTCATGGAGCCTTTAGGGTGGACACAGGGACATTTTATTTCAGGAGCACATCAGGAAAGAGATGTCCTGTATGCAGGGGCTGATTGTGGCGTGATACGGGCTCTGCCATGTGGCCCCAAGTGGGGTTTTTTCATGAGCTCATCTTTTGGAGAGGGTGAAGATCGCGCTGAGCTGGCTTGAAAAGCACAATGGTAGCTGCTTTTTCTCCCCTCTGCCTTTGAGAAAGACTGTCCTCATGCTGTGACATCTAATGAAGTGAGGCCATTGCAGGGAAGAAGCCAGAATAGCATCGGCATGATGCAGAGCCTGCCCATGTCAGCAGTTCTTCCAGGGGCTCCTTGTGCTGGGTCAACCTCTCACTGAGAAAAGAAGCTCCATTTAAAAGGGCATGAGGATGAAATAGTAGGTGACTAACATCAACCAGCGCAGTTTCCAGATGTCTCTTGACCTGAAAGCCTTCGACGGTTTTGGAGCCTGAAAACCAACCTCTTTGACTTCAGAATATTTGAGATCCATATGAAGAGCTAATGCCACCTTTGGCTTAAAAACAAGAAAGTTTTTCTTGCCCTTCTGGTGCCCTGTGGGGAGGCCAAATGCAAAATTACCTCTGGATCGTGTTGAAACTTTGAGTATAAGGTAGTTGCTAGGAGAGCTCAGCCCTGCACCACTGCCTGCATCTCCACGGTCTCCTGAGCTGAAATGTGCTCCTGGGGACAACTCTGGGGGTTTCTGAAGTCATTTCCTTATGTAGATGCACTAGTCTTATCCATCTTCTCCACCTGCCAAGAAATAAAATGGTTAAATTGTGTGAAGGACTCTGCAATGTGACTTAACAGGTCTGCAGGTCTGGCAGCTTCCAAAGAGCTTCACTCTGAGTAGACAACCCTGACTGGTGGGACTGACCAAGGTGCCCTGAGCGTCTTGTCGGAGCTTCTTGAGCAGGACGTGTGTCTCTGCTGTGAGCGTGGTTTGATATTTAAGATTGCAGTCAGGGAGTCTGAATATCCGCGTAGCTTCTGCTGTGGTACCTGCATTGCTGAGGGAGGAAGGAGTCTGGCTGGAGTGCTGGTGGACCTAGACAGATCCCATAAGGGGTAGGTTTCTTGAGTTGATATGAAAAGTGCACCTGGTGTCCTTGGTTCCTCTCGGTTCCTCTCGCTGCTGTTTTGCTGCAGATCAAAACCACCAGGATGCAGCATAAAGCCCTCCTACACAGGGACAGATCAAAGGGAAGGAAATCTCCTGGTTCTTCCCTGGTCTCCTGGGAAGAGGAAAGTTGGGGTTGTCTATGGCACCCCTTCCTTACCTTCTCCGGCTCTCCTCCCTTCCCCCTGCCTGCTCAGAGTTTGATCCATCAAGCAGAATTTCTGATGCAGTCTCTGGGCAGGGAGCCAGCCCATCATAGAGCACTTGTTTAGGTTTTGCAATCAGGCTTTCAAGGCGAGGAGACAGGAGACTGCTGAAATGGGACTGGGAACCTGGCAGAAGCACCACTGCAGATGGAGGGGGGGGGGGATTGCGCCTGAGGAGCTCTGAGCAGGAGCTTTGCCAACGCGCGCAGGAGCATTTCGGGTGAGGGGGTCTGACCCTGGGATGCTCCATCCATCCCAACTGCAGAGGGTGATTAGCAACCCCAAGCGATGTTTTCCCTCCGTGTTTGTCGTCTGTGATGGAATTTATCGATTCTCCTCATCGCAATCTTTTCCGGTAAATGCCAAACAGCCAGAGAAGCACGTTCGCAGCCTGTTACTGAAGAGATGGGAGAAAGCAGATAGCTGTGCCCACTGTAAAAATCCTTTTGCCAGAACGTGCTTTCAGGAAGACTCATCTCAGTATTGCCAACCCTGGCTGTTGAGGAGTCTGGAAGAAAGTCTGGACCCCCCCCCAGCTAAATTGAGAAAATCATAAGCCAGGAACACCCCTCCCAGTTTTACAGTTCATTTTATTCATCTGCTAGTGTTGGACCATTCAAGCTTTTCTTTGAAATCACAATGTTTTAAAGGAAACTGAGGTGCTTAGAAAATCATTTGAACCTTGCAAACAGGCTTTTTGGGGGGTAAATGGATATAAACTTGCCCTGAAATTCCTAGATCTGCTCCAGAACCAGTCAGAAACTCCCTTAGACCCTGGGAGAACCGGTACCTTGGTTTCTGGTTCTGGTTCTGATGCATCCGGTGAGGATGTGGATCCAAATGTGACTCATTGACTGCAAAGCCAGCAAAAAACATTTGGATCATTGATCTAACCCACGGCAAAATACAGGCTGTGGCACATCCCTTAATTTATTCCTGTTCAATTTGTTAAGGGGAAAAAAACCCAAACGCTCAATCCGATGGACAATTACAAGTGAGGGTGAACTTGTCAGAGCCATTTCCATTTTACTGCAGTGGTGGGTAGTCTCAAAAGCACCTTTCTGTTAGTTTGGCTCTCCTCCTGCCTCCATCGTGCCTGCACACCCTTGTCTCTTCAGCTGAATAGCTCTTTTAGCCAACATCTTTTTTTGCCTTTCAATATTTTGGATAGTGCTCAAGGCATTTCTTCACCTCCTATTTATTAAGCTAAACAGATCGATCTCGTTAGCCTGATGGTCTTTCCATCTGCAGAAACCTTCTTGGTGCGACTCGGCGGTTGGAATATGATCATCTACCCAAAGTGGTCGCTCCAGTGAAGTCCTCTTGTGTTTAGAGCCAAATCACTGCCTGATGCAGTGAACCTTCAGTTCGCTGCAGTCCAGCCATGTGCCTTTGTCAGAGGGTATCTGCTTGGGTAGCCCTTACACATAAAATACATATTTGTACTCAATTTGGAATGCCAGCAATTCACTGGGTCTGCTTCACTCATGGCTTTCTCAAATAGGTATTGAGACCAGGAGAAGAGAAAACCCTGGTCTTCTTTCAGCCTGCTGTGTCCCCTGGGTGCAGCCGCTGTCTCGGTGACACAGGTCCCAGTCCTCATCCATCACCAGCTGGCTCTGCATCCTGCTTCCGAGGGGTAGCTTGGCTCCTGGGCGCTGTCACTAAGCATTTATCACCAGCACGTAAAGCAGTGCCACGGGAGGGATCGTCGCGAGCAGCGTGGCAGGATGAGGGTGGGTGGTTTGCCACGGGAGGAGGAAAGGAGGGGAGCTCAGGGTCGCTCCTCCGTTCCTGAAGGTCAGCAGGAAGGCAGTTCTTGCTCTCTCCAGCCTTCTCCCTGGACGCTGACGTAGCTTTAGTCTGACCAGGAATCAGGGCATGATGCTCTGAAGCATAGTCCCCTGCAGAGATGAGCCATAAATGTATTTATTTCAAAAAATATATATTTATAAGTACATCTATATAGCCAGGACTCTGCAGCCACACCCTGGGAGCTTCCAAACAAGACTAGATAGGCAGGAAAGTGGTGGATTAGGAAGGAAAGAGAGTGAGAAATGTCTTCACCTGACCCTGCTCTAAAAATGCAGAGGCGCTCCAGGTATTGTCATGCTTTTCTTTGGAGACCGCGTGGTGAAAAATCAGATAGAACAGCCCTTAGCTGGTAAAGGTCACAGAGTACATGAAATGCCCAAGCAGTACAGCAAAGCTCGTCCTGTCGAGCCTCGGGGTTCGGAAGCCCAGACCCAGCAGAGAGGCTGGGAAGTTGCATGGCAGATGGATCAGTCCATACGCAATGGAGCTTGCTAAGCTGAGAGCCCCAGAGATGGTTTGGGGCCAGATGTGTCTATTTTTTCCCTTTAATTTTCCCACTGCGAGGCTGGGGACATTCTGAGCTCGAGAGGGCAGGTGATATTCCAGCAGGGAAGGGGAGAGCACCTTGTGTGAACCATCCCCTCCCTGGAAAAACTGGCACGTGGAGGTTCAGCCCCTGTCTTGCTTCTCTCCCAGCCCTGGCAGCGCCCGCTGAGATCTCAGCGCATCTGCCCAGCGAGGTGGAAGCGTTTAAATGTCAGCTAACCCAACATGACTGACCCCTGGTAGATGCCAGGCAGAGGGAACAACACAGATGCCCGCTCCCTGCATCTGGCATCTAGGCACGGGTCCAGCCTGGCATTAAATATTCCTCTCCATCACATCAGGCTGCTAATCTGCCTCTTGCCCTGCTCAGATGCAGCACTCAAAGTCCCTGCTCCTTTGGTGGGTGCCGTCCTCAGCCTTCATCCTCTCACAGCTGATGAGTTTAGGCATCTCTGAGCAGCAAGCGATGCCCGGCTCTCCTGGCATCCCTGCTCCCTTCCCTTCCTCGCCTCCTTCTTCTCTAGCACACGCACAGTGTTTGCTGCAGGGCAGGCTTGCAACTCTGCAGTGTCCCTTCGGATAAAGGACAGTCGGGGACAGCCTGGGACCTGCTTGGCTGTGACTGGAGCAGGTGAGAGGGACATTTCCAGGGACCCACTTAGGGTCTCTATCAGACTCCTGGTCTCGTCAGCCCCTCAGCAGCGAAGAGCTCGGGTCCTGGCCAGTTTTTTGGTGCTGAGGATGCTGCGAGCAACCCCTGGGGAAACGCAGCGAGCTGAAATCCAGCCCTCACACAGAGCAAGCAGGCGAAACGTTCCAGAGCCTGAACGCAGAGTGAAAGAGAAAAGAAGCGCAAGGGTTGTTGAATGGGAAGAAGGGGAATAAACAAGGGAAATGAGTCATCCCTATGTCTGTCACTCTGGGAACAGCATCCCAGTGCCCCTGCACCAAGGGGACAGTGGTTGTGTCACTCTGGCAGAGCCAGCTCTGCCCAAGAAGCTGAGCCAGGCTCTGGCCCGAAGGGAGATTCTGAGAACTGGGTGAGCGTGTTTGGATCTGATGTGCCTTGACAGGAGCAGCGGTTGGGAAGAGGAAAGTGGAGAGTTGCTGGGAGGAGCAGCGTGCAGGGAGATTCCATCAGTTATCCTGCTCCCAGCCAGGCTCGGTGGACAATGAGGATGGGAGAGGGTGATCAGATGTACTGGCTGTTTTTACTCCCTTTGGAAGAAAGCTCCATGTTTTCACCTGGAATGCAATTCTGGTTTCCCTCTCTATTTCTGTCTATACAGGGATGCTGTCAGCCCAGGCTGATATGGGTCTAATGCACCTTTCATAGAATCACCAGGTTGGAAAAGACCCACCGGATCATCGAGTCCAACCATTCCCATCAGTCTCTAACCCATGTCCCTCAGCACCTCGTCCACCTGTCCCTTAAACCCCTCCAGGGAAGGTGAATCAACCCCCTCCCTGGGCTGCCTCTGCCAGTGCCCAATGACCCTTTCCATGAAAATTTTTTTTTCTGATGTCCAGCCTGAACCTCCCCTGGCGGAGCTATGATGAGCTATGATGGTGGGAGGCCCTCTGAGCACCGCAGAATCAGTCCCATTTTTTTTGCCTCTTTACATTATTGAAAGCAGTGAGGCGTAAAGTCGAGCCTGAGCGTTGCTGAGCCCAGTGTTTGTGGGCTGGGAGATGCTGTTGGTCATCAGCCCAAGGCTGTTTTCTCCCTCCAGCTCATTCCTCATGGTGCCATCCTGCTTGTGTGCGTTGCGCCGCGTGGTTCTGGGATGCGCTGACGTTATCTGCGCTGCTGCCGTAGCATCCAGGGGGCTTTGCAAGCTGTCGAAGCCCTTCTGGGAGGCATCCGAGACATCCTGGGGGCTGCTCAGCTCATTTTCCTCATCATCACAGCCCTTTCTTATGGCACTCACTGTCTTGCCTGTGTCTGGTCCCCAGGCCACGCAGACCCCCAACCAGGCAGCCCCACTGATTAATTGGTGCCGAGATACAAATTGCCCAGCTCCCAGGGGCCCAGTATTTCCAAAGGGAGAACTCCAAGCAGGCTGTTCTTGTGCTCAGGGCTGTTTCTAATCAGCTAGGATGTAGCAGGTCTATTTTTAGCTATTGGCTTTTTTGTTTAATTAATTGCACGAGGCTGCTCATCACCATTTTCTCACCTCCCTGTGGCCGCTTACCCCACTCTGCTGCTTGTTCAGCCAAAAAATAACCTCCCCCCAAATAGCTGCAGTGTCTGATTCATTGGTTCTTCAGTGTGTCGTGTCATATGTGCCTTTTGTCAGCTCTTACACCTAATATCACCACATTTGGGGAAGAAAATAGAGTAGAAGAGTTCACTTCCAGAGGAGTGGAGCTCTTCCAGCTGCCACTGACTCCACTAGAGAGAGGGTGAAGAAGCATTTGAAACCTGCATCTTTCATTAATGTCAACTAGTCAAGGCTGCAAACAGCTCATTTTCCAGGTCAGGGAGTCTACTGCCTGCGGGAGATTTGGGAAGTTCAGAAGCAGTAGGATGGGTCATGTAAGTACAAAGCAAAAAGAGAAAACCAGAATGAATTCTAATTGTGGAGCAAAAGGAGCTGTTTCCTGGGAACAGTGACATTTGTCTGGGATTCACTCCTGAGTGAGGTTGGCTAATTTGGGGAATGCAGGACCTTGAAAGCCAGTCTTAATCCTCCACGTGGCCCTGGCAGCTGTGATGGGGAGCACATGCCATCTCCATGGGGCTGGTGTGGCCTCCAGCACGTTAAGGCTCAGGTCAGAGCAGGCTGCAAGCTCTGAAGCCCAGACAATGAGTTATCACCAGCTTTAGAAAGGGTCTGGGATTGGGCAAAGGGGTGTTGTCTGATGCACATGCGCTTCCACCCTTGGATGCCTCCTGAGCTCATGGGATAGGTTCATTCTTTGTTCCTTGGGCATTTACATCCCCCTTTTCCTGCCCCTGGGTGCTCAGCTGTGGTGCTGGGAGGCTCCGTCCAGCTTGTGACTCTGTTTCCGATCCCGATCACACAGAGAGCTCTGGAGAGCTGCCTCGTCTCATCCCAGCAGCCCCGTGTGCATGAAATCATGTGAATCATGGCTGCAGAAGCAGATGAGGCCAAGAGCTTTTTTGGCTTTCTCCCTTTCCCCCCCACCTAGATGCCCCCAGCACTGCACCCAGGTTGTTTTTCAGTTGGGTTTTTGATAGCATGTTTGTGTAAACATCTCAGCTGGAATCTGTCTCCATCCCTGGAGGCACTGCCTGGCTCTGACTTGGGGCAGGCGATGCTCCAAGGGTTCTCACTGCATCCTCAGCCTCTTTCAGCCCCTGCTCCATAAGGGACAGCAGCAGAGAAGGCACCTCGGGCACTGGGATGGGAAGGACCTTGCAGTGACAGGGGACATCCAACTGTTTTGACTTCCCGTAAATACGAGCTCTGGGGTTTGGCTTGTTTCAAGTTTGTCCTTGCACCCAGCCTGCTCTCCGCTTGCCTCTCCGCTTGTCCTCACCCTTAATGGGCTCCTAACATTTGGTGGTGGGAACAAGGCAGATAAATGTTTTCCTTTTCTTATTAATAGATATAAAACGTCTGCCCAGGGGGCTCACTTTCAGCTCATTTGCTGCTCATCTGATGCCAGATGTTGGCTATTTACAATACCAAGGTGATCTCTGATGCTAAAATTGTTGCAAGCAGCCAGGGCTTGCTCTCTGGGTTTGCGCTTTAAGGTAGTTTTAGACCTCAACAGAGCTTTTTATGATCTGATAGTTTTGCAGTGGAAATCTGAAGGATTGTTTCCCTTAATGGCCAGGTCAAAGGGGGAATTCTGGATCTTTCTCAGAAAATTGTGAAAGGGGCAATGGGCAAGAGCTAATTTTTCCTTCGCTCTTTTAAATGCTACCTGGATTTCACAGCCGGTGCTGCTCCTGTTTTAAATCCAACACCACCTGGGTCTGGGGGGGAAAGCACAATTCAGAAACACTTAAAATTCAAATTTGGTTTGCATGAGGGAGGGGAAAAGCAAGTGAGCCCAAGTCCCAGCGGATATGTAGGTCAAGGAATTGCAAAGGAATAGGACCTGGGCTGGGGCTGCTGAGCGATGGCACCGTCTGTATCTGTTTCTGAAGGATGAGCTGTTGGCAGCGCCGCGGGCAGCGGCGCTTCGTGCTGATTCACTCTGGCAGCAGCAGCAGGAGGAGAAAGCAGGGGCGCAGCGTGGCTCCCCCGGGCTTTGCAGGGGCTCTTTGCAGCTGGGGTGAGAGCTGGGACCCCCCATGCCTCAGGGGCTGGGGCAAAGCAGGCTGCTGGGGCTGCCTCATAAATAACTCCCTTCCTGGAAGGAGCAGAAAGTGCAGGGGGAAGTGACAGAAAAAGCACCAGCCGGAATAGTCTTTGGTTTTTTTTTTCTTTTAACGGCAAATTAACCCCCAGTTTTAATGCTGTCATGCCTTCAGATCTTGAAATGTGGGCAAACGAAGCTTTCTGCTTTCTGTGCATCACTTGACGAAAATCCAACCTAGCAGTCCTGAAGGCCCATTTTATTCATCTTCTGAATGAAAGGATTATTAAAACAGCTCTTTGGCCTGTTCTCCATGCTCTGAGCACCTCTATGCACACTCACCTGCATCCCTTGAGTTGCCCTGACATCACCTTTGACTGGAAAAAAGTCTTCAAAGTGCAAAATACTGAGGGGCAGTGGTGACCACCACACGTTGCTAAAGCGTATGATGTTTGTGCTACTCATCTATGGGCAGGTCTGGTGGGCGATGGTCTGTAGAGAGTGTATTTAACACCATGGGGATGTCCAAACTGGTTTATGAGTCTTGGCTGGGCTGCTCAGCAATGCAATAAGCTGCTGACTTCAGCAGGAGGAGCTTGGAGCGGAGTCTTCTCTTGGCAGCACTGGTGCATCATCTCTCTGAAATGAATGCATGGGCTCCTGAGATTGCATCCCAGAGCTTCAGCTCTCACCTAGCTCTCATCCAGGGTGAGATGGGACTGGTAGACCCTTCCTAAAGTGACACTTGGGGTGCAGAGGTGGGCGAGCGGAGCAGGAGAAGCTGCCTGCCTCTGATGTGCCGTCTCCCTTCCCATCCCTGCCACCACTGCCACGCTCCCATCCATCCTCCTGAAACCTCATCAGCTCTCGAAGAATGGTCTTTATTGGGCAACCAGCCCCTCGTGTTCCTGCCGAGGGAGTAGGCTCTGCTCATGATGGAATACGTGTCCTTCTTATTGCTGCAAGGAGCTGAATTCAGCACTCTGACTAATTAGGAGGTCTAGGAAAAAGCAGATGAGGGGATGAAAGGAAAACAAAATTGATGCTAGGAAACAGAAATGATGGTACCTTTTGGCTGGAGCAAAGGGGGTGGGATGAAGAGGAGGATGAAGAAGACAAGCGCCAATGGGTTTCACTCTCAAAGGAGTTAGGGAAGAAAGGTGATTTGTTGTTGACACCTGCGGCAGAAGCCATTTTTCTTAATTATCTGGCTTCTCCTTTGGCTCAGCATCTCTTAATGCTCTTTTCTTAGCAAAACCTGCCAGTTCAGTGTGGTCCTACTGGCTGGATCTGGGCAGGAGGGATGTGGTGGCATGGGAGATGACAAGTGACAACACCAGAATCATAGAATCACCAGGTTGGAAGAAACCCACGGGATCATCAAGTCCAACCATTCCTATCAAATACTAAACCATATCCCTCAGAAAGTACTATGGGGCACTTCTCTTCCCACCGACAGGTCACTGCAGCCTGGTCACCCTAGTACAGAGCTACCCCAGGCAAGTTCCTTGTTGCATGAGATTTCCAAATCATGGGGTGGAGGACAGAAACGGAGACACCCAGTCTGGTGTTTTGAGGGCTGAAAGCCTTTTAATTTTAATTTTGCCAGTTGCTCTCTCTTCCTCCCCAGGCAAGTCACTTGCCTCTGTGGTTTGGATTTCTCCTCTGTGAGATGGCAGCAATAATACTTCCCTTCTCCATGGGTGAACTGGGAGGGTTAGTTAACATTTGGGTGGTGATCTGAGAATGAGGGTGGCTGCGTGCAGCAGAACCGTGGACTTCTGGCTGGAACCTGAATGGAGGTTGTAGAGAGGAGGGAGCTGGCCTCTTCTCCCAAGTGACAGGGGACAGGACGAGAGGGAATGGTCTCAAGATCCATCAGGGGAGGTTCAGACTGGACATCAGGAAAAAAAATTTCATGGAAAGGGTCATTGGGCACTGTCAGAGGCTGCCCAGGGAGGGGGTTGAGTCACCTTCCCTGGAGGGGCTTAAGGGACGGGTGGATGAGGTGCTGAGGGACATAGTTTAGTCATTGATAGGAATGGTTGGACTTGATGATCCAGTGGGTCTTTTCCAGCCTGGTGATTCTATGATTCTGTGATTCTATGAACTGAACCCAAGCCTTTATTTAAAGACAGAGACAGTCGTTGAACATTCTTCCTTGAAAATTACCCTCAGCTCTGCTTCTGTCTCTGACCTTTCCCTCCTTTTCTCGCCTTTTGTAGCTTTGCTCCTGGACATCATGAGCGTGGCTGGTTTGCAGAAGCTGGCCAAGCGGAAGGGCCCGTACGATGTCAACCCTGGCTTGCTGGACTACCTGACCATGGACACCTACGCGTTTCCAGCTGGGCACGCCAGCCGAGCAGCCATGCTCTCCAAGTTCTTCCTCAACCACCTGGTCTTGGCCATCCCTCTCCGGATCCTGCTGGTCCTCTGGGCCTTCTGCGTGGGCTTTTCCCGCGTCATGATCGGACGGCACCACATCACAGATGTTCTATCTGGCTTTGTTTTTGGCTATTTACAGTTCAGGCTGGTGGAGTTGATGTGGATGTCTTCCAACACGTGTCAGATGTTGATATCCATCTGGTGAACATGAGGGACTTGTTGCTTTTCCACTGGAAACTAGCAGATACTTTAAGAGTCTCCATCCCAGTATTTTCTACATGTTGTTTGTTGGAAGCAGTTGTAACTTCCATGAGTAGTGGCGTTTTTAAATGTTGCTTGCCCACCTGAAAAACAAGTTTCTTGCACTGGATTTGGTTTTAGCACTCAAGGGCCATACCTCTGTTTTGGCCAAGTTCTCAACTGTGTTTGGACAGCAACCTAATTAAGCTTTACGGGTGAAAGAAAAAATCTACACACCTGCCTAGTCTGGGTGGTTCACGTTGGCATCTTAATACGTCCTCAGGATGGGCAGCACCTGAGAGCTTCCTGAGGACACACTCATTAACTTTTTGGAGGCTAAATGATTTTGGCCACAGAGCTTTTTCTTTTTTGTAAGCCCAGCAGCTGCGTCTTGTACAGAGTCAGGACACTGCCAGCACTTCAAAGATAATAAATAATCGTAATAATCCAGCCCTGTTTGGTTCTTATCACGAGGGAAGGGGTACGACTTCTGAGTAGCTTTGAGATATGTGTTCGACTTGGAGCAGGTCCTGCAGTTCTGTTGACCGAGGGGAGGCAAGCAATCACTTAAATGGTTTGTTTTGGAATGGGTGTACCTGGATGGGTGTTCAAGGGGGGTGTTGAAGCCCATCTCTCCCCTGCTGCTCAAAACTCTGATCTGTGAGGGTGCATGTGGGCTTTTGGGTCTGGTCAAGGGCAAATACAAGTTGCCCATTTTCATGTTAGTCAGGAGTAACTGAACAGGTGTCGTGCTGGATCACAGCAAATTTGCAAAGCAGGTCTAGGTGCACAGCAACCGGTCTTTTTCTGTCACAATATCCAGGATTTTATGATTATGCCAAACAATGCTGTAGATAGGAGCTGCCCAGGTGAGTCTTTTACAGCAGTGACTTTCTTCTGGTAGACCCAGCAATGCTGGTCAGCTAAAGGGCAGGGAGGCAGGACTGCTCGTACCCCTGCCTCTACTTGCTTGGTTCTAACCTTGTTACAGAGGGAGATACTGCCCATTTCTGTCTTACACCACGTGAAATGAGGAGAGCACTCCTGACCTTCCTTGATTGCAAGGGTGAGCTAGTTGATATCTGTGACCCAGTCTGAGATAACTGAGTGTAGTTTGATGCACAGACATGGTGCCGTTGCTTTCTGTTACTGACAAGCAGCCACCTTGAAACTTGGCTGATCTTCTCCCAGGTGATGGCCATGCTTAACGTGGTGTCTCTGGAATAGATCACCTCTCACAGCTGTCTAGGAAAATCCTGTTATTTTATAGAATCATAGAATCACCAGGTTGGAAAAGACCCATCGGATCATCGAGTCCAACCATTCCTATCAAACACTAAACCACGTCCCTCAGCACCTCATCCACCCGTCCCTTAAACCCCTCCAGGGAAGGTGCCTCAACCCCCTCCCTAGGCAGCCTGTTCCAGTTTTTCTGCCATTTAAAGAGAGTTTGATGTTTGGCTGGTGATGCACACTACTAGACTCAGCCTCAGCACCTTCCCTGGTTGGATGCATCCTGCAGAATGAAGGGATCCTGTCATTCCTGTCCTCCTGTCTATCCCAAGTGAGCAAAATGCACCTGGCCTGCAAGGCCAGGGAGCAACCAGATGGGTCTTGTGCTCTCATCTATCCCTGCATGTTGGGGAGCCTCTTCCTACAGGGGCTGCTGGTGAGAAGACATTCAGATAACGACTGTTGCAAGCAGCTAACATTTGTCGCTCTTTGATAATATTAGAAGAAGCTAAAGAGAAAAATCTATTCTTGTCATGCATCTCCAGCTGGGATGTCAGCACAGAGCGCTGGGAGCCACTGACTTCCCGTGTTGCCTGCTCCAAGGCTGGAGCAGAAGCGTGATGAGGAAGGCTACCGTGTCCTTTAGAGACAAGCCTCCCACGGAGCTCCTGGGGTGGGCTGTGCGAGAGTCCCTCGGGAAGGGCTGTCACGAAGTGTATTCAGCAAAGGGGAGGGCTCTGGATCTTGCTGGTTATCCCCACGGGATGGTGCAGCAGCAGGGGGGTGGTTGGCACTGCCCCGCTCTCCTCCTGCTGCTTTTTTAAACGGAAACTGCTGGTGGGAGCAGAGATGTGCTGCCGAACCTGGCCTCCATCAGAGTTTTTCTTTGCCAGCCTCCTTCTCCTGCAAAGACTTATGTCAAGAAGAGAGCTACAGTGCTTTTTCTTCCAGGCATTATTACACAGCGTTTATCTTCACCCCGTGAAGGATGGGGGCACGTTATCCCAGCTCTGGTGGCATGTGCGTGTCTAGCTGGAGATGGGTGGGTGCTTGAAGGGGCAGGGAGCCAGAGAATTGCTGATTGTTTTGTGGGAAGATCTCACTCTGTAGCTTTAAGTTTTATTTAAATTTTGTAAATAGGCTGGATGCATTTACAGCCATGCCTCTAGGTCCAGGTCTGGACACATCTACAGCCATGTCTCTAGGTCCAGGTCTTGCACATGCATTGTCATCTTCTAGTGGATCCAGAATGGCTTTTAAGGAGTTACTCTTGGTCTTTCTTGGTGTAATCAGGAGAGCATGGCCTGGAGAAGCTGCTACTGTTGTGAGTTACTTCAGCGGAGCTGGTCTTATCTCAGCACACAGTTGCAAAGCGAGGCAGGAGGGTAGGGAGAGGTGAGTTGGGGCTTGCAGGATGGGGCTTGCACCCACTCAGGGTTTCTCCTGGCAGCCTTCCCCCTCAGCACCTCCACAGCCTGTACCCCTTTGCTCCTCCAGGGCTTCAGTCCCCAGAGCGAGGGAGCCCTGGCACTCATGGAGGGTTTGGGGAGACCCCTCCAGGGTGAGTGCCAGCCTGGGCACCAGGAAAGCCCTGGCAGAGCTTGGACTCAGCCATGCCTGGTCCTGCCAGCGAGGTGACTAGCGTGGCACCATGCAGCTTCTCCTGACCCTCTCTCCCAGCTGCCTGCCAAGCCGAAGGTACCACTCAGAAACAACCAGCATCGCTGCTACGAAAACCGGCTTCTGTCTCTATAGCAACAGTGCGGGATGGTGGGTACCACCCTGGGGATGCGTGTCCCGTGTCTCTGCCCATTCCTGTCACCCAACAAGCAGGACAGAGGTGTGGCTGGTCACCTGTTACCTCCTGGGGGAGCCAGGAGACCCCCAGCCCGACTGGACACAGCGTGGGGAGCGGTGCCAGGTCACCCCAGCTCTTCCACCAGCAGAGAATAATCTGTCCTCAGCTTTCAGTCTGAGTAACACCATCCCATCCATCGTGCTGAAGGCTGCACCAGGGAGCCAGGAGGCAGCGCAGGAAGGGATTCACCCCCCAGAACTGCACTCACAGACCTCCAGAGCTAGATCCTGAGTGTTCTGGCTTAGAGGCTAGGAGGGCACAGCAGCACAAGGGCATCGCCCCTGGGCTTCAGGCTTTAGATCTCTGCAGATGCCACCTGCCTTCCAGCCCTCAGTTGCTGCTTGTAAGGAGCATGGATGTTGTGTGCCTGTCCCCAAAGCTCTGCAGCCCCTCAGAGGGTTTCAGAGTGATGGGGCTGGGTCTCATCCTCTGTGGTGCTACTGGACCCTGGGCTCCTGTGTGTGACCTCATTGCTCTCTACAGCTACCTGAGGGGAGGTTGTGGAGAGGAGGTAGCTGGGCTCTTCCCCCAAGGGACAGGACAAGAGGGAATGTCCTCAAGCTCCACCAGGGAGTTTTAGGCTGAATGTTAGGAAAAGAATTTTCACAGAAAGGGTCACTGGGCACTAGCAGAAGCTGCCCAGGGAGGGGGTTGAGTCACCATCCCTGGAGGGGTTTAAGGGACAGGTGGATGAGGTGCTGAGGGGCATGGGTTAGTGTTTGATGGGAATGGTTGGACTCAATGATCTGGTGGGTCTCTTCCAACCCGGTGATTCTATGATTCTATGTGCTGGAGGCACTCGCTGATTGTGCTCTCCACTGGCCTCACATTTAGTGGTGGCTGTAAGAAGCCCCAGTGGGTCTTGCAGATGCCTTTTACCTCTAAGCCAGCGGCTGAGGCCAGTAATTTTTATCCCTAATCCTCCACTCCTCTGGAGCTCACTCTGATGCTCAGGCAGAGGTTTCACCCTGGGTGAGATGGTGCAGGACGCCAGGACTGCTCTGTGCAGATGCCAGCGATGGGAATGTGGCTGCAAGGAGGCAAAAGGATGAATGGTTTGAGCTCCTGGGGGACGAGTGGTCATTCCCAAGCCAGGTCACCTCTCCGTCTCCATATCTGGAGCATAATCTGCCTTTCAGCTCATCTGACAGATGAATTAAGATGCCCTAGACGAGCCAAGGGCAGCATGTGGGTTTGGGGGCTGCTGCCATCAGGCAGCCAGGAGAGTTCCAGGCTGCGATTGCAGAGATTTCATTTGTGATTCTGCTGCATATGGTGAAAGGCCTCTCCTCCCCTCACCCTAATGCTGATTATACTCAGCAGCAAAAAGAGATTTTAATTTAATTTTTTTTTTTAAAAAAAAAAGGGTGGCAGGACAAGTAGCAAAGCAGGATTATATCTTTGGGCATATGTGGGAATTGCGACTGGGGTGTTTATTTCCCCTCCTTCCCCGACCTAAGCTGGTGCTTTATTCGGACAAGCTGGTTTGTACATTTGAAGCTGGGACTGTGCTGAGATGAAGGTGAGAAAAAACGCTTCCCACAACAGGGCTGCGCTGCCCCCCCTGCCATGGGGCTGCCTGGAAGGTCTTCTCCACTATTCCTCGGGAAAGTGGATACTCAGACCCCATTCCTCAAGCTTGGGGAAAGGCCTCAAGCTCTGCCATGGGAGGTTCAGGCTGAACATTAGGAAAAGAATTTTCACAGAAAGGATCATTGAGCACTGTCAGAGGCTGCCCAGGGAGGGGGTTGAGTCATCTTCCCTGGAGGGGTTTAAGGGACGAGTGGACAAGGTTCTGAGGGACATGGGTTAGTGATTGATGGGAATGGTTGGACTCGGTGATCCGGTGGGTGTCTTCCAACCTGGTGATGCTATGATTCTAGGATTCTATGATTCTATGATTAAGACCCCTTGGGATGAGGCAGCTGGTGGATTTATGGGCTCGTGGGGACTTAGGAAGGCTGTTACACAAGGTCTTCCTGCAGTAGCATAGGTGCAACCCCTGTTCATCCTATGCTGAGTTTCCTTCAGCAAACACACTCTTTATGTTCGCACAGGGAGTTTCTAATGGGGGTAAAGAGACCCATGACCAAATCACACAGGGCAGCCACAAACTCTTTTCCAAGGCTCAAAGGTTTTTTCCCCGCTTAGGGAAAAGCATCTGCTTGATTTTCAATTAATTTTTTGTATTAAAGCAATAATTAATGGTGTCGTTTCCAGGCAATAAGTTTGATATATTGGGCAAATCCTAAAGAAATCGGAAGGTTACTCCCTTTTGCATGCATGTGTGCCATCGAGCTGCTGATGCCGTGGATGAAGATGCGTGAGCAGAGTCAATGCCCTTTACATGTGTTTGGCCATTTGAAACAGCGACATGGTGAGTTCCAGGCCTGGACATAGAATCATAGAATAGTTTGGGTTGAAAGAAACCTTAAAGATCATCTAGTTCCAACCCCCCTGCCGTGAGCAGGGACACTTCCCACCAGATCAGGCTGCCCGGTGGGAGCAGATAACCAGGGATGTGGTTTTCTCTGGTGCTGGTTCAAAACCCCTTGGCTGATGCTCCTGTTTCTGAATGCAGTGCCTGATTTAAGGTGATGCTGTTTCTCTGCCCCCGAGACAGACAGGGATGGGGTTGCTTTGTTCCCCCCCTCACTGGGACTCCAGGATGCAAGAGTCAAAGCGGATTAAGGGTCCCTCTTGGCTGATCACATTTATTTCATTATTTGAACAAAATCCCTTGTAAATACTGCCTCCCCCCTTTTCTTTTTATAAAAATAGAAGGCAGGGAAAAATTGGAGATTTAGGAAAAGTTAATCGCAGTAGCCTCTTGAAAACAGTTAACATTTTGCAGCCCAAGCGGGGCTGAGCGGTTGCAGGGGGGAGATGCTGTATGGCCTGGGGCCAGTGGTGTTCCCAGCCCCCCAGAGCAGGGTTTTCCCTAGAAAACCCCCAGTTCTTAGCAGAAGAGGCCTCTCCAGTGCAGCCACTTGTTTGGAACAAATTGGCTCATGCACAGAGGCAACTCCAGGGTCCTCACTGAATGGCATCATGTCTCAGAAGCCAGTAGCCCTGTGGGAAAGCTGCTGGCCACAGCGCCGTGGCCTCAGGGCTACTAGAAATGCTTTTGCTCTTCTCTTTACAGCATAATTTCTCTGAGCCTCTCCAGAGGATGGGTCTAGGAACCTGGGCATTGCCCAGGGATCTCTCCCAGTTTAAATTCTAACAAATCCTAACAAATTTCTATCAGGTAGAGCTGGTTTCCCCTCCCCAGAACCTGCCCTGTCCCTGCAGTCGCCATCCCTCTGATACACCCTTGCCCATGGGACCCTCACTGACCCTCTCACTTCTCCAAGGACCATGTGCAAGATCGTTGGGGCTGGAACATCAGACCTGCAGAGATTAATTAAAATAAGAGCAATAGGAAGAGAGGCTGAGACTGTCAATGATGGATGGTCATGGAACACTTGCCCAGAGACCAAAGTGCTCTGGGCATTCGCTGATGTTTGCTTCCAGCCAAGGAGATGTGCAATTGTTAAATACATTAAGGAATCAGCTTCCGACATCTGGGTGCACGTCCACTGCGAGGAGCTGTGATGCACCCAGCTCTGATGCCCTCTTCCCTCTGGGATTCGCACCTTGGAGCTGCCAGCACTGGTTTGTCACTGTTTGCTTCCCCTGGCTGCAAGGGGATTTTTTTATTTGCTTTAAATCTAGCCTAAACCTGAAGTTGTGTATTAATAGCAAGGTAATGCATAAACTTTGTGTCTGGCGCAGGCCAGGGGTTATGTAAAACATAGATTAACGGGAACCAGCAAAACAGAGAAGCATGTGGAGGGATGCAGTGAGGATGTTTTGGGAGGGGAGGCAGGAGGGAGCTGGCAGGTCCAGAGGGGAGAGAAGGTGACTGAGGGGGCTCAAAGTGCTTCCTGGCTGGATTCACTCCAGTTATTGTTCTGCAGGACCCAAATCAAGTAATTTCCTGAGCCAGCTTTGCTGTGATCCGGGGTCTTTTGTCCCTGGCTGATCACAAGGTAGAAAGGGGGCTGCAAATTTGACTGGAAATGGCTGCTTGGTGTTTTTTTATCCAAAGAGACACATAATTTCTCCACTTGCAACCAAGCAAACAAACCCCAGGCCAGAATATAAGTAACGAGCAGTCATCCAAAGGATAGGCACGTTTTTCACTAGGTTGGAAATTAAACCCCCCAACGTGTATTTGTTTCCCCTCTGCCATCCCAAAAAGCAAAGTGATTAAGAAGGGATGGGAATTGGCAGAAACTCCTTCCCACTCTTGCTCTTTGGTGATCAATGGGAGTCGGCTGAGGGAGCTGGGGGTGTTTAGCCTGGAGAAGAGGAGGCTGAGGGGAGACCTCATTGCTCTCTCCAACTACCTGAAAGGAGGTTGTGGAGAGGAGGGAGCTGGGCTCTTCTCCCAAGTGACAGGGGACAGGACGAGAGGGAATGGCCTCAAGCTCCACCAGGGGAGGTTTAGGCTGGACATTAGGAAAAAATGTTTCACAGAAAGGGTCATTGGGCACTGGCAGAGGCTGCTCAGGGAGGAGGTGGAGTCACCTTCCCTGGAGGGGTTTAAGGGACAGGTGGATCAGGTGCTCAGGGACATGGTTTAGTGTTTGATAGGAATGGTTGGACTCGATGATCCGGTGGGTCTTTTCCAACCTGGTGATTCTGTGATTCTGTGATATGATTCTATGATTGGTGCTGGTTTCTAGGACCAAATGTACAACCCACAAGAGCAGTGCCCCAGTTTCGGGCAGAAAAGTTCCCTCTTGCGGACTCCTCAGCCCAGTAGGATTCCAAATGTGCTGAAGGGGCAGCAGAGACATGAAACCGAACCCTTCTCCTTTTGCAACATCTTGAAGCAGAGGCAGAGCAGGAGAGATGAGTGAGAGTGGGGAAAGCAACAGGTTTTTGAGCACCTGCCTCTGATGGTGACCTTCTGTGGGAGAGCACGACCCTCTCAACAGCTCTTCCCTCCACCATACGGGAAGATGCCTCCCACCCTGGGAGGAAGACACAGCTGGACTCCAACCATCAATCATGTCCCGCTGGGAAGGGCTTGTATGGGTTGTGGGATTCCTGGTGGGGTTCCTTTTTTTTTCAAAGCCTCCTGCAATAACAGCAACCGTTGCTCAGCTTCCTTTCTAGATAACCTTTTTCCTGCTGCCCAACATGCTTATCTGCTGCAGACAGACTGGCAGGATGAACCGGAAAGCTGATACCTTATCTCCCCTTCTCAAGGAGCTTATTTAAGTGCTGGAATGTGTTGCAATGGTAAATGATTGTTAAAACCCAAATGAGGTACATGGAACTAGGGACAGGTCCTGCTGGGAGGGAGCACCTAGTCAAAAGGAAACTTGCAGGGCTACAGCCTTTCTGGGCTTTTCCATCTTTTATCTGCCAGAAGATGTATTGACTAAAACGTGAAGTGTTTGTTTAAAACCAAAAAGTATCGACTGGGTTTCTCGCTAATCTGTGGGTTAATGATGCAGGCTGCTCCCAGCTCTGTGAGGTTCACCATGTCCCGTCGATATGGCTTTATCTGTGTCTCAGTTTTATTCATTGCAGGAAATATACTGCTGCGGGTTGGCTTTGCAAGGGGTGCAGTGAGGGTTAACAGTCAGCGTGTGATATTCCCCACTCACCCTTTAATCTGGACTGGTGTGGGAAGCAGTAAGATGCTAACACATCCATAAAGGTAAATAGGATTTGAGAGCTATCGGACTAATTGAAATGAACGGGCCTCAGCCGCTCAGGCAGCCTGATACAATGAAATGAGACCCCTCTGGGGACACAGGAGTCGAACAGAGCTTCAGCACTTTTCCCATTTCAGCCACTGCAAGTGGCAGCTACAGCAACAGTGATTGCAGATGCCGGATTTGAGTGCTGTGGCAGCAGAGAACCAGCATGGCTGGGGTAATATCCATAACAGCTGCTGAGGAGGGGCGAGACAGACTAATTTTGGTCCCATCCTGGGTGGAAAAATAGATGGTGGTGCTGGGTGCCAGCTCTCCCTCCCCACAGGCAACTGTGTCCAGCGCACTCAGGGGGGTAGGATGGGGGAAAGGGGAGCGCAGCCAAGCAAAAACAGCAGGAGCAACCCCACACCAGTGGGTTGTGTGGTCCTGAAGAGCTCTAGGTGTGAGCATGCAACACCAGCAAGTGACGGGTGTTCGCATATGTGCAAGGGGTCTCTGCCCTGCCAGCAACGCTGAGGACTGGGCTCAGACTAGGGGTGGCTCTTGCTGCTCCAGCCACTTTTGCGTGGTAGTTACTAGAAAAACCGTATGTTGGCAGGGCATGCCGCTAGCATGCGCTGCTGCGTCTAAAAGTTAATCTTATCCACATCAGCAGCTACTTTTCCATAGGAATTCATGAGGAATTGCATACCTCAGCCTACCGGTGTGATGATGACGAGTGCTTCAGTGGAAACGCAGGTGACCCTGTAGCAGCCAGGATGGGACAACGCGGTTTCTGGGAGTTTCGATCCAGTCCTGCGCTAGCTAGAGCTGATCCACCCCCTGGAGCTTTTCATCTCTTGCAAAACTCTTGCAATTAGACTCTGCAACGTGCATGTTTGCAAGATCCTCTGCATTCTCTTTGCATCTCACAAGGTCCTTGGCTGCATCCCTTTGGGTAACAGCAGGACACCAGCCTGAGTCACAGCCTTTTAGGGGTTGCAGAGAGGACCCTGCAAGGAAGCAGGACAGACCACAAAGCCTATGGTACTAATTTTTCTCTTCATGCTGTGCTGTGATTATGCTGATGCGCAACAGGGCTAGTATAAACACCATATCCTGATAGAGCTGATCAGTGCAGTGTGCCTCTGCCCCAGCCCTCCTGGATTAATTCCTTTAGGATTAAGCTCTTGTATTTTGGGGATGTCACAGCTCCAGTCCTCACACTGCATCCTTCCCAGGTGCAGTGACCATCACAACAGAGACCAACTGCCCTGTAGATAGAGTGAGGCGTGAAGGCGCTCAGCTCTGGCTGCAGCTCCCACCAAGATCAGCAGTTGTCCCTGTCAATGTAAAAAGTAGGAATGGGGGGATCCATCTGAGCCGCTCGGCGTCTGTGTCTTGTGATCCTGAAACCCAAGAACCCCCCTGACTCAGCAGGTTATTAATAACCCCCTGGCTGTGCCCTTGCCAGCCCTGGCATCGCCTGTCTCTCCTCCACAGTGAGGCGAGACGCACACCTCGGGCAAGGTCAGGGGCTCCTTCCCACCAGCCCCCTCACCCCGTTCCCAACTATAAGGCTGGGCAGAAGTGGTGTGAGGCTCGTGGAGAGGCCTGGAGAGGCCCTGAAGCCCCTGCACCTCCTGTGCCAGCACAGGAGAGGTTCTGGGTGCTGCTGAAATTAGCCTCATGGCACCGTTAGAATCATAGAATCACCAGGTTGGAAAAGACCCATTGGATCATTTAGTGCAACCATTCCTATCAAACACTGAACCATGTCCCTCAGCACCTCTTCCACCCATCCCTTAAACCCCTCCAGGGAAGGTGAATCAACCCCCTCCCTGGGCAGCCTCTGCCAGTGCCCAATCACCCTTTCTGTGAAAAATATTTACCTAACATTCAGCCTGAACCTCTCTTGGTGGAGCTTGAGGCCATTCCCTCTCGTCCTGTCCCCTGTCACTTGGCAGAAGAGCCCAGCTCCCTCCTCTCCACAACCTCCTTTCAGGTAGTTATAGAGAGCAATGAGGTCTCCCCTCAGCCTCCTCTTCTCCAGGCTAAACACCCCCAGCTCTCTCAGCTGTTCCTCGTAAGACTTGTTCTCCAGCCCCCTCACCAGCTTCTTGTAGCAAGGGGCCCAAAACTGAACACAGGATTCGAGGAGGGCACAGGATTTGAGGTGGAGAACCTTCCCAAAGGATGTGCTAGGCTGTTCCAGGAGGGAGCACAGAGGCTGCTGGGGGTCCCTGACAGCCCCGGGACACACAGACCAGAGCTGCCCAAGTCTCTTTCTGCCTGGGGTGGTCTATAACACACCCATATCCCCTACACATCATACAAACAACCCCAGTCCCATGGCACTCAGCAAAGCTGCAAGGTGATTTGGCGTGAGGATGAACCAGGCTGTGTTTATCAGGGCTGCTGCTGATTAGCCAGGTTCATTAGCACTCCCTGAGCAGGTTTTAAATAGCAAAGTGAGAACTGCCCTCCAGCCCTGGCTGCAGCCGGAGCCCTGATTCCTTCCTCTTCTCTTGTCCTTCCCTTCTGGTTTTTCCTTGTCTGCTTGCAGACCTTGGTGTGCTGCAGCCACCCTTGCTGGGAACCCACTTGGCAAAACCCAGCGGGGAGGTCGAAGCTTCATTCTTACCATTGTAAAACTCCTAGCACTAGGAGTAGTACCCCAAACTCCTCCAGCCTTCCCACCTCCCACCAAGAAGGCTGTTTTTTCTCCAGCCATGCAGCTTGCAGGCAGAGCTGCAGCTTTTGCTGAGACCCTAGGGAAGCTCCCAGAGCTCTGCTGGCTCCATCCATGGTTTATTTTCCTCCCATCCTCCTCCGTTTCTCCCATCCTTGCCCATTTTCTCTTGCTCTCCTGCTGAGCCCAGCACAGACTTGTCCCTTGCTGGGGGCCAGAGCTGGGGAAGGGGACTGGAGCCAGGGAAGGGGACAGAACTAACTTCCCCACCTATACCCTGGGCTGTCCCAGCATCCCAGCTCTTCTTCGTGTCCCAAGACAGGGCACTAGGGCTCCCTATCGTTGATGTGGCTGTTTCCATCCCATCATAGGGGATAGAAAAGAGAACTTCTCTGTAACATGTATTTATTTCATCAATGTGGCCCCTTCCCATCTCTCCCCCTGGTGCTCTTTCATCCCTTCTCCTGCCTCATTTCCCTCCCAGAGCTCTTGCCTTCTTTGCCTATTCCTTCCAGCTTTCTCATCCCCATTTCCCATCACCTCCTCTCCCCTCATGTCCCCCCCACATCTTGGTCCTGCAGCAGGCGAAGAGTTTCAGTCCACCGGACCAGCTAAAATCCCATTTTCACGCAGCAAACCATCCGCTCGATGCCTTGGCTTCCTCTTTGAGCACCAGCGGTAAGCATAGAACCACTACACAGCAGGTAAACTGAGCTGTTCCCCCCTCCAGCACAGGGATTTTGCTCCCGGGAAGATGCAACACCTGGGATGCATCCCACAGGATGCAGCTCTCGGAGCATCCCGGGCACAAGGGAGGGGGGGGACCGGCAGCTGGGCAGGAGAGGAGCCCCCCGCGCCGCTCCCAGCCTGGGTTTGTCGCTCCCTCTAGTGGGGATGCGGGAGGATGCGGCCCCGGGATGCCGGGAAGGAGGGATGCGCTTCGGGATGCCGGTCCTGGGAAGAAGAAGAGGGGAGGATGGGGCGCCGGGAGGGAGGAGAAGGATGCCGGCCCCAGGAAGGAGGAGAGAGGAGGATGCTCTTCGGGATGCCAGTCCTGGGAAGGAGAAGAGGGGAGGATGCTCTTCGGGATGCCAGTCCTGGGAAGGAGAAGAGGGGAGGATGCTCTTCGGGATGCCAGTCCTGGGAAGGAGAAGAGGGGAGGATGCTCTTCGGGATGCCAGTCCTGGGAAGGAGAAGAGGGGAGGATGCTCTTCGGGATGCCAGTCCTGGGAAGAAGAGGGGAGGATGCAGCCCTGGCAGGGAGGGAGAAGAGGGATGCATCCCCGGGATACTGGTCCTGGGAGGAAGGAGAGGGAAAGATGCTGCCCTGGGATGCCAGCAGAGGGAGGGGAGGGCAGGGCTGCACCCCAGGCCATGTTACACCTCATGCCCCTGCTGTTCCCACAGGTAGCTGTGCCCTGTGTTACACCCCACACCAAGTGCATATTCTCCTCCATTATTGCTCTTGTGCCAGAGGAAGATAAATACCTGTGGAGATGGATGCTTAATGACACAGAGACAGCTGTTCTGCCCATTAGATTGGAGAACAGTGTTCCCTCTGTCCAAATTTTATACAGCAGCCGCCAAACCTGTAACACCAGGGCAGTCCAACAGCCTGAAGTACAGGTTCAGGTTGTCTGGGTCTTTATTTCAATTGAAGAGGTTGTGGCAGAGCTAGAAGAAACTTCATTGTTTAACACAACAATCCTTTTATTAGATTTACAGGATTTATGTTGATAAACCACATTAAAAGATTTTTCAGAAGGGCTCTTTATGCTTGTGTCCCTGACACTAGATACTCGAGCTGAAGCACCACCACTTTGCCTCACCTTTAGAGGTGCAGGAGTCTCACTTGGGAGAGACTGGTTTTGCTTTGACCTCTTCTGAGGTCAATATACAATAATGATAAAAAAATCACCACTTAATCTTATGATAGCAATTGTCATAAGTGCTCAACTCCAATTCACAAACTTTCGGGAAGGCTGTTTAGCCTATCAGCCACATATTAACTCTTCTGGTCACTCTAGGAAATTTCATTCAGGTAATCTGAAGAAGAAATTCCCTTGAAAACCTAATCTTACATCAATCATAATCTCCTTCAATTGAAGCTGTTCAAAAAGGTGCCTGGACATGGCCCTGCTTGAGCAGAGGGGTTGGACCAGATGATCTTGAGAGATCGCTTCCAACCTCAGCCTTTCTGTGAAAGCCCCGTGGGAAGTTACACTCCAGGCTTTGCAGCTATTCCCAACAGACTCCCCAGCAGGGAATGGGGAATGAAGGGCCTTCAGTAGCTGAATCTTTCTGGGCTGAGGTTACGTTTTTCAGAGCAGAGTGCCCACTGAAATATTTAGGAATTGTGTTAATAATTAAAGAAGAGACTGAACTCGAAAGGGAGTTTGTGTGATCTCATGAGACTGAAGGGACAAACCTATTCATGAGAAAAACTGCTTGCTAAAACGTAGCATAAGTTCATAAATTCTCTTAGAAAAAGGAATGCTGCAACTCTGGAGATGCCTTTGCCTGGGGACTCTGGAAGCCAATCCTGCAGCCCCTGTTAATTGCAAGTTAACATTTCTGTTTCTGCACGTGTGCAGGATTCACACGCTGGCCAGGCTGTGATCATCCCATCACAGATCAAAGCTGCACTTGTCAGGGACAGCAAGGGTCTGCTTACTTACAGCAGGGGTTGCAGTTCTACAAAAATCACTTATTCTCACCAGCTTCATTGCATTAAGAAGCAGCTGATTGTTCCCTTTGACGGGGTGAAGCAAGATATTTTTAAACTGTGAAACAGCAGCTGCCTCACAACACATGGAGCCGAGCAATCAGATGCTTGTGATTGAAGGCTGGAACCATGAACCCAAACGTGTCCATGAACTTACGTTCCTGCCACATCAGTGGATATTACAAGGGTTTAAAGATAGGAAACAAAATTATGTGGTAGTTTAAATCTGGACTGAATATTAGCCATTGCAAAATCAATTACTTAAAGTACCTTAAAGATACCTCAGTAAATTTGGGGAAAGTATGGATTTGCCTGTTCTTGTTTTCCATTTGGGGAGGTTTCCCCCTCCGTCAGCATAAGTCTTGTGGCTAACTGCAGCCTTGAATATTTGACTGAGTTTGCCCCCAAAGTAGTGTTTTGAGATACGCCTCCTAGGACCCTACATCAAATTAACAGATTCCTTACCTGTTTTGATTGTTTTTCTAACCTCTTTGAAAGAGGGGACTTTAACAGAGCAAAAAAAGGTGCTAACTAGAAAAACAGATGGTCTTAGTAGTGGTTTTCTTTGTGTTCTGGTAGTGAGTGTTGCACTGAAAAAGCAGGTCTTTGCCTAGCAAGACGTTAGTGCTTGCACTTGCATGTCCCTGTTTTATCCTCTTTTCTGAGAGTGCTGAAAACTCAGCATGTCACCAACAGTCTTTGGAGTCTTTTGAAGAACACAAACTGTGACATTGTGAGAAAGATGCATGGTGCTTCTTGAATTTTTCTTGAACTTCTTGCTACTTAGGTAACCAAGACTGTGCAAGGGCTTCCAAACAGGTGCAGTAAGAAAGAGTTTGGGCTTTAAAAGCTGCCTTAAGAACAGCCATGTTAGCTTCTGAACAGCAAAGCCAAAGGAAAAATCAACAAGCAGGATAAGCAGAAGCAGTATTCTTGTTTTGCAGTTGCACACATGGTAAAATTGAAATCATGGCTGATGAAGTGCCTCAAAAATACTTGCAGTATCAGACAACTGGTATTTGGTTCTCATTGCAGGCAAAGCTCAGTGCTGAAGCCAGCTGAAAGCAATTCACTTCTCACTGGAAGAACAGTTTCTTCCTTTTAATCAGCTCTGTTTTAAATGATTTCCTTTTATAGAGCCTTAAATAGTAATTTTGGTTCGTCCTTCAGGCAGCCAGCATTTGCTCATGAAGAATGGCGTGGGTCTGCAGACTTTAAAAAGACAAACAATAGTCTGGCAAACAGAAATGCTTCAATGGCATCTTGTTTTTATATAGAGCCTGCAACTCCCACAGGCCACAAAGGAATAAAGTACAGTGTCTACATGATCCAGCAGCTACAAAGAGCAATATCTAACTACTTGAACCTGCCTTCATCCCAGAAATTAGGGGCAGGGGAGGAAGGTAGGGTGAGAATAGCAAATAAGACCACAGCTGGGAGCACACAGTCTCTGTTGTAGGAAGGAATTGGAGTTGGTGGCTTTGATGGTGAGATTTGGTGGAAAGTGAGAATGGGATCATCTTAACTTAAGCACCATTTTTCACACCCACCTGTAAAGTAAATCTTTGTATATATAAAGGTTCAGCAATCTGAAGGCCAGAGATGGATCAAAACTGGTCAGCTATTCAACAAAAACTGAGGGGTAAAGCCTAAGATATTCAACAAACTGATTCTGAAAGCAGAGTCGTAATTGCAAGACACCAGGTACTTAAAGCAGATGCACAGATGCCATGAGTTAGTGTGAGTTTGAATAAGTGCAGTGTCGCAGTCTATGCCTTCCCTGATCACATTTAACCCAGTTTAGGGTAAAAGGCCAAGATTCCTGGGTTTTCCCTTTGCTCTATTTGAGGTCTTGCTTTCAAGGCATTTCCTTATATTTATTTGTATAGCAGAGCATCACACATGGGATTACAGAGAGCTGCCAGAGGCACTCATGTGCTTTCTCCTACCTCTCATATATAACAGCTCAACTCTATTTGTGTTCTTGCTGACAGGGTTTTGGGTCCTAAGGCCCTCTTCACTTAGTTGCAGGCTTGAATTTCCCTGGAGCTGTCTCAGATGAGGTAATGAAGGCAGCGCCGGCATGAGGCGTTCTTGATTTAGGCACAACTGAATCCGAAATGGATTTTCATGCTTCAAGGTATAAACCAGCTCCTACCTCATGGGACTAGAAAGCACATTCTCCTGTGGACAGGTTACTCCACAACTGTCCACTGTGTGTTTCTTCTGCAGCAGCTCATGTTGGCTGCTGTCTGAGATAGATGGAACACTAGAAAGATCGTGATCTGACCCAGTAAAGTAAATGTGTGCTTTGTGTGTACTGAATGGTTTCTAGATGGAGAAGAGAGAAGAATCGCTTTACTTTTTCCAAAGGAATTGTGGCATTTTGTGAATGACCACGAGGGCAGTAAGGCCCTGTCTTGTGCTGCAGGCTGACACTTACAGCTAAGTAAAATGATACCAAAATGGCACAAGAGTTATTTAGCCTTCAGTTTGCTCTGCTGTAAATAACCCTGCATGTTGCAAGCCATGCTCAGGGATTTACAGATTCAGAGCAGATTTCTGTGGAAGCTGCAGACAATAATACTAATTCTATTATTTCTAGAGCCTTAGACCACAAGATATTTTGGTAGATGCAGATTCTACACTAGGGCTGCAAGCCCTCTCGATGGTTATTTCCCATTTGTCAAGATTCTTCATTAATGGAAGCATGCAGGACACTGGTTTCTGCTCTCACTTGTAATTTATCCTGGGCAGAGGAAGCAGAACTCTTCCTGCTGTAAGAGTTTGACTCTCTTGTCCAGGGAATAATTTGCTCAGCTCTTTGGAACAGGTCAAAAATCAGAGTGAGCAAGCAGTCCTTCCAGAATGCATCCTGTATAGAGCTGTGCATTTAACTTCATCCAAGTGAAACCTGTTCATCACTCTCTGGCCAATCTCTTCCTGCTGTCAACACTCCTCCCTCTCATAGTGTGTGGTGGGTCTGATCCCACCAGCTCACACAAGTTGTTTTCATTTGTACACAGGCAGGTGCAAGATGGTGCTGGTCTTCTGAAGAGCAGCAGAGAAATTTATTACCTTATGCCAAGGTCTGATGGGGTCCTCATGGACTGGGAGGTTGTGGAGCCTTCCCTTTGCTTGCAGGGACAGATTACATCCTTTCACTGTGCCTGGCTCTGAAGAGAGAAGATACTCCCAGCCTCGATACAGTCCTGAGCCCTGAGACTTCCAAAGCTCCACAGAGCTGGCCTCAACACACTGCTGGGCACAGCTGGGAAAGCCACAAGTTTGTGGGGGCTGCAGTGCACGCAGCTGGTAATGAATGCAGAATTGTCTTTCGTTTGTTTCCTTTGGCTTTTTGATCTCCACAACAGGTTGCATTAGTTTTCTCTTTACTTGGAGCATTTATTCCCTTGGCCTTGGATTGTTGCCTTGGAAATGCACAAGAGACCTTCAGAGAGCTGCTTATTACAGCAGCAGGTGTGCATAATGCTGACCTGGACAAGCCTGCGTGAATCACCTGCTGATGGCTTGGGTGGTAGGTGGCTGCATGAGTCACGGAAAGTGGGGGGGTCCCACATTGCCCGATCTCCTGAAGGGCAATATTACTGCCTTTGGGTGCTTCTTGTTGTTGTTGTGCATCAACAGCACACAGTACAAGATGGTTCAGTCTCCTCTTCGTCCTCAGCTGACGTGGGCTGTGAAACTGTGTGGTGCTGCAGAGTGGAGCGGCTGAATCTGAAAAAAAGCAGCCCAAATCAGAAGGAAATCTGGCTGACCTGTAGCTTCTCTTCTGGAGGGCAGTGAGGTTTGTATGGGCAAGAAGTGAGTTAGAAGAGCTATTTGTGTGCATGGGCATGTGTGTACTTGGCTGACTGATGGATAAAGACAAACTAAATACACTAGACTAATGCCCAGCTGCCTAGTGAGTCGGTGTGCGTGGGAGTTTGTCAACGTCAGGAAGGAGGGTTAGGTGTACATTGGCCTGTTGTCTCTCAATGGCAAAAAACATGCTGTAGGAACGATGAGATGAGACACCAATGGAGCAGAGGTAGTGTCATATGATACCCAGAAAAGGAGGGGATCTCTCAACCAGATCCTGGTTTTCAGCAGTGCTGCTGCATCTCTTGGTAGCTCAGTGCCTGGCAACTTTGATAGTAATGCGGATCAACTGCAGGAACATCACATATGGTCCAGAAAGCTGCTCATGCGTTTTCTCCCTCTGTATTTCTGTTGATGACTGATTGAGATCAGAAACACCTCTCATGAGCAGTAAGCCAGGTGCCAGGCCTTACACTGCTCCTGTAACCCGGGGAGAGGTTGCGGACCATTCCTCCCAGGGCACTGCCTGCATCAGAGAAATGTGCTGCCAAATCCCTCTAAAGCCACCTAGCCCTTATGGACAAGGACATGCAGAGTGGTGGCACATGTCAGGTGACCCATGAATAAGCTAAAGAGTGAGTTTGTAAGAGGCCAGCAAATGCCTAGGTGCTTGTTTGAACATATGTATGGGGGGAGCGCACCATTTTTGCAAAGTACTGGACGGTCACTAAGAAATAAATGCATGTATGGCTGCAGTCTGGCCTTTCGTCACAAAAGGTCAGACTGACAGTCACCCGTGCAAGTTGGTGACAGGATAGGGAAGGAGAATTAAAGGGAGAATGATCCGTCCTTGCATGCAAGAGACCACATCCACCAAGCTCTGAAAGATCCCTGGAGCATTGGAACTGCCCTTCACCACAGTTTCTACAACAATCCGGAGTCCTCAGCTCAGGAAGGACATGGATTTGTTAGACTGAGTTCAGAGGATGCCACAAAGATGATCTGAGGGCTGGGGAACCTCCTGTACGAGGCCAGGCTGAGGGAGTTGAGGTTGTTCAGCCTGGAAAAGAGAAGGCTGCAGGGAAACTTTAGAGCAGCTTCCAGTGCTGAAAGGGGCTGCAGGAAAGCTGGGGAGGGGCTTTCTGCAAGGGCATGGAGTGATAGGACGCAGGGAATGGCTTTAAACTGGACAGGGGAATATTTAAGTCACACATTAGGAAGAAATTCTTTATGATGAGGGTGGGGAGGCGCTGGCCCAGGTCGCCCACAAAAAGTCGTGGCTGCCCCATCCCTGGAGGTGTTCAAGGCCAGGCTGGATGGTGATTGGAGCAACCTGATCCAGTGGGAGGCGTCCCTGACCCGTGGCAGGAGTCGGAGGTCCCTTCCAACCCAGCTAGTCTATTATCACGGCTCGGCGCAGCCGCCATCTTTGCGGCTCCTCCACTTCCGCCCCCACTCCACCACCACCCCCGCCGCCATTTTGCGCCGCGCCGGCGGGGCCCTGCAGGGGGCGCTGTGGCGAGGGGCGGCGCCAGGCGGCGGCCTAGGGCGGGATTGACAGCGCTGGGCGGGGTAGGGGGGACGGAGGAGGTGGAGGGAGCGGCAGCGAGAATCTGTATCGCCCCGCATCCCGCCGCCGCCGCGCAATCCGCCGCCATCCGCCGCGCCTCTCGCCCGTCGCCCCGAGGCACCCGGCTCCCGAGGCACTCCCGGCTCCCCGCCACCATCGCAGGTGGGTATCGGGGGCCGGTGGCGGCGGCGGACGCGGATATTTGAGGCGGTGAGTGGAGGGGGGGGGGGGCGTGTGTGTGTGTGTGTGAGTGTGTGAGTGAGTGTGTGTGAAGGGGGAGGGAGCCCAAAATGGAGACGGAGCCAACGGCGGCTGCGGCACCAGGGCCTGGCGGGGATGGAGGGGCCTGGCGGGGATGGAGGGGCCTAGGCTGGTTTCGGGGTGTCCTCCCGCCATCTCGGGGTGTTGTGGGGCCCCTCCCGCCGCCTCGGGGTTTTGCAGCGCCCGTGATTATTGTGCGTTTCCCCCCCCCCCCTCCATTTCCATAGGGCCGGAGGAGGGGGGGTGGAGATACCCCCAAACCTGCAGCGGTGCAGTGAGGGCTGGGGGGAGGGAACGCGGAGAGGAGGCTCCCCAGAGGGGTGCAAAGGGGTCTGGATGAAGGGACACAGGGCGGGGGGAGCTCCCTGTTGCGGTGCAGCGAGGTCTGGGGGCTCCCCAGAAAGGGGCAGCAGGGTCTGGGGGTGTAGCGGGGTCTGAGAGCTCCCTATGGGGGTGCAGCTAGGTCTGAGAGTGCAGCGGGGTCCGAGGGCTCCCCAGAAAGGGGCAGCAGGGTCTGGGGGTGCAGCGAGGTTTGGAGGTTCCTTGTGGGGGGTGCAGCGGGGTCTGGGGGCTCCATGCGGGGGTACAACGAGGTCTGGGAGTGCAGGGAGGTCTAGGGGCTCACCAGAAAGGGGCATCAAGATCTGGGGGTGCAGCAGGGGCTGGGGGCTCCCTGCGGGGGTGCAACGAGGTCTGGGAGTGCAGCAGGATCTGGGGGCTCCCCAGAAAGGGGCAGCGGGGGCTCACTAAAGGGGGGCACTGGGATCTGGGGTGAGGGAACACGGAGGAAGAGGGTTCCCGCAGGGGTGCAGGGAGGTCTAGGGGTGAGGGGATACGGAGCGGTGTGTCCCCCGAGGGGTACCAAGGAGTCTGGGGTCTCCCAGGAGCGGTGCAGCGGCGGCTGGGGACCAGGGAGCGCTGGGAGCTGAAGGTTGCTCCTCCCGTAGAGGCGCAGTAAGGTCTAGGGGTGAGGGAATAAGGGGCTTGAGGGGGGGGGATGTCTCCCGAAAGGTGCAAAGGGGTCTGGGGGCACGGGGAGGGGGTGTGTCCTCCCCACCGCAAAGGCCAGGTTGTTTGTCTTCCCCGTCTGGAGTGTGACACAAAGATATTTTTGTCGCGCCGTGTGTGTGTGTCTCAGCAAAACAAGGAGGGGGGGCGGCATCCGGAAGGCTCGGCGGGTTCGTTGTTGTGGTGCGGGAGCTACAAAGGGGCTGCTGAGGCCGCAGGCTTGAAAAGGGGGGCTTGGGGAGAGAGGCGGGGGAGGACAGTTGCCCAGCCCGGGGGTGTAGATGGAGTTCAGGCGGTTTGCTGCTGGGAGAGCTTGTTAGGTAGGTTGGGAAAAATGTTTTCTTTTATTTAGGAAGGAGTTTTTTCATCTGTGTGTGTGAGCAGATGTACTTTAAGGTGGGGAACACCTGCTGTGGGTCCTGGTGCATCTTCACCGGGGGTGGTGTGTGGGAGTGTTGATTGTACACTAGGAGGGTTTTATTCCCTAAGGTGTTTACAAAACCCCCCTGATTCCCAGATCCCTGCAGCTGGAGAAGGATGTTTAAATGAACTGAGAGTTGTGGGTTTTGTTAGGAAAGTTGTTTTGTTTCTGTCTTCTGAACTTACTCTTTGGTGTATCAAGTCATCGCATATTTGTATATTGATGTTTGGGGTGATAACTTACAATAAATATAAATATTTAAGACTATAGTAATTTTGTTTCTTTCTAGGAACAGGCATAAAGGTCTTTTCCAGCCTAAATGGTTCTGCAGTTCTAAGTATAAGCATATTGCAGTACCTATATCATCTGCCCTAGTCTACTTAGTGGGAAAGCATCTCACCCCTTCCAGGGCTGAATTGGAGTTTATAGTGGAAATTTTGTTTGTGTTAGAACTTGTCTTGCCAGATGCACATGGGTCTTCCACTGGAATGGGCTCTTTCATGATGTATAAATAGCTGGTCCCTGCGTTGGAGAGCCTGAGTTTAGAGAATTGGTTCCCAACTAGTAGATTTCTGGGATATACACTGGCAAGGATGTTGCTTTTGGACCTACCTTTTCTTCCTTCCGTTGGCACCGGGGTAGTTAAACCACAATATTGTCAAAGCTGGTGCTCTGCACCGGGGTCTGGGGAATAAAGTCACCTGAAAGAGGGAGGGAGGCTGAGGCCATATACTGAAAGTGGAATTTGAAGGGAGACTGGAAAGTGATGGGTTTGGGATGATTTCTGTCTGAAAAGTTGAAATACTTGCATTTTTCACTTCAAATAAGTTACTGTAAATGGCCCTGGGTTTTATCAGGAGCACATCTGAGGCCCCCAAGATCTTTGTGTGTTTGTGATGGGCAGTGCTGCTTCTTCCAGGACTGTGGTCTTCCTAGTTAGTAGTGTGTTTTGGAATATAATAAATTGATACAGTTTCTCATAGCATTCTGCTTTGGAAACTGTCAGGACTGGACAAGCGCACACTCTCCTGGATGGAAAACTGGTTGTATGGCCAGGCCTGGAGAGTGGTGGGAAATGGAGTTAACTCCAGCTGGAGGCCAGTTCCAAGTGGTGTCCCCAGGGCTCAGTGCTGGGTCCAGCCCTGTTCAGTGTCTTTATCAATGACCTGGATGAAGGCATCGAGTGCACCCTTAGCAAGTTTGCGGATGATGCTAAACTGAGTGGAAGTGTGGATCTGCTGGAGGGTCGGGAGGCTCTGCAAAGGGATCTGAACGGACTGGGCTGCTGGGCAGAGTCCAATGGCGTGAGGTTTAACACGGCCAAATGCCGGGTCCTGCACTTGGGGCACAACAACCCTGAGCAGCTATAGACTGGGAGAAGCCTGGCTGGAAACTGCCTGGAGGAGAAGGACCTGGGGGTGTTGGTTGACAGCCATTGAACATGAGCCAGCAGTGGCCCAGGTGGCCAAGAAGGCCAGTGGCATCTTGGCTTGGATCAGAAACAGCGTGACCACCAGGTCCAGGGAGGTTCTTCTCCCTCTGTACTCGGCACTGGAGAGACCACTCCTCGAATCCTGTGTTCAGTTCTGGGCCCCTCACCACAAGAAGGATGTTGAGGCTCTGGAGCGAGTCCAGAGAAGAGCAACAAAGGTGGTGAAGGGGCTGGAGAACAGGCCTTAGGAGGAGCGGCTGAGAAAGCTGGGGGTGTTTAGCCTGGAGAAGGGGAGGCTGAGGGGAGACCTTATAGCTCTCTACAGCTACCTGAAAGGAGGTTGTGGAGGGGAGGGAGCTGGCCTCTGCTCCCAGGTGACAGGGGACAGGACGAGAGGGAATGGCCTCAAGCTCCACTAGGGGAGTTTCAGGCTCGACATAAGGAAAAAATTCTTCACTGAAAGGGTCTTTAGGCAATGGAACGATCTGCCCAGGGAGATGGTTGACTTACCTTCCCTGGAGGTGTTTAAGGGACAGGTGGATGAGATGTTGAGGGACACGGTTTAGTAATTGATAGGAATGGTTGGACTCGATGATCCTGGACTCGATGATCCGGTGCATCTCTTCCAACCTGGTGATTCTATGATTCATATGACCTCTTCAGAGTGGTCTGCTGTAACAGTTTAAAAGTTAAGATTAAAAATCTTACTCTGGCAAATCACAAATCTGTGGATTTGGTGTTTTTTTTTTATAAATTACATGTTTTCTCAGGCCAGTCCAAGTACATCTGCTGCTAGCTGTGTTTTGATTTTGTGCTTAATTTGATACGTACATTGAATATAAATTGATTCCTTTTTTTTTTTTTTTTTAATTTGTTGGTTTGGTCTGTTTTGCTGTATGGCTTGAGTAGACCAGGTGTCACACCTTTCAAGATGCTTTCAGTGGTTTTAACAGATAAGAAAATATGTTGCTACATGACTGGAACAGATTCTTTTCCTTGTTTCTTAAAAAAAAAGTAGTAAACCATGAGTTTTATGCAAGTTTCCAAAGTTGTCATTATATAGTGCCTTAGTGCCTTGTTTTTTCTAATTTCAGAGAACTTTTATTTGATCTTTCAGTGTACTTTTTTATGCACTATGAGCATGTTTTTCTCCATGTGCGTGAGAGCTTAGAAGTAGAACTCGCCCAACTGGCTGAAGCTGGAAAAGTCAGTCAATAGTCCATACAAACACTGGAAATGGAATGCAGGGTTTAAATGTATTTTGGTTTTAATAAATATGAGTAATGTTCCTAAAGGATTTTTATTAAAGTTATTTAAGCTTATAGCGACATTTTAATAAAGCTTTGTGTAAAACCTGACTTCAAAGGCTAAGTTACTTGAACAACCTCCTCCTACATGTAGAGGTGGCATCAGAGTCTGTAATTCCCTTAGCCTGATGCTGTGTGCCATGGTGTATGAGTGATGGTATAAAGATGAGCTCCTCAGTCCTCGTCTGTGTGACACTGGTGCTTTTGAATCATATCCAGTTCCTGCACTGCATCCTCCTTGTCATGCAGAGTTTCACGTCTGAGGTGTAGCTGAGCAAAGTCAGGACCATGGTTTAAGCATGTTTGGTGGTGCCTCCGGTTTGCCTGAGCAAACAGATGGTACAGATCCTCTTAGATCATCCATTGCAGAATTACCCACATATTTAAGATTCAAAAGTGCTGGATGCTCAAGGCCTTCATTGTACTAACCTGAGTAATTGAAAGTATTTAAGGGCAAGCTGCGCTAACTTTAAGTGCTACTGTATTGAAAATAACAATAAGACATTTTGTTTTTTCTTTTGTGGTGATCATTTGTACAGATATTTTGCTGTAGTGGCATTTCTGCTAATTGTGGAAAATTGTGCATTTTCTTGTTAAAGGAATAGAAGCAGTATGAATGAGAGAAATGTACTGAACACAGGATGGTAACTTTAAGGGGTGGGAAGGAGAGGGTTTATTCCAAGGGCTGGACCTCTGGGCGTCCCTGCTTGTCTCTACTGGATTCCTCATTTATTCTACAACTTGGCAGTGAGCGTGTTGTCTCAGTATCAGGCCTCGCTCTTCTACTAATCATGCCTTGTAAGTGGGTTTTGTTTTTCATGTGGCACTGACTCATTCTCCTAATAAGTCGATAATTTCGCAGCTCCATACCTCTAGTTTGTCATTTGGCACAGAAGAAATACAACTGTGAGTCTGTCAGGTGTCAGACAATGAGGTGAAAGCATGGGGAACAGGTAAAGGCTAGAGGTGCAGCCCTCTCCCCCCAGAAGGTCTTTTTCTATCTGCTGAAATTAAGTGACTTTGTTACAAAAGCAATGACATTGTTGCTCCTGGAAAGCATCCTCTGAGGGGGGTTTTGCAGGTATGTGCAGAACCCATCTGCTTTGGTTAAAGAGCTTTTCTTTCTCACAGGAGGGAAAAATGGGGCTCCAGCAGGGGACTGTACTGTCACGTTAAGCCTCACTGAAACATGGCTTGGGCTCTGTTTTAGTAACATACTAGTATTCATGATATTCTCTGTGTACATGTGCTTCTTGCAGCTGAGAAGTTTGAGCTTGAGAGCAGTTTATTTCCGAGCAAAGCTGTTTGGATGTGTTTAGCTGTAAATCCTGTTTTGTTTTTTTTTCATCTGGGAGCATTGGGACTGTAATTGCAGTGGACTGAAGGCTGTTTTAGTAGACCTGGGTTGTTCTGTATTTAACTGTGGCGTTGGTTGTTAAGCTGCTTGACTTGCAGTGCTGTGGGGTCTGTGAGGACAGAAGGTGGATTTGAGGTGCTAAAAGGTGCATGTACAGTTCTGCAGGGGGTCATTGTGCTTACAGGCAAAATGCAGTGTCTGTATTTTGGTTCTGAACACTTAAATGATTCAGGAAAGTGCTGGTAAACTGGAAAGGGCAGGAGAGCGCACTATTACATCTTCAAGTTACTGTGGGTATTAATTCGTGGAGGATTGGACAGTCATACCTTGAGTGAAAAGGAAAAGATAATGGCCAGAATTGAAACATGTAAAAGTGAAAGAGGAGGCATAGTTGAGCCAGGCTTAAGTGTAAAGAAATACGGGGAAAAATACTGGAAGAAAGCAAGGTGTTGCTAACAGCATCCTAGGATCTGGCCAGACAGACTGCTCCGTTGGACTGTAGTACTTGAAATGTCCACAGGGCTTCTATTAGCTTAGGGAGCATCCTCAGCAGTCTTTGACTTTCAGGGGAGCAGCACATAAGAGAAGTAAACTATTTGCAGAGTTGGCACCCTTTTGGAAGAGATTTGGTGGAAGAATCCTTGGGTAGCTGTTGAGACTTTTTGGACAGGAATTGTAGTGATGGTGCTGCAAGGAGTGGAGACAGGTTTGAAGCACTTGCATTGGGACTTTGCCTCCCACAGGTGCTTCTTGTGTGGGAATAGAGTGGTTTTTTTGGAAGAGTTCTGTTGTGGGGCAGGTTCTTCAGCAGTTCCTATCTGCATGTGGGCTGGGAGCCTGAAAAAAAGCTTTGAGTGCTCATGTTCAGAGATTGAAGTGGGCTGTGAAGCAGGCAGGAGAGTAAGGACATGCTCAAGAAATGCTTTTTCATGGCTGGAATAGTGTGAAGTATGGTTTTATCTTTTTCTGACATAACCAAAGAATCAGGCTCCCACCTAGCAATTGAGTCTTCACAAACCATGATTTAGGAGCAGCTTCACGATATCCGAGTGTTATTATGGTGTTAGCGTTCTGCTTCTGAGAAAAATGTTGCCTTTCATGATGCCTGTGATCTTGTTGCAGTAAGAAGAGTGTACGGGGTGGTTAGTTTAGGTGGTGTTGCCAGCATTCCCCATCTAGGCATGCATGTCTGCTTCTCCCAAATTTCTCTGGAGCAGGAATCCATGCTCCTCTGTGATTCAAAGGGTGGTTTCCAGTGCCAGAAAGTGGGAGGTGAAGGGTCCATTTCATGCTCTGGAACTCAGCATAGCTGCAGAGTCCTGCAGTATCATTTTCTGATCTGGAAAATAGAAGTGATGACGCTTACACACCTTGTCAGTTATGCACTGCAAATATCTATGTAAATTAAAGCATCTGTGAAATGTTTTCACCTCCTGTTCGGCTTGGTGTAGTCCAGATGTCCTGCGCATAGTCTGAATTGCTTAGCTCTCCAGAAAAGCTAAAGCTATCTAAAGATAGCTGAAGCACCTTTCCTCAGGGTACTGAAACCCTGCATATAACTCTTCTTACTGCTTGAACCAGTGTCTTTTTCCGATCAGATTCCTGCCAGCATCCTTGGCATTCATTTGTAGTGCAAATGGCTCCTTTGAATAGGCTTCCTGTAAGAAGGGTTGCTGTGCAATGCTGCATTGCCTTAGTGATGTTAAAATTGGGGAACCTGGAGGAATACTTCTTGGAAGCTGCAGTATCTGCAGTGTTTATGAACTGCAGGCTTATCTGAACTGCTTGTAATCTTATTAATGGTTTGAACCAGTCTTGGTGGCTGTGGGAAAGAAAAATACAATAGAGAAAGCTGTATTGGGCTCTTGCCAGGGCAATGTTGTACCCTGCAGTGTGTGTGTTGGTGCTGGCCTGGCTGGCTGTAAAGGTGCTGGTGAGGGAGCTCCCATCAGTGCCATGGAGAGGAACAGGACTTAATGGATCTGCTTAACAGGGGTGTACAGGAACTTCCTTGTGTGTGCAGTGAGGGACTGGCACTTACTGCTCGCTGATTGATATTGGGTTTTATCTCTGGTATTTCTCTTCATAAACATATCCTTTTGTGTATAACCTGAGTGGGAACTGAGGCCCTGAAGTCAGCAGGCAGCCTGAGAGTGTGCAAAGGTGTTCCCAACACTCAGACCTGGTAATGTGGCTCACTGGGGCAAGGTAAACACCTCGCCCCCCCCCCCGCCCCCCCCCCTTTCCATTGTGATCCTTTCTGAGACTGCAGAGAAAACAGGGCTGCTTACTCAACAACTGATGGCATTTGTGTGGAAAGAGCTGTATCTGTTCCTGAAAAAAACTGTTAACCCCAAACAGTGCCAGCTTTGCTCTGATTTCATCTCTTGGAGTTGTAACATGTCTTATTTCCTCTCTACTTTTTTGCCATAAAAGCTGGGTTCACTGGAATAAATTGCTGAGATTGGGGCAAGATGAAGGATTTGTGAGGTGTTTGTGACTGCACTGGAGAATTTCTTTGGTCACTCCTCAGAATACGTCTGTTCTCTGGCAGCGGTTTGATCCTCCTGCTTGCCCTTACCCTGACTGTGTAGGGCTCCCCAAGCTGAGCCACCTCGCCTGTGCTTCTCTTGTATCCCACCTGGTTTATATAGGTATCATTGCTGTGATGATTTTTAGAAGTGTGTGTGGCAGAAGTGTCAGGACCAAAGGAATTTCACAATCTTAAAACGCAGTGTTGTTCAGTTTAGTTGTTAGTGATGGAAGAGTCTTTACCTTGAGCTGTTGGTCCTAAGACGTGATGCAGGGGCCTGAGAATGATTTGTGCTTGTGTGGATGCCTCCTGCCCCTGTGGGCTCCTGAAGCAGAGGCCAGGATTTGGTCTCCTTCCTATGGTGTGAACAGTCTCTTCTGCTGGAAGAGGTTGTTCTAGACACAGCAGCTGCTGCTGCAATGCATTTCCTCTGAGTCTTCTCTACAACTTGATTCTTTGTGATCAAGAGCTGCATTTTCTTTGAGGGTCTTGTTGGTGCACGTTTGGGTGACTAGGGCAGAAATCTGAGCTCTGGGTCTTCAGACACTGCCTACAGTGTTAACGAGCAAACTGTTTCTCTGCCTTGGTTACCCAGCCTCTAAAATAGGACTGATGGTACTGGTCCTGTTACTCATCAGGAGATCCCTACCAGGTACTCAGTCTGTTATCGTTGCTCAGATACCTAAGTGCCCAGTTTACCTTACAGTTTAGCTGAAATGTTGCCAGGAGCTTCCTGAACAGGTTTTGCAAAGAGCGTCATGACAGGGATTTCTTTTGTAGTTGGATATAAATTGATTGTTTGCAACCACCTGCCTTGCTTTGGCGTTGAGAGAACAGGATGTTTTATCTGTGTATTCTCCCCAGACATTCACTTGTCTGAGGAACCCGAGCAGGGCAGAGTGGAAGGCAGAACCTCTTTGAAGGCTGCTCCTTTGCGCGGGCAGCTCATGGAGGTCATCAAGTCAGTTCTATTTCCTCTTGTACGAGAACAGTCGGGGTCTGGATTTGTTGAAGCCACTGTTGGTTCTTGCAGAACCGATCAGCTCTGTCTTCTGTGAGTTTTGCCTCTGAAACATGAAACAGCAAAGAAATGTGCTCCGTATTCCTATTGTGTCTTGCTGCAGAAGTGCCTACAGGAAGTCATGGTTTCTGAGCCTGGCAAGGTTTATAGACAGGGGCATCAGAGTCAGTTTGTGCTGGAGCTTGTCTCGTTTGGTGTCTTTACAGCCTAGATAAGAGGGCAGTGAGTGTGATGTTGATACTGGTACTTCCAGGTTGTTCCAGGTAAGGTACCTTGAGTGATCAATTCCCAATTTTGAGGGATGGGAAGGTCATGCAGTGCTTCCTCTTGGGTTAGAGATACAGTTATTCTATCCTGACAAGCTGGCACCAATGAGTCAGTTCCTTCTTTATGACATGATTGGGGAGAGGGGCGGAAAGCTGGCTCTGTTTCTCTGGAGGGCTGTTGCAAACAAGCCTTCCTTTCAATGAAAGAATTTACTGCACACCTTGGGTTTTCTGCTGCTTGGAAAGGAGAGGGAGTTTCCTGAGCACAGGATTTTGTAAGTAGTTTCTGTGGACTGTGGACCAGCTTTCTGGCTGGATGTTTTTTTACTCCGAGCCATGGTCTTGCATCTTTAGGGTGAAGTATTTCTTACGTTTGTCTGTATCCTCAGTTACTGGAGGTCAGGGCTCCTTTTTAGGGTCTGGCATTGTCTGTCCAGCCCTTACAGAAAGGACCACAGAACTCATTAATGGTTTTTTTTGTGTAAATACAATTTAGTTCTTTTCTAGATTCCAGTCTCCTTCACCTGTTTTACAAATACACTCTTTCTGCCTCCCTGCCTTTTGAACGCTGGGACAGCTGTTTGCAGAGAGGTGAGGCTTTTGTATTTCACAGGCCAAGCCTGAGATTATGGAGATGTGTTTTCTCTAGAACTATGCAGTAGTTCAGGAGCAGTAACTGTGATTCGCAACCTGTTGCTACATTTAAGGAGGGGACAGCAGGCGAGCTTGGTGAAGGCAGAGGTAAGAAAATGTGATCAGGCAATCTTACAAGACCAACCCTTTCTGCTCCCCCATTGTCATGTTTTATCTCTGTCTATACAGCTCCACACCACAGAGTTAATGATAGATATGCTGTCCGGAAGATTCTGCCTCTCCTCTTCATGATCCTGTCACTGCATGTCTCAAATCCAGGGTGGCTTGGCTTTGGCCTGATGATGGATCTGGCCAGCGGGCAAATCTTCTGGCAGGCAGCCTCCAACAGCATTACTCAGCTAGCAGCGCACCTCTGCAGTAAATCATGAGAGATGTCATCCTGTTTTTACAAGGAGACAAGGTTCATGGGAGATGCAGATAGAAGCTGGAGTTGTGTGGAGTTAAGAGAGCTGGCACTGCCAAATACACTTGTTCAGCTCAGCAAAGAGGAGCAGTGTTTGCCACGGGGTGTCTGTCTTTTCTCTGCACTGCAGTCTGCTGGCTTGCTTCTCCCTGTCTGGTGGGACTTGGTGCCGTATTCAGGATCCCAGCATGCCTTCTTTTCAGGTGTACCAACAAATCTTAGCAGCTGCATTTGGAAACAGTGCAACAGAATGGCAGCATTCTGTGGCCCTGGCTCTAGCTACAGCATCTGCCTGCTGCACAGCTCTGCTGCACTAATCGTATTGACTTTGTACTTCAATGCTTAGATTCTCCTTTTACTTCCCTCCTTACTAACCTATCTGTCCCAGGATCTGAAGGTCCATCAGGACCCTTCCCTGTTAGGCTGAGGATCCCTGCCTGGCCCAAAAAGGGCTTCTACGGGATGTAAGTTCCTCTGGCACCAAACCCCTCAGCAGCTGGTCATGCTGTTTCACCAGAGCTCTTCCAAGGGCAGCCAGTGGTGTCTTTCATCATTGAGGCAAGTGGCAGTCGTTTCACAAACAGGTGATTCTTGATGGGATGTGTTCCAGAAGTGCTGCTAGCTCCCTGTTGAAAGATAAATGTTTAGCTATGAGAAGTACCAGCAAAATTGGCCATGTGTATTTAAAGAGGAGTAAACATTGTTAATCTTCTGTAAAACTTTACTATGCTTTTTATAAGGTTTCATGTTACATTAGAGACCACAATAGATTCCAGTTCAATGTCAATTCCAAGTGCTTCTCTTTTTTCTGAAAGTATAGTTTGGCTTTTGCAACCTGTGACTTTCTGAACAATTTGTGTGAAAGTTCAGATAAAAAAAAAATCCTGCCTTTTCACTGTTACTCTCCATCCTGTTAACTTTGGGTGTGAAGGTCTGCAGTGGTCTTGAGTCTTTTGCCTGTGTGCTTGTGCTCAGCGTAGAGCTTGGTCGTGTGCGAGTAACTGAAGCAGTTCCATGTGTGTGTTACCTTTGATAAATCTGTTTGCCCTGCTCAGTTAAGGCTGGCTGACTTCCAGGTATTCCAGTTCCATTGAAGTCTTGTGAATAAAACACCCAGCCTCCCTCATACATAGATATACAGAGCTTTGCAGACAATCCTGTTTGTCAGGAATCTCTCCCTTTGGCTGTGTTTTCAGCACAGGGATTTCCAGTTGTCACCAGTGCCAGTAACTCGAGGTTTTCATGTGGCTCTTTGTGCAGGACAGACTCCCCAAGCTCCATAGATCCCTGCTGTAGCTCCAGGACATGCATGCTCTGGCACTTCAAATGTCACTGTTGCTCTCTATGAATCTGAACATTCCCCTTTGAAAGGCAAGGTAGGCAGGGTCAACACCCTTACATGAAATCCAGGACAACACAGTGTGGACATGGAGACTTTTGCTTAGCAAAGCTCTCTGCCCAAGAAGTGATTCTGGTGGTTACTTGTACCCTGGAGCCTACAGTGTACCTAATTTTACTGCAGTGTTTTCTGATTCTTCTGAGACCCTGCATGCTTTGCACTCTGGTGCTGTCCCTAGGTATTAGAGGAAACCTTGCTAGTCCTGATAATGGGAAGAACTAAGCTCCATCCTAAAACTGATCACCTTCCCTGAAAGATATCTATAAACTCAGAGAGAAACCTTGCAAAAATGCTCTTGGTTGATTTTTTTTTTTTTTTATTTCTCTGTAGCAGGGAATAATGATTTCTTCAGGGTCATTTATCGGACACAGGGACCATGAGCAGAAGGCAGAGGTTTTGCTGAGGTTGTCAGTCCTCAGCTGTCAGCAACAGTATGTGCCTTCTGGTTCTTGCTCTCCCAGTAATAAGCATGCAGCTCAATACTTAATGAGCTTGATTTTTATCAGAAATGGCTGTACTCTGCAAGACTAGAATGCCTTTGATTCCTTTCTGGACCCTGCTTGACTGTGGTGGGAAAACAGTCTGGTTTCATTAACACCCTTGGGAAGCTCTGGCCTCTCTGAAGTTCTGTGGGTGATGGGTGCTGAGTGATGTCCCTGGCCAGCACACCTTTGTACCAGCTCAGATCTGCAGCTGGGTGCTGTCAGGAGGCACAGGCCCCGTGATTGTGCCTGTGGGGTGGCTCTCATGGGGCTTAGTGCCTCTGCAGCCTCTTTGCACCATGACTGTATGGAAATTGCCTCACCTCTCCATGGACTTGTTTTCCCCTTTGGAGTGCACACGTAACACAAAAACAAAGCTGTGTTTCTCCTTTTCAGCTTCAAAGCAGTGGAGGACCTCGAAATATTTTTTCTTATCCAGACAGCAGTTGTGGCTGTCCCAGAAAGTTTGACAAGGGGCTTTCTCCTGGCACGTTCCCAGTTCCACTGCTCTGAAGTGGTTGTTTATTTCTCCCTCATCCTTTTAATGATACGAGATGCAATTGAGAGGCAGCTGAGATGCAGTTACATAACTGACTGCCAGGGTTTCTCTTTGGCAGCGTTGCCCTGTGCGCTGTTTGCGTGCTGACTTTCAGGAACTCGGGGGTTTTCTGTTACTGACTGACCCTGAACCTGATGCGATAGTTGTGTTTGGTTTTTTTTTTCTCTAATGCCTACTAATTTTGACTGGTTTGAGTTTTCTAAACCTCAAAGTGGATTTTCTTGCTTGGGATGGTATGAGGTTGGTAGAGGCATGGTCCAGACAGACCCCGAGCCAGGCTTGCTCTGCAAGGCTCGGCATACTTGTAAAAGCAGGTGGCTGTACTCTTGCCAGTGCAGTGAAGGCTGGTGTGCAGCACCCTCTACTACACACTCTGGTCCAAAGCTCCCCACAGCTGTGACGGCTTAAACAGGTTGTTTTTCTCAGTCTAGCTACCCTGCCAAGTCTGTGCAAATAAGTGGGTTTTCCTCCCTTTATGTCTGTCCTGCTAATAAAATAGAATGGAAATAGGCAAGAGGGGGAAGAGCTGTTGTTGTCTTTGGCACACAGTGACTATCTGAGCAAAGACTGAACCAGACTAGAGCCAAAGATCTGTTTGTTGCTCTGCAGGCAAAGGTGCCCCAAGATTGCCAGCCAGTCCCATTGCCTCTGAAGGCCTTCCCACTCTACAGCCCCGTGCAGTGGTTCAGCAAAGCTGCATGTGTGGAGCTGCCTCTGGAGCATCCTGTGGATGCTGTTACTGAGTGACAGAAAACGCTTTTCTTCCTCTATACTCAACCGCACTGCTTGCTTCCCTGTACACAGCTTCTTGCTCCTGCCAGGCCAGATTTAAACCCCTCAGTGCAAGAATGAACGCTGCTTGGTGCCAGGTTCATTGGTCAGAAACTTGCCCCCTGGCAGCAGTTTTTGGATGGGCTGTACTGAGTTGCAGATTGCAGTACACTCTCAAACTGGCTGTGTCCAACATGTGTGTGGTCTGTGCTTTATTTTGTACATAATGGGTGATGGACTAACCCTCTTACCTGGAAAATCACCTTTGATAAGGGTTGCTGGTGGAAGTTGTAGCCTCTGGTCAGATACAGTTTTGTCAGAAAGGGCGATTGCTGACTGCATTTGAAACATGCTTTCAGCTGGATGAGTCTCAGAAAGGGTGATGGATAGGAAGGTCTGAGATATATATATATATATATATGTGGTAGTGTGTGTTTGTGTTTTTTACTTCAACACAGAGAATTGTAACCCTAAGGTGGGACCTAGAGAGTGATATAATAAAAATGCCAGCAGTTTTAGGCTTGAAGTGTAGGCTTTAGAAGAAGAAAACTTGACATCTCAATTCTGTGAAACGGTTATATTAATCTCCTAGATCTGGGAAAATGTAGAACAGTGAATTACGCATGAAAAAATGATAGAAATGTCCATTGAAAGTAAAGCAAAGCTTTCATTCTGAGATAAATGTTTACCTACAGTGGGTAGCTTCACACGCTGCAGTGATTCAGCTTTGTCCTAGGCTCTGAGAGCCAAAAAGTGAAATCAGAGACCGCCTCTGTGAATGGTGTTCGTCACAGACTGAAAAATAACCAATACGTTGATTGTGAAAAGTATATTTATGGCTAAAAATTGTGATGATGGGGCCAGCAACAGAGAAAACAGAACAGGTGATTTTTTTTTATAAAGTGTTTTCAGGATTCGCAGCACAACTGCTGAGCCCACAGAGTCTGAACCTGTTTCATTTGAGCAGTTTTCCTCTCATGGTCAGCAAGTGGGAAAGGGAATTTGAAGAAATAACAACCTTCAGGCATTGCTTTCAAAGCATTAATTGCCAGTGTGTGTCGTTAACTGTGGCCAGTGTGAAACCATACTCCTAGACATTACAAACCTGGCTACCAGTGCTTCAGTGGGAAACCCAATGGTAGATTCCAGTGTGGGATAAGGTAGAGAGCTTTTATGTCACAGGAATTGGTATTCATAGCTGCTTGTTATTAGACTTATTCTTTTAAAGCAAGGACTGTGTTGACCAACTTCTCTTGTGTTCTCATACTTAAGCACATCTCTTTGAGCACTGGACTGACAGAAACAGAATGGTGCTGAGAGAAGTGTGTCCCTGCAGTCATTCCGTTTATGGATTTTTAAATCCCACAAGCGGCTTTTGACTGAAGAGAAGGGGGTTAAAATATTGTACCTTAATGTATCTGCTCACTGAGTATCTACAGTTCTAGCAGCTGTGAATGTTTTACTTTTTGCTTGTCTGTGGCTAAATAATTCATTTGATGGCATTTCCTTGGTTCTCTTTCATTAAAAGGCAGATCGGGAGCGGCGCAGAGAAATTTCCTTACTAGATGACATTTCATCGCAATGTCCGATCGTTTGGGGCAAATAACCAAGGGAAAGGATGGGAAAAGCAAGTACTCGACTCTCAGCCTGTTTGATAAGTATAAAGGAAAGTCAATAGAAGCTATCAGAACCACAGGTAAGGAACACCCTCGGAAAGCTCCTTTGATGTCTTCCAAGAGTGTTGTTGCAGAGCTAATTCATGTTGTTTGCCCCGTGGGTAGAATACCCACGGGAAGCAGCTAGGTTGCAGAGCTGTTTGTGCTGATGTTCAAGCCCGTGTTTCATTAGGACTTCAAGGAAAATGTCAGCATTTCTTTGTGCTACTGCTATTGTAGAAATGTGAAGGGATTACAGCTAGGGGACTGCTGGCCCCTCTGTTTAGCCAGTATCCTTGCTGCAGGGTGGTCAGGTTGCAAACTTGAGTGAAAGCTTTACCAGCACATTAGGCTCTACCAAGATGGACACTTAAGGTGACTCAAGTGCCTTGAGTTGGTCAGACCTTGTGTGAGTTGAGAGCTGAATGCCTTTGGCAAAGAACCTGAGTTAGTTTTGCAGTGGAGGTGTGACCAAAAGTAGGTGGTTGAGTCAAAAAAGTTGATACATTGACTGAGCTAACTCTGGATTTGGTGTGGGAGTAGAAAACCAAAGAAAATGCCATCTTAATAAATGTGATCTGCTGGGTAGAGCTGGGAATTCTAGACCGTGGGGCTCCTGGATTAAATTGCTTGTCTGTCTGCTAAGAGCTGGGCTTGGATGGCCATTTCCCCAAGCTGTGAAAGGGCGATGCTGCTTCTCCTTGGTGAAATGAAAGAGGAGCATCTGCACAGGTAGCTAGAAGCCTCAGTGGGTATTTTCTGCTAGGGGGAGTTATTTCTCTCTCCTTCCCGACTGTTGTAGGAGGCTCCCTGTTAGCCAGCTGCTATAACGAACAGCTGCTTTGATGTGCTCAGGTGGGAAATGACCTGTGTGTTGGCATAGCAGCAGTACTGCTGCTGGCCGTACAGTTCTGTTGGGACTGCAATCAGTTACAGTGTGCTAATTGAGGTTACTTATCTAGTAGAATGTAGCCCTCTCTGACCTGATGGTGTTCCTTTCTCACTAGTTATTCCTAGACATGGCTTACAGAGTCTTGGGAAAGTTGCTACTGCCCGGCGCATGCCACCTCCTGCGAACTTGCCTAGCTTGAAGTCTGAGAACAAAGGAAACGACCCCAACATCATTATAGTACCCAAGGACGGTACAGGATGGGCAAACAAGCAGGATCAGCCAGACCAAAAGAGGTACGTGGAAAAACTCTGCTAAGTTTTGTCAGGCAAGCAGCAGCAGTTGTGCACTGCTGTGCTGTGTGTTGGACATCAGCAATCAATTCCCTGTTTTCTGTGCCAGTGTAGAGCCAATGTTAGCTTGACCTTTTAGCAGCTGCTGTGTTGCCAGATTTGTTTTTTCTGTCTTCTTGCCTGCCTTCCCCTTTGATCTCACCTCTGCTATCTCTTTTCAGTTCCAGTGCGACGGCTGCACAGCTGCAGGAGTCGCTGCCGCAGCAGGGTTTGCAGAAATCTGTCTCCAATTTACAGAAGCCGACACAGTCAATCAGTCAGGAGGTAGGTGCCAGTGGTCTCTGAGACTGCCACCCTGCTTCCCAGACAGCTTGAGGGTTTTCTTTAATTATCCGTGTGGCCTTGTACAAGTAAGATTTGGGAGACAGTAATTCTCAGAACAGCTCCTGTGTAACCAGTTCTTGTAGAATTGGCTGTCTTGGCTCCAAGTTGCTGTGCCCCAGGAATGCCGTGCTGCAGTTTGAGTATAATTCTGTGTGTGTTACCTCCGCACCTTTTAAGCGTGTGCAGAAAATTTCAATCTAGAAAGAATGGCTGGAATGCAGGGTGGCTGGTTAGCACTTGCAAACTATTTAACTTTGGGTCTAATTCAGGTTTTGCTAGGTGACAATAGATCCAGCTCTTGCTCTCAGCCTGATGAGACTTGATAAGAAGAGATCTGGGCATGTGAGAGAAGTAGCCAGTGTCAGGATCTGAAAAAGCTACTGGCAAGTAAAAAAGCTTCCCCAGAGAGTGCAGGGACCTGACCCCTCTGTGCTGCAGATTTCACACTTCTAGCTTAAAAAAAACTCCCCAGCCCTTGGGGTTCAGGGAAATCGGGACAGGGATTGTGGTTTGAAGGGAAGTGTGGTTGATGCATGAGAAAGTAGGGTGGCCTTCAAGCTGGGATGTAGCGTGGAACACATGTCAAAAATTAAGAAGGACTGCCTGTGAAAATGCAACCAAAGGGAAAGCTTGATTAGAGGGAGGAAAGCAGGAGGAAAGGTTTGAGGAAATAGTTGAAGATGAATGGAGAAGTGAGAGGTAGGGCAGAGAAGAGGATTTCTGCTGTAGCATCATAGCACGCTGGAGTGGGAAGCAGGTGACTTTGGCCCCACCAAGAAGCTGGGGAGATCTGTGGTATCCAGTGACATCTGGGTGATCTGAGGTCTGAATTGTAGCGGGTGCCAGCTAGGAAATGAGGCATAGTCATGAGACTTCACTCATCTGTGGATGTTGGGGTTTTTTTGCTTTGTTTTTTTTTCAGAGTACAAATTCAGTGCCAGGTGGACCAAAGTCATGGGCACAGCTGAATGGAAAGCCAGCAGGACAAGAAGGTGGTGAGTATGATAAACAGAATTGGAGCAAGGCATGTGCCTGCTTTTCCTGGATACACGAGATGGGGTGGACTCTATTTCTTCCTGCCCTCCCTGTCTAGACTGGTGTGGAATGGGACACAGCTGTCTTGGTTGTAGCACAATGAAGCCATATGAGTCTTGTTTCAATCTGTGTAGTGTTTTGACTAGAATGATACAACTCCATCTGTTCAGGTCTGCCAGTGGAAGACACAGCTTGAACAGAACATGTTCCATTGCTGACTTGAACCAGAATGGTTCATGCACTTAGGAAGCAGCAAGGGAGTTCTGGGTGTGAAGGTTTTGAAGAAGGGTAATGTTTGCCCCCTCAGAAGTGTCTTCCATCAGTCCAGAGCAGTGTGTAATGAGGGTACATAAAACAGAGAGGAAGAGGGAAGGGATTGGTTTAGGACAAAAGAGGAAGAAAGGACATTGGAGACTGGAATGTAGACATCTCTGTGGCATGAGGAGCTTCAACCTAATTACATGGTCAAAAGTGAGGCTGTAATGATAATTCTCAGAGGGAGGCTGTACACTGTGTCCTTGAACCAAGGGTATTACAGTGCCAGTGGGTGGAAGTGGCATTGAAGCTGTTGCAGCATGCAGTCCTTATGCCTTGGCTGAGGCCTTTCTATTAAGTTTCCCTGAGTAACCAGTCTGCTAATGGCTTCTGCTTGACTGAGGATCCTGAAGCAGTGTTAACATAAATTGGGAGTTCAGTTGTCTTCAGATGCGTTCATTTCCTCACAACAGGCAGTTTCCAGGTGCACTGAGTAAAAGCAGTAGTGAGAATAACAGCTTAGTTCCACTGTTCTAATGTGAGCAGACCTGGAACCATTCAGTTGGGTGAAAGAGCAGAGATTTTAAAGAACTGAGGCAGCTGCAGATTGCAGAAATGGAAGGAACAAACTTACCCTAAATTAAATTAGTCTCTTAATGAAACAGTATTTCTCAAAGACTAAATGTTAAAGCAGAGATTTGTAGTTGCCCGAGATTGGTCGTCAGTGCCAAGACTGTGATTGTTTGGTTAACTGGGATTGTTTTGAGACTGCTGATGTGTGGACCTCCTGTGCAGTCGTTTTAAGATCTAACAGTATTCTTAAAAATCTTTTGAAAACTCATTCTAGGTCACACTTACCAATATAGAGTTCTAAACCCAAGAAAAGAGTTGCATATGTGGCTAAGAGCAGCTTAATTGGAAGGTAATTGAATCACAGAAACATCAGAAATCTGGCTGAAAGGACTTCTTAGGCCATCACATCCTTGCACCTCTTTTCCAGTGGCATTGAACAGTTGCTTTGCCTTTTAAGATAATATGACAGTTTCTGGTATTATTGACAGAGAGGGAAGTCTATTGCTTTTTGCTCTCTTAGGTAGTGCTGCCGTAAAATCTTTTTGGGGGGGACTTGTTGTGAAGAAATGTAATCTAGTAAATTAAGTGGGAACTGCTCCATGCCCGTCTTCTGTACAAAAGGCATTTGGAGAAAAAAGGTGCACCAAACTTTTATCCATATGATGCTGCCTAGGGTTAGAGTACAAATTGTTAATGCCTGCACGTGAACGGGCATTGTACAGACTTACCTTTCAGCTGGAAGTCCCCCCCTGAAAGACACTTTGTTTATATTCTCATTGTTGTTCTAGATCAGTAGGATAATGCACTAGAAATCAGAATTCTTGACCCATTTCAGATAGTTTTGGTGTATTTGAGAAATGTCCTTCTTGTGTATCCTTGTCTATCTAATGTTTGAAGATATTATATGCAGCGGTGGCAGTGCCTGCCCTGGAAATCTTCAGATCGGTGCAGTGTACACGTTCCAAAGAGTGAAAATGATTTAAAGAAGCAATCTTTCTTGACAATTTAGGGCAAGGAAGGGTAAGAGCAGCTGAGACTTTCTTGTCAGGTCTTCAGTAGTCGTTGCGGATATTTCTGACGTGTAAATTCTAAAAGGCTGTATTTAAAAAGAGCATTAGGCAAGTAACACCAAGAAACGGTTCTCAAAAAAGCAAGTTTGTTTTTTAATCCTTAATAGAGCAATAATAATGACAATTTCCTTTTATTTAATGTTATCTTGACAACAGATTTAGGAGAATTGCTGTGTTTTGTTTTCTAGTCACTGGCAGATCTTTAGAACGGATAGAAAGCTGCCATTCTAGGGTGGCTGATGATGCAGCAGGACAATTTCTCAATGACAAGAAATGAACTTGGCCTGATCTGGCCAGTGATCTGCATCTTAAAAGTGCTACAGCAGGGAAGAGAGCGGGGGTGTAGTATATGTTGCTTGATCCTTATCTGTGGTCTTTCCTTGAGTATATTGCCAGAAATTTTAATAATAGTCTTCCTTGGTAGAGTGAGGTCTGAGCGGAAAGAGTCTGAATAGAGCACAAAATACTTGATAAGCAGGGTATCCTCTGTAAGTGATATTATGGGATTTATATCTGTGCCTCGGTATGAATTTTGTAGTTTAGAAAAATAATTGGAAGCTGAGAAAGTTCACTCTGACTTTGTTCAGCATGAGAATTGAAATGCAGATCCCAAGTTAAGAGTGTGGGAGTGCTGGGTGAGGAAATGTGTTGCTGTGTTGGTGACAGTGTCTGTGAGAATGTTTTGGATGTGAGCTGAGGTGCTGGTACGATAGTAATTTGGATTTAAATATGCTAGAGGCCCATACTCTGAGGAAACGTGTTTTCAGGCTGAGCTCATTAGTGAATTGAAAGAGTAGAAAGATCTTCCCTGACTCCCACACTTATTTGTCTGACAGGTTCAAGGGCCTCAAGCCGACTGTTATCCTTCTCTCCCGAGGAATTTCCGACGCTGAAAGCAGCTGGCGAGCAGGACAAGGTTGGCAAAGAAAAGGGCGCCTTAGATCCGTCGTATGGGCCAGGACCAAGCCTCCGCCCCCAGAGTAAGTGAGCAGTGGTGTCTTTCTGTCTTATCCCAGCCTATAACCCATAGACTGTGTATCTTTTTCTGTGCTCACACGTATCAACCTGCTTAGGAAACAACAATGGATTTGCATGTAGTGCTGATGTTCCCTGCCATTCCCAGACAGCCTAGTACAGACTGATGTCTACTGCATTGATTCATAAAAATTGCTATGTAGAGTTGTGAAGCAGACCCCTTCCCCTGGGCTAAGGGAGAGCCACAAGTGAAATGAGTGGGTGCTGCAATTGGCTTCTCTTTGAATGCATGACCTAATTGGCCTTAATTCTGCAGAATGACTGTGGAAATAGGGAGCAGAGTTGGTGGAATTAATGCTTATTGACAAATAACTGTCACACCACTGGTGTCCTTAACTTAGTAGTGGCTGATGGTGCTGATCTCTTAGGAATATAAGTGTGTTTGGAAATTTTACTTGGTCTCTGGTGGTTTTCTACGCACTCAGTGGAATTAGAGCTTGACCAGAGTATTTGTGCTTCGAGATTTTTTGGCAGAGTGACTGTCTGCGTTTACAAATGTTCACAGAATTATTACCTCCTTCCTATAGATGTCACCAGTTGGAGGGAGGGCGGTGGGAGGAACATCACCTCTGCCATATCTCTGACCGCCTCTCCTGCTGAGCTGGGCAAGACCTCCAGCACCGGAGACGGAGCCCCCTCCTCAGTGAGTGCCAGCGATCCGAAGGAGCCGTCTCTCCGCCCAGCTCAACCTATCCGCAAAGGGGCTTCGCAGTTCATGGGAAATGTCTACCAACCACCTACATACCATGACATGCTACCTGCTTTCGTAAGTTGCCCTTTCCCCACTGCTGGGCGATGTCCTTGCTGCTTAGAATATGTGTGGGTTGAAGTCGTCAGCTGTTTTCAGGACTCTCGGCTGGTTCCCAGGGCTTGCTCAAGAATCCTTCTCTTGATCTATTTTTAGCTTTCCCTGTTCTACATTTACCCTTTTATGCTACAATAGTGTAGCACAGCCTTGCTCAGCCCAAGGAAAAGTTGCTGCTTTGCCTCTAGAGCTGGAGAGGGGAACCATTTGCATATGGCCTGTCAGGCAGGTGGACAAAATGTTTGTTTTCCCTCTGCATGGATGCAGCTACTGTGCTTATGTGGTAACCTAATTTGGATAAACCTTCCTGTGACAAGGAGAAAAAAACCCAGACTCTTCTGCTTTGTTTTGTTCCAGATGTGTCCACAACAGCCATCTGAGACCCCTGCATCGCTGGACCGAGGGTCTTTACCCGTTCCTCAGCTTCGGCTTGAGCCCCGGGTGCCTTTCAGACAATACCAGATGAATGACCAGGATGGGTAAGGCTGCCATGACTGTTCCACTTGAGAGGCATCCTTAGAGTGTGACATGAACCTTAAACTATGCAAGAATTTGGGCCAAGGATCCAATTGCGTGGGTGAAGCTACTGGCAGCCACAGAGGAAAACTGAATTTTACCCAAAAAAAGCAAGGTCTTGCTCTAATTACAGCAGCATCTGTAGACACACTGTATCTGAAAAGTGGGTGGATGCAAGTTGTATGTGACCCTAGACTGAAGGGGCTGCAGCTTTGATCTGTTAGCCCTGGGAAGTGGATACCAGGTAGACAAGGGAAAGAAACTTTCCTGGACAGGGAGAGAAACTTGGAGCCTTTGTTATATACAAGTGCATGGTAGAAAAGCACTGATATTACGGTTACAAACTCAGCTCTACATTCTTTTCTTTGTTGTTTGCTGTTTGAAACCATTTCTTTGCATTTCCCTGTAGAAAAGAGAACAGACTGAACCTATCTCGCCCAACACGTCCGGTTCGGCAGCAACTAGAGAGACCCCCTCGGCCCACCATTATCAATGCAGAGAACCTGAAGGGGTTGGATGAACTAGACACCGATGCAGATGATGGATGGGCAGGTACAGAGAGCTTCTGTTCCCTAGCTTCAGGCAACAACTGAGGAGGTGAAGCAAGGGAGTTACTCCTCCCTGAAGCGTGAAGTAGCCAGGATATTCTGGTGGCTCTGTTTCACTGCCACAAGAAGGAAGGAGGGGAAGCAAAAGGGTAATCTGTGTAGTTGTTCAACTGCTGTTGGTGTAAATGATGACACAATGGATCCTTCTGATCCTTCCATCACACTGTGCTCAAGGAACCGGATCTGAAGACTCCTAAAATCTGAAAACGCCATACAGCAAGAGGGTGGCAGTATGGCTGCTGAGAAGCTGGTGAAGGGGCTGGAGAACAGGCCTTATGAGGAACGGCTGAGAGAGCTGGGGGTGTTTAGCCTGGAGAAGAGGAGGCTGAGGGGAGACCTCATTGCTCTCTATAACTACCTGAAAGGAGGTTGTGGAGAGGAGGGTGCTGGCCTCTTCTCCCAAGTGAAAGGGGGCAGGACAAGAGGAAATGTCCTCAAGCTCCGCCAGGGGAGGTTTAGGCTGGACATTAGGAAAAAAAATTTCACAGAAAGGGTGATTGGGCACTGTCAGAGGCTGCCCAGGGAGGGGGTTGAGTCACCTTCCCTGGAGGTGTTTAAGGCACGGGTGGACGAGGTGCTAAGGGACATGGTGTAGTGTTTGATAGGAATGGTTGGACTCGATGATCCGGTGGGTCTCTTCCAACCTGGTTATTCTATTCTAAGTTAGTCCTGCCTTTTCAGTTATGGTGTTCCAAATCCTGTTGCACACAGTCTAGCTTGCTGGCAGTTTCCCCATTTGCAGAAACCTGTTCCCACACTGCTTGCTGTGTCTTTTCTGGGACCAGCCCACCTACTCAGCAGTGTGGGTCCACACTACTCAGCAGTGTGGGTCCACACTACTCAGCAGTGTGGGTCCACACTACTCAGCAGTGTGGGTCCACACTACTCAGCAGTGTGGGTCCACACTACTCAGCAGTGTGGGTCCACACTACTCAGCAGTGTGGGTCCACACTACTCAGCAGTGTGGGTCCACACTACTCAGCAGTGTGGGTCCACACTACTCAGCAGTGTGGGTCCACACTACTCAGCAGTGTGGGTCCACACTACTCAGCAGTGTGGGTCCACACTACTCAGCAGTGTGGGTCCACACTACTCAGCAGTGTGGGTCCACACTACTGTCATGATTTCCAGTACCCGTGGTGAACATTCAGATTTCACAGTAGTTTATGCCAAGCCTGATTTGGTATCAGAGAGGGCATAAGCTTTATCAGGACAAAGGACTTATTTCCTTCATTATTATATATCCATTTTCCAATCCTACCTTTGTAGGCATTCATGATGAAGTGGATTACTCTGAGAAATTAAAGTTTAGTGAAGATGAGGAAGAGGAAGAAACTCTTAAAGATGGACGACAGAAGTGGTAAGAAGTGACTGTATTCACACCTACAGTTGTTTGAATAAAGCTGAACAGCACCATGATCCTTCTAAAACTTGTTCTAAATGTTAAGGCCTGCTCCCTGTAATTCATATGTGACTGTTGATTCACTGGCCATTGTCTGAGTGAGCCTTGTGGATGCACGTGGGTCTTGAACCTGAGTGCCAGGGTGTCAGGCTTTTTTCCTTATCCTCTTTTTGTGTCTCACCTTTATCCTACACAACAGTGATGTTAATCCTTATGCACCATAGGAAGAAAAGCATGTTGCTTGTTCTGTTGATGGTTTTTTGATCTTTTCTTTCTGTTGCTGTCAGTTGCCTTTGCCAGTTGATAGGACTGCAAGTGTTTTTTTGAGCCAAGTAGAAAATGTAATAGCAAATTTGTTTATGTGACAGGAACAGCTGGGATCCCAGAAGGCAGCGACAGTTGTCCCTAAGCTCTGCAGACAGTGCAGATGTCAAACACGCCTCGGAGGAAGGAAAAAATTGGAGTGACTCAGTTGGCTTGTCCCGGCCTGTCCGGAAAGTGCAGGATTCACAGCAGCCTCCAAGGAAGCTGAATGGCTGGAGCTCTGCATCTGAATACCAGGTAGGTTGAACTCAAGTGAGTGAGCTTGTGCCACTGGTTGCAATGCATTGTTGTCCTCAAGAGGCTACTTTGACATTTTATTGAATACAGGATGCTGATGAATGTCTCAATCCTTTGTTTATATCCAGCTGGGGAGAAACCTATCTGTATAGCACTCCCCCTGGATAAGATAAATGGAGACTAGTCCAGAGTAGTGGGGTGTCAGAGAGTGAGAAAAGAGAGCTACTGAACTACATAGCAATAACTCCCCACCAAAAAGGGTGGGAATAGAGGAAAGGGAGCCAGGAGGGGGTTTTCTCAGCATGGGATGCAAAGCTCAAGATAAAGATGTTTGTGCCATGCTGACTGAGGAATGCTTTTCCTTTCGCAGAAGCCGACACAGGGAAGTGTTCTCAGACAGCAGTCCGTTGAGGATAAAGAAGAAAAGGTGCCACTGAGACAGAAATTTGTGCACTCTGAGATCTCAGAGGCTGTTGAGAGAGCCAGGAAGCGACGGGAGGAAGAGGAGCGGCGAGCCAGGGAGGAGCGTCTGGCAGCATGTGCTGCAAAGCTGAAGCAACTTGATCAGAAATGCAAAATGGCTCAGAAAAGTGGGGAGACCCAGAAACACACAGAAAATGAAGACGTGCGACCCCCAAGTACAGAGAAAAATGCTGTGCAAGAGAACGGTCATGCTTTCCAGAGAGGTAAAGAAACGTTGCTTGCCTCACCTTGTAAAAATGCCTTTTTTAGTTATTGTGCTGCTCTCTTACCTGATGTGCTGGAGACTTCCTGGGAAGGAGCATTAGGAGGGTGCTTGAGTGGCACTTGAGAGATCAGCTGCTTCACATATTCTACAGAATATTTTGCATTGATGATGGCTTTTTATGTAAAAAAATCCTATTAAAACAACTGCAAACTTTTTTAGTTGCCTTTATCTATGCTCAGGCAGCTGTATTAGCAGAGACGTTGTCTCATGACTGGATGATGATATTAAGAAAGTGCTCATGGGCCACAGGTCCGTTATCGCTAAGTGCTGGCAGGTTTAAGGAGTAACAGGAGAAATGGACTTCTTCCTCTGAGTGCTTAAGCAGAAGGCTGGTGGTAGAGAGGGATCTTAGAATTGTTCATTAAACCGAGGTGGACAAAGCCCTCTAGAGCAGTCTGTGCAAGTTAGGGAGATTGCCTGTGAGGTGCTCTACATAGTTGGAAGGAAGTTCAGCCACATAATGCAGTTAGGATATGCCCACAGCTGTGGGTATTGCGCTGTTGCAGTGCGCTCGCAGGGCTCTTGAAGGCTTATTTTCTTCTCTGCAGCAACCCCTGAGTTTCCCACACCAGATGTCTCTGTTGGCTATCTGGGAGAGGAGACTCCTGCCCCAGCAGCAGCAGCAGCAGCGCAGGCAAGCAGTGAGGAGGAGCTCAGAGAAGCTCCCTCCCCAGCACAGGATTTCAGCAAATACCAGAAGGCTCTTCCCCCACGATTCCAGAGGCAGCAGCAGCAACAGCAGCAGGTAATACGTGAAACACTCCCACCCCTCTTCCTTTGGACCCACCAAACAGTTGTGCTTGCTTGGTTCTCAACACAGTCAGCGCGAACTAACCAACCGTCTTCAGGCTGGCAGGCGATAAGTGTGTTTAACCTTGGCTTTTTTAGTTCTTCTGGTCACAGGTGTATCCCTTGTGATGGGTAAAAGGGCTCCATGTAGGTTACATGAATTTTCTGTCTGCCCTGCAGTGCCACAGCTGTTGTGGTCAGGGATTTCTGTGTCTGGGGAGAGGCATGGGCAGACCAGGTTTGTTGGAAATCTCTTAGGACTATATGTTTTGTAGCAGAGCTCTGGTTTGCAAATGTGTTTATACAGGAAAGGCTGGGGAGGTTCATGTTCCTATGTCCAAAGTCAGAAGAAAAGCAGTGACTATCTTGGTACTTGCTGCAGGTCTGATCCATAGAAGTCTCTAATGCCTTTGGTTGGCCATGAAGCTGGTGAACATCCATTCTTACTCCCTGGCACAAGATGAGAGCAAGGAAGACCTTTGGGGGTCACCTGCTTCCGTTTCCTTTGCACTTGCTGTGTCCTTGCCCTGCTGGGTATGGATGGCCAGTCAGTTGCCAAGGGCAAACCATGTTTAGGTTGGCAAGTGGTTGGACTCCACATTGAGCTGAAAATAAGAGCTGTGGATTGGCACAGTTCTCGTTCCACTTCCTGCCTTTGCCAAGAGGAAAGTAGTCCTTTACATCTCCTCTCACCTTCTACCTACCTAACTTTTTTTCTGTGAGGCTCTTTCACGTTATTATTTTCTTTGCACCGTAAATATGTTTTATCTTATTTGTTTAATTGAAAAATGCCTCTTCTGGGATTGTGGGAGACCAGCTTGAGCTGCTTTATGCTCTGCATCTTGCCCAGACTTACAGCTGTATGTGCCATGCACGCTGTTCAGCTCGATCCTCCTTAGGGCAGCACAGTCAAATTTGGCAAGGGACAAAATATCCAGGCTTGAGGTAATGCCAAGTTAATTGCCATTCTTCACAGAATAACCACTTGAAACGTGATATAATCAATGCTGCTGCAAACCTCAGTGAAGAGCTCATATTTGACTTTTGCTTGGAAGCTCAGTAATTGCTCTTTTATGGATGTTCCCTTGTGCTTGTTACTGGGCAGTTGACATTTTCATGATTCAGATGTACAGCAGCAAGCACTGCTGGTGTTACTCTTTAAAAGAGATGCACTTAAACTAAAAATAATTGGATGTCTTTGCTGCCATGCTAATAATACCACAGGTTATTGCAATGGAAGAACATGAAATTTTTGGTTTTATTTTCTTTTATCCTTAGTGTCGTTAGGATATATGAGGCAGTTTGCATTTTGGCTGGCTTATATTGCCGCTTGGTAGCAGTGGTTCTGTGAAAAGAACGAAATGAAAAATGGCACTGGTGTCATTAATGAAATACTTTGTCCATGGTACTGGAGCACTAGATGACTTGGATATAATCTTTGCATTTATTTGAGTTTCTCTGTTGCGATAATGATGTGTCAGGTTCAGATTTAAAAGTTTGTGTCTTACTCTGCAGTAGGGGATTGGCTTTTTTTATGAACAGTCACAGTATCCGAGGCTGCTGTAAGCTTAGCAAGAAAAGGTGGTAGAAAGTTTGACAAGCAAATAGATGCATTCCATGTTAATTGGAGCTTTTTGCCTTCTGAAAGCTTTCTTTGGTACACAAAGCTCCCTTCAAATATAGATTCTTTGTGGAGCTTTAGCAAAAGTTAAATGTCAAATGAAATTAGCATCGTGATGGTCCTGCCAAAGGAAGGTGGAACTGGCAACGTGGAAGATGGAACACAACCCAAAGGTGTCAGCCCATCTTTGGAGGATGTACAGGAAACACTATAAAGTATTAATAGCTCTTTTAATTGAGTTTGGTTTGTTCTTATCTAATGTTTGGCTAACATGAGTTGAACTGATAGATATATATAGATAGATAGATGTGCACACTAAATAGCTGTATAATTGTAGTGAGTTACCTTTATCTGCCATACCCTCCTATCTGATCTGGTTTTGAGCCTTGAACACATGGAATGGTTTTTCCTTTGGCTGGCTGGTTTGCAAATGTGATTCCTGGCACTGTGACCATTCATGTTAAACAGGACATGCCTCTTCCCTGCAGGAGCAGCTGTACAAAATGCAGCACTGGCAGCCGCAGCAAGTCTATCCTCCCCCATCCCATTCCCATCCCCAGCGGACATTCTACCCACCGCATCCCCAGATGCTTGGCTTTGATCCTCGCTGGATGATGATGCCCTCTTATATGGACCCTCGCATGGCACAGAGTCGCACCCCTGTGGATTTCTACCCTTCAGCCCTTCACCCTTCAGGTAAGGTGTTTCCAGTCTTTCCTTTTGTCATGGATATTGATTTGGTCCGTACCCAGGGAGTTGCTGTGCTTTACCCATCTTAGTTCTGTCCAGAGTTGACATCTTGGCTGGCTGTGATTGACCTTTTCTAGGGATGAAAAAGAGTCAATCGCAGTGTGAGCTGGTGAGGGAGCAGAGGATGTTGGGAGGGAGGGCGCCTGCCTTTCCATGCCCAGCAGTGCAGTGGGAGATCTTCCCTAGCAGCTTTGGAGCCTTAGCACATCACCCCCTGGGAGAAGAAGTATTAGTTTGGGTGTGACTGTAATTGTATGCGGTCTCAACGGACCCCCGCTTCAAGACATGTAATGGAGAAATTGTATAGTTCTCAAACTATGTGCACCCTGGTACCTTGCTGCTGATCTTTAGAAGTGTGAATATAAACATCAGGCTGTATAAATCATTCCCTTGAGTTTGTGGTTTGTTTTCATACACCTGCTTGCTTCCAAGCCAGTGATGATGATGTAGTGTTCTGTGTCAGGCTCTGAAAGGTGTGTCACCTCGTGTTATCACTCTGGGTGTGTTTCCCAAGCACAGGCTCCCCCTACCAGAAAAGTTTCCCTGGCTGCAGTCACTGCTGCCCTGGAAGAAAGGGGTGATCAAAGTAGTGAATTGTTAATTCTTCTTGGCAATGAGATCCCAGTGTTAATGGTATGAACTTCTGTTGTGACCAGGAATTATGAAGCCTATGATTCAGCAGGACACCATCGGTGGGAGCAGCTGTCGGTCTGAAGATCAGAACTGTCAGGCAGGACAAGTGGAAAGGAAAACTGCTCCCTTGGACCCTGTACCAGTGTGGGGCCAGGAGAGCTACACATCTCTGCAGAGCAAAGGGTACTCCCTGTCCCATCAGAAACAGGCTGACACCATGGAGGGAATGCATGCCAGGTGCGTGTGGAATTCCCCTGTCCTCATGTGCTGTGATGGGAGGTGCTGCCGTAAGTCATCTCCTACTGAAAGGCAGGTGTAGAGTTAGCCTGAAAGATACCTCTGAGCAGGCTGAGGTACTAGTCTGGTAACACCCTTACACTGTTGAGCGTTCATCATGGAGTTGCTTACAGACTGAGACAGCCAGAGTTTTTCTGTCTGATGCCAGTTGAGGCTGACCAGCTTGGAGCTTGTCCAGTGGGAAGGAGGCACTTGTCGCCTATATGAGTAGGTACAGAAAATGATGAGTCAAAAATTCTGATACTTTCTAGTTTGTCTCCTAATTCTTTGGGACTCTGAAACCAATTCCTTGTTTTCAGATCTCCACATATGGTTGAAGCTGAATTTCCCTCTATTTCTTAAGTTTTCTGGCCTTCATAGGAACTGTTTTCTTTATCATCCATTGATTTGACAAACCAGGCAATAGAACCCGGGGCCACGGCAGATCTGCCCAGTGTTCAGGTGTTTATAGGCTCGTTGCCTTAGGATTTAGAACAAACCTCAGTTCACTTTGTTTCCACCTCTCGTGCCCAGCCTGGGCCCTTGGAGATGCGCTGTGCTCTGCATTAGCAGACTTTTGTCTGTTGTTTGTTTCCTCCTCAGGAATGACAGTTACTCTGCTTCTGCTGGAAGGCTGGAGAGTCTGAGCACCCAGCGAGATCTCTTTGAGGAGAGAGGGGAGGAGTACTTGAATGGTTTTGACAAGAAGGACCAAGCAGACTTTGACAGCTGCCTGTCTTCTCAGAGGATAGGCCAAGATCTCTTGTTTCAACATCAAGAGACGGTGCAGGAAACCTGTCCTGCTGGCAACCACCATGCAAACTTGAGGTGTTCACCCCTAGAGCCTGATTTTATCCAAGCAGAGAAGAAGCCTGAATATAATGGCTGGGATATCAGCCACCATAAGAAACCTGCAGAGTCTGCAGTGGAAGTTGCCGAAGAAGCACCTAGGGGTGAGCAAACATTCAGTGCTGACCCGTGGAAGAAAGAAGGGGCTAACACCAAACAGCCCACGGAAGAATCGACAGAATGGGCTCCAGAGAACCGGAACACCAGTGGTCAGCACCAGGAGCAAATGGGGAGGACGCGACGATCAGGCCCAATTAAAAAACCAGTCCTGAAAGCCCTAAAGGTGGAAGAGAAGGAGAAGGAGATGGAGAAGGTTAAACTGGAGGGAGAGGGCACCTCACGCACGCTGAAGGAGAAGGTGGCTGTTCAGAAAGTGGAAAATGAGTCAGGTGATTCTGCAGCCTTACTGAACTCCGCACGTTACCTGTTGGATGACAAAGGTTCTTCCCAAGCCACCCTTGCGCGAGAAGCTGAGAAATCCCAAGAGGAAGAGGAGGAAGAAGAGGAGGAAGAGAAGACAGAAAGAACCTGGGAGAATAAACTATCCAGAGAGTCCAATGATCTCCCTCCTACAAAAAGAAACAACTGGATCTTCATTGATGAGGAACAAGCCTTTGGTGGGAGAGGTCAAGGGCGTGGGCGAGGGAGGGGCTTCAGAGAGTTCACTTTCAGAGGCCGAGGTACTGTTGTGAGCAGCCGGGGAGTCTATAACAACCAGCGGAGCAGCCGAGGGCGAGGGCTTCGGGACTTCAACCAGCCAGAGGACTTCCACAGAGGCAAGCCAAGGCGCAGGATTGCGAGCGAGACACACAGTGAAGGGTCAGAATATGAGGAGCTCCCCAAGCGTCGCCGACAGAGGGGCTCAGAAAACAGCAATGAAGGCTCTTTGCTGAATAGGGAGGACAGTGATTTGAAAAAGGGAGACTTCAAAGAGTCCTGGAGGTCCAACAAAATCTATTCCGATGATCACACTAGTCTGGATCCTAAGATGAGGGCTCCAAGAGCTTTTGGGAGATCTCTGCCACCGAGACTGAGCAACTCTGGCTATGGACGAAGGGGTTTCATGGGTAAGGAGCCCACTCAGTGGCAAGGCAGGAGTGGGGGAGCAGGGTGGCAGGAGTACAGCCACACCTCTCCATCTGACACTTTTGGGAGAAGGCAGCAGTCTGACAGGGACTACGTTCAGGATTCTTATAAACATGTGGATTCCTTCTCCAGCCGGGTATTTGATGAGAATCATCTGGATGACAAAAGGCACTTTTTCCAGGAGGAGTACTCAGCAGATCAGGAGAACATAGAGAACAGGCCGTTCAGGAGGCGGCGTCCTCCCCGCCAAGACAAGCCCCCACGATTCAGGCGCCTCAGGCAAGAGAGGGAATCAGTCGGCCAGTGGAACTCTGAGGAGGGAGGCCCCAACCTGCTGCCCAGCCAATGGCCTGGAAGAACCAAACTGACCACCATGGAGAAGAGCAGTGTCTCAGGGAGACGATCTCCTGAGCTGTCCTACCAGAACTCATCGGACCATGCCAACGAGGAGTGGGAGACTGCATCTGAAAGCAGTGACTTCAGCGAGCGACGGGAGAGGCGAGATGGAGTTTCAGAGAACGAAGGCCAGCTGGACGGTGGCCTCGGGAGTGGGAGCTTGGGAGAGAAGAGGGAGCTAGCGAAGAGGAGCTTCTCAAGCCAAAGGCCGCTTGTTGACAGGCAGAGCCGCAAGGCCGAGCCAGCAGGGTTTGTCGAGCAGTCTGTCAGGACTGGTGTAGGAGCAGCTTCCAGATACGAGAGCCAGCAGAATGGGACACTGATAAAAAGCAAAAGGTAAAGTTGTGGTTTGATGTACAGATCTCTGTCATCGTGATATGCGGATATTGGAGGATTGGAGAAGGGCTAGACTGGGTGAAGAGCTGTTGGCTGCATTTCTTTCCACCTAGTGCAGGTGGCTCCCAGCACCATTTATCCAACCTTATGACATCCAAAGGTTTCATCGTTGTGTGTTTTGTAACCGACCGATGCCTCTGCTTCCACGCTGGGAATCCAGGTTTATGGAAGTCACTGAGACACTGTGGGAATGATATGTGCTTCTGCTCTGTACCTTAGAGAGCTGCTTTGGCCCAGAACTGCTCTCTGGAGTGCCTCTCACTAGACACATGAAAGATAATGAAGGAAATCCTGGTGCTTAACTCCAAACCTGTTGTGTCCTTGCTCTCCCATCGTGAGTCCCTGATGGAGTCTAGCAGAGCACAGAAGTGAGGGTTGGGTTTCCATGGGATGAGTTGCTGTGAGCTGTGCAGGCTGAGCGTCACTAACCTGGATTCCCAGCAGCGCGGCTGTGGTGTGAGTGCAGTGTGTGGCATCACCAGTCCTGGCTTTGCCTGAGCAAATATTTTCTTAGATCTTAGTGGAGGATGGTAACAAATGGCAAGCAGCGCTGTGTGTTTGTAGCCTGGTGAAAGGAGTTCTGAGAGGAGGAACATCTTAAGACAACTCTGATGCTAGGGATTGACTATTCCTTGCAAAGTGTCCTGTGAAGATTGACAGGATGTTGGGTTAGGTGGGCCTTGGTCCTAGGCCAGTATGTGGATGGTGGTCAGAAAAAATCCAGCACAAGCAAAATGTTGTCGACCTCCCCTCACCTCTCTTCTCACTTGGTGCTTGCCAAGAAATGTGTTATTTGCGAAGAGGACCAGAGGAGTTGTTGAAGCAGTGTCATTGGGAGTGTAGGAGACACTACAGAAGCCCAGAGCTCTCCCCCTGGGGATGAGATGGGGTATTGGCTGTCTTGCAGGGGCAATGCATTGATTGACTCATGAGTACAGATATTGGTCTCGCTTCCCCACTGACATCCTTGTAATGGGCTGTGTGCTCAGAATGTAACGTCTGCTTCAGTTGAAGAAAGGCTGTGGAAGCATGAGGCGCGATTACAAACCTGGCAAGATATAGCCCATGTGTTTCCTTCTTGCTGCTTTTACTCATTTTCTAGTGACAAATCTAATTCCTTTCCCGTCTTGCCTTGTAGATCTCCAGAAGAAGGAGGGAGCCTTGGCAACACCAGTAGTGGGAGCAGCCATTCCATTTACAGCTTGGATAGGGCTTCCCATGCCAACTCAGAAAGTGCTGAAGGGCCAGGTAAAAAGCCAGAGAAGGAGCCCAAATCCACCACACAAAGAGCAAGCGAGAAGGGAGAGGCCTTGTCGCAGTTTGAACTGAGCTATGGAAGTGAGTGTCTTAGTTCCTTTGTTTCTTTCAAGGGCTGACATGTTGTGGCTGACTTTAAACCAGGCTGATTCAGTCCAGTGTAGTGTTAAACACCGCTTTGGGTTACTTTCCTATTTATTTACACACATGAGAAATCTCAGTGTATCTCAGTAGGGAAAACATGGAAGACAAAGCTGATTTTAAATTTTGAACCCGAACTTTCGTCTAGATCTGACAGTCTCTGTAATGTTGCTTCTGCAGAAAGTTTGGTTTTGAGGAGAAATGAGGCTTTTCCATATTTCTGATGTATTTTGGGCTTGAAGTGTAACACTTTATGTAGTGCAAAGGAAGTTAAAAGAGCATTCAGAGTGGGGAATTTGAGTCTGAGCTCATGGGAAGGAGAAATTACTGTTTCTGAAACGATTGGTGTTTTTTGCCATTTGTAGAACTGAGATTTTACATCCAGAAATGATGGGTATATTTTCAACAGTACATGTGCCTGCTTTGCCCTTGCTGTTGTTAACACACTATCACAGCATAAATTTCAAAGCTTAGGTGCAGCGCTGCTGACTGAACTTGTTTGCTTGTGACATAGGTCCTGTTTGGAATGCAGTCTTTTAATTGGTGCAGTTTTAAAGCTTTGCATGCATACACATGTGCACAATTTCTTCCCTGGATATGCTTTGTTTAGATACCATCATTGATAATCGAGTGTCGAACACAGCAGAGGAGAGTGAAGTAGGTTCTATGGCAGGTGAAGGCTTCATTGAGGTTCTTACTAAAAAGCAGCGTCGTTTGCTGGAAGAGGAACGAAGGAAGAAGGAACAGGCTGCTCAGGTGAGAAGCGGAAGGTAGAAAAAGTTTAATGTGGTATTCTGTTTCACGTGCAGTCAGAGGAACAGGACTCCAAAAAGTGTTTGTGCAGAATACTACACGGTTGGCCAAAGGAGGACAAATTCTTAGGCCCAGGAAACATATATTGGCTTTGATGAGCAGGGGCTTCTGGTCTGAAAAGGATGGTTAGTATTCTGACTGTTCTTGTTTCCTAGCAGAATTGTTTGTGAGTTAAGAGGGGTTTTCTAAAGTGATTCTCATCCAAAGCAACTTGGTTCACTAAGCTAGTTGCTGGCTGTAGTTGGTAGGATGTTGGGCTGCAGTGAGCAGTGGGGAACCTCTGCACTCCTGCTGTGTCAACAGTGTTATTGCTGGAGCAGGTTGTGGTAACTTGCTTGCCAAAGGAGTCATGTTTGTATCTGGGCACCTGACTAGAAAGAAACTTAACAAACTGGAAGCTCTGATAACTTCATGTTCTTAAAAAGATAAAGAGGATGACTTACAAGAAGAGATTTAAGACTGCAGTGTGGATGCTTGGCAAAGTAGTGTCTAGGAGGGGGACATTTTTCTATGTGTGTTGGAAGACTGCAAATTCTAGGGGGATGAGAGAATACTTTGACGTGAAAGGAGAAGTAATCAAATGTGGAGGACAAAATACAAATGAAAAGTATTGCTGGAAAATGTTTCCTGACATGGTGGGCTTGTGGTAAGTTCAAGGAGTCTCATGAGCAAAGGTATAAAAGCCTGGTTGCTTGGCGTCTTTAAGCTGAAGACAGCGTGTGAACATGCAGTGGGAAAGGCCTTGCAATTGCGGAGATGAGCTTCTCTTTCTATTCAGAAAAAGCCTTCTCTGTATTGTGTAATCAGTAATTGATCTTGCTGTAGCAGGAGTTACTGTTACATGAGTTTTGGGCTTTTCACACTGCAGCATTTGGAAATCCAGGGTTTGAACTTTGCAGGAGCAGGCTGTTAGCCCAGTGCACTGGCAGGTTTTACAGCCTGCACCTCTTCTCTCTCAGGCACCAGCTAAGGCCCGCGTCCTTCAGTCTCGCATTCCTCCTCGATTTGCTAAGAAGCAGAACAGCTTGTGCTTGGAGCAAAGTGATGTAACGGTGTCTGGAAACAGCCTGGGCACAGAGATCTGGGAGAGCAACAGCCCAGGTCAGTTTGGGTCTGTTTGTTCCAAAGTGTTTCACTGAACTGGAGAATGCTCTGGTGTGTGCAGGAAGGACAGGGTGTCAGTGCTTAAGAGCAGACATCTTTCTCTTGTACGATGCTGGAAGTGGGGTGGGAGCTTGCAAACATCCTGGGTAGCATCTTTTGAGAGCTTTACTGCGCAATGCTGTACTCTTCAACCATCCTTCTCCTGTTGTTGACCGTGTTGATCTCCTAATCTATTTTTGTGTCTCTGTGTAACATCAAGATCCTACTGTAGTCTGTCGGGATGAATCTACTTCAGGCATTTTCTTATTTTGCCTTCCTTTGCTTTCTCATCCTCTAGTGCTTCCCTTGTTTCCCTCTCTGCCCTTTCTCCTGTTATTTTCATGTTCACCAAGAAATCTCTTCCCTGTTCTCCACCCTGTGTACTGGGTGTATTTCAGGTAGATGAACCCTGCCCTCTGTTCTCTTCCAGCTCTTTCTGTTCAGTCTCCTGGCAATGATTCCTGGAGCAAGCCTGTAAATACCTTTAATGGTACCGAATCCAGCGCTGCAGAGGTAAGTGGCACCTGATTGCCATTCAGGTAGCGTGTGTATAAAATATTAACATAGTTAGCTTATGCTTCTCATTGCTCCATCTTTGCTTAGCAACTCAGCGCTGCTTGTGCAATTTTTAAATTGTCTCTTTGCAGTTCTGATTTGAGCTTGATGCAGTTCAAATCCTGAACTAGAGGGACAAGCGCTAATGGTGTTACATATGGATATAAATTTGGAGTTAATTGTCTGGTAGAGCTATTCCAGGGTTGTACTCCTAACTGGACACAGGGTGTAGCTGAGGATGGCGGAATCCCATGGGTCATGTTTGTGTGCCTCATGCCTGCAAGCTTTGTGTAGCTGTCGCCTTAATGCAGGGAGGGCCAAGGAGGTTCCCGAATGCTTCACCTCTGGAGACCAGAGTTAAATCTGGTTTGGGTCACAAGTGAAATGAGTTAGGCAATCTCAGCCTAGTTGCTATGTGGGACGCTTTTTGTTTATTCTAAAGCCATGGTCCAGTTGGTGCATTGGTTAACCTGTCTTAGGGTTGTGTAGAGCTGAAGCAGCCAAGGGATGCTGTAGGTCAGGCCCAGCTCCTTTGCAGTTAACCAAGAATGTCATTGGAAAAGGGGACGTGGTCTTACTGTTTTCTGGGATTTTTTTTCCTCCTTTGTGGAGCCGGGTCAGAGCCCGGGGCTTTAACACATTTCGTGCTTTGCATAGCAGGGTTTTAAAGGCAGCCAGGGGGATAGTGGCATTGACTTGAGCGCGGAGTCTCGGGAATCCTCCGCTACCTCCTCTCAGCGCAGTTCTCCATATGGCACCCTCAAACCAGAGGAGATGAATGGGGCTGGCCTGGTGGACCCAAAGCCTGACTGCCAGAAGGAGCAAGTGCAGAAGCAATCTGATAAAAAGGTAATCTGGATTTGCAGCCAAGCCAGAGATCGTAGTGAGAGACCTCGTGAAGTGGTTGTGTTGTTCTTGATAGCATTTTTAAGGCTTGAGGTTGGGTAATTCAGTCTTTGTGTCTCAGCCTCTCTGCTTTCCTGTTAAGGATTCAGATCAAGGCTCAGGACAGAACAAGGAACACAAGCCTGGACCAATCGGCAACGAACGCTCCCTGAAAAACAGAAAGGGTTCGGAGGGAACGGAACGGCTGGAAGGGAATATTCCCCCTGTTAATGGGGTGGAAATTCACGTGGATTCTGTACTTCCTGTGCCACCCATTGAATTTGGAGTAAATCCTAAAGTGAGGATTGAATTTAATTTTATCTTCTTGGTCGTTTGAGCTTGTTGAGATATGAAAGGTGGTTTGAGGCAGAAGGATTATTTAGAGGAAGCTTCCAGCTGTAGATTTGCCTTAGATTTCATTACTGACACAAACCAGGTACTCAAGATGTATTGGCAAACATGTAATATCCTTTTGGAAATCTCGTCCCAAGGACCAGCTGGGGTGGTAACAGAGGTGAGGGACAAAATTATGGCCATCTAAGCCTTTGTGTGCCTCTGGGGGTTGCCTGCTGCTGAGTGCTGAGAAGTGTCTTTTTGTTCTCTTCCAGCAAGGCTTACTGGAGGACAGTCTTTAGTTTCTAGTGCCATTATTCAGGCTAAAGTCATTAACCATGAGAAGCAGATAGGTGGCCGTTTGAGCTGGATTTGAATTTTGTGTGTTTTGGTTTTTCAGGACTCTGACTTCAGCTTGCCACCTGGTTCTGCCTCTGGCACTGCAGCAAGCCCTGTCACCAAATTGCAGGATGCCTTGGCCAGTAATGTAAGTATTTCTTTTTTTCTTTTGGCGTTGGTTCATTGGAGATGCTCCATAGTTAAACCTGAGACACTTCCAAAGAGAGCAAGCGTATTTCTTTGGAGTTGACTTCACACTTAATGCTTAGGTAGCACACGTGATTAAAATCCATAATGGAAATCTGTCCCCTCAAGGTACCTTGATAAAATGAGCTTCACTAGCTTAGAATTGATATATGGACTAGCAGCACTGGCATTCAGTGACCTATGTAAAGCAAGAGGTATTGTGAATCTCAGAGATCAGCACTCTCCTCCCCTGAGACACAAAAGAGGACTGATAATGGACACGATGCAGATAGTGGCATTTTTTTAGGCTTGAACTGCCAGCTTCCTCAGGAGGTCTCATTTGCCACAGGAAGGCAGAGAACTTGTTAGTCAGGCCCTTTTGGAGGTTTCCTGGCTTCTTCTGGCCATACATTATGTTGTGTGAAAAAGTGAACGTGCTGAAAACCCAACTGTAGCTCTGCTGTGGAAAGTGATGTGAGAAACTTGCAAAGCTTGCTTTGAAATGTCTTCAAGTTTGTAGGCTGTCTGATGTAGGAGGTTTGCCTTGAAGGGTGTTTCTTTTCAGAAACCTGTTTTATCTGAAATCTACATAGATTCCAAGTATGGGACAGGAGGGGGGAACTGCTGCAAATTGGAGTTACTTGGTCGAATTGATGCTTGAGTGGAATGATATAGAGGGTGTCATTGCATGTCACCAGAGCTTCATTTATTCTAACAGCTGAATGGATCAGGCTTGAGTGTGGTACTTAACTCTTGTAGTACTGCTGAGGATTGAATCCTTTGAGGTGTCATTACTAGAGTTGCCAGCTCTGTCAGTGTTGGTAGCTCATGGCATTCTCTTCATAAAGTATCCACCATTTACCAATCTCCCTTCAGGCAGGGTTAGCGCAGTCCATTCCCATTCTGAGAAGAGATCACCATCTCCAGCGGTGCATCAGCCTGAACCCCATGTCCTTCCCCACTGCAGACCTTACACTTAAGGTAAGCAACCTGGCATGTGTGTTTCTCCTAGGTGTGGATGCCATGTCTTCATGGCCAGAGTGGTGAGGATGGAGAGATCTTTCCCAGAGTGTTTAGTTAGGTACTGCTAGATCTTTAATTAGCTTCTGTAAATGTCGTGCACTTATGCTATTCAGTGTGGGTGGAAGGGCATGTGTTTCAACAGTCCTGGATGCTGAAGTCCTTGCCTATTGTAGAACAAGTGCAACAGAGCTTTCCTGGTATTTCAGTAGCTGGGTAAGGTGATTGGTCAGGGATCTGAGGTACCTGGTGGTTTAAGGAAGAAGAAAGCAAGCAAGCAATGATCAACCCCCAAATGTCCAAACAACAAAACTTCCCAACATAAACCAAAACAAAAAAACATCATCGCCCCAAACCCAAAAAGCTCAACAGATGCCAAGGGGGATTAGGTGTGTTTGAAGGATGCTTGCCAACTGGAAATTGATGTGAAACCCCTTGACCCAAGACTTGCCAGATTCCACTGTGATTAGACTGAATTTGAACTGACAGGTCATAGATGAGCAACTCTAGCCTTCAGTATTGTCCTCCCCATTTGAACTGTCTGTAGTTATTGTCCTTCGTTTCCATAGATGGAGTCTGCTCGTAAAGCTTGGGAAAACTCTCCTAGTTTACCAGAACAGAACTCCCCAGGAGGCGCAGGCTCAGGCATCCAGCCTCCTTCCAGTGTTGGAGCTTCCAATGGTGTCAGCTACAGCTCTTTTGGTGGAGTTTCTATGCCTCCTATGCCTGTGGCGTCTGTAGCACCTTCTGCATCTATTCCAGGTACCTGCAAACTGCGGCAGCAGTATTTGCATTGTCTGGTTGGTGTCTAGGAATCATACTCTGATTCTAGTAGACAAGAGCATGGTGAGAAGAGCTCCCGTGGGAAGTAACTGGTATTCAACTGATTCTAACAACAGTTCAGTCAGGACAGAAAGAGGGACCATCTCTCTGCTTGGAAGAATGTTACTTGAGTGGTATAAACTTAGCACAAGGTTGACATCCCCTATGTAGCAGCAAGTCTCTGTGATGTCTCAATAGATCTTGCTTACCCTTCACTGTGCGCTCAATAGAATAGAAGGGAAGTGAAGAAGCTTACGGCTGAGAGACTTCAACAGCTCTAACACCAGTATCAACCATTCTTTGTCTCATTTTCTGTTTGTCACAGGTTCTGAGCACCTTCTGCCCTTTGTATGTAATAACAACTTGCTTACAGTTTGCAGAACTCTGGGAGGTGGTGCGGTGTTGCTGTCCTTGTGTTAGAGGAAAAGCTTAAGCTCAGTCATGTTAGTGTGTAATTAGGGAAAGCATCTGGAAAAAGGAGATGTACGTAGGTTCTCTGACTTCTGGGTCCCAAAGGACCTCTCATGCATGTACTATCCTTCTCATTCCTCTGTTCGAGAATGAAGTGGAATGTGCTGGACAGAATAGTGAGTGGGCCACTGTACTAACTCTGCTACCAGCTTCCATTTGAAAAACATTGTTCCAAGACACGTGATTTCCTTCCCCACCTGCCCTCATTTTGCTTTTAAATCCTGTGATTCAGATCTGCACAGAACCACATGAGTTGCACAGCACTTTCTAACTGGTGCCACCCTTGGGGTGAATGTGGCTTTTAGATCTCTTGTGTGAAGGTCTCAAACACCATGTTTGCTCTTTCTGTCCCTCTTAGCTGCAAAGATCAGATGATTGCAGAACAGGTTTCTGGCATTTAGGAACAATTTGGAGTGCAGCTCACCAGTCCCTAAACTGTTAGCGTCTCTTAATGTTTTTGTGGAGGTGGGAAACCTGGGTTTACATTTAGTCCCTTGCAGAAAGGTATGATTAATTCTCAGTAAGCCTGCTGCAGCAAGTCGGCTGATGGCTTTGGTATATGGGCTTATGAACTTTGGAGGCTCCTTAATGAATACTGTGTTTGTGACTTGCTGAGAGGTAGGAAGTAGTTTTGACCTGCAGGTCTCTGCACTGTGCTGTACCTGCATCTCTCCTGTACATTGAATTTACAGCCTGCTTTCTCTGGTGTTCAGGTAACCATATTCCACCCTTGTATCTGGATGGCCATGTGTTTGCAAGTCAGCCTCGCCTCGTCCCTCAGACGATACCTCAGCAGCAAAGCTACCAACAGGTAAGGGAGGAATCTTCAGGGTGACATTTAAGAAATGAGAAGTCATGTGACTCCCTTTAGGTTCCCTTCCCAGTGGGTGTCACAGGTGTGGCATATTGACTTGAAGATTTTTAACAGCCTGGAAGAATTTCTTTCTCCTCTTGTACTGCTCAGTCATCTTAATTTCTTCTGCAGGCTGCTGCTGCTCAACAGATTCCCATTTCCCTCCACACGTCCTTACAGGCCCAAGCTCAGCTTGGGCTGAGGGGTGGTCTGCCTGTTTCCCAGTCCCAGGAGATGTACAGCTCCATACAGCCCTTCAGGTAACTGCTTTCAGTTTTTCATTTCCTTGTGGTCTCAGCTGTTAAGTTCCTGATGGCTGTGTACATTAATCACAGGCTTCACACTGGTTTTCTCTTCCCTTTTTGTTGACATGCTGTTTCCTTTCTCTAGTACTGCTGCTGGGGTGCAGAGCAAGGATATTGGGGCATATAAGGCTCTCTGTAGCATGTTTCTTTGTAGGACGATGGCAAAGACTGTCCTTGGAGAACCATGGAATTGCATTGAAAAACTTTGTACTGAAAAAAATTTAAGATTCAAATTAGGAAATCAAACATAAATGTTAACAGCAGCAGTACTTGACTACAAGGAACCATGTACGAGAGTTGTAGAATTGAGCCGTCCACTTCAGACTTGGGATGTCTGTGGAAATCATATACTGTTCCCATTTCCCTGCATGAGATAAAAGTGAATGATCAGAGTAGTCTTTCAAGCCCTCCTAGACACTGAGGTTTTTAGAAGCCCTTTTCTAGTTGGAGCTGTTTGAATCTTTAACTTGATTCTGTTCTACTTTGCAAAACTGCTGTAGCCTTCTGCAAACCCAAATCCTCCCTTACTACAAATCCAGAACTTGCTGTGCAGGATGTGATTCTATGATTCTATAAACTTTGGATAGGACAATATTCCTGCGACACAAAGACATGGTTGTAAGAGCTTAAAAGTGGAAGTAAAAAAAATGCTGTAACTAAAATGGAAAGTGGCATAACAGCTTATTTGTAAGCTGTCAACTGAGTAGAGTCTGAGAACTGCATGCTGGTTGCAGGCCAGATACAGTTTGGCAGTGTGTCTGTGTGTCGTCTCCAAAGGTTTTCTGTTTAGTGACTTGAGCGTATTTTTCTCCTCCAGGTCTCAGGTGTATATGCACCCCAGTCTGTCTCAGCCCAGCACCATGGTCCTGACAGGAGGCACTGCGCTGAAGCCTCCGTATTCCGCCTTCCCAGGCATGCAGCCTTTGGAGGTGGTGAAAACTCAGTCTGGCCCCCCCTATCAACCCATGAATGGAAGCCAGACACTGGTTTATGAAGGCCAGATAAACCAGGCAGCTGGTATGGGAGCTTCCCAGATGATGGACTCTCAGCTTACGCAGGTTAGGAACAGGGCTTGGGAGCCACTCCCTTGCGCAGGCTTTTTTACAGCCACTTGTTTGTGAGACTGGGTCAAAACTAGTGTTAGTGCCAAGTCATGTGTTTGTGCGAACCAAGCTCTTTGTAAACAGGCAGAAGATCTCTCTGGGAGACTGCTCTGTGAACAGTTGTTTCAAACATGCAGCATCTTATTTAAGGAGATTCTTGCTAATTACCTGTCTGTCCTGCTGAGGATGTAACTTGGATGTCCTCACCTTAATTGTAGATATTTCATGAGATTGAACCTTATGGTGCTTCGTGCATAGAAGGTGGTGATGCAATAGTTGTCGTAAAAGTACCTCATCTGAGAACCAAATTCTGATTGTCTCCAGGTTTGACTCTGCTTCCACCGTAACTGGGACCTTTTATTAAAAGCTTATCTATTGTCTCAGTTCATTTGTTACTCAGTTCTTATTTTCAAACCCTGATGATCTGTTTGGCAACATCTTAACAAAAGTTGTATGTGAAAAAGCTTTTCTAAAGCATGATTTAAGGAAATACATTGAATCCTACTGTGATCATAGCTGTATTTGTGGACTTGGGTTCTGATTCTCTGGAGGAGTTTGACAGTACTTTTTTTAAATTCATCTCACAATTATTTTATGCAAGATGTTAAAGCTTACTTTGTGCTTAAAGAGAGAGTTTTATGTTGCAACTGACAGTTAATCCTGAAAGTAATTTAGCTGAGGAAGATACAGAGAGTACTGGCAAATTAAACGTTTGAAGAAATGCTTTATCCAACATAAACTAGCAACTTGGTCTCTTTTGCCAGCCTTATTTTTGTTGTAGAACCACCTCCCAAATCCAGCAGTTGTGAGAACTGCCAAATGAATCAGAGGGAACAGGAGGCTCTCGAGTCCTGAGTTGCATTTTTTTTAATTGCTCATAATTACTACTATCATCAGTTTGAAACTCACTGCAGAACACAGAGCTGAGGTCACCATCACTTTCTCTGGAGGCTCAGTCCCCCAAAATGCTTTGGCAGGAAAGCACAGCAGACTTTCTGGTTTGGGCATCAGAGCTGGCGACAAAGTGCGTGACACTGTTGTACCCAGAGAAAACACCTGTGTAGAGACTTTGAGCAAGACTGAAGAACTAGATGAAGATTCTAGGCAAAGAGGAAAGCCCTGTGTTTGGGTGCAGTTATGTTAAAACCATGCCGTGTTACAAGCCCAGCTTGATGGGGTGTTGGCAGCACTACCACAACATGCATTTCAGTGTGTTAAGTCCCTCTGTTCCATTGATTTGCATTTACTCTGTGCCAAACCGCGCTGTTTGTGAGCTTCCCTTTAGCAATGCTGTGCTTTCCAGGCTATTAGGAGATGGCAGCGTGTCAGACACAAGACGGTTATGGCTATTAAGTAACTACGTGTCCTTACCACACAGCTAACAATGCCTGTGCCAGGCTCCCAGCTTCCTCTGCCCCGCTACGGCTCTGGCCAGCAGCCGCTGATTTTACCACAGTCCATCCAGCTTCCTCAGGGGCAGAACCTGCCCGTAGGAGCTCCCCGAAGAATCCTCCCTCCTGGATCCCAGCCTTCTGTTCTTGCTCCCAGCAGGGAGGTAAGGATTAACTCCTGCATGCTCATCTTGGCATTCATTAATCTCTCCTGCATTGAAGCTTTACTCCTTGATCTTGCTTGTTAAAGGGGAGACTGGCTTGTTTGGGATCCTTAAATATCAAAGTCAAGGATTGATGTTAAATTGAAGAAGCCCTTTTCCCCTCATCTCCAAAGCGCCGCCCAGCAGATTTTCAGGTTTTGCTGCTGGTCATCATTCTGTTTCCAGGGAGCCACATCCTGCCTTGATCCAGTTTGGAGTCTCCAGTTTTATTACATGTTTACACAGGTTTCCCCAGAGTGCTTGAGGGGTGGTGAGCTCCAGACACAGTTGGAATACCGCCCAGATATTTCACTCTGTTGTGAAGCTTGTCCATTTGAGTAGGTATATTAATGTAATGTCTGGTTTGATGGATTCGTATCATAAGTTTGTCTATTACAGGGGAGAGAGAGCACAGCAGTTAACTTCCAGGTTCTGTATTTGCTTGTGCTGCTGGCTTGTTGGTTTAATGCAAGCAGATTATTTCACTTACAAGCCTCACTTTCTTCACCTTAAAAATGGGCATGATGGGTAGAAGGGCAAAGATTTGATTTAAGTGTTTATATGAAGTAGTGATCGATTTGTGAATGTGAAGGTGATACTCTCTCTCACTCACTTCCCTCTGTAGTCCTCCCAAATGGAAATGAAAGCGTTTCATTTCTCTGATGGTAAACAGAATATGTCCTCCGGAGGGTCTATACCATCACCACATACATACAGGTAAAGTGTTTGCAGAAGTTACCCTCTGTAGTCAGAACATTCGTGTGGAGAATGCGCTTACTGTAGTCCAAATACTTGTATCAAATCCATGATTGTGACTTTCATGCTTGGGTGTAGGCCAGTGTGTGTCTGACTTGGTCCTTTGTGCTTGAGAAGTGCATGAGGTTTGTTGGCCAAGTCTGAAAGAGAACTGGAATTAGTGTGTGCTTTTGTGTGTTCCTTGTTGAGACGGAAAATTTGAGGATCACTGGATAAATGTTTTAGTTTCCAGCACGGTTCTCTCGAGATGAGAGGTGGTAAAGTCTAGGGATACCAAACCTTCCATTCACAGAACCTTTTTGATCATGAAATTACTTTGTTATTTCTCCTAACCAAATCCACGTGCTGTCTTTTGGGCTGCGGAGCTCACAGATCTGCAGCACCGACTCATGCCCTGTCTACTGCTGCTTTCTGTTGTCGTCTTTTTTTCTTTCACACATGAATAAGGTTCTCGTTCCATTGTAGAATTTACTCCATGAATGTTGTCGACTCTTCGATTTCCAGGCCTAGCTCTGCCAGCCCAAGCGGGAAGCCGTCAGGACCAGCAGTTATGGGCTCTGTGCAAGGACACTACGTCCAACAGGTAGCGTACAGCCCTGTTTTGCTTGACCCAACAGCATCTGCTCTTCTCTGCTGTCGTGCTTATGCCTTGGGCTGAAGAGAAGGGATGTAAAGGCCTGTATATGAAGCTCTCTGCAGGAGCTGTTGCTTTCCCTGCAAGGAGAGCAGGTGTGTGTGTGTTAAACTGAGTCCGAGAGCATGATTTGAAAGTCAGGAGGGATTAGCGGATGACCTGTTCTGCAGTGTCTGTGTTGTTTGTTGCTGAGTTTTTGTGGGTTTTTTACATTGCCAGAGATGCGAGACATGACAACAAGGCGTGACAGAATACAATACATACCTGATCTTTGGAGCAAACGTGGTGATGTCTTGAATGAATAACGGTTGCAGTTTGGATTTTACATCTGCTTAGATGTCTCTGTGCTAGCTAATGCTTTGGTTTTGTGTGTCAAAAGGCAAAACAGCGGGTGGATGAAAATAAAGCCAATCTGGGAGCAGTAAAGCTGCAAGAAACGACCTCCACAAACCAGATGAAGCCAGTGCGCACAGGAGCGATCAAACCTCAGGCAGTCAAAGTGGAGGAAAGCAAGGCCTAGGAGCACCTCTAATGCCCAACTGGTCCTGCTGCCTGGGAGGCGCTGCAGCTTAGACTGGTCCCCACTGGATCTCCTGAAAATCTCACCAGGATCTACTCCCTGCATTGACTGACTACAGTGAAATCATCCAAGCCCCTCTCCCAACAAAGCAGTTTGAAACAGTGGATGTGACATTGACCTGCTTGCTTTAAAACAAACCAACCATGTGACTTTTAAGTGGCTCAAGCCTTTTTTTTTTTTTCCTCCACTGTATGCACCATCCACAGGTAGCTGCGATCGCTCACTTGGCAAAGACCATCCTTCTCCTTCCCTACTTCTGTCTCAGTAGAGTGGCTACTGCGGGAGAGGGGTTAGTTGGAGGTTTTTACAAAAAAGCTATATCTTTGTTTATAGCAGAACTTTTATATGTTCTCTCATTTCCCTTCAGCCCCTTCTTTCTGCTTTCCTCATTCCATCCAGAAAAGAATTCCCTTCGGCTAAAGTTGTGTTCTGACAAAACTCTGCTTAGTTTTACATATGGTTCTGTGCTATGTTGAGATCATGACTCTTCTAAATTGAATTTGTTTGGGTGCATTTTCCCTGGATGATTTAGCCTTTTTGATTGTTTGATTTAAAAAAAAACCAAACAGGACGGTTATGGCATTCTTTTAATTTTTCAGCATTTTTGTTTTAAGCTAGAAGCAGTGCTTGCGTTAGAAGTAAACGTATACTGAAGTTATATAGTAGATCAGTGCGTACATCTTGAAACTTTCACCACTTTAATTGTAGCTTTGGGGTGCCTTGTGCACAACAAAATGTGGTGTTTTCATTTTAAGGAAAAAAAAAAAAGCCCACCAACAAAGTTCTGTTGCAAGCTCATCTGGATGTAGGTTTGTGGGATTTTTGTGGGTTTGGGATTTTCTAGTGACTACCAAACATGCAACAAAATGTAGATCATAGATTTACAACATGCAGAATCTGTCAAGAAAAAAACATCTGCGCCACACATGGGTCAGAAGAGTTGGCTGGAGCCAACATGTCTGTATGGACTACTTTTTGTAGTTGTGATGCTCTCTTACGCTCACTACCTTGGCTGCTCTAATTCTTCATGTCTCCTGAAACTTGTTCTATATTGTGTTTGTCCCCTGGGGCTGCTCGCCTAAGCTTTGCTCATCTCCTTTTTCCTTAGGTCTTGATTTCTGTTCCTCATGACCTTTTGTAAAATTTGAATAGAAGCGCATTAGTAAGGGAGCCCCTCTGCAAGGCAGTCATTTTAGCACACTTGGAACCTCCTTTTTTTGTGTCGGAAGCACATGGTTTCAGAGGCAGTTTGGAATTATCCTTTTACTCTCTTTCCCCAGATGAACAGGTTCTTTACTTTCGATGCAGCTGCATACAATGTCACCACCTCATGCTTCCTTACCAGTATGTGATGATCTACGAAAGGGAGGTGTCAGTGGGAACGGGCTGGGGGTTTATTTCTTTGGTTGTTTGGTTTTGAGTTGTGTGTGTGTGTGTGTGTGTGTGTAGATTTTTAGAATGGACTTAAAAGTTCCTGAGAGTGCTTAGAGTCCTTTAGCTGACAGTAGTCTTGAGTAAACTCAGCTACTTCCAACTAACTTGGTTTGTGTTGTTTAGTTCTTTCAAAACGTAACATAGGCTGGTCACTCTGAAGTGAGGGAGAGCAAACTTCATTTCTGCAGGAGGTGACGGCTTCCGATCTGGCTGTGCTGTGCCTCTGCTAGGTGGCAGCAGGTCATTTGGTGGTGGTTCCAAAGAAGATGTTTTGAACAAAGAATGTATTTGGGAAGGGATGTGAAAGATATTCTTGTTTCTTTGTTTGCTTTTCCCCCAACCCTGTTCTGGGAAAGATCCTTCATAACTTTCTAGGGATGCATTTGAAGTTTTAAGCTAGGTATAAATAAGAATTTTATACAGTAGCTTTAAAGAGCTTAGAAATTTAAACTAACTTAGACATAGTAATGTCCCCTCTCCACAGATGTCCTCATTGACCATAGCAGAGAACCCAAAGGGAAAGGGATAGGATGGTACTTCTAAGAAGACTAAAAGCTCTTTTTTCCCCCCCTCATGTTTTATGGATTTTTTAACTTCAGAGCAGTGTGTGCCAGCATCTCTCTAGCATCCTTCTTAAAGTACAGGGGTTGAGATTTAGCGACAAATACTTCTCCAGCCTTCGGGCAATTCCCAGACCCACATCCTCATCTGCTAATCCTGCTCCCAACATTTTCCAAAGATTGCTCCACCAGTAAGTCATCCCAACCCCCTATTTTTCCCCTGGAATATCCTGAACAACACTCTTCTGTTTTTGTCTTTATTACCCTTCTGCCCAGCTGGCCCTAGCTGATAGCAGCCCAGAATCAACGGTAATGACTAAAGCGACTTATCCAACTGCCCCTCTTCTCATCTCTTTCCTGCCCTAGACACGCTACTTAAGCTTTACAAAGACACTAACCTCTTTCCTCCCACCTATGTGACTTCAAAATAGTCAGATGTGTTGGAGAAACTGGGTTGTTGCTAGATATGAGTTATTGCAGGTCCCTGGTGTAAATGCCATCAGAACTACAATACTTCCTGTTGAAAACGGTCACCCTTCTTTCTCTTTTAACTCCTTCATTCCTTCCCCCAACAGAATAAAACACTAGAATTTATTTATACGTATTTGATGTTGTAGGTCTAGGTGAAAAAGTAATTGTTTCACTGCTCTATTTATATATTATGTCTGAATTATTCTGTGCAGGAAAGGCCAAGAAATGCATGTGAGCTTCATTCCATTCCTCACCTTCGTGTGACTGTCAGCTGCAGTTGGCAAGACTCTTTCACTTAATGGAGTTTTGTGTGATGGAAAGCAGTTTTAGAGCCCAAGTTTTTTAAGGTGCAATATCCTTCTTCTCTGGCGTATACTTTTGTTTGTTGTACAAGGTTAGTGCAGTTCGTGGTGCTCTTGAGTCACAAGGAAAGCCTCTGACCCTCAAGATGCACAAATGCCAAGGGTGCTGGTACGCTGATACACATTCAACTTGGGCAAGAGGAGAATGGAGATGTACAGAACGTGGTTATGGTTTATAATAAGGGGATAGTTCCGCTTGCCATCTCTGCTGCTGAAGGGTTGGGCCCTAACGATTTATTCCTAAGCAAGATGCTTTTGCTTTGACTGGAAATTGGCTACCAACTTACAGGCTCCTTCTGGAAAGGTGCAGTGGGAGGGAGAGTTGGAACCTATATTTTCTGCAAAAGTGGGCGAAGCAGAAATATTCAGAGACTGACTTGGCTGCTTCTTGTTCAGCTGAAGCTCTGAACCTTGTGTGTCATCAGTTCTCTTACGTGCAGTGATTCATGCCCAAGCAGCTGCATTCAGTGTTGCTTTCCTCTCCAACCTGCTTTTCGCTAGTAATTAAAAAACAGGACAAATAAAAGAGGGTAGGAAAGAACAATAGGAAGGGGGGAGGGAGGGAGGGAAATCGCTCCAATGTAATTTTAAATGAGTGTAAGCAGCAGAGTCACACAGGTATTATTGATCTTCCTGTCTCTTCCTGGCTCTGCTGTGTGGCAGCTGAGTAGTCGTTGGTTACTCTGTGAATGCATTTGCAGCCCATTGAACTAGCACGTGTTTGTGTTCATGCAGAGGCACTCCATTTAACAATTCCCTTGCAAGAATGCAGCAAAGCTACAAGCTGCCCTGTAGTTCCTGTGTATTTATAGATAGATATTAAAAACTGAGCCTAGCAGTTTCGCTGTCTCTCACCTTCTGGCAAGCTAGTATATTCACTTCATTGGAGCACCACTGCATGCCGAGATCTCGTTCTGTTGTGTCATTAACCTTCCATTTTGCTTCTGACTGGTTAAGCACAGGTTAATTCCTTGTAGCGTGGGTTATTTTTGACATACAACAGCCCAGCGGCATTTGTGAGTAAGAATTTACAACTGGTATCAAGGTACTTAGTGGTGGCCCGTCAACGGAAAAGGTGCATTCTGCCAAAGCAGTGGAACTGCTGCCCGAAGAGACAGCAACAATCCAGCTACTTTTTGTTGTTTATTTTAATCCAAAGACCACCACATTTTCCTAGTGGATGCCCCCCAGGCTCATCCTGGCTCCTCGAGAAGTTCTGCAGCCGCAACCTTGACCATTCCCTGGGAATCACAGCAGCAGCGGGGAAGCGCTTGCCCTTAGCATGTCTCAAGGCGTTGTCCTTAGCTGGAATACTCCTCTGGTTCTGTAAAAATGGCATTTGTTGTTTCTCGAGGGGATATCGTACTTCTTAAAGCTTTTAACCTCATGACCTGTATAGTACATTTTTTTTTTGGCCTTTCCTCTCTTTGTCTTTTCATGTAGACCAGATATTTGAAAGGGCAGACGATGGATAATTGTGTAGCGTGCAACCTGTTTATATTTTTTGGAAACTTTTACTTGGACCGGACTCAAACCATGGCATCACCAGGCCAGTTGCGGCACACTCTTTATTGCCCTTTTTCCTCGTTTCAGTACCTATTGTTTCTCCTTTCAAATATGTGATTGTATTAGCTCTTTCCATATGAAAGAATTCTCCTTATTTAAATAAAAAAAATAAAAAAAAAACAAAGCAGGTTATGCTTTTCTCAAATTCCCATGTCCCTTGCCTGTTTTTTTGGGTACAGACTTAAGGTTGGGTTTGTGTTTTTTTTCCTTGACCAGAGGTGGGTACAGCACTGACGTGTGCAGCAGGGTGACTTGGGGGACACACATGGAGCTTTTGGGGTGCCCTGAGGGATGGCCAGGTGCAGGGTCATAGCCTGGGGGTATATGGTTCCTCAGGGCAGCCTTGGCAGGGTCTCTAGGAGCCCTTGTCATACCAAATAAAATCTCCACGGCTCATTTTGGAGTTAAAGAAAGCGAGCACCCTTTATTGAGAGCTGGGCACTGTGAGTGATCCTGATTGATGCTGTGCAGCAAGTCGATTTTCACACTCATGAGTATGTCTGAATTTCCCCAGTGATCTTGTGCATATTCTATTGCTTCCAAGGACTTATTTTAATGTTGTTATGAACCTCACAACAGTCAACTCTCTCGTTAATTTGGAGCTTTGGCTCCAGCTCTGCCTGACCTCGCCTTTGAGCCGGGGAAAGGCTGCACACAGTGGGGATTCCAGCAGATGCTTCATAATCATCACCAAAGGATTCGTGAACAAGCACTGCTTGAAAATGACCCACGAGAGCGACGACCTGGCTGACTTTCAAAAAACACAATTACTTGAATGGACTTTACATTAGCTTAGTTAAAATGCTCCATTTTTTGTAACAGTAACTCCTCATATCGCTCTGGGGCCCTCGGGGCCTCTGGGGGCCGCCATGTTCGCGGGGCACTTTTCCCGCGCTGCTACGTGCAGCTGACGTCACTTCCGGCGCGGGGGCACCGTCACTTCCGGCCGGGGGTGGGTGTCCCCCTCTCTCCGTCCCTCCGTAAGGTGCGGCGGGACTGGGGCGAGGGGAATTATACGTTTCCCACCCGCCTCCCCCGGAGCCTTGGGGTGAGGGGAGAGGCCTGGGGGGGCTTTATGGTGCCCTGAGGCTCAGGGTTTGGGGCCGAGCATTAGGAGAGGTCAGTGGTGTCCTGATCCCTTGAGGCTCAGGGAGGGGAGAGGCCTGGAGGGGGAGTAAATGGGGCTCTCACCCCCGTAGAGGCTCAGGGTGAGGCCTAAGTGGGGGCGCTAATGGCACCATGACCCTCACTGGAGGCTCTGGACAAGGCCTGGGTGGGGGTTAATGGTGTCTTGACCCCCCTTGGTGGGTCCTGTTGGCTTTGAGCCTCAAGGGTAAGGGCTGGGTGTGGGGTCAATGATCCTGTTGTCCCCCTATTGAGCTCAGAGGGGGGAGAGCAGGCCTTGGTGTTGCTAATCTTTGCTTTTGGTCCTTCTGCCCTCTCCTAAGGTTCACAGAGATGGTGCAAAGCCTGGTAGCGGCTTAATGGTTCTAGGAGGAGATGCTGCACAGCTGCCCCAGGGTTTAAGACTAGCCAGTGCTACAGGGAGAAGTAGGGTCCTCTCCATCAAGATGCTCTGAGGGGTCTCAGGCCCTGCGAGGCCATGTCAAAGCAGAGAGGGTGGCTGTCTTTGTCCTAGCAGTGGTGTGGTGTCCCTAGTGCCAGCGGAGAGCACAGCTTTGCAAGGGGCTTCTTAAAACATCCATTCCATGCAGCGCTTCTGTTTTGTAGGTAGTGAGAAACGAGGACGGTGGCACCACGCTTGACGGTGGGGATGTGCTCGCATCTTGCTTTGTTCTCCCCTGATCAAAGCCCCACAGATGGATTTATTCCAGTAACGTTCAGTAGCATTGAGGTGAGGAGATTCAACACTACTGTTTTCTGACCTAGTTTTTAGCAGTTCTGCCTAGAGTTCTATCCTGCTCTCTGTAGCTTTTCCCCCTAGGCTGTGCTATAGCCCTGCAACACCTACACGCATGCTCCAGCAGCCAGCTTTTTAAGACAGAGAATGTTTAAGGGTTCTGCCCCCTGCCCCCCTCAAGAAATAAGCTCAGTTTGCATGAAGTAACTCTTTCTTGTTTGTTTTAAAGCTGGCTGAGCATGTGGTTTGCCTGTCACTGGCATCTGAGTCTGAGTGGTTTCCAGAATCATGGAATGGTGGAGGTTGGAAGGGAGCTCATCCAGTCCAACCCCTCTGCTAAAGCAGGTTCACCTCAAGCAGATTGCTCAGGAACACATCCAGGTGTTTGTGCAAAGCACAATATAGGCTCAAGGTAACTTCATTTGTAGAGTTACTCCTGTAGATAGAGCAGAAAACACATCAACATGGAAAGAAGAGAACTTTGGAAGCTCAGTTGCCATGAGCTGCTAGGAGCAGAAAGTGTTGGTGTCTGCTTTCTAGCACATGGTCTTGAGTTAACTGTGAGCAAAAGGGTGATGCTGCTCTCCTCTGTTCGCTCTACAGGTTTGGACAGACCTTTGGCAGGATGTTGGGGTTTCTGAAGAAGCCAGTTGCGGTCACTGTGGAGATAAATATGAACCTCGTGGCACTGACTGTGATGGGATTAATAAGCCGTCTTTGGGGGCTTTCCTATCCCCGGGCTGTAGTGTGAGTTCAATAGTTTATTTTCTACTTGAGCGGCACAGGCTTTTGTTTTTGGAAGATTTGTGAATAAGAACACAGGAGTGGAAGAGCAGAGCTTGCCTCATGTCAACCTCTGTAACAGGGTGACAGTGTTACCCTAGTAGAACCTCCACCTCCTGAGGCGAAGGTAAATGGGCAAAGCCACGGTGCTTCTTTGTGTTCTTAGGTTTCTGTTTCCTGTCTTGGTTTCCCTGCAGCCTGCAGGATGTTTCCGGTTAGACTTGACATATATCTGCCTCTTGTGTTTCAGTTTTGATGAAGTTTATTATGGCCAATTTGTTTCGCTCTACATGAAGAGGATCTTCTTCGTGGATGACAGCGGCCCACCCTTTGGCCATATGCTTCTTGCTTTGGGAGGTAGGACATCTCCTGGAATCCAGAAGTGTCTGTTAGAAATGAGTTGTCAGATTCTGGTGAAAAGCACAAGTCAGCTGAGAGGTTCTGAGGTAGAGAGAATTAGGATTTCCCTTGTTTACTATCATTAGAGGGCTATTTTGTGAGTACTGGGAAGGTGATGGAGCCATGTATCTTATTAGCTCATTGTTATTGGACCCTTTGGATAAAGAGAAAGGTAAGATGAGAATTACTAGTGAGTGGAAAACGTAGGTAACAAGCTGGCTTTCAGGCCTGAGTTCCTTTCTGTAGCTGAGATGTGCACAACATCAAAGTGTCTGTATGGGAAGAAGAGGTTAAATATGCAGGTAACTTTGTCACTGAGATTCTGTTGTTTCCAATTTATATTCTTCATGCCTCTGCACATTATCAATTATTTGCTGCAGGCAAAACAGTATGAAAGAGGACCCCTTTGGGAAAGCGGGCCTTCCTGTGTGGAAAAGCTCTGTATTTAGGAAATGGTTCCAGAAAAAATTTAGAACCAGTTTTTATACTTGTTTTGACTGGAAGAACTGAGGTGTTGCTTCTGTTGTAGGTTACCTAGGAGGATTTGATGGAAACTTCTTATGGAACAGGATTGGAGCTGGTGAGAGCTGATTATAACTGTCAGTCTTTTGAGAAAGTAAACGGTATTTTCGCGGCTGACGTATTCCTTTTGCCTGACCAGTGGAAATAATGTGTTATCTGACACCTTCACGTCTCTTAAATAAGTATTCTGCAGGTCTCCAACAGAAGTTTAGGATGTTGGAATTCTATAGCACAGACTTTTTAAATCAGTTAAAACAACTCAAGCAGTACAAGATGGACAATAAATTACTAAGAGTAGGAGTTAGATTCAACAACTTGTTATAGTCATAAGGACTTCTGTATTGATCCATCTTCTTTGCAATTAATGGCTTCCAAACTTGTGCTCACTGTTGTCTCCTTTTTCAGAGTATAGCATGAACGTTCCTGTTTGGTCCTTGCGACTCCTGCCAGCCCTGGCTGGTGCTCTCTGTGTGCCTTTAGCGTACCAGATTTTGGTGGAACTGCAGTTCTCCCACTGTGCTGCGCTTGGAGCTGCTCTTCTGATTCTCTTAGGTAAGATCATTCCCCTGAGCCCCATACATGGGGGGAAGGTCCTTTTTCCTCTGGTGAATTTTTAGGGTGCAGAGAAGGCTGGAGTAGCATCTCCCCTCGGAATGCTAACAGCATGTCAGAGCCTGCTTTTAGCCCTGGCCTGTATCCAGCATTGCCGAGCCTCGTTGTCCCCTCTATCCTCACAGCTCTGCATTCTTGGCTGATGCTTTATACAAGTTCATTTCATTATTAAGCAAAATGGGCAACCTTAACAGCCTCAAAGAAAAGCACTATTCTTTTATCCAAGGAGGCATGTACTCTCTTCCTCAGAGGTTTACAGGATGAGTTACAACATACTGGTTTCTAACAGCCAGATGAGCCTCCTAACAGTTCAAATTCATCGAATTTCTTCATCTCCAGGCTGCAGCAAACCAGTCTGTGTCCTTAGCACCATGATTTGACACTCTTGGGTTTTTTTTCTCTGAGGGTCTGTGGGCAGCTCTCTGAAAGGGAAAGAACCTCTCAGCAGCCCGTTAGCAGGCTGATAAGAGAAACCTCTCCTAGCTACCACTGCTTTGAGTCTGGTTCAGGGAATCCTGCATGAAGCAGCTCATTGCAGCTCCTTTTCATGAAGATTTGTCATCACGCTCATTGCCTGCTGAGGTCACTGCCTTGACTCTTGTCAAGCGCCCTTCTGGATTTCCCAGCATTGATTCTCTTTGCCTTTGTAGATGAACACAGCACCGTTATCTACCTTCTGCCAGCCTTTATGACTTGCCCACCTCATTTTCCTTGGGGACAGTTATTACTGTGTACTTTGCTCTTGCTGTAAGGTTTTTGTCCCTTTAAACCCAGCACCTCCCTACTACAGGCCATAGATAGCAAGTAAATTGATTGTCCTTACTTAAAGGTGCAAGTCCTTCTGTTGGATAACAATGGGATTGTCTGAGGTAGCACTTGCCTGTAGATAAGTTTCTCTAATTTTATGTCTGTGTTTCTTTTCTAACAGAGAACTCTTTGATCACTCAGTCAAGATTCATGCTCCTGGAATCAATACTGATTTTTTTTATCCTACTTGCAGTTTTGTCCTACCTCAAGTTCTACAATTTGCAAAGGCACAGGTAAAGCTCGGTTGCCTCCCATCCTTTCAGATATTCTTTTTTTAACACAGACTGTGTGATTTTTTCTATAAGTCACTTCACTATTCTGCAAGTCACTTCATCTGTCTGTAAAATCCACTGCTTTGACCTCTCATATGGGTGCCCCAGAAGTTTCCTCTTCTGAGCAGTATTAAAGACTGTTGTAATTGGTAGCAAGGTTGCCTTTTATTTTACAATAAAAACAAAATCACTGATGATACCAGGTCACTTAATGCTCCTTCATAGACACTGAATTTAGAGAACTTTGTCTTTTTTTCTTGTGACTTCACATGTTCTCTGATCCTTTTGGAGGATAAAGTAATGTTTAGTACAGTAAAATTATCTTTAAACTGAGCTCATCAAGTGATTTAATAAATTTCATTTTTTCTGTAGTACATTGGGAGCATTCAGGTTTGGTTTCAGAGCAGAGAAGTACATTTGAAAACACCCTGTGGGTCAGGGCTGAAATATGGCTTGGGAGGTTCAGAATGAGTTACCTCTGAGTAGAGTAAGGAGTAGAGGAGTCCTGCAAGTTTTTTTCAAGTTAAATTACCAGAATTCAGGATCCAAAGAAGGTGCCCAGATCTCACCATAACATCCTTTCCTTTGTCCTTTTATTTAAGTTCCTTCACTGGGAGCTGGTGGTTTTGGCTTCTCTTGACTGGAGTAGCTTGTTCTTGTGCAGTTGGGTAAGTGATGGTGTGTGTCTTTGTTTTAGTAATCTGACTTTCTTGCCTGCCATCTGAGGTATTTTGAAGACTGATTCTTGGTGCTTCTCTAAGCAAACATCTCCGTGGCTGCTTAGTGAGTTAGGTCATTTCTGTGGAGGGGACATCGCTTCACAGTGGGCAACAACAGGCGTTAAGAGGGTACAGTCCAAGAACAAAATGCATTTCTCAGTGATGGCTCTTACACATTAGCATCTACATTTCATCTCTGTTTGCCTCAAGCTTCAGTAAATTTGAATTTAGGGACTGTGCTTTGTGATCTGCCACCTTGTTACCAGGAATGTTCTCTATCACTGCTGTTGTTTAATGTAGTTGGCAAACAAGCGATATCTTCTGCTGTCAAAACCACAAGGATTATTTATGTTGTTGTACCAAACTTGTCATTAATCTAAGTCCTTGGACTTTTAACACGACCTGTTTAAGAGAAAGTTTGAATGTTTTGTCTTGTATTAGGACAATTTTCTTATGATTATGGACAATTTAACCATGTTTATTTTTTATACTCTCTCTTCTCAGTGTGAAATATATGGGGCTGTTTACCTATATGCTGCTCTTGACCATCGCAGGATTCCACTTCTGGCACATGATAGGGGACCAGAACTTGTCAAATGTAGGTAGCACAGCGTGCAGAATATATTATGTGTCACTTTTCCGTACAGGAGCCTTGCAAGCCCACAGATAATAGTGCAGTTTGTAGGTGGGTTTTGTACTAAGATTCTTTGCCATAGTCTGCAAACCCTCCTGTCATAGAACAGTTTCCCAGGTCAGTTGCAGGGGAAGCTGGAATTAAGTTTAAGCAAAACAACTGTGTGACTGGCTTTTCTGCTCTTATCCATGTCTCTGTGATTTGTGGCTCAACAGCTTTACTGTTTCACATACCTCCTACTAGCTCCACTTCAGATCTTGGTGGAAGTTACCCAGCTGTCCGTGAAGTTACAGCTGAATGACGGTGGCTGAGGAAACTTAAAAAAGACAAACAAAACAAGCAAAGTACAGTGGTGTTTTTAATATTTTTAATATCTGCAGCATGAAACCAGTGAGTTCTCTGTGTTCTTCTAGGTTGCCTTGATGTGCCATTTTCTAGCTCGGGGACTGGCCCTTGTCCTCATCCCAGTGGCGATGTACCTGTCCTTCTTCTATGTGCACTTGACTTTGCTGTATCGCTCTGGGCCTCATGACCAGATTATGACAAGTGCGTTCCAAGCCAGCTTGGAGGTAAAGGAAATGTGGTCATGAAACTGATTTATTTGGGAGAAGAGGAGGAAGTCTGTCTTGTGTTCACTATTACAGGAAAGGTGTGAAATCGTGTTCCTTTGATCCTGCATATTTGTATCTTTTATCTCATTTAAATATTTTGCCACTGTGGGACTGCTTTAAGATGAAGCACTGATGGCTGTAATCCTAATAGCAGATAAAAAGCTTTTCCCAGTGATCTGAGAATATATTCGCTCTTCTACTTAAGATTTGTCCCTTCCTACAAGAGACTCCCCAGAAGTAGATACTGTATTGAACTCTTACCTGATGATGTTGCATACCACAGGATGGATAGTATGTTTTTCTTTAGAAGAGTGGTTAGTCCATCTTCTAGAACAGCATGGCTTTAGGGTATTTCCTAGGACCCTGTAGTCTTTCAGGTGTTGGTGCATTTACTCTTGGCTGAGCACAGGGGACAGGACAAGAGGAAATGGCCTCATGCTCTGCCAGGGGAGGTTTAGGCTGGATATTAGGAAAAAATTTTTCACAGAAAGGGTCATTGGGCACTGGAACAGGCTGCCCAGGGAGGAGGTTGAGTCACCTTCCCTGGAGGGGTTTAAGGCACGGGTGGACGAGGTGCTAAGAGGCATGATTTAGTGTTTGATAGGAATAGTTGGACTTTGATGATCCGGTGGGTCTCCTCCAACCTGGTTATTCTATGATTCTATGATTCTATGGTGCTGCAACTGAAAAGGCATTGTGCTAACATGTTGCTCTTTTAGAGCGACAAGTGACCCTTAATACAATTTAAACAGTGTCTGGGTTGTTTCTTCTTTCCACTTAACCCTATCGTTACATTTCTCAGGGTGGGCTGGCTCGAATCACTCAGGGTCAGCCCTTAGAGGTGGCCTACGGCTCTCAGATTACTCTGCGGAATGTGCTGGGCAAGCCCATGCAGTGCTGGCTCCATTCTCACACGAATACTTATCCCATCAGGTGAGGAATTTGGCTGGGTCTGTATTGTTAGGGTCAAAGCATGCTCTGGTTCTTCACCTGCCAACCAAGTATCTCTCTTTGGGTGCTGGCAATCTCTTTGTTAATCCTTCAGAGCCCACTGGGGAGGCGCAGTGGAGCCAGCGATCTGGTGCTGGTTTGTATTGCTGTGAGCACAGCAGTGAGCTGTTACACACCTGTGGGGTTTTTAACCTTCTGTACAGGTATGAGAATGGCCGAGGTAGTTCCCATCAACAGCAGGTGACCTGTTATCCCTTCAAGGATGTGAACAACTGGTGGATTGTCAAAGATCCTGGAATGTGAGTATGCAAGAGGTCTAAATGCCAAGCCGCTGTAAGCATAGCTTCTGCACGCTTCCAAAACTTAACCAGGGCATGGCTTGAACTGGACATAACTTTTCTCTGCTTATGAGCATGGAGGCTGTGTGTGATCCTGACCCGATAATTCCAGGTGCAGTTGGTAAGGGCTGCTCTCTGCACCGTCCTCCTCAATGTGATATAGAAGCATTAGTGAGGACTGCAAAACTCTGTCCGAACTGCTCCTGCTGGAACTTGGGCTGTGCTGTGCACAAAGGGAACTTTAAAAACTCATGAGACCAGTGGGAACTCTTCAGGTACTTTGTATGAAAGGGAAGTTCTGCATTTGGAAGTGTGTGAGCCGTGGCAAGAGGGTGCCTTAATGAGTTTTATCAGACTCGAATGGGTCTCAGAAGAGAGTAAAAGTCACTTTTGCAGAATGAGTATTTCTTTGTATTTGAAGTGTGGGAGGAGCTGTAGAATCTGCCACATCAGGAGGGATTCCAAGTGTGTGCCTGTGTCTGAAGGGCCTGGTTTGTGCTGAAATGTTTTGCATTGTAACTGTCAATGCAGGGCTCTTGATTCTTATAGTTTTTCCAGTAAAAGCCCTTGTGTGATATCATTTCATACTGATCAAAAAGTTGGTTTTAAGTTGCTCTAGGAACTGCATAAAGAGTACTAACAGAGGTCTGTGTGCCATTATAAAACATATCCACATTGGGAAAGTTTCTCTGTAGTGCAAACCTTTGAAGCAGGCACTCTACAAGAACTGCTATGTCTTAAAATTCTTCAAAATCAAGACACTTACGAGCCCTGGAGGGTACAAAGTCCTTCTATAGGACAGCAAAGTACAGGCAGCAGTTAGGTGACCCTCTTGCCAAAGGGTGCTTTAGCCCTGTCCAGAAGCAAGATGAGAATTTGGTCTTCATGGTAGAGATAACGATTGATCTCTTACGATTCTGCCAAAACTGACATCAGTGGTAGTACAAACACCTGCCAGGCCTCACTAAAGCGCTTCCTCATTTCACAGAAGCCACTGAACAGCTGTGTGAGGAGAATAATCTGAACTCCCTCCTGCCTGGCCTGGATTCAGACCACTGACCTAATAGCTGAGGTGTTGGTATCCTGATACCAGTCCTCTGAATCAGTCTGCCCTCAACTCACCTTTGCCTTGACGAGCTTTGTTCCCATTCTGGTACAAACTATAGATTGCTTTAATTTCCCATCTTACTGCCTAAATGTCCTGGCCTGTAGCTCCTTGACCTAACAGTTTGGTCATGACAGGGTTGCATATGTAAAAAAGAATGTAACAACTTCCTCTTGGGTGTCTCTCTGCCAGGCAGCAGCTGGTGGTGAGTAACCCACCGCGTCCTGTCAGGCATGGACACATTGTGCAGCTGGTTCATGGCATCACGACGCGGTACCTCAACACGTAAGTCTTTTCTCCACCCTGTGCCCCACCAAAGCCTGCTGGCTCATTCTGCTTTGCTGTCGCTCAGAGTAACTATTCAGAGATTGAAGTGACCCTTGCATTTATGCTATAAACTGCCTCGTTTTTATGGATTCATAATATGGTATAGCTAGGAGGGCCTGTGGTTGGTTGCTTAAGCCATTCTTGTGGCCCGGAGAAAGGATCCCGTATGCTTATTTATTTTTTGCAGTTGACTTGGCAGTGGGATTTGATACTGATCGCAAACTGTTCAGTGTTTCTACCTGTTTCTAGTCTTCTCTACCAGTGGCCTTTAGAGGGTGGATTCCCCCATGGTAGCCATTCCCAATAGTTCTGTGGATTCCTAAATACATAGTCCCCTTGGTGAACCTTCGCCCTTGCCCCTTCACTGCCTCTGCTCCGGGCAGCGTTTGTGTGACTGTTAACCCAAAATCAACTCCTCTAACTTTGTTGGCTTGCTGCATGAAGGATGTACTCGGGAAGTTAGGAAGATATGTTGGGGAATCCAGTGTGCTGTGGCTGATTGCCATGGATTGTTGTCTGTCTTGCAAAGACCGCAGTATGAAATTGCCTCCTGACTGCTTTGCAAAGGGCGTCTGCGAGTGCTTGAATATCGCTCGGATTAGGAAGGGCGTTGTTCAGAGCTTGGGTTTTTGCTGTGTCCCTTCCAAACCTAATTTGTTCATTATTGGAAAGCCCAGTGAACAGCGTCTCTGTTTGTCACAATCAGTGCTTGTTCTCCAGCCTGGCATAGTAGGCATCTGCATTGGCTTCCTCCGAGCCTGTTCCTGGCAGCTCTTGGTAGCGGGGAGTGTTCTCTTTCAGAGTAAACACTGCAATCTGTATAAATGAGTTGCTTTTTTTCTTTATTATTGAATCTGGTCTAAGCCTATTCAGTACCTTTATGGGTTTGATTTTCGTATGAATTTGGCAAATGATGTTGGATTTCTTGCTTTACTTGTCTCCTAGGCATGATGTTGCTGCCCCTCTTAGCCCCCACTCCCAAGAAGTTTCCTGCTATATTGATTATAACATCTCCATGCCAGCACAGAACCTTTGGAGAGTGGTGAGTGGTCAAAGCAAAGGGAGGAGCTCATCGCTTTCCAGCAGAAACAGCTGAGACAATGTGAGGATCAAAAGACATCTTTCTGTTGTAGGAGATTGTAAATCGGGAGTCTGACACAGATGTGTGGAAAACAATTCTGTCAGAAGTGAGGTTTGTTCATGTGAACACCTCTGCAGTGCTAAAGGCAAGTGGTTTTCTGTTTATTTGCCTGTAGCTTTTACCCCATGCAGTTCTCATAATCTCATAAACTACTGATCTCTCTGCTCTGAAATGCTTAAACCACTAAAGTGAGTAACCAAATAAATAAATAAAAGGAAACAATGAACAAGCTCAAGATAGAAGAGTAGTGTGTTTCAGGTAGTCCTACTCACACTTCATTCCTTTTCAGCGTGCAGAGCTGTCCTGCTTCTCAGGTTGCTGGGATTATTGTACACAACTGAGTGTGTGACAGCAGCTGGAACAGTTTACAGAGTTTGCCACAATCTCCAACTTTGTGGCTGTGGCATTTGCTGAGACAGTATTACATGGTGACACTTCACTTTCTAGTTATCGCTTGCTTCTCCATCAGCTTCTCCATCCTGAAGTTCAGATCATCAGGACTGTGAGTTTACAGTCATCTTTCCCTTTCAGCTCAGTGGAGCATCTTTACCCGAGTGGGGATACCGGCAGCTGGAGGTGGTTGGAGAGAAGCTGTCCAAAGGCTACCACCAGAGCATGATGTGGAACGTGGAAGAGCACAGATATGGGAAAAGTACGCCTCAGCCGTGTTCTTGAAGCAGGTTTCTGTGATGGGGGACACACTGCATGTTGATGGGAAGGTGGTACCATGTGTACATGTGTGTGTTCAGTAGGCTCTGGCTCTGTCGTGGTGTCAGAATCCTTACAAGTCCCCTTAGAGCACTCCTGCAGTTGCACTTTGTATTGGAGTGGAGCTCCCAGGAGCGTGAGGAGCCAGGGTAGAATCCTATGTGCACTCTCCCCTTTCTAGCTTCGTACCTGTTGTTCAGTTATGTCTGAGCTGTGCTGTTTTCTTCCAGGCCAAGAGCAAAAAGAGAGGGAAGTGGAACTCCACTCTCCTACACAGATGGACATAAGTAAAAACCTCAGCTTCATGGCAAAGTTCACAGAATTGCAAGTGAGTATCTTGTTATTCCCTTCATTTTTCCTTCTGCTGCAGAGCAGGGACACGAGCCTTTCTGCAGACTCTGAGCTTAAGGATTCATTGTTTATTCTATGCTGATAGAGTAGTTTGGCTTCCTCACTGGAAAAAAATAACTGAATTCATTTGGAAGGACAGCAGAGACCTGTGCTGTTAAGCAACAAATACCCAAGTGATTGTGTAAAACATAAGAAGGGGGAGGAAGTTGGGCATCCAGAAACTGTGTGGAACACTGAACTGCAATGTGTTGTAAATGCAGTCAGTAGTGTTGATGCCTCTGACTGATGCTGTAGAAATCCACTGCTTATATAAGAACAAAACCAAACCATTGTATTGCTCAGTATCCAGCATGAGATATGCGAAGTCTTACTCCACTCCCAGGTTAAGAAGTTAACATCTGACATCTGTTCACCGCTGCTTGCTGTCTCACTCGTCACTCCAATTCTCAGAGCTTTCTGTTTACATTTTTTCTAGTGGAAAATACTCACATTAAAAAATGAAGACACAGAACATAAGTACAGCTCTTCTGCTCTTGACTGGATCACAATGGACACAAATATTGCCTACTGGCTCCATCCGACCTCTGGTGTAAGTATGAGAGGGAGAAGTAAACATGAACCCAGTGAAGAAAGCAGACTTCAGTTCAGATGTGAGCTCTGTGAGTGAGAGCAGGCTGTGATCCCAGCCAGAGGGCTGCTCCACAACAGGCTTTTCCTGTGTTAATATATTTTCCCAGAGGGTTGGAGGGTTTTTTTTTTGGCATGTGATACAGCTTTGACAGCAGTTGCTTTTAATTAAATCATGTCTTATTGCATGGGGGTTTTTTCTGTAAAGGAAAATAGCAGTTTATTAATTTCCGTTATTGATTCCATTTAGAAGATGAGTTCATCTCCCATAGCATCTTTTAAATGCCTTACATTACAAAGAGTCTTGAGGCAGCAAAGTTTATCAGCTTGCTTTGTTCCAGAAAAGATCAGGTTACTAGCCAGGCGCATGCTTAAGTTTAATTTAGCAAATCTGGGTAGGTAATATTTAAACTTCCCTAAAAGAACCGCAGTTTCTTTCTGCTTTTGGCTTAAACGATCTTCTGTTCTGCAGGCCCAGATCCACCTCCTTGGGAATGTCGTCACCTGGGCTTCAGCTAACATCGCTGCTCTGGTCTACGCATGCCTGTCCCTGTGGTACTTGATACGACGACGAAGGAAAATTTATGACATTCCTGAAGGTCTGATGCCTTTGTGTGGGTGTATGGAGGTGGGGGCAGGTTGTCCATTGTTCTGCTACACTTTAATGACTCAAAGCCACATTTTTGCAACTATATACTTGGCTACACCAGCACTATTAACCCTGATGTTTTTGTTAAGGACACGCAAGTGTCTAGAGTAGCCTATGATGGCCCATGATGTCCATCATCTCATGAAACAGGCAGCATAATACTTATTTGAGTCATTCCCAGGGTGTAAGAAATCTCTAGGCATCAGATTTAGGTTCTGTTGAGCCCTTCTGTGATGATTTAGAAGAGCCGTGTAGGGATGGGGTTATTTTAGATGTGTAGGTTCCAGCTGAGCTACGATCTCTGTGTAGCTGGGCAGCCTTACACTGACCCTCTGGCAGTACATTTTGTTGTCCTGCCGTGAAACAGCAGCCTCTTAGAGGCTTTAGTTTCCAGCAACAGTGCTTTGTGATGGTCTCTCCTGTCTCCTGCAGATGCTTGGCAGCTGTGGGTGTCAGCCGGGGGGATCTGCGTTGGAGGCTGGGCTGTGAATTACCTGCCCTTCTTCCTGATGGAGAAAACGCTTTTCCTGTACCACTACCTGCCTGCCCTCACATTCCAGGTTCTCCTGATTCCCATCGTTTTGCAACATCTTGGCAATCATCTCTGCAGGTATTTGGGTTTGACAGATGGACAGATAGACAAGAGAAACGGTGCAGTTCTATTCTCTGCCATTGTCACTTGGGTGAGCTTCTGCAGTGATTTTTCCAGCCGTGCCATCTTTTGGCATTTGCCTTTAGGAAAGACAGGCCAAATCTAGCTCTTCCATTTGGATGAAGTGTTTGGCCAGCCTTGACGTAACTTGAGTGCTCTCTCCCTCTCCCATCCCAGATCTTTGCTTCTCAAGAGCATGTTCAGTGCTCTGATCGTAGCCTGGTTTTCCTCTGTTTACCTGGTCTACTGCACCTTCAGCCCTGTGACCTACGGGGAGCCCTCGCTGTCTGCCACTGAACTCAAGGACTTGCGCTGGAAGGACAGCTGGAACATCCTCATCCGAAAACAGTAACCGTTACAGACTTACAGCCAAAAGGAAAAGCCCTTTATGCAAAGCAAAGATTTATTATTAATACATTTGAAATCTTAACAGTCTGATAGTGGTCCAGATCTGAGTATTACAGAAAAAGAAAATAAAAGAGCAGTGTTACAAAAAATAGGTCTCAACGGTTACATAGCTGTTACGAGCACAATTCCCAGAACTGGTTTTCCCAGCTCCAAAGTTTACACATTAACAATCAGTAGTGGGCCCTGCAGGCTTCAGTACCGTCCCATGACTGTATTCCTCAACAATGTGTTCTTCGCCCCTGCTTTCACTGCACTGCTGTCATCCCTATTTCAGTACATGACAGCACTCAGTTTATAAATAGTTCATTCTGCATAGAATAATGACTCGTTACTAATATCTATGTATAATCATTTGGTATAAGTATAGTTTTTATGACACTAAGCAAAAATAAAACAAGTAGACATTTAGAAATTGCTGTTGGAGTTAAGCCTGCAGGCAGGCTGGCCTCAGTGTTCCCCTGAAGCCTGTGACCCACAGCGACAGCACCGCAGTTACCAGGCTGTGGGGTTAGTCCTCAGATCCCATCCAAAGAGGACTTGAAGCAAGGGAGAACAGGGATCACGCTGCTCTAACTCGCCCAGGCAGGTTGTGGGTAGAACCACTGCACCTCAGCCCTGACCTGCACCAGCAGAATCTTTCACAGAGGAGGGGACTGCGCAGGAGACGGACTGGGATCACTGAGCAGCAATTTGTCACAGCCCTGTACAAGCGTTTATGCCACATCTGATGTTTTCCCCCATGTGGCTTCAGCAGCAGGATCCTGATACAGCACAAGGCTAGCCAGGAGCAGCAGCGTAAGACAGAGGAGGGTGCTTTTTACTGCAGTTCCTCACTGCTCTGACAAATACCATTTGAGGCTGTTTGGGGCTTCCCTCTCCCAAAGGGCAGTGTGATCAGACACCACGGTCACTCGGTTTTGGTGACTGTCTTGCCCCTGTTTATATCAGCCCTGATAGCTCACGCATTAAGTGCAGTAACTCATACTCCAAGTCTCTCACCCTGAGCTGAACAGCACTCAGCAGCAGTTCCAAAAGACCCGCTTTCTCCTCGGCTTTAGCGATGTGTTGCTGAGCTGTGGAGAGCACTAACAAATAACAAACTTAACCAATTTCCAGTGTTAAAGAGACTACAGCGATGAAAGTGCAGACTGCATTTTTAAAGGGTCTTGGGTTTTTTCACTCTTAACGCTTCAGCCATTACACAACTAAAGCTAACGAGTCTGAGTTGAGGGGAGAGAGAAAACTGCTCGGTATCAGCACCTCCAGGGGTGCTTCTTTCTCTACCTTTGTGCTGGCAGAATGCAACAGCACTAATACCTTTATATAAAATGGTCATTTCTGGTCACTGTTTGTTCATTCATTCATTTATTGGACAAAGTAACACACCCACACAGTCAGACCCTGGTTTTAGAAAACTAGCAAATATGAAAAAGTTCCTCTTAATAATATTTCCCTCCACCCCCATTCTTAAAATTACACTGTAAGTCCAGACTCAAGGATTCCCCACGGACAGTTCAACAGCCCAACCGGCACTTCATTCCAGAACTCTTTCCAGAAGTTTGATAATGCTGCTCTATCACTTAGCTGGGATAAATTACAGAAGCTTGGATGTCACTGTTTATTATTCCAGCCTCTCATCTGCTCTTTTGAGACAACCAGACATTCTTGAGTTTAAACTGTCCAGAGCGCTAGTTGTGCTGTTGGAAGGCGGGTCCTGCATTCGCAGTTTGCCCCCTTCCTGCTCTGACCACCCGGCTCTGGACGCGGACGGATTCCGCCCAGCAGAATCTGCAACCAGCAGAACGCAAGTGCCCAAAAAGACACTAATACTGACAAGGTCAGTGTTCTGTTTCCATGAGCAACTCAACCCAGTTGGAGCTCACACATTCGATAATTGTGCTAAAGGAGACCACTTGGGTACAAAAACTGATCGTAGCAAGGAGCTTAGAAAGGAATAAATTAGGCACCAGACTCACAGCTCTCGGGCCTGTCCCCAGCGTGGGCTGCAAGTTCCCATTTGTCCCAGACGATCTCTGTTTCGTGTCTATCCCAAGGGAGTTTCCTCACTGGTCAGTCCATCCCTCGCACGCTGCTACAGGAGGAGACCGGCCAGCAGGGCAGTGCCCGGACTCCAGGGCCCAACAGGGTGGAGAAGATAAGGACTGCCCTCGCTTGTTAAAATTAACAGGGTGTGACCTAGTCTTGGATAAAGAGACTGGCATTTCTTTGGAAAAAACAGGCAGATAATTTCCTGCCAAGGAAGATCATTACCAGGGACCCCACGGGGTATCTTGTTAATCACCTGGTAGTGCTTAAATTTCAGGGGAGACTTCGATCTCATTTTGAATATTAAAAAAAGGTGAGTAGCACTGCCTTTAACTGGTTCTTTGAGTAACATTATAACTCCAGACATGGCAGGGAAAAAAGGGAAGGGTTTAGGAGGGGAGAGGGGCGCTAGGACAACTCTGTCCCCTCCCCTCTGCGAGAACTCTCACGGCAGTACCCGCTCCGCAGCCAGGACGATTTACAGGGCACTTCACCAACCATTCTGTTGAAGTCCTTTCCCAAAATTGTTCTTCGGTGTTGGTCTGGACCAGAGGTCAATCCTGCAGGCCGGTTAGTGCGGGCGGCTGCTGGACTCCAGGTGGGAGCGTTTGCCAGCCGCCAGCACGTTGCTGCTCTCCGTTTGCTCAGGGAACGGGCGCTTGTAGGTCCGACCGTGTCCGTTCATCGCCCCTCGCTGCCACTTGCAGATGTCTCCGTTTAGGATGTCTTGAATGTGCTGCACTATGAGATTTATAGCAACTGTGGAGAGGAACAGGACATCAGGACACAGAGGCTTTCTTGGCTGAGCTATCTAGAAAACGCAGAGCATCCAGCCCTGTTTAAGTCAAGCTTTAACAACAAGTCCTGTAATGAAACTACGCCTGCCCTCTGCAGCGAGGTCAGACCTCAACAAAGACCAGGAATTGCAGCACCAGCTTTAACGCCAGTGTCCTGCTCTGCATCTCCCACCGCACGTCACTTTTCCAGCCCTCCACAGGCCCAGCAGCTGGTCAACCCGGTCAGACCGAGTGGCTCGCTCGCCTCCAGCAAAACACCAGAGAAACCAAGGCAGAGAACCCAACGGCCTTTTACCCATGTTGTCCACTCCTCGGGGTATGATCACATCCGCGTACTTCTTTGTCTGCAAAACAGCAACAGCGGAGACTGTTAATGGAAAAAGCCAATTTGCTTCTAGGAAGAAGCTACCAAATGCCAGAAAGCTGGGGGGAAAGATGGTTTCTGTACTCTGGGGCTGCAAGTTAAAGCTCTCGGTCGTGATAAAGACTAAATGAACTGAGAAGTCATGCTGGCTAACGTGCACTGGATTTAGGGTCAGGGATTGTCCTTGCTGTTCCTTTGCAGCGAGGCAGAAGGCAGGAGGTCAAATAAGGAGTAGCCCATTTGCTAAGAGCTGGTTCTAATCAGCGTTTCACAAGCCATTGCTAAATCTCTGCTGACAGGCAAGGTCCCAAGGTGCCTGTGAAATTCATTCCTCCTCTCATGACATTGTATTGATCGTTACCACCCCAGCCCCTGCTCCCCTCCTTATAAAAAGGGTAGGAAATTCAGCGTTTCTAATGAATATTTTTGCAATCCCATAATTGCTTTGATTTACAGCAGGAGGTGCCTAAGCCAGCCTTTTCCATCTTATTGAATCCACATGCAGGATTTTGTTCTCAAAGGGCTTTCTTACAATTTAATTTGATTACATGAGCCCCTAAATTGCTCCTGCGTTATACGGCGCAGAAGCAGACACAGTAACGGTCTGACCCAGGTGTTCCCTCTTGAAAGAGAGTCTGTTGGAAACCAAACCCTTCCTTCTTCCTGCAAGACTTAAGAATGAATGCAGAGTGGGAGTGTTTCAGTCAAAGGGACCCAGGCTAAAAAAGCTCCAGCACCGAGCAGAGACAAAATGTGTGCAGCCACCAGGGATTTACAAGCAGAAGGCATCAAACATTTAAGTTCCTTCAGCAAGCAGTGTGTAATGGTTGAGTAGATGAGGCAGAGGGGAGAGTGTGAAATACAAATATCAAAAGCCACGACTGCCGCATCTCCAGAAGAGCCAATCCCCTGGCAACCCTGCTCCTTCTCTGCCCCACAGAAACCACAAATAAAATTATTGGAACGCTTGGTACCGGCAAGCAGAACTCCTCAAAGGCCGGCTTGACGAACGTGGTGTACTGGGTGAGGATCTGCTCGAGGTCCCGCCCACGCTTCATATCTCGCAGAACTGGGATGGGAAGATAACACCCGTGAATCTTTCTGTGTGGCAGAGGACGGATAAGGAACACAAGCTGGCTGATGCTGCCCCAGACAGCAGAGCGTTACCTCTGCGGGACAGCCGGACATCGGAATCTGTGTCCACAAAGAGCCGGAGATGGAACATGTCCCGAATGTCTTGATTGTAGAAAACCAGGATCCCCTCAAAGAGAACAACGTCAGCTGGATAGACCACGGTTGTCTCTGCCAGCCTGCCAGGAAAACACACCCAGAACACCTTGTTAAATGGGTCTCGCACCACAGACAAGCAGCTTGTCCCAAGGCACGACACGGAGATCCACAGCCCCAGGCTAAGGCTTCCCACACACCAAAACTTACCTAGAATGCGTCACGAAGTCGTACGTTGGTACCTCAACCGTTTTGCCCTCAACAATATTTTTCAGGGTTGTACGCATCAAATCATTATCAAAAGCATCTGCAGGAGGAAGGTTTAAAGAGGAAGATGTTCAGGTGCTGCTGGATGAAGTGTTCTACTCAGACTTTCTAGACCTGCTGGAAAAGCTCTCTGCCTCCTTTCACACCAGGAAAAAAGGAACTGGGGCTTTATGCTTTCCTACTGGCAGCAATTCAATGCTCCCTGCTCAAGCTCTAACTGCCTACATGGTTACAGAGATAAGGAAGAGAGAATTTACTGTTTATAACTAACTACAATATAGCAAAATTAAGAACCTGAACGTGAAGCTGCTAATTACGTTATTTTACCAAACCACTTTGTAATTGTATAATATTGTGCAACTCTCAGTCTGTTTATTTAGCAAACCTCAGACATCTTTACTGCTTCTCAAGAGCGTTATCTGCCCTGGCGAGCCCACAGCGGGCTCCAGACTTTAGCCAGGGGCAGAGCATTGTCCCATTTACAATCTATAGCGTTCCCTGGAGCGAGGAGAGCTCTTATGCGAACAAGAAATACTAGGAAAGGGTTTGGGGATTGATGTGGTTTTATTACAGAGCCTCTCAACCACAGAGAGAGAGGAGAACAGAGCGCAGGGGGAGCTGAGGTGCCCTCCAGCGCTGCTCCGCTAAGGCTCGGACACCCACACCCCGACTGCCCCTCAACCCCACTGGAGATGGGGAATCATAGAAGCACAGAATCATAGAATGAAGGCGTGGGAGTGTGGCCTCACCTGGGTGGTCGAAGTTGTACTGGCCCCTGAGCGCCTTGGCCTGCTGCTCGGCCGTCAGCACCTTGTAGAAGCTGTCCTGGCTCAGGATCTGCACCTTCCGCTGTCGCCGCTCCACCGTGTTCTGCCCCAGCAGCTCCACGATCTTCTCGCAGACTGTGGACTGAGGAAAGGGGGGTCAGGGGGGACTGGGGGGTTCTCTGGGGGGGGGTGCTCAGGGAGAGGGGGAGGGTTCAAAGGCGAAGGGGAAGGGTGGCAAATGAGAAGAGGGGCTCAAGCGCAGAACGGGGCTTCAAGAGGAGAGGAGGAGCTCGAGAGAGGGGGGTCGAAGGGAGTACAGGGGGCTCGAAGGGAGAAGGGAGGGGTGGCTTGAAGCAAGGGGGTCTCAAAGGGAAGGGGGGTCACAAAAGGAGGAGGGGGCTCGAAGGGAAAGGGGGGGGCTCGAAGGGAAAAGGGGGGGGGCTCGAAGGGAAAAGGGGGGGGGCTCGAAGGGAAAAGGGGGGGGGCTCGAAGGGAAAAGGGGGGGGCTCGAAGGGAAAAGGGGGGGGGCTCGAAGGGAAAAGGGGGGGGCTCGAAGGGAAAAGGGGGGGCTCGAAGGGAAAAGGGGGGGGCTCGAAGGGAAAAGGGGGGGGCTCGAAGGGAAAAGGGGGGGCTCGAAGTGAGAAGGGGGGGCTCGAAGTGAGAAGGGGGGCTCGAAGTGAGAAGGGGGGGCTCGAAGTGAGAAGGGGGGGGCTCGAAGTGAGAAGGGGGGGGCTCGAAGTGAGAAGGGGGGGGCTCGAAGTGAGAAGGGGGGGGCTCGAAGTGAGAGGCTCGAAGTGAGAAGGGGGGGGCTCGAAGTAAGAAGGGGGGGCTCGAAGGGAAAAGGAGGGAGGTCGAAGGGAAAAGGAGGGAGGTCAAAGTGAGAAGGGGGGGGCCTCGAAGTGAGTCCGGGCTCTCACCTTGCCGCTGGCGGTGCCGCCGCTGACGCCGATGAGGAAGGGCTTGGGGTGCGGGAGCGGCCGCTCGGGCTCAGCGGCGCCGGCGGAGGCCATGACGGAGGGCGGGGCTGAGGGAGGGCGGGGGTCACGTGATATGGGCTTGGGCTATGGGGCGTGGTCATAAGGGGCGTGGTCACACGGGGCGTGGTCATATGGGGGCGTGGCCAGGTGACGCAGAGTCACGTGTAAGGGGGCGTGGTTTGGCGGTCACGCGCCTAGCGGAGTGGGCGTGGCCAACGGAGAAGGCGGTGTGATCTTGTAACACGGCGCGAATGGGGTCACATGGCAGGGGGCGTGGTCAAATAGAGGGGGCGTGGCCACAGGGAGATGAATGACGCATGGTGGGCACGGCTAAGGATAAGGGGCGTGGTCTTAGCGGGAGGGGCGTGGCTAAGGGGCGGGGGCGTGGTCAAAAACCAAACCGACCACACGGAGGGGCGTGGTCAAAGGCAGGGGCGTGGCCAAAGACCCTTTGACTTGCATTGAGGGGGCGTGGCCAAGGGTGGGGGCGTGGCCAGGGACACGGCGGGACACACAGGCACAGACAGACAGACAGACACACGAGATAGAGAAGGGAAGGCTCCCAGGGACCCCAGGGCACCTCCCAGCGCTGAGAGAGGGTGATGAGAAAGATGGGGAGGGGCTTTTCATCACACCCTGTAGCAACAGGACAATGGATAAAAGTTTTAAACTAACTTTAGGTGGGATCTTAAGATGAAATATTTTGCTGCGAGGGTGCGGAGGGGCTGAAACAGGTTGTTCAGGGAAAGCGTGGAGGTGTCCAAGGCCAGGTTGGATGGGGCTTGGAGCAACTTGGTGCAGTGGGCGGTGTCCCTGCCCATGGCAGAGCTGGAACTGGATGGGCTTCGAGGTCCCTTCCACTGGTCCCCGTGCCCGGCTCTGCCTGGTGTCCCCAGTCTCCTGGGTCAATCCCATCTTCCCAGCCGGGCGGAGCGGGTTAATCATTGACCTCCTGTTTGCCCGGGCACCGGGCAAACAGG